>OV816027.1:123734491-126526277 GCA_929113105.1 Agrypnus murinus
CAAATTTTAGATATATGATTTAAAGGGGTACAGGGGGGAGGGGGTAAACACTTTTTTGCTTAAATGCACATTTTAGTTCAAATGCATTTTTTAGTTCCAATACACTTTTTAGTTCAAATGTTGCATATAGGTTAGGTTGGACTAGGTTATGTTAGGGTTAGTTCAAAATAGTTTTCAGTTCAAATGCACTTTTTAGTTCCAATGCACTTTTTAGTTCCAATGCACTTTTTAGTTCCAATGCACTTTTCAGTTCAAATGAACCTTTTAGTTCAAAAAAACTTTTTTAGTTCAAATGCACTTTTTTTTAGTTGAAATGTAGTATTTAGGTCAGTTTAGGTTAGGTTAGGTTAGGTTAGGTTAGTTCAAACGTGCTTTTTTAGTTCAAATGCAATTTTTAGTTCAAATGAACTTTTTAGTTCAAATGCACTTTTTTGTTTGTTGAAATGTAGTATTTAGGTCAGGTGAGGTTAGGTTGTTAGGTCAGGTTAGGTTAGTTCAAACGAGCTTTTTTCAGTTAAAATTCACTGTTTAGTTTTTAGTTCAAATGTCCTCTATAGTTCAAACGTACATTTTGGTTCAAATATACTTTCTTAGTTTAAATGTAGTATTTAGGTTAGATTAGACTAGACTAGGTCAGGTTAGGTTAGGTTAGATTAAGTGGGGTTAGGTTAGGTTAGGTTAGGTTAGGTCAGGTGAGTTTTTTTTTTTTTAGTTTAATAGCTTAATAATAGTTTAATAAACATAACATAAACATAATACATAAAAAGATTACAATTGTGGTTTTAGCTGAAGTTATGGTAAGTACACAATTAGTTACACGTGATTATAAATTTATGGATTATTGTAAAGTTCATCACAATATATGTAACGAATTATATACCTACCCACCTTTCATCCTAAAAAAATTGTGTAAGATGAAGTAAACTCTGCATAAGCAAGCTTGTGCGCAGAGGTTACTGCATCATGATATATTATGTACGTATGTATAATACACAGCATCTCTGAACTGATAAATCCCTTAATATACCCATCCATCTCTTGATAATAAGTAGTAAAATTTTGTCCTTGCGTCTGTTTATAGTCATTTTGTATGTTGCTAGTTAATTATCAATCAGAATCATAAATACTTACAGCACGACACGCCGTATAAGCGAACTCGGGTGCACCTATATCGGCCCAAATTTTGATACGGATGCAGTACGGGGCCGGCACGCACGACCGGCGCCGCATCCGACGGCGCTGGCCGTGCGAGCTTGTGGTTGGTTTACATTGTGAACAACCGAAAAGTTTAGGAAATAAAATTCTGATATATGATGTGCCTTGTCCATTGACAGATGATGAATTTTTGATGGATTTATATAATAAAACTTTGAATTCAGTAACGACTGAAGTACGCAGCTCTCCAGCTGCCCGGTCCGATGTAGTACGGGGCCGGGACGCACGACCGGCGCCGCATCCGACGGCGCTGGCCGTGCGAGCTTGCGGTATTCCTTTATACATCTCGCAGGCACGATCGGTCCGATGCAGTACGGGGCCGGGACTTGTCTTCTTCTTATTCCGGTCCGAGTCAGTACGGTCGAATACCTTTGTACATCTCGCAGGCACGATCGGTCCGATGCAGTACGGGGCCGGGACTTGTCTTCTTCTAATTCCGGTCCGGGTCAGTACGGTCGAATACCTTTGTACGTCTCGCAGGCACGATCGGTCCGATGCAGTACGGGGCCGGGACTCGTCTTCTTCTAATTCCGGTCCGGGTCAGTACGGTCGAATACCTTTGTACGTCTCGCAGGCACGATCGGTCCGATGCAGTACGGGGCCGGGACTTGTCTTCTTCTAATTCCGGTCCGGGTCAGTACGGTCGAATACCTTTATACGTCTCGCAGGCACGATCGGTCCGATGCAGTACGGGGCCGGGACTTGTCTTCTTCTAATTCCGGTCCGGGTCAGTACGGACGAATACCGCATCCGACGGCGCTGGCCGTGCGAGCTTGTGGTTGGTTTACATTGTGAACAACCGAAAAGTTTAGGAAATAAAATTCTGATATATGATGTGCCTTGTCCATTGACAGATTATGAATTTTTGATGGATTTATATAATAAAACCTTGAATACAGTAACGACTGAAGTACGCAGCTCTCCAGCTGCCCGGTCCGATGTAGTACGGGACCGGGACGCACGGCCGGCGCCGCGTCCGACGGCGCTGGCCGTGCGAGCTTGTGGTAGGTTTACATTGTGAACAAGCGAAAAGTTTAGGAAATAAAATTCTGATATATGATGTGCCTTGTCCATTGACAGATTATGAATTTTTGATGGATTTATATAATAAAACCTTGAATTCAGTAAGGACTGAAGTACGCAGCTCTCCAGCTGCCCGGTCCGATGTAGTACGGGGACGGGACGCACGACCGGCGCCGCATCCGACGGCGCTGGCCGTGCGAGCTTGTGGTTGGTTTACATCGTGAACAACCGAAAAGTTTAGGAAATAAAATTCTTTATACATCTCGCAGGCACGAACGGTCCGATTCAGTACGGGGCCGGGACTTGTCTTCTTCTGATTCCGGTCCGGGTCAGTACGGACGAATACCTTGATACATCTCGCAGGCACGAACGGTCCGGTTCAGTACGGGGCCGGGACTTGCCTTCTTCTAATTCCGGTCCGGGTCAGTACGGTCGAATAACTTTATACATCTCGCAGGCACGAACGGTCCGGTTCAGTACGGGGCCGGGACTTGCCTTCTTCTAATTCCGGTCCGGGTCAGTACGGTCGAATACCTTTATACATCGCCCAGGCACGTGCGGTCCGGTTCAGTACGGGGCCGGGACTTGCCTTCTTCTAATTCCGGTCCGGGTCAGTACGGTCGAATAACTTTATACATCTCTCAGGCACGAGCGGTCCGGTTCAGTACGGGGCCGGGACTTGTCTTCTTCCAATTCCGGTCCGGGTCAGTACGGTCGAATACCTTGATACGTCGCCCAGGCACGAGCGGTCCGGTTCAGTACGGGGCCGGGACTTGTCTTCTTCTAATTCCGGTCCGGGTCAGTACGGACGAATACCTTGATACATCTCGCAGGCACGAACGGTCCGGTTCAGTACGGGGCCGGGACTTGCCTTCTTCTAATTCCGGTCCGGGTCAGTACGGTCGAATAACTTTATACATCTCTCAGGCACGAGCGGTCCGGTTCAGTACGGGGCCGGGACTTGTCTTCTTCCAATTCCGGTCCGGGTCAGTACGGTCGAATACCTTTACACGTCTCCCAGGCACGAGCGGTCCGGTTCAGTACGGGGCCGGGACTTGTCTTCTTCTAATTCCGGTCCGGGTCAGTACGGACGAATACCTTGATACATCTCGCAGGCACGAACGGTCCGGTTCAGTACGGGGCCGGGACTTGTCTTCTTCCAATTCCGGTCCGGGTCAGTACGGTCGAATACCTTTACACGTCTCCCAGGCACGAGCGGTCCGGTTCAGTACGGGGCCGGGACTTGTCTTCTTCTAATTCCGGTCCGGGTCAGTACGGACGAATACCTTGATACATCTCGCAGGCACGAACGGTCCGGTTCAGTACGGGGCCGGGACTTGCCTTCTTCTAATTCCGGTCCGGGTCAGTACGGTCGAATAACTTGATACATCTCTCAGGCACGAGCGGTCCGGTTCAGTACGGGGCCGGGACTCGTCTTCTTCCAATTCCGGTCCGGGTCAGTACGGTCGAATACCTTTATACGTCTCGCAGGCACGATCGGTCCGGTTCAGTACGGGGCCGGGACTTGTCTTCTTCTAATTCCGGTCCGGGTCAGTACGGACGAATACCTTGATACATCTCCCAGGCACGAGCGGTCCGGTTCAGTACGGGGCCGGGACTTGTCTTCTTCTAATTCCGGTCCGGGTCAGTACGGACGAATACCTTGATACATCTCGCAGGCACGAACGGTCCGGTTCAGTACGGGGCCGGGACTTGCCTTCTTCTAATTCCGGTCCGGGTCAGTACGGTCGAATAACTTGATACATCTCTCAGGCACGAGCGGTCCGGTTCAGTACGGGGCCGGGACTCGTCTTCTTCCAATTCCGGTCCGGGTCAGTACGGTCGAATACCTTTATACGTCTCGCAGGCACGATCGGTCCGATGCAGTACGGGGCCGGGACTTGTCTTCTTCTAATTTCGGTCCGGGTCAGTACGGTCGAATACCTTTATACGTCTCGCAGGCACGTTCGGTCCGATGCAGTACGGGGTCGGGACTTGTCTTCTTCTAATTCCGGTCCGGGTCAGTACGGACGAATACCGCATCCGACGGCGCTGGCCGTGCGAGCTTGTGGTTGGTTTCCATTGTGAACAACCGAAAAGTTTAGGAAATAAAATTCTGATATATGATGTGCCTTGTCCATTGACAGATTATGAATTTTTGATGGATTTATATAATAAAACCTTGAATACAGTAACGACTGAAGTACGCAGCTCTCCAGCTGCCCGGTCCGATGTAGTACGGGGACGGACGCACGACCGGCGCCGCATCCGACGGCGCTGGCCGTGCGAGCTTGTGGTTGGTTTACATCGTGAACAACCGAAAAGTTTAGGATATAAAATTCTTTATACATCTCGCAGGCACGAACGGTCCGATTCAGTACGGGGCCGGGACTTGTCTTCTTCTAATTCCGGTCCGGGTCAGTACGGTCGAATATCTTGATACATCTCGCAGGCACGAGCGGTCCGGTTCAGTACGGGGCCGGGACTTGTCTTCTTCTAATTCCGGTCCGGGTCAGTACGGACGAATACCTTGATACATCTCGCAGGCACGAACGGTCCGGTTCAGTACGGGGCCGGGACTTGCCTTCTTCTAATTCCGGTCCGGGTCAGTACGGTCGAATACCTTTATACATCGCCCAGGCACGAGCGGTCCGGTTCAGTACGGGGCCGGGACTTGTCTTCTTCTAATTCCGGTCCGGGTCAGTACGGACGAATACCTTGATACATCTCGCAGGCACGAGCGGTCCGGTTCAGTACGGGGCCGGGACTTGTCTTCTTCTAATTCCGGTCCGGGTCAGTACGGACGAATACCTTGATACATCTCGCAGGCACGAACGGTCCGGTTCAGTACGGGGCCGGGACTTGCCTTCTTCTAATTCCGGTCCGGGTCAGTACGGTCGAATAACTTTATACATCTCGCAGGCACGAACGGTCCGGTTCAGTACGGGGCCGGGACTTGTCTTCTTCCAATTCCGGTCCGGGTCAGTACGGTCGAATACCTTTACACGTCTCCCAGGCACGAGCGGTCCGGTTCAGTACGGGGCCGGGACTTGTCTTCTTCTAATTCCGGTCCGGGTCAGTACGGACGAATACCTTGATACATCTCGCAGGCACGAGCGGTCCGGTTCAGTACGGGGCCGGGACTTGTCTTCTTCTAATTCCGGTCCGGGTCAGTACGGACGAATACCTTGATACATCTCGCAGGCACGAGCGGTCCGGTTCAGTACGGGGCCGGGACTTGTCTTCTTCTAATTTCGGTCCGGGTCAGTACGGACGAATACCTTGATACATCTCGCAGGCACGACCGGTCCGGTTCAGTACGGGGCCGGGACTTGCCTTCTTCTAATTCCGGTCCGGGTCAGTACGGTCGAATAACTTTATACATCTCTCAGGCACGAGCGGTCCGGTTCAGTACGGGGCCGGGACTTGTCTTCTTCCAATTCCGGTCCGGGTCAGTACGGTCGAATACCTTGATACGTCGCCCAGGCACGAGCGGTCCGGTTCAGTACGGGGCCGGGACTTGTCTTCTTCTAATTCCGGTCCGGGTCAGTACGGTCGAATACCTTGATACATCTCGCAGGCACGAACGGTCCGAGTCAGTACGGGGCCGGGACTTTTCTTCTAATTTCGGTCCGGGTCAGTACGGACGAATACCTTGATACATCTCGCAGGCACGACCGGTCCGGTTCAGTACGGGGCCGGGACTTGCCTTCTTCTAATTCCGGTCCGGGTCAGTACGGTCGAATAACTTTATACATCTCTCAGGCACGAGCGGTCCGGTTCAGTACGGGGCCGGGACTTGTCTTCTTCCAATTCCGGTCCGGGTCAGTACGGTCGAATACCTTTACACGTCTCCCAGGCACGAGCGGTCCGGTTCAGTACGGGGCCGGGACTTGTCTTCTTCCAATTCCGGTCCGGGTCAGTACGGTCGAATACCTTTACACGTCTCCCAGGCACGAGCGGTCCGGTTCAGTACGGGGCCGGGACTTGTCTTCTTCTAATTCCGGTCCGGGTCAGTACGGACGAATACCTTGATACATCTCGCAGGCACGAACGGTCCGGTTCAGTACGGGGCCGGGACTTGTCTTCTTCTAATTCCGGTCCGGGTCAGTACGGTCGAATAACTTTATACATCTCTCAGGCACGAGCGGTCCGGTTCAGTACGGGGCCGGGACTTGTATTCTTCCAATTCCGGTCCGGGTCAGTACGGTCGAATACCTTGATACGTCGCCCAGGCACGAGCGGTCCGGTTCAGTACGGGGCCGGGACTTGTCTTCTTCTAATTCCGGTCCGGGTCAGTACGGTCGAATACCTTTATACATCGCCCAGGCACGAGCGGTCCGGTTCAGTACGGGGCCGGGACTTGTCTTCTTCTAATTCCGGTCCGGGTCAGTACGGACGAATACCTTGATACATCTCGCAGGCACGAGCGGTCCGGTTCAGTACGGGGCCGGGACTTGTCTTCTTCTAATTCCGGTCCGGGTCAGTACGGTCGAATACCTTTATACGTCTCGCAGGCACGTTCGGTCCGATGCAGTACGGGGTCGGGACTTGTCTTCTTCTAATTCCGGTCCGGGTCAGTACGGACGAATACCTAGATGCGTCTCGCAGGCACGTTCGGTCCGATGCAGTACGGGGCCGGGACTTGTCTTCTTCTTATTCCGGTCCGAGTCAGTACGGTCGAATACCTTTATACGTCTCGCAGGCACGATCGGTCCGATGCAGTACGGGGCCGGGACTTTGAAAAATTCCTGCTCGCTGGGCAGACCGGGCGCCCGGCGTTCGGTGATGTTAGGGAGGCCCGGCTCGCGGCCGAACGCCCGGGCACCTCTACCGTGTCCGGCGGTTGTAGCCTCCGTGCGGCGCTGGTCTTGCGTAGCGTTTTAGCATATATAAGAGGAGACGCCGCCCGGCCGAGCCGGGCGAGTTTCTCCTCTGACGGCGGAGTTGTTGTGTTCTTGGACTGTTATACGTTAACTGCTGGGTAACACGCGCTCCATTATAAGGCCACGATTAGATCCTTTCTCTTATGATCTAGGCATAATGCAATAATAATAATTAGTAATAATATAGTGGTGTGGTCGGCGCGATGGCTGTTCTCTAGGGCACTCATGCTGGACATGGTCAAGTGTTTCGACATAGAGATTCTTATACAGCCGAAATGCCGACGTGTGAGGCCACGATTTTATAGGGCATTTCTCGTTTTTCGAGGACCGACATTTATACGACGCGGGGCTTGGCTTACTAACGATGCCTTTGGCTCTGACATAAAAGCGGCGGGGAAGAATGATTCGTGGTGCATGCAACTCTCCCCATAGAGGAGGAAAGGGGCCATTCTTCTCCTCCGTGTCTGCCTGCGGCGCCAACCTGCTCGGTCCGTTTTAGGGATTTGCCCGTGTTTTTGTTCTCTAGCGCGGAGGTTTCTCTCCCACTGTAGTGCAAAATTTTGATGATGGGTGGTTGGTTGGGATGTTGGGGGGTGAGCTCTCTCGGTGGGTCAGGTGTGTTTTGTACGTCCTCGCGTACCGAGCGCCGCCACCGCAGACTTGGACGAGAGAAAGATGGAAAGTGGAGCGAAAGGCGGCAAATCTTAGTAAGTAGCCGCAGCACACAAGTCGCTAGATTCGGAGGTTTTTCACTGTACTCCAGATATTTGATAATGATGTGTGGTGGACGATGAGCTCTCTCGGTGGGCCAGGTGTTTTGTACGTCCTCGCGTACCGAGCGCCGCCACCGCAGACTTGGACGAGAGAAAGATGGAAAGTGGAGCGAAAGGCGGCAAATCTTAGTAAGTAGCCGCAGCACACAAGTCGCTAGATTCGGAGGTTTTTCACTGTACTCCAGATATTTGATAATGATGTGTGGTGGACGATGAGCTCTCTCGGTGGGCCAGGTGTTTTGTACGTCCTCGCGTACCGAGCGCCGCCACCGCAGACTTGGACGAGAGAAAGATGGAAAGGGGAGCGAAAGGCGGCAAATCTTAGTAAGTAGCCGCAGCACATAAGTTGCTAGCTAAAATAACGAGTGATCGGAGGTTTTTCACTGTACTCCAGATATTTTTGATAATGATGTGTGGTGGACGATGAGCTCTCTCGGTGGGCCAGGTGTTTTGTACGTCCTCGCGTACCGAGCGCCGCCACCGCGCAGACTCGGAAAGAGCAACAAGCTTACATACACAGGGGTGAAAGGCTAATCTTAGTAGCACATAAGTGGCTAGACAAAATAATCACAGCTTGGTGTGCCGCCAGGTCAGGTACTTTCCTCGTCCTGGCGTACGCCACCGCAGCCAAAAGAGCGAAACAATCATTTTAACAAATGAAAATATAAGTAGCAGCACGAGAGAGAGAGGTGTGTTTTTTTGGGAAGTGAGGGAGAGTCTCGGTAACTTAGCAAATACTGTTCCGTCGCCCGGACGGACCGCGTTCTCTTTGTCAGAGACTCGAACCGGTCCGGGCGCTATGAACCCGCAGCGAGTTCGCGGGCGTCAAGCGTCGCGTCTTAAAAACGCGTCAGCGGCCCACATGCGAACGACCAGTTCTTCTCTCTCGCCCGGTCCCCCGGGGCCGTCGCGAGAGGGTTGTTCTATTAGAAAATGCTACGACTCGCCGAGTTCCGAGCTAGATTAGGCCAGGGGTCCGACCCCGAACCGAACCATCTCGTGCGCGGCGGCTCGAACTGTCCACGGACCGTCTCGAGTACCGCAACGCGCGCCCAAAGTCGCTTTCAAACTAGCGAAGGGTGTCAGAGTGCGTCGATGTTAAGATAGCACAATGGGGCCGCAGAGCCCCTTTCGCAGCTCCGGCTGCTCACTGGCTCCGTCTCTCATCCGTCGTCCCCGGCGACGTGGTGCGATGTGCGGCAGCTTAGTGTTGTATCACGGAGAGAGCGCACGCCGCCCAGCGCGTCTTGCGATCTGCTCTCCAAGAGAACCGACGAGTTCTTAGGAGTTCGTTCGTCCAGTTCCTCGGGCGCGAATCCGGATGACCGCGACACACCACTCCGCCTGGTCGGCGGTGCCGGTTGTGAGCGTCGTTTCCCGGGCCCCCGAGTGCAGCGGACGCGAGCAGCAGTCGCGCGGAGACTTCTCACCGCGGCCCTCCTCTATCTCCCGTCTCCTGGCCTCTGCGCCTAGTCGACGACGGAGAGCGTATATAGTGGCAGCGGCAGCGCGTGCACGTCGTCCTCGCGCGTACGATAGCAGCTCCCTGGTTGATCCTGCCAGTAGTCATATGCTTGTCTCAAAGATTAAGCCATGCATGTCTCAGTACAAGCCGAATTAAGGTGAAACCGCGAAAGGCTCATTAAATCAGTTATGGTTCCTTAGATCGTACCCACATTTACTTGGATAACTGTGGTAATTCTAGAGCTAATACATGCAAACAGAGCTCCGACCGGAGACGGAAGGAGCGCTTTTATTAGATCAAAACCAATCGGCGGCGGGTGCGAGCCCGTCGTCGTTCACTCTGGTGAATCTGAATAACTTTCTGCTGATCGCACGGTCTAGCACCGGCGACGCATCTTTCAAATGTCTGCCTTATCAACTGTCGATGGTAGGTTCCGTGCCTACCATGGTCGTAACGGGTAACGGGGAATCAGGGTTCGATTCCGGAGAGGGAGCCTGAGAAACGGCTACCACATCCAAGGAAGGCAGCAGGCGCGCAAATTACCCACTCCCGGCACGGGGAGGTAGTGACGAAAAATAACGATACGGGACTCATCCGAGGCCCCGTAATCGGAATGAGTACACTCTAAACCCTTTAACGAGGATCAATTGGAGGGCAAGTCTGGTGCCAGCAGCCGCGGTAATTCCAGCTCCAATAGCGTATATTAAAGTTGTTGCGGTTAAAAAGCTCGTAGTCGAATCTGTGTCCCGCGCCGCCGGTTCATCGCTCGCGGTGTTTAACTGGCGTGTCCGCGGGACGTCCTGCCGGTGGGCTTAGCCTTCGCGGGCGGCCCAACTACGAATCCCGCCGCGGTGCTCTTCACTGAGTGTCGAGGCGGGCCGGCACGTTTACTTTGAACAAATTAGAGTGCTTAAAGCAGGCTAAAACTTCGCCTGAATACTGTGTGCATGGAATAATGGAATAGGACCTCGGTTCTATTTTGTTGGTTTTCGGAACCCCGAGGTAATGATTAATAGGAACGGATGGGGGCATTCGTATTGCGACGTTAGAGGTGAAATTCTTGGATCGTCGCAAGACGGACAGAAGCGAAAGCATTTGCCAAAAACGCTTTCATTGATCAAGAACGAAAGTTAGAGGTTCGAAGGCGATCAGATACCGCCCTAGTTCTAACCATAAACGATGCCAGCTAGCGATCCGCCGACGTTCCTCCGATGACTCGGCGGGCAGCTTCCGGGAAACCAAAGCTTTTGGGTTCCGGGGGAAGTATGGTTGCAAAGCTGAAACTTAAAGGAATTGACGGAAGGGCACCACCAGGAGTGGAGCCTGCGGCTTAATTTGACTCAACACGGGAAACCTCACCAGGCCCGGACACCGGAAGGATTGACAGATTGAGAGCTCTTTCTTGATTCGGTGGGTGGTGGTGCATGGCCGTTCTTAGTTGGTGGAGCGATTTGTCTGGTTAATTCCGATAACGAACGAGACTCTAGCCTGCTAACTAGGCGTATTTCCGACATCTCGAAGGCCCGCCGGCCCGGCGTTCGCGCGTCGCGGTCGCGCGCGGTTTTTACTGTCGGCGTACAAACAATTCTTCTTAGAGGGACAGGCGGCTTCTAGCCGCACGAGATTGAGCAATAACAGGTCTGTGATGCCCTTAGATGTTCTGGGCCGCACGCGCGCTACACTGAAGGAATCAGCGTGTCCTCCCTGGCCGAGCGGCCCGGGTAACCCGCTGAACCTCCTTCGTGCTAGGGATTGGGGCTTGCAATTGTTCCCCATGAACGAGGAATTCCCAGTAAGCGCGAGTCATAAGCTCGCGTTGATTACGTCCCTGCCCTTTGTACACACCGCCCGTCGCTACTACCGATTGAATGATTTAGTGAGGTCTTCGGACCGGTACGCGGCGGCGTTTCGACGTCGCCGATGCTGCTGGGAAGATGACCAAACTTGATCATTTAGAGGAAGTAAAAGTCGTAACAAGGTTTCCGTAGGTGAACCTGCGGAAGGATCATTAACGTGCATTCGTTATATGTGTGAAGTCTGTAAAAGATGACAGAGGAGAAGCAGCAGCATACGTTATGACACGCACGACGTGTCCCGTTTGCGTGCAAGAGTTGTGCCGCGCTGGACGCGGCACGTCATGAGGCGAGCTGTTGAGGCGCGCTGGACGCGCCTCGTTGCGACCCGCTGGACGGGTCGCGCTCATTATTATATACGTGTTTTTCTGAAAACGAAAAGGCAAATGAGAGCGATACGGCGGCCCCCCTCATCTGGAGTGCTGGGGTTAAGTGTGCTCGCGGGTACCCTGTTATTCGGGTTTTCAAAGATCTGCGCCCGCAGCACGGCCGCCGTGCACAGAGACGTTCTTCCTTTCCGTCGTCTGCGACAAGGAAGCAACGCGCAAATCAGTAAGCGCCGAGCGACGGTTCGGCAGGCCGCGATTTGGACGCGACGATGTCGAGTGCGACGTGCGATTGCGAGGTCTGTTCCGGCCAGCCGCACGCGCGCCGACTTCGTCTAGCCTGGTCCTGTCGGCGCAGTCGAGTCGCTTCTGGTGCAGAAGAGGCAACGCCTGGGGGTGAAAGCGGGCGCGCGACGCGCGCCCGCCCGTCCTCCGGACGCGCTCTAGCTCTCTCAGGGCGGCGCTCCGGCGAGACGGGCGCATCGGCAATGCGCGAACGCGCCGCTGGAACCCGACGGTTCTCCGTCGAGGAGATTACCGAACGAAAAGATTACCCTGAACGGTGGATCACTTGGCTCGTGGGTCGATGAAGAACGCAGCTAATTGCGCGTCAACTTGTGAACTGCAGGACACATGAACATCGACGTTTCGAACGCACATTGCGGTCCTAGGATACTGTTCCCGGACCACGTCTGGCTGAGGGTCGTATCCGCATTACACGACTGCTCGGTCCCCGCAAGCGCCGCGCCATTCGCCTCTCGCCAGAGAGGCGGACAGCAGCAGCGGCCGGGGACGCGGAGCGAGATTGGGAGCTCGCCCGTCCGTCGCGTTCGCGCGCGGCGGTGGGCGTCTCCTGGAAACACGCGAGCGGCGCGAGCCGTTAGCGAGCGATTGCGCAGCGCGCGGTCGCTCTCGGACAACTTGCGTCTTCCGTGGCCGTCGTCGTGTCCTAGACAGCAGCGTAGTCTAAGACGTCTGGCACGCCCGGAAGACCCGTCCGACCGAGCGATTCCGCGCGCCTCCCGCACGGCGCCTTCGCACAAGCATATCATACGCACGACCTCAGAGCAGGCGAGACTACCCGCTGAATTTAAGCATATTACTAAGCGGAGGAAAAGAAACTAACCAGGATTCCCTCAGTAGCGGCGAGCGAACAGGGAAGAGCCCAGCGCCGAATCCCGCGGTCGTGACCGGCCGCCGGGAAATGTGGCGTTTGGGAGGGTCCGCTCATCCAGAGGTCTCGCTACGAGTCCAAGTCCTTCTTGAACGGGGCCACTTACCCAGAGAGGGTGCCAGGCCCGTAGTGACCGTCGCAGGCTGCTGGAGGACCTCTCCTCAGAGTCGGGTTGCTTGAGAGTGCAGCCCTAAGTGGGTGGTAAACTCCATCTAAGGCTAAATACGACCACGAGACCGATAGCGAACAAGTACCGTGAGGGAAAGTTGAAAAGAACTTTGAAGAGAGAGTTCAAGAGTACGTGAAACCGTTCAGGGGTAAACCTGAGAAACCCGAAAGGTCGAGGGCGGAGATTCAACCGCGTACCCGTTAGATCCGGCTAGTCGATCGTTCCGCGACTGGCGAGCGCTCCGGCGCTCGCCGCGTGCGGTCGGCCATGCGCGGTCGCGGACGCGTGCAATTCTCCGCTAGTAGGACGTCGCGACCCGTCGGGTGCCGGTCCACGGCCCGCTCGTGAGCCCGCGCGGCGAATTTTCGCTCGCGCGTGGCCGAGTGGTGTCCCGGCCGGCCCGCTCGACGGTGTTCAGTGGCGGTGGGCCGCCCTCTGTTGGCGTCCGACCCGTCGCAAGCTCGGCGAAGCCCCGCAGGCTCGGACTCTGTGCCGACCTCGGGACCGTCCGGCTGCTGGCGACGGAGCTCTCGGACAGACCCGGAACACGCCCGTCGGCGACGCTATAGCTTTGGGTACTTTCAGGACCCGTCTTGAAACACGGACCAAGGAGTCTAGCATGTGCGCGAGTCATTGGGATTCGTAGCTAAACCTAAAGGCGAAATGAAAGTGAAGACGCGCCTCGCGCGCGCCGAGGGAGGATGGGCGAGGCACCGCTTCGCCCCGCACTCCCGGGGCGTCTCGTTCTCATCGCGAGAAGAGGCGCACCCAGAGCGTACACGCTGGGACCCGAAAGATGGTGAACTATGCCTGGTCAGGACGAAGTCAGGGGAAACCCTGATGGAGGTCCGTAGCGATTCTGACGTGCAAATCGATCGTCGGAACTGGGTATAGGGGCGAAAGACTAATCGAACCATCTAGTAGCTGGTTCCCTCCGAAGTTTCCCTCAGGATAGCTGGCGCTCGCTTTTGCGAGTCTCATCCGGTAAAGCGAATGATTAGAGGCATTGGGGTCGAAACGGCCTCAACCTATTCTCAAACTTTAAATGGGTGAGATCTCCGGCTTGCTTAAATACATTTTGTGAAGCCGCGAGATCGGATCAGAGTGCCAAGTGGGCCATTTTTGGTAAGCAGAACTGGCGCTGTGGGATGAACCAAACGCGGAGTTAAAGCGCCTAAATCGACGCTTATGAGATACCATGAAAGGCGTTGGTAACTTAAGACAATACAATTTGAAATTCGATCGATCTTCGATCGGTTACACGTGCGGAGATGCTCCACCAATGGTACTACATCTCCGCTGTCTCGTTCGTTAGAAAAAATCGCGTTATTGATCATGCTCGAATCTGTTCTCGTAATGAAAATGAGTGAATGAAATGAAAAAAGTGAAAATGAAAAAGTTGACTTTCGCCCTTTCATGTTATCTCGCTCGTCGATCTATTAGCTCCAGCCCGAGTCCTATCCACCCCGCCGCGCCAATCCGCCCACCGCAGGCCCCCCCGTCACCCCACTCCGCCCGCGCGGCGCAAAAAACGCACCCAAGAAGGCGCAGACCCCCCCATCAAAAGTCCCGAAACAGGGACGCGGTCGTCCCGACCCCTCCGACGCCAAGCATTCCCCTCCGAACGCACCGTCGCTGTCCTGAAGGAAACCCCGGACCCACCCCCAAAGCCCCCCACCCACCAGACGGTTCGATTAGGCGTACAGCCCATGTGCCAAGTAAACTGAAATAAGCTGAAGGCAACTGAGAGAAAAATCTGAAAATTCTGAATATATGTTAAAATGTAATTGGCACTTAAGATAAAAGCATAAACGCGACTGAAAGGATAAACTGAAAATAAAATTAAACAAATTTAAATGAACTGAAATAAGCTGAAGGCAACTGAAGGAAAATCTGAAAAATCTGAAAACATATTAAAATGTAATTGGCACTTAAAATAAAAGCAAAGCGAGGCTGAAAATAAATTAATAAATTAAACAGAATTAAATAAACTGAAGTAAGCTGAGATAAATCTGAAACAAAATGAAATAATTTGAAAATAAATTAAAGTGCTGAAAAGTAAAAATTAACACTAAGATAGAGTAAGGGAAGTAGGCGGGAAGTAAGAATAAGAATAAATAGGCTAAAGAAAATAACGAAGTAATTGGAAACAGAGTGAAATAAGGTGAAACAAAGCAAGTTACGGTGAATCGTGCAGAGGTCTAAGTCCGGGCCGTGTTCCCGCTCCCAGCCCAGAGGACTGAGTTTGTAAACCGGCCCCGGGTGTGTAGTGTATGTGTTTGTGAGGTGGTGTCATCTTCTCCAGCTCTCTGCGCCTGGTCAATCGCCTCAGGGCACTGGCAACCCGTGAATCTCACCATACCGTGAAGCGGCAGATCACCCCGGAGGTGGGGAGGAAGTTGGACTCCCATCTGAGACCGACTACCCCCCATTCAGGGTCCCCCCTAGCCATACGAGCATGAGCAGCGTGACCAGGTCGCAGAGAATTGAAGGGTGTGTTGTTTGTAAAGGGTATAGTTGAGGGTGCGTGTATGTGTTAGCCTCCACACTCGTCGCCTGAAATAAAAGAATTTAGAAACTAAGAAGACCCCCCTCCCCCCACCCAACCGCCCAACCCAACCCTCCCATGTGCCGGTTTCCAGGGTGTGGTCGCTAATCTGACGCATTCCGCCTACTTATCTAATAATTTATATTACGTTCTCGACGCCACGAAGGGTGCGTGGTAATCGAGGAGTCCGCAGAGGGCCAAGTCCGAGCCGGGCTTCCCGATCCAGCCCAAGACTGAAATCGAGAGCCCGGACCCGGTATGTAGTCTGTAAGTGTGATGAGGTGGTGTCGCCTATGCCTTCTCCAGCTCCCTGCGCCTGACCAATCACCTCAGGGCACTGGCAACCCGTGAATCTCACCATACCGTGAAGCGGCAGATCACCCCGGAGGTGGAAAGGAAGTTGGACTCCCATCTGAGCCCGACTACCTCCCATTCAGGGTCCCCCCTAGCTATACGAGCATGAGCAGTGTGGTCAGGTCGCAGGGAATTGAAGGTTGTGTGAGTTGTGAATGTGTAAAAATAGTGTGCGTGTGTGTCTTGGCCCCAAGCATCCCCCCTTCTTACATTACCCCTGGCTTCCTAATCGCGCGTTAATTTCAGTCGCTCGACCCTACTCGCGAATTCGCTTAATTCCCGCCACCATTCCGCTACTTCTGCCATCGCCGTCGCTTCTTCCGCGTTCCTTGGCCAGCGGTACCCTTCCCGCGCTAGGTTGCGGTCGGCCCGCGCTCGATGTCGCTCTTCCAGACGGCAAGCAAAAACAACGTGTTCCGCATCTTCCGTTTCCCCACATTCGCATCTCGTTTCGTCTGCCGCCAGTTTCCCTATACGCGCTAGATAAGCTCTGAAATTCCCGTGGCCAGTAATAAGCTGTACCACCTCCTTGCTCAAGGTTCCTAATTTCTGCCTGCTTTCTATTGTCGGTATAAATTGCGCTGTTAACCGCCCCGTGCTTGCCGTTGCCCACCCCTCGTTCCAGAGCCGTCTGGAGTGCGCTCGTATGCGTTTCTTAACTAAATTCCTCGGTGCGCTGTTGTACACGGGTTCTACGTCTAACTCTGCGGCCTCTTTGGCCAGCTCGTCCGCGCGCTCGTTCCCCATTATCCCGATGTGAGACCTAACCCAAGCGAATCTTACGTCTACTTCCCTGCTTATGTGTTGGTGGAGAAGCCACACCTCTACCTGTAACCTCGTCGGTCTAGTTAGCGTCTGAAGCGAGCTCAAAGCTGATTTGCTGTCGCTATAAATCGTGCACTCTCGAAAAGCGTAAATATGGTCGCGGATATAAGTTAGCGCCTCCCGTAGGGCTAAAAGTTCGCATTGGAAGATGGAACTCCATTCCCCCAGCTTGTATTTCGCGGTGTGCACCTCCCTTTCCTCGTTATATACCACAAACGCCGCCCCCGATCGCCCGTCCTGCATTCTCGACCCGTCCGTATATATTGCAATTCCCTCCCTAATATTAATCGCGTCCTCGTCTGCCTCGTCGAATCTAAATCCCCCCACGTCTGCCGGATGCCCTAGCTCTCTTGGTAACGCGATTTCTTCTATCGGTCTGCCCTCCAAATTGATCTCTGCGATTATTCCCGGGGGTTGTTGCCCGTGCCGTGCAAAGATTACTCGCTTCTTAACCTCTTCCCCTAGCATGATGTCTATCGGCAGTAACCGGCTCAGACAAAGTGCCGCTTCCGTAGATATCGTCTTGTACGCCCTAGCCGCTCTAACCGCTAATATTCTTTGCGCGCTTTTGAGTTTCCTAACTTGCCTAACTTTTAAATCCCTCGCCCAAATTGCCGCCCCGTACGCTATCGCTGGCTGTATCGCGCCCTCGTAGATTCTAGCTACGCTTTCCCCTCTAAATCCCCACGTCAGTCTCGCCGCCGCTCCTATCTTATGAGACAGTTCCCTGCCCTTCCTGCTCGCATATTCTATGTGCTGATTCCAGCTCAACCTATCGTCTATCATGACGCCCAGATATTTAATTTGGTCCTTGCAGTACACGCGCCCCTCGCCCATTCTAAACGTGGGCCTTTCCTGACCCGGCCTCTTCCCAAAAAACAACGCTTCAGTCTTGGCTACATTAAACTCTAGCTTTTCGTCCCTTGCCCAGTCTAGCAGGCTAGCCAATGCCTCCGTCCCCTTTTCCTTGAGTCTCTTAAACTGCGCCGCCCTAACTATCAACGCCGTGTCGTCCGCGAAGCTAATTATGTCGCATCCCTCCGGTAGCTCTACCCTGTATACGCTCTCGTACGCCAGGTTCCAGAAGGTAGGTCCGGAGCATGACCCCTGGGGGCAGCCCCTTTCCACGCCTCTGGAGACGCTGTCGCCCGGGAGTTCCACCCTTGCCGTTCGCCCGTCAAAATAACTCCTGATCAGCCCCATTAAATTCCCCGGACATTCCCTGCTCTCTAGTTCCGCTATAATTCTCGGCCACCACGCATTATCAAAGGCCCCCGCGATATCCAATGCTATGATCGCACAGTAATTTCCCCGGTCTCGTGCATCGTTTACCCTACCTAACATTTCCTCGATCGCGTCCGTAGTTGTTCTCCCTGCGCGAAATCCGTACTGATTATTATTAAACCCGCCCCCTTGATCGATCAGATTCTGTACCCTCCACGTCATAACTTTATCTAACACCTTACCCGTCACCGGAAGTAAACTAATCGGCCTAAAACTACGAACGTCCGTCCTTTCTGTCTTCCCTGGCTTCGGTATAAATCGTACCGATTGTGTTTTCCATACCCTTGGAAACGCGCCTGCCTCTAAACAATCGTTAAAAAGCCTAACAAATATCTGTTCCCTAGCCTCGAAAGCGTGTAATACCGCATCGGCGGTTATCCCGTCGTGACCCGGCGCCTTTTTAGGATTCATCCCTCTTAGAGCCCTTCTAATTTCGTTCGCGGTAATGTGTTTGTCCCTTATCTCGCTACCCCTTGCGTCTGCTGCCGTCTGTCTTAGGTTCCTATGCGCCGCGTTATCGCCTATCTGCGGGTCTCCCGGAAAAAATTCTGCTAGCATATAATCTACTGTCTCGCGCGAGTCTTTAGTGTAGCGCCCCCCTCTCGTTTTCACGCACGAGATAACATCGTTGTTTTTCCTGTTTCCCCTGACTACTTTGTACGCCGTTCCCCACGGATCCTTTTCCGAATTTCGCGTGCAGAAGGTTTTCCATTTATCCGTACGAGTTTTCTCTATAAGATCTTTATATTCCCTTGCCAAAATTCTATATCGCCCCTGTAAGTCTTCCCGTGCGTCACCCCGCGCTCTCTGCGCTTGTCGTCTCGCCCTTCGCGTTTCCGCCCTTTTTGCCGTCAGTTCCGGCGTCCACCACGGTACGCTTCTCTGAAATTTCTTTTGAACTGGCATGGATGCCCTGCATGCTTCCTGAATCGCGTCGTTTAGCCTTTGCGCTTTTGTGTCCGCGTCTATGTCCCTATCGCCCATCGTTGCTTCTAGTTCCGGTATTAGCTCCTCGTATTTGTCCCTGAATTTACCCCAATCCGCCTTTCTATTACAAAACCTAACCGCCCTGTCCGCGACATTTGCTTGTTCGTTGTTCGCCCTATCCGCTTTAACCACCCACGTTACTAGCTTGTGCTCTGTTAAAACGCCGTCTACGTCGACCTCCCATCGTTCTATTTCCCTGTAAGCCGTAAAGTCCGCCGCCGTCACGTCTATATAGCTATTTCCCCTTGGTCCCACAAAAGTCGGTCCACTTCCGTCGTTTAACACCGTCAAGTCGTAGGTTTCGAATAATTCCGCTAGCCTAATTCCTCTGCGGTCCTCCGTGTCGCCTCCCCACGTGGTGCATTTCGCGTTAAAATCTCCCCCTATGATAATTCTATCGACCTCCCTTGCATCCTTAAGATTTCTTAATACTTCCCCTAACCTCTCGAAAAGATCGTCTTCCCTATAAGGACATCTCGTTACCGGCGGGAAGTATACCGATACTACGAAAATGCTACCTTCCTGCGTGATTATTTCCGCGACCGTAATTAATTCGCACGAAATTTCCTCTAATAACCCAGCCATTATGTTTGCATTGTTTAGTACAATGCACGACCTAAGACGTTCCACCGTTTTGTTAATTACCCTAAATCCCGATGAAAATCCTAATACTTTGTTCCTCAAAACGTTCGGTTCCTGAATCAATAAAACATCAAGTTTCCTTTCCGCGCAAGTCTTAATAAAATCACTAGTTGCCCCTTTGCCCTTTCCTAAATTAATCTGTCCGAATCTAATTATCCCCCCTGTCGCATTAACTATTCTAGTCTTATTATTCATAATTAATAGTGTTCAAAAGTAAGTTTTTAGCTCTTATTAAAGAGGGGCAGTTTGGATTTTTCGCGTCGTGTTTCGTATCTACCGCTGGTCCGCGCTTGCTTTGATTGTGTCTGACGCACGCGATGCATTTCTCGGTATCGCTCTTACAATCTTTAAAAATGTGTTCTACGCTACCGCATTTGCCACAATGTTGGCTTTTCTCTGAACAATTAGCCGCCCTATGTCCGTATCCGTAACATTTAAAACATTGCTCTACCGTAAAATGGTCTTCGGCGTATAAACTTTGCCACCCCAAGCTAACCCTATCTTTTAAAAACGCGCGCCTTGCCCTAGCGGACACCTCTAACACTACCGCAACCGTCCTACTCTTCGGGGTTTTTCCGCCGTACCTAAAGCGTTCCCTGACCTCGTCTTTGAAATTCTCCAAGCCCTCGAGTTCGTCAACTATGCCTTGATTGTTTTCCGCGAACTTCTCTATCAATACCTCCTTAGAAATATGCTTGTCTATCCCTCTTAATATAATTCTTGGATTTCCCTTTTTAATTTCTTTCCCTTGTAATTTGCTACTCAAATCAACTGCCATTTTTAACTTCCGCGAATCCTCCTTGCTTGCGCATTCCACAATAACCGCTCCAGATTTCGTATTTTTAACCGTCGCTATGTTAATTTTCGCCGTGGTTGGATTGATTTCTTTCTTTAAGATCTCGCTTACGTTTCCCTGTTCCGCATCTTTCCCTGTAATTTTTATTGCATGCTTGCTTGCAACCGCCGCGTAGCTAAACACACGTGGTGCCACACCCTGGCGGCCATCTTGTTTACCCCTCGCGTCAGGTGGACAACGCCCTAAACTGCTACAACTCGCTACTTCTGCCCACGATTTCCCTGGATTTGCTGCTTTTCCCTTTATAGCCCTAATTTCTTCCTCTTTCTCTTTAACTTCGCTTTTCAACTGCTTAATTTGCCCTACCATCTGTACAGCTAAATCCCTAATAGCTTCCGCAGCTTCTCTAATATGCCTACGCGCGTCCACTTTGATTGTATCCGCTTTCGACGGTACATGCTTCAAAATAAGCCTACTCATTTCCCTAACCTGGCTACATAATTCGTCTTCTACAGTATCACATTTAATACTCAAAACACTCTCACCCTGGGTGCTGATGACGTCGCTCTCCGTGGAAAGTTTTCTCTCCTTCGCCATCTTGGTTATTAAAATAACCGTTGAACAAACAAACTAAACTTTCACCGCAAAACTTTCACTTTAGCGCAACGCAGTAAAAACACGTCCGTACTGCTCGACCGCTCGAGCGAAAGTGGTAACTTAAGACAATACAATTTGAAAATTCGATCGATCTTCGATCGGTTACACGTGCGGAGATGCTCCACCAATGGTACTACATCTCCGCTGTCTCGTTCGTTAGAAAAAATCGCGTTATTGATCATGCTCGAATCTGTTCTCGTAATGAAAATGAGTGAATGAAATGAAAAAAGTGAAAATGAAAAAGTTGACTTTCGCCCTTTCATGTTATCTCGCTCGTCGATCTATTTGCTCCAGCCCGAGTCCTATTCACCCCGCCGCGCCAATCCGCTCACCGCAGGCCCCCCCGTCACCCCACTCCGCCCGCGCGGCGCAAAAAACGCACCCAAGAAGGCGCAGACCCCCCTATCAAAAGTCCCGAAACAGGGACGCGGTCGTCCCGACCCCTCCGTCGCCAAGCATTCCCCTCCGAACGCACCGTCGCTGTCCTGAAGGAAACCCCGGACCCACCCCCAAAGCCCCCCACCCACCAGACGGTTCGATTAGGCGTACAGCCCATGTGCCAAGTAAACTGAAATAAGCTGAAGGCAACTGAGAGAAAAATCTGAAAATTCTGAATATATGTTAAAATGTAATTGGCACTTAAGATAAAAGCATAAACGCGACTGAAAAGATAAACTGAAAATAAAATTAAACAAATTTAAATGAACTGAAATAAGCTGAAGGCAACTGAAGAAAAATCTGAAAAATCTGAAAATATATTAAAATGTAATTGGCACTTAAAATAAAAGCAAAGCGAGGCTGAAAATAAATTAATAAATTAAACACAGAATTAAATAAACTGAAGTAAGCTGAGATAAATCTGAAACAAAATGAAATAATTTGAAAATAAATTAAAGTGCTGAAAAGTAAAAATTAACACTAAGATAGAGTAAGGGAAGTAGGCGGGAAGTAAGAATAAGAATAAATAGGCTAAAGAAAATAACGAAGTAATTGGAAACAGAGTGAAATAAGGTGAAACAAAGCAAGTTACGGTGAATCGTGCAGAGGTCTAAGTCCGGGCCGTGTTCCCGCTCCCAGCCCAGAGGACTGAGTTTGTAAACCGGCCCCGGGTGTGTAGTGTATGTGTTTGTGAGGTGGTGTCATCTTCTCCAGCTCTCTGCGCCTGGTCAATCGCCTCAGGGCACTGGCAACCCGTGAATCTCACCATACCGTGAAGCGGCAGATCACCCCGGAGGTGGGGAGGAAGTTGGACTCCCATCTGAGACCGACTACCCCCCATTCAGGGTCCCCCCTAGCCATACGAGCATGAGCAGCGTGACCAGGTCGCAGAGAATTGAAGGGTGTGTTGTTTGTAAAGGGTATAGTTGAGGGTGCGTGTATGTGTTAGCCTCCACACTCGTCGCCTGAAATAAAAGAATTTAGAAACTAAGAAGACCCCCCTCCCCCCACCCAACCGCCCAACCCAACCCAACCCTCCCATGTGCCGGTTTCCAGGGTGTGGTCGCTAATTTGACGCATTCCGCCTACTTATCTAATAATTTATATTACGTTCTCGACGCCACGAAGGGTGCGTGGTAATCGAGGAGTCCGCAGAGGGCCAAGTCCGAGCCGGGCTTCCCGATCCAGCCCAAGACTGAAATCGAGAGCCCGGACCCGGTATGTAGTCTGTAAGTGTGATGAGGTGGTGTCGCCTATGCCTTCTCCAGCTCCCTGCGCCTGACCAATCACCTCAGGGCACTGGCAACCCGTGAATCTCACCATACCGTGAAGCGGCAGATCACCCCGGAGGTGGAAAGGAAGTTGGACTCCCATCTGAGCCCGACTACCTCCCATTCAGGGTCCCCCCTAGCTATACGAGCATGAGCAGTGTGGTCAGGTCGCAGGGAATTGAAGGTTGTGTGAGTTGTGAATGTGTAAAAATAGTGTGCGTGTGTGTCTTGGCCCCAAGCATCCCCCCTTCTTACATCACCCCTGGCTTCCTAATCGCGCGTTAATTTCAGTCGCTCGACCCTACTCGCGAATTCGCTTAATTCCCGCCACCATTCCGCTACTTCTGCCATCGCCGTCGCTTCTTCCGCGTTCCTTGGCCAGCGGTACCCTTCCCGCGCTAGGTTGCGGTCGGCCCGCGCTCGATGTCGCTCTTCCAGACGGCAAGCAAAAACAACGTGTTCCGCATCTTCCGTTTCCCCACATTCGCATCTCGTTTCGTCTGCCGCCAGTTTCCCTATACGCGCTAGATAAGCTCTGAAATTCCCGTGGCCAGTAATAAGCTGTACCACCTCCTTGCTCAAGGTTCCTAATTTCTGCCTGCTTTCTATTGTCGGTATAAATTGCGCTGTTAACCGCCCCGTGCTTGCCGTTGCCCACCCCTCGTTCCAGAGCCGTCTGGAGTGCGCTCGTATGCGTTTCTTAACTAAATTCCTCGGTGCGCTGTTGTACACGGGTTCTACGTCTAGCTCTGCGGCCTCTTTGGCCAGCTCGTCCGCGCGCTCGTTCCCCATTATCCCTATATGAGACCTAACCCAAGCGAATCTTATGCCTACTTCCCTGCTTAGGTGTTGGTGGAGAAGCCACACCTCTACCTGTAACCTCGTCGGTCTAGTTAGCGTCTGAAGCGAGCTCAAAGCTGATTTGCTGTCGCTATAAATCGTGCACTCTCGAAAAGCGTAAATATGGTCGCGGATATAAGTTAGCGCCTCCCGTAGGGCTAAAAGTTCGCATTGGAAGATGGAACTCCATTCCCCCAGCTTGTATTTCGCGGTGTGCACCTCCCTTTCCTCGTTATATACCACAAACGCCGCCCCCGATCGCCCGTCCTGCATTCTCGACCCGTCCGTATATATCGCAATTCCCTCCCTAATATTAATCGCGTCCTCGTCTGCCTCGTCGAATCTAAATCCCCCCACGTCTGCCGGATGCCCTAGCTCTCTTGGTAACGCGATTTCTTCTATCGGTCTGCCCTCCAAATTGATCTCTGCGATTATTCCCGGGGGTTGTTGCCCGTGCCGTGCAAAGATTACCCGCTTCTTAACCTCTTCCCCTAGCATGATGTCTATCGGCAGTAACCGGCTCAGACAAAGTGCCGCTTCCGTAGATATCGTCTTGTACGCCCTAGCCGCTCTAACCGCTAATATTCTTTGCGCGCTTTTGAGTTTCCTAACTTGCCTAACTTTTAAATCCCTCGCCCAAATTGCCGCCCCGTACGCTATCGCTGGCTGTATCGCGCCCTCGTAGATTCTAGCTACGCTTTCCCCTCTAAATCCCCACGTCAGTCTCGCCGCCGCTCCTATCTTATGAGACAGTTCCCTGCCCTTCCTGCTCGCATATTCTACGTGCTGATTCCAGCTCAACCTATCGTCTATCATGACGCCCAGATATTTAATTTGGTCCTTGCAGTACACGCGCCCCTCGCCCATTCTAAACGTGGGCCTTTCCTGACCCGGCCTCTTCCCAAAAAACAACGCTTCAGTCTTAGCTACATTAAACTCTAGCTTTTCGTCCCTTGCCCAGTCTAGCAGGCTAGCCAATGCCTCCGTCCCCTTTTCCTTGAGTCTCTTAAACTGCGCCGCCCTAACTATCAACGCCGTGTCGTCCGCGAAGCTAATTATGTCGCATCCCTCCGGTAGCTCTACCCTGTATACGCTCTCGTACGCCAGGTTCCAGAAGGTAGGTCCGGAGCATGACCCCTGGGGGCAGCCCCTTTCCACGCCTCTGGAGACGCTGTCGCCCGGGAGTTCCACCCTTGCCGTTCGCCCGTCAAAATAACTCCTGATCAGCCCCATTAAATTCCCCGGACATTCCCTGCTCTCTAGTTCCGCTATAATTCTCGGCCACCACGCATTATCAAAGGCCCCCGCGATATCCAATGCTATGATCGCACAGTAATTTCCCCGGTCTCGTGCATCGTTTACCCTACCTAACATTTCCTCGATCGCGTCCGTAGTTGTTCTCCCTGCGCGAAATCCGTACTGATTATTATTAAACCCGCCCCCTTGATCGATCAGATTCTGTACCCTCCACGTCATAACTTTATCTAATACCTTACCCGTCACCGGAAGTAAACTAATCGGCCTAAAACTACGAACGTCCGTCCTTTCTGTCTTCCCTGGCTTCGGTATAAATCGAACCGATTGTGTTTTCCATACCCTTGGAAACGCGCCTGCCTCTAAACAATCGTTAAAAAGCCTAACAAATATCTGTTCCCTAGCCTCGAAAGCGTGTAATACCGCATCGGCGGTTATCCCGTCGTGACCCGGCGCCTTTTTAGGATTCATCCCTCTTAGAGCCCTTCTAATTTCGTTCGCGGTAATGTGTTTGTCCCTTATCTCGCTGCCCCTTGCGTCTGCTGCCGTCTGTCTTAGGTTCCTATGCGCCGCGTTATCGCCTATCTGCGGGTCTCCCGGAAAAAATTCTGCTAGCATATAATCTACTGTCTCGCGCGAGTCTTTAGTGTAGCGCCCCCCTCTCGTTTTCACGCACGAGATAACATCGTTGTTTTTCCTGTTTCCCCTGACTACTTTGTACGCCGTTCCCCACGGATCCTTTTCCGAATTTCGCGTGCAGAAGGTTTTCCATTTATCCGTACGAGTTTTCTCTATAAAATCTTTATATTCCCTTGCCAAAATTCTATATCGCCCCTGTAAGTCTTCCCGTGCGTCACCCCGCGCTCTCTGCGCTTGTCGTCTCGCCCTTCGCGTTTCCGCCCTTTTTGCCGTCAGTTCCGGCGTCCACCACGGTACGCTTCTCTGAAATTTCTTTTGAACTGGCATGGATGCCCTGCATGCTTCCTGAATCGCGTCGTTTAGCCTTTGCGCTTTTGTGTCCGCGTCTATGTCCCTATCGCCCATCGTTGCTTCTAGTTCCGGTATTAACTCCTCGTATTTGTCCCTGAATTTTCCCCAATCCGCCTTTCTATTACAAAACCTAACCGCCCTGTCCGCGACATTTGCTTGTTCGTTGTTCGCCCTATCCGCTTTAACCACCCACGTTACTAGCTTGTGCTCTGTTAAAACGCCGTCTACGTCGACCTCCCATCGTTCTATTTCCCTGTAAGCCGTAAAGTCCGCCGCCGTCACGTCTATATAGCTATTTCCCCTTGGTCCCACAAAAGTCGGTCCACTTCCGTCGTTTAACACCGTCAAGTCGTAGGTTTCGAATAATTCCGCTAGCCTAATTCCTCTGCGGTCCTCCGTGTCGCCTCCCCACGTGGTGCATTTCGCGTTAAAATCTCCCCCTATGATAATTCTATCGACCTCCCTTGCATCCTTAAGATTTCTTAATACTTCCCCTAACCTCTCGAAAAGATCGTCTTCCCTATAAGGACATCTCGTTACCGGCGGGAAGTATACCGATACTACGAAAATGCTACCTTCCTGCGTGATTATTTCCGCGACCGTAATTAATTCGCACGAAATTTCCTCTAATAACCCAGCCATTATGTTTGCATTGTTTAGTACAATGCACGACCTAAGACGTTCCACCGTTTTGTTAATTACCCTAAATCCCGATGAAAATCCTAATACTTTGTTCCTCAAAACGTTCGGTTCCTGAATCAATAAAACATCAAGTTTCCTTTCCGCGCAAGTCTTAATAAAATCACTAGTTGCCCCTTTGCCCTTTCCTAAATTAATCTGTCCGAATCTAATTATCCCCCCTGTCGCATTAACTATTCTAGTCCTATTATTCATAATTAATAGTGTTCAAAAGTAAGTTTTTAGCTCTTATTAAAGAGGGGCAGTTTGGATTTTTCGCGTCGTGTTTCGTATCTACCGCTGGTCCGCGCTTGCTTTGATTGTGCCTGACGCACGCGATGCATTTCTCGGTATCGCTCTTACAATCTTTAAAAATGTGTTCTACGCTACCGCATTTGCCACAATGTTGGCTTTTCTCTGAACAATTAGCCGCCCTATGTCCGTATCCGTAACATTTAAAACATTGCTCTACCGTAAAATGGTCTTCGGCGTATAAACTTTGCCACCCCAAGCTAACCCTATCTTTTAAAAACGCGCGCCTTGCCCTAGCGGACACCTCTAACACTACCGCAACCGTCCTACTCTTCGGGGTTTTTCCGCCGTACCTAAAACGTTCTCTGACCTCGTCCTTGAAATTCTCCAAGCCCTCGAGTTCGTCAACTATGCTTTGATTGTTTTCCGCGAATTTCTCTATCAATACCTCCTTTGAAATATGCTTATCTATCCCTCTTAATATAATTCTAGGATTTCCCTTTTTAATTTCTTTCCCTTGTAATTTGCTACTCAAATCAACTGCCATTTTTAACTTCCGCGAATCCTCCTTGCTTGCGCATTCCACAATAACCGCTCCAGATTTCGTATTTTTAACCGTCGCTATGTTAATTTTCGCCGTGGTTGGATTGATTTCTTTCTTTAAGATCTCGCTTACGTTTCCCTGTTCCGCATCTTTCCCTGTAATTTTTATTGCATGCTTGCTTGCAACCGCCGCGTAGCTAAACACACGTGGTGCCACACCCTGGCGGCCATCTTGTTTACCCCTCGCGTCAGGTGGACAACGCCCTAAACTGCTACAACTCGCTACTTCTGCCCACGATTTCCCTGGATTTGCTGCTTTTCCCTTTATAGCCCTAATTTCTTCCTCTTTCTCTTTAACTTCGCTTTTCAACTGCTTAATTTGCCCTACCATCTGTACAGCTAAATCCCTAATAGCTTCCGCAGCTTCTCTAATATGCCTACGCGCGTCCACTTTGATTGTATCCGCTTTCGACGGTACATGCTTCAAAATAAGCCTACTCATTTCCCTAACCTGGCTACATAATTCGTCTTCTACAGTATCACATTTAATACTCAAAACACTCTCACCCTGGGTGCTGATGACGTCGCTCTCCGTGGAAAGTTTTCTCTCCTTCGCCATCTTGGTTATTAAAATAACCGTTGAACAACAAACTAAACTTTCACCGCAAAACTTTCACTTTAGCGCAACGCAGTAAAAACACGTCCGTACTGCTCGACCGCTCGAGCGAAAGTGGTAACTTAAGACAATACAATTTGAAAATTCGATCGATCTTCGATCGGTTACACGTGCGGAGATGCTCCACCAATGGTACTACATCTCCGCTGTCTCGTTCGTTAGAAAAAATCGCGTTATTGATCATGCTCGAATCTGTTCTCGTAATGAAAATGAGTGAATGAAATGAAAAAAGTGAAAATGAAAAAGTTGACTTTCGCCCTTTCATGTTATCTCGCTCGTCGATCTATTTGCTCCAGCCCGAGTCCTATTCACCCCGCCGCGCCAATCCGCTCACCGCAGGCCCCCCCGTCACCCCACTCCGCCCGCGCGGCGCAAAAAACGCACCCAAGAAGGCGCAGACCCCCCCATCAAAAGTCCCGAAACAGGGACGCGGTCGTCCCGACCCCTCCGTCGCCAAGCATTCCCCTCCGAACGCACCGTCGCTGTCCTGAAGGAAACCCCGGACCCACCCCCAAAGCCCCCCACCCACCAGACGGTTCGATTAGGCGTACAGCCCATGTGCCAGGTAAACTGAAATAAGCTGAAGGCAACTGAGAGAAAAATCTGAAAATCCTGAATATATGTTAAAATGTAATTGGCACTTAAGATAAAAGCATAAACGCGACTGAAAAGATAAACTGAAAATAAAATTAAACAAATTTAAATGAACTGAAATAAGCTGAAGGCAACTGAAGAAAAATCTGAAAAATCTGAAAACATATTAAAATGTAATTGGCACTTAAAATAAAAGCAAAGCGAGGCTGAAAATAAATTAATAAATTAAACAGAATTAAATAAACTGAAGTAAGCTGAGATAAATCTGAAACAAAATGAAATAATTTGAAAATAAATTAAAGTGCTGAAAAGTAAAAATTAACACTAAGATAGAGTAAGGGAAGTAGGCGGGAAGTAAGAATAAGAATAAATAGGCTAAAGAAAATAACGAAGTAATTGGAAACAGAGTGAAATAAGGTGAAACAAAGCAAGTTACGGTGAATCGTGCAGAGGTCTAAGTCCGGGCCGTGTTCCCGCTCCCAGCCCAGAGGACTGAGTTTGTAAACCGGCCCCGGGTGTGTAGTGTATGTGTTTGTGAGGTGGTGTCATCTTCTCCAGCTCTCTGCGCCTGGTCAATCGCCTCAGGGCACTGGCAACCCGTGAATCTCACCATACCGTGAAGCGGCAGATCACCCCGGAGGTGGGGAGGAAGTTGGACTCCCATCTGAGACCGACTACCCCCCATTCAGGGTCCCCCCTAGCCATACGAGCATGAGCAGCGTGACCAGGTCGCAGAGAATTGAAGGGTGTGTTGTTTGTAAAGGGTATAGTTGAGGGTGCGTGTATGTGTTAGCCTCCACACTCGTCGCCTGAAATAAAAGAATTTAGAAACTAAGAAGACCCCCCTCCCCCCACCCAACCGCCCAACCCAACCCTCCCATGTGCCGGTTTCCAGGGTGTGGTCGCTAATTTGACGCATTCCGCCTACTTATCTAATAATTTATATTACGTTCTCGACGCCACGAAGGGTGCGTGGTAATCGAGGAGTCCGCAGAGGGCCAAGTCCGAGCCGGGCTTCCCGATCCAGCCCAAGACTGAAATCGAGAGCCCGGACCCGGTATGTAGTCTGTAAGTGTGATGAGGTGGTGTCGCCTATGCCTTCTCCAGCTCCCTGCGCCTGACCAATCACCTCAGGGCACTGGCAACCCGTGAATCTCACCATACCGTGAAGCGGCAGATCACCCCGGAGGTGGAAAGGAAGTTGGACTCCCATCTGAGTCCGACTACCTCCCATTCAGGGTCCCCCCTAGCTATACGAGCATGAGCAGTGTGGTCAGGTCGCAGGGAATTGAAGGTTGTGTGAGTTGTGAATGTGTAAAAATAGTGTGCGTGTGTGTCTTGGCCCCAAGCATCCCCCCTTCTTACATTACCCCTGGCTTCCTAATCGCGCGTTAGTTTCAGCCGCTCGACCCTACTCGCGAATTCGCTTAATTCCCGCCACCATTCCGCTACTTCTGCCATCGCCGTCGCTTCTTCCGCGTTCCTTGGCCAGCGGTACCCTTCCCGCGCTAGGTTGCGGTCGGCCCGCGCTCGATGTCGCTCTTCCAGACGGCAAGCAAAAACAACGTGTTCCGCATCTTCCGTTTCCCCACATTCGCATCTCGTTTCGTCTGCCGCCAGTTTCCCTATACGCGCTAGATAAGCTCTGAAATTCCCGTGGCCAGTAATAAGCTGTACCACCTCCTTGCTCAAGGTTCCTAATTTCTGCCTGCTTTCTATTGTCGGTATAAATTGCGCTGTTAACCGCCCCGTGCTTGCCGTTGCCCACCCCTCGTTCCAGAGCCGTCTGGAGTGCGCTCGTATGCGTTTCTTAACTAAATTCCTCGGTGCGCTGTTGTACACGGGTTCTACGTCTAACTCTGCGGCCTCTTTGGCCAGCTCGTCCGCGCGCTCGTTCCCCATTATCCCGATGTGAGACCTAACCCAAGCGAATCTTACGTCTACTTCCCTGCTTATGTGTTGGTGGAGAAGCCACACCTCTACCTGTAACCTCGTCGGTCTAGTTAGCGTCTGAAGCGAGCTCAAAGCTGATTTGCTGTCGCTATAAATCGTGCACTCTCGAAAAGCGTAAATATGGTCGCGGATATAAGTTAGCGCCTCCCGTAGGGCTAAAAGTTCGCATTGGAAGATGGAACTCCATTCCCCCAGCTTGTATTTCGCGGTGTGCACCTCCCTTTCCTCGTTATATACCACAAACGCCGCCCCCGATCGCCCGTCCTGCATTCTCGACCCGTCCGTATATATCGCAATTCCCTCCCTAATATTAATCGCGTCCTCGTCTGCCTCGTCGAATCTAAATCCCCCCACGTCTGCCGGATGCCCTAGCTCTCTTGGTAACGCGATTTCCTCTATCGGTCTGCCCTCCAAATTGATCTCTGCGATTATTCCCGGGGGTTGTTGCCCGTGCCGTGCAAAGATTACCCGCTTCTTAACCTCTTCCCCTAGCATGATGTCTATCGGCAGTAACCGGCTCAGACAAAGTGCCGCTTCCGTAGATATCGTCTTGTACGCCCTAGCCGCTCTAACCGCTAATATTCTTTGCGCGCTTTTGAGTTTCCTAACTTGCCTAACTTTTAAATCCCTCGCCCAAATTGCCGCCCCGTACGCTATCGCTGGCTGTATCGCGCCCTCGTAGATTCTAGCTACGCTTTCCCCTCTAAATCCCCACGTCAGTCTCGCCGCCGCTCCTATCTTATGAGACAGTTCCCTGCCCTTCCTGCTCGCATATTCTATGTGCTGATTCCAGCTCAACCTATCGTCTATCATGACGCCCAGATATTTAATTTGGTCCTTGCAGTACACGCGCCCCTCGCCCATTCTAAACGTGGGCCTTTCCTGACCCGGCCTCTTCCCAAAAAACAACGCTTCAGTCTTGGCTACATTAAACTCTAGCTTTTCGTCCCTTGCCCAGTCTAGCAGGCTAGCCAATGCCTCCGTCCCCTTTTCCTTGAGTCTCTTAAACTGCGCCGCCCTAACTATCAACGCCGTGTCGTCCGCGAAGCTAATTATGTCGCATCCCTCCGGTAGCTCTACCCTGTATACGCTCTCGTACGCCAGGTTCCAGAAGGTAGGTCCGGAGCATGACCCCTGGGGGCAGCCCCTTTCCACGCCTCTGGAGACGCTGTCGCCCGGGAGTTCCACCCTTGCCGTTCGCCCGTCAAAATAACTCCTGATCAGCCCCATTAAATTCCCCGGACATTCCCTGCTCTCTAGTTCCGCTATAATTCTCGGCCACCACGCATTATCAAAGGCCCCCGCGATATCCAATGCTATGATCGCACAGTAATTTCCCCGGTCTCGTGCATCGTTTACCCTACCTAACATTTCCTCGATCGCGTCCGTAGTTGTTCTCCCTGCGCGAAATCCGTACTGATTATTATTAAACCCGCCCCCTTGATCGATCAGATTCTGTACCCTCCACGTCATAACTTTATCTAACACCTTACCCGTCACCGGAAGTAAACTAATCGGCCTAAAACTACGAACGTCCGTCCTTTCTGTCTTCCCTGGCTTCGGTATAAATCGTACCGATTGTGTTTTCCATACCCTTGGAAACGCGCCTGCCTCTAAACAATCGTTAAAAAGCCTAACAAATATCTGTTCCCTAGCCTCGAAAGCGTGTAATACCGCATCGGCGGTTATCCCGTCGTGACCCGGCGCCTTTTTAGGATTCATCCCTCTTAGAGCCCTTCTAATTTCGTTCGCGGTAATGTGTTTGTCCCTTATCTCGCTACCCCTTGCGTCTGCTGCCGTCTGTCTTAGGTTCCTATGCGCCGCGTTATCGCCTATCTGCGGGTCTCCCGGAAAAAATTCTGCTAGCATATAATCTACTGTCTCGCGCGAGTCTTTAGTGTAGCGCCCCCCTCTCGTTTTCACGCACGAGATAACATCGTTGTTTTTCCTGTTTCCCCTGACTACTTTGTACGCCGTTCCCCACGGATCCTTTTCCGAATTTCGCGTGCAGAAGGTTTTCCATTTATCCGTACGAGTTTTCTCTATAAGATCTTTATATTCCCTTGCCAAAATTCTATATCGCCCCTGTAAGTCTTCCCGTGCGTCACCCCGCGCTCTCTGCGCTTGTCGTCTCGCCCTTCGCGTTTCCGCCCTTTTTGCCGTCAGTTCCGGCGTCCACCACGGTACGCTTCTCTGAAATTTCTTTTGAACTGGCATGGATGCCCTGCATGCTTCCTGAATCGCGTCGTTTAGCCTTTGCGCTTTTGTGTCCGCGTCTATGTCCCTATCGCCCATCGTTGCTTCTAGTTCCGGTATTAGCTCCTCGTATTTGTCCCTGAATTTACCCCAATCCGCCTTTCTATTACAAAACCTAACCGCCCTGTCCGCGACATTTGCTTGTTCGTTGTTCGCCCTATCCGCTTTAACCACCCACGTTACTAGCTTGTGCTCTGTTAAAACGCCGTCTACGTCGACCTCCCATCGTTCTATTTCCCTGTAAGCCGTAAAGTCCGCCGCCGTCACGTCTATATAGCTATTTCCCCTTGGTCCCACAAAAGTCGGTCCACTTCCGTCGTTTAACACCGTCAAGTCGTAGGTTTCGAATAATTCCGCTAGCCTAATTCCTCTGCGGTCCTCCGTGTCGCCTCCCCACGTGGTGCATTTCGCGTTAAAATCTCCCCCTATGATAATTCTATCGACCTCCCTTGCATCCTTAAGATTTCTTAATACTTCCCCTAACCTCTCGAAAAGATCGTCTTCCCTATAAGGACATCTCGTTACCGGCGGGAAGTATACCGATACTACGAAAATGCTACCTTCCTGCGTGATTATTTCCGCGACCGTAATTAATTCGCACGAAATTTCCTCTAATAACCCAGCCATTATGTTTGCATTGTTTAGTACAATGCACGACCTAAGACGTTCCACCGTTTTGTTAATTACCCTAAATCCCGATGAAAATCCTAATACTTTGTTCCTCAAAACGTTCGGTTCCTGAATCAATAAAACATCAAGTTTCCTTTCCGCGCAAGTCTTAATAAAATCACTAGTTGCCCCTTTGCCCTTTCCTAAATTAATCTGTCCGAATCTAATTATCCCCCCTGTCGCATTAACTATTCTAGTCCTATTATTCATAATTAATAGTGTTCAAAAGTAAGTTTTTAGCTCTTATTAAAGAGGGGCAGTTTGGATTTTTCGCGTCGTGTTTCGTATCTACCGCTGGTCCGCGCTTGCTTTGATTGTGTCTGACGCACGCGATGCATTTCTCGGTATCGCTCTTACAATCTTTAAAAATGTGTTCTACGCTACCGCATTTGCCACAATGTTGGCTTTTCTCTGAACAATTAGCCGCCCTATGTCCGTATCCGTAACATTTAAAACATTGCTCTACCGTAAAATGGTCTTCGGCGTATAAACTTTGCCACCCCAAGCTAACCCTATCTTTTAAAAACGCGCGCCTTGCCCTAGCGGACACCTCTAACACTACCGCAACCGTCCTACTCTTCGGGGTTTTTCCGCCGTACCTAAAACGTTCTCTGACCTCGTCCTTGAAATTCTCCAAGCCCTCGAGTTCGTCAACTATGCTTTGATTGTTTTCCGCGAATTTCTCTATCAATACCTCCTTTGAAATATGCTTATCTATCCCTCTTAATATAATTCTAGGATTTCCCTTTTTAATTTCTTTCCCTTGTAATTTGCTACTCAAATCAACTGCCATTTTTAACTTCCGCGAATCCTCCTTGCTTGCGCATTCCACAATAACCGCTCCAGATTTCGTATTTTTAACCGTCGCTATGTTAATTTTCGCCGTGGTTGGATTGATTTCTTTCTTTAAAATCTCGCTTACGTTTCCCTGTTCCGCATCTTTCCCTGTAATTTTTATTGCATGCTTGCTTGCAACCGCCGCGTAGCTAAACACACGTGGTGCCACACCCTGGCGGCCATCTTGTTTACCCCTCGCGTCAGGTGGACAACGCCCTAAACTGCTACAACTCGCTACTTCTGCCCACGATTTCCCTGGATTTGCTGCTTTTCCCTTTATAGCCCTAATTTCTTCCTCTTTCTCTTTAACTTCGCTTTTCAACTGCTTAATTTGCCCTACCATCTGTACAGCTAAATCCCTAATAGCTTCCGCAGCTTCTCTAATATGCCTACGCGCGTCCACTTTGATTGTATCCGCTTTCGACGGTACATGCTTCAAAATAAGCCTACTCATTTCCCTAACCTGGCTACATAATTCGTCTTCTACAGTATCACATTTAATACTCAAAACACTCTCACCCTGGGTGCTGATGACGTCGCTCTCCGTGGAAAGTTTTCTCTCCTTCGCCATCTTGGTTATTAAAATAACCGTTGAACAAACAAACTAAACTTTCACCGCAAAACTTTCACTTTAGCGCAACGCAGTAAAAACACGTCCGTACTGCTCGACCGCTCGAGCGAAAGTGGTAACTTAAGACAATACAATTTGAAAATTCGATCGATCTTCGATCGGTTACACGTGCGGAGATGCTCCACCAATGGTACTACATCTCCGCTGTCTCGTTCGTTAGAAAAAATCGCGTTATTGATCATGCTCGAATCTGTTCTCGTAATGAAAATGAGTGAATGAAATGAAAAAAGTGAAAATGAAAAAGTTGACTTTCGCCCTTTCATGTTATCTCGCTCGTCGATCTATTAGCTCCAGCCCGAGTCCTATCCACCCCGCCGCGCCAATCCGCCCACCGCAGGCCCCCCCGTCACCCCACTCCGCCCGCGCGGCGCAAAAAACGCACCCAAGAAGGCGCAGACCCCCCCATCAAAAGTCCCGAAAACAGGGACGCGGTCGTCCCGACCCCTCCGTCGCCAAGCATTCCCCTCCGAACGCACCGTCGCTGTCCTGAAGGAAACCCCGGACCCACCCCCAAAGCCCCCCACCCACCAGACGGTTCGATTAGGCGTACAGCCCATGTGCCAAGTAAACTGAAATAAGCTGAAGGCAACTGAGAGAAAAATCTGAAAATTCTGAATATATGTTAAAATGTAATTGGCACTTAAGATAAAAGCATAAACGCGACTGAAAAGATAAACTGAAAATAAAATTAAACAAATTTAAATGAACTGAAATAAGCTGAAGGCAACTGAAGGAAAATCTGAAAAATCTGAAAACATATTAAAATGTAATTGGCACTTAAAATAAAAGCAAAGCGAGGCTGAAAATAAATTAATAAATTAAACAGAATTAAATAAACTGAAGTAAGCTGAGATAAATCTGAAACAAAATGAAATAATTTGAAAATGAATTAAAGTGCTGAAAAGTAAAAATTAACACTAAGATAGAGTAAGGGAAGTAGGCGGGAAGTAAGAATAAGAATAAATAGGCTAAAGAAAATAACGAGGTAATTGGAAACAGAGTGAAATAAGGTGAAACAAAGCAAGTTACGGTGAATCGTGCAGAGGTCTAAGTCCGGGCCGTGTTCCCGCTCCCAGCCCAGAGGACTGAGTTTGTAAACCGGCCCCGGGTGTGTAGTGTATGTGTTTGTGAGGTGGTGTCATCTTCTCCAGCTCTCTGCGCCTGGTCAATCGCCTCAGGGCACTGGCAACCCGTGAATCTCACCATACCGTGAAGCGGCAGATCACCCCGGAGGTGGGGAGGAAGTTGGACTCCCATCTGAGACCGACTACCCCCCATTCAGGGTCCCCCCTAGCCATACGAGCATGAGCAGCGTGACCAGGTCGCAGAGAATTGAAGGGTGTGTTGTTTGTAAAGGGTATAGTTGAGGGTGCGTGTATGTGTTAGCCTCCGCACTCGTCGCCTGAAATAAAAGAATTTAGAAACTAAGAAGACCCCCCTCCCCCCTCCCAACCGCCCAACCCAACCCAACCCTCCCATGTGCCGGTTTCCAGGGTGTGGTCGCTAATCTGACGCATTCCGCCTACTTATCTAATAATTTATATTACGTTCTCGACGCCACGAAGGGTGCGTGGTAATCGAGGAGTCCGCAGGGGGCCAAGTCCGAGCCGGGCTTCCCGATCCAGCCCAAGACTGAAATCGAGAGCCCGGACCCGGTATGTAGTCTGTAAGTGTGATGAGGTGGTGTCGCCTATGCCTTCTCCAGCTCCCTGCGCCTGACCAATCACCTCAGGGCACTGGCAACCCGTGAATCTCACCATACCGTGAAGCGGCAGATCACCCCGGAGGTGGAAAGGAAGTTGGACTCCCATCTGAGCCCGACTACCTCCCATTCAGGGTCCCCCCTAGCTATACGAGCATGAGCAGTGTGGTCAGGTCGCAGGGAATTGAAGGTTGTGTGAGTTGTGAATGTGTAAAAATAGTGTGCGTGTGTGTCTTGGCCCCAAGCATCCCCCCTTCTTACATTACCCCTGGCTTCCTAATCGCGCGTTAATTTCAGTCGCTCGACCCTACTCGCGAATTCGCTTAATTCCCGCCACCATTCCGCTACTTCTGCCATCGCCGTCGCTTCTTCCGCGTTCCTTGGCCAGCGGAACCCTTCCCGCGCTAGGTTGCGGTCGGCCCGCGCTCGATGTCGCTCTTCCAGACGGCAAGCAAAAACAACGTGTTCCGCATCTTCCGTTTCCCCACATTCGCATCTCGTTTCGTCTGCCGCCAGTTTCCCTATACGCGCTAGATAAGCTCTGAAATTCCCGTGGCCAGTAATAAGCTGTACCACCTCCTTGCTCAAGGTTCCTAATTTCTGCCTGCTTTCTATTGTCGGTATAAATTGCGCTGTTAACCGCCCCGTGCTTGCCGTTGCCCACCCCTCGTTCCAGAGCCGTCTGGAGTGCGCTCGTATGCGTTTCTTAACTAAATTCCTCGGTGCGCTGTTGTACACGGGTTCTACGTCTAACTCTGCGGCCTCTTTGGCCAGCTCGTCCGCGCGCTCGTTCCCCATTATCCCGATGTGAGACCTAACCCAAGCGAATCTTACGTCTACTTCCCTGCTTATGTGTTGGTGGAGAAGCCACACCTCTACCTGTAACCTCGTCGGTCTAGTTAGCGTCTGAAGCGAGCTCAAAGCTGATTTGCTGTCGCTATAAATCGTGCACTCTCGAAAAGCGTAAATATGGTCGCGGATATAAGTTAGCGCCTCCCGTAGGGCTAAAAGTTCGCATTGGAAGATGGAACTCCATTCCCCCAGCTTGTATTTCGCGGTGTGCACCTCCCTTTCCTCGTTATATACCACAAACGCCGCCCCCGATCGCCCGTCCTGCATTCTCGACCCGTCCGTATATATCGCAATTCCCTCCCTAATATTAATCGCGTCCTCGTCTGCCTCGTCGAATCTAAATCCCCCCACGTCTGCCGGATGCCCTAGCTCTCTTGGTAACGCGATTTCTTCTATCGGTCTGCCCTCCAAATTGATCTCTGCGATTATTCCCGGGGGTTGTTGCCCGTGCCGTGCAAAGATTACCCGCTTCTTAACCTCTTCCCCTAGCATGATGTCTATCGGCAGTAACCGGCTCAGACAAAGTGCCGCTTCCGTAGATATCGTCTTGTACGCCCTAGCCGCTCTAACCGCTAATATTCTTTGCGCGCTTTTGAGTTTCCTAACTTGCCTAACTTTTAAATCCCTCGCCCAAATTGCCGCCCCGTACGCTATCGCTGGCTGTATCGCGCCCTCGTAGATTCTAGCTACGCTTTCCCCTCTAAATCCCCACGTCAGTCTCGCCGCCGCTCCTATCTTATGAGACAGTTCCCTGCCCTTCCTGCTCGCATATTCTACGTGCTGATTCCAGCTCAACCTATCGTCTATCATGACGCCCAGATATTTAATTTGGTCCTTGCAGTACACGCGCCCCTCGCCCATTCTAACGTGGGCCTTTCCTGACCCGGCCTCTTCCCAAAAAACAACGCTTCCGTCTTCGCTACATTAAACTCTAGCTTTTCGTCCCTTGCCCAGTCTAGCAGGCTAGCCAATGCCTCCGTCCCCTTTTCCTTGAGTCTCTTAAACTGCGCCGCCCTAACTATCAACGCCGTGTCGTCCGCGAAGCTAATTATGTCGCATCCCTCCGGTAGCTCTACCCTGTATACGCTCTCGTACGCCAGGTTCCAGAAGGTAGGTCCGGAGCATGACCCCTGGGGGCAGCCCCTTTCCACGCCTCTGGAGACGCTGTCGCCCGGGAGTTCCACCCTTGCCGTTCGCCCGTCAAAATAACTCCTGATCAGCCCCATTAAATTCCCCGGGCATTCCCTGCTCTCTAGTTCCGCTATAATTCTCGGCCACCACGCATTATCAAAGGCCCCCGCGATATCCAATGCTATGATCGCACAGTAATTTCCCCGGTATCGTGCATCGTTTACCCTACCTAACATTTCCTCGATCGCGTCCGTAGTTGTTCTCCCTGCGCGAAATCCGTACTGATTATTATTAAACCCGCCCCCTTGATCGATCAGATTCTGTACCCTCCACGTCATAACTTTATCTAACACCTTACCCGTCACCGGAAGTAAACTAATCGGCCTAAAACTACGAACGTCCGTCCTTTCTGTCTTCCCTGGCTTCGGTATAAATCGTACCGATTGTGTTTTCCATACCCTTGGAAACGCGCCTGCCTCTAAACAATCGTTAAAAAGCCTAACAAATATCTGTTCCCTAGCCTCGAAAGCGTGTAATACCGCATCGGCGGTTATCCCGTCGTGACCCGGCGCCTTTTTAGGATTCATCCCTCTTAGAGCCCTTCTAATTTCGTTCGCGGTAATGTGTTTGTCCCTTATCTCGCTACCCCTTGCGTCTGCTGCCGTCTGTCTTAGGTTCCTATGCGCCGCGTTATCGCCTATCTGCGGGTCTCCCGGAAAAAATTCTGCTAGCATATAATCTACTGTCTCGCGCGAGTCTTTAGTGTAGCGCCCCCCTCTCGTTTTCACGCACGAGATAACATCGTTGTTTTTCCTGTTTCCCCTGACTACTTTGTACGCCGTTCCCCACGGATCCTTTTCCGAATTTCGCGTGCAGAAGGTTTTCCATTTATCCGTACGAGTTTTCTCTATAAGATCTTTATATTCCCTTGCCAAAATTCTATATCGCCCCTGTAAGTCTTCCCGTGCGTCACCCCGCGCTCTCTGCGCTTGTCGTCTCGCCCTTCGCGTTTCCGCCCTTTTTGCCGTCAGTTCCGGCGTCCACCACGGTACGCTTCTCTGAAATTTCTTTTGAACTGGCATGGATGCCCTGCATGCTTCCTGAATCGCGTCGTTTAGCCTTTGCGCTTTTGTGTCCGCGTCTATGTCCCTATCGCCCATCGTTGCTTCTAGTTCCGGTATTAGCTCCTCGTATTTGTCCCTGAATTTACCCCAATCCGCCTTTCTATTACAAAACCTAACCGCCCTGTCCGCGACATTTGCTTGTTCGTTGTTCGCCCTATTAACCACCCACGTTACTAGCTTGTGCTCTGTTAAAACGCCGTCTACGTCGACCTCCCATCGTTCTATTTCCCTGTAAGCCGTAAAGTCCGCCGCCGTCACGTCTATATAGCTATTTCCCCTTGGTCCCACAAAAGTCGGTCCACTTCCGTCGTTTAACACCGTCAAGTCGTAGGTTTCGAATAATTCCGCTAGCCTAATTCCTCTGCGGTCCTCCGTGTCGCCTCCCCACGTGGTGCATTTCGCGTTAAAATCTCCCCCTATGATAATTCTATCGACCTCCCTTGCATCCTTAAGATTTCTTAATACTTCCCCTAACCTCTCGAAAAGATCGTCTTCCCTGTAAGGACATCTCGTTACCGGCGGGAAGTATACCGATACTACGAAAATGCTACCTTCCTTCGTGATTATTTCCGCGACCGTAATTAATTCGCACGAAATTTCCTCTAATAACCCAGCCATTATGTTTGCATTGTTTAGTACAATGCACGACCTAAGACGTTCCACCGTTTTGTTAATTACCCTAAATCCCGATGAAAATCCTAATACTTTGTTCCTCAAAACGTTCGGTTCCTGAATCAATAAAACATCAAGTTTCCTTTCCGCGCAAGTCTTAATAAAATCACTAGTTGCCCCTTTGCCCTTTCCTAAATTAATCTGTCCGAATCTAATTATCCCCCCTGTCGCATTAACTATTCTAGTCCTATTATTCATAATTAATAGTGTTCAAAAGTAAGTTTTTAGCTCTTATTAAAGAGGGGCAGTTTGGATTTTTCGCGTCGTGTTTCGTATCTACCGCTGGTCCGCGCTTGCTTTGATTGTGCCTGACGCACGCGATGCATTTCTCGGTATCGCTCTTACAATCTTTAAAAATGTGTTCTACGCTACCGCATTTGCCACAATGTTGGCTTTTCTCTGAACAATTAGCCGCCCTATGTCCGTATCCGTAACATTTAAAACATTGCTCTACCGTAAAATGGTCTTCGGCGTATAAACTTTGCCACCCCAAGCTAACCCTATCTTTTAAAAACGCGCGCCTTGCCCTAGCGGACACCTCTAACACTACCGCAACCGTCCTACTCTTCGGGGTTTTTCCGCCGTACCTAAAACGTTCTCTGACCTCGTCCTTGAAATTCTCCAAGCCCTCGAGTTCGTCAACTATGCTTTGATTGTTTTCCGCGAATTTCTCTATCAATACCTCCTTTGAAATATGCTTATCTATCCCTCTTAATATAATTCTAGGATTTCCCTTTTTAATTTCTTTCCCTTGTAATTTGCTACTCAAATCAACTGCCATTTTTAACTTCCGCGAATCCTCCTTGCTTGCGCATTCCACAATAACCGCTCCAGATTTCGTATTTTTAACCGTCGCTATGTTAATTTTCGCCGTGGTTGGATTGATTTCTTTCTTTAAAATCTCGCTTACGTTTCCCTGTTCCGCATCTTTCCCTGTAATTTTTATTGCATGCTTGCTTGCAACCGCCGCGTAGCTAAACACACGTGGTGCCACACCCTGGCGGCCATCTTGTTTACCCCTCGCGTCAGGTGGACAACGCCCTAAACTGCTACAACTCGCTACTTCTGCCCACGATTTCCCTGGATTTGCTGCTTTTCCCTTTATAGCCCTAATTTCTTCCTCTTTCTCTTTAACTTCGCTTTTCAACTGCTTAATTTGCCCTACCATCTGTACAGCTAAATCCCTAATAGCTTCCGCAGCTTCTCTAATATGCCTACGCGCGTCCACTTTGATTGTATCCGCTTTCGACGGTACATGCTTCAAAATAAGCCTACTCATTTCCCTAACCTGGCTACATAATTCGTCTTCTACAGTATCACATTTAATACTCAAAACACTCTCACCCTGGGTGCTGATGACGTCGCTCTCCGTGGAAAGTTTTCTCTCCTTCGCCATCTTGGTTATTAAAATAACCGTTGAACAAACAAACTAAACTTTCACCGCAAAACTTTCACTTTAGCGCAACGCAGTAAAAACACGTCCGTACTGCTCGACCGCTCGAGCGAAAGTGAGGTAACTTAAGACAGCAGGACGGTGGCCATGGAAGTCGGAATCCGCCAAGGAGTGTGTAACAACTCACCTGCCGAAGTTACTAGCCCTGAAAATGGATGGCGCTGAAGCGTCGTGCTTATACTCTGCCGTCAGCGGCATGCGAGGTCGCCCCGTTAACGCGGGGCCGCCATGAAGCTCTGACGAGTAGGAGGGTCGCGGCGGTGAGCGCAGAAGGACTGGGCGCGAGCCCGTCTGGAGCCGCCGTCGGTGCAGATCTTGGTGGTAGTAGCAAATACTCCAGCGAGGCCCTGGAGGACTGACGTGGAGAAGGGTTTCGTGTGAACAGCCGTTGCACACGAGTCAGTCGATCCTAAGCCCTAGGCGAAAGCCGATGTCGATGAAGACGCGCTTACTTATGTCGTATCGCGTCCGACGGGCGAAAGGGAATCCGGTTCCTATTCCGGAACCCGGCAGCGGAACCGTTAATAAGTCGGGCCCTCGCAAGAGAGTTCGTCGGGGTAACCCAAGATGACCCGGAGACGCCGTCGGGAGATCCGGGAAGAGTTTTCTTTTCTGCATGAGCGTTCGAGTTCCATGGAATCCTCTAGCAGGGAGATATGGTTTGGAACGCGAAGAGCACCGCAGTTGCGGCGGTGTCCGGATCTTCCCCTCGGACCTTGAAAATCCGGGAGAGGGCCACGTGGAGGTGTCGCGCCGGCTCGTACCCATATCCGCAGCAGGTCTCCAAGGTGAATAGCCTCTAGTCGATAGAATAATGTAGGTAAGGGAAGTCGGCAAATTGGATCCGTAACTTCGGGATAAGGATTGGCTCTGAGGATCGGGGCGCGTCGGGCTTGGTCGGGAAGCGGGTCACGGCTCACGTGCCGGGCCTGGGCGAGGTGATGGCGCGCGTCCGCGTTCGTCGTCGGCGTGAGCCGGCGCCGTGCGTGGCTCCGCACGCCGGATCCGAGCTCGGTCCCGTGCCTTGGCCTCCCGCGGAACTTCCTTGCTGCGAGGCCCCGGCGATCGGTTCGCGCCGATCCCGGGTGCCCTCTTCGGCCGCCATTCAACGGTCGACTCAGAACTGGCACGGACCGGGGGAATCCGACTGTCTAATTAAAACAAAGCATTGCGATGGCCCCTGCGGGTGTTGACGCAATGTGATTTCTGCCCAGTGCTCTGAATGTCAACGTGAAGAAATTCAAGCAAGCGCGGGTAAACGGCGGGAGTAACTATGACTCTCTTAACATATGCACTTTTCCACCTTATTTGAAAACCATCCACTTTCCCCAGAAATTAACTTTTCCGTATTATGTTGCGTTGTCTCACTTGTTCGAAAATCATTTATATAAAAAATGAATTCAGTTATAAAGTCCTACTTAAAGATACCATTGATATGAACACATGGATTGTAGGTATTAATATATGCTTTCAATCATACAAATATAACTTTATAAATTTATATCACTCTCCAAACTCTAGTGATGCTCAATTTCTAATGAAACTTGAAAATTTGTTTGATGTATATGCTAGTAGATCAGAGACCTTACTAATTATCGGAGACTTTAATATTGACCTATTAAAGGATTCATATTATGAAAATAGGCTGAGAACTTTAATTAAAAATAATGGACTAGATCAGATTATCGACCAACCTACAAGAATCACTAAGGACAGTGCTACACTCATAGATCTTCTTGTATCTAATGAAAAAACCATTGATGCCCAGGTACATCATGTTCCAAAAATAACCGATCACTCAATAATAACTGTAAATGCAAAAGTGAAAGAAAAATATGAAGAATATACAATACAACACAGAGACATGAGCAGCTTCAATGAAATGCAATTTCAATTAGATCTACTGGATCAACCATGGAATCTGGACTGTACAAACACCAATCAACTAGCAGAAACATTAGTTCAAAACCATAATAAACACACTAAACAGGCATGCTCCAACTGTTAAAAAACCATTAAATGTCAATGGAGTTGTAAGCGTTGGTGGACCCCAGAAATAGCCTTGGAAATTGAAGAAAGGTACAGATTATATAAAAGAGCAATCTTTACACAGAAGAAAGTGATATGAATAGGTATAGACAACAAAGAAATGAAATTGTTAGTTTAATCAGAAACCACAAGAAAAATTATTATCAAGAAAAAATAGATGATATGAAAAATAACTCAACAGAAATGTGTAAAACAGTTAAAGAATTAATTAAAGGAGGCCATAACAGACAAAAAAAAGAAGGTATTATTTTTGACAATGAGTTAGAAAAAAAGGAAATTCAAATTGCAGAAAAATTCAATATTTACTTTATTAACAGCATACAACAAATTATTAAATTAACAAATTTAACCCAAATTGAAACTTGAAATAAATAAAGATTATTAAAAGTTTCACAGTTTTATTAAAATATACCTGACAATATTGTTTCGACAGCTATGCTGTCATTATCAAAGTTAATATAATTATAAACAAACACGTCGCTAAGGTAGATACAAAATAGGTAACTAGATAAAATAATAATAATAATAAAAATTAATAATAAAAAAAAAATCATAATTAAACATCTAATACTTCCGGAGAACGGAGAATTACTGAACTCAAGTTGTTGATTCATTAAAGGTACCCTGAGTTTGTGTTTGTATATCTCAAAGGCTTCTAAAATGTCTAATTTGCGTTTGTTATTACAAAAATGTAGGAATTTAATATTATTTTGAGGAGTCATTGTGTGATTTTGTTCTAAAAGGTGTTTGGCGTAATTCGATTTTTCAGGATGTTTATTTTTGTAATGACGTACGTGTTCTTTATATCTTATGTCAAAATTTCGAAGTGTTTGTCCAATATATACCGAACTACAAAAAGAACAATTTAAACGGTAAATGCCCGATTTCATGATATCATGTGTTCTGTCTTTAGCATTAAATAAAAATGAAAAAGTGTTAGTGTTGGTTTTAAAGGTTATTTTATAATTGTTGGTTTTTCTTAGTATATGTGCAATTTTTTCTGATATTTTGCCAAAATATGGTATAGATATGTAATTTGTGTCTTCTGTTTGATTGTCAATGGGATATATTCTTTTGATAGCTAACCTATAATCTTTTTGTTTAATTAAAGTGTCAATCATGTTCGGATTATAATGATTTGCATGTGCTAGTTGTTTAATGGTTGATATCTCTTTGCTAAAATCTGATTTTGTTAGTGGAATAGTTAAAGCTCTGTGTACTAATGATCTGTATGCTGCTATTTTATGTGTATTGTGGTGACAAGATTCATTTGGTATTGTTATGTCTGTTTGTGTTGGTTTTCTGTATATGGAAAATTCAAAAAGATTGTCTGCGTTAATCTTGATATTTAAGTCTAGAAAGTTTATAGCCCTGTTTTGTTCTGTTTCTAGTGTAAATTTTATATTAGGATGGATATTGTTTATAAGAATTAAAAATTCATTGATAACCTCGATTAGAGACCGTCTTAAATATCCAGTTTCGTGACTGCATTGAAGTGAACAAACTGTTAACACCTCTTCAATCAGGGTTTCGGAAAAATAATTCATGTGAAAGTGCAATACAATCAGTTCTTTTGAAATGGAAAAATGCTATTTACAAGAAGAAGGTGATAGGTGTAGTTTTTCTAGACTTTAGACGTGCTTTTGAGACTATTAATAGAGATCTATTATTATTGAAATTAAAAAGATATGGGTTCGGCCCAATAGTTATAAAATGGTTTAGTGAATATCTCAAAAACAGATTTCAAAAAACTAGATACTTTAATAGTACATCTTCAGCTAAAAAAACTACCTTTGGCGTTCCACAAGGAACTGTATTAGGCCTGATTTATTTGTACTATACATAAATGATATTGTTAATGTAATTAAAAAATGTAACATTCAATTATTTGCAGATGACACTTTAATATATTTTATAGGAGATGATGTTGAAAAAGTAATAAATATCATCAATGATAAATTAGTAAATGTATATAACTGGTTAGGTAAAAATAGTCTTTCTTTAAATCTAAATAAAACAAAATTCATGATAATAAAAAATAAGTTTAACGAAATTGATACATCTAGTCATGTCGGAATACAAATTAATAGTCAAGAAATAGAACAAGTTTATGAGTGGAAGTACTTAGGCGTAATAATAGATTGTCACCTAACATTTTCTAGTCATTCAAACTATGTTATCAGTAAAGTTGCAAAAAAAGTAAATTTCATGGGTAGAATAAGCCAAAATCTTAGCAAGTGGTCTAAATTATTACTATATAAAACAATTTTAATTATTGTGCTAGTATACTTTACCTCCTAAATAATACTGAAATTAACAATCTTCAAAAAAACAAAATTGTGCGTTAAGAATAATATTAAAATGTAGTAGGTATACTAGCATAAGAAGAATGTTGCAAGTTACATCTTAAGTGTTAAGCAAAATATATTTTATAATACGATGACATTAATATTTAAAATAAAAAACCGAATATATCCAGAGCACATTTTAAATGAATTACTATTCGTAGAAGATGTTCATGATCATCATACTAGAAGTAGAAATAATTTTTATGCTCATACAGTAACAACAAATATAGGACAAAATAATCTGTTTCATAAAGGTTTAGTTGAATATAATTCACTTCCAGCTAATGTAAAAAACTGTACATCTTTAACATTATTTAAAAAACAGTGTAAAAAATATGTAATAAATTACATTAATATTTAAGAAATTATAATGTATTATATGGAATTTATCTAGTTATATGCTATAAATAAAGTATATTATTATTATTAATAAATATTAAAACCTTCAATTTTTCAAAGCCAGAGAATTATTTACAAATGTGAAAAGAACTCGCATACGTGCTGATGTAATTCTTACGTCACTTTTCTCCATCAAATATTAAATGCGAGCTATTATAACCAAACGTTTATAAAACAAAGCTTAACATATGCGTCATGGCAATGTTGCCAGATCCAGGGCTTAGGAAGTATGTAGAACATAGCGGGTTTGAGAGCGTCTTGTATAAAAATATACGATATACACATGAGAAAGGCGCGACACCCCCTATAGTTCATTGTGATGAACTACGGTTGTATAAAACTTTTTACAGACCCTACTTTTCCAAACCCAAATTGTATATTTGGTATGTAATAAATATGGCTTTAGCTACCTCCGTAGTGACGTTTGTTGTTGCACTGAAAACTCAGTGTCTTCAGGCCGATACTGCAAATGTGCGGTTGGCTGCTATATATATATATATATATATATATATATATATATATATATATATATATATATATATATATATATATATATATATATATATATATATATATATATATATATATATATATATATATATATATATTTTCGGCACAAAACGAGATCCTTTGGAGTTAGAAACTATACAAGTTGAGATCCTTTTTGCAAGGCGAGATCCGATTTTGGATCTCGTCTTGTATCTGTGTGGATATCTTACTCATTCAATAGGCGATGTGAAGGGAAAAGGAAATTCAAATTTTTGGTAGGAGCTCACTTTGTCCCATTTTGTGCAATTTTATACTCTGGCAGTTCATCTAACCTTACTGTAGGGGGCACTGCAGCGCCTTTTATGTATAAAACCTCAAAATGTATGTTACAGTCAAGTCGAGATCCGGTATGCTTGACAACATCGCAGATGTATTTGCAGCTTGAATTCTTGGGAAACGAGATTGTCACTTCCCTTCTTAGTCATCGAAGTGGGTTGTTTATTTTTAAAATTACTTCTATACGTGGTCATGCGATTCTTATAAAAAGCAATAGTATTAATTCTATTAAATGGGAAGAAAGTGTTATCCCAAATATTATTAGCATTATCTAACTAACATTTGAATAACAAATATATTTTTAGTTTTGTCTAAAGTAAGAGAAAAATTCCAATGTTTGATTTATAAAAAGCACACATTTAAGCACTATCTTTCTTGTTTTAAATACGCGCTGTATGTTTCTATCCAGTCCATATATATTGTTTAACTTAATTTATAGATTTTGTTAATATCACGACTGTTGGAATTAATTTTAAAAAGGAAATTTTTTCTTTTAAAAGGAATTTCTGGTCTTTATCAAGATCTAAAGCAATTTTAAATATAATTACACATAAGTTAAAACCTTAATTAAAATTATAAACTTGGCAGTTAATGTTATCATATGTTAAAGTTTTTTTAAAACGATTGTTTATTTTAGTCAATACTTACTTTTGATGATTTTTAATTTAGAATGTGCAATGTTGAGAATCAATTATATTTGTAGTTAAATTACTTAATCTATTAAAATGTTAAACATTAAGTGCAATTTTACAGTTTTAATTAAGGTTTTAACTTATGCGTAATTATTTTAAAATTGTTTTAGATCTTGATAAAAACAAGAAATCATTGTCGAAACGTTGATATTTCGATGGCTTAATTAATAAAATACATCAAAGACTGAACCCCATGAAGTTTCCTTTTTAAAATTAATTTATAGAATTAACAGAATTCCAGCTGAAAACTATTTTAACATTGATAGGCCTTGGCTAAATTTTGGCTTGAAAATAGTATATTAAAAAATGAGCGTCACAATGACCATTAGTGTAATACGAGTGCAGTTTTTATAATAAATTATATGTAGATATCCCAGTAGCACAATTAATGCCTTGTCTCAAATGGGTTGTCTTTAGGAAAAAGGCATCAAATCAAAAAGTGCCGTATTTAGCTAAGAAATGAATAAATAGATTTCCTTTCTTTAATTCAAATGTTTTTTTATAACTTATATGTACTAATTATTAAAATAAAATACAAATTCACTAAAGTAGTTCATTAAAATAACCTATCAAATTAATTAATAACCAGAATTTCTCGTCAATACTCTTTTGGTGATACACCATTGTAATAATTTTCTTATATACTGTTACCGGAATATTGTATTTATTTATATTCTTATCAAGTATTATTTGCACATGATGGCGTATAGTTTTTAAGATGTTATTTATACAAGGTTAATTATCACTATTTCAGCATTTCTTTTCTGAAAGTAAATATCAAATCCAACGATGGAGCTACAATAGGGAAGACGCACGTATTTTTTTTAATTTTTGTATTCGTTCATTTTAGTTAGAAAAATATTTCCAGATAAGCGGAATTTCTAAAAACCCTCAATTTATTTGAAAAAATTAAATTTAAAAATTCTCCTCATTTAAAATAGAATTTGGCCTTGAGCAACTTCCCTCAAAGCTATTTGATGTAAAAAAGTAGGTACCGCTGTGAATGTGAAGAAGCAATATTGACGATCTACTCAACGTTAGATGGCGCTGATGAAAACCAATAAACTGAATTTTCAATTAATATTACCAGAAATATTTAACACCACTTTAATTATAGCAGTTAATTACACAACAGCATAACGTACATTATTATATTAATTACTCGTTAATAAGTAGACGATATTTGAACTTGAAAATAAAAAAATTTTCAAACTGACGGGTAATACAGGACTCTTAACTGTTTCATTAGCACCAACAGTGGGTCGTCTTTGGAACTGTAAGAGGTAACAAAGTTTAATCCATTAGAGGACACCAGTATTGCATTTTAAATTTATTTAAATTTTCAAGGTTTTCAAAAATTAATTACTTAAAATTGGTAATTGTTTAGTGCATTTATAACTGATATTCTAACTAATTTAGTAATGACTTTTATGAAAATGCAAGAATCTCCTCAATTGACGACATATGCGTCTTCCCTATTACCATTGCGGAACCTTCTATAAAATCTTTGCATAACTATCAGGACGTTTAGTAAGTTTAAGGGTAACCTACAAAGAGAAAATATTGATACAGGTATTGGAATGGGAATTATATTGCCCTTTTAAAAAAGTGGGATTAAATGATCTAAACATCTGATTACAGTAATTTATCTACAATATTATAGGAAATTTAGTTTTTTAAGTAATTCACAATATAAAAGTACTATTTTTATTGTAAAAATAAGCACTAGTTATCAGAGGGTTTCATTTTTAACTATTATAAACAAACTTCAGGGTGCTCTGTAGGCCTCGTGAAATTTCCTAACCAGAGATTTAATGTATTTATGAGAACAAAAATATTTTTTGCTATATGTCCATATATTTACAATACGGGCTTTTACTTATTCCGTAAATTTAACTGCTTCTGACATTGACCGTAGTCGGAAACTGATTATAGTTATTGTTAGGTTAAATATAATATAGTTATCTGTTAATAATTTTATACAATAATTTGTAATAATTTTCTTATATACTTTTAACGGAATAATTGTATTTATTTATATTCTTATCAAGTATTATTTGCACATGATGGCGTGTAGTTTTTAAGATGTTCTTTTATACAAGGTTAATTATCACTATTTCAGCATTTCTTTTCTGAAAGTAAATATCAAATCCAACGATAGAGCAACAATTACTATTGCGGAACCTTCTATAACATTTTTGAATAACTATCAGGACTTTTAGTAAGTTTAAAGGTAACCTACAAAAAATATTGGTATAAGTATCGGAATGGGAATTATGTTGCCCTTTTAAAAAAAGTGTGATTAAATGATCTAAACATCTGATTACAGTAATTTATTTACAATATTATAGGAAATTTCTAGTTTTTTAAGTAATACACAATATAAAAATACTACTTTTATTGTAAAAATAAAAACTTTTAAACTATCTGGAAAACAACCAGTTTCCAGGGAAGAATTAATAAGATGCATTAATGTATAACTTAAACTGTCGATGAGTGGCTTAATAATGGACGGCCCGAATTCATCTGGACTAGACTTGACCGTTTCAAGTTTTATAATTTTTTCTAAAAACTTAATATCAATTTGTTTCAAATTTGACTAACCTACAAGATCTATTATTTAATACAGGAGGATTATCACAATTAAGTGGGATTATGCTATTAACAGTATCATTTAAATTGCTAATAAAGTATTCATTTAATTTATTCGGTATTGTAATTTCAGTTTAATTTTTTTAAAATCAATGTCATCTGGGAGATCGTTGTTTGATTTTCCAATTAATTTTTTCCACATAGCGCAAGAATTCCCCTTATTTTTATCAATCTGTAATCTATAACACTCTAATTTTTCTGATCTTATTACACTAACGAGTTCATTTCTCAAAATTTTATAATTAATCCAGTTTTGAGGATCATTAGTAGTTTTAAAAGTTTTATATGCTTTATCCCGCTTTATTTGAATTTTCTTAATGTTATTTATTGAACCATGGTTTTAAATTACTTCTAATTTTGTACGTTTTAAGTGGAGCATATGTATCTAACAAATTGACAATATTGTTACGAAAATTATCGATAATAACATTAACATTAGACGTATCATACTTCCAGTTACATTCAGATAGTTTGTTTCTCATTTCCGCTATTACCTCATCGTTTATTACATTTTTTTATATTTTTCTGTTTCAATAGACGCAGATTGCTTGTTAATAACTGTTACAAGCACAATATCGTGATCTGTAATTTTTGGCGTATCTTTTACTGTAACGTTTAGTAAGGATCGTTCGTTATCACAAGATCAATTGTACTTACGAGTTAGGTGTAGTACGAGTGGGAACGTTAACTATTTGTTTCATACGTATATTATTAACAATATTTTTTAATTTTCTGTTGTCCAAATTATCTGTCCTCATATCAATATTAAAATCTCATGTAAAAATAACACGACCTTTATAGTAAGACTCGTCATCCAACAAGTTACTGAAATAATTTATAAAATAACTATATAGCACTTGAATTCGACGAGCGATATACAGTTTCAACCATTATTTTATTTACGTTTACAACTAACAACCAAAACGTATTGGCAACATTAATATTATCCATAATCTTAAAATTATATTTACGGTTTATAAACATTATAACACCACCTGTGTACCTATTATCAGAAAAACATACAACAGCGTGATACCCCTTTATTTCTGTCTCACATTCTAAAATATCCGCAGTAACTCTAGTTTCTGATAAGCACAACACTGAAGGTTGAAACTCAGCTATAAATCGATGTACTTCATATTTGTGTGCTAAGAAACTACAAATGTTTAAGTAATACACCCCAAATGTAGGTTCCAATTTGCTTGAATGTATTGACGACGAACAATTTAAAAAAACCGATTGTTGAGCAAAGATGGTTGTAATTCTTCATTCGAACGTGGTAGATTTGGATAAAGTGATGCAGTCTGTTGGGAATATGAGCCGAAACTGTTTTTGTCACCCACATTTCGGTTACACCTAATAGCAACTATTCGATTTGAATTGTTTACCCATGCACATTTGTTATCTTTCGCTTTTGTTTCACTTTTTGTTGAGGCTTTAATGTTCATAATAAAATTAACCAAATTACAGCATAGTTTTTCTTTACCGTTCAAATTAAGATGACCATGAATAGTATAATCAGCTTTCGTAACTATTGGATTTAAATCAAACAGAAGAAAATTAGTTTTTACAATAATTTCACTGTACAAATGAACGTTATTTTCGTAGATGAAATTATTAAACACCCGTACGATTGAAGGTCCTGTACGGAACAGTTACAAGTATCACGTTTGTATGAGTAATTTTACGTAATTTCGGTACAGAATCAGCTCTAATCTTATTGCCTTTTACTGAATTATTTGAACCTACGAAAATTATAATATAGTCTTCCTTTTTGAAATCAGAACATACCCGATCTATCATACCGACATACTATCAAGGTTTAATTGAAATTTGTCCGTTAATCCTCGATCATGACTGTCCGCTAATATCAAAACCTTGGTTTTAATATTTGTATTTTTATCATTAATGTTTGCATTATTTATGGTTGATTTTTGTGATATAATTGCCGTTGTCTTACAATTTTTATATTTGTTAAGGTCTTTTTTTGATTCGTATATTTAATATTATATTTTATTATTTTCTTGTATTAAATTATCAATATCAACTTTTAACATAATTATTTTCATATTTCCTTATTCCAATTGTTGATAATGGAGTTTATAACGTCCGATTCTCTGACTGTATTATTTTTATATACAACAGTATTGGAAACAACACATTGGAACAATTAAGGGAAAATATTTGCCACCTAAATGTCATTTGTTAGATTATATTGAACTGTTTGACTATTGGATTTGCATTACATATAACGAACGAAGTTACAATCGAATGGCACTCCACATACAATATGTACTTATGACTGATAGTTTAGGCAACAAATTGTAAGATTCTTGAAATAAAGGTTCTTAAATAAATAAAGATTATTAAAAGTTTCACAGTTTTATTAAAATATACCTGACAATATTGTTTCGACAGCTATGCTGTCATTATCAAAGGTAATATAATTATAAACAAACACGTCGCTAAGGTAGATACAAAATAGGTAACTAGATAAAATAATAATAATAATAATAAAAATTAATAATAAAAATCATAATTAAACATCTAATACTTCCAGTAACGGAGAATTACTGAGCTCAAGTTGTTCATTCATTAAAGGTACCCTGAGTTTGTGTTTGTATATCTCAAAGGCTTCTAAAATGTCTAATTTGCGTTTGTTATTACAAAAATGTAGGAATTTAATATTATTTTGAGGAGTCATTGTGTGATTTTGTTCTAAAAGGTGTTTGGCGTAATTCGATTTTTCAGGATGTTTATTTTTGTAATGACGTACGTGTTCTTTATATCTTATGTCAAAATTTCGAAGTGTTTGTCCAATATATACCGAACTACAAAAAGAACAATTTAAACGGTATATATTGGACAAACACTTCGAAATTTTGACATAAGATATAAAGAACACGTACGTCATTACAAAAATAAACATCCTGAAAAATCGAATTACGCCAAACACCTTTTAGAACAAAATCACACAATGACTCCTCAAAATAATATTAAATTCCTACATTTTTGTAATAACAAACGCAAATTAGACATTTTAGAAGCCTTTGAGATATACAAACACAAACTCAGGGTACCTTTAATGAATGAACAACTTGAGCTCAGTAATTCTCCGTTACTGGAAGTATTAGATGTTTAATTATGATTTTTATTATTAATTTTTATTATTATTATTATTATTTTATCTAGTTACCTATTTTGTATCTACCTTAGCGACGTGTTTGTTTATAATTATATTACCTTTGATAATGACAGCATAGCTGTCGAAACAATATTGTCAGGTATATTTTAATAAAACTGTGAAACTTTTAATAATCTTTATTTATTTCATGATTATGGAGTTCCACAAAATAAGGCTGGAAACAATAAAAAGGTTCTTAAAGGTTGCGAAAGCAATAATTTTATTAGAGCATATAAACATTATAAACAAAGTACATCCCTTGATATTATATTCAAAAATACCGCAAAACACAACGAATTCAATCTTTCAAAATAATTTTGAAGTATGAAGCAAATATTTTCTCCGCCGTTCTAATGTTTTCAAATTGAAATAAGTCATTTCTGATCATTCCAATGTTTCCTTGGCATAGCTGGTTTTTTGCATAAAGAGAAGTTTTCTTTTCTTTACCTTTTCCGGTTATAATCAAATGCAATCCGTAACCAAAGACATCATTCAATTCGTATTTTTTTCTTTATAGCATTCCTTAATATCTTTCATTTGACATAATTAGGGGAGATAATATTAGGGTTTGAAACAAAATGCACGTAAAGCTGTATTGTGCGTGATGCGATTAATTATACATATGTGCAAAAATAAAATATGAAAATGGTATTAATTAAAAACAATCTTATATTTTAGTCTTGCAATTTCAATAATCTTTATTTGCTTTATTTTTAAAATCAATAGTTTCAAGGCGGGTGGCATGTTAGGTTTAATATAATATAGTTATCTGTTAATAATTTTATATAATGCAATTTAAAGATGTACATAACAACCTTTCATATTTTTAACTTTTTCGCTTCTTTTACTTTTAAATGAAATATTTTTAAGGAAGTTAAAAACATTAAAAGTTAATATGTAGTATTGATTTCATAATGATCTCGAGCAACAAGGCTAATATAATGCTATTTAATTTATTTCTTTTAGTGTAAACGTATAGCATAAAATAATAAAAAATAGCCTTGCTGTCCTAGATCATTATGAAAACAATAGTACATCTTTAAATAATTGTATTGTATAAAATTATTAACAGATAACTAACATATATCATATTAAACCTAACATGCAGAATAACATGAATAATAATTTTATACTTTCAAACAAAACTTGTCCTTTTTCTATTGTATGAAATTCCAGGTCAAGTCATTTTAACAGTCCCTTTTACAACATCTGGTTGTCATAATGACCCTCGTTTGTGAGTTTTGTGGTAAATATCTGTCGAATACGGTGGCAACGCTGCAGGATCTCACGTTGGTATACATATTATGCTATATACAAAAATGGACCTCGACTTGTTGCGGATCTCGCTTCGTTATGGATTTATAAATAAAATTTTAATTGCAAAATCTGTGCCCCTCTGAGGGGGTAGTGGTTAAGTCGTAAATTATAAATCTATTAACAGAAAATATACATGAGTAACTCTTTATCTTTTGGTGGATCTCGGGTTGTCCTAAATTTATTCGGATCTCAACTTGTTATGAAAATAGATATATATATATATATATATATATATATATATATATATATATATATATATATATATATATATATATATTGGTTTAATCGACGTTGTCGGACCCGCTATATGGTGGGGTCGTTAGTAGACCTGCATCTTTTGATTTTTAAAATGTGTATATTTTACATAATATTGATCTATTTCTGATAAGCAATATTTAAGATCCTCGAGGGGTAAAAATATGTGAAAAAAAATATTGGTAATATTTGACAGTCGTTCTTGAACCCGATACATATTACAATGTTTACAGACCCATTTGTATAATTTTAAGCAAGCGTACCTACCCTACTGAACCCAGCAACGTTGCCGAATGTATCAGAGATAAAATTACGATTGACGTAATGATTTCGGGATGCTAAGCACATAAGTGATCTTTATTTTTGTTGATTTGATCGTAAATTCCATAAATAACCTTAAACGCAGAAAAGTTAACGTTTTCCGTAAAACTCTGATGTAACTCTGAAAATTATTATTAACATAAGAAGATAGCATTGAGCCTCTTTTGTTCTAAAATACATAAGGTTTATGCAAATAATTGTTTTTTAATAATTTGTTTTTAAATCATTTATTTTAACATGATTAGTTTTGTTTACAAGAATACAATTAAAAGTTTCGAAGACACGTCATGTATATGTGTTTTGAAAAAATAAATGTTATAGCCAAATCTTTTGACCTCCTGCATTTTACTGTTATGTTTCTAGCACAAATAAACAGTTTCTAAGATATGTATATTTTAATACCACGGTAACAGTTCAGTCAAATTAGTAAAAATAGAGGGGAATTGAGGTAGATCCTTGGATTTTTGATAGGCCTTCTTTGTGATATGTTAAATAACCCCTTAAAAGTTACTACTCAAAAGTGGTGAACCAGAGAAGCTGATGAGGGTAAGCCATGCCCCCAGATGATTTTTACTGTTTTTTTCAGAAACTATTAGGTTTATCAAAATGGAGCCAGTTAGGTTAAATAGGATTTTATTTAACTTTCATACCAAAAAGCTATGAAAACTTTGTGCATGTTGTCTTGTTTCTGTGTAATCGAAAAACGATCATATGTCACACAGACAAATAATTTGTATCGGTACATATTATACGAGAAGCTTCGAGCATAACTTTGTGTGATTTGATGTTCATCATGAAATAGCTATGGAAATCTCGTTGAGTATCGAACGCGATCCTGGTTAAGTCTTCTTCTATCTCAGCATCTCCAGCAAAATCTACGTTGCGATATTATCATTATTATTGGGGCTAGTCATATGGTAATTCTCGTATTGGCAAGATACATTTTAGGGGTATACCCTGTACTAATCAATCTTTTTAGTGAACCTAAAACGTACAGGGTACTTCAGGGTTTTTGGATCTCTCTTACTTCGTTCTTTATATTCATATTCGTATCGAGTAATTTTTTTCTTGAATGGTTTTTGTTTTGGAATTCTAAGTTCACGACTTAATTCCACACCTGCTTTAAAATGTAGCTAGATATTTAACATTAAATGGGACTTCACCTATTTTACATATAGGATATCTTGAGCAGACGATGCCAATTCCTGAGGGTCAATGCCTTTGATCAAAATAGGCCATAAAGCACAACATATCTATGTTCAAAAATGAAATGTTACAAAGCTATAGACCTTCAAAATAAAAAAGTCAAAAATGCAATTTGGATAAAATTTTGTGTTCAAGGACAGTTGTTATTAGAACATACATTAGTGTTATTTTGTGCTTGTGGTAGCTGTAGCGTACCCGCTACCGCTAGATGCGGAGTTCTGTGGTAGTGATATGTTTAATGTATACTTGACCCAAGTCGAATAGTGAAAATTATCATAATACTACAACCAACAATAACAACAACATCGCTTCATGAATTTTGCAGAAGTGATGCTAAGGTTGCACTGCGAACTCAACATTTTTTTTCTTAGCTAAGTACTTGATGACGAATACAAGATCGCAATAAGTTATGTTCTAAAGTTGCTCCGTCAAATGTATTGGTACAAATTGTTGGTCTACATACAGGGTGTTTTACTCAACTTTCGTATAAATTGCATGTGTGATAGTATTCATCAATAGGAACAAAAAACTCTTTTTGTTTTTACGCAAATCGACAAAAATTTGCTAAAAATGTCAACTTTTGGGAACTGCTGGAAATTATAGTCAAAACAAACTGCGACATCACCTATCAGCAGCTGCGTCAATGTATGAGATAGGCACATCCAGCTCCAAGTGTGATTCTTAGACCAGTGACCTGCTACCCACTTTTCAAAAACCATTCTTTTTTCGGTTATTATGAAAGATAAACATTAATGATTTTCAGCTTTTTTGTTGCATTTTATGTGTACTACCACCTATTCAGAGGATACGAATCTTCAGTGAAACATCCTGTATGATATATATTCATGCGCCAATTAAATAAGATTTATTTTATCTAACCCACTTAACAACCAGTCCATAAACCTAACAGTTTTTGAAAATAAAACGACAAAATACATCTGGGGGCGTGGTTTAATATTGATATTTTACAAAGTTTATCTACTCGTAAACATGAACAAATCAAGCATAAAGTCATTTTCAAGTTTAGCTGACCAAAATACACTACATTTGATTAGTTTAACCTAGATTAAAAAAATAGCAGTTTCTATTTTTACTGTGCGTTTGTACAGTTACAAGAAAATTATGGAATGTTCGATCCCTACTTCCTGTTTAATGAATTTGAAGGTACAAAACAGTATACACTATATGGTGGTTAAGTGCCTTTAACAGAAACGTCGAAAGGTAACGAAGAAGAGAAGAAGTTTTTTCAAACCTTGCTCAATTCCGTTATATTGCACTTGTACTAAGTTAAAGATCAATTTTTATTGTATTCTGAAATAGCTATTTGTGAATTGGAATATGTTTATATTCTTAGTGACGAATTGTACACCAGAGATTTTCTGATTACATTTGAAATATATGTAGTTCTAAATATACCAGGCGCAAATCATATTAGTCCACCCTGTTTCATTTTTGTTAAAGAACGTCCCACAGAATTTATTCCGTTTATCTTTTGTTCTATGAGGTGGCCGTTTCTTGTTGCGATAGTGAAGTGCTGCTACTGCATCTACCCCATACCAATGTTCATGAAATTCAATTGGGGGTTGCAACATACACTGCCCCTCCGAACCTTTCGAGTGCCCTGTTTCCATTAAAAGTTCCATTAAGTAATCTTACAAATTACAGACGAGAAAGTTTTCCTTCAGCGTTTTAGCAAAAAAGTCACAAATGATGCTCAACTTAGTTCGCCCATTTTAATTTTTGATAAAGAACACCTCACGATTTTTACCCTAAATGGTCTACGCCGTTGTTATTTATTGGTGGTATATAGTACATATCGTTGCCGTTAATACATATGAACTTAATTCTTTGAAATGTTGTAACTAGCAATGTTGCTAGTTGCGATTTCAAAGAATTCATCATGCCATCTGTAACAAAGTTTCTATAAGCATTTAAACCGAGCTCCTGGAAAATTGCTAGAAAATAGTTCCGCTAGTATGCATTAACGTTGACGCTATGTATGAATGAGTACTGTGATCCATTGATAAATATGTATGTGTGAGTGTAGTATCCAATGCAACGAATATAAACAAGGAGTCAGAAAATAATTCAGAAACCAAATAGTTCAAGCATTCATTCTCTCATCTTAACAGTAAAAGAATAAAGCATTCATTAACCACAAACAGTCTTTCAAACAAACAAACACAGAAGATATTACATGTGGTGACCGCCGACTTTAATTGAACACGCAACAATCTGTCAAGAAACTTACCCTTGCATGCATACCATTCAAGATACCAGGATCCTATTTATGAAGCAGATGTCGAGAAATCAATTAGCATAATTCCAGTAGAGGACCAATACTCTCTCAGCACCACCACTACCAGTACATGGAGCAGTTCCATCGCTGAAGTCATAATCTATCTGAAGTCACGGTTGTATAAAGTTTTTTTCTGTTCTAAATTTTTCTGCCATCAAAGTAGACTACTACAGCATTTAAAGAAAGTATTTCAACGCCTATATCATTACGGTTTACTATCAAATTAAAAAAAACAATCTTTGAAGCCAAAGAACTAACTTGTCTCGACCACACAGTGAAGAGTGATGGAGTTACGCCGCAAATTTCAACAGGAGAAGCTATTCATAACTTTCCAATCCTTAGAATGCAACAAGAATTATGCCATTTCGTTGGCATAAATTGTCGATTTAAACCTGAGCTAAACCTATTTATTCCAGAAAAAGTTTCAGAACCCTACAAGAAACCCACACAACAGTGTGTCGCAAAACGTATAATTACAAATCGGTTGTTGTGAACTTCAATAAACGGTCGTACCAAAAATTCGTTACTTCGTGTGATCGGGAATCGTGTGATACAGGGAATACATAGCAGATAAACTCGGATGCAGCCCATTACAAATCCTTCTTATCTTTTTTTGTGACGTTTATGTATAGAACGTTCGCAATTACTTTTTGTTACCTTTTAGACATATTCGTGTACATACATTTACTATTTTCCTTTTATGTTGCATATACGATTATGATCCAACCAACAACCTACAACAAATACAAGTCCAACAGAATCCTCATACGTTCCTCTTAGGTTAAGTTTTGTAGTTTTTAGTTATTTACATTTTGCAACGAGCCCTAAAATTAAGAATCTGCTGTCTTAATTTTAACCGTTTTCAATTATCTCATTCAATTCTCATGTTATTCTTATTAGCTCATTTCTATTGGTTAAGTTCTTATCATTGTAACGAACATTAACATTAAGAGCCCTGTACTAACTTTAATTAATTGTAAAACCAACCAAAGAAAAAAACGCGGTTTTTACGTATCTATCAAATTGCTGTACAATCACAACCGCATCTTATGCGTACATTCACTAGTTCTTTCCAATCCTGTCCTCAAGCAAACTGATGGAGACTTTTTCTGCTGGAAAAATTCTAAAAAACAAGGGAGCAATAAATGTGATGATCACCGTTGCCTTGGATACTTTGTAGTATCTAAGGAAACGAATGTAAACGAGGGATCAGAAAATAATGCAGAAACCAAATAGTTCAAGCATTCATTCTCTCATCTTAACAGTAAAAGAATAAAGCTTTAATTAATCACAAAGAATCCTTCAAACAAACATACAAAGAAGATATTACAGTACTTTTATACTAAAAAATTTAATCAAGTTCTTGAAATTTATCGTTTGATTACTACGGAAAATGACATATGTACTTTTCCACCTTATTTGGAAACCATTCACTTTCCCCAGAAATTAACTTTTCCGTATTATGTTGCGTTGTCTCACTTGTTCGAAAATCCTGTTAACCTTACTCTAAACATTTATATACAAAATGAATTCAGTTATAAAGTCCTACTTAAAGATACCATTGATATGAACACATGAATTGTAGGTATTAATATATGCTTTCAATCATACAAATATAACTTTATAAATTTATATCACTCTCCAAACTCTAGTGATGCTCAATTTCTAATGAAACTTGAAAATTTGTTTGATGTATATGCTAGTAGATCAGAGACCTTACTAATTATCGGAGACTTTAATATTGACCTATTAAAGGATTCATATTATGAAAATAGGCTGAGAACTTTAATTAAAAATAATGGACTACATCAGCTTATCGACCAACCTACAAGAATCACTAAGGACAGTGCTACCCTCATAGATCTTCTTGTATCTAATGAAAAAACCATTGAAGCCCAGGTACACCATGTTCCAAAAATAACCGATCACACAATAACTGTAAATGCAAAAGTGAAAGAAAAATATGAAGAATATACAATACAACACAGGGACACATGAGCAACTTCAATGAAATGCAATTTCAATTAGATCTAATGGATCAACCATGGAATCCGGACTGTACAAACACCAATCAACTAGCAGAAACATTAGTTAAAACCATAATGGACACACTAAACAGGCATGCTTTAACTGTTAAAAAAATCATTAAATGTCAATGGAGTTGTAAGCGTTGGTGGACCCCAGAAATAGCCTTGGAAATTGAAGAAAGGGACAGATTATATAATAGAGCAATCTTTACACAAGAAGAAAGTGATATGAATAGGTATAGACAACAAAGAAATGGAATTGTTAGTTTGATCAGGAACCACAAGAGAAATTATTATCAAGAAAAAATAGATGATATAAAAATAACTCAACAGAAATGTGTAAAACAGTTAAAGAATTAATTAAAGGAGGCCATAACAGACAAAAAAAAGGAAGGTATTATTTTTGAAAATGAGTTAGAAAAAAAGGAAATTCAAATTGCAGAAAAATTCAATATTTACTTTATTAACAGCATTAGCATAGAACAAATTATTACATTAACAAATTTAACCGAAATTGAAACTGATTTAAGCCACATTAATGTGCATCAATGCAAGTTTGAGAAATTTTTACCAATAGGGTTTTTGGAGTTAAAAAAAAGTATAAACAATTTACCTAATAAGAATAGTAGTGTCGATGGTATTACCGTAAAGATTAGCTTTCAATGTAATAGGACAGAGATTTTTGCATCTAATTCAAATGAGTCTAGAAAGTGTATCCTTCCCAGAAACCTTGAAGACATCCCATATTATCCCCATTGAGAAGATAATCAACACTAACAAATGTGAAGAATACAGACTGATCAACATGGTGCCATCTTATGAAAAATTATTAGAGACCGTCGTAAATATCCAGTTTCGTGACTACATTGAAGTGAACAAACTGTTAACACCTTTTCAATCAGGGTTTCGGAAAAATAATTCATGTGAAAGTGCAATACAATCAGTTCTTTTGAAATGGAAAAATGCTATTTACAAGAAGAAGATGATAGGTGTAGTTTTTCTAGACTTTAGACGTGCTTCTGAGACTATTAATAGAGATCTATTATTATTGAAATTAAAAACATATGGGTTTGGCCCAATAGTTATAAAATGGTTTAGTGGATATCTCAAAAACAGATTTCAAAAAACTAGATACTTTAATACTACATCTTCACCTAAAAAAACTACCTTTGGCGTTCCACAAGGAACTGTATTAGGCCCTGATTTATTTGTACTATACATAAATGATATTGTTAATGTAATTAAAAAATGTAACATTCAATTATTTGCAGATGACACTTTAATATATTTTATAGATGATATTGAAAAAGTAATAAATATCATCAATGATGAATTAGTAAATGTATATAACTGGTTAGGTAAAAATAGTCTTTCTTTAAATGTAAATAAAACAAAATTCATGATAATAAAAAATAAGTTTAACGAAATTGATACATCTAGTCATGTGGGAATACAAATTAATAGTCAAAAAATAGAACAAGTTTATGAGTGGAAGTACTTAGGCGTAATAATAGATTGTCACTTAACATTTTCTAGTCATTCAAACTATGTTATCAGTAAAGTTGCAAAAATAGTAAATTTCATGGGTAGAATAAGCCAAAATCTTAGCAAGTGGTCTAAATTATTACTATATAAAACAATAATACTTCCCCATTTTAATTATTGTGCTAGTATACTTTACCTCCTAAATAATACTGAAATTAACAATCTTCAAAAAAAACAAAATTGTGCGTTAAGAATAATATTAAAATGTAGTAGGTATACTAGCATAAGAGGAATGTTGCAAGTTACATCTTTGTTAAGTGTTAAGGAAAATATATTTTATAATACGATGATAATAATATTTAAAATAAAAAACCGAATATATCCAGAGCACATTTTAAATGAATTACTATTCGTAGAAGATGTTCATGATCATAATACTAGAAGGAGAAATAATTTTTATGTTCATACAGTAACAACAAATATAGGACAAAATAATCTGTTTCATAAAGGTTTAGTTGAATATAATTCACTTCCAGCTAATGTAAAAAACTGTACATCTTTAACATTATCTAAGAAACAGTGTAAAAAATATGTAATAAATTATATTAATATTTAAGAAATTATAATGTATTATATGGAATTTATCTAGTTATATGCTATAAATATAGTATATTATTAATAAATATTAAAACCTTCAATTTTACAAAGCCAGAGAATATTTACAAATGTGAAAAGAACTCGCATACGAGATGATGTAATTCTTACGTCACTTTTCTCCATCAAATATTAAATGCGAGCTATTATAACCAAACGTATATAAAACAAAGCTTAACATATGCGTCATGGCAACGTTGCCAGATCCAGGGCTTAGGAAGTCTGTAGAACATAGCGGGTTTGATAGCGTCTTGTATAAAAATATACGATATACACTTGAGAAAGGCGCGACGCCCCCTATAGTTCATTGTGATGAACTACGGTTGTATAAAACTTTTTACAGACCCTACTTTTCCAAACCCAAATTGTATATTTTTTTATTGCAGTTTTAGGTAAACCTTATCCTGTAGACATCGAAAACATAGGAGAACGTTGCCAGACCCAAGCCCGGGTCTGAGAGCGTCGAAAATGGTCCGACAAGTCGGTAGAATATAGCGAAACGGGTATGTATAAGCGGTTAAACAAATATATATATATATATATATATATATATATATATATATATATATATATATATATATATATATATATATATATATATATATATATATATATATATATATATATATATATATTTACATCATTCTAACAAATGGAAGTCCGTACATTACGCATTTACCATCAGTTGGACGTCCGTTGTAATTGGACGTCCGTATACCGGACGTCCGATTGTATCACCTGTTCTTTGAATTTTTTTGGGATTACTAAAGCATCCTCTATCGTTTGGTGAAAATTTGTTTTAGACGTCAAATTACTGATTTTTGCCGGAGATTGTGTATATCGTAGTTCGAGCGAATTCCGCTAGATGCGCTAAATTCGACAAATATATACAGCTAAGTATATTGTAAACGGAAGGATCTACGTGTATAAGACGTCCGTGTCCATCACGAGACTTACATTCTTGCTGGCAACATCGCTTTTGTATATTTCAGGATAACTTTGACATTATTCGTGCATTTGACGTCTCTTTGTCTCGGTAACAGAATACTGGTGACCTAACTGTTAACACATGTTTTGAAATATTTACTTTGCCGTTAAACGTAGTACGAAAAGGTAGAAAGTAACATTGCAATAGAAACGTAAATTTTATCTAAATACAGAAAATATCTGAACTACAAATTTAGATTTAATTTTTGTTTTTGGGTTTTCGAAGAATTATCTTAAATCTTGAAGTCAATAGCTTTTCGATTTTCAAGCCATACAGCTTATTTGTTTCTTGCATTGCTATTAATTACTTTTTAGTCTGAAGTTTAATTAACACTATGTTGATAAACAAAAGCAAAGATTATTATTCGCATGTGTATTTTGAATAACTACACAGTTATACACAGAAAAATATTAATAAAAACAATGTTTTTCGAGAATTTCAATCAGGGTTTCGTAAACATTATCGTTGTGAAACTACTTTATAAAAAATAACAAATGATGTTTTTTAATGGTTTAGATAAAAATAAATCTGTGTTTCTTATTCTTTTAGCATTTACAGAAGTGTTTGACACGCTTTTTACGCTTTGAGCGTTTTACTAACCAAAATCGGTCTAGGACATTAGGGCGCGGCCACTAGGGCGCTGCTATTAGGGTGCAGCCGTTAGGGCGCGAGGACTCTAGGGAGCAAAGGCCATTAGGGCACGAGGACAGTAGGGCGCGAAACAGTAGGAAATTTAACAATCAATCCAGTAACTATTGAAGCCATTCATTAGTAAAGTATAAAAATTTAATACAAGAATATTGGCATGCACAATACATAGTCAATAAATAAAAACTATTTATTTTAAAAACAACACTATTTAGTGGAGTGCCTTTAGAATCAGTTATTTCTGAATAATTACCGACAGCATGAATTGAAATGAAACTTTTTGGATTATCTTGTAACGTATGTTAGAATCAAAGTTTATATATTAAAAAGGTGTGCATTTTAAAAATTTTAGAGAAAGTGCTTTTTGATAATTTTATGTAAAAAATCAATATCTGGAGAAGTTATCAAAATCAATCGCTGAAGACGCTTATCTTTGTGTTTTTGGGATCGATGAAAACGAATTTGATAATATTTTTTCAAAATGCAAATGGCGCACACAAAATGGAAGACTTATTACTTAAAACCCTTATTTATTTACAATTTGATCGTAAATTTTTTTCTATTATCGACATATATAGCCTATTAATGTTCATTTTCACTAAAATATTACAATACCATCTTAAAGCACACATGTTAGGTTTCAAAAAACATACCTATAAAAGTATTTCGTGATTATTGTAATCTAAAATATTCCAAGTCAAAGTTGAAGAACTTATTCAAGAAAAACGATTTAATAAAATTACGTACTTTCGAAGCTTTATATTTTGCAAAAAATGTCAAGCTTATTAGTTAGTTTTATCGATAGATTGTTTTTTTTATATCTTTTAGTTAGAAGGAACGTGTTTGTGCCGAGCACACGTGCCGCTCTAGCTCAATTCTTTAATTGTGTTTTTCTTGAAATTTCCTACTATTTAGATTATTAGATTGGTGGCATTAATTTTTCAAACAGATGTTAAATTAAAAATTGATCTGCAAGAAACATTAATTTCGCAGTTACTTTGGTAAATAAAAAAAGGCTCACTATTAACAGATAAAAACTTTACATTTTTCGGATTTGTTTAAGAAAATCCCGTTGAGTTTACTTTGTGGGGAATTTGTCCGAAGTCATAATCTAAGGAGACTGCACTATATTGTAAATACAAATTATTTAATAATACAATTATTAAAATCAATCATTATTAAAGTTAAAAAAAACTTTATATAAAAATATTATCTCTCTCATAATAATTTAATAATTTTAATTTAAAATTATTTCAGAACCTAATAACCAAGAAATTCAAAATATTATTAAAAATATTATTGGCATGTAAAAAATACATGGTGGTCAATACGAATAAAATACAAACACCACTGTACTATATTATTTTACTATAAATTAAAAAATATATATACATAATATGTAAAATCATGCGTTCATTTCATAATTATGAGAAATTCCGCGTAGAAATTCGATGTCATTTCTATTTTGGTAATCTTCTACAAGACTTTTTATTCGTGTATCGGCTTGTATATATATTTTTTTCTTCGATGGCGGATCGTTGCCAGCAATTAATTGTTCATAAAAAACGTCTCTGCCCCGTTGAATTTTCTTTAAGCTTATTATCAGTTTCCAAATTGTAGGATGGTTCATAGAAAGTTCCGTATGTAAGCGCCTATGTGCCGCTTCGGCATGATTGTTCGTTCTGTCTGTATTAGTTAATACACGATTATAAACTGACCACAGCTTTGGACCAAAAATCGCAGGTCGTCTTCCATTTCCACGACGATTAGGACGTCCTACATACGAATGTTCAAACCACTGCAGCAAAGGTTCCAGTTCTGGAGGCAACGCATTAGATAATTCATCAATTGCGTTATCTAAGTCTTCTATAGGTACAAACGCTAACGAGGTTACCATACGCGCTTGTAATGCAAAATCAGCATCATTATTGTACCGCCCCATTAAGTGAAGTTCGCCCAAATGTTTTCTCATGTTTTTTGTGAGGTGAAACAAGCATCCCAAGATGTCAGCATTTGGAAAGGCACCCTTAAAAGCGTTGATAGCGTCTAATTCAAAATCACAAGAGATTTTTCTTGGATTTCAATTAGGTTCAATGTTCTTAAGCAAACCAATCATTCTTGTGTAGGTGTCAGCTTGCTTATTTGGCAAGAGAGCGTAAGCCACAGGATGAACACCGCCGAACTTTTCGGCCATTATCACGTATATTTGGTAAAAGAATTGTGGTGCCATAGAGAACGTTTCGTCAACGAACCAATGCTGTGATTCGAGTAAAATCTAAAAAACAAGAAAATAATGTAAATGTAATGGCTTATGTTAAATTAGTCCAAATTCAATTTAAGATATTTAGAACCTTCCATGTAGATACTTTTAGTTTTATTGCGACTACAGAATTATTACTTTTGTAATATAGGTTAGTTATTGGTTGGTTTTAAAATATAGATTTGGTTAATTAATCTGGTTTATTTGTTTTATTATATTTCCATAATACTTAAATGGAAATTGGACAATTGATTTAATCAATTGACTCGAATTAATATCAAATTAAAAAAAATAATTTAAAGAAAATTTAAAAATACTAGCCTCATGAACGTTTCTTTCTCGACCAAATATTAAAATTCTGTCCGCTTCTGGTCCTCTATCTGCTATTAAAAAGTTCTCCGCCATTCCATTTGCTACATAAGTTCTGATTTCTTCGGGAATTATTAAATCTTCTATTCGTAACGGAGCTGGGGGTGCAGCATTTGTTTCATTTCGTTTCCTTCTAATCATTTTTTTCAAAGACGGAATTTTGGGTAAAGCTACTTGGGCAGCCTGTGATAAGTTTGACCCATTAAGGCATGCATTAATAATTTGAGACGTTTGCTCCATAGTTTCACCAGCACGGATTTTAATTTTCTTACAAACTATGTCAGCTTCCACTTTTGCCGCATTACTGTCGTGGGCATGATTATGGATTTCCTTGACTATGATACCACCCGATGTATGAATACGACTTTTGCAGCCATTGTTCTTTTGCTCACATCGCCAAAATTCTTTTGTTTCGCAGGCACTAATTCTATCGAAAACATAATAGTAACCGTTATTGTGAAATTTATTTTTCCCTTTTCTGGAAAATACTTCCATTTTACAAAATCACTCAAACCAATAATAGTAATTATAAGAATCAACAACAATTAATAAAATCTCAAATGTCCAAAAGAAATATGTTAGTTCAAGTGCACGCTTCATACACTCAAAGAACAAATGAAGTCTAAAGTTGTAAAAACCTTTATATATGTATAGTTGAGCTGGAGAAATCTTATAAAACCCTAAAGTGGGGTGAAAAAAAATCAAAGCTGTTAAAATTTGTTCTTTTTTATTTAGAATCATAAAGGATTGAGCGCTTTAATATACGATTCTAGTTAAGGTATGATCTCGCCTATAGAAGTTAAGAACTCAGTTTTGTACATTGCACTACGCTGACAACATTTTGACCAGTTATGACCAGCTATAAACGAGAGTTCAAGTAGGCACATATTTTCATTTGAATCCATTCTTATCTATGTTGTGTTTTGAATGTTTAATAAATGTTTAAAATTTATACTTTTTTTTATAAGATGTAGCTGTAAAAATTCTTGTTTGTTGCGACATAAATTATCCCTATATTAATTTAAATGTTATTAATTCTAATTGCTTTAACGTTGAATTACTTATTGAATTTAGAGTATTCATTGTGATTATACTTAAGTGGAATTATCTTAAGATAGATAAAAGGGATAGACCCTCGATATTAATAAAAGTCACGAACCTAAATTTATAAAGTTTTGAAGATAATAATTCATGTACCTATATTTGCTAGACTTTTACAGCATCTCTGACCCTTCCTTTTTACAATTCTTTTTTTAACATACCATGACGAAATCCGACTGCTCCGGTCCACTTTTATTCTTCCTTGACCAGCTGAAAGATTTTTGTCATTTAAAGAAATTGCTGGTTCCGTATGCTTTTGAAAATTTCTTGGTTTCTTTAGGCTGTATTTTCATAAATTATGTTTTCTGTCACTTATCAATGTGCTCAGTTAAACTAAAACTACATAGAAGATTTTATGGCACATCTGTTTGTATTTTCCCTTTTTTGTAACTTGTTTTCAACAAAATATATTACTAGTACAAGATTTGAAATATACAGTACTTATTAAATATATACATCAATACACCCACTACGTGAATTGTTTCTTTTTTTTACAAATTGTACGTCAGTTAATATAAATATTATTAACATTATTATTACTACTAATTCCTCATTTCATCGTATGTTATAAGATAATGTACAGTATGTTGTTTAATTTGTACAATACATAATCATTCTTGAGTCTCATTTTGGTGGTATGGAAGGTTTAATTTAAGTATTGCATATACAAATGAATGCCAAACAATCTAACTTAATTATATAATGGTTGTTTCTCAAAACAATTACTAATATTGTTTATTGTTTCCAGCCTTATTTTGTGGAACTCCATAATCATGAAATAAATAAAGATTATTAAAAGTTTCACAGTTTTATTAAAATATACCTGACAATATTGTTTCGACAGCTATGCTGTCATTATCAAAGGTAATATAATTATAAACAAACACGTCGCTAAGGTAGATACAAAATAGGTAACTAGATAAAATAATAATAATAATAATAAAAATTAATAATAAAAATCATAATTAAACATCTAATACTTCCAGTAACGGAGAATTACTGAGCTCAAGTTGTTCATTCATTAAAGGTACCCTGAGTTTGTGTTTGTATATCTCAAAGGCTTCTAAAATGTCTAATTTGCGTTTGTTATTACAAAAATGTAGGAATTTAATATTATTTTGAGGAGTCATTGTGTGATTTTGTTCTAAAAGGTGTTTGGCGTAATTCGATTTTTCAGGATGTTTATTTTTGTAATGACGTACGTGTTCTTTATATCTTATGTCAAAATTCCGAAGTGTTTGTCCAATATATACCGAACTACAAAAAGAACAATTTAAACGGTAAATGCCCGATTTCATGATATCATGTGTTCTGTCTTTAGCATTAAATAAAAATGAAAAAGTGTTAGTGTTGGTTTTAAATGTTATTTTATAATTGTTGGTTTTTCTTAGTATATGTGCAATTTTTTCTGATATTTTGCCAAAATATGGTATAGATATGTAATTTGTGTCTTCTGTTTGATTGTCAATGGGATATATTCTTTTGATAGCTAACCTATAATCTGTTTGTTTAATTAAAGTGTCAATCATGTTCGGATTATAATGATTTGCATGTGCTAGTTGTTTAATGGTTGATATCTCTTTGCTAAAATCTGATTTTGTTAGTGGAATAGTTAAAGCTCTGTGTACTAATGATCTGTATGCTGCTATTTTATGTGTATTGTGGTGACAAGATTCATTTGGTATTGTTATGTCTGTTTGTGTTGGTTTTCTGTATATGGAAAATTCAAAAAGATTGTCTGCGTTAATCTTGATATTTAAGTCTAGAAAGTTTATAGCCCTGTTTTGTTCTGTTTCTAGTGTAAATTTTATATTAGGATGGATATTGTTTATAAGAATTAAAAATTCATTGATAACCTCAAAAGGATGGTTTACCTATGGGTAATTCTCTAAGTCCTCTATTAGCTAACATATTTATGGACAAGTTTGAAGATCGAATATTTGAATTAAACCTCTCTAAACACATTATCTTCTGGTTTCGTTATGTTGATGACATTTTAGCTTGTTTTGACAGTTCTTTTGAGGTTATCAATGAATTTTTAATTCTTATAAACAATATCCATCCTAATATAAAATTTACACTAGAAACAGAACAAAACAGGGCTATAAACTTTCTAGACTTAAATATCAAGATTAACGCAGACAATCTTTTTGAATTTTCCATATACAGAAAACCAACACAAACAGACATAACAATACCAAATGAATCTTGTCACCACAATACACATAAAATAGCAGCATACAGATCATTAGTACACAGAGCTTTAACTATTCCACTAACAAAATCAGATTTTAGCAAAGAGATATCAACCATTAAACAACTAGCACATGCAAATCATTATAATCCGAACATGATTGACACTTTAATTAAACAAAAAGATTATAGGTTAGCTATCAAAAGAATATATCCCATTGACAATCAAACAGAAGACACAAATTACATATCTATACCATATTTTGGCAAAATATCAGAAAAAATTGCACATATACTAAGAAAAACCAACAATTATAAAATAACATTTAAAACCAACACTAACACTTTTTCATTTTTATTTAATGCTAAAGACAGAACACATGATATCATGAAATCGGGCATTTACCGTTTAAATTGTTCTTTTTGTAGTTCGGTATATATTGGACAAACACTTCGGAATTTTGACATAAGATATAAAGAACACGTACGTCATTACAAAAATAAACATCCTGAAAAATCGAATTACGCCAAACACCTTTTAGAACAAAATCACACAATGACTCCTCAAAATAATATTAAATTCCTACATTTTTGTAATAACAAACGCAAATTAGACATTTTAGAAGCCTTTGAGATATACAAACACAAACTCAGGGTACCTTTAATGAATGAACAACTTGAGCTCAGTAATTCTCCGTTACTGGAAGTATTAGATGTTTAATTATGATTTTTATTATTAATTTTTATTATTATTATTATTATTTTATCTAGTTACCTATTTTGTATCTACCTTAGCGACGTGTTTGTTTATAATTATATTACCTTTGATAATGACAGCATAGCTGTCGAAACAATATTGTCAGGTATATTTTAATAAAACTGTGAAACTTTTAATAATCTTTATTTATTTCATAATTACTAATATAATTTTAGATTCAAGTAGATCATACCTTATATATGTAATCTCTTTTATCAAAAAATAAATATTTATTATTCTATATAAAAGAAACACCCATATTACATGCTGAAAGAAGAATTTGCCCTCATTTGACGATTACATTGAACATAAATAAATTATCTAATCACTGAATGAATCCATTTGGCAATATTATAATCTTCTAAAACATCCTTAAATAACATTAATTTAGGAAATGAATTTAAGGTATATCGAAATTCGCTGAACAATTTAATCAAAACAACAAAGAGAAATTATTTTGCCTCAAAAGTTCAACAAATTGATAGAAATGATAGCAAAGCTTTACGGAATACTGTCAACTAAATTACAAATTCACAAAAAAGTAAAAATGTTCATATAAAAGAAATTAAATCGGAAAGCGGAATATTAACATCAGATTTATCTATAGATCAGATAAAATTACTGTATCTTCCATGGCACCACCTAGATCTTCATTACCATCCTCCATTTATCTTTCACCCAGTAATAAGAGTCAAGTTGCAAATATTCTCACTTCATTAAAAAAATAATGTTTCTCCAGGTATTGATAATATTACAGCAGCGATCTTAAAAACCGTTACCGAGGACATAGTGAAACGAATTGCTATAATAATTAACAAAATATTAGAAACCGGTTTTGTTCTAGAGATATTCAAGTTTGCAGTGGTTAAACTGATATTTAAAAAGGGGATCGAGCTGCTACAACAAACTATAGGCCTATCTCGGTAATAACAAATTTTACAAAATTTTTTGAGAAGATACTGAATGAAAGAATAAATAATTATTTAATGAATTTTAAAATTATATCACATAGACAGTTTGGATTTAAGGAAAATATTTAGTAGCATACAAGATGCTATAGCATATTAAGTTTCCTAATTAATAAGTCACTAGAATTTAGCAATCCTTCATTATGCAACTTGCAGTTGTTACAGTCTCTGGAAGATATAGGTTTTAGAGGAGTTGCACTCAACTTATTAAAAAGCTATTTGTCAAACAGAAAACAAATTGTTGAAATTTATTCTACAAAAAGTTCTGAAAGTGTAATTGAGTTTGAAGTACCACCGGGAACGGTAATAGGTCATCTGCTTTTTAGTATTTATATCAATGATTTACTGAAATTGAATACTGCTATCTTTTATCAGAGTACTACGTGGTCAACATTAAAAGTAGAGGCAGAACAAGACATGACAATTATAATTTTATTAATTATAAACATAAATATCCACACTATAATAAACTATTAATTATGAAATATAATATAAATACAAAGATTAGTTAAAGTTTCACAAGTTTTATTAATATCTTAACCTGACAATATTGTTTCGACACTTTGTGTCATTATCAAAGGTAGATAAGATTGATAAACAAACATGTTGCTAAGGATAAATACATACAGAAAATAGGTAACTAGATACAATACATAACAAAAACTAAATATCTAACACTTCTAATAAAGGAGAATTAGAAGTGTTAGATATTTAGTTTTTGTTATGTATTGTATCTAGTTACCTATTTTCTGTATGTATTTATCCTTAGCAACGTGTTTGTTTATCAATCTTATCTACCTTTGATAATGACACAAAGTGTCGAAACAATATTGTCAGGTTAAGATATTAATAAAACTTGTGAAACTTTAACTAATCTTTGTATTTATATTATACAGCGTTTCTATAAAAGACTGTCGTCAAAGTGTGCATTGGAAATATTCGTTTTGCCGCTCTCTACATAAAAAAATTAGTCAAATTATTTGTCTGTCAACTGTGACATTATCATAAATAAAAAACACTTTTCAAAAAATGGTTTATACAGTAGAGCAGAACACCTTCATAATTATGTCCTACTATCGAAACGGGGAGCTCGTAAATGGTGAGTGGAAGTATTCCACAGAAGCTTGTATGAACGAGTTTCTAGACAAATATCCGGAGGTTGAAATACAGGAAGCTTCTTTAAAAAAACATATTGGCAGAATTGTTATTAGGTTTACAGAAACAGGCAGCGTACAAAAAGGGAAATCGACTGGAAGGCCCCAGGTCAGCGAAGAGGTTGTTGAAGATATACGAGAAAGAATTGAAGACAATCCTCGACTGTCTCTACCCAGACTGTCTCGACAGTCAGGAGTACCTTTAAGCACGGTTCACAAAATTGTGAGAAAACGACTAAACAAATATCTTTATAAAATAAAAACTCTCCAGCAACTGTTACCTATAGATCCTCCGCAACGTGTAGCTTACTGCAATTGGTTTCAGAATACCATGAATAATAATGAATTGTTGGATATAAGCTTTTTCAGCGATGAAGCATGGTTTCATGTATCGGGATACGTTAATTCCCAAAACTGTAGATACTGGTGCTCCGAAAATCCACACCAGTTTATTGAAACACCTTTGCATCCATTAAAAGTTGGCGTGTGGCTAGCGGTATCTAGAAGACGGCTTTATGGACCTATTTTTTTCAACGGAAATATAAATGCAGAAAGATACCGGAATGAACTCTTAGAACCTTTTATTAATCAGCTTGATGATCAAGAATTGCAACATGGTTATTTCCAACACGATGGAGCTAGAGCACATACTGCGGGAGCAACGTTAGCTTATTTACAAGAATTTTTTGGAAACAGATTAATTAGTATTGGAACGAACTCTTAATTTCCGCCACGGTCTCCTGACCTAACGCCCCTAGATTTTTCAATTTTCGGTTATCTGAAAGACAGAGTTTTCGAACGGGAGCTGAACACGGTGGAGGAAATGCAAGAAGAAATTGTAAGGTGTTGTCGACAAATTAATCAAAATATGCTAAGAAACATATTTGAAAGTAAAAAACGAAGAGTTGTGTTGTGTTTAGAGAATAATGGTGAACATTTTGAACAGTTTTTGTAGTTATTGTTTCTATTTAATTTTTTTTCGTTACATTATCCAGTTTATGGAGTACCTTAATCTTTTATTAAAACTGTTTAATTGGTTGCATAAGCATTAATTTATTTCTATCCACTATAGAGAGCAGGAGGCACAATTCATAAACCACTAGACCGGACAATCTTTTATAGAAACCCTGTATTTCATGATTATGGAGTTCCACAAAGTAAGGCTGGAGACAGTAAACGCTAAACTATTAATTGACCTTTAAACCAATATTGAGGAATCAGAAACAATAAGATATCTGGCTGTCATCATGGACAGGCATTTACGTTGAGATAACACATTATTAACCCGGTTCATAATCTCAGAAGTATTTTATTCCGGTTTCGAGAATTGAAAGGTATATTGCAATTTTCAGATCTAAGAAGGGTTTATTTCGCACTAGTAGAAACTCGACTATCTTACGGAATTACTGGATTAATTAATTATTCCAGGATTGATTAATTTGGGTTAATAATTACGTAAAACAATTTCAAATCATTCAAAAAAAATTTGTACGTATTATTTTAAATGAAGAACCCACTTGCTCATGAGAATGTTTTTACCAAGAAGCTAAAATACTACATTCTCGTCAGATATATTTTTTAATAGTAGTCTTATATACATATCAAAATAAACAAAACTTGATTATAATTGATCATAACTATGAAACTAGAACAAAACTATTTACTTTTAAGACTCCATTATTAACTAAATCCGGAGGACAAAGAACTTATACTTATCTCACTCCTATACTTTTATAATTACCTACCGCAAGAGATTAAATATACATAATATTAGGAATAGCGAAAAAAATTTTGTTTGAAATTGGCGTAAGAGAAATAAAAAAATTATTTTGTTGAATGAGTGATTTTGGCTGCAACATATTCTATTTAATTTAATTGAATATCAATACTTGAGATTGATACATGTATCTACTTATATTTAATGAGTACTTCTTATACATGTAGTTAATAATACAGGCGTGCAATATTATAATTTAAAAAAATACATTGTGTTCTTGTATTCTTGTGTATTGTTTTTAAAATGCTAAAGTAAAAATGTTTTTAAGTTCTCTAAGTGATTTAAATTTCAGGTAAGTTAATATTTCTTTCTTAATAATGTATCAATCAAAAAGTTTACACTTTTATTTTACAATGATTTTTTACAAACGAAATAAATGAATTATTAAGAATCAAACTTTCTCAGGGTTAACTTAAGATAAGAAAGGAATTCTAACAATTCTTCCCTACTTCCATAACAATATTACGAACACCAGATTTTTAAAGCGTCATAAATATGTCTAACGATTCGTTTCGCCTTAAATTCAATACCAGCGAAAAAGAATAAGACAACATACAGTACAACAGAGTAAGAAAGAGCCAGATGTTTCTTTTATAGCGACAACGTTGCAGGACGTCAAAATACCGAATTCCACATTAGTGTATATCTCTGGGACGTCCTTTAGTCGGAAATACTTATATGGATATACAGTGGACGTTGTAAGACTGTATTATGTGCGGACGTCGAATGGCGGTGTATATTAACTTCTTTGTTTTTGATTTTATTCAAAATCTAACTAGCACACGTAATACTACTATGTGAGATAGTGGATATACACGAACTAAATCTTCTCTAACGTTATTAGTTGTGGTGGACGTCCAATTACTTAGATATGAAAGGACGTCCATTTGTTAGACTGATGTAAATATATATATATATATATATATAAGAAAGAGTTATAATAATGGGATATCGCGCAACAGAGAAGAAAGAAAAAATAAGTTGCAGCCGTCTACACGTGTTTCACACTTATTAGTGATCATCAGGACGGCATAGCAGATGGAATAAATATAAAAGCAACTAACTCAGAAAGATGTAACAACACAAGGTTTCACTGATAGCAGCCAACCGCACATTTGCAGTATCGGCCTGAAGACACTGAGTTTTCAGTGCAACAACAAACGTCACTACGGAGGCAGCTAAAGCCACTACCGTGAGACAACCAATCCCAAAGTATAATATCAATGATTAGAAGTAGTAATGCGCGTAGAGATATACAAGAAAGAGTTATAATAATGGGATATCGCGCAACAGAGAAGAAAGAAAAAATAAGTTGCAGCCGTCTACACGTGTTTCACACTTATTAGTGATCATCAGGACGGCATAGCAGATGGAATAAATATAAAAGCAACTAACTCAGAAAGATGTAACAACACAAGGTTTCACTGATAGCAGCCAACCGCACATTTGCAGTATCGGCCTGAAGACACTGAGTTTTCAGTGCAACAACAAACGTCACTACGGAGGCAGCTAAAGCCACTACCGTGAGACAACCAATCCCAAAGTATAATATCAATGATTAGAAGTAGTAATGCGCGTAGAGATATACAAGAAAGAGTTATAATAATGGGATATCGCGCAACAGAGAAGAAAGAAAAAATAAGTTGCAGCCGTCTACACGTGTTTCACACTTATTAGTGATCATCAGGACGGCATAGCAGATGGAATAAATATAAAAGCAACTAACTCAGAAAGATGTAACAACACAAGGTTTCACTGATAGCAGCCAACCGCACATTTGCAGTATCGGCCTGAAGACACTGAGTTTTCAGTGCAACAACAAACGTCACTACGGAGGCAGCTAAAGCCACTACCGTGAGACAACCAATCCCAAAGTATAATATCAATGATTAGAAGTAGTAATGCGCGTAGAGATATACAAGAAAGAGTTATAATAATGGGATATCGCGCAACAGAGAAGAAAGAAAAAATAAGTTGCAGCCGTCTACACGTGTTTCACACTTATTAGTGATCATCAGGACGGCATAGCAGATGGAATAAATATAAAAGCAACTAACTCAGAAAGATGTAACAACACAAGGTTTCACTGATAGCAGCCAACCGCACATTTGCAGTATCGGCCTGAAGACACTGAGTTTTCAGTGCAACAACAAACGTCACTACGGAGGCAGCTAAAGCCACTACCGTGAGACAACCAATCCCAAAGTATAATATCAATGATTAGAAGTAGTAATGCGCGTAGAGATATACAAGAAAGAGTTATAATAATGGGATATCGCGCAACAGAGAAGAAAGAAAAAATAAGTTGCAGCCGTCTACACGTGTTTCACACTTATTAGTGATCATCAGGACGGCATAGCAGATGGAATAAATATAAAAGCAACTAACTCAGAAAGATGTAACAACACAAGGTTTCACTGATAGCAGCCAACCGCACATTTGCAGTATGCGGTTGGCTGCTATCAGTGAAACCTTGTGTTGTTACATCTTTCTGAGTTAGTTGCTTTTATATTTATTCCATCTGCTATGCCGTCCTGATGATCACTAATAAGTGTGAAACACGTGTAGACGGCTGCAACTTATTTTTTCTTTCTTCTCTGTTGCGCGATATCCCATTATTATAACTCTTTCTTGTATATCTCTACGCGCATTACTACTTCTAATCATTGATATTATACTTTGGGATTGGTTGTCTCACGGTAGTGGCTTTAGCTGCCTCCGTAGTGACGTTTGTTGTTGCACTGAAAACTCAGTGTCTTCAGGCCGATACTGCAAATGTGCGGTTGGCTGCTATCAGTGAAACCTTGTGTTGTTACATCTTTCTGAGTTAGTTGCTTTTATATTTATTCCATCTGCTATGCCGTCCTGATGATCACTAATAAGTGTGAAACACGTGTAGACGGCTGCAACTTATTTTTTCTTTCTTCTCTGTTGCGCGATATCCCATTATTATAACTCTTTCTTGTATATCTCTACGCGCATTACTACTTCTAATCATTGATATTATACTTTGGGATTGGTTGTCTCACGGTAGTGGCTTTAGCTGCCTCCGTAGTGACGTTTGTTGTTGCACTGAAAACTCAGTGTCTTCAGGCCGATACTGCAAATGTGCGGTTGGCTGCTATCAGTGAAACCTTGTGTTGTTACATCTTTCTGAGTTAGTTGCTTTTATATTTATTCCATCTGCTATGCCGTCCTGATGATCACTAATAAGTGTGAAACACGTGTAGACGGCTGCAACTTATTTTTTCTTTCTTCTCTGTTGCGCGATATCCCATTATTATAACTCTTTCTTGTATATCTCTACGCGCATTACTACTTCTAATCATTGATATTATACTTTGGGATTGGTTGTCTCACGGTAGTGGCTTTAGCTGCCTCCGTAGTGACGTTTGTTGTTGCACTGAAAACTCAGTGTCTTCAGGCCGATACTGCAAATGTGCGGTTGGCTGCTATCAGTGAAACCTTGTGTTGTTACATCTTTCTGAGTTAGTTGCTTTTATATTTATTCCATCTGCTATGCCGTCCTGATGATCACTAATAAGTGTGAAACACGTGTAGACGGCTGCAACTTATTTTTTCTTTCTTCTCTGTTGCGCGATATCCCATTATTATAACTCTTTCTTGTATATCTCTACGCGCATTACTACTTCTAATCATTGATATTATACTTTGGGATTGGTTGTCTCACGGTAGTGGCTTTAGCTGCCTCCGTAGTGACGTTTGTTGTTGCACTGAAAACTCAGTGTCTTCAGGCCGATACTGCAAATGTGCGGTTGGCTGCTATCAGTGAAACCTTGTGTTGTTACATCTTTCTGAGTTAGTTGCTTTTATATTTATTCCATCTGCTATGCCGTCCTGATGATCACTAATAAGTGTGAAACACGTGTAGACGGCTGCAACTTATTTTTTCTTTCTTCTCTGTTGCGCGATATCCCATTATTATAACTCTTTCTTGTATATCTCTACGCGCATTACTACTTCTAATCATTGATATATATATATATATATATATATATATATATATATATATATATATATATATATATATATATATATATATATATATATATATATATATATATATATATATATATATATATATATATATATATATATATATATATATATATATATATATATATATATATAGGAAATTGTTATATTAATGGGATATCGCGCAACAGAGAAGAAAGAAAACATAAGTTGCAGCCGTCTACACGTGTTTCACACTTATTAGTGATCATCAGGACGGCATAGCAGATGGAATAAATATAAAAGCAACTAACTCAGAAAGATGTAACAACACAAGGTTTCACTGATAGCAGCCAACCGCACATTTGCAGTATCGGCCTGAAGACACTGAGTTTTCAGTGCAACAACAAACGTCACTACGGAGGCAGCTAAAGCCACTACCGTGAGACAACCAATCCCAAAGTATAATATCAATGATTAGAAGTAATAATGCGCGTTGAGATATACAAGAAATTGTTATATTAATGGGATATCGCGCAACAGAGAAGAAAGAAAACATAAGTTGCAGCCGTCTACACGTGTTTCACACTTATTAGTGATCATCAGGACGGCATAGCAGATGGAATAAATATATATTAACATTTTTGGTAAGGTTAAACTGTTTTTTGAAATTTCTTTCTGTTCTATATGCAAATTCTGCATATATATCCGTAGGAACAGTATTCAATAAATCAAACTTGATAATATTCAATCTATCATCACACCTTTTTATTTCTGAAATAGTTATTTTTATTTCCAAGTTTAGTATTTTAAGTCCTAACTTGCAATTTAAATTATTAGCTTCTTGTCTTAGTTTTATGTTGCTTGTATTATGTATAAATTTAACAAATTAAAAGAAGAACAATTCCAAATAAAAAAGTTATTCCGAAATAATGAAAAATGGTTTGTAAATTTAACAAACTCCACAATCCCCGAGGAAGTCAAAAATTTGCTATCCCTAGGTCCAAAATTTAGTCTACCCATTAACAACAAGAACCTAAATGTTAACAGATTACTGGCTGACATTGAAGGTCTGTTAGAAGAAGTACCTCAACCAGAAAATAACATAAAAAGAGCAAAGGTTACCAACATCATCACAAACTTTATGCAGAACCCTCACCAACAACCATGGGAATTGGATATTTACAATAAAACCAGAAAGTTCGTCAGAGAGAATAACAACATCATAATCACCAATGCTGACAAGGGATCAGTGACAGTAGCCATTAATAAAAATGACTATAACAACAAAGCTCTATTACTTTTAAATGACGAAACAACATATAACAAATTGAAGAATGACCCAACTTTCACAATACAAAAAAAGAATAATGATCTTGTAAAACTTCTTCTCAACAAAAAATACATAGATGAGCCTACTGCCAACAAACTTAAAATCAGTAACTCAGTATCCCCAAAATTCTATGGGTTACCAAAAATTCATAAAACTGACACACCATTAAGACCGATTGTGTCATCTATAAATTGTCCTACATATGAACTCTCTAGTTTTCTTGCAAACATTCTTGCCACAGCTTTTAAAAATATCAACAACTATAATGTGAATGACTCGTTTACATTTGCTCAAGAATTTAATAATTACAAAATACCAAACGATTTTGTACTTATATCGCTTGATGTTATCTCATTATTTACAAACATACCTTTAAATCTGGTCACTAAAATATTAGAGGAGAAATGGGAAGACATAATTGAACCTGTATGCAGTCTATCGAAAGAATTATTTCTAACAAGTATAAGATTCATTTTCAACAACACATACTTTTCTTACGACAACCAATATTATAAACAGATATTTGGCACGCCAATGGGTTCCCCACTTAGTCCAATAATAGCAACAATTATAATGGACTCAGTATTTGATAATATAATTCCTAAACTCCCCTACACACTTCCATTTATAAAAAAATATGTCGACGATGTAATATGTGCTGTCCCTTCTAATAAGATCGAAGAAACATTAGAATTGTTTAACAGCTTCAATCATCACATTCAGTTTACAGTAGAAAAAGAAACCAATAACAGTATTCCATTTTTAGATACTAAAATGATTAGAGACGAAGATGGTGTATTGATCCTTGATTGGTATAGGAAACCTACCAACTCAGGAAGATACATCAACTTCTTCTCTAATCATTCATTAAAACAGAAGATCAACTTAGTATTAGGCCTAAAAAATAGAATTAAAAAGATTGCACATCCTACATTACTAGACAAAAATTTAAAACTTCTGATGGATATTCTGACCAATAACGGTTACCCTAGACCTTTAGTAACTAAATTACTGTATAACACAGAGAATATCCAACATCCTCCACAAGACACAAATAATGAGGAAGAAAGGAACCAAGTTACATACAAGAAACTACCCTACATCCAAAATCTATCTCAGAAATTGAAACATGTGTTACAGAAACCTAACATAAAGATAGCCTATTACAATTCAATTAAAGTAAGAAATATCTTTTCAAAAACTAAAGATAAAACTCCAATTATGAGAGAATCTAACATAGTGTACTCTATTCCATGCTTACAATGCGAAAAAGTGTACATAGGGCAGACGTCATCGTGGCTTCAAACTAGAATAACACAACACCGTAGCAATTGTAAATTAAAAAAGGAATCATGTGCTTTAGCTATACACACAACCAATGCAAACCATTATCCTGATTTTAACAATTGCAAAATCTTAGAAAGAGAAAATAACTATAAGGGCAGACTGTTTCTTGAAATGACTCACATAATGAGCAAAGACAATACCTTAAATTTTAAGACCGATTTAGAAAACTTAAATGTCATTTACTCATATTTACTACAGTTACAAAAACCAAGGAACATTGATTCTTTGTCTATAATCGAAGATCTATAGACACATTTTAACATCAAAACCTTTTGCTGTCTTTTTTCTTAACCTAGTAAATAAACATTTATAAAATAAAATGGTGGTCTATGAACAAAATTTGAATATATACACCTAATGTCATAATTTCATGAACGCCACCTTTTCTGTCATTAAAACTTGTATTACTATTTACTATTTACACTAAGATTGGAATGTGTTCATATAAATTATACAATGATAAATGTTATCTTAACAACTTTAAGAAATCATAAAGAATCCTCATAGTTCTGTAAGTAAAGAGAATTCTTGTATTTTTTATAAATAACATTGTTGTACTTATTGTTTAATACTTGTAGACACCCTGAAGAAGAAATAAAGTAATTTCGAAAGCTTGGTTAACAGAACAAAGAGATTTAATTAATTGTAGACCGATATCCCGATAACCTATAACACTTAATATAATTACGGTCGTTACTTCCTTACAACTTTTTTATATATATATATATATATATATATATATATATATATATATATATATATATATATATATATATATATATATATATATATATATATATATATATATATATATATATATATATATATATATATATATATATATATATATATATATATATATATATATATATATATATATATATATATATATATATATATAATGTTACACCTGATCAATAATAATTCCTAAATATTTTACATTTTTTCATTTTTCAATAACGTTGCAGTTACAATTTATTTGACAATTGTTTTTATTATGTAAAAAAATTTCTTGTATTAACAGTTGAGTATTATCATAGCTTGTGAACGTAATAAGAGCTTTTAGTATATTTTAATGTCAACAAATTAGAATCCAACCATCTTTTAATATTATTAATATGGTATTGTGCTTTATCCTTAACATTTTCCCAGGTGTCTGCTTCTTCAAATAACACTATCATCAGCGTATGCAATAATTTTACCTTTAATAGATTTCTCAATAATTAAGTCATTAATGTAAATTGAAAATAAGAGTGGCCCCAATACAGTTCCTTTACGAATACTGCATGTCACGGTTTCAGGTTGACTTATGATTCTATTTATTTTTACCACCTGTGTCCTATCTTCCAAGTAACTCTTCAATAAATTGAAAGGCGTTCTTCGAATTCCATGTAATTCTTTCTTTAATAATATTGTATGATGAACTGTGCGGAATGCTTTAGCAAGATCAAGAAAAACAACTATGCATGGCCTAGAATTATCTCAGGTACTATACACATTTTGCGAAATATGATTGCAAAAAGAAAGTTTTGTATCGAAAATTACCCCTAAATCTTTACGGGTAGTTTTTATTATCATTGTTATAAGTAAAAGTTGTTAAATTGTGCAATTTACTGTAATGTATTACAAAGTATATAGGTACTGATATTTAGAGTAAGAAATATTAAAAATGGTTTCTCACCGCTATTAGTGAGCAAGTGCCACTGCAAACTTGTTTTCTGTGGGCATTTAAAACTACGAGGGTGGTTCAAATATAAACCGGAATTTTGCTGTAAAAAATTTTATTATTAAGTTACAGCGCTGAAATGTTTTACAGTTTTTCTAGATAGTCTCCGTCACACTCTACACACTTTTGCCATCTCTCCGGAAGCTTTAGGATGCCTTTTTCGTAAAAATCTTTCGGCTTGTCACGTAACCATTCGCGCACGAAAGATTCTACCTCCGCATTGCTTTTGAATCGCTGTCCGCCAAGTGCCTCTTTCAATGGACCGAATAAATAATAGTCGCATGGAAACAAATCGAGACTATAAGGAGGGTGTTCCAGTGTTTCCCAACCCAATTCGTGCAATGTTTCCATCGTAAGCCGAGCTGTATGCGGTCTGGCGTTGTCTTGCAGCAATATCGCAGTTCGGATTGAAATCTCGCGTCGTTTCGATCTGTAGGCAGGTTTCACCGTGTGTTTTAGAAGGTTACTATAATACTGCGCGTTCACAGTTCGTTGTTCAGTGAGAAAATCGACCGCAATTACTCCTCTCATGTCCCAAAACACGGTACACAACACCTTTCCCGCTGACAGTGTAACCTTCGCTTTAACTGGCGCGCCTTCCTCTTGCTTCCTCCACTCCATAGACGCGCGTTTACTCTCCGGAGTATAGTAGTGCACCCAAGTCTCGTCTGTGGTGAATATGCGCTGCAATAAATTGTCTCCTTCGTCTGCATATCGCTGCAGGAGACGCGTGCAAACTTCCCAGCGTGTGAATTTCTGGTCAAAATTCAAAAGTCTTGGCACCCATCTGGCTGATATTTTGCGGTAACCGAGCCGTTCATGAATTATTTGCTCAATACTGCCTATGCTGATGCCCACTTGTGCAGCCATATCGCGTACAGTAATGCCTCGGTCTCCCAAAATGAGTTTTTCTACAGCGCGGACGTTCTCATCGGTAACGCTTGTTTTGGGGTGCCGCGCATGTGGCAAATTTGCCACCACTTCTCGGCCATTTCGAAAAGCGGAACACCAATCATACACTTGAGTCTTGGAGAGGCACTCATTCCCGAACTGCTCGAGCAATTTCCGATAAATTTCCGCGGTTTTTACATTATCTTTGACCAAAAAACGAATAATAATGCGTTGCGCAACAGACACTGGTACGTCCTTCTCACTCATGGCTACAACTACACTGACAAGCGAAATTACGCGGTCCCAGCTGTTCTCTACGCTTTGTAACAGACCAATCTAACATCCAGTACAGCCACTTTAAAGACACTAACTTCTTCGCGCGTTTATTCAAAAATTCCGGTTTATATTTGAACCACCCTCGTACAAATATTACACTCAAATTATTTCTTACCACTATGAGTAACATGTGCTTTTGCATATCTGTTTTTTGTGACATATTTAAAACCAAATATTACTCTCAAATGATTTCTCACCACTATGAGTGAGCATGTGCTTTTGCAAATTTGCTTTTAGAGAGCATTTATAACTGCAAATATTACACTCAAATGGCTTCTCATATTGGAATTTACCCTAAATGTAACTTAGGCGATGTCATGGTTCCATGCCTGTTATTTATGTTTCAGAAACTCACTCCGCCCTGCTAGAAATCAATTAACTTTTATATTCCTTTCAGGAATGTTTCTTATAATTAGTAGTGTTGGAATTAATATATTTCTACATCTAGTCTTAAGAATCTGTTGTCGGCGTGAGGACGTACTTGACGTGTGCTTAATAAAATAAATACGAATAATACACTTTGTTTATTTATTTCGATCCCTGAACCTCTAATAGGTTATGGGCCCATATTACGTGCAGTAATTGAAAGTGTAGTTACATTTAAGTTAATAGTTATAGACTAACAATATTTTAGTGAATAATAGAAATGGATTCCAATAAAAGGATGAAGTGGAATATTAAGCCATTTAACGGAGAACAATACAGCATCTGGAAATTTCGTCTAAGAGCATTAATTGCTGAAGAAGACGCACTGAAGGTTCTTGATGAAGATCCTCCAGAAATTATGACAAATGCATGGCGTAAACTTGACAGATTTGCGAAAAGTTGTATTATCGAATATTTAAGTGATACCATGCTTGGTGTCGTCTCCGAGGAAGCTACCGCTCGAGACATTTTGCATAAACTTGACAGCATCTACGAACGAAAAATTCTAGCAACGCAACTTTCAATACAAAAGAAACTATTAAGTTTTAAATTAATAGGGGATACGACGCTCCTGAAACATTTCATCGAGTTTGATGAAATGATTATCGAATTAGTGGATGCAGGAGCAAGTTTAAATGAAATGGGTAAAGTTGCCCATCTATTATTAACTTTACCATCTTCATATGACGGCGTCGTTACTGCAATTCAGACATTGTCGGAAGATAATCTCAGTCTCGCATTTGTTAAGACGAGGCTCCTGGATCACGAAATTAAATTAAAAAATGAAAGCGGCGACACTAGTAAGAAGGTCGGTCCTGCATATGGAAGCTAACCACGCAGAAAGGTCGACAATAATTAATAACAACCGTAGAATGTGGAGAAATTCTCGAAATTTTCATCAAGACCGAAAATCGTACCAGCAGCGTCCATACAAAGCAACAAGAGTATTTACAAAATATCAACATCCCCGTATTATCAAATGTGACCATTGTGGAAGGAAAAATCATGTCAAGAAGGACTGTCATTATTATATGAAAATGTTTAACAATCACGATAATCGCAACTTTACAACCTTACAAACTATTCAAACTACCGAAAATAGTGAACAAAATTTCGCATTTATGTTGAAAAGTGAAGCTCTACATAATATAAAATCAAGCTCTGACAGTGAAATTGTGTTTTTATTGGATTCCGGGGCAACAGACCACCTGGTGAATCAGTGCCATGTCTTCACTACGTACAGCACGCTGGAGAAGCCACTCAAGATCTCCGTCGCCAAGAATGATGTCTCGATAACAGCAACCTTGAGAGGAACCATTCATGTGACTACAAACCTAGGGATAACAGGAACTCTCGACAACGTCCTTTACGCTGCCGATGTACCGTACAACTTGCTGTCGGTCTCCCGCATCCAAGAAGCTGGAATGTCAGTCGTTTTTGCCGAAAACGGCGGGTTAACTATAAACCATGGTGGTAAAACTATCATAAAAGGTAAGCCCTTTAATAATAGATTAGTAAGTGTGAGGTTTAAACTAATTAAACATCTAAATAATGATAGTATGAGTAGTCAATTAAACGTGGCTAGTAAGCAAATGCAAGATACATATAAAATCTGGCATGAACGTCTAGGTCATATTGGTAAACAGAAATTTTTACAAATAAAAATGAATGAAACGAAAAATAACAATAATCACTTGCATAAAATTAATCCTACTGATGATTTGTGTGAGGCTTGCATTTACGGTAAACAGGCACGACTCCCTTTTGCTAAAGCCAAAGATAAATCTTATATTCAACGACCTTTATTTATTGTGCACTCGGATGTATGTGGACCGATCACTCCACCAACAATTGATAATAAAAATTATTTTCTAACATTTATTGATGAATACACACATTATACAGTCACTTATTTATTAACTTATAAATCCGAAGTATTCAAAGTTTTTCAAGATCATAATGCAAAAAGTGAATCACACTTTAATTCTAAAATCGTAAATTTATATTGTGACAACGGACGTGAATATCTCTCAAACGAACAAAAGGCATTTTGTGTTCAAAAGGGCATTACATATCATTTAACGGTACCATACACCCCGCAACAAAATTCAGTAGCGGAACGTATGAATAGCACACTTACTGAGAAAGCCCGTGCAATGATTCACGGTGCTAACTTAGATAAACGTTTTTGGGATGAGGCAATTCTAACAGCCACATATTTAATAAATGTGACCCCTACTAAAGCACTGAAAGAAAATAAAACACCATTTGAACTGTGGCATAATAAAAAGTCTAGATTAGACCATTTAAAGGTATTCGGCTCTACTGTGTATATACACAATAAAACCAGGCAAAGTAAGTTTGATAAAAAAATCATTCAAAGGCATACTGGTTGGGTACGAATCTAATGGTTATAAAGTTTTCAATGTGGAAACTAACAAATGGATAACAGTGCGTGACGTTATCTTTGATGAAGTAAATTTTAAAATATCAAGGCCATTGTTAAAACTAAAAGGGTTAAATATGAAAACTCTAATAAAAGTGCGAAAGTGCCGAAAACTGATCAAAAATCAGTAAATAATGACCCTAATGAATGCGAAAGATTAACGACAGGTCAATTAGGAACGGATAATAATAAATCCGGCGAAGAAAGAGAGAACGAACACGATCCTTCGTCGTCACAACAAAACACTAGAAAGGAATTCGAGAATGTGGAAGTTAGACGTAGTGAAAGAATAAAAGGTCGTCCAATAGTCTCTTATAAAAATAATAATTATGAAATTATTTTATTAATTCGCTAATGTGTGCACAATCTTTAGTTTGCAAAATTCCGAATAGCTATCAAGAGCTGAGTACTAGAAGTGACAAAATTCAATGGGAGAACGCGATTAATGATGAAATTAATTCTCTTTTACAAAATAAAACTTGGTCATTAGTTCCTAGACCTATAGGTAAAAATATTGTTGATTGCAAGTGGGTATTTACAATTAAAAATGATGCTTTTGGACACCCAAAAAAATACAAAGCTCGGTTAGTAGCAAGGGCATTTAGTCAGAAATATTTATTAGATTATGATGAAACCTTCGCACCGGTTGCTCGCATTTCGACATTTAGTCTTTTTGGCCTTTGCTAATCAATTCAATTTATTAATCCATCATATGGATGTTAAAACTGCCTTTCTTAATGGCATTCTAAAAGAGGAAATTTATATGTGAGTACCTGAAGGAATTAAAGTTCAAGATGATAATGTAGTTTGCAAATTGCATAAAGCTCTATATGGTATAAAACAATCTGCAAGATGTTGGTTTGATCATTTGGTCTTAGACAGGGGTCATATAAACGAAAATATTTATGTTGTTTTATATGTAGACGTCTTCAAGTAATATGAATACCATGATAAATTTTAAAAAAATTTTAATGCAGCAGTTTTGTATGGTTGATTTAAAAGACATAAAGTTCTTTTTAGGTATTAAAATTGAAAGAACTGAAACTGAATTTTTTTTAGATCAGAGTGCCTATTTAAAACCAGTTCTTGAGAAATTTAACATGAGTGACTGTAAAGCTGTCAGTACACCACTCCCCATGAAATTAAATTATACAGCTTTGAATTCTGACGAAAGCTACGACGCACCATGTCGAAACCTAATTGGTTGTTTAATGTATGCAATGTTGTGCACTCGGCCCGATTTGTGCATGGCCATTAATCTATTAAGTAGATATCAAAACAAAAATAATAAAGAACTCTGGCAATGCCTAAAACGAGTTTTAAGGTATATTAAAGGTACGCTTAAATTAAAATTAAGATATAAAAAGGGCGAGTATCATGAGCTATTAGTCGGTTTTGTGGATTCTGATTGGGGTAGCAATGAAACTGATCGGAAAAGTACGACAGGTTATTTATTTAAATTATTTAATCATTGCTTAATATGCTGGAATACGAAACGGCAAAATTCTGGCGCAACATCATCCACTGAAGCTGAATACATGGCGCTATTTGAAGGGGTTAGGGAAGCTTTATGGCTAAAATCTCTATTAAGCAGTATTCGGTTAGACATATCACAGCCAATAACTATTTTTGAAGACAATAATGGTTGTATTTCAATAGCAAATAACCCGACCGCTCATAAACGCTCAAAATATATCGATATAAAGTACCACTTTGCCAGAGAACAAATAGAGAACAAAATAATAATTTTAAATTATATTCCCACAGGTCAACAACTAGCGGATGCTTTCACCAAGCAGCTTCCAGCTCCACGATTTAAGGAAATTCGTTTTCAGCTTGGCCTCCGGGAATAGTTCTGCTAAGGATTTGTTTTAATATTATTAATAATCTGATTTTATATTATCTTATGTTTATTTTCGCTATGTTATTCTTATTATTACTATTAATGCCTTATATATGGCAACAAATAACAAAAAATACATTTATCAGTTTATCACATTAGTTATAAAGATTGTAATTAGGTCTTAAATGCTATGATAATGTCAGAATAGCTCGTCGAATGAATAAAAACAAATGGGCGATTAAACAACTTTATTAATTTTATATCCATTTTTTTTTTGTTCTAATCGTATTTGCAATTAGCCTACAATTAAGTAACTATGATGATGATCATGATGATGCCCGTTGCTGTCCTAGTTTAACTCCTCAGGGGAAGCTGCAAACAAATAGAGAAAGCCACCTGAGTATTTTCTACACTCGTTTACATGTCAAACATTTCATCACTTCATATCATTAACTCATATAACCAAAATAATACAAATAATCGTAATATGCATAAGATAACAATAACCAATAAGAATTTGTTCTGCTTCTGTTTATGCTAAACTACTGCTACTACTAAGCTACTCTACTTCAAACGTCAACAGTCAATTCGAAGAGTAATATGATTTCATTAACATCATATTCATAAGCCTCTGTTGCTTCATGAATAGAACAATAACATAATACATTTGTTGATTCGTGGATATAACAATAACATAAGGCATTCGTCAATATAGCCATAACACAATGGATCCACTAGCGCAGGTATCTCACCTAGACCTCCGAAGAAGTATAAAATGGGCCCACAAGCACAGATACCTCACCTAGATCACCGAAGATTCGATGAACTCAGTTGGTCAAGTCAAACTACTAATTTACTCTAATCAGCATATAATAATGTAATACAATTAAGCAACGACATATCACCATTATACATCGGTATCACATAATAATCAAATCATTATATAAATAATATCAATAAATACTGCGGGTTGCTTCAAAGGTGAATCCCGCTTTACCAAAACAAATCAAACACTTTACAATGTGTAATAATTCTTTGAACCCTCTTGGTTCATATAAAGCAGTAAAATCAACTCGAAGTCATATTTAGCATTTCATAATAATGCACATAATATACATTTGATCAGCATTCACTCATAGTAATAGAAAAATACCCGTGAGATAACTCACCTTTGAATAATTAAATAAATTCAATGCACACACACTAATTCACTTTCTTTTTACAATCTTCACACTTGAAGCGTTTTGTCGAACTGACCAAAAACTAAATGTTTGAAATTAATAGGGTCCCACATCCCCTTGAAGACTTCAGGTCAGCAGGTCAAGATGTTGGGTGCTATTTTTAGAATATTTCCCTAGTTTACAAAACACATGTTAAAACTCAAAAGTATTCAAATATTATAAGGGAACCAGATCATTCAATTTATTAGAAAACGAACACATCAGTAGAATACTATTTATTAATATTATTACATCTAAAAAAAAATATAAGACATAGAATTAAAAATATGTTTTACAATAACATACTGAAATGTAGTTAAGCATAATAATGGTCTGAGTGGGTTTTTCTTTAGGGTTTTCCCCACTTCACCGCAGCAAATGCTGGACCACTGTAAACGTATATACCCCTATCAGATATAAGAATTTAAAGCACTTGTATTTGTCCTCACATTCATATTTCATTAATACATAGTTTGAATTCTGTTTATTAAAAATCGATTAATTTTTTGAAGGGGAGTATTGGAATTTACCCTAAATGTAACTTGGTAACAAAAAAGAAATCGATTAGGCGATGTCATGGTTCCATGCGTGTTATTTATGTTTCAGAAACTCACTCCGCCCTGCCAGAAATCCATTAGCTTTTATATTCCTTTCAGGAATGTTTCTTATAATTAGTAGTGTTGGAATTAATATATTAAATATTAATAAATATTAAATAAATACGAATAATACACTTTGTTTATTTATTTCGATCCCTGAACCTCTAATATCTCACCACTATGAATGAGCATGTGCCGCCTCAAATTGCTTTTCCCTAAACATTTATAACAACAAATATTACACTCAAATGGTTCCTCACAACTATGAGTGAGCATGTGCGTTTTCAAACTTCCTTTTTGTGAGCATTTATAACTACAAGTATTACAATCAAATGGTTTCTCACCACTATGAGTAAGCGTGTGCTTTTGTAAACTTCCTTTTCGTGAGCACTTATAACTACAAATATTACACTCAAATGGTTTCTCACCAGTATGAGTGAGCATGTGCGTTTTCAAACTTCCTTTTTGTGAGCATTTATAACTACAAGTATTACAATCAAATGGTTTCTCACCACTATGAGTAAGCGTGTGCTTTTGTAAACTTCCTTTTCGTGAGCACTTATAACTACAAATATTACACTCAAATGGTTTCTCACCAGTATGAGTGAGCAGGTGCGTTAGCAAATTTCCTTTTGATGAGCATTTATAACTACAAACATTACACACAAATGGTTTCTCACCACTATGAGTGAGCATGTGCTTTTTCAAACTTCCTTTTTGTGAGCACTTATAACTACAAATATTACACTCAAATGGTTTATCACCAGTATGAGTGAGCAGGTGCATTAGCAAATTTCCTTTTAATGTGCATTTAAAACTACAAACATTACACACAAATGGTTTCTCACCACTATGAGTGAGCATGTGCTTTTTCAAATTTCCTTTTTGTGAGTATTTATAACTACAAATATTACACTCAAATGGTTTCTCACCACTATGAGTCAGCATGTGCTTTTGTAAACTTCCTTTTCGTGAGCACTTATAACTACAAATTTTACACTCAAATGGTTTCTCACCACTATGAGTAAACATGTGATCTTGCAAACTTCCTTTTAATGAGCATTTATAACTACAAACATTACACTCAAATGGCTTCTCACCACTATGATTGAGCATGTGTCTTTGCAAATTTCCCTTCTGCGAGCATTTGTAACTACAAATATTACACTCAAATGGTTTCACACCAGCATGAGTGAGCATGTGCTTTTGCAAATTTCCTTTTAATGAGAATTTATAACTACAAATTTTACACTCAAATGGTTTCTCACCACTATGAGTAAGCATGTGCTCTTGCAAACTTCCTTTTAATGAGCATTTATAACTACAAACATTACACTCAAATGGTTTCTCACCACTATGAGTGAGCATGTGTGTTTTCAAACTTCCTTTTTGTGAGCATTTATAACTACAAATATTACACTCAAATGGTTTCTCACCAGTATGAGTGAGCAGGTGCGTTAACAAATTTCCTTTTAATGAGAATTTATAACTACAAATATTACACTTAAATGGTTTCTCACCACTATGGGTGAACATGTGCTTTTGCAAACTTGCTTTAAGTGACATTTATAACTACAAATATTACACTCAAATGGTTTCTCACCACTAGGCGTGAGCATGTGCTTTTGAAAATTACCTTTTTGTGGGCATTTATAATTTATTTATAATTATAGTCAAATAATTGTGGCATTTTTGAATAATCACTTATAGGCACATGGTTACATATGGTTGTTTAGTAGCAGAAATATACAATAGTTTTGAAATTTGGTTTTTAAAAGAAAATTTACAAGTACATTATACATTTTTGGGTTGGTTTCCAATTACTAATCGTTGTTGCCACCAACAGGTTTGCCATGAACTCTAAACACACTAACAATTAATCTTGCATGCATTTTTTTATATTAATCATGTTTTCTCTTATGTTTTATCCTCTTCTTATTATAAATACTCTAGGAGATAGAGTTGTGCTATAACACATTACATTTAACACTTCATACTCCTGCTTCAAAGAAAATATATTTTAGAATTTATATTATAAGAATTATATAAAAGTTCTGCCATATCAAACATATAGCATAAGATTAGCACAACAAAATTACTGTAGGCATTTTGTGCTAATGTACCGTTGAATGGTACTGACAGTTGAAAACACTTGCTCCTTCAACAATTGCAGAGAAATAATTTAGGCTTACAGTAATACAGTGTTTCCATCCATAACTTGACGTTGGACACCACCATAGTCTGTAATAAGTGTTGCAGCAGTTTTGACTAGTAAGACCTCGAAGCTAAAATATTTTGTAACATTGAAAAACATTTAATTCATTAAGATGAAAAACAAAGCAACTAAAGTGTTTCTAACCTTTCTATAAAAACGCACAAATGCTGCTGGTCCAGTTGCAATGTACTCAATTACTGTTACTGTATGCTATATGATTAATAATAATTATAATAATATAATTAGACTTGGTTCTGGGAAACAAGGAACAAGCAAACACCCGCAAAGAAACGACACTACACTTTTTATAAATATTTATATATGTAGGTATTTCAGTATCTCGTTTTCAATGACCTTCAGTTATTTTGAAGCTACTAAATAGATTGCCGTGCCTCAGTACCAGTAGCGTGCGGTGAGAATTTTGGCTAGGGAAGCAACCACGATTTTAATTTTAATATACCTAGTGACAGGCGCGGATTCACGGAGGGATGGGGAAAATCCCCCCAAATTTAGAAATAAGTATACATAGAATAGAAACAAATAATGTTTGTTTAATTATTGTTTATTAAAACAATTATTTTTCCAAATATTTCCCCTCAAAATAATTCTCCTGGATCCGCCCCTGCTAAGTACAATAAAAAAACAGAATTATAATTAGTAAGTTTAAAAGTTTTCCAAAGAAGAACCTTTACGCTTTATACTTATGGATTAGGGAAGACGCATATGTCGCAAATGCAGTACTGGTGCCCTCTAATGGATGAAACTTTGTTAGATCACGCACTTCCAAAGACGACCCACTGTTGGTGCTAATGCAACAGTTAAGCTATAACCCCTCTATTTCATATAGTAGCCACATCGTGGAGCAAACCAGGCACAAACTTTAATAAAGAGAAGATCACCAAATGCTTATTGTTTCTTCAATTTAACAAAAACTTGTTTAAAAAATACAATTTCGTAGTCGTATATTACATTAATATGATCGTTTTTACATAACATGAATGAGTAACGTACTATATAATCACAATATAGATAAGATCATATTACATGAGAATTGCTTAGGATTGTGAGCACACGATATCAAATTACATTTTCAAGATAAGTCTACGTTATCTTTCGTGAGAACTACTTTAGTATTAACTCTCTCATGACCATGAGAATTGTGTAGGCAGATAAGATTAAAACAGAGGTATTTATACAGTGATACAATCATAATAACACATCAATCGTGATACAATCATGATACATAATCATGAATAAAGTGGTTGGTGTATTTTTGCATACGAAACAATGGAACATTTATTTACGTTTAAATTTAGGCGATTAGCTTTACACCAATCACATAGAAAGTTAATGTTAGACTGCAAATATAAGCAATCATTGATATCTCGTACTTGATGATATATTTTTAAATCGTCAGCAAATAATAGTTTCTCACAATGTATAGATTGATGATGATGAATACCACGTAGACACGTCCATTCGTGACGGGTATCTTGGAATACGTTCTGCTTGGTTCGGACATCTTGTATCCCTACCCCCCTGGCGTTTAATGTCATGCGTACCTTGCTATCTCTCTCTCTCTCTCTCTCTCTCTCGCTCGCTCTCTCCTTATCATCTATTAGAGAGGACGCATTAAAGAGCCTTCTCTCTCTCACTCTCTTGCTCTTTCGTTCTCTCCTTATCACCTATTAGAGGACGCAATAAATAACCTTCTCTCCCTCTCTCACTCTCTCGCTCTCACGCTCTCTCACTCTCTCTCCCTTCATCCTAATGCTAGTAAATGAAACAGCATTGGATAGAGGTAACCGTTAGGTCTACTGTTCTGGGATTGGTTCGGACGGCTTTGTTATTTTATACGTGAAAATAAAAAAAAATCGATAAATGTTTTACTGTTTTTATTATTTTTCGTATAGTTACACAATATTACTAATATTCTATTGTAAATCAGCTTAAACTAGGTGATTATAGTTTTATATAGTATATTACTTTATTACTCAATATAAACTAGATATGTTATATCAGAATGTTACAAATTAATCTTCTAACAAAATAACTTAGATCAGCTTATAAATATATATATTCTAACACTTAACATTTACTTAATAGAATATTAACTATATATTAAACTTAAACCTCAACATACTTTATTTAATCTAGTAATATAAACTTTATATAGGTAAGAACTGTCATTTAACAACATCTTCTGCCTTTATCCAGGACTTTTCATTCAATCCGAGCCATTTGACGTACATGTCACCATTGCTGCGGCGTTTAAGTACTTTTTCAACTAAGTAAACGTTTGGCTGATTGGTTTTCTGCAGCTCGAACTCGTAGAAAGCTCCTCGAACAGCAACCCCATGAAGATCTTCCAGCAGATATGTGACAGGTTTTGTAAATTGAACTTTAACTATTTTGAATAATTCAGTTGACCAGCTGGGCGTGTATCCCTTAGAAAAGACCCCCTTGAACTTACTAATACGTACGAGGTCATTCAAGTCTAGTTTACGTTTACTTCCTGCAGCGACATCTGCTTTTACATTAGTGTCATAAACGGTTAGTTTGGTGGTAGGTGTAACAGTAGCAGGAGCTCGACCTATCGTTCTATGTCTGGTGTTGTTATAGCTGTCAACTACCCTCTGTAATATATCTATCCATTTAAATGATCCTCGGCAGCTAAACTCTTTATACAGCTTTTGCTTAATTGTACGGATAACGCGTTCAACTATCGAAGCCTTAATTACGGAATATGTAGAGTAATGATTTATAGTGTGCTCTTTCATTAATCGTTTAAAATGTTTATTGTAAAACTCTTTCCCGAGATCCGTCTGAAGATTCTTGGGTATGACTGAACTCTTAAAGATGCTGCGGACCTGCTTTGTCACCTCTTCTCCGGATTTAGTTTTCAACGGTCGTGCATACAGATATTTCGAATAACAGTTTATCATCAGCAGTATGTAACGATACCCCTTATTTACTTTAGCATAGGGCATAAACTCGGCTAAGTAAGCCTGGAACAAGTCCTGGAAATCTTTTATTATAGTGCGACGTCTTTGAAAGTTTTTTCTAGCAGCCCTGTGTATTTCATCAACAACGGTTTGTTTAGCACTAGTCATTATCATACAATTAATCTCAACGACACCGAGAGAGCAACGTCTCAAATAATTATATTGGCAGCAGCCGTGTTTGATGAATACTGAACAATGTTAAAGCAATATATCATTATATACCCCCGAAATATTCTATTCTATGATGCCTTCCTCCTTAAGTTCGCTTATAATTGATATTATTTCGTTTTCATTCTGTGGACTAGTGTTGCCGGCACTCTTTACAGCATATAACAAACGAAGCCGGTCGACTAGCTCGTTAGCCTTATTCCAGTAGGCGTATTCGACTTTGCAATCGCTTAATTTTTTAAAAATTGACGATGATGATGATGATAGTCTAATGCCTAAACCTTTGATTCTGGGTAAGTTCGGTTTAATTATATAATCATACTTCCAATGTTTAACAGCTGTTAGTTTACCCTGTGGTCTATATGATTTCTTATGCGCATTAGTAAGGGCTATTATCTGCATATAATTATTGATATCAGCTTGCGATGGTATAGACTCTAATTCGCTAAACGTGAGTAAGTCAAACAGACCGGGTGTTGCTTTGAAAACGTTGTTTTTAATTATGATGTTTGTATCACGCATAGTCACAGGGGAAGATGCAAATGTCCACGCGTCTCGATCAATTTTATATCTAATACCGAATCTAGTTCTATCTATATTTTTGTTTCCGACAGCGTTAGCTATCAGCATACCGTAATGAGTAGGGAGATCAAGAGTTTTATTAGATTCTTCTTCTTCTTCGTCTGCTTCCGATGATGATGATGTAGCAGGTTGTTTTTTAACTTTCAACTGGGGAATGTAACTAGCAGTAGTAGTAGTAGTAGCAGCAGATGGTTGTGTTTTAACTTTCAATAGGGGTACGTTAGAGGTGTTAACTGATTTAGCAATGGTTTCCAGTGGCGATATAACTGGATTGTGCGTGACGCGATACATACGTTCTGCTTCTGCTCTATCACGACGAAAGTATGCAAATTTCTTACGTATAGCATTACGAGCGTGTATTATTTTACGCTTTAAACTCAGATCATACGTGTTGGACATGTCGGCTATGCAGAGACTACTAAACGAATCGACTCTAATTATAAACTTATATATGAATCAAAACCCTTCCGATATCTGCCACGGTCTAGAGAGCTGTCTTTATTAATTACCAGGAAATCATGTGGCTCCTTCCAACACAGAGAGCAAATGTTTTTGAACTGATCATAGCTAATACCGTCTCCTACAACATGATCGCTAAACACGTGTTTTAAGTTCAACTCGTCTTGTCTAAAGAGAATAATTAGGTTTGCATTGTCCCTAATCAGATGTTTCGGTATCTTGGCGTACGTTTGACCTAGATAAAAACAGTCGACACCCTTATGCCTACCCATGCTAAAATATTCTCTAATCTTTTGCTGCCTGCTGCAAATTATATCATCAAAAATGAACACTGAATTAGGTTTAACATCACCGGGGCTGATTACGTCATCGTTTTCGCTAAATTCATGATATCCCATACACGTAAGTGGTTTCATAACACGTCTTAAGAATTCATATTTAGGCTGAAATAAAGACTTGGCGTATAGGTAGATATTTTCAAATTTTAATCCGTTTTCGCTAATAAGTAAACCTAACATAGCATTAGTTTTACCGCAGGAAGATGGACCGCTCAATATTGCTCTACATGATACAGGTAACAGGTCGCCATGTTTCCTAACATCCTCGCCTGATCGTCGTTGTAAAGATGTATCATCGCAGTCGTCTAGGTTACATATGTTTAGTGACTTATTTTGTTTAACGACCTTCATTACGGTATGCGTACGTGTCTAGTCACGGTCTCGTTAAACGGATTATACTCGATTAATGCGTCGTGAAGGATCAAACAATACGCCTTAGTTGTGTTCGTAAATGCGGCTGAAGACTCGAGCTCTAGTCTAATATCGACAGTGGAATTCTTAAAACTCTCTACCTGTCTTCAACAGTCAATAACAAAAATGGGATACGTTTCAAACGATTTGTAGCTGAGTAAACAGCTCTCAGCCGCACCTCTACCTATACCGTCATAGTAGTTCTCACGAAAACGAATATAATTCAGATACGCAGGAATGTAGTCCTTACGGTCGAAATCGAGATTTAAACGCTGATGTGAGAACACTTGCGAATTGAAATACAACTTAACGTAGACCAAGTTCGAATGAGTAAATGTAGTCGGGTTACCCGTTCTTATACCCAGCTGACGCTCGTCTTGTAAAACTACAAAGACCCAGCGCGGTTTCTCTAGATCATTGGAGTTTTTTACGCGCCAGAACTGATTTTTAGTAGTTCCCAACGAGGGTAACTCGTGTAATTCCCAACGTCTAAACGGAGCGATAATAGAAGAATTATCTCTTAAACTCTCAACCAGGTTCACTTTGCTTTCATCTGATAACAGTATATGCGGAACTTCCCACGAGAGCTTATCAATCTTGATATCTACGTCGGTACCTGCATCACCTGCGTCGCTTTTATAGCAATTAAAATCGTTCTTGGCGCGAATTAAAACTAGCTGACAACTCATATGAGGTATTACTTTTTTATAATCGTCTGCAAATCCAAAGATATCTTTTAATGGTATTCTACACGTGAAATGAAAGACGTTATTCCCCTGGTTATGTAACAAATCATTATCGCTAGTAATCCCTAAGTTCCATGCTGTGCTGGTTAAAGCTCTATCCTCGGCGCCGTGTGAAACGAGACCTTTTATAGTGCTTGTAATGCCAGGCTGTTTACAGACATCTATGAGCTGGTTTGTGCCTAATATTAGTTGAATTTCATCAAACAGAAAGTGGGCAAAATTGTTTACCAGAAGGAATTGCTTGTTTTCTGCACGCGTTATACTACCTTTAACAAGTACATAGCTGTCATACAAAGCTAAAACGTTATCGGAATTTTGTATGCTGATTCTAATAGTGTCGGAATGATTGGCATTTAGCGTAAACGGCAGATAGGTATAAAATTCCTCTTTTATTATATCTGTATCGACGCGAGGCTTCCCAAATATGTTTAATTTATCAATGGTAAAGGTGTCGGTGTTAATATGCATTTTACTTCGTTTTGACATGCTGCTGCTGCTGTTACCGTACTTTAAAGCCTAAAGATTCAAGAAAAAGCCGACGAGCTTTAGTTAGATTAGATTAGATTAGATTAGATATTTATTCGTGCTTACATCCATATCGATTTACACAAGTCAACAATAAAAAGTGTAAGGTATAACAATTAATTACAGAAAAATAACAAACAGTACTATTACAGAAAAAATATTACACTTTAAAAATTTACACAATTTAAAAACTCTTCAAAAGAGTAGTACGCCTCTGCTAATAATTTGTTTTTTATTACATTTTTAAACTGCTTTTCAGGAAGGTTTTTTATGTGAATTGGCAAACTATTGTAAAATTTTGGTCCGTAATAACTTATAGCATTTTTACTTTTCTCTAGTCTTAAAAAGTCAATTTTTAAATTTTTATTTTCTTTACACCTAGTAGAATGATTATGAATCTCGTGAACACCAGTATACTTTTGTATGTTTTGCTTAACATACATAAGTGTTGATAGAATATAAAGAGATGGTATTGTTAATATAGACATTTCTTTAAATTTATTTTTGACATTATCTCGGTAACCTAGTCCAGTCATTATGCGTAGAGCCCTTCTTTGGATAGCAAAAATGCCATTTGCATGTGTGGAGTGCCCCCATGCTACGATATTATATGAACACATCGAATGAAACAAAGAAAAGTAAACAAGTTTAACCAAATCTAAGGACACTTCATTCATTAAGTTCCTAATAAGAAAGATTGATTTTGATAGGCTTTTTGAAATTCGTATGCAGTGTGTCTCCCATGTCAAAGTTGGATCTAGCCAAACCCCTAAGAATTTAACAGATTCTTCATTTGTAAAATCCTCATTTAAGGACCTCATAGAGAAAATCATTTTAGTTGTTTTACCCTGATTTAGGTTAAGTTTATTAGCTGAGAACCAGTTTGATGCCCTCGACTGTGTGGTATCCATATTAACTAGAATATCATTACTATTATTTTTTAATGAAACCAATGTCGTGTCATCAGCAAATAATACACAACGGGCATCAGAAATATAATTTGGCAAATCATTTATGTAGATTAGAAACAGTAAAGGACCAAGAACAGATCCCTGAGGTACACCCATTTTTATTTTTCCTTCAGATGACGTCATGTTATTTAAGTAAGTTATTTGAGTTCTTTCTGCAAGATATGACTGCATCAATTCCAGGGATTTGTTCTTGATCCCATACATTTCAAGTTTTTCCAGTAATATTTGATGATGCACACAATCGAAAGCCTTCGATAAATCGCAAAATGTGCATCCGGCAAATAATTTATTTTCAAACGCCTCGATTATATAATCGACCAGGTTGTTAATAGCTAAGGATGTCGATTTATTTGGCCGAAAACCGTACTGACTTTCAGAGAAAAGTTTATTTTTCTCGAAATAATTTAATAATTGCTCATAAAGTATTTTTTCAAAGTTAGTTTTAATCAAAGGTCTGCACGTGCCGACGTTCGACGGTGAATGACCTTTGATGGACATATGCTGATGTTTTTATAGCTAAAGTTTATTCCTATTTTTCACGTTTAAGTTCTAGCCTGATGCTCGTGAAAGTGTCTTCAGACAAATTTATCAACTCTCCTCTCGCGTCTACCAGTCTAATGGTAATGTTGTCGATCTCGGTGACAGTGATGGGAAAGTAAATCACATGCGATGGCTCCTTTTCAATCAGATAACCGAGTGGTACGCAAACACCAAATTCGAAGATTGTATGACCTGCTTGATTGTTTCTATATGAGCCGCCTGTAATATTCGTGTCTACAAAGATGTTTGGAGTTGAAAGTATATCGACAACTCGATCTGATACGTGTCTACTACCGGGTTCTAGCACGCGCTTCTTAAATCCTAGTAGTGATCCTATGTTATCGGGTTTGGTAAAATCAATCAACTCGGTAGCTGATTCAATCTCACACTTTCCCGTATTAGTGTTAGCTTTGATTTGTAGTAGTAGATCTCCCTCTTCGGGATCGCCACTAATTTGATTGTTTATATAGTTAACGATTTCAGCCAACTCGTAGCTACCCGGTTTAATAGTTATCGCCTTTTCTCCGTAATAAAATTTATTATTGCCTGGGTATATATTCCGTATCGTGTGACTTGTATATAAGCCGACTAAACCTAGTGAGTATTCGTAACGCACGTGATCTAGTGTTATAGGTGGATAAATACGATCCGTAGAAAGCCTGTTTCCTGTACCGTACACCGTGATGGTCCTAGCCATACTTAACCGATTTACACTTTCACCTCTCTTTTATACAAAAATCGTAGACACAGATGTCCGCAGTTGTATGTATTGAACTTTTGTTCTTGGGCTACGTTGTAGTATACGGCGCAGCGAGGCCCTAAATATTTCACAAGTTCAGCTGGTGGTCTCAGGTCTCCGAAGGGGTCATAGTACAAAACCACGTTTCGATCCTTTCTATAGGCAACCCAATGAGTACCCGGTCCTCCAGCGTCGTCAAGATTAACAATAGCTCTTTCGAATTGCAAAGGTTTCGTTGCAGGTAGACTTGTTCTCATATAGACACCTCTAAAATAGGGAATGTCTTTAGCATGTTTTATTATATCTAGGTCTGTAAGTGCACTGTAAAAAATGAGGTAAAATTACCTTGGGAAAGAGGTAACTTTTCGCTATTATTTGCGGTATTTTTACCCTAAAATTAATTTTACCTATACATTTAGTAGTTTTACTATTTGTGGTAAAATGCCCTGTAATTATGTAAAATTATACAAATATAAGTAATTCTACTACATTGAACTGGTTAAAATCACTATCCATAATATAAATTTACATAACTCAGACAATTTTTTCCTTACAAATGTATAATTGCTCAATAACTTAATTCATTTTTAGTGTAATATTAAAGATAAGATGAACTTGAACAAGAATAGTGTAATTTTACCCTTAATATTTACCCTTAATTAATATTTCGCTGATCGCACTTGTTTGTGACCTTCGTTTCGTGAAAGAATTCAGGAATCCATTATGAACAGTCCAAATAGGCTTTTTGGGGAATGGTCGGAATGGTGTGTACCATTCTTTTATGATTTCGGCGAGGCGTACTCTATCGATATCGAACGAAGTGTTCATTGCTCATTAATATCTTGTTTTTCGTTGTAGTGTAGTGCGAATTTATTCAAGGCAAATATTTACACGTATGACCGAAGATGGGAAGAATTTTATTTTATAGTAGAAGTTAAAAAATAATAATCGGTAAGTACCTATATGTTAAAATTACAAATTTAAACCAATAAAATAAAAATATTTAATTTAATGTTTTTCTAGGATGAATCAAAAATTGAAGAAACTAGCATAACTGTAATTGAGAAATGTACTCGTGTATAATTGTTTATATAATTTATAATTTTTTAATTTTCTAGGTGGAATCGAAACTCTATCTGAATGTCTTTGAGAGACCAAATATTTCCGAAAGCCCCTGAAAAGAAGTTCTGTTAATGTCTTATATTTTATATAAGTACATACGTTCAATAAAAATTACTTTGACTTTATTTTGTTTCATACAATTCCTTTACCTATGTAAGTAATATTCAGAGGAACGATTGAATTTGCAAGTACTTTCGCAAGTCATCGTTACATTCAAGAAGTATTTTCACATTTGTATTTTAACCCTGAAAAGTACTATTGCCATGAAATATTAACTTTGCCATGTAACTTTACACAGGTGTTTTAATGTTAAAATGTAAAATTACATTGAGATTGTAATTTTAATCTGTAAATTTACTTAAAAAGGAAACATTACAATGCAAATTTAACCTAATGTTGAAATTTCCCCACTTCCTATGAAAATTACACTTTGAAGTAAATTTACCCCAAAAAATGGAGGTAACATAGTTGCCTCCATTTTTTAGGGTATAATTCACCGGTAATTTTTTAGAGTGTGGTCTCCGAGGCAAGTTATTCAGTTTTTTGACCGCCTGGCATATGGTTTTAAGTACAATGCAGCTCCGTCAGCTCTATACGGCTTCAGGTAAAGGGCGTTCCCGTTCTTACCGCCTAAAGCGATAGCTTCCATACTTTTATTATGCCGTGTAGTTTCTTCTAGCTGTCTCTTATTATTATTAGCAGTGTTAACAGCTTTTGCTACCCCTGAGGCGCCTCCTATAATTGCAACGAGAGCCGAGAGGCCAGCAAAAATTGGTATGAGTGGTAAAATACCCCCTGTAGCTGTAGGCACAGGAATTATTCGGGGTACTTTAACGTTTTTTCGACCGCCTACGTTTTGAATGATTCTTCTGGCAGCGCTCAGGGCATGATGTATTAAATCTTTACCCGTGAGTCTCTTGGTTGCACGATTCACTACACCAACAAGCTTCTTTAAAACGCCACCTTTGAAAGTGACAGTTTTCTTCATCATCTTTTTAGCGAGACCCTTTTTCGCCGACAGTTTGTTTGTCTTTACGCCCATTCCCAACTTTCTTTTAGCCTTCATTATACCGGTTACAAACAGAGCTGATGCTTTTTCCCCTAATTTAGAGTCTTTAACCTTAACACGCTTCCAAGCGGCTTCTTCTAATACACGATCTGCCTGGTGTCTACTGTTCAAATCGGAGCTTTGAGCGTACGAGATGTCGTGCTGCATACACGCCTGGTCCAAAGGATTTATACCTTTATCGCCACATTGTAATCTTTTAGATAATTTAGTACCAGGTCCACAGTACTGATAGGAAGGAAGATGTAGTTCAATAGGCAGCTTGTCTATGAGCTTGTTAACAAAGCCGTTACCTTTGTGAACTAACATCTGGTACTGAGAGAAGAGACTGCTTGTACCTGTATTTATACTCGGTCACCGCTGCAACCGCACTAATCTGTGTTCTGAAATCTCTGCGTATAGATAAAGTCTCTATGATCAGCTTGTAGAATTTCACACAGATGCTTTTCAACGTTATGTATTCTTGTTTGAAAACGGTATCTGTCCAGAGCTAATGTTTGCCAGTCTCCCTTTCTTGCCTGTCTGTATGCATACTCCCATACTATCATATGATGTATATTATTCATGCTTACGTCGGCGAAACTTACTTTCTTTACCATATCGATGTGTTGCTGCTGCTGTTGCTACAAATCGCTATGTTTGTAGAGTTATTGACATTAGTAAAACTAAAAACTTTGTTTAAATACATTTTTTATTTCTTCAACGATACATTTAGACTAAGAAAAAAATAACTGATTAGCGTAGATATAAGCAAACTAAGCATTTGCGCAGCATTCCCGTAAGGCTCACCACATTTCCTATCTGCGCTAATCAGGCATTTGATATAATACACTTAAAACTAGAATAAAAATGGTGTAAATATGATTAGGTCAACCGATAGTAGTAGTAAATTTCGTTATTAGTCGGTATTGTACACTCTTTTTATGTTGTAAGAGTTCGTACGTGTTGCAGATTCGGCTATTAGGGCATCAAACGATGATCGCATAACTTTTTGAGTATCCTCGAGCACTTGTACTTTATCTAATAATTTTTTATAATTACTATCTAGGGTATTATTCGTTTCTTCTATCTTTGTCAACACACTCGAATGATTAGTTTCCATCTCATCATTCGCTATTAGGTAATTTCTCTTTGTTTCTTTTTCCAACGTTGTTAGCAAACTGTTAAGTTTACTAGTTTCAATGTCAACCTTTGTTACCTTTTGCTTTAGATCTTTAATAGTGTTCTGAGTGTCGGTAGTCATTGTAATGAAGGTTTGTACAGCAGAGTCGAATTGAGCATCTACATAAGCTTTAGAAGTGACATCCGTGCCATCTATAGGGTAACTTACTGAAACAATACGTTTACCATCTGCATTAAACTGCATTTGATCGTTTGTATGCATAGCCCGATTGTTAAAATACTGCCTAGAGATTACATCTTTATCCTCTAGAGGCTCCCCTATATTACAAATTCTTCCATCTTTAGCATCATAGTACGACCCCTGTCCTTTATCCTCTCGTCGTCGTCTCAAACAATTAGAGAGTAATTTTCTTTCAACATCGTCCATCAGCTCGTCGGTATACTTTTTCGTACAAACATCGTGGTTGTCAAGCGGTTCTTTAACATGTACAAGTCTTCTTTTCTTAACATCAATTACACCTTCATCGCTATCTGATAACATTAGTACAGAACGCTTCGTGACAAGATCGTTATCGTTGATAGGAGCGCCTACATTAGTTATACGTCGGTTCTCAACATCGAAATTACCCTCTGGTGTTAATTTGAAACCATAACCTCTCGGTCCACGTTTTGTTGCAGCCATTGCTTCATCTGTCATACTCATCATAGCTCTACCGAAGAGGTCTAGTGTTCATGATGACGTATGACAAATAACTGTCACGCATGAACAGAATACACAGTATTTATAGCTGAGATCTTCATAGCGCAATGATGTACATATTTCAATACGTCATGAGATTTATACAGTTCGTCGGATGTTCTCGGACATAATCGTAGACGGTACTGAGACTTCTCGTAATCAGCCCGCATTTAATTTAGTAAACATCGTATGCTTTTACGCCTTTTTGAATAACAAAACCGTCAGAACCAGTCCCAGAACAGTAGACGTAACGGTTACTTCTATCCATTACTGTTTCATTTACTAGCATTAGGATGAAGGGAGAGAGAGTGAGAGAGAGAAGGCTCTTTAATGCGTCCTCTAATAGGTGATAAGGAGAGAACGAAAGAGCAAGAGAATGAGAGAGAGAAGGCTCTTTAATGCGTCCTCTCTAATAGATGATAAGGAGAGAGTGAGAAGGAGAGAGTGAGAAGGAGAGAGCGAGAGAGAGAGAGAGAAAGAGAGAGAGAGAGAGGGAGAAGGCTCTTTAATGCGTCCTCTAATAGGTGATAAGGAGAGAACGAAAGAGCAAGAGAGTGAGAGAGAGAAGGCTCTTTAATGCGTCCTCTCTAATAGATGATAAGGAGAGAGTGAGAAGGAGAGAGCGAGAGAGAGAGAGAGAGAGAGAGAGAAAGAGAGAGAGAGAGAGAGAGAGAGAGAGAGAGAGAGATAGCAAGGTACGCATGACATTAAACGCCAGGGGGGTAGGGATACAAGATGTCCGAACCAAGCAGAACGTATTTCAAGATACCCATCACGAATGGACGTGTCTACGTGGTATTCATCATCATCAATCTATACATTGCGAGAAACTATTATTTGCTGACGATTTAAAAATATATCATCAAGTACGAGATATCAATGATTGCTTATATTTGCAGTCTAACATTAACTTTCTATGTGATTGGTGTAAAGCTAATCGCCTAAATTTAAACGTAAATAAATGTTCCATTGTTTCGTATGCAAAAATACACCAACCACTTTATTCATGATTATGTTGTAAATGGTGAAATATTCACCAACACAAACAGACATAACAATACCAAATGAATCTTGTCACCACAATACACATTACTAAAGAGCGGAAAAAATGCAAGGCAAAAAGAAAACATATGCACATTTAAATGCAACGAAATTTGACAAAAAATGCATGGGTTTCGACAAAAAATGCAACAAATATGCATATAATATACTATTAACTAACTAGTAATAACTAAATATTATTAGTAAAAACTTATTTGTTATAAGAATAAGGAAATTTCAATAAATCAAATCATAAATTAAATTTTGTTTCTATTATTTATTTCATCAATATCAAGTTTATTTTATGTATACAGCGATGTATACAGTTATGTTACATTGTTGCATTATTATTACATGGCATTACACGGAGTTTCGCATTTATTGATATAAAATATACAATAAACAATAATATTAAAGCCTTAAATTTTAGGTTTTAGGCATTTTAATTGAATCTACAAACAATTCTTATTTCATCAACATCATAAAATGCACATTGCATATTTTCCGCTCTTTACACATTACCCATGAGAGATTACACGAGAATAGCATAAACGATGAAAACATTTGTAAATTCATATTTTTCCCTATTTGGGTGTAAACCTGTAAGGAAATAAAGACATTATTATAATTATTGTTATTATTATTATTATCCGTAAATTGTTCCGTGATTTGCGTTTAAAATTTTAATGCTGAATTAATTATCTTAAATTATTAAATGTAATTAAAGTATTAATGACGACGATAATTATTTTAAGAAATCGGTAAAATTTATTAATATAAAATGATAAACCTTGGCTCCCCCTATTAACAATCAGCAGAACGCCAGTAATCGGTAATACAACTTTCTTCATGATGACGAACCAAATGCCGATAATACAGAATGTCGGTACAAAAATCACGTAAAACGACACTGGCGCCATTTGTTTTCCCCTAGCAACACTAACTCCATTTAGCCATGTGACGAACCAAATGCCGATAATACAGAATGTCGGTACAAAAATCACGTAAAACGACACTGGCGCCAATTGTTTTCCCCTAGCAACACTAACTCCATTTAGCCATGTGACGAACCAAATGCCGATAATACAGAATGTCTGTACAAAAACGACACTGGCACCACCTGGTTTCCCCTAGCAACACTAACACCATTTAGCCAAGTGACGAACCAAATGCCGGTAATACAGAATGCCGGTAATGCAGATTCCGTACTTAACCACCTAGAGAGAGACAGACAAAAAGTCACCAGATTTAGAGAGAGAGAGAGAGAGACAGAGAATCTAGGGTCCCTAGAACTGTCTGGGCCAGGTGTCCTATTACCTACTAATATCCACTAACATAACGTAATGCATTTTCATATGGTAAGTCTGTCTGTTTATAATCATCCTCTGTTGGAAGGTATATTTCTGGTTGTTGGCCAGCTCAAGAAACAATAGGAATTATGTCAGCAGAATCTATTTCGTTAAATAATGTCTCAAAATCATTTTCACAATTACTTCTCTCACTATGTTGTATAAAATTTAGTTGTATTTTATAAATTTTGTTGTATAAAGTTTAAATTTTTAAATGCGCATATGAAATGAAAAACAGTGTGTTACCGATTTGACCTACCAGAATCAAACCAATAACAACATGTCTGTGGACTTAAGTAGGACCAAATCAAATCACTAACACACCGTATTTACCGCATTAGACACCACTTCACTCATTCCACGTTATTTATTTACATATAGTAAAGTCAGAAAAAAAGAATTGGTGAATGGGTATTATTTAAAATTGACTATTTAACTTATTATAACCAAGTTAAGTTCAAAATTAGCGTTTCTGTAAAGTCCGTTACCTAAGAGAAGGTGACAGGTACGTTATCATTAAAACGCGTAATGGCGGACGATGTAGTTGTGGACGAAGATACTGTCGACGAAAAAGTCGAAAAAGTGTGCAGAGGCTGCAGTAAAAATGTTAAAACACGTTATGTATGTTGCGTAGAATGTGGTAATTATTTTCACGAAGGATGTGCGAATAAAGTTGCTTCATTAAAAAGAATCGGTAGTGGAAAAGTTACGTGTTGTAAAAAAGAAGTGAAAGAAAAAATGAGTGAAATTGACCCTATCGACAAAGATGAAGAAGATTTAAATAATGAAAAACTTTTACTAAAACGTTTAGTAAGAGAATTAGAAGAGAAAAACGGTTTATTAATTGATAAAGTTAAATTACTGGAGGAAAAAATTGTAAGGTTAGAATCGAATTTAGAAGTTGGCAGTATGCAAAATAGATGTCAACAAAATTTAAGTCGCAGTTACGCGCAAATTGTCAAACTGAATGATAAACAACAAAGACATCAGCAAGCACTAGTTATTCAAAGTAAAAACGGTAATAAAGATGCGGAAGTTATTGAAAATATAGACCCTAAAGAATTAAAATTAGGGATAAACAAAATAAAAAATTTAGGAAATGGTAAAATGGTTATAGAATGTGAAAACAAACATGACCTTGAAACATTACAAAAAGAGGTTAATAATAAAATGGGAAATAAAGTGAATTTAATTGAGCAGAAAATCACTAATCCAACAATTAAAGTTGTTGGAATATTAAATAAATTGAATCCTGAAGAATTAAGGGATATCATTATAAAGCAGAATGGGTTGGAGAAGATAAATGGTGTATTGGTAAATATCAAGCACATATACGAGAAAACATATGGAAACAATAAGACTGTTTATGGAGCAATAGTGGAAGTTGACTTAAATACTTTCAACAAATTTATTGAATTAGGTCGAATTAAAATTGGTTGGTCTATTTGTAAAATATACGAGCAAATAAATATGTATCGATGTTTTAAATGTTGTGGTTTTTTCCATAAGTCAGAAAATTGTAAACATTATCAGGCATGCAGTAGGTGTGGTAAGGAACATAATACTAGCGAATGTAAAGCAGCAACATTAAAATGTATTAATTGTAGCGTATTTAATGAAAGGTTCAAGTTAAAACTAAACGATAATCATTCAGCATTCGATGTAAAATGCAAGGTTTATAAGCAAAAGCTAGAGATAGCAATACAACGAATTAAATATTGTATGGATTAGCAATTAGGGAAAATGAATGGTAATCAAACTATTTATCTACAAAATGCACAAAGTTTACCGGCTCATATTGATGAATTTCAGGAATTTACTGTAAGTAATGAACCTTCAATTCTTTGTTTAACTGAGACACATGTTACTGAGTCTATTGAGGATCATGAGATTTATATTAGTAATTACAATCTAATGAGGGTAGATTCTAAAAGCAGAATGACTGGAGGTATAGTAATATACATCAAGAAAAATATTATGTACCAAGTAATTAGAAGATTTTCAGAGGAAGGTAATTACTGGTTTATAATTATTAATATTAAATTCAAATCAAATAGTTTAATTTTAGGTTGTTTATATCACTCACCTAATGGATCTCATGCAGGTTTCTTGCAGTTTTTGGAAGAATGTTTTGAAAATTGCATAATAAATTATAGGCAAACCACATTAATAGTAGGTGATTACAATATTAACTTACTGCAAAATAGCACGCCAGCAAATAGATTAAAGAAATTAATAAGTGATTATGGTTTTAAACAGTATGTCAGGGGATATTCCCATATTTCAGTAGCAGGTAATGTAATGTCTTCAAATAAAATCCCCTTGATTCCACTTAAAAACTTCTTTATTAACATAAGATATAATAATTACAAAAGGTGTGAACTACGTCACTCGACATCTTAGTTGTCGTTTTCTTACAAGAACAACTCTTGTACTACAATATCGATTGATATCCCTTTTATCTGCGCACTGGATCATAATTTGCTATTATAGATATGCAACCAATATTACAACAGAACAGTTACGATTATATAAACAGAGTTCGCTTTACTAATTATAACAGGATATTACACTCCTCCCTCCTAAGCTAATACTTAAGTTTTAAAGATTCAAACGTTCTGGAGGCTTAATAGTACGGCGAGGTCTGTTTTGTATTAAAGGACTACTAACAATATTCTTAGAACCTAATTTATTCACCTCCTGTGATGCATTTTTCATTTCACTTTCTTTGCATACATCACTTTCCCGAATAACTTCACTTTTACCTTCAATTTCACATTGCAGATTTTCATTTACACTTCTGTCCATTATTTCACTATGCTTCTCTATACTATCTACCTTTCTATCAATTATACAATTACTAATCCTATCCTTACAAGTATTTTCAAAATCATTATTCAGATTTATCTCATCATAAAATTTACCAACTTTTATTATTTGATCAATATGCCTCTTCCAGTACAATTCTTTATTATCTAAAGGTTTACACATATAAGTATAAAAACCAATTTTCTTCATGACTATAGCTTTGGTCCAAACTACTTTATTTACACATCTGTAATCTTTTGTATAAACTAATTCACCTTCTTCAAGATCTACCTGTCTATTGCCATGATGAAACTTGATCTGACCTTCCCTTGCCTTTTCTTTTTTTGCTTGCGTCAGAAAATCTAGACGCGTCTTAACGTTACGAGAAAACATTAATTTGGAAGGTGTCTCTCCCGTGACACAATGGGGTGTATTTCGGTATGAAAATAAGTATTTACTTACTAACATAGAGAACTCGGAAGACACGTTTGTTTCCATTAACAATTTGTGTAAAGCATTTTTAAATGTTTTAACACTGTTTTCTGCCGCTCCATTTGTTTGTGGGTGATACGGTGCACCTGTGCTATGGTTAATCCCATTAGTTTTACAAAATGTCTCAAATTCTGCACTAACTAACTGTGGACCATTATCAGATATTATGGTATTTGGTAAACCATATCTTGCAAAACAATCGCGCAATTTATCAATAGTGCTAGCAGAATCTGTTTTATGCATTTCATACACCTCCGGCCACTTTGAATATGAATCTGTAATAATCAAGAAAATTTTACCCTTAACTGGACCTAAAAAGTCAATGTGTATCCTATCGAATACATGTTTACTCTCTTCAAATTTAATAAGTGGGCTTTTATTCGGATTTCGAGAATTAATCATACACGCATTACAATTTTTTACATAAGTTTCGATGTCAAAATCTAAATTTGGCCACCAAAAGAATTGCCTAGCTAATGCCTTCATTTTTACCATGCCATTATGCGCGCCATGAATCTCTACTAAAAGCTGCTGTCTAAACTTTTCTGGTATTATAACACGAAAACCCCACATAAGAAGTTCTCCTTCGATACTTATTTCTAAACTTCTACGCTTATATGGTTTTAACATTTCTGAAACTTCATTTGGCCAACCATCCCTAGTATATAAATAAACCTTACTTAAAATCGAATCGGTACGCGTTTCCTTTTTTATTTGTTCCGAATCAACAGGAACTTTATCCTCAATTATAAAATTAAAATAATCAAATTCTGACATTTCCTTTTCTGAAACAGTTTTCAATGGAAAGCGGGAAAGCCCATCTGCTCCTCCATTTTCAGAACCACGAATGTATTTCAAATTATAATTAAAACCACTCAGAAAGAAAGCCCAACGCTGCAATCTTCCTGCTGCCATCTGCGGAATACCCTTATTTTCTCCAAACAACGCTAATAATGGTTTGTGATCTGAGCACAATGTAAATTTATTACCCATTAGGTATTGGTAATATTTGTTTACGGCCCAATATATACTTAAGGCTTCTTTATGAATGACTGAGTAATTTGATTCAGCCTTACTCAACGTTCTAGAAGAAAAGCTTATTGGTTTCTCAGTACCATCTGGATAAACATGCAACAGTACGGCTCCTAACCCTACTTTTGATGCATCACATACTAATTTTATAGGAAGATTTGGATCAAAATATGCTAAACTCTGTTGAGAAGAAATTGCTAATTTTGCTTCTTTAAAGGCAATATCACATTCTTTTGACCATTTAAATTCCTGATCTTTATGCAATAATTTATAAAGTGGATCTAATAATGTTGACAAATTTTTTACAAATTTCCCGTAGTAGTTTATCATACCTATAAAGGCTTTAACTTGTGTCTGATCCTTTGGATGCGGTGCTTCGACAATTGCCCTAATTTTTTCTGGATCCTTATGTAAACCGTTTTTATTTATGAAATGGCCTAAATACCGTATTTCAGATTGAAAAAAGTTACATTTTTTTAAGTTAAGTTTAAATCCTGCTTTCTCTAGCCTATCTAGAACTTCCTCTAAATTTTTTAAATGTTCTACCCTATTTTTGCCCGTAACAAGTATATCATCCATAAAGTTAATAACACCATTTGCACCTTGCAATACTTTTTCAACAATTTTTTGAAAAATTGAGCAAGCTGGCTTCGTGCCATAGGGAAGTCTATTCATTTGATAAATACCTCGATGTGTACTCCACGCTAATAATAGTTTTGTTTTTTCACCTAACTCAAGTTGATTATATGCATTGGATAAATCTAACTTACTAAAATGCTCTCCTCCTTGAAGTGCTGTGAATAGCTCCTCAATACGTGGTAAAGGGTACTTAACATCCTCTAAATATTTATTTACAGTTACCTTGTAATCCGCACAAAGTCGCAATTGACCATTTTCCTTAACCACAGGTACTAACGGTGTACCCCATTCTGAATTTTCAATTAAAGAGATCACGCCTCGATTTTCCAACAAATCAAGTTCTTTATTGATTTTTTCTTTGAAAAGAAAAGGCACTGGTCTTGGTTTACAGAATACAGGCTTAACATCATTTTTTATTTTAAGTTCTATTTTTTCATGCTTGTATAACCCTAACTTATTATTAAATAGTTCTTCATACTTATTTAATACAATATTTAAATCTCTGTCACCATCATTATTCAACATGTTTACATTACAATCGGTATCGACAAAATCAACCGTAAGCCCTAAACGTTTCAATAAATCTCTACCCATAATGTTAGTACAACCACCTCGTACAACTACTAACCTACAGTCATCATACAATTTATCTTTATATTTAATAGTTACATAAAATTCACCTATAGGTTCAAGTGGTTCTCCTCCATAACCTTTCATATTTACGGAAGTGTTTTGCAATAAACAATCATTAAATTGCTGCTGAAAGATACATTCAGGTATAGCTGATACAGCTGCTCCAGTATCTAACTCCATGGACAATATTGTATTATTTACTAATATACCTACAGTTTTAGGCTTCACATAATCTGAATTATTATTAATAAAATACATTTCCATAAAACTTGAATCTTCATTGAGCTTAGATTCAGTGCTACATGTATCGCTAACCTCTACATAGTTTGTTTGCTGCTTACTACACATTTTTGCTAAATGACCTTCAACTTTGCAAATTTTACATTTATAAGTCTTGTACTTACAGTATTTTATAACATGACCATCTTTACCGCAACATTTACAGCTGTCTTTGCCACTTTTCTGAGTTTTCGTTTCTCCTTTGGCTTCTTGCTTCATTTCTTCCTTTTTCTTCCCTTTTGAAAAACCTGGACCACCTTTTGACCCACAAGAGACTCGATTTACTGAATGAGACCATTGCATAGAATTCACCAGGGTTGCCTCTTTGTTTAATGCCACCTCTAGAATGTCATCTAACGTCTTGGAATGTTTTTCTTCACAAACCCGTTCCAGAACAGACCCTTTCTTTAAACCTGACACAAACCTATCTCTAAGGATTTCATTTAGATTTGCTCAAAATTTGCATAAACTGGCTTTGCTTTTTATTCTCGTGTACCACTGTCTAATATTTTCATTATCGTACTGCTTTAAATTATAAAAATCTATTCTCTCTTTAAAAACTGAAATTCTCTTAGAAAATTGCTCACTTAGAATGCTGCATAAATTATCGTACGATCTATCTTTTGGTAAAATGGGATCGCATAAATCCCTTAATGTTTTATATGCATGCTCCCCTATTAAGGTTAATAAAACTGGTACCTTTTTTGTATCCTCTATGTAATTTGCTAGAAAATATTGTTCCAATCTTTCTTGCCACGTACTCCAGTCCTCACCAACCCTAAATTCGGAAATCGATCCAACTGGTGCTCGATAAACAACCGATGATGTTTCTGTCGCCATTTTGACTTGTAGAGACGCCGCTGTTTTTGTTCAGAATAACGAAGTACGGAACGCCTTGCCCGTTACCAATTATCTCGTCGCCAAAATATGTAATGTCTTCAAATAAAATCCCCTTGATTCCACTTAAAAACTTCTTTATTAACATAAGATATAATAATTACAAAAGGTGTGAACTACGTCACTCGACATCTTAGTTGTCGTTTTCTTACAAGAACAACTCTTGTACTACAATATCGATTGATATCCCTTTTATCTGCGCACTGGATCATAATTTGCTATTATAGATATGCAACCAATATTACAACAGAACAGTTACGATTATATAAACAGAGTTCGCTTTACTAATTATAACAGGATATTACAGGTAATGAATCTTTAATAGATTTAGTTATTTGCAATAAAAGTAATTTACATTGTAATGCTGTAGATGAACCTGTTTTTAACCGACATTCCCTTATTAAGATTGAATATGAAGATGGTGATAGTTATCATACCTCAATTCGAATTAGGGCTAAACTCAACGATATACATGAATTCAGAAGTAGAGTAAATCAAATAAATTTAAATTATTTTTATAATAATGTAATTAGAAAATATGATGATTTTTTAGATAATATGAGAACAATAGTGGATGAAGTTACTCCATTTGTTACAATTACTCAAACTGGTAAAAGTAATCCATGGATTACAAAAGAGATTAGAGAAATGATGAAGCACAGAGATAAAAAATATAAAAGGTACAGAGTAACAAAACATCAAATAGATTGGAATGATTATAAAGTTTATAGAAATCAAGTGAGTAGGTTAATTAAAAATGCTAAAAAAAGTATTATGAACAAGTAATTGATAGGAGCAAATATGATTCTACTAAAATGTGGAAATCGTTAAAAAACATTGTAGGAAACGCAAAGAAGGGCAGTTGTTATACTTTAAAAATAGATGATCAGATAGTATATGAACATGGAGAAATAGCAAACAAATTCAATGAGTACTTTATAAGTAGTATACAAGAAATAGTTCTAAATATTGCTGTAGGTGATGATATTATGGAAGAGGCTGTACCTAGAAATGAAAGGTTTTTGATTTTAGGTTCGTCTCGGAAGAACAATTAAGGGATGTTGTGTTCAGTATGCCTAATAAGAACAGTCCTGACCACATATCAATTAAATTATACAAAATAGCTTACAATGATTTATCTAGTAAATTAGTGCATTTAATAAACTTATCATTAGAAAGAGGAATAGTACCAGCAACGTTGAAATTATCTACTATTGTTCCTATACGTAAAGTAACCAAATACTGTAAAGATCGATGAATTTAGACCTGTTAATATGATTTCTAGTTTAGCTAAAATATTAGAAAGAGTGGTTTATATTCAAATAGAGCAATATTTAAATACAATTCAGTATTTGTCATGCTACCAATCGGGTTTTAGACAACAACATAGTTGTGAACAAGCGTTTCAATATTGCTTAAATGAATGGAAACAGAACAAAGATATTGATAATATTACGGTGGCTGTTCTCCTGGACCTTAAAAGGGCCTTCGAAACAGTAGACCGTGATAAACTAATCAATAAACTCAGAAATATTGGTTTAGGGGAAAACGTGTTGCAGTGGTTTAAGAGTTACCTAACGGGAAGAAAACAAAAAGTAAGATGTAATGGAATTGAATCGGGAGTGTTGGAGATAAATTATGGAGTCCCTCAAGGTAGTCTGTTAGGACCATTATTATTTCTAATTTATATAAATAATATTTATACAGTAAAAAAATGCAAAATACATTTATTTGCAGATGATGCTGTGATATACATATCTGGGACCAATAGAGATGAGGTTCTCCATACATTAAATAGTGAACTTCAAAATGTAACTAAGTGGTTAAATTGCAATAAATTAAAGTTAAACATTGATAAAACAAAAGCAATGGTTTTTGGAAAAAGGAATATTGTTAATCAATGGACAGAAACAAATTTTGAAATTAAAATTGGAAATTCGAATGTTGAAATAGTCAATAAAATAAAATATTTAGGAGTAGTGGTAGATGTAAATCTTAAATTTGGAGCTCACATAGATTATACAGTGTGGAAAATAAGTAAGGAATAAATTCCATAACTCCGTTACTATTTGAGCTAGAGATATAGTCTAAAAAACATATGATAATGTTAATTATAGCGCATACGAAGAACGTATACTAAATTTGTGTCATCCATTTTTTTTGACAGTTATGACGTCATTAACATTTTTTTTAAATAGCAACCCATATTTTTTATTTTACATTCGTATAGAGTTTTTTATTCTGATTTCAACGATATAACATACTCCATAGGTTACATAAGAAAAAAATTAAGAAAAACGGCTCTAAGATTATTAAAATATTTTTTTTTATGAAAAAGAAAAAAGTTTTATTACAAAAAAAAGCAATTAGTTTAACATTGATAATTAAAAATATTACACAAAATGTTCAAACTGATGACCCTGCACCATCTGACAATATCCAAGACGATCATAAAAAGCAGCCAATACGTTTTGGATAGTTTGGGGAGTTATTAAGCCGCACTCGTGTCTAATTCTTGCCTTAAGATCGTCTAAATTATTGGGTCGATTTTGATACACCCTGCTTTTTAAGTGTCCCCAGAGAAAAAAATCTAATGGTGTTAGATCTGGGGACCTAGCTGGCCACTCCATTGCCCCTCTTCTTCCTAGCCATCTTCCTGGGAACACTTCGTCCAAATAACGTCGCACATTAAGGGCGTAGTGTGGAGGAGCACCATCTTGTTGGAACCAGATATTATTATTTGGAATGTCAAGATCGTTTTCATTAGGAAATAATACCGCTAACACAGGTACTAATTCAAACTGTAAAAATTCCAAGTATCTTTCTCCAGTTAAATTATCGTCGAAAAAGAATGGTCCCAAAATTCTGTTTCCTACAATTCCGGCCCATACATTTACTTTTTCCGGATATTGGGTATGTGCTTCTTGCATCCAGTGAGGATTCACTCTACTCCAGTATCGGCAATTCTGCCTGTTGACATGTCCACGTAAGGAAAAAGTTGCTTCATCAGAAAATATTAGACGTTGCACGAACAGTGGATCGGCATTGCAAATGTCCATCATTTGTTCGCAAAATTCTTGCCTAAGATCAAAGTCAGTCTCTGATAACTCATGGACCAAAGTTACTTTGTAAGGATGAAATTTTTCCATTTTTAACAGGTTTAGTACTGAAGTGTGGCTCAAGTTGTAGTTTAAAGCAATGTTTCGGCTTGTTGAATGCGGATTGTCTTCTATTTCTAGCAAAATATCTAGTTGCACATTTTCGGTTAATACTGTCACAGGACGGCCTGTTTTTGGTAGATTCTTTACAGTACCGTGGTCTCGAAATTTTTTTTCTATTTTGCTGACTGTGGATTGGCTTATTTCATGATCAGGATATTTGTCACTGAACAATCGGCAGACTTCTTGGTGGGTTCTAACGCGATCTCCATACCCAATCATAATTAGAATTTCAATTCTTTGGGTTTCTGTAAGAACTACCATCATGTGAGTGAAATAAAAGTTGTTGAACAGACGATAAGAATTTTCACCCTATTATTTTCTACTTATGACTTCTTCTTGTCAAATTTTTTTGTTTGTGTATCCATGGTTTTTTTAGTTGCCCGATTAGATATAGTCTCTTGATTATTTTTTGTTGAAATTTTACTAATCTGAATTTTAGAGCCGTTTTTCTTAATTTGTTTCTCATGTAACCCATGGAGTATGTTATATCGTTGAAATCAGAATAAAAAACTCTATACGAATGTAAAATAAAAAATATAGGTTGCTATTTAAAAAAAATGTTAATGACGTCATAACTGTCAAAAAAATGGATGACACAAATTTAGTATACGTTCTTCGTATGCGCTATAATTAACATTATCATATGTTTTTTAGACTATATCTCTAGCTCAAATAGTAACGGAGTTATGGAATTTATTCCTTACTTATTTTCCAAGCTAAGAAGATAGGAAAAAAAGTGGGTATGCTTAGTAGAGCTAGTCCCTACTTAAGTACCTACGCAAAAAGAGTAGTTTATAATACAATAATATTGCCTCATTTCAGCTTTGCCTCCACGATCCTACATTTAGCAAGGGCAGGTGATATGAACCGTCTACAAAAACTTCAGAACAGGACGATGAGGGTGATATTAGGTTGTAATAGGAGAACTAGCATTAAAACAATGTTGGAAAAGTTAAACTGGCTTAGTATTGAAAATTTTTGTGAAATGAATGCACTTATCTTTATACACAAAATTAGATGTAAAATAGTACCAACATATTTCAATAATATTTTAAAAACAGGAGAAGAGACTCACAATTACGAAACCAGATCTAGACTAAATTATCAAATAGGTAGAGTAAATCTTACTGAATCTCAAAATTTTTTGTTTTATAAAACTTTGATCATTTACAATAATCTAACAAATTATTTAAAATCTTTATCAATTATCAAAGAATGGTATTCGGTTTCTAATAGTTTTTGGGTAATATCTTCCATTTAAATTACATTGTATACACTTGATATTATGGCATCAATTTTGGGTAATATAAAATCTATGGCGACAGTAGTTATAGGGAGCTCAATGTAACGTTCTCCGTTCAATTATTCTGGCAATATCGTATATATTGAAATGAAATTGACGGGAATGATATAGTTTGACCACTTGTTTACGAAAACAGTATCAGAATACTATTTAGTATATCCGTTCAAACCGGAAGTGACGTCACAGGTTCTAAAAAATGGATACTGCCACGTTTAACGTTGTACAATTCATCACTCCGGCGGGATCTTATCTGTTGTGAAGGAATTAAAAGGAATCATGTAATTCGAGCATTATTTTATGAAAACAAGATTAGAACACTTTTTAGAACAATTTTTAGAACATCCGTTGAAACTGGAAGTGACGTCATTGGAATTTCTTAAATAGAATCACTACGTATTCAGCATATCAATGGTAGAAGTTGCGATTTGAAAAAAAAAGTATTAAAGTACCATAGGTTCTAAAAAATGGATACTGTCACGTTTAACGTTGTACAATTCATCACTCCGGCGGGATCTTATCTGTTGTGAAGGAATTAAAAGGAATCATGTAATTCAAGCATTAATTTACGAAAACAAGATTAGAACAATTTTTAGAACATCCGTTGAAACTGGAAGTGACGTCATTGGAATTTCTTAAATAGAATCACTACGTATTCAGCATATCAATGGTAGAAGTTGCGATTTGAAAAAAAAAGTATTAAAGTACCATAGGTTCTAAAAAATGGATACTGTCACGTTTAACGTTCTACAATTCATCAATCGGGCAAGATCTTATCTGTTGTGAAGGAATTAAAAGGAATCATGTAATTCAAGCATTAATTTACGAAAACAAGATTAGAACACTTTTTAGAACATCCGTTAAAACTGGAAGTGACGTCATCGGAATTTCTTAAATGGAATTATTACGTCTTCAGCATGCCAATGGTAGAGGTTGCGATTTGAAAAAAAAAGTATTAAAGTACCATAGGTTCTAAAAAATGGATACTGTAACGTTTAACGTTGTACAATTCATCACTCGGGCGGGATCTTATCTGTTGTGAAGGAATTAAAAGGCATCATGTAATTCGAGCATTATTTTACAAAAACAACATTAGAACACTTTTTAGAACAATTTTTAGAACATCCGTTGAAACTGGAAGTGACGTCATTGGAATTTCTTAAATAGAATCACTACGTCTTCAGCATGTCAATGGTAGAAGTTGCGATTTGAAAAAAAAAGTATTAAAGGACCATAGGTTCTAAAAAATGGATACTGTAACGTTTAACGTTCCACAATTCATCAATCGGGCAAGATCTTATCTGTTGTGAAGGAATTAAAAGGAATCATAATTCGAGCGTTAATTTACGAAAACAAGATTAGAACACTTTTTTAGAACATCCGTTGAAACTGGAAGTGACGTCATCGGACTTAAACAGAATTACTACGTTTTCAGCACGTCAATGGTAGAAGTTGCGATTTGAAAAAAAGTATTAAAGTACCATAGGTTCTAAAAAATGGATACTGTCACGTTTAACGTTCTACAATTCATCAATCGGGCAAGATCTTATCTGTTGTGAAGGAATTAAAAGGAATCATATAATTCGAGCGTTAATTTACGAAAACAAGATTAGAACACTTTTTAGAACATCCGTTGAAACTGGAAGTGACGTCATCGGACTTCAATAGAATTACTACGTTTTCAGCACGTCAATGGTAGAAGTTGCGATTTGAAAAAAAAGTATTAAAGTACCATAGGTTCTAAAAAATGGATACTGTCACGTTTAACGTTGTACAATTCATCAATCGGGCAAGATCTTATCTGTTGTGAAGGAATTAAAAGGAATCATGTAATTCAAGCGTTATTTTACGAAAACAAGATTAGAACACTTTTTAGAACATCCGTTGAAACTGGAAGTGACGTCATCGGAATTTCTTAAATAGAATTACTACGTCTTCGGCATGCTAATGGTAGAAGTTGCGATTTGAAAAAATTATTAAAGTACCATAGGTTCTAAAAAATGGATACTGTCACGTTTAACGTTGTACAATTCATCACTCGGGCGGGATCTTATCTGTTGTGAAGGAATTAAAAGGAATCATGTAATTCGAGCATTAATTTACGAAAACAAAATTAGAACACTTTTTAGAACACTTTTTAGAACATCCGTTGAAACTGGAAGTGACGTCATCGGAATTTCTTAAATAGAATTACTACGTCTTCAGCATGCCAATGGTAGAAGTTGCGATTTGAAAAAAAGTATTAAAGTACCATAGGTTCTAAAAAATGGATACTGTCACGTTTAACGTTGTACAATTCATCAATCGGGCAAGATCTTATCTGTTGTGAAGGAATTAAAAGGAATCATGTAATTCGAGCATTAATTTACGAAAACAAGATTAGAACACTTTTTAGAACATCCGTTGAAACTGGAAGTGACGTCATCGGAATTTCTTAAATGGAATTATTACGTCTTCAGCATGCCAATGGTAGAGGTTGCGATTTGAAAAAAAAAGTATTAAAGTTCCATAGGTTCTAAAAAATGGATACTGTCACGTTTAACGTTGTACAATTCATCACTCGGGCGGGATCTTATCTGTTGTGAAGGAATTAAAAGGAATCATGTAATTCGAGCATTAATTTACGAAAACAAGATTAGAACACTTTTTAGAACATCCGTTGAAACTGGTAGTGACGTCATCGGAATTTCTTAAATAGAATTACTACGTCTTCAGGATGCCAATGGTAGAAGTTGCGATTTGATAAAAAAGTATTAAAGTACCATAGGTTTAAAAAAATGGATACTGTCACGTTTAACGTTGTACAATTCATCACTCGGGCGGGATCTTATCTGTTGTGAAGGAATTAAAAGGAATCATGTAATTCGAGCATTAATTTACGAAAACAAGATTAGAACACTTTTTAGAACATCCGTTGAAACTGGAAGTGACGTCATCGGAATTTCTTAAATGGAATTACTACGTCTTCAGCATGCCAATGGTAGAAGTTGCGATTTGAAAAAAGTATTAAAGTACCATAGGTTCTAAAAAATGGATACTGTCACGTTTAACGTTGTAAAATTCATCAATCGGGCGGGATATTATCTGTTGTTAAGGAATTAAAAGGAATCATGTAATTCGAGCATTAATTTACGAAAACAAGATTAGAGCAATTTTTAGAGCATACGTTGTAACTGGAAGTGACGTGATCGGAATTTCTTAAATAGAATCACTACGTCTTCAGCATGCCAATGGTAGAAGTTGCGATTTGAAAAAAAAAAGTATTAAATTACCATAGGTTCTAAAAAATGGATACTGTCACGTTTAACGTTGTAAAATTCATCACTCGGGCGGGATATTATCTGTTGTTAAGGAATTAAAAGGAATCATGTAATTCGAGCATTAATTTACGAAAACAAGATTAGAGCAATTTTTAGAGCATACGTTGTAACTGGAAGTGACGTGATCGGAATTTCTTAAATAGAATCACTACGTCTTCAGCATGCCAATGGTAGAAGTTGCGATTTGAAAAAAAAAAGTATTAAATTACCATAGGTTCTAAAAAATGGATACTGTCACGTTTAACGTTGTACAATTCATCACTCGGGCGGGATCTTATCTGTTGTGAAGGAATTAAAAGGAATCATGTAATTCGAGCATTAATTTACGAAAACAAAATTAGAACACTTTTTAGAACACTTTTTAGAACATCCGTTGAAACTGGAAGTGACGTCATCGGAATTTCTTAAATAGAATTACTACGTCTTCAGCATGCCAATGGTAGAAGTTGCGATTTGAAAAAAAGTATTAAAGTACCATAGGTTCTAAAAAATGGATACTGTCACGTTTAACGTTGTACAATTCATCAATCGGGCAAGATCTTATCTGTTGTGAAGGAATTAAAAGGAATCATGTAATTCGAGCATTAATTTACGAAAACAAGATTAGAACACTTTTTAGAACATCCGTTGAAACTGGAAGTGACGTCATCGGAATTTCTTAAATGGAATTATTACGTCTTCAGCATGCCAATGGTAGAGGTTGCGATTTGAAAAAAAAAGTATTAAAGTTCCATAGGTTCTAAAAAATGGATACTGTCACGTTTAACGTTGTACAATTCATCACTCGGGCGGGATCTTATCTGTTGTGAAGGAATTAAAAGGAATCATGTAATTCGAGCATTAATTTACGAAAACAAGATTAGAACACTTTTTAGAACATCCGTTGAAACTGGTAGTGACGTCATCGGAATTTCTTAAATAGAATTACTACGTCTTCAGGATGCCAATGGTAGAAGTTGCGATTTGATAAAAAAGTATTAAAGTACCATAGGTTTAAAAAAATGGATACTGTCACGTTTAACGTTGTACAATTCATCACTCGGGCGGGATCTTATCTGTTGTGAAGGAATTAAAAGGAATCATGTAATTCGAGCATTAATTTACGAAAACAAGATTAGAACACTTTTTAGAACATCCGTTGAAACTGGAAGTGACGTCATCGGAATTTCTTAAATGGAATTACTACGTCTTCAGCATGCCAATGGTAGAAGTTGCGATTTGAAAAAAGTATTAAAGTACCATAGGTTCTAAAAAATGGATACTGTCACGTTTAACGTTGTACATTTCATCACTCGGGCGGGATCTTATCTGTTGTGAAGGAGTTAAAAGGAATCATGTAATTCGAGCATTAATTTACGAAAACAAGATTAGAACGCATTTTAGAACACTTTTTAGAGCATCCGTTGTAACTGGAAGTGACGTCATCGGAATTTCTTAAATAGAATCACTGCGTCTTCAGCATGTCAATGGTAGAAGTTGCGATTTGAAAAAAAGTATTAAAGTACCTAGGTTCTAAAAAATGGATACTGTCACGTTTAACGTTGTACAATTCATCACTCGGGCAAGATCTTATCTGTTGTGAAGGAATTAAAAGGAATCATGTAATTCGAGCATTAATTTACGAAAACAAGATTAAAACACTTTTTAGAACATCCGTTGAAACTGGAAGTGACGTCATCGGAATTTCTTAAATAGAATTACTACGTCTTCAGCATGCCAATGGTAGAAGTTGCGATTTGAAAAAAAAGTATTAAAGTACCATAGGTTCTAAAAAATGGATACTGTCACGTTTAACGTTGTACAATTCATCACTCGGGCGGGATCTTATCTGTTGTTAAGGAATTAAAAGGAATCATGTAATTCGAGCATTAATTTACGAAAACAAGATTAGAACACATTTTAGAACACTTTTTAGAGCATCCGTTGTAACTGGAAGTGACGTCATCGGAATTTCTTAAATAGAATAACTACGTTTTCAGCACGTCAATGGTAATAGTTGGGATTTAGAAAAAAAGTATTAAACTACCATAGGTTCTAAATAATGGGTACTGTCACATATAACGTTAATCTATCACTCGGGCAGGATCTTAGCTGTCGTGAAGGAACTAAAAGGAATGATGAAATTCTAGCATTAGTTTACAAAGACACTATTAGAACACTGTTTAGAACTTCTGCTGAAACTTATCTGTTGTAAGGCAGTTAAAAGGTATGATATATTGCGGCCAATATTCAGTTTACGAAAGCAGCATTAGAAAGTTTTAAGTTTCGGATTTAAGTTTTGAAAGCGACTCTCTTTGCTACCTGCAAATTAGAAAAATTCATGAATTAGAAAAATTAATTTGATGTGCGTATACAGTTAGTATGTACTATAGTAGTAGCAAACTGTGAAAAGCCTGTTTACGTCATAAAAAAATGCGCGTTGTGTTCGCGGTAATACCGCAGTAGTGGCACAACAAATATTGTTTTTATACGAAAGACGATGGCTAATGTAAGACGAATGCTCTAGATCTAGAATAACTTGACAAGTAAAACATCTCCCTATTAAAAGAATAAACTAGTTCGAATTTAGTTTCGTCTGTACGGATGTAACGTCAACAAGCTTTTCTCATTTTGTGATTATCTTATTTCTGCATTCATTACTATTAATTAGTGTACTTTTGTTATAAAATATAGCAATTAAGACTAGGACAAAATGTTTCAAATTAGTTTGTTAAGTAGTTTTGTAGGAGTGCTTGAGTCATTTTGCAACGACAGACTTTCATTGGAGGCACACGTTTAACTTAACAAGCAAGTTTACTTAAAATACAAAAATCCTTTTCCTAAAAATCCTTAGTGTTATATTCTCCATTGGGGTGTATGCGAGATGCAGATTAAGGTAATAAATATTTTTTATGCTACAGCATTTGAAAGTAGACTTTTTCTTGTCAAATTGCCTTTAGAGAATTGAAAGTTTTCTGAGGTACAATTGGTTTTACGTTTTATTGTTTCACCAAGACGACGTAGGTTGATTTTACTACTGATTGCTTTTAATGTACTGATTTTAGATTTTTCGATTGAAAATTGATTTCTTTAATATTCTTGCTGCCATAGAAGAGAAATCTCATGGGTATTCTAGCGGGAAGTGTCATTAAGAGATCGTTTCGCATTGCGAACCAACTTTGTCTCTCGCTCGACAGTCTATTTACCTGCCTTTGCTTTTTGGTAGTTCTCGTAAGGATGGATTGGATGGCTTAGAGTCAATAGATGGCATTCTAAAAAGCTTGGTATTTGTTTTGAAACATAAGTAATTATTTGGGTAGTATGAGAACTTTATGTGAGTAATTATTCCTATCACTTCGGGCACCTAGGTAGCTTCTTAGAAACTACCTCAGAGGAAGATGGAACTCAAGACAACTTTGTTGGATTTCTACAAAAATCCATTAGTCAGATACTACGCTCATTTATATACGAACGTAACGAACACCGGAAAATGATGATAAATATGTATGTACTGACAATCTTAAATAGCCTTTCGTTTGAGAGGGTCGTGGAAGATTACAACAGTGGAAGTTCGATCGATTTCAAGTCTGGACATATTTTAATAGTTTGATAAATATTCATCACATTTACATCTTACCTAGGCTCGTAAATAGTTACTAAGAATCGCAAATAGTTGCCAAAACGCTGACACAACGGTTTTAAATAAAAGGACCTTTTTATTATATCACCAAGAAGGTCTACGTAGCAAGTTGACTGAATTGCTCCTACCACATGATTCAATAAGCTTGTCTTAAATACTAGACTTGTAGCAAGATTGTTCTATTTAGCAGTATTATATACAGTGCCGCCCATTTGAAAGTGCACGACTCTTTACATGCAATATTCCAAAATGATATCGTGTAAGTCAGGATTCCACGGGCTGCAGCTGCAGCGGAATGAAAGGTTTATTATTATCTTTAATAATTATACAGTGTGCTGGACAATACTTGTTTAAAATAATTTATTTATCAGGTTAGAGTAAGTTGTAGAAAATATAATCGAAGTAAATCGGGTCTATCGTGCACTTACTAATGGGCGGCAGTGTACATACAGAAATAGTAATTTAATAGATAACTGTTTATATATTATTTTGAGATAGGCTCTGCAACTGTTAGCTCTGCATTTATTGCCATTTGAGACTTTCTGAGATTCATTTAGGTTACTATAAGCCTAACTTCACTACTCCTTCCCTTTTCTGCCTTGCCAACTGCTCCCGATGCGACGCCTTGTGCGTCCCTCAAAGCATAGCGTTTTGTTGTTTTCTGCAGTCTTCCACATTTTCTTATTATACAAATGTTTGCCATATTAGATTTTCGCTCACCAGCGCTGTCGTCTGAATTCATGCTGGCAACTATCTCCTTAAACTGTTCCTTACTGTGCATGGAGACCTTATAAACCATCATAGCTTCGTATTATTTCACTTGGGATGGTCGAACTTTTGATTTTGCACCCGTGGCGTGCCCTATAAAGCAAGTGTAAGTAATTTAAGGAAGCCACATGAAAACCTAATCCGAACCAAAGGATGTAGTAGATATGAATTACACGTTAAAGATATTATTAGATATGGACCAGGTTATTTGCAATATAACCCACGAAAGAAAGTTCTCCTGAAACCTGAAATATTTAACGGTTCGCAGTGAAAGATTTTACTCATATTTAGGTTTTTATTAATTATAACTTTTATTTATTATTACACTCAGCAGCGGCTGGCTGGTGCATACGAATCGTTGTCGCACATGTCCTGAACACATGTCACTACTTACGTTGCTCTAATATGTGCGTACGATCATGATAGATACATACGCGGCATTGCCTGCAGAATCGTTTCATTTACAGAAGAGCCCTGTGACATCATCCATTTTAATCATACATTGTCGTTTTTTCTCTCAAATAACATCAACAAATACATAAGATATAAATAAAAATAAATAAATACGTTTGATTACATAAAAACTATAAACTATAAAACTAGATGATGTTTATCGTAAGGCAACACTTCCTTAAAAATGTTTATGCTCATGCATAGTAAGGATGATGCCCTGCATTCTACTCTGTGGCGAATTTGCGTATGCACCAGCCGTTACAGATTACACTCAAAAAGGCTTACAAATGTAGAGGAATAAATATAAATGATTCTGAACAAAATATACATCTAATTATAATTATGAATTAAGTATATCTACGTTATTAAATAAATGTATTATTATTTACTTACTGATAGTTATATCTATTGTAATTATATAATACCTTTATAATCATAATCATTCTATAATAATCTGATCATGAATCTTGTATGTAACTTCCACTTCAACTAATTACTACAAATAGAAATATGATCATATCATTTTTCTCCAACGAATATGACTTTATAGTATCAAATTATATTATATAAAAAGGCCATTACTGTTTCTGATCACCATAGCAACTGCAGAAAAAGTAAATCGCTTTTCGTACTAGTACAAAAAAATTTAGTACAAAAATTGAAATCCCAAAAGATGGTAAGAATAATTTTTGCTGTTGACTTTGTAACCTTGGCTCTTTTAGAGGTAATTTCTTCTGGTTCTTCATTCAGATTGCAACAAAGTTACCTTATTTTAATTATTTTGGGTGTAACAGTGTATAAGCTTATCATCCGTGCGATCAGTAACCGCTCGTATAAGCGGTCGACTCAAGCAAGAGCACGCGTCCCTTCCCTAACCGTTTATGTGGAGTGCGCCGCTCCGTTTCACTCCTATCATTTCCCTTACGCCCTGCGAGTACCTATATAAGTGAGTGCACTAGCCGATTTGTTAGTCCGTTTCCAGGACTCGAAGCTAATAGATCTAACCAGCAGGACCAGACGAAACGAACTGAGGAGCCGCCAGGGAATCTAAGAGTAAGTCCTCTTAACCGTAGTTCCGATTCCCTTTCTGCCCCAATCTCATCCGTTCATCCCTTACCGTACCTTATCCGAGACCTGGATGTGCGTGTGCCTGGGGTCACATCCTGCTTTCACCTTCTTTACTGTACAATATCTAAGACATGATGTGCATGTGCCTGGAGGTCCCATCCTAACTTCCACCCCTTTAACGCAAACTAGAAACCTTTCCTGTCCTTCCTACAGGGTGAACGGTCAAGCAGTCGTTAGAGATGTAGGACTACACTAGTATCCGAGACTATCCCGAAGGCAGAGGGAGGGCAGTCGTTAGAGGTGTCGGGAAGCACTAGGATTCGAGACTAGAACTAATCGTTGTCTACCCCATCCCAGGATTGTTTGGGCAAAGGATGACGCGGTCAGAATTAAATGTGTGTTTAGTTTACGTTTCACCGAAGTGTTTCTCGACGATGACCATAAAACGTTGCGGAGGGAGCTCTGCTAACAAGAGGGTCCAGTGTGGGTGGATTGAATCTTACCTGACGTAGAGTCTTTTATGGAGCTAAGTATCTCGCTGTCTGGCCTAGACGAATGGAGGAGATTCAAGTGAGGTTTATCTCGGTTAGGGAGTATGCTCGCTAACCCATGAGAAACTGCATGCCACCAGGTAGCGTTTAGGAGGTGACAGTACGGGGATCTGGCATATGCTGTCAGTTCCAGCGTCGGATTCCCAGAAATCGTCTAGAGACCTACACTTAAAGAGCGTTGATGGGAAGATACATAGCCTCTCACGTTCAAGACAACTACACCTTAACAGGTACACACCAGGACGCTGCTTTATAAGGGCCCTTAAAGTAGCCTCGAAACGAAGCTCTGTCGAGGGCGCACCAGGCCTATAACTGGGAGATCGGGGTGGCGAACCCATTTAAAAACCAAGTCCCGTCTCATCTGAGGTTGGATTCGATCGGGCAGTGGCCCCAACCCTGACTCGGTGAAGGAACTTATGAAGGTATGAAAGAGGACTGGAGGGTTCCGATATACTGACCTAGGCTGAGGGAATAGTCCTAATGCAGGACGAGGCACTTGATCCCGTATGAAAGAGGACGGGGGGGGGGGGTCGGCAGGTGAGCACGTATTAAGTTAATTGCTCCGGTACTAACCTGGATAGCTAGTAGAGGGGGGATAGGCAACCTCGCTCCGACCAGTGAGTAACTGGGAGCAATTGCTACGCGATTGCGCGCTGATTGAGGGTATATCAATTACTTCCTCCTAAGGGAAGGAACGTGGGGGTATGTTAACATGGGTACCCCACTTAAAATATTCATGTAAATCATGTCCTTCCGCTGTTCTACCCTACCAAACCCGCACGCTTATTTTGCTGCTTACGCTGATACGTGTGATACTAAGGATTACAGATAACGCTTCCTGGAGTATTGGAGAAAATAAAACTATTAGGTTTACTAATAATGTGTTTTTTATTTGCTAGAACTAACACCCTTCTCTTTTGTGAAAGCTTTAGGGAAACAGGTATACGTGTTCCAGACAGGGTTGGGATCAACGACCCTTAATTATTATCAAGGATCTCTAAACGACCCCAGCCGTTCCCTGGATTACCATTTCTCCACTAGCAACTACCCGGATCCGTGGAGCATACCACGTTAAAATAACTGGCACCCGAGAATTACCGCCGATCACCGAGAAGATCAGCGCCCTAAACGGGTTGGTGTCTAGATCAGAGACACCTACAATTTGGTGTCCCAGCAGAAATGCCTAGGAACAATAAACACTTCTTAACAATTAGTTGTAGTGGAGCGCCAACTTTTTGTATACCTATTCTATATTTACAAGGATAAAAAGCTACGAAAGCTATGATAATATTTATCTGCAAAGTTGCAAATCATCAAAGTAGTTTTCAGAAAATTACTGCATATATTCCGATAGCATATTCATTATTTACTAAGGTATAGCGCAGCAGCAGGTTGTCACGCAGCGCGTAAGCAACAGTCAAAATAAAAATGCATTTTCTTTGGGAAACTTTACTGCGATACAACACAGTAGTTACTTATTGTCTTATGGTTTTCAGATCTTTCTTTGGGCATCTTTAATAGAGAAATACGGTAAAGACACAAAAATATGCTATAGCCGATAGCGTAAACAACAGTGTTACTGAAATACTTGCATAAATATTTTACACTCAGGTTAGTTCAGCTTCACTGTTAAAGGTCTTATTAAAAAGGGTACGTTATTTTCCATTAACGGCAAATTCTGAAGCAACTTGCTACGCTATTTACAAAATAATTAATTAATAGTGCATATTTTCCCTTTTATGCATTTACATAATATGTAAAGTATCCTAAAATGAATACACATATTTCATATTTTAACATATTAAAAGTTTATACCCACGGTTTATACCGTATCCGGTTATCGCCGAGAAAGACAACACCGAGAAAGACATCCACCGAGAAACCATAATCGAGAAACTATAACCGAGAAACCACAACCGAGAAGCCATAACCGAGAAACCACAACCGAGAAAACCAAAGCCGAGAATGGAAACTACCGAGAATGCATTCACGTATTATAAAGTAATAATTCTAATTCTAATTCTGTGAGTTTACCTTTGGAGCTGGAGACTGAAACGCTAGTTTTTTAACACAAGATCAAACAACAAAAAATGCCCCGCGATTGGGCGACAATGAAACACTCGCTTTTCAGCCGGTCTAAATGAACAATAAATTAACTATAAAAGCTATAAAAAATACTTCATACTTACTGTAACTAAAAAACTCAAATGTCTGCCTCAGCTTGAGATTTAAACTCTTTCTTACAAATTAGTTATTCAAGTCGTAGGTATTGGTTCCACAGCTGTATAAATTGTGAAAATGAATAGGTAAAGGTTCAAACACAAATAAAAACTTAAAAGGGCGCCATCTGGTTATGAAGCTTAAGGTATATGAATAACCATTCAAAGATATTAGTTGAATAAGCATTAGAATTATTAAATTCATTAACCAGAAAATGAATAAAATATTTATTTGAATCAAAAATTTTGTTTATTTAAAATTGTTGAAGAAAATGAAACTAGGCATTCATAACTAATATGGTTCCGTTTTTTTTAGATCCTTAGTTTTGAATTGATAACATTTATTTAACAGGAAAATGGTTACGACACAACTTTGCATAGATAAAAATAAAACACACCTCATACATTTATTACAAGTCCAATCTACATTTATTGGATTATAATTATACCAAAATTAATCAATAAAAATTCATCTAGAACTTTTCATTAAATAACGAAAATAAATCAAAAAATTGATTAGATCGACCACAAAAATTGTTCAAAAGCATTAACACAAATATTAGAATTTATATTGACTGGTCTTTTTCTGGACAAAATTTATAAACAAATATCTAAATGAGATTAGACAAATTAAATCAATTCGACAGTTATCAATATGAATGATTTGTAATTAAATTAAAGTTTAAAGATTTTTAAATAACGAAGAGAGCTCTCCCTAAAGAAAAATTCTTAACTTCGAGATTCTTAATTAACTAAATTATAAACAAATCCTTAAAATTACAGTACCTTGAATATTTTCCATCAAACTCATGGAATACCATACATATAGTCCAGTAGAAATTGGAAATTCGCCCTCTCATTGCGGGAAATTGTCGTTGAACTCGGCGTTGCATTGAAGTGTAGATTCTCCGTACCAAAAACGCGATACTATTTAATTATTGTCATCAGCCCATATGATTTCATGAACAGATCAAGTTGAGCTCACCAAAAAAACCAAGTTTTAAATTGTTTATAAGTGATGACGTATTTATTTTCCTTTGGAAAAATAACGAAAATGTTTCTGGAGCTTCAAATTGTTTCAATTACTCGTGGCACTACATGCTTTTAGCTTCGTTTCAGCGGAGTTTTAGTTTATAGACACTCGGGAGTCGGTCACTAAATTCAGGATCGCTTTAAATGATTCTTCTCTCGTTAATAAACTGCACTTATCTGAAGATTAGATTAAACGAAGTAGTTGTAATTACAAGTCCTTCCAACACAATTTAACGGAACGTAAAACTTTTTCAAAAGGATTAGCACTTATACCGAAATAGCATTAAACTGTAATGCAAGTATATAGAATTTCTTTCAATTCCAAAGGATTAATGAACTGTAATCCGTTAACACTACTTCAAAATCGATCAATCATTATTGATCGAAACTCAAACGATCAAAACTTCGACCCCGGTTAAAGTGTATACATTTTAATATTGACCGCTATCGACCGTACGCTCTCAGCGTGCTATAGCAGAAGACCCCGTCTCAACACCACCAAGCGCTTTTTATTAACTCCCTTAACTAAGCAAGAATACATCTGTTTTTATGCGGCAAGGGCGCTTGTTGCTTGACCTTCTATAGGATTTTAGACTCTAAGTGTGAAAAGTAGCACTTGAAATTGCGCGCCAAATCGCACATGTGGAATGATACAGCGTCTGGCCTGTAGCAAAATTCCTACGCTATAAATTGACTTAAAATTTTAAAACGCAATTCGCTAACAAAGAAAGCATGTTCGAGTCCTGTATTAGAATGGTAACAAAAATATCTCGATAAATGAGTTGACTAAGCACTTCACACAGTTTTTTATCAAGGCCTCTCAAAGTAATTGATATTATACCTAAAAGCAATTTAGCACGATACGAAAAAGACAATATCATTAAGACGTTACATTCTTTAATTACAGCAAATATGAAACAATCTTTTCTTAAAGGTGCTTCCTATAGGAAATGTTTACTTGATGACATGCTTGTTTAAATAAAGCGAAGTCCACAGGACCGAACTTAAGATTTTTAATAAGATTTATTACAAAATTCTGCCTACTAAATGCCGGTGGAAAATGTACCCGTTACAAGACCACCCAAAGTATATTAGAAACCCTATTATAAACCATTTCTCCAGTACAAAATCTCACTTTTAGCATACTGTTTCCAGTGTCTCATGGAATGAACATGACGCATTGATAATCTTTTGTACAGTTATCAATCTGCACATGAAGAACATGTATGTTAAAAACGAATCCGCTACAATTTTACCTTTAGGAGATACCAAGGAAAAAGTCGACCGTCCTATGCATTTCAATGCAGAAACCTTCTCGGAGGGAAACGCTTATTGCTCTCTATCTAGGCATGACACCTTCATGAAACTTCCTACATACGTGTTATGAATCATGCTCTACAATATATATAAAAACGGCAGGTCTGTGATTTTAACTTTGGCCGCTAGAGGCCACCCAAGGTATATTATAAACCGTTTCTCTAGTACAAAATCCCACTTTTAGCATACTGTTTTCAGTATCTCATGGAATCAAAATGACGCATTGATAATCTTTTGTACAGTTATCAATCTGCCCATGAATAACATATATGTTAAAAACGAATGCGCTACAATTTTACCTTTAAGAGATACCAAGGAAAAAGCCGACCGTCCTATGCATTTCAATGCAGAAACCTTCTCGGAGGGAAACGCTTATTGCTCTCTATCTAGGCATGACACATTCATGAAACTTCCTACATACGTGTTATGAATCATGCTCTACAATATATATAAAAAGGGCAGGTCTGTGATTTTACCTTTGGCCGCTAGAGGCCACCCAAGGTATATTATAAACCGTTTCTCCAGTACAAAATCCCACTTTTAGCATACTGTTTCCAGTATCTCATGGAATCAACATGACGCATTGATAATCTTTTGTACAGTTATTAATCTGCCCATGAATAACATGTATGTTAAAAACGAATGCGCTACAATTTTACCTTTAGGAGATACCAAGGAAAAAGCCGACCGTCCTATGCATTTCAATGCAGAAACCTTCTCGGAGGGAAACGCTTATTGCTCTCTATCTAGGCATGACACATTCATGAAACTTCCTACATACGTGTTATGAATCATGCTCTACAATATATATAAAAACGGCAGGTCTGTGATTTTACCTTTGGCCGCTAGAGGCCACCCAAGGTATATTATAAACCGTTTCTCCAGTACAAAATCCCACTTTTAGCATACTGTTTCCAGTATCTCATGGAATCAACATGACGCATTGATAATCTTTTGTACAGTTATTAATCTGCCCATGAATAACATGTATGTTAAAAACGAATGCGCTACAATTTTACCTTTAGGAGATACCAAGGAAAAAGCCGACCGTCCGATGCATTTCAATGCAGAAACCTTCTCGGAGGGAAACGCTTATTGCTCTCTATCTAGGCATGACACATTCATGAAACTTCCTAGATACGTGTTTTGAATTATGCTCTACAATATATATAAAAATGGCAGGTCTGTGATTTTACCTTTGGACACTAGAAACCACCCAAGGTATATTATAAACCGTTTCTCTAGTACAAAATCCCACTTTTAGCATACTGTTTTCAGTATCTCATGGAATCAAAATGACGCATTGATAATCTTTTGTACAGTTATCAATCTGACCATGAATAAAATGTATGTTAAAAACGAATGCGCTACAATTTTACCTTTAGGAGATACCAAGGAAAAAGCCGACCGTCCTATGCATTTCAATGCAGAAACCTTCTCGGAGGGAAACGCTTATTGCTCTCTATCTAGGCATGACACATTCATGAAACTTCCTACATACGTGTTATGAATCATGCTCTACAATATATATAAAAACGGCAGGTCTGTGATTTTACCTTTGGACACTAGAGGCCACCCAAAGTATATTATAAACCGTTTCTCCAGTACAAAATCCCACTTTTAGCATACTGTTTCCAGTATCTCATGGAATCAACATGACGCATTGATAATCTTTTGTACAGTTATTAATCTGCCCATGAATAACATGTATGTTAAAAACGAATGCGCTACAATTTTACCTTTAGGAGATACCAAGGAGAAAGCCGACCGTCCTATGCATTTCAATGCAGAAACCTTCTCGGAGGGAAACGCTTATTGCTCTCTATCTAGGCATGACACATTCATGAAACTTCCTACATACGTGTTATGAATCATGCTCTACAATATATATAAAAACGGTAGGTCTGTGATTTTACCTTTGGCCGCTAGAGGCCACCCAAAGTATATTATAAACCGTTTCTCCAGTACAAAATCCCACTTTTAGCATACTGTTTCCAGTATCTCATGGAATCAACATGAAGCATTGATAATCTTTTGTACAGTTATCAATCTGCCCATGAATAACATATATGTTAAAAACGAATGCGCTACAATTTTACCTTTAGGAGATACCAAGGAAAAAGCCGACCGTCCTATGCATTTCAATGCAGAAACCTTCTCGGAGGGAAACGCTTATTGCTCTCTATCTAGGCATGACACATTCATGAAACTTCCTACATACGTGTTATGAATCATGCTCTACAATATATATAAAAATGGCAGGTCTGTGATTTTACCTTTGGCCGCTAGAGGCCACCCAAAGTATATTATAAACCGTTTCTCCAGTACAAAATCCCACTTTTAGCATACTGTTTCCAGTATCTCATGGAATCAACATGAAGCATTGATAATCTTTTGTACAGTTATCAATCTGCCCATGAATAACATATATGTTAAAAACGAATGCGCTACAATTTTACCTTTAGGAGATACCAAGGAAAAAGCCGACCGTCCTATGCATTTCAATGCAGAAACCTTCTCGGAGGGAAACGCTTATTGCTCTCTATCTAGGCATGACACATTCATGAAACTTCCTACATACGTGTTATGAATCATGCTCTACAATATATATAAAAATGGCAGGTCTGTGATTTTACCTTTGGACACTAGAAACCACCCAAGGTATATTATAAACCGTTTCTCTAGTACAAAATCCCACTTTTAGCATACTGTTTTCAGTATCTCATGGAATCAAAATGACGCATTGATAATCTTTTGTACAGTTATCAATCTGCCCATGAATAACATATATGTTAAAAACGAATGCGCTACAATTTTACCTTTAGGAGATACCAAGGAAAAAGCCGACCGTCCTATGCATTTCAATGCAGAAACCTTCTCGGAGGGAAACGCTTATTGCTCTCTATCTAGGCATGACACATTCATGAAACTTCCTACATACGTGTTATGAATCATGCTCTACAATATATATAAAAAGGGCAGGTCTGTGATTTTACCTTTGGCCGCTAGAGGCCACCCAAAGTATATTATAAACCGTTTCTCCAGTACAAAATCCCACTTTTAGCATACTGTTTCCAGTATCTCATGGAATCAACATGAAGCATTGATAATCTTTTGTACAGTTATCAATCTGCCCATTAATAACATATAAGTTAAAAACGAATGCGCTACAATTTTACCTTTAGGAGATACCAAGGAAAAAGCCGACCGTCCTATGCATTTCAATGCGGAAACCTTCTCGGAGGGAAACGCTTATTGCTCTCTATCTAGGCATGACACATTCATGAAACTTCCTACATACGTGTTATGAATCATGCTCTACAATATATATAAAAAGGGCAGGTCTGTGATTTTACCTTTGGCCGCTAGAGGCCACCCAAAGTATATTATAAACCGTTTCTCCAGTACAAAATCCCACTTTTAGCATACTGTTTCCAGTATCTCATGGAATCAACATGACGCATTGATAATCTTTTGTACAGTTATTAATCTGCCCATGAATAACATGTATGTTAAAAACGAATGCGCTACAATTTTACCTTTAGGAGATACCAAGGAGAAAGCCGACCGTCCTATGCATTTCAATGCAGAAACCTTCTCGGAGGGAAACGCTTATTGCTCTCTATCTCAGCATGACACATTCATGAAACTTCCTACATACGTGTTATGAATCATGCTCTACAATATATATAAAAACGGCAGGTCTGTGATTTTACCTTTGGCCGCTAGAGGCCACCCAAAGTATATTATAAACCGTTTCTCCAGTACAAAATCCCACTTTTAGCATACTGTTTCCAGTATCTCATGGAATCAACATGAAGCATTGATAATCTTTTGTACAGTTATCAATCTGCCCATGAATAACATATATGTTAAAAACGAATGGGCTACAATTTTACCTTTAGGAGATACCAAGGAAAAAGCCGACCGTCCTATGCATTTCAATGCAGAAACCTTCTCGGAGGGAAACGCTTATTGCTCTCTATCTAGGCATGACACATTCATGAAACTTCCTACATACGTGTTATGAATCATGCTCTACAATATATATAAAAACGGCAGGTCTGTGATTTTACCTTTGGCCGCTAGAGGCCACCCAAAGTATATTATAAACCGTTTCTCCAGTACAAAATCCCACTTTTAGCATACTGTTTCCAGTATCTCATGGAATCAACATGAAGCATTGATAATCTTTTGTACAGTTATCAATCTGCCCATGAATAACATATAAGTTAAAAACGAATGCGCTACAATTTTACCTTTAGGAGATACCAAGGAAAAAGCCGACCGTCCTATGCATTTCAATGCAGAAACCTTCTCGGAGGGAAACGCTTATTGCTCTCTATCTAGGGATGACACATTCATGAAACTTCCTACATACGTGTTATGAATCATGCACTACAATATATATAAAAACGGCAGGTCTGTGATTTTACCTTTGGCCGCTAGAGGCCACCCAAAGTATATTATAAACCGTTTCTCCAGTACAAAATCCCACTTTTAGCATACTGTTTCCAGTATCTCATGGAATCAACATGACGCATTGATAATCTTTTGTACAGTTATCAATCTGCCCATGAATAACATGTATGTTAAAAACGAATGCGCTACAATTTTACCTTTAGGAGATACCAAGGAAAAAGCCGACCGTCCTATGCATTTCAATGCAGAAACCTTCTCGGAGGGAAACGCTTATTGCTCTCTATCTAGGCATGACACATTCATGAAACTTCCTACATACGTGTTATGAATCATGCTCTACAATATATATAAAAAGGGCAGGTCTGTGATTTTACCTTTGGACACTAGAGGCCACCCAAAGTATATTATAAACCGTTTCTCCAGTACAAAATCCCACTTTTAGCATACTGTTTCCAGTATCTCATGGAATCAACATGACGCATTGATAATCTTTTGTACAGTTATCAATCTGCACATGAATAACATGTATGTTAAAAACGAATGCGCTACAATTTTACCTTTAGGAGATACGAAGGAAATAGCCGACCGTCCTATGCATTTCAATGCAGAAACCTTCTACGAGGGAAACGCTTATTGCTTTCTATCTAGGCATGACATATTCATGAAACTTCCTACATACGTGCTTTGAAACATGTTCTATAACATATCTGAAAATGGCAGGTCTGTGAATTTACCTTTGGCCGCTAGAGGCCACCCAAGATATATTACAAACCGAATACCCTTCTTTAAAATTAAGTTGAAGGAACATTATTTACAGAAAGATAAATTAATTACAGAAAGTTAAATAAACAAAATTGCCACTTAAAATAAAATAAAATATTTATTAATTCTAACAATAAAGTTAATACAAAAGATTATGCATGTACCTGATTATGTATGTTTATGTACGTTATACTTACTGTGATTTAAATGTGATTTTTAAAATGTTAAATTTATATATATATATTTTGTTATGTAAGGCTCTTTGGCCAAATAAAGATTATTATTATTATTATTATTATCAATTCCTATGTATGAAAGCGCGATGAGGAGCTGTCCCATTCTCTGATGAAATGAAGTTGAACGTAGTGTTATAAATTTAAAGAAATACGAGAGTGCGTCTTAATATTCACGGAATGGGGGAGTAAGGAAAGTAAATAAAAAAATAGAATTATTTTTCTTTTTCAATATATTCTCCCTTAGCTCTAATACATTTCTCAGATCTAGTAATTAATTTATTTCAACCAGTGAAAAAAATAATTAATTTTTGTCGTGAAAATATGCTGAAACTGCAACTTTTACTTCATCATCTGACGAAAAATTTTTTCCTCGAAGTTCTATCTTCATATTCCGGAACAAATAGTAATCACTGGGGGGCAGGTCTGGACTGTAGGGTGGATGATTTAATTCCTGGAAGCCTGCCTTGTGCAGGGCAGCTTGTGCAACTCGACTTCGATGATCGGGCGCGTTGTCGTGCAAAAACTGCACACCTTTGGCAAGTTTTCCTCTTCTCTTTTATTCAATGGAGTCCCTCAATCTTTCTAAAAGTATGGCATAATATTCTCCCGTTATAGAGACACCCTTTTCTTTGTAGTCGATGAGCAGGATTCCTTGAGTATCCCAAAATATGGTCGACGTGAGCTTTCCAGCTGACTGTTGCACTTTAAACCTCTGGCAGGAGTTTACATTTTTTATGCCACTGCCTTAAAACATGCCATTCATTCGTGTTTTTGAGGTGGTGTTATCATTCTCGGGACCCATCTTGCACAGACCTTTGTCATACCGAGATGAGCGTACAGAACTTTAAAAATGGTTGTATCTGATACTCCAACCATTTCTGCAAGTTGTTTCTTTTCAAACGGGCATATTCCAATATTAAATTTTTAACTTTTTCCACAAGTTTTGGCGTGGTCACCTCGATGGGACGTCCAGGGCGCGGATCGTCTTCCAGTGATTCTCTGCCTTGTTTAAACAGGTTATGCTACTTATATATCATGGTCTTCCACGACAAGAGTCCTGGTAAACCGCTGACATCTCTTCTATAATGGTTTGCACTGGTTTTCCTTGTTTTGTCAAGAACTTTATAACGGCACGATGTTGTACTTTACTCATATTGAAAAATCTCTTCACGTTCTGACTTGTGTAATTGACAATAACACAATAAGATCATTAATTCTGAATAACATTACAATATGAAATGTTAGAAGCTGTTTACTTGCTGGACCACTGCATACTGCCGTTGCATTACAAATATTTTTATGTCCAGTCGGGCGATTATGACCTATTTAGCGGCCTGTTTTTAGAGCGTAAATGATAAATTATACCACTTCCTTGTACCCTCGTTTACGCCTCTCCATAGTAATAATAGTATATTACATAACAATGGTTGAGTTCGGGCGAGAGAGCGAAGTGGACGCGGAGATAACGTAGTGTATTAAAATTGTGGATTTTAAAGCTTAAACAACAAAAGTAAACAAAACATATAATAAAACGGGCGTAACGAGTGCGAAATACAACTAAATCGACGGATAAATAGTACAAAAAAAGGAAGTTTTTAAATTTTTAAATTAGCAAATACACATATATAAGTGAAGGACGGTAAGGCAAATTTAACGGAGAGCCAGGGTTATCAACGGAGCACGAGCGTTATCGGTCAGAGCTGGAATATTGAAAGGTCAGATACTTTGTATTTATTTACTTTTTACAGAATTATTTATATTGCTAAAATAGCGGCAAAAATGGAGAAAATCTTAGAGGAAATAAACAAAAAGCTGGAAGTCATGAACACTAGAAATGCAAGAATAGAAGATAAATTAGATAACTCGCAGGAGACAATAAAACAATTAACAATTGAGAATATGAAACTGAAAAGTGAAATTGCTAACTTAAAAGAACAAACTAGTGAACAAGAAGAAAGATTAGCACTACTAGAAAAAGAAACGCGAAAAAGGAAGATAATTTTGCAAGGAATTAAGGAAAATGAACAAGAATCAGATTTAATATTAAAGGAGAACATCCGTACGATGTGAAGGAATATAGGAATTGAAATAAATATGGAGCAGGAAACTCAAGAAGTGAGAAGAATCGGTAAATACGTGAGTCAAAAAACAAGACCAGTGCTAGTGGAACTAAATACTTGGGAAAAGAAAACTCAAATCAAGAAATCAGCGAAGAAACTAAAGAATCTAAAAGACACAAAGGATTTTCCGAAAAACGTCCGTGAACAAAGAAAAAAACTATTGCCACATCTGATATACGCCAGAGATAATGAACACTTAGCCAATATGAATTACGATAAACTAATTATTGATGGTAAAAGTTTTACGCTTAAGCTAATTGGAGAAAAAGAAAGCAAGAAAGGAAGAACAGTAAGTCAACGTTCGCCAAAAGAAACAGTAGAGTACGAAATACAAGAAATGGAAGCAACTCAGCAAAAGCAGATGACGACCGCTATGATATTAAGGAATACGAGAAGGATACAAAAATTAAACAAATAATAGATACAAGGAAAATCAAATACTTAGGATGTTGGAACGTAAGAAGTATGGTAGCGAGGGAAAAATAAATCAAATAATAAACCAGATGAAAAAAATATAGAATAGACATTTTGGCATTAAGTGAAACAAGGTGGAATGGAAATGGAGACTTAACATTAGCACGAGAAAAAACACTATTATACTCCGGGAAAATGGAGGAAGATGCTACACATGAATATGGGATAGCCTTTATACTGAACAGAGAAGCAAGAAGAGCACTTATAGACTGGGAAGCGGTGTCCGACAGAATAATCGTTGCTAGATTCACGGCAAAGTTTTTTAACATCACCATAATAAATACTTATGCTCCTACAAATAGAGAGATACAAAATAAAAAAGACGATTATTATGAAGAATTACAAAAAATCTACAATAATCAAAGAAAAAAAGCACATAAGAGATATTTTCCTACTGATGGGAGATATGAACGCAAAAATTGGAAGCGAAAATGAAGAAAGAGAAGAAATTATGGCAAAGGAAGGAGTAGGGGAGGGAAATGATAACGGTGAAAGGATCCTAGATTTTTGTGCTGTTAATAATTTACTAATAGGCGGCAGTATATTCCCCCATAAATTAATACATAAAATCACATGGAGTGGACCAGGTGGTAAACTTCGTAATCAAATTGATCACGTTACTATAGAGAGAAGACATAGGAATTGTCTGCTAGATGTGAGAGCAATGAACGGAGCAGACGTAGGATCTGATCATGCTTTAGTGAGAGCAAAGATTAAAGTTAAATTAAAAACCAATTATAGCAAAACCAATCTAAGATTAAAATATAACACACACCTACTGAAGGATACAGAAATGCAAACAAAGTTCTGCAGGAAAATGAAGGACAAAATGAAAGTAAACATGGACAAACTAAATATAGAGCAGCTTTGGGAAAAATATAAAGAAATTCTGAAGACAACAGCAGAAGAAACAATTGGAATAAAAAAGAGAAAACACAAACCGTGGCTGACTCTGAATACAGAGAAATTAATAGAGGAAAGAAATAAACTGAAACAAAAATTACTAACTGCAAGAACAGACGAACAGAAGAAAGCTCACGAACAAGCATACTTGGAGAAAGATAAACAGATTAAAAAAAGCGCAAGAAATGATCGTAGAAAACGACCTAAATAAATTATACAACATAACTCGAAAAATGTCTGGAAAAGGAAATATAAAAACGAATAACATAAAAGACTAGAAAGGAAGAATGCGCACATCACAAAAGGAAATAGTAGATAGATGGTTGGAAAATTTTAAGTAAATCTATAGTATCAACAGGGGTAGTAGTAAAACAGGAGAAAATGATGAAGAGAATGAAGAAATAGAATTACAACTAAATATAGAGACGAATGAAATAACAGAAGAAGAGATTTACAAGCGATAAAACAGCTAAAAGATGATAAGGCTGCTGGACTAGACGACATCTCAGGGGAACTGATAAAAGCAGGAGCAGAATCAAGTGTAATGATTCTACATAAATTATTAAAGAAGATTTGGACAGAAGAAAAATACCGAAAGAATGGACAGAAGGCCTAATCGTCGAAATACCCAAGAAAGGTAATATCACAGAATGTGATAATTGGAGGCCTATTACTATATTAAACACCACAAGTAAGATATTAACGACAATTATATTAGAAAGGTTAAAGAGGGCAATACTAAATGAACTCAGAAACAATCAAACCGGTTTTAGACCACAAAGATCGTGTGTGGATCACATTAACACGTTAAGGATAATTTTAGACGAATGCAACGAATGGCAGAAAGGATTACATATAGGATTCGTAGACTTCAGGAAAGCATTTGACAAAATAAACAGAGAAAAAATGTGGAGAATACTCAAGACTTACGGATTATCAGATAAATACATCAGAATGGTAAAACTACTCTATGAAAATTATAACGCCTCTATAATACATAATGGTGAAAAATCAGACAGGTTTGAAATTGAAACAGGCGTGAGACAAGGCTGCATCCTATCGCCCTTGTTATTTCTAATATTGATCGATTGGGTAATGAGAAGAACTACAGATAATCAAAAAGGATTAGTATAGAGATTTAATACGAAATTTGAAGATCTAGAATATGCAGACGATATTTGTTTAATCATGGAGAGAAGAGAACATCTACAAGACAAATTAAATATACTTAAGTACACAGCAAGCACAATAGGACTGGAATTATATTATAAATTAATACAAATCAGACGAAGACAATAAGAACAAAAACGGAAGATAAAACAGAAATATGCATAGAAGAAAGTAAGGTACAGAACGTTACACATTTTACTTATCTCGGTAGTATACTAGAGGAACAAGGAAGATGTAAGTTGGATATTGAAGCAAGGATACATAAAGCGCAAATCTCCTTTAGAATTCTTTATAAAATCTGGATGCCGAATGAGATATCGAAGAAAACAAAAATAAGGATATTTAGAACAAACGTGACAACTGTACTTTTATATGGATGTGAAACCTGGGCAGTAAATAAACAACAATTACATAAAATACAAGTATTTATAAACAAATGTCTCAGAACAATAATAAAAATCCAATTACAATCTCAAATAGGAAATTATGTTTAATTATTATTACGGAGCAAGAACCAGTTAACGTGACCATTTTAAGATATCGATGGAGATGGATTGGCCACACATTAAGGAAGCCACGCTCAGATATAACCCGCCAAGCTCTCGAATATAATGTAAAGGGAAAAAGGAAGAGAGGTAGACCAGCTCTAACTTGAAGAAGAAATATACTCGAGGAATGCAAAGCAATAAATACAACATGGAATCAGGTGAAAGAAATAGCCCTAAACAAACATAGATGGAATGACTTCGTTCAAACTAGATGTAACCAACACGAACAAGAAATACTCAACTCCCTAAATTAAAGTGAAGTGAATAATATTAATATTAATATAGGGTAATATAATAATATATATAGTGAAGTGGCTAATAGTGAAAAATAAATATATATGACCATTTGTAGTATAAGTTTGACTACCTTTTACTACGCACTTACCAGTCACTGAAACGTCTTCGGAAGACGCTCTGTATTCCTAATAGGAATGAAAGGAACGAAGAAGAACATAACGAGAGTGGAAAGTGGCACTTTTCGTACGAGTATGAAATTTACGCACGAGGCGTCAACCGAATGCGGAAATCACACGAGTAAGAAACACACTTTCCACCGAGTTATGTACACTAGTTTTCCTACGACCAGAAAAATACAGTTTTTCAAAGAAAAAATTATTTTAATGCTTTTACATGCTGCATTGCTACATTTTATTAATTTTATTTTTATCATTATCTTGAGCACCAATAAAGTTTATAACTACATGGGAGTTGAACAAATTTCGATTATGGATGGAGAACAGAAACGTAAATGTTGTAGTGGTTGCTTATTTCAATGGATTAATAGAAAAATACGCTGCCCCTTCCTTATGGTCTACGTTTTCCATGCTTAAATTCGCCCTATTTGTTTTTGAGAAAACATACATAAGCAAGTAAGTTTTGTAGTTAGTAATTAATTAAGTGGTTGTAATTATATGTCATTTTTTAGGTTTAAAACCTTGTTTGCGATTTTGAAAAGTAATTCGAAAGGCTATATCAACCTAAAAAAGCAAAAACATTGGACCAGAAAGAAGTAGAAAAGTTTCTAAATGAAGCTCCTGACGAGATTTACTTGCTAATGAAGATGGTTGTTGTGATGGCAATTATGGGCGCCTGCAGGTGCGATGAGTTAGTGAATCTTAAAACCACTGATATTAAAAATAAAGGCTCTACAGGGTGGGATTAAAGTATGGAATATTAAAAAAAAAAGCCAACTCAACCGGTTTTTTTAAAAACGCTGAAACACGTCGATTTTGTTTTTTAAAAATACACATTAATATGTGCGATTCATCTCCCGACTTTCATTTGTTTCTAAGTTCTGACGTCATCACAAAAAAATTTAAATGATAATATAGATTTTTTATAGTGGAATCCGATAGTGATTTTTCTTCCCTTTATGATGTGCAAATAAATCATAAGATTGCATAAGAAAAGTTCTGAGAAAAATCGATCGATCGCAGTTTCTGAAATACTTTTTTTATTTATTTACTTCCCTTTATCTTCACATACAACATAACGTAAATGACAAAAAAAAAAGTTACATAATATTAAGATAGCATAAATACAATATTATTGGTATAACAACGTAAATTCAAACGAAAGGATGAAGAGAAAATACACCACATGACTGTAAAACAGTTATGCGTGGTTTTGCAAAATACAATTCTTTAAAATGCCATATATAGATATCTAAGCACCATTTACTGTATGCCATCAAATTTTGTACATACAGTAGTTGTCAAAGTTATGAATATTTAATTAATTTATTTTTTTACGTACCTAATAAGAGTAAAATTAATGATTGCTAAGTACAATTAAATTCTAAAATGAATGCTTTTGAATATATTTTTGAAGGTGGTTATTTAATTTAGGAATATAATACAACAAACTTCTTTGACCTACTGGTTTTTTACTTTTAAAAGTACAGCGTCGTTTTTATTTCTAGTGTTGTATGGATGAGCCAATGTTCTCAACACTAAAGGATTATTTTTAGTATATCTCAAGAAAGACATATAAAACAACTGTGTTATATCAGGGACATGAAATCTTTTATTATTTTTACTTTTTTAAATAAATATTAGCCGCACCTCCCCATCCTATGATTCCATAAGTTAAAAGTGATTGAACAAGGGCGTAGTACATGCTTAGAAGTTGGTGTATAGGTAGGATCTCCCTAGTCTCTTAAACAAATAGATCATTTTTCTGAGGTTACTGCTAAGATATGCTGTTTGTGCATCCCATCTCATATGTTGATCAATAATAATTCCTAAATATTTTACATTTTTTCTTTTTTTAATAACAACATTGTAGTTACAAACTAAAATTTCTTGTATTATCGGTTGAGTATTATTATAGCTTGTGAATGTAATGAAAGAGCTGTTAGTATAATTTAATGTCAACACATTAGAATCCAACCATCTTTAAATAATATTCATATGGTATTGTGCTTTATCCTTAACATTTTCCCGGTTGTCTGCTTCTTCAAATAATACTCTATCAGCAGCGTATGCAATAATCTTACCTTTACTCGATTTCTCACTAATCAAGTCATTAATGTAAATTGAAAATAAGAGTGGTCCAAATACAGTTCCTTGAGGAATATTGCATGTTACGGTTTCAGGTTGACTTATGATTTTATTTATTTTTACCACCTGTGTCCTATCTTCCATGTAACTCTTCAAATAAATTTAAAGCTGTTCCGCAAATTCCATGTAATTCTAATTTCTTTATTAATATTGTATGATGAACTGTGTCGAATGCTTTAGCAGGATCAAGAAAAACAGCTAGGCATGGCCTAGAATTATCTAAGGCACTATACACATTTTGAGAAATGTAATTGTAAAAATAGTTTTGTCTCAAAAATTACGCCCAAATCTTTACGCATAGTTTTTATTATCAATGTTACAAGTAAAAGTTGTTAAATTGTGCAATTTACTGTAATGCATTACAAAGCATATAGGTACTGATATTTAGAGTGAGATATTACACTAAAATGGTTTCTCACCACTATGAGTAAGTATGTTCCTTAGCAAACTTGTTTTCTGTGGGCATTTACCATTACAAATATTACACTCAAATGATTTCTTACCACTACGAGTAAACATGTGCTTTTGCAAACTTCCTTTTCATGAGCATTTATAACTACAAATATTCCAGTCAAAGGGTTTCTCATCACTATGAATCAGCATGTGCTTTTGCAAATTTGTTTTTTGTGAAAATTTAAAACTACAAATGTTACTCTCAAATGATTTCTCACCACTATGAGTAAGTATGTGTTTCTGCAAACTTGTTTTCTGAGAGCATTTAAAACTACAAATATTACACCCAAATGGTTTCTCACCACTATGAGTCAGCTTGTGCGTTTGCAAATTTGTTTTTAGAGAGCATTTATAATTACAAATATCACACTCAAATGGTTTCTCACCACTATGAGTGAGCATGTGCTTTTGCAAACTTCCTTTTCGTGAGCATTTATAACTACAAATATTACACTCAAATGGTTTCTCACCGCTATGAGTGAACATGTGCTGCTTCAAAGTGCTTTTCTCTGAACATTTATAACAACAAATATTACACTCAAATGGTTTCTCATCACTATGAGTGAGCATGTGCCTTTGCAAATTCTTTTTCTGCGAGTAGTTATAACTACAAATATTACACACAAATGGTTTCTCACTACTATGAGTGAGCATGTGCTTCTGCAAACTTTCTTTTCGTGAGCATTTAAAACTACAAATATTACACTTAAATGGTTTCTCACTACTATGAGTGAGCATGTGCCTTTGCAAATATTTTTTTAAAGAGCATTCATAACTACAAATTTTACACCCAAATGGTTTTTCACCGCTATGAGTGAGCATGTGGGTTTGCAAATTTGCTTTTAGAGAGCATTTATGACTACAAATATTACACTCAAATGGCTTCTCACCACTATGAATCAGCATGTGCTTTTGCAAACTTTCTTTTTGTGAGCATTTATAACTACAAATATTACACTCGAATGGTTTCTCACCACTATGAGTCAGCATGTGCTTTTGCAAACTTTTTTTCAGCGAGCATTTATAAATACAAATATTACACTTAAATGGTTTCTCACCACTATGAGTGAGCATGTGCCTCTTCAAATTTCTTTTTTGTGAGCATTTAAAACTACAAATATTACACTCAAATGGCTTTTCACCACTATGACTGAGCATGTGCTGTTGCAAATGTGCTTTTTGTGAGCATTTATAACTACATATATTACACACAAATGGTTTCTCACCACTATGAGTAAGCATGTGTCTCTGCAAATTTCTTTTCTGTGAGCACTTAAAACTACAAATATTACACTCAAATGGTTTCTCACCACTATGAGTGAGCATGTGCTGTTTCAAATTACCTTTTTGCGAGCATCTATAATTACATAAATTACATTCAAATGGTTGTGGCATATTTATTTTAAATAATAATAGTAATCACTTGTAGGCACATGTTTACATATGGTTGCTTAGTAGCAGAAACATGCAATGATTTTGAAATTTATACAATGAAATACCTACATTCAATCTTTAAGGTGGTTACCAATTACTAATTTTTGTTGCCACCAACAGCTTTGCCATCAACTGCAAACAAAGCATAAATTAGTTTGGCATGCATTTTTTATATTAATCATGTTTTATTCTTACATTTTTATCCTCTTCTTATTATAAATGCTCTATGGGATAGTTGTGCCATAACACCTTTCATTTAACATTTCCAACTCCTACTTAAAAGGAAGTATATTTTAGAATATATGTATACTATTACAGGAATTTATGTAAGTTGTGGCATGCCCTATACGAGTATATAGCATAAGGTTAGTGTAACAAAACTACTGTAAGCACTTTGTGCTAACGTACCATTGAGCGGTACAGACAATTGAAAACACTTGCAAGCACTTCCTTAAAAAACTGCAGTTAAATAATGTAGGCTTACGGAATCACAGTGTGCTACAATACAGCGTTTCCATCCAAAATATGATGTTGGGGCACCTCAATAAGACATATATATATATATATATATATATATATATATATATATATATATATATATATATATATATATATATATATATATATATATATATATATATATATATATATATATATATATATATATATATATATATATATATATATATATATATATATATATATATATATATATATATATATATATATATATATATATATATATATATATATATATATATATATATATATATATATATATATATATATATATATATATATATATATATATATATATATATATATATATATATATATATATATATATATATATATATATATATATATATATATATATATATATATATATATATATATATATATATATATATATATATATATATATATATATATATATATATATATATATATATATATATATATATATATATATATATATATATATATATATATATATATATATATATATATATATATATATATATATATATATATATATATATATATATATATATATATATATATATATATATATATATATATATATATATATATATATATATATATATATATATATATATATATATATATATATATATATATATATATATATATATATATATATATATATATATATATATATATATATATATATATATATATATATATATATATATATATATATATATATATATATATATTATATATATATATATATATATATATATATATATATATATATATATATATATATATATATATATATATATATATATATATATATATATATATATATATATATATATATATATATATATATATATATATATATATATATATATATATGATTAGAAGTAATAATGCGCGTAGAGATATACAAGAAAGTGTTATAATAATGGGATATCGCGCAACAGAGAAGAAAGAAAACATAAGTTGCAGCCGTCTACACGTGTTTCACACTTATTAGTGATCATCAGGACGGCATAGCAGATGGAATAAATATAAAAGCAACTAACTCAGAAAGATGTAATAACACAAGGTTTCACTGATAGCAGCCAACCGCACATTTGCAGTATCGGCCTGAAGACACTGAGTTTTCAGTGCAACAACAAACGTCACTACGGAGGCAGCTAAAGCCACTACCGTGAGACAACCAATCCCAAAGTATAATATCAATGATTAGAAGTAATAATGCGCGTAGAGATATACAAGAAAGTGTTATAATAATGGGATATCGCGCAACAGAGAAGAAAGAAAACATAAGTTGCAGCCGTCTACACGTGTTTCACACTTATTAGTGATCATCAGGACGGCATAGCAGATGGAATAAATATAAAAGCAACTAACTCAGAAAGATGTAATAACACAAGGTTTCACTGATAGCAGCCAACCGCACATTTCTCAGTGTCTTCAGGCCGATACTGCAAATGTGCGGTTGGCTGCTATCAGTGAAACCTTGTGTTATTACATCTTTCTGAGTTAGTTGCTTTTATATTTATTCCATCTGCTATGCCGTCCTGATGATCACTAATAAGTGTGAAACACGTGTAGACGGCTGCAACTTATGTTTTCTTTCTTCTCTGTTGCGCGATATCCCATTATTATAACACTTTCTTGTATATCTCTACGCGCATTATTACTTCTAATCATTGATATTATACTTTGGGATTGGTTGTCTCACGGTAGTGGCTTTAGCTGCCTCCGTAGTGACGTTTGTTGTTGCACTGAAAACTCAGTGTCTTCAGGCCGATACTGCAAATGTGCGGTTGGCTGCTATCAGTGAAACCTTGTGTTATTACATCTTTCTGAGTTAGTTGCTTTTATATTTATTCCATCTGCTATGCCGTCCTGATGATCACTAATAAGTGTGAAACACGTGTAGACGGCTGCAACTTATGTTTTCTTTCTTCTCTGTTGCGCGATATCCCATTATTATAACACTTTCTTGTATATATATATATATATATATATATATATATATATATATATATATATATATATATATATATATATATATATATATATATATATATATATATATATATATATATATATATATATATATATATATATATATATATATATATATATATATATATATATATATATATATATATATATATATATATATATATATATATATATATATATATATATATATATATATATATATATATATATATATATATATATATATATATATATATATATATATATATATATATATATATATATATATATATATATATATATATATATATATATATATATATATATATATATATATATATATATATATATATATATATATATATATATATATATATATATATATATATATATATATATATATATATATATATATATATATATATATATATATATATATATATATATATATATATATATATATATATATATATATATATATATATATATATATATATATATATATATATATATATATATATATATATATATATATATATATATATATATATATATATATATATATATATATATATATATATATATATATATATATATATAGACTGTAATAAGCAACGAGGTAATAATAGAACAGGAGAGAGCCATGCTAATGATTCCTTCTAGTCCAAAGTGGTAACTAAGTATGGCCGCCATGTGCCATTGGCGTGCGGACATATTTTGCATGGGGTACTTACAAATTTAAATAATACACTGTTAAACATTTTTAAAGATTATTTATTTACTCATGACATTTTTATTAATGTTTTATATTTGACAGATGGGGCTCAGAAGTAAAATTTTATACAATAAATTGAAAGAGCTGAATTAATTTTAAAAGCAATTTTGTTTAGGAGTCTACAAGTAAATTTTTTATCTTATAAAAATAATTGAACACAAACATTTTCAGTTTTAGATTTTCTGAATATATTTAGTAATAAAATAACATATTTAAATTTAAATATTTTATTGACCCTTAAAAAGAATCAGTTTGGTATAGAAACTTCTAATTTTTTCAGCTTGAGAAACATTTTTTGCTGCATAATGCAACCTTATATTAACATAACAATTAATTATACTTTTTATTAACAATAATAAATGATTTTGAATAGGATTTGTATCATACATATGGTCTTTTAGGCTTGCAAAAATATTCTTGTCGCAAGCTTCATTTAAAACAGCATTGATTATGCATGCTGTATTTATTCTACTTATAATGCTTTTCCTCATAAGTTTTTCCGACATCAGACATAATTTTATTACATCATGGCTAGGATATATAAGACCTCCCTTATCTTTAAAACTAATAAAACTTTGTAATAATTCGGATTTGTTACCATACAATACCGAAATACATTTTTCACATTGGATCTTCCTTGTAATGCTACGTACTACAAATCCACTTATATAAATAACTACATTTTCTACATATGTAGACAAAGCACTAGTAGTGAAAAAATAATCATGCTCCAGTTGGCTTTGCTCAGAAAAGTTCAAATGGTCTTCAATATTTGATGAACTTTCCTGAGAAATGTTCAAAGAAACATTTTCGTTTATCTCATCTTCAGGTGAAGATTTTGTACATGTGGTAATATTATTTAAAATATTTATTTGCTGCAGTGGCACACAGTTACCCAACCCCCCATCTCGAACTTCTGCACGTACAATTAGTTTTTTATAAGCAGCAGTAAATTGACGAGTTGTTGGGTTATTGTTACTACCGCCACATGCTCTAATTAAACCAAAAAATAATTCTAAATGGTCTTGGCTACACTTATATACCGGTATATATTTTAAAACATTATTATCTCCTGCAACATACTCCTGAAACATCCCTATAATGGAGGTAAAACACACAAGTAAACCTAAAAAACCAGTCTTTCTATTAGAGTTAATTAGTAGCTCTCCAGTAGAAAGCTTTAAACCTAATATAACTTCAGTTAGTTCATTGCTAAATTCTATGATTTTTGCAATATTATGCTGATTTAATGCCTGTTTGAATTCAAACTCTGTAATCTTGTGAGAATTCAATATATCAAATGCATCATTTACAATTTTTATGAATTTAGCAGTTTCGGTACAATTTTGAAAAGCTTCTAATTTCAAAATATTTTTACAATATAAAAGTGGTTCGGCCACAGAATTGCTTAATAATTGCGTTGCCAGTTTCATTTTCATTTTTTGTTTAAAAAAATTGATATGAGACCGTCGCAATTTATTAGCTAAATGCAAGCCTTCGTCTTCTTGTAGTTGATTTAACTTTTCTACATAACTAAAGTTAATTGTTCTACTCCCATTAAATAATACTTTTCTCTCTCCAAACGTATTTCTAATTAATTTTAACATATGGCATGGATCAGGCAATATATATATTTTTTTATTATCATGCATAAAATAAGTAACTAGAGATTCTAGTTCTAACTTACATCCTAAAATATTTGCCATTGTAAAATTTGACGGTAAACCATCAAATGTTAGATTTGATATGTCAACATGGCATGATGTGACAACATCAATGCATCTTGATACTAACGATGCTTTTTGGGCACTATTTAGGCCATTGATAAAAAAATAGCCAACCGGTACTTTCCAAGTATCATTAATTGCCACCAACATAAACACTAGTACCTCTTTGGCAACATCAAGTTGCTGACAATCAATAGTCGATCCAAAATCAACATAGCCATGTAGATGATGTCCATCCCATTCAGTATGTTGGCGTATGGCCATTTCGTCCATTACTAAAGAACATATTAATTTCTGCTCCTGTGACTTAGCTTTCACTGTTTTTAGATCTAATACTTCTTTGGTAAAACCAGGGCCAGCATCAATAGCAGAATACCATTTAGATAAAGTTTTAATGTGTGGTAAACAATTTTGAAATGTTTGACGAACATATTGGTATGCTCTTGGTGAAAAGAAATGTAAGGTAACTGCAAACTTTCTTATCTCTTCTCCATATTTCTTACTTACTTTCATTGCTTTTGCTCTACAAAACATGCGATTAAGTAGTTCTTGATGTTTACCAAAGTTATCCATTATTACACTAACATGGTCTTCATTAAGGAATTGCTTCTTTTGTAACTCCTTTACTACACTACTCAGTTGAAATATTCTTTTCTTTTGATACCAACATCGCTTTTGTAATACTCGTATTCGTTTTGCACGAATGCAGTCCTTACGCTGCAATTCTTTAATTTTGCGTTTAAGCGCAACTTTTCTTGGAGTATCTACTTCAGCTGAAGTACCAGGTGGAGGGGTCTGTGAACGTATAGTATCTGGAGTTGATAAAGCAGTAAATGCTGGAAATTCCTGAATCCCAGTGTCAAAAGATGCAGAAGGTCCAGGCTGAGATTCGTCCTTAGGAAGTCCAGTAGTAGGCACTAAAGCTCTATCCTATAAAAACAGAATATAGATGTAGATTGCTTTTTATTTCAGTCATCTCAATTATTAATTAACGTCAAGTTTAATAGTATAAATAGGTATACAACTTCATTAGAAAAAGTCAGATTTTATGTATTAAAAAACTTATAGGTATAGGTAGACATATCACTACAGTAGGGGATTTCATTTTAGTTTCCACCTTAAGCATAAACATAGCAGCTTTATTTTTTTTTCAATGGAATAAGTTTTTTTTTTGTTGTTTCTTGGCTTTGGAAACCACGTCCATTCGGCCAGTACATCTTTCTATGTATAAATTACAGTATCATATGATATGGCTAAAGATAAAACGTCGACAAATTCCAGGAGTAAAGGAATAACTTGAATTATAATTATAATTTTTAATTATAATTACTTTTTAATTTATTTTATATAACCATTTTTTATTTAAATCTTATCATAGGAGTTTATAAAAATATCTACAAAGAAGTGCCTTCATAACAAGTCTTCAGAAATTCCAAATATCTTAAACATATTTTACCTGTACATAAATGTATTTCAGTGAGGGATTTCAAAACTTCTTTTAAATTGAAAATAAACAGGTTTTATCTTTTGTTGCCCAGAAAGATGTACCTACTTTTGTTGCTCTATTCTTTTGTTATTTATGGTTTCCTAGCTTGGTATATTGTATACATCTGGAAGTTATTACATTTACTGTTATCCCTTTGGGAAAAGTAAATATGTACCCAACAGAAACTTAGTGTTTGCAAAAATACAAATATGTATATTTAATGTATTCAGAAGTAAATATGAGCAAAGAAAAATGTAACCTAAACTGCATAGAAAATTCAAAAATCTCAGAATATCTAGTCAAAAAATATATAAATTTATTTAAATCCAGCCTTTCTTCATTAGCTTTAGAATTCATAATTTTGTGAGAAAGAAAAACTCGAAAATAATACTATTTAGGAGTGAATGTTCATAAATCATAATATAAAAAACTGTTCAACTTACATATTTTAATCTTGTTATGTGTATAGTAGGGATGGAGTTCTTTTTAAGTTGTATTTTGTTCATTGAAGACTTGTCAAAACAACTTTCTTCAAAATGTTGTGAGCATATAAATGAATTTTTGGTAGGTTCCCAGTCAGATTTGCCAACAAACTTAATCCACGCCTTCCTTATTTCACGATTTACAGGAAACCTGCATAAGAAAAATAATTAATTAAAAGCAGTATTTAACAAAATGGAAATTACGCTTGTTACGCCACTGGACATGCACGCTTGACAAACAAAATAAATCTAACTTTTAGTGCATTATTAATTTTTTATATTAGAAGTAGAAGTAAATTGTTATCTTACTGATGAAGAGAGAACTTCAGTTCTTTTATTTTTGGCGTTTTAGAACGTCCACAAACCACGCAATTCACCATTGTCCGCAACACTTTTAATGATACGTACATACACTAACCTTAAAACTAGTAATGTCTTTTAAATGTTATCTTTTAATAGTTTCTGTAAATACAGTTTCAAATTAAATATACAAATCGTTCTAATCTCGTTTATAACACCATAAAACACAAAATACACGGCACAACTTCAAACTGCCGGATGTCAACCAACAACCATCTTGCAGTAACTAACCTACCGCAAAGTGGTAACTTCCGTCTAGAGAAGCTGCATTTCCCCAACTACCTTAGGCTCTCTCCTGTTCTATTATTACCTCGTTGGTAATAAGTGTTGCAGGAGTTTTGACAAGTAAGAACTCTGAGCTAAAATATTTTGTAACATTCAAAAACACTTAATTGAGATGAAAAAGTAAAGCAACTAAAATGTTTCTAACCTTTCCATAAAAATGGACAAATGCTGCTGATACAGTTGTATTGTACTTAATTACATGCAGTTGTTTAATTACAATTAATTGTATGTAATATAGCCTCGGTAGACGGTAGTGTCTCAGAATACTCTAGCGATACAGATGCGTAGGATATACTCCAGATTCTGTAAGTTCCAAAGCACGTCACATCCAATGAACTCAATACTACGTAACTGGAAAGGCGCCAGACCTAGCGTGACGCGAGGCACACGCTGGAGATAGGCAACCCGCCTACTTGTGGTATTTCTTTCCTTGTCTAACTTGTTGAAGACAGTTACGTCCCTACTCACGTCAAAGGCAATTGCCACTCACAAAATTTAATTTTAACGATTTCATGATTAGGATCAATCAGATCAACTACGGTAGACAAAATAAACGATGAGGAAAATTGGTTAGATCAACAGAAAGTACAAATTTATTTAAAATAAGCATTATTACCGTCTCAGAATGGAAAATATCTATCAGTCAATCTTTCATTAAATCAGAATATCTTCTACGTCCTGGAGGTACTGTTTCATTTTTATGTTGGTTTATTAATAACTCCAAGGGAAAACCTAGAAAAATAAATTTATTAACTATCATAAGATTAACTAGTAGACAAGAATACCTTTAAAATAATTTTCCATCACAGATGTTAAACTTCCATTTGTGCAATTGTTTTCTTTTAATATTTTAATTAAGTGTTCCATTGATTTAATTTTCATCTCTTTACGTTTCAACTTTTGTTTAAGGGTTTTCACTTTCCTTTTTAAAATATTATCTGACGCCAAAGCATACTTTGTTTGGGTTTGTGCATCCAACATCTTACTTGCTTGTTCACTGTCACATTCCATATTTTCTGTTTTCTAAAAGGTTTAAATAATATGTAGATAAAAAGTGATTATCTATAATTATTATGTACTAACCTGATCTTGACCTTCGATAAAATTAATTTGTTTTCGAAGTAGTACTCTTCGGGCCTTTGTATTTTGTTGCAATAAATGTTTTGGAAAATTTCAGGACGTTTAAATGGAAATCTGTGTGAAATAACCAATAGAATAACAAACACTCGCACAGGCATAACAAAACCTAAATAATATAATATCCAGTTTACTTACGAATGAAACTGAACATTTATTCTCTTGTCGTGTAAATTTTTGCATCCGTAAGCCACGCAATATTGTACCATTTTTGCTGGTAATTATTTCTTCTAGTTTTCTTGAGACACGGTAAGATAAACTACAAAACTGCACTAATGTCAAATAAACCATGTGCGCTTTCACAGAACGTCAGGTAGAGACCAGGTAACAAACAAATTAGTAAGAAGAGTAATATCAACGTGCATTGCGTTCTATTGCGCCTGACACAAACTTTGCCACGGTATTGGATGGCTTGCGTCCTTTCCAGTTACGTGTAGTATAGAGTTCATTGGTCACATCCTATGTCATAACCTCAAACGGCGTCATTATTTTAGTATGTTTACATTCTTTACATGAGTATTTATGTATATGCAACCAATTTAGCAGATGCATATACGTTTGTGTTGCCAAGTATACAAAAATGAAAATAAAAATCGATTGTAGATTGATATGTAAACGAGAAACAGCAGTATTGCCAATAGTCGAAAGACAAATATGAAAATCATACGCAGTCAATTCTTTTGCAGTTTGCATTTTGAGTATATAAACTAAAAATATAATAGACTGGAATAAATAAAATGATGTTTTTACTGGATTACAGTAAAACCTACATGTAAAATTACACGTGGGATTGTAATAACTCAAAATAACCTTTAAAATAAGCACTCTTATATTTATTTTTGTCAAGTTTACAAAAACCGCCTTTTAAGAATTTAAAAAGATTATTGATGACATGCATCGGAACTTACAAGGTATGAAGTATAGCACTTTGATCTTTGTTGGTCCAAATTTCATGACCTCGACCCCATTGTTTAGGTAGTATACTGGCGCGAAATTCAAAATATAACGTTTTACAAAACTTACAATAACCTCAAAATAATTGAAACGGCAAAAGATTGATTTAATAACTTTCAAACTCAGATTTGAGTAAAAAATCAAAACAAGGAATGTTAACTATGCTGAATGTTTTTTTGAGTTAACAGATTATAATCAATTAAATAAAAAAATAGCATTGTTTGTTTAATAATAATTAAACAAAATTCTATCATTCTATTTTACAGGTCTAACTCCTTTTAACACGTATTTCGTATAATTGTTATGTAAATTGCAACCATACCACTGAAAAGGATTCAAAGTAACAGAGCTAAAAGTAATCCAAGCACCAGGGCAAAAAAAGTAGGTTGATAATGCAATATTCTACAGAATTAATTTTCTTGTTGGAAAAGTTCGGCGGTGTCCCCTAAATGTAACGTCAAGTTGGCGGGACGGGGGTGGTTGAGCATTAGCCGCCATCTTGGAAAACACGTCTTATCAAATATCTCGTGAACCGTGCATCGTGCGACAAAAATAGTACAGATCATTTTGGTAGATAATAACATTTTCTACAACTTTTATTCGAAACCTTTTCTGTATACTGCATAGGTTTATATTTATAGCGCGCCAAACTTTTTCCAACATGGTTATTGCTAAATATATAGTTAACGGTTGATGATACATTAAAAATGGTAATAACTAAATTTGTAGAACACAAAATTTCCAATAAAATTATTTGAAGATTTTTTCTATAAAATTGATACTTTAAGAGCTCTAGCTCGGTAAACTATTGCACCGTGTGAATTATCACTTGTAATTACACGAGTGCTTCGAAATTATCGATTTGTAATACGAACGTTGATTAGCAACCACGAGTGTCATTTTTTGACGTTTTAATTTCCCGACGTGCAACGGATAGAAATTTGTCAAAAAATGACACGAGTGTTGCGTTTTAATCAACTTGAGTATTACAACAGATAATTTCAGAAGCACGAGCATGTAATTCGGTAAGATTATTTCATGATACAGTTGTTTATTTAAGCATCTACTTAGCGTTGTCACGAAGATAAAAACAGTCGAAAAGGACAATAAAAAATTATCGAATTATCGCTGTAATCCAAAAAATAAAGCCTTGCGATTGGTCATAAACGAAGTAGAATGAAATAATCACTTGTAATTACACGAGTGCTTCGAAATTATCGATTTATAATACGAACGTTGATTAGCAACCACGAGTGTCATTTATTGACGTTTTAATTTCCCGACGTGCAACGGAGGGAAATTTGTCAAAAAATGACACGAGTGTTGCGTTTTAATCAACTTGAGTATTACAACAGATAATTTCAGAAGCACGAGCATGTAATTCGGTAAGATTATTTCATGATACAGTTGTTTATTTAAGCTTCTACTTATCGTTGTCACGAAGATAGAAACAGTCGAAAAGGACAATAAAAAATTATCGAATTATCGCTGTAATCCAAAAATAAAGCCTTGCGATTGGTCAAAAACGAAGTAGAATGAAATAATCAGTGGAAATGTTGCTCGTAGTACACGGAAAACATTTGATAACACATAAAACGGCGAAAAGTGTTCAGAAAAATGACAATACTGTGTAGTGAATCTTTTTATACCATCATTTATAGATCTTTCTTACTTGCATGGATTAAACGTATCATCACAAAAAATTGATTAATTTATCGTCATTATTATTTTTGTTATTATTAATTTTTATGATGTACGTAACGTACAAACAATTGTATCTTGCCGCATTGACAATTTTTTATTATTGTTGGTTACCATAAAAAGTAATCGTCATCTTAAATTTATAAAATTAGTTTCCTTTCGGAATGATTCATAATAATCTAGACGCTTTGAATATTGATGTTGTTTTCATGCGAGTTTCTGATCTTCATTAATAATATTCAAAACATATCTAGTTACTATGTATGTTTGCTAAAATATCTCATTCATATTGAGAATTTCTCGCTATGGCGATAGTGGTTTCCCGGTAGCTCAGTTGGTAGAGATACCACCTAGATAGTGGAGGATCCTGGGTTCGATCACCAGCCGGAACGATATATTTTCCAATATGAATTTGCATTCAAAATGTAATATTAAAATAGTTACAAATATAATTTATCACATCGTTTCAAACTCTTTTAACGTATATTTATCTTCCGGTTTCTTTATGCTTTTAACAGCAGGTGATACCTTCCTAATATGTTTCGTCTCTCTCATCTTCTTTGCTCGCAATTTCTCTTTGCGAGGTGTTATGTCGAACCGTACCGTAAGTAGGTATAGCAGCACCTGAGTCCAGTCCTTCCACTTTTTTAGGCCACGCCCACTGCGCTCTGATTGGTTGTCGATCATCTTGGATGACACGCCTACTGCTCTCATGTACTAAAACAACGCCCAGATAACACCTATCGCAATGAAATATTACCTAGGACTTTGGTCTCTCGATACCTTTGTCGCATGTCTCTCTCTCTCTCTCTCTCTCTCGTTCTAACATTAGCAACGCCTACTGCTCTCTCATTGGATATTCCTTACAGCAGTTTAGCAACCGTTCGATCTGCATTTATCCCTACCCCAAGCGTTTAGTGACTTTTAGTACCTCGCTTTCTGTCGGATCTAGGGACTTTCGTATATATCTCTCTAATCTAGTAGTAACGTTTGTCTGTTAAGGGGCGAGATCAAAGCAAAATATCATCACGCGTGCACGCTGTTTCAATCAACAACAACCTTTCGCGAAGAGACCTGCGTATTACACCAAAACAATAACTTCAAGGCTTCAACAAGCAAACACCTATCACTATGTATTATTACCAGCGGAATTAACTATTCTATACTAATCCCAGTGAACTAACCATAAAAAGATATCTATAACTCGTGAGACATCATACAATATATATTTGGGAAAGTTCTTTCAACAGCAATAGTAACAACAGTGACAGTTTACGGCTCGATAAAACACAACATGTACCTAGCTCTTTTAGGCTGACTGTCCACTTTGCACGTTCGGTCATTCAGAGCTAGTACGTCTCTCTTCGTGAAGATACCTAAACAGTTTTATCGAACCGTAAATCAAGCTATCCATCAGTTGCTACTGCCGGCGTAAGAACAATCAAAGCAGCCAAAAATAAATCAAGGGGACAGAATTAACAATAACAAACATCATAATGAACCAAGTACGTAACCGTCTACAATTAACACCGGCTTCAGTCAACTCGATCATAATAATAATTTTGATAATAAAAAAAAATTCAACATGATTTACGATTTACTTCAAATGAAAAAGCTTACCCAAGTTTATATATAAATGAAGTAATTAAGTAACAGAATTGTATCACTATTCATCACAGGTAACAAGCAGAAAAATGAAAAAAAAACTAGCTCTAATACAGAAAAATAACTTACCCAAGTTAACATTTATTCATTATTCAAAGAAGTGTGACCTAATTATAAATGTATGCAAGATAAATGCCTCGAGCGGAGCGCCCACATCTGTTAAAACGAATGCAGGTGCAGTAGCAAACCCACGGCCACGTGTGCGCACAGCAAGCGCCCACATATATCAAAGCAGGAAGCAGCTGCAATACTCAGAACTGTATCTAATGCATTTTCTATGAATTCCTAGAGGAAGTAGAAGTAGAATGCTATCATCACGTAGGCACAGCCCACGGCCACGTGTGGTCAACTGAAGGATTTTTACGTCCACAGAAAGAGTATATAAAGACCAGAGCTTTGTGGGACAAATCAGTCTGAGTTACGACGGGCTTAAAGATAGAAATTGTTTACCAGGGTAAATGTTTACCTTCTTTCAAGCTATACTCACCCAGAAAGCCGTAGAAGCCATGTTTACTGTTTACCTCGGTCTTTCTGAACATCATTATTACCAGTTTTAAGTTGAAATTGTATAATAGTATTTAAGTGATTATGCAAGTGCATATTGTGTAATTTCACGACAAATAAATATCTTATTGTACTTAACAGTAAACTGTGTTCATTTTGTAACTTGGACTACGTCTTTTGCGTTTTTAAAATAAAATACCATTGTTAAAAACGCCTTTCTTCGTCAAGAAAAGTTAATTCCCAGCTCGCCAAAACAAACACGTTTAAATTAAACAGTAAAGCTGAATATTTACACTTTTACCTTCTCACCAAAACAACAAACACTTTTAGATTAAAGCGAAAAAATCGATTATTAATCTTTCAAACCATCGTTGTAACAGGAATAATATTTGCACATCTACACATATGCAATGTACAGGACGGATTGCATTAGATAAAATCTTATATTCCACTGCAACCTACCAACGACAAGGGTTGGTCAATTAAAACATACCGCCATAAGCCATGCTTTAGCCATTCCTTAAGAAACAACCGGTAAACAAGTCACGGCTTGTCGTTGACATCATAGCCAGGTATCTACCTTACCCTTTCTCTACCTGGGATTCAATTTTAAAAATGCATTCACTTCCATAAGAAAGTGTAAAACGCGACCCTTTGTCCCAAATAATAATTAAGCTGATTCTATAGCAGGCAATTTTACTATTGAAATTCCATCAGTATAAAACAATTGAAATATGTGTGTTTATCGAGTGTAAGAATGGATTTAAATCCGAACCTTTTTCTACCTGTAAAATCTCAATAAATTACTAACTTTTTAGCAAGATTTCGAAAACCTTATTACGAGATAAATTTAATAATCAGTATATGTAGTTACTAAAAGTAGGATAACAGTACTACAATCACTAAATAAAAATAAGACCTAGCTTTAACTAAACGGTATGTAAGAGCTTTCGTTTCTTTACAGGTAGAACAATATGACGTATCATTCTGATATTGTAAACTAAGTTACATCAAAAGAGCATCCATATGTTGTTGTTGAAATTAATCTGTAAGAGTATCAACACAGCTGAAAAAGTATGTTGTATTGTGTAATAGTTCGTACAATATGGTATTTTTTACATATAGGAAATATATCAAATTGTTATTTTGATTGAATAAACGACTGTTAATATTATATTTAAATTAATATTTAATAGAATGATATAATAATTATTGATTTGTATATAAAAAAATACATAAAACATAAGAAACAAGTTGTTTACGAAGAATATGCACGCTCCATAGTGACGCACGTTATAATCACATTATCGCAAATAGATAAGATCATATTACATTTCATGTTAAGACTATATTACATTTCATGATAAGACTATATTATCTTTCATGAGAACAGCTTTAGTATCAACTCTCTCGTGAGAATTGTGTAGGCAGATAAGATTGTATCACTGTATAAATACCTCTAGTTTAATCTTAAGAAACTCAGTCTTTAATAAGTGTTTAATTAGTCTTAGTTCAAGATCATCTAGGCGTGGACTTCAAAATTGTTCTACTAGAAAACATAAAGACTCATTCGAGTAATAATTAATTGTGTTTTGTTTAGTATCATTTAAATGTGAATTCTAATATTGTTCTGTTAAGTGTGTTAATTCAAATCTAATTATTTAAACTCGTCTTACTCATTTAAATAATTGCTGACAAAGTAATATTATACACATTTGTATTGTGAATGTAAAAAGAGAAAAACATTTCTCTTCATTATAAATAATAAATTATATTCTACGACTGCAAACGAAATATATAAATTTGTTTTATTATATTAAATAAATAAATAAAGTTTTTAAAAAACCTACGGCCATAGAATATAATAAAACTCCATTCTTTTATATGATCAGTGAACTATTTATTAAAGTTTGCTTTACAATAGAAAATATATTTATTAGAGCCATAGTTATAGATATCTCACGAGTTATAGATATCTTTTTATGGTTAGTTCACTGGGATTAGTATAGAATAGTTAATTCCGCTGGTAATAATACATAGTGATAGGTGTTTGCTTGTTGAAACCTTGAAATTATTGTTTTGGTGTAATACGCAGGTCTCTTCGCGAAAGGTTGTTGTTGATTGAAACAGTGCGCACGCGTGATGATATTTTGCTTTGATCTCGCCCCTTGACAGACAAACGTTTACTACTAGATTAGAGAGATATATACGAAAGTCCCTAGATCCGACAGAAAGCGAGGTGCGAAAAGTCAGTAAACGCTTGGGGTAGGGATAAATGCAGATCGGACGGCTGCTGAACTGCTGTAAGAAATAACTATTGAGAAAGCAGTAGGCGTTGCTAATGTTAGAACGAAAGAAAGACATGCGAAAAAGGCATCGAGAGACCAAAGTCCTAGGTAATATTGCATTGTGATAGGTGTTATCCGGGCGATGTTTTAGTACATGAGTTTCTTGCAGATTTGAAATTTTATATTTCATTATTTTTCTATTAGAGAGGCTTATGGACATGTAAGGCTAACTGTCCGCGAAAAAGAACTGAATCCTTTTCTACAGTGATCTATTAGCCTATTACCTTTAAAATATACAATAGGCCGTAGTAATTGTCTATTAGGTATTTGACATAACTAATTGATTTTACGAACTTTAGGGAGTTCCTTCCCGCCTTTAAGACGAGCCGAAGCTCGAATAATTGAGTTACGCTCAATTAGCGCGCATTGTCACTACACTAAACAATGCTATCAGTAACTCACTGGTTGGAGCGAGATACTATCCATACTCTACTAGCTCTCCAGGCTAATACCGGAGCGATAAACGTGCTCACCCGTCGGCTCCATCTCCGAGGAGGCTGTGAGGGACTTATCACACGACCAAGGAGATTTCACTTAGTCTAGCTTCAGACTAATCCCCCAACATGCTGTCCCAAGCTGTTGGGAGCCACTGCCCGATCGAATCCAACCTCAATTATGGCCCGATGGTGTGTGGGAGGCTTATGGACAGTTAGGTGCAAAGAGTTTCTTAAACTATTATAATATTGTATGACGTCTCATGGGTTATAGATAGAAACCCTTCAATTAGATTCTGGCCAATGCGTTGCCACGGTGCCCGCCATTTTATATCACAATAGGGTCAATGACATGCATTTTACTGCTAAATAATGTTTTATATATACGAAAACATTTAACAATATTTCGTGTTCTTTAATTGAGTCAAATACCGTTCACATGTGTGCCAATGTTTGGCAGTGTAACCATTATTTGTGCCCTTTTCAAATTTGGTGCCACGTGTTGTGATATACAGTGGCTGCCTTGGCCAGCCTCTAATTGAAGGTCTCTAGTTATAAACCTAGACAAAACTATATTATAGATGATTATCTTTAATGGACTGTATTGTTTCCATAGTTACCATTCGATATCTTAGTAGGTGGTCCACGCGGGTAGATGGCGCTGTTTTCAGAAATTTTTTAGGTAAACGATCCAAGTGGCAATAGTAAAATTGGGTAATGTAAAAAAAATAAAAGATAATCTGACTTGTTTCCATGGTATTGTAAAAATAATTTGTCATCATCTTTGGCAAAAAATTTGCAAATGAATTATTATTGTAGAAAGTATTTAGTCACTTCTAATATTTGAATTGAAATGTATGGAAATGAAAACTTCGAAAGAAATAATCGTCATACACTACATGGAAAAGTGATCGAATACGTCATATACATGTTGTGCAAGAAGACGTTTAATAGTCTGTTAAAAAAAGAAGCCATTGTAATACTCTCCCTTCCCAATAAAAATATGAAATGATATCTTTGAGTTGAGAACCGCAAGTGTAACTGAAGGTAAGAACAAACTATTATAGAAGTTACTGAAGTGAAATGAAGAACTAGAATAACACAAACATTATTCTTCAGCTCAAAAATCAAATTTAAACTTTATACCTGAACCAGAATCGTCCCTAAGGTCGGTCAGCCGGGCGTATGCCCGGGGTCCGGGAGGTAGTGGGGCCCCGCAATGAGCTACCTTATTTTAATCAACACAAAGAAATGATATAAAAAAGTAACTAATGATAGATATGAACAGCAATCTAGTTAATTTGATTGTTTGAAGTTAAACGTTCAGTAATATATACTCAATATTCCTATAATTTTAAATGCTCGTAAATGATTGTATTTTTTTAACTGTTTTTAATTTTTAGCGCCATAAATTAGTTAATGGTCCATGTTGATGGATGGAGTTTTGGATACAAAAGTTAGTATGGAACATAACCATCTATTACATGTTGTTTGCCTATGGTTATATATAGAGTCACTACATCTAGTTACCTAGGCCAGTTGGTTGACCAGAGTACCGCAAACCGCCACCATATTGAGGCAAATGAAGCACGAAATTGTTAATTATTTGTTCTGTATTAAATTTAATCAAATCCACGTTTACTTTAAAAGGTATTTCTTATTCAGAAAGATCAAACCTCTAATATGTCAAACACGTAAAACGTTGTTTTAGTTTGCCCATTATTAAAAATCACCTTTCTCTGCCCCAATATGGCGGCGGTTTGCGTTACTGTGATCGACCAGCTGGCCTAGGTGACTAGATGCAGTGACTCTAGTTATAAATATCCTCACGCGACATCTATTAACAATTACCCATAAATCCGTAGATGATAATATAGTTTTCTAACACTTACAAGTAGGTATTGGGTCGCTTGAGCTGACCCCCACTCCTTTTATGCAAATGACCCGCGATCTAATTAATATTCAAATGAGGCGTGGTCTAATTAAATGCGCGAATTAAATGAACCAATTAAATTAATTGATCTAATTAAATTAATTCACGGTATCATTTACATATCTCCTCTCTCATTTACATATATGATTTCTCATATGCATGCGCGAATTAAATTAATTCACTGTATCATTTACATATCTCCTCTCTCATTCCTCATATGCATGCGCGAATTAATTTAATTCACGGTATCATTTACATATCTCCTCTCTCATTTACATATATGATTTCTCCTATGCATGCGCGAATTAAATTAATTCACGGTATCATTTACATATCTCCTCTCACATTTACATATATGATTCCTCATATGCATACGCGAATTAAATTAATTCAGGGTATCATTTACATATCTCCTTTCTCATTCCTCATATGCATGTGCGAATTAAATTAATTCACGATATCATTTACATATCTCCTCTCTCATTTACATATATGATTCCTCATATGCATGCTCGAATTAAATTAATTCACGGTATCATTAGCGTATCTCATCTCTCATTTACATAACTGATATCTCATTCTGTACATCTCATTTTATATATTATTTGTCATCTCTCATCTCTCTCTCATAAATTTATTTTAAAATAAATCAGTCCTATTTGATATTTATCTACAGGTCATCATGTAATTCTGCGAAAACAATTTAAGATGTAGAAACGTAATAATAAAAATTTATTTTCAACTATTCAAAGTAACTCTAAAAGGTACTGTCAATCAACTGTCGGATTAGCTCTGTTGCATTAGACCTGTTTAAATATACGGCATAAACATTTAAAATACGGTTTACAAGTAAAGCAAATTCTAATTTGAAAGAAAACAATTAGGGTCGTTATGATTTCATAAAATTTTATTCAAGTGAATCGTCTTAAGAATATAGAATACTGTAGAGCGTTATTTTTAAAATTCAAAAAACATTTTCTGTAGCTAAAACTGGTTAAGAAGTTACTTTCATACTAATCATGTAATAGGTGTTAACCGTAAAAGCAATTATCAAGTTGAAATTTTTGTAGGTGCATTAATCATTTTCGTCTTTTAAAACGACATCTTTACAAGAATAATAAATTATTGTTTTAAATAAGTATTGACAATAACTAACACTTTGTGTTAATCACGAGTTATTCATAAAGAAACTTCACGGAATTTCAATACAGATGTAAAGGTTAAATGGTTACACGTATATTTTAAATACCTTTTATTTATTTATTTAAAAATTAAAAGCTTAAAGAACACTCTTAACAAAAGGAATAGCTTCTCGAAGATAACACACTATTGAATGACAAATTTTGAAATGTATTGTTGTTAAAAACATAAAACTTAGAAAAGGAATATTGTGTAATACCTTTTTAAATTCAAAAACTTATTTGAAATCTTGTAAAAATATTATAAATGTTTTTAAGTAGAAACTCCCATTTAGGTATGTTTATCTTACAGGAACAGAATATTATAGTCAATCATTAACATCTTAAACCACATAAAATTAGAGATAAAAATTTATCCTGTGTATTGATGAAAACTCAAATATTCACGGAAATATAACAATCGGTACATATAACGATACTAATCAGTCTAACGCAGAATATATATTTTATATTATACAAACGGCTAAAAAAGAATAGGTACAATCGGATTATGTTCATACCAAGCTCACTATGATTATTATAAACATCTTAACAGAATAAAAAAGGCGATATGAATATAACTTATAGGATTTAATCAAACTAGAAAAATATCGATATATATATATGTTGAGAAATAATTATACTATGCGTTTAAATGTTTAAGTTCATCATAGCCTGCATCTCCTAAAATATGAGCGTTATACACATGTTTGAAATTCAATTCATCTTGCTTAAAGAAAATAAGTAAGTTTGCGTTATCCCTTATCAAATGTTTCGGTATCTTTGCATATGTCTGACCTAAATAAAACGAGTCAACACCTTTATGTCTACCCATACTAAAATATTCTCTAATTTTTTCCTGATTGTCACAGATAATATCGTCGAAAATGAATACTGAATTAGGTTTGATGTTGCTAGGACTGATTACATCATCCTTTTCGCCATATTTAGGTTGAAATAAAGACTTGGCGTATAGGTAGATATTTTCAAATTTTAATTCGTTTTCATTAGTTAGTAAACCTAACAAGACATTAGTTTTACCACAAGAAGAAGGTACACTCAAAATTGCTCTATAGGAAACAGATAAAAGCTTACAATGCTTGCTCTATATAAAACGTCATATATAAAATTAGAGATTATCTCTATTGCATTATTATTATCTTAGCATCTTTTCATTTACAATTATCTAGTAAAAATGTATTGTTTAATACGACAGAAAGGAATTTAGTGAGTTAGTCATAAAGAAACTTCACGAGGAATCTCAGTAACTTGTTTAGTATTTCTGCTTTCAAATGAATCATAGAGATTTGATGTACGCTTCATTAACTTTTAAAACAACAATTGTTACTTAAGACAAAGTGTTTTTATAATAACAGATTTCTTTGTGTTATTTTAAACGTTGTTCGTCGAGCGGTGAGTCAGTCATGTGGATACTTAAATGAGTATAAAGCTTAGAAATTTTTATATCTCAAATCAGTACGAAAGTGTTTTCATAGAGAAAACAACTATTATCAACACAGCTATCCAGAGTTTAACAGTGTATATTTAATTTAATCAGGTAAGTTATTATGATTTTATGTTTAACGATCTTTCCACTACTATTTACCTGCTATATCTATAATATGTAAATGTTCTACATTTGTTTATGTAAACTAATCATTTGAACTTTTTTAGATCGTCTACAATTCCGTATCATTAAGAAATATAATTTGTTTATTTGAAATCAATCATGTAAGGTGCTTTTATTTTAACGATGTTGTGTAAACTTATTTTGAAATTTGTTATAGACTGACTGCAGTTTCTAACTGCGTGAAATCCACATAGTTTTTTATTCCAACGGGTTGCTGTATCAAGGAAGTCGAAGACACGAAATTATCATCGTTTGATAATTCTGTATCCTGCAAATTTATTTGAAATATATCAAGCAGGTATGTTTTATCTTCAGTTGCTTATATTTTAAACTATATGTAAATGTTTTACGATTGCTTACAGTAAGAAATGGAATTTCTAAACGAATTGAACCAATCAGCCGGAACAGCAAAACCCGTCAAGAAATTGCATGAATACAACATGAAGGAAGTAGCAGAGATATCAGAGATCAAAATTATCACCTGCAGGGACGGACGCAGAGCTGTGTTCATTGTCGCTGAAAAACATATAACATATCTACCCAAAAGATTCGCCGACAAACTTACTGAAGATAAAGTGATCGATCTCAACCAGAAGATATCGAATAAAACTCTGTCTCTAGGATTGGTTTACCTAGGTAAAGCAAAGACAGAAAGATATCAACCGTATGCTGACTGTATGTTTATCGAAACGAATAAGGTATGAACTGTAACAGGTAGTCTATTCAGTGAACATTGCCTAATACTTTTTTTCTGATTCTTCTTCTAGCCTATGGATCCGCAGCTAGAAACACGGGCCTGCTAAATGCCTGCAATTCACCTACCCTATCAATATGTTGTACAATGCAAACATTTAATATTATTATTAAAATTTTATAAATAAAAACGATAAAACAAGTTTATAGTTTTTTATTTATTGGCGTATAGGTAGATATTTTCAAATTTTAATTCGTTTTCATTAATTAGTAGACCTAACAAGGCATTAGTTTTACACAAGAAGAAGTTACACTCAAAATTGCTCTACAGGAAACAGGTAAAAGTTTACAATGCTTCTTATCACCATCGGAATATTATCGAGAAACATGATCGTCTAAGTTAAATATATTTAGCGACTTCTTTTGCTTAATAATTTTCATTATGGTATATGTATATGTCTAGTCACAGTTTCAGCAAACGCATTGTATTCTATCAACGAATCATGTAAATATCAAAAATTCGTAACGGTTATGCATAGGTTTAATACCATCAACAGCTCATTTAAAGGAAATGTTAGATTTTTAACAGTTTATGAGCATTAATCAAAGACTATTCTATAATGATGTATTATTTATTTATAAACGTTACATAGTATAGTAGCTAAATACATGACTGACTGAAAAAGTTACTTTTATTAATGATGACTATTGAATTCCATCTGTCACTAGCTTAACCTTTTAATTTCCACTTTTGACCAAATTATAGTTGATCTGATCAAATATTGCTTACAAATCGGAGCTCTAATCTAATGTCTACAGTAGAATCCTTAAAACTCTCTATGAAGTTTTAGAATTGTGGATTACTAAGACACCCGTTTCTTCTACCTCCTTTAGTAAATTCATATTGTTAGCTTCTACTTTGTCAACTGTTACTAGAATGCTGTTCTTTAGATACTTTACCTCGCTCTATGTATATGTAGTCATTACAATGAAAGTTTGTACTGTTGTGTCGAATTGACGATTTGATTTGAAAATTTAATAATGTAATTTATCGTTTAAACTAACCCTTGTTTACTTCTATATATATATATATGTTTAATTAATATGTAATTAGTACATCAAAATATGTTCTTAATATGTTTTTCAATTTCCTTATAAAATATAACTATATATCATTGAAATAAAACATTATTAAAATATTAAAAAATAATTTTATTTTATCACATCCTAAATATTTACACGACGATCACGTTTCTCGTCAGCTTCTTTTCAAACAATTGCAGTCGTTTATCATAAACCTAATGGTGAGCTTGTATTATTCGTATTACGATATGGATATATTATTCAATTTTCATGTCTTTTGCTAACCCTACATAACTTAAGCTTTACATAGATTTAGACATGTTTTATATTTCGTATTTAGACACATAGCACGACATATCTGAATGATATATTAAATAAAAATAAATTGCTACTAAACGTAAGTTAGACTTGAATGATATCGATCGATATGCTATAATATGTATAGCTTAAATGCTAGATTAGCGAAGGTACATACAGTGAAGAGTGTTTTGGGGAAAACCTTAGTGTAGCTGCTGAGCTCTGCTAGCCAGCTTCACTTATAAGTTCACACCACTTAACTGATTCAATAAAAATTTCGTTATTTAAAAATTCCTAACATGGATAGCTTTATCTGTTTTAGAATATTCAAAGGTAGTATAAGACAATAAATTATCGTGAGACTCCTGATCTATACAAAACGTCTTATATAAAATTAAAGATAAAAAAAAATTAAACCTATGATATATGGTGGAAATGCAAATATTCAATAATTCTAACCCCAATTTTTCTACTTTTCTAGACGTAATGTAATTTTGAACTGATTTTTAACCTTTTTTCGTTATATCTACTACCCTTGTAAACAATTTCTACATATGCCTTCTTACTGTGTACAATTTTGCCCCATGTAGATATTCGTCGTATCTATAGTAAACTCATATTTTAACGTTATTTTACAATATATCATCCATTTTCAATGGTTTCGAAATACGTAGATATGTAATAATATACTATATACTCTTGTAGGATATTCATCGTTGAATATAGTAAACTCGTATGATTAATATTAATTTGTAATTATTTTCAGCACCTCCGAAATATATATCTATAACATATGTCATATGTTTTGTAATACGTCTTTATAACTTTGAAACTCTACGTGATTTCCTCTTACAATATCTATAGTTATGAGAACCTTGAAGACAACCTGGCGAAATAAAACAGATAAATATTTTACTTTTTATTGAAACTAGTTAACTTATATTCTAACATAAATATTTGAAACTAGACAACTTATATTCTAACATACAAATATACAACAACAAAATAGAAAAGTATACTTAAGGGTAACATTTTGTATAACCGTTATCTTTTATTCTATAATACCTTCTTCTTTAAGCTCAGAAATAATTGAAATAATCTCATCCTAGTTTTCTAAACTACTGCTACCCCTCTGTTTTAAGGTATACAGTAGAGGAAGCCTGTCGACAACTTGATTCCAATACGGCGTTTTGGTTTTGGAATTTGAAATTGGTAGCTTGTGGTTAGAGCCTACGAATACATTTTTTAGGACAGAACGTAGGGAGCAGAGTAAGTACAAAACAACATACTTTCATACAAGAACGTTTATTGATACGAGTAGTTTCGACGTTACTTAAAACATAATACATAACTTATATATAATATCTATTAAAATAGTACATTTCGTATACACTAATAATGGTACTACATACCCGACTATAAAGTAAACATGGTAAGTATAACTTCAAAAAGAATAGATAGTAAATATAACTATATCTAATTATTTTGTACTGATATAAAAAGCCGCGGATCGACTGATGTTATGGGCCTCGTGTAGTAATAATATCTGTATATAGTTTTCAAAATAATTTTTTTTTCTTTATATAGTTTAATAATGTTTGTATATTCTTCACCATAGTACAAATTAAATATTTACTTACTCTATGATTTTTCTCGCTTTAAGCTCTACGATGACTGACATTATTTCATTTTCGTTTTCGTTTTCGAGACTGCTGCTAAGAGCTTTCTTTACAGCATACAACAGACGAAGTCGGTCCACTAGTTGATCAGGCGTACTCTGACGTATACAATCCGGTTTCATTTTGTTTAACTTTTTGGGAAGACTAATCCCAAAGTCTGTTATTCTGTATAAATTTGGCCTGATTACATTTTCGTATTTCCAATGTTTAACGCTTATTAGTCGACCGTTGCGCCTATAGCCTTTCTTATTAGCATTAGTAAGTGAGATTATTTTCATATAGTTGTCAATATCTTCCTCTGTTGGACTAGGAGAGCTTATTCGTTTAAGCGCTAGTAAATTAAACAAGCCGGATGTTCCATTGAAAAGTTTGTTTTTAATTAAAATATTTTTCCCTGAAACTGTACTTGCGAACGACCAAACCGCCACTCATCGATGTCGTTATATAGAGCGTACCTAGTTTTGTCTACGCTTTTGTTTTCTCCGCTAGCTAATAATGCTCTATAATAGTTGGAGAATCCCTGATAAATCTTTAAGTCAGAACCGCATTCTTCTCCTTCTTCTTCTTCTTCATCTTCAACAGATGTAACTGGAGATGTGTGTTCAAGTTTCGGTGAGAGATTAACGGTCCCTGGTCGAGGTATATATGGAATATCCTGAGGTTCTGCTTTATCTTTGTGAAAGTAGGCTAATTTCTTACGTATAGAATTACGGGCGTTTAGTATTTTATTATTATTTTCTCCTTTATTGACTTCTGTAGTTCTCATAGCGGTTTCATGAACGGTGGTGTCACTGTGTCGACGTTTCAGATTCACGTCTTTAAATATTACATTATTGCTAGGTGAAGTCTTATTATCATCATCTAGGGTACTATGAACAAGTTTCAAATGATTTCTGTAGTTATCGAGACGTGTAAAATACTTTAAACAAATAGAACACTGAACTTTGTGTCCACGGTGTATATTCATATGACGTGCAAACCCTGATCGTAAAACGTTTGTACGACACACATCACACTCACGTCGCCGTTCCATTTTGACTAATGATTGAACATGAACTCCTATTTATATATCACGTTCCGTTTAACTTAATTAACCCTGGCTAGTCACCCTTCACCTTCTTCCTTCACCCTTCTCCCTTCTTCCTTCTCCCTTCACCCTTTACCCTTCTCCCTTCACCCTTCGCCCTTCTCCCTTCAACTTCACCCTTCAACCTTAACCCTTCGTTCAGTGATCGTTAATCTCTCACTAACCTTATATTAGCGTATGAACCCTCTAGAGGCCGAATACAGGCGTATATATTCTGTATATTACCTCTTAGTTAACATAGTATTTTATAAAATAATTAGATATAGTTATATTTACTATCTATTCTTTTTGAAGTTATACTTACCATGTTTACTTTATAGTCGGGTATGTAGTACCATTATTAGTGTATACGAAATGTACTATTTTAATAGATATTATATATAAGTTATGTATTATGTTTTAAGTAACGTCGAAACTACTCGTATCAATAAACGTTCTTGTATGAAAGTATGTTGTTTTGTACTTACTCTGCTCCCTACGTTCTGTCCTAAAAAATGTATTCGTAGGCTCTAACCTCAAGCTACCAATTTCAAATTCCAAAACCAAAACGCCGTATTGGAATCAAGTTGTCGACAGGCTTCCTCTACTGTATACCTTAAAACAGAGGGGTAGCAGTAGTTTAGAAAACTAGGATGAGATTATTTCAATTATTTCTGAGCTTAAAGAAGAAGGTATTATAGAATAAAAGATAACGGTTATACAAAATGTTACCATTAAGTATACTTTTCTATTTTGTTGTTGTATATTTGTATGTTAGAATATAAGTTGTCTAGTTTCAAATATTTATGTTAGAATATAAGTTAACTAGTTTCAATAAAAAGTAAAATATTTATCTGTTTTATTTCGCCAGGTTGTCTTCAAGGTTCTCATAACTATAGATATTGTAAGAGGAAATCACGTAGAGTTTCAAAGTTATAAAGACGTATTACAAAACATATGACATATGTTATAGATATATATTTCGGAGGTGCTGAAAATAATTACAAATTAATATTAATCATACGAGTTTACTATATTCAACGATGAATATCCTACAAGAGTATATAGTATATTATTACATATCTACGTATTTCGAAACCATTGAAAATGGATGATATATTGTAAAATAACGTTAAAATATGAGTTTACTATAGATACGACGAATATCTACATGGGGCAAAATTATACACAGTAAGAAGGCATATGTAGAAATTGTTTACAAGGGTAGTAGATATAACGAAAAAAGGTTAAAAATCAGTTCAAAATTACATTACGTCTAGAAAAGTAGAAAAATTGGGGTTAGAATTATTGAATATTTGCATTTCCACCATATATCATAGGTTTAATTTTTTTTTATCTCTAATTTTATATAAGACGTTTTGTATAGATCAGTAGTCTCACGATAATTTATTGTTTTATACTACCTTTGAATATTCTAAAACAGATAAAGCTATCCATGTTAGGAATTTTTAAATAACGAAATTTTTATTGAATCAGTTAAGTGGTGTGAACTTATAAGTGAAGCTGGCTAGCAGAGCTCAGCAGCTACACTAAGGTTTTCCCCAAAACACTCTTCACTGTATGTTCCTTCACTAATCTAGCATTTAAGCTATACATATTATAGCATATCGATCGATATCATTCAAGTCTAGCTTACGTTTAGTAGCAATTTATTTTTATTTAATATATCATTCAGATATGTCGTGCTATGTGTCTAAATACGAAATATAAAACATGTCTAAATCTATGTAAAGCTTAAGTTATGTAGGGTTAGCAAAAGACATGAAAATTGAATAATATATCCATATCGTAATACGAATAATACAAGCTCACCATTAGGTTTATGATAAACGACTGCAATTGTTTGAAAAGAAGCTGACGAGAAACGTGATCGTCGTGTAAATATTTAGGATGTGATAAAATAAAATTATTTTTTAATATTTTAATAATGTTTTATTTCAATGATATATAGTTATATTTTATAAGGAAATTGAAAAACATATTAAGAACATATTTTGATGTACTAATTACATATTAATTAAACATATATATATATAGAAGTAAACAAGGGTTAGTTTAAACGATAAATTACATTATTAAATTTTCAAATCAAATCGTCAATTCGACACAACAGTACAAACTTTCATTGTAATGACTACATATACATAGAGCGAGGTAAAGTATCTAAAGAACAGCATTCTAGTAACAGTTGACAAAGTAGAAGCTAACAATATGAATTTACTAAAGGAGGTAGAAGAAACGGGTGTCTTAGTAATCCACAATTCTAAAACTTCATAGAGAGTTTTAAGGATTCTACTGTAGACATTAGATTAGAGCTCCGATTTGTAAGCAATATTTGATCAGATCAACTATAATTTGGTCAAAAGTGGAAATTAAAAGGTTAAGCTAGTGACAGATCGAATTCAATAGTCATCATTAATAAAAGTAACTTTTTCAGTCAGTCATGTATTTAGCTACTATACTATGTAACGTTTATAAATAAATAATACATCATTATAGAATAGTCTTTGATTAATGCTCATAAACTGTTAAAAATCTAACATTTCCTTTAAATGAGCTGTTGATGGTATTAAACCTATGCATAACCGTTACGAATTTTTGATATTTACATGATTCGTTGATAGAATACAATGCGTTTGCTGAAACTGTGACTAGACATATACATATACCGTAATGAAAATTATTAAGCAAAAGAAGTCGCTAAATATATTTAACTTAGACGATCATGTTTCTCGATAATATTCCGATGGTGATAAGAAGCATTGTAAGCTTTTACCTGTTTCCTGTAGAGCAATTTTGAGTGTACCTTCTTCTTGTGGTAAAACTAATGCCTTGTTAGGTCTACTAATTAATGAAAACGAATTAAAATTTGAAAATATCTACCTATACGCCAGAAACTCATCCAGTTTTTGTAATTGATTGTTAAAGGCAGGTAGAGAGTTTTAAGGATTCTACTATAGACATTAGATTAGAGCTTGAATCCGTCAATTCACTTTCTGATTTAGCTAAATCATACTGCTTAATTTTACATGATTCGTTGATAGAATACAATACGCTTGCTGAAACTGTGACTAGACATATACATATACCATAATGAAGATTATTAAGCAAAAGAAGTCGCTAAATATATTTAACTTAGACGATCATGTTTCTCGATAATATTCCGATGGTGATAAGAAGCATTGTAAACTTTTACCTGTTTCCTGTAGAGCAATTTTGAGTGTAACTTCTTCTTGTGTAAAACTAATGCCTTGTTAGGTCTACTAATTAATGAAAACGAATTAAAATTTGAAAATATCTACCTATACGCCAATAAATGAAAAACTATAAACTTGTTTTATCGTTTTTATTTATAAAATTTTAATAATAATATTAAATGTTTGCATTGTACAACATATTGATAGGGTAGGTGAATTGCAGGCATTTAGCAGGCCCGTGTTTCTAGCTGCGGATCCATAGGCTAGAAGAAGAATCAGAAAAAAAGTATTAGGCAATGTTCACTGAATGAACTACCTGTTACAGTTCATACCTTATTCGTTTCGATAAACATACAGTCAGCATACGGTTGATATCTTTCTGTCTTTGCTTTACCTAGGTAAACCAATCCTAGAGACAGAGTTTTATTCGATATCTTCTGGTTGAGATCGATCACTTTATCTTCAGTAAGTTTGTCGGCGAATCTTTTGGGTAGATATGTTATATGTTTTTCAGCGACAATGAACACAGCTCTGCGTCCGTCCCTGCAGGTGATAATTTTGATCTCTGATATCTCTGCTACTTCCTTCATGTTGTATTCATGCAATTTCTTGACGGGTTTTGCTCTTCCGGCTGATTGGTTCAATTCGTTTAGAAATTCCATTTCTTACTGTAAGCAATCGTAAAACATTTACATATAGTTTAAAATATAAGCAACTGAAGATAAAAGCAATTTTGAGTGTACCTTCTTCTTGTGGTAAAACTAATGTCTTGTTAGGTCTACTAACTAATGAAAACGAATTAAAATTTGAAAATATCTACCTATACGCCAAGTCTTTATTTCAACCTAAATATGGCGAAAAGGATGATGTAATCAGTCCTAGCAACATCAAACCTAATTCAGTATTCATTTTCGACGATATTATCTGTGACAATCAGGAAAAAATTAGAGAATATTTTAGTATGGGTAGACATAAAGGTGTTGACTCGTTTTATTTAGGTCAGACATATGCAAAGATACCGAAACATTTGATAAGGGATAACGCAAACTTACTTATTTTCTTTAAGCAAGATGAATTGAATTTCAAACATGTGTATAACGCTCATATTTTAGGAGATGCAGGCTATGATGAACTTAAACATTTAAACGCATAGTATAATTATTTCTCAACATATATATATCGATATTTTTCTAGTTTGATTAAATCCTATATGTTATATTCATATCGCCTTTTTTATTCTGTTAAGATGTTTATAATAATCATAGTGAGCTTGGTATGAACATAATCCGATTGTACCTATTCTTTTTTAGCCGTTTGTATAATATAAAATATATATTCTGCGTTAGACTGATTAGTATCGTTATATGTACCGATTGTTATATTTCCGTGAATATTTGAGTTTTCATCAATACACAGGATAAATTTTTATCTCTAATTTTATGTGGTTTAAGATGTTAATGATTGACTATAATATTCTGTTCCTGTAAGATAAACATACCTAAATGGGAGTTTCTACTTAAAAACATTTATAATATTTTTACAAGATTTCAAATAAGTTTTTGAATTTAAAAAGGTATTACACAATATTCCTTTTCTAAGTTTTATGTTTTTAACAACAATACATTTCAAAATTTGTCATTCAATAGTGTGTTATCTTCGAGAAGCTATTCCTTTTGTTATGAGTGTTCTTTAAGCTTTTAATTTTTAAATAAATAAATAAAAGGTATTTAAAATATACGTGTAACCATTTAACCTTTACATCTGTATTGAAATTCCGTGAAGTTTCTTTATGAATAACTCGTGATTAACACAAAGTGTTAGTTATTGTCAATACTTATTTAAAACAATAATTTATTATTCTTGTAAAGATGTCGTTTTAAAAGACGAAAATGATTAATGCACCTACAAAAATTTCAACTTGATAATTGCTTTTACGGTTAACACCTATTACATGATTAGTATGAAAGTAACTTCTTAACCAGTTTTAGCTACAGAAAATGTTTTTTGAATTTTAAAAATAACGCTCTACAGTATTCTATATTCTTAAGACGATTCACTTGAATAAAATTTTATGAAATCATAACGACCCTAATTGTTTTCTTTCAAATTAGAATTTGCTTTACTTGTAAACCGTATTTTAAATGTTTATGCCGTATATTTAAACAGGTCTAATGCAACAGAGCTAATCCGACAGTTGATTGACAGTACCTTTTAGAGTTACTTTGAATAGTTGAAAATAAATTTTTATTATTACGTTTCTACATGTTAAATTGTTTTCGCAGAATTACATGATGACCTGTAGATAAATATCAAATAGGACTGATTTATTTTAAAATAAATTTATGAGAGAGAGATGAGAAATGACAAATAATATATAAAATAAGATGTACAGAATGAGATATCAGTTATGTAAATGAGAGATGAGATACGCTAATGATACCGTGAATTAATTTAATTCGAGCATGCATATGAGGAATCATATATGTAAATGAGAGAGGAGATATGTAAATGATACCGTAAATTAATTTAATTCGCACATGCATATGAGAAATCATATATGTAAATGAGAGAGGAGATATGTAAATGATACCGTGAATTAATTTAATTCGCGCATGCATATGAGGAATCATATATGTAAATGAGAGAGGAGATATGTAAATGATATCGTGAATTAATTTAATTCGCACATGCATAGGAGAAATCATATATGTAAATGAGAGAGGAGATATGTAAATGATACCGTGAATTAAATTAATTCGCGCATGCATATGAGGAATGAGAGAGGAGATATGTAAATGATACAGTGAATTAATTTAATTCGCGCATGCATATGAGAAATCATATATGTAAATGAGAGAGGAGATATGTAAATGATACCGTGAATTAATTTAATTAGATCAATTAATTTAATTCGCGCATGCATATGAGAAATCATATATGTAAATGAGAGAGGAGATATGTAAATGATACCGTGAATTAATTTAATTAGATCAATTAATTTGATTCGCGCATTTAATTAGACCACGCCTCATTTGAATATTAATTAGATCGCGGGTCATTTGCATAAAAGGAGTGGGGGTCAGCTCAAGCGACCCAATACCTACTCTTGCATACAAATTTCTTTTTACAAACATGCTCTCTCTTAACAGTACATACGTAATCGTTAATACAGATTTATTTTTACAACTGGCGACATCTCTTAGCAGTACACATGTTGCCGGTAATACAGATTTCTGTAATAGTAGGGGCGTGACAGCTAGAAAAAGGGGTAAGATGGCGATCGTTCAATCAGAGAGCAGTAGGTGTGTTTCAAAATGGCAGTCGACCAATAAGAGAGCAGTAGACATGGTCCAAGATGGCCGTCAACCAATCAGAGAGCAGTAGGCGCGTCATCCAAGATGGCCGCCAACCAATCAGAGCGAAGTAGGAGTGGCCTGGAAAAATGGCTGGGCTGGAATTAGGTGCTGCTATACCTACTACCGTACTTTTCAATTAATTAAAGCGTACAAGGTGGGTAAAAATATATATAAATTGACAAATATCTTGACCTTGTTTTTATTAATCTCTTTTAAATAAATAATATCTAGACTCAGTAAGCAAAAAATAAAAAAGTAAATTTTTTTGTATTTAGATCGCCTTTTACCATATTTGCATTAATTTACAACAGTTTTGGTAAATCTTATATTTTATCATGTTAAAAACATCGATGACGATACAACTTTGTACATTATAGATTTGGTAGATACCTATGTCAAAAGATGCATAATTATAAAATAATTAGTTTATTCTATACTTTATGTACACAGTGTATATTGCTTGCTTAGTATTACTGATATCACATGCAACATGTTTGAAAAAGAAGTTGCTCACCTGAATCGAAAGTTAGAGAGTCCTGCAATTGGTATTCGAGTATACTCAGTAGAAATATGTTCATTATTTGATAGCTCTTGATAGCTCACGTAAATTACTAGTAGGTATTAGGACACCTGGCCCAGACAGAAATTGATATGCCATGTGGCATGCCAATGGCATGGCTCCTCCCCCTGCTTCTGATTGGCTACCCCCACTCCTGTAGCTCCTCCCCTTGCTTCTGATTGGTCGCCGCCATCTTGGATTTCCCCGCCTACTTCTCTCTGATTGGTTAACTCCCACTACTGTAGCTCCTCCCTTGCTTCTGATTGGATGAAGGCAGCCATTTTGGAACGTCTGGCTCCATTCTACCACGCCCTGGCGCCAGGCTACCACGCCCGCCGCCGCCGCCATTACGGGTATCTGTATTACCGGCAAACTGAGTGCTACCAATAGAGGGCGTAATGCTACAATTAGTGTGTATTGCTAAGAGAGGGCGTCATGAAGAAATCTGTATTATCGATGCGCTGTGTACTACTACTAGGTGGCGTGTCATGAAGAAGAAATCTGTATTACTACTACTACTACAGAGAGGCAACCATTTTATATCACAGCATCTTGCGTGCGGTCGCTAAATTTGAATCTGTCAATTTTAAATATTTGTCATTTTTGCATCTGTCATGTTAAATCTGTCAATTTTACTGCTGTCATTTTTACATCTGTCATTTTAAATCTGTCAATTTTGCTTCTGTCATTTTAAATTTGTCATTTTTGCATCTGTCATTTAAATCTGTCATTTTGAATTTGTTATTTTTGCATATGTCATTTAAATCTGTCATTTTAAATCTGTCATTCTTAAAGCAACCATCTTACCAGATTTGAATTTTAGCGCTAACTCTGGGATTGGATCCTTTCACTAAGCTGAAACTCTTTCTCTCTCTCTCTCTCTCTCTCTCTCTCTCTCTCTCTCTCTCTCTCTCTCTCTCTCTCTCTCTCATAGTATGACTACTTACAGGCTTTGTAGCTTAGGATGTCCGCCGTCGGAAATCTTCGGCTTTATTCGTGTACTCTCTCGCTGATGACAACGATCTACCTTTTTATATAGTCAACCCCTTCACCCTGTGCTAGTAAATGAAACAACAACAACAATGTTTATACATATTATTTATTTTGATATTTAATGGACAATTGTAACATATGATTTGACAAATTATTCATTACACAGTATGAGTTGAGATCATCGCGTAACACTTGCAAATTGTTCAAATATTTTTGCAGCCTATTTCTAAGATAGTTTATTTCCGCCATGGTGTTCTTAATACGACGGTGCAAACGTTGTTGTCGTTGACGTCTCCGACTGCTGCTGCTGCTGCTGTTGATATGATTGCAGTCGTGTACGTACGGCATCGATAAACTTTTGCGGATAATGTTTTATTATTTCTAATAAAATGAACGAGTTCAATCCACCACCAGTTGCTGCTGCTGTGTTGTCTAGTAAACTGGTAGCTGAGTAGTATCCGCATAACGATTTATAGGCATCTTCATGGCGTCTCAGTTGACCTTCTGCTACGTTCTCTATGTTTGCGTGGTAGAAACGCGAAAAGTCCAGGTGACGTAACGTTCGAGCATGATGATTGATCAACGGTGCTAAATGCAGTATAGACTGAAACTCGTAATCTTTTAAGGTTATAGTCCGCTGTGTATCATGTATGGCCACCCTGTTGCCGAAAAACTCGTTGTGAATAATCTCGATGTATAAATTGTCACATAGATGGAATTTCAAATTTTTATTGCAATGTAGTACACTGTTGTCCTTGTTGCAACAGCAGCAACCATGAAAGAAATTTTTAAACATTGCCTCGATTCGTATATCATACAGCTCGAATCAGTCCCGTTCCGACAACACCAATTCACCATACTCACATATGCTATTCACGCACTCGAGCTTCACTACCACGGCAAATTCTCCCTGGTCGTCGTCGTCGTCGTCGGGTGGAATAAGTCCTACTTGGATGGTGTGTATATGGTCGTAGTTTTCTTTTTCCCCGGGAGGTCTCGTAACATACAGCGGATACTGGACAGCCCCGAGCAGTTGAACACGTACTTCACGTTTAGCTGCTGCTACTGATGCATCTATGATGGTAAAGTTTGCTGATGCTGCTACAACGTCATCGGCGTAGTATAGAGGCTGCTGCTGCTGGGACAGGAACGCTAAAACAATAATAATACAATAATCGATTAATATAAGCATAAACACACACAAAAGTCTTAAACATCTTACCTGTTTCTTCGACTTCGTTGTTCCACGCTTGACCGTCGTTGTCGGTACTTGCTGTTGATGATGATGATGCATGATCTGCAACATCCGAACCTTCTTCATCTAAACAAGCAACAGCAACAAAATAGACACAAACTAGCATATAAACTTGAAGTTTTATAAACAACAACAACAACTTACCTATTTCCAGTGGTTCACTCTCACAGTTATCATAACAATAATTAGGACTGCTTGACATCATCGTAATTGCTGCTGTTGCTGCTGCTGCTGCTACTGCTGCTGCACACGTACTGTCTACTGCTACACGCTAACAACGGTCGGCTTTATATAGTCACCTATACTTACCTAGATCCAGCGCATGCTCAGTAACACGCATACGGTAAACAAGCGGTCATCGCTGGCAGACAAGTTTCATCCTGTCGCTGACACGTCATCATCATCACAGGCAGGTGTGTGTGTGTAGGTAATTACCTCATTCTCTCTCTCTCAGCTATCACTTTTCATGCCATGGTACAGCTGGGTGAGAATAGTAATAATACACATATATAAAACATTAATGTTTTTATTCTATGACAATCTTTCTCAAAACATTATTAAACAACAAAACAATAATACTTAAATAACTAAACAACTATCTGTTCTCGGATAACCTTGATAGAACATCTTTTATTCTATGACAATGTTTCTTAAAATTATTAAACAACTAGACAATAATCAAAATAACTAAACAATTATTATTAGGTTGAAATCTGCTCGGATAACCATGAAGACATACTCATTTTTCATGAAACATCCTATTGAATGCTTTGTACGCTTGGTTATGCCAAATATTCTTTTCAACAATGTCTTGATCTACTACTACTACTACTACATAATTGAAAAGAACAAAATCGCGTTTATTAGATCTATTTCATGAGTATGTTCCCTCAAGTATCCTCTTGTGATTTACATTCAATCACTCCCTCAAGTTTCACCAGCTTTTTTTTTAATAATTACTGTACATAAAGTATAACTCTTGTCAGCTTTACTTATTATTATTATTATAACTACACTATACTGACAAAAGATGATTGAACAATTTACAGCAACTAATTACCTAATTATTACATTCTTAAATAATTTCGAATATAGTATACACAAAGTATAAACCTAGACATCATCATTATCATCACTTATAATAATAATTACATCAAGCCGAAGGTCGATCTCTTGTGATTAACATAACCCCCGACTACTGCTACTATGATTGAACTGTACATGTACTTATTACTATAAAAATATTTTGCTACTTAAGAGTTAGATATGATACTACCTATACAAAAAATTTACAAACTTAAAAATACAACTATACTACTATACACATATCTATTACTACAGCGATTGAACTGTACAATAATTATATACATTATGATAATATTTTACTACTTAAGATCTAAATATAATACTACCTATACAAATTTTACAAAACTTAAAAATACAACTATACTACTATACACACATACATATATACAAGAGGTGTTTAAATGTTTATACACGTGGTCGCTTGTTGTTGTTGTAGCCGAACGGAACGGAATCAAAATCTTCTATACGCCGTCTCTTAGCGAACGTTATCTTATAGACTTTTGATTCCGCTCGCGTTACAAGCTGATGGTCAGCCGTACGCCTGATGTTGTTGGACTAAAGCATGGACTCAAAGTTTATTTTTTGAGTCGCGGCGTGATTTAGGGTGATGCCCTTGACCTTGACGACCACGTGTATCTGTCCTGTGGTCGAGGAATAAACTTTGTAGGCGTAGTTCTTCGGCCCGCCTGACACAAACTCTATAATATACGATCCGGGACCGTACTCTTCGAGCTCGTCGGTGAGGTCACCCAGGAAGCTTCCTGTTGGTAGCTCGAAGTCGCCCGGCTTCGAAACGTATATTACGGAATCTGAAACAACGAAAAAAAAATTAACTCTAATATAAACGGTGTTGATGTTTGATAGTACAATGACTTACTTGTGTCATAGTATAATACTCTCTCTCCTAGCTGATCCAAATAGGAATACAGCTTAAGACGGGCCTGTGCAGTGACAAATGCCGCGATGACTACATTAACTGACGACAGAGGATCTGCTGCTTCCTCTTTATGCTGCCAGTTTACCGCAATCACCTCGTCATTTATTTCCTGCACATGATTAACTTCTACGCCTGGGCTGGACAACAGGTCGAAAAACTCCTTGGACTCGCTGATTATGGCTGTTTTCGCCTGGTTCTCGCGCTGACCAAATTTCCCTAGAATACAAAAAAAATATTAAGTAAAGAAAACTACATAAGGTTATTATAACTTACCCCAGAAGGAATTCAGCATCAGTTTGGCCAACGATCTCAAACCAGGGTTCTTGACGATCTTCAACGAATCCAAGGAGACTCCCTCGTTCTCGAAGTAGTCATCAACGTACTGTTTTCGGGCTCCATCGATACCATCCTCGCCGTTGTTGTTGGCAGTTATTGAAGATGGCCAACCGCTGGCTTCCTGCTTCATCTTCAGGAACTTGTCGATGAAACCCGAAAACAGTCCCCCGGTCTTGGACGCTTTGTTGTACTGGGTTACATCGTACGACCAGATCTCTTGTATGTCCTGTACGATGTAACCCTTTCGTATGGCCATTACCAGTTCGTCCAAGACCCAGGTTCCGTTGATGACTAGGTCCTCTACGCCGTGCTGACATTCGGCCTGGTTCAATTCTTCGGCGCAAGTGCGACATAGAGGGAACAGCAGCTTTTGGTGCATCTTGACGGGTAAGACCGGATGGTATAGATCTTGTGGCGGTAACATTGTACATTTTACCACGCCGTTGATGTTTTCCAGGCCCCCTTTATCATCTCTGATTAGATTTTCACAAGCCGCCTTGCCTACGTAAACTTCTGGATGGCCAACTGGGAATTTGGCGTACTTGCATACCCAAGGATAAAGGGAGCATACATCTACATAGCGGATCTTTTCCCCGTCTTTTGCAACCCTCTTTAATTTTGCTGCCCCTGTACGGCCGCCGTAAAATGCCCCTCTCGGGTTTAAGGGTGTGTTTAGTAGCAAGGGATGTTTCTCAACCTGCTGTCTGAATTCGGGTGTTAACTGCCTACGGAAGCGACATTCCCACTGCTCAACGACCTCATACCCTAGCGACTTTAACTTTTCCGTTGTGGCTCGGGTCTTCTCGAGCCTCATATCCATGGTGTCGCTAGGATCGTCGTGTAGAGGCTCGTTGCGACGGGTAGTGAAGCAGGTGGGACATCCATGGAAGTAACACCCGTGAAATTGAAATATGGTATTACCATACAGCCCGTCAACCTTTAACCCGCCCACGATAGCTTCTCTCTGCCTGCCGGCGTGTTGAATCTCAACACCTCTTTGATGTTCTTCCAGCAACAGCCATTGGAGAGCTACCTTAGACTGGTTATCTGCGCGTCTATAACCACCCTTTGGTATCAGTCCAATGGTGCTTTCTTTGAGGAATTTCCTCCGAAACATGAGATTACAGGCAGAGGCGATGGTGATGGCTTCCGTGAACGGGTCAACGTCGCATTCCTCAATAAAGAGATTCCTAAAGTGGATACAGGCTCTCTTCAAAATATCGACGTCTGTTCGACAATATTCGACACCAGGTCACGTTGCATGTCGAACTCCGTGATCCCGTCCCTGTTCGCCTCGTACCACTTTAGGAACGCTTTACGAGCCTGGGGTTTCATGGTGTCGGGGCTGTAAAATTTGATGTCCGGAAGAGGACCCACGTAATGGGCATTCGCCTCGGTGTTAAAGAGGTGCGGGAAGTATCCTTTGGGAGCCGGTAGATCGAACGCTTTAGGCAAGTCAGCCAAAGCCATGGGGAAAAAGTTGAGGGAGTCGATAAATTTTAAATTATCTAGTTGCAGTAGCAGAATTTTTGAACCGCGCATAATGAGTTCCGGGTGTAATGAGGTGTTAGTTATCAGATAATTTAGAATAAATTGCGTATCGAAAGCTTGCCCGTTATGGGCAATTGCTACAACCTTTTTGAATAATTTCCGCGAGTCTAGTAAATAGTTCAAAAGTCGATCGATGCATTTTCCTCGCAAGATCTGTTCTCGCAAACCACATCTTACACAACTGGTAGCAGTTGATGATGAGTCGTGGTAACACTCAGAACAGACTTGCTGGAAAACGCATAGATTCGGCTCGTGGAGGTTGACGCCGGGCGCAATTTCTTTCTCTTGCCGGGTCTCCAGGTCGAAGAACACAAACAAGGTGTCTTGCTTTATGTTCCTAGGCCCGGCCGGCTGTATATAACAGAAATGGTTTTCGGGTTTATGGCTCTGACAGATCTTACAATAGATCTCCCCGCACACGTGAGCCTGCTTCCGGGTCTTGATGTTGATGGTTTTGAAACATCCCTCGCATTTTTTAACTTCCCGACACATGTTGCCCTCCTGATGGATGTTAAAGCAGGCTTGACTTCTAAAGTCTCGCCTGCAGTCCGGACACCTAATCAGCTGCGCTGTTCTTTCGCAAGGCGGAGTACTACCGCAGCCTACGCAGGACTTTTCACATCGGTGATCTCTCTTGGTGTTATAGGGTACATGACAGTGCTCACAGAAATAACCGCAGGCAAAGGCTGAGGTCAATGATGTTATGACGCTATAATGATGCTCGTGATACAACAGATTGATGTTCTTTGTTGCGGCATCATTATCAACGACCCCCTCAAAGATAAGTGAACGACCTCTCGAGCCGTGGCTATACACTACTATCTTGTAGTTGGGGGCCAGGAACTGCTAGAACAACCTTAATTCATTGACCCCGGCTTCCTCCGGTGGAATTCCTCCAGCATCCCGCATCATTTCCTCTGCCTTTATCTTTTGCACTGTCTGATTATCACGGATCTTCTTGTAATCGGCGCTGTTATCTGCGTGAGCCCTGCCTACGACCAAAGCCCTGGGTAGGCATAGATTGTCACTGGTGGTGTTGTTAATCGTGACAATCCCTCTGCGACGGCTACACTCTTCGGCAAAGGTGCTGTACGTACCGTTACGACAGCGACCTTGTCCGGCTGGTGGTGTTACGATTGTAGCTATCAACCTGAAGGTGTCCGAACTCAGGGCTTCAGGATCGCTCTGTAAAATCAATTCTAAAATGCCCCAGACATCGTTGAAGGTGATTTCATCAGAACGCCTGGACTCATGTAGCCGGGAAGTTTTTGTTTGAAACTATCAAACTCAAATGTGGCCCCTACTTTATCATTTGGTTGTGCTCGGCTTAACACATCCCGCAAAATTTCGTTGATAGCCGATTTAAAATGCTCCAAATGATCTTCACCGACTGACGCGTCGTTTACTTTAAACACCAGTCGATGTTTCAGAGTGCCAAATTTCTTGATGGTGGACACGTTCTCATCGATAATTTCATAGAGAGAAGACATTTTGTACAGGAGTAACAACAGCAATAGCAAAAATATCGCACTTGCACACTTAACAATGGCTAAAACAACAAAGATTATATGTTGTTAATTTAAATTGTTACTAAATCCCTTTGACAGATTATTATTATAAAAATAAATAAGGAACGGCTAAAAACAACAAAGATTATATGCTGTTAATTTAAATAAACATTGACTAATTATTATTAAAGTTTAAATGCACTGCAAACTATTAAATATTATAAATTAATTATAAAGATCAATTTTAATGCAAATTAATAAAGTCTTTTAGCCAATCTAAAAAGCATAACCTCAAATTATGATTTAAATAACTATGTTACAACCCCTAGATAAACACATAATAACGATCACACCTCGCATAAAACAATTACTACTTTAATCGATAATCAAACTAGGGAAATTAAAATAAATATAAAACTATTCCTGCTGAAATTCAAATTTACAATTATTATTATTATTATAAACAAAATACGTTATATATTGTTCAAATGTAACTTAAATAATTATTTTAAACCGACTATGTTATATTGTCGTGAAAAATCATGCGAGGACGAGATTATTATAAAGCAATAATAATAATAAATCCTACCTTTTTGTTCGATTAAAGCTGTAGATTTCACATAGGCTCTGTAGCAACAATTGGTAATAACAATCAAGAATGGCACAAATCACTTCAAGCACAAACGTAATAATTAACAGTACGCATAAAAAAACATACATGTGTTGATGTCTCGAGTAACCCCAAACAAGTGATGGTCTACTTCCGTGGTTGGCTTTATAGGTTCGAATTGTTGCGCAATATTATGCAATACTATAAAAATAAAACTCGAGTCAATTTGCCCTCTTAACGAAGGAACAAAGCGTTCGCTCCGGTGAACACGTGCAGGTCATAAATCAATTTGAAATGTTATTTTCTGCAGCAGAGATGACATACCTTCTAAATTTATCTATTAGAATAAAAACGGTGTACCACTCTAACCCTCTGGGGATATAATTCATTCAACTGTCATACCGTTTTTTATTGAACGCAGGTGTGACGAATAAGTTATGATCTTGTCAATAGGACTTTATGCAACCATGATACATATACGTGACAATAATTCCAATTGTATTAAATAAAGGTTACATTCGATATCGCCTTTTGCTAACAGAACATTCAAACCGAACTAACAAGCATAATAAATTATTATTACCTAGTCCCTTTCAGTAAAAAAAAGAAGACACCTTCTCTTCCTTTTTTTTAGTTTACAGTAACAAAATGTAACCCTATATTGACATAAATAAATGTAAATTTTTGTTAATATTACAAGGAATCTAATAAACAACTCACCTATTTCCATGTGGCAATAAATCAATTACACACACAGGTCTCGTCATCATAACAATAATTAGTTGGCAGTCATTTCCCAGTAAATCTAGACCTTATAAGTGTAACAAAATAAATGCAAAAAAAAGCTTACCGTTGTCGCGCTATTATAGTATTAGTATTTTACAGGTATAAAAGGTTCGGTTTATAATAAGAATTGTCTATATCGGATATTTAACGAATTTCTTGTAAAAGCAGAGAAAAGGCACGGCTCTATCGCTTGCAAATCTCAATCAACTTACAACAAGTAGATAATTACATACCATCATCTTATAATTTCATATACTTGAAAAATTGAGCGATCTACATGTAAAATCGTGTTTAGTCAAGTCTGTATCAATCAGATAGAAACAGCCGTCAATTATAGGACACCTGTGTTAATTTAGTATTCACACAAAGAGGACTTGTTACCTGAAATCTTAAAGGTCGCCATTAGTCGTCGAAAGTACGGTCTTTTTATCCTTATTCTGATTACTGTTTCCGATATCTAACCGAACTAACAAGCATAATAAATTATTATTACCTAGTCCCTTTCAGTAAAAAAAAGAAGACACCTTCTCTTCCTTTTTTAGTTTACAGTAACAAAATATAACCCTATATTGACATAAATAAATGTAAATTTTTGTTAATATTACAAGGAATCTAATAAACAACTCACCTATTTCCATGTGGCAATAAATCAATTACACACACAGGTCTCGTCATCATAACAATAATTAGTTTGCGGTCATTTCCCCAGTAAATCTAGAGATTATAAGTGTAACAAAATAAATGCAAAAAAAAAGCTTACCGTTGTCGCGCTATAATAGCATTAGTATTTTACAGGTATAAAAGGTTCAGTTTATAATAAGAATTGTCTATATCGGATATTTAACGAATTTCTTGTAAAAGTAGGTTGTGATATTTTCTTCATTTGTTCATCCTCAATAATAAAAATCTATTTGGTTTAGTTTATTAGATTCCTTTGAGAATGCATTCAATTTCAAATAAATAAAACAATTTAATTTTCTTTTCATAGAGTTTATTTTCATTGAATAAATTTTTTATTATAAACAAATTTATTTATGTTGGTTTGTTCAAACGAATGACCGTAGTTATCCTATTTTAAAATACGAAAGACGCATAATAATTAAAAGAGATATATTTGAAATATTTATTAAACTAGGGACCACATTTAATCAATTCAGAAGTCTTATAAAATCTATACCTGACTTTGTTGATACAAAATTCAAGGATTAGGCTTCGCTATTTTATTTTAAAAGAAAGATTATTTATTGCTTTGAAGGCATGCTTTTACATTGCAAAGGTTGAAAAAGGGATTTTTTAAACGTTTTCCTAGTGATTCATGTTTGCTCAATACAATTCATTTCATTTTTTTTCGAATGTTATATACTAGTAAAAGTAAATTTCAACGTATTGTGCGAACAGAGAATGCAATGGTAATATTATATTATTTTTTATTAGGCTATAGACAGATTGAAATTTAAAGTGTGTTCTTTTTAAATGCTCTAAGAGACAGAAAGGGCTTTTTACCTGGAAATAGCTTTAGAAATCAGACCCGTCAACGTGCGAGATTTACAGGTACTTAATAATACAAAGAGTGATGAAATGTTTGATTATTTTGCTATTACAGTATATCAATATTATAATCCATTGAAACTTTTCTGTTAAATGTGATTATGATAAATCGAAAAAACCATTTCTTTAAATAGGTATATTTTTAATAAAAAATGTCTAAAGTATGACAAAAATACTTTTAATGCTCTAACACTGTCAACCATTTATTTAGAAGATCGGTCACATAGATAAGTGCTACCTACATTGACAGCGCAGGTGTTCTTTTGTTCGTTAACGAGTTTCTTTGCTCGGGTCTGTGTGTGTAATAAATTAAATGGTTATCAATAGTTACATCTAAAAGTGGAATTTAAAATTTTTAATGTTGTAGTAAATTATAAAAACGACACCCTTTTTTTCCGATGGTAAAACTTTATTTACTTGGGGAAATTTAACAATACCCTTTTTGTTCCGAAGGGTAATAAATTAAGATTTTTATCTACTCGTGTTACTTGACAGTGCAGGTGTCTACCTTTTTTTTTAATGATATCCTTTTGCTCCGACGGTAATAAATTTAGATTTTTATCTACTCGTGTTACTTGACAGTGCAGGTGTTGATCCCTTTTTTTAACAATACCCTTTTTGTTCCGAAGGGTAATAAATTAAGATTTTATCTAAAATGGTGTTCATTCGCGCAGGTTCGAAGTTTATAAAAGCTCAGTCAAACCCCCCTTCCGTTTTAGTTGGTTCTTGACATCGGTTACGGTGATAGTAATATTGTTATTGTTTGCTTGAACTAGGTAAGTTAAAATAATCATTTATTATTCTTGTGTGTTAAGTTTTTGTCTATTTTTTTACATAGAAAAAAATGGATTTGCTAATACAACAATTGAACAAATCTCCCGTTAGCCAGAAGCCAATCAAGAAGTTATGTGATTACAAAATAAAAGAAATTGCAGAGATACTACAATTCAAAAGAGTCGTTTGCCGTGATAAACGTCAAAGTGTGATTGTTGTTACCGAAAAGCATGTTACATTTCTACCAAAGCGAATCAACGACAAGTTAACAGATCAAAGGGTTACCGAGCTTAACCAGCAGATTGAAGCTAAAACGATTTCTCTAGGTTTGATGTACTTGAGGAAAACAAACTGTTATGATGATTACCTGTTTGTGGAATTAAATAAGGTACGAGTAAACATCAAGTTTATACAATAAACCCCTTTTTAATGTTCTATTGTTGTCGTTGTTGTTACAGCCCCTGGAACCACAAATAGAAAACAGAGGTCAGTCCTGAAGTCCTCAAGCACCAGCATTCTATCAACATTTTTTTTAAATTATAAATTAAATGTAGCCTTAACACTATATTAATAAACATAATTTTTTTTTAATTCCTATATGGCTTTATTATTTCTTCTAGAAAAGGTAGTGGTGGAAACGTTTCAGCTTAGTGAAAGGATTCAATCCCAGAGTTAGCGCTAAAATTCAAATCCGGTAAGATGGTTGCTTTAAGAATGACAGATTTAAAATGACAGATTTAAATGACATATGCAAAAATGACAAATTCAAAATGACAGATTTAAATGACAGATGCAAAAATGACAAATTTAAAATGACAGAAGCAAAATTGACAGATTTAAAATGACAGATGTAAAAATGACAGCAGTAAAATTGACAGATTTAACATGACAGATGCAAAAATGACAAATATTTAAAATTGACAGATTCAAATTTAGCGCGCGCACTCAAGATGCTGTGATATAAAATGGTTGCCTCTCTGTAGTAGTAGTAATACAGATTTCTCCTTCATGACACGCCACCTAGTAGTAGTACACAGCGCATCGATAATACAGATTTCTTCATGACGCCCTCTCTTAGCAATACACACTAATTGTAGCATTACGCCCTCTATTGGTAGCACTCAGTTTGCCGGTAATACAGATACCCGTAATGGCGGCGGCGGCGGGCGTGGTAGCCTGGCGCCAGGGCGTGGTAGAATGGAGCCAGACGTTCCAAAATGGCTGCCTTCATCCAATCAGAAGCAAGGGAGGAGCTACAGGAGTGGGGGTTAACCAATCAGAGAGAAGTAGGCGGGGAAATCCAAGATGGCGGCGACCAATCAGAAGCAAGGGGAGGAGCTACAGGAGTGGGGGTAGCCAATCAGAAGCAGGGGGAGGAGCCATGCCATTGGCATGCCACATGGCATGTCAATTTCTGTCTGGGCCAGGTGTCCTAATACCTACTATTACTATTACGTTATAAGTCCTGGAAATGGAATTTTACAGTCGAGTAAGATGTTACGGACAAGGCGACGAAGGAGCCGAGTCCGGAACATCGAAACGAGACTGTAAGACCATTCCCAGGACGTATGACGTAATGCGTTTTATTTCATACTGCAATTATTGGAATATTGGTTTAATTTAAAAAAACATGGACATCTATGAAGAACAAGTTTCCATGGTAACTGATTACGTACTAAATCCTTGTCCAGTTGATTGATTGTATTTGCGTCCGGTAAAGTTTTCTACAGGCATACTAGACCGTAAAATCGCATGTTCTGGACTAAAAAGGTTGACGTAATACTGACAAATGTGACACAGTATGAAATAAAGTAATATTACAGTATTTTTCTATTGTTTTTCCTTTTTTGTCAATTGTGTTTCAATGTGTGTCTAATGTGTTTCCAATGACAAATAGGGAATGTTATTTGCAACATAGCTTTGACATTTCATAATCTGGAAAGTCATTTGCTAAATAGGGAAACGCAATTGACAAAAGAGGAAAAGCAATAGAAAAACACTGTATTATTCTTATTATTATTAGTAGATATGCTAGGACAGTTCGAGCGCAAAATCCCATGTTATTTCTTATGGAGGTCCAAAAACGCCGAAAACGTGTCAAATCCAAGATGGCGACCGCGCCTACTGCTTCTGATTGGCTATCCCTACTCCTGTAGCTCCTCCCCTTGCTTCTGATTGGTCGACGCCATATTGGACTAGCGCCATTTTGAAATACACGCCTGCTGTTCTCTGATTGGACGAGGACCATTTTTGAACTTTGGGCGCCATTTTACCACGCCAACCATGAAGGGAAACTGTATGACCTGCAGACTGTGTACTACTACTAGAGGGCGTCATGAAGAAAGGGTGCCAAGGTTTATCATTTTATATTAATAAATTTTACTGATTTCTTAAAATAATTATCGTCATTAATACTTTAATTACATATAATAATTTAAGATAATTAATTCAGCATTAAAATTTTAAATTGTTTATATTATTAACAACATGAAAAGTGTTAAATTTATTTCCTTACAGGTTTATACCCAAATAGGGAAAAATATGAATTTACAAAAAAAAACCTAATTACAATGTACTTAACCTATTGTTTTGTATGTATTAATCAGGTATATTCTCATGTTTATTTACAAGAACTTGACAAATAAACGATAATCCCTTAAACATAATATCGCATTCTGCGCAAATTAAATTAAGATTACTACACATTACAGTAAGTGAACTACTCATTAACATATTGGCCCTCGCAAAATTATTGTAAAAGAATAAAGAGTCTGTCATCTTGAAAACGCTCTGATTGGTTCGGTCATCTTTCTCCCTACCATAGGTAATCATCTTGAAACCCCTACCCCTAGCGTTTAATGTCTTGCGTACCTAGCTAGCTATCTCTCGCTACCTACAAGTTCTGCCGCCTTTCTCTCTCTCTCTCTCTCACTCATGCACACACCCTGTACTCTTTCTAACTTTTCTAGAAGAAGAAGAAGAAGAAATAATAATGTCAGATAGGAATTATGTTTCTACTTTTCGTGTACCCTCTCTCGCGGATAACGATCCACCCTTTTATATAGTCGCCCTTCTCCCTTTGCTAGTAAAAAATGAGACATCACCAGCCCTAGAATTTTATATTTCGCGGATGACTACAAGACCGCGGTATTCTAATGAAGTTTTCTACACCAAAGAGATCATGAAATTTAAAGAAACCGACAGTCTTTGACACAACCGCGAGGTTTGCAAGCTCGTCTAACCGTCGTATCTATGTCAGTAGCTCCCCTTCGTGAAGGGGTTTCGGATCTCAATGTTAAGAAAATTACGTTAAAATAAATACACACAGACTATTGAATCACGTTCAGGAATCGGAATGGTTTCTAACACTAACATGTATCAACGGCTGAATTAACTACATAAGAAGAGAAAAACCTAATTCTAATGCAGAAAAATGTATAGACTTACCCTCCTCTGTCGTATCACATTTAAATTAAAAAAACGGAAAAACAATAAATATTTACACTTTTAACCACCTCACCTCACCAGGAAGAAGAAAAAGAAGCTTGAATATTCAGTATAAACAGACACTTTTTTAAATTTAAAACCAGTTATTATTGATCTTTCAAGCCTCTGTTGACCACACACGCATACAGCGTATAGCAATGGACTGACGTGAAAATCTTATTTCAAATATTTAGCTCCCTACGAGACAAAAGGAAACATTTCATTGGTCGTTTAAAATATAATATGCCTTAGGCTATATACATTCCTTTAGACATTTCAAGGGGTGAAAACAAGATTCTAACCGACCCGTTGCCGAGACTTGAAATCGAGATAATTATCAGATTAAAATGCATCACTATACCCCAAAAAGGTCTAGCTGACTACCTGAGACATGATAGCAGGCAGGTACTAACCCTTGAACATTTTAAAATCCTTGTACAGTAAAAACAAAAGAGTATAGTCGACGACGGTTAGGTTTTAACTTATTTCCTAACGAATTTATAAAAAAAAACAGAGAATGAATTTTGTACCATTTAAGTCAGGTATATATATTTTAAAAAAGCTATTATTATTTTACATATATTATATTTTGAGTTTATATAGTCGAAGTGAAAACTGACTGCGAATTAACAGCGTATGACTTTCATATTTTTTTTTCAACTGCCGGTAATATTGCTGTTTCTTGTTTACATGTCAATCACCAATAGATTTTATAAGAAATTGGTTGCATATGCATAAATGCTCGTTTAAAGATAGCGCTCGCTCTTGTAACAATAACATATACTTCGATGACGCACCCGACACCGTCTCTAATTTAATAGACTTTACCAATAGTTGCATTCTATATGAAGAGAAATACACTTGAAAGAAATAAAACGCCTTATATGTATGTATTTTACGGCTCTATTGTACCTCGTTATTGTATACTAAAACAGACGAATATCTAGCCCAGGTAAACTGAATGCGAGCTTTTAACTAAAGAAGATTATACCCTTTTGCTATTAACAAATGATATAATATTTTAAAACAATCCATTAGACTGATTCGGACTGATTCAAAGAGGATACAATGTTTATATTAAATTTTCCGTATTCTGTTAAAACAATAATTTAGCGCGTACCTCTTCTTTTACTACTTAAAATAACATTATTCACTTTGCTTTCATCTGATAACCGTATATGAGGAACTTCCCACGAGAGCTTATCAATCTTGATATATCCTTTCTGTTAATAACAATAATAGTTAATAATAATAAAATATTTTAGAATTTCATCGATGGAAAGACCAAATCCAGGAAAGCAATCTGTCCCTGTATGTTCTCCATATTTTATTTGAATTATTAACCAATGGCATTAAGAAAGATATTCACAAATGTCATAGCTCCTAATATGATTACATCACAAGGGGAAAGACATTTTAAAAACAAACGAACAAATAAAAATTGGGAAAGCTTGTCCTTCAAGGATGGAGGTAACTAAAGACCGACGGACGGTGTTATGCATTGAGCGTAATACAATTTAACTTAACTCAATGTTTTGTCTTATTATTATTCCTGTGTAGACAGTTTAATAAATATTCAAGTAAATATATAGACCGTGACAGATATATACAAATAATTATATATATAATATTAAATGTTAACATTAAGATAATTATTTTAAGAAATCGGTAAAATTTATTAATATAAAATGATAAACCTTGGCTCCCCCTATTAACAATCAGCAGAACGCACCAGAGCGCCATTTAAAAATGTATATACAAACTAAAGACGGACAGTGTTATGCATTGTGCGTAATACAATTTAACCTAACTCTATGTTTTGTCTTATTATTATTCCTATGTAGGCAGTTTAATAAATATTCAAGTAAATATATAGATCGTGACAGATATATACATATAATTATATATAATATCCAGAGCGCCATTTAAAAATGTATATACAAACTAAAGACGGACGGTCTTATGCATTGTGCGTAATACAATTTAACCTAACTCTATGTTTTGTCTTATTATTATTCCTATGTAGGCAGTTTAATAAATATTCAAGTAAATATATAGATCGTGACAGATATATACATATAATTATATATAATATTAAATGTTAACATATACTATGCCGCTAGGCTAGAAACAGTCTTGAAACAAAAAAAAATGGCCTAGTCAACCCTGTTGGACAAGAAATCAGAGTATGGGCGTGATAAAAATAAAACATATAAACATATTTTACAAACATTTATTTAGTATACACAGCATAATACAGGTATATATGTAGATCATAAGCTGCTTTCTATGACTATTGTAGTTCTACGGAAAAGACTTACTGTCGATATACCTTAAATTCATTTCCTATCACATACATACATTATCAAGCATATTCACATACAATTTCAAACAGATACACGTGCAATTTGAAGCATATACACGCACATACACGCACAATATAGCTTATATACACGTGCAATTTACAATCATCGTGTTATATTCTATACCAATATCTCCTATTGTCATACAAAATTTATATATTTCATCTATTTAAAAGACTTACTGTCTATATACCTTAAATTCATTTCCTAACAAGCATACATTATCAAGCATATTCACATACAATTTCATATAGGTAAGAAAGTCAAGTTACGTTACGTTCAACGAAGCCAATCTCGACGAGTTTTCAAGGTCACCCCGAGTTTAGCCGAACATTCTCGAACAATTATTACACAATTCTAATCATTCTAGAACATTCCAAGGGTCTAACTGGTGTTAAACAGGTATTAGACAGCTGTTAATATCGATTGCTTATAATAATATTGGTTGTCTATGTTTAGAATTGTGTAATAATTGTTCGAGAATGTTCGGCTAAACTCGGGTGACCTTGAAAACTCGTCGAGACTGGCTTCGTTGAACGTAACTTGACTTGACTTTCTTACCTATATGAAGAACATATGATCAGTGCATGTAATCAACTTTTACGGGAGGTTGAAACAATAAATATACGTTTAGGAGTGAGCTGCATCACATTAGTTAAGTTTATTCGTATATAAAGTGATAGAGTTGTAGATATCTCTTAATACTCATCCTGCTTCTATGTTCTACCATGAACCATATTCATTCCTTTCTTTATTATTATTATTAGTGACATAACCTCACTTTTGATTTACTCTCGTTACTTATTCCAGGGGGTATGTTGATTGTATGCATATGTAAGACTTGCTAGGCCATGCAAATTAAATTGACAAAGTCTTGAAACAAAAGTGGCCTAGTTAGCCCTGTCGGAAAAGAAATCTGGGTGTGATAAAATAAAACATATAAAGATATTTTACAAACATTTATTGCATAATACAAGTATATAGATCATATGTTGTTTTCTATGACTATTGTAGTTCTACAGCTCTCTGAGTCGTCGTTGTATGCCCTCGCAGAAATACTAATACGTATAAAGTCCGCGGGATAACTCGTTGGCCCTGTAACCTTTCCTAATTCTTCGTTACTTTCATAGTTGGCACGATAATCAGCCGGCTGCGTAGTTGCATCTTCTGACCCAACGATGTCAGTATTTGCCCCTGTTCCTGTCTTCACAACAGATGCGCTATGGTGTACGTTTTCCGCATGCCTTTTTAAGCTGTCTGTGCGTGAAAAACATTTGAAGCAGTTAGAACACCGGACTTTGATTGATTCGTGGACGCTTTTAATATGCCTTTTCAAGTGGTCACGACGTGAAAAAGTTTTGAAACAGCTAGAGCATTGGATTCTGTTTATTTCATGGACGGCTCTCTTGTGTATCTTGTAGACATCAGAGTTTAAAAAAGTTTTGACACAGCTAGAACACTGGATTCTGCCTGATTCGTGCGTGGTTTTTACGTGTCTCTTGCAGGTGAATGGCCTCGCGAAAGACTTGAAGCAAACCGGACACTGTATGTTGCAACCCCTTTGACCAGAGTCATTCTTCTTCTTCTTCTTACATACGTCGTTCACGTGCTGATTCATTTCGACTAATGAAGGAACAGGAACACTACCCCGCCTATTTATACTGATCGACCTGCGCAATCGGTTGTTCTCGGTTATAATCGTAAGCGCTCGGGGCAATATGTATGCGTGAGGATGAATCGTAGGTTCTATCCTAAGTGTATGTAACCCGGAACCGATGTCCGTACAATCTAAATTATCAAACTAACCATATAAACATGAATATTTACTACACTTGCTTTAATTCTTACTCCCTACCTAACTACCTACCGTAAACAATATGACATATCTGCGTCTAAATATAGTGAACGAAAGTACTAGAGGAACTTAATACCTTAGATCACGACTGTTTCTGAATGTATCATTTTGTTAATAACTCTTGCATGACAATATCTTAGGTGGTAGCTGCCCCTGTCGTTCACCCTTCATTCTTAAGACACACGACTTTAGTTAATACATTTTGGTAGCTTAAATTAAACTAGTCCAGGTGGCGTAACGTTCGAGCATGATGATTGATCAACGGTGCTAAATGCATTATAGAAATTAATTAAAAACAAAATTAAATCCGAATTACATTGCGAAAATTGGGTGAAAATGCTAAAAATGTACTGAAAAAGTATCAAATGGTACATGACCCTAATCGAATATAATTTATATTATACGAAGGAGTAACATCATGTCGCTATTATCATATGGACAGGTTTCATATTTCGATGATTTATCCATATAACGTAATGAGTGATTAAAGATTTTCAATGTTAGAAACAAAAAATAAAAGACTGATTCGGACTGATTCAAAGGGATACATTGTTTATATTAAATTTTCCGTATTCATGCGCGAGGATGAATCGTAGGTTCTATCCTAAGTGTATGTAACCCGGAACCGATGTCCGTACAATCTAAATTATCAAACTAACCATATAAACATGAATATTTACTACACCTGCTTTAATTCTTGCTCCCTACCTAACTACCTACCGTAAACAATATGACATATCTGCGTCTAAATATAGTGAACGAAAGTACTAGAGGAACTTAATACCTTAGATCACGACTGTTTCTGAATGTATCATTTTGTTAATAACTCTTGCATGACAATAGCTTAGGTGGTAGCCGCACCTGTCGTTCACCCTTCATTCTTAAGACACACGATTTTAGTTTAGTCTTACATATGTATACAATCAACCTACCCCTGGAATAAGTAACGTGTATTACGCTCAATGCATAACACCGTCCGTCTTTAGTTTGTATATACATTTTTAAAATGACGCACTGGTAAACCTATTTGTAAAAAAGGGTTAATAGCCTGCAGGCAAATGTTAATTAGACGAAATGAGGATATCATACCAAAGATTGAAATTAAAAAATAATATATCTTGATCTCATATTTCGTATTAAAATCAGATATTGAATAAAATGCAGATAAGTTCATGTATCGGATAAAATTACAGACGGATCTAGATCAAACCAGTACACACTCCGAATAGGTGTATTATAATAGAGCAACTTCACCCTCCCTTTCCATTTAACAGAATACGGAAAATTTAATATAAACATTGTATCCCCTTTGAATCAGTCCGAATCAGTCTAATGGAATGTTTTAAAATATTATATCATTTGTTACCAGTTAGACCCTTGGAATGTTCTAGAATGATTAGAATTGTGTAATAATTGTTCGAGAATGTTCGGCTAAACTCGGGGTGACCTTGAAAACTCGTCGAGATTGGCTTCGTTGAACGTAACGTGACTTGACTTTCTTACCTATATGAAATTGTATGTGAATATGCTTGATAATGTATGCTTGTTAGGAAATGAATTTAAGGTATATAGACAGTAAGTCTTTTAAATAGATGAAATATATAAATTTTGTATGACAATAGGAGCTATTGGTATAGAATATAACACGATGATTGTAAATTGCACGTGTATATAAGCTATATTGTGCGTGTATGTGCGTGTATCTGTTTGAAATTGTATGTGAATATGCTTGATAATGTATGTATGTGATAGGAAATGAATTTAAGGTATATCGACAGTAAGTCTTTTCTGTAGAACTACAATAGTCATAGAAAGCAGCTTATGATCTACATATATACCTGTATTATGCTGTGTATACTAAATAAATGTTTGTAAAATATGTTTATATGTTTTATTTTTATCACGCCCATACTCTGATTTCTTGTCCAACAGGGTTGACTAGGCCTTTTTTTTTTGTTTCAAGACTGTTTCTAGCCTAGCGACATAGTATATGTTAACATTTAATATTATATATAATTATATGTATACAGGGTGGGGCAAAAGTCCCGCAACGGCCAAATATCTCCCGAGGGGAAGGTTTTTTAAAAAAATGTTTCAGGCAAAAGTTGTATGGCTTTGAAAGAGGAATCATTTGCATACAAAACCATCTCCCACCCCTTCACCCCCTCCTGAGGGGTGGGGGTAACTTTTAAATTTTAAATGGCCAACCCTATTTTTTTTTGCTGATTAATATTCTCTAAGAAAAAACAAGAACTTTTGTCCGAAAAATTTTTTTTTAAAAAGACGAATTTCGCGATTGACCCAACGAACAAACTTTGGATATTCCAAAATATTCCGACTCTTTTACGCGAAAATGACGGGGTTTTCAGAAAAATTACAAGAGGTAAAAAAGGCTTAGAATTTTGCAAAAAATCTAGGAAAAAAAAATAAACAAAAAAATTTTTGAACAATTTTTGAAAAAAAAAACATGATTTTTGAAAATGTGCACACGTTCATATTTCACCTCCTGGATTAGCGTTACCCAATGTGTACCACGTGGAGGTTCCAGGGAGGATTTCACACATCATAGTGGCCCTGAAAAGGGCCGTTTTTCTTAATCAGGAAGCATTGAAGGACCCCGAGGTTCGTCACTCCCCCGGTATTTATCGACTCCAAACCTCCGCTGCCCTGCTAATTATTTGATCAGATGCTCAAACTGAGCACCTTCCACTGTTTGACAATGAGCCAGTCGCTGATAGAAAGTCTCCAGAACATCTGCTATCATTTCTGGCGTAATGGCATTTGAGGTTTCCAATATCCTACCTCGCAGATCGTCTATGCTATCAGGTTTCGTCTGGTACACGCGATCTTTTAAATAACCCCAATAGAAGAAATCAAGGGGTGTCAGGTCTGGTGATCGTGGCGGCCATTCAATTTCTCCTCTCCGACCAATCCATCTCCCAGGGAATGTTGCATCCAGATAGGCACGTACTTGCCGCCCAAAATGACCTGGTGCTCCGTCTTGCTGAAAATTGACCAAATTGAATTGATTTCCAACGATCCCACGAAGAGCAGGAACGATTTCTTCTTGAAGCAGCCTCAAATATCGCTCAGCTGTCAGATTCTCATCAAAGAAGAACGGGCCCACAATCTGATGTCGGAAAATGCCAGCCCAAACATTGATTTTTTGCTTCCACTGAGTGTGAGAATCTCTCATCCAGTGTGGATTTGCATCGGACCAATATCTGCTGTTATGACGATTCACGTTGCCGTCCAATTCAAATTTCGCTTCATCCGAAAAACACGTCCAGAAAAATGTCATTGGGTTATCATCGTATCGCTGCATTATCAACTCACAAAACTCCACTCTTAAATCGAAGTCAAACTCCGTCAACTCTTGCACCAAGTGTATCTTGTATGGGTGGTATTTGTGTGTCTTCAAAATCCTACCCACAGACCTGATGCTGATATCCTCTGCCTGAGCCACCCGACGTCTTGATGTGTGTGGATCTTCTTGGAATTCGAGGAGAACATTCAATGATGTTCCGGGATCTGTCGCTGTTCTTGGTCGTCCCGTTCTCGGCCTATCTTCGACGGAACCTGTTTGATGAACACAAGAAATAATCTTTAGAAAACAAGGAATTCATAAAACTACAGAAAAAACTGACCTGTATCCTCATATCGGTTAGCTGTTCGCATCACGGTAGTTTTGTTTACCGGGCTAGGACGATTCGGATGCAGCTGGTTAAAGAGATTTGCAGTTTCCTGGTAAGAGCGTTGTCTATCTCCGTACCCACGCAATATCAATACTTCAATTCTTTCTCTTTTAGTGAGAGCCATGGTTTTGCAATACAATTTTGCAAAACAATTTCCTGGCAGTTTGAATTGCGAGAAAATCACCACGTATCAACGACTGGATATTAACTCAGTCTTGCAACTCCTTTTAAATTAACAATTTCTTGCAACTCAAATTCACAAGAAATTGTTTTGCAAAATCGTATTGCAAAAGCATGGGTCTCATTAAACGAGAATTAATTAATTAATTAATTAAAAATTAATTAATAAAATTAATATCATTAATTGATATTGCGTGGGTACGGAGATAGACAACGCTCTTACCAGGAAACTGCAAATCTCTGTAACCAGCTGCATCCGACTCGTCCTCGCCCGCTCAACAAAACTACCGTGATGCGAGCAGCTAACCGATATGAGGAGACAGGTCAGTCTCTTCTGTGGTTTTGTGGATTCCTCGTTCACTAAGAGTTCATCAAGCAGCTTCCGTTGAAGATCAGTCGAGATCCGGACTAAGAAAACCTGCAATATCACTGGATGTTCTCCTCGACTTACAAGACCCACACACATTACCACTTGAGTTGAGTGTGCATCGCTAATCCAGGAGGTAAAATGTAAACGTGTGCACATTTTCAAAAATCATGTTTTTTTTCAAAAATTGTTCAAAAATTTTTTTGTTTATTTTTTTTTCCTAGATTTTTTGCAAAATTCTAAGCCTTTTTTACCTCTTGTAATTTTTCTGAAAACCCCGTCATTTTCGCGTAAAAGAGTCGGAATATTTTGGAATATCCAAAGTTTGTTCGTTGGGTCAATCGCAAAATTCGTCTTTTTAAAAAAAATTTTTCGGACAAAAGTTCTTGTTTTTTCTTAGAGAATATTAATCAGCAAAAAAAAATAGGGTTGGCCATTTAAAATTTAAAAGTTACCCCCACCCCTCAGGAGGGGGTGAAGGGGTGGGAGATGGTTTTGTATGCAAATGATTCCTCTTTCAAAGCCATACAACTTTTGCCTGAAACATTTTTTTAAAAAACCTTCCCCTCGGGAGATATTTGGCCGTTGCGGGACTTTTGCCCCACCCTGTATATCTGTCACGATCTATATATTTACTTGAATATTTATTAAACTGCCTACATAGGAATAATAATAAGACAAAACATAGAGTTAGGTTAAATTGTATTACGCACAATGCATAACACCGTCCGTCTTTAGTTTGTATATACATTTTTAAATGGCGCTCTGGATATTATATATAATTATATGTATATATCTGCCACGATCTATATATTTACTTGAATATTTATTAAACTGCCTACATAGGAATAATAATAAGACAAAACATAGAGTTAGGTTGAATTGTATTACGCACAATGCATAACACCGTCCGTCTTTAGTTTGTATATACATTTTTAAATGGCGCTCTGGTGCGTTCTGCTGATTGTTAATAGGGGGGAGCCAAGGTTTATCATTTTATATTAATAAATTTTACCGATTTCTTAAAATAATTATGTTAATGTTAAAATTTAATATTATATATATAATTATATGTATATCTGTCACGGTCTATATATTTACTTGAATATTTATTAAACTGTCTACACAGGAATAATAATAAGACAAAACATTGAGTTAAGTTAAATTGTATTACGCTCAATGCATAACACCGTCCGTCCGTCTTTAGTTACCTCCATCTTTGAAGGACAAGCTTTCCCAATTTTTATTTGTTCGTTTGTTTTTAAAATGTCTTTCACCTTTCCCCTTGTGATGTAATCATAATAGGAGCTATGACATTTGTGAATATCTTTCTTAATGCCATTGGTTAATAATTCAAATAAAATATGGAGAACATACAGGGACAGATTGCTTTCCTGGATTTGGTCTTTCCATCGATGAAATTCTAAAATATTTTATTATTATTAACTATTATTTTTTGTTGTCAAAATTCGATATGATTCCCTTTTAAGGATGTGTTTATAACTTTCAACTCATAAATGAACGTAGCAAACAGTTGAGGGCTTGATTTAATTGTGTGCTTTTTATTTAAAGAAAATTCTATAAAAATTTAAAGTGTGTTCTTTTAAATGCTCTAAGAGACAGAAAGGGCTTTTTACCTGGAAATAGCTTAGTATACGAGGGAAGATCAATATTTACGGTCCCTGATATAGAAAGAGAAAGAATTTTTAAAACATTATTTATTTATTTCTCAACATAATCTCCCTGGACTTCAATGCACTTGGTCCACCGATGTTCCAATGCTTCAATGCCTTTCAGGAAGAAGTTTTTCGGTTGCTCCTCAAACCAGCCATTTACGGTCATAACTTCATTATCGTCTCCATATTTTTTCTACGCAGGTTTTCCTTTAATTTTGGAAATAGATGGTAATCACTGGGTGCCAGGTCTGGTGAATATGGAGGGTGTTCTAGGATTTCAAAGCCAGCGTTCTGTATGGCAGCCATGACAATGCAGCTCTTGTGGACTGGAGCGTTGTCCTGATAGAACAAAATTTTGTGTGCCAACTTTCCTGGTCTTTTTCGGTCGATGCTTTCGCGAAATTTTGGAATTAACCCTGCATAATAAGAACCCGTTATTGTGTGTCCACACTGCAAATAATCGATCATCAAAATTCCTTCTGCATCCCAGAACACTGTGGCCATAATCTTTCCAGCCGCCCGTTGAACTCGAAATTTGCGTGGAGGTGGAGAACCTCTGTGATGCCACTCCATACTTTGTCTTTTCGTCTCAGGATCAAAATGGTGCACCCATGTTTCATCCACAGTCACAAAGCGAGTGAGAAATTGCTTCCGATTGGCCTTCAGGTACTCCAAATTGGCTTCCGAATGCAGCACTCTAGAGCGTTTCTGATCGACGGTCAGCATCTTTGGAAACCAACGCGCCGAAATTTTTCTGAGATCAAGAACATTTCTTAAAATATTTTCAACTGACCCATAAGAGATGTTCGTTATTTCCGCGATATGGCGAATAGTCAGACTTCTATCTGCCATTACCATATCATGGATCAAATTGATGTTTTTGTCAACGGTGACACAGACTGGACGTCCCGCACCTTTCGCACGTTCGCAAGTTGTTCTGCCTAATCTAAACTCACGAGACATATTTTTCACCACTTGGTAAGAAGGGGCAGAGTCCCCTAAAACGTCTGTCATATCCTTGTGAATTTCAGTAGGTGTTAATCCTTTTTTTTGCAAATACATTATCACCGCTCTGACTTCACTTTTTTCCATTTTTAAAAATTGTCTGTTATCGACCAGCTTAATTATTAATAACTTTCAAAGAACAACACGCACCTACGCAAAACTTGACACAACAAATAATTAGTAATGACAGTTCTCATAGAAAAATGAGTGACGATATCATGCAAAGCCTACTATGTCAGGGACCGTAAATACTGATCTACCCTCGTACAATAACGAGGTACAATAGAGCCGTAAAATACATACATATAAGGCGTTTTATTTCTTTCAAGTGTATTTCTCTTCATATAGAATGCAACTATTGGTAAAGTCTATTAAATAAGAGACGGTGTCGGGTGCGTCATCGAAGCATATGTTATTGTTACAAGAGCGAGCGCTATCTTTAAACGAGCATTTATGCATATGCAACCAATTTCTTATAAAATCTATTGTAGATTGACATGTAAACAAGAAACAGCAGTATTACCGGCAGTTGAAAGAAAAATATGAAAGTCATACGCTGTTAATTCGCAGTCAGTTTGCACTTCGACTATATAAACTCAAAATATAATATATGTAAAATAATAATAGCTTTTTTAAAATATATATACCTGACTTAAATGGTACAAAATTCATTCTCTGTTTTTTTTATAAATTCATTAGGAAATAAGTTAAAACCTAACCGTCGTCGACTATACTCTTTTGTTTTTACTGTACAAGGATTTTAAAATGTTCAAGGGTTAGTACCTGCCTGCTATCATGTCTCAGGTAGTCAGCTAGACCTTTTTGGGGTATAGTGATGCATTTTAATCTGATAATTATCTCGATTTCAAGTCTCGGCAACGGGTCGGTTAGAATCTTGTTTTCACCCCTTGAAATGTCTAAAGGAATGTATATAGCCTAAGGCATATTATATTTTAAACGACCAATGAAATGTTTCCTTTTGTCTCGTAAGGAGCTAAATATTTGAAATAAGATTTTCACGTCAGTCCATTTCTATACGCTGTATGCGTGTGTGGTATATAACAGAGGCTTGAAAGATTAATAATAACTGGTTTTAAATTTAAAAAAGTGTCTGTTTATACTGAATATTCATGCTTCTTCTTCTTCTTCCTGGTGAGGTGAGGTAGTTAAAAGTGTAAATATTTGTTTTTCCGTTTTTTTAATTTAAATGTGATACGCCAGAGGAGGGTAAGTCTATACATTTTTCTGCATTAGAATTAGGTTTTTCCCTTTTTATGTAGTTAATTTAGCCGTTGATACATGTTAAATTTCATGATCTCTTTGGTGTAGAAAACTTCATTAGAATACCGCGGTCTTGTAGTCATCCGCGAAATATAAAATTCTAGGGCTGGTGATGTCTCATTTTTTACTAGCAAAGGGAGAAGGGCGACTATATAAAAGGGTAGATCGTTATCCGCGAGAGAGGGTACACGAAAAGTAGAAACATAATTCCTATCTGACATTATTATTTCTTCTTCTTCTTCTTCTAGAAAAGTTAGAAAGAGTACAGGGTGTGTGCATGAGTGAGAGAGAGAGAGAGAGAGAAAGAGAGAGAGAGAGAAAGGCGGCAGAACTTGTAGGTAGCGAGAGATAGCTAGCTAGGTACGCAAGACATTAAACGCTAGGGGTAGGGGTTTCAAGATGATTACCTATGGTAGGGAGAAAGATGACCGAACCAATCAGAGCGTGTTTCAAGATGACAGACTCTTTATTCTTTTACAATAATTTTGCGAGGGCCAATATGTTAATGAGTAGTTCACTTACTGTAATGTGTAGTAATCTTAATTTAATTTGCGCAGAATGCGATATTATGTTTAAGGGATTATCGTTTATTTGTCAAGTTCTTGTAAATAAACATGAGAATATACCTGATTAATACATACAAAACAATAGGTTAAGTACATTGTAATTAGGTTTTTTTTGTAAATTCATATTTTTCCCTATTTGGGTATAAACCTGTAAGGAAATAAATTTAACACTTTTCATGTTGTTAATAATATAAACAATTTAAAATTTTAATGCTGAATTAATTATCTTAAATTATTATATGTAATTAAAGTATTAATGACGATAATTATTTTAAGAAATCAGTAAAATTTATTAATATAAAATGATAAACCTTGGCACCCTTTCTTCATGACGCCCTCTAGTAGTAGTACACAGTCTGCAGGTCATACAGTTTCCCTTCATGGTTGGCGTGGTAAAATGGCGCCCAAAGTTCAAAAATGGTCCTCGTCCAATCAGAGAACAGCAGGCGTGTATTTCAAAATGGCGCTAGTCCAATCAGAGAACAGCAGGCGTGTCATCCAAAAATGGCACTCGTCCAATCAGACAACAGCAGGCGTATCGTCCAAGATGGCGTCGACCAATCAGAAGCAAGGGGAGGAGCCACAGGAGTAGGGATAGCCAATCAGAAGCAGTAGGCGCGGTCGCCATCTTGGATTTGTCACGTTTTCGGCGTTTTTGGACCTCCATAAGAAATAACATGGGATTTTGCGCTCGAACTGTCCTAGCATATCTACTATTATTAAAACAGCCAACAAAAGTACTAACCTAGAGTAAATTGAAAAGTTTTCTCTTCGTTGCTGCTTGGGAACGGGGTTTGGAGTATTCGAACCATAGACGTAACTAGGTGAGGACTCGGGGTCTAAGCCCCACAAAATAGATTCGGGCCAGAAATCTTTTGTAGTTAGTTTTGTAATAAAATAGCAAATATAATAAAATAAAATTATATTTGTTATATAATTAAATATATTTAAAATAAATAAAAACTCAGCAAATAGCTTTTGTTTCTTGATTTAACGAAATTGTAATGGGGTACTTGCATGCTATCAAAATTATTAAAAAGAGTCATTGTACCTTTACAGCCTCGATTCACAATAAATATCTCTGTAAATAGTTTTTCCTAAGAAAAATTTTATAAAAAGAAAAACAACAATGAAAATACCCCAGAGATTTAAGTATCGCGCTATATTTTAGCGGAAGGATATACAGCAACGTTGCCAAACGTATTTGTGTACATACCACCATCTGACTAATATTTACGCTAACACTAGACCTAATAACACTAATATAATAAACAACAGTTAAAAATCTATAAAAAAGTCTCTATTCTAAATTTACCGCGCTAATATAAAAAGCAAATACTAAAAATAACGAAATTAAATAACGCGTCTGTAACCTAACCTCAAATCTACCACGTGCACGCTAAAAAAGTAAATAACGATATTGGCAACAACGAACAGTACACTTAGACGGGGTGAAGAAGGATGCTAGAATCTCATTGGCTTTTGCCTTGCCGCCACAGTTGGGCTTATGACGTCACTGCCCTAAAGAATTTAAACTTTAAAATTAATTTTCAATGGGTTAGTGAGATCGTTTTACGCGGTAATTGAATTCTAGACACTAAATGTGATGTATATTTTCATATAAAAAACCTAACAAAATACATGCAAGTACCCCATTATGACATTGTCTACATTGATTTCAACTGGCATTACAGTGAAATACCCTATGTTGAGACAAGCCAAATAATTATGCGATATAATCCTCACTTTTGGAGAAATCAAATCAATAAATCAATAAATGTTGTGCATAAGTAATGAATTAATAAAATAAGATAAGACTTAAAAAGTAAACTTCATATTTTAGATTCTCAGAAATAAATGTTACGGAATACTTTTGATGAACGTTTAAATATGGAATAATAACTTCAGTTATGTAAATTCTGGTTTAAACTTTAACAATACGTAATAACATAATTGAAAAACCATGAAAAAAAAAACTTCTGCATTCGTTACATTATCAAATCGTTGTTAAAATTAAAAGATCTATCTCACAAAAGTTCAAAAGAATTATTTTGCAAATAGTTATTTACATTACAAGCTGCGAAAGTTTACTTTTAGGTGCAAGGTGTTTTTGATTGGCCGTGGCGAAGCGTAAGCGTAGCCGTTCCTTCCAGAAGGAAGTGATTGGGATACGCCCAATCAGAGCGCAAGTTGCACAACCGGCAGTCGTGCAATTGCTACCAGATTGGCTCACTGGTAGGAGCGAGGTTGCCTATCCACCCTCTACTAGCTAAGACGCGCATAGTGACCGAACAGTTGACTTAACACGCTGCTCACCCGCCGGCACCCTCCCGTCCTCTTTCATACGGGGACAAGTACCTCGTCCAGCAATAGGACTATTCCCCAACTTGACGCTGTTATCAAGAGGGACCACTGCCCGATCGAATCCAACCTCAAATGTAGCAGGACTTGGTTTTTAAGCGGTTTTGCCACCCCGATCTACCAATTTTAGGCTTGGTGGGCCCTCGACAGAGCTTCTTTTAAGTCTACACGTTATAGACTCCCGGTGCGTACCCGAAATTGGTGAAGTTGTCTTAATAGTGAGAGGCTATGTATTCGCTTCAACTATCCTTAAGTGTAATGGCTTTCAGAGCAAGACTTGATAACAGCAATTTTTTTTGTTTGCTGTTATCAAGTCTTGCTCTGAAAGCCATGAAAGACTTGATAACAGCAATTTATTATGCAGGGGGGTGTGTGGTGAGTCTACATTCAAGTTTTCGTATTAATCGGAGGCTGCGAAGTGTCCGCCATCTTGGAAAAAGAGGTTAAAGTGTTTTCTCAATTTATCTCGTTAACCGTAGGTCTGAGGAAAAAAGTAATTCATAACGTTTTTGTCGGAAATTCTATTCTCTACAACTTCCTCAATACACTTCTTTGAGGAATGTTTGTAATAAAAAAGTAATAACCGTAAAAATTTAGAGGTTGAAAATCTTTGGGTTGAAGTAACTATTTCATTTTTGGTCGTACGAGAAAAACTGTTCTTATCTTTCTTGTAGACAATTTAAAAACGAACAATTTAGTGTACTCACTTTTTTGGTTCCGTTCTTTGATATAGTGGAAGGCAGCGGTCAAATGGAGGTAAGCTGTATAACGTTTTTCCTACTGGTAAGTTATTTATCTCCTTAACCGTACGTCTGATTAAAAAAGTTGTCAGCACAACTTTTGTTGGCAAGACGATTCTCTACAACTTCCATACTACACTATTTTGTATCATGTAAGCAGTTACAAAGTTATTAAAAATAAACCTCTAAAATATAGGGGGGGGAGGTCATTTGTATTGAACGTATGGGGTGAAATAAGTATTTCATTTTTTGTCGCATGGAAAAAATTATTCTTACCTTTCTTGTACACAATGTAAAGACGGGAATTTTGATACTTACTTTTTTTATCACGTTCTTTGATATAGTGAAAGGCAGCAGTTGAAAGGTTTACCCATAGCCTATAATACGAATTTGTTGAACATATGCATTCTATACGCAATTAAACAATGATTCAACAATAATTACATAGAATGTACCTTATTTTGAAATATTTATATTTATTGGACTTGACCTTATAGTGAAATTGTGCTCTAGAACAAGCACAAGCTTTTATTAGCTTCATTGTCTGGCACAATGTATGGTTAATTATTATCAAATAAATAAATAAAATGTATTAGAAGATGTACTTCTCTAGCGATTCAAATTTTGGTCGACTGGTGGGAGAATGGCCCTGGGTGCCTTTAACTACTCGAGGCGAACTGCACAGGCGCATTCAGGTCAATGCTTCTCTTAGAAATTCTTCGTGCTCCTCATCTCCTCTTTCAATGCTTCTTTGGAGCAAACATTTTACTCTTCTCTCCTTCACAACGCAAACTTCACCTTCACGTAAAGAAGTTTTGCACACGAAACAGACGCTCATTTTAACGGCTTTCGACTAGGCTAGACAAAACTGACTGACCCATAGGACTGACCTGAGTGGATGGCACTCGTGGTGTATTCTACGACTTTCATGCGCCTGTGCAGTTCGCCTCGAGTGATTAAAGGCATATGACCATTCTCCCACCCATCGACTAGAATTTGAATAGCTAGAGAAGTACACCTACTAATAGTCTAATTATTATCGAATAATTGTTTAATTGCGTATAGAATGCATATGTTCAACAAATTCGATATTATATGCCATGGGTAAACTTTCAAGTCCTGCCTTCCACTATACCAAAGAACGTGATAAAGAAGTAAGTATATCAAAATTCCCGTCTTTACATTGTGTACAAGAAAGGTAAGAATAATTTTTTCCATGCGACAAAAAATGAAATACTTATTTCATCCCATACGTTCAATACAAATGACTACCCCCCTATATCTTAGCAGTTTATTTTTAATAACTTTGTAACTGCTTACATGACACAAAATAGTGAGGTATGGAAGTTGTAGAGAATCGTATTGCCGAGATAAATTGAAAAAAAACTTTAACCTCTTTTTCCAAGATGGCGGACACTTCGTAGACTCCGATTAATACGAAAACTTGAATGTAGACTCACCACACACCCCCCTACATACTAAACAAAAAAATTGCTGTTATCAAGTCTTGTGACTTTTTTTACCCTATCGCCTGGACTAAGAGTAAATCAAAGTAAATAAGATTGCAGTAGATCACTATCATCATTACAATACATACAATATGATTATTGATATGTTTAATATTTAAATAAACATCTGTTTAACATGTTTATAGTAAATGTAACTATGTTGTTTGGGTACACACATAACTACATATATTACATACAAATAGTTAGTTACTCACCACTATGAGTGAGCATGTGCTTTTGCGAACTTCTTTTCGTCGAGTATTTATAACTACAAATATTACACTCAAATAGTTTATCACCACTATGGGTGAGCATGGGCTGTTGCAAATGTGTTTTTTGTGACCATTTATAACTACAAATATTACACTCCAATGGTTTCTCACCACTATGAGTAAGCATGTGCTTTTTTAAACTTCTTTTTCGTGAGCACTTATAACTACAAATATTACACTCAAATGGTTTCTCACCACTATGAGTGAGCATGTGCTTTTGCAAACTTGCCTTCAGCGAGCATTTATAACTACAAATATTACATTCAAATGGTTTCTCACCAGTATGAGTCAGCAGGTGTTGTTGCAAGTTTGTTTTGTGTGAGCATTTGTAACTACAAATATTACAATTAAATGGTTTCTCACCACTATGAGTGAGCATGTGCTTTTGCAAACTTCCTATTTGTGAGCATTTATAACTACAAATATTACACTCAAATGGTTTCTCACCACTATGAGTGAGCATGTGCTTTTGCAAACTTCCTATTTGTGAGCATTTATAACTACAAATATTACACTCAAATGGTTTCTCACCACTATGAGTGAGCATGTGCTTTTGCAAACTTGCCTTCAGCGAGCATTTATAACAACAAATATTACATTCAAATGATTTCTCACCAGTATGAGTCAGCAGGTGCTGTTGCAAATTTGTTTTTTGTGAGCATTTATAACTACAAATATTACACTCAAATGGCTTCTCACCACTATGAGTGAGCATATGCCTCTGCAAACTTCTTTTCTCTGAACATTTATAGCTACAAATATTACACTCAAATGGTTTCTCACCACTATGGGTGAGCATGTGCTTTTGCCTATATTTTTGGGGTGGTTTCCAATTACTAATCTTTGTTGCCACCAACAGCTTTGCCATCAATTACAAACTAACAATTAATCTCAGATGCATTTTTTATATTAACCATGTTTTCTTCTTGTTTTTATCCTCTTCTTACTGTATATATGCTCTATGAGATAGTTGTGCCATAACACGCTACATTTAACATTCCAATGCTACTTCAAAAGAAATAGTGTTTAGAATATATACTTTTATAGGAATACATTTAGCATATGAACAAAATTACTGTAGGCATTTTGTGCTAACGTCCCATTGAATGGTAGTGACAGTTGAAAACACACGCAAGCACTCCCTTAAAAAACTGCAGTGAAATAATTTAGGCTTACAGAATTACAGCATGCTGCAATACAATGTTTCCATCCAAATTTTGATGTTAGACACCTCCATATATTGTAATAAGTGTTGCAGCAGTTTTGACTAGTAAGAACTCTAAGCTAAAATATTCTGTAACGTTCAAAAACATTTAATTCATTAAGATGAAAAAGCAAAGCAACTAAAATGTTTCTAACCTTTCCATAAAAACGCACAAATGCTGCTGATCCAGTTGCAATGTACTCAATTACTGTTACTGTATGTTATATGCTTAATAATAATAATTATAATAATATGATTAGAATTGTTCTTTCGTAATTGTAGTAGAGTGCAATTTGCATCAAATTATGACTTTTGTGGGACTTCAAGGTAAAAATGTATAAATTACATAGAATTGTAGCTTTGGTTCTGTAGATTCTAAAACTGCTACTTGTCAACAAATGGTGCAAAAGGACACTATTTAAGAATTTCGAGTTAAGTACGTAGTTGGAAAATAGAAGATATAAGCTACATCTGTAATATAAAATTATGTATATTTTTGTACAGATTCTTATTGATTTTAAAGTCTTAATAAGAGCTTCCGTTTGGAAATGCACGTAAATCCCATAAGCGAAAATTGAGAAGGTTTCACATTTATGCAGATTTCTCGTTTCAAGCACTGCACAAATCTAATTACATTCGACTAGTTTTTGCTTTACACCGTTTTATCTCGGGAAAGGTAGCATTTAACAAAAAAATGTATTCTTGTGAAATTGTAACCACGTTTTCTGCAATTGCGATGGTCCTTGAATTATAAATTTTAAACAAATATTAATCAAGATATGTAATAAAATGTAAAACATCATTCATTGTGATGTTCCACCGGCCGCAGCCTGCTGTACAATCATAAAAGGCGTTCGCATCTCTCGTCTTACCGCACCTGCCCTGCGTGTAGTACATAGGTATTTATTTGTCTCTTATCATTTACTTATAAATTTAGATTTTTGTTTTCTGCTTGCAATTATTCGTAACAAAAGTATATTGTATAACTAGCAAAATAATTTGTCTACATAATTAGTGGTAAAGTTACAAATATACATACAGATTAGTATAAGACTGTCATAAAACTCTTCTCCCAAAATGTCTTTGTCACTCAAATTTACAAATAAATTTAACAAAAACAAGCAGGGAAAATACAAAACAAGGAAAGTAGAAAAACCAACAAATTTACCGTAAATACATAGATTGAAACTACTAAAGATCACGATAACAGCTATCAGATAATCTTACAAAATATCTTAATCTATTTCTTGAGATGGAAATGATGGAGTTTCTATAGAATCTTTGCATGATTTCTGTACCATACACCGACTTGATCCAATGCAAGTAAAAAACTTTTTTCAGCTGCAAGATTTATTCTGCAAACTAAAAATAAATTTTCTTGTACCTAAATAACAGTCCATAATTTAAAATGAATTAATAGAATACTTTTACCTTTTTTACACCCACATGCTATCAAAATATTAAAATTTTCAGATAATGTTGATAATGTTTGTAAAATAGGTACTATTTTGTCGTCTACTACGGTCCATCGGACACAATTTAAATTTAAATAATAAAAATTAAAATTAAAGTGGCTGTGGATCAAGGAATGAGTTAGAAATATTTGATAACCGTCTGGTGTTGATATCTCGAATAGTTTGAGAGATATTAAAAGGGGGTTGTTGAAAAACTTTTCCCTTTATATCAGCAACCCATGACCTGCTTCAATTTTTTTAAAGAAAAATGTACATGCAATTGTTATTTGGCATTTTAAAGGGGGTGGGATGCAAAAATTTTACTGCTATACTACATTTAAATGTCCCCCTCGAAAAATCAATTGACCTGTTTTTGCCACAATTGCTATTTTGTACAGTTTAAGAGATACTTGAAATGGAAATTTTTCAAATGAACACACTGTATATTTCAATCATTATGCTTGATTACTATGTAATGCTTTCCTAGCATGCAACTATTGTTAATGCATGTAAAAGGTATTATAAATAGATGTATTCTTCCTCTAGGACGGTTATCGGAAGAAACCCAGGGATCCCGAAATAAAGATTATCGCCAGTATCGACAATAGTTTGCCCGAAGAATTTCACGACAATAACCAATAGAATGTCTGGAACTAATTTTTAATATCTTCCGATCCTATTATTTATTAACAGCTATCAGAGAGAATCCCCCAAAAAAAAAACTACTACATTCATAACGATGCGATGTGCTGAATTTATTAAACAGGCCAGAAGTACAAACATTCATCTGTTGTAGATAGTGCGACTAATAATGCACCAAAGTTTTAGAATTATACAAAAAATTATAACTAATACAATGCAAAATAAAACATGTACACTTATGGGTGTAAATAATTTCGTTCTGCCAGATCATGAAAATCTTACATAATGCGACGTCTGTAAAATTGTACCAGCAGGCTGGGTTGTGGATCAAAACTGTTATACCATATTTTGGCCTAGTGGTGAGCTCGTAAGCAATGTTACCTTAAACTGTTTTTTACTGGTGGTAGCTTTTCAATCGTTTTAGAGGCCGCAAGAGCTCCTCATAAATAATTTATACATGTGATGTTAGCATTGTTTGTATACATTTTTGTTACCAGACTATGCATGTTATTATTGCCGGTAAGTTTTTTGAAACCGAAATATTCGGATGAAAGTTGGAGATCAAAAAGTCTCTCGATACATTGCGGTTCAGGAAATAGGTATGAGTCTTTCAGTTTCAAAAAACTTACCGGCATTTCATACATTTACGGGTTGATGAATTAGTTTGTGGGATTACGGAAAAAGAGTAGTTGGAAGACATGTAATGTCATACAGTTCATTCCTGTATGGTGTAGCTGTAACTATTATTTAAGTAGAGTTCTTGCAGTCTCTGAAACCATTGACAAGTTACCAGCAACAAAGATTGCTTATGAGCTCACTACCAGGCCAAAATATGGTGTAACAGTTTTGATCCACAATCCAGCCTGACTGTACTATGTTACAGACGTCGGATAGACCGTAGTAGACGACGATAGAAAACAATTGAAAACAGGCCATAGGTTGCTGATATAAAGGGAAAAGTTTTTTAACAACCCCCTTTTAATATCTCTCAAGCTATTCGAGATATCAACACCAGACGGTTATCAAATATTTCTAACTCATTCCTTGATCCACAGCCACCTTTATTTTAATTTTCATTATTTAAATTTAAATTGTGTCGGATGGACCGTAGTAGACGACAAAATAGTACCTATTTTACAAACATTATCGACATTATCTGAAAACTTAAATATTTTGATAGCATGAGGGTGTAAAAAAGGTAAAAGTATTCTATTAATTTATTTTAAATTATGGACTGTTATTTAGGTACTGTTTTTTACTTGTATTGGATCAAGTCGGTGTATGGTACAGAAATCATGCAAAGATTCTATAGAAACTCCATCATTTCCATCTCAAGAATGATCTTTAGTAGTTTCAATTTATGTATTTACGGTAAATTTGGTTGTTTTTCTACTTTCCTTGTTCTGTATTTTCCCTGCTTATTTTTGTTAAATTTATTTGTAAATTTGAATGACAAAAACATTTTGGCAGAAGAGTTTTATGACAGTCTTATACTAATCTGTATGTATATTTGTAACTTTACCACTAATTATGTAGACAAATTATTTTGCTAGTTATACAATATACTTTTGTTCCGAATAATTGCAAGCAGAAAACAAAAATGTAAATTTATTAGTAAATGATAAGAGACAAATAAATACCTACGTACTACACGCGGGGCAGGTGCGGTAAGACGAGAGATGCGAACGCCTTATATTATTGTACAGCAGGCTGCGGGCCGGTGGAACATCACAATGAATGATGTTTTACATTTTATTACATATCTTGATTAATATTTGTTTAAAATTTATAAATCAAGGACCATCGCAATTGCAAAAAACGTGGTTACAATTTCACAAAAATACATTTTTTTGTTAAATGTTACCTTTCCCGAGATAAAACGGTGTAAAGCAAAAACTAGTCGAATTTAATTATATTTGTGCAGAGCTTGAAACGAGAAATCTGTATAAATGTGAAACCTTCTCAATTTTCGCTTATGTGATTTACGTGCATTTCCAAACGGAAGCTCTTATTAAGACTTTAAAATCAATAAGAATCTGTACAAAAATATACATAATTTTTTATTACAGATGTAGCGTATATCTTCTATTTTCCAACTACGTACTTAACTCGAAATTTTTAAATAATGCCCTTTTGCACCATAGAATTTTTTGACAAGTTGCAGTTTTAGAATCTACAGAACCAAAGCTACAATTCTATGTAATTTATACATTTTTACCTCGAAGTCCCACAAAATGTGTTTTTTTGCAAGTTTCGGGGCTCCGAGCACTCTACTATTGGTTCTGGGAAACAAGTCACCCGGTGAAATATAATAATAATAATACTAGGAAGGTACTCTGACGCTTGTATGCGAGCCGAGAGAGAGAGAGAGAGGATTCGAAGAGGCCACCTGTCCTTGTCGCATTCAGAAATTGTTTATTGATGTAACCCATGTAACCTACTACTACTACTAGAGACGTGCTTTTCTCGGTTTGGTTTTCGTTCCGGTAGGTCAAACCACTAATCAACCGTGTTTTATTGGAAAACTATGACGTCATGTTCTGTTGTTGGTCTGTCAAATTTAGAACCTGTTCTGGGAGTAGGTTGTAAATGCAGGTAAGTTTTGATCCTTAGCCATGGTCAGCTGTTATCTGAAGCTTTACCTGAAGTTACCTGTTAGCTGAAACATAACCTCAACATGTAAACAAAAAGCTTAAAAAAAATTCTTAATAATAGAGGCAAAACATATTATATTAGTATTATTCGGTATTATTCTAAATACATTAGCTAAATGATATTTAAAAGCTACACCTTGAATTTCTAAAATAATCATAAGTGCTCAAACATACACACTATTTTTTGTTATACGTTTAATTGGTGGATATTCAATATTGAGGTAGAAAAGCTCCAGGTGTAATAATAGAGAGCACTAGGATGAACAATTATTATTTCTCCGTGGCTTACGGATACCATTAAGATAATGTTCAAACTTAGAGACAAGGCATTAGCTAAATTTAAAAAAACAAAAAACGTAGTGACTGGGACTACTACAAATCACTTAGAAACTATACTAATAATGCTATCCGAAAAGAAAAAAAAAGCATATATAAATCATCACCTCGTCAAAGGTAATACTAAGGACTTATGGCAAAAATTACGTAACTTGGATGTTTATTCCAAACAAAAAAATAGCTAAAATAGACATTCTTGTTAAGAGTTCTGTCACGCCCTTTTCCACTGAATAAGGTCCTAAAACATTGTGCGCCATTGCACTAGCTTTGGTTCTGCCTACTGCAAGTTTGCTGGCAATTTTTGGTTCGGGAAAAATTACAGAACATAATCTTGTGTCACAATCAATTGACCTGTGTATGTTTAAATAAATGAGAAACTTTCGTTACTTCAGCAGCTATAATTTTTTCTTCCTGGGAGTCTAGGCGATCTTGTTTTAAAAAAGCAGAAAAGACTTTATTTGATTGTACTGAATTATTATGCCTTATATGTTCTATTTGAATGTCGCTTAATATCATTTAAACCAGTGGCGGCTCGTGCCTTCCTAGGAAGGTGAGGCTCGAAGAAAACTCAAACTGCTGCAAAACCCAATTTAATCTGTGGGCGGTGCAATGTGTAAATAAAGCTTTTGTTTAAAATTAAAGGCTTGTAAAATGTTAGCTATTAGATCAAATAATGCATTTGCAGTTCTATCAGCACTTACTTCAAAAAACCCTAAAATTCGTTCTTTTAAATTTCCGTTATTTACCAACCGGACAGTAATGGGGCATTGTGATTTTTCACTAATGTCTGTTGTATCATCAGAAATTATTGAAAAATAATTTGCATTATTAATTTTAGTGTCAATAGATTCTCTTAAATAATTCTCGCAACAAGAAATTAATTGATTTTATTAAATTAATTGAAATTAATTAAATAGTTTCTGACCAGTAAAAATGTTTTTAACTTCTTCAGCATGTTCGCTAATTTCTACATTGCGGTTAATCAAGCAATTAAATATTTATTTAAAATTGCCACGATTATCTAAAGTAGTCGATTCATCATAGACCCGAAATGGTAATTTATGACTGCCCAATAAAATTGTAACGTTACTTAAATAACACATAAGTTGCCAATTTTGTTTATATTCTCATTGTAGGTATGAGACCTAGAAAAATTTTAATATGTTCTTTTGAATCGTTATATTTTTTTACGCATCTGGAAAATGTTTTTTAATAATTATAACCTGTACTGTTTTAACCATACATTTTTAACACTGTTCTCAGTAATTACTGCCACAGAGCCACTTGTGCATTTCATACCAAAAATTATGTAAAGCCCAATTTTGTAATTTGTCAGCAAACATAAAACCGATTTTTGGCGTCGGACGTTGTTCTAAAATGTGTTGCTGTTCTATTTCATTACGCATTAAAAATGTTGTTTCTAGTAAACACATCACACGATCATATTTTGGATCATTTCCTTGTATCTAAAACAAAAATTTGTTACTAGCTGCCAGGGTTGCCAGAACAGCAGTAAAGACAGAAAGATATCAACCGTATGCTGACTGTATGTTTATCGAAACGAATAAGGTATGAAATGTAACAGGTAGTCTATTCAATGAACATTGCCTAATACTTTTTTCTGATTCTTCTTCTAGCCTATGGATCCGCAGCTAGAAACACGGGCCTGCTAAATGCCTGCAATTCACCTACCTTATCAATATGTTGTACAATGCAAACATTTAATATTGTTATTAAAATTTTATAAATAAAAACGATAAAAGAAGTTTATAGTTTTCATTTATTTTTATGTTAAACATATACGGTAGCAAGATCTAGATCGTTGTATACAAATTCATATATATGAGAGAAATGTTATGTATCTCAACACATACCTAAAAGTACATAATAAAGTACATAAAAGTTAACAGGTTAAAATAGAAATTCATTTTGCTATTTTTATATGTGCTAAATAAAATAATAAACAGATATTTCGAAAACTTTATGCATTCTTGAGAGAACGGGGTATAATATTTAAAAACACACAGTAGAAAACATATACCTTATAATATAGCAATAGAATTTTTCTAAATTTTATTCTTTAAGTTTTATTTAAATAAATTTTAGAATTCAAAAGCATTTTCCTATTATTATTAATGTACATAGACCGTAGCTACATCGAAGTCGCATGAGTTGTTACCGGCTCTTTAACAAGCGTATGCTACAATTCTCTAATTTTCTAGTTTCTAGACATAATGTAGTTTTGAACAGATTTTAGCCTTTTTCGTTATATCTACTACCTTGTCAACTGTTTCTACATATGTGTTCTTATGGTTTATGCATCATATAGATATTCGTCGCCATATTTAAACGTTATTTTACAATATATCATACATTTTCAATAGCTTCGAAATACGCAGATATGTAATAATATACTATATACTCTTGTAGGATATTCATCGTATCTATAGTAAACTCGTATGAATAATAATAATTTGTAACCATTTTCGATACCTTCGAAATATAAGTCTATAACATATGTTTGTAATACGTCTTTATAACTTTGAAATACAGGGTAGTTACCTCTTGCAATATCTACAGTTATGAGAACCCTGAAGACTTAACCTGGAGAAATAAATCAGATAAATATTTTACTTCTTATTGTGTACTAATATATGAAAATAATATAATGTATATCGCCTGATAAATAAAATTGAAATTATTCTTATTCTTTTACAATGAAATTTGTTTTGAAAAACACGATGAAACGTTATGTATATTAATGCAGAAGTACTGTTAACGCATTCATTATTTAGAGATTCACTTATAAGTACACTATCTATTTAGCTGATTCAATAAAAATTTCGTTATTTTAAAATTCCTATTAAGGGTTCAAGGTTCTTTATCTGTTTTAGAATATTCAAAGACAATATATGACAATAAATTATCGTGAGACTCCTGCTCTATATAAAACGCCATATATAAAATTAGAGATAAAAATTTATCCTGTGTATTGGTGAAAACTCAAATATTCACGGAAATATAACAATCGGTACATATGACGATACTAATCAGTCTGGCGCGGAATATATATTTTATATTATACAAACGGAGAGAAAAGAATAGGTACAATCGGTTTATGTTCATACCAGGCTCACCATGATTATTATAAACAACTTAACAGAATAAAAAGGGCGATATGAATATAACTTATAGGATTTAATCAAACTAGAAAAGTATCGATATATATCCTGCGTTAAGAAAATAATTATACTATGCAAGCATCAATACGCTACATACGATTATGAGCCTAAGTATAAGTATGAAACTATACTTTAAGCGCTGACGAATACTATGCATATTTCGAATAGAGTATGCGGAAAACAGCATCAGTGAGGGATATATGTACCTATAGACCGTATCAAACAGGATCCAACGAGTTGAGACAAGCAGAAATCGGTTAGTAGGAGAACCGTTGTATTAAATGTTTAGGTATATGGGAAATGTAAACGTTTTAGTGATTTCTCCCTTCCTCTTTAGACGGTAGTAAATAACAGAAGCAGCAGACCTACTTATTTAGTCACGATTTATAGGTGTTGCTGTTTATTCTAGTTAAAATGTCATTCTACAAAGCTGAGCGCATTCAACATAATAGTAGATGTGAACCGTATAGTATGCCTAGGAAGTGTGATTCACCTCAATTTCAACCGAATAGCGATGATATCAAAACTTTTAAAAAGTTTGCAAAAGAAACATACGATATACAAGTTCAGGATGATGATGAAAAAATTCTAAACTACGAAAAAACAAGACTTCTTTGTGAAATACATCTACCGTTAAACAACAGCGGGTCGAAATATTTACATCTTGGACTGGATCCTTTCAACAATTTTGATGTGTGTATAAGAATCTTGAAGAAAGGCACTGATCTAGGTGTGCAGTTTAACGAAGACTCATTTTAAAGATTTTATAGAGGATGCTTCGTACATATTAGGATGTCTGAAACACAACGAACTTGATGGATACGTATTGACCGATTATACGCTTCATAGTGTAGGAAACAAGTGTCTCAAATTTGTTCCGAAAACTAAAGGTTTTGAACTTTACATTTCCGAATTAAGTCTAGAGAGATTATACACGATGAAAACCTTTTTATGGAAAAAGATTGATAGTATTAAAACTATGCATCGCAATTACGAATGTTTCGCCGAAGAAGTCCTGGACGCGACTATAAAAGTTAGAACAACGCTTGTAGACAATAATATTTTATTAAGTGTGTTAAATTCTTCTTGTAGATATAAGGATGATTTATTTTTTAATGAATTAGTTTATAAGTTTAATAGGAAAACTATTGTAGATTTGCAGAACGACCCTGATTTAGATGATAGACTTAAATTTATTACGTCTGGATATAATGTATAATAAATATAATATAATAAATGTCTTTAAAACTTATTGTTTTTTATTACATCACAGGTTAGAGCATACGAATATAATTTAGGTTAGATTAGGTTAGAACATACGTATACATTTTTAGGGCAGAACGTAGGGAGCAGAGTAAGTACAAAACAACATACTTTCATACAAGAACGTTTACTGATACGAGTAGTTTCGATGCTACTTAAAACATAATACATAACTTATATACTATCTATTAAAATAGTACATTTCGTATACACTAATAATGGTACTGTCCACTAGTTGATCAGGTGTACTCTGACGTATACAATCCGGTTTCATCTTGTTTAACTTTTTGGGAAGACTAATCCCAAAGTCTGTTATTCTGTATAAATTTGGCCTGATTACATTTTCGTATTTCCAATGTTTAACGCTTATTAGTCGACCGTTGCACCTATAGTCTTTCTTATGAGCATTAGTAAGTGTAATTATTTTCATATAGTTGTCGATATCTTGCTCTGTTGGACTAGGAGAGCTTATTCGTTTAAGCGTTAGTAAATTAAACAAGCCGGATGTTCCATTGAAAAGTTTGTTTTTAATTAAAATATCTTTTCCCTGAAACTGTACTTGCGAACGACCAAATCGCCACTCATCGATGTCATTATATAGAGCGTACCTAGTTTTGTCTACGTTTTTGTTTTCTCCGCTAGCTAATAATGCTCTATAATAGTTGGAGAATTCCTGATAAATCTTTAAGTCAGAACCGCATTATTCTCCTTCTTCTTCATCTTCAACAGATGTAACTGGAGATGTGTGTTCAAGTTTCGGTGAGAGATTAACGGTCCCTGGTCGAGGTATATATGGAATATCCTGAGGTTCTGCTTTACATCGTGAAAGTAGGCTAATTTATTACGTATAGAATTACGGGCGTTTAGTATTTTATTATTATTTTCTCCTTTATTGACTTCTGTAGTTGTCATTGCGGTTTCATGAACGGTGGTGTCACTATGTCGACGTTTCGGATTCACGTCTTTAACTATTACATTATTGCTAGGTGAAGTCTTATTATCATCAGCTAGGGTACTATGAACAATTTTCAAATGATTTCTGTAGTTATCGAGACGTGTAAAATACTTTAAACAAATAGAACACTGAACTTTGTGTCCACGGTGTATATTCATATGACGTGCAAACCCTGATCGTAAAACGCTCGTACGACACACATCACACTCACGTCGCCGTTCCATCTTGACTAATGATTGAACATGAACTCCTATTTATATATCACGTTCCGTTTAACTTAATTAACCCTGGCTAGTCACCCTTCACCCTTCGCCCTTTTCCCTTCACCCTTAACCTTTTACCTTAGGTTTTCTTTTAACATTTAATAAAAGATTTATGTCCATAGTTTCAGACTTTATTAGAATCGCATTGTATTGTATATACAATATTTAAATTATTCTAACGCTCGCAATTTGTCTGTGAATTTAACATAAATACGAGGACAAACGTACTGTTTATTGGTTTCACTTTGAGGTTATGAATCTCTAAATAGTAATTTAACTGGAGATATTTCGTCAGTTAACTTATTTGTATATTTAACCATTGAATAGTGCTATTCAGTGTTGGTGAAACGCAAAACATGGATTTTATTAAGAGATTAAAGTTATTCTATGATTAAGTAGCTATTTGTGTTGGTGAAACCCGGCCTAAGTGTACTTAATAGAACTAACCCTCATTTTGAGGACAATCGAATCTCTATACTCTATTACAGACATCGGCAGCCTATGACCTGCGGATCACCAAGTGACTCATTTGATAATTTCAAGTGACCCACTTTAGTGCAAATAAAGTATAATATATAAAAATAAATTACAAAACATAAACATAAAATGAACACTTTGAGAATATATAAATAATAGATTAACATTTTGGTTTGATTACAAAGTTGCAGAAATGAACATAGGCAGAAAACAGTAAATTGTCCGCAATGAAAATACCCATTGACCCCAAAACGTCTTCCTAACAGTCATATTTTGGTTCATTTTGACCCTAAGTAAAAAAAATTACCGACGCCTGCTCTATTATTTATAAGAAAATTTTACAATACTAAAATTGCTTCATATAACACATTCAAGATCCCTATTTATATTTATAGACAATAGAAAATTCATTTCTGCAAATAACTCGTATGAAAGGTATCTAAAGAATGTTACAACTCAATAAAATTTCAAACATAACAAATTTAAACACTTGTATCGGCTCCAATCTGTAATGATCGCAGCGATATCTACAACGTTAGCTGGACTAGTTTTAAATTTTGTAGCGAAGAAAACACTAATAATAATAAGGATATGATAAACCATTAAAGCCTGAGAGAGTCTATGTGGAAAGTAAGACTTTTCACAATTACGATATATTTAGCCCGAGTAATGATTTCAATTAAAGGTACGCAAGTGAGTTGCGTGTTTCATCTTTGTTGCGATAGCATCTATGACTGTGTCTAGTATTAAAAAATATATCAAAATAAAAATATTATAACATTACGTACACAGGACATTTTTAAGTAGTTAAATAGAATCTTTCAAACACATCATCGATCGCTTAATTGTACATTACATCCTAATAAAATTAAATAAAACATGCTTCAAGCTAGTACTACTACAAATATTACAATATAATTGTTTTTCAACACTATGGCATGGGCTTTTGCAAATTTGTTTTCAACGTACAATTATAATAACAAATATTACATTCAAATGGTTTCTCACTACTATGAGTGAGTATATGCTTTTGCAAACTTGTTTTCTGTGAGCATTTGTAACTGCAAATACTACATCCAAATGGCTTTTCACCACTATAAGTCAGGATTATGCTGTTGCAATCTTCCTATTGGAGAGCTTTTATAACTACAAATATTACACACAAATGGTTACAAACCAATATGAATGAGCATGTGCTTTTGCAAACCTCCTTTTCCTGAACAATTGTAACTGCAAATATTACACTGAAATGGTTTTTCACCGGTATGAGTGAGCGTGTGCTTTTGCAAATTTGTTTTCTGTGAGCATCTGTAACTACAAATATTACATCCAAATGGTTTCTCACCACTATGACAGAGCATGTGCTTTTGAAAACTTCCTTTTACTGAACATTTATAACTGCAAATATTATACTCAAATGGTTTTTCACCACTATGAGTGAGCATGTGCTTTTGCAAACTTCCTTTTACTGAACATTTATAACTGTAAATATCACACTCAAATGGTTTCTCACCAGTATGAGTGAGCATGTGCTGTTGCAAACTTATTTTTAGTGAGCATTTATAACTGCAAATACACTAAAATGGTTTCTCACCAGTATGAGTGAGCATGTGCCTTTGTAAATTTCCTTCTAATGTACATTTATAACTGCAAATATGACACTCAAATGGTTTCTCACCACTATGATTGAGCATGTGCGTTTGCAAATTTACTTTTAGTGAGCATTTATAACTGCAATTATTGCATCCAAATGGTCTATCACCACTATGAGTAAACATGTGCTTTTGCAAACTTCCTTTTACTGAGCATTTATAACTGCAAATATGACACTCAAACGGTTTCTCGCCACTATGAGTGAGCATGTGCCTTTGCAAATTTCCTTTTCGTGAGCATTTATAACTGCAAATATTACACTCAAATGGTTTCTCTCCACTATGATTGAGTATGTGCTTTTGTAAGCTTCCTTTTATTGAGAATTTATAACTGCAAATATGACACTCAAATAGTTTCTCACCACTATGAGTGAGCATGTGCTTTTGCAAATTATCTCTTAGCGAGAATTTATAACTGCAAATATCACACTCAAATGGTTTCTCACCAGTATGAGTAAGCATGTGCCTTTGCAAATTTCCTTTTAGTGAGCATTTATAAATGCAAATATTACACCCAAATGGTTGCTCACCAGTATGAGTGAGCATGTGCCTTTGCAAATTTCCTCTTACTGAAAATTTATAACTGCAAATATTACACTCAAATGGTTTCTCACCACTATGAGTGAGCATGTGCTTTTGCAAACTTCCTTTTACTGAACATTTATAACTGCAAATATCACACTCAAATGGTTGCTCACCAGTATGAGTGAGCATGTGCCTTTGCAAATTTCCTTTTACTGAACATTTATAACTGCAAATATTACACTCAAATTGTTTCTCACCACTATGAGTGAGCATGTGCTTTTGCAAACTTCCTTTTACTGAACATTTATAACTGCAAATATCACACTCAAATGGTTTCTCACCAGTATGAGTGATCATGTGCGTTTGCAAATTTACTTTTGCTGAACATTTATAACTACAAATATTACACTTAAATGGTTTCTCACCACTATGAGTTAGCATGTGCTGTTTCAAACTTCCTTTTAGCGCGCATTTATAACTACAAATATTACACTCAAATGGTTTCTCACCACTATGAGTGAGCATGTGCTTTTGCAAACTTCCTTTTACTGAACATTTATAACTGCAAATATTACACTTAAATGGTTTCTCACCACTATGAGTGAGCATGTGCTTTTGCAAACTTCCTTTTACTGAACATTTATAACTGCAAATATCACACTCAAATGGTTTCTCACCAGTATGAATCAGCATGTGCTTTTGCAAACTCCCTTTTAGCGAGCATTTATAACTGCAAATATTACACTCAAATGGTTTCTCACCACTATGAGTTAGCATGTGCTGTTTCAAACTTCCTTTTAGCGCGCATTTATAACTGCAAATATTACACCCAAATGGTTTCTCGCCAGTATTAGTGAGCATGTGCCTTTGCAAACTTCCTTTTAGCGAGCATTTATAACTGCAAATATTAGATTCAAATGGTTTCTCGCCACTATGAGTGAGCATGTGCGTTTGCAAGTTTCGTTTTAGTGAGCATTTATAATTACATAGATTACATTCAAATGTTTGTGGCATATTTCCATTGATTAATCGGCGATAGTCACAGGTTTACGTATGGTTGTTTAGTAGCAGAAACATAGAGGCGATCGAGCCGTATTTGCATTTCTCTGTTAAATTAACAGCATGTTTAATTACCTATTAAAATTAGATAAAGCTTTCTTTATTCTTTTGATTTTAAATGAAACTTTAGTTAGACACCTTTAATCATGGCTCCTAATACGGCCCAATGATTTTAAAATTTGGCTTTTAAAAGAAAATTTAGAAGTACATGTTAAATATTCAATCTTTGGGGTGGTTTCGCTTACTAATTGTTGTTGTCACTAACAGCCCTTCCATGAACTACACATTAACAATTAATCTTACATGCATTTATTATCTTAATCATTTTTCTTCTTATGGTTTCATCCTCTTCTTACTATAAATTACATTTAACACTTCAAATTCCTACTTCAAAGGAAATATATTTTAGAACATAAGTACAATGTTCTGGCACAACCAATATGTATATATATATACAGCGTAACAAAACTACTGTAGGCGTTTTATGCTAACATGCTGTTGAACGGTTACTGAGTTGAAAACACTTGCAAGCACTTTCTCAAAATACTGTAGTGAAATAACTTAGGCTTACAGCATCACAAAGTGCTGCAATACAGCGTTTCCATGCAAAAGATGTTGGAGTGATTGGCACCTCGATAGGTTGTATTAATAGTTGTTGCAGCAGCATTGACTAGTAGAAACTCCAAGCTAAAATATTTTGTAACACATTGAGATGTAAAAGTAAAGCAACTAAAATGTTTCTAACCTTTCCATAAAAACACACAATTGCTGCTGATCCAGTTGTATTGTACTTAGTACTGTTACTGTATGTTATAGATTAATAATAATTATAATATAATTAACAAGAGGTGTTTTGGTGTAAGTGGCTTTGGACTCACTTGGGAGGAAGGGTTCAGCACAGCGTTGCCAACATGGACGAGAACGATATAGTACAGGGGCATTTAAAAATATAGTACTCATTCAGTTTTCTAACTGTTCGGAATGTCTAGCGTAAATTAAAAGCTAAAAAGTTAAAACGAAATTTAATAGCACATGATAACTAAAGAGCAATCATTCCTATGTTACTACGCGCGCTTATTCATTTATTTCGAGAGTTTTTATGTAGTCAAAACCACAATACAATTAATTATGTATGTGAATTGTATTGTTTGTTATTAACGATAAAAGAATATAAATGATTTTTATTATGAAGAAGTTTTTCATTTGTTTTTGCAATGAAGTTATTATGTGTAATTTAATATTAAATATACAGAAAATATCTAGTTTAATAGCAGCGTACTATTTACATTTTAAAAGTAGTGGTAGTCCCATTTATAGTATAAATACTATAATTATATTACGCTTGGCAACGCTGGTGCAACCACGCCTCACCTGTGCTTAAACCAGCGGTGCCAACAGTACAATTATAGTATTTATACTATAATTGGGTCAAATTTCATTTATAATTCGAAGATTCGAGTGTTTTAAACACGTTTTGGTGCAATTTTTGTTCTTTGGTAACAAGAACTGGCATTTCCGCAGCTTTCTTCTTAGTTACCTACAGTTAGCTCGTTACCCAGCTGTTAAGAATAAGCGAAATTTAGCGTTTACCAGGTAACAAGATTTATTACCTGGTGGCGATAAAAAACGTTTAGGTGCAATTCAGTTTTTCGGTAACGAGAACCGGCAACTCCACTGCAGATTAATACCTCGTTACAGAAATCGTTCCCCAGTTGTTAAGAATAGGCGAGTTTTCGTGTTTACCAGGTAAATGAATAGGTAGATAGCAGTGTTGGGAGCAATCAACTAATTTTCTCAATCGATTAATTAGTCAACTAAAAATTTAATCATGACTAATTAGGCATGACTAAAATAATCATGCTGAATGAAAAATTAGTCTTAATCATGACTGAATAAAATAAACATCAATCATTTAATCATTAGTTTCAATCATAAATAGGTAACTAAAACCCTTTTGTATAATTTCCATAAAATTACTGTGCCAAAATTATTATTAGGTGACACACATTTTTAAGCATCCACAATTTACGTCAGTAAAGATAGCACCCCCACTACTTTGTCGATTTTTAGAAATCTTAGTGCCAAGATAATTATGGACCAAAAAAAATATTGAACCGAACACTATTCATTAGAAATGGAAATTTTAAAATGGGGGTGCTGACTTGAGTTCAAGCTGGCACCCCCAGCATATAAATAATAATTCAATTTAACCTAGGTCGTAATTTTGGACTAATGAAAGACTATCCAGCAGCATATAATTCATTTTCAAAATAAACCCCTTAATTGGTAAATCACCCCTTGTAAATAAAACTAAAATAAAAAGCTAACAGAATCGTGCCATTGCCTTAATTCAATTACTGATTGGGAGATAATTCATTTTTGAGAAAATCCCCTAAATTGGTAACTACCCCCCGTGAATAATATCGAATTAAAGATGAAAAACACTGCCATAATTTTGGACCAATTAAAGACCAATCAGTAGTATTATATAACCCATTTTTGAAATCATCCCCTAAGCTGGTAAGGTAAATCACCACTATCCTTATGAATAATGCCACAAAATTCAATACATAAGAGTCTAAGAAAACTGTGCTGTAATCTGGAACTAATGAAAGAGTATTCATTTTTTAAAACGCCTTTTTTGAAATCATCCCCTAAACTGTTACTTCCCATAAATATTATCACGAAGTTAAGTAAAAACCTGAATATCCGAGTCATAACTATGGAATAATTAAAGACTATTTATGGCAGATAACCCATTTTCCAAATCAACCCCTAATACAGAAACTAGCCCACATGAATACCTACTTGTTTCTGTTGACCCATGTTTATTTTTGTTAAAGTACGTTCAGAATTTTTTCTTTAATAAACGCTATGCTTTAACAAAATTAAAACTGGACCAACTAGTATGGGATGGGCATCGTATTCATGTGGGGTAGTTTTATATTAGGAGTTAATTGTAATATGGGTTAAGTGTCAATGAATAGTCTTTGATTAGTTCAAAATTATGACATGGGGTTTTCCCTAAATGTTATCCTATTTAATCTTTTTTTGTATTAATTACGGGTAGTTTTCTATTTAGAGGCTGATTTCGAAAATAGATTGTGCGTCAGTGAATGATCTGTAATTACCCTAAAATAAAGACATTAGGTGTTTCTGAACTTTTAGTTTTTTTATTTTTGTCATTATTTATATGGGGTATTTATCTATTTTGGGATTGATTTCCAAAAGTGAGTATATATCAGTGAATGGTCTTAGTGCCTCATATATAGTCTCATAGTGATGGCTTGGTTGTTAAAGCTATTACTTAACTTCGTGATAGGTACTATTTATGGGGAATGAAAGTTTAGGGGATGATTTCAGAAATGGCGTTTGAAAAAATGAATACTCTTTCATTATTTCAAGATTACAGCACGGGTTCTTCAGGCTCTTACGTATTCAATTTCGTGGCATTATTTATAGGGTAAGCGGGGATTTACCAGGTTAGGAGATGATTTCAAAAATGGGTTACATACCAATGATTGGTCGTTAATTAGTCTAACATTATGGCATGGCTTTTCATTTTTAATTCACGACATTATTGATGGGGTAAGTTATCAATATAGCGGATGATTTCAAAAATTAGTTATTTGACAATCAATAGTCTTGAATTAATGGAACGTACTATCACCTTTTTATTATTTATTTTCTTGGATTTATTTGCACGAGATAATTTACCAATTAAGGGGATGATTCCAAAAATGGGTTATGCGACAATAAATAGTCCTTAACTAAGTCCAAAATTATGACAAGGTTTTTCTGAATTCTATCATTTTTGATTTTGTCATAATTTTATGAAGGGTAGTTTATTATTTATAAATTGGACTTAATTAGTGAGTAGCTAAGTGTAGGACGTACGTAGCTGTAGGATAGTAGTCTGAATGTTGACTGCAGCCTCAATTTCAATCAAAAGTTTTTAGTCTTGATTAATTGATTAGGACTAAAACTAATCAATCATTAGTCATCAGGATATGATTGAATCTAATTAATCATTAATCATTAGTCATTTTTTAGTCATTAGTTTTCAATCATTAGTCAGATTGAATTTTGCCCAACATTGGTAGATAGCCATTGGTAATCGCTCCGTAATGGATTCAGACTTAAACCGCAACCACCTATTACAAAGAGATGAGGGCATTAGACCAGTTCAGATGAACGAAAGTTATAGTTACCCCGCCCGCCATTATCTATCGCCATCTATCGTTAGGTCGAGTTGGAGCACACTGCTTTTTATAGAATAGCCACTAGTAGCCAAACGCTATACAAATAATAGCCAAATTTACGCACCAAGCGCCCGAACAAAAAACTGTAGAACCTGGAAGCATTTTTTTAAACTGATTTTGTTCAAATATCATGAAGATTGATATAAGATCAAGATCCTCTTTCTAAACTCTGTAACGTACCTATGTTAGATACAAGCACTTAGGTACTGTACCTAGGCACACTTAAAGATAAGTATCTGTACCTGTACTTAGTTTTTGTATAGGTACTTAAGTATATTTTTTAATTATACAACCTCAACTTCATTCTAAACAATTATAAACACGCAGAAAGTGTCTGCTTAAAATACTTTTACAATAAATGCTTAAGCAATCTATCGAATACCTTTGGTAGATCCTCGAACATTGTAGCGTTCCATGAAGAAAATAGGATACACTGTTTAACCGACAGCAGCATGTGGATATGCGGCCGACGCGTATCCAACGTGATCAGAACGATGCAACAAAGATTGCAAAATGGCTGTTGCAACATAATTTGTGTCCGCAAGTTGATAGTTTGCTCTCCATTAACAGCGGCGTCGTTGGCGTTCCAACATTAAATTACCACATCACACAAGAAATTGGTGTTGCGGCTATCGCGAAGACTGTAGGCAATAATTTTGATTTAATAAGATTCAAGCGTAAAGATGCAGTGCTTTCCTTGGGAGCAGCTAAAATCTGTGTCAAAGTTGATAATGTTCCTATTTTCATCCATCCCCTGTTGTTTCAAACAATCTGTATCGCCAAAAAACGACGAGGAATTGAAAAATTATTTCAAACTTTAACTCGCCCCATATCCCCTATCAGTGGCGGCTCGTAATTTTCTAGGAAGGTAAGGCTCGAAAAAAGCTCCTGCTGCAAAACCGACCCAGTAAGCAGAGTGCCGTCTTATTTACGTGATTATTTAGACATGTTTGGTCGCTCATGACGAATGTTCAATTATAACGTTATAATGACGTCATACCAGTATGACGAATGTAGAGTTATGACGTCTCAATGAGTCCGCAAATTTTCATAAAAAATTTAAGTAAGACCCGTTTTACATATACGAGAATTGTGGAGGTTTTAACCAAAATTTTGCTGGAAATCTTTCACAACATTCTTACAATGAATTTACAATTAATAGGTATATTCATTGAATTTGAATAAATAAAATAAACCTAAAAATATCTTGCACGCTTAGCGCTAAAATATTACTTGATATTTAGCATTATTATTGTCGAAGGCTCAATCATTTTTATAAACAAAATAAACAGATGTGGTAAATACATACGTTCAAAAAATGCAAACTCCGAGTGTTCTAGCATCCTGTATTGGTAAAGATCGTGAAAAACAACGCAACGAAGAATAAGAAACCGACTACGTACAAACAACACGGAGGAAGCACGCAAGTGTTGACTGACGCCTCGTAAACAACAGGTGTTTTATGGCCGCCATATAAGTACAATAGTATAATCATAGTGATTATACTTATGTTTCAGAATTTTAAATAGTAAATCACTTTTTCAAATTAAAGTGTTTTATTTGCAGAAGTAGAAATAAATAGGTCCTTAAGACATCAATAAAACGTCATTTAAATCATTATATGACGTTTTCTTTACGTCATAAAACAACGTATTTCTTACGTCGTAAAATGACGCCTTTGTGCTGTGTCATTTACCCGTCTTATTAACATCATTATAACGTCACTTCAAAGGTGAAAATGACGTAATGACTCACCAATAATCTACGTTAAAATGACGTCAATCTGCTTACTGAGCAATTTAATCTCTGGGCGGTGCAATGTGTAAATAATGCTAAAGGTGCACTAGATCCAATTTCAGGTAGTTAAACTCTCCGTTCATAACGCTAATACGCATAATGCACTAATATGAACGTATTAGTGACAGTATTAGAGACGTCATTGGCGCCCGTTAAGAAACATCGAAGGGTTTGTTAATTAAAAACGTGCAATAAATCTTCTCCGAACATATATTTTGTTGACCATTTTATGTGTCATCTTTGCGTTTTGTTTTTTGTATAGTTTTAACATAATTTATTTTATTTAACATTCGCCATTTTGTGACAAAACAGACTGTATACTAACGAAATTATCGTGAAATTTCGTTTCAAATATACTTACGGTAGGTATATTTAGTATAGAAAATCAATCAGGGTTTAATGATTTGTATTTGATAATAGATGTACTACCAAAAAGCAATAGAACATTTAATATAACGAAATTAATAATTCTTGCAATGTTACAGTTAGACTTCTCTAAATTAGAAAAATAAGATTTTGAAAATAATTAAGTTTTGCAAGCACCCGTACAATTTATTGTTAAATTTAGAATCCCCGCAAAAATTGAGAATTATCAAAAAAGCGTAATTTAAAGCCTTATTCAAATTATTAATTTAAAACAAAGAGTAAATACACTTATTGTAAACGTTGCAACATTATTTATAATAAAATATATATCATAAGTAGGACACATTTTAGAACTATATAACAAAGAAGTTGTTACAGCCTAATATATGTATTATATTTTTCTTTCATTATTGTTGTTTATGTTACAGCTTTAATTTATGCATTTTATTTTCTTTCTTTCATTATGGTTCATTACCGAAAGGTACCCTCTTTATAGTTGCTCTGTATGCGACGATCGTTATTATTTCTACGAAGTCGCCTTTGGAAAAATTATTAAAAAGAGAGATAAAAAACAAAAGGACCCCGCAATTTTTGATAGGGAAATGGCTTTCAGTCAATCTCGCTGAAACCAACGGGAAAATATACCCTGTGTCATGCCGATCAAAAGTCCCCATGGTCGCAATAGCCGAGGATTTCAAAATCTCGCGCAAACAGCTGTTCTGTGCCTAATACTGCAACAATCGGAAAAATCGGTGTATACTCATATATCGCATATCCATGTAGCAAGATTCATTAATATATGCATAGACATCAGGAATATAGCGATATATATACAGGGTGTCCTGTTTAACAGTCTACACTCAATCATTCGGACTGGCTTCTGGCTAAAGCAATGAAATTAAAAGAACTTTGCATAATTCGACCTCTAGTTTACGAAATCAGTGCTAGAACCCATCTTGGTACTTTTGCTGGTACGGGATATGACGTCATCGGAATTTTTTTTAATGGTACCATTAGGATTTAAATATGAAAATCGATAGCAAATGTGATTCTGAATACAAAAGTATTGAGGTAATACAGGCCTAAAATGCAGAATAACGGAGCTAGAACCACTTAACGGGTTCTGTCCTGTTTAACAGTCTACACTCAATCATTTGAACTGGCTTCTGGCTAAAGCAATGAAATTAAAAAACTTTGCATAATTCGACCTCTAGTTTACGAAATCAGTGTTAGAACCCATCTTGGAACTTTTGCTGGTACCGGATATGACGTCATCGGGATTTTATAAAATGGAATCGGTATGTTTTAAAACATACAAACAAACAGGAAAACAGTGTTAGAAAACTTTTTAGTGCTTATGAGATATCACAAGTATTCTGTGGTCAATGATTAAATATCAGCAACTCTATATTTTTATACGTTGCGGTCTAGATGGTAATAACCGTTCTTGTTGCTGTACATGCTATGGTGTTAAAAAATTAATAAGGAAATAAAGATTTTTTGGTATTGGGTCTGCTGTTACCTATTGAATAAGTACCATTTTTGTATCTAATACAGGTAAGTCGAACATCTCCTCTACTGGAAATCTAAATCTCAACATTAGGATATTAAAGAGATTAGTTTGGTTATTATCATTTTGATTCTAAAATTAAAAGCGCATTTGTTTGATGAATGCTATAACATCAGCGATTGAGTTAAGTGGTAGTGGCAGATATTATCTGGTGACATAAGGTGGAATCGTACATGAGAAAGTTCAATTTATTAAAAGTCGTTATAGCGGTTTGGTAACAATGTTGCATTATTCGCTAATAGTCCAGTCAAATCCAGTCAACAAATAGCGGAAAGTTAAGGGTAAGTCCTTCCTTGTGGGTTGTCAAATAACCCCCTGAAAGTCAACAAAATGTAGGGCTCGAAGAGATAATAAACCACGCTCCCTAACGGTTTTTGTCATTTTTTTCGAAACTATCAGAAGGAATTTAGGTAAAATAAAGTTTATTTAAATCCCTACCAAAAATTCTCAAATGCTTTTTCGTACCTCGCCTTCTTTTTGTGTTATCGCAGAAAGAAAATATGTCATACATGGACCCCATAAGCACTAAGAAGTTTTCTAACAGTATTCCTAAGCTCTAGATGTAACTACACTACTCCTGTCAACTCCATTGCTATAGCTAGAAGCCAGTTCGACTGATTGAGTGTAGACTGTTAAACAGGACATCCCGTTAAGGGGCTCTAGCTCCGTTATTATGCATTTTAGACTTTTATTACCTTCATACTTTTGTATTCAGAATCACATTTGCTATCGATTTTCATATTTAAAACCTAATGGTACCATGTAAAAAAATCTCGATGACGTCATATCCGGTACCAGAAAACGTTCCAAGATGGGTTCTAACACTGATTTCATAAACTAGAGGTCAAATTATGCAAAGTTCTTTTAATTTCATTGCTGTAGCCAGAAGCCAGTCAGAATGATTGAGTGTAGACTGTTAAACAGGACACCCTGTATATATATCGCAATATTCCTGATGTCTATGGATATGCGATATATGGGTATACACCGATTTTTCCGATTGTTGCAGTATTAGGCACAGAACAGCTTTTTGCGCGAGATTTTGAAATCCTCGGCTATTGCGACCATGGGGACTTTTGATCGGCATGACACAGGGTATATTTTCCCGTTGGTTTCAGCGAGATTGACTGAAAGCCATTTCCCTATCAAAAACTGCGGGGTCCTTTGAAAACTGACGGGTAAAAAACCCTACTCTAAAACATCCTAAGAAAAACAGAACTCTGTGTGTTATTTGGACGGCAAGTGTTAGTGGAAGTGTCCCTTATAAGAAGTAAATACCCACGTCAAAGAAATTCATAAATCCCCGGACCACATCCTATGGAAATAGTTCATTTAATTATTCAGGTAGGTGAAGAAACCCATCAGTTTAATTACTCTTCAAGGTCCTTCGAAATTTTACTCTTTTTTTGTTATTCAAACATATTTTTGGCGCTTCGAGTCCGGATTTTGTTATAATTTGCGTGTAATATAACATACATAGCAAATAAGTCTATATTTGGGTGCTTTTGGGGGTGACATTTTAGATCTGTCATTTGCCGTTTTCTCTCACGTCAGTTTTGATCGATTATTATATCGATTTCTAAAGAAAAATAGTTAATACTACTTAAATATTGTTCAAAGTATTTAAGTTATTCTTGTATTTACAGTGTTCAATCTGTACAAACTCTCGTATTAACAAGGTATTCTCTTTCTATAAAAGGTCTTGGCAAAATAATCCATGTAATTTGTTTATTTGTGGTATAATTATATGTAGTATAATTTGTGTGTATAGTTCATGTACAAGCAAATACACTTGCTCTTATATAAGAAAAGTTTAATAGTAATTGATAAATTTAAATAAATCAGTTCTTTTCCTAAAAAATGGCCGACAAAAACCTAAAAAAGTATCGTGCTTTTAGAGAGCTTGCTGTTGATTCGCTTTATTCAATATTTTCATTATCTCGAAAAGCTTTAGAAGACAAGGTTTTTGTGTCTAGTTTTAAAGCTAGTTATGTTAGGTTAGAAGAATCTTATGCTGACTTTGAAAAGCAGCATACACTTATAATTAACACAATTTCATCTTCAGAAAACCCTAACTACAATGAAGAAAAGCTTATTCGAGATGATTTTCTGGAGAAATGTTATACAATACAAGGTACATATGCTGATTTATTTCCATCTATAGAAATCAATCAAAGTGAGGAATTGCAGTCTGGAAATGTACACTGGGATTCAAATGCGAAACTTCCAAAGATTACTTTGCCAACATTTAGTGGTTTATATAAAGACTGGCCGTCCTTCAGAGATTTATTCAACAGTCTTGTCCAAAATAATAAAAATATTTCTGAAATTGTAAAGTTTCAATATCTTGTTTCCTCTCTTGATAAAGAACCTTTGGTTCTCGTTAAAACAATACCTCTCACAAGTCAAAATTACGCTATAGCGTATCAAGCCCTCATTGACAGGTATGAAAATCCACGTGTTTTAACAAACACCTATTGGGCTCAAATCATAAATGCTTCAAAACTGACACATGAATCAGCTGTTGGTTTAAGAAAAATATTAGACATTTTCAGTGAAGATCTAGCAGCTCTAAAAACTTACAAGTTACCCGTAGATCAATGGGACTTTGCTTTGTTTCATATTTTAATTAAAAAACTAGATAGTTCCACAATCAAGCGGTATGAGCTGCAAGATGCTACTACTGAGATTCCTACTTATCAAAAATTAAAATATTTTCTTGAAAAACAATGCACGGCTTTAGAATCTGTAGCTCTGACATCTTTTAAAGGTGCTGCTCAATATCCTAGTTGTCGCAATGACAAAAATGTAAAAGCTAAACATAGTAGTTTTGCCATTAAGTCAAATAACAACAAAACCAACCAAGAATCACATCGTTGCATATTTTGTGGTTCCTCTCATTTAATTTATAAATGTCAATCATTTATTGCAAAGTCGCCGTTAGAGCGATATCAAATTGCTAAAGGGAAAAAATGGTGCTTGAATTGTTTACATTCAGCACACAGTATTAATCAATGTCGATCGAAGGTAGTTTGTCGATCATGTAGTGGTAAGCATCATTCTCTTTTACACTTTTCTTAAGAATCTCGTAAACCTATTCCTCATAATAGCTTTGCAAAACATTTATCTCAAAACTCTGATGCTCACACTTCTTCTGATCCATGTAATACGCAAGATAACTCAGATTTACAATCCTCTCTTTTAAACTGCAACTCGGCAGCTAAAACTATGCTATCTCCTGCGAATTCTACAATGGATCAATCTACTGGGACATACGCGGCGTATGTCGGTTCTAGCAATGCTCAGGTATCCTTAGAAGCAAATCAAGTACAAAATCAAACTACTGTTCTTCTGTCAACAGCGGTTGTGGAAGTTTTCGATGCTCAAGGCGAAATACAATCAGTTCGCGTTCTTTTAGATAACGGATCTCAAACTAATATAATTACTAAAAAATGTGCACAACGTTTGGACCTTCGGTATTTTAAACGAAGTTCCTCAATTTTTGGTCTGGGTAAAGTTCCGTCTGAGGTTTTAGGAGTTGTAAATTGTCAAATTCGTCCTCGCAATGAACCATGCATTAACTTTGAATTTGAAGCCATGGTATTGCCAAAGATCAGTTCAGATCTACCTAGTGTCACTATTCCAAGAAAAAATTGGAAAGACTTCTCAAGTTTGGCTTTAGCCGATCCGACCTTTTACATTCCGGGTCGTATAGATATGTTGTTAGGTTGTGAAATCTTCACAGCTGTTTTAAGAAGCGGTAGAATAGTTGGTGATGGCATTGTCCCTTCGGCTCTCGAAACAGCATTTGGATGGGTACTATTAGGTAGAGTTTTATGTAACCCTACTAATATTGAGTCTTCTAATTCTTTCTTTGTATCTAAGGAAGAACCTTTTGATATTAAAACATTTTGGGAAATAGAGGCAGTCCCAGAAGTTCAAGTTATATCACCTGAAAACCTTCAAGTTGAAAAGTGCTATAACGAAACTGTCAATCGTACTTCTTCAGGACGTTATGAAGTGTCTTTACCATTTACGGTTAAAGATCCCATATTTTCAGGTTCATTTGACATTGCTCTTCGACGGTTCTTTTCGTTGGAACGACGGATTTTACGAACTCCACAAGTTCATTTACTTCTTTGTGAATTTATGAACGATTATTTGTGTTCAGGTCATATGCGCAAAAGCTCGGGAATACATAACAGACGGTTGTTATTTACCGTACTTTGAAATATACAAACCTGATAGTCCCACTACTCCAGTTAGAGCAGTGTTCGATGCGTCAGCTGAAAACAGAAATGGCCAATCACTTAATGATGTTTTAATGATAGGTCCTAAGCTACAGAAAGATACACTTGGTATTTTGTTAAATTTCCGTCGTCATTTGGTTGCGTTTTGCTCTGACATTCGCCAGATGTATAGACAGATCCTTGTAGCTGACTCACAAAGAAAATATCAAAAGATATTATGGCGTTCCTCGCCATCGCAGCCTGTAGAAGAGTATTCTCTATGCACTGTAACATATGGCACCTCGTGTGCTCCATATTTAGCTCTTAGGACCATAATTCAGTTAGTCGAAGATGAAGGTCAAGATTTTCCTCTAGCAGCTCAAGCTCTTTCGAATGATGTATATATTGACGATATTTGTTCTGGAGCTGAGTCTCTCCAGAAAGCTTTTCAATTACAACAGGAACTCGTTGGGTTACTGAGTAAAGGTGGGTTTGAATTAAGAAAATGGGCTACAAATGATCCAACTTTTTTGGAACCTATACCTATTGCTCATCATCATCAACATACACTCAATTTTGACTCTGCGAATGCAACACTTAAGATCCTAGGTCTTAAATGGAATTCCTCTTCAGATGCTTTCTCATACTCTGTAGATGTATCCGAGCGTCCCTGTACAAAACGTACAATTCTAAGCGAACTTGCTCGAATTTACGACCCTATAGGTTTTCTTTCGCCGTTGACATTCTTTGTTAAACATTTAATTCAACATTTTTGGGTAATAGGACTTGGCTGGGACTCTAGTCCACCAGCCTACGTTCAAGAAAAGTGGTTTCGATATAAAGAAGAACTTTCCAATATTTCTCAAATTCAAATCCCTCGGTTCGTTAACATTCAGAAATCCTGTTCTCTAGAGATTCACGGATTTTCTGATAGCTCTGAGAAGGGCTATTCTGCAGTGGTATTTCTTCGGACTCTATCAAAAGATGGTATAAATGTCTTTTTGTTGACTGCAAAGTCTAAGGTTGCTCCTTTAAAAAAGTTGTCAATTCCTCGATTGGAACTCTCAGGAGCAGTCCTTCTCTCTAAACTCCTTAATTATGTTCTCAAAGTATACTCTGAAAAAATCAAGATAAATAAGATTTACGCTTGGACTGATTCTACAGTCGTTCTTTCCTGGGTAAAGTCTTCACCTCATCGTTGGAAGACATTTGTCTCTAACAGAGTAAGCTATATTCAAGATAGGATTGCACCATCAAGCTGGAATCATGTATCATCATCTGATAATCCAGCAGATTGTGCCAGCCGAGGTTTATTGCCACTTGATCTGGTAAATCATTCCCTTTGGTGGGAAGGTCCGTTATGGCACACAGAACCATCTTCTAACTCTTCAACTCTCTCTGACGTTTCTAATGAGGAAAAGAATGTTTCTCTAATTGTATTTGTCTCACTTTCTTCGGTAGATTCTCTTCTGGAAAAATACTCAAGTTTACCAAAGATTAAGCGTATTATAGCTTATTGTCTTAGGTTTGTTCATAACTTAAAAAATCCATCTAATCGCAAATCTGGACATTTCAGTGATAATGAACTCCATGCAGCTCTTCTGGTTTTAGTTAAACGAGTTCAACATCAGTCATTTGAAAATGATATTGATAATCTCGAGAAGAATATACCCATCTCTAAACCACTTCGAATGTTAAATCCTTTTATTTGTTCCGATGGTATCCTCACGGTGGGCGGTCGTCTTGCTTTGTCCAATTTGTCTTTTGATTGTAAACATCCAGGTCTTCTTCCAAGAAAGAATCGCTTGACGGAGCTTATTATTGAAGAGGTTCATGCAAATAATCTCCATCCAGGATTACAAACGGTTCAATTTCTAATCTCCCAGAATTTCTGGATACTCTTCGCTCGAAGAGCTATTCACGATGTTTTAAGTAAATGTCTTAAGTGCTTTCGAGTAGCTCCTAAAACCATTCAACCTATAATGGGCGATTTACCTTCGTTCCGTGTCAATCAGGTTAAACCATTTTCTATTGTTGGAGTTGACTATTCTGGACCGGTACGCATTAACCTTTCAAGGGCTCGTGGAACAAGATCTCAAAAGGCTTATTTTTGTGTTTTTGTCTGCGCTGCAACTAAAGCGATTCAGTTAGAATTAACTTCTGATTTAACCACTGAAGCATTTATCGCTGCTTTAGAGCGGCTCATGGCTCGCAGAGGAAGTGTTTCAAAGATTTTTAGTGACAGAGGCACCAATTTTGTAGGAGCCTCTAAAGAGATTTATAAATGTTTTCAAGAAGTGTCTGTTCAGAAGAAAATAGAGTGGTTATTTAACCCCCCTTCGGCTCCCCATTTCGGTGGTCTTTTCGAAGCTGCAGTTAAGTCTGCAAAATCTTTACTCGTTCGTGTCATTGGATCACAGATTCTTACGTACGAAGAAATGTACACATTGATGTGTAAAATAGAATCCGTTTTGAATTCTCGACCACTGTGTCCACTCAGTAACGATCCTAATGACATTTCATCTCTTACTCCGGATCATTTCTTGAACTTGAACCCCCTACATGTTTGCCTGCCACAGATTTTTCTAATGTTCCTAGCAATCGTTTAAAGAGGTGGCAATTAATTAAAAAGATTCAGCAAGATTTCTGGAAGAGATGGCATAATACTTATCTCACTACTTTACAGCAAATGCTTAAATGGTCTGTAAATCCGGCTAATAGTAATATTAAAATAGGTTCTTTAGTTCTAATTAAAAATGAACTTACTCAATCATTAAATTGGAAACTTTCTCGAATAGTATAATTTCATACCGGACATGACGGCGTGGCTAGAGTCGCTACGGTAAGAACAGCGACAGGATTATTTAAAAGACCCATGGTAAAGCTTTGTCCTTTACCAATAGAAACAGAATAGCTTGAAATATTCCATATTTCAGGTGGGCGGTTAATGTTACAGCCTAATATATGTATTATATTTTTCTTTCATTATTGTTGTTTATGTTACAGCCTAATTTATGCATTTTATTTTCTTTCTTTCATTATGGTTCATTACCGAAAGGTACCCTCTTTATAGTTGCTCTGTATGCGACGATCGTTATTATTTCTACGAAGTCGCCTTTGGAAAAATTATTAAAAAGAGATAAAAAACAAAATTTGAAAACTGACGGGTAAAAAACCCTACTCTAAAACATACTAAGAAAAACAGAACTCTGTGTGTTATTTGGACGGCAAGTGTTAGTGGAAGTGTCCCTTATAAGAAGTAAATACCCACGTCAAAGAAATTCATAAATCCCCGGACCACATCCTATGAAAATAGTTCATTTAATTATTCAGGTAGGTGAAGAAACCCATCAGTTTAATTACTCTTCAAGGTCCTTCGAAATTTTACTCTTTTTTTGTTATTCAAACAGAAGTAGTTGAAGAAAATTCAGCTCTTTATTTTACTTTAAACGTACATGTAAAATAAAATAAAATTATTGTAAACTCCGTTACCTTAGAGATTGATAAGCCTCGTCATCATGCGCACAAACGAATTTGTGAATGTGTACTTTCGTTGCCTAGTGTAACGTATTCAAATTCCCAAGTTTATAATAATGCAACTTTATAAACATTAATAGTAAAGGAATCTTAGTACGGTCCTGTGTAGTTGAACATATTTCAGTTGGGTTAAAAATGCAAACGATATTTCGAATTATAAAGGATGTTTTCTTTAATACCAAAGGTCACCCTAAAGTGTTCATACAAATGAAATTGTTTTTAGAATAAAATTAAGGGTTACAAAAATTTATAACCCTGAGTTATAAATTTTATAAAAGTTTATAAAAATATTCCGAAATAATATCGTCTTTTTAACAAAGAAATTTAATGTCAAAAAAAGACATTTAGTTTAAATTTCCTAATTTCATTAAAGTTCCTAAGTGTTTATTTTCTTATTGGCTAGAGAAGTATAAACCTCGTGTTTGATTGGGTATTTAATTTTCCCTTCTTCAAAATTGAAGTTTAGTATAGGGTTGCATTATGGATTTTAGGAGTCTCGCATAGAAGTTTCAATGAGAGAGTCGAGTACACAGTCTCGTGCGGTCAGTTAGCAGAAGGAAATTGAATACAGTACGGGTGTCAGTTAAACGCATTAAATTAAATATAGTACGGAGTTTTGTTAACGTTAATTCAGTACAGTAATCTAATAAATCGATTAGAAAAATTATTAAGAGAACTTTGAAAGAGTTCGATAAACAAATCGTGTGTGATGTTTAAAATAAGTTCTACCGAATCAATAATCCAGTAATGCCCGTGAATGTACCGTTAAAGTGTACCAAGTGGCTTTTACCGCAGTTTAAAATTTTCGAGTTATTAAAATTAATTAACTAGTGAACTAAAAGATTCTCTAGTAAAATATCGAAATTTCATAAGAAGTTTAAAGTTAAAACGCATAATGAGCTGTCTTAGTAACAGATAAAATATTTCCGACGAGTTATTTATTTAAACCCTTAATAGAAAATTAAGGGTTAGTTAAGTTTAAAAACAAAGCACTAATATTTTCGATCCGGCGGATTCGGATCCGGAAGATTTCTCAGGCATGTGCTACATCGTTGAAAAGCACTTTTTAAGGACTACCTAACTAACCAAAAATCCAATATGGCCGCCATATGAAAAACAAAATCGGGGGTTTCTGTTTATATTAAATAATTTTTCTTAAAAAAGTGTCTCAACAATGTAAAACTTTAAAAGAGGTCAGATTAAGCGTTATCAAGTTATTTAGGAATAACGAAATCGGCAAATTTTTGATTTTTCAAAATATATTAAAAATTAAAAAAGTTATGTCTTTAAAATGAGATTTGTCGCGAGTATTGAATTCTGCAAAACATTCTCCATTTAAGCGTTGCTCTATGTCTTTTAATAACCGAGATACCAATGGTAAGCATCGAAATTGGGACAGAGTATATAGCTCCAAATATCTCCAAACAAATATGACCTTGATAACTGACAGTCGATGCATGTTAGGTTAAAGTTTTGTTTATAATATAGGTGATAATTGATAAATATATTTGCTCTTCGGTATTTCAACTCTTTTTACTCGGGAAACTGTAGTGCTATAGTTACAATTATTTACAACAATGGATACCATAGAAACTGAGCTCTTGGAGTAAACAGATGTGAAGTACCGAACGTGGTTAATATTGTAGATCCTTTTGAAGATGAAATATGTTTGGAAATATTCAGGGCTACCAATATAAAATGTGACGTAACACTTTTCTAGTCAATTCACACACTACTATTGGTCAATTAGTAGTGGAAGTGGATCTAGTATCAACATCAACTTAGTAAGAAATGGTTATGGTAGCGCTGTTGGGAGAATTAGGCCAGTCAAATAAGAATTTTTCCGAGGAATTAATTCCCAGCAAGCTGGAAATCGTTTTAATACCTTCATTTGGTCCTAAGTAATTGTAATCTGAGTTTACACTATTCCAGGAGGTAAGCTTAACTTATGGGAGCCCAAAAAAAGCTAAATTTCTGCACTTTCTTCAGTCTTTTGCTTGTAGCTCGAAAACAGTGCGTCGGACGAAAAATGACATCCCATTCAATATTAAAGAGGGTTAAATTCTGCATAGAATGAGTATATAAATCTTCAAATTCGGTTCAGTAATATAGCCGAAATCAAAAGTTAGAAACCGGGAAATTTTCTCATTTCAGTGCAAACTTACATTTTGCGACTTTCCAGGACCACATATATTTGAAACAGATACTCCTATTGAAAAAACCCATAGAATAAAAGTTGTAGAGAATAAAATTTCAAGTTATATAGATATCTCAATTTTCAAATTCAGTCATTTTGAAAGACTAAATTTTGCATAAATTCACAATCGGTTTTTTAAGTCCTTCTAAGTTCATCTCTATGGTGCTACATCGAGTGGTTTGGCAGTCCAAGGAACATTTTTCAACCATTATACCCTCCAACTATGTCGACTACGTTAAGCAATACTACAGCCCTGCCAGTACAACCATCGTTTTTGATGGTTACCCTGATGAGGCATCAGTGAAGAGTACCAAATCAGCTGAGCGGCTTCGCCGTAAAAGCAAGCAATCTTCGGCAAACGTGGTGTTCACTGAAACGATGACCGCAACAATGCCGAAAGAACAATTTCTATCCGACAACAACAAAGAACGGCTTATCTCCATGCTGCGTGAGAAATTAGTACAGCAGGGGTTTGAAGTCAGGCAAGTTCTTGAGGATGCTGATACCCTCATTGTCAACACCGCCATTCAAGTGGCAGAGAGCTTTGCGACGATCATAATAATCGGAGAGGACACCGATCTATTGATGCTATTAATCGCCAAAGCACCCAATTCCTCAAACATTTACGTTATGAAACCTGGAAAGGAGACCTCTCATAACACGTTCTACTCTCCCAGGTACTTCAACTTCTCTTCTGCTATCAAACAGAACCTTCGGTTCCTACATGCAATCAGTGGGTGTGATACAACCTCTGCATTCTATCGCCAAGGGAAGTTGAAGTTTGTCAAGCTCCTTGAAAAGAACACGACTTTACAGGAGGCTGTCAAGGTTTTCTACCATGCAGATGCTGATCCTGAGGACCTCATTTCAGCTGGTCAACTGTTCCTGGCAACCCTCTATTCACCTAAGGCCAATGATACCTCCTTGGACAAAATCCGCTACGAGATGTTCTCAAAATCCCTCGTAAAGCCAACTTTCAATCTAGCTTCTCTACCCCCCAACAAATGCAGCCGCCGCCCAACATATTCTGCGGGTCTACCACCAAATCCAGGGCTGGTATGATAGACCAAAGGATCCTCTCCGCTGGGGTTGGAGGAGGACGGACCTTGGCTTGCTCCCCACCATGAATACAAAGGATCCAGCTCCAGCTGAAACCCTCAACACAGTGTCCTGCGGATGTACGAAGGGGTGTACAAGAAAGTGCAGCTGCCGCAAAGTAGGCATGAAATGCTCAACAATTTGCGTCAACTGCCAAGGCCAGTCATGCTCGAATTCAGCACTGTTCGAGGATGAGAGTGTGTCCCACATGCCGATTGCCGTAGAAGCAGAAATAGGTGAGGACAGTCCCTTTGAAGATAATCCCGATCAAGATGCCACCGCAGCTTGAGAGCTTCGTAAAAGAAGGGCCATCGACATCTAAGAAAATGCGAGCATGAATGCTGCCTCATTTTGTGCTGAATGCCTCTTGATTTATACAATAACATGTTTTTGAATATCATGTCAAGTTTAAATGTTTTTATTACTTCATTTCATCTAAATTATTAACAACTATGATTATTTCTGATTAATAAATTAATTAATATGACTTTGATAGTACTTACTAATTAAAGATTAATTCCACATTTGAAAAATTAAAATTGTTTTTCATTCATACAACGTCAAATCTTTACTCAGCGTGGGTATACTTATATAACTAGTTTTCTGATTGTGTATATCTTAGAAATTTGCATTGAAATGTTCTTCACCCTCACAATGCACTTATTGAGATATCTATATAACGTGAAATTTTATTCTCTACAACTTTTATTCTATGGGTTTTTTTAATAGGAGTATCTGTTTCAAATATATGTGGTCCGGGAAAGTCGCAAAATGTAAGTTTGCATTGAAATGAGAAAATTTCCCGGTTTCTAACTTTTGATTTCGGCTATACTACTGAGGCCCGGTTGCATTTTTCTATACGCCACACGTGATCGAAAATCGGCTCATGCCCGAATTCAGGTTTTAAGCGCCACTTGCGATTGCAACCCACCCGAGCTAAACAGCACACGTAATCGCAAATAAACTTCCACGTGGATATAGTAATAAAATAAATAAGACACAAAATTGCTTTTTATATAGAAAAAATTTCACTTACTTCATTCCTCGAGTATAATTTTCACATTATGTTTTGTAATAAAAAAGGGTTATTTTTCTGAAGGAGGGAAAATAATCCTACACAATAAACAAAGTATTACTTAATTGCGTACGAAAGATTTAAGGGCGTATTCCTGAGCTAATTTTATGAAAAAAAAAACTATATAAACATAGATTCACAAATGCCTAGTACGTAATTAGAAAACACGCTGAGTATTACATATTTTATTAAGCACATTCTTGTTTATTTAAAAAAGAAAATGGCTACATCAGCTACACTTATCAAATCATATCAAATCTAAAAAAAAAGATTACTTGGCAATCTTTCGAGCTCCCAAAGCTCGATTTTGTTCTACACAAGTACTTAGACTATGTGGAGCTAGATTTTCATGTTTCTTGGAATTAGCAGGTTTTCTCCCAGACTGAAACCGCCTTCTGCCGGTGAATTTAGTTTTTCTTCTGGCCACACTAGTTGGTTGTACAGAAATTTTCACCCCTCTTCTTCTTGTTTGGACCATTTGTCTTTTTAAAGAAGAACTAGGTTGTTTAAATGCCGTGTACAGTCTACTTAAAAGAGAAGATGAACTATTGATATTTTTTGCGTAATTTTGAATACAGGCTTTGACCCGATCTTGAAAATTTTCTGGATCATCTTTAAGGTTCTTTAATACTTTGTTGTCTAGATCAGTTATGAATTTTTTCCAGTCACTTAATAATTCTGTATTTGCCTCGTCAACATCACTTAGTTTTATTGTACCGCTGTTTTCAAAATTCGTATCACTTGTATCATCAACTACATTATCCACAATGAGATTTGGCTGAGTAATAATTTCATTTTTATCCGATTTTTGATCTGACTGAGAGATTTCATCCGGTGTATTTTCGAGAAGCAAAGGTTGAAGTAAATATGCAGGTGGCTCACTTGCTGTAGCGATTTCATATAAAATTTTTTTTTGCTGTTCTGACAAAATATTGCAAGCACTATTAATGTTAAATTTCTTTATGGCTCCAGCCTGATGCTTGCACATTTTCCCCGTTTGACCTTGTGGACAGGAACATATGCAAATTTCCATATCAATAAAATATAGTTGTTTTTTGTCTGAACTTAAAACAGTATATTGCAAGCAACCTGTATTAGTGATGGTTTCGAGATCAACGTCTTTTTCATCCGGAGTATTATATCTTTTTATATTTATTTTGTTTAACACTAAATCCAAAATTCAGATCAGTGCTCTGTAGAACAGCTCTAAAACTGCGATACAATTTTTGTCGATCTTCTTGAGCTATTTGGTTGGTAGAAGTACATAGCCACTTCCATACGGCTTTCAATACATCAAAACGTACACAGCAAAAGAGTTGAATTCGGCCAAAACATTTCAAGAACTTTTCTTTCCTTTAAGTCGTCATCCGTAATAATCACCTTTGGTAACACCTTTGTTGGCATAATATCAATAAAATTTTTACGGCTACTTCAAACACCTGCGCCTTTTCTGATGTAGTTATGACACATCCAATAGGAATTCCTCCAATAGATGACTGCGTTACAAAAAAGACAATTTTGTGATTTTCCACATCACAGTTTCCTGTGGCATCAACGAACATAATTTCAGAGGCTTGAATTAGTAATTTGGCAGCTCTCTGCATCATTGAAGTGCATAACGACACAGTGTAATGATCATCAATTCGCTGTATTTTAAATAATGTATCTGTACTGGACAAGTTCTTTTCTCGATCTTCCAATGTATCTTTACCCGATCTAAAACCAAAAGTCGCCTTGAAATGTTTCTGCCATATGTTTGAAAAGTCCTTCTTCTTAGGAAAAGCCTGTCTGTCTGCCATTAATTCTTGATATTTATCGCCGTACTCTTCCATTTTGGAAAAACAAAAATTATGATATGCTGAAGCAACGGAATGACCTCTATTAAAATACTCCAAAATCTCCAAAATAGCAATGTCACTGATTGGTCGTTTACTTAAAGCGGCTGCACTAGTAATTGTATGATTATGATTGTTTTTAATCGTTATAAAACACGGCCAATTTTTGATAAGAGAATGCTGCGTCGTGTTAGAAGCCCTTGAATACTGAGTGGGTTCTCTGTTTATTACTATAATCATTTGAGCAGGGCAATCAATATTTTTTGAAGGATGTCTTCTTTTCCTACTACTGGGTTCCACAAAACGTGTTTGTCTTGTATTAAAGTGACATTGATAATACCTTTTAAATATATTTTTTTTTTGCTTTTTCAATTGAGTTTTGAATAGTATTTTTAATGGTCCATGTCGTTTTAGACATCATTTGATATTCTGACACCCATTGCTGTAAGAAAAGAGAAATGACGCAGTTATGTACAAATTTTTAAAAAATGAAATTTAAATATGTACAAGGTGATCACCTATAATTCCCCCCTCCCCCTTCCTTTAACTTTGTTAATTTTTAAGCTACAAAAAACAGAAAAGTAGGATTTTTTATACAGTTTTTGCCCACGTAAGAAAAACGCAATATTTGCCAATGTCCAAAATATCGTTTTCCGGCCGTTTAATGTAGACCAGAACGCGTTGGACCTGGACCTGGACCTTTTGCGATTGCCATTTTGTCTGTGTCTCAGCTTTATATACCTGTTTTAGCTAAAAACAAGTTTACAAACATGAGTGCTAACCGCTAATCTGCATTTATTTTTGTACCAAGTGCGTAAAAATGGTGTTTTCACATCTGGCGTAAAGTACTTTTACGCGATTGGCACCCATGTTTGTAAACTTGTTTTTAGCAAAAAGACTGTAGCTTGTAGATATAAAGCTGAGACGCACATAAAATCGGTTTTAAGACTAATTCACTAATTCTTTGTATGCTAGACGCGTTCTGGCAATCCGCAAAAGGTCCAGAACGCGTTCTAGTCTACGTTAAACGACCGGAAAGCGATATTTCGACCTTTGGCCGAAATCGGTGTTTAATCCTAACACATAAGTGCATCGCAAATTATAACATAATCTATTAAACTGTTTTAAAATTATACCGTGAAAACATTCGCACAAATAAAGTGAATTCGTTGTTTATATTACAAAAAGACATGTTTTAACTAAAACTTTTATAGTTAAAGATAATTAGTTACTTACCTCAACTTCTTCTTTTATTTTTAAATTTACTCTAAACGTTTCTTCTGAAATTCCTTTGTAACTGTAGGAATCAGGGAAACAAGCGAAACTATTCATTTTTTCATTAGTTAGGAAAAAGCATAACCTCTCTCTACTACGTGCTTTCAACTACAAAATATGGGTCTGGTGTCGCGTTGTTAATTTGCGATTACGTGTGATGTTTAGCTGGGGTGGTTTGCAATCGCAAGTGGAGCTTAGAACCTGAATTCGGGCATGAGCCGATTTTCGATCACGTGTGGCGTATAGAAAAATGCGGCCCGGTTTCACCAACAACAAATAGCTGCTTATTCATAGAATAACTTTAATCTCTGAATAAAATCCATGTTTTGCGTTTCACCAACACTGAATAGCACTATTCAATGGTTAAATCTACAAATAAGTTAACTGACGAAATATCTCCAGTTAAATTACTATTTAGAGATTCATAACCTCAAAGTGAAACCAATAAACAGTAATAAACAGTACATTTGTCCCCGTATTTATATTAAATTCACAGGCAGTTACTACAAATTGCGAGCGTTAGAATAATTTAAATATTGTATATACAATACAATGCGATTCTAATAAAGCATGAAACTATCAACATAAATCTTTTATTTCATTTCGTATTTCAAACAATTGTTTATATACTACAATTAGTAAAATAGAGTATAACTTGATCTCCGTTGTCAATGTCACCGGAGTTCAAGACGTCCTTGATCTCCGTTGTTGTTAGCAACGTAAAAATCATTTGATGTTGCATAACAGCCACACCTGACATGCTGATTTTTATCTCCTTGGTTATGCGTATGATGACACAGACAAGGCAACTTGCTTCATTATACAATAAATTCGGATGCATTTTAAAAGGGAGAAATTAGGATTGAAATACGAAATAAAATAAAACAACTTATGCAATACGGAGATCAAGCTTCTTTAAATACTCGAAGATGTTATAACGCCTCGGCTGGCGCCTCGGCGTTACATCTTCTCGGATTTAAAGTATCACTTGATCTCCTAATTACATAATATATATTATTAAATGTTAAAAGAAAACCTGGAATACGTCAACTTTTATGTTAAATGGGATATATTTTAGTTGAATTGTTATTTTTAAATTGTGTTTTGTTTATGAATTATGGCGATAGCAAAGATTTTCTAAATAGTATAAAAACTCTTTTTTATGGTGAATTAGAAAAAAGTGAAGACCAAATATACCTACTAGAAAAAATTTCGAAAATTGAAATTTTGGAGATACTCTCAGTGTTTTTAAAGTTTAAAAACAAAAATCAAATAACAATCAAGAGTTCAAAGTTTTAATAAAGAAACTTTGTAAAAAACTGTCATAATATTAACGCTAAGACAATTGCTACATGACTACTTGATTCAAACAATCTTTTAACAGCAAGCTTAAAACAAAAACCGCATAAACAAATAGAACATAAATCACGACCTTCTAGGTTTCATGAGACGAAGTCTCTTATCCGGCCTGCGCACTCCATTAGTTCAAGTGTTTCTCCGTTGGCGCCACCAAACACGAAAAGGCGGAAACGGATATATAACACGTAAACGCCAATTTCAAACTACGCTAACTTCGCGCGCTTTTATACTTTTTGTCGGTTTTGCGCGTGTCGTCAATAAATCATATTTTCTTAATCTTTTGAGGCAGATTTTTTATTTTTTAATATAATTACGTTATTTCCTTGTTATTTGTTTAAATCTTCGTAGTTTTGTTGCTGTTTTTTCATTCACTCTAGTAAGCACTAGCAGAAAAAAGTATAAATGCAGCATTGCAATGTGTAATAGTACTGATCCTACAATATCATTTCATGAATTTACTTCAAATTTTACCTACGATAACAATGGTTTCAAATCTGACGTTGGGGTTATGGACACCAACACTCAACAGCAAAATAATATATACTTCCTTATTTCGACAGATCAACAATTATAGATACCTGAAAGAGTAAATCTCAACATCGAACTTCCTAAAAATATAACAGAATTAATAAAAGAACTTCAAACCTTATCTATGCATCTCGATTACGGAATTCTTTCAGCATCTGTAGCCCTTCTGGCAGGGCAGGATACATTGCAAAAAAAACTGAAGCGAGGATTGAATGTCAATAGCCTGTTAGATTCTCTGTTAGCTGCCTCGTGTTCAAATTCACTGATAGGATTTGTAAATCTTCAAGACAAAGGTGCATTAAAATACTCCACTAGAAGATTTACACTTTTATTCAACCAAATAATCGAACTTGTTATACAGATTGTAGAACATTTACCTGGAGAATGTAATAATAATAATAATAATAATAATTACTACAACCCATAACCTAAACCAAGGCCCCAGAAGCTATAAGCTTGTGCGGGAGGGAGGGGGCGATTATTATTATTATGTAGGCCCAATGTGCGGCTGCAGCCGACTTATAGATGGAACAGCGCAAATCCCACATTTGTGTTACAGCTAAGGGAAACTGCAGAAAACCTTAACCAGACCTGCCAGCGCCGGGAGTCGAACCCGGGCCGCTTGGGTGAAAGTCCGGCACGCCAGCCATTACACTACCAAGGCTGTCCGTCTAATATTCTAACATCACTAGGTACGTCTAACTCCAATTGCTTCTTCACAGTTCTTTGTTTTCCACGACCACAAGGAGGAACTTAGTAATATAATTCTTTAAAAATTGCTAAAAACCTTGTTTGGCAAACAGAAACATTGCAAAAACGTGAACAGATAATGTACTTACTGCTCACTTTATATTCTAAACTCAGCTCACGGAAAGTTATAAAATTGTAATTTAATAGTGTTATTAAACTTGTGAATTAATTTTAATAACATAATTAATTTAATTATATAAATTGATTTAATTAATTCTCAAAATATTTACGTAAACATGCAACACTTGACATTTGTAAGAGTTATTTAACCTATACATCATCAAGTGACAAATAAACAACAGCGTGTCAGCTAGCGCTAGCGAGCAAAACGGCGAAATTTTGCGTTTTCTCAGAAACAAAGTTTATATGGGAAATCGTAAAAGTGCCCAGGCCGGATAAGAGACTTTGTCTCGTGAAATCTAGAAGGTCGTGACATAAACAAACGAAAATCAGGTTAAATTGTATTGATGTCCAACTTAAATTCGCTAAAAATCAGTCTAGGGACACTAGATTTTGTTAACAGTAACGGCGCATTCACAATGAACTTCGCCTTATTCATCGAATAACTAACTACGTCTGCAAATGTGTTGGTGAAACAGTAATTTGGTTAACCTGAGATTAAATCTTATTCATAGAATAACTATTCATTGATTTATTTAGCGTTGGTGAAACCGGGCCTGACCGAATTTGAAGATTTATATACTCATTCTATGCAGAATTGAACCCTCTTTAATATTGAATGGGATGTCATTTTTCGTCCGACGCACTGTTTTCGAGCTACAAGCAAAAAACTGAAGAAAGTGCAATAATTTAACTTTTTTTGGGTTCCCATAAGTAAAGCTCACCTCCTGGGATAGTGCAGATTACACTTATTTAGGACCAAATGAAGGTATTGAAACGATTTCCAGCTTGCTGGGAATTAATTCCTCAAAACGGTTTTTTGGATCTAATTTGACTGGCCTAAATGTTAAACTCCTTTTTTTATTTACCAGTAGAACCGAAATGTGGAACCGAAAAATACCGGTTCCTTCGAAAATTTATAACGGTTCGGGTTCTCATCTTAACATTAACACGGATTTTAGTAAGGGTTCCGATTCCGGTTTCGGTTCCATAAAAGTAATCGGTTCCGGTTCTGATTCCGGTTCTTTTGGGTTCCTGTTCCAGTCCCTGAATTGTAGTTATAAATTATTAAAGTTATAAACTAAAAGCATCGGAGCAATTACGGGAACTAATAGCCTGAAGCACGTTTTATTTAATTTCATTAGAATGTAATTTACAATTAAACGATTGATGGTATGTTTTTGAAAGATTCTATATAACTACTTAAAGTGCTCTGTGTACATAATGTTGTAATATTTTTATTTTGAGATATCTTTAAATACTAGACACAGACATACGTAGATGCTATCGTAACAAAGATGAAATACACAACTCCCTACTTGCTTACCTTTAATTGAAATTAATACTCCGGCTAAATATATTGCAGTGTGGAAAGCCTTACTTTTCACAGAGACTGTCCTCAGGTGGGCCGCTTTAATGGTTTATCATATCCTTATAATTATGGGTTAACAATAATAAAAAGTACATACACAAAATAATTTTCACAATAATAACAACACAACTTTATTTTTAATTACGATCGATCAAAGAACAACAAACAAAACAAAATGAAAATTGAAAATAGATTTTCTTTTATGTGAAGTAAAGTTTTTTATTTCTATCATTAATTTTTAGTTAATCCCAAAATAGTTCAGTTTTCTTTATTTGGGGATTTAATACTTTTGGCATCATCATATTTCTTCATTACTAAAAATAAAACTATATACTACTAAAAATTCACTTTTTTATTTGCGTTGCTTTTTAAATATTTGACGCCACGAGATTGCCAACTTTATTTTTATTAACTCCCATTGTGTATGCTTTGCTACTTTAATTAGTCTCGACAAAGAATTCAAGAAAGTGTGTCAACGACCTCTTTCAAATATTTCCACATAAATGGCTTTACTAATTGGAATTCCAAACCTATTAAATTGTACAATAGTGGTAAGTACATTAATTTTTATTAGAGTCCAAATTCATTTGTATTACAGTCGTAGTTTTTCTTTCTAGTAATATATTTCCATCGAAGATTAAATTAAACACTTATTTACCTTAAAGTAAGTTTTGTTTGTGTTCAAAAGAAAAAACGAGTTTTTAAAAAGACTTTTTTGTTTTCCTGGATTTTTTATTATTAACCAGCGGAAGCAATGACGATTACAATAATACGAATACAAAACTATGAATGCTCGTTAGAGCTTATGTCTAAACTTGACTAAGAACTAATCAAAGCATGGAGAATGGAGCGTCTACCACACTTTACATATAGTTCTTTTATTTGTATAAAATAAATATAATATTACTAAACAGTTTTCAAGAGAAATGTAATACATACTAAACAATTCTCATGAGAAGGTTAATACATTCTTATTTGCATACGAAGCAATTCTCATGAAAGTCACTACGATCTTATCTACTAGCTGATGGTATGCAGTTTTATTATTCTATTTCTACGTAACTAGCACTTGTTAATTAAACCCCGATTTATAAACTTTTTTGACTTTTCTCAAAAATATCACTAAGCTCAAAATCTTGACATTGATTTGTTTACATTTTTAACTTATAACCTTAAATTACTTTATGCTCTCCAAAAGGTTATGCATTTCTTGAAAGATGAAATTAGAAGAGAATTTGTTATAAAAATGGCCGTGCTTTTATGATTTTGGTAAACAACTGAAAATGTGCACAAGACAGAGGACTGTTGACATTACATGAATACAATAGCCAAATCTCTATTTACAAATTTTCATTAAAGCAGAAATTAATTAGATCAACTTATAGGAAATTAAATACCGAGTTCATTGATAATATTATAATTGTATGAACAACCAAAATTAATCTTGCTGTCAACTGAATGTCGATGACATCCGTATCTCCTTATAATCTTTATTAATTTAACTATCCAAAAATACTGTTTCATGCCTTCCTATCTTCACATATGTGATCTTAACATGATTTACATTATTACACAATATTTCCTTTCTAATTAAAACAAAAGATAAACTAAAATACTTACTAATCCTCAGCTTAGCTAGCTCAACGGGCTGGGTTTATAAAATACCAAAATTCAGTGGACGACAAAGTAAATAATAATAATAAAAGTCAAAATAAAAGTACATTTATTAAAGGACGCAAAGTGATTAAAAAAAAGAATTACAAAAGAAATTGTATTAATTGAAATTATAGTACTGTTAAGAGTTTCAAATCACTAAACAAATCTTACTAGCGTTTGCTTAATTTTGAACTAAAATTACTAAATGGCTTAAAAAAATAATTGCTACAAGACCTTATTTCACATATTAGTAATTAAATATTAAGAAATCCCTATCTACCTAAATTCTTCCTACCCTAGCAGAAATAATACTCGTAATACCTTTCTTTTATATGTAGAATAATTCTGATTAATTATTAAGCAATATTGATGCAAATGCGGGTAGCAAATAGAAAAGATTAAAACCAACAAACATTAAAGTAAACCCACAAAATTACGTTATAAAATGTTAGAAAACAGATAAATAGTACTTTATCCTGTAGATCGTGTAGAAGTGGCTCCTAGGACGATGCTACTGTACCAGTAGTTCCTCTTAATATTTATTCTTGAATTTACCAAAACCAAATGAATTTTTTCTGAACAATTTATCCAGGTGCACTCTTAAAATCAATAATAATGGGCTTCTTTTCTTAGGTCTAAATTTTACCCCGTTTAAAAGAAAGAAAGGAAAGACCAAACACGAAAAAAACCGCCTAAAAGGGAATAAATAGACAAGAATTAGATTTACTTTATAAAATTATTTGTATAATTAAAAAAACTCTACCTTCTATAAGAAGGCGGTTGATTTTAAATACTTAAAGTGAGCGAGAAATCCCCAAGCCCGGTACGAATTATTCTATCCCAATTCCCATGGAATAATTCACTTTATTTACCTTCGTTCCAAATTATCCAAATCTTTACTAATTTGCCATTAATCACTCCGTGAATTAATAAAAATACGAACCAAAATTAATGCAAACCGCTAACATTAAGACGATCGAAAACATTTCTCTCTCCGAATTCCCAATCTTTAAAGTGCCCAACCACGCATATCGCAAAACCGCAGACAGCGGTAACATTTAAAGAATTTAAATATCTACCATACCGCATTTCTTATCTTTTCCTAAGACTTTATTTCTATTGTACACAAAATTATCTTTAAAAATAGTAACTGCGCTATTATATCAAAACCAAATTAATAAGGGAAAAATTAAAACGTAACATGTTGGTTAGTTTTCGTTAAAACCACCTAAAATTTATTTTTCTCTTTATTAAACTCGTCATTAAACGTGTATGTAGTGAATAATATTTATGTTCATACTTCTTGCCATCTATAAACAAATCATGAATTTATGTATTTATGTTTATTCATAAAATTTAATTATTAATTTATAGCCCCTTTATTTTCAAATAGTAGCGGAAAGGATTGATCTCGCCGCTGAAGCAAAAGCACTAGAACAATGTTGGAGACATCGAATGTTACCAGTTTTGACATTCTGTCTTACAATAAATCAAAGGTTTAATCATAATCATGCACAAAAATATTAACAATTTAATTAATTTAATAATAGACATGCATGTTCTGTAAAAACGACCATATTAATATGATATATACCACCGTAATTGTAATTTTTATTAAATTTCTCCTACACTATGCATGTAGTAATTTTTTTCTTTATTAAAGTTTGTGTCAGGTTTGCACCACGATGTAGTTACTATTTGAAATAGAGCGGCTATAATCTAATTCATAGATAAACAATTAGTAATAGATGGCAATGTTCCATATTAACTTTTGTATCCAAAACTCTTGTATCTATCAACGTGAACCATTAACTAATTTATGGCGCAAATTTCAAAATTTACATTGTTTCAAAATAATATATTATTGATCGTAATATGGATGATCGTAAATGGTTGTAATTCTTTAACTGTTAATTGTAACTATTTATTTTTTGCAAAATATGCTAAAGATTCAAAACAGTTAAAAAATACAATAATTTACGAACATCTGAAATTATAAAATAGTAACATAAATGTATCACAGAAACACAACTTATTTTAAAGAAAATCTATTTACTAAATTTAGGTGATATTTTCGAGTAAGTACACCAACAAACACGAATACAGAACAAAAATCTTTTACATTATTATAATCTATTTAACGTTTGACTTCATATCATGTCAAATTAATTGACTTGACAGATTTAACGAATGAAATGTAAGAATAAGCCTCCATCTTTGACATTGCTGTGCTCTCCTCCAATGGGATCGCAACAAATTAAAAGCGAGCCGAAAGTAACCGAGAACCGGCGATGGGCTCTTTAAATTGGTAGTGATATTCTTTCTCTCTCGGAATTAAGGTTTCTTTATCAACTGTCGCCTCTTATAATAACTATTTTTTGTTGTCTGCAATAAGATTCATGCTGCAATAAGATTCTATTAGAATAAGAATAATTGTACAGTTGCTTCTTGTACCTACCTGCATCCTTCTGATAAATTCAATCATTCTGCGTTTTACTACCACTACCTAAAATGTTTGAAGCAAGCAAAGCAAGCACACAGCATAGTAAAGGTTATTTCTAACTCTAATAGTAATTTTTTGACCTTCAACTTGGTCTCTCAAACGTCATCTGCCAGATGAGATGTTGCCAGTGCGATGAAAGTTATATTGGCCAAACTAAGTCAACGCCTCTGCCAACAAATCACTTAACATAGAAGTGACTGTAGACTAAAACCAAATTTAACAGCATTAAGTATTCACGTTAACAGACTAGACCGCAAAATTGACTATAACAACCCTATAATTTTAGACAACGAACAAAAACACAAGAAACGACAATGGGCCAATGTTATGGCTAAGATATGTAGACGACACATTCGTAATTTGGACACATGGAAAGAAAAAACTCAGCAGCTTCCTAGATAATCACCTGAACAGCATATTTACATCCAAAGATCAAGTTTACAATGGAAATAGAAACAGACAATCAATTACCTTTCTTGGATGTATTAGTACAGAAGAAAAGAAAACGGCAGCCTTGCTCACACAGTCTACAGAAAAGCTACGCACACAGATCGATCTCTCAATGCTAAATCACACCATCATCAAGCTCAAATCAACTCTGTTGTAAACACATTAGTCGCTAGATTACAAAGACTAGCTGACTACGACAACATTAAACAAGAAATGAAAAAGTTACAGAATGCTCTACAACAAAATGGGTAGTCACAAAGAGATATAAAACGATCACAACGACCATCTCGTAACAGATCACAGAAAGAAAAGGTGGAGCCGATAGCTAAGGCCCGCTTGCCTTACGTCAAAGGAACCACCGAGAAAATAAGCAGACGAATTTCCTTGCGCAGATTGCAACAAATCATACTCAGGGCAAATAAACAGTTTTTTGTTTGTAAGTAAGCGCCAGAAAAGAAAAACATGCACAAATGCCGTGCGACAAAAAAAGACATCGTCACCAGCCCAACATAAAAAAGCTGCACACACCATCGATTTTGACAACACAAGAATATTAGCCAACATTGAGCATACAAAAACAACAATACTTAGAGAAGCAATCGAGATAGAAGAACGACCAGGGCCCGTATTCTTGAGTTTCTCATAACAACTCTGGCATACGCGATGACGTAATGTTTACGTCATAAGATGCAACTTAGCCAATCAAATGTTAGAAGGTATTAGAGAATTACGTCATCTCGTATGCGAAACTCAAGAATACGGGGCCAGACAGCTTAAATATGCGAGATGACACAAAGACTGCCAACAGCATGAAAACCAATATTATCAAACAAAATAACATCTAAACCCACATTGATACAAAGAAACCAGTCAGTCATGACTGAACCGTTAACACGCTTGCGCGCGCATAATCAATCAAGCGCAACCATGCGTAATACAACAGTGGTATATCTAGGAAAGCCAGAAGCGGCGAGTCAGTTTTCTTAGAATTTCTTGGCAAGAAGTCAAACACGAAAGACAACTGTGACCTGAAGATGGCAAATGTAGCTTTGCCGAAACGTCGTCTAACTAAAGATAGCGGTTATATAGTGTGATATTGGGCCAATTAATATAATAAAATTATTTTAATAATTTTTTACATATACTTTAAAAGTGAAAATGCCTTAAATCATAGACGTATTTAATAATTAACTTGAAGCTGTTAATTAACAGTGAACTATGGAAATACTTTTCAACTTCCACTTTTTATAAAATTCTGATTTTATTTTAAACTACTTTTAATGTAGTGAATCCTTATCTAAATTCAAAATTGCGTAAAATAAGTTGGGCGCCAAAATTTAACTTCAAGTAAATTTTTATGAAACACTGATCTCATGGCGATGTGGATTCTCGTGGTTGTAAAAGATAAGTAAAATATAAATTGAAATTTAAATGACTATTAAATTTAAATTTTACAATTAAAGTTTAATAGCTCGAAATTGTTTAATTAAATCTTTTCCACTCCACAATGGTCGTCTTCTTCTTAGTAGGTTCCAAATAATAAATAAAAAATTACTTTCCTACCATTTTCTGTTGTCAATCCTTTCCTTGGTATTTGTCACCAATTTTCTTCGTTAAACCTTTGGCAGAGTAGTTAGCTTTTACTCCTTCATTGCCTGTTCCAATGCTGATATATTTGCCTTTGCATCTAATCATAGCTTCTATCACCATATAGACTTTCCATATTTTTACCATCAAACTCTTTCCACAAAGGAAGAATAATAGTAATAAATCACTTATGATTTATTTTATAATTACTGGTTATATTTCCCTTTTATTCGTAGAATATTCCTTTTAAGGCTGGATATTTATTTGTTTTATTTGCTAATTTCAATAAAACACCAATTAGTGGATATATGTAGATTTACTTGTTTGGTATTTTAACTTCTTATTTAACTATTTATCTTTAATAATCACAGAAATTTCTCACTTAACGAAATTATTAATTATTATAACATAAATACTTATTAGACTTATATTAAATTCTATTCAATTAACGATTTCCAAAACAGTAATCTTCATGTAAACGTAATTATTATGTTTACATTAAATTTTGCAAAATAAAATAATACATTTTCATATGTATGTCTGTACTGTATGAGGTATACACAACTAAATATCACTTACCTTTATAAAAAGAATTCTCCGTCTATAATTTGGAACTGGAAAACGAATTCCATAAATGCATGAGACGAAATCAGACGGGTCGCTAATTAATTAGGAAGCTATTTAAATTATATCTGTAAAACGTTGTTAATGGATCAGACACAAATAAATACACAAATCGTTTTTGGCGCCACACAAAAGAGTTGATCACCATAACTTGTAAGTTAGCAGATTCCTGTTATAGTTGGTAAAATTACCTGCTTATTTGTTGATGAGATGTTCACATTCCATGTCATCCTTCAAATGGATTTTATTTGTGATTTTTGAAGATAATTATAATTATTAAAGGTGCAACACGTATCTTCCATGATGTGAGCACATAAAATAATTCTATTATTTGCAACAAGATTCCATTACCTTCCTTTAATTCGTTCCCCACAAAATAAAATTCCAAACATTTCTCCAAATAATAATAACAGTCTGAGCACCAAATTTAAACACTGCACTTTCGTTTTATTTCACTTTGATTGTTCATTATAATTATTATTAGTTAAATTATTAAGAACATAGAAAAAAAATTAAAAAAACAAGATAACATTTGTCATAACCTCAATTTGTTGGCATTTAAGTGACATAAAATTCACCAACATAACCTCGAAATTTTATCAAAATAACGTACAAACTGACATGACTTCTTTCTGTATGAAAATTCAAGAGAGAGTAACCAAATCTTCGTACTGTTTTTTCAAGATATATATTTATAAATCTTGTGTTTTTATAATAATTGGAAAACAATTGCAAATCGCTAGTGATTTTCCTAGTTCGGAACTAGATTAGTCTGGTTTCTAACTAGAAACAAAACAACATCTTTCCCACCAAAAACCTTTCTAACCAAATTGTTGATGAAAAATTAAATTAAATAAATGTTATAAAATGAAAGAGGATAATTTTTCCTTCATTTTGGTACCTAACACGGCTATTAAAATGCAAATTTACAGTTTGGATTCATTGACAACCATCTTTTGAATGTTCTGACAAAAATTACTTCACAAAAATTCAAATAAAAACATTTTGCTACATCCTGTTCTTATCACAAAACTAATCCTAAGATCCTATCAAACAAAAATTACATATCTAAATGTCAAAATATCAACCAACGACATAGGATCGTCCATCATGAAATTGAGTTTGTGAAATTCAAGTGAAGAATCTGTTTAAAATTTATACCTTATCACCTCACAGTGTTGTAGTGTGTATCTTCAACATATTTAATGCAAAATTTTATTGTTTTTAGAATTGTGAAATTCTTTCGCCTGTAAGATAGGCAACACATCGTGCATACATGTTATGCGGGATGCCTATATCACATTATATATGTATTGTTACTCGCTAAAATTTAAAAAAAAATACAAAATCTTCTTGTTCCATAAAAAACTTAAATATTATCACTAAGAATACTCTCTCTACGAATTATTTATTTTTCTGAATAATAACTATTAGTTTAGTATTAATTATAATCAAACAAAAATGTTATATAGAGCTTAGTATTTCCGTAATTACAAATGTATTATTATTTTTAATAAAAGTTTCTTACTTTAAATTGCTTAGTCTGATTTAGAATTTTTATTACAATCAAAAAAATTTAAATAAAATTATGAATGATACGAGGACTGTTCAATAAATAACTGGTACCTGGAATATTATTCCTACTTTATGTACTTAGAAAACGAGAATACTACAATGTCTTATATTTTTAAAGATGCAAATTTAATATAATTTCATTATATAACATTTCTTATTTTCATACAAATTCCTATTGTCACAAAACAATCCAACAATATATAATAAATGTATTATAACTTATGTACACAGAACATTTTTTAGTAGTTAAATAGAATTTTCAATACATATACTACGGATCATTTAATTGTAAATTACATCTTAATAAAATTAAATAAAATGTGTTTCAGGCTAGTAATTGCTGCAATTGCTCTGAGGCGTTCAGTGAGCATTTGTAACTAAAAATATTAGAATTTAATGGTTTTTCACCACTATGAGTGAGCATGTGCTATTTGCAATCTTCTTTTAGTAGGGGTAGGTGATAAACAAAAAACTTATAAGTTCAATGTCTCTGCGTTTTAAAAGTTACTATTTTGCTAGAAATTATAACTTAATTTAGCATAATTGGTTCAAAAACCAACTCTAATATACAAATTTTTGCCAGAAATTATTTTCGTATTTAAAGGTTAATTTTATGTTAGACATAGCAGTGACAACATTACGTACCTTGTCAGTACACATTTGCACAGTAATTTGTATACATAAAAATATCAACAAAGCACGTTCAAAATCATAACTTGTGTTGTGGCTGCTTGTCCACTTACTCTTATCAGCATGTCACAAGTCAGTTGTCGTGCATCTCAAGATCATTCTTGGAACTAGATTTCCTACCGATTATGTTTGCAGTTGGAGCATATGATAGAACCATTTCTATCCCTTACAACTTCCAATCAGACTGACTACAAGAAACTCATCCCGACATTCAAGCAGCTTTCTAAAAACCTGTCAGAAACTAAACTGGAAGATTTGCTTCAAATTGACATACTGGCATTCTCGTTTGTGCCCAAAGAGGGTTACAATAACTGTCGCTACAAGCAGGAAATTTTCGATATTATGGTTATTTATGTCGAAAAGTTTAAGGAACTTATTCTCAAGATATTGAAGTAACTTCTCGCACAGCTTGCTAATGTCTTTGCTTTGCAAAAAGGTAAAATATTTGGATTTGGAGATACATCAGATACTAATGAACGATACTGAGTTGATCTATTGGATTCCCCTAAATTAGAAAGAACTCCAATAATCTTAACGAGGAACGATCAGTTGGATTTACCAACTATGAATTGGGTATACGAGGAGCAACAAAACTAGATGCAGTATCATCTGATGCTCAAGTTAAAAACAAATCCTCTGATCTAGTCGATCAGAAGAATCCCAGAGACTTCAATCTTTTCAGAAAGCAGGTCCTGCTGTAAAAGATCCTATTCTTTCCTGGAACAAGAAACAAGATACGTGAAAGGACGACGAAACTAAGACTTTATTCCCTGAAGAGTGTTGGTGGCCCAATCACTAGCCCCGGTGATTTGGAAACATATCTGAACGCTGAAGATCCTCTGCTTGACGACATAGTAAAGAACAAGCACCTATACATTAAAGTGCGGTACGTCAAGAATATTTCAATATCAATACCGAAGACGTCGGACATATTTAAACTGAAGAATGATCACAAAAATCTTCCAACAAAATGCATGCAGATAATCTGAAGATCTACCTCGGGAATATTACCTGCAAAAATACTGCAACCATGACGGATTTCCTTTCAGCTTTGGACAATTTGAATTAATTCGGCAGACGAGTAGTGCATATTTGTAAGTACTATACTTAATGTTACTTTTAGACAAAATAAACCGCCTTGTTCCAAGAAAATGAAAATATTATTCCATAATGACCCAATTAAAATTATTTTTTACATAAATTATTTTTTCCTAACTCGAAACTAAAACCCCTAACACACGCAAAATTTAGCTCGCACAATTTACAACTTTCCGTTAAATAACTTTCCTAAAATAAAATCGACTGAAAATTTAATTAAATTAATTTGTAAAATTAATTAAGATTTGTGTAACGAATAGATGAAAAAAAATCTCGAAAGATATTTGCACCGATTCAGTAGTCAAAAGCGACTATCCACTTCCTACGGCGAGGGTGCCTTTTATAACCTTTTTGTTTTGGGTGGTTGACACTTTAGTCTGCTGTTAACAAAACTGAACCTTTTTTGTATAGGCGTTAATGACCAAAGTCCCTTCTCCTATCATTACCCCAAATTTGCAATTGCTTCTGAAAGCATTGGCTTTAAAGAAATATATTTGAATTTTTAAACGCATTTGGAATATGGATTGGCGTGTTTCATTAAAAATATGATTAGTCAAAATTCAATGATTGTTATTTAAGAAAAACGGAATTTGTATCTAGTTGTCTTTTGTTTGAATAACAATTTGTTTTCGGTTTTAAGTATTTAAGTAAATTGTGTTCTTCCGGTCTTGTCTAGAGGGGGTTGACGGTCTATTTAGTGGCTGAAACGCGGCGTCTTTCTTTAATAACAATCGTAATCAATCATGTAAATAAATACAAACATGTACGAAATGGTAATTCAAAATTACGAAATGATATTTTACAACATTACTCATGTTCTTTGAAACGAGACATTTAACAATGACACTTCAAAATTAAATTATTGACTTCTGGTATTACAATTTCTAATTCCCTTTTGAAGATTCATAACATAGAATGAACTCTATCTGAAATTAGTCTCTATTTTCGTTTTTCAATTATTTACTTATAGTCCAGTTTGGTTTGTTAACTGCGCAATTGATATGTATGTTCGGCCATTCCTTTGTTTTTAGAAAGGTCCATATGTAAAACACACGTGTACCGTGTCGAATCAAGCATTTCCAAATTGCGTGAAAACTCAATTCCCGACTAAAGACTTTCGACGAGTCCTGCACCAAATTCTCGGACCCGCTGTCACAATAAGTCTTCGCGTTTAGCCCGACTCCTGGAAAACCTGCTAACGGTATCACATAACACGCTGCATGGTCGCGAACATCAATGGTCGATTGAACGAAAGACTGGCGCAATTAAGTTTTCTCGTTTTAAAACTCACAATACCGGGTTGTTAATTGAATCATATAAACTGCCCAATATTGTAGAATTAAGAAGCATTGAAGATATAGGTCACACTGTATGTTCATATATAGAAATTTTATACTTAAATGAAGATGGTAATCCAATAAATTCACAAAGAATAGAATGCACGAAATCGGGCAGAGAACATATTCACGAAATATATCTTTTGGGGGACACATGTCCGTTCGTACTTTTCAAATGTGTATGCCGTGGGATAGCGGAATTTCTGATGTGTGGATGGATAATATAGAACGCAAAATTTGGTTTAATAGATCATGGTTACATAATAGTGAACATAGACCGTTTAAGTGGATGACTGAAGAAGAATTTCACAAGGAAAGGACTCTCAACTTCACTAGATATTCAAAAGAACGTAACCCACATATACCTGAGGTGCATAATAGTGATTTTAAAGTTCCGGAGACGTATATTCCTGCGGACAATAATCCGAATAACTGAAATGTACTTAACTATATTAAACGTGAGTCTGTAAAAAAAATCTGATAAATTACTGACAAATTACAAAAAGGTTTATTATAATTGTGTAGATTGTATACAATGTTATAACAAAAAATAAAAGACTTTTATTAACAATTGGTTTTATTAAAAAACAGTTGCAGTACAAATACAAAGTTTAATACAATATGTTGTATTATGTAAAAGGATCGAGTGTATTAAGCGGGGATTCCACCGAAAACGTTAAACAAGTGTTATCTGCTTTACCACCGTCCGAGAACGTTGTGTGTGCATTGGAAGTGGTGGCATTGTACCCGGAAAGAATTCAGTGTGACATCGACTTGCAAAACGTTCTTGTATAAAGATGTGGATGTGTTATAGTTCACAATCGTGGCCTAAGGCTATTGATCTTAAAAGTGCAGTACAGAGAGTGCAGAAAGAGTTACGCGATCTACGCTTTGATGCCGATCACGAAGCAGTCTATGGATTGGGCAAATATTATACCGATGAAGAGTGTAAAGAAAGAGTTCTAAAGTTTCAAAAAGGGGTAGACTTGTGTGAATCGTATTTAGAAGGAAATATCTGTATAGATTGCTTGTTGGATTAAGGAAGGTTTGGAATCATTTACGTCTACAATAGAAGAGTTTGTAGACAACAAAAATGAACAACCAAAAGAAACGCGTTACGATCAAGGAGGGGATAATAAAATACATTAATTATTTACGTGGAATTACGCCTACAGACAAGCACGAATATCATTGTGGATGGAAAGTGTTGTAGATCGGTGTCGGTTTCAGAGACGTAAATGTGGTGTAGTGCTAAATATAATTTTAGATATAGAACATAGAAATAGAATTTATATTGATCGCTTTAGTAAGGTTTGATTGTAATGCATATTATAAGCTGGTTTTTGTATCTTATATACTATAAATAAAATAACATATTGAGAAAAAAACGTATATTATATAACTTATTATAAAAATAAACATAAAACATACAAGGATATTTAGAATAATTGAAGCATGTTCTTGCACAGGTAAAGTAATGCATCTATACTACTTAATTTACTATATTACATGCTGCTATATACGAGTTATGGGTGTTATCAAAGCCCAACCACTTGACCAGAACGCGATCCCGACTTTTGTTTAAGACCTGTTCCACTAAAAATATATCTGGATGTTTAGCTATCTGTAATTCCTCCGTGTAGAATCCGCCGCGAATTTCTTCACTTTTAACGTCTTCCAAAGTATACGTTGTAGGGTTTGTTAGTCGAACCTTTTTAATCTTAAAAATTTCTGTACTCCAGCTTGGAGTGTAGCCTTTTGCGAAAGCTTCCCAGTGCTTACTGATTCGCACGTGATCACCAACTTTAAATTTAGGACTTTGCGGATCTATGGTCTTTGGAAATTTAAAGACTGTCTGTAAAATTTTCTTAGCGTTTTTCCGACTAACATCAATAGGTTTAAACCCAGTGGTTCCATGTACTGTTGAGTTATACTTCGCAACTACTTGAGGTAATAACTGTATCCACTTATATGACCCTTGCATTGAAAATTCTTTCCACATCTTATTTTTGAGGGTTCGATTTACACGTTCCACGGGGCTTGCTTTCATACTAGAGAACGTGCTGTAATGATTAATGTTGAAAGTTTGCATTAGCTTACGAAAATGCTGGTTGTAAAATTCCTTCCCCATATCCGTTTGTAAATTGTCCGGAGTACCTCCTGTTGATGTTAATAATTTTTTCATTGCTTTCGTGACGTATTCACCGGTTTTTCGTTTAAGTGGACACGCCCAAACACGCTTGCTAAACATATTCAACAATACTAAAATATATCGAAAACCTTTATTAATTTTAGCATAGGGAATCATTTCCACAAGATCGGCCATGTACAAATCGTTCAAGCCTTTTACGATTACGCGTCTTCTTCGAAATCGTTTACGAGCAGGTTTATGCAATTCTTCAATTATTTGACGTTTTATACTCATTTAGAAAATGCTGGAACACTAATAACAGTTTTAAAAATAAATATGTCCTTTGATCCAGGCTTCTTCGCCTTAAACTTATCCCCTTTCTTCAATGACACTCCGATGAGTGATTCGGCATCGTATAACGTATCGTTTAAAAAGATTTGCGCATCTGTGGGATAGTATTTGATTTGTTTAATGCTAGTAGGTAAAAATTGGGCGTTCTAAACTCACCCCGCACTCCTGACCTTGACCTTGAACCTATCTCTTTCTAACACATGGTGACCTTGAATCTATCTCTGTCACGTAAACTTGGCAACACCGCATTCTCAAGGTCAACAATATGGCTACAACGCATTCTCAAGGTCATCCAACCCCCCACTCCTGACATTGACCTTGTACCTATCTCTCTAACACATGGTGACCTTGAATCTATCTCTGTCACGTAAACGTGGCTACACCGCAGTCTCAAGGTCAACAATATGACAACAATGTTTTGACCTGGAACAAATTTGAGAAAGAGTTATTAAAAATTTTAACTTATTGAGGGACAGAACAATTTCTGTGTTTCTATATCTATCGTTGCAGGTAAACGCTATTAAATAATTTTTAAACTGAAAAAAGTTTGTTAACAAATTACGTTTGCGTTTTAAAATAATGAGCATGTATGTGTTGAATTTCGATGAAAATTGCGATTTTTACTTTTTAAAAAATATTTTCCGCTTACTGCGTTTACTGTGTTTATTAAGTTTACTAAAGTTACTACGTTTGCTACGCTTACTGCGTTTACTCCATTTACTACGTTTACCACGTTTACTACGGTTACTACGTTTACTGCGTTTACTGCGTTTACTACGTTTACCACGTTTACTGCGTTTGCTGTGTTTATTAAGTTTACTAAAGTTACTACGTTTGCTACGCTTACTGCGTTTACTGCGTTTACTCCATTTACTACGTTTACCACGTTTACTACGGTTACTACGTTTACTACTTTTACTGCGTTTACTACGCTTACTACGTTTACTACGGTTACTACGTTTACTACTTTTACTGCGTTTACTGTTTTTACTACGTTTACTACGTCTACTACGTTTACTACGTCTACTACGTTTACAACGTTTACTACATTTACAACTTTTACTACGTTTACTGCGTTTACTGCGTTTACTGCGTTTACTACGTTTACTACGTTTACTACGGTTACTACGTTTACTACTTTTACTGCGTTTACTGCGTTTACTGCGTTTACTACGTTTACCACGTTTACTGCGTTTGCTGTGTTTATTAAGTTTACTAAAGTTACTACGTTTGCTACGCTTACTGCGTTTACTGCGTTTACTCCATTTACTACGTTTACCACGTTTACTACGGTTACTACGTTTACTACTTTTACTGCGTTTACTACGTTTACTACGCTTACTACGTTTACTACGGTTACTACGTTTACTACTTTTACTGCGTTTACTGTGTTTACTACGTTTACTACGTCTACTACGTTTACTACGTCTACTACGTTTACAACGTTTACTACATTTACAACTTTTACTACGTTTACTGCGTTTACTGCGCTTACTACGTTTACTACGTTTACTAGGGTAGAATTCTCTGGGAATTTCTGGGAACAGGGGCAAAAGCATATGCTGTAGATGTAGAGGGCAAGCTTACCAAAACAGCTAAAGCTATCCTGAAGGATGTTATCAAAAAAGAACTGACTTTGGAAGACTATAGGAATGTTGTATTATACAATGTAAATATTTATAAACATGTTCAATCTTTCCGATCATACAACCACCAACTTTATACAGAATTAAAAATAAAGTAGCGTGAATATAGTCGTATTGTAGTAGTATTTATATGTAATATGATATTTTTAATATGATGACAAAATAAACGAAATACATTCTATAAAAGCGTCTTATTTCTCAACCTCTCTCTGTCTCAGTAAACGTTCTGGTATAAATCTGTTTTTAGACTTATTTAATAAGATTGTATAATTGTCTATGGATTTCATAAAGCGATTGATTAATTTAAATATTTTAGAAGAGGTGAACCTGCAGAGTTTTGGGTAGAATACACTTCCGCGCGCGAATTATTACAAGCAATACAATTCTTAATTTTAAATAATAATATTTTAGAGTGATTTATGTCTCCAATAGCCGGGTTGTTTTATAGAGAGAATAGAATTTGAAAAATATGTCGCGCTCTTTAAATTTATAATAATAAGTTTTAATTTATTATATACCCCATATAATTTTAGTATATTCAGAATGTTAACTGATGTATGTTCGATATCTGTTTATCATATGTCTTTTACCCCTTAATATGTGATTCGAAGAAATCTTAATACCTCTGGTATAAATCTTCTACTTGAGGGTTAGCTTGCGAAATACGTTACATTGTCAGCAAGAATGTATTAGTAATTGTCAAATTGTTCTTCGGTCAGCCGATTGAATGCCTTGTAAGGTTTGTTTTGCCAAATATTCTATTCAACACTGTAAAATTGTATAATACATAATTGCAATATTTACTTTCACACTGGATACTCACGTAATTGCATTACTCAAAGTAAATCGTATAATAAATAAATCTGTTAATAATGTTGTGTATAAGGGCAAAGCGACCTATAATTTTAGCTGAAACATTATGTCAAATTTTGAAAATGCTTGTATCAAGATCGGTTCTATATTTTATATTATTCAGATGTAATGAGAAACATACTAATCTTCTCGAAGCAAAATTTTTCCATATATAACTGGCTCGTTGGTCTAAAGATATGATTATCGCTTAGGGTGTGAGAGGTACCGGGTTCGAATCCTGGACGAGCCCTATTGTTTTTATATTCTGGATGGAATTTCATCAGATTAATTTGTAGTACTAGGCCATCGAATGCAACGCATAAGTTGATTAACCGTAGACTTGTAGTAACTTACGAAATAAAACATAAAAATAAAAGACAATAAAACATTTGTTGGGTTTTATTAACACAGGATAAATATGAGAATAATTATCTAAATTATATACATTTTAAACACTTTTAAACAATAAAAGACTATTGCTTTGATCGAAATATTTTAAAAGTTATCGATGGCTAATTATTATTTAATAACAACCGTAAATTCCGAGTAAATCTACTTGGATATTTTCAAAACTACATTTCAACTGGTTAAAGATTTCCTGACGCGTAATTCAATTTTGTTTGTATTAAAAGCTAGAAATTCCAGAAAAACGGTCTTAAAATAAATTGTATGTAGTTATACATTGTGAAATAAAAATGCAAGAATAAAATATAATATTTTTATTATTAGTTTTAGTAAATCAAAAACAAACTAATTTTGATCTCTGAAATTCGCCGTTTAAAATCTGAAGATGTAATCTTTTATCTATTTTAAAGCTAAAATATTTTTGAATTTAAAAACATCAAACACGAATCTTTTAAAACTAAAATTTGCAACAGTATGGTTTTTAAAGTTTATAAAAACCTTTAGAAATTTTAGAAAACGCATAATTTTGTTTACAATTTTTAAAATTTAGATAAAAATAAACAATAATATGGTTAAACAGCTATTTAATATAAGCATTGAAAATCTATAATTCACAGTTACTACATAGTTTAAAACAGTTTGATCCGAGCAATTAAATTTAAGAAATGGTTTGGAAATACTAATTTCGAACAACAAATTTCCTTCCATTAAAATTTAAATTAACTTCTTTTTGAAATTTCACTAGGTATATATAGCAGGTTGCAAGTATTGAAAGTTCAAAATGTGTGTAGAAGCTAGCTTGCAGAATACGTGCTTGACAGAACGAGTGTTATCATTTCGTAATTGGAAGGGTATACAAACCCCAAAATCTTTAGCTGAGGCCGGAATTGTCTACACGGGACGTGAAGATAGAGTAGAATGTTTTTATTGTCGAGTGAACATTTTTAAATGGGAACCATCGGATAACTCAATCGTAGAGCACCTGAAATGGTCACCACATTGCGTGTTTGCAAACGTGTTAGCACCCATTAGCGATGAAAATGATAGAGACGTTTGCGGTTAAAAGTAATCAGATACAACATAGAATATAACGTGAGGGAAGATGTTACCAATCAAGGCGGTAATATTATTAGCAACCTTGTAATAGGGTGTAGTGTACGTTGCAAAACTCCCAGATACAACAGCAGCTTTTTATTTCCTATGACTTCAATACAAGTGTTTGGTATGGAATGCAACCAGTGACGTTGCAACAAATGGGAATCTTTAAACACGAGGTCGGCAATAGAACGCAAGAAGTACGATTCAGGGTCAAATTCGTGTACCCAACATACTAAGGACAGTGAGTGGCAAACCATCGGGAATAGTCCGGTGGAACAATGTAAAGTCAGCAACGAAACGTGTTATGTTTCTGTGGTGACCTTGGGCACCCTGTTAGTTGCAGTAGTGGGTGTAAGCATGGGAATATATTGTATCGCTCGTTATCGTTACCATTAAAGACCATGACCTTGTACCCCACCCGTCAACTCAGTATATAAACGCATATGCAAGAATACTTCAGTAGTACAGCATCATGGATGTGGTAGAGGCAACCGTTTTAGTAACATTCGATTTTGAGGACGACGACGATGAAATGAGAGACGAAGAACTATACGGTGGAAACTTCGCGAAAAACTTTAGACCACCACAAAGAGGCATTCGTTAAATGCGTCAAAGAGAAGCGTGTTCTTGAAGCTGGTTATCTGGTGTTTGCGCTAGTGACGTTTGCATATTCAATGGACTTAAATGGGGAAAGCATATGGTTGGATGGAAAAGGTGCGACATCGCCGAAACAGTTGGAAGAGCCGTTAAACGAATGGTACGATACAAATATAAAAAGTACCATCATGACATGTATAGACAAGTATAATGCGGGTTTCGGTTTAGGTTAGGTTAAAGTTTCGAACGGAACATTTGTGTCGTATCACCATTTTAACAATGGAGAGTTAAAGTGTTGTGATGTTTATACGCGTAAAGAACAATGAATCAAGGTGCTGAAACATCCAGCGCATTATTTAGTGAAAATTACGCCGGGACTTAACGATATATTCCTTAAATAAAAGATAAATGTGCTCTGTAAATACAAGGTTGTAAAATTTGAAATATGCAATCCTCTGATACATCAAAGTAATGTTTAATGTTTAAACAATTCTATAGGTATTGTGAAATGTAGTGAGTTAAATAAACCATGCAAATATGTCACATTATATTGTTTCATTTAAGAATGAACTCTTACACATACATAGAAAAATCAAAAAGCGAACCTAAGATTTAAAAAGAAAAAATTTTAATGCTATTTTAATTTCAATGAGACTTACCTAACTATGTTTATAAAAGAATGCGGACGAAAGGTGAACGAGACCGCAAGGGCAATAAGTGCAAATACAAGTACAAATGTTACATGTAGTTGAGAACAGAAGAAAGAAAGCAGACGTTGTTGAGAACAGACGAAACAAGGCAAGGTCAACGAGATTGTACTTACATCGAAAGGAGTGGGGGCATAGATATATCCATAACTTCAAGCCGCACCACTCAGCTAGATCCAAACATTTGAAAGCATCATTCAGCTTCTAGAACTACTTCCACTGCTAGAAATTCGTTTAAAAATTTTTGTAAAATTTTGTTCAATTTTATTAAAAGGATCGAGTGTATTAAGCGGGGATTCTACCGAAAACGTTAAACAAGTGTTATCTGCTTTACCACCGTCCGAGAACGTTGTGTGTGCTTTGGAACTGGTAGCATTGTATCCGGAAAGAATTCAGTGTGACATCGACTTGCAAGACGTTCTTGTATAAAGATGTGGATGTGTTATAGTTCGCAATCGTGGCCTAAGGCTATTTATATTAAAAGTGCAGTACAGAGAGTGCAGGAAGAGTTACGCGATCTACGCTTTGATGCCGATCAAAGCGTACAAATATTTTACCGATGAAGAGTGTAAAGAAAGAGTTAAAAAGTTTCAGAAAGGGGTAGACTTGTGTAAATCGTATTTAAAAGGAAATATCTGTATAAATTGCTTGTTGGATAAATTAAATAAGGAAGGTGTGGAATCATTTACGTCTACAATAGAAGAGTTTGTAGACAACAAAAAATGAGCAACCGAAAGAAACGTGTTACGATCAAGGAGGAGAATAATAAAATACATTATTTATTTACGTGGAATTACGCCTACCGACAAGCACGAATATCATTGTGGATGAAAAGTGTTGGAGATCGGTGTCGGTTTCAAAGACGTATCGAGAAATGTGGTGTAGTGTTAAATAGAATTTTAGATATAGAACATAGACATAAAATTTATATTGATCGCTTTAGTAAGGTTTGATTGTAATGCATATTATAAGCTGGCTTTTGTATCTTATATACTATAAATAAAATAACATATTGAGAAAAACGTATATTTTTTATTTCACGTCAACACTACAGAAGTCGTCAAATTTTTAATAAAGCTAATCATAATTATATTAGCGGTTTTTCTAACATTTAGTAACTTTGTGCTAAAAGCGACAACAGCACAATTTCGTTCCTGTTTTTACAAATGATGAATGAAGTTGCAAGTACAGCGTGTTGTTCTGTATATCTAACAAACTAATAAGGTAAGTACATTCTGTTCTGTGATGTAGTGTCATAGAATGGTAACACTTTGTTTTAAGTATAGTGAATTATAGTTTTAATGGCTTATAGGGAGTCTACAATTATCATTTCTACGCAAAAGAGGAATAATTAATAAGTTTAACTTTTTAATAATGCATGGTCATATATTGGTTCAATAAATTACATTAAACCCAGTAATTGACCGAAGTGGTCATTCACTGGTTTAGCGCCAAAATTTGAAAAATCTTAAATAATATTTATGTAACAACACGAGGTGGGTTTGTTAGTAATATTTCAAATGTACAAATGATTATGATTTTATGAACCAATATTTGACCGGGTTTTAATGTCTGTCAGAATTTAAATAAAAGCGGTCATTTACTGGATTTATTATTAAATCTAGTAAATACCAACGCTTAGTGGATGTATTACGAATTTATTAATTCCATTTTTATTTGTCAATGGTAGGGTTAATATGGCAGTAATTGCCCACTTAAGAGATTTTTCAGAAATATAAATTTATAACTTTGTAAATCTTATCAGTTTTCCAGTAGTTAACCACAAACTACCCAGTGTTTAATCAAATTTTTTTCAGTAATTGGCCAGTGTTATAATATAACGAATAAAATATCAGTTTTATTATTATATCTTTTTATAGTCACATAGTATGTATTACATAAAGAAAAACGAACCTGCTTAAAAATATCAAAATATATGTATATTATTTTGATGGCATTATGCTATAACAAAAATGGATACCAAACACTCGTATTGAAGTCATAGGAAATAAAAGCTGCTGTTGTATCTGGGAGTTTTGCAACGTACACTACACCCTCGTACAAGGTTGCTAATAATATTACCGCCTTGATTGGTAACATCTTCCCTCACGTTATATTCTATGTTGTATCTGATTACTTTTAACCGCAAACGTCTCTATCATTTTCATCGCTAATGGGTGCTAACACGTTTGCAAACACGCAATGTGGTGACCATTTCAGGTGCTCTACGATTGGGTTATCCGATGGTTCCCATTTAAAAATGTTCACTCGACAATAAAAACATTTTACTCTATCTTCACGTCCCGTGTAGACAATTCCGGCCTCAGCTAAAGATTTTGGGGTTTGTATACCCTTCCAATTACGAAATGATAACACTCGTTCTGTCAAGCACGTATTCTGCAAGCTAGCTTCTACACACATTTTGAACTTTCAATACTTGCAACCTGCTATATATACCTAGTGAAATTTCAAAAAGAAGTTAATTTAAATTTTAATGGAAGGAAATTTGTTGTTCGAAATTAGTATTTCCAAACCATTTCTTAAATTTAATTGCTCGGATCAAACTGTTTTAAACTATGTAGTAACTGTGAATTATAGATTTTCAATGCTTATATTAAATAGCTGTTTAACCATATTATTGTTTATTTTTATCTAAATTTTAAAAATTGTAAACAAAATTATGCGTTTTCTAAAATTTCTAAAGGTTTTTATAACCTTTAAAAACCATACTGTTGCAAATTTTAGTTTTAAAAGATTCGTGTTTGATGTTTTTAAATTCAAAAATATTTTAGCTTTAAAATAGATAAAAGATTACATCTTCAGATTTTAAACGGCGAATTTCAGAGATCAAAATTAGTTTGTTTTTGATTTACTAAAACTAATAATAAAAATATTATATTTTATTCTTGCATTTTTATTTCACAATGTATAACTACATACAATTTATTTTAAGACCGTTTTTCTGGAATTTCTAGCTTTTAATACAAACAAAATTGAATTACGCGTCAGGAAATTTTTAACCAGTTGAAATGTAGTTTTGAAAATATCCAAGTAGATTTACTCGGAATTTACGGTTGTTATTAAATAATAATTAGCCATCGATAACTTTTAAAATATTTCGATCAAAGCAATAGTCTTTTATTGTTTAAAAGTGTTTAAAATGTATATAATTTAGATAATTATTCTCATATTTATCCTGTGTTAATAAAACCCAACAAATGTTTTATTGTCTTTTATTTTTATGTTTTATTTCGTAAGTTACTACAAGTCTACGGTTAATCAACTTATGCGTTGCATTCGATGGCCTAGTACTACAAATTAATCTGATGAAATTCCATCCAGAATATAAAAACAATAGGGCTCGTCCAGGATTCGAACCCGGTACCTCTCACACCCTAAGCGATAATCATATCTTTAGACCAACGAGCCAGTTATATATGGAAAAATTTTGCTTCGAGAAGATTAGTATGTTTCTCATTACATCTGAATAATATAAAATATAGAACCGATCTTGATACAAGCATTTTCAAAATTTGACATAATGTTTCAGCTAAAATTATAGGTCGCTTTGCCCTTATACACAACATTATTAACAGATTTATTTATTATACGATTTACTTTGAGTAATGCAATTACGTGAGTATCCAGTGTGAAAGTAAATATTGCAATTATGTATTATACAATTTTACAGTGTTGAATAGAATATTTGGCAAAACAAACCTTACAAGGCATTCAATCGGCTGACCGAAGAACAATTTGACAATTACTAATACATTCTTGCTGACAATGTAACGTATTTCGCAAGCTAACCCTCAAGTAGAAGATTTATACCAGAGGTATTAAGATTTCTTCGAATCACATATTAAGGGGTAAAAGACATATGATAAACAGATATCGAACATACATCAGTTAACATTCTGAATATACTAAAATTATATAGGGTATATAATAAATTAAAACTTATTATTATAAATTTAAAGAGCGCGACATATTTTTCAAATTCTATTCTCTCTATAAAACAACCCGGCTATTGGAGACATAAATCACTCTAAAATATTATTATTTAAAATTAAAAATTGTATTGCTTGTAATAATTCGCGCGCGGAAGTGTATTCTACCCAAAACTCTGCAGGTTCACCTCTTCTAAAATATTTAAATTAATCAATCGCTTTATGAAATCCATAGACAATTATACAATCTTATTAAATAAGTCTAAAAACAGATTTATACCAGAACGTTTACTGAGACAGAGAGAGGTTGAGAAATAAGACGCTTTTATAGAATGTATTTCGTTTATTTTGTCATCATATTAAAAATATCATATTACATATAAATACTACTACAATACGACTATATTCACGCTACTTTATTTTTAATTCTGTATAAAGTTGGTGGTTGTATGATCGGAAAGATTGAACATGTTTATAAATATTTACATTGTATAATACAACATTCCTATAGTCTTCCAAAGTCAGTTCTTTTTTGATAACATCCTTCAGGATAGCTTTAGCTGTTTTGGTAAGCTTGCCCTCTACATCTACAGCATATGCTTTTGCCCCTGTTCCCAGAAATTCCCAGAGAATTCTACCCTAGTAAACGTAGTAAACGTAGTAAGCGCAGTAAACGCAGTAAACGCAGTAAACGTAGTAAAAGTTGTAAATGTAGTAAACGTTGTAAACGTAGTAGACGTAGTAAACGTAGTAGACGTAGTAAACGTAGTAAACACAGTAAACGCAGTAAAAGTAGTAAACGTAGTAACCGTAGTAAACGTAGTAAGCGTAGTAAACGTAGTAAACGCAGTAAAAGTAGTAAACGTAGTAACCGTAGTAAACGTGGTAAACGTAGTAAATGAAGTAAACGCAGTAAACGCAGTAAGCGTAGCAAACGTAGTAACTTTAGTAAACTTAATAAACACAGCAAACGCAGTAAACGTGGTAAACGTAGTAAACGCAGTAAACGCAGTAAACGTAGTAACCGTAGTAAACGTGGTAAACGTAGTAAATGGAGTAAACGCAGTAAGCGTAGCAAACGTAGTAACTTTAGTAAACTTAATAAACACAGTAAACGCAGTAAGCGGAAAATATTTTTTAAAAAGTAAAAATCGCAATTTTCATCGAAATTCAACACATACATGCTCATTATTTTAAAACGCAAACGTAATTTGTTAACAAACTTTTTTCAGTTTAAAAATTATTTAATAGCGTTTACCTGCAACGATAGATATAGAAACACAGAAATTGTTCTGTCCCTCAATAAGTTAAAATTTTTAATAACTCTTTCTCAAATTTGTTCCAGGTCAAAACATTGTTGTCATATTGTTGACCTTGAGACTGCGGTGTAGCCACGTTTACGTGACAGAGATAGATTCAAGGTCACCATGTGTTAGAGAGATAGGTACAAGGTCAATGTCAGGAGTGGGGGGTTGGATGACCTTGAGAATGCGTTGTAGCCATATTGTTGACCTTGAGAATGCGGTGTTGCCAAGTTTACGTGACAGAGATAGATTCAAGGTCACCATGTGTTAGAAAGAGATAGGTTCAAGGTCAAGGTCAGGAGTGCGGGGTGAGTTTAGAACGCCCAATTTTTACCTACTAGCATTAAACAAATCAAATACTATCCCACAGATGCGCAAATCTTTTTAAACGATACGTTATACGATGCCGAATCACTCATCGGAGTGTCATTGAAGAAAGGGGATAAGTTTAAGGCGAAGAAGCCTGGATCAAAGGACATATTTATTTTTAAAACTGTTATTAGTGTTCCAGCATTTTCTAAATGAGTATAAAACGTCAAATAATTGAAGAATTGCATAAACCTGCTCGTAAACGATTTCGAAGAAGACGCGTAATCGTAAAAGGCTTGAACGATTTGTACATGGCCGATCTTGTGGAAATGATTCCCTATGCTAAAATTAATAAAGGTTTTCGATATATTTTAGTATTGTTGAATATGTTTAGCAAGCGTGTTTGGGCGTGTCCACTTAAACGAAAAACCGGTGAATACGTCACGAAAGCAATGAAAAAATTATTAACATCAACAGGAGGTACTCCGGACAATTTACAAACGGATATGGGGAAGGAATTTTACAACCAGCATTTTCGTAAGCTAATGCAAACTTTCAACATTAATCATTACAGCACGTTCTCTAGTATGAAAGCAAGCCCCGTGGAACGTGTAAATCGAACCCTCAAAAATAAGATGTGGAAAGAATTTTCAATGCAAGGGTCATATAAGTGGATACAGTTATTACCTCAAGTAGTTGCGAAGTATAACTCAACAGTACATGGAACCACTGGGTTTAAACCTATTGATGTTAGTCGGAAAAACGCTAAGAAAATTTTACAGACAGTCTTTAAATTTCCAAAGACCATAGATCCGCAAAGTCCTAAATTTAAAGTTGGTGATCACGTGCGAATCAGTAAGCACTGGGAAGCTTTCGCAAAAGGCTACACTCCAAGCTGGAGTACAGAAATTTTTAAGATTAAAAAGGTTCGACTAACAAACCCTACAACGTATACTTTGGAAGACGTTAAAAGTGAAGAAATTCGCGGCGGATTCTACACGGAGGAATTACAGATAGCTAAACATCCAGATATATTTTTAGTGGAACAGGTCTTAAACAAAAGTCGGGATCGCGTTCTGGTCAAGTGGTTGGGCTTTGATAACACCCATAACTCGTATATAGCAGCATGTAATATAGTAAATTAAGTAGTATAGATGCATTACTTTACCTGTGCAAGAACATGCTTCAATTATTCTAAATATCCTTGTATGTTTTATGTTTATTTTTATAATAAGTTATATAATATACGTTTTTTTCTCAATATGTTATTTTATTTATAGTATATAAGATACAAAAACCAGCTTATAATATGCATTACAATCAAACCTTACTAAAGCGATCAATATAAATTCTATTTCTATGTTCTATATCTAAAATTATATTTAGCACTACACCACATTTACGTCTCTGAAACCGACACCGATCTACAACACTTTCCATCCACAATGATATTCGTGCTTGTCTGTAGGCGTAATTCCACGTAAATAATTAATGTATTTTATTATCCCCTCCTTGATCGTAACGCGTTTCTTTTGGTTGTTCATTTTTGTTGTCTACAAACTCTTCTATTGTAGACGTAAATGATTCCAAACCTTCCTTAATCCAACAAGCAATCTATACAGATATTTCCTTCTAAATACGATTCACACAAGTCTACCCCTTTTTGAAACTTTAGAACTCTTTCTTTACACTCTTCATCGGTATAATATTTGCCCAATCCATAGACTGCTTCGTGATCGGCATCAAAGCGTAGATCGCGTAACTCTTTCTGCACTCTCTGTACTGCACTTTTAAGATCAATAGCCTTAGGCCACGATTGTGAACTATAACACATCCACATCTTTATACAAGAACGTTTTGCAAGTCGATGTCACACTGAATTCTTTCCGGGTACAATGCCACCACTTCCAATGCACACACAACGTTCTCGGACGGTGGTAAAGCAGATAACACTTGTTTAACGTTTTCGGTGGAATCCCCGCTTAATACACTCGATCCTTTTACATAATACAACATATTGTATTAAACTTTGTATTTGTACTGCAACTGTTTTTTAATAAAACCAATTGTTAATAAAAGTCTTTTATTTTTTGTTATAACATTGTATACAATCTACACAATTATAATAAACCTTTTTGTAATTTGTCAGTAATTTATCAGATTTTTTTTACAGACTCACGTTTAATATAGTTAAGTACATTTCAGTTATTCGGATTATTGTCCGCAGGAATATACGTCTCCGGAACTTTAAAATCACTATTATGCACCTCAGGTATATGTGGGTTACGTTCTTTTGAATATCTAGTGAAGTTGAGAGTCCTTTCCTTGTGAAATTCTTCTTCAGTCACCCACTTAAACGGTCTATGTTCACTATTATGCAACCATGATCTATTAAACCAAATTTTGCGTTCTATATTATCCATCCACACATCAGAAATTCCGCTATCCCACGGCATACACATTTGAAAAGTACGAACGGACATGTGTCCCCCAAAAGATATATTTCGTGAATATGTTCTCTGCCCGATTTCGTGCATTCTATTCTTTGTGAATTTATTGGATTACCATCTTCATTTAAGTATAAAATTTCTATATATGAACATACAGTGTGACCTATATCTTCAATGCTTCTTAATTCTACAATATTGGGCAGTTTATATGATTCAATTAACAACCCGGTATTGTGAGTTTTAAAACGAGAAAACTTAATTGCGCCAGTCTTTCGTTCAATCGACCATTGATGTTCGCGACCATGCAGCGTGTTACGTGATACCGTTAGCAGGTTTTTCAGGAGTCGGGCTAAACGCGAAGACTTATTGTGACAGCGGGTCCGAGAATTTGGTGCAGGCCTCGTCGAAAGTCTTTAGTCGGGAATTGAGTTTTCACACAATTTGGAAATGCTGGATTCGACACGGTACACGTGTGTTTTACATATGGACCTTTCTAAAAACAAAGGAATGGCCGAACATACATATCAATTGCGCAGTTAACAAACCAAACTGGACTATAAGTAAATAATTGAAAAACGAAAATAGAGACTAATTTCAGATAGAGTTCATTCTATGTTATGAATCTTCAAAAGGGAATTAGAAATTGTAATACCAGAAGTCAATAATTTAATTTTGAAGTGTCATTGTTAAATGTCTCGTTTCAAAGAACATGAGTAATGTTGTAAAATATCATTTCGTAATTTTGAATTACCATTTCGTACATGTTTGTATTTATTTACATGATTGATTACGATTGTTATTAAAGAAAGACGCCGCGTTTCAGCCACTAAATAGACCGTCAACCCCCTCTAGACAAGACCGGAAGAACACAATTTACTTAAATACTTAAAACCGAAAACAAATTGTTATTCAAACAAAAGACAACTAGATACAAATTCCGTTTTTCTTAAATAACAATCATTGAATTTTGACTAATCATATTTTTAATGAAACACGCCAATCCATATTCCAAATGCGTTTAAAAATTCAAATATATTTCTTTAAAGCCAATGCTTTCAGAAGCAATTGCAAATTTGGGGTAATGATAGGAGAAGGGACTTTGGTCATTAACGCCTATACAAAAAAGGTTCAGTTTTGTTAACAGCAGACTAAAGTGTCAACCACCCAAAACAAAAAGGTTATAAAAGGCACCCTCGCCGTAGGAAGTGGATAGTCGCTTTTGACTACTGAATCGGTGCAAATATCTTTCGAGATTTTTTCATCTATTCGTTACACAAATCTTAATTAATTTTACAAATTAATTTAATTAAATTTTCAGTCGATTTTATTTTAGGAAAGTTATTTAACGGAAAGTTGTAAATTGTGCGAGCTAAATTTTGCGTGTGTTAGGGGTTTTAGTTTCGAGTTAGGAAAACTTTAAGTAATAAAATTACTTAAGCTTATCGGGTAGTTTATTAGTAACGTGATCGTTTAGTGTAAAATTAAATTTAGTGCAATTACGTTAAGTTTCAAACTTAAATATTAGTTAGGTCATTATTGTGAATTAGTGAAAAATTCAAAGGATTATTTTGAACGCCGAATCTACACTAGCAGCGTAAACCAATTTTGGATTAATCATCACCGCGGAGACCAATCTGGTCGCCAACGAAACGTGAGTCAATTCTAAATCAAATCTATTTACCTTGTGATAACTAAAGATTTCGAAAGTTTAAGACTGGTCCGAAAATGAAAACTGTTTCAAATTACTTTTCTTTAAATTTAATTTTCAAGTTAAAGTCCAGCCATTCATTATACAAGATTTTTTGTAAAGGGACGTAATTGCAATTCTATAATTTATTGTTTTAATTTATTGTTTTAATAGATGTAGATAACTTTGATCTGCGGAATAGGGAATGGTTAATGTTGTTTGGTGGGACAAGTGTTTAAAAATATCGTTTAGATTTGGAATTAGTTCAATATTGTCAATTAATGACATATGCATTTGTTGATTCTGTGCGAAAGTTAATGCGTTTTCGAGTTCAAAGTAGGTGTTTATAAGAAGTTGTAAAGATTGCACGGCTTCGAGTAAAACTGTTTTTTGGGATACTGTGGCAACATGTTTTTCACCTGTTCGTTTTCTAAAATAATTTTGTTTAGGTTTTCATTGAGTAGCATTTGATTGTTGGCTAGATTGTTTATAGTGGAAATAGTGTCTTTAAGAATTTTAGCTTGTTCTAATATGACGTTAGTTTGTGTTTCACTAACTTTTTGTAATTTGGAAATCAATGTTTCATACCTTTGACCATCTTTGGCATCCAGATTGCCAGTTAAGAATTTAAAAATGGTTCCTAAACCATCTACGAGTCCTCGTTTTTGGATTGTATGTTGTGTTTGAGGGAATAATTGATCGATAAGTTTGTCAGCTTTGTCTAAATATTGTTTAATGATTAATAATATGTTATTATGACTAAGTAATATGTCAGTAATATTAGTGAACTGCCTATGTTCGATGGGGTATTGTTGATTTTCCAAAAGAATAATGATTTTTATTAAATTCTCTTTAAGCATACCATATTGAGTAATAATAGGTGTATAATCTATAGTCTTAATTAATGTAAATTCGCTTTCTTTTATAGGATAGCGTTACCTAAGTTTAATGGATAAAGTCCGGGATTGTAATCTAAGTTTTCGATAATTACGTCACTGATCACAAATTGGGTTGTGAGGATGTAGCAGGCGATAATGGTTAACCTGAAAATGGTAATAGTTCGTTTATATGTCGTTTAATTTGAGGTCCTTCATTAGGGGGTTTTAATTCATAAGTATCATGTTCAAGAATTTGGGAAATAGTGTATGGTCCAGAAAATTTCGGGTCCTTTTTATTTCTAGTGTTAGTCGTAATGAAAACTTTACTTCCTAGTTCAAGTTTTTTTGTTCCGCGCTTTTGGTTTAATTTTATATTTCGTTTTTCTTTGGTGTCCGTTTGTTCTTTTTGTAATGATTCATAAAGATAGCGCATTCTTGTTTTATGTTCCGACATATAATCATGATAATAGGTTTTTGTATAATCTAAGTCAAATGGATTTTTGCTTTCTGTGTGCCCGAACATTATTTCAAAAGGTGTTAGCTTAAGGTTTGAATGGATTGTGTGATTGTAAGGTAAGATACAGTATTGAATTTTTTGGTGTTCTGGTATATTAGTCAACAAACGGTAATGTTCGATGATAGTGGAATGTAGACGTTCTACAAGCGAATTTGATTGGTGGTGAGCGGGGGTTGTAGTGTGTAATTGAATCTTGTGAAGAATTAGGAAATCTTTATATATGGTTTTATTAAATTCTCCATCAGCAATAATTATATTTGGGGTTGTGAAGACGCATAGATAAGTTAGTAATTGTTCAATAACATCTATCAGGTTATGAGATTTAATAGGATAAGCTTGAGCAAATCGGGAAAAGGCGTCGATTATGGTCAAATAACTTTTATTGCCTATTCGAAAGATATCTAAATGTACGGTATGAAATAGTCTATTAAGAGTCGGTGTAAGTTGAAGAGGTTGTTTAATCGGATTACGATTATATTTTTGAGTTTTACAAATTTGACATTTATTAATAAATTCAGTGATGTCTTTATTGATAGATTTCCAATAATACTTGCGTTTAATATGTTCTAAAGTTTCGTTAATTCCGCGATGATTGGTTTTGCCTAAATGGTAACTTTGAATTTGATTTTGTCTTTCTTCAGGGTCTATAATATATGTAACTTGAATGGTACAGCGATGGAATTTGGGTGTGTTTTCATTAGTTATTTCTGCGATGAAATTTGAGAAATCAAGGTAAAGTTCGTTATCAGGAAAGTGACAATAGTACTGAGTTTTAGGTTCACAATGTTCGATTAGTATTTTATTAAACATATCAGTTTTATTGTGGTCATTGATAAATACAGTGTAATGAATGTTTCCATCATATTTTGTACTACCGATTTTTCTTAGAATTTGGGCTCTTATCAATTCAATTTGATGTTTAAAATGTTGTAGTGGTTTGTCCGAGATATCTATTACTGGGGTTGATGATAATTGGGTATGTATTGTATCTGTAAGGGATTTACTGTCTTCGTCTTTGTTTTTAGTACTTGGTATGTTGGGGCGGTTATCAGGTGGTTTTACTTGAACATCAGAGAGTATTTTAATACGAGGTTTATCTAACACAGGAGGATTTATGATTGGTATGTCGAATAATTCGGTAATATCAGGGGTGCTAGCTCTGCTTGCTAGTCTGATATCGATATTGGTGAAGGTTTCTGGTTCGGGGATTTCAAGTCTATCGGTTTCAACATTCATAGGATAAAGTTAAATGCGTGATAAAGCATCAGCTACCTTGTTTAGTTTTCCTGGTAAATAGTTTACGTCAAAGTCATACTCTTCTAGTTTGAGTACCCAACGGGTTAATTTTGAATTTGGTTCGTTTAAATTTCTAAGCCAAATTAATGGTCTATGGTCTGTGTATAATTTGAATTTTACACCGTATAAGTAAGGGCGAAATTGTTGAGTTGCCCACACTATAGCGTGCAGTTCTCGTTCTATTGTAGAATATTTTTGTTCAGCTTCGTTAAGGGTTCTTGATGCATAACAAATAGGTTTTCCATCTTGTGATAATACTGAACCTAAGGCATATTTAGATGCATCAGTGGTTAATTCAAAAATTTTATTAAACTCGGGATATTGAAGTAACGGTTCATTAGTTAAAATTTGTTTGCAATGTTCGAAATTTTGAAGAAATTCAGGGGTGTGTAATATTTTACTATCCTTTTTAAGACAAACAGTTAAGAATTTAGTTATTTTAGCCAAGTCTTTAACAAATTTTCTATAATATCCGAATAATCCTAGAAATGATTTTATTTCTGTTTTGGTTTTTGGGGCAGGGAAATTCTTAATGGCTGAAATTTTAGAAGGGTCAGGTTTTATTCCTTCCGAGGTTATTATATGATCAAGATATTTTACGGATTTATGTAAAAATTCGGATTTATCTAATTGAATTTTGATATTTGATTGTCGACATCGATTAAAAACATTTTTTAAGCGGGTTATGTGTTCTTGTAAAGATGTAGAGTAAATAATAATATCGTCAAGATAAACGAGGCATTGTTGGGGGGTTAGTCCTATGAGAGCATTATTTATAGCTCGTTGAAATGTGGCTGGAGCATTTTTTAATCCAAAGGGCATACGTCGAAATTGAAAGTGGCCCTTTTCAGTCGAAAAAGCTGTTTTTTCGCGGTCTGATTCTTCTATTTTAATCTGGTGGAAACCAGATGCGAGATCTAAAGTCGTGAAGTAGTTGGCTCGACCAAGGTGGTCTAAAACGGTTTCGATTCGTGGTAAAGGGTATTTGTCTTCTATCGTCTGTTCGTTTAATTTACGATAATCGATAACAATGCGCCATTTCTGATGTCCTGAGGAGTCTAATTTCTTAGCAACGACCCAAATTGGAAAATTATATGGACTTTCCAAAGGTTCTATAATTTTGTTTTGAGGCGAAGACATTTCGATGTTGATGGCTGGTTGGATTGTTTTGCCTATTAAAATTAACATTAAATTGTCTAGGGACAAATGATTGTGCAGAAGGTTGAGGTTGTACAAAAGTTTGAGGTTGTATAAAAGGTTGGGGGTTGTCTTAGTGGATAAGCGGTCCTAAATGAATTATTTGTAATTTGTTTAAAATTATTTGGTGAAAAATTAATAGATCTTCTTTGATTTAAATTTGAAGATAATTTTGAATTTTGAGCTTGAGAGTATCTGATATCGAGCTCTTCTTTAATTATAGTAAGGGCTGCTTCTAATGAATTTGGGTTACGGCTACGAATAAAAGTTCCAAAATAGTCATTGAGTCCACTAGTGAATGTTCTCAATGCTAAGTCTTTATTTGATTGAAGTTTATAATTTTTAATAACTTGGTTTTCGTTTCCTAAAGCAATTTTAGAATTAAAGATTGCTAATTGTGTTCTAATTTTATTATAAAATTCGATTGGAGAATCTTTTCCTTGTTTTAATTTAGTTAAATCGATTAATAAATTTAATCCTGACCTTTGATCTCCAAAATTTTCTATTAATACTTGCTTTAATGCATTCCACGTAGCATATTCGTATCCAGTAATTATTTCTAATGATTGACCTTTTAATCTATTTCTGATTGCTGAAATAATCAATTGATTAATGTAATCTGCTGGGTTTTCTGTACAAAATTGACCTGTGATTGTATCAACAGCCCTAATACATTCAGAAAGTGTCGATGGATTACCATCGTAATTTGGAATTTCATTTAAAAGGGAAACATGAAAATGTGCAGGAAAAACCATATTTCTATTAATATTATTGTTATTTAAAAATAACAAAGGAGTGTTGTTTAGATTTGAACGTTCTACACTTCTTGATCGTCTTGGAGATCTTGAGCGATTCCTTTGCATTAATAATACACTTTTATTATTATATAGGATTTTTAATTTTTATTCTTATGTTAGTGGGCTTAAAAATTAAGGGTCCTACCCATACATGGCAAGCATGAAAGGCTTTATAATGTCAATATTTGACACTACCTATCGGTTTGGCGTCTACCAATGTACGTAAATTAGAAACTAAAATGCAATTATTAATTACCAAAGTCTCCAACTATTCCTTTCGTCTATCGAAAGCAAATAAATTGAAACAGATTGTATAATTAAATGCTCTTAATACTAGCTTAAATTAATTGTAAAAACTATGTTAGTAAATTTATGATTTGAATTTAAATTTATTTTTTAAAACTTTAAACTTTTCACTTTAAGATTATAAATTTCACTTACATTTTCTTGTAATGATGAATTATTGATCGCGATGATCAAGACGTCAGCAGTTGACGGGAGTTCTCTATGAACAGGGTCCTAACGCAATGGACGAAGCGGTTGTTGTTGAAGTAGGCGCCGTAAAAATGCTTTGGCCAGGGCGATGTAGTCCTCGGGGTGCCAATGCAACGTCAGCGGCGGTGCCTACTTGGAGCGTATGGTTTCTTCAATTGACCGTTGAAACGGAAAATTAGAGTACTTGGTTCCTCTAATTTTTGAAGATCCGGACGTTAACTGCGCCAGTTTCGTTTGGGTTCAAATGAAACGAATTTTTAAAAAGATTTTTTGTTTTCCCTGGATGTTTATTTTAAATCAGCGGAAGTAATGACAATTATAATACACAATAATATAAATGCTCATGAGAGCTTTGATGTAAACTTAACTATGAACTGATCAAAACTTAATGAATCTACTGTCTAACACACTATATATATGATTCTCTTATCTAAATAAAATATTATTAAGCAGTTCCCACGAGAAGAGTAATACAATATTATCTGCATGATAAGCAATTATCATGAGAAAGTTAATACTGCATTCTCAGCAGTTCCCACGATAGATAAGACTTTATTCTTATCTTGGAATGTAATATGATATTATCTGCTTGCTGATAGTAAGCAGTATTTCTACGTAACTCGCTTACTGTTGCATAACATGTATGTTAGAAGATACAGAATAGGACCCTTAGGCCTTACAAAAAGTAACACCCACGAAGTAACTTAGTGCTAGTATCTCCACCTACTTTTACGATTTTTTACAAATTGTTTTATTTCGCTTTCCATAGAAACTCTGTAAAATGAATGTCACCTTTTTATTAACAATGAATTTCGTTGGGTTTTTTTAATGTAATGGGATTTATAATTACATATATTTTTTACGCTTTTACAAAAAGTATTGTGCATACCTCGCCCGCGAAACTCTTTAGCGTCCTCGAGATTGTCGGCAACAATGATTCTCTCGGTACGTTAAAAAGACATTTCGCGCCTTGATAGACAAATAACTAATTCGGTTAAATTGTGGTCGCACAACCTCGCTACTATTATTCAACGCTTTACGTATGTGTGCATTAACCTATTTCTAACCAACGGATTTTTGGCGTTGTGGTCCCATTTTGGACGTTATGGGTCTATATGACAGTTTGGAGAAGTGGTCGAACGTCGAAGTGAGCGTTTTGTCCCTAGCGAGAAGGTGCGAACTGTTTCCGTTGGGCATTGTGTCTCTCGTACAAAAAGTTGGGCAAAGTAGTCGTATTGGGCAATGTGATACATTTCAAAAATTGGGCGAAGTAGACTCCCCGTTGGGCAATATGGTACTAAAAGACGGGTGGGCAAAGGGTTTCAGAATAAATAGTATTTGTTATATCTAGAGTCACTGCATCTAGTCACCTAGGCCAGCTCGTCGATCAGAGCAACGCAAACCGCCGCTATATTGGGGCAGAGAAGGTTGATTTTTAATAATGGACAAATTAAAACTACGTTTTACGTGTTTGACATACTAGAGGTTTGATCTTTCAGAATAAGAAAACCCTTTTAAAGTAAACGTGGATTTGATTAAATTCAATACAGAACAAATAATGAACAATTTCGTGCTTCGTTTGCCCCACTATGGCGGCGGTTTGCGGTACTCTGGTCGACTGGCTGGCCTAGGTAACTAGATGTAGTGACTCTAAGTTATATCGCGGTGCGAGGTCCCCTTGCGGCGCGATACCGCGTAAGCACTCAAGCTCTGATTTTTGGAGTTCTCAGATAAATGAGCTGCGTTCATTTATCTGTCATTTATCGAACGTTTCCAAATTGCAATGCTGGCTGCATATGCACCCATCATAAATCATTGATTTATGGTCTCTATAAATAATAAAACTTGTGTTTATTTACATAATTACTATTTATTTACATGGCCTAATTTGCTCATACAAAATTTGTTTTCAAAATCTCTTGCCTTGTACACTAAATTAGCTAATAATTACTTTATCTTATAATTCTTTAATCAATTTTTACTTTTTATAACAACGAATTAAATTACATAGTAACAATCATTTATTAAAAGAAGATTGATATTTATTTAAAAAGAGAAATACATATTGAAGAGTACCTTATTATGTACAGGGTATATCAAACATTGCTTTCACTCATACATCCACAAGAAATTACAAGAGCGGGAATTTAAATTATTATAACAGCGATATTAGCGAGAGTCGCTACTGCCTAGAATAGTATACTGTGACTTTTAGTGAAAATTTATAACTACAAATATTATAATAATGTTTTTTACCACTATGAGTGAGCATGTGGTTTTGCAAATTTCCTTTTACTGAGCATTTATAACTGCAAATATTACAATGAAATGGTTTCTCACCACTACTATATTCTTACTGCATATACTGTTGCAAACTTACTTTTACTGCGCATTTATAACTGCATATATTACACTCAAACGGTCATCTCAATCAGTCTCAGTCTCAAATATACAGTTATAAATGCTCAGTAAAAGGAAGTTGCCCACTTTCTTCTACTGTGCATTTATAACTGTATATGTTACACTCAAATTATTTCTCACCAGTATGAGTGAGCATGTGCCTTTGCAAGCCTCCTTTTCGTGAGCATTTGTAACGGCAAATATTACACTCAAATGGTTTCTCACCAGTATGAGTGAAAATGTGTTTTTGCAAATTTCCTTTTAAAGAGCATTTAAAATTGCAGATTTTACACTCAAATGGTTTCGTACCAGTATGTCTGAGCATGTGGTTTTGCAAATTTCCTTTTACTGAGCATTTGTAAGTGCAAATATTACACGCAAAGGGTTTTTCGTCACTATGAGTGAGCATGTGCTTTTGCAAACTTCCTTTTACTGAGCATTTATAATTGCAAATACAACACTTAAATGGTTTCTGACCAGTATGAGTGACCATGTGCTTTTGCAAACTTTCTTTTACTGAGCATTTATAACTGCAAATATTACATTGAAATGGCTTCTCACCAGTATGAGTGAGCATGTGCTTTTGCAAGTGTATTTTCTGTTTGCATTTATAACTGCAAATATTACACCCAAATGGTTTCTCACCACTATGAGAGAGCATATGCTTTTGCAAACTTCCTTTTACTGCGCATTTGTAACTGCATATATTGCACTCAAATGGTTTCTCACCAGTATGAGTGAGCACGTGCTGTTGCAAACTTCCTTTGACTGTGCATTTATAACTACAAATATTACACTGAAACGATTTCTCACCAGTATGAATGAGCATGTGCTTTTGCAAATTTCCTTTTTCCGAAAATTTATAACTGCAAATATTACACTTAAATGGTTTGTCACCAGTATGAGTAAAAATGTGCTTTTGTAAATTTCCTTTTAAAGAGCATTTATAATTGCAGATTTTACACTCAAATGGTTTCTCACCAGTGTGAGTGAGCATGTGCTTTTGCAAACTTCCTTTTACTGAGCATTTATAACTGCAAATATTACACTGAAATGGTTTTTCACCAGTGTGAGTGAGCATGTGCTTTTGCAAATTTCCTTTTACTAAGCATGTATAACTGCAAATATTACACCCAAATGGTTTCTCACCACTATGAAAAAGCATATGTTTTTGCAAACTTCCTTTTACTGAGCATTTAAAATTGCAAATATTACAATTAAATGGTATCTCACCAGCATGAGTGTGCATGTGCTTTTGCAAGCTTCCTTTTTGTGAGCATTTATAATTACATAAATTACATTCAAATGGTTGTGGCATATTTCTTTTAAATGATCGGCAACAGTCACATGTTTACATACAGTTGTTTAGTAGCGGAGACGTAGAGCCGTATTCGCATCTCACTATTAGATTAACAGCATGTTTAATTACCATGGTGACCAATTCTAATCTTTCATTTCCACCTATTAGAATTAGATAAAGCTATCTCTATTCTTGCTGCTCTCAAACGCAACTTTAATCAGAGGAACTTTTAATCGAGGCTCGTAATACGACCCAATGATTTTGGAATTTGGTTTTTAAAAGAAAATTTAGTAGTACATGTTATATAGTCAAACTTTGGGGAGGTTTTGCTTACTAATTGCTGTTGCCACTAACAGCCTTGCCATCAACTACAGATTAACACTTAATGTTACATGCATTTTTTATTTAATCATTTTTTTTATGTTCTTATCCTCTTCTTACTATGAATTACATTTAAGGCTTCAGATTCCTACTTCAAAGGAAATATATCTTAATACAATACAGTTTCCATGCAAAGATGTTGCAGTAGTTAGATACCTCCATAGATTGTATGAATAGGCGCTAAAATATTTTGTAACATTCACAAAAGTACTTAATTCGTTAAGATAACTAAAATGTTTCTAACCTTTCCATAAAAACACACAATTGCTGCTGATCCAGTTGTATTGTACTTAATACTGTTACTGTTGTATGTTATAGATTATAATAATTATAACACCCACTAAAATATATACTAAAAATTGGAACTAGTGATGGGTTATTTTATACCGGAGTGAAACTGGCAGCCAAAAAGTAGCAGCCGATAGCTCATAGAATTCGTTGTGAACCATCCTAATTCCACGGGCTATACTATTATAGCGCGACTACTACAAGATATAGTAATTATATATTATTATTAATTATAAGATATCCATTCGACTCCCATTGTTAAAAATATCTTTACAAGGGTCGCTGTTGGTTAATATGTTCATGCAAACTGCAGCTAAATCAAATTCCAAATACACGCTGTGTTTGTTAGCAAAATATACTGGAGCAGCCGCCTACTGATGCGTAGGAGTAGCCAAATAGGGCTGTAAAACGATTAATCTGCTTTGTGCGAGATTTAAATATGCAAATTGCAAATAAAGAGGGAGTCTATTAACAGTTTATACTATAGCAGCTGGATACTGAGGCGTAGGGGTGACGAGAGAGGGCTGTAAAAGGGTTAGTATGCTTTGTGCAAAATTGAACTATGGAAAATTCAAATAAAGAGGGTGTGTATTAACAGTTTATACTACAGCAGCTGGTTAGTGAGGCGTAGGGGTGACGAGAGAGGGCTGTAAAAGAGTTAATATGCTTTGTGCGAAATTGAACTATGGAAAATTCAAATAAAGAGGGTGTGTATTAACAGTTTATACTACAGCAGCTGGTTAGTGAGGCGTAGGGGTGACGAGAGAGGGCTGTAAAAGAGTTAATATGCTTTGTGCGAAATTGAACTATGGAAAATTCAAATAAAGAGGGTGTGTATTAACAGTTTATACTACAGCAACTGGTTAGTGAGGCGAAGGGGTGACGAGAGAGGGCTGTAAAAGGGTTAGTATGAGTTGTGCAAAATTGAACTATGGAAAATTCAAATAAAGAGGGTGTGTATTAACAGTTTATACTACATCAGCTGGTTAGTGAGGCGTAGGGGTGACGAGAGAGGGCTGTAAAAGGGTTAATCTGCTTTGTGCGAAATTGAACTACGGAAAATTCAAATAAAGAGGGTGTGTATTAACAGTTTATACTACATCAGCTGGTTAGTGAGGCGTAGGGGTGACGAGAGAGGGCTGTAAAAGGGTTAATATGCTTTGTGCGAAATTGAACTATGGAAAATTCAAATAAAGAGGGTGTGTATTAACAGTTTATACTACAGCAGCTGGTTAGTGAGGCGTAGGGGTGACGAGAGAGGGCTGTAAAAGAGTTAATATGCTTTGTGCGAAATTGAACTATGGAAAATTCAAATAAAGAGGGTGTGTATTAACAGTTTATACTACAGCAGCTGGTTAGTGAGGCGTAGGGGTGACGAGAGAGGGCTGTAAAAGAGTTAATATGCTTTGTGCGAAATTGAACTATGGAAAATTCAAATAAAGAGGGTGTGTATTAACAGTTTATACTACAGCAACTGGTTAGTGAGGCGAAGGGGTGACGAGAGAGGGCTGTAAAAGGGTTAGTATGAGTTGTGCAAAATTGAACTATGGAAAATTCAAATAAAGAGGGTGTGTATTAACAGTTTATACTACATCAGCTGGTTAGTGAGGCGTAGGGGTGACGAGAGAGGGCTGTAAAAGGGTTAATCTGCTTTGTGCGAAATTGAACTACGGAAAATTCAAATAAAGAGGGTGTGTATTAACAGTTTATACTACATCAGCTGGTTAGTGAGGCGTAGGGGTGACGAGAGAGGGCTGTAAAAGGGTTAATATGCTTTGTGCGAAATTGAACTATGGAAAATTCAAATAAAGAGGGTGTGTATTAACAGTTTATACTACATCAGCTGGTTAGTGAGGCGTAGGGGTGACGAGAGAGGGCTGTAAAAGGGTTAATCTGCTTTGTGCGAAATTGAACTACGGAAAATTCAAATAAAGAGGGTGTGTATTAACAGTTTATACTACATCAGCTGGTTAGTGAGGCGTAGGGGTGACGAGAGAGGGCTGTAAAAGGGTTAATATGGTTTGTGCGAAATTGAACTATGGAAAATTCAAATAAAGAGGGTGTGTATTAACAGTTTATACTACATCAGCTGGTTAGTGAGGCGTAGGGGTGACGAGAGAGGGCTGTAAAAGGGTTAATCTGCTTTGTGCGAAATTGAACTACGGAAAATTCAAATAAAGAGGGTGTGTATTAACAGTTTATACTACATCAGCTGGTTAGTGAGGCGTAGGGGTGACGAGAGAGGGCTGTAAAAGGGTTAATCTGCTTTGTGCGAAATTGAACTACGGAAAATTCAAATAAAGAGGGTGTGTATTAACAGTTTATACTACATCAGCTGGTTAGTGAGGCGTAGGGGTGACGAGAGAGGGCTGTAAAAGGGTTAATATGCTTTGTGCGAAATTGAACTATGGAAAATTCAAATAAAGAGGGTGTGTATTAACAGTTTATACTACAGCAGCCGGTTACTGAGGCGAGGGGGTGACGAGAGAGGTCTGTAAAAGGGTTAATCGGATTTGTGCGAAAATGAACTATGCAAAATAGAAATAAAGAAGGTGTGTGTTAACAGTTTATACTACAGCAGCCGGTTACTGAGGCGTAGGGGTGACGATAGAGGGCTGTAAAAGGGTTAATCTGCTTTGTGCGAAATTGAACTATGGAAAATTCAAATAAAGAGGGTGTGTATTAACAGTTTATACTACAGCAGCCGGTTACTGAGGCGAGGGGGTGACGAGAGAGGTCTGTAAAAGGGTTAATCGGATTTGTGCGAAAATGAACTATGCAAAATTCAAATAAAGAAGGTGTGTGTTAACACTTTATACTACAGCAGCCGGTTACTGAGGCGTAGGGGTGACGATAGAGGGCTGTAAAAGGGTTAATCTGCTTTGTGCGAAATTGAACTATGGAAAATTCAAATAAAGAGGGTGTGTATTAACAGTTTATACTACAGCAGCCGGTTAATGAGGCGTGGGGGTGACGAGAGAGGTCTGTAAAAGGGTTAATCGGATTTGTGCGAAAATGAACTATGCAAAATTCAAATAAAGAGGGTATGTATTAATAGTTTATACTTCTGTTTATGGAACAGTTTATAGAAATCTCAATAAAGATATTCGCAGTCTATACTTCGAAATATGGGGTCCGATGGGGAAAAGGATGCCTGTCGTATTATTGAGTGCACGAATAGTTTTTACGATTTTCGGTAACTTATGTTTAAACAGTAGTAGCTTTAGCAGCATTATGTGTTGTGAATGTAAACAAAGAGTGAATGAAATAGAAAGAATGATCAATCAGAAATTCGAATGAGATAGGTACCGTTACTAATCTTTCTATGCCCGATAAAAATTCTTATGTCGGATAAAATTCGGATATACTGTAGAAAGCGAATGTCTGGTAATAATTGATAATATTTCAGGGAAACTACCACATTTAAATTAGTTGCATTTATGTATATTATATAATTAAAAACATCTATACTACATATAAAACTGTTGGTTTATATAATTTATATATATTATCTACAATATATTAATATAATAATAATAATAATATAATCACTAAAATTGAATATGAAAATTTCATTTCATTTGTAAAAATTTGTCCAAAGTATTATTACCTATCTGCATGATAGTTGTGAATAAAATACACATACAATAATTATGATATTATGTTACAACATATTTGGACGTATTTGTGAAGAAAGCTACCAACCCTCAAATGTTAAAAAATGGGCTGAACTCGTATACAAATTCAGTATTGTGCAATCTTCATTTTATTAAAACCTATCAAGCCACACGGCTACTTGTATAAATAAGGTCAGCAGCCAACCTTGGTTATTAGTTATATCCTTATGAGAATATCTGTAATCTACTCTGTTTAAGTATATCGAGGATTGATAGCTTTCTGCATAACTACCTCCATTTATGACAGGCGGTTAACGAAATAAGAAATTCATCAGACCGAAGATTAAGAAAATATGCCACCAATGATGAAGTAAAAGTAAGACATACTGGAATAATGAATAATATACCTGAAATACGGAAATAAATCATACAAGCATCATGTCATCAGTAACAATTAAAACCGTTTTTAGGTTCTAATATCTTGAAAGTAAACGCAAATGAAGGAAAAGTATTCTAATTTGTAGGGTTGTTGAAACAATTGGGACAATAAAACTTAGCCTTCGCAACTCGTCCTCTTGTTGGATTCATTTTGAGGCATGTTTTATGGTACCAATCCCTGCAAGCACCTTCACAAAAAAACATATTTTCAATGGGACCAATGAAGACCCTCATGGAAGCAATGCTTCCCGTAAGAATTACTTAAAAATAAAAACCAATGTTAACAAAAATATTTTTATGGTTAATGTTTATTTAAATTTGTAATATTTAGTCAACTTAAAGCTCAATATTAATTCCGTACAGCAAAAAGTATAATTATTTAGAGTACTGTTTTAAATTAGGCTCGTTAAACTTGCGTGAAAAGGTAATACCGATTCAAATGTGTTACATACACTCATAGACAATAAAGATTTAGAATGAGTATACCGTATGCGCGATATAGGAAACACGGGCGCGGCCATTTTGCTATAACTTTATGGCGCAAAATTTGAATCTTATTTTTAAGATTATAATGGCAGGTTTTCGTCTGTTTTGCGTAGTAGTAATAGCTGTGATATTTTAAAAGATATAAAATACATTTAATATACTTGCCATTCAATTTAATTAAATTATCATCAATCATAAGAGTATAATCCAAAGGCAATTAAAATCTTGCTTATTTTGTTTCTAATGCCAAGATTATCCTGTTACATATCTTGCATAAAATATGGTTACAATTTTAAATGGTAAATATGGGAACTACTGGTAGTGCAAAACTAGGTTAATTAAGGAAATGTAACAAACTAATAATTTAAAATTGTAATTGTATTTATTAATTAATAATAATAATGAGTTCGATTTTGCAACTGAATTAAAATTCCATCTACAGGAAACAAAATACAAAACCAACATAGATAGATATACATTTATCCTAGTGCCAGTGGCGTTGAATAATACAATAAAAAACATATATATTAATAAAATAACAACTTAAAATATTGTGTAAATATAAAAAACAATTATAGTGTATATAGATATAAAATATTATAAAAACATTGTAGACGTAAAACATATTAAAAGAATAATTAAAGATAATATAAAAGTTAGGGTTTATTTAATATAGGTATAGAGTTTACATTTCAAACACCAAGCAGTCGCAATAATTCCAGCATTCCAAAACTCCTCCAGGTTATAAAAGCAGTTATCAGTCAAGTACGATTTTAGTGCACATTTGATTTTTTTTTATATTTTCTAAATTTTTCATCTGATTAGGAAGTTTATTAAAAATTTTAACTGAAGTAAACATGAATGATTTATAATATGTTGAAGTTTTAGCAGCATTAGGTCGCAAAATATTGTTTTTGGTATTATAGTCATGAACATCCGCATTTTGTTTAAAAGTATTTTAATTATTAAAAACAAACATCGCACTATCGTAAATGAATAAATTAAAAATTGTCAAGATCTTATGATTTATAAATAAAGGTCTGCATATATCTCTACTTTTGAAACTGCATAAATTCTTAATGGTTTCTTTTGTAGTTTTAAAATGTTAGAGAGATGTATCAAATTGCCCCAAAAGATCAATTCATATCAGATTATAGATTCAAAATATGCAAAATAAACGATAGGCAAGGTTGATAAGTCACAGATATATTTCAATCGTCGTATGCAGTAAATGGCTTTCTGAAGTTTAGGGAACATTTCATCTGTATGTTCTTTCCACTGAAATTGACGATCTATGACTAAACCTAAAAATTTTACGCAGTGTAAGTTTTGCAATTTGATATTGTAAATTTTTAAAAGATACGATAAGTCCTCACTATCTCCGTCGCTTATAATTTTATAAATTACAAATTTTCACAAAAAGAAAAATAACATGAAATAATGATATAATAGATAAGTAATATTATTAACAAAATTTGTCAAAATTGATACATACGTGCAAATATTATGTAAGGAAACCACAATAAATTTCAACAACACCTCATAACATTTTGAATTTTATAAATTAACAATTATAATAAAGGAAAAAATTACATGAACTAATAATGTAACACTTAAGTAATAAAATATTGTTAACAAAATTTGCTTAAATTGACGCTTTATTTATTGGTGATTAATAGTTATTTATTTATCAAGGACGAAAAGTGAATCTTTAAAGTATGAATAAGTTGTTTTCGGCCGAGGCGTTTAGCCGAGGCTGAAATAACTTGTGAATACTTTAAAGACACTTTTCGTTCGAAGTAAATACAAAACTTTATTTCATACTGGACTGTTACCGTATTGAATTAGTACGAATCAAAAATTTGAGATTTCTAAGTAATCTGTAATAATTAAAGTGCGCGTTGAGTAATTTCTATAGCAATGGAACTGTTTACAAACGTCAAACGAATTGAAACCACGCCACGTTTTTGGTATATTACGATTTCCTATATTGTGCCTTTAAAAAATGGAAACAAATTGCATTCCACAAGATATTCTGGATGAAGCTGATCAGGTGAAGAAAAATTTAATGCCCAGTAAGTCCAGAAATCAATATGAAAAAGAATACGAGTTGTTCTGTGAGTGGAAGAAGGGACGGAATATTTCGACTGTAAATGAAGATATCCTCTTGGCTTATTTTTCTAATAAAGTAGGTAAAAAGCGTAAAATTAAAATAAACATTATGAACGCTATCTTATTATAGTCAAAATCGCTCAAATGTTCTTCACTTTGGTCCAAGTATTCAATGTTAAAGTCGACACTACGTGCCAAAGAGGATACTGATATTGGAAAGTTTTTTAAATTGAAGGCGTTTTTGAAACAACAATCGGTTGGGTACGAAGCTAAAAAATCGCTAATTTTGGATAGAGGAGAAATACATAAATTCATGACCGAAGCTAGAGATGAAACGTATCTTCTTATCAAGGTATTGCAATTTACATTTTAACTATTTTTTTTATACGAATAGCTTAAATTCGTAGGTTGTCATGTTATTTGGAATATGTGGAGCTTGTAGACGAGAAGAATTGTACAATGTATCTATATATGACATTAAGGATCACAATGAAGTTCTTATCGTAACAATACCGGATACAAAAACAAACCAGAAGAGAGTGTTTACGATAACTAACGAAATGGATGGTATAAATCCTATTCACTTGTATAGGAAGTATCGGGCATTGCGTCCAAAACATGTTAATCACGACAAATTATTCATATATTATAAAGCTAATAAATGTACCGTTCAGCGTATCGGGGTGCATTCTATAGCGAAAATACCGTCTCAGATAGCTACATTTTTGAAGTTGCCAAATCCACAGCAATATACTGGGCACTGCTTCCGACGTACTTCCGCAAGTATGCTAGCAGACGCCGGTGCGGACTTGGTAAGAATTAAAAGACATGGAGGATGGAAAAGTTCTTCTGTGGCGGAAGGATATTTGGAAGACTCAATTGAGAACAAAAAGAAATGCACAAAAATGATATTAGAGTCCGAGAAAAATGTTGTTCGAACCATCGCGCCTCCTGTTGTGGAAACCTGCAACGCAGAAAAGGCAGATTCGAGCTTGATGTCCTTTTCGGACCAATTGCTATCGAATATCACTGAAGAAAACACATTAAATCTATCTGCAGCCTCACTTTCTAATGCAGGGCCCGTTTTCAAAGAAGTGACCAACTGCACATTTAATTTTTATATTAATAATAATAAGTAATGAAGTTGTTACAGCTAATTTTGTATTTCTGTTAATAAACCATTTTTTCAACTTTAATTTCAATAATACTTACCAAATTAGGACTTTAATATTTTACTTTAAAGTACTAGTACTTTAAAGTAAAATAGGACTTTAATATTTTACTTTAAAGTACTAGGACTTTAATATTTTACTTTAAAGTCCTAGTACTTTAAAGATGCATTTTTCGTACTATAAATGATCCGAAAAACGTCAAATTATGAACGGGTATGAAATAAACAATATTAATTTGTTTAATTGGTGCCTTACATTAGGACCTTGTAGATCACTAGACATAGTTTTGCAAAGGTTATGTATTCGAATTTTACAATATGCATAAATGATGTTTTTAATTAAAATAAATGAATGCTCTTGCATGACTTCACCGACAGCAAAATGTTGTTGAAACTGTGGAAATAATTTGTCATGCTCATTATAAAATTTGTGAGCAACTGTGTTTACAAAATGATGCAGAAGCTCAGGATCTCGTGGCAGTATTTTGTCAAAGTAACAAATAATTTTTCGAATACATTTTTCTGTAGCTGTACACAATTTTACAACACCATAGGATGGAATTACTAAACCACCTAAAAATATGTTGTGTAGTTACAAAATGGGCAAAAAAATCTATTAGTTCGTAAATACCTCTGTTTTTTCTAGAAAGTAATTTATAATTTCCACCTAACTGAGGCTCTGTTTCATAGAGAGCATCTAAGTAGGGGTAGATGGCCGGTTCTGGGCCCACACCTCCACACCTCGGGTAGGCAACCACATATACACGCTAACCCTCGGGTAGGCAACCACATATACACGCTAACATATAAGTGTTTAGGCGGGAAAAAGGCGAATGTGATGCTTGTCCGTGATTGGTCGGATAGAGTTGCCGGGTAAAAGAGGTTGTCGCATGTGTCGCTAGATGTCGCAGTGGGGCGTGTGTTGGCGGGAAAAAGAGTAAATGTCATGGCTCGTGTCGTGGTCAAGAGAGAGAGAGGGAGAGAGAGAGAGAAAGCTGTTGGCGCAAGAAAAAAGGGGTTGTTGCGTCACACATGGCGCAAGATGTAGGCGTGCGCGTGAACGCGGCCGGACGGGCCGAGTTAATTAGAAAAATTTGTCGCGGTGTTGCGTGGCCGGGTGGGGGGTTGGTGCGCGGCCTAGTGGACCGGGGTGCGACGGCCCGGTGGAGCGTTGAAAGGGGTTAATTTGAAAAATTTGGCGGTTGCCTCGCTGCTGATTAATAATAACACATAGGCTAACATACAGCTATCGTTCTCATACAGGGGCGTACAAGAGAAAAAATATGAAAGAGGGCTTGAATTAAATGCTATAAATCAGACCAGGGGTAAATATATCTTAATACTCACCCTGCTTCTACGTTTATGAATCGTTTTCATTCCCTTTCTTTATTATTAACATATTAGAGATAGTAAGATCTTAAATGATACAACATAGTATAAAGGTTTATATCATATATTTATGCATACTACATATGCAATTCATAAACTAAAAATAGAATAATTACATAGGTATAGAGTTTATATACAGACTTATATAATACAAGTTATACATGTAAACTTAACTAGTTTCCAAATTATCATTATTAGAAATCCTTTAATTTCCCCAAGCTAAGGTATTTATACATATCACATATACAATTTATAGATTAAATAAAATAATTACATATACACAATTATACAATACAAGTTATAAATGAACACTTAACTAGTCTCCAAATTTTCATAGTTAAAAACAATGGAGGGTTCTAGGGAAAAGAAATTCTAATCAATAGTTAGAAATCCTTTAATTTTCCCAAGATAAGGTATTTATACATATCAAATATACAATTATAGATTAAATAAAATAATTACATAGGTAGAGGGTTTATATACACACTTATACAATACAAGTTATACATGAACACTTAACTAGTATCCAAATTTTCATAGTTAAAAATACAATGAAGGGTTCTAGGGAAAAGAAATTCTAATCAATAGTTAGAAATCCTATAATTTCCCCAAGCTAAGGTATCACCGTTACCACCAGCGATAATATATCGTTTATCATCTTTCCATGATAACGCTACTTTATTTTTTAATTCTGTATAAAGTTGGTGGTTATATGAACGGAAAGATTGAACATGTTTATAAATATCTATATTGCGTAATACCACATTTCTATAATCCTTCAAACCCAGTTCTTTCTTGATAACTTCCTTCTGGACACCTTTAGCTGTTTTGGTGAGCAGGCCCTCAACATCTACAGCATACGCTTTTGCCCCCGTTCCCAGAAATTCCCAGAGAATTCTACCCGCATATTCGTCCTTCATTCTACCAATTATGGATTCATTCTTCGGAATTCCAAATTGATTATCAGCCTTAAAGTTTGATGTGTCATACTTGTGCAAATATTTCTTCATGTCTTCATAAAAATCGTCTGTATACGTCAGCAGAATTAACGAATCGGTATCTGTGTACAGCAGCTGGACCTTGTTTCCATATATTTTTTTAATATGATTATAATAAAAGTCATACATTATATGCTTAGCCAGATCTAGCACACAGAAACCAATATATATCGGCTTATCATAGTGGACTTGTAGTTTCTCCATGTGAATAGCTACCAGATTCTCTGTAAAGATAGCACACTCTTTAAATTGCGGTTTTGAGATCAACTTTTCAGCTCCTAGTCTTCTTCCATTATTTTCCCAGTGTGTAACTAACCGTATATTTGATCTATTTTCTGTATTTTCCAGCGTTTATCCGAAGACTGAATTATTTAATAGTTTATAAAACATTTTCCCGAACTCGCTCGTATCAGCATTTCGCATATTTGTGTTTAGGTCAATATACCCTTTTAACCACGGAGATTGTTTAAAAGATAAAACACGGTGGATCTTTGTAACTTTCAGTCCTGCTGCTATACACTGCTGTAAATTTCGATAGTGAATTACATACATGCTCTTGTCAAATAAGTTGGGAATTAGTTTTGACTGCTTCGAATTTTGCGGGATAATATTTTCCGGGCAGAATGGTAGCTGATCGTGATCATCGTGGAGATCTTTGGGGTAATGCAGGTCTACTTGTAAAATATACCCAGTTTCAGACTTTTTTGGAATTTTTAACACATCGAAATTTTCAACTTCGTTATCTGTCAACCATGTAAACCCCGAATGCGGCAAATATTCAGACATAGCAGCACCATAGAGATTGGTAGCATCAAGATAGTTAATAAAACATGTGGGCTTGGATTTATCATAATCTGTCATAAATTTATTGTTGGCGCGCGCATATCGCTTACTACACTGGCTAACACCCCCTCTAATTCCCTTCTTAATAAAATGTATCATATCTATGTCGGTCAGAAGCTCTAACTCCACCTTTGTATATTTAAACATGGCAGACCACGATAAACCTGGTGCAGTGAAAAAATTGGCCGGATCTAAATGATATACTTTTTGACATATACATCTGAAAGCTTCAAATACATCTGCTAACAGTAGCACATCACTTTTCAAATATATGTCTGAATAGTCACCGAGAGTTTTACATTGGAAAGTATCCCACACAACTGAAGCTCTATTATAATCCTCAACTGATACGTCGTCATTTCGTAATTTATCAAAAAATTCTTCTCGCGTCGGTAATTTGTTATAATTTAGCTTTTCGAATGAATCTACAAATGAATAAGGAAAAACACCTTTTCTTCTCATGAGACTAAATTTATGGTTTTCCGAAAAATACTCTTTAGTAATCTGGCATTCGTCATCTGTTAAATTTTTTGTTAATTTCTCTAACCCCATAGGCATAAAGCGAAACGAGTCTAAAAATCTTAATTTCAAATATTTGTTTTCCATACGTCCTAAAGTGTTAACTACAGTGTCAACATGCACGTGTTTTGAAAAAGAGATATATTTTTCTTTGTTTACTGCAATAACATCTATTTTAGAACCGTCGACACCTAATGATTTTATGAATAGGTGAGCATCATAATTTGATAAATTGTGAAAAAATACAGGTATAAAATTAGGATTCTTAAAATGTAAATTACATATAGAATGTGCAGGGGCTCGATATTTTCTGTTAAATGGCAATGATCACGCACCCTTTCATCTTCCTGGCGGAAGGGTTTCTCGCATATATGACAACATTGAGTGAGTGCGTGAATCAATTTCTCGCTTTCAGTGAGTTCAATCATCGGGACAACACTTTTCAGGTGATCATTATAAATACGTTTGATATCAGCTTCTAACATATTACAGAAAACGTCAGCACAGTCTTGACCGCGATAAGTAACATATTTTGATAAAGAATCATCGTAGCTACACTTTATATAATACCCAAATGAATAGGGTTGATGGATATATGTCTTTTCTGTAAATGAACCATCGTTATCGTTCTGACAATATTGGATAGGTTTAAGAATTGCCTCAAAATCGGCATATACTACAAAAGGGTGTTTTAATTTATGTTCGACTGATTCAAATTTTAAAATGTTACCGGGAACTGTATTTCCAAACTTATCAATGCGCGGTTCTGTTGAAGGCAATTTAGCACTAATATGCTTACAATCATGTTTTTGATGTTCGAATAAACTGTGTTCAGTATTAAAATGAATTAAACAACCATCGCACAGAAACTTTTGATGATTCTTTTTTGATAATTGAGAACTGATTAATCTACTTAAGCGTTTAATTAAGCAATAATGAGAATTACCCTCATTGTCGTCTATTACCAGTAAGTTTACATGCTGTTGACTTCTGTTTTCTGTAAAATGTAAAGGACCAATAACTTCAAAATCTACTTTAGAATTGTCATAAACTGTATTAAGCCCGTATACGTTTACTGATATATTATTTAATTTTTCAAATTTGTGAATATCCTTTAACTTAATAGGAAATCCCAACCCGTTAAAATTTAGTTCATTCTCGAATATTTTATATTTTACAACACGTTCAGGATGTTTTTCCATTGGGTGTATAGCAGCTAAAATACTCCACATGAAACACTTTTGATCAGAATTTTGAATGTTTATTACAGCCTTCTTTCGCTGGATAGGAACCGGAAGTGATATATATGAGGAGGCTTTCAGGGGGTTGTATTTGTTGATATTCAATTCGATAAACAGCAGGTTTTTTAATGTCCACCCGCTCTCTTTCTGTTGAAATTCACTTATTTTATTATCTACTTCATCCGTAAAATGGTTGTATGCAAGATCTAAGTCTGTTGAACAGTCAAAGTTTTTAAATTTCGTATTAAAGGATTTCACCTCTTCCAAGTCCTTTGATGGTAATTCAAACAGACCGAAAAGTTCAATATTAACTTTAACAGCCGAATACCTATCTAACATAACTCGCACACAATTTAAAGCTTTTTGTTTTAACATGCTCATGAATTCTTTCACGTTCAAATATACCCGATCGTCTGCAGTAATGCGATATGTAGCAATGCGATTTTTAAACGCATGCTTTATTAATGAAACCCCTCCACCAGTCACAATACACGTTTTATTCTTGTGTTGTAGACTCAGGCAGTGTTGGGGTAGAAATCTTGTTGGTATATCGATTTCACAAACTTTACATTTTGATAAACGTTCTTTCACTACAGTTTTAGAACTAATCGAGGTAATACAAGTCTTCTTAGGACACCTAGCTGATGCAGCGTCGTCCTCCGATAATTTTCTTTTGCGCAAACCATGTTTTTCGACCTGGTGCTTTTCAAAGTGACCTTGGCTAGTGTATAATACACCACACTGATCACATAAAATGGAAGCTGGTTGACAGTATTCTCTTCGGTGTCTTAGCAGACTATCTTTTCTGCTAAACTGCTTATTACACTGCTCACACGCAATCATTTTTCAACCCTCAATGAAGACACGTTTTACTAGTACAACTCTCAAGAATAGAAATGATGAACTGCCTCGGTGATGTTCTTTATATATTGTTTCGATTACCCATAATGCACTGCAATTCAGAATAGATTCAGAATAGCGTTCGGTTGGGGCCCGCTGAAAATCATATACATAATAATAAGTAAGGAATGTAAAATATGTTCAGATACGTTCAAATACCTTCAATTATAACAAGTGACAGCCAGGAAATTCATCACATCAGATCTACCATTCGTTAAATGTTCAGATTCAAGATGGTTGGCAGAAGAACGTAGGTGTAGCTAAAGATAACATAAAATTAGAACAAAGAAAAGAACATAACTACTGAAAATACCTTAACTTATAACAAATGTCAGCAATGAGCAGGCTATTTATGCGATAAAATGTCCTCCTCATGAATGCACCAGCGGGTTTACAGCTAGAAATTATAACAGATTATCTGTAACAAAACATGCAATTTTAAATAAATCTAAATTAACTTATAAGATTTAAAAAGAACAGAAATATTATAGTGCTGCTTTCAATTCAGGTTTGAAATTCTCGTTGCAAGAATAAAAGAAAAGTAATTCGTAGAAGCAATATTAAAAGAAACGCAATGCGAGAAATCCTAATTAGCCGATTTCATTCTGTACTTTTTATGGTGATTGACTAATAATAATACGTGATAATTTTATCTTGGGTTCTCAAGAAAATAAATTAAAAATCACTAATTGAAGTTGAATAAGTTTCTCATGTACCTAATTACTATTTCAGATTTTATATTTATGTTTTGTTGCAAATGATATTTTTTGTATCTAAAAAGCAATAATTATTATGTCGTGACATTTTAAAAACATTATATAGTTATTCCAAACATAAATATTAATTAGTCAATTAAAACGCGGGAACATTCTCTCTCTCTTTAACAAAACACATCGTTCGTTTAGTATGAAGCGCTAATTATATTTGTGTGTATATTATTGTAGAAAAAGATGTACAATATAAAATGCATTCTTCCGTATTTTGTACTAGAGCTATTTATTCATTTTAAAAATTCACTAATTGTATTATAAAATAGCAAAAATCTACGTTTTAAAATTAAATATTCGTCAATTATTTCTATTATCAATGCTCTTAGGAGACATCAAGCCTTACCAGATTTTGATAGGCCCTATGGAGGGCATTTGGCGTCTGGGGAACTATGCCATTAGAGCGCCCACATAGAAAGAAATCTAGGTGTCAAAACCAGGAAAGGTTTAATATCAGAGCTTAACATTTAAAACAGCTTTATTTATTTAATTGTTAGAAATGAATCTATTTAACACCAATGTATAACGAACAAGTTTAACATTCTTTAGAAGGAAATGATTTTCTCTGTAGTACAATAATTAACGGGATTAGAATAGAAAGGGCATAAGTAACAAATTTTGATTTCTTTTTGATTATACAATTTTGGTAAGATAATATTAATATCTGATGATCAAAAAGGATCTAAGCGATTTTTCAAACCCTTAGCGATATCTAAAGAGCACTTACATCATTAATTTTATATTATTACTAAATTTTATTTAATATTTCATATTATGATTTATACAGGTATACTAAAAGCATTTTCTAAGATTAAAAATCAATTAAGTTTTGCCGGAAATACAATATCGTTAAACACATTTCAACATTTTACTTCTTTCATAATATTAAAATATATTATTGCTTAAGATTTTAACCCTCTACACACCCTTTTTAACTGCCCCGATACCACAGAAACGTTTAAAATGCGCAATTTACTAAAAATAGATTACGTTTGAAAGTCACGATGTGTAAGTAGAAAAACATGCTTGTAAAATGCAATTAAAATTAACATAATTATTGTTATTAAAGCATTATTGATATACGAATAACAAACCTGGTTTTCGTGAATTAACGTATATTTTAAAACTTTTAATTAAACAAAACAAAAAAATATAGTAATCAAAACTGATAATGACCGTTCAAAATCAGTTACGCACCCACATGTCAATTGCACTTATGTTTACTCACTCACACAAAGCACGATACTGCGAGTGCAATTGAAAAACCGTTTCTTTTGCTCTATACATATCAGACCAGTTTTCCCGCCAGAGACCGTCCACTCTCGCGCGCGTCAAATTGTTTTTATTCGATGCCTGGGATTGTTCTTTATAAATAACCATAAAAACTGCTTATTAAAATGTTAAGGAATTTACTATAAATTATGTCTAAATTGAAATAAATTATCTTTTTATATGCGTTTTTTTTGCTAATAGACGTCAATTATTTAATGTTTTGTTTACAGCAGTAATAAAACGGTGTTACATTATTTTGCAACTGAAAGGTTATTTTTCTATTAATGAAGCAGATGGTAATTCAGATATTTTGTTGTGAAACTGCTTATTAATAGAAAAATAACATTTCAGTTGCAAAATAATGTAACACCGTTTTATTACTGCTGTAAACAAAACATTAAATAATTGACGTCTATTAGCAAAAAAAACGCATATAAAAAGATAATTTATTTCAATTTAGACATAATTTATAGTAAATTCCTTAACATTTTAATAAGCAGTTTTTATGGTTATTTATAAAGAACAATCCCAGGCATCGAATAAAAACAATTTGACGCGCGCGAGAGTGGACGGTCTCTGGCGGGAAAACTGGTCTGATATGTATAGAGCAAAAGAAACGGTTTTTCAATTGCACTCGCAGTATCGTGCTTTGTGTGAGTGAGTAAACATAAGTGCAATTGACATGTGGGTGCGTAACTGATTTTGAACGGTCATTATCAGTTTTGATTACTATATTTTTTTGTTTTGTTTAATTAAAAGTTTTAAAATATACGTTAATTCACGAAAACCAGGTTTGTTATTCGTATATCAATAATGCTTTAATAACAATAATTATGTTAATTTTAATTGCATTTTACAAGCATGTTTTTCTACTTACACATCGTGACTTTCAAACGTAATCTATTTTTAGTAAATTGCGCATTTTAAACGTTTCTGTGGTATCGGGGCAGTTAAAAAGGGTGTGTAGAGGGTTAAAATCTTAAGCAATAATATATTTTAATATTATGAAAGAAGTAAAATGTTGAAATGTGTTTAACGATATTGTATTTCCGGCAAAACTTAATTGATTTTTAATCTTAGAAAATGCTTTTAGTATACCTGTATAAATCATAATATGAAATATTAAATAAAATTTAGTAATAATATAAAATTAATGATGTAAGTGCTCTTTAGATATCGCTAAGGGTTTGAAAAATCGCTTAGATCCTTTTTGATCATCAGATATTAATATTATCTTACCAAAATTGTATAATCAAAAAGAAATCAAAATTTGTTACTTATGCCCTTTCTATTCTAATCCCGTTAATTATTGTACTACAGAGAAAATCATTTCCTTCTAAAGAATGTTAAACTTGTTCGTTATACATTGGTGTTAAATAGATTCATTTCTAACAATTAAATAAATAAAGCTGTTTTAAATGTTAAGCTCTGATATTAAACCTTTCCTGGTTTTGACACCTAGATTTCTTTCTATGTGGGCGCTCTAATGGCATAGTTCCCCAGACGCCAAATGCCCTCCATAGGGCCTATCAAAATCTGGTAAGGCTTGATGTCTCCTAAGAGCATTGATAATAGAAATAATTGACGAATATTTAATTTTAAAACGTAGATTTTTGCTATTTTATAATACAATTAGTGAATTTTTAAAATGAATAAATAGCTCTAGTACAAAATACGGAAGAATGCATTTTATATTGTACATCTTTTTCTACAATAATATACACACAAATATAATTAGCGCTTCATACTAAACGAACGATGTGTTTTGTTAAAGAGAGAGATAATGTTCCCGCGTTTTAATTGACTAATTAATATTTATGTTTGGAATAACTATATAATGTTTTTAAAATGTCACGACATAATAATTATTGCTTTTTAGATACAAAAAATATCATTTGCAACAAAACATAAATATAAAATCTGAAATAGTAATTAGGTACATGAGAAACTTATTCAACTTCAATTAGTGATTTTTAATTTATTTTCTTGAGAACCCAAGATAAAATTATCACGTATTATTATTAGTCAATCACCATAAAAAGTACAGAATGAAATCGGCTAATTAGGATTTCTCGCATTGCGTTTCTTTTAATATTGCTTCTACGAATTACTTTTCTTTTATTCTTGCAACGAGAATTTCAAACCTGAATTGAAAGCAGCACTATAATATTTCTGTTCTTTTTAAATCTTATAAGTTAATTTAGATTTATTTAAAATTGCATGTTTTGTTACAGATAATCTGTTATAATTTCTAGCTGTAAACCCGCTGGTGCATTCATGAGGAGGACATTTTATCGCATAAATAGCCTGCTCATTGCTGACATTTGTTATAAGTTAAGGTATTTTCAGTAGTTATGTTCTTTTCTTTGTTCTAATTTTATGTTATCTTTAGCTACACCTACGTTCTTCTGCCAACCATCTTGAATCTGAACATTTAACGAATGGTAGATCTGATGTGATGAATTTCCTGGCTGTCACTTGTTATAATTGAAGGTATTTGAACGTATCTGAACATATTTTACATTCCTTACTTATTATTATGTATATGATTTTCAGCGGGCCCCAACCGAACGCTATTCTGAATCTATTCTGAATTGCAGTGCATTATGGGTAATCGAAACAATATATAAAGAACATCACCGAGGCAGTTCATCATTTCTATTCTTGAGAGTTGTACTAGTAAAACGTGTCTTCATTGAGGGTTGAAAAATGATTGCGTGTGAGCAGTGTAATAAGCAGTTTAGCAGAAAAGATAGTCTGCTAAGACACCGAAGAGGATACTGTCAACCAGCTTCCATTTTATGTGATCAGTGTGGTGTATTATACACTAGCCAAGGTCACTTTGAAAAGCACCAGGTCGAAAAACATGGTTTGCGCAAAAGAAAATTATCGGAGGACGACGCTGCATCAGCTAGGTGTCCTAAGAAGACTTGTATTACCTCGATTAGTTCTAAAACTGTAGTGAAAGAACGTTTATCAAAATGTAAAGTTTGTGAAATCGATATACCAACAAGATTTCTACCCCAACACTGCCTGAGTCTACAACACAAGAATAAAACGTGTATTGTGACTGGTGGAGGGGTTTCATTAATAAAGCATGCGTTTAAAAATCGCATTGCTACATATCGCATTACTGCAGACGATCGGGTATATTTGAACGTGAAAGAATTCATGAGCATGTTAAAACAAAAAGCTTTAAATTGTGTGCGAGTTATGTTAGATAGGTATTCGGCTGTTAAAGTTAATATTGAACTTTTCGGTCTGTTTGAATTACCATCAAAGGACTTGGAAGAGGTGAAATCCTTTAATACGAAATTTAAAAACTTTGACTGTTCAACAGACTTAGATCTTGCATACAACCATTTTACGGATGAAGTAGATAATAAAATAAGTGAATTTCAACAGAAAGAGAGCGGGTGGACATTAAAAAACCTGCTGTTTATCGAATTGAATATCAACAAATACAACCCCCTGAAAGCCTCCTCATATATATCACTTCCGGTTCCTATCCAGCGAAAGAAGGCTGTAATAAACATTCAAAATTCTGATCAAAAGTGTTTCATGTGGAGTATTTTAGCTGCTATACACCCAATGGAAAAACATCCTGAACGTGTTGTAAAATATAAAATATTCGAGAATGAACTAAATTTTAACGGGTTGGGATTTCCTATTAAGTTAAAGGATATTCACAAATTTGAAAAATTAAATAATATATCAGTAAACGTATACGGGCTTAATACAGTTTATGACAATTCTAAAGTAGATTTTGAAGTTATTGGTCCTTTACATTTTACAGAAAACAGAAGTCAACAGCATGTAAACTTACTGGTAATAGACGACAATGAGGGTAATTCTCATTATTGCTTAATTAAACGCTTAAGTAGATTAATCAGTTCTCAATTATCAAAAAAGAATCATCAAAAGTTTCTGTGCGATGGTTGTTTAATTCATTTTAATACTGAACACAGTTTATTCGAACATCAAAAACATGATTGTAAGCATATTAGTGCTAAATTGCCTTCAACAGAACCGCGCATTGATAAGTTTGGAAATACAGTTCCCGGTAACATTTTAAAATTTGAATCAGTCGAACATAAATTAAAACACCCTTTTGTAGTATATGCCGATTTTGAGGCAATTCTTAAACCTATCCAATATTGTCAGAACGATAACGATGGTTCATTTACAGAAAAGACATATATCCATCAACCCTATTCATTTGGGTATTATATAAAGTGTAGCTACGATGATTCTTTATCAAAATATGTTACTTATCGCGGTCAAGACTGTGCTGACGTTTTCTGTAATATGTTAGAAGCTGATATCAAACGTATTTATAATGATCACCTGAAAAGTGTTGTCCCGATGATTGAACTCACTGAAAGCGAGAAATTGATTCACGCACTCACTCAATGTTGTCATATATGCGAGAAACCCTTCCGCCAGGAAGATGAAAGGGTGCGTGATCATTGCCATTTAACAGGAAAATATCGAGCCCCTGCACATTCTATATGTAATTTACATTTTAAGAATCCTAATTTTATACCTGTATTTTTTCACAATTTATCAAATTATGATGCTCACCTATTCATAAAATCATTAGGTGTCGACGGTTCTAAAATAGATGTTATTGCAGTAAACAAAGAAAAATATATCTCTTTTTCAAAACACGTGCATGTTGACACTGTAGTTAACACTTTAGGACGTATGGAAAACAAATATTTGAAATTAAGATTTTTAGACTCGTTTCGCTTTATGCCTATGGGGTTAGAGAAATTAACAAAAAATTTAACAGATGACGAATGCCAGATTACTAAAGAGTATTTTTCGGAAAACCATAAATTTAGTCTCATGAGAAGAAAGGTGTTTTTCCTTATTCATTTGTAGATTCATTCGAAAAGCTAAATTATAACAAATTACCGACGCGAGAAGAATTTTTTGATAAATTACGAAATGACGACGTATCAGTTGAGGATTATAATAGAGCTTCAGTTGTGTGGGATACTTTCCAATGTAAAACTCTCGGTGACTATTCAGACATATATTTGAAAAGTGATGTGCTACTGTTAGCAGATGTATTTGAAGCTTTCAGATGTATATGTCAAAAAGTATATCATTTAGATCCGGCCAATTTTTTCACTGCACCAGGTTTATCGTGGTCTGCCATGTTTAAATATACAAAGGTGGAGTTAGAGCTTCTGACCGACATAGATATGATACATTTTATTAAGAAGGGAATTAGAGGGGGTGTTAGCCAGTGTAGTAAGCGATATGCGCGCGCCAACAATAAATTTATGACAGATTATGATAAATCCAAGCCCACATGTTTTATTAACTATCTTGATGCTACCAATCTCTATGGTGCTGCTATGTCTGAATATTTGCCGCATTCGGGGTTTACATGGTTGACAGATAACGAAGTTGAAAATTTCGATGTGTTAAAAATTCCAAAAAAGTCTGAAACTGGGTATATTTTACAAGTAGACCTGCATTACCCCAAAGATCTCCACGATGATCACGATCAGCTACCATTCTGCCCGGAAAATATTATCCCGCAAAATTCGAAGCAGTCAAAACTAATTCCCAACTTATTTGACAAGAGCATGTATGTAATTCACTATCGAAATTTACAGCAGTGTATAGCAGCAGGACTGAAAGTTACAAAGATCCACCGTGTTTTATCTTTTAAACAATCTCCGTGGTTAAAAGGGTATATTGACCTAAACACAAATATGCGAAATGCTGATACGAGCGAGTTCGGGAAAATGTTTTATAAACTATTAAATAATTCAGTCTTCGGAAAAACGCTGGAAAATACAGAAAATAGATCAAATATACGGTTAGTTACACACTGGGAAAATAATGGAAGAAGACTAGGAGCTGAAAAGTTGATCTCAAAACCGCAATTTAAAGAGTTATAACCTACAGAAACACAAAGGCTATTTTTATATAAAGAAATACTTAACCAACCAAAATGTAGCTGTGCTGGAAGTATCAGCTTGATCCAAATAACACTGCTTTAGTTTTTGCCAGCTAGCCCCCAATAAGTCGGAGAGGGGCGGGGTAATACAAGATATAAAAGATAAAAAAACAAGCGCCACTTCGTTTAAAAACAATGCTTACTACTAAAGCTTCAAGCTTATCAGGCAAACGAAGAAATAGATCTTCTACTAAAATATGGGCAACTTCCACTATTTTGGTCGTACCGTACATATATACTTACAAATGACGAACTGGAAAGTAATATTAAAATCATACAAATAAATAAATAATAAATAAATAAAACGCACGTAGTGAAATGTAAACGTTCTAAGTAGGGCTTTATTTTACTTGCAACTATTTTCTATTGTGCAGATAAAAAAAATGTAATGTTTCAATGAAAAAAAAAAAGGTGAATGGTGATTTGTATCACAGTTGGTTGTACTTAAAACTACCCTACAACAATTCCACTATTCGAGATCTCGTTTTATCCTTAAAATTAACATGCATGCATAAATTGTAAACACATTGAGTAAATATATACATATACATAAATAAAATGACACATAATACATACAAATTTAGACCAACATCCCACCATTCGCTGATCCACGGCTGTATGTTTAAAGCCTTGCTTAGGGGGTTTTCGTTTCACCCTTCGATATTTGGTTGTTTTGCTCCGACCCGGTATATGTATAGATGTAGGTACGGACACAAAGGGGAAGAACCTTCCAATTAAAATACACGGTCAGACGGGCAGGAACAAGAATACACCAACGAACAACAAAACCCAAAACAAAAAAAAGACCTACAAAGAAATCACCCTGTATATTGTATTATTTTTAAATATTTGAAGATTTTTACCTTTCTATAAACTGAAAGGTCTTTTACAATACAATTCCCTCAAGGTGACGGCTAGGGAAATAATAGTACCTAAAATAAAAAGACATTTGTGAGATTTAGCGCAACGAGGTTTTAACTAACAGAAGTTACCTAAATGGTTAGCACCAGAACCTAATCCGTCCAATTTGACGACCGATCGCACACAAATAACCAAGCGATCGTTCTGTTGAATGTGAGATTTATTCCGCTAAAGCGAATTAATATTTAAAACCAATTTCTAATTTATATCTCGCCCATTCAACTTCTCGTACCAAAAAGCCATTTTGTTACTTCACTCTACTATTGAGCAGGGAGCTCAAACGCGCAGGAGCGACTTCACGATAAACCGAAAGAAAGGGAAAACCAGTGACAACCAAACAACGGAGAAGCTTGGTTTTAAACAGTGACCATCAAACAAATAATGGGTTGTGAATTTCAACGTTATAATTCCCCCCTCAACTCCCAGTCGCGAAAACCCTTTCGCGGCTTAGCATAACCTAGCCTTGCTAAAATCTAACTTGCCCAAAATAAATTGAAAGAACAACCCACCAGGATGAAAAATACCCTGACCAGAAAAAACATGACACCAAAAATTAACACCAGAAAGGTGATCCAAAAAAAATCCAAAAAAACAACAAAGGACAAACACAAATTGGAGGTGGAGATAAGGAAAGAACAGAGGAACAAAAGGTTCCACCCCGAAGCATGAACAATGGTCGGGCAAGCAGGGTTCACTGCAAAGACGCGCTTCACACACGGTACTGGGCACAGTGGTATTCCACGTCGGGAAGGGACCACTGAGCAACTCCCAGTGCCCGAGGCTTGGCAACGACTCACAACAAAACCTACCAGCACGAACCACTGAACATGGCCAGCAAAAAGAACTGAACAGAGAGCCGCCGACATACTCTCTGCTCGCACCCAATGGAGGGTAGTGTAGAGGAAAAAAGAAGAAAAGAAAACAGAGTGAAAAAGAAGGGCTCGCCCGGACACATGTGAAGTGGGCAGATGGCAGAGCCACCGAGGAGCACAACTTCACACACGATGCGGGGCACTGCCAGTTCCAACGTCGTGGAGACTGAACAGCGCCAAACCCCCGCATCCGAGGTTCGGAAGCACTACTCAGCAACACTAACCACCCGGACACTACACACGTACCGTTTGAGACAGAGAACAAGAGAAGAAGAAACCGGGGGTTAAAAAGGGAGTTCAGCCCAAAGAAACCCAAAAGAACCACGGTCTTGGGGATCCAGCCCAAGCCGTGCTATTGCAAATATGGAGTCAAAATCGGTATAAGAAAGAAGGAGAAGGTAAAAAGGAGAAGAGAAATTGTCAAATCCGGTATACAAAAAAAATAGTTTGGCTAAGCCAAAACAAAAGTCGAAATTGCTATATCAAAACCCTTGGTATAAAAGCCAAAAATAGATACCTGCAAAACAAAGATCTAAATAAAAACTAATAAGCCCTAACAAGTCGACAGATATTAGGTCGAACTGAGCGTATCACTAAACGCTCCAAATGAGGACAGCCCCAACCATCGCTGAACTCTGTGGAACCCAAACCACCAAATGGTTCCCCCAAAAAGAAACAACCAAATGACCCTAATCTCCGACATGATTCGGAACATACTCTTTCAAATCTTTGGCATGAAATTTGCCGGCTTCCCTACCAAGTTCATCAGCTAAAATATAAGTCCAAGGAGACACCTTTTTGTGAATGGTAAAAGGACCAATATAACGAGGAGCAAGTTTATGTGAAAAATATTTACTCGCATCAGAAAGAGCAAAATTTTTCCTTAAAACTTTGTCACCAATAACAAATTGAGTATCTCGCTTACGTAGATCATAGTAACGTTTATTGCGATCAAAAGAAGTTTTTATTTTATTACGCACTACCTCAAAAACTCCCTGCAATTTATCAGGAATAACAGTAGCAGACGAACGATCAACTTGCAGATCTTGAACTTTATCAGATATTTTATGATCAGTGCCTTTTAAAATATGTTCCCTACCAAAAGTTAAGAAATAGGGAGTATAACCAGTAGTTTCGTGACGACCAGTTCTAAGGGCACACCCAATCTTTGTTAATTCATCTGCCCAAGAACGCTGATTCTCTTTAACATAGGAACGAATCATAGTTTTAACATTTCTGTTCGCTCTTTCTGTGGGATTTGATTGCGGGTGATAATGCGCATTAAAACGAATTTTTACAGAATAGCTACTACAAAGAGTGCGAAACTCACGACCAGTAAACTGGGCTCCATTGTCTACCAACACCAATCTAGGTACTCCAAAAACTAAGAAGACTTCATCTTCAATTCTTGAACAAACCATCTTCGCTGAACTATTCCTAAGAGGAAATAGCAAACAAAATTTACTAAAATAGTCCACGATGACTAAGACATATGAATAACCTTTTGTACTCCTCGGGAGAGGACCAATCAAATCTATACTGACCATCTGCCAAGGGCGATCAACAATTGGTTGCGGAACTAACAGTCCAGCAGGAGGTCTTAAATCTGGTTTACATTTTTGACAAATTTGACAAGTTTTAATATATCGAGCTACATCGGCTTGCATTTTTGGCCAATAATATTTGGGAGTTAATCTATGATAGGTTTTATATACTCCACCATGACCGGAAGTAGGATGATCATGTGCCTGACGAAGAATAGCAAGTCTATTTTCTTTAGGTACAACAAGTTTCCAAACGGTATCAGAATCATTTTCGGTTTTCATAGATTTATATAAACCTTCATTAGTAATACGCCATTGAGAAAACTTAGCAGGTTTAGCCCGAACCCTATCAACCATACTATTATACCACTTATCGGTTGAAACTATAACAGGCTCATCACCTGACTCAATACTGTCAAGAATCGGTACGGAACGTGATAACGCATCAGGTACCAAATGGTCTTTACCTTTACGATGGACCACCTGAAAGTCATATTCTTGGAGTCTCAAAGACCACCTAGCTAAACGACCTGTCGGGTTTTTTAAATTATGTAACCACACCAAAGAATAGTGATCGGTGATCACCGTGAAACGACGGCCTTCTAAATATGGTCTAAGTTTTTCTACGGCCCATAAAACTCCTAAACATTCCCTCTCAGTCGTAGAATAATTTCGCTCTTGACGAGTGAGAGAACGACTAAGGTAACATATTACACTTTCCTCGCCATCAATCTGTTGCGTCAAGACAGCACCTAAACCAAAACCACTACTATCGGTTTGAACAGTAAATGGCAACTCAAAATCTGGACAACGTAAAATAGGTGCCCTAACCAAAGCTTCTTTCAAAGTCCGCAAACTACATTCACACTCAGATGACCAATAAAATTTGACACCTTTCTTAAGAAGGGTTGTCAACGGCTGAATGATATCAGAAAACTGTGGTACAAAACGACGGTACCATGAAGTCAAACCTATCAGACTTCTAACTTCAGTCACATTCCGAGGAGGCTGAATATTCATAATGGCCTGAACTTTCTCAGGATCCACATGAATTCCCTTCTGACTAACTACATAACCTAAGTATCGTAGCTCAGGAACACAAAATTTGCACTTATCCGAACTTAAAGTGATACCAGCCAAAGACAATCGATTAAAAACCTCTCTTAATATTTCAATATGTTTTTCAAAACTATCTGTAACGATAACTATATCGTCCAGATACACCAAAACATATGGTTCCAAAGATGGACCAAGAACATTATCAATGAACCTTTGCCAAGTCGCAGGGGCATTATGTAACCCAAAAGGCATACGAGTAAACTGGAAAAGGCCACGATTGGGGATTGTAAAAGCCGTATATTTACGGGAATCCTCAGATAAAGGAATTTGCCAATAGGCAGACTTAACATCCAACGATGACAAAAATTTGGCATTTCGAAGTTTATCCAAAGTAGCACAGACATAGGGAATAGGATAAGCATCCTTCTCAGTCACACGATTAAGACGACGAAAATCTATGCAAAATCTGTAGGTCCCATCTTTCTTTTTGACCATTAGGACTGGGTTGGACCAGCCACTAGAAGACGGTTCAATGACACCTAAGCTCAACATACGATCAAGTTCTTCATCGATAAGACGTTGCATAAACGGACTAACCGGATAATATCTCTGCTTAATCGGTTCAGAATTTGTACGAATAACATGCTCAACCCTAGACGTACAACCTAACATCTCACTTGGAAGTGCTTTAGACTCATTCAAAATTTTCTCTAACTCCAATTTCTGTTCAAAACTAAGTGTAGAATTACTAAGAGGCATAACCTCAATAGATTCCAGTTCAACAGACGAATTGTCAGAATCTTTTACAAATCGCCAACTGCCTTGTCTCAAATTGGGAACAATACCCATAAGGTTCCAAAAGTCAATACCCAAGATCAAAGTCTGTGGAAGATCCGGAACTACCAAAATAGAAATAATATGCATTCGATCCTGAAGTTGGATCGGTACATCAACTTGACCAATGCTCTTCACAGTTTGACCATTTGCTACGCGACAATCAGTCGCTCCAAACTTAGATAAACCAGCACCAAAACCTAAACTACATAAAAACGACCAACCTGGTTTACCAACTATAGTCCGAGAAGCACCGGAATCTAAAAGACCTAACAAATCATGACCCAAAACTTTTATAGACAAATACGGGCGTTCATCTCCTTCAGCATGAGCAAGGATAAAATTTAATAATACAGTGGTTGCTTGAAAAGAAGACTCGGTACTAACACCACCCATTAATGCCGAGTTCAAACCGTTTCCCGAATTATTATCCCTAGGAGAACATTTCTTACAAGAAGTCTTAGTGACCCCCATTTCACCACAACCAAAACAACGTTTAATCAAGGGAGAAGAACATGCAGAACGCACGTGTCCTGTTTTCCTACAATTAAAACACAACCGTGATGAAACATCTGAAGCAGCACTACTGGAATTACTAGCAGTCTCAACAAAAGCTAAATCTGGCTCTAAGTCGGTTTTCCTTCTAGTTGGAGGAACATAACTGTCAGCCCTCAACCTTGAAGCTTCAAGTTGCCTACCAAATTGTAGTAAATCAGAGATAGAATTAATTTCTTTAAACGACAAATGAAATTGGTAAAATGGAGCTAAGTTCTTTAACAGTAATCTTAATTTAATCCCTTCAGAAAATTTTGTTGATAATCGGGAAAATAAATTATCCATAGCTACTAAATAAGTCCCTAGCGGTTCATTAGGACCTTGAGTCCTCCTACGAATTTCTTCTAAAAGCTTATCATCATAATCTAAAGGGAGATATTCCTCTTTCAAAAGTTTAACCAAAGAGTCCCAATCAGATACTTCATTTCTTCTAGACCTATAAAACAAAAGTGCTTGGTCTTTAAAAAGATCCAAAGCAGATGCAAATAACTGGGTCTTTGATACATTCCGAGCAATAGACAACTCATCCACTTTTTGCAAAAAAGCATTTAAAGAAATCTTAGATTCATGTCCTGCAAATTTATCAAGTCCCCATTTAAAGACCGGTACAGACTTCGGCTGACCACATTGAGGCTCAGGAGCAGCAAGTGTAGAAGAAGCTGCTGGGTTGCCCGCAGGAGAATTAACAATAGCTTCCCCAACGCTTAAACCTAACCCTAACTGAATAGCTACTTCATCAGTTAGCTGTGGTACTGAAGCTTTATCATGAATATCGCTCATTAATCCAAGAATGGATTGAATGAACTCGGCCCGCTTTGATGCAGAAGCCTCATCTTTGGCTTTCATCGCCGCAGCCCTACCTAATAGGTGACTTAACCTACTTTGCAATTTTTTATACGGATTAGAATCCACACTATCATCAAATGACTCCAAAGCCGTATTAAGTTCAATAAGAGCTGTAGAAATAGCATCTGAATCTTCTTCAAAAGTAAACGGATGAGCTGGTAACTCAAGTACGGACTGATCTTGTTCCATTTTCATCAACTGTCGAAGAGACTTTCGCATACTATCAACATTAGAGTCAGGAAGACCTCTAATAGCTAACTCATAAGATAGTTCTGATTTACTTAACCTATCTATATGGATCTTCCGTTCCATAATGAACTAATTAATAATCAAGGCTAACAAAACAAATAACCAATTTTATAATAAGATTAATAATCCATACTAATCAAATAACTTGTAACAAGAATACAACAAATTACAAAATACAATCCTGGAGTTGGTTCTTTATCCTAAATTACTAAATACTTAATCTATCAGGCAAAATATATTCCCCAAAAATATCCTAACATGCAAGAACAACAAATGGTTTTAACAAAGTGGAATTTTCAACAAAAGGCCCCACGTTGGGCGCCAATTTACTATAACCTACAGAAACACAAAGGCTATTTTTATATAAAGAAATACTTAACCAACCAAAATGTAGCTGTGCTGGAAGTATCAGCTTGATCCAAATAACACTGCTTTAGTTTTTGCCAGCTAGCCCCCAATAAGTCGGAGAGGGGCGGGGTAATACAAGATATAAAAGATAAAAAAACAAGCGCCACTTCGTTTAAAAACAATGCTTACTACTAAAGCTTCAAGCTTATCAGGCAAACGAAGAAATAGATCTTCTACTAAAATATGGGCAACTTCCACTATTTTGGTCGTACCGTACATATATACTTACAAATGACGAACTGGAAAGTAATATTAAAATCATACAAATAAATAAATAATAAATAAATAAAACGCACGTAGTGAAATGTAAACGTTCTAAGTAGGGCTTTATTTTACTTGCAACTATTTTCTATTGTGCAGATAAAAAAAATGTAATGTTTCAATGAAAAAAAAAAAAGGTGAATGGTGATTTGTATCACAGTTGGTTGTACTTAAAACTACCCTACAACAATTCCACTATTCGAGATCTCGTTTTATCCTTAAAATTAACATGCATGCATAAATTGTAAACACATTGAGTAAATATATACATATACATAAATAAAATGACACATAATACATACAAATTTAGACCAACATCCCACCATTCGCTGATCCACGGCTGTATGTTTAAAGCCTTGCTTAGGGGGTTTTCGTTTCACCCTTCGATATTTGGTTGTTTTGCTCCGACCCGGTATATGTATAGATGTAGGTACGGACACAAAGGGGAAGAACCTTCCAATTAAAATACACGGTCAGACGGGCAGGAACAAGAATACACCAACGAACAACAAAACCCAAAACAAAAAAAAGACCTACAAAGAAATCACCCTGTATATTGTATTATTTTTAAATATTTGAAGATTTTTACCTTTCTATAAACTGAAAGGTCTTTTACAATACAATTCCCTCAAGGTGACGGCTAGGGAAATAATAGTACCTAAAATAAAAAGACATTTGTGAGATTTAGCGCAACGAGGTTTTAACTAACAGAAGTTACCTAAATGGTTAGCACCAGAACCTAATCCGTCCAATTTGACGACCGATCGCACACAAATAACCAAGCGATCGTTCTGTTGAATGTGAGATTTATTCCGCTAAAGCGAATTAATATTTAAAACCAATTTCTAATTTATATCTCGCCCATTCAACTTCTCGTACCAAAAAGCCATTTTGTTACTTCACTCTACTATTGAGCAGGGAGCTCAAACGCGCAGGAGCGACTTCACGATAAACCGAAAGAAAGGGAAAACCAGTGACAACCAAACAACGGAGAAGCTTGGTTTTAAACAGTGACCATCAAACAAATAATGGGTTGTGAATTTCAACGTTATAGAGTGTGCTATCTTTACAGAGAATCTGGTAGCTATTCACATGGAGAAACTACAAGTCCACTATGATAAGCCGATATATATTGGTTTCTGTGTGCTAGATCTGGCTAAGCATATAATGTATGACTTTTATTATAATCATATTAAAAAAATATATGGAAACAAGGTCCAGCTGCTGTACACAGATACCGATTCGTTAATTCTGCTGACGTATACAGACGATTTTTATGAAGACATGAAGAAATATTTGCACAAGTATGACACATCAAACTTTAAGGCTGATAATCAATTTGGAATTCCGAAGAATGAATCCATAATTGGTAGAATGAAGGACGAATATGCGGGTAGAATTCTCTGGGAATTTCTGGGAACGGGGGCAAAAGCGTATGCTGTAGATGTTGAGGGCCTGCTCACCAAAACAGCTAAAGGTGTCCAGAAGGAAGTTATCAAGAAAGAACTGGGTTTGAAGGATTATAGAAATGTGGTATTACGCAATATAGATATTTATAAACATGTTCAATCTTTCCGTTCATATAACCACCAACTTTATACAGAATTAAAAAATAAAGTAGCGTTATCATGGAAAGATGATAAACGATATATTATCGCTGGTGGTAACGGTGATACCTTAGCTTGGGGAAATTATAGGATTTCTAACTATTGATTAGAATTTCTTTTCCCTAGAACCCTTCATTGTATTTTTAACTATGAAAATTTGGATACTAGTTAAGTGTTCATGTATAACTTGTATTGTATAAGTGTGTATATAAACCCTCTACCTATGTAATTATTTTATTTAATCTATAATTGTATATTTGATATGTATAAATACCTTATCTTGGGAAAATTAAAGGATTTCTAACTATTGATTAGAATTTCTTTTCCCTAGAACCCTCCATTGTTTTTAACTATGAAAATTTGGAGACTAGTTAAGTGTTCATTTATAACTTGTATTGTATAATTGTGTATATGTAATTATTTTATTTAATCTATAAATTGTATATGTGATATGTATAAATACCTTAGCTTGGGGAAATTAAAGGATTTCTAATAATGATAATTTGGAAACTAGTTAAGTTTACATGTATAACTTGTATTATATAAGTCTGTATATAAACCCTATACCTATGTAATTATTCTATTTTTAGTTTATGAATTGCATATGTAGTATGCATAAATATATGATATAAACCTTTATACTATGTTGTATCATTTAAGATCTTACTATCTCTAATATGTTAATAATAAAGAAAGGGAATGAAAACGATTCATAAACGTAGAAGCAGGGTGAGTATTAAGATATATTTACCCCTGGTCTGATTTATAGCATTTAATTCAAGCCCTCTTTCATATTTTTTCTCTTGTACGCCCCTGTATGAGAACGATAGCTGTATGTTAGCCTATGTGTTATTATTAATCAGCAGCGAGGCAACCGCCAAATTTTTCAAATTAACCCCTTTCAACGCTCCACCGGGCCGTCGCACCCCGGTCCACTAGGCCGCGCACCAACGCACCAACCCCCCACCCGGCCACGCAACACCGCGACAAATTTTTCTAATTAACTCGGCCCGTCCGGCCGCGTTCACGCGCACGCCTACATCTTGCGCCATGTGTGACGCAACAACCCCTTTTTTCTTGCGCCAACAGCTTTCTCTCTCTCTCTCCCTCTCTCTCTCTTGACCACGACACGAGCCATGACATTTACTCTTTTTCCCGCCAACACACGCCCCACTGCGACATCTAGCGACACATGCGACAACCTCTTTTACCCGGCAACTCTATCCGACCAATCACGGACAAGCATCACATTCGCCTTTTTCCCGCCTAAACACTTATATGTTAGCGTGTATATGTGGTTGCCTACCCGAGGGTTAGCGTGTATATGTGGTTGCCTACCCGAGGTGTGGAGGTGTGGGCCCAGAACCGGCCATCTACCCCTACTCATCTAAACAGTCATGGCAATCAAGTGTCTTAGTTAACATCTTTGGAACATAGCCAGCTATATATGTAACAATGTTTTCTTCTACCATATCCAACGTTAATTTTATAGGCAGAATGTCATAATCATGATCTTCAATTTCATCTAGGTCCAAATCATAAAGCCTATTCGTGGTTACATTGATGTTAGAAATTGTTTTACATTTTTTATCTGAAGCTAAAATACATGTATTATCCAAAACTCTACAGTTGCAGCTTCGTCCTTCAACATTCGTATGCAAGAGTAGTCTTCTAAAGGAATGTATGAATTGACATGCAGAGGGATTGTTATTCCACCCATTTCTGCTTCTAAAATACACCATTATAAACATCAACATATGTATGATACCTATAAACATCATACAAACCTGATGCAACAGAAGAATTGCTCGAGATGGTCTTGACTGAATTAAAAAGTTAAAATATATTTCAATTTGTCTGTGGTAAGGTAATCATCTATAAGGCCTAATACAGAAGTTATTGTAATTGCAAAACCAATGATAGGAGTTTTTTACATGTGTTTCTTAATAATGTACCATCCTCTAAACTTAAATGCAATAGAAACTCACGAGCTTCAGGCAAAAAATCCTTCCATAAGCAGTGATTTATCTTACGTAAAGGTGAGTTATAAACTTTTGCAAAAGGGTTACGTGAATTAAATAAATCAAATAAATTATTTATTAGCATTATAAACATCTCTGTTGCAGCAGAATCATGAAATTGTTCATGTTGAATATCTTTGCGTAAAAATGTTAAACTATCAGCCACGCTACGACTTAATGTTTGTGCAGCCAGACTTACCTAAAACAAAAATACTCCTTAAAGTTCATTCGTTTTATAATATATTTCAACTTACCTTCATCTTTTGTTGAAACCACTCTATGTGGGCTCTACGAAGTCTATTACCAATGTTCAATGTAATTTTTTGCTGAATTTCATGAAGAGCAGTTACATACCTCCAGGAAACTAACTCTTTAGATTGTGTCACAAGTGTTCCAACAGTTGCAAAATTATTTCGTATCAATTTCAACATATGGCAAACGTCGAAAATTGCATACACTTTCTTTCCTGTGATAGGATGTGGAAAATAAGATTTTATATTAGACAGATCTGTCCAGTCACAACCTAATTCTTTAAACATTGTGAAATGGGCTGCCGGTCCATCACAAGTTACAGAAATTACTTCAACTCCTACTTCATGCAAACGTGTCAATGTTTCATTAATGATATTAGCTCTTTCTAAACCAGTTAAGCTTTTGATAAAAAAGTATGCTATAGGTAGTTTCCAAGAAGATGTGTGGGAAACAATCATAATAACAAATGCTTCCCATGCGGGTTCTAAATCTCCATTGGAATTCCCATATCTATGTAACCCCAGACTTTTTTTCCATCAAATTCTAGTTTCTTTTTTATTGCCATCTCGTCAAACATTAGGCTGCATATTAAGGGTTCAGAATCTTTGCTCATCTCTCGCAAAAGGTCAAAACATACTTTCTGAAATCCAGGTTGGCAATTTACAGCTCCATACCATTTACGCAAGGTACTCGGATGAGGAAGAGCAAACGAAAATGTTTCCCTTACATAATCATAGGCTTTAGAGCTGTAAAACTGTAAAGTAATTGTAGAGTATTGCATACATGTTTAAAGTGTTGCATACACACTATTGTACCATCCTGTATATAATCCATCTTGTAAATAAAAGTTAGTTCAACTCAAGCCTCGTTTCAATACACAACATGGCGCAGTCATGTGTTACGAATTAATTTAAAATACAAGTAATAGTAAGTGTTAAGAAATAAAAATAAATGAATATGGATACACGAAGTCCGATACAACCACTGAATTTAAAAGGTAATATGGCTGAGAATTGGAAAACTTGGATACAACGGTTTGAAATATATTCTACAGCAACAGAATTAGACAGCAAACCTGAAAAAACACAATGTGCACAACTTCTCCACTGCTTAGGGGATGACGCCATTGCAATTTACAATACCTTTGTTTTTAGTGATACCGAAGACAACAAAATTAAACCATTAAAAGAAAAATTTAAAAGTTATTTTACACCAAAAAAAAATTTAACGTACGAGAGGTATAAATTTTTTACATCAAGACAGGAACAAAGTCAGAAGATTGAACACTTTGTCACCGGCTTAAAAAATAGAGCTAATCAATGTGAATTTGGTGATGCAACTTTAAAAAATGATTTAATTAAAACGATGATAATTATTGGAATCAAGGATGAAGCGCTACGTGCAAAACTCCTGGAAAACGAAGACAAAAACATTGACCAAGTAATTGAATGCTGTATATTAACTGAAAATTCCCGCCACAATTTACGCATGATGCAAGATCAGGAAGGATCGCATAGTAATGGAGGAGCAAGCGAGATAGATGCCATCAAGCGAAAACAGCAGGTGCAACACGACCGCATGCAACACCGACGCCAACGGTCCACGTCACGGACAAGGGGAATATATACAACGAACGCCGCCACAAACCCTCGCGCCACAGGTAATACAAAACAAATTAAACGATGTACCAAATGTGGACGAGACCACTTAATCAATCACTGTCCAGCATATGGAAAATTATGTAATGTATGTAAAATTCCAAATCATTTTTCAAATGTGTGTAAAAGTAAAAACAAACGAGTTAATCAAATTAATCAAAATGTAATTGATAAAACTGAACAAATGTTAATTGTAGATAAAATTTATTCAAATGATAATTACACTTACTGCATGATCAATTTACCTATAAATAAAAATTCGAATTCTGTAAGTTTTAAAGTTGATACAGGGGCTAGTGTTAATATAATTTCTTTACATCAATTACACCAATGTGAATTTAACTTGAAGAAAATTCAAAAGTCAAATGATAATTTGTTAACATATACAGGTGAAAAGATACCGATTGTAGGTAAATGTTACTTAGATTTAAAATTTAATGAAAATCATTTAACTAATGTAGAATTTTATGTAGTAAATGAACAGAAAGTATCAATTATAGGTTTAACTAGTTGTATACAGTTAGGAATACTTACTTTACATGATGATGTAAATTTGAAGACAATTAATTTAATAACAAATGATGAAAATAATTATCAAACCTTTATTCAGCAACACAAAGCAACTTTTGAAGGTATAGGAAAAATAAATAAGCCTTATCATATCGAAATTAAAGAAAATAGTACTCCGGTTGTAAATCCAGTAAGAAATGTGCCTTTCGCACTCCAAAATCAATTTAAGTTATGCTTAGATGATCTAGTCAAATCAAATATAATCAAAAGAGTAAATGGTAGTACAGATTGGGTTAATTCTTTTGTCTTGGTTAAAAAATCTGATAATTCTTTACGTATCTGTCTAGATCCTAAGAATCTAAATGAAGCTATTAAAGATTCTAAATATAAATTACCTAACATAGATGAGATTTCTTCTAAATTAAACGGCTCTAAAATTTTCACTAGGCTAGATGCAACAAGTGGATTCTGGTCTATACCCTTAGATGAAGAATCTAGTAATTTGTGTACTTTTGGCACTCCATTTGGTCGATATAGATTTCTACGAATGCCCTTCGTGATCAAGATAGCCAGTGAAGTTTTTCAAGAATATTTCTCCAACATATTTTCCATCGAAGGAGTAGAGATCTATATAGATGACATATTAGTTCATGGGCAAACAAAAGAAGAACATGATAGCAGACTTAAAAAAGTATTCGACATTGCTTTGCAAAATAATATCAAATTCAATTTAAAGAAATGTCAATTTGGACTACAGGAGGTAAAATATTTAGGTTTTAAATTTTCCGCAAATGGAATTACTATTGATGAAGAAAAAGTAGAAGCAATTCAAAAAATGCCTGCTCCAACAAATAAAAAAGAGGTGCAAATATTTCTAGGCATGGTTACATATGTTAGTAGGTTTATAAAAAATTTATCAGAATTAACAAAACCCTTACGGGACTTACTAAAACACAATATTCATTTTGATTGGGGTAAACATCAAGATGAAGCCTTTCAAAAATTAAAATCACTGGTCATATCTGAGCCAACATTAAAATATTTTGATCCAAACGAACCCATTATAATTTCGGTTGACGCCTCAAATCATGGAATAGGAGCAGTATTACTTCAAAATAATTCTCCATGTGCGTATGCCTCTAGAGCTATGACGGAAACCCAACGTAGGTATGCTCAAATAGAAAAAGAATTACTTGCCATTTGTTTTGGTCTTCAAAAATTTTATCAATATGCCTATGATAGACAAACTATAGTCGAAACTGATCACAAGCCACTTATCTCTATTATCAAAAAACCCTTAAATTCTACTCCAGCCAGATTACAACGTATGCTTTTATCTTTACAAAGATTTGATATAAAATTAATATACAAACCAGGTAAAGATTTAAAGATTGCAGATGCATTATCAAGAATCAACATAAATCAACCGTTACATGATTTAAATTTTGATGCTCAAGTTTGCGTAATTCAAAATAAAATTGATATTTCAGACGAAAGAACTAAACAACTAGTATTGGCAATTGAAAATGATGAAGAGTTAAAAATAATTAAACATTATATAGAAAATGGTTGGCCGAAAAATTTAAATAAAACTCCAGTTAATCTTAAACATTATTACAAATTGAAATCAGAGATAACGCAATCTGAAGGTTTAATTTATTTAGGACAAAAAATTATAATTCCTAAATCATGGCGTAATAAAATTTTAACTGATATTCATACAGGCCACCTAGGGATAAAAAAGTGTATAGCTAGAGCAAACTGTGCTGTCTATTGGCCTAATATCAATTCAGACATTGAACAAATAGTAAATAAATGTGAAATCTGTAACAAATATTCTAATTCAAAAAGAAAAGAACATATGATTCCTCATACAATCATTGATAAACCTTGGCAAAAAGTAGGTATTGACATTTATGAGCTATATGGTCAAAATTACTTAATCATAGTAGATTATTACTCAAAATTCCCTGAAGTATTAAATCTTAACAATAATCTAACAACCGAAAACGTTATAAACAAATTGAAATCAATATTCGCCAGACATGGCATACCAAAAATTGTAATTTCAGATAGTGGAAGACAATTCACTAGTCAAAATTTCCAAAAATTTGCAAAAGAATGGAACTTTGAGATAATAAATGCATCTCCGCACTATCAACAATCTAATGGTCTTGCAGAAAGAACCATTCAGACTTTAAAGAAAATGATAAAAAAATGTATTGATGACAAAAATGACATATATTTAGCTCTTCTAGCTTTCAGGAATACCCCTGCATTAAATAGTACATATTCACCATCACAAATTCTTATGTCTAGATATCTACGAGATAATCTCTTATTTGAAAACAAAAAGTTAATTCCTAAATTAATAGATAAATATAAACTCAAACAAACATTAACAAGTCAACAAGACAAAAGTATTACCAATTACAACAAAAAATGTGTACGATTTAGTGATGAGTATAAACAAAATGATATGATCTGGTATCAAGATAATCCAAAAAGTATTTGGAAAAAAGAAAAAATTATACAAAAAATTAGAGATAGAACCTATAAACTTGTAAGGGAGGATGGAAGGTGCATAATACGAAACACACATTATATTAAACATCGTAGAGATCCCGATATGCACATTCCAACTTCTTATTCAAGATATGTAGCATCTGATATATTAGAAAATAAGGTAATGAGCATGAGTGAAAATAATAACAGTGAAGTTAGTAATAATTTAAATAATGAAAGTGAATAAAGTGCATTAAAAAATCAATATAGTGCATCAAATGAAAACTGCATGACTGATAATGCAAGCACATCAAGCAAACGTATTGCAAGAATTCCTACACGATATCAAGACTATCACATGTATTAGATAAAGCTGTGTAGTTTATACATTAATTTTTGTTATACAATTTAAGTTAATTTGAAAGTTTTTTATTTTATTAAAAAGAGAGATGTAGAGTATTGCATACATGTTTAAAGTGTTGCATACACACTATTGTACCATCCTGTATATAATCCATCTTGTAAATAAAAGTTAGTTCAACTCAAGCCTCGTTTCAATACACAACAGTAATAGCAAATTTTTGTAACGAAGGTGAAAATGTCTCTTTTGTAATTGACACTTTATTAATATTTTTGATGTATCTTTCAAATATAGTTTGGGGAACACCTAAAAATATTCATTAAGTTAATAAAAGAATTCCGCTAAAATACAAAGTTACACTTACTTTCAGCAGTTCTGCTTAAATGATCTAATGCATCTTGTGACAAAAATCGCTGCTCTTCAAGGCGAGATATAATTATTTTCAAAGATGTAATCTTTTCTTTTAAATGTTCAATGGATTTTCGAGCGAAGTAAAGTTTCTTAGATGTTAATGTTAATTTTCGCCTGGTCTCCAGGTATTGTTTCTCGAGTTTTCCAGGGCATATACTATAATAGCAATGTTAGAATATATATTACATAAATAATTTGTGTTATATAATGATTTACCTATAGTTATGAAGTCTGTGAATAAACTTTACCCGTTTCCTTTTGGTAGAACTGGATGTTGAGCTTGACGATTTTATTTCGTTTGGCATCATGTCATTTGCTCCAGTCTTTTTGCTGTTATTTAATCAGTATTAGAAAATTATTTTAAATTATGTAATTATAATTACCTTCTTTTATTTTGTTCAGGGCTAGAAGCCGTTAAAGTGCTGCTACTACTTAATCGTCTTTTTCGTATACCTGAAGTTCCTGGTGAGTCATTTGTCAACACCTTATTTTCTGTAAGTGTGCTTGGCATAAAAAATACATCATCAGTAGTGGGAGATGGCGGGTTCTGGCGCCACATCTCCACACCTCTAGCAGGCAACCATGCATACACGCGAGCATATGGGATAATGTATAGTTACTCTCATAGAGGGGATGCAATTATTTACGATATAATGCATAATATTATATATTAATTACATAAATATAATTACCCTAATTAAATTTATTTGTTCCAATTAAAAACGCTTAACGTTATTATCAAAGATTGAAATTAAAAATAATATAATCAAAGAATTTTAGGCAGGCAACCATGCATACACGCGAGCATACGGGCTAATATACGGTTATCGTTCTCATACAGGAGCGTACAAGAGAAAAATATGAAAGGGGGCTTGAATTAAATGCTATAAATCAGGTCAGGGGTAAATATTTCTTAATACTCACCCTGCTTCTACGTTTATGAATCATTTTCATTCCTTTTTATGCAAACGACGCGTGATCTAATTAATATTCAAATCAGGCGTGAATTAATCTAATTAACATGCGCGAATTAAATGATTGAAAACAATGCAGTGTTTGGTTTTCGGCAGACTAGTTTAGTATTTTCTTTACTTAAGAGCTAATATTTATTTTAATAACATTTTCATTTCAACCAAGATCTCAACCTAGAAAATTTTTTAAATAAACGCATTCAATTTACATAAGAATGTTTAAATAAGTATACTCTAAACAAAATTGAAAACATTTTATATTAATTACATGAATCTAATTACCCTAATTAAATTTATTTGTTCTAATAAAAACGCTTAACGTTATTATCAAAGGTCGAAATTAAAAAGGTCCCCCTATACACGGTCCAGCGTGCAATATTACCTCGTATACGGATCAAATCTACATATTACATTATGATTGATACAATCGTCCGGGAGGGATCATAACGATTTTATAATAAAGACATCTCATCTCTCTCTCTCTCATAAATTTATTTCAAAATAAATCTTATGTTGTCATTATACAATCAAATATACAAGCTGCCTCTAAACGCTTACTGTCAATCAACTGTCGGATTATCTCTATGGCATTTTGACCTGTTTAAATCCTAACGTCATAAACAACTTTCACTAATAAAAATAAATATTTTTATAATAATAATTAATTAACATATATTGATAATGAATTCGAATAAGTTCCTGAAACACTCTAAATAGAATACGACTAACAAGGCCCGCATTTAACCGCTATTTTTCCCCGTTTTAGGTTTAACTACATGTCGACACTCTAACTTTTGCAATATCTTATAGTAAAGAATATTATTCTCAATCAGGATGACTGTTCACATCGAGCATGTCATTTTCTATATCTCATATGCATATAACTTTTGAACTACAGACATTCCTAAAATATAAATCTATTAGTCATATCATTTAAAATGTGTAACATAATTAACATTATGTTATCAGAACTTGGATCTATGAGGATTATCTCTACGCCAACAAGAAACCTCGAGTAAAATGTATTGTCTCATCCGAAGGCCGTCAACTATTTCTTATCATAACACCATTAAGTTCAAAACAATGCAAATATAATTACTTTCAATATAGTCACTTGTTTAGTATTACATATTTCTTCGGAATGAAGGCCGATTACATCCCTATCTCATTAGATTACTTCAACCCCCAGTATTATTATTAATGTTTGAATTACGTAATGAAATTCAATGTTTACAGTCTGAAGATGTAATCTTTTAATATTTAAAACTATAAACGTTTAAAATTCACACACTTTAAAATACGTTAATCTTTTCAATATGTGATAATAAAAACAACAGACAGCTGACATCACAATCAAGACGTCATGTTTTTACCTTACCAATCTCATTTTTCATATAAATTAATAGATATGATATCCATTATCTCAACAAAATCATTAGCAAAGACGTGTTTTACCGTGCCTGTTCATATCGAGCATTTCATTTACTATATCTCATCTGCATATAACATTTCAACTACAGACATTCCTAAAATATAAATCTATTAGTCATAACATTTATCCTTCTTAAATGATACAACATAGTATATTGCAATTCAATATGGTTTATTCAACTATTTTCACAATACATAGCATATGCAATTTTAGATTTGGATAATTATACATATACAGATTTATATCATATAATTAACATATCACATATGCAATTTATAGATTAAATAATCAAATAAATCCCTGAAAACACTCTAAATTGAACACGAATAACGAGGCTTGCGTTTAACCGCTATTTTTCTCTTTTTAGATTTAAAAGTTATTAGATTAACTGAAAGAATATATTTTAAAATTGAAGGCTTATAATTATTGTTCATCAGCTGCTGCGACCTTCTGCTGGTTTTGTTACGAGATTTGAATCATTAATAACACCGAATGACAATAGTTGAAAGCGTTAGATTGAAAAAGGGAGTTTTAAAAGAATAAAACCTTTTGAATGTTGCTGAATAATTATTCCTTGTTTAGGTCTAAACGAACCATACTACGTAGATGATGTATCAAACTTACCGGTACAAAGCACAGACGAGGTAGCATCACCCATGATTACAATCAAATACCCCGATGAATTAACAATGAGCTTATATACCCTCTACAGGTGTTACCGAGAAGACGATGTAAAGATGCGCCAATAAATTTAAGAATTTGGGGTAGTTTCCCTAGGAACCTGCGAAAAAAATATTAAAGATTATAGTATGCAAGATAGTTAAAGAAATGATGCTTTTTAGCTAGACAATAAAGGTTTGCTGAGTTTATATACCTTATAAGTTACTTCTATTAACAAGTTATGAACTATCAAATACTATTAGTCAAAACTGTCTGAACAACCACATTTACTATCAGCCAGTATGAAGTATGAATACGAAGGCGTATAAATTCGCATATAAACAGACATTAATCAATACAAATCATTTAAACGATCACAGATAAACACATACGTTTGCCTACTATAAATATATTCAAACTACTCATACATACTATAAACATGAGGAGCAGGACTATGAAACCATATAAACAGATACAAACATAGTAATCCATATGAATACATATAAATACATACATATAAACACGTAAGTACACATACTATAAAATAATATATTTAACCGCATGCAATCATGTAAACGGATGCAAAGTATGAAAACGAAGATATACTAACACATACAAAACAGATATTATTATAAATAGCCCATAATAGAATAGAATAGAAGTTAAAACGGGTATTATTTACATTTACATTTACTGCGGTAGCAATGCAAATTTGCTTTTAAATATATTTTAAATTGACATACATTATCAGAAAAGAATTTTAATATCAAGCAACCGCTAGTTGAAAAAACTAAGCAACAGTACAAGGACTACAGTAGTTCTGAAAAAATTTACAATTAAAAGAATTAGATTAGATGTCTAGGTCAATCAATCATTACTTCTCAATATTTTAAACTGAAAATTGGAATCATCTGAAACCGCATGAAATTTTAATTGTACGAATAACTCGTTCAACTATTGAAGTCTTAATCACGGAATACGTAGAGTAATGATTTATGTAGTATTCTTTCGTTAACTTTAACTCGATATATACAAATTCATATATGAGAGAAATGTTATATAAGTCAATACAGCCCTATAACTATCATTTATCGAGCTATACAAAGAGATTTATATCTACGCTAAACTAAAGATTAATAGAAGTAATGCATTCCTTATATCATAAGATAACGATAAAACACATGATTATTCTTAGACTAAGGTCTAATTTAGGTAGTCAAATTGTAGGTAATCGAATTGTAGGTACATATCATGATATGATATCGTACAATTATATTCTAGTAAGAATTGTAATAGAGTCACTGATATAAATAACAACATTCTTTATCACGATCATCTATCATTATCATAATCATCTAATGTTATGCAGAGTCAGCATCTAGCTCCTAAGTTCGTATATGCGAGAATCGGTATTATATAACACACACATCAGTCTACATTCATCGTTCTAATATTGATAGGAACTTTCTAGAATCTATAAAGTTGTACTACATATATTCAACTAATTTGAATATACGATAACGGGTACTCATTATACTTCTATGCACACAATCGATGTATCAGTACACTCCAACCACGTGATCAAGATTGTAGTATTCAAATCAAGCTTCCTAGCCTCTATACAAGTATTCTAGAACACAGAGTATTCATCACTAAACGTTTATGAATAATAATAATTTGTAACCATTTTCGATACCTTCAAAATATAAGTCTATGACATATGTTTGTAATACGTCTTTATAACTTTGAAATACAGGGTAGTTACCTCTTGCAATATGTACAGTTACGAGAACCCTGAAGACTTAACTTGGAGAAATAAGTCAGATAAATATTTTACTTTTATTGAAACGATAACTTTGCATACTAATATATGAAAATAATATAATGTATATCGCCTGATAAATAAAATTGAAATTATTCTTATTCTTTTACAATGAAATTTGTTTTGAAAAACACGATGAAGCGTTATGTATATTAATGCAGGAGTTCTGTTAAAGGCATTCGTTATTTAGAGATTCGCTTATAAGTATACTATCTATTTAGCTGATTCAATAAAAATTTCGTTATTTTTAAAAATTCCTAACAAGGGTTCAAGGTTCTTTGTCTGTTTTAGAATATTCAAAGACAATATATGTATAAATTATCGTGAGACTCCTGCTGTATATAAAACGCCATATATAAAATTAGAGATAAAAATTTATCCTGTGTATTGGTGAATACTCAAATATTCACGGAAATATAACAATCGGTACATATGACGATACTAATCAGTCTGACGTGGAATATATATATTTTATATTATACAAACGGAGAGAAAAGAATAGGTACAATCGGATTATGAATAACAGGCTCACAATGATTATTATAAACATCTTAACAGAATAAAAAGGGCGATATGAATATAACTTATAGGATTTAATCAAACTAGAAAAATATCGATATATATCCTGCGTTGAGAAAGTAATTATACTATACAAGCATCCAGTATGTAAAGTAAAAGGAATTAGACTCAACTATGATGTACTGAAACTCATCAACGATCATCTTTTATCCCGATGACGTTATAGGGTGACATTATGAAGTCGTACTAATATATGAAAATAATGTACTGCCTGATAAATAAAATTATTCTTTTACAGTGAAGAGTGTTTTGGGGAAAACCTTAATGTAGCTGCTGAGCTCTGCTAGCCAGCTTCACTTATAAGTTCACATCACTTAACTGATTCAATAAAAATTTCGATATTTAAAAATTCCTAACATGGATAGCTTTATCTGTTTTAGAATATTCAAAGGCAGTATATGACAATAAATTATCGTGAGACTCCTGATCTATACAAAACGCCTTATATAAATTAGAGATAAAAAATTAAACCTATGATATATGGTGAAAATGCAAATATTCAACAATTCTAACCCCAATTCTTCTACTTTTCTAGACGTAATGTAATTTTGAACTGATTTCTAACCTTTTTCGTTATATCTACTACCCTTGTAAACGATTTCTACATATGCCTTCTTACTGTATATAATTTTGCCCCATGTAGATATTCGTCGTATCTATAGTAAACTCATATTTTAACGTTATTTTACAATATATCATCCATTTTCAATGATTTCGAAATACGCAGATATGTAATAATATACTATATACTCTTGTAGGATATTCATCGTTGAATATAGTAAACTTGTATGATTAATATTAATTTGTAATTATTTTCAGCACCTTCGAAATATATATATCTTTAACATATGTTATATGTTTTGTAATACATCTTTATAACTTTGAAACTCTACGTGATTTTCTCTTACAATATCTATAGTTATGAGAACCTTGAAGACTTAACCTGGAGAAATAAAACAGATAAATATTTTACTTTTTATTGAAACTAGTTAACTTATATTCTAACATACATATTCGAAACTAGACAACTTATATTCTAACATACAAATGTACAACAACAAAATAGAAAAGTATACTTGAGGGTAACATTTTGTATAACCATTATCTTTTATTCTATAATACCTTCTTCTTTAAGCTCAGAAATAATTGAAATAATCTCATCATAGTTTTCTAAACTACTGCTACCCCTCTGTTTTAAGGTATACAGTAGACGAAGCCTGTCGACAAATTGATTCCAATACGGCGTTTTGTTTTTTAGAATTTGAAATTGGTAGCTTGAGGTTAGAGCCTACGAATACATTTTTAGGACAGAACGTAGGGAGCTGAGTAAGTACAAAACAACATACTTTTATACAAGAACGTTTATTGATACGAATAGCTTCGACATTACTTAAAACATAATACATAACTTATATATAATATCTATTAAAATAGTACATTTCGTATACACTAATAATGATACTACATACCCGACTATAAAGTAAACATGGTAAGTATAACAGCAGTTTAAAAGAATAGATAGTAAATATAACGATATCTAATTATTTTGTACTGATATAAAAATCCGCGGATCGACTGATGCTGCGTCTAGTCCTGTTCAATTAAGGGTGACGGTCTAAGCTAATGTCATACAAAACATGCAAAAGTTTGATAAAATACATGACTGCATGCTCATTTTATGTCAGCACTTGATAAAAATAATTGTAGTACATTTGTATATATTCTTTCACTCTGCAGGAAGTCTTTTAAATAGATGAAATATATAATTTTGTATTTAGTAAATTATAAGGTTAGTGCGAGAGATTAACGATCCCTGACCGAAGGGTTAAGGGCTAAGGTTAAGGGTTAAGGTTGAAGCATGAAGGGTTAAGGGTGAAGGGAGAAGGGAGAAGGGAGAAGGGAGAAGGGTGAAGGGAGAAGGGTGAAGGGAGAAGGATGAAGGGAGAAGGGAGAAGGGAGAAGGGAGAAGGGAGAAGGGAGAAGGGAGAAGGGTGAGGTTTCGTCGTGATAGAGCAGAAGCAGAACATATTTATCGTGATACTCATAAACAGGTTATATCTCCTCTGGAAACTATTGTCGAATCAGTTAGCAGTTTAAAAGAATAGATAGTAAATATAACTATATCTAATTATTTTATAAAATACTATGTTAACTAAGAGATTATATACAGAATATATACGCCTGTATTCGACCTCTAGAGGGTTCATAAGACTAGACTAGACCAGACCAGACCAGACCAGACTAGACCAGACCAGACCAGACCAGACCAAACCAGACCAGACCAGACCAGACCAGACCAGACCAGACCATAACAGACCAGACTAGACTAGAGTATAGATGATAGACTGTAAAATCATGAACAATTATACCACCTGTAATATAATAGAGCTTACTTCATATTTTAAAATTAGTGGCTGAATCTAATTATTACGGAAATTCAATTGTAGAAACTGAAGATGTAATCTTTAAAACATCTAAAGTTAGAAGTTTTTAGTAGTCAGATTAGATTAATAGAGGGTGTTATAATCAAATCGTTTTTAGAAACTATTTGTTTTGTAAGATTGGCGCCGTAAGGAAAAACAACATAGCTGTAGTCTTGATTTTGAAATTGAGATAGCTCGGGACAAAACGATGAATACAAAGTTTAGAAGTTTATTTCAAAATTCTGCAATAAAAAACATTAATTCTTCTTTACTTTACTTTAAAACCCAAAATTGCATGATAAATCAATATAATATTAATATAAATAATTAAATTAAATGAAGCAATCTAGGTTAGACCCCCAAAAAATTATATTAAGGTTATAGATTTTACACTCCGGTTGTTGCAAAGATTCAAGAATCTCTATTAAGATTAGTTCATAAAACATTTATTAGGTTAGAGCATGTAGCTACTTACAAAAAAAAATCTCTATTAAGATTAGTTCATAAAATATTTATTAGGTTAGACCATTGTAGCTACTTATAAAATCGTCATTACCATTCCAAAAACTTACATATAATATTAGTTGGGTTACAGTCTACGAATATATTTTAGGTTAGATTTAGATCGCGATATTCTGTATATAATCTCTTAGTTAACATAGTATTTTATAAAATAATTAGATATAGTTATATTTACTATCTATTCTTTTAAACTGCTAACTGATTCGACAATAGTTTCCAGAGGAGATATAACCTGTTTATGAGTATCACGATAAATATGTTCTGCTTCTGCTCTATCACGACGAAACCTCACCCTTCTCCCTTCTCCCTTCTCCCTTCTCCCTTCACCCTTCTCCCTTCACCCTTCTCCCTTCTCCCTTCACCCTTCTCCCTTCTCCCTTCTCCCTTCTCCCTTCACCCTTAACCCTTCATGCTTCAACCTTAACCCTTAACCTTAGCCCTTAACCCTTCGGTCAGGGATCGTTAATCTCTCGCACTAACCTTATAATTTACTAAATACAAAATTATATATTTCATCTATTTAAAAGACTTCCTGCAGAGTGAAAGAATATATACAAATGTACTACAATTATTTTTATCAAGTGCTGACATAAAATGAGCATGCAGTCATGTATTTTATCAAACTTTTGCATGTTTTGTATGACATTAGCTTAGACCGTCACCCTTAATTGAACAGGACTAGACGCAGCATCAGTCGATCCGCGGATTTTTATATCAGTACAAAATAATTAGATATCGTTATATTTACTATCTATTCTTTTAAACTGCTGTTATACTTACCATGTTTACTTTATAGTCGGGTATGTAGTATCATTATTAGTGTATACAAAATGTACTATTTTAATAGATATTATATATATAAGTTATGTATTATGTTTTAAGTAATGTCGAAGCTATTCGTATCAATAAACGTTCTTGTATAAAAGTATGTTGTTTTGTACTTACTCAGCTCCCTACGTTCTGTCCTAAAAATGTATTCGTAGGCTCTAACCTCAAGCTACCAATTTCAAATTCTAAAAAACAAAACGCCGTATTGGAATCAATTTGTCGACAGGCTTCGTCTACTGTATACCTTAAAACAGAGGGGTAGCAGTAGTTTAGAAAACTATGATGAGATTATTTCAATTATTTCTGAGCTTAAAGAAGAAGGTATTATAGAATAAAAGATAATGGTTATACAAAATGTTACCCTCAAGTATACTTTTCTATTTTGTTGTTGTACATTTGTATGTTAGAATATAAGTTGTCTAGTTTCGAATATGTATGTTAGAATATAAGTTAACTAGTTTCAATAAAAAGTAAAATATTTATCTGTTTTATTTCTCCAGGTTAAGTCTTCAAGGTTCTCATAACTATAGATATTGTAAGAGAAAATCACGTAGAGTTTCAAAGTTATAAAGATGTATTACAAAACATATAACATATGTTAAAGATATATATATTTCGAAGGTGCTGAAAATAATTACAAATTAATATTAATCATACAAGTTTACTATATTCAACGATGAATATCCTACAAGAGTATATAGTATATTATTACATATCTGCGTATTTCGAAATCATTGAATATGGATGATATATTGTAAAATAACGTTAAAATATGAGTTTACTATAGATACGACGAATATCTACATGGGGCAAAATTATATACAGTAAGAAGGCATATGTAGAAATCGTTTACAAGGGTAGTAGATATAACGAAAAAGGTTAGAAATCAGTTCAAAATTACATTACGTCTAGAAAAGTAGAAGAATTGGGGTTAGAATTGTTGAATATTTGCATTTTCACCATATATCATAGGTTTAATTTTTTATCTCTAATTTATATAAGGCGTTTTGTATAGATCAGGAGTCTCACGATAATTTATTGTCATATACTGCCTTTGAATATTCTAAAACAGATAAAGCTATCCATGTTAGGAATTTTTAAATATCGAAATTTTTATTGAATCAGTTAAGTGATGTGAACTTATAAGTGAAGCTGGCTAGCAGAGCTCAGCAGCTACATTAAGGTTTTCCCCAAAACACTCTTCACTGTAAAAGAATAATTTTATTTATCAGGCAGTACATTATTTTCATATATTAGTACGACTTCATAATGTCACCCTATAACGTCATCGGGATAAAAGATGATCGTTGATGAGTTTCAGTACATCATAGTTGAGTCTAATTCCTTTTACTTTACATACTGGATGCTTGTATAGTATAATTACTTTCTCAACGCAGGATATATATCGATATTTTTCTAGTTTGATTAAATCCTATAAGTTATATTCATATCGCCCTTTTTATTCTGTTAAGATGTTTATAATAATCATTGTGAGCCTGTTATGATCATAATCCGATTGTACCTATTCTTTTCTCTCCGTTTGTATAATATAAAATATATATATTCCACGTCAGACTGATTAGTATCGTCATATGTACCGATTGTTATATTTCCGTGAATATTTGAGTATTCACCAATACACAGGATAAATTTTTATCTCTAATTTTATATATGGCGTTTTATATACAGCAGGAGTCTCACGATAATTTATACATATATTGTCTTTGAATATTCTAAAACAGACAAAGAACCTTGAACCCTTGTTAGGAATTTTTAAAAATAACGAAATTTTTATTGAATCAGCTAAATAGATAGTATACTTATAAGCGAATCTCTAAATAACGAATGCCTTTAACAGAACTCCTGCATTAATATACATAACGCTTCATCGTCTTTTTCAAAACAAATTTCATTGTAAAAGAATAAGAATAATTTCAATTTTATTTATCAGGCGATATACATTATATTATTTTCATATATTAGTATGCAAAGTTATCGTTTCAATAAAAGTAAAATATTTATCTGACTTATTTCTCCAAGTTAAGTCTTCAGGGTTCTCGTAACTGTAGATATTGCAAGAGGTAACTACCCTGTATTTCAAAGTTATAAAGACGTATTACAAACATATGTCATAGACTTATATTTTGAAGGTATCGAAAATGGTTACAAATTATTATTATTCATAAACGTTTAGTGATGAATACTCTGTGTTCTAGAATACTTGTATAGAGGCTAGGAAGCTTGATTTGAATACTACAATCTTGATCACGTGGTTGGAGTGTACTGATACATCGATTGTGTGCATAGAAGTATAATGAGTACCCGTTATCGTATATTCAAATTAGTTGAATATATGTAGTACAACTTTATAGATTCTAGAAAGTTCCTATCAATATTAGAACGATGAATGTAGACTGATGTGTGTGTTATATAATACCGATTCTCGCATATACGAACTTAGGAGCTAGATGCTGACTCTGCATAACATTAGATGATTATGATAATGATAGATGATCGTGATAAAGAATGTTGTTATTTATATCAGTGACTCTATTACAATTCTTACTAGAATATAATTGTACGATATCATATCATGATATGTACCTACAATTCGATTACCTACAATTTGACTACCTAAATTAGACCTTAGTCTAAGAATAATCATGTGTTTTATCGTTATCTTATGATATAAGGAATGCATTACTTCTATTAATCTTTAGTTTAGCGTAGATATAAATCTCTTTGTATAGCTCGATAAATGATAGTTATAGGGCTGTATTGACTTATATAACATTTCTCTCATATATGAATTTGTATATATCGAGTTAAAGTTAACGAAAGAATACTACATAAATCATTACTCTACGTATTCCGTGATTAAGACTTCAATAGTTGAACGAGTTATTCGTACAATTAAAATTTCATGCGGTTTCAGATGATTCCAATTTTCAGTTTAAAATATTGAGAAGTAATGATTGATTGACCTAGACATCTAATCTAATTCTTTTAATTGTAAATTTTTTCAGAACTACTGTAGTCCTTGTACTGTTGCTTAGTTTTTTCAACTAGCGGTTGCTTGATATTAAAATTCTTTTCTGATAATGTATGTCAATTTAAAATATATTTAAAAGCAAATTTGCATTGCTACCGCAGTAAATGTAAATGTAAATAATACCCGTTTTAACTTCTATTCTATTCTATTATGGGCTATTTATAATAATATCTGTTTTGTATGTGTTAGTATATCTTCGTTTTCATACTTTGCATCCGTTTACATGATTGCATGCGGTTAAATATATTATTTTATAGTATGTGTACTTACGTGTTTATATGTATGTATTTATATGTATTCATATGGATTACTATGTTTGTATCTGTTTATATGGTTTCATAGTCCTGCTCCTCATGTTTATAGTATGTATGAGTAGTTTGAATATATTTATAGTAGGCAAACGTATGTGTTTATCTGTGATCGTTTAAATGATTTGTATTGATTAATGTCTGTTTATATGCGAATTTATACGCCTTCGTATTCATACTTCATACTGGCTGATAGTAAATGTGGTTGTTCAGACAGTTTTGACTAATAGTATTTGATAGTTCATAACTTGTTAATAGAAGTAACTTATAAGGTATATAAACTCAGCAAACCTTTATTGTCTAGCTAAAAAGCATCATTTCTTTAACTATCTTGCATACTATAATCTTTAATATTTTTTTCGCAGGTTCCTAGGGAAACTACCCCAAATTCTTAAATTTATTGGCGCATCTTTACATCGTCTTCTCGGTAACACCTGTAGAGGGTATATAAGCTCATTGTTAATTCATCGGGGTATTTGATTGTAATCATGGGTGATGCTACCTCGTCTGTGCTTTGTACCGGTAAGTTTGATACATCATCTACGTAGTATGGTTCGTTCAGACCTAAACAAGGAATAATTATTCAGCAACATTCAAAAGGTTTTATTCTTTTAAAACTCCCTTTTTCAATCTAACGCTTTCAACTATTGTCATTCGGTGTTATTAATGATTCAAATCTCGTAACAAAACCAGCAGAAGGTCGCAGCAGCTGATGAACAATAATTATAAGCCTTCAATTTTAAAATATATTCTTTCAGTTAATCTAATAACTTTTAAATCTAAAAAGAGAAAAATAGCGGTTAAACGCAAGCCTCGTTATTCGTGTTCAATTTAGAGTGTTTTCAGGGATTTATTTGATTATTTAATCTATAAATTGCATATGTGATATGTTAATTATATGATATAAATCTGTATATGTATAATTATCCAAATCTAAAATTGCATATGCTATGTATTGTGAAAATAGTTGAATAAACCATATTGAATTGCAATATACTATGTTGTATCATTTAAGAAGGATAAATGTTATGACTAATAGATTTATATTTTAGGAATGTCTGTAGTTGAAATGTTATATGCAGATGAGATATAGTAAATGAAATGCTCGATATGAACAGGCACGGTAAAACACGTCTTTGCTAATGATTTTGTTGAGATAATGGATATCATATCTATTAATTTATATGAAAAATGAGATTGGTAAGGTAAAAACATGACGTCTTGATTGTGATGTCAGCTGTCTGTTGTTTTTATTATCACATATTGAAAAGATTAACGTATTTTAAAGTGTGTGAATTTTAAACGTTTATAGTTTTAAATATTAAAAGATTACATCTTCAGACTGTAAACATTGAATTTCATTACGTAATTCAAACATTAATAATAATACTGGGGGTTGAAGTAATCTAATGAGATAAGGATGTAATCGGCCTTCATTCCGAAGAAATATGTAATACTAAACAAGTGACTATATTGAAAGTAATTATATTTGCATTGTTTTGAACTTAATGGTGTTATGATAAGAAATAGTTGACGGCCTTCGGATGAGACAATACATTTTACTCGAGGTTTCTTGTTGGCGTAGAGATAATCCTCATAGATCCAAGTTCTGATAACATAATGTTAATTATGTTACACATTTTAAATGATATGACTAATAGATTTATATTTTAGGAATGTCTGTAGTTCAAAAGTTATATGCATATGAGATATAGAAAATGACATGCTCGATGTGAACAGTCATCCTGATTGAGAATAATATTCTTTACTATAAGATATTGCAAAAGTTAGAGTGTCGACATGTAGTTAAACCTAAAACGGGGAAAAATAGCGGTTAAATGCGGGCCTTGTTAGTCGTATTCTATTTAGAGTGTTTCAGGAACTTATTCGAATTCATTATCAATATATGTTAATTAATTATTATTATAAAAATATTTATTTTTATTAGTGAAAGTTGTTTATGACGTTAGGATTTAAACAGGTCAAAATGCCATAGAGATAATCCGACAGTTGATTGACAGTAAGCGTTTAGAGGCAGCTTGTATATTTGATTGTATAATGACAACATAAGATTTATTTTGAAATAAATTTATGAGAGAGAGAGAGATGAGATGTCTTTATTATAAAATCGTTATGATCCCTCCCGGACGATTGTATCAATCATAATGTAATATGTAGATTTGATCCGTATACGAGGTAATATTGCACGCTGGACCGTGTATAGGGGGACCTTTTTAATTTCGACCTTTGATAATAACGTTAAGCGTTTTTATTAGAACAAATAAATTTAATTAGGGTAATTAGATTCATGTAATTAATATAAAATGTTTTCAATTTTGTTTAGAGTATACTTATTTAAACATTCTTATGTAAATTGAATGCGTTTATTTAAAAAATTTTCTAGGTTGAGATCTTGGTTGAAATGAAAATGTTATTAAAATAAATATTAGCTCTTAAGTAAAGAAAATACTAAACTAGTCTGCCGAAAACCAAACACTGCATTGTTTTCAATCATTTAATTCGCGCATGTTAATTAGATTAATTCACGCCTGATTTGAATATTAATTAGATCACGCGTCGTTTGCATAAAAAGGAATGAAAATGATTCATAAACGTAGAAGCAGGGTGAGTATTAAGAAATATTTACCCCTGACCTGATTTATAGCATTTAATTCAAGCCCCCTTTCATATTTTTCTCTTGTACGCTCCTGTATGAGAACGATAACCGTATATTAGCCCGTATGCTCGCGTGTATGCATGGTTGCCTGCCTAAAATTCTTTGATTATATTATTTTTAATTTCAATCTTTGATAATAACGTTAAGCGTTTTTAATTGGAACAAATAAATTTAATTAGGGTAATTATATTTATGTAATTAATATATAATATTATGCATTATATCGTAAATAATTGCATCCCCTCTATGAGAGTAACTATACATTATCCCATATGCTCGCGTGTATGCATGGTTGCCTGCTAGAGGTGTGGAGATGTGGCGCCAGAACCCGCCATCTCCCACTACTATCATCAGCTTCTTTTGCGAGTTTTATTGGTGTTAATTCCTTTGCTAAGTGTTCATTATCAGATGTAACTTGCGGTTCAGATGATGCAATCATCTTGGGTAGTGCATCTTTTTTTAAAAATTTCTTATTATTTTTTGCTATATAAAAATCACTTTCTTCAAAATGTGTTGAACATATGTATTTAATTGCATAGCTAGAAAATGTATGCTGTAAACCCAAAATCGTCATATAAGGACTTGATTGTTCTCTTGGTATTCTGCAATTATAATCTGTTTTATTAAATAATACATAAGTTTTACTGATACCAAACCTGTGAAAAGTTATTGTTGAATCTGCAGGCAGAAGTCTATATACATGTTTACATGCTATACAATTGGGCATTGTTTTTATTGTTTTACAAAGTAAAAGTATACACAAATACTGAATAAACTATCTAACTAAACACTAAATAAACTATCTAAGCAAATACTAAATAAAAACTGTAACTTAACTGCAATAATATTAAGAGTTCGCGCGAAACTGAAAAACACTAAACCCCGCTAAACTGAAATAAAAGTTAGGTTAAGTACCTCAACATGTTTGTTTACTACAATAATAATTTGTTTTGGTTGTATCTCACTCTTACTCATTTGCATGACGGAAAAGTTTAATCAAAATGGCCACGCCCTCCATTCCCATAAAAATTTGAATGGGCAGTGAACCAAGCGCATTCTAAATCTTTATTGTCTATGCATACACTGCATATAAGCACTGATTTCGTTGCTTATTGCACTTCTCGCTTGGTTAGCGGGCGATGCGGTTAACAACGTGAGATCGTTATTTTTATTTTTGAAATTGCGCGTGTTTATGCTTTATTATGTACGTCCGTGCGTGTATCTGTTTGAAATTGCGCGTGTTTATGCTTTATTATGTACGTCTGTACGTGTATCTGTTTGAAATTGCGCGTGTTCATGCTTTATTATGTACGTCTGTGCGTGTATCTGTTTGAAATTGCGCGTGTTTATGCTTTATTATGTACGTCTGTACGTGTATCTGTTTGAAATTGCGCGTGTTTATGCTTTATTATGTACGTCTGTACGTGTATCTGTTTGAAATTGCGCGTGTTTATGCTTTATTATGTACGTCTGTACGTGTATCTGTTTGAAATTGCGCGTGTTCATGCTTTATTATGTACGTCTGTGCGTGTATCTGTTTGAAATTGCGCGTGTTTATGCTTTATTATGTACGTCTGTACGTGTATCTGTTTGAAATTGCGCGTGTTTATGCTTTATTATGTACGTCTGTACGTGTATCTGTTTGTAATTGCGCGTGTTTATGCTTTATTATGTACGTCCGTGCGTGTATCTGTTTGAAATTGCGCGTGTTTATGCTTTATTATGTACGTCTGTGCGTGTATCTGTTTGAAATTGCGTGTGTTTATGCTTTATTATGTACGTCTGTGCGTGTATCTGTTTGAAATTGAGCGTGTTTATGCTTTATTATGTACGTCCGTGCGTGTATCTGTTTGAAATTGCGCGTGTTTATGCTTTATTATGTACGTCTGTACGTGTATCTGTTTGAAATTGCGCGTGTTGATGCTTTATTATGTACGTCTGTACGTGTATCTGTTTGAAATTGCGCGTGTTTATGCTTTATTATGTACGTCTGTACGTGTATCTGTTTGAAATTGCGCGTGTTTATGCTTTATTATGTACGTCTGTACGTGTATCTGTTTGTAATTGCGCGTGTTTATGCTTTATTATGTACGTCCGTGCGTGTATCTGTTTGAAATTGCGCGTGTTTATGCTTTATTATGTATGTCTGTGCGTGTATCTGTTTGAAATTGCGTGTGTTTATGCTTTATTATGTACGTCTGTGCGTGTATCTGTTTGAAATTGAGCGTGTTTATGCTTTATTATGTACGTCCGTGCGTGTATCTGTTTGAAATTGCGCGTGTTTATGCTTTATTATGTACGTCCGTGCGTGTATCTGTTTGAAATTGCGCGTGTTTATGCTTTATTATGTACGTCTGTGCGGATATCTGTTTGAAATTGCGCGTGTTTATGCTTTATTATGTACGTCTGTACGTGTATCTGTTTGAAATTGCGCGTGTTTATGCTTTATTATGTACGTCTGTGCGTGTATCTGTTTGAAATTGCGCGTGTATGTACATGTAACTAGACTATATAAACAGGAACTTTGTTCCTGATCATTCATTAGACGTTATGGAACGACGCTTGTGTGATGTATGCGGTCTGAACATTCGACGCTCCGGGTATGCAAGCCATATGAATATATACCGCGGACACAAAGTCCCATGTACTAAATGTTTCAAATCTTTTTCACGTAATAGTAGTTATAAAAGGCACTTGAAAACAATCCATTGTACCACCATAGGTGCGAATAATAATGATAATAAGACAAAGCCTAGAAATGATTTAATAATTAAAGACGAGGGTCTGAAACGTATGCATACCAATGAACCCTGTGACACAAATAAAGAAATAAGGCTCGATGATGATGATGAAATAATAAACGCTCGTAATGCTATACGTAATAAATTAGCCTACTTTCACAGTGATAAAACTGAATCTCGACCGGGGACCGTTTATCTCTCACCGAAACTTGAACAAGCGTCTTCAGTTACATCTGTTGAAGATGATGATGATAATGATGAGGAAGAAGAAGAAGAAGAATGCGATTCCGACTTAAGGATTTATCAGGAATTCTCTAACTATTATAGGGCATTATTAGCTAGCGGAGAAAACAAAAACGTAGATAAAACTAGGTACGGTCTATATAACGACATCGACGAGTGGAGATTTGCTTGTTCACGAGTACAGTTTCAGGGGAAAGGTATTTTAATCAAAAACAAACTTTTCAATGGAACACCCGGCCTGATTACTTTACTAACGCTTAAACGAATAAGCCCTCCTAGTCCAACAGAGGAAGATATCGACAACTATATGAAAATAATCTCACTTACTAATGCTCATAAGAAAGACTATAGGCGCAACGATCGACTAATAAGCGTTAAACATTGGAAATACGAAAATGTAATCAGACCAAATTTATACAGAATTACAGACTTTGAGGTTAGTCTTCCCAAAAAGTTAAACAAGATGATGAAACCGAATTGGATACATCAGAGTACGCCTGATCAACTAGTGGATCGACTACAATTGTTGTATGCCGCAAAGAAAGCTCATAGCAACAGTCTCGAAAACTACAACGAAATAATTTCAGTCAACACAGAGCTTAAAGCGAGAAAAATCATAGAATAAGTAAATATTTAATTTGTACTATGTAATATAGCCGTATTGTAATAGTATTTATATGTAATATTTTTGATAAGATGATAAAATAAACGAAATACATTCTATAAAATCTTCTTATTTCTCAACCTCTCACTGCCTCAGTAAACGTTCTGGTATAAATCTGTTTCTAGATTTATTTAATAAGATTGCATAATTCTCTATGGATTTCATGAAGCGATTGATTAATTTAAATATTTTTAGAAAAGGTGACTCTGCAGAGTTTTGGGTAGAATACCCTTCAGAGCGGGAATTATAACAAGCAATACATTTCTTAATTTTTAATAATAATATTTTAGAGTGATTTATGTCTCCAATAGCCGATTGTTTTATAGAAAGAATAGAATTTGAAAAAAAAATATGTCGCTCTTTTTAAATTTATAATAATATCTCACGGTCATCTTGAGCTGGTATATGCTGTGTTTTATCGAACCGTAAACCAAGCCAAACATCAGGTACTACTGTCGACGTAAGAAAGTGAGAAAGATTCTCATAGAATAAAAGATGTTCTATCATGGTTATCCGAGAACAGTTAGTTGTTTAGTTATTTAATTATTGTTGTTTTGTTGTTGTTCAATACAAATTTTGAGAAAGATTGTCATAGAATAAAAAGATTAATGTTCTATATGTGTGTATTATTACTATTCTCACCCATCTGTACCATGGCATGAAAAAGTGATAGCTATAACTAATATGAGAGAGAGAAGCAAGAATGAGGTAATTCAATCCCAAGTGTATCCGGGTAGGGTGTAGTAATGCGCTGGGTCTAAGCCAATGCTCAAAACGTCGGCTAGAAGTAATACATCTGTTTTCAAATATAAATCGTTGTACTCGCCTAAATTTTGACAACCGAAAGAGTCGGCTTGTGTATAGCATTCATCTGTTATAGCTGTGTCTGTTAAACTATCGTAGAATTTGGATTTGACCGGTAATTATGTCTCGTCAAGTTTCGTCGTCCAGTCGTTAATGTAATTATAAGGGAAGACCTCCTTCCTAGTCAGAATTTTTGAATTTTGATTCGTCTAATTCGTCTGGGAATAGGGAAGACGCATATGTCGTCAATTGAGGAGATTCTTGCATTTTCATAAACGTCATTACTAAATTAGTTAGAATATTAGTTATAAATGCATTAAACAATTACCAATTTTAAGTAATTAATTTTTGAAAACCTTGAAAATTTAAATAAATTTAAAATGCAATACTGGTGTCCTCTAATGGATGAAACTTTGTTACCTCCTACAGTTCCAAAGACGACCCACTGTTGGTGCTAATGAAACAGTTAAGAGTCCTGTATTACCCGTCAGTTTGAAAATTTTTTTATTTTCAAGTTCAAATATCGTCTACTTATTAACGAGTAATTAATATAATAATGTACGTTATGATGTTGTGTAATTAACTGCCATAATTAAAGTGGTGTTAAATATTTCTGGTAATATTAATTCAAAATTCAGTTTATTGGTTTTCTTTAGCGCCATCTAACGTTGAGTAAATCGTCAATATTGCTTCTTCACATTCACAGCGGTACCTACTTTTTTACATCAAATAGCTTTGAGGGAAGTTGCTCAAGGCTAAATTCGGTTTTAAATGAGGAGAATTTTTAAATTTAATTTTTTCAAATAAATTGAGGGTTTTTAGAAATTTCGCTTATCTGGAAATATTTTTCTAACCAAAATGAACGAATACAAAAATTAAAAAAAATACGTGCGTCTTCCCTATTGTGATTTTAAATTTGGGTATACATCTAAATTTCTAAAGGTTTTTGTATGCTAATTTGTGTCTATTTACAGTGAAGCAGCGGTCAGAGTTCCTATTCCAGTTCATTAGCCACGATGAAACAACATTTGTGTGATATATGTGGCCTGAGCATTCGACGCTCCAATTTCACACGTCACATGCAGATTCACCAAGGACCCAAATTTCAGTGTACTAAATGCCCCAAGTCTTTTTCGCGTGTTGACTGCTATGAAAACCATTTCAAATCAAGTCATGAAGGATATAAAATCCCATGCACTAAATGCACTAAGTCTTTTACACGCCCTGACAGCCACGAGAGACATATGAAGACCGTTCATGCAGCAAGCAAAATATACTGTACTAGATGCCCAAAGTTTTTTTCAAGCCTTGATGCCTACAAGGGCCATCTGAAAAATGACCATGGAGACAAAGACATAAACATGTTTAAAAGTTTATCAAATGTGTAATTTAGGTAATTGTTCTCAATGTAGTTATACTGTCAATTATACGTCTGTCATTTTTTTTTGCATCTGTCATTTTCTTTTAGCAGGTGTTAAGAACAACTGTATTTGGGTCTCCACGCATACAAGTTTATTCCTGTAGAATGAGCTGACTATAAAACCGAGCTTACGTAGAAAAATGGACTTGTTACAACTATTGAACAAACCTTCAGGAAAACAGCGGCGGTCTGAAACCTATCAGGCCACCTTAGACCACCTTATTAGCATTTACAATTAATACATAACCATTTTTAATGAAGTCTGATCAATAACAACACATGTTAAAAGAAACAAAGTAAGCAACTGTTACATTTTGTTGATTTTGTCTGGCAAATTTTACTGCAATGTAGTTTTGAAATGAGCATGCATAATTTCTATACGTATTATTCTATGTACTTCATTATATCAAATTGTTACCCTGTATACTTAAGTAATGAGTATACATACATGTATGAGAAGTAGGATACAGTTGTTACATATACGAAAACCTTTAAGTGAAATATTTGTATAGTACCATATTTTAACTCTTTAGTAATAGTAGTAGTAATGTAACTTCAATAAGTACAACAACGTCTGAAGGATAATATTTTAAAGATAATTATCATTATTAATGTATATAATTGTTCTATTACTTATGTAGGAGTAATAGTTAGTTGTTAAATTGTTCAATTGTTGAGAAGAGTATCATAGAATAACAAAAAAAAGATTAATGTTCTATACGTATCATTCTATGTACCTCTTTATATCAAATTGTTACGCTGTCTACTTAAGTAACGAGTATACATGTATGAGAAATAAGATACAGTTGTTACATATACGAAAACCTTTAAGTGAAATATTTGTATAGTACCATATTTTAACTCTTAAGTAATAGTAGTAGTAATGTAGCTTCAATAAGTACAACACCGTCTTAGTTAGTTGTTAAATTGTTCAATAATTTTGAAAAAGATTGTCGTAGAATAAAAAAGATTAACGTTCTATACGTGTATTATTATTATTATTATTATTATCCTAGCTAAATAAATATTCTATTTAAACACTGTAAAACTATAATCACCTAGTTTAAGCTGATTTACAATAGAATATTAGTAATATTGTGTAACTTTACGAAAAATAATAAAAAACAGTAAAACATTTATCGATTTTTATTTTCACGTATAAAATAACAAAGCCGTCCGAACCAATCCCAGTAGACGTAACGGTCACCTCTATCCAATACTGTTTCATTTACTAGCATTAGGATGAAGGGAGAGAGAGAGAGAGAAGACTCTTTAAGGCTTCCTCTAATAGGAGAGAGTGAAAGAGTGAGAGATAAGGCTCTTTAATGCGACCTCTAATAGGAGAGAGTGAGAGAGAGAAGGCTCTTTAATGCGACCTCTAATAGGAGAGAGAGAGAGAGAGGAGATTCTTTAATACGACCTCTAATAGCATCAGTACGTAGGATAATACAGATTTCTTCATGAGGCCGCGCCCCCTAGTAGTAGTACACAGGCTGCCGGTAATACAGACCCCTTTGCATGACACCCTCTATTAACAGAGTCCTCTGGGGTTTTTTCCTAGCAACACCATTTAGCCGAGCGCCGAACCATATACCTGTAATACAGATTCCGTACTTCGAGAATCACGTCAGACGACACCGGCGCCCTCTGTTTTTCCCTAGCAACGACGCTACCATTTAGCCATGTGACGAACCCAATGCCGATAATACAGAATGTCGGTACAAAAATCACGTCAAACGACACCGACGCCATCTGTTTTCCCCTAGCAACGACGCTACCATTTACCCGAGTGACGAACCAAATGCCGATAATACACAATGTCAATACAAAAATCACGTCAAACGACACCGACGCCATCTGTTTTCCCCTAGCAACGACGCTACCATTTAGCCTTGTGACGAACCAAATGCCGATAATACAGAATGTCAATACAAAAACGACACTGGCGCCATCTGTTTTCCACTAGCAACAGCGTTGCCATTTAGCCGAGTGACGAACCAAATGCCGGTAATACAGAATGTCGGTAATGCAGATTCCGTACTTAACGACGACTGCATCCCCACAAAAATGTCTGGGCCAGGTGCCGCAATACCTACTATTGTAATTACCTTTTATAAGGCTACCAATTCTAAAGATGTACCTCTTTATCTCCCAATACATCTACAATTAGTTGCGGTAAAAACACCACCTCACCTTCAGCTTGTATATAGGTAATCACGTTTTATTTTGGTAGCCTCTGGTATACCCTCTTTTTAATTTTATTATTGAATACACCGTACCCTTTTTTAGGTCTTTTAGCGTGGTGGATGGCTTTTTGCTGATTACACCTATATATTAAATTAAATTAATATATTTAAAAAAAGTAGCAGTGATAAATAATCTCACCTAATAATTAGCCGATTTTCACTTTTTCACTAATCACCTGAGTTCAACGCCTGGTCATTTTTACAGTATAACAGTAGCGTTTGTACTGAAGCAGACAATGTATATTTAAAATGTTATCGCATTGTTTTTTAATTAATGCTCTCCTCCTCTTTCGAAATATCTCATTAAAAATAAGTGATTAAGAATTTATTAACGAAATGCTTAGCTTCTTTCAAAATTGTTTGCTTATCTTCATATTTGTTGAACTTGACCTCTCTTAAAGATAAATTTTCAACATAATATCGAAATTAAGTCGTCGCTTTCGCATTTCTGATATGTCACCTACCTAAATTTACAATTGATGCATTATAACATTGAAATTTACAACTCGTTGATTGTTTGACGGTCACTGTTTAAAACCACGCTTCTCCGTCCGTTTGGTTGTCACTGGTTGCCCCTTTCCCGCTGTTTATGGTGAAGTCGTACCTGCGCGGTGAAGCGCTTGCTCTATAGTGCCGTGGATATAACAAAATACGTTTTCCAAAAAAATTTCTTATAAATAAATAATCCAAAAACCAAATTAATACTTCACTTTACTTTTTATTTAAATCACTTTTAATTGTTCAATGTTATTTTTATTATTAAACACTTTTTTAAAAAAATTAAATTTGGATGACATTTGTCATAACCTCACTTTTTTGACATTTCATTGGCGTAAAATTTGACACAAAACCTCAAAATTTTATTAAATTATTGTGTTATCTGACATGGCTTCTGCTTTACAAGAAAATCAACAAGCAAGTAACCAGATTTTCGACCTGCTTTTATATTTTTTTCAGAAACAAATGACAAACGTCATTTTCCCACTAACAAAATCTGGGAAGTTACTTAAGACAATTGAACATCTAACCTAACAAGAACTACATAACCAAAACATTGTTAAAAAATTAAATTAAATGTTTAAACAAATTACATAATCGGAAAGAGAATAACTTTCCCTATATTTTGGTATATTGCATGTCTAACAAAAAGCAAATTTAACTCCAGGATTCAATGGCAACCATCTTGAATTTCCTAACAAAACATGGTTTTACAAAATTATAGATAATAACATTTTCACACCTTATTACTTCCTTTTTTTATTAATTGAATCCTAACATCCTATCACACAATATTTACATCAATTTTGATACCAAAACTTTAAATATTAACTATATTTTACCATTTTAACAGATCAGGCTCAAACGATACAAATTCTAGGCTTCAACAGACTAAACCTACTCGATATAAAGCTCTCCTGGAATTCTATTGGTAAAGGTGCACTAGAACCTAATTAAGAATATTGCAGAAAAACATTTTGGATGCAAATGCATACATTAATGAAAATTATACAATTATCATGAAATTTGATGAATCGTTAAACCAGCATGGGATTTACTTGAAATTCAACAACAAAAACTGTGAATATAGTGGTGATTGCTTGCATACACCTTTCCATCTATGCCTTTTATAATTTCCAGGTGAAACTACACCTTACAATCGCTTCAATTATGAAAAACCAAGTCTAACGACCTAACGATATGCAAATTGTAACTTGTCAAAATAATTTTTCAGTTTATAATTTTCAAGTAGAAAATCCGTTTAAGATTTACTTCTTATTATTATCAAGTGATGTAGAGAGTAACATTTTACTTATTAAGTAACAAATTAATTTATTTAATTCAGATTTGTTCCAGTTGAGTACAAACCCCTAAATATATAGGCAACCCAAATGACTTATATTCAATAATGAGTGCTGGAATCATAGCAATACGTATCCCATTAATTTTATTAACCGACCCCCGAGATAAATAATTTTCTTTTAAATATAAACAACTTGTATTATTTCATAATAAAAAGAACACTACAATATCTATCTATATACAATTTATTATAGTATAAATTTAAATATCAGAAACTATATAAATCTGAATAATAACAATGAAAAATTGAACATAAATATGAGATATCGAAACACGGTTACGTTTTTAAATTATGTGATTTGACAGGAAATTACCCGTATTTAATTTTAAAATGGGGTTATTTCGAAAATATAAGCTGGTCCGATTTACTGGTAAGTTTTTTAGAGTATAGGCATTGTAGAAAGTTACCTTACCGTTACTAACCGTTTCCGTCGGCATTTTGATAAAATTAAAATGTTCTTGAGGAGAGGTTTGTTCAGAATAACAATAGCTTTAAAACGAGGTATTACTCAACCACCACTTCATTAAAAAAAATTTTATTAATGGTCTTTGTCCACCAATGCTTCAGGAAGTACATGTATCGCCTATTATATGTCCGAAGAATTTGGAAGAAAAATATTAAACGATTTAGAAATTAACTTTAGACGCGCTCTGTATATAAAATCTAAACGTTTCCTTATTTGTAAATTATTCGGTATCTCAAAAAGTTGCTAGCTGATCGCAGTAATAGTTAAAGTTTTTTTATCGGTTATCAATTTTTTAATAATCGATGTGATTTTTGTTTTTGATTCTTATTACATTTTAATCCCTTTCTACTATTCTATTATAGCTGCCGGAGTAGTTAGGTACGAGTTTTACAATAACCAAAAATTCAGTTGTATGCTCTGATCATTTTGAAGATGATGATATAGAAAAAACAAAAATATGTTGCAATGAACAAGGTGAAAGAGTTCTGGAAAGTTTAAAGAATCCTAAATTAAAAACGGGCGCTATAGCCAGAATCTTTCCTGGACAACCAAGATATTTAACAATTAAAAAGCTGCCACGAAGAAAAGATCCTCAGGAAAGAAGAGATAGGATGACTCATGAAAATGATGAAATTGAAGAGTTTCTGCAAGCTGATATGATAAAAAATTTTGAACATTTTATAAAAGAGCTTCCTACAAAACTAGTGCTAAACAAGTGGACAGTGAAAGTTTTAAATAATATTGCTTACTTTTATTTGTTAAACATAACATTTTTCACGATAAGGTAATTATAAACTTGCGAGTTATTTCATCACCTTATATTCTGTATTTCGAGTTGTGACAGTTTTCGTGTTTATGTTTTTAGAAATGGCAAGTCATAGTCGTACAAGGTTAATTTTGAAGCTGTTCCAAAATTTGACTGGAGATTACGAAATTCGTAAAAATTAACGGCTTAGTATCGGAGACTAATTATGCAGTCCAATCTATTTTAGATGAACATGGACCAACAGAGTTTGGTTTATCAAGGACGGCAAAATCTAACTCAATTCAGCTTACCTCAGCCCATCTCAGCGAAATCCAATCTTGCTCAACCCAGCCAATTTTAGTTCAGTCTGATCCGGTACAGACTACAACTGACTCTGTTCCTACAAATATATTGCAGAATATCAACACAAATTTAATTTCATCAGCAAATTTCTTAGTCCCTGGCAAAGACAAAGTGCCGAGCAATTTTATAACTGACAAAGTATATTGCAGCACAGTTGATTCCGAACAAAATAGCAACATTAACAAGAATTCAAAAAAAACCACTATGTAAGCGACATAGGTCTGTCTAGCATCCTATCAGAAAATGGGAGTATTTTCAACTGCGAAGCTTCTATAAGTCTAAACGAGTTATCAGGTAGCAATTCTGTTAACAATGCAGCAGATTATGACTCGGATGATTCAGTAGCGGATCCAAACTTTTCAGGTTCGTCAATAAGTTCTTCATCAAGCTCCTCGTCAAGTAGTAATGAAACATTGTCTACTGAAGGTGAAGAAAAGGAAAATCATAAGAAATCTGAAAACAATAACACCGAAGAAAATCAGCGTCGTAAAGTTAGTCGTTCAAGAGAAAATGTCAAAAACGGTAAAAAGCGAATAGCTGAGCCAGAGAAATGGGCAAGAAATCTTGCAAAGCAGAAAAGAAACTCTGGAGAAACCTACGTATCGAGCGGTGTATAATATAAAAAGGTTTTTGGAGCAAAAAGATTATTGCCCTCATGCACTGAGAAATGTAAACTGAAATGCTTCAATAAAATATCGCAAGATAATCGCAAAATACTTTTTAACAAATACTGGGGGCTTAAGAGTTTACAAAGATAGCGGGACAGCTTTGTAAGCTGTTTTTTAAATCAACTCTGGCAATTAATGATAGGCCAATTCGCACTATAGTTCAGAAAAAAGAATTATGTACCGTAGGGCAGATGATCGCGCCGGATTTAAGAGGAAAGCATGGCCATCATGCTAGGGTTGACGATAAAATAAAAGAAAATGTTCGTAGGCATATAAAATCGATTCCAAGAATAGAGAGCCATTACTGTCGGGCAGATACGACAAGAGAGTTTATTGACGGTGGAAAAACGATTGCCGACTTGCATAGGGACTATGTAGAAATGTGCCGACAAAAGAATCCAGAAAGTGCTAATTATGTAATGTACTCTCGCATATTCAATGAGGAGTTTAATTTGTCATTTTTCATACCTAAGAAGGATCAGTGTGAGCTTTGCACCGCATTCAGCAACGCAAATGATGAAGAAAAGTTTATACTCCAAGAAAACTATGACACACATCACAAAGAGAAAAAACTATCAAGCCTGGGAAAGCAAAATGATAAGAATTCGAATTCTTCCGTAGCTGTCTATGATCTGCAAGCTGTTCTTCCATGTCCCAGGGGAGATGCTTCGTCTTTCTACTACGTATCTAAATTAAACGTCTTCAACTTCTCTGTCTATGATCTTAAAACTAACAATGTTCAGTGCTACGTTTGGCATGAAGGGCAGGCAGAAAGAGGCGTAAACAACATTGGCACCTGCGTTTTACGGTATTTAGAGCAACTTAATGGAACTGCGGCTGCTGCAAATAAAGCAACAAATGTAATATTTTATTCAGACAATTGCGCAGGTCAGCAAAAAAACCGCTTCCTATTAGCTATGTACATGTATTGCATTTTAAATTATCAATTCATTAACGCTGGCGTCTGTCTTGGTAAATTTCAATCTGTAGCTGGAGATGGCGAGACGGTAGAAATTTTTAATTTTTTTGGATCGGTCATATTCGGTTTGAGCAGTTCGGTAAACAAGCAACGCCTTCTAAATAAAAATACAACCTTGTGTTTCTCAGACTCTGATATTATCTGTGACATTATATTACATAATTAAAATAAAGTTAAACCATTCTTTGTTTTACTTATGTGAAACTAGAAAGTAAGCAAATATATCTCATACGAATGTCTGTGATAATAGCAAATAATATATGTAACTGTAATTATATAATTTACTTTTCATAAACGTGTACAAATAACGCTTCCCGACAAAACAATGATAGTAATTTAAAAAAAAAATAGAAACGAGAGAAACGTCCGTCTTATTATAGCTTGAAAAGCAAAAACTATAAGGAATTTGAACGTCATCATAAGATTATTTTTACAGAAACAAAAGGGTAGCTTTAGAATATTTCTGCTACACTGCCGTCCAAAAGTTTGGATGCACTTACTATTAGTATAAATAAGATTTTTACTAGGATCTCTGAATGTTGATGATCAGGTCCGGATATAGAGACCCAGGGCCCCTAGGCAGTTAACGGGCCTCCCCTTTTTGATAATTTAGCAAAAAGCAAAACTTTTCTTTAAAAAAACTTTACTTTTACTTAGAATAGACAATCCGACATAGAAATGAAATGAAAGTACCAACTATACTTTTTTTACACATTATAATTTTTACATTTTCATACAATTACAAGATTACATTTCTACAATATAACCTTTCTGCAAAGGAACGGATGATCTCACTATAGTGTACAGACTGCATTATTTCTGACTGTACGGAATTATGTCTATTTTCTTCTGTAGTAGATCATAAATAAATCTTTACTCTTTTTAGTGCTGGAAACGACCGTTGCGTCGAACAGTTTGATTCTGGTGTACACAACATTATCCGCAGCGCTATTCCCACGTTTGGATAAATGTCCAAAAAGCCTTCTTCCAGGATGTACTTTGTATGTAGCTACAGTTACGATAACCCTTTCCCCTGTAACCTCTGCGAACAACAAATGAGATCGCAAGTGTAGACACTGGTTTTCTAAAGTACCATCCCAATCCCCCGGATAGAAGGCTTACGGTTCCGTACTCCGCTACGGACGTCTTGAGATTCCATACCCATGTAGCTTCGTGAGAAAGTCAAATCTTTGACTTAACTTCTCGTAAGTAGAGCCACGTCTCTGTAGCTCTGCAATCAACATGTTTATAATGACGTTGAAGATTCCGAATCTGCCCCTGCTGGAGAGTTTAACCTCTTTTTCCTTTACTTTGTCAAACTGGACTTTTCGCTTACTTTTCCTCTTCATATAGTATGCGTAGTTCTGTTCTTCGCTTTTTCCACAGCTTTCGACTAATAACCATCAAAGGTAGCGACTTTCCTTATATCTTCTAGGTATGTTACCAAGGACTGAAGGACACCCATTTGGATGTTCACAGATTGGAAACATTTGCTCAATTTGTTAAATCTTTCCAGGATATCATCCCACAACATGGTCAGGAAGCACATTTCCAGGGAGTCGATTGAATTAAAAAAGACGTGGAGCCTCAGAACGCATAGATGGTTTTATTTGTTTCAGTGGCGGTTATCTGAAGAGCTGCATGATCTTACTCCAGGAGCAACAGAGACTTCTTCAGGCATCGCCCCGAGCAAACCATCTTGTCTGAGAACGCTTTACAACTGTTAAATTTGGCTTCAGTTCAGGTAACAAACTTTCCATCTGGTGACGAAACCTAGAAAAATTGCACAATTCCTGTAAAGTACCAAAGAAAGATACAGCAGTCTCACAACATCCGACAAGATTCAGTGAGTCCAAGACGTGATTTTCCAAGGTCTGCAGAACGACGGTAGCCAAGTCTTCAGCTTCATGTCTACTGTTTGGTATGAATCTTATAAATCGTTCGATAGGAAATCCCTCAGCCGACACATATTGTACTATGAGTGAAAGTTGATTCACCTGGTAGATGTCAGAGTCGAGTCGACAAAGATGGAAAAATACTTCGCATGCTTTATCTCAGTCAGATCGTGCTGATGGCCTTTTCTACCATAATGTTGATAATTTCTTCGCATAGTCTAGACGAAAGGTATGACTTTGTGCCGCAGCATTTGTTTCCTTAGTTTTATGTGCGTGTCCAGAAAAGGATCGAACTTAGCCAAAAGTTCTACGGACATGACATATTAGTTCCCACTGTTTCTCGATCTAAATCTTTTCTGTGGACCTATAAACGGCAATCCGCATGCAGACAATGACCTCACAACAGACAAAATATACCACAAAACCTCTTGCTAGTATTTTATTTCTTCTTTCGTTTGAAGAACAAGACTCTTGTCAACTCTACCACCAACCTTCTTCCTCGCTAAGCGGAGCAGTGTCGCACATGCTGATCTGTGATCGTTTGAACTGACCTACATTTTTGCAGTCGTTGTATTTCATCATTAGCTAACAACCCCGATTTTACAAACAGCTTACAAGGGTCACAGAACACGTATATGAATAGTATTTTTACTCTTTAAAAATACTATTCAAGGCCGAGGTTGTTTTTCGCCATTAGGCAATGTTTGGCTAAAGAGTGAAAAGGATGGATATCTGGTTGTATCTGCGTACTGGCGGCGCTTCGAAGATAAATCGGCATTCATATTTTGTTTCACGCCATTTTGTACGAAGTGTTGGAGTGTGGCACCGGCATCATCAGTATCCAATCGACAGGATCGTCATTAACAGATGGAAAGGATGGAATCGCAAAAACATATGTTCGCGTGAAATTCAAGATGTTCTCCAATGATAGCTGCGGGGTTTTCGGAAATTAAGCTTTGAGGATATTCAGGTAGCTGGTTACAGTTGCCTTTTCGGTTGACGGTCGTAACTCCAATCGCCAAAGGCTGATGCGTACTAGGTCTAGAAAAGGCGAAGAACGAGTCCAACTTCGGAATATTACAAAAAAGCTCTTTTTCTTTCTGCAATTTCTTCTGATTTCTTTTTCATTTCTAGACATCGGTAATTTCTAGAAAATGAGTGGATAATAAGTAATAGTTTTGTTTGTTTTTGACAAGGCAAAAATGGGAAAACAGAAATAAGCATTGAAAAACGAAGTACTATTAGCACTCTACTTAAAGAAAGCCTGTCATGTCGAAAGATTGCAACAAGAGTGAACGTTTCGCTAAAAGGTGCAATAGTCAACTATTGCGGAATTCAGAAGTATCGGTACTAATAATAATGATCGTCCTCGTATTGCAAGATCAAAAGTAACTAGCGCTTAGCAGGACAATCATATTGTGGTGACAAGCAAACGAGATAGACGATTAACTCTATCAAAACGATGTGCCCATATCAACAAAACGCGCTTAAACCCGGTATCACTCACGGCAGTGAGGAGAAAGAAGTTTATGAGATGCAGGTTTAAAAACCTTTGTTGCCGTCGAAACCTTTACAACGGACAATAAATAAAAATAACACACTTTAAGAATATACTTTGGACTGATGAGGTTGTGTTTGGAGCTCGTCGACGTATTTCTGTCAGAAAACGCAGTTCGTTTCAAAACATGGCTGACATGGCTCCTCAGTGTATACTACCCACAGTAAAAGACTGGGCTGGTTCTATTATGGTATGAGCTCAGCATAAGAATAGTGCTCTGCAAAATAAAAGCACTCTCGCAAATATTCTCAGCCGACCGAGTGCGATGTTAATTGTTAGCGGGTTACACAGCAACAGTTATGCTGTAATATTCGCTCCTTGTTATTACCGCAGCATACGATGACAATCGGTAAGCCTCGAACTGATAGTGATATGTGTGCGATTTTCGGAACTAACTGAAAAACTTTAAAGTGTTTCTGAATTAGCTGGTTATTCTTGTGCTGTGGTGTGGGGTTGCTCTTCTGACAGAAATACTGGATATTTTACTAAAATAGACATGAGGAAAGAGGGTTACAAAGAGATATTCGCTAAACACGCAATACCATCTGTCTTAGAATCATTGGCCGTGGTATCGTGTTATAACAGGATAACGATCCGAAGCATAGTTCCCGTCTTTTACGGGGGTAACTTAGAGAAGAAAGAAGCAGATGGCGTACTTATTAACATGACTTGGCCATCGCAATTGCTAGACATTAACTCTACAGAACCTTTTTGAACTCTACTTTCAAGAGCTTGAGAAGCAGAAAGATGAGGATGTTCTGTCCCAATTCTCAAACTGGGTATAATTGAAAATGGTCTCTTTCTAAGGTAACTCAATTTATTTTTTGCTTAAAAGAATTTTACACAAATGTACAAATAAGGTAAATGTAGATAATTACCAAATGTATAATATCTAAATGATAAACCTGACTGTTGTGATCTACTGCAAGACGTAGATATGATCTTTTCTTTAAATCTTCCTATAGCGGTGAACAAAAAGTCGTTTTGTTAAAAACAAAAAATCTTACAGAAAATTGATAAGGGATCAAAAAGGCTTTTCAAAACTTACTGCAATGAAGAGTTATGAGAGAGTCAAAATATTATATAAAGTCGATAGATGTTTTTATGAATAAAAACACAAGCAAGAAAAAATACATTACAAAAAGATGAAAATTATGAAACAATATAAGAGCAGAGCTGGATAGTCAGATGACAACATATGCAATGAATATATAGGTAACAAAGACATGAAGCAAATAAAACTGAAAAAGAAAAGAAAGAAATACTAGAAAGTATAAAGCGTATAAGTTATTGCATATGCAGATGATGTAATAATTATGAGATTATGACTAAAGAACTCGTAATAAATTAATAGAAACTTTCCAAAATATAGAGAAAGAAGCAGGTACCATTCGATTAGTAAAGCAAATACGACCCAAGTATAAATGCAGAAGGGAAAGGAATAACCAAACAGAGTATACGACGATTGACCAAATTACAAGTTTGAAGAGATCAACATATCAATAGCGCAAATGATAGAAGCAAAATGAGTAAAGAAAGATTACTAGCTGGAAATAGAATGTACTTTGCTAGTAAGAAGACACCAGACACGTAAATGGATCTCTTGTGCTTAACAAAAACTGAAGAGGAACATCTCGAAACTCTCGAATACTCGGATCAATCATTTCTTACCCTTGAAGTACATGCATTGTGTTTTCATTCATTCATTCATGTGTCTCAGTACATTTTTTCTGTGGAGACAGCCAGCGCTACCTAGCGCTGGATGACCCAAACCCTATTGAACTACGCGATGTAAGAGAGAGAGGTGAGGATCCGAGCTTGAATTCTTTTTTCGTATTTCAACAAAAGCAACAAGTTACTAAAGCTTACCCATTAAGGTAAGCAGTTGGCACCTAGTGAAGCATTAATGGTAAATACCATTAGAAAATAAATCATAAAATTCTAGAAGAAGCATGCGGAGAAGATGTTGTAAGGTTTATCAACTCACAGTAGATTAGACAATTCAGCCATGCATGTGGTGTCATATAAGAAGATTCAGAACAAGACGGCAAAATGAGATGCAACAGGGATGATAATGCCAACAATAATAAAGCTATGGGGGGGGCAAGCTGGTCATTCCAGAAGTCAATGTCTGCCAATCCATTTGTTGGAAAATACTTTTCCAGACATTGCGCAACTGGAACTGGAAAATGTGGTGGTGCACCATCTTGTTGATACCGAATGTTGGTAATCTTGTTTTTTAATGGTTTTATTCAAAAATAGTCACAGATTAGAATTCTGCATATAACAGTTACAAGAAATTAAAAATGATTTTTTTTTATATATTGTAACGTTTTTTTTTAAATAATAACAAAAGAGCTGTTTAAATCGTCTATTAATAATTAATATTTATTTACAAACACTAATGAATACGCTATAAATTAACGCTATGATTATAAACCATTAAAACTATTATTTACAGACTATGAATTTCTAATACAACATTTATCTTCACATTTACTATTTATTTCGTGATACACAGTTAATGACTCGCTGTTGACTGCTCTCTTTTATCCGCGAAGTCGATTTTATACCCTCATATAATCGTACCAGAAGCCGCTAGAACCTACTATGTATTTCTAGAAGGCGCTAGATAAACCGCGTCTGATTTACATGCTTGGTGCGATGCGTGATTCTCTCGAATGCTGTAGAATATTCCATTTGTTGTGTGAAAAGAGGTTCTTTCTTTTTCTCTCTTGTTACAATATGTAGTCTTCTATATTTTGTAAACATTTATTTCAGACTCCCATTATGATCAAATATTGTGGAACTTAATACCAAATACTTTTTGATTCTAGTCAAAAAAGGTGGACTTGTAATTTAAAAGAATAGTCGATAACAAGCTCCTAATGTGTGGTGGGAAAAAAAATAAATGAAGATGAATGATTCACCTATCACTTGTTAGTCAGCTGACTACAGGAGCACAATTTATGTAGCATTCTAATTAGTTTAATTTATTAGATATATGAGGTAAGCGCCGTAAATTCTCGGCCCGGCAGGCTTCTACAAATGCCAACATGCTCAAACTCGGTTTCGTCATAGTTGAACATGTAAGAGGCCTACACTATATATATTACGACTAGAAGCGTAATAGATTTTAGTAGCCACTCAAGCACCGTGACGAGTGCATGAAAATGTAGCAGCTAACGAAAATTGAGTTACCGAGAAGTCATTAAATTTTTAACAAAAGAAGGGCACACGCCTAATCAAATCAAACAACGTTTAGACGGCGTTTATGGTGATTTATCTCCTTCATATTCCACCGTACAAAAGTGGTCAAAATGTTTGCGTTTGGGGCAAGAATCTCTTGAAGATGATGAGCGCACCGGTCGGTCAATTGAAGCGGTAACGCCTCAAAAAGTTGCAATTATTGAAGAAATGGTATTAGAAGATCGCCATTTGAAAGTTAAGGAGTTAGCAGTGATGTCTGACGTCTCGGAAACAAGTGTTCGCCGAATTCTTCGTGACTATCTGGGTATGAATAAAATTAGTGCAAGATGGGTATCACGTCTTCTCTCTGCTGTTCAACGTCAACGTCGCGTCGAACGTGCACGCTTGTTTTTAAACTTGTATGGAGACGACCCAAAGCCGACTTTGGAGTCCATTGTCACTGGAGATGAAACAATGGTTCTGTATTATAATTCTCTATCCAAAAGGAAATCGATGGAATGGCGGCGACCCGATGAACCTCGTCCCAAAAAGGGGAAAGTCGTTCAATCGACTAAGAAAGTTATGGCAACAATATTCTGAGATTGTGACGGCACTTTACTGATTGATTTTAAGAAACGCAATATAACTGTTAACAGTACATATTACGCGGTTTTATTGCGTAAATTGAGAAACAATATTCGTGAAAAACGTCGAGAAAAATTGACAAGAGGTGTTCGATTATTACACGACAATGCACCCGTTCATACTGCCGCAATATTACAAGCTGCCATTCGCGAACGCGGCTTTGAAGCATTGGATCATCCACCGTACAATCCGGATATGGCTCGTAGTGACTATTATCTCTTTTCCAATTTAAAGAAAGACCTTAGGGGACGTCGTTTTAAGGACGAGAAGGAGTTGCAAGCAGCTGTAATTGAACATTTTGAAGGAAAAACTTTAGATTATTTTTACAAGGGTATTGAATTATTAAGTCCACGTTGTAATAAGTGTATTGACATTAGAGGAAATTATATTGAAAAATAAAAATTATATTTTACCAAGTTTATTTTTTCTGTATCAGGCCGAAAATTTATGGCGCTTACCTCGTACATATTTGTTTAATTCCTAGTCGTTGAATATTTCATTTTGTTTGATAACTATTTAAATACAAATTATTTAAATAAATACTTAATAATTTTTGTAAAAAATCTCTCACTTCATGGTGTTTCCAAACTTTTGACCGGCAGTGTATATAACAATACAATATTTTTGAAATTTGATACCTTTGTTCCTTATCATGCTGCTTGGAAATAACAACAGGTACTTACAGATAAATTAAGGAAACGAAAACAATTACGATTACTATATAGATTATACTATAGGACTTCAGATTAAAATAAAACAAACTCAAATAAACACAAACAATTTAATAACTTTGCTAATAGAGGTTAAAAATCTGACACATGAATACACAATAAATTATTTTTGATATTTCTTTCCAGTTCCCTACGAGTCTTTCTTTAGCTTTTAGAAGAATATTTTCGATTCTATAAGTACCTGAAAGTTGGAAATGTACCTAGTATATGATAAAAACAAAGTTATACCTTCTCTATATAGATTATCATCATTACATTTTCCAATGCATTTTCCAACATATCACTCCTTATTAGTTCTTATAACTATAATATAGAATATTTTTGAAAATTTCATACTGAAAGGATAAGAAACTGGTTTTCAAAACCGTCATCACGTTTCGATGATGTCACACATCGCACAATTATTCTTGGCTGTTCCATTCGCTGTCATTATGATCGTTAAGCGTTAATAGCTTTCTACCGAAGTCGAAAACTCCGCCTCCTAGATTTGAGCCTCCAAATTCAGATAAAACTAAATTTCGAAAGATATATAATTCAAAAAAAACTTTTTCTTGCAATTTCAGGATCACTATTTTATCAGACATCACATGACATCTTTTCGAAAAAAATTTCTTTTTTATTTTTTTTCTTAAAAACTAAAGGCACTAACGGCTTGAAAATACTTCAAGCCCGAGAAAATGTTGTTATTTATTGCTATAAAAAAATACAGCATTGTAGGTTACATCAGTCTCCATAAATTGGATCTCAAAGTTTACATTGACTAGCATGGGCAGACGGCAGTCTTAACAGCATAACGCATAAGTTTCTGATATGGCCATAGTCAAAATGAAGGTGATTCTGCTCACTCAGTTATTAAAAGGCAATTGAAAAAATCATGAAAATCGGGGCCCATTTATATTCCTGGACAGTACGTCACTTTTATCAGAGGTGCAAAAAAAACCGGCAGTCCTTATAAAGTGGAAGAATTGTGTTACCAAGATTTTTATGATTTAAAAGATCTCGCTAATGAATTGGTTTCAATAACTTCAATAACTAAGAACATTAAGGGGGAAACAGTTAAAATTTCTGAAGCCAAAGTTATTATGTTGAAAAAAGACAGCCCTAATAATGTTTTTTATAAAAATTCATTTGAACAAGAAGAATTTGATACAATTTATGTAAAACATTCCAGAAGACAAAATGCAGGTAAAGTAGTGAAGTTAAAGAATGCGTATCAACAAAAAGCAGGAATTACCGAAAAGAAGAAGACTTCTTTGTTATCTCTATTTAAAATTTAAAAAAAACGCTGTTCCTAAGGTGTACTACGATTATTATAAAAATTTGTAAACTACCAGGGACCTTATTTATAAGACAATTTTATTACCAATATTTTCTTTTTCGTTTCCTATAATTATAATAAATTGTTCTAAAAGAGAAACAGTTTAGTCAGTCTCTCTCTTGTTTCACGTTTGTAATGATTCTATTTTATTCCTAGATGTATGCCTCATGTAAAAAGATTGTTTTCTTAAGCTAAAAATACATTTTTGAAAGAAAGTTGTGAAATCTCTTTTTTCCTCCTCCATAAACTAACCCAAAAAATTAAAATTTTATTTTCTAGAAAAGTGTCACAAGTGGGTATCACGCAGCTAAAACTCAATTTTCGAAAATTTCTCGAATTCAATAATTGTCAAATTGCGGGAATATTGTATATACTGTCCCTATATCTCTACAAAATAACCTAAACTCGGAAAGTTAAACTTTCTATTACCGAGCGTCCACCGAAGAATATAATATTTTTAAATTGCTTCTCCTGAACAATTACAATTTTTGAGATCTGTCACTATTCTTCCGGACAAGCGATATGTATAATTATTCACAAAACATGTTACACTTACATTAACTAATGTCAGTTGATTTATAATAAGCAATTATTATTAAACTATTTGATAAATTATTAATAAATAAACTAATAAATAACAGAAAATTCACGTATTCAACTTCTACATGCGGTAAAGAAATCACAACTGAACTCTGTACTGTAGGACTCCGACAACGTTGCCAAACATACTCAGTTTCATGGCTTGTAAATTGTAGGAGGCTGTGATAATACAAAAAATGCATGTAAGCTCACGAAAAGGAAGTTTGCAAATGCACATGCTCACTCATACTGGTGAGAAATCATTTGAATGAAATACTTGTAGTTATAAATGCTCTTTAAAAACAAGTTTGCAAAGGCACATACTCGCTCATAGCGGTGAGAAACCACCTTAATGTAATATTTGTAGTTATAAACACTCACAAAAAGGAATATTACAAAAACCACCTGATCACTCATAGTGATGAGACACCATTTGCGTGTAATATTTTTAGTTATAAATGCTCACCAAATGCAAATTTGCAAAAGCACATGCTCGACCATAGTGGTGAGTAACCCTTTGAATGTAATATTTTTAAGTTAAGTATATTGTGCGACAGTCTCGAGGCATTTATCCGAGCGACTCATCAAAACTACAATATAGTACGTCATTCTGATTACTCTCGTATTATTTACCGGGTGATTTTTTAAATTTCTGATCTAGAAAGCCATGACATAATTTTAAAACAAAAGATGCGGAAAACGTAGGGCGTAGTTTGAATCGTTCGATTTGTCACAACTGTCAGATTTCAAAAATGTTGACATAAACATAACCTACTCCAGTGTTGTTCTCTGACATTTGGAATAGCAGTGTGATCAACGCTACACCCTACGTTTCGGTGACCTTCGATACGGCGTAAAAATCACGACTTACTAGATCAGAAATTTAAAAAATCACCCGGTATAATTGAGTTATATCAAATTAAGCTGTAAGTTATAATTTATTAGGAAGTATAAACCATTTGAATTCGAACTCGTACCTAACTACTCCGGCAGCTATAATAGAATAGTAGAAAGGGATTAAAATGTAATAAGAATCAAAAACAAAAATCACATCGATTATTAAAAAATTGATAACCGATAAAAAAACTTTAACTATTACTGCGATCAGCTAGCAACTTTTTGAGATACCGAATAATTTACAAATAAGGAAACGTTTACATTTTATATACAGAGCGCGTCTAAAGTTAATTTCTAAATCGTTTAATATTTTTCTTCCAAATTCTTCGGACATATAATAGGCGATACATTTACTTCCTGAAGCATTGGTGGACAAAGACCATTCATAAAGTTTTTTTTAATGAAGTGGTGGTTGAGTAATACCTCGTTTTAAAGCTATTGTTATTATGAACAAACCTCTGCTCAAGAACATTTTAATTTTATCAAAATGCCGACGGAAACGGTTAGTAACGGTAAGGTAACTTTCTACAATGCCTATACTCTAAAAAACTTACCAGTAAATCGGACCAGCTTATATTTTCGAAATAACCCCATTTTAAAATTAAATACGGGTAATTTCCTGCCAAATCACATAATTTAAAAACGTAACCGTGTTTCGATATCTCATATTTATGTTCAATTTTTCCCCTTGCATAGATACATATGAAATAACATCATAAATTAATTTTTTCAGATTTTTTTTCGATTTTGATAAGATATTTATTGTGTTGATTAAAATAAGGTAGCTTGGTGCAGGGCCCCACTAGTTCCTGGGGCCCTGAGCCTACGCCAGGTCTCCGTTTTTTTTAAAGAATCAACTTTACATTTCGCTCTATTACATGATATCTTAAATCTCGATTCTGAGAGCGTAAACAAACCAAATGCAATGCTATTGACGAGTGCGTTTAATGACTGATGACGTTTGCTTATAGCCGCGAAAATACGGACAAACTACTACACGTTTACTAGAACGCCCACGTTTTGAATTTCACGCGCTAGAACATATAATACTCTGCTAGCGGAAACGCGTGATTATGTGAATGCAGCTTTGAGCGCTCAACTATTCAATGTTTCTTTACGCTCTCCAAATAGCTACCGTAGCCAAACTTTAATTCTCTATATACAAAATTATACCTCTGTTATATCATCGCAAAGTTTTATAATTTTCAAGACTTAATTCGGGGTCAATTTCGAGTAATTAAAAGAAATGATCGTTTTTTGCAAGTCTTAACATCCCGCATCTCGATAAGTAAGAAAAAGTTAAATAGTAGTTGTTTAAGACTATTCGTACTGTTCTGATATTTTACGAGGACATGGACAAGGGGTGTACGCAATACAGATTCATAAACATACAACTCGCTACTTACTTACCTTTAATTAAAATAATTCCTCTGGTTAAACAAAATTGTTGTGAAAAGTCTAACTCTACGAATTGAGACTCCGGCGAGTTGCTTCAATAGGAGACTAAATCAATATATAAATTTAGGAACACAGTAATATGAAACAGATACACGAAGCTATCTTTCAACAATAATATAAATTTAACAGATAAGAAAATAAAAAGAAAACTTAAACTCGGATATCAAAATTCTTTTTATATTAATCCTAAAATAGTTTAATAGTTTGGGGATTAATACTTCTGGCATCAACATATTACCTACTTACTATAAACAACTATAACTACTGTTAAGAAAAACTCGTTTAAATATATTTAATCTTTGCAGCCACCAGTTTTCCAACTGTCATATTGCTGTAAATTTTCAAGTCTCTGCTTTCATTCGTCTGAACCTCAATTGAAGACAGTAGACCATTCGGGTGGCCGTTCAAACTTACAACAGGTTAGTAATCAAGATGATATTGAGACTATACAATATTCTCAATGTAGCGAAGTGTTTAAGTGTGTAGGTATTACGTTTACTGTCTCCAGCCTTACTTTGTGGAACTCCATAATCATGAAATATAATATAAATACAAAGATTAGTTAAAGTTTAAAGTAGATATGCTAAGAGAGTTCGAGCGCAAAATCCCATGTATTTTCTTATGAAGGTTCATTTTGCATTTCAAGGTCATCCGCGAAATTCGAGATTCATTTGCATATCATTCGCGGGGTCATTAGTGGATCATTTGCATATCATTCGCTGTGTTATGTATGTATCATTAACGGTATTATTTGCATATCACGATCTAATTAATTTAATTCGCGGGGTCATTAGCGGATCATTTTTATATCTCGCGGGGTCATCTGCGTATCTCATCTTTCTCATCTCCCTCTCTCTCTCTCCTCATTTCCCGCTGAAAGATTTGAATTCCTAGCGTTGCTAATGCCATTTATCGGTGACGTCATATGATCGGTATAGTAGATTTCTATACGCCTGTAGATAGGCAACCTGCTACACTTTTTTATAAAAATCAATGGAGCCAACAGGATTTGAACCGGGGACCGCTCGAATGGTAGCCAGCCAATGCATCCATTACACCACGAAGGTAATCTATTAAAGCACTGTAAACAGGTTATAAAAAAAAATGTTGACTAGCTATTGTTGTGTCGAATTGACGATTTGATTTGAAAATTTAATAATGTAATTTATCGTTTAGACTAACCCTTGCTTACTTCTATATATGTTTAATTAATATGTAATTAGTACATCAAAATATGTTCTTAATATGTTAATCAATTTCCTTATAAAATATAACTATATATCATTGAAATAAAACATTAAACAATTGCAATCGTTTAAAATAAACCTAGTGGTGAGTTTGTATTATTCGTATAGCGATATGGATATATTATTCAGATATGTCGTGTTATGTGTTTAAATTTCTCATATGCATGCGCGAATTAAATTAATTCACGGTATCATTAGTGTATCTCCTCTCTCATTTACATAACTGATATCTCATTCTGTACATCTCATTTTTATATATTATTTGCCATCTCTCATCGCTCTCTCTCATAAATTTATTTTAAAATAAATCAGTCCTATTTGATATTTATCTTCAGGTCGTCATGTAATTCTACGAAAACAATTTAATATGAAACGTAATAATAAAAATTTATTTTCAACTATACAAAAGTAACTCTTAAGCTACTGTCAATCAACTGTCGGATTATCTATGGTACATTTTGACCTGTTTAAATATACGGATAAACAATTAAAATACGGTAAAGCAATTAGGGTCGTTATTATTTCATAAAATTTTATTCAAGTGAATCTTCTTAAGAATATAGAACACTGTGAAGCATTATTTTTAAAATTCAAAAACATTATCTATAGCTAAAACTGGTTAAGAAATAACTTTCAAACTAAATGTTTTTGCATGAAAATACGTACAAACTAATTAGCCAGGTTGTCTTCGACATTCTTTAAAACTGCTTTCAACCATAAATAAACAAACGTTCTTACGAATGACTGACTGAAAGGAATTTAGATTTTATAAATAATTTGTTAAGAGCTCATCATCTTAAAACCGGCATAAAGTATTGTTTTAAATGACAATTACTCACTCCTGCTCTATATAAAACGTCATATATAAAATTAGAGATTATCTCTATTTCATTATTATTATCTTAGCATCTTTTCATTTACAATTATCTAGTAAAAATGTATTGTTTAATACGACAGACAAAGGAATTTAGTGAGTTAGTCATAAAGAAACTTAAAACAACTATTATCAACACAACTATCCAGAGTTTAACAGTGTATATTTAATTTAATCAGGTAAGTTATTATGATTTTATGTTTAACGATCTTTCCACTACTGTTTACCTGCTATATCTATAATATGTAAATGTTCTACATTTGTTTATGTAAACTAATCATTTGAACTTTTAGATTACATCTCATTATCCTGTGTTCGAGGTCGATCATCAAAGTATAATTTCCTGCTTCTTTGAAATCAATCATGTAAGTTGCTTTTATGTTAACGATGTTGTGTAAACTTATTTTGAAATTTATTATAAACTGACTGCAGTTTTCCAATCTGATAGAATGTCTGCTGAAATTATCAAATTGACAGTGGTGATAGCGACGTCGCCGACAATCTCATTTTTATATATTATTTGTCAGCTCTCATCTCCCTCTCTCATAAATTTATTTTAAAATAAATCTTATGTTGTCATTCCTATTTGAGGATATCCATCGTTTGACTAATGTCTATTTATTAAAACAAATAAGTTATGAAATGAAGCAGGGAGTCTATTCAATGAACATTACCTAATACTTTTTCTGATTCTTCTTCTATCCTATAGATCTGCAGTTAGAAACACGGGCCAACGAACTCCATAGCTTAACCCCGAGATCACGGAGCTTGTCTTTTAAATTACTAACATCTAACTCTGAATGTCATACAGAGCTATCAACTAAATCATATACAGCTTTTGCTTAATTGCACGAATAACTCGTTCAACTATTGAAGTCTTAATCATGGAATACGTAGAGTAATGATTTATGTTGTATTCATTCATTAACTTTAACTCGATATATGCGAATTCATATATGAGAGAAATGTTATATAAGTCAATACAGCTCTATAACTATCATTTATTGAGCTACACAAAGAGATTTATATCTACACTAAACTAAAGATTAATAGAAGTAATGCATTCCTGATATCATAAGATAACGATAAAACACATGATTATTCTTAGACTAAGGCCTAATTTAGGTAGTCAAATTGTAGGTAATCGAATTGTAGGTACATATCATGATGTGGTATCATACAATTATATTCTAGTAAGAACTGTAATAAAGTCACTGCTATAAATAACAACATTCTTTATCACGATCATCTATCATTATCAAATCATCTAATGTCATGCAGAGTTAGCAGCTAGCTCCTAAGTTCGTATATGCGAGAATCGGTATTATATAACAAACACACCAGTCTACATTCATTGTTCTAATATTGATAGGAACTTTCTAGAATCTATAAATTATTATAAATGTCTTAACAGAATAAAGAAAAGGGTGAAATGAATATAACTTATAGGATTTAATCAAACTAGAAAAATATCGATATATCCTACGTTGAGAAAACAATTATACTATGTAAGCATAGATACTCTACATATGATTGCGAGCCTGAGTATAAGCATAAACCCTATACTACAGATTTTTATCCTTTTTTCATTATATGTACTACAGACGAAGTGAAAGAATAGGTACATTTAACATACGTATGCTACAATTATCTATTTTTCTAGTTTTCTAGACGTAATGTAATTTTGAACAGATTTTAACCCTTTTCGTTATATCTACTACCCTTGTAAGCGATTTCTACATATACGTTCTTATTGTTTATACACCATATAGATATTCGTAGCATCTAAAGTAAACTCTTATTTAAAAGTTATTTTACAATATATCATACATTTCAACAGTTCGTATGATTATCCCTCTCTATCGTAACCCAGTATGTAAGGACATTATGTTAAATACTATCTCATACATGTAAATAAACATTTCTTTAAAGAGTTTGTTAGGTCACCTAATCTGTTATAATATTACTATGATATTAGATCTCGTCGATTACAGTTTTACCATTAGGACATACTTAGTAGGTTATACGTGCTAAGTAAAATAATAAACAGATATTTCGAGAATTTTATGCATTCTTGAGAGAACGGGGTATCATATTTAAAAACGCTGTAGAAAACATATCAGCAGAGAAAGAGAATACATAAATACAGTAAGTTTTGTATGATGAGTTGTCGTCAGTTTAAAAGAAATAAGTTCGTAACCATATTTAAACGTTATTTTACAATATATCATACATTTCAACAGTTCGTATGATTATCCGTCTCTATCGTAACCCAGTATGTAAGGACATTATGTTAAATACTATCTCATACATGTAAATAAACATTTCTTTAAAGAGTTTGTTAGGTCACCTAATCTGTTATAATATTACTATGATATTAGATCTCGTCGATTACAGTTTTACCATTAGGACATACATAGTAGGTTATACGTGCTAAGTAAAATAATAAACAGATATTTCGAGAATTTTATGCATTCTTGAGAGAACGGGGTATAATATTTAAAAACGCTGTAGAAAACATATCAGCAGAGAAAAAGAATACATAAATTATCGTCTGATAAATAAAATTGAAATTTAAAGCTTACCATACTTTCTATTACCATCGGAATATTATCGAGAAACATGATCGTCTAAGTTAAATATATTTAGCGACTTCTTTTGCTTAATAATTTTCATTATGGTATGCGTATATGTCTAGTCACAGTTTCAGCAAACGCATTGTATTCTATCAGCGAATCATGTAAAATTAAGCAGTATGCTTTAGTTGTATCAGAAAGTGGGTTGACCGACTCAAGCTCTAATCTCTAAATTCATGAATACCTTATACACACGATATAACTACGATCTAAGATTACGAGAGGGTTAATATGTAATTAGTACATCAAAATATGTTCTTAATATGTTAATCAATTTCCTTATAAAATATAACTATATATCATTGAAATAAAACATTAAACCATTGCAGTCGTTTATCATAAACCTGGTGGTGAGCTTGTATTATTCGTATAGCGATATGGATATATTATTCAATTTTCATGTCTTTTGCTAACCCTACATAACCTAAGCTTTACATAGATTTAGACATGTTTTATATTTCGTATTTAAACACATAACACGACATATCTGAATGATATATTAAATAAAAATAAATTGCTACTAAACGTAAGCTAGACTTGAATGATATCGATCGATATGCTATAATATGTATAGCTAAAATGTTAGATTAGTGAAGGAACATGTTGCCTAATACCTATATTTATGTGTTGTATTCTTTTTACATAATAACTTAAACAAGACAGGAATTGTTACGAAACCATAATATTAAAAATATTTAAACATATTATTTATAATAAATATAGTAGAAATATAAAGAAAAGAGTACTAGTTATGCTTTAACGTTTGAGTAGCAGCAAACGCTTCACGTATAACCTATATTTATCAGTGAGTTTCTTCTACCTTCTTTAGTAAATTCATAATGTTAGCTTCTACTTTGTCAACTGTTACTAGAATGCTGTTCTTTAGATCCTTTACCTCGCTCTATGTATCTGTAGTCACTACAATGAAAGTTTGTACTGTTGTGTCGAATTGACGATTTGATTTGAAAATTTAATAATGTAATTTATCGTTTAGACTAACCCTTGTTTACTTCTATATATGTTTAATTAATATGTAATTAGTACATCAAAATATGTTCTTAATATGTTAATCAATTTCCTTATAAAATATAACTATATATCATTGAAATAAAACATTATTAAAATATTTTAAAAAAAATTTCATTTTATCACGTCCTAAATATTTACACGATTGATCACGTTTCTCGTCAGCTTCTTTTCAAACAATTGCAGTCGTTTATCATAAACCTAATGGTGAGCTTGTATTATTCGAATAGCGATATGGATATATTATTCAATTTTCATGTCTTTTGCTAACCCTAATTTTTTATGTACTAATAACTCTGATACTATTTACTGCAATTCAATGCTTGGAAACTTAGACTTGGTTCAGATCATCAATGAACCGTCTATTTATACTGATCGACCAGAGCAATCGGTTGTTCTATCCTACGTTGAGAAAATAATTATACTATGTAAGCGTAGATACGTTACATATGATTGCGAGCCTGAGTATAAGCATAAACCCTATACTACAGATTTTTATGCTTTTTTCATTATATCTACTACAGACGAGGTGAAGAATAGGTACATTTAACAAGCGTATGCTACAACTATCTAATTTATAGTTTTCTAGACGTAATGTAATTTTGAACAGATTTTAACCCTCTTCGTTATATCTACTACCCTTGTAAGCGATTTCTACATATACGTTCTTATTGTTTATACACCATATAGATATTCGTAGCATCTAAAGTAAACTCTTATTTAAACGTTATTTTACAATATATCATACATTTCAGCAACTCGTATGATTATCCCTCTATATCGTAACCCAGTATGTAAGGACATTATGTTAAATACTATCTCATACATGTAAATAGTTACAACAACAAAATAGAAAAGTATACTTGATGGTAAGAAAGAAGTCCTGGACGCGGCTATCTATAACATATGTCATATGTTTTTGTAATACGTCTTTATAACTTTGAAACTCTACGTGATTTCCTCTTACAATATCTCTAGTTATGAGAACCTTGAAGACTTAACCTGGAAAAATAAGACAGATAAATATTTTACTTTTTATTGAAACTAGTTAACTTATATTCTAACATGTAAATAGTTACAACAACAAAATAGAAAAGTATACTTGAGGGTAAGAAAGAAGTCCTGGACGCGGCTATCTATAACATATGTCATATGTTTGTAATACGTCTTTATAACTTTGAAACTTTACGTGATTTCCTCTTACAATATCTCTAGTTATGAGAACCTTGAAGACTTAACCTGGAGAAATAAAACAGATAAATATTTTACTTTTTATTGAAACTAGTTAACTTATATTCTAACATACATATTTGAAACTAGACAACTTATATTGTAACACAAATATACAACAACAAAATAGAAAAGTATACTTGAGGGTAACATTTTGTATAACCATTATCTTTTATTCTATAATACCTTCTTCTTTAAGCTCAGAAATAATTGAAATAATCTCATCCTAGTTTTCTAAACTACTGCTACCCCTCTGTTTTAAGGTATACAGTAGACGAAGCTTATCGACAACTTGATTCCAATACGGCGTTTTGTTTTTGGAATTTGAAATTGGTAGCTTGAGGTTAGAGCCTACGAATACATTTTTAGGATAGAACGTAGGGAGCAGAGTAAGTATAAAACAACATACTTTCATACAAGAACGTTTATTAATACGAGTAGTTTCGATGCTACTTAAAACATAATACATAACTTAAATATATAATATCTATTAAAATAGACCAGACCAGACCAGACTAGACTAGACTATAGATGATAGACAGTAAAATCATGAATAATTATACCGTCTGTAATATAATAGAGCTTACTTGATATTTTAAAATTAGCGGCTGAATCTAATTATTATAGAAATTCAATTGTAGAAACTGAAGATGTAATCTTTAAAACATCTAAAGTTAGAAGTTTTTAGTAGTCAGGTCAGATTAATAGAGGGTGTTATAATCAAATCGTTTTAGAAACTATTTGTTTGTAAGATTGGCGCCGTAAAGAAAAACAGCATAGCTGTAGTCTTGATTTTGAAATTGAGATAGCTCGGAACAAAACGATGAATACAAAGTTTAGAAGTTTATTTCAAAATTCTGTGATAAAAAACATTAATTCTTCTTTACTTTACTTTAAAACCCAAAATTGCATGATAAATCAATATAATATTAATATAAATGATTAAATTAAATGAAGCAATCTAGGTTAGACCCCCAAAAAAATTATATTAAGGTTATAGATTTTAGACCCCGGTTGTTGCAAAGATTCAAGAATCTCTATTAAGATTAGTTCATAAAGCATTTATTAGGTTAGAGCATGTAGCTACTTACAAAAAATCTCTATTAAGATTAGTTCATAAAATATTTATTAGGTTAGACCGTTGTAGCTACTTACAAAATCGTCATTAACATTCGAAAAACTTCACGTTCTGACCGAAAGGTTATGGTTGAAGGGTGAAGGGTGAAGGGTGAAGGGTGAAGGGCGAAGGGTGAAGGGTGAAGGGTGAAGGGCGAAGGGTGAAGGGTGAAGGGTGAAGGGAGAAGGGTGAAGGGTGAAGGGTGAAGGGTGAAGGGTGAAGGGTGAAGGGTGAAGGGCGAAGGGTGAAGGGTGAAGGGTGAAGGGAGAAGGGAGAAGGGAGAAGGGAGAAGGGAGAAGGGAGAAGGGAGAAGGGAGAAGGGAGAAGGGAGAAGGGAGAAGGGAGAAGGGAGAAGGGAGAAGGGAGAAGGGAGAAGGGAGAAGGGAGAAGGGAGAACGGTGAAGGGAGAAGGGTGAAGGGTGACTAGCCAGGGTTAATTAAGTTAAACGGAACGTGAAGTTTTTCGAATGTTAATGACGATTTTGTAAGTAGCTACAATGGTCTAACCTAATAAATATTTTATGAACTAATCTTAATAGAGATTTTTTGTAAGTAGCTACATGCTCTAACCTAATAAATGCTTTATGAACTAATCTTAATAGAGATTCTTGAATCTTTGCAACAACCGGGGTCTAAAATCTATAACCTTAATATAATTTTTTTGGGGGTCTAACCTAGATTGCTTCATTTAATTTAATCATTTATATTAATATTATATTGATTTATCATGCAATTTTGGGTTTTAAAGTAAAGTAAAGAAGAATTAATGTTTTTTATCACAGAATTTTGAAATAAACTTCTAAACTTTGTATTCATCGTTTTGTTCCGAGCTATCTCAATTTCAAAATCAAGACTACAGCTATGCTGTTTTTCTTTACGGCGCCAATCTTACAAACAAATAGTTTCTAAAACGATTTGATTATAACACCCTCTATTAATCTGACCTGACTACTAAAAACTTCTAACTTTAGATGTTTTAAAGATTACATCTTCAGTTTCTACAATTGAATTTCTATAATAATTAGATTCAGCCGCTAATTTTAAAATATCAAGTAAGCTCTATTATATTACAGACGGTATAATTATTCATGATTTTACTGTCTATCATCTATAGTCTAGTCTAGTCTGGTCTGGTCTGGTCTGGTCTGGTCTATTTTAATAGATATTATATATTTAAGTTATGTATTATGTTTTAAGTAGCATCGAAACTACTCGTATTAATAAACGTTCTTGTATGAAAGTATGTTGTTTTATACTTACTCTGCTCCCTACGTTCTATCCTAAAAATGTATTCGTAGGCTCTAACCTCAAGCTACCAATTTCAAATTCCAAAAACAAAACGCCGTATTGGAATCAAGTTGTCGATAAGCTTCGTCTACTGTATACCTTAAAACAGAGGGGTAGCAGTAGTTTAGAAAACTAGGATGAGATTATTTCAATTATTTCTGAGCTTAAAGAAGAAGGTATTATAGAATAAAAGATAATGGTTATACAAAATGTTACCCTCAAGTATACTTTTCTATTTTGTTGTTGTATATTTGTGTTACAATATAAGTTGTCTAGTTTCAAATATGTATGTTAGAATATAAGTTAACTAGTTTCAATAAAAAGTAAAATATTTATCTGTTTTATTTCTCCAGGTTAAGTCTTCAAGGTTCTCATAACTAGAGATATTGTAAGAGGAAATCACGTAAAGTTTCAAAGTTATAAAGACGTATTACAAACATATGACATATGTTATAGATAGCCGCGTCCAGGACTTCTTTCTTACCCTCAAGTATACTTTTCTATTTTGTTGTTGTAACTATTTACATGTTAGAATATAAGTTAACTAGTTTCAATAAAAAGTAAAATATTTATCTGTCTTATTTTTCCAGGTTAAGTCTTCAAGGTTCTCATAACTAGAGATATTGTAAGAGGAAATCACGTAGAGTTTCAAAGTTATAAAGACGTATTACAAAAACATATGACATATGTTATAGATAGCCGCGTCCAGGACTTCTTTCTTACCATCAAGTATACTTTTCTATTTTGTTGTTGTAACTATTTACATGTATGAGATAGTATTTAACATAATGTCCTTACATACTGGGTTACGATATAGAGGGATAATCATACGAGTTGCTGAAATGTATGATATATTGTAAAATAACGTTTAAATAAGAGTTTACTTTAGATGCTACGAATATCTATATGGTGTATAAACAATAAGAACGTATATGTAGAAATCGCTTACAAGGGTAGTAGATATAACGAAGAGGGTTAAAATCTGTTCAAAATTACATTACGTCTAGAAAACTATAAATTAGATAGTTGTAGCATACGCTTGTTAAATGTACCTATTCTTCACCTCGTCTGTAGTAGATATAATGAAAAAAGCATAAAAATCTGTAGTATAGGGTTTATGCTTATACTCAGGCTCGCAATCATATGTAACGTATCTACGCTTACATAGTATAATTATTTTCTCAACGTAGGATAGAACAACCGATTGCTCTGGTCGATCAGTATAAATAGACGGTTCATTGATGATCTGAACCAAGTCTAAGTTTCCAAGCATTGAATTGCAGTAAATAGTATCAGAGTTATTAGTACATAAAAAATTAGGGTTAGCAAAAGACATGAAAATTGAATAATATATCCATATCGCTATTCGAATAATACAAGCTCACCATTAGGTTTATGATAAACGACTGCAATTGTTTGAAAAGAAGCTGACGAGAAACGTGATCAATCGTGTAAATATTTAGGACGTGATAAAATGAAATTTTTTTTAAAATATTTTAATAATGTTTTATTTCAATGATATATAGTTATATTTTATAAGGAAATTGATTAACATATTAAGAACATATTTTGATGTACTAATTACATATTAATTAAACATATATAGAAGTAAACAAGGGTTAGTCTAAACGATAAATTACATTATTAAATTTTCAAATCAAATCGTCAATTCGACACAACAGTACAAACTTTCATTGTAGTGACTACAGATACATAGAGCGAGGTAAAGGATCTAAAGAACAGCATTCTAGTAACAGTTGACAAAGTAGAAGCTAACATTATGAATTTACTAAAGAAGGTAGAAGAAACTCACTGATAAATATAGGTTATACGTGAAGCGTTTGCTGCTACTCAAACGTTAAAGCATAACTAGTACTCTTTTCTTTATATTTCTACTATATTTATTATAAATAATATGTTTAAATATTTTTAATATTATGGTTTCGTAACAATTCCTGTCTTGTTTAAGTTATTATGTAAAAAGAATACAACACATAAATATAGGTATTAGGCAACATGTTCCTTCACTAATCTAACATTTTAGCTATACATATTATAGCATATCGATCGATATCATTCAAGTCTAGCTTACGTTTAGTAGCAATTTATTTTTATTTAATATATCATTCAGATATGTCGTGTTATGTGTTTAAATACGAAATATAAAACATGTCTAAATCTATGTAAAGCTTAGGTTATGTAGGGTTAGCAAAAGACATGAAAATTGAATAATATATCCATATCGCTATACGAATAATACAAGCTCACCACCAGGTTTATGATAAACGACTGCAATGGTTTAATGTTTTATTTCAATGATATATAGTTATATTTTATAAGGAAATTGATTAACATATTAAGAACATATTTTGATGTACTAATTACATATTAACCCTCTCGTAATCTTAGATCGTAGTTATATCGTGTGTATAAGGTATTCATGAATTTAGAGATTAGAGCTTGAGTCGGTCAACCCACTTTCTGATACAACTAAAGCATACTGCTTAATTTTACATGATTCGCTGATAGAATACAATGCGTTTGCTGAAACTGTGACTAGACATATACGCATACCATAATGAAAATTATTAAGCAAAAGAAGTCGCTAAATATATTTAACTTAGACGATCATGTTTCTCGATAATATTCCGATGGTAATAGAAAGTATGGTAAGCTTTAAATTTCAATTTTATTTATCAGACGATAATTTATGTATTCTTTTTCTCTGCTGATATGTTTTCTACAGCGTTTTTAAATATTATACCCCGTTCTCTCAAGAATGCATAAAATTCTCGAAATATCTGTTTATTATTTTACTTAGCACGTATAACCTACTATGTATGTCCTAATGGTAAAACTGTAATCGACGAGATCTAATATCATAGTAATATTATAACAGATTAGGTGACCTAACAAACTCTTTAAAGAAATGTTTATTTACATGTATGAGATAGTATTTAACATAATGTCCTTACATACTGGGTTACGATAGAGACGGATAATCATACGAACTGTTGAAATGTATGATATATTGTAAAATAACGTTTAAATATGGTTACGAACTTATTTCTTTTAAACTGACGACAACTCATCATACAAAACTTACTGTATTTATGTATTCTCTTTCTCTGCTGATATGTTTTCTACAGCGTTTTTAAATATGATACCCCGTTCTCTCAAGAATGCATAAAATTCTCGAAATATCTGTTTATTATTTTACTTAGCACGTATAACCTACTAAGTATGTCCTAATGGTAAAACTGTAATCGACGAGATCTAATATCATAGTAATATTATAACAGATTAGGTGACCTAACAAACTCTTTAAAGAAATGTTTATTTACATGTATGAGATAGTATTTAACATAATGTCCTTACATACTGGGTTACGATAGAGAGGGATAATCATACGAACTGTTGAAATGTATGATATATTGTAAAATAACTTTTAAATAAGAGTTTACTTTAGATGCTACGAATATCTATATGGTGTATAAACAATAAGAACGTATATGTAGAAATCGCTTACAAGGGTAGTAGATATAACGAAAAGGGTTAAAATCTGTTCAAAATTACATTACGTCTAGAAAACTAGAAAAATAGATAATTGTAGCATACGTATGTTAAATGTACCTATTCTTTCACTTCGTCTGTAGTACATATAATGAAAAAAGGATAAAAATCTGTAGTATAGGGTTTATGCTTATACTCAGGCTCGCAATCATATGTAGAGTATCTATGCTTACATAGTATAATTGTTTTCTCAACGTAGGATATATCGATATTTTTCTAGTTTGATTAAATCCTATAAGTTATATTCATTTCACCCTTTTCTTTATTCTGTTAAGACATTTATAATAATTTATAGATTCTAGAAAGTTCCTATCAATATTAGAACAATGAATGTAGACTGGTGTGTTTGTTATATAATACCGATTCTCGCATATACGAACTTAGGAGCTAGCTGCTAACTCTGCATGACATTAGATGATTTGATAATGATAGATGATCGTGATAAAGAATGTTGTTATTTATAGCAGTGACTTTATTACAGTTCTTACTAGAATATAATTGTATGATACCACATCATGATATGTACCTACAATTCGATTACCTACAATTTGACTACCTAAATTAGGCCTTAGTCTAAGAATAATCATGTGTTTTATCGTTATCTTATGATATCAGGAATGCATTACTTCTATTAATCTTTAGTTTAGTGTAGATATAAATCTCTTTGTGTAGCTCAATAAATGATAGTTATAGAGCTGTATTGACTTATATAACATTTCTCTCATATATGAATTCGCATATATCGAGTTAAAGTTAATGAATGAATACAACATAAATCATTACTCTACGTATTCCATGATTAAGACTTCAATAGTTGAACGAGTTATTCGTGCAATTAAGCAAAAGCTGTATATGATTTAGTTGATAGCTCTGTATGACATTCAGAGTTAGATGTTAGTAATTTAAAAGACAAGCTCCGTGATCTCGGGGTTAAGCTATGGAGTTCGTTGGCCCGTGTTTCTAACTGCAGATCTATAGGATAGAAGAAGAATCAGAAAAAGTATTAGGTAATGTTCATTGAATAGACTCCCTGCTTCATTTCATAACTTATTTGTTTTAATAAATAGACATTAGTCAAACGATGGATATCCTCAAATAGGAATGACAACATAAGATTTATTTTAAAATAAATTTATGAGAGAGGGAGATGAGAGCTGACAAATAATATATAAAAATGAGATTGTCGGCGACGTCGCTATCACCACTGTCAATTTGATAATTTCAGCAGACATTCTATCAGATTGGAAAACTGCAGTCAGTTTATAATAAATTTCAAAATAAGTTTACACAACATCGTTAACATAAAAGCAACTTACATGATTGATTTCAAAGAAGCAGGAAATTATACTTTGATGATCGACCTCGAACACAGGATAATGAGATGTAATCTAAAAGTTCAAATGATTAGTTTACATAAACAAATGTAGAACATTTACATATTATAGATATAGCAGGTAAACAGTAGTGGAAAGATCGTTAAACATAAAATCATAATAACTTACCTGATTAAATTAAATATACACTGTTAAACTCTGGATAGTTGTGTTGATAATAGTTGTTTTAAGTTTCTTTATGACTAACTCACTAAATTCCTTTGTCTGTCGTATTAAACAATACATTTTTACTAGATAATTGTAAATGAAAAGATGCTAAGATAATAATAATGAAATAGAGATAATCTCTAATTTTATATATGACGTTTTATATAGAGCAGGAGTGAGTAATTGTCATTTAAAACAATACTTTATGCCGGTTTTAAGATGATGAGCTCTTAACAAATTATTTATAAAATCTAAATTCCTTTCAGTCAGTCATTCGTAAGAACGTTTGTTTATTTATGGTTGAAAGCAGTTTTAAAGAATGTCGAAGACAACCTGGCTAATTAGTTTGTACGTATTTTCATGCAAAAACATTTAGTTTGAAAGTTATTTCTTAACCAGTTTTAGCTATAGATAATGTTTTTGAATTTTAAAAATAATGCTTCACAGTGTTCTATATTCTTAAGAAGATTCACTTGAATAAAATTTTATGAAATCATAACGACCCTAATTGCTTTACCGTATTTTAATTGTTTATCCGTATATTTAAACAGGTCAAAATGTACCATAGATAATCCGACAGTTGATTGACAGTAGCTTAAGAGTTACTTTTGTATAGTTGAAAATAAATTTTTATTATTACGTTTCATATTAAATTGTTTTCGTAGAATTACATGACGACCTGAAGATAAATATCAAATAGGACTGATTTATTTTAAAATAAATTTATGAGAGAGAGAGATGAGAGATGGCAAATAATATATAAAAATGAGATGTACAGAATGAGATATCAGTTATGTAAATGAGAGAGGAGATACACTAATGATTCCGTGAATTAATTTAATTCGCGCATGCATATGAGAAATTTAAACACATAACACGACATATCTGAATAATATATCCATATCGCTATACGAATAATACAAACTCACCACTAGGTTTATGATAAACGACTGCAATTGTTTAATGTTTTATTTCAATGATATATAGTTATATTTTATAAGGAAATTGATTAACATATTAAGAACATATTTTGATGTACTAATTACATATTAATTAAACATATATAGAAGTAAGCAAGGGTTAGTCTAAACGATAAATTACATTATTAAATTTTCAAATCAAATCGTCAATTCGACACAACAATAGCTAGTCAACATTATTTTTTTTTTATAACCTGTTTACAGTGCTTTAATAGATTACCTTCGTGGTGTAATGGATGCATTGGCTGGCTACCATTCGAGCGGTCCCCGGTTCAAATCCTGTTGGCTCTATTGATTTTTATAAAAAAGTGTAGCAGGTTGCCTATCTACAGGCGTATAGAAATCTACTATACCGATCATATGACGTCACCGATAGATGGCATTAGCAACGCTAGGAATTCAAATCTTTCAGCGGGAAATGAGGAGAGAGAGAGAGGGAGATGAGAAAGATGAGATACGCAGATGACCCCGCGAGATATAAAAATGATCCGCTAATGACCCCGCGAATTAAATTAATTAGATCGTGATATGCAAATAATACCGTTAATGATACATACATAACACCGCGAATGATATGCAAATGATCCACTAATGACCCCGCGAATGATATGCAAATGAATCTCGAATTTCGCGGATGACCTTGAAATGCAAAATGAACCTTCATAAGAAAATACATGGGATTTTGCGCTCGAACTCTCTTAGCATATCTACTGTTTAAGATGAACGTGTAAGTATTAGTTTAAAAGTTCAAAACTCATGAACTTTTGATAATTCAGAATGTCAGCATCTTGAATTTTAAACGTTTCATATATTGAATATGAGATATGAAAGTTGATAGATAGCCTTTGATTTTCTGTTTCGGACGTAAGAATGTCTTACTTATTTAGGAATTATATTTTACAGAGTTCAATGCTGCAATATTTAATCTTTCAAAGTATTGGAACATCTAAGCTTAACTTTTTAGAACATCAAAAGTTTAGTGGGTACATCTTTTTGTATATGTTGTATGTTGTAAATACCAATGCACATGTCAAAAAATTTTATTATCTTTTAAGATGAACGTGTTGTATATCTTCCTACAAAGAAGTTAATTCCCAACTTATTCAAATGCAAACAGAATAGGAACGGATGATCGGCATAGAACACCTTAGGCTCTTCTTCCTCGACTAGTGGTGATGTTACAATCGCATGGATTACTGTAAGCACAAGGAAACATCACATTTAATTGTCTTTAGTAAAAATTTACTTTCACTGGAAAAACAAGCAATTTAAAAAAAATAGTTAAGGATTGTTATTTATTAACATGTAATGACAACCAGAGTTTTAAACTTTGACATTGGAAAAAATTAAGGCTTATAACTTACCTACAGTTGCAGCTGCAGCTACTGTTCCACTTTCTTTTACCTCAATGAAAGCTTTTTGCACTACTTCAGTAATTTTTATTTCTTCTTTCTTAGCTCCAACACCACTAAAATCGGCATCATCTTCAAAAGCACTTACAACTCCCATCTGCGAAAAAAAATCCATTAAAATCAATATATGCAAGAAAACGAAGAACAAAACTGTTGCACAAAACCAACAGATACTTATTGCTTTTAAAATAGGTTTAAATTTAATATCGCTCTCAATTTTGAATTTTGGAAACATTACTTCAACTTTCTCATGAGTATATTCAGATGGAGTCAAGATTTCTTCAAGTTTTTCTTCAACAGCAGCCAAACCTTCTACATCATGAGGCAAAACAACATACATAGAAACATCACCTCCAACATAATCAATTTTTAAAACTTTAACTTCAGAGTTTTCAAAATAGTCAAAATAACTAGTTTGAGCCATCATGTCGGTTTGAACGACAGTCTTGAAAGATTTATTCAACTAGAAAGGCCGTTTAAAAGTATTGTGTTCCTTGAATTCTGTTACCCATTTTCCTTGGAAGTATATAGCATTGACAAGTACCATACGAGCTGTTGCGTCTAATAAATCAGGATCTATTAAATTTTTAATTTTGTCATGAGTTTTATCTTCCACCCATCGATTGATCTGAGCAGCGCTTCTTTATTCTTCCGAAATCAATGGTTTGTACTTCAGCGTCAAAAACATTAACTGCTACATCCTCGAATTGTTTACTGATTTGAAATCCATCCTTTTCCGTAACGTAAACTTTATTCGCACTGCTGAGATTGTAGTTATCGCTGCTTTGTAATTGAGGCGATATGGTCTGAAAGATTTTCTTAATCTTTTCTGAACTTTCTGGAAGACCTAACGCTCTTGATAGTTCTGTCGCTGTTTGACCTCGAGCACCAGAATTATGTCTGCTAAAAGAGGGCATACTATAAGATTGCCTTTGCTTTTTTTAAGTAGTTCCTGTAATTGAAATGAACCGTCGTTAGTAGATACGGTTGGTTGAACCGATAAACCAGAAATTTGCTTACCTTATATATATCAGCAGTAAATGAATTATAGCCTGTTGAATATTCTTTCAGTTCTTGATAATTTTCTGCCATGTATAGGAAAAATAATCCAAAAACTAGCAGCAGCAGCTTCATTGTTCTAGAAAAGAAGAAGTTGTTTTTTCAATCGTCAAACCTCAGAGATCACATTATCGCCTGATTATAGAAAAAAACTAAATCATCACAGTTTCTACTTCCTCGCATTTTCTGAAAGAGGTCTTACCTGAGAGGTCTCACGAGAGAGAGGAAGTTCCTTTTTAGAGTAAGAAAACCGAAATAATTACACGGCGCAGATTCAAATGGGGTTTTATTCTTATAAAAAATGAGTCAAGTCAAGTTTAAAATAAATAAAAAGACATAGCTAATTATATAGTTCAATTCAGGCTGAACCTTTGAAAACTTTAAGTCTTTAGAACTCTGAAATACTGCAGGTTTTTCTTCTTCCAACGCACTTCAGTTTTATTATTGATTACTGAATCACAAACGACAGGTATATTTACTTATTCCACAAATTTGTACTTTCACTTAAAGAATACTGGAAAAAGGTATGGAAATGGATACAGAAATCAAAAAAGAAAAAAAAATGTTTAAGGTCTTTACAAATTATTTACAAGTACCTACTAGAGAACTTACATATTGTTTTATCAAATTAAATGTCACTTTATAACAACAAACCATAACCCACACTAACCACTTTATTGTTTGTACTAATTTTAGAGGTTACTATCTTAACTTATAAATATGCATAATATGTTACGTAAGTAACTGATACGGTCATCATTAAAGAAACACTTATTTACATTTATGATAAAAGCTCTTCAAAATTGACCTTATCACCTTATAGTAACAACGACTATTTTGGTAGTAAAGTTCAGGGAAGAATTGTTGATAAAAGAAATCTAAGTAAGCCATCTATTTTGTCCTGTAATAGAACAACATCGAGTACTGATCTACGAGCAAATAGAAACAGGAGAGAACATTGCATTATATTCCACGCGACGGAAGTGCTAGAAAAAGTGGTTTATAAGAGTGGGGGGAACTGTGAATATCGATCGATTGACGTATATATGATATACGTCAACAACCCCGACCTGACACGGACAATATCGAACGTCGTACGTCAACAACCCCGACCTGCTCAACGTGGTTTATATAATGGCCGACTTCCGTCGCGTCGGTTCCTTACCCCCGACCATTGAAATGTTCTCTCCTGTTTCTATTTGCTCGTAGGTACTGATTAATTATAAAATTATAATAGGAATTGGCCAGCATACAGGGAAAGCTCAGATACAGTTTGTTATAATTTGAGAAATTATTTATAACTGAATATCTATTTAAAGCATTTCGGTAAATTATCTTTATTACGAGGGTGGTTTGATAAGTCAGTGACTTTTTGAATTTCCCGCGCAGTAACTTTAAATGCAACACTGCTCCCGTCAACTGCCATCTATGAATAAACTACTGTAAAACTTTGAGAAGGCTGCACCATTTAGTTTGTGTTTGACAGCGATTGAAAGCAAACAACCTTGTGAATTTTAATGAAAATGGAAAAAAGTGAGTTTTGTGTGTTGATTAAGCATTATTTTTTGCGTAAAAAAACCATCACCGAAACGAAGGAAAGACTTGATAAATACTATGGGGACTCTGCACCATCAATTTCAATGGTTAAGAAGTGGTTTACTGAGTTCCGTTGTGGTCGTACCAGCACAAGTGACGCCAAACGTTCAGGTCGCCCAAAAGAGGTCGTCACGCCAGAAATCGCCGATAAAATCTATGGAACGATATTGGACGATTGGAGAATGAAAGTTCCTGAGGTGGGTGTGGCTGTAGGCATCTCAACTGAGCGGGTACATCACATTTTACATGAATATTTGGACGTGAAAAAGCTATCCGCGCGATGGGTGCCGCGATTGCTCACACTCGACCATAAGCGCAACCGTTTGACCACTTCAAAGGAGTGTTTGGCGATGATCAGCCGCAATCCGAACGAGTTTTTGCGGCGTTTCGTTAGCGTAGACGAAACATGAATCCATCACACTACACCAGAGACCAAAGAACAATCAAGACAGTGGGTTTCTCCGGGTGAACGTGCACCAAAGAAGGCCAAGGTGGGTCTGTGGACCAACAGGGTCACAGTTTTTTGGAATGCACGCGGTGTCATTCACATCGATTACCTTGAAAAGGGTAAAACGATCACCTGCGAATATTATTCAGAGCTTTTGGACAGATTCAATAATGTTTTGAAGCAGAAACGACCGCATTTGGCGAATAAAAAAGTGCTGTTCCATCAAGACAATGCACGGGTGTACACGTGTGTAGTCACCATGGCAAAAGTCCATAAATTGGGCTACGAGCTGCTACCCCATACAGCATATTCTCCAGATTTAGCCCCTTGTGACTATTCCCTGTTTCCAAACCTGAAGAAATGGCTGGGCGGTAAGAGATTTGGATCGAATGAAGAGGTCATCACTGAAACAAACGCCTATTTTGAGGGCCTTGACAAAACCTATTATTTGGAAGGAATAAAAAATTGGAAAAACGCTGGACTAAATGTTCCGAGCTAAAAGGAGACTATGTTGAGAAATAAAACGCTTACTTGCCGTAATAAATATCTTTTATTCAAAAAGTCACTGACTTATCAAACCACCCTCGTATTTTTAAATTATTAAATTTGTGGGCATGCCATTGACATTACGATGTCAGAATTTCGATGGTTCTAAATTTTGTATTGCTAAAAATGTTACTTACTTTCAGAGAATATATTGGAACAAATTTGGTAGCTACACTACACAAAAACTCACACTATTCCTCATTGAAACAAAAACAATATACAGTATAATTTAGCATTTTTGTTTGTAAAGTTTCTCATTCAAAACGACTATGATTAGGTTTCTTCAGTTGAATAGTCATGGTATGATAGATAATCAAACTGAAAGAACATTGAATAATGTGCTTCACTTTGGCACCCCTATATCTTTGTTATTTATAATCGAATCAATTCCAAATGTTTATCAGGTATAGAACCCCTCAAAGAGGTTTGTGCGTAATTAGAAACTTCAGAAATTAATTCACTTTACTCTTTCTTTTAAAATAAAACACTAGCCCTGCTTTTTATTTATCATTCTTTAATCACAAACCTGATGTCTTGATTTATCGATGTGCCTTTGTACAGCATGCGATTCAGGAAGATCAGGCAGGAATCTGCCTACTGCTTATGGGTCTCTGGAACTTTCTTCGGAATAGAATGCACAGCCGAAGCTAAAACGTTGTGGTATATCGCAACTGGATACGTCTCCGGGTCTAGCAGCTCTCTTTGAATAAGACTCCGCCTCTTTTGAACTCTGGTCTACTGGTAAATTTTATTTTTTTTTTCAAATTCTGTTTTTGAGTTGTTGAAATAAATCTACACTTTTTAGACACCTGTTAGATTGTTAAACTTTTTACTTATCTTGCTTTTAATTTAATTCTTTACAGGAAATATTAATTTTATAACCTTTCTGTTTCAATAAATAAAATAATCTCCTTTTTGTTTACCCTAATTACTCTTAGAAATCCTCTTTAGATTTCAATTATTTTTTCTATCTTACTGTTCATATTTCATTCATAGCCTGCCTTTGGTCATTATCATAAATCATGATTATTGTAATTTACTTGGAACCAATGTACTTGCATTTCAATACAGAGATTGGTTTGTCAGTAACCGTAGTCAAGGATATTCTTGAATTGTTATATCAAACTCAAATTATGTTATATCATTGTCAATGACATATATGGGATGTTTTATATTTTTCTAAACTTATTTACATTTTCTTTTTCAGAAGTAGCTGTGAGTGAAAGTCCTCTCACCCCAAATAATATCCTTAACCAAATTATTAGTATGTACATATAACAAATCAATAAAGTCAACTCAAATTTGAATCGTTTTGTGGTAAATTCCCTATAAATGACAATTATTAAACGACAAATAGTCACCACTTTTACAAGTTACTTTATTGTAAATCAATTAGAATCGATGAATCAATGAATCTAACCATCATCTAACTCTTGTTTAACTTTAAACTTTTATTCCACTATCCATTACCTATCTGCTGATAAGCTTATTATTAGTATTGGAGGATGCGTATAGTTTTAAATGATTAACATCACATAATAGAGGGAAATGTCCTCGATAATTATTTTCCCGAAATACGGAAAATATGACCTTTCAAGGGTACTACACATTTTTAAATGCAAAAATATTTTAGCGAGACTGTTTCTGAATTCTAGTTATCTAGTAGTTTAAAGAGGTATTTACAAGAGGTATGGGTGAGTGGGGGGAAGGTTTCGTTTGGGGTGAAATCGATTAAATATTGATGGTAAATGATGAAAAAATGAATTTTTATTATTGTAGTTCAAAAATAAATTAAGCCAAAAACCGGCCTTAGCTACCTTCCTTTTTTAGCGATATTCAATAGAGGATTTTGTTACCTCAAGATGCCAAACCGTAATTGACATTACGTTGACCTCTTCTACTATCTCCTGTTACATAGAAAATCGGCAGGTATGGCGTGGAGCTACCATGTCAGACCACAGAATGATTGGCTTCGCTTTGAAAAAAAGCAAACATTATTCCTAAGGAATATAGGATTCCTAGGTTGACCGACAGAACACACCACGTGGAGTGCTAGGAAGTCACGCTACAGAACTCTTCTGTCACGGAGAAAGTTCTAATAAAAGGACGAGCTGCAAAAGGATACAGACGTCCTTCAGGGCTCGATTCTCGAATTCTATGAACAGGCATGCACGGTGAAGACAGCCAAAACTCGTCGAACTACGTTATGTTGGTGTAGAATTCCCTTTTAGGGGATTAAAATTTGTCGAAGATAGCTTAATTAGAGCTTAATAAGAGCTTAGAACTAATTTATTATACATATTAAAAATTAAATTAGTCAATATTAGTTATTTTCTACATAATTTGTTTTTTCTCAATAAATTGTTGCCAGGAGCTGCACCAGTTGTTATACAGATTCAAATTATTATTTTGTATTAGGTTAGCGCTGCGATTAGTCTGCCTATTGCAGATTTATTTCTTATAATAGCAATAACTTCATATACAAAAGTAGTTTTCTACTTTTGTTACTATACTATATTTTATCTATACTTTTAATTGTTTTTTTTAAATTATTTATCTGGGTATGTCATGTCGTTTGAAGATATTAAAATAGCACATCTTAATGTCAGATCACTTATTCCTAAATTACACGAGATTGAAACAATTTTATTTAATCAAAAAATTAGTATCTTAGCTGTTTCAGAGTCATGGCTTTCGGAAGAAATAGATTCCAATCAGTTAGGAATTACAAACTATAATCTAGTTCGTCAGGATCGAAGAGATCGAATAGGAGGAGGAGTAGCTTTTTTTATAGTACAGTCATTAAAATTTTCAATAATACACACGCCAAACACTATTGAACAGTTATGGATATCGGTGAGTTTTAAAAATAACGAAAAACTCGTGTTGGGTGTAGTTTATAGACCTCATAGTTGTAACTATAAATTTTTTATTGATGAATTGGAGAATTCGTTTATGTTGTCCGCTGCTGTTTCGTCGAATGTTATATGTTTAGGGGATGCGAATGTAGATTTCTTGGATCCAGAAGATTGTGGTACCAGATATTTTAACAACGTGTTGGATTCGTTTAATTTAACACAAGTTATTAATGAAGCTACTAGAATAGGATTACATAAAGCTTCCCTGTTGCATATTATAATTGTAGCTGACACGGAGTTGCTCATAGATTCTGGGGTAATTAACTGTAATTTAAGTGATCATGATCTGGTACACTGTACGCTTGCAGGTTTTTCTTCTAAACGCTTACCTGTTGTGCGAACATTTAGAAATTACAAAAATTTTAATTTAGATTCGTTCTACGAAGAATTACAATCTCTCCCCCTGCATCACATATATTATGTAACAGAGATTAATAACAAGGTCGCCTTTCTAAATAACCATTTAATAAATTTGTTTGATAAACATGCCCCTTTCACTACGTTTACATTTACTAGAAACTCATCGCAGTGGTTAAAAGATAATATAAAACATCTTATGAAGTTGAGAGATAAAGCTAAAGATAGATATAAGAAAAACCCTACAGTACGTCATTGGGAGTAACGTACGTAGAATCGCACTATAGATAAGATCATGTTACATGAGAATTGCTTAAGATAATAAAACTCACGATATCAAATTACCAGCTTTCTGATAAGTGGACGTTATCTCTATGAGAACTTCTGTAGCATTAATTCTCTCATGACCATGAGAAATGTGTAGACAGATAAGGTATAAATACCTCTGTTTTAATATTAAGCCTTTAGTCTTTATAAATCTTCATCCAACTCACAAGTCTTTATTAAGTATTCAACAAGTGTTTATCCTGTGTGAGTATTAAACTAGGTGTGGATTTTAAAATTGTCCTGCTAGTAAAACATAAAGGTTCATTCGAGTTTTAATTAATTATTTTGCTTAATGTCATTTAAATGTGAATTTTAAAATTGTTCTGTTAAGTGTGTTAATTCAAATTTAATTATTTAAGCTCGTCTTAAACTTCGTTAAATAATTACAGACAAAGTAATATTAATACATTTGTATCATTAATGTTAACAACAGAGTTTTCTCCTAATTAAAATTAATAAAATATATTCTACGACTGCGAACGAAATATATAAATGTGTTTTATTCAATAAATAAAGTTTTAAAAAAAGCTTCGGCCACAGAATATAATCAAAACTTGGGAATATTATAAATTATTACGTAATTTCACAAACAGTGCTGTTGCACGTGAAAAAAAGGCATACTTAGAATTTAAATTATATAACACAACAGGTAGACAAATGTGTTCAGAATTAAAACGATTAAACATATCAAGCTCTAAATCACCATTGAATAATGATTTTATAAATAATGTTGACGAAATTAACAACTATTTTGTTAATAGCGTTCCAAATATTCCTATTGATGATACAACATTAAATTATTATCAAACTAACACTTCGGTAGATAACAAATTTAGTTTTAAATTGATTGAACATAACGACATTCTTAAGATAGTTAAATCCTTGAAAACAAACGCTATCGGAATAGATGGATTAAACGCTAGAATGATAAAACTATGTTGTCCTTATTTAATATCGTTTATCGTACATATAGTTAATAGCTGTCTCTTGGAGGGAAAATTCCCAGATAATTGGAAACACTCTCTTGTGCTACCGTTGCCAAAAGTTGCACAGCCACGTAACTTAAAAGATTTTAGACCGATAAGTATACTTCCTACGCTATCGAAGATATTGGAGAAAGTTATTAATTCTCAAGTCAGAACTCATCTGCTAAATAACAACCTATTGCAGGAGGTTCAATCTGGATTTCGACCGTTACATAGCTGTGCAACCGCGCTGCTACATATATATCTGATTATATTTTAAGAGCTTCAGACATGGGTGGATGTACTGCTTTAACACTTCTGGATTTCAGTAAGGCTTTTGACACTCTCGATCATAGTCTGCTGCTTGCTATACTGCACTATGTAGGTTTGGATGAGGTTGCAGTCGGGTTGGTCGAAAGCTATTTGACTGGAAGGTTTCAGAGTTTTAAAAGTTAGGAACAAGATGTCAACGGCGGCGAGTATAACAAGAGGGGTTCCCCAAGGTTCCATACTAGGCCCCCTGCTGTTTACTATATATACGAGTAAGTTCTGTACAGAAATTAATGCCTGCAAGATGCATATGTACGCAGATGATACGCAAATCTACCACAGTTTTAAATGGAATAATATTGATCAGGCCGTAGAGGATATAAACAGTGATTTGAATAGTTTATTTTGCTTGTCTACAAATCATGCCTTGCAACTAAATCCTTCAAAGTCTTGTGTACTGTTTTTTATTAATAATAATGTAGATATATCTCAAGTACCAGAAATTAAAATAAATAATGTCCTTATACCTGGCGTTGATAAAGCAAAAAATTTAGGCTTAGTTTTTGATAAAACCCTAAGATTCAAAGATCATATTGTTAAATGTGTCCAAAAAGCTTTTATTAATCTAAAATTATTATATCCTCACAGGCAGTATTTAAATGAAAAAATAACAATAATGCTGTGTGAAACGCTCGTACTTTCACACTTTAATTATTGTGCTCCAGTATATCACTTTTGCCTAGATTATGAAACATCTGAACGTATACAAAGAATCCAAAAAGCTTGTTTGAGATTTATTTATGGTATTCCTAAATATGATTATATTTCACATAAGTTATCAAATGCTAAATGGCTTTCTATGAAAAACAGACGCTATCTACAAAGTGCCACATTCTTTCATAAAGTAATTGTCGAAAAGCAACCACCCTATTTATATAACAAGATTAGATTCAGGACCGATGTTCATAGCCTAAACCTTCGTCATCGAGGTTTACTGACTATACCAAACCATAGAACGACTCTTTTTGAAAGGTCTTTTACTTATAACATTTCAAAGATTTATAATGGCATCCCGCCATCTCTAAAATCGCTTTCAGTTAATTCTTTCAAAAGGAGACTTTTTTTGTATTTACTACAAAAACAGCAATAAGTTGAGTACTGCATGTATTATATACAGCTAACGACTAACTAGTTAACAATCTTGCGATTCTAACGCTATCCTCTTCTTCGATTTCCTTTTATTACTTAGTTCCTGTTTACTATATATATTTTTTAATTTTTGAGTCTTCATGCGATGTATGAATACCTAGATATTCGTATTTCTATTAATATTATTTTATAACCACAGACAAAAAATTCTTTTTTATTGTAATGTAAGGTGTGGGTGGGAGACCAGTAGTAAACTGAATCATTAGATTATAAATTTGTTTGTACGAATTTTGTCTGTTTGAAGAATGAGAAAGCCAACTATAAGTTTCTAACTAAAAATTCAATGTTTCTTGGCAATGTATTTTCTGTTCATCAAAGCACACAATGACTCCTCAAAATAATATTAAATTCCTACATTTTTGTAATAACAAACGCAAATTAGACATTTTAGAAGCCTTTGAGATATACAAACACAAACTCAGGGTACCTTTAATGAATGAACAACTTGAGCTCAGTAATTCTCCGTTACTGGAAGTATTAGATATTTAATTATGATTATTATTTTATCTAGTTACCTATTTTGTATTTACCTTAGCGACGTGTTTGTTTATAATTATATTACCTTTGATAATGACAGCATAGCTGTCGAAACAATATTGTCAGGTTGTAATTTAATAAAACTGTGAAACTTTTGATAATCTTTATTTATTGCAAGATTATAAATTTGTTTGTACGAATTTTGTCTGTTTGAAGAATGAGAAAGTCAACTATAAGTTTCTAACTAAAAATTCAATGTTTCTTGGCAATGTATTTTCTGTTGCCTTCGATAAACTTAATTGCAGAGAATGACACACACAGCGGATTAAAAACAGATTTGGTAGTTGGTGTTCCCTTTTTAATATTTTGAATACACTGTTGTGCTGTCCAGTTATAACAGCTAGCTGCCTTATCATTCCCTATGCTTTGTAAGTTTTTTATATTTATTTTTAGCAACTGTAAAAGACCGAATAGAGCTGCAACGATAGCTGCGGCTGTTCTTGAATTTATTTTTATTAACCCTAAAAATGCTACTACAACTTTGTTGCTGCATGAGCTAGAATATCTTATAACAATTCCAAGCATTTTTGTGACACCATCAAACTGAATAGCTGGTTTTGCATAACATTTGTAATAATTTGGGAACATTTTGTACGATGAAGTTTAAGCCCTGCAAATTTACTGCCCGAAAAAGATTTGTTGCAAATGTAGGTTAGATGATTTATATTACACATGGATGTATGCGCAGCTACAAACAGAACAAATCTTGCTTCTTCCCGCTGTTTAATGTTATCTAAACAAACAATTATTTAATTTAACAAACAGCTTAATTTAATTAAACAATTAGTTAATGATAAATAAATAAGTATTAAGCCCAAACCTTAGATTTTTAAGAAAAACAAGTTTTGTTTGACGTGATCTTGAAAATTGTTTAGCTGCCCGTACATGTTTTTGAGTCTTGGCATGAAGAATCAAGTCGTGTAGCTTTGCTAAAATATCGCATTTGCAAAATATACAAACTGCCTTGGTATTGTCAGTCAGTTGTGTTCCACAAGCCAATCTTTAAATTCTACTATCTGTTCCCATTTCTTCCTATACTTCTGATAAGGCATTTTCACGTCGTTGACTTCTAATCTTAGAATATAAAACTATAGGAAGGAGCCGAATACCCTACCACATACGACCGGGATAGGGTCTCAATATGACGGAGTAGGTGTTTCCGCTTTTGTAATTAGATATTTCCATTGGCGGTTCGTCGGAAAGGGGTCTTCCGAAATTCTTATATTTTGGTACAAATGTATTGGAAGTAATACGAATTTTAAATTAATCTCTTGTTTTATTAACAATTATTTTCTGTACTTATAGTTTCTTAAAATGCAAGGAAAATTAATTGTGCCGAAAGAATTTGAATTTGGTTGCTAGTTTTTTAATTAAATGGTTTAAATGGTATTACAAATACAAGAACTAAAACTATCTATACCTCTGTTGAATTTATTCTAAGTAGTAGTAGTTTTACTGTAATATATGTTTGCAAATTGACTATGATAATTTCCTTTTTAAATATGTTCTTTAACTGAAGAAATAAAACACATTTTCAGTACACTATTTTATTTTTAAAAATTACAAAAATAGCTAAGAAAGTGTTTTGCTTATTATTTACCTTACAATTCAATAACTACCTTATTTAATAATTAGCGGTTATGCGTTGGTGGCACTTTATTTTAGATTATTTAAAAGAAAAACGAAGATAGTTTAATACATTTATTTAATTGATTAAGTTTACAGTTACTTGCTTTTAATGTAGTTGTAGTTACTACGACATAAAGATATCGAATTCCTCTAAAATACAGTAGCTGGTGGTATATATCAATTTTGTTATCAATGACTCTTTATTATAATTTAGTATTTTCGGAAACATGCTCCTAAACCATTAAGATTGAAGTGCATTATAACATTCTTCAAAAACGCCGCTTTTAGTGCTTTTAATATTTTACAATGCATACATATTTCAATCTTTGAATTTCAATTGTGGGAATAGCTGTAGGGTTTAGGCAAATCTTTAGCTTTGAGGTGCGATCAAAACAATCTACACTGAAATGCAGAGAGCATGAATGGGTCGATTTTGGCTTTCAATTCTTTTCAAAATTCTTTACGAATTTTGCCCAACATTCCCTTCTATGTTCGTTTTTGGAAAACCTACAAAAATGTAAACAGTTTAATTCACTAATATGCTTAAAACATGTTACACGCCACTGTCTCGAAATGCGCACATAAACTACATAAGCTCAATTTTAAAACATAGTATTTTGAAATACTTACTTACTTGCGAATGTAATTCCCTTCTTTGTATTCGTCTGCGTTTGAGAATAACCACACGAAGCACAACTTACCATTTTAATATATTTTTCTTTCTTTATTAATCCAAATTTACTTGGAGCTTGACAGAACTACAAGATAATTATGTACACTACGTATTCATAGTTTCTAATAGTAACGTGCATGTAAACAATGCAACAATAAACAATGTTATGCAATTTTAAACGTGGGAGGAGTCACAGATAGTGGCTAATGGCGACCAGTATGACGTCATCTCCGTCGCTTTTAAAACGCATTGTTCCAGGTAGTTGTGATCCTTCCTATAGTTTTATATTCTAAACTTCTAATCCTTTAATAAAACTTTGTTAAAAATTGCATGGTGTAAATATTTTGTGCTTACATGCCAGGGACTGGAACAGAAACCCAAAAGAACCGGTATCGATTACTTTTATGGAACCGAAACCGGAATCAGAATCTTACTAAAATCAGTGTTAATGTTAAGATGAGAACCCGAACCGTTATAAATTTTCGAAGGAACCGGTATTTTTCGGTTCTACATTTCGATTCAACTGGTAAAAAGAACACTCCATAACCATTTCTTACTGAGTTGATGTTGATACTAGAGCCACTTCCACTACTAATAATTGACCAACAGTCTGTGGATTGACTAGAAAACTGTTACGTCACACTTTATATTGGTAGCCCTGAATATTTCCAAACAAATTTCATTTTGAAAAAATTTTCAATAGCCGCGGTTGGTATTTCACGTCTGTTTACTCCAAGAATTTACTTACAAACAATTGTAGCTATAGCAATAGAGCTTTCAGAGTAAAAGAGTTGAAATACCGAACCCAGCAAATATATTTACCACCCATGTTATAAATAATACTTGACCTAACATGCATCGACTGTCAGTTATCAAGGTAATACTTGTTTGGAAATATTTTGAGCTATATACCAACATAAAATGTGACGTCATTAGGTTTGCTTCTGGAACTCTTATGAAACCTGAGAAAATCATGTAACCGGAACCTTAATGTTTAGAAAATTAAAATTGGAACCGGAACCGAAACCCTTATTTTGAACTTCCAAGTAATCGGAACTGGAACCGGAACCTATATTTGTAAAGGGTTCCATCCCTGTTACATACCTCAATTTAAAAAAACACCTTTTTATACTAATATTAACTTCTATTAGTTTTAACCACACTTACAGATTCACACAACTGCCTTTTTTAATTCACATTTAGACAATAATAATATAAACTGCATAAACATGCCACTGAGACTGCGTCCATTGTCCATTCGCAGTCTAGAAGTGTCTGTCGTCAAATACTTTAATATTATTAATTTCGGAAACTTCGTATACTTTACCATATGAAAATAGGGGACTAGTAGGGAACATTTTTAAAGCGCTATTTTCGCAGATGGATGTGCAACTAACAAATGGTTTTTCGGTGAGAAACCTGTAACTAATTAAAAACTAGCACTATTTTTGTTAAACGGCGGTTCATTGCTGTTATGCTAATATACCATGGGGCTAAAATTATATATAACGGATGTGAGTGCAAGCGCACAAAGTGCATATGTAGTATGAAAAAAAGAGATACATATAATGTATCTAATATTGTAGTAGGCCGAAACTGTTTATGTTCAAAATCTTAATGTCATAATAATTTTCAAAACATACAGTTTCGGCCTATTACAATATTAGATACATTATATGTATCTCTTTCTTTCATACTAAGTATAAACTTTGTTCGCTTCCACTCACATCTGTTATATATAATATTGGCCCCATCGGTATATAAATGGCAATGACGATTTTTTAATTACTTTCCAAATAGTTTAGATTTGTTAGCACGCCACAGTGCAAGAGGTGCTATTAAATCTTGTCTCTTATAGCCCCTCTATTTCAAATAGTAGCGACATCGTGGAGCTAATCAGGCACAAATTTTACTAAAGAAAAAATCACCAGATGCATATTGTTTCGTCATTTTAATAAAATTTGTTTACAAATTACAATTTCGTGGTTGGATATTACATTAATATGATCGTTTTTATATAACATGAATGTCCGTTATCAAATTCATGTTAAATTGTGAATATTTTTGTGCATGATGATTACTAAACCTAAGATTTAGTGTAAAACCAAATGTCAAATCTGGTAACTTCAATGTCACCAACATACTTTTGCTCCAGCGACGAGATCAATCGTCGTCGCTACTATTTAAAAATAAAGGGGCTATACCACTAGCTTTCAGAGGGACCGCCTACGGCGGATTTTGTATTTTCCCCACTTCTGCAGTTTGGTCTCCTGTATATGGTCTTCTTGATTATAAGTTAAAAATATAACTAAATCAATATCTAGATTTTGAGGTTACCCAGCAGACACAGCAACATATTATTCACGTAACTGAGAGTAACAATGCCTACATTATTATGTAGCAGCTAAGTATAATTCAAGTCATCTGGAGAGCGTTATGTCCCCCCTCATTATGCATCTGTTATTTACGTAAATTCTATATCACTGTTAATACATATGAGATATGTAAAATACAATCTGTATTATAAACATACACAAAGCGCCGTATATTTTACGTTTGTTTAATTATGAGCATGTTCTGACATATATAAAATCGATACACTGCAGTTTCACGCAAATTCTTAGGCGGCGATCCACTTCCTACCTGTAATCCTGAACTTACCTGTAATCCCTTTGGAACAGGATCTTTAAGTTAAAGCAACAATTTTCAAATTTTCCACTTTGTATAGGATAACTTATTTCTTTAAAATAGTAATAGATTCCTTCCTGTAATAGTAAAATTATAAGAAAAAGAAAAACTCAGAACATTTTTATTTATTTTGTTTATTATAAAAGGAAAATATATAGTTATTACTTATTATAGAAAAAAATCAGTATTATATTATTACATAGCATGCAATATAACAAAATAGGAAAAAATCAAAAGCTATGTATAAACATTAATCAAAAAGCCAACTGATTTAAGATTATTCCTGGTTTTTTTGAACAAATTATGCCATTCGGTTTTAGGTATTCAACTTCTCGATACCTATTAAATGATATGACGCGTACATTGGTGAAATAATTTGCTGAATCTACCTTTTTACGGTATTAATTTACAGTGGCCTAATATATTTTGCCTTGAAACGATATATTCGATGTTAAGAACTACATTATCATTAAAAAATGATATCGATATTAGTAAATATCCCAAGTTGCGTTCTTTTCTGAAACGAAAATCGGATGGTTTTAAAAGTAAGAAATCTAAAACTTTTTCTGCTGAAGAAATAAACACGTTCTTAACAAATGCACCCGATTCAAAATATTTAATGGTTAAAGTAAGGTAATCGTGTATTTTTTTTAACAAATAATTAATGGTGCTACTGATTATAGGTTGCCTTAGTTTTTGGAATTTCTGGCGCTTGCCGCTGCCACGAATTAAAAGATTTGACAACAAATGATGTAAAGGATTCTGGAAGTACACTTCTTGTTGAAATACGTAACACAAAGACAAAGGTATCACGTTCGTTTCATATTTCTGGATACTTTTATGAAATTTCTAAAAAATATATGAATCTTCGTCCGCTAAATATGGATCAAAGTAATGCAAGATTTTTTATTAACTATCAGAATGGAAAGTGTAGTAGACAAGTCGTCGGAATTAACAAATTCAGTAAACTTCCTATAGAAATAGCTCACTATTTAAATTTGCCGTTTCCTCAACAATATACCGGCCATAGCTTCCGTAGAACTTCGGCTACGCTACTAGTGGATGCAGGAGGCGATCTGCTTCAGCTAAAAAAACACGGCGGGTGGAAATCTAGTAACGTTGCGGAGGGATATGTGGATGCATCAACTAGTAATAAAAATCAAATACAAGCCAAACTTTTACAAACCATACAAAATACAAAAACAGCTACGATGGAATCCAGTAACAACGCATCTTCATCTGGAATAACACTACTTGATAACAGAACAGCTGTGGCCTCAACTACTTCAATACATAAAAAATTTGATAGTGACACACCCATAATTTTGAATAATTGCTCAAATGTAACAATTAATCAATATTTCAATCACAAGTAATTTAAATATGTTCTATAGTTAGGTTGTGTTGTTATTTTTAATTGAAAATAAACTATTCGTTTAAATTTGTTATTTAGATTATAAAAAAGGTCGTAGAAAAAGTATAGTGTTTAACTCGTCGAAATCATTTTTTTAAGCTCGCGAACATTACCAAACTCGGCCTCTCGCTTAAAAAAATGCTACTTTCGTCACTCGTTGAACAATATACTATTTAATATTATATATTCAACATACTCATAAAACAAACAACGGGCGACCACGATTTAACACACATCTGCACGATCAGGTGGTACACGGTATCACATTATTAATGTCGCATATATGTAAATGTGAAGACACCAGACTTGTATTAAGCAATTCATTTCGGAAATATATAACAAATGTTATATCACCAAATTTACATGTGGGGTATGTAAATGTGTTTATATAACTTTTAATTTTACTTGATTCTTATATAGCAGACAGGTAAATGTCACAGTTTTCTTTATTGGGTAGTAATATTATTGAGAAACGTCATAGTGTTTAAAATTTGAAAAAGCTTATATATCAAAGTGTTTTATTAACAAGTGCTTCAAGTTAAATAAGTGTTTAATTTATTCTTCGATGGAAATATATTACTAGAAAGAAAAAGTTATGAAAGATTTGACTAGAATATAAATGGATTTGTACTTTAATAAAAATTAATGTACTTACCACTCTTGTACAATTAAATGGATTTGTAAAGCCCTTTATGTGTAAATATTTGAAATAGGTCGTTGACACACTTTCTTGAATTATTTGTCAAAACTAATAAAAGCAGCCAAGCAGACACAATGGGAATTAATAAAAATAAAGTTGGCAATCTTGTGGCGTCAAATATTTAAAAAGGAATTAGGGTTGAATTTAGTAGAAAAGACTATACCTCTAGTAAAGAACAGCAAAAGAAGTTGTCGACAAGTATTGTCCTCTATTTTTGACCGCATAAAATCAACAGTTAAAAAATAGCGACTAGCTACTATAAGAAATGAGAAATACTGGTTTGAAAACAAGTTTCCGGTTGATACTAAGATCAGTTGCAGCCTCCGGTAAGTTTTATAATCTTATTGTAGGTATAAGGCTAAGGAAAAGCTTTCCAGGCAAAAGGTTTTATTATATGGATTAATAGAAGATTTTTAATATTTTTTTTCTGCACTTATCACAAACAATTTGCTGAGGAGCAGTTTGTAGCATTTTATTAAATAAATAACAATTTATATAATTTATTTATACAGGGTGTAGGATTGCTTCATGCACAATATGGTTTTACCTGCATTTTTCAAACCTTAATATTATCTACCCTAGTTATTTACAGTCAAGATATTCCAGAGTACTGCAAATAATCGAATTAGGAATCGAATGATACCCTTGGTTACAATTGGGGTTAGACCGGAACAGAAAAACTAAAGAAAATAGAACTTCTGTTTTTCCATAAATCAGTTATGCCTCTTTTATGGTTACATTGGATCATATGAATAAAATGTAGCAAATGCTTTTACTATATGTCTATCTTAGTCTTATTAATTAAAAGTCGCATCTTTCATCATTTATTAATAGAAGTAAAACCATTTGCTAAATCTTATGCATACGATCCACTGACTTGCTTGACTATTGTATACCAGACCAAATTTACAATTACATGGTGCTACGCAGACATTTTGCATTTACAATTGAACCGTTGAAAGTTACTAAAGTGTAACCATTAATACAAGAAATGAGTCATCACAAATTACGTGTCATGCAAAGGTAGATCAACATTCAGGTGCGTCCCCAACTCCCTTTTATGTAATTGTATGAAGAGTAACTATCCTAAACATGAGTAGAGATTGCAATGCCCCACTGATATGTGGTGATAGATGCCAGATGAACGTGTTTTCGATTCGTACTGTTTATTCAGGTGGATATGAATGGGTTATTACGCGGGTGAATCATTTCTTGTATTTTTGGTTGAACTTTAAACTTACATGGCTACCAATATACAAAATAAGAAACAATTCAAACAATATTTTGAGATAATAACTTCAACAATAATTAACAGTTTACGGGAGATATTGTAAAAATTTTTGACAATAAAAGTTTTTAAAGTAAGCATTCAGACAAACAGTGGCTGTGCACAAGAATCAGTCCGGCTCAAAAGTTTTTCGTTAGTTTTCCCAGTTACGGTCAAAGTCAGTCCAACATAAAGGGGGGCTAATTGGATTATTAGCCCCTCCTAAAATGTATAAATTTATCTATTTAAAGACTGTATCATGTAGTGTTCACGTTGTGCATTGTGCTGCTCGAAAAAAAAAATACTTAGACTAATTATTAATATATTTAAATTTTCGAAGGAACTCCTAATCGAATTAGTTCCCTTCAAAGTTGCACCCTAAAATGTTAGTCTGCCTGTTATCTTACACTGTTACTGTTAAAGTTTCAGCACATCATTGGCACAAGGGTAAAAGCCATTTCTACCTTTCCTATGTTTATAGTATAGAGGGGCCAACTCGATTATAATTTCATAAAAAATTGTTAAAACGTTCTATAAAACACTGGTAGCTTGTATACAGCAGCAAGAATTTAAATGCAGTAAATTCTGCAAAAAAATTCGAAAATACAAGGTAAGAAACTATAAATGTTTTGAACCTTGTAAACTTTTACCCCTACACGCCTCACTGGCAATAAGTTTTTGTAATGATTTCAATATGTCTTGAAAGGCCTTCTGCAAACAAGTTCTTGTATCGTTTTAATGTTATTCTTGTTTATTTGTCTTTTGTTGGGTGAAGTAAAACAATGCCAAATAAATACAGGGGAACTCTCGGCAAGCGCAAGTATAGGGATTTAGTAAAGACAATCTTGAAAAAGCTATTTGTGATGTTCGTTTCGAGAAACTTACTTACCGGGTAGCATCGGAAAAATATGAAATTCAGTATAGAATGATTTACATCAGATTGAAGAATAAAACGAGAAGTGCCAATTTTTTATGTTCTTTTTATAAAAATGTAATTAGTTTAATAAAATTATTTTTTTAAAATAACATTTCTGTGCAATTTACACATGTTTTAAACAAGCAGATTTTATTTTTTTTAAATCTGGCTAGTAAAATAATTCTAAATGATATAATCTAACATTTCACCTAATTCGACCAATGTAGTAATTTTTGTTGAGTATTACATAGTATCAGATATTAATTTAATGTTGTCACTCAAAGTTGAAAAATGTATGCAAGCCATCCACTGGTACGGTATTTCATGCACCACAAGTTATTTGCAACGATCGACACCGAACTTAAAAAAAAGTTATTTCCATAATTTTTATTTATTATTGCTTTTTGTGTTTTTAAATAAATCAATCGATTTGTTGTAAAAGTTAAAAAAAGATTTTTTAAATTAAATTGTTTTTTAATTTTTCTCTAAGTAAATAACAACATTTTAAAAAATTAAGGCCCGGTTTCACCTACGATAACTAAATCAATGAACAGTTATTCTATGAATAAAATTTAATCTCAAGTTACCTAAATTACCGTTTCACCAACACATTTGTAGACGTAGTTAGTTATTCGATGAATAAGTCGAAGTTCATGTTGAAAGCGCCGTTACTGTTTACAAAATCTAGGGTCCCTAGACTGATTTCTTAGGGAATTAAAGTTGGACACCAATACAATTTAACCAGATTTTCGTTTATTTATGGGGTTTTTGTTTTAGGCTTGCTATTAAGAGATTATTTGAATCAAATAGCCATGTAGAAATTGTCTTAGTGTTAAAATTATAACGGTTCTTTACTCTTGATTGTTATTTGATTTTTGTTTTTAAACTTTAAAAGCATGAGAGTATCTCCAAAATTTCATTTTTCGAATTTTTTCTAGTAGGTATATTTGGTCTTAGAATTGTATACTCTTTCCAAATTCATCATAAAAAAGAGTTTCCATTTAGAAAATCTTTGCTATCGCCATAATTCATAAACAAAACACAATTTAAAAATAACAATTCAACTAAAATATATCCCGTTTAACATAAAAATTGACGTATTTCAGGTTTTCTTTTAACATTTAATAAAAGATTTATGTCGATAGTTTCAGACTTTATTAGAATCGCATTGTTGTATATACAATATTTAAATTATTCTAACGCTCGCAATTTGTGGTAACTGTCTATGAATTTAATATAAATACGGGGGACAAACGTACTGTTTATTGGTTTCACTTTGAGGTTATGAATTTCTAAATAGTAATTTAACTGGAGATATTTCGTCAGTTAACTTATTTGTAGATTTAACCATTGAATAGTGCTATTCAGTGTTGGTGAAACGCAAAACATAGATTTTATTTAGAGATTAAAGTTATTCTATGAATAAGTAGCTATTTGTTGTTGGTGAAACCTGGCCTAAGTGTACTTAATAGAACTAACCCTCATTTTGAGGACAATCGAATCTCTATACTCTATTACAGACATCAGCAGCCTATGACCTGCGGATCACCAAGTGACTCATTTGATAATTTCAAGTGACCCACTTTAGTGCAAATAAAGTATAATATATAAAAATAAATTATAAAACATAAACATAAAACGAACACTTTGAGAATATACAAATAATAAGATTAACATTTTGGTTTGATTACAAAGTTGCAGAAATGAACATAGGCAGAAAGCAGTAACATTGTCCGCAATGAAAATACCCATTGACCCCAAAACGTCTTCCTAATAGTCATATTTTGGTTGATTTTGACCCTAAGTAAAAAAAATTACCGACGCCTGCTCTATTATTTATAAGAAAATTTTACAATACTAAAATTGCTTCATATAACACATTCAAGATCCATATTTATATTTATAGACAATAGAAAATTCATTTCTGCAAATAACTCGTATGAAAGGTATCTATCTAAAGAATGTTACAACTCAATGAAATTTCAAACATAACAAATTTAAATACTTGTATCGGCTCCAATCTGTAATGATCGCAGCGATATCTTCACAACGTTAGCTGGACTAGTTTTAAATTTTGTAACGAAGAAAATGCTAATAATAATAAGGATATGATAAACCATTAAAGCCTGAGAGTCTCTGTGGAAAGTAAGACTTTTCACAATTACGATATATTTAGCCCGAGTAATGATTTCAATTAAAGGTACGCAAATGAATTGAGTGTTTCATCTTTGTTGCGATAGCATCTATGACTGTGTCTAGTATTAAAAAATATATCAAAATAAAAATATTATAACATTACGTACACAGGACATTTTTAAGTAGTTAAATAGAATCTTTCAAACACACCATTGATCGCTTAATTGTACATTACATCCTAATAAAATTAAATAAAACATGCTTCAAGCTAGTACTACTACAAATATTACATTATAATTGTTTTTCAACATTATGGCATGGGCTTTTGCAAATTTGTTTTCAACATAAATTATAATAACAAATATTACATTCAAATGGTTTCTCACTACTATGAGTGAGTATATGCTTTTGCAAACTTGTTTTCTGTGAGCATTTGTAACTGCAAATATTACATCCAAATGGTTTTTCACCACTATAAGTGAGTATTATGCTGTTGCAATCTTCCTATTGGAGAGCTTTTATAACTACAAATATTACACACAAATGGTTACTCACCAATATGAGTGAGCATGTGCTTTTGCAAACCTCCTTTTCCTGAAAATTTGTAACTGCAAATATTACACTGAAATGGTTTTTCACCGGTATGAGTGAGCATGTGCCTTTGCAAATTTCCTTTTACTGAACATTTATAACTGCAAATATGACACTCAAATGGTTTCTCACCACTATGATTGAGCATGTGCGTTTGCAAATTTACTTTTAGTGAGCATTTATAACTGCAAATATTACACTGAAATGGTTTCTCACCAGTATGAGTGAGCATGTGCCTTTCCAAATTTCCTCTTACTGAACATTTATAACTGCAAATATGACACTTAAATGGTTTCTCACCACTATGATTCAGCATGTGCGTTTGCAAACTTCCTTTTACTGAGCATTTATAACTGCAAATATTACACTCAAATGGTTTCTCGCCACTATGAGTGAGCATGTGCTTTTGCAAACTTGCTTTTACTGAACATTTATAACTGCAAACATTACACTCAAATGGTTTCTCACCACTATGAGTGAGCATGTGCTTTTGCAAACTTCCTTTTACTGAGCATTTATAACTGCAAATATTACACTCAAATGGTTTCTCACCACTATGAGTGAGCATGTGCCTTTCCAAATTTCCTCTTTTTGAACATTTATAACTGCAAATATGACACTCAAATGGTTTCTCACCACTATGAGTGAGCATGTGCTTTTGCAAACTTCCTTTTACTGAGCATTTATAACTGCAAATATTACACTCAAATGGTTTCTCACCACTATGAGTGAGCATGTGCTTTTGCAAACTTATTTTTACTGAACATTTATAACTGCAAATATTACACTCAAATGGTTTCTCACCACTATGAGTGAGCATGTGCGTTTGCAAATTTCCTTTTACTGAACATTTATAACTGCAAATATTACACTCAAATGGTTTCTCACCAGTATGAGTGAGCATGTGCTTTTGCAAACTTCCTTTTACTGAACATTTATAACTGCAAATCTGACACTCAAATAGTTTCTCGCCACTATGAGTGAGCATGTGCTTTTGCAAACTTGCTTTTACTGAACATTTATAACTGCAAATATCACACTCAAATGGTTTCTCACCAGTATGAGTGAGCATGTGCCTTTGCCAATTTCCTTTTAGTGAGCATTTATAATTGCAAATATTACACTCAAATGGTTTCTCACCACTATGAGTGAGCATGTGCTTTTGCAAACTTATTTTTACTGAACATTTATAACTGCAAATATTACACTCAAATGGTTTCTCAGCATTATGATTGAGCATGTGCGTTTGCAAATTTACTTTTACTGAACATTTATAACTGCAAATATTACACTGAAATGGTTTCTCACCACTATGAGTTAGCATGTGCTGTTTCAAATTTCCTTTTAGCGAGCATTTATAAGTGCAAATATTACACCCAAATGGTTTCTCACCAGTATGATTGAGCATGTGCCTTTGAAAACTTTCTTTTAGCGAGCATTTATAACTGCAAATATTACATTCAAATGGTTTCTCGCCACTATGAGTTAGCATGTGCCGTTTCAAACTTCCTTTTAGCGAGCATTTATAACTGCAAATATTACACCCAAATGATTTCTCACCAGTATGAGTGAACATGTGCCTTTGCAAACTTCCTTTTACCGAGCATTTATAACTGCAAATATTACACCCAAATGGTTTCTCACCAGTATGAGTGAGCATGTGCCTTTGAAAACTTCCTTTTAGCGAGCATTTATAACTGCAAATATTACATTCAAATGGTTTCTCGCCTCTATGAGTGAGCATGTGCGTTTGCAAATTTCTTTTTAGTGAGCATTTATAATTACATAGATTACATTCAAATGTTTGTGGCATATTTGCATTGATTAATCGGCGATAGTCACATGTTTACGTATGGTTGTTTAGTAGCAGAAACATAGAGGCGATAATGATTTTAAAATTTGGCTTTTAAAAGAAAATTTAGAAGTACATGTTACATATTCAATCTTTGGGGTGGTTTCGCTTACTAATTGTTGTTGTCACTAACAGCCCTGCCATGAACTACACATTAACAATTAATCTTACATGCATTTTTTATCTTAATCATTTTTCTTCTTATGGTTTCATCCTCTTCTTACTATAAATTACATTTAACACTTCAAATTCCTACTTCAAAGGAAATATATTTTAGAACATAAGTTCAATGTTCTGGCACAACCTATATGTATATATATATAGCGTAACAAAACTACTGTAGGCGTTTTATGCTAACATGCTGTTGAACGGTTACTGAGTTTAAAACACTTGCAAGCACTTTCTCAAAATACTGTAGTGAAATAACTTAGGCTTACAGCATCACAAAGTGCTGCAATACAGCGTTTCCATGAAAAAGATGTTGGAGTGATTGGCACCTCGATAGGTTGTATTAATAGTTGTTGCAGCAGCATTGACTAGTAGAAACTCCAAGCTAAAATATTTTGTAACACATTGAGATGTAAAAGTAAAGCAACTAAAATGTTTCTAACCTTTCCATAAAAACACACAATTGCTGCTGATCCAGTTGTATTGTACTTAGTACTGTTACTGTATGTTATAGATTAATAATAATTATAATATAATTAATAAGAGGTGTTTGGGCTCTGTTTGAGGCGACACTAAAAGTAACACCGGACTTTCTGTCTACGCATGCGCAACGGAAAAGATTTGAGTGCGGAACGCGGAACATTGTATGGTGTGATACAATAATAAAACGTGTCATTCTTTTAGTAATAATGTTGACGTAATAACGATAACCATATCAATAATAACATAAAAATGATAGTTGAGTTCGAGTGAAATCTCTTAAAGGCAGTGTTTACTCGCAAATCGCAATTTAATAATAAAAGAGTTAGGCATGTTTCATTAATGTTATATTAGATTATATTAAATTTTAGTTTATTGATAATAGATACAATAATCTAAAATATAAAAATTAATTAAGCCATCAGCAATTTTTGTTTTCTCATTATCTCTTTAGCAGTCACACGGTGATCTCTTGCCTCTTCCTAACTGCAATAATGCAAAATTACTCAATATATGATTATTATAAATAAAAATATTCCTTACATAATTAATTACGATGCGGTTTTTTTGATGGATAATACGTTTGTTTTTCCATTTTCCTTTTAGTTGATAATGATGACTCATTTTTTTCTTCTACATCCTTTTTAATGGCAAGATATTTTCCCATAACCGTTTGATAATTATCTGGCTTTTCTCCAGTATGAGTTGACATGTGTTCTTTAAGACGATTCTTTTGTATACATTTATAACTACATATATTACATTCAAATGGTTTTTCTCCAGTATGAGTTGACATGTGTCGTTTAAGTTTGCTCTTTTGTGAACTTCTGTAATCACATATATTACATTCAAATGGCTTTTCTCCAGTATGAGTTGACATGTGTTCTTTAAGATAATTCTTTCGTATACATTTATAACTACACATATTACATTCAAATGGCTTTTCTCCACTATGAGTTGACATGTGTTGTTTGCTCTTTTGTGCACATTTATAATTACATATATTACAAGTAGAGCAACAAACTGTTTTCACATTGGAAGGGTTTTGGGATGAATCCATGATTCACAAAACACCATGTAAGTACAAATATAAAAACGTTCAGTTAAGGCACAGTCTTTTAATTTTTACACACATACACAACAAAAGACAAACAAATCAAAAGTTCGAAAGTGACAGTTGACACTGCTGACAGCACAGAAAGTTACAGAAAAAGCACTAGTTACTACTCGTTCCTAGCTCAGTGTAGCCAACTAACAGTTGGTATATCTGAAAGTCCGGTGTTATTTTTAGTGTCGCCTCTCTGTTTGGGTGTAAGTGGCTTGGAAGGAAGGGTTCAGCCCTGCGTTGCCAACCTGGACGAGAACGATATAGTACAGGGGCATTTAAAAATATAGTACTCATTCAGTTTTCCAACTGTTCGGAATGTCTAGCGTAAATTAAAAGCTAAAAAGTAAAAACGAAATTTAATAGCACATGATAACTAAAGAGCAATCATTCCTATGTTACTACGCGCGCTTATTCATTTATTTCCAGAGTTTTTATGTAGTCAAAACCTCAATACAATTAATTATGTATGTGAATTGTATTGTTTGTAATTAACGATAAAAGAATATAAATGATTTTTATTATGAAGAAGTTTTTCATTTGTTTTGCAATGAAGTTATTATGTGTAATTTAATATTAAATATACAGAAAATATCTAGTTTTATAGCGTACTATTTACATTTTAAAAGTAGTGGTAGTCCCATTTATAGTATAAATACTATAATTATATTACGCTTGGCAACGCTGTTTCAGCCACGCCTCACCTGTGCTGAAACCAGCGTTGCCAACCGTACTATAATTATAGTATTTATACTATAATTGGCTCAAATTTCATTTATAATTCGAAGATTCGAGTGTTTTAAACACGTTTTCGTGCAATTTTTGTTCTTTGGCAACAAGAACTGGCATTGCCGCAGCTTATTTCTTAGTTACCTACAGTTAGCTCGTTACCCAGCTGTTAAGAATAAGCGAAGTTTAGCGTTTACCAGGTAACAAGATTTATTACCTGGTGGCGAAAAAAACGTTTAGGTGCAATTCAGTTTTTCGGTAACGAGAACCGGAAACTCCACCGCAGCTTATTAACTCGTTACAGAAATCGTTCCCCAGTTGTTAAGAATCGGTGAGTTTTAGCGTTTACCAGGTAAATGAATAGGTAGATAGCAGTGTTGGGCGTACTCAACTAATTTTTTCAATCGATTGATTAGTCAACTAAAAATTTAATCTTGACTAATTAGGCATGACTAAAATAATCATGAAGAATGAAAAATTAGTCTTAATCATGACTGAATAAAATAACCATCAATCATTTAATCATTAGTTTTAATAATAAATAGGTAATTAAAACCCTTTTGTATAATTTCCATAAAATTACTGTGCCAAAATTATTAGGTGACCCCACTACTTTGTCGATTTTTAGAAAGCTTAGTGCCAAGATAATTATGGACCAAAAAAAAGTTTGACCCAACCACTATTCATTAGAAATGGAAATTTTAAAATGGGGGTGCTGACTTGAGCTCAAGCTGGCACCCCCAGCATATAAATAATAATTCAATTTAACCTAGGTCATAATTTTGGACTAATGAAAGACTATCCAGCAGCATATAATCCATTTTCAAAATCAACCCCTTAATTGGTAAATCACCCGTTGTAAATAAAACCAAAATAAAAGCTAACAGAATCGTGCCATTGGCGATGAATCAGTAATTCAATTACTGATTGGGAGATAATTCATTTTTGAGATAATCCCCTAAATTGGTAACTAACCCCCGTGAATAATATCGAATTAAAGATGAAAAACTTTGCCATAATTTTGGACCAATTAAAAACCAATCATTAGTATTATATTACCCATTTTTGAAATCATCCCCTAACCTGGTAAGGTAAATCACCACTACCCTTATGAATAATGTCACAAAATTCAATACATAAGAGTCTGAAAAAACTGTGCTGTAGTCTGGAATTGATTAAAGAGTATTCATTTTTTAAAACGCCTTTTTTGAAATCACCCCTAAACTGTTACTTCCCATAAATATTATCACGAAGTTAAGTAAAAACCTGAATAACCGAGCCATAACTATGGAATAATTAAAGACTATTTATGGCAGATAACTCATTTTTTAAATCATCCCCTATATTGTGAAATCCCCGCTTCCCTTATAAATAGTGCCACAAAATTGAATACATAAGAGTCTGAAAAAACTGCAGTGCTGTAATCTGGAATTAATGAAAGAGTATTCATTTTTTAAAACGCCTTTTTTGGAATCATCAATAATATCACGAAGTTAAAGAAAACCTGAATAATAAAGCCATAACTATAAAATAAGAAAACTATTCACTGGCAGATAACCCATTTTCCAAATCAACCCCTAATACAGAAACTAGCCCACACGAATACCTACTTGTTTCTGTTGACCCATTTATATTTTTGTTAAAGTGCGTTCAGAATTTTCTCTTTGCTAAAAGCGGTGCTTTAACAAAATTAAAACTGGACCAACTAGTATGGGATGGGCATCGTATTCATGTGGTGTAGTTTTGTATTAGAAGTTGATTTGGAATATGGGTTATGTGTCAAAATTATAGCAAAATTAAAAATTGCAGTTTTCAACCTTGCATATAATAAACATTTTTTAATTCTTGAACTATTGATGTATAAATTAATACATAGATGGATTCTTGGTTATTTAAGTTCTTAAATAATTATTAAGGATAATTATTAATAATGAGAGATGCAAGATTTCAAAACAAAATACTCTCATACAGCTGTTTCGACCATACCTATTGGTCTCATCAGAGAGAGAAATTTTTAAAATCTTTATTTAGATAATACAAGAACAGATGTCTCTGCTGTTCTTTCTCGCTATTAATGTTATTCCGGCTTCATATATAAGCAATAAAATGGATGGTAGATGCAAGATTTCGAAACAATGCCTCTCTCACTGATGAGACCAATAGGTATGGTCGAAACAGCTGTATGAGAGTATTTTGTTTTGAAATCTTGCATCTCTCATTATTAATAATTATCCTTAATAATTATTTAAGAACTTAAATAACCAAGAATCCATCTATGTCCATATATGAATAGAAAGATTAATGCGCGATAAATTCTCTTATAAATCTCTTGCGCGAATTCCCATTATTATCCCTTTGTTATATGTTTATATACGCGCATTAATCTTTCTATTCATGTTGATATGTTTTGGGATTAGGTTGTCTCACGGTAGTGGCTATAGCTACCTCCGTAGTGACGTTTGTTGTTGCATTGAAAACTCAATGTCTTCGAGCCGAAACTACAAACGTGTGGTTGGCTACTATCTGTGAAACCTTGTGTTATACATTGTTTCTAGTTTGTTGCTTAAATTCGATTTCTTCTATCTGCTATGACGTACTGATGAGCACTAATAAGTGCGAAACACGTGTATACGGCTGCAACTAACTTTCTCTTATAAATCTCTTGCGCGAATTCCCATTATTATCCCTTTGTTATATATATATATATATATATATATATATATATATATATATATATATATATATATATATATATATATATATACATCACACTATTCATATAACGTCCATGCGGTAGTTTTGATATATACTTTAATATTATAGTTAAACGAATTTTGAATGTAAAAGTAGTTAATGTTTATTAAATATCGTATGTTTGTATAGTAATTATTATTAATTTATTTAAAACAATTATTTTCAAAAAATGCGGCCCAAATAATTCTCTGGCTCCGCCCCTGCTAGGTACAAGAAAAAAACAGTGCTATAATTATTAAGCTTAAGCGTTAAGTTTTTCAAAGAACTTTTATACTTTATACTTATGGAATTTGTTGAAAATTATTCTTTATTTAAAAAAAGTACTAGTATTTATAATGCAGCTCGATTTTCCGGTCTTTTTTTAGCAAAATACCTGGTGCATGTTTTAATCTTTGTTGTTAAATTCCTCAACAATTTGTAATTTCCCTCCAAAACTGTACACATGAACAAAATCTAATAATTTACAAACTGAACAACAAAATAGTCGCGATTCGGTTGTATCGGAAGTACTAGAAACCTTCCACCGAAACAGCTGAATTTACAGTCATGACGATAATGCAATTTTAAATTTGCATATAAAGCAAACAAATAGAATTATTTGTCTTTAAAAAAATTCCAACTTATATAAATTAAAATAATAAAATGTTCCGAAATACGCAGTCTCATTCGCAGATTTACATTACTTAAGTAACATTTAACAAACACTAAATCGAACAAATAACCAAATTATAATAAATAAACATTTGGGCATGGAGCACACTAAAAATAATGTGACCTTACCACGATGTACAAAGTACCCGCCCACTAACGAAGGCGCGCCTGGCCGGCTGGCGGGAAGAAGTGCAATAAGCAACGAAATCAGTGCTTATATGCAGTGTATGTAACACATTTGAATCGGTATTACCTTTCCGAGCTAGTTTAATGAGCCTAATTTAAAATAATAATCTAAATAATTATACTTTTTGCTGTACGGAATTGATATTGAGCTTTAAGTTGATTAAACATTACAGATTTAAATAAAATATAACCATAATTTTATAAAAATATTTTTGTTAGCATTGGTTTTTATTTTTAATAAATTCTTAAGGGAAGCATTGCTTCCATGGACCGCACGCCACTGCTTTCGTCTGTTATTATAATACAAATCCAATAGTCAAGCAGTTTAATGTATCCTTAAAAATGACATTTAGGTATCAAATATTTCTCTTCATTGTTCCAATGTTTCCAAGACATCAGTGATTTTTGCAAAAACGTGGTGCATTAAATTAAAGAATCTACTTAATATTAGATATTTTTTATATTTAAGCTCTAGTTAAGCGTGTTTGGGGTAGCGTTTTAATAGTTATTTATGTACCAAGGGCGTTAGAATGATGATAATGCAAGGAGGGCGACGATGTTCCAGCCCGAGGGCTGGAAGTCGCCCGATGGGCATTATCATCTAGTAACGCTCGTGGTGCATACAAAATTTTATGTTTCACAAGATTATGTAGAATTAGTTTTAATTTATCTAATAATAATAAAATTATGATAAACACGTAAAAATAGCAACCTTGGTGCTGCTAAGATTCGTTTCTCTATTTGTTTCGAAACAGTTGAAACTAGCGTCGACTGCATACATGCGTTTTGTTCGGTGACGATGATGGAGCAAAAGTTTGATGTTCCGGAAGGTATTTTGTAAAAACCGAAAAGGGCCACTGAAAACTTATTGCCAACAAAATCTAGAGTAAATTATGAAAAAGAATTTCAAATTTTTGTTAACTGGAAGTTGAAAAGTAGATTAAAATGGTAAACGAGACGGTGATGTTGGCCTACTTTCAGGAATTGGTAAGTTATTATCGTGGTTTACTACTTAATGACAAGATGTTTGTTTATTTTGTTCCTTCGTTGCAGGCTGACAAATATAGTCCCAAATGGTTGTGGACAAAATATTCCATATTAAAGTCGACTTTAATTGTTAATGACAACGTTGACGTTTCTCACTATAGTCGCTTGATTTCATTTCTGAAACAAAAGTCAAAGGATATATTCCAAAAAAGTCTAGGGTTTTGACAGATCAGGTTTTGACGTTTATAAAGGATGCGCCTAATGAAACAAATCTTCTACATAAGGTAAAAGGCTAAGATTTATTTATGTTGCGTATTGTTACGTAAATGCATAATTACAGATAGTTTTGGATAATGGTTAAGATACTATCGACGATATATCGAAGCTCGTTAAAAATTCACAAAAGTTTCGTGTTGGATCTGTTTCGTTTTCAGGGACGTTTCATAGCTGTCAGTTCCATGCTAGAAAAGATGCTACCAAGTAATGTATATGTTTTTTTATGTTGTAATAATAATTACTTATGTACTATGTAAAAATAAAGTTTTTGTACCGCCGTCCAATTTTATTTTAATTGTAATTGTAATATAGCAGATCTCAAAAGAGTCCAAAAACTAAGCATGGCAAAAATTAGGAATTTTTATTGTTTATCGGATAGTAACAACTTTTACTGAATTTGCAAAAGTCAAACAGATAAATGACAATTTAAATTCAAATGTTTTTTGTTATTACTAATATAAAAACAAAAAAGCCCTAATAGCACTAATGTCATCTAAAATATAGGTTAATTTTAGCTAAGAAATTTTTGTCAGCACAAAAGAATTCGACCATCACTCGCCCAGAAACTACGCGCAAATACTCGTTATTTGTTGTGTTGCAACATATTCGTACGCAAACGTATAGTTTCTGATCTAATGATCCAAATTATGTATTACATGCGTTATGAATTATAACGCCCGTTTATAATGCCCTGGTTGTTATGTAGTTGTTTATGTAGTTCGTATCACAGATATAAACAGCAGATAATATGCAAGTGAAAAATAATAGTTATTTATGCACAGATACATTATAATTAGCTTATTATTTGTAGACTCATCTAAACATAACCGTCTCTTTAAGGTCCTCTTTATAGTCCGATGAGCAATAAAGAAACGTCAATTAAATGTCAGAGCTGTTTTTGTAGAGCTTGATTGGTTCTTAATATAATTTGTAAACTTATCACCAATGAAAATAAGCTGAAATTAAATATTTTGGAATAGTAACTATAGTAACGTACTTCGTATAAGCACATAAGTATACGCACAGCTGCTTGATGTACCTACGTACTCATTTAATTATATTTTCTACGCAATAATAGATTTGAGATAAAAACTCAATCTGTGCATAAAATAGTGTATGTATAGCGGGCATAACTTGCTTTTATGGCCCTACAGCCTTTTCCTAACCCTCGGCTAATGCTTCGGGCTAGAAATAACGCTTCTGGCTATAAAAGCCTTTTTATGCCCTTAATACATAAATAACTAGTTCAACACCTCTATAGGAATACCATGTTTACTATGGTCATTTTAAATAAGGAAAGTGATTGTTTACTCTTATGTTACATTATAACCTACGGTGCCCCTAGCAACGTGGTTTATTTTTAAAAAATTCACTTCTTCAAAGATAACAACCAATCACCAGCTTACGTTACTTAATATTATTAAAATCCAGTCATCGTGCTAGAGTATTAAATTTATTATTTATTTATTTATTCTTCCTTTTGTTTTTATAATACAATCTTATTACCATTTATTTATTTTTAATTAACCATATATTCTTTTTTATGTAATTAAACTGTAACGTAAATTGTAATAGTTTTTGTGTTTTATAACGACATGTATTTTGTACGAGTATTTTGATATATCCTCAAAATCTTTATTTTAAAAACTTTTAATTATTAAGAATAAATGTTCCAAATTAAATGTTTCCTGAATCTTATAAATGGTAGGGTTTTCTTTAGATAAGTTTTTATAAAATAGTTTTAAGTAATTGCAGCTAAGATAATGAGCAGTTTTGCATTATGCTATTTTAAAGAGCCACGTTCATAGCTTTTCGCGCGGTTTCTGCCATCATTATTTTTATGGATGTAGTGAATTTTAAAAATATACACTAGTACTCTAAATAGGTTTTTCAAGGTGATTTGCGTTTAAATAGAAATAATACGTGCTTCAGCGTTGCCACTTTTCGGACGCTGTATTATCGACAAAATGTAAGCATATAAAATGTAAGTATACACCACGGAGTATATTCGCACCCTCTGAGACACCCTCTTTGATGTGACGGCAAGTCCCTGAACTATAATATACACGTTTTTTCAAATTAGAGGCGATATAAAGTCCTGCTATAATTTTGTCAACGGTTAGAATAGGGCCAGAAAAAGGCAATAGCAATGATCTCCTATATGGCGTCCATATATGGAGGCCGTATAGATCCGGACGCCATATCTAATGCAACTGGGCAATTATCGGACGCCGCATGTATAGCAAGATATATATATATATATATATATATATATATATATATATCGCTTATATGATCTCGCTATATATATATATATATATATATATATATATATATATATATATATATATATATATATATATATATATATATAATGATTAGAAGTAATAATGCGCGTAGAGATATACAAGAAAGAGTTATAATAATGGGATATCGCGCAACAGAGAAGAAAGAAAAAATAAGTTGCAGCCGTCTACACGTGTTTCACACTTATTAGTGATCTGCTATGCCGTCCTGATGATCACTAATAAGTGTGAAACACGTGTAGACGGCTGCAACATATTTTTTCTTTCTTCTCTGTTGCGCGATATCCCATTATTATAACTCTTTCTTATATATATATATATATATATATATATATATATATATATATATATATATATATATATATATATATATATATATATATATATATATATATATATATATATATATATATATATACAGTGCGCGTCTAAAGTCCGTTCCCCCCCTACTAATTTTTGAACCACCTGGTATATCGCAACGAAATTTGGAGGGCTTAAACAGGAGATAAGAACCTAAGTTTTTATAGAAAAATGACAGCTAAAAGTTTTAAAATGGCGGCCTAGCGCCCTCTTGAATTACTTTTCTAAATAGAACTCCCAGTATATTATTACGTTTTCGGAATCTGCTCATAATTCTTAACATTTTTCTTTAATACACTTTACTTCTAAATTTAATTGATTTTCAAATATTAACGTTTGAAAAGTGACATTTTAATTAATTTCAAATCCAACAAAGACACGAATTCTGCTATCAATCAAGTTTGCATTGAAAACAAAAATCGTTGTTGGGGTATCTTACATCTTGTTTACTGTCAAACTTAACTGTTAGCTGTCAAACAATTTAGTTAGAAAAATGTTTTACCGGAAGTGACCAAAATCCCTCGCAAAATCCATACTTCATTTTAAACAGGAATGTCACTTTTCAAACGTTAATATTTCGAAATCAATTAAATTTAGGAGTAAAGTGTATTAGAGAAAAATGTTAAGAATTATGAGCAGATTTCGAAAACGGAATAATATACAGGGTGTTCTATTTAAAAAGTAATTCAAGAGAGCGCTCAGCCACCATTTTGAAACTTTTAGCTGTCATTTTTCCATAGAAAATTAGGTTCTTATCTCCCGTTTAAGCCATCCAAATTTCGTTGCGATATACCAGGTGGTTCAAAAATTAGTAGGGGGGGAACGGACTTTAGACGCGCACTGTATATATATATATATATATATATATATATTGCAGTGATATTTGTTAATTAAAAATAATAAATTATTTTTAAAAATTTTATTAAATATTTTGAAACTGTGAATAATTGCCGTTCGATCGTAGATATTTACTTTATAATTAAATTGATTTTTTAAAATGACTGTGCACTTTGGAAATGCTTTTCAACTTCCCTTTTTTATAAATTCTAATATGATTTGAAAATACCGTTTAATAGATTTAATAATGCAATGGTTATATAAAATTAATGTTACGTTAGTTCTTGACTAACTCAAGTTTACGTAAGAGAGTTGGGCGCCAGTTAAATAACTTAACATATTAGAATTAAATTTAATAAAGACTCATCTCAGGGTGAATGTGGATTCTGGTGGTATAAAAAAATATACAAATTGAAATTTAAAAACACTTTTAAAATTGAAATCTTGATTAATTTTTTACTATTACTAAATTGTTCAAATCACTTTACTACACTTCACAAACGATAGTCTTTTCTTCAGCAAATGCCAATACAAAAAGGAAATAACTTCCTACCTTTTTATAATACTTCTTTTTTCCTTTTAGTCTAGATGTCCTCTTTCCCAAACCATTGGCAGAGTAAATCACTTTATGTTGACCCAGGGCTGGTTTCCAATTCAGGGTTGACTTTCTTCCTTTTGCATGGATTTTCCATATATCATCCACACACTTGATTTTGGAACTCACTTTTGTTTATTAACTGCGGGTACAATTTCCCTTTTTCGTAGGATACTTATAGTTGTTTTTGTGTTTAATTAAATAAAACACCCGTTTATGGTTTTAACGTTGATTTATTATCTTGCTTAACTTTAGCAACTAATTTATCTTAAAGGTGGTTCTTTATAATCATATACACTTTTACAATTTATACCTTTTACACCTTCGCCGTATTCAAATCACCAACTAACTTAACTTGTCTATATTAAGACTAAACTATTTATAATTTTGTAATATTATCAACCACGACTTTACTCTGTCGCTTTATGTCAGGAAGTGTCTTAAAACTATGATTTTCTAAGCTTATATACTATTTGCTATTTACATAAATATATTACACAATTTGACGTCACCTTATGATCTAAAACAAACTGTACACTCATATAATACATAATAGCAGATTAATATTCTTTATAAAAGTGACACATCTATTACAGATTAATTACTCAATACTTTTACGCAATAACAACGATCTATTTACATTTAACAAAAACCTTAAAGAATCACATAACCTGTCGATATACACATATGAAATTATACATAATTGAATTACATCATAACAAAAACTTGCGAACAACTGGATGTTACGTATAACTTAAGTAATCGGTGAGTAAGCTATTTGATAATAAATAAAGAAACATGTATTATTTAACCTTATTAAAAAGTATACACATTGATTTCAAAATCAATGACACACCATAAAATACCTCAAATTTATTTTTAACTGGAAAAGTTGATAAAAATATTTGAAAAGTGTTAGTATTTAACAAAGATTTTAGATTTTCACAAAATTTTCAAAATTTTCCAAAATTTTGAAACTACCATCCACAGCAATATATATATATATATATATATATATATATATATATATATATATATATATATATATATATATATATATATATATATATATATATATATATATATATATATATATACTAGCAAACCCGGCGAACTCCGTTTCGCCACCAGATGGCTTCGTTTTATGTAACATTTCGTTTGTTGATTAAAAGATGAAGAAAAATTTTTTTTGTTTTATATTTGAAAAGGAAAGTTTTATTTCATTTCACAACAGTAATGAATTCATTTCGATTACAAAAATGAAGTGTTATTAAGTTGAACTTCTCTAAGTAAATGAAAGTGAATCCAAAGTAAATACTGAATGGAAGCGTTATACGTGTCCGCAAATTATCCGTTTCATTGAAGTGCTCTTTGGTAAACCACATTTTTTGTTTTTTGGTCTGACGTTAACACAAACAAAGCGGATGGTTTCCCAACTCGTGAACACGCAACGTATAACTGCCCATGTGAAAAACAATGATTTTCTAAATTTATCCCGCAAACACTAAGCGATTGGCCTTGCGACTTGTTAATTGTCATTGCGAACGCAAGGCGAACTGGAAATTGCAATCGTTTGAAGTCAAACGGAAGATCAGTCGGAATCATTGGTATTCGAGGAATACATACATTTTCACCTGCGTACTTTCCGTTAATAATGGTTGCCTCAATCAAATTCGGCATAAGTCTTTTTACCGAAAGTCGAGTACCGTTGCAAAGTCGGGGTGGATTCAAATTACGCAATATCATAATAACTGTACCAACTTTGAGTTGCAAGTTATGTGGTGGAAATCCTGGTAGCTCCAGAGAGTTCAAAAACTCCGTTGGATAATTTACTACATCATTGGGATTTGTTATGGAATCAACGGATTTGTATGTCACCAAATCGCCAGCAATTTTTGATTGAATGGTGAAATTCAGTGCGTGTACATCATTATTCTTTGCGGCAAGAATTGCTCGTTGACTTAACCAAGCATAATTCTGATAATTCTCACTAATGTTTGGGAAAACATTTTCAATAAGAGCTAATTGAGAGTCTACAAATCGGCAAAAGTCGTTGGTAAGAGTAATTAATCCAGATGTCGCATCAACTGGGACTTTTCCATTTCCAACAGCTAACAATTGTTTGGAAAATTGTGCAGCACTTTGATCATTTTGAAGTTGAACTCTCATATTAGTGGTTAGCGATAATGTTTTTACGTTATTCCATAAAGGTGATGCCTTCAGGCAAGCATTCAATTCATCTGCAGGCGTTCCACGGGGAATTACTGGTGGATTACTAACAAAATGATTTTCCCGCTTTTCTGTTGAAATTTTTCCTGAATGTTTTTTGCTATAAACCTCACGGAGCCCGAGACCTTTCCAACGAATGCAAAACCGTGGAAATCGGTTCGTGCGTTCTGGAGTTATAGCGTCAGGAAGGAAAACCCGACTTATTTTTATATAGTAGATATATATATATATATATATATATATATATATATATGTATATATATATATATATATATATATATATATATATATATATATATATATATATATATATATATATATATATATATATATATATTGATAAAGGGTACCTTGTCACCACCAAAGTAGATACCCAGCGTACGTTGTCACTTCATATATAACGTTGTGATCTCCGTTTTCGGAGGTGACAACGTTTTGCCCTTTTTTCGACTGTATAAGCATATAGATGGTGTTAGAAGCCTAAATTCAAATTTTTGTCTGGAGGTGATAACGTCATACTTATACTCACAAATTTAATTTTTAGTTCAGCTGTAGATCGCTGGCGTTGTCGACGCTCTTAGTTGTATAATTGCCAATACGATGTCACCTCCGCCTGTATATGTAGTTTTTTGTATCACGTACGGTACGTTACAGGCTCCACAGTTTGGCAACGTCGTGTACTAGACCTTAAGCATTCAGGTATATAGAATTCCATCGAAACTCATACATCTGGCGTTGTTTCGACCATTTCACACTACCTAAATTTACACGTACTTTTTTAGGATTAGTAGCTGCATTTAAACTAGTATTTTTAAAGTACTCAGGAAATTTAAGGGATCGCTTGAATTTTACATCATTTTGACGATTAAATTTTTCTTTAATGGTAAAAATTATCTCATCCGTAAACAAGATACAGCGATGAAGATTTTTCGCGTACTTCTGCCAATGAGACTTGGTTCCGATTTTTCTTATTTCTTTAAGTCGAGCTGTTAATAAATGTCCAGTACTTCTACGGCAAGCCCTCATACCATCAAGGTCTTCCCTGATCAGTCGCGACATAGATCTGGAGCTCATATCTATTTCTTTCGCTAACAAACTTTTTACCAACAGGATTTCTTAAAAAGAAACTCTGTGCCAAGTTTAAATCATGGTTTCAAAAGTTTAATCATCCCCTGCTTAATAATAAAATAATAATTTAGTCATTTTGTAATAAAAAATGCGACACCTTATGTCAAATTGAATTGCGATTGTTGAAGCCATTCGGTACCGTAAAGTTTCTGTCAGGCTTATGACGTAGTTTTATTTTCATGTACAATATGGAAAAGAAATGGAGATTTAATAGGAAATATGTTTTAATCGTAATTATGTAAATATAAAAAGAGTTAATATTTTTTTACAAAATGATCATTTCGCTTTTATTCTTTCTTTCGTCAGTTGTATACATACTTTTAACGGAATATTGTATTTATTTATATTCTTATCAAGTATTATTTGCACATGATGGCGTATAGTTTTTAAGATGTTCTTTTATACAAGGTTAATTATCACTATTTCAGCATTTCTTTTCTGAAAGTAAATATCAAATCCAACGATGGAGCAACAGTTACCATTGCGGAACCTTCTATAACATTTTTGCATAACTATCAGGACTTTTAGTAAGTTTAAAGGTAACCTAGAAACAGAAAATATTGGTATAAGTATCGGAATGGGAATTATGTTGCCCTTTAAAAAAAGTGTGATTAAATGATCTAAACATCTGATTACAGTAATTTATTTACAATATTATAGGAAATTTCTAGTTTTTTAAGTAATACACAATATAAAAATACTACTTTTAGATAGTGGTGAGTGTATTGATAGTATGGTTGATTTCATCAAAATGCTAGAAATTCGTGCTCTAATACGTTTTCCATTCTGTTTAGGATGAACTTTAGTGAGATGTTTGTTCTTGGAGGTTAACATCTCTAAATACAATCCTTTAAGAGCCTCTTCTTTTCTACATTTACCTCTATTCATCCAAAGAAAAAAAGCTGTGATCAACGTGCAGAGTGATGATGATCAGTGTTTCGCTTGGAGCATCGTGTCTGCCCTCGTTGCACCGAAAGGGCTGGCACACCAATGTTCATTGTATCCAGATCCAGCAACGGTTCTTAATTTAGATGGTGTACAATTTCCGGTAACGTTAAAAGATATACCATATTTCTTATCTATTAATAACGATATCTCAATAAACGTTTGTACTCTGCAAGAAGTTTTTAAAAATAATCGTAAGCAGAATGAGGTTGTTGGACCTCTTTATTACAGTAAATTGAAAAAATAAATCATGTAAATCTTTTACTAATTGTTAATGATAATGGCGAAGCCCATTATACATACATTAAAAACTTTAGTAGATTATTATCTAAGCAAGTATCTGGTCATAAAGCTGCAAAACATTTCTGTGATGGTTGCTTACAATATTTTTCTTCTTCTGATAAATTAAACAGTCATACCCAGCACGATTGTAATTATGTGACTTCTAAAATACCGACTACTGAATTGGTTAAAGACAGAATGGGTAAACAAGTACCTCAAAATGTATTGAAATTTCAAAATTATCAGAAGCAATTAAAAGTGCCTTTTGTGATTTACGCTGATTTTGAATCTGCGTTGACCCCAATATCTAGTGTAGAACCGGATTCCGAAAAACCGTTTACTATTCGTGTGCAGGAGCATGAACCTCATTCGTTTGCTTACTACATTAAATGCTCATTTGATAAATCGCTTTCAAAATTGGAGATTTACCGAGGGCCCGATGCAGCTCGACGATTTGTTACTAAATTAGATACTGGTGTGAAAGAGCTGTATCAAAATTATTTAAAAATACCTAAACCTATGAACGCTTTAACACCTAGTGAAGAAAGAGCTTTTGAGGCGGCCACCGTCTGTTGTATTTGTAATAATAGGTTTGAAGAAGGTGAGGTTAAAGTGAAAGATCATTGTCATTTAACCGGTTGTTTTCGTAATGCTGCACACAATGAGTGTAATCTCAATTTTCAATTACCTAATTTTGTACCTGTATTCTTTCATAATTTGTCTGGTTATGATGCTCACTTATTTATTAAACAATTAGCTTTAGAACAAGAAAAGCTGGAAGTAATTGCTCAAAATAAAGAAAAATACGTGTCTTTCTCGAAATTGCTATTGGTTGATGATATTGTTAATGATAGGGGGACCTCGGAAAAAGTATTTGTACGTTACGATTTTTGGATAGTTTTAGATTTATGGGTGACTCTTTTGAAAAATTGGCTAAAAATTTATCGGATGATCAGTGTAAGGAAATTAGAAAGCAGTTTGGTTTGAATGAAGAATTTAGATGTATGCGCAGGAAAGGTATTTTCCCGTATTCTTATATAGATGACTTTTCCAAATTGAATGAGTCAGGATTACCGCCCCGCAACGAATTCGTTGATAAGTTACGAGGAACGACCGTGTCTGAAGACGAGTACAATCGCGCTTGTGAAGTGTGGAATTTATTTCAATGCAAAACTTTAGGAGATTATTCGGACGTTTATTTAACTGCGGATGTACTGCTATTAGCTGACAGTTTTGAAAACTTTAGATCCGTTTGCCTACACCATTACGGTCTTGACCCATGCCAATATTATACTTCCCCAAGTTTGGCGTGGGACGCTATGCTTAGACGTACTCAAGTTGAATTAGAACTTTTAACAGATGTTGACATGTTACATTTCTTCAGGAAAGGAATTCGAGGAGGAGTTAGTATGTGTTGTGGTAGAAAAAGTTTTGCAAACAATCGATTTATTCCAAATTATGATCCGAAGAAATCTACATCTTTCATAATGTACTTGGATGCTACAAATTTATATGGTTGAGCTATGTGTCAATATCTGCCTCGAAGTAATTTTACTTGGTTATCGAATGATGAAATCGAGCAGTTCGATGTGTTTAACCTTCCCGACGAATCTCCTCAAGGGTTCGTTCTGGAAGTGGATGTTGAATACCCGAAGCATTTGCACTCTTACATAATGATCTTCCCTTTATGCCTGAGGCATTAATTCCGATGATTCCAAAAGCAAAACAAAAAAAATTGATTCCAAATTTGTATGACAAGGAAAGATATGTGATTCATTATCGAAACTTGTATAATTATAAAACAATGTCTCGATCATGGATTGATTTTGAAAAAATTCACAGAGTTTTAAAATTTGATCAATGATCTTGGTTAAGACCGTATATTGATTTAAACACCTTTTTACGTAATAAGGCAACCAATTCATTCGAGAAGGCTTTTTTAAATTGATGGTTAACAGTGTATTTGGAAAGACTATGGAAAACGTTGAAAATAGAATTGATATCACACTTCTATCGCATTTTGAAAAAATCAGGAAAAAACCGGGTGCGGAAACATACATCGCTAGACCTAATTGTAAAAGTGTGACCATTTTTTTGGAAAATCTGGTAGCGATTGATATGGAAAGATTATCGATCTGTTATGATAAGCCGGTCTATGTTGGTTTTAGTATTTTGGATATGTCGAAAACGGTTATTTATAAATTTTTTTATAAATTCTTGAAACCAAAGTATGGAGATAATGTTTCTTTATTGTATACCGACACGGATTCGTTAGTGATTGAAATTCGTACTGATAATTTTTATAATGATATTAAATCACATATTGAACTATTTGATACATCAAATTTAGCTAATATAATAATAATAATAACTACTACAATCCATAGCCTAAACCAAGGCCCCAGAAGCTATAAGCTTGTGCGGGAGGGAGGGGGCGATTATTATTATTATGTAGGCCCAATGTGCGGCTGCAGCCGACTTACAGATGGAACAGCGCAAATCCCACATTTGTGTCACAGCTAAGGAAAACTGCAGAAAACCTTAACCAGATCTGCCGGCGCCGGGAGTCGATCGCGGGCCGCTTGGGAGAAAGCCCGGCACTCCAGGCATTACACTACCAAGGCTGTTTTATGATGATGATGACCCCCACGATAACCCACATGGAATTCCCGTCAACGAATCTGTTTTAGGTGCAATGAAAGATGAATATAAAAGTGTTCCCATCAAAAGCTATTTCGGAGCCAGTGCTAAAGCCTATTGTGTCAACATCGCGGATGAGTTACATAAAAAGCGAAAGGTGTAAGAAAAAACGTTATAAAAACAGTTTGGAAAGAAAGCGACTATGAAGCGGGTGCTACTAATCAAGTAAAAACAATATTTTGCAAAATGTACGTTTTTAAGTCGGATATGCATAACGTGTATACAGAAATGCGAAATAAAGTAGCTTTATCTGCTCACGACGATAAGCGGTTTCTTATACCGGGAACAACTAAAACATTAGCTTGGGGTTATCACGAGATTTTAGCAAAAAAATGATGATTTAGATTTATTAATGGAAATCATTGAAAATGATATTCAAAAATTAAATTTAGATAAACTAATTAATTTGATGGAAGCAATAGTCGATGATTTGTAATTATAGTATATAAATTTATAAATATGTACGTAAAACGTTAAATTATCTTTACATAACTAAATGTTTGGAATTTGTGAATCCATGGTATGTTTATAAATGTATATAAATGTGTAGTTAATTATGTATAGTTTATTTCTGTGTAATAAATGTGGGGTCATCACGAGATTTTAGCAAAAATGATGATTTAGATTTATTAATGGAAATCATTGAAAATGATATTCAAAAATCAAATTTAGATAAACTAATTAATTTTATGGAAGCAATAGTCGATGATTTGTAATTATAGTATATAAATTTATAAATATGTATGTAGAGCGTTAAATTATCTTTTTAGTTCTATAAGTAAGTTTTTGAATTTGTGAATGTATATAAATGTGTAGTTTATTATGTATAGTTTGTTTCTGTGTAATAAATGTGTTTACCTTTTGCTATGTGTATTGTTCTTTCCTTATGGAGAAATTAACATTTATATGTATAATATACAATAAAAGTATTATTTTTGGTATTTGTATTGTTCTTTCCTTATGGAATAACTAACTTGAAATAATAAGTCATAAAATGTTTAAAAAAATGGAATCTTTATTTGTTTATGCATTACATTTCGAGTAATAAGTAATAATATGCCTAGATTAATAAGCTAATTGCTATTTAGTTTTATGCTATAACGTTACAAAATGCTCTAAATAATAATATCACGTTTAGGAATCCAAGAATTATGTGTTTTATCGAATCCCAACCATTTGACTAATACTCGATTTGCCTTTTTTTGTAAAATTTTCTCCACTAAATAAGTGTCTTTCAAAAATTTCGCTTTTTGCAGTTCTTCATTGTAGAATCCTAAACGAATTTCCTAATCTTTGACATCTTCCAAAATATAAATTGTAGGATTGGTTAGTCGAACGTTTTTAATCTTAAAAATTTCCGTACTCCAGCTTGGAGTGTAGCCTTTTGCGAAATCTTTCCGGTGCTTACTGATTCGCACGTGATCACCAATTTTGAATTTAGGACGTTGCGGGTCAACAGTCTTTAGAAACTTGAAGGCTGTCTGTAAATTTTTTTTGGAGTTTTTCTGTCTGACGTCAATAGGTTTGAATCCAGTGATTCGATGTACTGTTGAGTTGTACTTTGCAATTACCTGAGGCAACAACTGCAGCCACTTATAGGATCCTTGCATGGAAAATTCCTTCCACATCTTGTTTTTGAGAGTTCGGTTTACGCGTTCCACCGGACTTGCTTTCATACTGGAAAACGTACTGTAATGATTTATGTTCAGACTTTGCATTAACTTGCGAAAGTGTGTGTTGTAAAATTCCTTTCCCATATCTGTTTGTAAATTTCGTGGAGGATCCCCCGCAGACCGTAATAGCTTCTTCATTCCTTGCGTTACCTCTTATCCGGTTTTGCGTTTAATAGGACATGCCCATACCTTTTTGCTAAACATATTTAACAATGCCAAAATATATCGAAATCTTTTATTGGTCTTGGCATACGGTATCATTTCCACTAGATCCGCCATATATAAATCATATAATCCCTTTACTATTATTCGTCTTCTTCGAAATCGTTTGCGAGTTGGTTTATGCAGCTCCTCAATTATTTGACGTTTTATGCACATTGGGAAAATGCTGGAACACTAATAACGGCTTCAAAAATAAATATGTCCTTTGATCCAGGCTTCTTCGCCTTAAACTTATCCCCTTTCTTCAATGACACTCCGATGAGTGATTCAGCATCGTATAACTTATTGTTTAAAAAGATTTGCGCATTTGTGGGATAGTATTTGATTTGTTTAGTGCTACCTTTTGTTAGAGGAACGACATACTCGAAGTTGGTGGAGTTCAAAAGTGCATAACCGTTTTCATGATTGTATATTCCCATCATATACAACATTGTCTCGTAGCGCATATTAGACACGTCTTCTAAAAGGAATACTTTTGCACGAGCGTCAAGTTTAACTCGGACAGGAATTTTGTGAAGATGTTTACCGAACTTATCCAGAGTCATGGTTTTTGAGGTAATGATGATATATGATGATATGGATGACTAATAATAGCTTCGAAGTAAAATGGGACGGCTGCAAACGGATCTAACGATGTATTTCTCACCTTAATCTTATTGCCTTTTCTCTTTACTCTCCCAATTAAGTTAACAGCAGCACCAACTAGAATACCGTTTACATACATAATGCATGGTGGTGGTGAGCTGCAAACTTCTTGCACAATCCCTTCTGTAAACGGTATTGTGTATTCCCGTTTACTGTTGCTACCTTTCAAATTGTAATATTTCTTTAGGTTGGCAATAGTAGGTTCGCTCGACCCAGGCTCGGAGTCCGCCCACATATACACCATTGTTGTGTACCTTACATTTTGTATATCTTCTAAAAGATACACTTTGGAACGAGTGTCAAGTTTCACTTGGACAGGGGTTTTCTGAAGATGTTTACCGAATTTATCTAATGACATGATTCTACTAGTGACAACGATACAATAACAAGGTGTTAAACACGTTGGATGCTTTATGCTATTATTTTAGCTGCTCCCAACTCATCAATAATGTAAATGATTTCATTAGTGTGACCGATATGACCGGCCGATTTCGAGCTTAGAAGAAGTCTCAACCTTCCTATCAATTTATTTGGATCTTTCCATGGTACGAATTCTACCTTTTTATTATTGTAACTTAGCACGCGCATTGGTCCAGCTCCCCGTTTTTTCGCTAATGACCCCGTTTTGGATCGCGTCACCGGTGTTGAAGTAGAAAAACTTCTTACCTTTTCACCAGGTGTAGTTAAAAGGGGTTTGATAATTGTGGAATATTTGATTCCGGTTCCTAACAAAGGTGCATCATGTAGATAATTTCTACGGACTGCGTTGGTTCGTAAAAGAAAATCTTTGTAGCTTTTTAAATCCGCTTGCAAATATCCGAGAGGTTTCTTTTTAAATACTAATTCGTATAAACCGCGCGTACCTTCATACGTAAATGTTTGACCATTAGGTTTCGTAATGAGCATATTTTCGTCATCAAAACCGAATTCGGAGTCGCCAATAAAATATTCCTCCTTCTCCGGAAGGAATTATACTCCGTATAGATGATCGAACTCGTTTTTCGTATCCGTAAACATTTTCTCCATGTATCGTTTTGAGCGCCCACTAAAGGTAGCATCTATATAAGCCTGGAATTCTCTACTAGTTCCGGCGGTAGCGAGTTCGGCTTGGAGTTGTTCTAACGTAGGTGTCCCGGAAGCTTCCCCGTCTACTGGTTCGATGCCGGATCGTTCTGTGCTTACAGCATGCAATCTGGGGGCACTATGTGGTGTACGCATTACCTGAGGTATACGTAGAGATCGTGATACTGGAGTTGAGGGTGGAAAAAATGAGGGAACCTCTTCCTTTATGGGTTCCTCTTTTGGAGTTAGGAGTTCGGTTTTAACACCCGTTATAAATTCTCGCAAAGGTTGTGTGATGGGCTTATAGCGACGTTGAAGTTCTACATCGGAGCGTGCGATTTCGGATTTAAGACTTTGATATTTCTGTTTGACATTGTGTCGTGCCTTAGCCAGGTCTTCAACCATACGCTTATCCATGGTTACTAATGCTGTTAGTTAATGCCTCCGATATTTATGGTGAAGTAGGCATCGAACCCTTTACGATAGCGTCCCTCGTTAAGTTGAGACTCTTTGTCAACAACTACAAAATGATATTTCTCATTCCAACACTGCATGCAGAGCTGCTTGAACTTCTCGAACGTCATATCCCCGCTGACATGATCATTAAAGATATGTTTTAAATTAGTGTTATCTTGCTTAAAAATAATGATGAAGTTTGCGTTATCCCGTATGAGTTGTTTTGGAATTGCGGAATATGTCTGACATAAATAAAAACAATCGATATTTTTATGTCTTCCAAAACAGAAATAGTCTTTTATAGTGCTCTGACTATCGCAGACCACATCGTCGAAGATAATTACAGAGTTTGTTCTAGCATCCGTGGGTGATAGTATAGTTTCGCAGGAGTCGTATTCGAAATATCCCTAGGGTAACAATTTAAACAGATCACGCAAATATATATATATTTGGGTTGATACAACGATTTACTGTACACATATACGTTTGCGAAGCGTAAACCGTTGGGATGTTCCAATAAACTAACCATTAGGTTGGTTACGCTACGTTTGGAGAAAGAGCCGCAGCCCTTACCGTAGCTGGTATTATGAAGGGAAAAATAAAGTTGGGTATGGGGATTAAAAAAAAGAAACGGTCTTCAGCGATGAAACGAGGTTTCCTTACGTTTTACAATGCTGTTGCCATTGCCAGAAAGCATATTGGTGGTAAAGTAAAAAAGTTCTCTTTAAAACGCTCTGCTCGACTTGCACTGTCAGCTTTGAAACGGAAACGTATTGTCAATCCTCGATCACGTGTCACCGCTTTCGCCCGCTTAAACGGTAAAGGTGATGTTGTTATCTTGTTCTGGCTTAACTAGCTCACTAGATGTCGGAGAGGGGAAGTGGGTGAAAATAAAAGGAATTAAAATCAACCACCTACCTATACAATCAAAATAAATGCTCGGGGCGCCACTTGGTTTAACCCTAGTTTAAGAGTAAATACCAGACTCAATTTCAAAATGCTTTCTTACCACCAAGAACTCCAAAAGCACCCACCTAATACCTAAAATTAGTTCGGACAAGAACAAAGGTTTCATACAATAAGAGATGTAAGAGTACCCAAAAATCACAATGAGATTTATTATATCAATAAGTTTAAAATAAACACTTTACCACATAAAAATAGTAATAGAAATGATCAAAGTTCATCTCATATAGATAAATTAATAAACTAAATATGTAATTACATTGAACAATTAAATAATCAATATTTCTATTTATACATTTAAACACCAAAAGAAATAATATTATAATTACCCAACTTAATTTGAGGCAATAAGGTAAAATATAGTTGCTAGAATTTTTTTTTAGATACAAGAAGTACCTTATTTATACAAATGTTACTTCCATTCAATCAAGCATACACCAAACACAACATTTGAATCAAATAAGTTTAAATTATATAAGTAAACAAAAATTACATTACCCGGTTACCAATAAATAATAATTATAACCTTGTTTATTGTTTCCAGCCTTATTTTGTGGAACTCCATAATCATGAAATAAATAAAGATTATTAAAAGTTTCACAGTTTTATTAAAATATACCTGACAATATTGTTTCGACAGCTATGCTGTCATTATCAAAGGTAATATAATTATAAACAAACACGTCGCTAAGGTAGATACAAAATAGGTAACTAGATAAAATAATAATAATAATAATAAAAATTAATAATAAAAATCATAATTAAACATCTAATACTTCCAGTAACGGAGAATTACTGAGCTCAAGTTGTTCATTCATTAAAGGTACCCTGAGTTTGTGTTTGTATATCTCAAAGGCTTCTAAAATGTCTAATTTGCGTTTGTTATTACAAAAATGTAGGAATTTAATATTATTTTGAGGAGTCATTGTGTGATTTTGTTCTAAAAGGTGTTTGGCGTAATTCGATTTTTCTAAAATATATTAAGAACACGTACGTCATTACAAAAATAAACATCCTGAAAAATCGAATTACGCCAAACACCTTTTAGAACAAAATCACACAATGACTCCTCAAAATAATATTAAATTCCTACATTTTTGTAATAACAAACGCAAATTAGACATTTTAGAAGCCTTTGAGATATACAAACACAAACTCAGGGTACCTTTAATGAATGAACAACTTGAGCTCAGTAATTCTCCGTTACTGGAAGTATTAGATGTTTAATTATGATTTTTATTATTAATTTTTATTATTATTATTATTATTTTATCTAGTTACCTATTTTGTATCTACCTTAGCGACGTGTTTGTTTATAATTATATTACCTTTGATAATGACAGCATAGCTGTCGAAACAATATTGTCAGGTATATTTTAATAAAACTGTGAAACTTTTAATAATCTTTATTTATTTAATAATTATAACCCTCAAAAGAAGTTATCGGTTTCCTGTGAATTGTCTGTTATTACAAAAATTGATTGACAAGATTGAACTTCTTGATTTCCAAGTCCATAAGGTCTCCAAGGTTACTTCAAGGTCTCTACCAAGTGATCTCCAGCTGTACTAAATTCACCAAAGACCCATACAAAAAAAAATAAAACAGCTCCAACTTCTTCACTTTCAAAATGTAATTTCCATCCAAATATTACAATAAATCTTAAATAAAAAAGACGACGATTGTATTGTTAATACTAATGATACGATGAATAACAATTAAATATGATCAAATTAAAAATGAAACATCGACAATGATCCCTACGAAGAACAAAAGAATTAGTCGTAGAATTCACAAGGTTATACAAAAGATAAAATAATCAAGCAAAATATGCGTACCTGTAGATATCAAACGGGATCAAGGTAATAAATTCACGACCTATGCACAAAAATCAAATCCTCGAAAGAGAAGAATTAACTAAACTATCTACTATAAATAGTTAATCTTCTTATTAACTGAAGAACATTAATCCATCTAAGATGCGGCTATAACAATAATCGAACTAATTCCAATCAATTCAATTAGCCAAAAATTCTTCAGCAATACGTGCAAACGAGGGAAACTTAAATCGGAAAAGGAACAAATTCCTTACGATTGACAAATGACAACCCTCAACAGACGCTAATACGCATGACCATCTAATCTCAACTACAATACGGTTCATCGGGTATCAACGCTATACCGCAAATAAAGGTTCATGGGATATGAAAATCTTGGATCAAAAATATACCGTAACACACGAATTATACCCATGCCCAAAAAAGGTGGTATACTGCCCCTCATTCCCTTATTTGCTGCTTTGGGAGCTATGGGCTCGCTGGGTGGTGGGGCAGCGTCAGTTGCAAAAGCCGTTAACGAATCCAAGGCGACTAAGGAGACCCTAGAAAAAACACGCCGACACAATAAGGCTATGGAAGTCGCTTCTATAGGGAAAAGTTTATATTTGAAACCATACAAAACTGGATTGGGACTATATTTACGTTCAAAAAACTACCGTTGAAACTATCACGCCGTGCGTTGACCAATCTCGATCTTTCCAAGTATATTCATAAATTAAATATTCCCTGTTTTAGAGGTATCTTTATGCGAAATGAACTGCCGCAACGAATCCATAAAAACGAAACCGGTATTGTAAATTTAGATAGTAAGTTATTGTAAGTTTAGATAGAGGGAACGCATTGGACATCTATATATACAGGGTGGTCCAGACCACCCGTACACCCCTTTTAAAATGCGGGGGATTAAAAATTCTTAACAAGACGATGGGTGATCTTACTAAAGTCGATGTGCTCTATCGAATGACGCCAAGAAGAAACCCCCCTGACCCCCCTTGTAGGGGATAAGGGGGGCAACTTTAAAAATTCAAATAGGAATCCCTAAATTTTATTGCATATTTAGATACTACTCATCAAAATATGAATAATTTATTTGAAACATTTTTTCATTTTGGCAACAGGTGGCGCTGTAATCGCAAAAACCGACTTTTTGCATTTTCCGTTGTCTCTGGCATATTTACAGGTGCAAATAGCAGTTTTTCATATTTTTTTACTAAATCGTAATGAAAAAGCTTTGCTAATGTGAACTTTCATGAGAAAAGATTTTACGTTACGATGAAAAACCGAAATTCTCTCCCTAAGGTGTTTTCGACAAACAAATTTTTTTTCTTGCATTGTACGTGACAACAATTTTTTTCTGAAATTTCTAGATCGTTTTTTAACCTTAACGTCTACTTATTTATTTATTGCTTAATCTTTTTAATCTTTATCTGAATATTTATTTTAAGCATATGTAATTAATAAAAATGATCGATAAAACATTCTAAATTGTAATCTGTTCTGCATATGGCAAAATCATATTTAAATCGTACTCATTTAATATTTAATTTTAACAGAAAATAACTTGCTACAATTCTTTACTTCGCAATTCTATTTAAATAGAGTATGTAATTGTTGAAAACCAACTTTTCAAATAAATAATTTTTATTTCACAATTTAAAATTTTATTCGTTTAAATTATTCTTACTTTATGGCCTGAGTGGATGAGATATCCATATTTCAACATTCATTGCTATACGCTAAAAGAAAGATAACCACCGAAATTTAATAGCGAATTACAAAGTGAACTTCTCGTTGGCAGATTTTTGTAATGCGTGACTTGACATGTTTTGAAGTAAAACCATCTTTTCCAGTAGAATCTTGGAAAATGCTGTTAGAGTGGAACACAAATTCTAACAACATTTAAGGAAAAAAAATTATTGTTATCACGTACAACGTTAGAAAAAATCTGTTTGTCGAAAACACCTTAGGTAGAGAATTTGCGTTTTTCATTGTAACGTAAAAATCTTTCTCATGAAAGTACACATTAGCAAAGTTTTTTCATCACTATTTAGTAAAATATAGTAAAAAATATGAAAAACTGTTATTTGCACCTGTAAATATGCCAGAGACGGCGGAAAAAACAAAAAGTCGGTTTTTGCGATTACAGCGCCACCTGTTGCCAAGATAAAAAAATGTTCAAATAAATTATTCATATTTTGATCAGTAGAGTCCAAATATGCAATAAAATTTAGGGGTTCCCATTTAAATTTTCAAAGTTGTTCCCCTTACCCCCTACAAGGGGGAATCAGGGGGGTTCCATTCTGGGGTCATTCGAAAGAGCACATCGACATTAGTAAGATCATCCTTCGTCTTGTTAAAAATATTTAATCCCCCGCATTTTAAAAGGGGTGTACGGGTGGTCTGGACCACCCTGTATAAAAGGGAAAGATTGTCTGTCTGTCTGTATATATGTATGTATGCGATTTTCTCCGCAACCACTGGACCGATTTGGATGAAATTGGTATCATTGGGATCATTGGAAAGGTCTTGGCCCAGAATAGAAAATAAGACCAAATTGGACTCTGATCGGCCATCGTGGTCCGAAATAACAGCGAAAAACCCATATATGGAAGTTAAAAATGGGTACTGAGATTGATGTGACAAGAAAATATATATAGATCTCGCACAGCAAGCTAGCTGCTGCCGCGAGCGGAAAGTAAAAACATGTAATTTCAATAAAGCGCAGCAGAGCGCGCCGGGTATTTGCTAGTCGTATATAAAACGTGGTAGACAAATTTTGTACTTTGACAGTATTGGTCAGATGAAACCTCCACTAGAACTTGTTCATTACTTTAAGAGTGACGATGGTGGAAACGTTATTCAATACAATTATGATTCTTTTCAAAAGCTCAACTCATTCAATTGTGGACACTTGGTGCTACACTTTTTATATGATAACGCTCGATAAAAGTTTACAGTCTGCATTGGACTTCCGACATGTCGTTGACCTTCATCTTATCCGATAAGAGTTCCATATTAAGCTCTGATTTTAATCCTCCAATATATTTAGATACAACCAAGGAATGGGTTATGGGATTGACCAATTTCGAAACGTTTAATAGCATTCCGAACGTTACTGAGGAAAATAATGTGTTTAAAATTGGACAGAAAGCTATACATATACCCACCGAATCTTATGAAATAGCCGATTCTATAACTGTGTCCATAGAGCCAAATCACAATACTTTAAAAACAATGATACGAGCTGACGAAGTCATAGACTTTTCGGTTAAACACTCTATTGAACCCTTATTAGGATTTAAGCCGTTGAAGTTAAAAAAAATGAACGTCACGAATTCAATGTTCCTATTAACATTATTAAAGTCAACTCGTTACTTATAACGTGTAATATTACCACTGGTAATTATGTAAATGGAATTCCGAATCATGTCATACATCAATTTTTCCCGAGTGTTCCTGCTGGATTCAAAATAATTGAAGCGCCTGACCATGTACCCTACTTACCAATCAACGTCAATACAATTACCAACATTACTCTTAAAATAGTTGATCAGGTGACCTGGTTAATCTTCGTGGAGAAACCGTGACGATAGGACTGCATTTGAAGAGCATTAGCGATGGTGTTCAAGTATAATACTGCTTGTACTGTTCGCTCGGATTATAAAAAAACTTGTTGTCACCAAAAACAGGTTAGTTCGCAATCGCTAGCCGATCAAGTGACACAGCGCAACCGCTTATTTTTACAACGTCTCGGTTTTACTGTTCTACAATGAGTATACTAAATGTGAACGGAAAAGTTTTCGTCGATAATTCGATCGTAGGTGCTGAATTCCACACCCATCAACCCTATACAACTCGTTTTGAAAACATTGACGAAATTCGAATACCGATTCAAGAAGATATGTCCACATTACCCTCTCGCAGTTATCTGTACGTAGAAGGCACGTTACTGAAAGAAGATGGTGCCCCATCTACTACGGCTAAACTTATTAACAACGGAATTTCATATCTGTTTAGTGATATTCGCTATGAAATGAATGGTGTTGTGGTGGATTCTGTAACGAAAGTGGGACTCACGTCTACCATGAAAGGCTACCTTTCCTACAACGCAAGCAATAGTGTCAAGTTACAAAATCCTGGATGGTTTCCTGAAGGTAATAGCACTGTGATGGATAGCAAAGGTCATTTTATCGCCTGTATACCTCTATCAATGTTATTGGGAATTATTGAAGACTATGGAAAAATTATTATGAACATTCGTCAAGAATTGGTTTTAATTCGAAGCAATTCCGATATTGATGCTATAATATCCACGGATGCTAATGAAAAACTTAAAGTTAGCTTGAAAAAAATATATTGGAAAGTTCCTCATATTCAACCAGGGCTAGCAGAAGAATTATCATTGACAAAATACATCGGAAAAAATATTGATACTAAGGTGGCGTTTAGAAGTTGGGAAACGCATATCTATCCAGCTATATCACAAACCGATAAACATACGTAGTTGGTCTATTAAAACATCCACCAGTCTAGAAACACCTCGTTACATTATCCTAGGTTTTCATACTAATCGCGATGGACAGTTACAGAAAGATATGAGTGCATTCGATCCTTGTGATATACAAAATGTGACCATATTTTTAAATACTGAAAGATATCCATACGATCTGTTAAATATTAATTATGATGAGAACCGTTTTGCTACCTTGTATGAAATGTATGCTAATTTCCAACGATCTTACTATGACACACCAAACGAGCCCATTCTAACTCCATCAAAATTTAAAGCCATTGCACCGCTAATCGTCATCGACTGTTCGCGACAGAAAGATTCCTTGCTAGGGAAAGCTGTCGTTCTTCGAGTTACTTTCGAAACTCATAAAAGCATTGCCGCTAGTACTACTGCATATTGTCTAATTTTGCATGATCGTATGTTTACGTATAATGCACTGACGAAGCAAGTACGACAACTGTAAACGACTACTTACGACGATTGTCGAATTATTACATATATGAAAATGAAGATTTTGAACCTCGTTTAGTTAGCCGCTATGCGTCTTGTAGTAGACATTCAAGGCTTTAAGATTGCTAACAACAAGTTTTTGCCTAAAGAGTTAGCTATTTACGATGGTTGTAAAATAGTTCATTATGTATTTAAACCACCTTTTCCACTTCCAACGTTACCTGCAGAACTCCGAAAACAAGCACATTGGTTAATAAAGAATCACCACTGCATTGCTTGGTCTAAAGGCGAGGCTCCAGCGTTCATGTTTCCAGACATTCTTCGGTACGCGACGACATCAGCTGAAGTGATTTGTGTAAAAAAATCTTTCAACGTCAATTGTTGAATTTCCAGAACATGCAGCACTACCGGAAGTTAATGAAGTATCATGTTTCTATCATAATAAAAATCTATGTGTATGTGCTTTATCTAATGTTTATTGGTTATATAATGAATTTATAATGAAGTAATGTTTAATAAAATGCATATATTTTTTTAAAATATTTTATTTGTTGTTTACGTATTATAGTTTATACAAAACTTAAGTACTAAAGCGCTCAAGGTAAATAAAATGTCTGTGCTCTTCACTTAAAATATTATTTAACACTCGACCACAATTCACTATACGTCTTTGAAATCTATACCGATCTAAAGCGGCATTCATCCACATCGATCTTCGCGCTTGCCTGTGGGCATATTCCCACACTACCATATACCGTACGGAATTATTCGTTTCATTGAAAGTCACCTTTTTCTTTAGCTTGTCCATGATATTATAACACATAACCCTTAACATCGTTCGTAATTCTATCGGATTGAACTGCTAATAGCTCTAAACCGCTTATGACATTTCCACTCGTTGGTAAGGAAGTTAAAACTTGTTTCAAATTCTCATACACATCCCCTTCTGCTTCGGCAAGACCTTTTACCAAAGTTTGATAAAAGTCTATGAATTTTTCTTCTTCTAACAGCTTCAATCGTGACTTGACCATTGTAAGTAGTTCCAATAACTTAACTACACTTTCGACTCCTAACCATACTTCGGTGTTGTCACGACGATCCTGAATTCTCATAGTTCTCTTATCTTGTACATTTTTAAACGTAATCGTCTTGTAGAGAAGGGGTATCGGTGCATAGTAGTCTTAACTATGTAAGAAATGTTTGATAATTGCGTGATTATTTTCGAAGTTCTCCCATTCTTCCAGGTTAAATTTAATGTAGTTGTTTTTCAATCCCGACAATCTCACTTCTGGTGTTAACTCTATAGGGCAGAGACCGATGCTGAGTAGTTTACATCTTGATTTGTTTAAATAATGCGTTGTAGCGTAAAACAATGGATTTTGAATGTAGCAACCGTTCGATGACATTAGATGGATGTTGGATGGTGGAGTGTTCGTAACCATCTCGGGATAATTCTGGAGTCGGATCTTTGAACTCTATCGGAACGTTCTTTACAGTTTCAAATGCTTTCTTTAACAAATCCATTATAACACAACTAACCCATACCAATACCATCCAGTTTATATAGACCCTTATTGATTAGTGGGGGGAGTTTCAAGGTTAATTGAGGTATCAGGGTTATTGATGTGAGGGGGGAGGTGTATGGTTTAAGGTTACCGTTTGGAGTGGGAGATCTTTACGTTATTCTTATGTAGAGCTTATATCTCAATCGATCCTAATACAATGCCAGTGTTACCTGTTAAGTTGTTGGTGGTGCTTAGTGCGGTGTACGACGGTATTCTGTATGTTGCTCAACCATCGGAATCTGTTTCTGGGTCCATTGTGTTTTCTCGAGATCCTACGAGATACGCATTGACCAGCAATATTCTTCACGGTGTTAACGTATACATCATATCCCTACGCAAGGTTTCTCAACCTTCCTTCAAAATTAAATATAGTTATGCTAATTACTCTATCGAATCAAATTGGCAATCTCTCGGGACTAATAGTGATCCTACCATTTGTCACATTCCCGATCCCCCCTTGAGCTCCTGTATAATAGCAACAACAATAACAGTTCTATTCGCAGTTATTACTTTACTTTCCCTTATTGTGTACCTAACCATTTATCGGTTTAATTTCAAATTCGTCTGTTGTGAAAGTTAAGTATGAACGACAACGTGATCCAAGGTATGGAGGAGGTGCGGGAACAATTACCACAGCAGTTTCCTCGATTTTTAAAAACCGTTGAGAATGAAGATGTTCTTAATAAACATGTTGAATTACTTGCAGAAGTCACTTTCGTAGTTAGTGGAACACTGATCAATGGAGCATTCGTGGACATTTCGCACACCATAACAACAAATCCGCATTATGTGAGTGAACCGTTAGAAGATTGGTTTCAACTTAATGTAATAGAACCAACTTGTCACGAGGTTGAAAAGTGTCTTGAAGATTTAGCTTCTTTGGACGTAGAATTTTCTCACATGTGCATCGTTCGCTTTTTGATAAAGTAAATTATACATTATCTATCTAAACTGTTATTATGTATACAATATAATAAAAATTACATAATATAAGAGTTTTTTTATTAATATTCCTTTAAATAAACAACATATGCTAGAAAAGATTTGTGTTATTGCACTTATATCCCAATCTATCTAAGTTTCTATGCTGTATCGCGACACTGGCATTGTATTTGATATTACTTACAATTTATCTTTTCAATATTATAATAGAAAAAATTATGTTGGGGTGTTTGATTTCGAATAACAAAAGCCACTCATAACATTCTTCGACGAGACGAGTATAGTTCCGAGAGCCAGAGTTTGAGGTTATATATAGGCTGAGGGTGTGGCTAATGGAACAATTGCTTTCCCCACTCTTTTCAAATTCTGGTGGGGTGTTTGAGTTTGATTTCAGTCAAGATTCTGTATTACTCAGTTACACATCGAAATGGGTTGGTTGCATTCTTGGACACTTGAAACGACTGTTGATGATGGTAAAATCGTGTTTTCTCGTTATAAAACACACAACACTGGTTTGTTAATTGAAAGAAGACTTCCGGATACTATAGTTATATTGAGTGAAGCCGATGAAGGTTATTCTTCGTGTTCTGGTTTAGAAATTCTATATTTAAAAGAAGATGGTGAAGTCGTGAATACTCAAGGAGTCATATGTATTGAACGTGCTTTGGAACATCGCCACGCTATTAACCTTTTGCCTGATAAATGCCACCTCATCTTCTTTAAAGGCATCTGCACTTCAGATTGGGATGGATTGAGTGATGAACCTGAACGGAACATTTGGTGTAATAAACCTTACAAACCGAATTGGGCAACGTTCACTGCAACAAAGTGGTTAACGGAAAAAGAATTTAACGATGAAAGAGAACTCAGATTTCGTGAAAAACGTTTTCCTTCAGGAGTCACGCCTTACCTGACGAAAGATATGGATTCAAATAATTGTTATGTATTTAATTGTTTACGAGATATTGTTTAAGCAATCTAATAAACGACTAATAAATTGTTTCATTGTTTTGATCTACAACATTTTTTTTATAAAACCTGAACCTTAAAATTAGAGAAGCCTTAGCAGAAAATCTTAACCTTGAAGCGCTAACCTTAGTTCAATCAAGTTCTCAATCTTAGTTCTTAAAGTCAGAGAAGCCTTGACCTTTAACCGCCAGAAAATTTAGCCTTGAAGGTTGACCTTGGCAGAAAGTGGTGGAGGGGATCTAACCTTGAAGCATGACCTTGGCAGAAAGCTGAAAGTAGTGGGGGGAGGAACAAAAACCCCATTCCTTCCCTACTCGTCACATTTTATGTTGGTATACACTGTGTCCCAATTTTGATGCTCACCATTGGTATCTCGGTTATTAGAAGACATAGAGCAACGCTTAAATGGAGAATGTTTTGCAGAATTGAATACTCCCGACAAATCTCATTTTAAATTTGACCTAACTTTTTTAATTTATAAAATATTTTGAAAAATCGAAAATTTACCGATTTCGTTATTCCTCAATAACTCGATAACGCTTAATCTGACCTCTTTTAAAGTTTTACATTGTTGAGACACTTTTTTAAGACAAATTATTTAATATAAACAGAAACCCCCGATTGTCATTTGTTTTTAAGTTATTAGCGCTATCTTTTGTTTTTCATATGGCTGCCATATTGGATTTTTGGTTAGTTAGGTAGTCCTTAAAAAGTGCTTTTCAACGATGTAGAACATGCCTGAAAAATCTTTAGTTATAAGGAAAATATTAATAAAAACGTAAATTAATCTTTAATATGAAATTAGTAGGCTGGAAAATTAAACACCAATGTCAAAAGAAAGTGAAAACATATTCTAAGTATTACTGTAAAATAAAGAAACGATAAAAAAATCATAGAAATAAAAAGTACTTAAAATTCACATTCATTTAAAGAAATTGTTCAATATGACGACCATTCTGTTCCATACACTTTTGACACCTTGTTCTAGTAGAGTTACAAACTCTACATAGCGTGTTTCCGTTTACTGATCGTAGCACATTTAGTACTCTTTGTTCTAAAATTTCCCGAGTTTTTGGCGGTTCAAAATCAAATACTTAGTTTTTAGTGGTACCCCATAAATAAAAGACAAAGGGGGGTAAGGTCGGGTGATCTCGCAGGCCATTGCACGGGCACATTATTTGAAAGCACTCTCTCATTAAAGTTTTCTCTCAAAAAATGTTGCACGTTACGAGTGTTATGGGCCGGGCAACCATCTTGCTGGAACCAGATGTTTTGCATGTTCTCGGGATTAATAATTTGCCTCAAAGCAGGCATTATCTCGTTTGTTAGTAGCTCCAAATATCTGTTACCAGTTAAATTGTAATCAAAGATGAAATGACCTATTAACTGATTATCTAAAACGAAAAAAAGAGCTTAAAAAACAAAAAAAAGTAAACAAATTTCATACCAATTAAACCGCACCAGCCATTAAAACCAAATCGAACTTGAAATCTTCTTTGATTTACCAAATGTGGATTTTCAGTAGACCAATGATGATAGTTATGCCTATTGAACACTCCACAATTGGTAAATCGTGTTTCATCTGTCCATAGTATTTTCCTAGAAAAATTAGCGTCATATTCACATTTTTGAAGGTACCACCTGCTAAACTGTAATCTTCGGTGATAGTCATTATCACTTAAACCTTGTACAATTGTTGGTTTATAAGGGTGATACTTGTTTTCCTTCAAGGTTCTGTGGACAGTAGATTTTGAAATCCCTGTTTCTCGTGCCACACGACGAACTGATGTGCTGGGATTGTTCCTAACGTTCTGCAAAATATTATTTCGACGTGTATTAGCATCGTTAACTTCATAGTTAGCTCGTTTTTGTGCGAAGCTTCCAAAGTTCTGTAAATTGCTAACTAGTCTTCTAAAATGTGTCCCGTGTGGTTGTTGTCTTTCTGGAAAACACTCTGCATAACTCGTGCACGCATTTACAGTGTTTCTATTTGCTTTGAAATACACTTCCAACATATCAACTTTTTCTTCGTTTGAATATATATGTAATGTGCCATTATCAATACATATATATAAGTAAGATACAATAATTACTTTTAGACTAACTTTCAAACCTAACCTCCTGGTGCTCGCATCTCAGAGTAATGATTTACAGTAATGACTACCTTTTATTACAGGAACGCGGTGATTACTGTGTTTTACAAAAGAATCATGGAGTTAACTCTTAGACTAACTTTTAAACCTAACCTCCTGGTGCTCGCATCCCAGAGTAATGATTTACAGTAATGACTACCTATTATTACTGGAACGTGGTAATTACTGTATTTTACAAAAGCATAGAACATGTCTAACCAGTGGCATAAGCGAATCAAATGTCGGTTCCCCTTTCGGGACATAATTGTGGACCTGATAAGGGCCTTTTTTATTAATTTCATCCAGCACTCATGGTGGTGGATACAGATGTGCTGCAGCCGTGAAGAAGCGGTGAATGGTATCCTCCTCGTTGACCCGCGTGAAGAGAAACTCCGCAAGATAACCTATGAAGTGCTGCCTTCTTCTCCCATAACGGGGAATACCTCCTCTAACATCCCTCCACAAACGCTCAATGTTTTGAGTATGGATGTTAGGATCAGTAGGATCCACAAAGGTCAGCGAATGGTTGACAGTGAAGTGCCTGTAGCCTTCACCATGCAGAGAGGCATAAGCTCTCCAACAATCGGAAACTATTGTGGTTCCTGGTCGAACCCACTGTTGGATTAAGCCAATTAAAGTATCCGCAGTATGATCTGGGACGGGCACAAGAAAGACTTTCTTTGATCCCTTCTCAAAACCACCAAAGACCCACTGTCCTTCAATGTGCCTTCCCCGATTATACTTCCGTTTACCAAACTTGGCCTCATCGATCTCAACAGTGACTCCAGGGCCCCCAATCATCTCGGAGTGTTCAGCGAGCCAATGCAAACATACCTCTGCAGAATGACGACCAGTTGACTACAGTTTGCGAAGACCATTTTAATTCGCTCATTATGTAGTACTGTCGGGGGTAACGTTGATAGCACCACATAACCACGAAGTAAAATATCTCCATCACGGGAAGCCGTGAACTGCCAAACCACGTGCCGACCCGTGCCCTTCGCTTCACTTCGCATTTTACCATCCGTGGCTTCTTCTTCGGACTGGCGGACACCCGGGTCTTGCGACAGCGGGACTCTAGCCCTTCATGTTGCAGGACCATCTCCTTCCCGCACTCTGGGCATGGCTTCTCGCGAGCTACTAACCAGTGATCAACCAAAAACTCCATGAGGCGTTGAGAGCTTCCCGCAATATGACAGGCCTCGAAGACGGTAACCATACATCCTTCGCACGACGCAGCCATCTTGGATAAAATGAGTTGGTTTGGTTGACAGCTGTTGGAACACGTTCAAAAACCGGAAACCGTTATGACGTCACATTTTGTCAGGCAATGTGACCAACCTGACAACTACAAATAAACTGTATACGTATCCAACTTCATTATTTACATCGGATATTTTAAGCTAAAAATTAGCAACTTTGATGTTAGTTTTCTCATTAATTACCGCGAAATTTTTTCAGAATATTGTTCTTCGAGTTATTCCCTACAACCTAGTATAAGTGGTTTACCTGGGTTTAGAGGGGCCACGATATCAAACAATCAATATATATTTGCTCTTCGGTATCTCAACTCTTTTTACTCGGGAAACTGTAGTGCTATAGTTACAATTATTTACAACAATGGATACCATAGAAACTGAGCTCTTGGAGTAAACAGATGTGAAGTACCGAACGTGGTTAATATTGTAGATTCTTTTCAATATGAAATTTGTTTGGAAATATTCAGGGCTACCAATATAAAATGTGACGTAACACTTTTCTAGTCAATTCACACACTACTATTGGTCAATTAGTAGTGGAAGTGGATCTAGTATAAACATCAACTTAGTAAGAAATGGTTATGGTAGCGCTGTTGGGAGAATTAGGCCAGTCAAATAAGAATTTTTCGAGGAATTAATTCCTAGCAAGCTGGAAATTGTTTTAATACCTTCATTGGGTCCTAAATAAGTGTAATCTTAGTTTGCACTATCCCAGGAGGTGAGCTTAACTTATGGGAGCCAAAAAAAGCTAAATTTTTGCACTTTCTTCAGTTTTTTGCTTGAAGCTGGAAAACAGTGCGTCAGATGAAAAATAACATCCCATTCAATATTAAAGAGGGTTAAATTCTGCATAGAATGAGTATATAAATCTTCAAATTCGGTTCAGTAATATAGCCGAAATCAAAAGTTAGAAACAGAGAAATTTTCTCATTTCAGTGCAAACTTACATTTTGCGACTTAACAGGATCACATACATTTGAAACAGATACTCCTATTAAAAAAACCCATAGAATAAAAGTTGTAGAGAATAAAATTTCACGTTATATAGATATCTCAATTTTCAAATTCAGTCATTTTGAAAGACTAAATTTTGCAGAAATTCACAATCGGTTTTTTAAGTCCTTCTAAGTTCATCTCTATGGTGCTACATCGAGTGGTTTGGCAGTCCAAGGAAAAATTTTCAATCATTCTCTCCAAATATGTCGACTACGTTAAGCAATACTACAGCCCTGCCAGTACAACCATCGTTTTTGATGGTTACCCTGATGAGGCATCAGTGAAGAGTACCAAATCAGCTGAGCGGCTTCGCCGTAAAAGCAAGCAATCTTCGGCAAACGTGGTGTTCACTGAAACGATGACCGCAACATTGCCGAAAGAACAATTTCTATCCGACAACAACAAAGAACGGCTTATCTCCATGCTGCGTGAGAAATTAGTACAGCAGGGGTTTGAAGTCAGGCAAGTTCTTGAGGATGCTAATACCCTCATTGTCAACACCGCCATTCAAGTGGCAGAGAGCTTTGCGACGATCATAATAATCGAAGAGGACACCGATCTATTGATGCTATTAACCGCCAAAGCACCCAATTCCTCAAACATTTACATTATGAAACCTGGAAAGGGGACCTCTCATAACACGTTCTACTCTCCCAGGTACTTCAACTTTTCTTCTGCTGTCAAACAGAACCTTCGGTTCCTACATGCAATCAGTGGTTGTGATAAAACCTCTGCATTCTATCGCCAAGTGAAGTTGAAGTTTATCAAGCTCCTTGAAAAGAACACGACCTTACAGGAGGCTGTCAAGGTTTTCTACCATGCAGATGCTGATCCTGAGGACCTCATTTCAGCTGGTCAACTGTTCCTGGCAGCCCTGTATTCACCTAAGGCCAATGATACCTTCTTGGACAAAATCCACTACGAGATGTTCTCAAGATGTTCTCGAAAGCCAACTTTCAATCTAGCTTCTCTAACCCCAAGAAATGCAGCCGCCACCCAACATATTCTGCGGGTCTACCACCAAATCCAGGGCTGGTATGATAGACCAAAGGATCTTCTCAGCTGGGGTTGGAGGAGGACGGACCTTGGCTTGCTCCCCACCATGAATACAAAGGATCCAGCTCCAGCTGAATCCCTCAACACAGTGTCCTGCGCATGTACGAAGGGGTGTAAAAGAAAGTGCAGCTGCCGCAAAGTAGGCATGAAATGCTCAACAATTTGCGTCAACTGCCACAGCCAGTCATTTTCGAATTCAGCACTGTTCGAGGATGAGAGTGTGTCCCACATGCCGATTGCCGTAGAAGCAGAAATAGGTGAGGACAGTCCCTTTGAAGATGATCCCGATGAAGAGGGCCTCGACATGCCACCGCAGCTTGAGAGCTTCGTAGAAGAAGGGCCATCGACATCTAAGAAAATGCGAGCATGAATGCTGCCTCATTTTGTGCTGAAAGCCTCTTGATTTATACAGAGTGAATATTAAGTATGGAACGCCTCAATTATCTCGGAAACGGCTCTCACGATTTTTATAGATTTTGGTGTGCAAGGGTCTTGTGATACGGCTGGTATTATGGTGGTATTTACATTGTTTTCAGATTTTTCCTTTTTCCAGAATAATAATGAACTTTGTTATTTCAAATGGATCACTCTGTATATTTTTTGCTTTTTGAAATCCTTAAGAAATACTGATTATTTTTCATTTAATGTTCTCTATACCTAAATGCCATAATTTCGGAGTTATAGCTACATTTACATTATCTCCGCCGGAGTTAAAATAATGCATTTAGATGGCTATGATAAACTCGTTTAATTTGAATAATACAGTAAAGGCGATTACAGCAGATGCTCAAAATGTTGTCCATGTACTTCCATACAACAAGCCATGCGATTTTTAAAACTTTGCAATACATTTTGCAACATCCCTGACTGCTCAATTCTTCTTATCTCTGTGGTAATCCTATCCTTTAATTCCTGAATATTGGCAGGTTTTGTTTTATAACCAATGTTTTTTAAGTGACCCCACAGGAAATAGTCTAAAGGATTCATGTCGGGTGATCGCGGGGGCCATTCGATAAAACCACGCCTTCCAATCCATCTTCTGGGAAACACATTATTTAGGTATTGCCTCACCACACACGCATAGTGAGGTAGAGCACCATCTTGTTGTAGCCAAATATTGTCGTTTGGGATATTGTTATTGTCTGAAAGTTTCCAATAATGATTTTTTTTTATTAAAATGTAATTGAAAATACTTACTTGGATTTGGAAATAACCGAGCCAACTCAGGTATAATACTATTTTCCAATAAATCTAAATACGCCGGACCATTTAAGTTACCCGCAATAAAAGAGGGACCAATTATGTTGTCGCCTATTATTCCAGCCCATACATTCAGTTTTTCTGGATATTGGGTGTGGGATTCATGCATCCAACGAGGATTGTTACGTGACCAGTATCTACAATTATGCCGATTTACGTTTCCATTAATAAAAAAAGTGGCCTCATCGCAAAACATAACATTACTTAAAAAATTTGGATCGTTTTGATTGTAACATTTTTCCATCATTATGTCTGAAAACTCTTTACGTCTATCAAAATCATCATCTGACAACTCTTGAACCAACGTTACTTTGTATGGATGGAATTTTCATTACGGATGTTTGCGAAATATCGAGTTCCCTGGATATTTGTCTAGTACTCAAGTGTGGATCGTCTTCTAACAGGACACAAACATCTAAAGATTTGTTTTCAGTTGATGCAGTTTTTCTGCGCCCTGATTTCAATAAATCGTTTACTGAACCAGTTTCGTTAAACTTTTTTACTAATTTACTGACAATGAGATCTTGTTATGGGATTTCGGTTAGGATATAAATTATTAAAGATATTACACGTTTCTTGTTGACTTCTACGCATATCACCATATCCTAATATCATTAAAATCTCAATTCGTTCTTTTTCAGATAAACGATCCATTGTGACTTTCAATAATAGAGGGAGAGCCAGCAACGTGTTTCGAGTTGTCATTTCAACAGTCATGAAAAGGGTGGTATTAGATTTTGGGAAATTTTGGGTGCTATTATAACAGGCGAAATAGTCAATAAATATGTCACCGCTTTCACATCTTCTATATTATTTTCTTCATACAGCATATTTAAACTATTAACTGGTATAATCTTCTACTCTTATCGCTAAGGTCATCAACATAACACTGTCTACATTCTTAGTGTATCGCATATTTCGTATTGAAACGAGAACATTTTGGCGTAAAAATAAATGCATCAAGACATCAGTTTTGATGGCGTATGTCATACGAGGGTGGTTCAAATATAAACCGGAATTTTTGAATAAACGCGCGAAGAAGTTAGTGTCGTTAAAGAGGCTGTACTGGATGTTAGATTGGTCTGTTACAAAGCGTAGAGAACAGCTGGGACCGCGTAATTTCGCTTGTCAGTGTAGTTGTAGCCATGAGTGAGAAGGACGTAACAGTGTCTGTTGCGCAACGCATTATTATTCGTTTTTTGGTCAAAGATAATGTAAAAACCGCGGAAATTTATCGGAAATTGCTCGAGCAGTTCGGGAATGAGTGCCTCTCCAAGACTCAAGTGTATGATTGGTGTTCCGCTTTTCGAAATGGCCGAGAAGTGGTGGCAAACTTGCCACATGCGCGGCGCCCCAAAACAAGCGTTACCGATGAGAACGTCCGCGCTGTAGAAAAACTCATTTTGGGAGACCGACGCATTACTGTACGCGATATGGCTGCACAAGTGGGCGTCAGCATAGGCAGTATTGAGCAAATAATTCATGAACGGCTCGGTTACCGCAAAATATCAGCCAGATGGGTGCCAAGACTTTTGAATTTTGACCAGAAATTCACACGCTGGGAAGTTTGCACGCGTCTCCTGCAGCGATATGCAGACGAAGGAGACAATTTATTGCAGCGCATATTCACCACAGACGAGACTTGGGTGCACTACTATACCCCGGAGAGTAAACGCACGTCTATGGAGTGGAGGAAGCAAGAGGAAGGCGCGCCAGTTAAAGCGAAGGTTACACTGTCAGCGGGAAAGGTGTTGTGTACCGTGTTTTGGGATATGAGAGGAGTAATTGCGGTCGATTTTCTCACTGAACAACGAACTGTGAACGCGCAGTATTATAGTAACCTTCTAAAACACACGGTGAAACCTGCCTACAGATCACAACGACGCGAGATTCCAATCCAAACTGCGATATTGCTGCAAGACAACGCCAGACCGCATACAGCTCGGGTTACGATGGAAACATTGCACGAATTGGGTTGGGAAACACTGGAACACCCTCCTTATAGTCCCGATTTGTCGCCATGCGACTATTATTTATTCGGTCCATTGAAAGAGGCACTTGGCGGACAGCGATTCAAAAGCAATGCGGAGGTAGAATCTTTCGTGCGCGAATGGTTACGTGACAAGCCGAAAGATTTTTACGAAAAAGGCATCCTAAAGCTTCCGGAGAGATGGCAAAAGTGTGTAGAGTGTGACGGAGACTATCTAGAAAAACTGTAAAACATTTCAGCTCTGTAACTTAATAATAAAATTTTTTACAGCAAAATTCCGGTTTATATTTGAACCACCCTCGTATATTAAGTAGCAGGTTTTTCTCTTACCATTTGCCAAAGATAAATGATGAGCACGTGCTGGATCTATATCCTACAAGTAACACTGTCTGGTATGGTTTCCGGATTTACGTTATTTAAATAAAACAGCAGGCTTGACCTAACGGTACATGAAGATGCCAGTAGTATTTATTATGAATGACAGCATGTCTTTGTCCAATCATCTGAAACATTGAACGATGTGCTTGCCGTGGATCCATTTTATCGAACTAACAAGTACCGTATTGTTACCAATTTTAGATTATTTATATAAAATGGCAAGCTTGGTCAAACATGAATACATGAAGATGACGGCAGTTTTTAATGGGAATGTCATATGTTGTGTAGCATGTCTTTGTATAATCAGCTGCCAAAGATGAATGATGAACAAGACCTGGAACCTTTTTCTAGAATTAATAATGTGCAGTGTTGTTTCCAATTTTACATTATTCATATGTAATATCAAGTTTGGTCAAATATGAGTACATGAAGATGACGAGTTTTTAATGGGAATGTCATATGTTGTTGTAGCATGTCTTTGTCTAATCAGATGCCAAAGATGAATGATGAGCAAGACCTGTAACCTTATTCTAGAATTAATAATTTCCTGTGTTGTTTCCAATTTTACATTATTTCTATAAAATGGCAAGTTTGGTCAAATATAAATACATGAAGATGACGACAGTTTTTAATGGGAATGTCATATATTGTGTAGCACGTCTTTGTCTAACCATCTGTTAAATATGAACGATGAGCAAGACTTGGAACCTTATTCTAGAATTAATAATGTCCGGTGTTGTTTCCAATTTTACATTATTTAAAATGTCAAGTTTGGTCAAATATGAATACATGAAGATGACGACAGTTTTTAATGGGAATAGTGTTGCTTTTCTTAAACGGTTTATTTAAAAAAAAAGTTATTTTAGTTGTTAGTTCATAATTGATTAGCTTTGCAATTTTTGCAAATGTTTAAAATCCATTTTAAGTATCTCGGGATCTTTCTATTACATGTATTCTACTTAAGTGTATGATATGTAGATGCAGAAAAGCATTATGTTCAATTACTATATGCGCAAATATTAATATCGCATCTTAGGTTATGTGTATTGCTTACGAAAAGGAGTTACATAGTTGACGTAGTTGATACAAGTATTGTTTTTAGTTTTCCCCTATTAAAGTTTTATTGCCTTGAGCTCTTACCATATAGAACGGTTTAATTGCTTTTTCTATGTAAAAATACTATACAATAATTGATTAGGTTTGTTTGTTTCATGTTTAATGTAACAACAATTAAATTGTAGACTAGGGTTAGTTATTTAAGAAGTATCAAATGTGGTACATATATAGTATAAAATGTACTTTAGATTTAAACGTTCCGCTTTTATTTAGTTGCTACTACAACCACTTTGGCGCTGCCTCTTGATCAAAATTCAAAATTATATAGTAGCGACATCGTGGAGCAAACCTGACACAAACTTTAATAAAGAAAAAATTACTACATGCATCGTGTTGCGGTAATTTAATAAAAAGTTGTTCAAAAATTACAATTACGGATGTACATAACATATTAATATCGTCGGTTTTACTAAACATGAATGTGCATCATCAAATTAATGTTAAATTGTGAATATTTTTGTGTATGATTATTATTAAACCTAAGATTTATTGTATGTCGGAATGTCAAATCTGGTAATATTCAGTATTGCCAAAATCGTTCTGGTGCTTTTGCTCTAGCGGTGAGGTCAATCGTTACTATTTGAAAATGAAGGGGATATAATCAAAATTATAGCCCCTCTGTTTCAATTAATAGCGACATCGTGGAGCAAACCTGACACAAACATTAATAAAGAAAATATTACTACATGCCCAGTGTTGAGGAAATTTAATAAAAAGTTGTTAGAAATTAGAATTACGGAGGTGTCTATCATATTAATATGGTCTTTTTTACAGAACGTGAATGTTCATTATCAAATTAATATTACATTGTGAATAGTTTTGTACATGATTATTATTAAACCTAAGATGTAAGACTGAATGTCAAATCTGGTAACTTTCAATGTCGCCAACATCGTTTTAGTGCTTTTGCTCCAGCGGCGAAATATTGATTATAGCTCCTTTATTTTCAAATAGTAGCGACAACGATTGATCTCGCTGCTGTAACAAAAGCACAATTATAGATCAGTTGTTTTTTTTGTGTTGCCAGAAAAAATATAAAGAAAAGGAAATTCCCTTTTCCTATAATCCTTAACAAAAACTAGCGATTAGCGAATTCGCTAAATGTGTGATCAATCTTTCATTTTAAGAAAGTAACTGGAGTGGAATTGTAGATCTTCGTGTATCTGATTTTGTTACTCTCCTTGTACAGCCGGAGTGCTGGATTATTTTGAATTTTCCACAAAATGCCTTCCTTTATTTGGTACACAACCATCTGTTTGGATTTTGATTTTAGCGCCTTGTTTGTTGTTACTTATTAAACCGCATACCATCTAAGGTAGTTATTATCTGTAATTTAATTTTTGTAGTATTCGCCAAGTCCGTTCCATTTTATGCGACGCAAGCGCCCTAGCCGGGACGAGAAACAGTTCTCTTAGTATTTATGAAACACACCGACAAGTTCAGACAGGCTCGAAGAAATTGCCATTAATAGTAATTTAAAAATTTGATAATGCCAACAATAATGACGTGAATTTCAAGAAGTTAATGTATCAATACTTCGGGAAAAAATCCCTGTTTTTGTAGCTGCAGAGTATCTAAGACGCCGAGAAAATAGTTCTTGCTGTTGTTTTCCCGATGTTAAAATGCATGCCAGTGCCGTAAGCGGTAATCTTAATTTCAATTTCATTAAAAATAATAAGAGACGATTTTCACTGCTCATTACTTTGTAATATTGTAGCTGCCCTTCATCCTTTGGTTTTATAACATTCAACAACATAAAAACCAACGCCAAACTTATTCCTTCTAACTGCTTGATTGTAATGTCGTCGTTTATATCGGAGAACCATTGAAAATCATTTCGCATGTTAACATCAGGACCAACAGCAATATAGTTTTAGTTTTTGTTTTGGGACTGATTATCGCAATAAATGTTTGTGTAGAAACTGTATTTCTGTGACCGCCATGCCAACAGTAAAGGGTTGTCACTTCTTCACTGTTATCATACACACAGGGTGAATGGACAAGCAGTCGTTGGAGATGTCGGGAAGAACTAGGATTCTAGACTAGCTTGTGGGTAGACCACACAGCGTTCGCCCTTAGAACTGGTCGTTGTCTACCGAAACCCAGGCCTGTCTGAACAACGGTCATCCGTTACGTCCTAAGCGATCAGAAGGAAATGCGTAGTAGAATTAGTTACCCCTAGGTGCTTCACCGAAGTGTTTCTTGACAATGACTCTAAACCGTTGTGGAGATAACTCTGCTAACAAGAGGGTCCGGTGTGGGCGGATTGAATCTCACCTGACGTCAGGGTCTTTTATGGAGCTAACTATCCCGCTGTCTGACCTAGACACGGTGCACCAGGCCTATAACTGGGAGATCGGGGTGGCGAACCCATTTAAAAACCAAGTACCGCCACATTTGAGGTTGGATTTGATCGGGCAGTGACCCCAACCCCTGTCTCGGGGAGGAACTTGTGAAGGTATGAAAGAGGACTGGAGGGTTCTTCTATCAACTGAGTTATGTTGGGGGAATAGTTCTATTGCTGGACTAGGTACTTCACCCCGTATGAAAGAGGACGGGAGGGTACCGGCGGGTGAGCACGTGTTAAGTTCTATAAAGTGGCCTCGAAACGAAACTCTGTCAGGAGCACACCAGGCCTATAATGAAGGAAGACGGAATGGAGGGGTGCCGCCGGGTGAGCACGTATTAAGTTAATCGCTCCGGTACTAAACCGGATAGCTAGCAGAGGATGGATGAGCAACCTCGCTCCGACCAGTGAGTAACTGAGAGCAATTGCTACGCAATTGCGCGCTGATTGAGCGTATCTCAATTACTTCCTCCTAAGAGATGGAACGTGGGGGTATGTTAACAAGGGTACCCCACGTAAAACATTCATGTAAATCATGTAAATGTTATCATACACACAGTTATCCGTTTGGACACATAGGTATATCAAGTTTGTTTGACTGTTTCTTGTTCAAAAAATCCATACAAAAATAATCCAAACAACATCATACATTTGTCCAAACATAACAGTAGCGATAGCTAGATAGACAGTAAGGATAGAAAAAAAATCTGAAGTCATATTCGTAAAGTGCTAGACAGATATGCACAGGAGGCAACGATAGTAAGGGTTAATAAGAAAAATAAACATTCATATAAGATTTAATATAATTTTTGAACTTTAAAGATAAATTAATGCGTTAATTTATGAAACAAAAAAAAACTGATTCACGAATAAATTGTAGTAATTATAAAAATATTCTTTATCCAATTACCAAACCAAAGATGTGCTCAGAATAAGATTAAATGGTGACTCTAACGTCCCGAAACATTGCAACAAAATCAATTGAATTAATATTAACTACAAAATCCTGACCAGTTAATTTATTCAAGTAATTCCCCAATTTTAAGAAAATGGCGTACGTATGTTGTTCTGTTGCAGAAGTTTCAACGTTTTAGCTTAAGTAGACATACTTAAACTATGACTTACTCTCTAGACTTATAGAAATGTGAATAAACTAAAGCTAGGTAGTTTTATGTAATATATTTAGAAGGGTACAGTATGTAATTACATAGTTACATTTTTACATTAATAAACTAGGTTTAATACTAATAGAGCTAGGTTAGATTGAGCCAGTTGCATAAAGCACTGTTAATCGATAGTTCGAATATTTTATCAACAAGAAATGATTATGACCACTATCTTTTGGAATTCGCAAGGAATTTTACCCATTGCCTACAAGGAAAGAAGTACCACTGTATATACAGAGCTACTATGTAGCTCTACTGTTCCGTTAGTGATACGTCAAAGAGAAAACGATGAGAAAACTGTTTCATAGTGTTCGTCTACTCCACAACGTCTTTTCCACAACAACCCGAACGCAACCTTAATTGCCAAGACTCAACTGCGGTGATGGAATGCAGTTTCAAAAAATTTCCCACTCACTACAGCCCAGACCTCCCGTGACTACTACCTGTTCTTAAAATTGAAATATGATTGTCATGGGAGGATGTTTAAGACCGATGAAGGGACCCAAAAATTGATGCCCATTTTGCAACTGAAGAAGAAACTGTTTTTAAAGGTCTACAATTGCTGCTAAAGAGATAATAATCCTTTTTAATTTCCCGCAGTAATAATAATTATCCATTACTATCCTACCCAACTATTCCCCCAACCTAGGTCAGTACAACGGAACCCTGAAGTTCCTTCACCGAGCTAGGGTTGGGGCCACTGCCCGATCGAATCCAACCTCAAGTGTGGCAAGACTTGGTTTTTAAATGGTTTTGCCACCCCGATCTCCCAGTTATAGGCCTGGTATGCCCCTGACAGAGCTTCGTTTTGAGGCTACTTTATAGGGCCCATCAAAGTAGCGTCCGGTGTGTACCAATAAAGGTGAAGTTGTCTTAAACGTGACAAGCTATGTGTCTTCGCATCAACGTTCTTTAAGTGTAGGTCTCTAGACGATTTCTGAGAATCCGACTACTGAAACTGCACAGCCATTGCCAGACCCCATACTGTCACCACCGAAACGCTACCTGGTGGCTTGCAGTTTATCATAGGTCAGCGAGCGAACTCTCTGACCGAGATAAACCTCACTTGACTCTCCTCCATTCGTCTAGGCCAGACAAGATTGTCTGTATGTTTTACGTGGGGTTCCTATATCAACATACCCCCACGTTCCTTCCAAGAGGAAGTGATTGAGATACGCCCAATCAACGCGCAATTGCATAGCAATTGCTACCAGTAACTCACTGGTCGGAGCAAGGTTGTCTATCCACCCTCTACTAGATAACCAGGCTAGTACTGGAGCGATTGACTTAACACGTGCTCACCCGCCGGCACCCTCCCGTCCTCTTTCATACGGGGCTAAGTACCTCGTCCAGCAATAGGACTACTCCCCCAACTTAACTCAGTTGAATAGAGAGAGCCCTCCAGTCCTCTTTCATAACTTGATATGCTCCTCCCCGAGACAGGGGTTGGGGCCACTACCTGATCGAATCCAACCTCAAATATGGCGGGACATAGTTTTTAAATGGGTTCGCCACCCCGATCTTTCAGTTATAGGCCTGGTGCGCCCTCGACAGAGCTTCGTTTCGAGGCTGCTTTAAAGGGCCCTTTCTAAAGCAGCGTTTCGGTGTGTACCCATTAAGGGGAAGTTGTCTTGAACGTGAGAGTCTCTAAGCATCAACGTTCTTTAAGTGTAGGTCTCTAGACGATTTCTGGGAATCCGACGCTGGAACTGACAGCATGTGCCAGAGCCTCGTACTGTCACCTCCGAAACGCTACCTGGTGGCATGCAGTTTCTCTTGAGTTAGCGAGCGAACTCCCTAACCGAGATAAACCTCACTTGAATTTCCTCCATTCGTCTAGGCCAGACAGAGGGATACTTAACTCCATAAAAGGCCCTACGTCAGGTAAGATTCAATCCACCCACACCGGACCCCCTTGTTAGCAGAGCTCCCTCCGCAACGTTTTAGTGTCATTCGACAATGACCCTAAAACGTTCTCGACAGAAACACTCCGGTGAAGCGTAATCGCGACGTAAACGCAACGTAAACACAACACCTCGGCATAACTCTACCACACATTTAATTCTGATCGCGTCATCCGTTGCCCAGACAAGCCTGGGATGGGTAGACAACGACCAGTTCTAAGGGTGAACGCCGTGTGGTCTGCCCTCAAGCTAGTCTCGAATCCTAGTGCTTCCCGAAACCTCGAACGACTGCCCTCCCTCTGCCTTCGGATACTAGTAGAAGTCCGACTCAAACGACTGCTTGACCGTTCACCCAGTTTAGGTCAGACATGATTGTCTGTATGTTATTACGTGAACATACACCCACGTTCCCTTCCAGAAGGAAGTCATTGGGATACGCCCAATCAGCGCGCAAGTTGCATAACCGGCAGTACAGCAATTGCTACCAGATCAGCTCACTGGTCGGAGCGAGGTTGCCTATCCACCCTCTACTAGCTATCGCAGGCATAGTACCGGAGCGATTGACTTACGTCACGTGCTCACACGCCGGTAACCAGGTACCTCGTCCAGCAATAGGACTATTCCCCAACTTAACGTTGTTATTAAGTGGGACCACTGCCCGATCGAATCAAACCTCAATTGTGGCGGGACTTGGTTTTTAATGGTTTTGCCACTCCGATCTACCAATTATAGGCTTGGTGGGCCCTCGACAGAGCTTCGTTTAAGTCTAAACGTTATAGACTCCCGGTGTGTACCCGTATTTGGTGAAGTTGTCTTGATGGCTTTCAGAGATTCTCCCAACCACTGTACCCGGCTGCAGTCCGGATCATAGGGTGGTCGGGATAGCTCCTAAGCACATTTACCTGGCGGCCTGCAGTTTCCCATGAGCCCAAAAGCAGGGTAAACCTCACTTCGATTCTCCGCACTTGAGATTCAGTCAAACAGCGGGTTCCTTTGGTGACCATAAATGACCTCGGTCAAGCAGCGGGTTCCGTTGTGACCATAATACGTGAGTATTAACATTGATTGTCATGATTGTTTTACGTGGGGCACCCGTGTGAACATACCCCCACGTTTCCTTCCAGAAGGAAGTGATTGGAATACGCCCAATCAGCGCGCAAGTTGCATAACCGGCAGTACAGCAATTGCTACCAGATCAGCTCACTGGTCGGAGCGAGGTTGCCTATCCACCCTCTACTAGCTATCGCAGGCATAGTACCGGAACGATTGACTTACGTAACGTGCTCACACGCCGGTACCGAAGTACCTCGTCCAGCAATAGGACTATTCCCCATCTATGCGCTCTTGCAAAGTGGGACCACTGACCGATCGAATCCAACCTCAATTGTGGCGGGACTTGGTTTTTAATGGTTTTGCCACCCCGATCTACCAATTTTAGGCTTGGTGGGCCCTCGACAGAGCTTCGTTTAAGTCTACACGTTATAGACTCCCGGTTTGTACCCGTTCTTGGTGAAGTTGTCTTGATTGTGAGAGGCTAAGTATTCGCTTCAACTCTCCTTAAGTGTAATGGCTTTCAGAGCTTCTCCCAATCACTGTACCCGGCTGCAGTCCGGATCATAGGGTGGTCGGGATAGCTCCTAAGCACATTTACCTGGCGGCTTGCAGTTTCCCATGTACCTTCGCTATATACGGCGAGATTCCTCACTTCGATTCTCCGCACTTGAGATTCAGTCAAACAGCGGGTTCCTTTGGTGACCATAAATGACCTCGGTCAAGCAGCGGGTTCCGTTGGTGACCATAATTGACCTCGGTCAATCAGCGGGTTCCTTGGTGACCATAAATGACCTTGTCCCTTAGGCGAGATTCGAATCCGCCCACACCGGTCTCATCTACCAGGGCTCCCCTTGATCGGTATGAGTTACCGTCGAGAATTCTCACGAATTTCTCTACCACACACTTAATCTGACAGCTTCATCTGTTGCTCTTTATAGGGATAGGGTAGAAGACAGCCAGTTTTATGGGTGAACGTCGTGTGGTCTCCCGAATACCTAATACGTATACGTATACCCAATACGTGAGTATTAACATGAATGTCAAGTTTGTTTTACGTGGGGTACCTGTGTGAACTTACCCCCCGTTCCTTCCATAAGGAAGTGATTGGGATACGCCCAATCAGCGCGCAAGTTGCATAACCGGCAGTCGTGCAATTGCTACCAGATTGACTCACTGGTAGGGGCGAGGTTGCCTATCCACCCTCTACTAGCTAAGTCGCGCATAGTGACCGAGAAGTTGACTTAATACGCTGCTCACCCGCCGGCACCCTCCCGACCTCTTTCATACGCGGTGAAGTACCTCGTCCAGCAATAGGACTATTCCGCAACTTGACGCTGTTATCAAGTGGGACCACTGCCCGATCGAATCCAACCTCAAATGTGGCAGGACTTGGTTTTTAAGCGGTTTTGCCACCCCGATCTACCAATTTTAGGCTTGGTGGACCCTCGACAGAGCTTCTTTTAAGTCTACACGTTATAGACTCCCGGTGTCTATTGTTTTACATAACGAAGAGAGCTCTCCCTAAAGAAAAATTCTTAACTGTGAGATTCTTAATTAACTGAATTACAAACAAATCCTTAAAACTACAGCACCTTGAATATTTTCCATCAAACTCATGGAACGCCATACATATAGTCCAGTAGAAATTGGAAATTCGGCCTTTCATTTGGGGAAATTGTTGTTGAACCCGGCGTTGTATTGAATTGTGGATTCTCCATACAAAAAAACGCGATCCAAATTAATTATTATCAACAGCCCATATGATTACATAAACCAATTGAGTCAGGCACGAAAACAAGATTTTAATTTGTTATTACGTAATATCGTAATTATTTTCCCTCGGAAAAAATAGCGAAAATGTTTCTGAAGCTTCAAATTGTTTTAATTCACTTATAGCACTAAATGCGTTTAAATTCTTTAAGCGGAATTTTAATTTACAAACGCACAAGAATCGGTCACTAAATTTAGGATTGCTTTAAAAGATTCTTCTCTCGTTAATAACTGCACTTATCTGAAGATTAGATTAAACGAAATAGTTATAATTACAAGTCCTTCAAACACAATTTAACTGAACGTAAAACCTTTCCAAAAGGATTTAGCACTGAACGAAATAACTTTAAACGGTAATGCACTTTAAATAGAATGTCTTTCAATTCTAAGGGATTAATGAACAGTAATCCGTAAACACTACTTCAAAATCGATCAATCATTATTGATCGAAACTCGAACGATAAAACCGCACACCAGATAATATCGACCATTCGCAGCAAGGGTGCTTTTTCAAGTCTACTAAGTGAAGCCACGCTACAACAACCCTGATCTCCGCGGTTTTATTTCCGTGTAGCAATACATTCTTATTTCCGTGTAGGAATATCAGCCAATCGCGAGGTCTCACTCACAACTAAATATCGATCGATTTTTAAGTAACCAATCACAACGAGTCGCATGTTTTTACTTAACCAATTATCGCACGGCATCTAAAAAAGCTAATATCGATCTTTTCTCCAAAACTGCATAAGCTTCGGCCCCCATTTTTGTTAAACACTTATATATTAAAAAGAATGGAAATTTGCAGAGCCGAACTTAGGATTTTTAATAAGAATAAATGCTAAATTTTGCGTACAAAATGCTGTTGGAAAATGTACCCGTTACACGCTACAGCAACAGATTTGCTGAAAATCTGTGTTGCATATTTGACCTTCATGCGCTAAAAATTATTTAGATAAATATGCTCCGTTTTAAGTTTTGGAGCAGCTCTATATCCAAGCAGCATTTAAGTAGCAGTAACTGAGATCGGAACTTTGATTGAGTAGTTGTTACGTAACTGCAACTAAATTTATGACTTTATAGGTTTAATTTCTTCAATTCGGAATATTTTAGTAATTGTGTAGTTGTTTCTACTATTTATTGGAACTATGTAGTTTCATTACTTCTGAGTAACTATTAAAGTATGTGGAAGGGTATTGCCACTTAGTATACTTACTTTAAAGTCGTTGCAACTTCAAAGTGGTATTATGATTGTAGCAGTAACTTGCCCGAAGCTACTTTAAAGTTTTTAAAACCTTACAGTAGTATTGAATGTAACACTTACGTTTTTCCTACCCAGGAGAATCACATTAAAGTAATTTTTCGTAAACTACTCCATCTCCATATTTACTTGTAAAATGTTGGATTAATCAATAATCATTAATCAATTTGCAATTTGTTATGATTGTTAATAGATGTTTTACAATATAACCTTCAATAAAAATAACAAATTGGTGACAAATTGTGCCTTAGGGATTGTTATGTATGTAGCTTGAAGTTGGCAACATTTATTTGTAGTAATGTAACTAACCAATCCTGGCATCCTGGCCCGTTCCATGGGCGAGCGTCACTCAGCGTCAGTAACACTCGAGCCGGCTTGGAGGATACACGTCTTCTACAGTCTATGCATTGTGTATGTAATTCGTCCTGCTCACTCAATATTAATAAAGTAAATTAATGACAATAATTGAGTATCTTTTATTTAAACACATAAAAGAACATAACAGGAATAATATAAAAATGGTTTCTATCATGTGTATCAACTTATAAGTATTTCGTGTATATTTATCATGTTTTATTAAAGACATTTTTTTACTAAAAAATATATTTAAAGAAGGCGCGTTGTTATTTTTCGATCTATCATCATCATATTTAACAGAAAAGTTGCAATGGTTTATAATTTTGGTGTACTGGAATGACAAAATAATCAAACATTTCATCGCTCTTTGTATTAAGTACGTATTACAAATAAACTGGTAATTCATTTTTTGACACGATCCAGCATTATATAGTATAGAAAATGATAGAATATTTGTTAAGTTGCAAGAGCAAGAGAGAGCAACCACGCTACATGATGTGTCAAAGAGAAAAGAAGTTCCACGAAAGTAGCAATTACTACGCCCCCACGTACCTGCTACCCAAAAATTGTTCACCATTTTGGTTCCATGCATGTAGCAAAACCGTAGCAATTACGTGCTTGTGACTAGTGGCTAAAACTTAATAGTTCCACCGGTAGTTGCTGGTACTAAAAATGCTACTTGGGTATGGTTTCTCATTTTCTAGTTGAAACAATCGGTTCAAATATAATTTATTTGTTGTACCTTCCTCATACTCAAATTGATACTGAAAGAAATTATTGCGTGTCGACTTTAATAAGTGAGGTACATCAAATATATAAAATATTTTCAAATTATTTACAAGAAAGTATGGTTTTTCTATTGTAATTTTCAGTATATTTTTTACCAGATTGTAAAAATTAGAACCCTGATCAGATACAACTGCATGTACCTTTAGACCAATCTCGTTAAGTTTTACAACAGATTCAAAAATAATATTTTTGAGATCAGTGGCAGAACAAGATCGTTGGAGAAATTAAGTGATGTATCTGCACTTTCCACACCTTCTACTGACAACTCTTCACTACTACAGTCATCGTCAGCTTCAGTTTCATTTTCTGTGAAATGATTTCTTATAATTTACAAACTTCAAAACTACGTCTAATAGAATTTAAAAAAAGTAAGCCAAGGGTTGCTTCCAGTTAGAATTAATGCCCCTGGCCATAACGACAAGTGCATTATTTGCTGGTTGGGAAACCCGTTTATTGCATGTATCTGCAAATCCAACAATTTCATCTATTGATATACCGGGTGATTTTTTAAATTTCTGATCTAGAAAGCCATGACATAATTTTAAAACAAAAGATGCGGAAAACGTAGGGAGTAGTTTGAATCGTTCGATTTGTCACAACTGTCAGATTTCAAAAATGTTGACATAAACATAACCTACTCCAGTGTTGTTCTCGCTTTTGCCGTCTTTTGTGCTTCACTGTTTCCTCGTGTTTTGAATTCCGTTTCGCCAGTTATTATCTCGGTTATTATCAAAAATCAGTCTTTTTCAAGACTAACCTTTCGTTTGTGATTGAACGCTTAGTTTTCAACGTTATTTTGGAGTGTTTTTCATCACAACAAAATGGTGTTCACACAGGAACAAAAAACATTTATGATCGAAGCTTACTTTCGTAATGGTCATCAAGTTAATGGTCAATGGGTGTATGAAGCCGGAGCATGTCTTCGGGAGTTTCAAGAAAAATTTCCAGATCTTGTTTCGCAAATGATCACTGTTTAAATATTTATCAATTTGTTTAATAAATGTAAAAGTAAGTAGTCAATTTGTCACATAAATGACATTTGGAATAGCAGTGTGATCAACGCTACGCCCTACGTTTCGGTGACCTTCGATACGGCGTAAAAATCACGACTTACTAGATCAGAAATTTAAAAAATCACCCGGTATTACAATATAAATGTTATTTAATCGACATCTCATCCACACAAATTATACAATCTTTTGCTTTTTCTTTAAACATTCAACTCTTAATTGCAAAGCTTGCATTATAATTTCGTTAAATCCAGGTACAATAACCTACTTGCTCGTTATTCTACATAACGTTATTCTACACAAGTAGATTTAGATGGTAATTTTAAAGTTTTTTGTAGCATTTTGTATGCTTTTTGCCCTGAAAAATATAAAGCTAAAGCAAATTGTTTATATTCAGTAGAATAACGAGCACCCTGTGGTGCTTTAGTCAACAATGACATTTGTGTTTTCACAAAATTTGACAAGTTTTTTGAATAATTTTTATCCAGAAATTGGCGGACTTGTTCAATTGTTGTATTATTGCTGTTATTGTTTTTTTTTTTAAACTTTCAGATAATCGTTTTAATCTGCGAATAGTGTTTTTCAACACAGTTTTCCGAGGCGAGGTAGAACTTAAACCTGGAGAGGTTTGACATTCCTTGTCAAAAAGATCGTTGGCGAAATTAAGTGATTTATCTGCACTTTCCACACCTTCTACTGACAACTCTTCGCTACTACAGTCATCGTCAGCTTCAGTTTCATTTTCTGTGAAATGATTTCTTATAATTTACAAACTTCAAAACTACATCTAATAGAATTTTACCTAATTCAAATAAAGTTGGTAAAGCATCCCTCTTTAAACGATTTAGCTGCATACTTGCAAACATATTGTCTACAAAATGTTTGCTGCATACACGAAGACGAATATAACATGTGCGGGCATCCAACTCTCGCAATTCTTGTTTATTAATAGCCTCTTTCCACAATAAACACCTAAAAACGTATCAATAATTATTAGTATGAATATATTAAATGTATGACAACTTTAGATTGATTCATGTTTAGCGTTACCTTGCTTCATCCTTTGGGAATCTAAAGAAACTTATTCTTGGGTTATGCAATGAATTATTGCTACATCCAGGTGCACAACATGTTTTACCACCACTCATTATGATCTTGAATTTCTGTTTCTAGTTATATAGTTTTCCTAAAATCAAATAAATTTCGTGTTTTGTAGTGATACAGATTGATGATTGAGAATGACTCACTTACCTACTATTACAATAAAAACGACAATAAAAAATAGCAAAAAGCAATTAATAAATATCCAAAAAAGGGGATTATGAAAAAGTTCACTTAAAACTACACTAGTTAAACCTAATTCAAACTAAAACTAAGAACACTATTGATAAGATTATGTACAAACACAATGTCCATTTATAGGTTATGTGACCCGACGCTTAGAATTCAACAAAACACGTGCACAATCTCGAAACACAGGCGTTAAAATGCAGGATATAATGAAAGCGTGATTGCGCAGTGGATACTCAAATATTGTAGTCCACGCGCTGATTGAATTATAACCAGAAATATTGGGGAGTGCAATTACAGGAGCTTTTAAGCTATATACTGTAATACAACGGAGTGGTCTTAAGTATTTACTAAGTTTGAGAGCATCAAGTAGGCATCTGTCAAACTGGTTTGGAATTTTCATAAAATTTCACAATCTTTCCGCCACCTGCATGATAAATTAACAACTATACTAAAAATAAATATCTGTAGGTGGGTTTTACCGCCAAGCAGAACCCTATATATTATGTGTTCTCTTAATCTTATAGTTGTGATGTAAATCTAAACTGGCCAATAACTATACCGTTTACCCTATCACTGTCGAAATGGAACTGAAATTAATAGGTATATTCAAAAATGGCGCTTATCAATTTTTAAATCCAGTGCTTTTTGGCGCTTTTTAATACTGTACTTTTCGCTTTTTCTTGTTTAAAAGTTTGCATTCCCGATTCCAGGTTTCAATAATATAATATTTCAATGGCTGAATTCTTCTTCCCAAGCCACTTACGCAAAAATACGTCTTATTATAATATTCTAATTATTATTAATCTATATCATATAGTAACAGTATAAGGTACGATACTACTAGATCAGCAGCAAGTGTGTGTTTTTATGGAAAGGTTAGAAACAGTTTAGTTATCTCAATGAATTAAATGCTTTTGTGAATGTTACAAAATATTTTAGCTCGGAGTTCTTACTAGTCAAAGTTGCTGTAACACCTATTAATACAATCTATGGTAGTGTCCAACTACTCCAACATCTTTTGCATGGAAACGCTGTATTGCAGCACTCTGTGATTCTGTAAGCGTCAGTTATTTTACTACAGTTTTTTAAGGAAGTGCTTGAAAGTGTTTTCAACTCAGTAACCGTTCATCAGCATGTTAGCATAAAACGCCTACAGTAGTTTTGTTACGCTAATTCTACGCTATATATATATATATATATATAGGCTATGCTAGAACTTGTATATAATTCCTATTATAATGTACTTATGTTCTAAGATATACTTCCTTTGAAGTAGGAATTTGAAGTGTTAAATGTAATTCATAGTAATTATGATTATTTAAAACATGCATGTAAGATTAATGTGTAGTTGAAGGCAAGGCTATTAGCAGCAAGAATAATTAGTAAGCGAAACCACCCCTAAATTTGAATGTATAACATTTACTTCTAAATTCTCTTTCAAACCAAATTTCAAACTTATTGCATGTTCCTGCTACTAAACATCCATATGTAAGCATGTGACTATTGCCGATTATTCAACAGAAATATACCACAACTATTTGAATGTAGTTTATGTAACTATAAATGCTCACAAAAAGAAAATTTCCGAATTCACATGCACATCCATAATAGTAAGAAACCACTTCGGTGTAATATTTGTAGTTATAAATGCTCAGTAAAAGGAAGTTTGCAAAAGCACCAGTATGAGTGAGCGTACTGGTGAGAAACCATTTGGGTGTAATATTTGCAGTTATAAACCCTCCTTAAAAGGAAATTTACAAAACCACATGCTCACTCATACTGGTGAGAAACCATTTGAGTGTAATGTTTGCCATTATAAATGTGCAGTAAAAGGAAATTTGCAAAACCACATGCTTACTCACACTGGTGTGAAACCATTTGAGTGTAATATGTGCAGTTATAAATGCACACAGAGTACAAATTTGCAAAAGCACATGCTCACTCACACTGGTGTGAAACCATTTGAGTGTAATATGTGCAGTTATAAATGCACACAGAGTACAAATTTGCAAAAGCACATGCTCACTCATACTGGCCAGAAACCATTTGCGTGTAATATCTGCATTTATAAATGTTCAGCAAAAGGAAGTTTGCGACAGCACATGCTCACTCATAGTGGCGAGAAACCATTTGGGTGTAATATTTGCAGTTATAAATGCTCGGTAAAAGGAAGTTTGCAAAAGCACATACTCACTCATACTGGTGAAAAACCATTTGATTGTTCTATATGCAGTTATAAATGCTCAGTAAAAGGAAATTTGCAAAGGCATTTGCTCACTCATAGTGGTGAGAAACCATTTGAGTGTATTATTTGCAGTTATAAATGCTCGGCAAAAGCAAGTTTGCAAACTCACATGCTCAATCATAGTGTTGAGAAACCATTTGAGTGTAATGTTTGTAGTTTCAAATGCTCGTGGAAAACAAGTTTGCAAAGGCACATCCTCACTCATACCGGTGAGAAATCATTTGAGTGTAATATTTGCAGTTATAAATGCTCACAGAGTACAAATTTACAAAAGCACTTGCTCACTCATACTGGCGAGAAACCATTTCAGTGTAAAATATGCAGTTATGCATGCTCGGTAAAAGGAAATTTGCAAAGTCATATGCTCACTCATAGTGGTGAGAAACCATTTGAGTGTATTATTTGCAGTTATAAATGCTCACTAAAAGTAAGTTTGCGAAGGCACATGCTCAATCATACAGGTGAGAAACCATTTGAATGTAATATTTGTAGTTATACATGCTCAGTAAAAGCAAGTTTGCAAAAGCACATACTCACTCATAGTGGTGAGAAACCATTTGAGTGTAATATTTGTAGTTATAAATTCTCAGTAAAAGCAAGTTTGCAAAAGCACATGCTCACTCATAGTGGTGAGAAACGATTTGAGTGTGATATTTGTAGTTCTAAATTCTCAGTAAAAGCAAATTTGCAAAGGCACATGCTCACTCATACAGGTGAGAAACCATTTGAATGTAATATTTGTAGTTATACGTGCTCAGTAAAAGCAAGTTTGCAAAAACACATGCTTACTCATAGTGGTGAGAAACCATTTGAGTGTAATATTTGCAGTTATAAAAGCTCAGTAAAAGGAAATATGCAAAAGCACATGTTTAATCATACTAGTGAGAAACCATTTGAGTGTAATACTTGTAGTTTCAATTGCTCACGGAAAATAAGCTTGCAAAGGCACATTCTAACTCATACTGGTGAGAAGCCATTTGTGTGTAATATTTGCAGTTATAAATTCTCACTAAAAGGAAATTTGCGAAAGCACATGCTTACTCATACTGGTGAGAAACCATTTGGGTGTAATATTTGCAGTTATAAAAGCGCAAAAAAAGGAAATTTGCGAACGCATAAGCTCACTCATACTGGTGAAAGACCATTTGAGTGTAATATTTGCAGTTTTAAATGCGCAAGAAAAGAAAGATTGCAACAGCACATGGCCACTCATATTGGCGAGTAACCATTTGCATGTAATATTTCTACTTACAAATGCTCACTAAAAGTAGGGGTAGGTAGGTAGTATAAATTTTCTTTATAACTGTGTGCATCTTAAAAGTTGCAATTGATTTTGAAAAGGACTAAAATATCATGAAAATGAAAATTTTCTAAACCCCCCCCCTCCCTGTACATACCCCTTGAAGTTATGCTCACGAATGAAAAAAATTTATTGAGTTTCCAACATAAAACTATAGCTAAAATCGGTTAAAAGTTAAGTAAAATGACAAATATAACCACAATGTATGTAAAAAATAATTTTAATTTGGTCATTATGGAACAATATTTTCATTTTGTTGGAACAAGGCGTTTCATTTTGTCTAAAAGTAACATTAAGTTTAGTACTTACAAATATGCACTACTCGTCTACCGAATTAATTTAAATTGTCCAAAGCTGAAAGGAAATCCGTCATGGTTGCAGTATTTCTGCAGGTAATATTCCCGAGTTAGATCTTCAGATTATCTGCATGCATTTTGTTGGAAGATTTTTGTGATCATTCTTCAGTTTATATATGTCCGACGTCTTTGGTATTGAAATTGAAATATTCCTGATGTACCGCACTTCAAGGTATAGGCGCTTGTTCTTTACTATGTCGTCAACCAGAGGATCTTCAGCGTTCAGATATGTTTCCAAATCACCGGGGTTAGTGAATGGCCACCAACACTCTTCAGGGAATCAAGTCTTAGTTTCGTCGTAGTTCCATGCCAATATAGGCAATAAGCTTGCCTTCCAGGCAAGCTTATTTCTTTCTTGAAGATATCTTCTTTCTTGTTCCAGGAAAGAATAGGATGTTTTACAGCAGAACTCTGCTTTCTGAAAAGATTGAAGTCTCTGGGATTCTTCTGATCGACTAGATCAGAGGATTTGTTTTTAACTTGAGCAACAGATGATACTGCATCAAGTTTTGTTGCTCCTCGTATACCCAATTCATAGTTGATAAATCCAACTGATCGTTCCTCGTTAAGATTATGTATTGGAGTTCTTTCTAATTTAGGGGAATCCAATAGATCAACTCAGTATCGTTCATTAGTATCTGATATATCTCCAAATCCAAATATTTTACTTTTTTGCAAAGAAAAGGCAGTAGCAAGCTCTGGGAGAAATTTCTTCAATATCTGGAGAATAGGTTCCTTAAACTTTTCGACATAAATAACCATAATATCGAGAATTTCCTGCTTGTAGCGACAGTTATTGTAATGCTCTTTGGGCACAAAGGAGAATGCCGGTATGTGGATTTGAAGCAAGTCCTCTGGTTCAGTTTCGGACAGGTCTTTGTAAAGCTGCTTGAATGTCGGGATGAGTTTCTTGTAGTCAGTCTGATTTGAAGTTGTAAGGGATAGAAATGGTTCAATCAAATGCTCCAACTGCAAACATAATCTGTAGGAATTCTAGTTCCAAGAATGATCTTGAGATGCATTACAACTGACTTGTGACATACTGATAAGAGTAAGTGGGCAAGCAGCCACAACACAAGTTATGATTTCGAACGTGCTTTGTTGATATTTTTATGTATACAAATTACTGTGCAAATGTGTACTGACAAGGTACGTAATTTTGGCACTGCTATGTCCAACGTAAAACTAATGTTTAAATATGAAAATAGTTGTACATATAATTTCTGGCAAAACGTAGCGTTCTAGGAAAAAATATTTTATGAAATCTGTTTAAAATTAAGAATTTGTATATTAGAGTTGGTTTTTGAACCAATAATGCTAAAATTAGATATAATTTCTAACAAAATTAGGAAAATACATAATTTAGCACTTAATTGATTCCTTTATAAACTTCAGAGGGCATGTTCATGGGGGTTAAATATAAAGATATGTCATATGTCACAGAGACATTGAACTTATAAGTTTTTTGTTTATCATCTACCCCGACTAAAAGGAAGATTGCAATAGCACACGCTCACTTATAATGGTGAGAAATCATTTGAGCATATTAAGTTTTACTTATAATTGGTCACTAAAAGTAAGTTTGTAAAAGCACATGCTCACTCATAGTGGTGAAAAACCATTAAATTGTTAATTAATATTTGTAGTTATAAATGCTCACTAAAAGCTTCAGGGCAATTGCGGCAATTACTAGCCTGAAGCACATTTTATTTAATTTTACTAAGATGTAATTTACAATGAAATGATCGATAGTATGTGTTTGAAAGATTCTATTTAACTACCTAAAAATGTTCTGTGTACATAAGTTATAATACATTTATTATATACTGTTGTATTATTTTGTGGCAATAGGAATTTGAACGAAAATAAGAAATGTTATATAATTAAATTGTACTAAATTTGTATCTTTAAAAATATAAGACATTGTAGTAATCTCGTTTTCTAAGTACATAAAGTAGTAAAAATATTCCAGGTACCTACCAGTTATTTATTGAACAGTCCTCATATCATCCATAATTTTATTTAAATTTTATGATTGGAATAAAAATTCAAAATCAGACTAAGCAATTTAAAGTAAGAAACTTTTATTATTAAAAATAATAATGCATTTGTAATTACGGAAATACTAAACTCTATATAACATCTTTGTTTGATTAAAATTAATACTAAACTAATAGCTATTATTCAGAAAAATAAATAATTCATATAGAGTATTCTTAGTGATAATATTTATTTGATGGAACAAGAAAATTTTGTATTTTTTTTAGTGAGTAACAATACATACATATTGCTATGATGTTCTATTGGTTAATAAGCAACGCATTTGTGCGATAATGACACTTTACAACACTTGATCATAAATTTATTTAAATTTAAAGACCACTATCACTTGTGTTTAATATAGTAACGAAAACTGAAAAGTTGTACAAAAACAAACACCACTTACCTTTGTGATGAAAAGAAAATTTGCTCCGGCTATGATTTTAAAATCCAAAGGCAAGCTCAGGAAAATTGCATGAGAAAACTTCAAGCGGGTCGCTCTTTGACAAAATAATAAAATATTGTTCAACTTATACCTGTGAAATTCTGTTAATGGACACAAAACAAGAAAAATACACAAATAAATCTTTTTAACATTTAAAAATATTATTTTACTAATAAACAAAAAAAAAGAAAACTGAAAGTTTATAAAAGAGAAACGAAAACAAAAAAATTCTTGCTATCTAAAATGGATTCAATTAATTATTGGTGCCAATTGGATTTAACAAAATAAGAATCAAGAGACAGTCTAAATTCTCTTTGTCTTAATTCATTTTTATTTTATCAATCCCACGATCTTAAATTATAATTGAAGAAACGAAACAAACAAAAATAAAGTTGAAGTTTGAAAATAGATTTTTTTAAATTCAATGATTTTGGTGCCACTTGAAAAATTTTTGCACACACTATATTATTTGGCAGTTCTCTGTAATAGTCAGTAAATTTACCTGCTTATTTGTTGCGTTGGTGAACACGCATTTCCATATAATTGTTCTTGTGGATCTTCTTTTGTAATTTATTACAACTATTAAATATTGAACAATTTACCTCCAATACGTGAGTACATAACTCAATTGTCTATTTTCCAAAAATTCTTATTACATCCAGTTTTAATTTCCTTCCATCCAGAAATAAAGTTACAATACGTTTTCCAAAAAAATCTTATAAATAGTCCAAAAACCAAATTAACACTTCACTTTACTTTTTATTTAAATCACTTTAATTGTTCAATGTTATTTTCATTCTTTAACACTTTTTTTAAACAAATTAAATTTGGATGACATTTGTCATAGCCTCACTTTTTTGACGTTTCATTGACGTTAAATTAACCTCAAACACACACACATAACCTCAAAATTTTAACAAATTATTGCATGATCTGACATGGCTTCTGCTTTGTATGAAAATCAAGAAGCCAGTAACCAGATTTTTGATCTGCTTTTATATTTTTCAAAAAAAAAATGACAAACGTCATTTTTTCACTAACAAAATCTGGGAAGTTACTAAAAACAATCGAACATCTAACCTAACAAGATCTACATAACCAAAATATGGCTGAAAAATTAAATTAAATGTTTAAACAAATTACATAATCGGAAAGAGGACAATTTTTGCTATATTTTGGTATATTGCATGTCTAACAGAAAGCAAATTAAAACTCCAGGATTCAATGGCAACCATCTTGAATTTCCTGACGAACATGGTTTTTACAAAATTAAGATAATAACATTTTCACACCTTATTACTTCCTTAATGAATCTTTAATACCCTATCACACAATATTTACATCAATTTTGGCACCAAAACTTTAAATATGAACAAAATTTTACCATATTAACAGATCAGGTTAAAACGGTACAAATCTTAGGCTTCAACAGGCTAAACCTTCTCTATATAGAGCTGCCCACTTGAAAATTCTATTGCTAAAGGTGCTCTAGAATCTAATTAAGAATATTGCAGCAAAACATTTTGGCTGCAAATGCATAGATTAATGAAAATTATACGTTTATCATGAGTTAGATGAATCGTTAAACCAGCATGGGATTTACTTGAAATTTAACAACAAAAACTGTGAGTATTATGGTGATTGCTTGCATACACCTTTCCATCTATGCCTCTTATAATTTCCAGGTGAAACTACACTTTACAATGGATTCAATTATGAAAAACCAAGTCCAACGACCTAACGATATGCAAATCGTAACTTGTCAAAATAATTTTTCAGTTTTAAGTGGAAAATCCTTTTAAGATCTACATCTTATTATTATCAAGTGATGTAGAGTGTAACCTTTTACTTATTAAGTAACAAATTAATTTATTTAAATAAGATTTGGTCCAGTTGAGTCCAACCCCCTAAATATATAGGCAACCCAAATGACATATTCAATTATGAGTACTGGAATCACAGCAATATCTATATCACATTCATGCATCAACAATTTCCTATTATATATGTGGTCCTTAATAGCCCTGTGTGTATTAGTTACTGGTGAAATGCTCCCACATTCAGATTCCCATTTTGATCTTAATTGTTTTTTTGTACGACCATGCTATTTCGGATTGTTTACCATACTTGGTTTTAGAACAGTAGGTTATATTTACTGGTTGTTAAGCAAAATCGCGTCGGTAAGTAATTACTTACCGTTCAGTTCTGTCAAAAACAGAACGGTAAGTAAATTATATGTAATTTATAAAATAAATGCATGATCTTTAGATGTCTCTTTCGCGAGAAATCATTTATTTTCTAAATAATTGGACTATTTAAAAAAATGTATGTTGTTTATTTAAATTTCCTCAGGCTTCTTCAATATCCCCATTATATTCGTTTTCAGATTCACTCATTCTCACGAGTTTGACAAATATCGTGACATTCAAAAATAATAGTAATTACAAACGTATCCATGGTAACGACAAAACCTACTTAATGTTTGGTGGATATACAGGGCAATAATAAATTATCTTAAATCTATTTTCTTCGGTGATATTTCCTTAATTAATACCTTTGTATTCATAATGGTCGTACAAAAAATAGTATAAGCATCTCAAACAGTAAGGAGTTTACCGATCTCCTCCAATATTGGCGACTTCGCTTCGCTCAGTCGCCAAACATTATCGTCGATCGGTAAACTGTCCTTACTGTTCTTGATACTTAATATACTATTTCATTCTCCCCTTTATGAAAGTGTAACTTTCTATCTTGACAAGGCAATCGAAAGCGAAAGTAAAACATGCGAGGTGGTTGCTAGGTATGAAAAACTTTCGGGCCCTGGGCAACAAAGGAAAATTGTCAATTATTTTAAAATATAATATAAGGTGGCTGTTGTCGACATTACCTTGGTAACAATACTGTTGTATATACAAACATTATTTTATTATAATCACGGAATCATCATTTTATTTATTTATTTGTGGTGGTTAATAAATGTCAACGGGAGAATGAAAAGTTTAATACATTACACGCTGCGAATGCTCTCTCTTACACATTTGCCATCTTCAGGTCACAGCTGTCTTTCGTGTTTGACTTCTTGTGGGGGGATTCTAAGAGAACTATTATATACTCCTGTTGTATTACGCATGGTTGCGCTCTATTGATTATGCGCGCGCAAGCGTGTTAACGGTTCAGTCATGGCTGACTGGTTTCTTTGTATCAATGTGGGTTTAGGTGTTATTTTGTTTGATAATAGTGGTTTTCATGCTGTTGGCAGTCGTTGTGTGTCATCTCGAGTAATTAAGCTGTCTGGTCGTTCTTCTATCTCGATTGCTTCTCTAAGTATTGTTGTTTTTGTATGCTCAATATTGGCTAATATTCTTGTGTTGTCAAAATCGATTGAGCGTGTTGCTTTTTTACCTGTTGGGCTACACGATGTCTTTTCTTCTTTTCCGTCCGGCATTTTTATGTTTTTCTTTTCTGGCGCTTTTCTGTTTATTTGCCCTACGTATGATTTGTTGCAGTCTGTGCAAGGAATTTTGTCTGCTGTTTTTCTCGGTGGTTCCTTTGAGGTAAGGCAAACAGACCTTAGCTATCGGTTCCACCTTTTCTTTCTGTGATCTGTTACGAGATGGTCATTGTGCTCGTTTTATATCTTTGTGACTACCCATTTTGTTGTAGAGCATTCTGTAACTTTTCCATTTCTTGTTTAATGTTGTCGGAGTCAGCTACTCTTTGTGATCTAGTGACTAATATTTTTACAATAGAGTTTATTTGAGCTCGATGATGGTGTGATTTGGCGTTGAGATATCGATATGTGTGCATAGCTTTTCTGTAGACTGTGTGGGCTCCCGTTTTCTTTTTTTCTTTACTTAGTACATCCAAAAAAGGTAATTAATTGTCTGTTTCTATTTCCATTGTAAACTTGATCTTCGGATGTAAATATGCTGTTCAGGTGATTATCTAGGATGCTGCTGAGTCTTTTCTTTCCATGTGTCCAAATTACGAATGTGTCGACTACATATCTTAGCCATAACATTGGCCCATTGTCGTTTATTGTAGTTTTATTCGCTGTCTAAAATTATAGGGTTGTTGTAGTCAATTTTGGTCTAGTCTGTTAACGTGAATACTTAATGCTGTTAAATTTGGTTTTAGTCTACAGTCACTTTTATGTTAAGTGATTCGTTGGCAGAGACGTTGACTTAGTTTGGCCAATATAACTTTCATCGCACTGGCAACATCTCATCTGGCAGATGACGTTTGAGAGATCAATTGAGAGACCAAGTTGAAGGTCAAAAAATTACTATTAGAGTTAGAAATAACCTTTACTATGCTGCGTGCTTGCTTTGCTTGCTTCAAACATTTTAGGTAGTGGTAGTAAAACGCAGAATGATTGAATTTATCAGAAGGATGCAGGTAGGTACAAGAAGCAACTGTACAACTATTCTTATTCTAATAGAATCTTATTGCAGCATGAATCTTATTGCAGACACCAAAGAATAGTTATTATAAAAGGCGACAGTTGATAAAGAAACCTTAATTCCGAGAGAGAAAGAATATCACTACCAATTTAAAGAGCCCATCGCCGGTTTTCGGTTACTTTCGGCTCGCTTTTAATTTGTTGCGATCCCATTGGACGAAAGCACAGCAATGTCAAAGATGGAGGCCAATGGAGGCTTATTCTTACATTTCATTCATTAAATCTGTCAAGTCAATTAATTTGACATGATATGAAGTCAAACGTTAAATAGATTATAATAATGTAAAAGATTTTTGTTCTGTATTCGTGTTTGTTGGTGTACTTACTGGAAAATATCACCTAAATTTAGTAAATAGATTTTCTTTAAAATAAGTTGTGTTTCTGTGATACATTTATGTTACTATTTTATAATTTTAGATGTTCGTAAATTATTGTCTTTTTTAACTGTTTTGAATCTTTAGCATATTTTGCAAAAAATAAATAGTTACAATTAACAGTTAAAGAATTACAATCATTTACGATCATCCATATTACGATCAATAATATACTATTTTGAAACAATGTAAATTTTGAAATTTGCGCCATAAACTAGTTAATGGTTCACGTTGATAGATACAAGAGTTTTGGATACAAAAGTTAATAGAGTCACTGCATCTAGTCACCTAGAACAGTGGTCGATCAGAGTAACGCAAACCGTCACCATATTGGGGCAGAGAAGGGTGATTTTTAATAATGGGAAAATTAAAACCACGCTTTACGTGTTTGACATATTAGAGGTTTGATCTTTTAGAATAAGATAAACCTTTTAAAGTAAACGTAGATTTGATGAAATTCAATACAGAACAAATAATGAACAATTTCGTGCTTCGTTTGCCCCAATATGGCGGTGGTTTGCGGTACTCTGATCGACCAGCTGGCCTAGGTAACTAGATGCAGTGACCCTAAAAGTTAATATGGAACATTGCCATCTATTACTAATTGTTTATCTATGAATTAGATTATAGCCCCTCTATTTCAAATAGTAACTACATCGTGATGCAAACCTGACACAAACTTTAATAAAGAAAAAATTACTACATGCATAGTGTAGGGGAAATTTAATAAAAAAATTAAATTTGTTAAAAATTACAATTACGGTGGTATATATCATATTAATATGGTCGTTTTTACAGAACATGCATGTCTATTATCAAATTAATTAAATTGTTAATATTTTTGTGCATGATTATGATTAAACCTTTGATTTATTGTAAGACAGAATGTCAAAACTGGTAACATTCGATGTCTCCAACATTGTTCTAGTGCGTTTGCTTCAGCGGCGAGATCAATCCTTTTCGCTACTATTTGAAAATAAAGGGGCTATAAATTAGATGTTCACATGTCACCCTCTATTGGTCAGAAAATAACATCACTAAAATATTTGAAATTAATAATTACATTTTATGAATAAACATAAATACATAAATTCATGATTTGTTTATAGATGACAAGAAGTATGAACATAAATATTATTCATTACATACACTTACTGTATTAAAAGCAAAAGACTACTAATAAATCCCATTATTAACAAAAAAAAGGTAAAAAGTAATTAAATCTTAATTAACCCATTAATAATTCAAAATAAAAATTTTTCGATTGCTCGAACAAAAACCAAGCAAATGAGTTAAATAAAGAGGAAAATAAATTTTAAGTGGTTTTAACGAAAACTAACCAACATGTTACGTTTTAATTTTTTCCCTTATTAATTTGGTTTTGATATAATAGCGCAGTTAGTATTTTTAAAGATAATTTTGTGTACAATAGAAATAAAGTCTTAGGAAAAGGTAAGAAATGCGGTATGGTAGATATTTAAATTCTTTCTGAATGTTATCGCTGTCTGCGGTTTTGCGATATGCGTGGTTGGGCACTTTAAAGATTGGGAATTCGGAGAGAGAAATGTTTTCGATAGTCTTAATGTTAGCGGTTTGCATTAATTTTGGTTCCTATTTTCAGTAGATAGGCTAGGCGGGTTCGAGCGCAAAATTCCATGTTATTTCTTATGAAGGTCCAAGATAGAATTTCTGGTCAATTTCAAGGTCATTCGCGGTCTATCGCGCGACCTCACCGCGCTCGCGTTATACGCGGATCAGCGTGCGATATTAGCACGTATACGGATCAAATCTACATATTACATTATGATTGATGCAGTCGTCCGAGATCGTAATGATTTTATAATGAAGACACCGCGACACTCTAGGGCTTCACCCCAGAAGGAAGGTCCCCTAAACACGCTCCAGCGTGCGATATTACCACGTATACGGATCAAATCTACATATTACATTATGATTGATGCAGCCGTCTGAGATCGTAGTGATTTTATAATGAAGACATCGCGGCACTCTAGGGCTTCACCCAGAACGAGGGCCCCATTGCAATCTAAAAATAATTATACTTCTACGCTCACATTTGACTATCCATGTGATCATAATATTCAAATCAAACTTTCTACGTTTTTTCATCTGCTAGCCAACGAGATCAAGAAATTTAAAGAAACCAACAATCATCAATTTATCAGCGAGGTTTGTAAGCTCGACTAACGGATATATCTATGTCAGTAGCTACCCTTCGTGAAGGGCTTTCCAATCTCAAGTTGATACTTAAGAAAATAACATTATTGTAATATTACATAATTTCGTTAATGAATACTAATCGTATGCTGACGGCACCAACTACACGACTGTGCTCGTTATCTATTCTCACTCGGCATCTAATACTCATATGTCTATACGTATATATTATTTAATAAAGAGCTGTAAATGAAACACACAAATATGGTTTATACACTTTTATTTTATTTAACTATTGTACATTTCAAGCTAAATATATACTTATTCTAAAACTACCTATTAAGAAATATTAATTAACAAGACAGAGTAAGGACTTTTAGCAACATCTTACAGGAAAAGAATATTAAAGACAATCATTAACATAGAAACATCAAACTAGACATATTTGCATAATCATAATTAAAGTACAGAGTTATATGATTAACTTTATCTTATACTAAACTACATACTAGGAAATAATAATTATGAAGCATAAGGCATTTATAATATCTTACAGGAAAAGAAGATTACATTCAATCAGGATCATAACATACATCATCAACTAGATATCATAATGAATATATTAAATATTAAAACATACATACAATATACAACAAACATACACACATATTACATTAATATCTAACCTTACAGAATTTTACATTACATACAAGATTTTCCAGTGAGGACACGCATCAGTCTACATCCATTAGTTCTAATATCGAATAATGTCCTAAAGGTAGAGTTTCATAGGAGCCAGGTATGAGGTAACGTTTATCATCATATGGGCTAAGAGCAATCTTTTGCTGAGTTTTCGAATGAACATGATGCTTATCAGATCGGATTATATTTTGATGTACGCGTTTTTCTATATAGTTTTCGAGACATTCTACATAGTCTTCGAAGATAATTTTCGTATAAACAACAGATTTTTTCACACCTTTAGCCTTTTTCGTTACATCATAATTAGATATAAGATCGGCGATTTCATATTCTTCATATTCTTCATCTTGTAAGCGATCTCTTAATACTTCTACTTCATTTTGCGAAATGAGACTTTTTATTGTGTATAATTTTGATCGGAGTCCAACGTAATGAGTCATCGGTACCCCATTACATTCATCCTTCATTAGCCCAAGAACTTTTTTATTAACGCGCGGAATACCGTATACATTATTCACAGGGTAATCGCTCGTATCAAAATATTGAAGGCAATCACGCTTCATAGCTTCATAAGGATTCTGATTACGAATTTCATATATAAGAGAATCAGTATCTGAATATAACACAGAACACCTATCACCAAATGTACTCTTCATATATCCATAATAGAAATCGTAGATGGTAGTCTTAGCGAGATCCAGAATGCTCATACCTACATAAATAGGTTTGTTCAGGTAGATTTCGGATCTTCTTAACTCGATTGCTACTAGATTCTCATTAAATATACTACAAGTTTTAAATTCAGGCTTAGAGATGTAAGATTCAGCTTCATATCTACCAGCCCATTTAGTTATAAGACGTATAATTACCCGCTTCTGTAAATTCTCCATAGTCTTACCAAAGACCGCGTTATTCATAAGCTTATAGAGATTCTTCTCAAACTCATTTCTTGCGTTTGACGTAACATTGTGTTTAAGTCGATATATTATAACGTTGAAATTCACAACCCATTATTTGTTTGATGGTCACTGTTTAAAACCAAGCTTCTCCGTTGTTTGGTTGTCACTGGTTTTCCCTTTCTTTCGGTTTATCGTGAAGTCGCTCCTGCGCGTTTGAGCTTCCTGCTCAATAGTAGAGTGAAGTAACAAAATGGCTTTTTGGCAGTAGAAGTTGGATGTACGAGATATTAAGAAATTGGTTTTTAAATATTAATTCGCTTTAGCGGAATAAATCTCACATTCAACAGAACGATCGCTTGGTTATTTGTGTGCGATCGGTCGTCAAATTGGACGGATTAAGTTCTGGTGCTAACCATTTAGGTAACTTCTCTTCGTTAAAACCTCGTTGCGCTAAAAATCTTACAAATGTCTTTTTATTTTTAGGTAATATTTCCCTAGTAGTCACCTTGAGGGAATTGTTTTGTAAAAGACCTTTCAGTTTATAGAAAGGTAAAAATCTTCAAATATTTAAACTTAATACAATATACAGGGTGATTTCTTTGCAGGTCTTTTTTTTTCTTTTTTCTTTCTTTTGGGTTTTGTTGTTCGTTGTCGTATTTGTGTTCCCGCTCTCTGATCGTGGGTTCCATTTAGGAGGGCCGTACCTACATCTATACAGGTATCGGGACGGAATTAAACAACCAACATCGTAGGGTGAAGTGATAACCCCTAAGCAGGGTTTTAAACATACATCCGTGGATCTTCGAATGGTGGGACGTTTGTGAAAATTTGTATGTATTATATGTCTGTGTTTTAGTTATATATATCTATATTTATTTAATGTATTTACAATTTCGTCATGCATGTTAATTTTAAGAAACAACAATTTATTCATGCATGTTAATGTTAAGAAACGAGATCTCGACTAGTGGAATTGTAGGGTAGATTTAAGTACAACCAACTGTGATACAGATCACCATTCACCTTTTTGTTTCTCTCTATTAAGCATTAAAATTGCATTTAAAGTTAACATTGTGGAAGTTGCCCATATTTTAGTAGAAGATCTATTTCTTCGTTTGTCTGATAAGCTTGAAGCTTTAGTAATAAGCATTGTTTTTAAACGAAGTGGCGCTTGTTTTTTTTATCTTTTATATTTTGTATTACTCCGCCCCTCTCCGACTTATTGGGGGCTAGCTGGCAAAAACTAAAGCAGTGTTATTTGGATCAAGCTGATACTTCCAGCACAGCTACATTTTGGTTGGTTAAGTATTTCTTTATATAAAAATAGCCTTTGTGTTTCTGTAGGCTATAATGGGCTTGAATTTAAAAGGAGTTTTAGTAACTCCATATCGTTTGATTTTCAGTTATAGGTTTACGTTTTGGGAATTCATTCCGTTCAGGTATTGATCTTGAATTTTATTTTTGGTATACCGTTTGGTATACACTTACCTTGTATAGGTATTCAGAGTGCATGTAGTGATGTATGGGTAGTGTTGACTACTTTTTTTAGTTTAGTGACGTTCTTCAGGTGGCGGTTAGTGCTTTGTTTTGGTAGTGGTTGGGCTTGAACCTTTCCTGATGGTTGAAGGAGGTCCTAATGCTGGACGGTGGGTGTTTGTGGGGGATTGGTTCTTGTCCTGGCTTCTGCTGAAGTGAAGTACTATCTGTGTAGGTTTCCTTTTCCTAGCTTTGTTTACTATTCTTTTATTTCTTTCTCTTCCTTCTTTCTTCTCGATCTGTGAAGGCTCAGTTAGCGCCATATCGGACTGCTGTAAACCGGAGATCTCGGGGTGTTGCTTTTTGGTACCCTATGCGGCACCTTGCTATTGCACTCTCTTGTGCGAGTACTAGAATCAGTATAGGTAGCTTTTGCTACAAGTTTATGATGTTGGTGGGTGTTTTTGAGAATGACTTTCCTAGTACATGATTATTGGGGTCCCCGTTGGTGCGTCTGGCATCTCCAACACTTTCGGTTTTGCGTGAATGTTCGGTGAGGACATTTTTTTAGGGTGGCTTCCTTTCAGCTCTATTCGGCGTTCCTTACCTTTGGTCCCTTCTATCTTCCTAGCCGGATAGTCCCTTTCCTTTCCTCTTTCCTTTTTTGAATGTTTAGACACTTATGGTCTTATAGATTTGGGCGTTAGGCACTTTTGGGTGTGCGTTGGTTTTGATATTAGTATGGTATCTTCGTATGCCTTTTGGCATTCTGTTAGTTTTAGTATAGCATAGGACGGGTTTCACAGCCTTTCTTTTTTATTGTTTTTTTCTTTTTCTTTGACGAGTGGGCGAGTGTAACGGGTACATTTTCCAACAGCATTTTGTACGCAAAATTTAGCATTTATTCTTATTAAAAATCCTAAGTTCGACTCTGCAAATTTCCATTCTTTTTAATATATAAGTGTTTAACAAAAATGGGGGCCGAAGCTTATGCAGTTTTGGAGAAAAGATCGATATTAGCTTTTTTAGATGCCGTGCGATAATTGGTTAAGTAAAAACATGCGACTCGTTGTGATTGGTTACTTAAAAATCGATCGATATTTAGTTGTGAGTGAGACCTTGCGATTGGCTGATATTCCTACACGGAAATAAGAATGTATTGCTACACGGAAATAAGACCGCGGAGATCAGGGTTGTTGTAGCGTGGCTTCACTTAGTAGACTTGAAAAAGCACCCTTGCTGCGAATGGTCGATATTATCTGGTGTGCGGTTTTATCGTTCGAGTTTCGATCAATAATGATTGATCGATTTTGAAGTAGTGTTTACGGATTACTGTTCATTAATCCCTTAGAATTGAAAGACATTCTATTTAAAGTGCATTACCGTTTAAAGTTATTTCGTTAAGTGCTAAATCCTTTTGGAAAGGTTTTACGTTCAGTTAAATTGTGTTTGAAGGACTTGTAATTATAACTATTTCGTTTAATCTAATCTTCAGATAAGTGCAGTTATTAACGAGAGAAGAATCTTTTAAAGCAATCCTAAATTTAGTGACCGATTCTTGTGCGTTTGTAAATTAAAATTCCGCTTAAAGAATTTAAACGCATTTAGTGCTATAAGTGAATTAAAACAATTTGAAGCTTCAGAAACATTTTCGCTATTTTTTCCGAGGGAAAATAATTACGATATTACGTAATAAAAAAATTAAAATCTTGTTTTCGTGCCTGACTCAATTGGTTTATGTAATCATATGGGCTGTTGATAATAATTAATTTGGATCGCGTTTTTTTGTATGGAGAATCCACAATTCAATACAACGCCGGGTTCAACAACAATTTCCCCAAATGAAAGGCCGAATTTCCAATTTCTACTGGACTATATGTATGGCCTTCCATGAGTTTGATGGAAAATATTCAAGGTACTGTAGTTTTAAGGATTTGTTTGTAATTCAGTTAATTAAGAATCTCACAGTTAAGAATTTTTCTTTAGGGAGAGCTCTCTTCGTTATGTAAAAACAATCTTTAAACTTGAATTTAATTGCAATTCATTCATATTGATAACTGTCGAACTGATTTAATTTGTCTAATCTCATTTAGATATTTGTTTATCTTTTTGTCCAGAATAAGATCAGTCAATAATATTTGTGTTAATGCTTTTGAACAATATTTGTGGTTGATCTAATCAATTATTGGTTATTTTCATTATTTAGTGAAAAGTTCTAAATGAATTTTTATTGATTAATTTCGGTATAATTATAACCTAATAAATTTAGGTTGGATTTGTAATAAATGTACGAGGTGTGTTTTATTTTTATCTATGCAAAGTTGTGTTTTAACCATTTTCCTGTTAATAAATGTTATTAATTCAAAACTAAGGATCTAAAAAACGGAACCATATTAGTTATGAATGCTTAGTTTCATTTCTTCAACAATTTTAAGAAAACAAAATTTTTGTTTCAACTAAATATTCTATTTATTTTCTGGTTAATGGATTTAATAATTTTTAATGCTTATTCAATTAACATCTTTGATTGGTTAATTTATAATTACCTAAGCTCATAACCAGATGGCGCCCTTTTAAGTTTTTATGTGTTTGAACCTTTATCTATTCCTTTTCACAATTTATACAGCTGTGGAACCAATACCTACGACTTGACTAATTAATTTGTAAGAGAGAGTTTAAATCTCAAGCTGTGGCAGACATTTGAGTTTTTAGTTACAGTAAGTATGAATTATTTTATATAATTTTATAGTTAGTATATTGTCATTTAGTCTGACAGAAAAGCTAGTGTTTCACTGGCGCCCAATCGCGGGGCCTAGTTTTGTTTGTGAGTATTTTAGAGTGTTTCACTGGCTTCAACGCGGGGCCTTTTTGTTGTCGCACTTTTGTGCAGAAAATTATGTAAGTTTCACTGACGGTCCAACGTGGGCCAGAATTTAGTTAGTTTCAAGCGTTACATTTATACATGAATTTTGGAAGCATTCCAGCAGAAGCTAAAGCAACTGCTTTATTTATTGAATTAATGGATCAATTATTCGATCTTTTGAATTCCAGTTGTTTCAGTAATTGCAAGGAATTCAACAAACCTTTTATGGGGACAAAGAAAATGGAGTTTTTAATTAAAATGAAAAATCTATTTTCAAAACTAGAAATTTATGATGAACGTGGGCAGAATGTAACAAGCCGCATGAAATTTATATTTGGGTGGCAAATAACAATAAGCTCATTTATTTGTATGTGGGATCAATTAAAACATTCACATAAATATATTTTGTCTAGAAATCTAAACCAAGATTGTTTGGAAAATTATTTCGGAAAAATTAGTAATGCTAGTGGGAATGCAAGAAATCCAACTGCTATTCAGTTTTCAAGAGCCTTTAAAAAACTTTTTGCACTGACATACTTTGAACAAACCGAAGAAGGTACAAACTGCTTAGAAGATTTTGACAAAATATTAGCCAATCTTACTCCTGAAGTAATAAAAAAATATGAATGTCTTGTGCAAACAACACATTCTTATATGCCCCTAAATGTTTCAACAAATGAATACATGTCTGTAAGTTCTGTGGAAGGAAACATTTTAATGTATGTATGTGGGTTTTTATTAAAAAAATGTTTAGACAAGCATTCTTGCAATATATGCTTACAGTATGCAAATAATAAAAATAGGCAGTTGAACTCGAGTACATTATATTGTAATTTAAAAGCATATGCAAATAAAGAAAATGATATTTTTGGTAATTTAAAAATGCCTAATATTGATTTTATTTTATTTATAAAAAATTAAAAAGTAAATTTAGAGAGCTTTTTAATGAATTCTGTGCAAGGAAACAAGTTGGACTATTGTTAAGACAAAATCTTTTGAATGTATGTTTCTATCATCCATGTAAAGAATTTCCACTTAATTTTTTAGTGTCATTGTTTATAAGAACAAGGATTTATTACACACTAAAATTTGCAAATGCAAACTGAAAAACCACTAAATCATGTAAAACCAATCCCATAATGTTAAAATGGAACCACTTATAAAAATAACTAGACATTATAAATTAGTATAAGATTTATTTTACTATGTATATAATTATATCTATTATTATATTGTAAATTGTAAAATATAACTTAGTAATTTGAATAAAGTAATTATTATTAATAATAATTAGTATTATTTGTTTCTCTTAAAACAGGTCTCCTATAACTAAACTTACATTTATTTTAATCTGAACATCCAAATAAAACATTTATTGAAATTTGAGTTACTTCTTTTATAACATTGATAGGTGGAATACTTGCAATATACGTAATTAATTATGCATACAATCAAGTATTTTTTTTTATAATTTAAGCAAATATAACAATAGCTATCATGTGATGAAAAACAATTTTTAATGATCAATTTGAAGGTGTTATAAATAGATACATATCCTGTAACTTTATAGCCATACGACGTTTATTATTTTACCTGCATTATGAATTTAAATTTCCCGCATTATAAATTCAAATTTCCCGCATTATGAAATCAAATCTCCCGCCGAATTTGTACATTATAGACACGCCCTTTTGAACTCGTGGACTATGCGCATATGCGCAACGTAAAATGTTTACCACAAACTTTAAAGGCGCCGACAGCGAGTGCAATTACTGGATCTTTAAGTATACAGATATAGAAAAACAGATAGGAAGTACGTACGAGACCATATGTATGATAAGGAATGCGCTAATAAAATAAAGAAGGGTCTATATCGGGTCACGCCTTTGCTCGTCTTAGTTTGTTAGTGGGGGAACATTCGAGCATTAAAGTTGTTTATTAAACAACAAACCGAGCGTTGGTGTAGTTCCCCAACCCCACTAACACAAATTAAACAAGAAGAGCAAAGGCGGGGCCCGATATAAACTCTTCTTTGTTTTACTAGCGCGTTCCTTATCATACACACATATGGTTTCGCAGATACTTTCTTCTTGTTTTTCCCAGTGGCGTGCGGTGAGAATTTAGGCTAGGGAAGCAACCACGATTTTAATTATAATACACCTAGGTACAGGCGCGGATTAACGGGGAGGGAATAATACCCCCCCCCAATTTAGAAATAAGTTTACATAGAATAGAAACAAATAATGTTTGTTTAATTATTATTCATTAAACCAATTATTTTTCCAAAGATTTCCCCCTCAAAATACTTCTCTGGATCCGCCCCTGCTAGGTACAATAAAAAACAGTGTTATAATTATTAAGCTTAAAAGTTTTTCAAAGAAGCACGTTTACACTTTATACTTATGGAATTTGTTGACTATTATTCTTTATTTTAAAAAAAGCTACTACTACGTATCAATTTTCCGGTCTTTCTTAGCAAAATACCGGTACAGGTTTTAATCTTTGTTGTTAAATTTGAAAGATCTGGTTTTGATCTGCCTTTCTTAATAATTTGTAATTTCTCTCCAAAACTGTATGCGAAAAATTCCTAATTAATAATTTACAAACTGAACAAAAAATCGTCCCGATTCGGCTACATCGAAGGTACTCGAACCTTTCACCGAAGCAGTTGAATTTGCAGTCGTGACGATAATGCAATTTTAAATTTGCATATAGGCAAACTAAATAGAACTATTTGTCTTTAAAAAAATCCAACTTATAAATTAAAATAATAAAATGCGACAAAATACAATCTCATTCGCAGATTTACATTACTTAAGTAACACTAAATCGAACAAATAACCAAATTATAATAAATAAACATTTGGGAACGAAGCACAATACAAATTACGACCAAACAATGTTAACAGCATCCGTCTACTATAACACCCCACGCTCGCTGATTCTCGCCAAGGTTAAGAGAAGAGCATTTGTACGCAGTGCTTATATCAAGTGTATGTATCACATTTGAATCGGTATTACCTTTCCGTGCAAGTGTAATGAGCCTAATTTAAAATAGTACTCTAAATAATTATACTTTTTGCTGTACAGAGTTGATATTGAACTTTAATTTGATAAATATTTCAATTTAAATAAACGATAACCATAATTTTACAAAAGTATTTTTGTTAGCATTGTTTTTATTTTTAGTAAATTCTCAAGGCAAGCATTGCTTCCATTGCTTCCATGGACCGCACGCCACTGGTTTTTCCACACCTGTATACTGTGGTTGTATTAATGTTTAAATCAATTAGTATAAACGAAATTATCAGTTTGGTTTGTGATTTCTATATAAAATAAAGGTAAGTTGCATGCTTTCTTCATTATTTACACACGTTAGAAGTTTCGTAGAATAATTAAGCAGATGGCCAATTACTGGTTGGAATATAAATTAAAAAAACAGTTATTGTCCGCCCAGGCCGATAACTGTATTTTGTAATATTTCTTATCTGTATATATTTTTTGTTCCATGCATAGTCTATGCATCGCTAGAGTGTTACGTGTTAAACAAAAGTTATCTCTCGTGTTTCTAGACAGTTGTTGGCCTATGTCCAATAACTATTACAAATATGCGGCCAATCACTGTCTCTTTTAGGAAACATAGTTTTGTATCCCGTTTCGTCATGCCAAAAGCTCCAAGTTATAGCCTTTCGAAGGTCGACAGAGCTATTAACGATATACAAAATTATGTAGGCTCAGTTAGAAGTATTGCAAAGCAGTACAGCATTCCACGTGCTACATTACAATTTAAGATCGAGAATTCTGGGCATAAAACGTCTTTTGGACCATCACCTATATTAACTGAAGAAGCGGAAAATACTATTGTTGAGGTACAAATTTCACAAGTCACACCTTTATTTTTATTTTCATTTACACGTGTTTCATTTAGGTGGATCATAGAACTTGCACAAAAAAGTTTTCCCAGAAAAAGAGATGATATAATTTGTAGTGTACAACAATATTTAAATGATCACCCACGACCAAATCCGTTTAATAACAACAGACCAGGAGAAGGTAGATAAATTATTGCTTTTAGAAGGGGAATAATCGGTTTTCCGTATCTTACCCAGCCTAACTCTTAATGTTTTCCAGACTTTTCTCAAACGACACCCTGGAATTGTTTCAAGAAGCACTGAAGCTGTTATTGGTACTAGTGCGTGTGTAACAGAAAAAGACATAAGAAAGTGGTTTGCAGATAAAAGTACATATATCGAAGAAAAAGATTAAAAGATGTTATAAGTGATCCATCACGAATCTTCAGTGGTGATGAAACCGGATTTAATGTATGTCCAAAGACTGTCAAAGTGCTCGCCCCAAAAGGTTGCAAAAATGGTTATACAATCGATCGTGGGTCAACAAAAGAAAACATCACCGTGATGTTTGTATTTTCAGCTGATGGAAAAACAAGCATTCCAATTGTTGTCTTTCCCTATCAGAGGATACCGGAAAAAATTCGTTGACAGTGCCAGGAAACTGCGGTATCGGCCGTAGTGATAATGGATGGATGACGGTACAAACATTTTATGACTATATTGGCAATGTGTTCGACCCTTATTTGATTGAGCAAGGGATAAAACTTTCTGTGATATTATTTATTGACAGCCACAAATCGCATCTCACATATCAGCTAAGTGTGATGTGTTGTGAACTAGGCATTGAGCTAATAGCACTCTATCCTAACGCAACAAGTTTTCCTGCAACCTGCGGATGTAGCAATTTTTGCTCTATGAAAATTTGTTGGTAAAAGACTGAGACAATGGCTTGCCGACCACCCAGGTAAAAATATAACAAAATTGACATTTACATCATTGTTAAATAAAGCAGTAACTAAAAGTGCAAAAGCAGAAACTTTGAAAAATGGTTTTAGAGCCGGTAGATTATATCCTTTTGATGCGAATGCTATGGACTATAGCAAGTGCCTTGGTTGCTTTCAGAGAAAAGTGGAAGTACAAACAAATGACAGCAACAATGTTATTATGAATTATTCAGTTTTTCTTAACATAGTTGGAAAAGTATAATGTTGAAATATTTATTGAAAATTTAAGAAAATGAATAATGTTATGAATAATAACAAGGACAAAGATTTTCTTTTCTTTATACTGGCTGTGGAAGTATTATAACGACAGAATGAATGAAATAAACTTAGCACCTAAAATTAATCTTGAACAAGAAAGTGTGGTTCATCAGATAAATAAGGAGCAAAGCGCTAACCCTCAAATACAAACCAGTGGAACACAAGCAATTGTCGATGTATCTGAGCCAAAAGTACCCGATCATTCCAACTTAAATACAGGTCAACGAATACTGGAAGAATCCTTTCCAGATTGTGATAAGGCAATTTGTAGCAAACTGGTACCTACAGACACTGCTTCTGTAACTACGACAGAACGTAATTCAAATTTGACTAATTACCCGATGTGGCCAGAATCGCCAAAGCGTAAAGGAAAACGACAAACAGAACGATTACCATTCGCCATAACTTCAAGAAAATATCAAGTAATGTTCGAAACAAAAAACATAGCGAAGATAAATGCAGAAAAAAAAGAGAAGACAAAAAACGCGAAGAAGCCAAATAATGGATAAAATAAGCAAAGCACAGGCTAAGTGCTTTATTTGCAATTATCAAAAATGCGATCTCATTAAATTTATTTGTGACAGCTGTAAAAGAGTATATCACGTTAAGTGCATTCCAGAACCCCATCAGCAACACATTTCAGATCTGGAAGATCGCGACCTCTTCGTATGCCACACATGCTACAAAGAAGAAAAAAGTGATGAAAGCTTTTCTGAAAAAAATTAAGAGGACAAGGAAAATTAACTCGGCTTGAAAGAATATAAGTCAGACAACGAAGAATATGAATTTAACATGCAGAAAGAGAACTCGGGGGAGAAAGAAAGACATCCTATCATGCAAGACGGTGATTCGGAAGATAACTACGATGACACTGTTATGAAGAATAAAAAAATCCGTTGGAAAATGAAGATTTGAACCCTTTCACTGAAGATTTAGAAGATGATGTGGAGACATTATATGAATACTACTTAAATAATAAGGACGAATAAGTAAATGTACCTTTCATAAATTAAAAAAGTTGGTTGCTTCTTTTAGTCAGCAGTTGGTATTCAAGTTACGTATATATAGGTAGCTTTGTTAATTTTTAAATTTAAAATAAATGTTTTTCGAGCATAATGTGAGGACTAATGTCAAACTCAGAGCTCCAATTTCTCATATGGTTAAAAATGCCAACCGGCTATACACTGACATCTTTGCAATACAATAGTTTCATTTGTTTTTTTTAGATTATTTTGGCATGTTGTTTATTCCATTACTTAGATTTCTCACATTATATTTACATACAATATGCATAAACATATTTAATAGTATATTGTGTTACAAGTGCAGAAAAGTGCCAATTTCTCACGAGTGTGAAGAAGTTGCGGCATGAGACGAAGTCGAATGCCGCAATCACACGAGTGTGAAATTGGCGTTTTTGCACACGTTACACACTATACTTTATCTACGACAACAAAAAAAGTAATAAACCACCAAAAGCTAAGAAAAATATTTAACCTTGAATTTATATATTCGCATTCATATTTTTTACGTTGAAATCTCTGACAATAAATTAAGAGATGTAATGTGAGCCGCTTCCGCGATGTTTGGAGTTGTACAACGGTACACCTCATTTCCCCATCATCGGATTCACTAAGATACATCGAGAATTTCGAAAACGACAGAAGTAAATATTAAGTTTTTAAAGACAGTAGTAATAATACGTTTACAATCTGTATAATTTCAGTCAATCCACTATTTAGTACTTACAGCTAAATAATCATGCGTATGTACTCCTTTTCAAAAAGTAATTTTTATATAAACAACCACAATTCGATTATCAAGGTTTATATCTTTACTGCGAAATGTCAAAATATTCTCGCATTCCCAGGTATTGTGATGAAAAGCTACGTGGCTTTAAAAGTTAAATGGCGCTTGCACTTTGTGAATAATTATGTAGCAAATTATAAAATCTTTCATGATTCTTATTGTAATTTAGCAATAATAATGAATAATATTATATTAACAATTATATAATAATGTAAAAAATTAATCAGTTTTATGTTAATTGAAATAAATTTTTTTAATAACTTCTTATAATGAGAATAACCGACTCTTGTCAAGACGGCTACGTTGCTTAACGGTAGAGGCCGGGCCTAGCAATCAGACGGCCCAGAGTTCGATTCCCCGTGAAAGCGATAATTTTTCTAGATGGATTTGCATTTAAGGAGGTTACAGCGGATCTTTGCGGGGTGAAGGGCAAGGGGATATCTCCTATGCTTTTATATAGGCTCTAACAAGAAATACCAATCGATAAAAAAATAAATTAACATTCTTAAAACTGAACAAAATCATTTTATTATGAATGCCTATAAGGTATTTATTAATTATTTGTATATATTAAAATAATTTAAGTCGATTGGAGTGCGATTTGTTTAATTGTTGAAAGTGTAAATATAAATGTAAATAGGTTAAGAATCGTGGCAACACCTCAAAGAAATCAATCGATTTTGTTGGTAGCAGTGTTAGGTTTCAGCTTTCGATTGAGTTGACATCCTAACCTCCAAATGTCAATCCCAAAATATAAGTGGAAACATGTTGAATGTTTTGTAATTTTGTATGCAATTACAGATGGGAATATTCTATTTTTTAACTTTTGTATAGTCTAAAGATTACAATCTGCTAAGCAGATACAAGAAATATATAAAAAGTTGTTGAGGTTTAATACATATATTTTTAAAATTAGTGTGTTTGTATTACTGATGTCGTGGATATTCTGATTGTGATGATAAATTGTATTCATCACATTGCAAAAGGTAATTTTACATTTTGCAATATTTCCGTCGAATTAACATTTGTATTCTGATATTATTAACGCAGAAGACTGAATTGTTCAACATAATTTGATTAATAAAATATATGATTATTAGTTAATACAATAAAATATAGATTATTATAACAGTCATTATATGTCATCTTTCTGTTCTGTTATTTGAATTCGCGCGCTATGAGGTGTTGTCACATCTCTGCTGTCTTTCCACATATGTCGTGAAAAATGTTTTGTTTACTTTAAATTATTATTGTGCATTAACTAGACACAAGATTTCAAAAATATTGGGCAGCATTGTTCTTCGAATATGAGAGTATGTCATTTTAGTTTTTTATCAGATTCCCTACATTTCTTCATCATAATTTTTCGTTAAAACTGCTAAAGGTTAGATGGTCTCCATAAGAGCCCATGTTAAATTCTGGATTTTATTTTCCATTTTTCTCGGTAATGGTACACAAGAAAATTATAAAAAAAAGTTACCGAATAGAATAAGTGTCAAAGAACTCGAGGTTTAAATTTCACGTCATTGTCTACATTTTTACATTTCGCTGTATCCTCCTTAAAATATAATTTAATGTAAAACAATAATTAAAATAAATTAACCTTTAACTAAAATTTATAACATTTTTTATTTTAAATAATTAATAATATTATAATATTGCAAGTGCTGACATCTATGGCGTTTTAATAGAACTGCTGATGGTGAGAAATGTTTCCTCACGGTCTTTACAGTTCTGTTAGAGATTGTTTGCAATTGGTCGTTTTCACGGTTACTAGATTGTGCGGAATGTGTAACTTTCTATGGTGGTCGTAGATAAAATACATTTTGTTATCTGTTGTTTTATATATTCATATTGTTATTGTTCTTTATTTTGTATTTAATATTAGTGTTACATTTACTTATATTATATATACTATTTGATTACTGTTTTGTCCTATAATTGGATTTGGATCTGTTGGGAAATAAATTATTATTATAATGTCATTTTATTAATTACCTTGCTGTTTATATTGACGCAATCTGTATGGCCAATAACTATAAAAATAGTGTCCAGTTACTGTAAAAAGTGACCAATAACTATACATTTTTGCAGACTTCTCTTAAAGAGATGGTATTTTGAATATTTAAGCATATTGTGATATTTTCAATATTTTTTTGGAAAGAAGGTACAAAAACCTTTAAAATGGTGTATGTAATATGTTTACTGGTAAGTAGATTGGGCAAGTTACACATTTCAGATTTTCTTAAGCGGCCAATTACTGTACCGTTTACCCTAGTGTAAACATCGTAAGTGATTGGGGTTTTGAGTGTATTATTTACAATTGATAATTTCTTTATAAATTGGATACACAATAAATATTATTAGTGTATAAAAATTTTGATTTACATTGTAAGATTTGTAAGTAGCAAAAGTGAATAAAGGATAAGGAGGTACCGAGCCCCCTGACAAAAGGTCTGATCAGTTACCTCCGGATAAACAGGAGCTAGCAGGTAAGGATAATACTAATGAATTGCCAACTTATTATGATTTAAATAATAAGAATCAATCGACTGATAAGGGTCCGTATTATGTTTACATCGAACACAAAAATAAACAATTAGGTAGGTTGTTTCCTAGTCGAATTGGCCACTATCTTTTTCAATGCAAAGAATTTAAGGATAACGTTTCTGATATCATTTCTGTTGGTAAAAATAGAGTTAAAATCATATTTAAAATTCGTATTGCTACTAATAGTTTAATAAATCATGTAGTCATTAACGAAAAACGAGTAAAACAGTAAAAACGATTTAATTGCGTATATACCAAATTTTTTCACACACAAAAAAGGAGTGATAAAAATGGTGGATACTTTTTTTGATGAAAATTATTTGCTTAACATTCAATCAGATAAAAAAGTCATTACTGCTAAAAGAATGATAAGAAAAATTAAAAATTGAAATGGCACAACTAAATTAATCCCGCGTCAAATGATAATTGTATCTTTTCTTGGTAATGCCCTTCCTAATAGAGTTCAAATAAACTTGTGTAATTTTGAAGTAGAACTATACATATACCCAGTTGTACAATGTTATAAATGTGCATCGTGCATACTTGTTATGCGGGATGTCTATATCACAGCAATATTTAGAGCAGACTGGGAATCTTCGTAATGTTACCACATTGTTTTTTTTATAAAAATTGAAAGATTTTTTAGTATCGTATATTCCTGTAAAGTTTCAGTAACCAAACAGTTTTAATAATTTTTTATGAATATAAAGATAATATTACAAGAAATAAAGAAACACTACAATTTAAATGACAATTATTTTACATGCAATGAGCATTTGTTTTGAGCATTATAAGAAATATTTTTGCAATGAATAATAAAATTTGCATTTGAAAAGATTATCTACTAATATATTATATATTAATTTATTTATAAGCATTTTAATAATTTTCAGACCTTTAATCTTCCATCCAGAACATCTGAATGTTAACTAAGAACGAAGTCAGCCAATGAAGTTCAAGTCTAGTCACACCTGATCGGCAGAACCTATAAAAGGAGCTCATTCGAACAGTGAAGTACTAACCATTGAGCATCAGAAATTAAGTGCAGTTATGGATCTTGTAACATTGTAGAATTTGTGTAGAGTTTGTGTATTTAATAATAAATACTTTATTAAATTCTGATCTCTAAATAATTTTAAACTTAATTTGCAGTATTGTGTTTTCAAGTAAACTTTTATGATCAATTAAAAAATATTTTAACATAAAATGAATAAATGCACAATAACGTGACTCAAATATCATTTACAGTAAATAAATGTTCAAAAACACTTATTTTAATGTGCGAAGATTCTACTTCATACAAACTTTTATTATAATGCACGTTTATATCCTATCTATAAAGGTATATTTTTTATATATTACGCAGTGTGCTATACCAATTAATTAATGCACAAAAAATAGATCAGTGCAGCACGCTGCCTCTATCTAAAAATGTATTTTAGTATATGAATTACTGTTTAATTTTTAAATTTTATTTTAATATTTAATGTATTTAAATAAAATAAAATAGACTAAATTTAACAAGATAACTATTATAAGGTAAATGTATTGCAGTAAAAGTTACAGAAGCAGTTACATATTATTGCTATTTTAGATATTGTAGGGGCGGGAGGAATTCGTTCCTTGACTGAGGGTGTGATGTAACTCTTCCTTCGATGTGGGGTTCTACTAAAAATGGACTGTGTCTTTTAGAAAGCTGTACTTGTTTTACACACAATTAATACGGGACTAGAGATCAACAATATTAGCTTAATATCTGGGTAGTTTATTTATCTTTTATACATAGAACAAATATCTGACATTATTTTTAAATGTTTTACTGATATTCTATTTATTTATTACAAGCCGTGTCACTAAGCTACAGGGTAAAAGCTAACTTGGTTTATATCAGTGCGAGATAATAGTAAAACTGAGTACTGTGCAAACTGAGCCTGAACAGATATATTTGTTAGTTATTATAGTGTAACAAAAGAGAGAGAGAACCTCTTCACGAGCGATAATTGGATTATGCTACACCATTTTGGAGAATGCCGCATCGCACCCAGCATCTGGACGAGACGCGGTTTATCTAGCACCTTCTAGAATACATGGTAGGTTCGAGCGGCTTCTCGTACGATTACATGGGGTATATACGTATATCGACTTTCGTATAGAAGGGGAAGCAGTTAATGTTTAACCGGCGTCGTATTGAAATGTGCTCTGTATAAATAAATCAATGTTTAATGTTTGTTGTAAGAATACATAAATAGTTCTTATATAAATAGCCTCAAATAAATTTGTAAATATCTAGCATTTAAATAGTTCATTAAATAGTTTATAGTTATAGTGTTTTTTAATTAAGTGTATGTAAATAATATCTCTCTTGTAAATAGGCGATTTAAACAGCATTTTTGTTATTATTTTGAAAAGAACGTTACAGTGGTGTACAGGTGTCGGGTTTAAAATAAATAAAATCGCGTAATAAAGAAAGTGCTGTGAGAATAAACTGTTAGTGTTAAAAACAATTACAACTAATAATTAAAATGACGATGAAATTATTAAAAGATCTTAAAGTAATAGACTTAAAACACGAACTTGAAGAACGAGATTTGGAGACAACGGGCCTTAAAAGCGTGTTAATACATCGGCTAAGAGAATGGTTTTTGGAACAGAAGGAAGACCCTGGAAGTTTCATCTTCGAAATACCTGGATCCGCAATTGATACTAATTTGTTGTTAAGTAAAATGGAAGAAAATTCTATTTAGAATATTAAAAGAAGAATTACTGGAAAAGTCTTAAGAAAATTCTAGAAAGCTAATGGATAATACTAAAGCACTGGAAGAAAAAGTTTTTGAAAATTCTAGAATGCTTAAGATTTACTAGAAAACACAAGATTGCTCAAGGAAGAATTACTAGAAAAGTCCGAAGAAAGTTATAGAAGGCTTAAAGAAGAATTGCAGGACAATGTCAAAGCGTTGGAAGATAAAGTTTTCGAAGAATTTTTTGAGAATGCCAGTACGCTAGGACTGTTGGAAGGTAGATTGGCAGAACAAGATAGGGTAATAAAGATGGTAGAAGAGAAAATAGCCCAAATGCAATTACCACCAAGAACTAAGAAAGACGACATAACCGAAATGCTGGAAGATAGAATGAGGCAACTACGGTTTCCCTCAACTTCTGAGTGGCCGTTTAATGTAGTAAAGAAACAATTTAAAGAAGAAAAGGGTCCTGCCCGTGACCTTGGTCTACCTACTACAAAAAATTTGAGGCGGCCGCTGGGGCCAATGGATGGAGAGACAAGGAAAATGCCGTTTCTTTAACTGTGGCTTTGCGTGGAGACGCGTTGAACGTTCTGCAAACAATCCCAGCAGGACAGGAAAATGATTACCAGTTGTTAGTGTCTAGATTGGAGATGAGATATGGAGACGCGCATCTTCAACAAGTGTATCAGGCTCAAGTGAAGGATCGTGTCCAGAAGAATGGAGAAAGCCTTCAGGAGTTTGAAGCCGATGTTGCGCGGCTTGTCCGATTGGCGTACCCTACGGCACCCGATTCATTTCTGGGACAACTTGCTGTGCAGACCTTCACTGATGGGTTAAGAGACGGAGAAACACAACAATCATTGAGGCTGAAACTGAGGCAAGAACAACTGATGATGCGCTTGCTCACGCTTTAGAATTTGAAGCTGCAAAGCAAGCGTCCTGAGGCCACGGGCGTGTTCGGGCCGTTGTGGAAGAAGAAGAAGAAGATTCTAAAGATCACCTAGAGGAGTTAGTACTGAGAGTTCTTCGGAAGGAAAAAGGCCGTTGAACCGCCAGGTTCGTGGTAAAGGGTATTTGTCTTCTATCGTCTGTTCGTTTAATTTACGATAATCGATAACAATGCGCCATTTCTGATGTCCTGAGGCGTCTAATTTCTTAGCAACGACCCAAATTGGAAAATTATATAGACTTTCCAAAGGTTCTATAATTTTGTCATCTAACGTTTTACTAATTTGATTTTTTACTTGTTCTCGATGCACATGTGGGTATCTATATGTTTTTGTGAATATAGGATCATCAGTTTTAGTTCTAATATGATGTTTGGTTAAATTGGTGGAATATAAAGGGATATTTGGAGAATAAAAAATATCTTTATACTGATAACAAAGATTGGTTAATAATGTTTGTTCTTCTTCGTTTAGATGGTCAGTTCTTAAATTTGTTTGTAAATTCTCATTAAGAATGGCTTTGATGTTTAATTTGGAATTATGAACGTCTATGTTGTTGATTTGTATTGATTCTTCATTATTAGTCTCATATTCATCTAAAATTAATGGGGAGTATATATTTATTTTTTGTATTTCATTAGAAGTGTTTATTACACTAGTTTGTAACCAATTATAATGTAATTTAACTAATACAGAAGGGATCATGACATGTTTACTAAAATTTAATCTTGGGGTTATTTTTATTCCGCTTTTACCAACGGCTGGTAAAGTCACAAACATTTCAGTACGTGGGGGTATTTCAATTTGTTTTATTGGGATTTCGTTATGTTTTAATTTGGAAAAATTACATTCATTACGTCATTGGGTTTCCTGTTTAATCATGGATGAATTATAATAAAAAGGTATTGTAGTGCTATCGGTTTGGATATGCATCCATTTATAATCAATTCTGGCTGATAAATTGTTAAGTAGATCTGAGCCAATTAAGCCTACGTATTCAGAATGAAAATCGTATAAATAGCAAAGATGAAATCCATCTTCTGAAAAAAGGTTTGGGAGAGGTAGATTAACAACTAAACTATGTCTGGTAGTTCCATGAGAAGTGGTAATCTCAAAGTTAAGATTATAAACGAAATTAGGGAAATGTTCATTAACAAATTTAGGGGAAATTATAGTTTTAGAGCTACCAGTGTCTATTAGTAGTTTTTGTCCAGTAGACGGTATGACAACATATGGGAGATTAGATTTGGGGTTAATACTAAGCTTTCAATATTTTCCGAGACCGTTCATGAAAATTTTCGGCATCTTCATTGTCGTTATTTGAGTATTGATAATAAGAATTTTCCAATTCTTCAGTGGATATTTCTTCTTTGGTTGATTGTTCAAGGTACTGTTCAGGGAACTGTTCAGACCTAGTGATAGAATCTTGATAATCATATTGGGGGTATGTGGAAGTTTCAGGTTCATCGTCATCATGATAGAATAATTCTTCGGAGATAAAAGTTCGTTGTGGACCAGCTGGAGTAGGCAAAATCCTTATATTTTGAGAATTAGCTCGAAATTTATTATGGTTGGTTAATTGTGTAGTGGGAGGTCTTTTTACTATTGTGTTTGCTTCCATAGGTATAGGTTTATTGGTTGGCCTATGATTTTGTTTTGGAGCGAAGACATTTCGCTGTTGATGGCTGGTTGGATTGTTTTGCTTATTAAAATTAGGATTAAATTGTCTAGGGACAAATGATTGTGCAAACAGTTGAGGTTGTATAAAAGATTCAGGTTGCCTAAAAGGTTGGGGTTGTCTTAGTGGATAAGCGGTCCTAAATGAATCATTTGTAATTTGTTTAAAATTATTTGGTGGAAAATTAATAGATCTTCTTTGATTTAAATTTGAAGATAATTTTGAATTTTGAGCTTGAGAGTATCTGATATCGAGCTCTTCTTTAATCATAGTAAGGGCTGCTTCTAATGAATTTGGGTTACGGCTACGAATAAAAGTTCCAAAATCGTCATTGAGTCCACTAGTGAATGTTCTCAATGCTAAGTCTTTATTTGATTGAAGTTTATAATTTTTAATGACTTGGTTTTCGTTTCTTAAAGCAATTTTAGAATTAAAGATTGCTAATTGTGTTTTAATTTTATTATAAAATACTATTGGAGAATCTTTTCCTTGTTTTAGTTTAGTTAAATCGATTAATAAATTTAATTCTGACCTTTGGTCTCCAAAATTTTCTATTAATACTTGCTTTAATGCATTCCACGTAGCATATTCGTATCCAGTAATTATTTCTAATGATTGGCCTTTTAATCTATTTCTGATTGCTGAAATAATCAATTGATTAATGTAATCTGCTGGGTTTTCTGTACAAAATTGACCTGTGAAAAAAATCAGAAAGTGTCGATGGATTACCATCGTAGTTTGGAATTTTATTTAAAAGGGAAACATGGAAATGTGCAGGAGAACCATATTTCTATTAATATTATTGTTATTTAAAAATAACAAAGGAGGGTTGTTCAGATTTGAACGTTCTACACTTCTTGATCGTCTTGGAGATCTTGAGCGATGCCTTTGCATTAATAATACACTTTTATTATTATATAGGATTTTTAATTATTATTCTTATGTTAGTGGGTTTATATATTAAGGGTCCTACCCATACATGGCAAGCATGAAAGGCTTTATAATGTCACTAGCTGACACTACCTATCGGTCTGGCGTCTACCATGCACGTAAATTAGAAACTAAAATGCAATTATTAATTACCAAAGTGTCCAACTATTCCTTTCGTCTATCGAAAGCAAATAAATTGAAACAGATTGTATAATTAAATGCTTTTAATACTAGCTTAAATTATTTGTAAAAACTACGTTAGTAAATTTATGATTTGAATTTAAATTTATTTTTTTAAACTTTAAACTTTTCACTTTAAGATTATAAATTTCACTTACATTTTCTTGTAATGATGAATTATTGATAGCGATGATCAAAGTCGTCAGCAGTTGACGGGGGTTCTCTATGAACAAGGTCCTCGCAATGGACAAAGCGGTTGTTGGTGAAGTAGGTGCCGTAAAGATGCTTGGCCGGAGCGATGTGTGTCCTCGGGGTCCCAATGCAACGTCAGCGGCGGTGTCTACTTGGAGCGGATGGTTTCTTCAATTGACCGTTGAAACGGAAAATTAGGGTACTTGGTTCCTCTAATTTTTGAAGATCCGGACGTTAACTGCGCCAGTTTCGTTTGTGTTCAAATGAAACGAGTTTTTAAAAGATTTTTTGTTTTCCCTGGATCTTTATTTTAAACCAGCGGAAATAATGACAATTATAAAACACAAGAATATAAATGCTCATTAGAGCTTAGATGTAAACTTAACTATGAACTGATCAAAACTTAATGAATCTACTGTCTAAAACTCTTTATATATGATTCTCTTATCTAAATAAAATATTACTAAGCAGTTCCCACGAGAAAAGTAATACAATATTATCTGCATGATAAGCAATTCTCATGAGAAAGTTAATACTGCATTCTAAGCAGTTCCCACGATAGATAATACTTTATTCTTATCTTGAAATGTAATATGATATTATCTGCTTACTGATAGTAAGCAGTATTTCTACGTAACTTAAATTCATTATAAACCTTCCGATTATTTTTTTGTTAAATATTTTGAAAAATTGATATCAATTAACACCAAAATTAAATTATTATGATTTTATATACGTAGTTATTAAAGTTGATGATAAAGATTGATTTCTTATCAGTTAACACCAAGCTTAATTAAGATGATTCTAAATATATAGTTTTTAAAGTTGTTTTCATTAATTATTGTTATTCTTGTCATATTTATAAGTTAAGTGAAAGTATTTATTATGGTTAATAAATGCATTAATATTGTTGCAATTAACATTAAACATAAAATTATTCAAATTTACCATTATCATATTGTGATGATATTTTTCAGTATGTAGGTGATTTTAAAACCGAATAAAAACTATAAAGTTATGCTGACAATTCCACTCAAGTAGTATAACAAGGCCGATTCTGGGACAATTTCTTATGGGATTTTACTGCTGTGGTTTTAAACTATTTTACTTCCGGTCTAAGGCATGTAGTCTTATCTAACTTTGCGGTTTTACATCCGGTCGAGCCACGTGTGTTTTGGCGGCCATATTTGTTTACGTATGACGTCACTTCCGGCAGCCATATTTGTTTACATTTACGGCCATATTTGATTTTGGCGCCAGAATTTTGGAATGAGCTAATGTCATCTATTTCAAGTGTCGATAATACAGAGGTCTGTAATCTGTTAGGTATGCAACCAGCAAAACATTATTTTTTTTATTCAATGCAGGCTCTGGGATTTGAACGCAGGTCCGCTGATTGAAAGCTCAATCCTGATACCACTAGTCCACCGAGTTATATCGGAAGCATAGCATTGGAAACAGCATATATGTGTTAATCTGATATTTTATGCTAAAGTTTTGTTTGAAAATGTAAATGCGCAGAAAGAATTCGGTTAATTAAACATGAATGATAGAGGATGGTTAGAGGATTAGAAAATTAATTTGATAATAAATAGAACATTAAAATAACTTTTATTACATTTATTGTATACAATGCATCGAAATTGTTCATATAATAAAATACATGCAGGAAAACAATAGTTTATAATGTTTTTTTTATTTCACCCACCGCTACATCATAAATCAAATCTTGGATTTTTAAAACTTTATTTCGGACATCCATCACACTAAATCAAACTCTACTACAGCACGTGCTATTATTTCATCAAGCGGATCGTCCACTACCATCTACTGAAGTGGTTGATATCCCCATGGTAAAGTATCTGTGGTGTTCAGCAACAACTGCCTCTTATCATCAGCTGAACTCAAGGCTACCTTAGTCTGCCTAATGGAGTATAACTCATGATTAAAATTACGTATGCAGTTTTGATCCCTATACAGTTCCATGCCTGTTCTTAAGCACTGTATATAGTCATCAAAGGTGATAGTCTGCTTCACTACGTATCCTTTGACTCCTTTAACCTTTTTGGTAGCGTCCTTGCCCTCTACACGATCAGCGTACATTTTAGATCTCAGTCCTACGAATTCGGTCATGACCTTACCATTGTTTTCATCTTTCATAATACCCAGGATCTTTTTGTTTACTAAAGGAATACGATAACGATTGTCTGGGGAGTAGTCACTTGTATCGAAGAGATGAATGTCCTGTTTCATATCTGCATAAATGTCTTCACACATGATGTGACATATTAAACTATCCGTGTCCGTGTACAACACTTTACATCCAGGTCCATATTTAGGATGTAAATAGTCGTACAAGAACTCGTATAATTTAGTTTTAGACATGTCCAAGACACTCATCCCCACATACACCGGCTTGTTCATGGTCACTTCAGTCTTGTTTAGTTCTATCAACACTAAACTGTCCTCAGGGTCGCCGACGAGAATAGTAAAACTATGGAAGTTGGGGGCAGCGATTTTCACCTTGGCGCTGTATCTACCGTCCCATTTCGATACAAGTTTCACCACTTTTCGTTTTCTAACATCTTCCATAGTCTTTCCTGTAACAACAACCCCTCAGTTACATGTTTACTAAAGAATCTTGAAACTCACCGAAAGCCGAGTTGTTCATCAGTTTATAAAAGTTCTTTTCAAACTCATTTCTAGCCTTCTTCCTCATCTCTGTATTTAACTCTATGTAGGGCTTCATCCAAGCCGACTGGTTGAACTCGAGGATCCTGTGAACCTTAGTGAGCTTCAAACCATACCGTAGAGCCTGCTTTAAAGCCCTATAGTGAATGACATAACGCTCCTTGTTGTACAGGGTAGCCATTAATTTCTTTTGTTTGGACTCGGGAGCTGTGGTGTGAAGGGGTAGCAGAGGCAAATCTTTGTGCTGGAAGTGAAGGTGTGAGGGGTACTCGACGTCAATCTCCAGCAGGTATCCTTTAGGCGAATCATCAACCATCTGCATGATGTATGACTCGATTTGAGCTACTGAGGGAACTTCATTTACCCATTTGAAACCCCCAGTAGGTAGACATTGACTCATGGCCCACCCATACAAGTTGTTTACGTCATAGTACATGAGGTATGAGGAAGGCTGCCTGGGATCGTAGCCGGGTATGTATTTATTGTTAGCCTTCGCGTACCTGAAAAAGAAAGATTTCAAATTATAAAAAAAAAAGTACTGCACTGACTCAAATCACCTCGAATGCCTCGTTCAACAAACAGCAGCTGATCTATGTTCGTTATAAGTTCCAGATCAACCTTTGTGTATTTCAACATAGCATCCCAGGTGAGGCCCGGAGCGCTGACGTAGTGGACCGCATCCAAACCATAAGTTTTTAAGCTGGTGTCTCGGAAGTTTTCAAAGACATCTGCCAAGAGTAAGACATCCATTTTCATGTAGAGGTCTGCATATTCACCAAGAGTCTGACAGTTGAACTTCTGCCATATCCGTTGCGCATGCACATAGTCATCATCAGTTATGCCTTCCCCTTTTAGTTTAGAGAAGAAGTGTTTCTTAACAGGTAGCTGAGGCTCATCAAGCCTTACCCATGAGTCGAGGTACTCGTAGGGGAACACACCTTTTCTGGTTAAGAGCTGGAATTTTTGATCGTCTAAATCCGGAAACTGTTCTCGAACAATCTTTAACTCCTCTAGATAAGATGTAAGTTTATCGAGGGAGGATGCCATGAACCTGAATGAGTCAATAAACCTGAACTTGATCTCACTGTCTTGGATAGATTTTGTAAAAGAGATGTACTTGGTTTTATTAATGGGGAGTAATGAGATCGCTCCCTCAATTCCCAAAGCCAGATCTTTTATGATAAAGGAGGCATCGTATCCACTCAAATTGTAGAACACTATAGGTATGATCTTCTTGTCTTGGTAATTAATATTACAGCTTTGATGTGAAGCTGCTCTGAATTTCCCTATAATGAAAAGGTTTTAAGAAAAAGTTTAGCTTAGTAAGTTTTCCAACTTACCGGTTAAGTGACAGTGATCCCGGACCTTAATATCGGTAGCATCGAATAACTCAGAGCATATATGGCAAGTTGTAGCAGCTCTAAAATCCTGCTCCTCCTGATAACTTAGCTGTAATGGCTGGGCTGCCCAATGAACAGGCTCTACATCTTTAACAATTTGTTTCAATTCTTCCACAAACCACTTACGACAATCAGCCCCTCGATTACTCTTATATTTGCTTAGTGAGGAATCAAAGGAGCAGTGGAAGTAGTACCCTACTGAGAAGGCCTCGTGTTCTTGGTAAAGCTGACTGCTCTTCCCCTTCTGTTTCTTTATTGGCTTTAGGAGAGCCTCGAAGTCTGCATAAATTATGAATGGAACTCTCAGAGCATGACTAATGTTTTTAAATTTCACAACATTCTCCTCCTTCCTAGGCATCTGGACCCGACACTCATTGATCTCCCAACAATCAATCTCATGTGTCTTCAATCTTTCCTCAGAATAAAAGTAATAGAGACACCTCTCTCACACCCACACCTTATGTTGCTTATTGGAAGCTTGTTTGGACACTAGACGGCTCAAGTTTTTTATCCAACACCAATGATATTTGATGTCTTCATCAGCTTCCTCATCATAGGTGTTCTGGATAATGAGGAGGTTAACATGATGATCAAGCTTGTCCTTGGTGAGACGGGCCGGCACCACTTTTAATCCCTTTCCTTAAAGAAAATTAAAATTATTACATGATACACTACACAATATAAAATATCATTTACCTGACCGTTCCAGCATGAACGCATTCACTGATACAGCGTTCAGTTTCTCAAACTTCTTGATCTGGTCAACTGTCATGGGAAACCGGAGACCATCAAGATTCAACATCACTGAATAGTGGGGATAGGAAGATACTCTACAAGGCTTGAGACTTTCTGCAGGATATAATGCAGACATCACAGACCAGGCAAAACATGCTTCATCATCATTCTTAACGTTGATGCATGCGTGCTTCCTAGCTATTCTAGGCGGTAAAGGGATGTATGAGGATCCCATCCCGATTCCCGTTCCTGAAAGTCTTCTAGTTGAACAACCAAGTTATCTTGAACCTGCTCGAACCGCCACTCTTTCAAATCTGTATCTCCATCAATAACAGCATTTTTGTTTGGAAGTGTTTTATCTCTTCTATTGAACCCTCGGGTGAGTCTTTTTCAAAGAGGCCGCAGAATACAGTATTTACCTTAATTTGTATATGATCCTTGAGAGCATTCTTTATTTTAATAGCAAACATGAAGAATGCATCCTCGAGAAATGTAAGAGGATCCGTATGTTTTAAATTTATGATCACCCCGGTTCGAATTCTGCCTTGGAAAGCTGATTTAACTTCCTCCCAACGAAGGCGATGACTTCGAAGTTGTTTGGTTTGATGACTTCCTCCCTGAACTCGACGCTTTGCCTTTAGCAAAACCTTAAACCCTATAAATAAAAGCGTACAAAGAAAATTATTCAACTAGAAAAATGTCTCTAAAAATAATTTGAAAAAGGAAAACCTTCAAAAATCTATACAAACATAATTTCCTTGGGAAATGGGAAAACGGGATAATAAAAAGTTTATTAAAAATAATCAAGAAAAAAAATCAATTTAAAATGTATATCGGAAAGTTTACCTAAATAATTAGGTAAACAACTGGATAATTTATAATCGTAATACATTATCTACTAAATAAGTTTAAAACTTTAAAGATAGATGATTTAGATAGTAGATTTTCGTTTGATGGATCTGGAAAGGTGTTGGGACATGCATACTACCCAACAATCGGTTACTCTGAAATCCATATAGACTCTGATGAAAAATGGTATTCGGGTGATGATGGTAAGCCACCTGACGGACAATATAGTTTGTTAAATACACTGCTACATGAAATAGGGCATTCTTTGGGATTAAGACATTCTTCAAACAAACACGCTATAAGGTTTGCTTACGCTGACAGCATGCGTAAAGATCTACACAGAGATGATATTGCAGGGATTCAGAAAATTTATGGAATGCCTGCAAATGGTAGTACATCTTCAACAACAACAGCACCAATCCCAACTGTGTTGCAACCACCAAATCTGTGTGATGTTAAAATTGAACACTTATTAATTCTACGCAACAAACTTTATATGTTTAATAAACAATGGTTTTGGATAGCCTCCCTAGACGGAAATAATGTTGAACATCCTAAACATTTGCGCGATTGGTTACTTTTCCTACCAACCTCTTTTCAAAGAATTGCTGCTGTTTACCAAAAACCTAATACAGGTATCGTATTATTTGCATCTGGAGTTGTATATATGCTATTCAATTTCCAAGCCTTTCGTTGGTTCCTAACTATCCCAAATACCATACACATTTAGGTATACCACAGAAAACGAAAACCACAGGAGCACTCAAACGAAAATGATAGTTCAAATTAGATATATGCATGTTTTTATCACCTAACTAATAAGCGCGGGAAAGAGCATAGTGTCATGGAAGTCCATTCTCTTATCATTCTGAATATACATTTATCAGTTCTTGCGGTTTTATGTTTACTATTTTCTTCATTCTTTGAAAATAAAACAATCATGGCATAAAATTAATTTATTCTTGAAAAATCAAAAACAAATTATAAAAATGTCTTTATTGATCCAGATAAAAACTTATTTATTATTACATCTTATAAGTAACATGATAAACTTACTAGGCGATTTACAATACATTTCTCTATATTTAATTTAAGACAATAAGCGATTGTGTTTGGTGTAAAAGGATTTACAGCTTCTACTTCTAACTTCAAGTTGCAAGAGGGGTTGTAAATCAAATTGTAAAACGTAATTTAAGTTTTTAAGATAATCATATAAAATTTGTAAAACAGAGTAGTATACGAAGTACACAACATAATGTCTATAGCATAGAACAGAAAAGAAAACTCTTTCAAATGATGAATTAATGGATGTAGACGAAGTTTTTATTGTATGTAACAGGGATATGAAATAAAAAAAATAATACACATTAAACAGACTTTTATTGATTAATTGTTTTACATAGTTACTATATAATATCAATAACAGAAACAGAACTAACTGAATTTGTTTGTCCAATGATTCGATATCAAAAACATAAAAAATGTAGCAAAGCGTCACGTATATCTTCTAACACTTTCTTTTTAAAGAAACACAGCACTATTAACATGCTGCATACCTTTTGGTTATTTACATTTAAAAACTATTTAATATAAACTTCACGTTTTCAAGATCATCTCCTCTAGCCTACATCTGTGCTGCACTATGTATAATGTTTTTATAATAGTTGTATTCTTTTAATATTCGGCGTTATCTTCATAATCAATATATGCATCACCCTCATTCGTTTGATATCGTGAAAGTCATATACGCCATAGCTAATTAGTTTCGATATAACATCTCTAAGTTGCTCCATAATGTCTTTATTTGCACAATTAACGTTAAATAAGGATAAATCTTTTTTTACAGTTCTGCTGAGTATCCCAGAACATTCGTTTAGTTCAAAGAAATTTTTAATATTCATAAAATACAACATACCATTTGTATATCTAAATACTAAATTAACCGATGTTGGCATTTCAGGAAACAAGAACTATCATTTTCGTTTGAGTGCTCCTGTGGTTTTCGTTTTCTGTGGTATACCTAAATGTGTATGGTATTTGGGATAGTTAGGAACCAACGAAAGGCTTGGAAATTGAATAGCATATATACAACTCCAGATGCAAATAATACGATATCTGTATTAGGTTTTAAGACCCTACATCACGCTTAGCGCGTTGGGCATTACTTTTAGGCGAATATAATTTTGAAGTAATTCATAGGCCAGGTAGACTACACGGGAACGTAGACGCATTAAGTCGCATGTTTCCCGAGCCCGATCAGTCTTTAAATGTTCATTCCTTAACGTTTGAAGACTTTACCGAAATTGTTAGACTTAACGTAATTAATACAGAAAATGTTAAAATTATAAAAGGAGATTTATTTACATGTCCAGAACACTATGCTTTGGCTCATTGTGTTTCACAGGACCTTGCCATGGGAAAAGGCATTGCAGTTGAATTTAAGCAACGTTTTGGTTCACTTTCTGACTTAAAATCACAAAATAAACAAATTGGTGAAATAGCTACTTTACAATTACCTGATCGTAATGTTTATTATTTAATTACTAAAACTCGATACTTTGATAAACCTACTTATAAAATTATTTGGCATATTTTACATAAGTTAAAACACTTAATGCTTAGTAATAAGGATAAATTTTTAGCTATCCCAAAATTAGCTTGCGGCCAAGATAAATTGAAATGGAAATTTGTTTACGAAATTATTAAATATGTTTTTCATGACACTTTAATTCAAGTGCTAATTTATGATTTCGACCCAGTTCTTCCTCAAATTAATTTTATCAATCCATCAGAACCAGAATCAGTTCCGGTATGGGACAGACAGGAACTTAAAATTGCTCAAAGTACTGACTCTTTTTGTAAGAATATCCTTTTGCAATTGCAAAATGAAGAGGAAATAAATTACTATTTAGATAAGGAAGGTTTGCTTTATAAAATAGATGGTAATCAAGATACCTTAGTTATTCCTAAATCTCATGTTTCCAAAACAATTCATGATTTTCATGATTGTCCTCTGTACGGACATCAAGGTCAAATCAAAACCCTTCAGATAATTAAAACTAGATGTTATTGGCCAAATATGAAAACTGATATCATTAATTATGTTGCTCAATGTCACTCTTGTAATCAACGGAAAACATCGCCACATTTGAAATCGGCACCTTTACAAAATTTCCCCGAAATTGGGCGACCTTTTGAACGTTGTTCTATGGACATTACAGGTCCTTTTGTAACTTCCTATAAAGGAAATAAATATCTATTAACTTTCATCGATCATTTTAGTAAATATATTGAATTAATGCCATTGCCAGATCAAAAGGCTGAAACAGTAGCTAAAGCTCTTTTCACTCAGGTTATAGCTAGGCATGGTACCATGAAGCAACTAATTTCAGATCAAGGTACCAACTTTTTATCGAAATTAATGAAAGAACTTTTAAAATTTTTACATATTGACAAACATCAAACTACGGCGTATCACGCTATGTCTAACGGCAGTAGCGAACGCATTAATCGTGTAATCAAAGATTTTCTAAGCCATTACATTAGCAAAAGTCAACAGGACTGGGATGACTGGATCCCATATATCCAAATGGCGCATAATATGCGTAAACATACTAGTACTTCTTTTTCTCCTTACTTATTGTTACATGGTCGTGAACCAAACTTACCGTTAGATGATATTCTTAAACCTCGTACCATCAAATACAATTACAGTGATAATTATGTATCGGAGTTACAAGCCCGACCAAACATTGTTTTTCAACAAGCACGTGAAAACATGCAAATTAGCGCCGGAAGAAGAGCTCATTATTATAATAAAAAGACGAAAGAGGTAAATTTTCAAGTTGGTGATTTAGTTTATTTATATGATCCATCCACTAAGGAAGGAACTTCAAAAAAGCTAGCTAAACCTTGGCTAGGACCGTTTCAAATTATTGAACAAAAAGGTCCAGTAAACTTTAAGATAAAAGATTTAAATAAACCTACTAAACTAAGTGTCGTACACGCAAATAGGTTAAAACCTTGTAAAGGATTCAAAACAGAACAAGCAGAGGAAGCTCAACCAAATGACTTAGGTGATAAGTTTTTTTCAGTAGATAATAAGCTTAACGAGGAAGAACTCTTCAACGACCCAAGCCCAGAAGAGGTAAGTTTACACATTTTACAAGGGCTGGATCAGCAGTGCTTGAATCAACCTGTGAGGAGACCACGTACTCCAGTAGTCAAGTCCCCTTCTACCTTCCCATCACTGACATACTTGTCAAATATACTTATATAGTATAGGTTATATACATACTTTTTTTTTTGGGAATTTTACGCTTTTGGGTATATTGTACTGTTCGTTTATTGCTTTTTATTCAAGGATCAACATATGTCCTTGCATTGTATTTACTAGTAGACTTATACTGCTTAGGCAATAAGTGTAATTTGTTTTTATCTCTTAGATTAACCACGATGTGGTGCGTCGTCTTCTTACCGCTGACAATTATGTGCGCACTTTTTAATCCAGTGTTGGTGTTAATCGCGTATGACTGCCAAAATCGTCATAACAACCTGACCGTCGTTTCCATCCGGGATGTTCAGCCATGTCCAGATGTAAAGTCAGAATATCAGGAAGATGAAGAAGAGGCAGAATACACGTACACGTTATTCAACGCAATGAATTCAAACTGCAAGAAGTGTACGCTTGTTTAATAGAAGAAACCCGTTTAGTTCGTCATTGTGGTATGCATAGTCACTCATCGCCTGTAGCAGGAGGATTCTCCACCTCTCTAGTGCCTATTGGCAAAGAAGCATGCAGAAACATGCACAGATTTCAGTCGTTACGTCTTTATAATCAATTTTTGGGCAAACTTATTTTAAATGGGACTACTTCAGCAGCGATAACGGTCATAGGTCATGTAACAGACAATGCAAAATGTAAAGGCTCTACATATACCGAAAACGGTCACACATGGGAAGATGTAGTAGTTGTAGCTGCATTAAAAATTCATCTTCGAAACTACAGAGCTGCACTTCAGTTGGAAGATAATCAAATCAATTTATTAAATGGAATCACCTGTGAATATCTTAAGGGATATTGCGTAGATTCAACATATGGTGAGACAGTTTGGGATTTGGATATAGACACAAATTGTGATGCAACGTTAACCGCCTTATATAAAGGGCCCGCCGAATTGGTAACCAGTAAGTCATCTATGATGCAACCCGTTTTAGTCATAGAACAAAACGAAAAAATTTTTGCTCTGTCGTTATTAAAGAAAACGTTTTTATGTGGAATTGAAATCTGGCAATCAGAACATCCACGTATTTTAATCATGCAACAAGGAAATTATACTTCACTAAGTCCGCAGATGCCGGTACTTGCTGCAAATACAGATCTGACCTATTATATTAATAGTAAATTGTTGTATGTTGAGCAAGCTTATAAACGTGCAATTCATAAAGTATACGTCGATACAGTCCATCGTCGTTGCCTGACTCACAGGGAAATTTTACAAAATAGATTGTTGTTAGCACCTTTATCACCTCATGCTCTAGGAGCAGTGATACAGCACAAAATGGGTTATATTGGACGAGTGTTAGGCGAAGCAATTTATATTATGCAGTGTACCCCTGTTCTGGTACAAATTCGAAAAACCGATAGCTGCTATCAAGAATTACCAATAGTAGTCAACAATCGATCTAAATTCATGGCACCAATAACTCATATGATTCAAAATTACGCCAGTCAAATTGAATGCAGTGGGCTTACACCACCGTTATACTACATAGAGGGCAAGTGGATAGCTTTACATCCATCACCCTTAGAAACTTCTGCCCCACAGCAGTTGGCCGTGGAAGCAGAACATAAATTAGAATTTAATCCCATTCAGCCAATTGGGCTACATGGTTTGTACACTCAAGACGATCTTTCAAAGCTACATAGAACTTTAACTTTTGGCACACGCCAAAGCCGTAGAAAATTTATTAACTATGAAGTTAGCTGGATATCAACCTGATAACCAAGGATTATCCTTTACTCATATTTTCGATGAAGCGGAATTCCAGAAATTAGCTCATAACACTTTACAGTTTATTTGGGGATGGTTTACGGATATGGGAATTTTCATGAGTGGACTCAGGCTTTTATGTCATACTCCGAGCTATTAAATACATCTTAGGAGTCATTTTAAATGGATTCGCCATTTATCAAGCACTAGGCTGCGGTATACAACTCCTAGCCAGTGTCTGGAACACTCTTACGATGCTGCTAGTTCAACATCATCATCGCCGACAACATCCTACTGATGAGGAAGCCAATCGTCCTTCCGCACCTAGGGCAGAACTAGAATCTGCCGAACCTGTTATCTCTAATCAACCCGGAGCACATTCCGTGCTTCCGGTAGCAACATCTTCAGCCATGCCCATTTATCCAAATATCGCGCAATACCAAGTTTAAACCTTATATATTGTCCATCCTTTTAATTATTCCTACGTTTGCTTTTATTTTATTTCATTGTTACCTCAACAAGACATTATTTTCTTTTATGGAATTTTATTTCTACCTCCATAATATCCTTAATGGAGTTTCCACAACTATCGACCACCACCACATTGGACAAGTTCAACTGGATCATCTGGACCAGGGAGCAACTGTGCAACAGTTAGTGCACTTAAATCAAGTGATGTGCGCGTAAATTTCAGTGAATTTAAGGTCATTTTCCGTTAATACTTAGTGTCGACGCAGCGGTAAGACGAGCACTACCTAACATAATATTACTGGTTAAATCGGTATTTTTCATTCATCTATTGGATTCAGGTAAGAGTTAGTTACTCCTCATACCCGAAAAGGGATATCATGCAGTCAGCAAAGTTCCTTCTGAATTTGCTTTTGACAACGAATCTTTTGAATTTTTTTTTACTTTTGTATCTTATCCTGGATCCAATCTCGACAAGTTAGCTTCATATAGCACAGTCGGTGCTCATATAGTGTCAGGTAGAGTAGTACTTAGGTTCAGTCGGAACCATTATTAGTTAAGGCACAATCTTATTGTTTTAATAGCACAGTCGGTGCTCATATACTGTTATGTAGATTATTACTTAGGTTCAGTCGGAACCACTATTAGTTAATGCATAAGTAGATGACATACATATATACTTTCATTTTTCTTGCTTATTGTTTTACTAGCACAGTTGGTGCTTATATATTAGTCGTAGAATTAAGGTTGGTCATTTTATTATTTTATGTATTCACTTTTATTTCAAACTTCGAACTGGTGTCCATAGGTTCAGTTGGAACCAATATCAAAAGGCAGCCATGTCCATAAGAACATGCCTTCTTTTAGAAACATGGGGGTAGTGTAACAACCCGCCGATAATCATTTATTAATTATCGTATTCAAATATTAGGACACCAGGTATATTTAATTAAATTGGTTAACTTTTTATTATTTCATAAATTACTTTTATAAAAAGGATGTATAGCTGACTCGGTGTTTCACAGGAATTATATCTTTTGAACTTAAACTTCAGACAGGAAACACTAAGCTGCCTCAACTTAATTTAATCATATGTGAGATTGTCAAGTGGGAATTTCACACGAAACGCAATAAGTTGAGTTATCATGAGACAGGAAATGGTCTTGCAAGTTTCACTCAGCAGTTTGATAAACAAAATAATGTTCATGTGCAGTTTTGCTAGCTGGCAGAAATGCTGGAAAAATACGAGCGTTTTTTAAAACCTCAGCTTTTTGTCGAGCTGTTCGAAAAGCTTGACTTAGAGAGCAGTTCCCGGGTAGATCTTCAACAAGACGGTTTTGGCACTAAATTAGCTCCAACAAAGAGAGCAATCATTCGGGACTCATTTTTATAATTGTGAACTTAAAAATTAACTAAGAAAATTTGTATCAAAATTATTCAAGTTATAAATATTTTAAAATTAATAATAAGAATAACGTGTATTCTAAAAACGGGCTATTAATTCAAGAACATATTAATCAAAGTGAAATTAACAAGGTTCAGACGGAAAATTGGATTATTTATTACATACGCAAAGAGTAAGAAACTTGCACCATCATATCTTGTATTTGCTTTAAGGCTTGAAGTTGTATTAAATATAAAATTTACTTTAATGTAAAAGAATTCACATGGAGGTTATTTAAAATCATCAAATTGGAGAAATGTCATAGACCTCCGTTATTAACTAAGAACGAATTTAAATGTTTTGTTGATTATACTTTCATTTCCATTTTTATATAATTTTTTAATATATTGGTTAATTTCTTTAAAACTGTAGTATCATTGTGTCTTAAACCCCAACATTCCCCCATTAACACAAGGGCGGAATGTTATAAAAGGTTGAATTCGTGTTATTTATTATCGATTTTAAAGAGGAGAAACTTTTTGTAAAGGGTAAGATCTTTATCTTTTATTGAAATACGGTCCCGCGTTCTTACCTGCATCATATTTAATTGTTTGTAAATTATAATGAGTTAACCTTTACGTTTGGGTGTATACAGACACGCTGGTGCGTGTTGATTCGGGGTCTGACCTGTCTGAGCTCGGATATTTCCTATCGTATATAAAGGGTGAGAGTAATATTGCATTATTTAGTTTTGCAGCAGGTATCCGAGATCGTTGTTATTTGCATTTGATCTGGGTCCTGAATAGTCTCAGTTGGGTAAATTTAAGCTATTTTTAATGGAGAATTAAACATTGTGTGTGTTATACAGAATACGTGCCCTTCATTGGTTAAATTATTTGCGTATAATTACAGTTACATATGTGATAGAAATTATCTTATAGTGGCTTGAATGATGTTTTAATCAGTGTCTAAAATATGCAGTTTTCTGAATTAATTTAATAGTGTTTATAAAAATATTCCTACCTGGGGGTAAGTCTATTATTAGTATTTTAATAAGAAGTACATAGAGAAAGGGAGTGAATTTTATTCGAAATTTTGTTAAATGTTACGTTTTAATGGTAATATATGGGAAAAATGCGGGTCCTTCTACCTGTTGACTGTTAAGGTACATTAAAGTGGGATTATGTTCGAATGTTCTCAGGATTTTTTTAATTCGTTATTAATAAAATGTTCTACCAATAATAATAATAATTTATTAGGTAATTACTTTTATCAATAAAATTCCATAGTTACTAAGTCGACTCATGTCATGTAACAGCGTGAAGTTAGCAACGTTGCCGCGCGCTTGGTTGGATCGCGGAAGATCTTACTCGCGAGCGCGAGTCTGGCCGCGGATGACCTTGAAATGCAAAACGGACCTCCATAAGAAATAACATGGGATTTTGCGCTAGAACTCTTGTTGCCTAACTACTATTTTTAATAAACTTTTTATTATCCCGTTTTCCAATTTCCCAAGGAAATTATGTTTGTATAGATTTTTGAAGGTTTTCCTTTTTCAAATTATTTTTAGAGACATTTTTCTAGTTGAATAATTTTCTTTGTACGCTTTTATTTATAGGGTTTAAGGTTTTGCTAAAGGCAAAGCGTCGAGTTCAGGGAGGAAGTCATCAAACCAAACAACTTCGAAGTCATCGCCTTCGTTGGGAGGAAGTTAAATCAGCTTTCCAAGGCAGAATTCGAACCGGGGTGATCATAAATTTAAAACATACGGATCCTCTTACATTTCTCGAGGATGCATTCTTCATGTTTGCTATTAAAATAAAGAATGCTCTCAAGGATCATATACAAATTAAGGTAAATACTGTATTCTGCGGCCTCTTTGAAAAAGACTCACCCGAGGGTTCAATAGAAGAGATAAAACACTTCCAAACAAAAATGCTGTTATTGATGGAGATACAGATTTGAAAGAGTGGCGGTTCGAGCAGGTTCAAGATAACTTGGTTGTTCAACTAGAAGACTTTCAGGAACGGGAATCGAGATGGGCTCTTAAATCTATAATTAATCTGGCCGTAAATATAAACAGGTAATTATACTTTATACTAAATCTAAAAATTATTTTCACTTTTTTTAACGTTTTACAGATATGAGCCGATCCAGGGATCCTCATACATCCCTTTACCGCCTAGAATAGCTAGGAAGCACGCATGCATCAACGTTAAGAATGATGATGAGGCATGTTTTGCCTGGTCTGTGATGTCTGCATTATATCCTCCTGCAGAAAGTCTCAAGCCATGTAGAGTATCTTCCTATCCCCACTATTCAGTGATGTTGAATCTTGATGGTCTCCGGTTTCCCATGACAGTTGACCAGATCAAGAAGTTTGAGAAACTGAACGCTGTATCAGTGAATGCGTTCATGCTGGAACGGTCAGGTAAATGATATTCTATATTGTGTAGTGTATCATGTAATAATTTTAATTTTCTTTAAAGAAAGGGATTAAAAGTGGTGCCGGCCCGCCTCACCAAGGACAAGCTTGATCATCATGTTAACCTCCTCATTATCCAGAACACCTATGATGAGGAAGCTGATGAAGACATCAAATATCATTGGTGTTGGATAAAAAACTTGAGCCGTCTAGTGTCCAAACAAGCTTCCAATAAGCAACATAAGGTGTGGGTGTGTGAGAGGTGTCTCTATTACTTTTATTCTGAGGAAAGATTGAAGACACATGAGATTGATTGTTGGGAGATCAATGAGTGTCGGGTCCAGATGCCTAGGAAGGAGGAGAATGTTGTGAAATTTAAAAACATTAGTCATGCTCTGAGAGTTCCATTCATAATTTATGCAGACTTCGAGGCTCTCCTAAAGCCAATAAAGAAACAGAAGGGGAAGAGCAGTCAGCTTTACCAAGAACATGAGGCCTTCTCAGTAGGGTACTACTTCCACTGCTCCTTTGATTCCTCACTAAGCAAATATAAGAGTAATCGAGGGGCTGATTGTCGTAAGTGGTTTGTGGAAGAATTGAAACAAATTGTTAAAGATGTAGAGCCTGTTCATTGGGCAGCCCAGCCATTACAGCTAAGTTATCAGGAGGAGCAGGATTTTAGAGCTGCTACAACTTGCCATATATGCTCTGAGTTAGTCGATGCTACCGATATTAAGGTCCGGGATCACTGTCACTTAACCGGTAAGTTGGAAAACTTACTAAGCTAAACTTTTTCTTAAAACCTTTTCATTATAGGGAAATTCAGAGCAGCTTCACATCAAAGCTGTAATATTAATTACCAAGACAAGAAGATCATACCTATAGTGTTCCACAATTTGAGTGGATACGATGCCTCCTTTATCATAAAAGATCTGGCTTTGGGAATCGAGGGAGCGATCTCATTACTCCCCATTAATAAAACCAAGTACATCTCTTTTACAAAATCTATCCAAGACAGTGAGATCAAGTTCAGGTTTATTGACTCATTCAGGTTCATGGCATCCTCCCTCGATAAACTTACATCTTATCTAGAGGAGTTAAAGATTGTTCGAGAACAGTTTCCGGATTTAGACGATCAAAAATTCCAGCTCTTAACCAGAAAAGGTGTGTTCCCCTACGAGTACCTCGACTCATGGGTAAGGCTTGATGAGCCTCAGCTACCTGCTAAGAAGCACTTCTTCTCTAAACTAAAAGGGGAAGGCATAACTGATGATGACTATGTGCATGCGCAACGGATATGGCAGAAGTTCAACTGTCAGACTCTTGGTGAATATGCAGACCTCTACATGAAAATGGATGTCTTACTCTTGGCAGATGTCTTTGAAAACTTCCGAGACACCAGCTTAAAAACTTATGGTTTGGATGCGGTCCACTACGTCAGCGCTCCGGGCCTCACCTGGGATGCTATGTTGAAATACACAAAGGTTGATCTGGAACTTATAACGAACATAGATCAGCTGCTGTTTGTTGAACGAGGCATTCGAGGTGATTTGAGTCAGTGCAGTAATAGGTAGGTTACCAATCATTACATACAAACTTTTTTTTTTATAATTTGAAATCTTTCTTTTTCAGGTACGCGAAGGCTAACAATAAATACATACCCGGCTACGATCCCAGGCAGCCTTCCTCATACCTCATGTACTATGACGTAAACAACTTGTATGGGTGGGCCATGAGTCAATGTCTACCTACTGGGGGTTTCAAATGGGTAAATGAAGTTCCCTCAGTAGCTCAAATCGAGTCATACATCATGCAGATGGTTGATGATTCGCCTAAAGGATACCTGCTGGAGATTGACGTCGAGTACCCCTCACACCTTCACTTCCAGCACAAAGATTTGCCTCTGCTACCCCTTCACACCACAGCTCCCGAGTCCAAACAAAAGAAATTAATGGCCACCCTGTACAACAAGGAGCGTTATGTCATTCACTATAGGGCTTTAAAGCAGGCTCTACGATATGGTTTGAAGCTCACTAAGGTTCACAGGATCCTCGAGTTCAACCAGTCGGCTTGGATGAAGCCCTACATAGAGTTAAATACAGAGATGAGGAAGAAGGCTAGAAATGAGTTTGAAAAGAACTTTTATAAACTGATGAACAACTCGGCTTTCGGTGAGTTTCAAGATTCTTTAGTAAACATGTAACTGAGGGGTTGTTGTTACAGGAAAGACTATGGAAGATGTTAGAAAACGAAAAGTGGTGAAACTTGTATCGAAATGGGACGGTAGATACAGCGCCAAGGTGAAAATCGCTGCCCCTAACTTCCATAGTTTTACTATTCTCGTCGGCGACCCTGAGGACAGTTTAGTGTTGATAGAACTAAACAAGACTGAAGTGACCATGAACAAGCCGGTGTATGTGGGGATGAGTGTCTTGGACATGTCTAAAACTAAATTATACGAGTTCTTGTACGACTATTTACATCCTAAATATGGACCTGGATGTAAAGTGTTGTACACGGACACGGATAGTTTAATATGTCACATCATGTGTGAAGACATTTATGCAGATATGAAACAGGACATTCATCTCTTCGATACAAGTGACTACTCCCCAGACAATCGTTATCGTATTGCTTTAGTAAACAAAAAGATCCTGGGTATTATGAAAGATGAAAACAATGGTAAGGTCATGACCGAATTCGTAGGACTGAGATCTAAAATGTACGCTGATCGTGTAGAGGGCAAGGACGCTACCAAAAAGGTTAAAGGAGTCAAAGGATACGTAGTGAAGCAGACTATCACCTTTGATGACTATATACAGTGCTTAAGAACAGGCATGGAACTGTATAGGGATCAAAACTGCATACGTAATATTAATCATGAGTTATACTCCATTAGGCAGACTAAGGTAGCCTTGAGTTCAGCTGATGATAAGAGGCAGTTGTTGCTGAACACCACAGATACTTTACCATGGGGATATCAACCACTTCAGTAGATGGTAGTGGACGATCCGCTTGATGAAATAATAGCACGTGCTGTAGTAGAGTTTGATTTAGTGTGATGGATGTCCGAAATAAAGTTTTAAAAATCCAAGATTTGATTTATGATGTAGCGGTGGGTGAAATAAAAAAAAACATTATAAACTATTGTTTTCCTGCATGTATTTTATTATATGAACAATTTCGATGCATTGTATACAATAAATGTAATAAAAGTTATTTTAATGTTCTATTTATTATCAAATTAATTTTCTAATCCTCTAACCATCCTCTATCATTCATGTTTAATTAACCGAATTCTTTCTGCGCATTTACATTTTCAAACAAAACTTTAGCATAAAATATCAGATTAACACATATATGCTGTTTCCAATGCTATCCTTCCGATATAACTCGGTGGACTAGTGGTATCAGGATTGAGCTTTCAATCAGCGGACCTGCGTTCAAATCCCAGAGCCTGCATTGAATAAAAAAAATAATGTTTTGCTGGTTGCATACCTAACAGATTACAGACCTCTGTATTATCGACACTTGAAATAGATGACATTAGCTCATTCCAAAATTCTGGCGCCAAAATCAAATATGGCCGTAAATGTAAACAAATATGGCTGCCGGAAGTGACGTAATACGTAAACAAATATGGCCGCCAAAACACACGTGGCTCGACCGGATGTAAAACCGCAAAGTTAGATAAGACTACATGCCTTAGACCGGAAGTAAAATAGTTTAAAACCACAGCAGTAAAATCCCATAAGAAATTGTCCCAGAATCGGCCTTGTTTTACTACTCACTCATATGTAAAAAACACCATCTGCTAATACAAAAATCGTAGTTTGCTATCGGCCAAATAGGAAGGAAAAGAAATGCAACTGGATAAAAGATCGATGATTTTACGTTACCATGGTAACGCTTGCATTTATTGTGTATTATATGACGTCGCGTCAGTTTGAAACTTTCAACTGTTAAAAGTAGATTTTATAGTTAAAAAGCGAGCATTCTTAAACAGTATGTTGAGGTTAGGAAATATCTGCGAAACAGAAATATGCAGTAAGCGAGATTGAAAATTCTAATCTTGAAAATACAAAAAAAATAATCATCCATTCCAATTTAATCCAACATCAACTACATAACGTTTTATTAACCTGTTTGTTTCTTGATATAGATAAATAAATAAATAAATAATCTACATCAATAATATGCGTCGTCTGTCAGCTGTAGGTGTCGGACGTATTTTAAATTTGTGTAAATATTTTAATCTGTTACTTTTCTATTATATCAAGTTGTAAAAAAATGTGAAACAGTGCAAAATTTGTTTTTTAAATTTTTATTCAACTTTATTGTGTCCAAGTATCTAACAATTTTTCTTTTTTTTCGCGATATCTTATTAAGATCCATAGAAAAATGGGAAAACGTATAAGTGAATTGAAAGTTAATGAATTAAAGACAGAACTTGGTAAAAGAAATATATCGGTTAAAGGCAATCAAAGTGAGCTAGTTAATAAATTAAAAAGTGAATTAAACTCGAGTTTATATGAATGGTAATATGAATATTGAAGAAAATCTCAACAATACTATAAAAAATAAGGTATAGTTAAAAATAAGATCTCGGGTCAGGAAAGTTCATCGCTACGATAAAGATACTATTTTATTTTTAAAAACCAAAATAAATAAATTGGAAGGTAAATTTCAATCATTAATTGAAATACTAAAATTAAATGAAATTGCTAATAAACCATCAGAACTAATCATCCATGATAATGTAAGTGTTAATGAAACGATAGAAAGTAATTGGTTCGAAAATTTTGAAAAATTAAACTCATTAAAAATTGAAATTGAAAGACTCATTTGTTCGCAAAATAAATTACATAATGAAATGAGTGAAATTAAACACGAATTAAAAAGACTGAAGTTTCTGAATATTAATGAAAAATTAAATGTGGAAAATAAACCTAAACTATTATTACTAGCGGACAGTCACGGGCGTGGATTAGCTAATAAATTGCAATTAAGTTTAGGAAGTGAATTTAACATTACTGGAATATTTAAACCAAATGCAACATTTGAAAATGTAATTACGGGAGTAGATAATACTTGTTCTAAACTCACTAAAGAAGATTATCTAATTATATTAGCCGGTAGTAATAATACCCCATATGGAAAGAAAATCCAGCCAGATTCGTTGCAGCGTCTTCGTATTATCACTAATACAAATGTTTTAATAATAACCGTGCCATATTGGAATGGTCGACCAGTTTTAAACAAATTTATACACGAAATAAATTTGCAATTATACAATGACCTAATTCTTCAAAACGCAAATTTTTCATTAATTGATATTAACCCACTAGTTAATAGAGGTGACTTTACGCATCATGGGCGTCATTTAAATTCGAATGGAAAGGACAAATTATGTAATAACATATCAGTATTATGAAATATAATATAAATACAAAGATTAGTTAAAGTTTCACAAGTTTTATTAATATCTTAACCTGACAATATTGTTTCGACACTTTGTGTCATTATCAAAGGTAGATAAGATTGATAAACAAACACGTTGCTAAGGATAAATACATACAGAAAATAGGTAACTAGATACAATACATAACAAAAACTAAATATCTAACACTTCTAATAAAGGAGAATTACTAAGCTCAGTTGTTCATTCATTAAAGGTACTGTGCGTTTATGTCTGTATATTTCAAAAGCTTCTAAAATGTCTAATTTGTGTTTGTTGTTGCAAAAATGTAAGAATTTAATGTTGTTTTGAGGTGTCATTGGGTGGTTCTGTTCCAAAATGTGTTTGGCATAATTTGATTTTTCTGGGTGTTTAAGTCTATAAGAGCGTGTTCTTTGTATCTTATGTCGAAATTTCTAAGTGTTTGTCCAATATAAACCGAGTTACAAAAAGAACAATTCAAACGGTAAATGCCGGATTTCATGATATCTTGTGTTTTGTCTTTAGCATTGAATAAAAATGAAAAGCTGTTGGTGTTAGTTTTATAGGTTATTTTGTAACTGGTGGTTTTTCTTATAATAGTTGCAATTTGTTCTGATATCTTGCCAAAGTATGGTATTGATATGTAGTTTGTGTCTTGTATTTGAGTGTCAATTGGAAATATTCTTTTGATAGCTAACCTATAATCTTTTTGTTGAATTAAAGTGTCAATCATGTTATGGTTATAATGGTTTGCATGTGCTAATCGTTTGATGATTGAAATTTCTTTATCAAAATGTGATCGTTTCATTGGAGTAGTTAAAGCTCGGTGTACTAAAGATCTATGAGCCGCTAGTTTATGCATTTTATGATGACATGATCCTTAGAAATAGTGACGTCTGTGCTTGTGGGTTTTCTGTATATGGAAAAATCAAATTCATTGTCTGTATTAATTGTAATAGTTAAATCCAAAAAATTAATAGCTCTATTTTGTTCTGTTTCTAGTGTAAACGTGATGTTTGTGTGAAGACTGTTAATAAGAATTAAAAATTCATTGATAACCTCAAAAGAACTGTCAAGACAAGCTAAAATATCATCAACGTAACGAAACCAAAAAATAATGTGTTTAGAAAGACCTAATTCAAATATTCGATCTTCCAAATTATCTATAAATATGTTAGCTAATAGAGGACTCAGAGAATTACCCATAGGTAAACCATCCTTCTGTAAGAATATTATATTATTAAAAGTGAAATAATTTTGACTGATACAAAGATCAAATAATTGAATTAACTCTAATCTTTTTACTAATTCTACATTACTATTAACTAGGAAATTATCTAACAAAGGAATACAGTCTTGTGGTGGAATCTTTGAAAACATGTTACAAATGTCAAAGCTTACATAAATAATATATCAGTATTAGTAAAAAATATTAAAGATTTTAATAAAACTGTTATAAGTGCATGGAATTGCAATTCAAACTTGATAACAATAAATACTAAAAATTCAGTGAACGCAAAAAATTCATATTGGGGTCATACTACTACTAATACTACTACGTCTCTCTATCCTCAACTACCATCGTCGGATGAAGAAATTTACAAAGTATATACTAAACTATCTGGAAGTCAATCGTTTTTACAAACTACTCGCCGAAACCACTAACAGGAACTACGGGAATTACAGCATATAATTTTAACCCAGGTAGCATAAACTATCACATGAATATTTACTATCAAAATGTTCGCGGTCTAAGAACAAAAACTCACGATTTCTATTTGAATGTTATGTGTACAGAACCAAAAATCATTTGTTTAACGGAAACCTGGTTGTGTGAAGGTATACAAAGTAATAAACTGTTTGATTCTAATTATTATAATGTGTATAGAAGCGATCGTGATATTTCTAATTCCCTAAAACAGAGAGGTGGTGGAACACTTGCAGCAATTCCTAAATTCTACGATTCTGAACAAATAGTTATTTTATCACACAATCTTCAGAGTACTAATATTCTTTGTGTTAAAGTCTCATCGCATTCGTATCATTTATATGTGATTGTAATTTTACATGCCCCCCGGTCAGAAAGCAGATGAATATGAAGAATTATTCGAGATAATAAGTAACCTATACTTTTTGTTGGATTCACATTTGTAGGTATTAGGTGATATGAACATTCCAGAACTTATTGACTTGATTTTCAAAATAATTTAAAATCGAAAAATTCAAAACTAATACAAAATTATATTAACTTTATGAATTTAATTAAAAAAAATTGTATATTGAATTCAGTTGGGCGTGTTTTGGATGTGGTCTTGGCTAATGTAAATTGTGTTGTCACAAGAGAAATGAATTTATTAACAAAAGAAGACGGGTTCATCCGGCTCAATCGATTGATGTTAATTTTTGCTTAAATAAGACTAACGAAATAGAGGTTAACAACATTTATATTTATAACTTTAAAAATGCTAATTTTAGATTAATGTATGATTTAATTAAAGAGGTGGATTGGTCTGTATTCACAGAGAAAAATGTATTTAAATTTCATCGACAATTGTGTGGTATTGTAAAACAAATTGGTCTTAAAAAAGTGACAGGGACAATTTGTGTAGAATTATAAAACAAGATTGTGTCATTTAGTTTGTCAAGATTTTTTAAATAATGTTTTCAATTTTTTGTAAGGATGTGTATAAACTCAAATATAACATTTTGTGGAAGTCAATAGTAATTTTGTAGAATCAAATGAATAGTTGTCTATAAGTTTTCATTACAAATTGTGCTACTTATTAAAACAGAATATGTAAATGTTGTTGCATACAATTTTATACAAAATTGTACAATTGTTGCGCTAGTTGTGCCACAATTACTTGTTCACATTTATACAAATTGTGCAATACTCTGGCACAAATATTCTATACAGAAGGTTAGGTATAACAAATAAAATATATATTTTTACATATATTAAAATATATGTAACTAATATGTATATAATTATACAATGTATAGTATATACAGGTATAACACTAAAATTTCCTTTTGCTGTCGCCTGTTTATGTATAAATCTCGAATTTACATTAATACCGACAATTACAAGTGGTGACATCTATAAGATGTCATCCATAAACTTTGCGTAACACAATAATTAGTAGCAAGCAGTTTGAACACTGGATTATGATTTCATTCATACAAAATATTATATTTTTCTAAACATTTTTTACAATTATACTTCAACATAATATGCTAGCTTATCCTCTACAACATTGTTCCAAAGAATGCAGAACTAAATCTGACTGTGTTAAATAATTGTCGTACGTTCCTGTTAGACAATTCATTGACGAAAACCTACACAACGCTGGACAATACGATTCTACAATTATAATATAAATCTCTCCAACAGCGTTTTGAACAATATTGTGCAAAGCTCTTATGAAGTATTTCTCTCTGTGTTGCATCGAACAAATGACGTTAACTATAAAGTTGAAATATTTTATAACATATTATATGACATATTTGAACAAACAGTACCACGAATTAAAAAACATAAAAATAAATACCATATTTGGTTCAATAAAGAAATTATTAAAACTATAAAACTTAAAGAAAAATATAGATTAAAATACCAAAAGACAAAAATTGAACAATACAATACCGAATATAAGAATTACAGAAGAAAAACTAAGCAACTTATCCAAACTTCGTATAACGCTTATGTTCAATCCGTACAGACACAATTACTTAATGAACCTAGCTCGTTATGGAATTATATAAAAAATAAAAAAGACAAAACAAACATACCTCACACCATGCATATTAATAACAAAAAACTTGAAGACAGTCAACACATTGTTAATGAATTTGCAAATTATTTTCAGTCTTTATCTACCATTTACTAATGATTCAAATAATACCACGAAATTTTCAAATAATACTATCATTAATATCACTGTAATCACTAAAGATGAAATCCTAAAAGGTATTAAATTATTAAAGAATACTAAATCGGTAGGACCGGATGGTATTCCGGTTTATGTGATAAAAGCTTGCTCCGAATTCTTTATTGAAGCCTTAATAGATATATTTAAATGTGCATTAGAAACCGGTTTATTTCCTTTGACCTGGTCTACGTCCAAAATCTGCCCAATTTACAAATCTGGAGACAGAACTTCAATTGAAATTATAGGCCGATATGTATCTTATCGAACTTTGCTAAGGTATTTGAATCAGTACTTTATACTAATATATTTCATTATGTAAAAAGTAATATTGATTTAAATCAACACGGATTTATAAAAGGGAGGTCCGCCGCTACTAATTTATTTAACTTTACACAAAGAGCAGTTGACGTTATGGAATGCAGAAATCAACTAGATGTTGTCTATACAGATTTCTGTAAGGCTTTCGATAGGGTAGACATTAAATAAATTATCTATTATTGATTTCACCGAAAAATTATTAAAATTGTTTAATTCCTACTTATGTGACAGAAAACAGTTTGTTGAATATTTTAGATATAAATCTCATACATTTTCAGAAACTTCAGGGGTGCCCAACGATCAAACCTGGGCCCCCTGTTATTTTTATTATTTATAAACGACATTGCAAATGAAGTAAGAAATTCGGATTATTTAATCTACGCCGATGGTTTTAAGATTTTCAAAGAAATAAAATCGATAGATGATTGTATTGCACTTCAAAATGATCTTCATTCAGTTTATAATTGGTCCATTCGAAATAGATTATCTTTTAATACTAATAAATGTTTTGCAATGACTTTTACAAGAAAAAATAACCCTTGTAGCTTTCAATATACAATTAATGGTACAGCGCTTGAAACTAAAATTGAAATAAAAGATCTCGGCGTAATCTATGATTCAAAATTAACAGTTGCAAGTCATATTGAGAGCATTGTAAATCAATGCTGTAAACATCTAGGCTTTTTAATTAGAATCACTAAAGACTTTCAAAACATTCGTAGTCTAAATATTGTATTTAGCATTTTGGTAAGATCAAAGTTAGAATATATGTCTATCGTATGGAACCCTTACTACACATACCAAATCTTAAAAATAGAATAAGTTCAAAAGAAATTTTTAAAATATTGTTACTTTAAAAAAGAACTGAAAACGGTTGAAGGATCTTATCAAGAGTTACTGAACTATTTCAAAGTAGAGTCGTTGGAAAAAAGGAGAAAAGAATCACAACTTTGTTTTTTACATAAAATAATTAATAGTTTAATTGACGATCAGAAATTACTTTTAAAAATTAATTTTGGAGTACCATTTGCACAAACAAGACAGACTGCTACATTACAATACAATACGCCTAGAACAAATTATCAACTTAATTCTCCATTAATAGGTATGTGTAAACTGTATAACAACGTATCTATTAATACTAACATTTTTGGACCAACGACACATCAATTTAAACGCAATTTAGCACAAAGATAAATATACATAGCCACGTTTGAATGTTACGAATGTTATTTTTTTTTACATTTAATAGTAATTTACTAATACATTTTTGTTTGTTTGTTATGTTAACTTATATATTGTTCATTATGTCATTTACACATGTAGTTTTTATACTTTTATTTTTACTAATAGATTTATATTACTGTTATTAATTCAGCGGCTGTTACTGTGATTTTTCTTACTGTGATTTATTTACTGTGATTATTTAAAATATATAGAAGTAACCTGTGATATAGTACTATTAATTGATTTGTTTGTAATACATATTGTTCATTAAATCGCATAGTTATGCATGGAATTCTATTATTTTATGTTATGTATATATAGTATACCACGCTCAATATCAGGTTCACTACTTTTGTATAGGTATACAGGGTGTCCTGTTTAACAGTCTACACTCAATCATTCGGACTGGCTTCTGGCTAAAGCAATGAAATTAAAAGAACATTGCATAATTCGACCTCTAGTTTACGAAATCAGTGTTAGAGCCCATCTTGGTACTTTTGCTGGTACCGGATATGACGTCATCGGGATTTTTTTAAATGGTACTATTAGGTTCTAGATATTAAAATCGACAGCAGATGTGATTCTGAATACAAAAGTATTAAGGTAATACAGGCCTAAAATGCATAATAACGGAGCTAGAACCACTTAACCGGTTCTGTCCTGTTTAACAGTCTACACTCAATCATTCGGACTGGCTTCTGGCTAAAGCAATGAAATTAAAAGAACTTTGCATAATTCGACCTCTAGTTTACGAAATCAGTGCAGGAACCCATCTTGGTACTTTTGCTGGTACGGGATTTTTTTTAATGGTACCATTATGTTTTAAATATGAAAATGGATAGCAAATGTGATTCTGAATACAAAAGTATTAAGGTAATACAGGTCTAAAATGCATAATAACGGAGCTAGAGCCACTTAACGGGTTCTGTCCTGTTTAACAGTCTACACTCAATCATTTGAACTGGCTTCTGGCTAAAGCAATGAAATTAAAAAACTTTGCATAATTCTACCTCTAGTTTACGAAATCAGTGTTAGAATCCATCTTGGAACTTTTGCTGGTACCGGATATGACGTCATCGGGATTTTTTTTAAATGGAATCAGTATGTTTTAAAACATACAAACAAACAGGTAAACAGTGTTAGAAAACTTTTTAGTGCTTATGAGATATCACAAGTATTCTGTGGTCAATGATTAAATATCAGCAACTCTATATTTTTATACGTTGCGGTCTAGATGGTAATAACCGTTCTTGTTGCTGTACACGCTATGGTGTTAAAAATATTAGATAAGGAAATAAAGGTTTTTTGGTATTGGGTCTGCTGTTACCTATGGAATAAGTACCATTTTTGTATCTAATACAGGTAAGTCGAACACCTCCTCTACTGGAAATCTAAATCTCAACATTAGGATATTAAAGAGATTAGTTTGGTTATTATCATTTTGATTCTAAAGTTAAAAGCGCATTTGTTTGATGAATGCTATAACATCAGCGATTGAGTTAAGTGGTAGTGGCAGATATTATCTGGTGACATAAGGTGGAATCGTACATGAGGAAGTTCAATTTATTAAAAGTCGTTATAGCGGTTTGGTAACAATGTTCCATTATTCTCTAATAGTCCAGTCAAACCCAGTCAACAAATAGCGGAAAGTTGAGGGTAAGTCCTTCCTTGTGGGTTGTCAAATAACCCCCTGAAAGTCAACAAAATGTAGGGCTCGAAGAGATAATAAACCACACTCCCTAACGGTTTTTGTCGTTTTTTCGAAACTATCAGAAGGAATTTAGCTAAAATAAAGTTTATTTAAATCCCTACCAAAAATTCTCAAATGCTTTTTCGTGCCTCGCCTTCTTTTTGTGTTATCGCAGAAAGAAAATATGTCATACATGGACCCCATAAGCACTAAAAAGTTTTCTAACAGTTTTCCTAAGCTCTAGATGTAACTACACTACTCCTGTCAACTCCATTGCTATAGCTAGAAGCCAATTCAACTGATTGAGTGTAGACTGTTAAACAGGACATTCCGTTAAGGGGCTCTAACTCCGTTATTATGCATTTTAGACCTGTATTACCTTCATACTTTTGTATTCAGAATCACATTTGCTATCGATTTTCCTATTTAAAACCTAATGGTACCATGTCAAAAAATCTCGATGACGTCATATCCGGTACCAGTAAACGTTCTAAGATGGGTTCTAACACTGATTTCATGAACTAGAGCTCAAATTATGCAAAGTTCTTTTAATTTCATTGCTGTAGCCAGAAGCCAGTCCGAATGATTGGGTGTAGACTGTTAAACAGGTCAGAACCCGTTAAGTGGTTCTAGCTCCGTTATTATGCATTTTAGACCTGTATTACCTTAATACTTTTGTATTCAGAATCACATTTGCTATCGATTTGCATATTTAAAACCTAATGGTACCATGTAAAAGAATCCCGATGACGTCATATCCGGTACCAGCAAAAGTTCCAAGATGGGTTCTAACACTGATTTCATAAACTAGAGGTCGAATTATGCAAAGTTCTTTTAATTTCATTGCTGTAGCCCGAAGCCAGTCCGAATGATTGAGTGTAGACTGTTAAACAGGACACCCTGTATTTAATTTATATGGTAGTTGTAGATACTATACATAATTGGATAATTATCTGTGTTAAGGGTTTCTCTAAATAAATAAATAAATAAATAATGGAGTCAACGTCTACAGGACAAATTATATACAATTACAATAACTGTGTTTTTAACAATTGTTCTTTCTAAAAATTATTTCTCAATATTTACTGTTCTTCTCTTCCAGTGTTAAATAAAGTTTAGTTGAATTAAATTCAAATATTACTTTATTCATTCATGGAATTGTCTTACCAAACACCATTCGAGCTCAGATTTTTTCTTTTTTCTCAGTTTTTTCAGTTTGTTTTCTCGTACTTACTTTCATATAAATAATTTAACTCGATCTGTTTGACAAAATCACTCGAGCTACGCTCTCGTGATTTTTTCAAAACAGCTCTCGTTAAATTGCCAATGGAAGTAAGTACTCGAAAACAACCATTAAAAAATATCCGGCTAAATCTGAGCTCTTATGGTATTACCCCCGACAATTGTTGATACAACAAAATAAAATAAATAAGATACGTTTGAGTTGTGTTTTATTAAAAATATATAATTTTTGTGAAACCGTACCCGAAGTAAACTCAATACAGGCCGCGAAATCCAATTTCCAAGTAACTTACAATTAGTGCCATAGTTCAGGTAAATAAATAATAAGGTTCTGAAAAGAAAGAAATTGGGGAAAGCTGAAAATTGATGGATAAGCTTAAAATGTGGTACTGAGAAACATATCACTCCTCATGCGTGGGTAATAAGCCGGCTCAGCCATTTTGGAAAATGGCGGATAAAATTGCTTTTTCGCTAATATTTCAGAAAGTATTAATTTTATGGGCATCAATGCTCCAAATGAAAATGTTGCTGACAAAATTCCCCACAATTTAATTTTTTATCGAACCTCGTTCGTTCAATAGTTTCTGAGATAGAATTTTCTTCAGCAACTGTCATTTTCTGATATTCCGAAAAAGTGCCGTTTTTTGCGCATTTTTGGTAAATATTTCAGATTTGGCTACTTCTACGTACAAAATGGATTTAATAAACGTTAAAGAGAATTAAATTTCCTGCAAAAAAAGTTGGTTATTGAATGTCGCGCAACTATTTTCGGATATATGATTTTGTAAAGAAAATTGCTATCACGAATGTTATGAGAATTACATATTCTGACCATTAGTAAATAAAAAACGGTAAGCCCGACATGGCTAATTCCATGCCAAATCACATAATTTAAAAACCTGATCGTGCTTCTATATCACCGATTTTCATTTTTTTTCCTTGCATAGATACATACGAAATAACATTAAATTAATTTTTTCAGAGTTTTACGATGAAAATGGCCGAAGTATAAATTTTAGAAAATTTCGATTTCATGCAAATTCTGTTACTCGAACATCATCTTACCAAAATTGTCATAACTCTTGTTTTATTTCTTAAGTTATCTGGCTCATCCAGGTGTCAGATTCAAGCTAGTTTCTGGATCTTTCAGAGAGCCTGATGTTTTTTTACTCTGCAATTTCATTGCATGTTTCTTGATATAGTCTGAAAGATCCAAGAACTAGCTTTAATCTGACACCTGGATGAGCCAGATAGCACAAAAAATAAGAGATATGATGTCTAACAAATTTAATTAGATGATACCAGATATCGGATACCAGAATTTGCAAAAAATCGAAATTTCCAAATACTTTTACTTTGGTACTTTTAAACAAAAAAAATCTGAAAAAATAATTAAATGTTATTTCATATGTATCTATGTGAGGAAATAGTATATTACGTTATAAGTCCGGTAAACCCAAGTTTACAGTAGCGAGTTGAAAACGTTTCGGGACGAGGCGACGAAGGAGCCGAGTCTCGAATGTTGAAACGAGCTACTGTAATGGTTTACCGGACGTATGACGTAAGGCGTTTTATTTCATACTGCCTCACATTGTTCATTTTTTTAAAAAATGCATTTAAAATTTTCAGTCCGGTAAAATTTTTTACCGGACTCAAATTAGATTTTCAGTCCGGTAAAATTTTTTACCGGACTCAAATTGGATTTTCAGTCCGGTAAAATTTTTTACCGGCCTTGTAACGTAATAATTCATTTACCGGACTCAAATGAGTCCGGTAAATACCCTTTTACCGGACAGTATGAAATAAAAATTTGAACAAAATCTGAGACATTGAAGTACATGGCTCTAGTTGAATTGGCATAAAATTAGCCGAATGAAAAAACATATATATTGAGAAAGTAGTTTATGTTTAGAATATAAAACTATAGGAACATAAGCATCTACCACATACGACCAGTGGTCGTATATCGTGGGACGTATATAGTCACCAGTCTCAATATGGTGAAGTAGGTGTTTCCGGTTTTGTAATGAGATATTTCCATTGGCGGTTCTCACTGTCTCGAAGTGCGCACATAAACTACATAACCTCAATTTTAAAATCAAATATCTTATATACTAATTCATGAAGACAAAGTTACCGGTCCCTTTTTCTTGGCCCCCAGACTTTGAAAGCTGTGGGTGGTCTCATTTCGAAGCTAAGACAAGCCTGGTGTCACTTCCACGTTTTCTAGAAATGGAACCTGTCAAGGCAAGTCTTCTGATAGCCCTATTCACACTCTCAATGGACCACTGCTTGTTAGGGAATTCGCGTACAATTCGTTTTCCTTGCCAATTTTTTTTCTACAAAACACGCTTCAATAATTGCAAGATCGTTCTTGTTTAAATGAGGGGCCATATTGCGTATACCTATATACCAAAATGCCCCCAACGGCACTTATTAAACTACTCATTAGACATACACGTCAAAAACTTACTTGGTGGCATTCATTTATTTCAGTTGTTGATAGTTATTATTTTTGATTATTGATTATTCTCTCAGTACGTTAAAAAGAGATTTCGCGATCTTGGTATACAAATACTTAACTATTTTAAAACAAGAATCGAATCATAAGATTTATAAATGTTTGACAACTTTTAACTTATGTCTTGTTTTACTGTTAACTTTTTTAACACGTCTAGATTCACAAAGAGAATCTTTCAATAACTTAACTTTAATTAATAACTTAAGTAAATATATACGATGTTCAATGCATTGATTCACAAACCAGGTTGGAAAATGAAGATCGGTTTTCGACTTTATATGATTAAAGAGTAAAATTGACAATTGTTTTTTATGTTTAATTGTTTCATATATCTCAACATAGCAGCTTAGTTGGAATTCGACAATTGAAGTGAATAATTCTGATGGAAGACACAAGTGGCCAGTAGTGTAATCCCTGTTGAGTATTAATAAGTCTGATTCTTGTTGTTCGTCTTTATCTCTTATATTAGTCAAAATGCAATTTTCACATGGAAATGCTTTAAGGCATTTAGTTATTAGGTATCCAGCATAATAGGAAATCGAACACAGTTCTATAATAGAAACCTCACTATGTAAATCTAAATCGTCTTCTACTTCATTTATTACACACTCAACACTCAGATCTGATTGATTGGTTTTAGATGTGGAAGGCATATTTAAATTATCACGGACTTTTTGGGATTTCAAATAATCTGTAATTGTTAAAAGATATTCTCCGTCGTTTTGACAATTTCCTTCAGTCCAACTTTGATCTATCCTGTGAAAGACAATGTTTTCTAAGCCTATGCCTAAATTGTTGGGCAGTAGGGTACATATTGAAACCGCCAGCACCACGAATTGTACTAAATAAGTTTTCCAAACAATCTTGCGTTAACTTATTTGTTCGTAAAAAAGGAACCTCTACATTTTTTAACTCTTGCCACATCATAATAATAGCGTTAATAGTTTGCTGAAGTCCGGTAAAACATGGTGGTACTTTGTGTTTTCTATTGTCTAGTGTTATAACCTCCCAAGTCTCAATCCATTTAACGAAATAGTTTAGATCCTCTATTAATGTACTGCTTTCGCTAATTGCACAATTGTAAGGATTTGACGTTGATTGGAATCTACTATTTAGAATGTCTATTAATCGATTCACTTTTTCAATAAAATCAACAGTGTGCGAAGCACCTGGATCAATTAATTTGCAATCTATGCCTGTTTTAATACCGGATGCTGTTCTATGGCTAAATATTTACATTGCTAAGTGAGCGGACCTTTTTTGAAAATTGTTAGGTCTAATATGTGCATCCGTCAAATGGCCTAAGAACTTTGCACGTTTTAATTTGATATCAATAGCAAATGTATCGGCTATGTGCTTTAAAGATACTTTGTTATTTTCGACAAGAATGTCGGCTTCAAGTAAACGATTTCTTATGCTTTTAATAAGATGTACGACGTCAAAGAGGACATATATTTTTTTATCTGAGATAGCCAAATACGGTTTTTCCTGAGAAGCGCCTAACATTCTCATGAGGCTTTGGTTTGTACTTCCTTGGTCGCATACAATAGACTTAACATCGAAACCTGAATTATTTACAATTTCACTACATTTTCGAACAAGGTTGACTAAACTATCAGCTTTAACAGAATTATTAGATAGAAAATAAAACAAAGGTAATTTAAAATCTTTAACTATGCCTCGCATCATTAAAAATAATGCTTCCGTGGCATAATTCGGGTTTCTGCCCAAATGTCCCATATCTTCATATCCTTCAATAATATCTAGGCTTGGACAGTACTGACGTATTTGTGCAGGCTCATTTCGTCAAAAACTAAATTACAACATTTTTCGGAGTTTAAATGAAAAGAATTACATTTATATTTCAAAGCGTCAATTAAATGTGTGTTAAACCCTGTAGTAAAGTTAGGAATATTTGATCATAAACGAATAGAACATTCAGATGGTAAATTCATCTGCTTATGATTTTTTAAATATCTGTAGCCACCAGGTGCACGATAATGTAAATCTAAAGAAAAAATTTTCTCATCTTCTTCCCAAACTGAGTTCTTTTTGTGTAGGAGTTGCATTTTGCAAAATGTCTTTGCGCTTTGCGATATATCTGATGAATCGATGGAATCTAATCTCTAGAAATAATTCAAATTTGGGAAAAACCGGTTAGACTTTTCACAACCTTTCACGGCACATTTGCTACCTCTATTCGGCATTGTTACAACAAGAAGCAATTAATATACCAATGAATATGCAACTATTTTTTTAACCCACAGCTAAAACTGGTAACCAGCGTATTAAGACAATTAAATATTACCACAAATACTTAATAATATGAATAAAAATTTAAAGTATACTAACTGCGAGAAATCCCAAGTGAATCGAATCTAAAACGATTAAAACAATTGATAGGTACTTAAAGAAAGTGTTGTTTGAAATATTTAAGGAATCTAATATTTGCTAATGAACAATATTCTAATCGAAACTAAACAAAACGAAACTAAACTCTTCAAACTAAAACAAATTAAGAAGAAATACGTATTTATTAATCCACTCCGCACAAATACTACAAATGCAGAAAATATATCAAATCGAGTCAAACACGCCAAGAAGAGCTCGCTGCGAGACAAATAATATTGTTAAAATTTCATCCCTTTTATGTGTTTATATAGTGAAGAATTTTATCACGTGTCAGACACCATGTGTGTCATACTGCTGCCGCGTCTGCTGTAAAATTGCGCATGCTATAATAACGTCGCAGTCGACCAAACAATTAATGAATATTACTTCATTATTTGTATGGACAAATGTGGTTGCCCAGAGCTCAGTCACGCCACCTATTTCAGTTGCACGAACTAACCAAAAAAAGTTAGTGTATTTATTTTCAAGAGGCTGCGTAACTGTTTATTATCTGTGGTTACGGTCAATGCACGTTGCGCCATCTAGTAGAAATCTAGCTAAGCAAAAGCAAGCGTACAAATTAGTTGACGAAATGGTGGCTTGACGTACCAGATATTTTATATGTATTTTGTGTACGACTAAGCAAGATTAAGTACGTTTTGTCCATTGACTTAAAAAATGTAAGGATGGAAACGTCGCGCCGTTTTGCAGCACTCTTATTTACATTCCGTAAGGGTAACTGGTAGCTTTTTAACGGTAATGATATGTTATAAATAAAGTATTCCAGAACTTTGAAATGTATGTTTTTTTCCAGTAGTGAGGTGATGTAATGTTAGGTAAGTCGCAACTGTAATATCTCGTAGAGCAGTTCTAGTAAGAAGAGGATAAAAACACGAGAAGAAACATAAATATTACAAACAACCGCACATCAAATACTTCAATCATCACATCATTCTGTGCTAATCCTCATTTCAGTGTGCACAGGATGTAACAAGCGTAATTGTTAGTCTGTTTGTATGTTTGTAGCTGATGGCAAAGCTTAAATAAAGGAAACTTTAATTTGGTTCACAAGGTTGAAGGTATATAGGTCCTTTACTAGTCCTTGTGTAAAACACAAATTTCAAATTCATCTGTAAGTTTCTACTACCAGTCTTAATACAATACATATATGTAACTATAATTACATAATGAACAGAAATGTGCAACGACATCTCACTAATGAGGGTAGCAAACCATTTGGTTGTAATATTTGTAGTTATAAATCCTCACGAAAAGCAAATTTGCATCAGCACATACTCACTCATAGTGGTGAGAAACCATTTGAGTGTAATATTTGTAATTATAAATGCTCTGTAAAAGCAAGTTTGCAAAAGCACATTCTCGCTCATAGTGGTGAGAAACCATTTGGATGTAATATTTGCATTTATAAGTGTTCACAGAAAATACAGCTGCAAAACCATATGCTCACTCATAGCGGTGAGAAACGATTTGGGTGTCATATTTGTAGTTATAAATGCTCACTAAAAGCAACAATGAGAAGGCACATGGTCACTCATAGTGGTGAGAAACCATTTGTATGTAATATTTGTAATTATAAATGTTCGGTAAAAGCAAGTCTGCAAAGGCACATGTTCACTCATAGTGGTGAGAAACCATTTCGATGTAAAAGTTGTAGTTATAAATGCTCACGAAAAGCAAGTTTGCGTCAGCACATACTCACTCATAGTGGCGAGATACCATTTGAGTGTGATATTTGTAATTATAAATGCTCGGTAAAAGCAAGTTTGCAAAATCACATGCTCACTCATAGTGGTGAGAAACCATTTGAGTGTAATATTTGTAATTATAAATGCTCGATAAAAGCAAATTTGCAAACGCACATGCTTACTCATAGTGGTGAGAAACCATTTGAGTGTAATATTTGTAATTATAAATTCTCGGTAAAAGCAAGTTTGCAAAGGCACATGCTCACTCATAGTGGTGAGAAACCATTTGAGTGTAATATTTGTAGTTATAAGTGTTCACAAAAAGCAACATGCAGAAGGCACATGCTCACTCATAGTGTTGAAAAACCATTTAAGTGTAGTATTTGTAATTATAAATGCTCGGTAAAAGCAAGTTTGCAAAAACACATGGTCACTCATAGTGGTGAAAAACCATTGTAGTGTACTATCTGTAGTTATAAATGCTCGGTAAAAGCAAACTTACAAAAGCACATGCTCTGTAATAGTGGTGAGAAGCCTTTTGGATGTAATATTTGCAGTTATAAATCCTCACAAAAATAAGTTTGCAAAAGCACAGTCATGGTGGTGAGAAACCGTTTGAATATAATACTTGTAGTTATAAGTGCTCACAAAAAGCAAATATGCAAAGGCACGTTCACTCTTATAGTATTGAGAAACCATTTAAGTATAATATAGTATGTAATTATAGAAGCTCAGTAAAAAAAAAGTTGTACAGACACATGTTTATTCATAGTGGTAAGAAACCATTTGGGTGTTAGGTTTGCAGTGCTTTCAAAAAATATGCCACGTCAACCTTTATTGTTTGCCTATATCAATTCAGCAAACGGTGATCCACATTGTAGTGACAATAATTACAAAAATGAATAAAACAAAAAAAAAGGAAGAGGAAGCCAAGCTAGCTTCAATGGAGAGTGGTCGTGCGGTTTATTTATCGTGGACCACTAAAGGTATTACTATGGGTGCCAGAAGAATCTGGAGGTCCAGCCCGTTAACCCCCCCCCCTTACGACGCCACTGTATTATGTAATAATAATAAACGCCTTTATTAATTTTTATACACAAAGAAACACTGCTTTATTTTGCAAATAACTAAAATTTATATTAGTATAGTTTTCTAGCAAAGGGCTACTCTATTTAACCAGGAAACCATAAGAATAAATACTTACATATAAACATTAATATAAAATGAGGGATTTAGAAGTAAAAGGGTTTATGTGCATTTTTAGTAATTCTGAGATACTTAGCTTAAAAGTCAATTTCTAAATGTAAATTACAGTTATATCAAAGAGTATGCACAAATAAATATTTGTAAAAGACACGTGAAGGTTATGCCGGCATGTGTTTATATATAATCAAGATAGGTTACTTACCTTTTTAGTTCGATAATAATTCCCTCTTATAAAAAAACTAATGTAATATACTGTTATCATTACGCTTATAATGTAACTAATTATTGCACACACTTATACAGACAAAATAACTATGAACACCATTATTACGCATTACTAATAACATGGCATGTTGCAGTGAACAAGGGACGCTAGCGGCTAGTAGAATACCTTACCGGAAGCCTGACTGCCTACTATACCGACCAGGTTCAACCAAACGGTAAAATTCAATTTACAATATTATTAAACAATTTATTAAATTCATAAATATATATACTTAGAACTTTCATAAAAAACAACAGTAAAAGCCATTTTTATAGAAATAAATTTTAATGTAATGTATCATTTATAATGCGAAACACGGAAAATATGTTCAGCCAATATGGAACTAATGCAGATTGCCGTACAACGGCCGCCAATATTGAGCCAATATTGGCTACCGTTGTATACATATTTTCCGTGTTTTTCGCATTATAAATGATACATTACATTAAAATTTATTTCTATAAAAATGGCTTTTACTGTTGTTTTTTATGAAAGTTCTAAGTATATATATTTATGAATTTAATAAATTGTTTAATAATATTGCAAATTGAATTTTACCGTTTGGTTGAACCTGGTCGGTATAGTAGGCAGTCAGGCTTCCGGTAAGATATTCTACTAGCCGCTAGCGTCCCTTGTTCACTGCAACATGCCATGTTATTAGTAATGCGTAATAATGGTGTTCATAGTTATTTTGTCTGTATAAGTGTGTGCAATAATTAGTTACATTATAAGCGTAATGATAACAGTATATTACATTAGTTTTTTTATAAGAGGGAATTTTTATCGAACTAAAAAGGTAAGTAACCTATCTTGATTATATATAAACACATGCCGGCATAACCTTCACGTGTCTTTTACAAATATTTATTTGTGCATACTCTTTGATATAACTGTAATTTACATTTAGAAATTGACTTTTAAGCTAAGTATCTCAGAATTACTAAAAATGCACATAAACCCTTTTACTTCTAAATCCCTCATTTTATATTAATGTTTATATGTAAGTATTTATTCTTATGGTTTCCTGGTTAAATAGAGTAGCCCTTTGCTAGAAAACTATACTAATATAAATTTTAGTTATTTGCAAAATAAAGCAGTGTTTCTTTGTGTATAAAAATTAATAAAGGCGTTTATTATTATTACATAATACAGTGGCGTCGTAAGGGGGGGGGGGGTTAACGGGCTGGACCTCCGGATTCTTTTTTATTATCAAAATCTAGGATATGTGAAAATCTAAGTAGTATTTTGATTCGGAATTTTTATAGAGTAGCTCCCCCCCGAAAAAATCCTAAATACGCTACTGACATAATACATACTATATATTTACATTTTTTAGATGCCTCGCCGATGTGTTGCGCCTAGATGTAAGTCTAATTATGACAGTCAGTTAAAAAATGAAAAAGGCAGAAACAACAAAAACCAAAACAACAGAACCTTGTGGATGCGAAGCGGACATCTGCATCTTCAGCTGTATGTACCTATCAGTACAAGTAGTGGATTGTTAAAATTAGAAATTGGTAAGATTCAAATTACAATTTTTTTCATACATCATGCACTGTGGTCGTGGTGTATTAACCACAAGCATTATTTATTATAAAGGATTTTATAGATTAATAAAGTTAATATTTTTTTATATAAGAATGAATTTTAAAATAAAAAAAATCACTTCTCTGGTTATACAGGGTGTCCCAAAATGCTGTTTACACGCAATATCTCCCTTATTTGAAAAGATAAAGAAATCAACCAAATACTATTGTGAATGCCTCAAAATGAACCTTCAAAAAACATCCTTAAACGCTGGTTACATAGTGCAACGTTTAAGAGATCATGCCAACTTGATTAATTTTTTAAATTGCACCTTCTGTTTATTTTTCACAGAAATGTATTCTTCACTTTATTCTGCATATGGTAGTATGCCTTACTTAATTGTCTAATGTGCATTTAGGGGTTTTAGAAAATATTTGTTATAAATTGAATTTGTCTTAAACTTAAAGCAAACGCTCAAAATACCCTCCTGTGGACTCTACATGGGCTTTAAAGTGCCTCAGGAGTTCCCTTGTAGACACGGCTCTAATAATAATATTTTTTGAATAAATAATTTAGTTAGTGATTATGAAGTGTACAATTTATAAAAAAATATTTTTTCAACCCTTAAATGCACATTAGATAATTAAGTAAGGCATACTACCATATGCAGAATGAAGTGAAGAATACATTTCCGTGAAAAAAAACATAGGGTGCAATTTGAAAAATTAATCAAGTTGGCATGATCTCTTAAACGTTGCTATGCAACCAGCGTTTAAGGATGTTTTTTGGAGGTCCATTTTGAGTCATTCACAATAGTTTTTAGTTGATTTCTTTATCTTTTCAAATAAGGGAGATCATGCGTGTAAACAGCATTTTGGGACACCCTGTATATATTTATAGATAATCCAAACTCTTGTTGCTTGAATCATGATAGTATGTTTAAATTCTTATAAGAATTATTCTTTTGCAAGCGAATTAAATTTTTTCGTTCTTCCTACCCTGGCTTTCACCTCAATCTGACTGTACCCCGTTTTTCATTTGCTTTGTGCTCGATCCTTTAAATTAAGATGTGAAATTTCTTTAAGAAATCTGGATTTCTGGAAGGAAGTTTTTTGTTACGAAATTTATTATGTCTCCTTCGTTATACATCACAAATCTTATTTATTAATCTTTATTTTGTTTTTTTCGTGTAGGAGATGATTCTTAAGTAATTATTTCCTGAGTGTATTATGTTGTCTTGGGAGTTAATTACATTTTTTTGTCAACAAAATGTTCAATAACTAACAATATTCGTAATCTTATTTTGTTATCTTTTACATTTTGTCATTCATTTTTATAAATCGTAAATATTTATTTTACTTGTTTGTAAATTTTATTTGTTTTAGATTCCTACAAGCCTTTAGAGAAGAATGTGATACAAGAATATTCATAAAGGAACCTTTTCTTACGAACAACGAAACATTACATTATTTTTAATTGAATATTTACATAATTTGATAATACTTTAATTAGATGGTATTAATGGCTATTTTTAAATCAAATTGATATATCCTTTTTACATTTTAATTAATGACTTATATTTATTCATACAATCTCAATTCTGAATAAATTATTACTACAGTACCTATTATAATGTATTTGTTAATTTGTATTTATATGACTAATAATGTATTATATTATTAATTGTTATAAGAACTTTGTTTATTAAACACAATAAAATTTTGAATCAAGGTATTCTTTTCTGTTTGTAATTAGCCAATATTAACTCAATAATGTTAATATGTTGGTATAACGGGTCTCATACTGGCACAGTATGGATGGATATCGTTGGATATGGTTGCACACCGGTGCATAATAATCATCGTTATTATATTTTTTAATTATATTATATTATACACTGAGAAAAATGGTTCGTAAAAGTTATGTCCCCGTCGTCATATTAGCGCTCTTGATCTACAATTTTTAAACTAATAGATTTTTCGAACTATGTTTCTCAGTGTACAATATAGTATAATTAAAAGATATAATAATGATCATTATTATACACCGGTATGCTACCGATATACAGCCAATGTTGTCCCAGTATGAAACCAGAGTTATACCAACATATCAACAACATTGGGCCAATCTTGGTTAGGTAAAATGGTTCAAGTACTTGCCAGTGTTATCATTTCGACACTGGCCCAATATTGGCTGCCAATATCGGCTATGTAAAATGGCCCAAGTACTTACCGGTGTTATCATTTCTGCACTGTCCCAATATTGGTTGCCAGGCTTGGTAATAACGGTGCCAATATTGACCCAATATAGGTCCGTTTGTTCAACATCGGCAAATTCTATATGGGTAGGACAAAATACTACATTTCAAGACAACATGGAAAAAGAAGTAAATAGGTTAGGTTAGGTTAGGTTTTTTTTTACATATATTAGTTCTCTATGAGAAGAGAATAATAATATCACATTACCAAATAACTGACTTTCCCAGAACAGAATATGTGAAAAAATGAAAACTAGAAAAATTATATACCTATAAGTAAATACTTTATAAATCTAAATCAACAAATATAATATCAGTAGATTAGTATTAGTTAATAAAGAGTTCTGTTGCATAAGCTTGGCTTGTGTGCTAACAGTTCTTCAGTTAAATATATAATTTAATCATGAATCCTCTTACATGTGTATAAACTAACAAAAACGGTGCTGCGCATGTATTATATAGATTCTTATATATTATATAGATCAGTAGTATATGAATAACAAAAACTATAATTTTGATTTATTTTATATTAATAACACTAGATACTGCGACAGATCACTCTTCAGCCTAAATGTATGCAATTCTTTATTAAACTTATTTACATTCTTTATTTCAATAAGAGATCGAGGTAACAGATTATAGAGGCGGGGTGCTAAGAAATCGTAATATCTAGTTTCTATTTTTTTTGTGCTTTTATGGTTGTAACTGGTTGTTTTGTCACAGCTCTGGTACTATAATTATAATTATGGCCAACGAAATTTGACTTCTGTATCCGACAGTGGTAAGTACAAATCGCTGTTTTTATATATAATTTTCTAATGTCACAGATCTGTGCTTCTTTATATAAAAGTTCGGACGGATATCTAGTAGGTTTTGATAACAATATGATCTTTAAGATTTGTTTCTGTGCAATTTCAAGAGGCTTTAGCGTGGTCTCAAGAACTCCCCCCATCCAATTATACCATAATGTATAACTGATTGGACGAGAGAATAATAAATTATTTTTAAACTTCGAAAACCCAAATACTGCCTAATTTGTTTGAATAGATAGTAAAGTTTTCAAATTTTTTCTGTTGTTTTGGTAATTTGTGTGTTCTACGTCATGTGAGAGTCCACATAAATTCCCAAATACTTTATACATCCCACTAGTTCTATATGTAAATGGGTTCTATTTATTTTTATTTTCTTAAACTCAGGCAAGTTATTTTTATACGAGACAAATGGTACAATTTTAGTTTTATCTAAGTTCAACGTAAGAAGGTTCATTTTAAGCCATTTCATTATTTTTGACATTTACAAACTTATTTTATCATAGACTTCCTCCCAAGAATTTCCATTAACATATAAAACAGTATCGTCTGCATAAGATATCATTTCTCCCTCTCCGTTTATTTTCAATAGATCATTTATATAAATTAAGAATAATACAGGGCCTAACACGCTTCCCTGCGGCACACCATAACCACATTTTTCCATATCGCTACAAACATCTGTAATTTTTACACATTGCTGTCTATTTTCTAAGTATGGTCTAAAGAGATTATTTCCTGTACCCCTTATCACCATTTTATCTAATTTTTGCAGCAAGATTTCATGACTGACTGTATCGAATGCCTTAGCTAAGTCTAAAAAAACTGCCGCTGAATATTTTGATGTATTAAGGTTTTTATATATTTCTGATGTTAAGAATTCTATAGCATTTTGTGTACTCATACGTTCCCGAAATCCAAATTGATTTGATAAATGATTTGATAAGGTTAAAACATATCTTTAAACAAGACTTTTCAACCTGACTTAAAAAAAGAATATTTAACAGTTGTGTAATTCCAAATATAACTTACGATGCACAAACACGATCTTTAAATAAAAAACCAGAAAATAAATTAAGAGTGAATCAAACAAAAAATGAAAAGATATCTGTTAAATTTAAAGCTTAGTGGCCGCATACACGTAGGTGAGATTAAGAAACGGACAGGTGGCGAAATTTAGTTAAAAAGTGTAAATTGTTAAGGTGTAACTGGGCAAGTCATATACTTAGGGTGCAAGATGGTAGATGGACTAAAAGAATAACACTTTGGAAACCAAGACAGTATGCAAACAATGCAAACCAGTGAGGCCGTGGTTGGAACTGTCTTGCTAAAACAACGACTACTGTTGAGGATTACTTAAATATACTTAACACAGAGACTAGCTTATTTATTTATTTTTAAAAGACTTGCTAATTAGGTAACAAAAAATAGAATTAATCGAAATATTAGAGGCCAGTCCCGAACTGTGTGATACTATTGTAACGTTCTTTTAAAATAATAACAAAGATGCTGTTTAAATCGTCAATTAATAAAGAAAATATTATTTACACTTGACTTAATTAAAAACACTATAATTCTACACTGTTAAACTAATTATTCAAATGCTAATTATTTACAAATTTAAAGTAGCCTATTTATATAAGAACTATTTATGTATTACAACGGTTACAAACATTTATTTATTTACCCCGAGTACATTTCGATACGACGCCGGTTAAACATTAATTGAATTCTCTTCTATCCGGGAAGTCGTTTTTATACCCCCATGTATATGTTCGAGAAGCCGCTGGAACTTACCTACCTACTCTAGAAGAAGGCACTAGATAAACCGCGTCTCGTCCAGATGCTCGGTGCGATGCGTCATTCTTTCGAATGCTGTAGAATAATACAATAGTCATGACGATATCGGCAGTCTTTACCTCGACTACACGTTCCATTACGGTAGAAGTAGCAGTCTACACTCTTCGTTGGCCTTGATATGGGCTGTGGGTAAAACTGCAGACCAAGACTTTGACGTCCGAACCTCTAAAGATAACTAAACTTCCAGCATGTTTCTAGCGATTCTCCAATCCAACTGGTCCTGCCCACAGCCGAGTTCGGGAACCGCCAAGTTTTTAATGTTCCTGGTAAGTAGCTCGGTCCTCAAATCCCATAACGCCCTCCACAGGTCCGCGTAACTGGGCTTCTGGTAGTAAACCTGTTTCGTTACTAGGTAATAAATAAAGCGTCCATGATCCGACAAGTGTAAGGTCTTGTCAACAAAAGGATTCTGCTCTCGAAGTTCATTCAGCCGTACAAATTTATTTCTAAACATTACTGCGATCCCCCTGGACATACGGAGATCCTCGGAGAAACAGTGGGCAATGGAATAATAACCAGGGGCCCGGAAGAGATCTTGTTGCATCTTGGTCGTGACTCCGAATCGCGCTTTTCTAGTTCCGGAAAACGCAGCCATAAATTCTCCAAAGGTTGGCTGGTCAGCTTCAGGTCTTACGGTATTGATAACCACTTCAGCCTCATGTTCCCGATCCGGGACTGCGTCATTATTTCTCTCATAGGGCGCCAGACGATTGAAGTGTACGACCTTTGGTTTCCCTCTTAGCAATTTCTGGATGCGATAGATCAGATCATTTATTCGTTTCTACACCTGGTATGGGCCCTCCCAATTTCGCTGTAACTTTGGCGAGTAGCCCCGACTTCTTTGCGGGTTGTATAACCAAACCAGCTGTCCAGGTTGAAACCCTCCTTCTTTGGCTCTCACATCGTACAAAGTCTTCATTCGGTCACTCGAGATTCGGCTATTGTTTCGGGTTCGGTCGTGAATATCCTCCAACTTCTTCTTCTTTGAGTTGACAACATAATCATTTCCGGCTACCTCCTGTTCTGCGGGTGAACATCCAAATTCCAGATCACACGGCAACCGTAGCTCACGTCCAAACATCACAGACGCTGATGACTGACCGGTTGTTTCGTAAACCGATGCACGATAAGCCATCAGGAACAGATGCAGGTATTGATCCCAGTCTCGTAGATGGTCGGAGACGACCTTGGCCAAATATTTGTCCATTGTGCGATTCATGCGTTCTACCATTCCATCGGATTGCGGATGTAACAGTGTAGTTCGAGTCTTGCGAATGCCCAACAATCGACAGACTTCTCGAAAGAGTACAGACTCAAAATTGCGGCCTTGATTCGAATGAAGCTCCATGGACACTCCGAAGCGACTGAAAAACTCTTTGACTAATACGTCACCAACAGTCCCGGCTTCCTGATTTGGTAGGGAATATGCTTCTGGCCATTTGGTAAAATAGTCCAATGCCACCAAGATGTATTTATTCCCATCGTCGGTTTCGGGAAATGGTCCGGCAATATCTATAGCTATTCTTTCCAGGGGACTACCCACATTGTACTGCCTCATAGGTGCTCTTCATTTCCCCAAGGTCCGTTACCAGTAGCACATAGTTCGCATTTCCGGCACCACTCTTTCACGTCTTACTGTAGCCACTCGGCTCCTTGGAACCACGAACTGAGACCTAATGGTGGTACCATCTTCACTCTCCAGTACTCGCTTCAGGAGATCGTTTTCCACCTTCAAGGACTCCCATTGGGCCCAATATGCTTTGAGAGTTCTGTTGAAAGGGCTGGCAGGCCTTCCTCCCACGCGCTTCCATTCCAGTACCATTTTTAGTTCGGGATCAGCCTCCTGCTGTCGTTGCAATTCTTCCGGCAACCAATTGTCGTTGACGATGGTAGTTCTTAATACTTGGCAAACCTTCTCTTCCAAACGAGAACAATGACGGCAATCCGTTGGACAGGGTCTTCTTCAAAGAGCATCGGCATTACGATGATTAGTGCCCGCTCGATGTTCCGTGTCAAAATCGTATCCTTGTAATCGTTCGATCCACCTTGCGACCTGGCCTTCCGGATTACGGAATTGTAGAAGCCATTTCAACGCAGCATGGTCCGTCCTTCACGACTTCCGGACTTCCGGACTTCACGTCAGCCAATAATTCTTTTCTGGTCACACAATAATTCCTTTCGGCTTTCGACAAAATCTTACTAAAATAGCCGATGACCTTTTCTTGTTCATCCTGTATCTGCGAAAGTACACCCCCAATGGCCAGATTACTTGCATCTGTGTCAAGTATGAATTTCCCTTCTGTCCGTGGATAGCTCAATATTGGTGCTGTTGTCAAGGCACGCTTCAACTGTTGAAAAGCTGTTTCGCACTCTCCGCTCCAAATATACTCGAGCCCATCTTCAGTTAACCTTGTCAGTGGCTTCGCTATATTGGCAAACCCAGGAAGGAAACGCCTGTAGTAGGTACACAATCCAAGAAAACTACGAACTTGGTGTTTATCTCTCGGTGTTGGCCACTCTTGGATTGCATGAATTTTATCGGGGTCGGCTGCCACTCCATTTTGTGATACGACGTGCCCGAGGTACGTATTTCTCTTCCTTTCTGAATATGTGGAACTTTTACGGACTCAGTTTCAGATTGGCTCCACGTAGTCTTCGGAACACTTTCTCTAGATTTTCAAATGTTCGTTGAATGATTTTCCGACTACAATCACATCATCTAGGTATACCAGGCAAGTCTTCCACGACAGCCCTCTCTGGATGGTCTCCATTAGACGCTCAAAGATTGCCGGAGCGTTACATAGACCGAAAGGCATCACCGTAAACTGCCATAGTCCGGAACCAATAGTGAACGCGGTCTTCTCCCGGTCTTCAGGTTCCATTTCAACTTGCCAATAACCAGTCTTTAATTCCAAAGTCGAAAACCATCGTGAACCAGACAGGGTATCTAACGTGTCATCGATGCGTGGTAACGGATAGCTGTCTTTCTTGGTTACGTTATTGTGCTGCCGATAGTCCACACAAAATCTCGTTGACCCGTCCTTCTTACTGACCTGGACCACCGGTGATGCCTATGTACTGCTGGATGGCTCGATGAGCCCTTGTTCTTTCACATCGGTAATTATTTTCTCGGCTTCTGCACGCCTTGCTAGAGGTAGACGTCTCGGTTGCTGTCGAACTGGCCTAGAGATGCTTGTATTGATTTTATGTCGCACAATATTGGTTCGTCCTTTTTGGGTATCGTCAAGAGCGAAGATATCTTGGTATCGGTGAACCAAATCCTGTACCTCTTTCACTTCCGTTCTATTAAGATCTTCGCACGAACTAGTAACCACACTCACTAATTTTCCACCATGGTCTTTGGGCACTGGTTTTGGAACATCAGCCATGCACCTGACTACTCGGAATACTGGTACAAACTGTCCCACAAGGGTGCTCTTCTTTGATGTCACCGGATCCATATTAACGTTCATAATTCTCACCGGTACTATCTTTCCAACCTTGATCAGCGCTTTTCCCACCAGTATGCCACTATGGATCTTATAATCATAGACAGGCTCCATCATTCGCACACATCCTACCCGAAGATCTCCATCCAAACCTGCCTCGACAACCATCTCGCTTTGACCCGGCAATATCACATCTTCTATCAGCAAAACCCTTACAACAGGATCTTTTCGTGGGTGCAACGGAAGTTCTTCGTTACCGACCTTCAAAACACCCTCCTTCAAATCCAACGTAAAACCAAATTTTCTCAGGAGGTCCATTCCCAAGATGAAGTCATCAGTGATATCGGCTACCAGCACCTCATAATCACGTTCTTCACTTCCAATGCCAATCTTCATCTTCATCCCTCCGCGTGTTGGTATCACTTCACCCGTCGCTGTACGGAATTGAGTAGTTGTCTGTAACAGCTTCATACTTGTTCGTAGAACGTCAGGGCGTATAATTGATTTTGTCGCCCCTGTAGTGGAACAATTCGGCTAGCAATCTCCCCATCTACGAACAAACTGCCGGTACTATTCTTTGATGTTAGGCATGGATGGCGATCTCCTGGGCATCTCCACTCAAGGTCAACGTTCGTCCCCTCTCGCCGACCCCCTTTAGTTTTCCGACGGCTAAACTTGTTTTTGTTTAGGACAACGGCGTTGTATGTGCCCTTGTTGGACGCAGTTCCAGCAACGGGGTCCTCGAACTTCTTGAGGATTCCTCTTACGACTGTCTTCCTTCTGAAGAACTCTCATTAGTAACTCCTCTAGGCGATCTTTCGAACCTTCTTCTTCTTCCACAACGGTTCGAACTCGCCCTTGGCCTCGGGACGCTTGTTTTGCAGCTTCAAATTCTAAAGCGTGAGCAAGCGCATCATCAGTTGTTCTTGGCCGTGCCAGCCTTAATGACTGCTATGTTTCCCCGTCTTTTAGTCCATCAATAAAGGTCTGTACAGTGAGTTGCTGTGATTTTATAAGATAGAAGTTTTATCTATAATCTTGTTGGACGGATGCCCAAACCTCAAACTATACTACTCTCTGCGAATTAATATATTACAAAGAACCTGTGGTAAACAGAATGATAAATAGAACCAAAGGCAGGATCGTCATCTCAAGTCGTAAATGATTTCACCAATTCAACGTTTCTAGATCAACAATTTCAAGAGAAATGTCCAGACATGGTCAAAAACACAGAAAGATCAGAAACTACTTTTCGGAAAATATAGTCATTATTAAGAATGATGAGACATTTTTTACTCTTGGTAATTCCTGAATAAAAGGAAAATAAGGTTTCTTTGATAACATCTGATAACATCAATGAACTATCAGATAATGTAAACTATAAGGCAAAAGCTATTCCGGATAAAATGTTGGTGTGGTGTGCGATATCCGAAGCAGGGATTTCCGCCGTATATCGGACAAGAAAGAAGAGAACCGGTAGCTAGCACATACCTAATCTTTGAAACTTAGCATACGGGGTGGATATTTGCCTAATCTCTAAAGAATAGATCATCTAAGTGACCATCACCAACATTCGTTACCCAGTGGAGTGAACCTTCATTTATTACAGCGACTTCTCTATAAATGCATGCTGTTAGTTTCTCAATGGTTCTAAGACGACACTTTCGCTTTCAAATAAATCAGATTCTAATTAGATCGATCGACCACACGTGCCACGGTAAATATTCAAAAGGTGAATTGATTTGGCCATTAAAATATTGCCAGAGGATCTTCATTGAATTTCCAGCTGTATGAGTTGTCACATTCTGCTGGAACAACAGACCATTATTTAGTAATCCCCGTCTTCTTAATTCGGGAACAGCATAGGTTTTTAACATATGTGAGTAGAATTGGAAGGTTACTGTAACGTAATGTCATTTTCGTGTTTGAAAAAGTATTGACCTATAATTCCAAACGATCCTACACTGTACCAAAAGTAGATAGGCAACACCGATTCGAGCGCAAAATCCCATGTTATTTCTTATGGAGGTCCAAAAACGCCGAAAACGTGACAAATGCTAACGCGCCGACTCGCGATCAAGGTCATCCGCGGTTCATCTAGACACGCGGCAGTAATTTCATATTACCTTTTTAATAATTATCTATTATATTAATAATAATAATAAAACATTTAATATTTATTAAAATCCCTAAAAATTAATTCCCCTCTCTTAGTCTCATATAAAATTATTAGATTTTAAAATAGAAACTACCTGCCTCCCAGGTTTTTATGCTCCGCGACTCGGTCCGGCGCGCGACAGCGCAACGTATACGCATTAACTCTACATATTACGCAGTGATTGATGCAGACGTCTGAGATCATAAGGATTTTATAATGACGACATCACGGCATTCTAGGGCTTCACCCCAGTAACAGGGCCCCCCTGGTAAGTGAAAATGATTATACTTCTACGCGCACATCTAACTACCCCCGTGATCAAGATCGTGTTTAAGCATTTCTAGCCGATGAGATTATGAAATTTAAAGAAACCGAGAAAAATATTATTATTGAAATATTATATAATTACTACGTTAATAAATACTAATCATGTGCTGAGGGCATCAACTACACGACAGAGCTCGCTATCTATTCTCACTCGGCATGTAATACTCATATATTATTTACCCTATACATATATTATTTAATAAAGAGCTGTAAATAAAACGCACAAATATGGTTTATACACTTTTATTTTATTTAGCTATTATACATTTCAAGCTAAATATATACTCAACTAACTATAATTAAAATGTTATAGTAGAAGATCATTATTTGTTTAAACTAATCTACCTATTAAGAAATACTAATTATCAACCCTGAGTAAGGACTTTTACTATTATCTCACAGGAAAAAAAAATATTATAGACATTCATTAATGTAGAAACATCAAACTAAACAAATATAGTAAATATACAATAGTAAGTAAAGATACTTAATTATAATTAAAATACAGGATGATATGATTAATAATATCTTATGCTAAACTACTCATTAGGAAACAATAATTACAGAGCACAAGGCTTTTATAATATCTTACATGAAAAGAAGATATCATTCAATCTATTAACTCATCAACTAACCATAATTAAACTGTCATAGTAGAAGATCATTATTTGATTAAACTAATTTACCTATTATGAAATACTAATTATCAACCCTGAGTAAGGACTTTTACTAATATCTCACAGGAAGTTCTTGTACCGAGACATCTTTTAGGGATTTTTCGAGTACTAATAATAAATGCAATAAATTATCATAAAACGGGGTCCCTTAAAGTACCGTAGCTTTTTTTTTCAAACAGAGAGACCATATAAAACAATTCTCCCAAGCGAAACCTTAATTAAGATTTATTATTGCATATAATTCTCCCCGAAGAAAAAAGAATAACGGTATAGTTGTACCTATGTTAAACAGGTGTCAAGGGGCGATAAAGATAAGATCAGTCCTACACTAAGCAATTTCCAGGTAAAACTCCTTTCTGTGCTAAGGTATCTCCGTTCCCGCCAGCAATATTGCATCGTTTCGGAATTCCGGATTGATTATTCTCATTAAAGTTGGCCGTATCATACTTATCCAAATATTTCTTCATATCCTCATAAAAAGCACCTGTTTGTGTCAGCAGAATTAACGAATCGGTATCTGTGTACAGCAGCTGGACCTTGTTCCCATATATATATTTTTTAATGGTGTTATAATAAAAGATATACATTATATGCTTAGCTAGATCTAGCACACAGAAACCAATATATATCGGCTTATCGTAGTGAACTTGTAGTTTCTCCATATGAATGGCTACCAGATCCTCTGTAAAGATAGCACACTCTTTAAATTGCGGTTTTGAAATCATACTCTCAACATTTGATTATTTATCAATGAAAACAATAAAAAGTATATAATTTATTATTATTATTACAGGTTTTGAAAATAGCTTCTTCTTCTTAAAATGTGTTACTAATTAATATTCCTTATTATATGTAGGTAGAAACCGCACGTAATATCCATTAAATTTTAACAATAGATAGTCGCAGTATTAATAAAATAAAAAAAGAAGTATATATAATTTTACCAGCTTTATTAAATCGAGGCGTTGAAAGGTTCAAAAATATCTATTTACGTAACATTAGAGCGATATGAACATTTGAAGGTATATACGTGTATTTTGAAATATACTAATAACAGATTCTAAACTATTAATATTTACAACAGTAAAATCTCAAATGCAGGAATTTCTCCAAGAAAAGCAAGTAGAGGTCTTAATATTTGCAACAGTAAAACTCAGATGTCTACAAGAAAAGCAAAAATAGAAGATATTTTACACTTTTCAGACACGTTAACGTATTTTTTATTCTAATAATAATATACATCCCCCTGCGACCTAAAATGATATTACCTATATTGTAATCAACAATAATTGGAGATTTAATTCAATCGAGTGAGATAATTGAACATTTCTTAACATTAAGGAGCAATTTATTCATATCAAGCCTCAAAACAGCTTAACCGCTGAGTTTATAAAAATGCATCCCAGAATTCCTTGCAAACGACCCAAATTTAAGATCAATTCGTTCAATAATTCCTACCCTACCTGTGTGTTTTAAATGTCTACGTTCTAGATAATTATCATTTGTTTTGTATAACAATTAAATTTATCAAGTATTCATATAAAAAAGGAGGTCAGGCAGGCAGGCAGGCAGCTAATAATTACTAGCTTAGAAGGCTTATATTGCAGAGGTCGGATACATCCACATATATGCCTGTATATTACCTCTAAATTTTACTTAATCTACATACTTTAACAGTACATGCAGTCAGGTTTAGCGTAAATAACAATTAGGGATATCAAGGCCATACTAACTGAACGTTAACATATGTTCTAAAGGTCAACCTTAATTAATTAACCCCCCGGGACTATACATCCTTAGGCTAAAAACAGTCTTGAGGCAAAAAAGGCAGAATCTACCCTGTTACACCTCTATACAAAATTAGAGATGAAAATTAATCCTATATGGTGAAAGCGCAAATATTCATGGAAATATGTGGCACACAATCCTAATCAGCATGAATTATAATTTATATTATACAAACGGAGAGATAGGAGTAGGTACAATCGGTTTATGTTATGCTCCCTCGTAGTCTTAACAGAGTAATTATACTATGCAGGGGTAAGCACTATCTTTTTCCTTGAGGCTATGTTTTAGTTCGAGTTTAAGCTTAAATAACTTTACTATTGAATGCATAGACCCTTTATTTTCATATAGTAGCGACAACGATCGATCTCGCCGCTAGCTCAAAAGCATCAGAACGATGTTGACAACATTGACGATGACTATCTCAGTAGCCGGCATAGAAGCTTCTGCAGGTCTCGGAAAACTCCTGCTGCTGCTGCCTCTGGTAATGCTATGAAATAAAAACGTATCAAGATGATGGAGGAACTCAAAAGGATCATCTACCAGAACGTTTACTGTGAGAGGTAAAGAAATAAGAAACATATATAGAATGTATGTCGTTTATTTTATCATCAGTGTTAAAATATCATATTACATATAATTAGCAGTACAACAAGATCATCTTACATAGTACAAAATAAATATTTACTTATTCTATGATTTTTCTCGTTTTAAGCTCTGTGATGATTGAAATTATTTCGTTGTCGTTTTCGAGATTGCTGCTATGAGCTTTCTTTGCGGCGTACAACAATTGTAGTCGATCCACTAGTTGATCAGGCGTACTCTGATGTATCCAATTCGGTTTCATCATCTTGTTTAACTTTTTGGGAAGACTAACCTCAAAGTCTGTAATTCTGTATAAATTTGGTCTGATTACATTTTCGTATTTCCAATGTTTAACGCTTATTAGTCGACCGTTGCGTCTATAGTCTTTCTTATGAGCATTAGTAAGTGAGATTATTTTCATATAGTTGTCGATATCTTCCTCTGTTGGACTAGGAGAGCTTATTCGTTTAAGCGTTAGTAAATTAAACAGGCCGGATGTTCCATTGAAAAGGTTGTTTTTAATTAAAATATCTTTTCCCTGAAACTGTACTCGCGAACAACCAAATCGCCACTCATAGATGTCGTTATATAGAGCGTACCTAGTTTTGTCTACGTTTTTGTTTTTTCCGATAGCTAATAATGCTCTATAATAGTTAGAGAATTCGTGATAATCTTTTAAGCTAGAATCGCATTCTTCTTCATCATCAGCAGATGTAGCGAGAGATGATTGTTCAAGCTCTGGTGAGAGATTGATAGCAACGGTCTCCGATCGCGGTATAACACGATTATCATGAGGTTCTGCTTTATCACAGTGAAAGTAGGCTAATTTCTTACGGATAGCATTACGAGCGTTTATTACTTCATCATCATCATCGAGCCTTATTTCTTTATTTATGAAACAGGGTTCATTGGTATGCATACGTTTCAGATTCATGTCTTTAAATATTTCATTATTTCTAGGTGACGACTTATTATCAACAACTATGGTATTATGAACTGTGTTCAAATGACTTCTATAGTTATCAAGGCGTGTAAAATACTTTAAACAAATAGAACACTGAACTTTATACCCCTGGTGTATCTTCAAATGGCGAGCAAACCCTGAGCGTAAAACACTCATACAACATACGTCACACTTGCGTCGCTGGTTCATATCGACTAATAATTGATCATAAACTAAGCGAACATCCTAGGTTACAAAGTAGAGCTGGTAAGTAGTCATCCTATGAGAGAGAAAGAGTTTCCGCTTAGTGAAAGGAGGATCCAATCCCAGAGTTAGCGCTAAATCTAGGGAAATCCAAGATGGCTCCTTCAAATGACAAATTCAAAATGACACATGCAAAATTGTCAGATTTAATAGGTTAGGTTAGAACACGTGATGTTTTATTTAAATTATACATGAGACTAGCATGACTAAGGGTGAAGAGACTAGCATGACTAAGGGTGAAGGATGACGAGACTAGCATGGCTAAGGTCGAAGGGTGAAGGGGGCTGACTATAGAAAAGGTAGATCGTCATCAGCGAGAGAGAGTACACGAATAAAGCCGAAGATTTCCGACGGCGAACATCCTAAGCTACAGAGCCGGTAAGTAGTCATACTATGAGAGAGAGAAAGAGTTTCAGCTTAGTGAAAGGATCCAACCCCTGAGTTAGCGCTAAAATTTAAAGCTGTCAATTTTGCTATAATTTAAATGAAACATCACGTGTTCTAACCTAGCCTATTAAATCTGACAATTTTGCATGTGTCATTTTGAATTTGTCATTTGAAGGAGCCATCTTGGATTTCCCTAGATTTAGCGCTAACTCTGGGATTGGATCCTCCTTTCACTAAGCGGAAACTCTTTCTCTCTCATAGGATGACTACTTACCAGCTCTACTTTGTAACCTAGGATGTTCGCCATCGGAAAGATTCGGCTTTATTCGTGTACTCTCTCGCTGATAACGATCTACCTTTTATATATAGTCACCCTTCTCCCTTCACCCTTAGCCATGCTAGTCTCGTCACCCTTCACCCTTAGTCATACTAGTCGCTTCACCGTTCGCCCTTAGTCGTGCTAGTAAATGAAACATCACGTGTTCTAACCTAACCTATCTTGGATCACGCCTACTACGCTGTGATTTGTTGGCAGCCATCTTTGATTACGGGAATCTCATACTGATGGTATTTGGAGTATAAAAAGAAATTTGTATGTGGCGCTATTATGTCTACCCTGAATGTCTGCAAATTCTCGTGTACGAGAATCATGCACTGGTTCTAAACTATGTATCCCTGAATGCTTGTAACTGTCATCTGATGACGTCATGCTCTCCATAGCTCTACCGAAGAGATCTATTGATAAAGTTAGTAGATTAGAGAAACAGACGCATAAACATTATTATTATTATTATTACTCATAACCTGGGTTTCTCAGCTATTTATCGAAGCATTGACCCGTGCCAAGGGTGAATTCCTGCTTAAGGACGGCTAGCTAGGGTTAATTAGTGATGATAAAGGAAGATTGACAGGGTGATGATAGACGTAGTGCTAGGGTTAATTAAGAGTGACCTGAAGAACATGTTATATAAATAGGAGTTTATGATCAATTATTAGTCGATATGAACCAGCGACGCAAGTGTGACGTATGTTGTATGAGTGTTTTACGCTCAGGGTTTGCTCGCCATTTGAAGATACACCAGGGGTATAAAGTTCAGTGTTCTATTTGTTTAAAGTATTTTACACGCCTTGATAACTATAGAAGTCATTTGAACACAGTTCATAATACCATAGTTGTTGATAATAAGTCGTCACCTAGAAATAATGAAATATTTAAAGACATGAATCTGAAACGTATGCATACCAATGAACCCTGTTTCATAAATAAAGAAATAAGGCTCGATGATGATGATGAAGTAATAAACGCTCGTAATGCTATCCGTAAGAAATTAGCCTACTTTCACTGTGATAAAGCAGAACCTCATGATAATCGTGTTATACCGCGATCGGAGACCGTTGCTATCAATCTCTCACCAGAGCTTGAACAATCATCTCTCGCTACATCTGCTGATGATGAAGAAGAATGCGATTCTAGCTTAAAAGATTATCACGAATTCTCTAACTATTATAGAGCATTATTAGCTATCGGAAAAAACAAAAACGTAGACAAAACTAGGTACGCTCTATATAACGACATCTATGAGTGGCGATTTGGTTGTTCGCGAGTACAGTTTCAGGGAAAAGATATTTTAATTAAAAACAACCTTTTCAATGGAACATCCGGCCTGTTTAATTTACTAACGCTTAAACGAATAAGCTCTCCTAGTCCAACAGAGGAAGATATCGACAACTATATGAAAATAATCTCACTTACTAATGCTCATAAGAAAGACTATAGACGCAACGGTCGACTAATAAGCGTTAAACATTGGAAATACGAAAATGTAATCAGACCAAATTTATACAGAATTACAGACTTTGAGGTTAGTCTTCCCAAAAAGTTAAACAAGATGATGAAACCGAATTGGATACATCAGAGTACGCCTGATCAACTAGTGGATCGACTACAATTGTTGTACGCCGCAAAGAAAGCTCATAGCAGCAATCTCGAAAACGACAACGAAATAATTTCAATCATCACAGAGCTTAAAACGAGAAAAATCATAGAATAAGTAAATATTTATTTTGTACTATGTAAGATGATCTTGTTGTACTGCTAATTATATGTAATATGATATTTTAACACTGATGATAAAATAAACGACATACATTCTATATATGTTTCTTATTTCTTTACCTCTCACAGTAAACGTTCTGGTAGATGATCCTTTTGAGTTCCTCCATCATCTTGATACGTTTTTATTTCATAGCATTACCAGAGGCAGCAGCAGCAGGAGTTTTCCGAGACCTGCAGAAGCTTCTATGCCGGCTACTGAGATAGTCATCGTCAATGTTGTCAACATCGTTCTGATGCTTTTGAGCTAGCGGCGAGATCGATCGTTGTCGCTACTATATGAAAATAAAGGGTCTATGCATTCAATAGTAAAGTTATTTAAGCTTAAACTCGAACTAAAACATAGCCTCAAGGAAAAGATAGTGCTTACCCCTGCATAGTATAATTACTCTGTTAAGACTACGAGGGAGCATAACATAAACCGATTGTACCTACTCCTATCTCTCCGTTTGTATAATATAAATTATAATTCATGCTGATTAGGATTGTGTGCCACATATTTCCATGAATATTTACGCTTTCACCATATAGGATTAATTTTCATCTCTAATTTTGTATAGAGGTGTAACAGGGTAGATTCTGCCTTTTTTTTGCCTCAAGACTGTTTTTAGCCTAAGGATGTATAGTCCCGGGGGGTTAATTAATTAAGGTTGACCTTTAGAACATATGTTAACGTTCAGTTAGTATGGCCTTGATATCCCTAATTGTTATTTACGCTAAACCTGACTGCATGTACTGTTAAAGTATGTAGATTAAGTAAAATTTAGAGGTAATATACAGGCATATATGTGGCTGTATCCGACCTCTGCAATATAAGCCTTCTAAGCTAGTAATTATTAGCTGCCTGCCTGCCTGCCTGACCTCCTTTTTTATATGAATACTTGATAAATTTAATTGTTATACAAAACAAATGATAATTATCTAGAACGTAGACATTTAAAACACACAGGTAGGGTAGGAATTATTGAACGAATTGATCTTAAATTTGGGTCGTTTGCAAGGAATTCTGGGATGCATTTTTATAAACTCAGCGGTTAAGCTGTTTTGAGGCTTGATATGAATAAATTGCTCCTTAATGTTAAGAAATGTTCAATTATCTCACTCGATTGAATTAAATCTCCAATTATTGTTGATTACAATATAGGTAATATCATTTTAGGTCGCAGGGGGATGTATATTATTATTAGAATAAAAAATACGTTAACGTGTCTGAAAAGTGTAAAATATCTTCTATTTTTGCTTTTCTTGTAGACATCTGAGTTTTACTGTTGCAAATATTAAGACCTCTACTTGCTTTTCTTGGAGAAATTCCTGCATTTGAGATTTTACTGTTGTAAATATTAATAGTTTAGAATCTGTTATTAGTATATTTCAAAATACACGTATATACCTTCAAATGTTCATATCGCTCTAATGTTACGTAAATAGATATTTTTGAACCTTTCAACGCCTCGATTTAATAAAGCTGGTAAAATTATATATACTTCTTTTTTTATTTTATTAATACTGCGACTATCTATTGTTAAAATTTAATGGATATTACGTGCGGTTTCTACCTACATATAATAAGGAATATTAATTAGTAACACATTTTAAGAAGAAGAAGCTATTTTCAAAACCTGTAATAATAATAATAAATTATATACTTTTTATTGTTTTCATTGATAAATAATCAAATGTTGAGAGTATGATTTCAAAACCGCAATTTAAAGAGTGTGCTATCTTTACAGAGGATCTGGTAGCCATTCATATGGAGAAACTACAAGTTCACTACGATAAGCCGATATATATTGGTTTCTGTGTGCTAGATCTAGCTAAGCATATAATGTATATCTTTTATTATAACACCATTAAAAAAAATATATATGGGAACAAGGTCCAGCTGCTGTACACAGATACCGATTCGTTAATTCTGCTGACACAAACAGGTGCTTTTTATGAGGATATGAAGAAATATTTGGATAAGTATGATACGGCCAACTTTAATGAGAATAATCAATCCGGAATTCCGAAACGATGCAATATTGCTGGCGGGAACGGAGATACCTTAGCACAGAAAGGAGTTTTACCTGGAAATTGCTTAGTGTAGGACTGATCTTATCTTTATCGCCCCTTGACACCTGTTTAACATAGGTACAACTATACCGTTATTCTTTTTTCTTCGGGGAGAATTATATGCAATAATAAATCTTAATTAAGGTTTCGCTTGGGAGAATTGTTTTATATGGTCTCTCTGTTTGAAAAAAAAAGCTACGGTACTTTAAGGGACCCCGTTTTATGATAATTTATTGCATTTATTATTAGTACTCGAAAAATCCCTAAAAGATGTCTCGGCACAAGAACTTCCTGTGAGATATTAGTAAAAGTCCTTACTCAGGGTTGATAATTAGTATTTCATAATAGGTAAATTAGTTTAATCAAATAATGATCTTCTACTATGACAGTTTAATTATGGTTAGTTGATGAGTTAATAGATTGAATGATATCTTCTTTTCATGTAAGATATTATAAAAGCCTTGTGCTCTGTAATTATTGTTTCCTAATGAGTAGTTTAGCATAAGATATTATTAATCATATCATCCTGTATTTTAATTATAATTAAGTATCTTTACTTACTATTGTATATTTACTATATTTGTTTAGTTTGATGTTTCTACATTAATGAATGTCTATAATATTTTTTTTTCCTGTGAGATAATAGTAAAAGTCCTTACTCAGGGTTGATAATTAGTATTTCTTAATAGGTAGATTAGTTTAAACAAATAATGATCTTCTACTATAACATTTTAATTATAGTTAGTTGAGTATATATTTAGCTTGAAATGTATAATAGCTAAATAAAATAAAAGTGTATAAACCATATTTGTGCGTTTTATTTACAGCTCTTTATTAAATAATATATGTATAGGGTAAATAATATATGAGTATTACATGCCGAGTGAGAATAGATAGCGAGCTCTGTCGTGTAGTTGATGCCCTCAGCACATGATTAGTATTTATTAACGTAGTAATTATATAATATTTCAATAATAATATTTTTCTCGGTTTCTTTAAATTTCATAATCTCATCGGCTAGAAATGCTTAAACACGATCTTGATTACGGGGGTAGTTAGATGTGCGCGTAGAAGTATAATCATTTTCACTTACCATGGGGGCCCTGTTACTGGGGTGAAGCCCTAGAATGCCGTGATGTCGTCATTATAAAATCCTTATGATCTCAGACGTCTGCATCAATCACTGCGTAATATGTAGAGTTAATGCGTATACGTTGCGCTGTCGCGCGCCGGACCGAGTCGCGGAGCATAAAAACCTGGGAGGCAGGTAGTTTCTATTTTAAAATCTAATAATTTTATATGAGACTAAGAGAGGGGAATTAATTTTTAGGGATTTTAATAAATATTAAATGTTTTATTATTATTATTAATATAATAGATAATTATTAAAAAGGTAATATGAAATTACTGCCGCGTGTCTAGATGAACCGCGGATGACCTTGATCGCGAGTCGGCGCGTTAGCATTTGTCACGTTTTCGGCGTTTTTGGACCTCCATAAGAAATAACATGGGATTTTGCGCTCGAATCGGTGTTGCCTATCTACTTTTGGTACAGTGTAGGATCGTTTGGAATTATAGGTCAATACTTTTTCAAACACGAAATGTGACATTACGTTACAGTAACCTTCCAATTCTACTCACATATGTTAAAAACCTATGCTGTTCCCGAATTAAGAAGACGGGGATTACTAAATAATGGTCTGTTGTTCCAGCAGAATGTGACAACTCATACAGCTGGAAATTCAATGAAGATCCTCTGGCAATATTTTAATGGCCAAATCAATTCACCTTTTGAATATTTACCGTGGCACGTGTGGTCGATCGATCTAATTAGAATCTGATTTATTTGAAAGCGAAAGTGTCGTCTTAGAACCATTGAGAAACTAACAGCATGCATTTATAGAGAAGTCGCTGTAATAAATGAAGGTTCACTCCACTGGGTAACGAATGTTGGTGATGGTCACTTAGATGATCTATTCTTTAGAGATTAGGCAAATATCCACCCCGTATGCTAAGTTTCAAAGATTAGGTATGTGCTAGCTACCGGTTCTCTTCTTTCTTGTCCGATATACGGCGGAAATCCCTGCTTCGGATATCGCACACCACACCAACATTTTATCCGGAATAGCTTTTGCCTTATAGTTTACATTATCTGATAGTTCATTGATGTTATCAGATGTTATCAAAGAAACCTTATTTTCCTTTTATTCAGGAATTACCAAGAGTAAAAAATGTCTCATCATTCTTAATAATGACTATATTTTCCGAAAAGTAGGGGAAAACATGGGATTTTGCGCTCGAATCGGTGTTGCCTATCTACTACCAAACAATGACTTTCGGGCTATGTAGGTTTTTTGTTAACGCTTGCCAATATTTTCACCTGTCCAATGACTAAAATTTTGTTTGTTGATTACACCATTCTGCATAAATTCTGTGACGCCCAAGTCGGATATTTCTATGACAATGACACGATTATTCAAGACAAAAAGATGCTTTATAAAATAATTAATTTCAACAGAATCTCTGGCAGGTACCTACTGGATGACTGCATGTGAATATAAATCTCAAAGGTATACAAGATATCCATACATAAGGTTGTGGGGAAAAAGTCTGCGAAATTTCGTCGAACTCGTATCTGTCGTATCTTAGTCGTATCGGTAGAGAATGTACATGTTGAATGATGTCAAACGACTGCGTTTTCAAAACAACAAAAAAAGGTTTGTCATTAGCAACTCCAAAATATATACCAAATTACAATCAAATACCTACTAAAAGGTTTGTAAAAGTATTCTTATAAACCGGTACAACTTTTTGACAATTCCATAAATCAACCAATAGCATGAATATTGTAAACGAGAAATTCGCTGTACAGATTAGGACACCACAAGACAGGGATTGTTAAAAAGAAAAAGTAGGGGAGAGTCTGGAACATTGGCCATGCAGGAACAGTGGCCACCTTCCCGCCATTTTCTTATTTATTAGGTGCTGTTATCTAGCACAAAATGTACCAATAGGACACTAAGTATTTTAACAAAGTATTTCCATTTAAATCACAAGATCTCTATTTTAAAGCAAACTCAACCTGAAATTTTGTACTTGAAGTAAAATACAACAAGCAAGTGAAATAATTGTTAGTGGTTAAATAAATAAACGTCGAAAGGGTCTAGCGTTGGCCGCTTATACCTGCTTCATGTAAATATTTATTGGTATAATAATACTTTGATTGTGTTGGGTAGTTTTTGTTTTTTCGTACTTTTTAAAAAACATGAAGTTGATGTTAAAAATATTTTATTATTAAATGATTAAAAACATGTAGTTGATTAGTGGCCATGTTAAATGTAGAGTACAGTGGCCACTTCTTTGTTATGTAGGTCCCTGTACTATTATTTAGTACAATATTTTATTTATTTCAGATATGATTTCCTAGATGTTCCTGATAATTTGTACATTATTTATATCAACCTGTAAAAATAGGCGGCACTACTAGAACAGCATCTCTGTTTTTTCCATTAATTTATCTATGTATAATGTTTGTTAGCTTTTGCCTGGTTTTTAAAATTTAAGTTGCCTTTTTTTTAATACAAACTATTTTTTACAAAATAAATCATTATTCTGTAAATGTCTGTGTACTTGTTTTTACTATTACCATCTTCTACACAGTAGTGGCCACAGTACCATACTCTAATGGCCACTGTACCATCACTGTAGGTACAGCGGCCACTTTTATCTTAAATTCTTCCAACTCCAAAATCTTTGTTATAATTTTATTTTTTTCAGTTCTAGAATGCAATGGTGTAGAAGTAAAAACAGTATTTGTTATCTAATGGTAACAGATGCTATAAAAAAGGGTTAATTTTGGTTGTTATTGATGTTATTAAAAAAGGTGGCCAATGTTCCAGACTCTCCCGGCTCCTGACTCTAACTAAAAACTCCGGAAAACTCCAAGATTGCCATTTATAAATCTAGTGAATCAGCAAAGACAAAACATCGTATAGGAATTGACAATTTAAAATATAAATGATTTACTAAGACTATTTAAGACGATTAACCCAGAGTAAAAATGAAATGTGTGGAATTCACAAGTAATACTCTAGGACAGACTGTTTTGAGTTTGTTGCATTCTCATCAGCTGGAGCTAATCACCTGTGAACCCCACACACTGATTCCTGGCTTATATACAAGCTAATGACTAACATTAGTACAAAATGCTAACCGATGCGACACCTATAAAATTACGGTCTTTATAGGTTGCCAAAGAGAAGATAACCGAAAGTTTCTAAGGTGCTGATTCTGTTGTATGAACATCTCGTTATCTGTTTAAAAATTGCAGCTTATCTAAACTCAATAGTAAAAGAATTATTCATATTTCAAATTTGTGCAGATTTCTTTCTCCCCAGACACTTCAGTAGATAGTCTGCTTTGATGGCAGAAAAATTTAGAACAGAAAAAACTTTATACAACCGTCACTTCAGATAGGGAAAGTAAAGTAATAACTGCGAATAGAACTGTTATTGTTGTTGCTATTATACAGGAGCTCAAGGGGGGATCGGGAATGTGACAAATGGTAGGATCACGATTAGTCCCGAGAGATTGCCAATTTGATTCGATAGAGTAATTAGGATAACTATATTTAATTTTGAAGGAGGAAGGTTGAGAAACGTTGCGTAGGGATATGATGTATACGTTAACACCGTGAAGAATATTGCTGGTCAATGCGTATCTCGTAGGATCTCGAGAAAACACAATGGACTCAGAAACAGATTCCGATGGTTGAGCAACATACAGAATACCGTCGTACACCGCACTAAGCACCACCAACAACTTAACAGGTAACACTGGCATTGTATTAGGATCGATTGAGATATAAGCTCTACGTAAGAATAACGTAAAGATCTCCCACTCCAAACGGTAACCTTGAACCATACCCCTCCCCCCTCACATCAATAACCCTGATACCTCAATTAACCTTGAAACTCCCCCCACTAATCAATAAGGGTCTATATAAACTGGATGGTATTGGTATGGGTTAGTTGTGTTATAATGGATTTGTTAAAGAAAGCATTTGAAACTGTAAAGAACGTTCCGATAGAGTTCAAAGATCCGACTCCAGAATTATCCCGAGATGGTTACGAACACTCCACCATCCAACATCCATCTAATGTCATCGAACGGTTGCTACATTCAAAATCCATTGTTTTACGCTACAACGCATTATTTAAACAAATCAAGATGTAAACTACTCAGCATCGGTCTCTGCCCTATAGAGTTAACACCAGAAGTGAGATTGTTGGGATTGAAAAACGACTACATTAAATTTAACCTGGAAGAATGGGAGAACTTCGAAAGTAATCACGCAATTATCAAACATTTCTTACATAGTTATGACTACTATGCACCGATACCCCTTCTCTACAAGACGATTACGTTTAAAAATGTACAAGATAAGAGAACTATGAGAATTCAGGATCGTCGTGACAACACCGAAGTATGGTTAGGAGTCGAAAGTGTAGTTAAGTTAATGGAACTACTTACAATGGTCAAGTCACGATTGAAGCTGTTAGAAGAAGAAAAATTCATAGACTTTTATCGAACTTTGGTAAAAGGTCTTGCCGAAGCAGAAGGGGATGTGTATGAGAATTTGAAACAAGTTTTAACCTTTTTACCAACGAGTGGAAATGTCATAAGCGGTTTAGAGCTATTAGCAGTTCAGTCCGATAGAACTGCGAACGATGTTAAGGGTTATGTGTTATAATATAATGGACAAGCTAAAGAAAAAGGTGACCTTTAAGGAAACGAATAATTCCGTACGGTATATGGTAGTGTGGGAATATGCTCACAGGCAAGCGCGAAGATCGATGTGGATGAATGCCGCTTTAGATCGGTATAGATTTCAAAGACGTATAAAGAATTGTGGTCGAGTGTTAAATAATATTTTAAGTGAAGAGCACAGACATTTTATTTACCTTGAACGCTTTAGTAATTAAGTTTTGTATTCTTATAAACTATAATACGTAAACAACAAATAAAATATTTAAAAAAAATATATGCATTTTATTAAACATTACTTCAGTATAAATTCATTATATAACCAATAACCAATAAACATTAGATAAAGCACATACACATAGATTCTTATTATGATAGAAACATGATACTTCATTAACTTCCGGTAGTGCTGGATGTTCTGGAAATTCAACAATCGACGTTGAAAGATATTTTTGTAAGAATTCCTTTTTTTCACGCCCTTTTACATAAATCACTTCAGCTGATGTCGTCGCGTACCGAAGAATGTCTGGAAACATGAACGCTGGAGTCTCGCCTTTAGACCAAGCAATGCAGTGGTGATTCTTTATTAACCAATGTGCTTGTTTTCGGAGTTCTGCAGGTAACGTTGGAAATGGAAAAGGTGGTTTAAATACATAATGAGCTATTTTACAACCATCGTAAATAGCTAACTCTTTAGGCAAAAACTTGTTGTTAGCAATCTTAAAGCCTTGAATGTCTATTACAAGACGCATAGTGGCTAACTAAACGAGGTTCAAAATCTTCATTTTCATATATGTAATAATTCGACAATCGTCGTAAGTAGTCGTTTACAGTTGTCGTACTTGCTTTGTCAGTGCATTATACGTAAACATACGATCATGCAAAATTAGACAATATGCAGTAGTACTAGCGGCAATGCTTTTATGAGTTTCGAAAGTAACTCGAAGAACGACAGCTTTCCCTAGCAAGGAATCTTTCTGTCGCGAACAGTCGATGACGATTAGCGGTGCAATGGCTTTAAATTTCGATGGAGTTAGAATGGGCTCGTTTGGTTTGTCATAGTAAGATCGTTGGAAATTGGCATACATTTCATACAAGGTAGCAAAACGGTTCTCATCATAATTAATATTCAACTGATCGTATGGATATCTTTCAGTATTTAAAAATACGGTCACATCTTGTATATCACAAGGATCGAATATACTCATATCTTTCTGTAACTGTCCATCGCGATTAGTATGAAAACCTAGGATAATGTAACGAGGTGTTTCTAGACTGGTGGATGTTTTAATAGACCAACTATGTTTATCGGTTTGTGGTATAGCTGGATAGATATGCGTTTCCCAACTTCTAAACGCCACCTTAGTATCAATATTTTTTCCGATGTATTTTGTCAATGATAATTCTTCTGCTAGCCCTGGTTGAATATGGGGAACTTTCCAATATATTTTTTTCAAGCTAACTTTAAGTTTTTCATTAGCATCCGTGGATATTAAAGCATCAATATCGGAATTGCTTCGAATTAAAACCAATTCTTGACGAATGTTCATAATAATTTTTCCATAGTCTTCAAAAATTCCCAATAGCATTGACAGAGGTATACAGGCGCTAAAATGACCTTTGCTATCCATCATAGTGCTATTACCTTCAGGAAACCATCCAGCATTTTGTAACTTGACACTATCGCTTGCGTTGTAGGAAAGGTAGCCTTTCATGGTAGACGTGAGTCCCACTTTCGTTACAGAATCCACCACAACACCATTCATTTCATAGCGAATATCACTAAACAGATATGAAATTCCGTTGTTAATAAGTTTAGCCTTAGTAGATGGGGCACCATCTTCTTTCAGTAACGTGCCTTCTACGTACAGATAACTGCGAGAGGGTAATGTGGACATGTCTTCTTGAATCGGTATTCGAATTTCGTCATTGTTTTCAAAACGAGTTGTAAAGGGTTGATGGGTGTGGAATTCGGCACCTACCATCGAATTATCGACGAAAACTTTTTCGTTCACATTTAGTATACTCATTATAGAACAGTAAATCCGAGACGTTGTAAAAATAAGCGGTTGCTGTGTCACTTGATCGGCTAGCGATTGCGAACTAACCTGTTTTTGGTGACAACAAGTTTTTTTATAATCCGAGCGAACAGTACAAGCAGTATTATACTTGAACACCATTGCTAATGCTCTTCAAATGCAGTCCTATCGTCACGGTTTCTCCACGAAAATTAACCAGGTGACCATCTTGATCAACTATTTTAAGGGTAATGTTGGTAATTGTATTGACGTTGATTGGTAAGTAGAGTACATGGTCAGGCGCTTCAATTATTTTGAATCCAGCAGGAACACTCGGGAAAAATTGGTGTATGACATGATTCGGAATTCCATTTACGTAATTACCAGTGGTAATATTACACGTTATAAGTAACGAGTTGACTTTAATAATGTTAATAAGAACATCGGATTCGTGACGTTTATTTTTTTTCAACTTCAACGGCTTAAATCCTAATAAGGGCCCAATAGAGTGTTTAACCGAAAAGTCTATGACTTCGTTAGCTCGTATCATTGTTTTTAAAGTATTGTGATTTGGCTCTGTGGACACAGTTATAGAATTTAATTGAAAATTAATGTAAGCTGCTATATCGGCTATTTCATAAGATCCTGTGGGTATATGTATAGCTTTCTGTCCAATTTTAAACACATTATTTTCCTCAGTAACGTTCGGAATGCTATTAAACGTTTCGAAATTGGTCAATCCCATAACCCATTCTTTGGTCGTATCTAAATATATTGGCGGATTAAAATCAGAGCTTAATACGGAACTCTTATCTGATAAGATGAAGGTCAACGACATGTCGGAAGTCCAATGCAGACTGTAAACTTTTATCGAGCGTTATCATATAAAAAGTGTAGCACCCAGTGTCCACAATTGAATGAGTTGAGCTTTTGAAAAGAATCATAATTGTATTGAATAACGTTTCCACCATCGTCACTCTTAAAGTAATGAACAAGTTCTAGTGGAGGTTTCATCTGACCAATACTGTCAAAGTACAAAACTTGTCTACCACGTTTTATATACGATGTCCAATGCTTTCCCTCTCCTTCCCCACTATCTAAATTTACAATACCGGTTTCGTTTTTATGGATTCGTTGCGGCAGTTCATTTCGCATAAAGATACCTCTAAAACAGGGAATATTTAATTTATGAATATACTTGGAAAGATCGAGATTGGTCAACGCACGGCGTGGTAGTTTCAACGGTAGTTTTTTGAACGTAAATATAGTCCCAATCCAGTTTTGTATGGTTTCAAATATAAACCTTTCCCTATAGAAGAGGCTTCCATAGCCTTATTGTGTCGGCGTGTTTCTTCTAGGGTCTCCTTAGCCGCCTTGGCTTCGTTAACGGCTTTTGCAACTGCCGCTGCCCCACCACCCAGAGAGCCCATAGCTCCCAAAGCAGCAAATAAGGGAATGAGGGGCAGTATACCACCTTTTTTGGGGATGGGTATAATTCGTGATCGAGGATTGACAATACGTTTCCGTTTCAAAGCTGACAGTGCAAGTCGAGCAGAGCGTTTTAAAGAGAACTTTTTTACTTTACCACCAATATGCTTTCTGGCAATGGCAACAGCTTTGTTAAACGTAAGGAAACCTCGTTTCATCGGTGAAGACCGTTTCTTTTTTTAATCCCCATACCCAACTTCATTTTTCCCTTCATAATACCAGCTACGGTAAGGGCTGCGGCTCTTTCTCCAAACGTAGCGTCTTTAGAACGAAACCTCTCCCACGCTCTGTGTCTTAGGATTTGGTCCGCTTTATGACGTTCACTCACTTTATTGGACTGGGAGTAGGCTATGTCGTGTTGTTTACATGCGTCGTCTAATGGATTGATACCGTGATCTCCACGAGCAAGTCGTTCTCGCAATCGAGTGCCAGGTCCGCAGTAGTTATATCCAGGTAAATGCAATTCCACCGGTAACTTATTGATGAGAGTGTTGATAACACCTTTGCCTTTACAAGTTGATGAAGGAGTTGTACTCACATAGGATCTATCACAACGTTGTTCGTCATGGAACAGCTAAAGTTAGTGAGACAGAGAGATCGATTACCAGTTATAAATCGTGATACTTGTTCAGCAACACCGGCAGTCTTTAAGCACAGTGTATTATTGGGAGCAGGATGCAAGCGAGGACTAATCGTAGGTAGTTCCGGCTGCGGTAAAACCAACCTAATGGTTAGTTTATTGGAACATCCCAACGGTTTACGCTTCGCAAACGTATATGTGTACAGTAAATCGTTGTATCAACCCAAATATATATATTTGCGTGATCTGTTTAAATCGTTACCCGTGGGATATTTCGAATACGACTCCTGCGAAATTATACTACCACCCACGGATGCAAGAACAAACTCTGTAATTATCTTCGACGATGTGGTCTGCGATAGTCAGAGCACTATAAGAGACTATTTCTGTTTTGGAAGACATAGAAATATCGATTGTTTTTATTTATGTCAGACATATTCCGCAATTCTAAAGCAACTCATACGGGATAACGCAAACTTCATCATTATTTTTAAGCAAGATAACACTAATTTAAAACATATCTTTAATGATCATGTCAGCGGGGATATGACGTTCGAGAAGTTCAAGCAGCTCTGCATGCAGTGTTGGAATGAGAAATATGGTTTTGTAGTTGTTGACAAAGAGTCTCAACTTAACGAGGGACGCTATCGTAAAGGGTTCGATGCCTACTTCACCATAAATATCGGAGTCATTAACTAACAGCATTAGTAACCATGGATAAGCGTATGGTTGAAGACCTGGTTAAGGCACGACACAATGTCAAACAGAAATATCAAAGTCTTAAATCCGAAATCGCACGCTCCGATGTAGAACTTCAACGTCGCTATAAGCCCATCACACAACCTTTGCGAGAATTTATAACGGGTGTTAAAACCGAACTCCTAACTCCAAAAGAGGAACCCATAAAGGAAGAGGTTCCCTCATTTTTTCCACCCTCAACTCCAGTATCACGATCTCTACGTATACCTCAGGTAATGCAAACACCACATAGTGCCTTCAGATTGCATGCTGTAAGCACAGAACGATCCAGCATCGAACCAGTAGACGGGGAAGCTTCCGGGACACCTACGTTAGAACAACTCCAAGCCGAACTCGCTACCGCCGGAACTAGTAGAGAATTCCAGGCTTATATAGATGCTACCTATAGTGGGCGCGCAAAACGATACATGGAGACAATGTTTACGGATACGAAAAACGAGTTCGATCATCTATACGGAGTACGATTCCTTCCGGAGAAACAGGAATATTTTATTGGCGACTCAGAATTCGGTTTTGATGACGAAAATATGCTCATTACGAAACCTGATGGTAAAACATTTATGTATGAAGGTACGCGCGGTTTATACGAATTAGTATTTAAAAAGAAACCTCTCTAATATTTGCAAGCGGATTTAAAAAGCTACAAAGATCTTCTTTTACGAACCAACGCAGTCCGTAGAAATTATCTACATGATGCACCTTTGTTAGGAACCGGAACCAAATATTCCACAATTATCAAACCCTTTTAACTACACCTGGTGAAAAGGTAAGAAGTTTTTCTACTTCAACACCGGTGACGCGATCCAAAACGGGGGCACTAGCCAAAAAACGGGGAGCTGGACCAATACGCGTGCTAAGTTACAATAATAAAAAGGTAGAATTCGTACCATGGAAAGATTCAAATAAATTGATAGGAAGGTTGAGACTTCTTCTAAGCTCGAAATCGGCCGGTCATACCGGTCACACTAATGAAATCATTTACATTATTGATGAGTTGCGAGCAGCTAAAATAATAGCATAAAACATCCAACATGTTTAACACCTTGTTATTGTATCGTTGTCACTAGTAGAATCATGTCATTAGATAAATTCGGTAAACATCTTCAGAAAACCCCTGTCCAAGTGAAACTCGACACTCGTTCCAAAGTGTATCTTTTAGAAGATATACAAAATGTAAGGTACACAACAATGTATATGTGGGCGGACTCCGAGTCTGGGTCGAGCGAACCTACTATTGCCGACCTAACGAAATATTACAATTTGAAAGGCAGCAACAGTAAACGGGAATGCACAATACCGTTTACAGAAGGGATTGTACAAGCAGTTTTCAGCTCACCACCATGCATTATGTATGTAAACGGTATTCTAGTTGGTGCTGCTGCCAACTTAATTGGGAGACCATTGAGAAGGGCGATAAGATTAACGCAAAAATTAAGTCGCTAGATCCGTCTGCAATTTTACTTCGAAGCTCTTATTAGTCATCCATATCATCATATATCATCATTACCTCAAAACGATGACTCTGGATAAGTTCGGTAAACATCTACACAAAACTCCTGTCCGAGTTAAACTCGACGCTCGTGCAAAACTATTCCTTTTAGAAGACGTGTCTAATTTGCACTACGAAACAATGTTGTATATGATGGGAATATACAATCATGAAAACGGTTATGCACTTTTGAACTCCACCAACTTCGAGTATGTCGTTCCTCTAACAAAAGGTAGCATTAAACAAATCAAATACTATCCCACAGATGCGCAAATCTTTTTAAACGATAAGTTATACGATGCTGAATCACTCATCGGAGTGTCATTGAAGAAAGGGGATAAGTTTAAGGCGAAGAAGCCTGAATCACAGGACATATTTATTTTTGAAGCCGTTATTAGTGTTCCAGCATTTTCCCAATGAGCATAAAACGTCAAATAATTGAGGAACTGCATAAACCAGCTCGCAAACGATTTCGAAGAAGACGAATAATAGTAAAGGGATTATATGATTTATATATGGCGGATCTCGTGGAAATGATACCGTATGCCAAGACCAATAAAGGATTTCGATATATTTTGGCATTGTTAAATATGTTTAGCAAAAAGGTATGGGCATGTCCTATTAAACGCAAAACCGAAGAAGAGGTAACGCAAGGAATAAAGAAGCTATTACGGTCTGCGGGGGATCCTCCACGAAATTTACAAACAGATATGGGAAAGGAATTTTACAACACACACTTTCGCAAGTTAATGCAAAGTCTGAACATAAATCATTACAGTACGTGTTCCAGTATGAAAGCAAGTCCGGTGGAACGCGTAAACCGAACTCTCAAAAACAAGATGTGGAAAGAATTTTCCATGCAAGGATCCTATAAGTGGCTGCAGTTGTTGCCTCAGGTAATTGCAAAGTACAACTCAACAGTACATCGAACCACTGGATTCAAACCTATTGACGTCAGACAGAAAAACTCCAAAAAGTTTTACAGACAGCCTTCCAGTTTCCAAAGACTGTTGACCCGCAACGTCCAAAATTCAAAGTTGGTGATCACGTGCGAATCAGTAAGCACCGGGAAGCTTTCGCAAAAGGCTACACTCCAAGCTGGAGTACGGAAATTTTTAAGATTAAAAACGTTCGACTAACAAATCCTAGAACTTATATTTTGGAAGATGTCAAAGGTGAGGAAATTCGTTTAGGATTCTACAATGAAGAACTGCAAAAAGCGAAGTTTAAAAACACTTATTTAGTGGAGAAAATTTTACAAAAAAAGGCAAATCGAGTATTAGTCAAATGGTTAGGATTCGATAAAGCACATAATTCTTGGATTCCAAAACGTGATATTATTTAGAGAATTTTGTAACGGTATAGCATAAAACTAAATAGCAATTAGCTTCTAGGCATATTATTACTTATTACTCGAAATGTAATGCATAACCAAATAAAGATTCCTTTTTTTTACATTTTATGACTTATTATTTCAAGTTAGTTATTCCATAAGGAAAGAACAATACAAATACCAAAAATAATACTTTTATTGTATATTATACATATAAATGTTAATTTCTCCATAAGGAAAGAACAATACACATAGCAAAAGGTAAACACATTTATTACACAGTAACAAACTATACATAATAAACTACACATTTATATACATTCACAAATTCAAAAACTTACATATAGAACTAAAAAGATAATTTAACGCTCTACATACATATTTATAAATTTATATACTATAATTACAAATCATCGACTATTGCTTCCATCAAATTAATTAGTTTATCTAAATTTGATTTTTGAATATCATTTTCAATGATTTCCATTAATAAATTTAAATCATCATTTTTTGCTAAAATCTCGTAATGACCCCAAGCTAATGTTTTAGTTGTTCCTGGTATAAGAAACCGCTTATCGTCGTGAGCAGATAAAGCTACTTTATTTCGCATTTCTGTATACACGTTATGCATATCCGACTTAAAAACGTACATTTTGCAAAATATTGTTTTTACTTGATTAGTAGCAACCGCTTCATAGTCGCTTTCTTTCAAAACTGTTTTTATAACGTTTTTTCTTACACCTTTCGCTTTCTTATGTAACTCCTCCGCGACGTTGACATAATAGGCTTTAGCACTGGCTCCGAAATAGCTTTTGATGGGAACACCTTTATATTCATCTTTCATTGCACCTAAAACGGATTCGTTGACGGGAATTCCATGTGGGTTATCATTAGCTAAATTTGATGTATCAAATAGTTCAATATGTGCTTTAATATCAGTATAAAAATTATCAGTACGAATTTCAATCACTAACGAATCCGTGTCGATATACAATAAAGAAACATTATTTCCATACTTTGGTTTCAAGAATTCATAGAAAAATTTATAAATAACCGTTTTCGACATATCCAAAATACTAAAACCAACATAGACCGGCTTATCATAACAGATCGATAATCTTTCCATATCAATCGCTACCAACCGTATAAATTTGTAGCATCCAAGTACATTATGAAAGATGTCGGTTTCTTCGGATCATAATTTGGAATAAATCAATTGTTTGCAAAACTTTTTCTACCACAACACATACTAACTCCTCCTCGAATTCCTTTCCTGAAGAAATGTAACATGTCAACATCTGTTAAAAGTTCTAATTCAACTTGAGTACGTCTAAGCATAGCGTCCCACGCCAAACTTGGGGAAGTATAATATTGGCATGGGTCAAGACCGTAATGGTGAAGGCAAACGGATCTAAAGTTTTCAAAAATGTCAGCTAATAGCAGTACATCCGCAGTTAAATAAACGTCCGAATAATCTCCTAAAGTTTTGCATTGAAATAAATTCCACACTTCACAAGCGCGATTGTACTCGTCTTCAGACACGGTCGTTCCTCGTAACTTATCAACGAATTCGTTGCGGGGAGGTAATCGTGGCTCATTCAATTTGGAAAAGTCATCTATATAAGAATACGGGAAAATACCTTTCCTGCGCATACATCTAAATTTTTCATTTAGACCAAACTGCTTTCTAATTTCCTTACACTGATCATTCGATAAATTTTTAGCCAATTTTTCAAGAGAGTCACCCATAAATCTAAAACTATCCAAAAATCGTAAACGTACAAATACCTTTTCCTAGGTCCCCCTATCATTAACAATATCATCAACCAATGGCAATTTCGAGAAAGACACGTATTTTTCTTTATTTTGAGCAATTACTTCCAGCTTTTCTTGTTCTAAAGCTAATTGTTTAATAAATAAGTGAGAATCATAACCAGACAAATTATGAAAGAATACAGGTACAAAATTAGGTAATTGAAAATTGAGATTACACTCATTGTGTGCAGCATTACGAAAACAACCGGTTAAATGACAATGATCTTTCACTTTAACCTCACCTTCTTCAAACCTATTATTACAAATATGACAGACGGTGGCCGCCTCAAAAGCTCTTTCTTCACTAGGTGTTAAAGCGTTCATAGGTTTAGGTATTTTTAAATAATTTTGATACAGCTCTTTCACATCAGTATCTAATATAGTAACAAATCGTCGAGCTGCATCGGGCCCTCGGTAAATCTCCAATTTTGAAAGCGATTTATCAAATGAGCATTTAATGTAGTAAGTAAACGAATGAGGTTCATGCTCCTGCATACGAATAGTAAACGGTTTTTCGGAATCCGGTTCTACACTAGATATTGGGGTCAACACAGATTAAAAATCAGCGTAAATCACAAAAGGCACTTTTAATTGCTTCTGATAATTTTGAAATTTCAATACATTTTGAGGTACTTGTTTACCCATTCTGTCTTTAACCAATTCGGTAGTCGGTATTTTAGAAGTCACATAATTACAATCGTGCTGGGTATGACTGTTTAATTTATCAGAAGAAGAAAAATATTGTAAGCAACCATCACAGAAATGTTTTGCAGCTTTATGACCAGATACTTGCTTAGATAATAATCTACTAAAGTTTTTAATGTATGTATAATGGGCTTCGCCATTATCATTAACAATTAGTAAAAGATTCACATGATTTATTTTTTTTAATTTACTGTAATAAAGAGGTCCAACAACCTCATTCTGCTTACGATTATTTTTAAAAACTTCTTGCAGAGTATAAACGTTTATTGAGATATCGTTATTAATAGATAAGAAATATGGTATATCTTTTAACGTTACCGGAAATTGTACACCATCTAAATTAAGAACAGTTGCTGGATCTGGATACGATGAACATTGGTGTGCCACTCCTTTCGGTGCAACGAGGGCAGACACGATGCTCCAAGCGAAACACCGATCATCATCATTCTGGACGTTGATCACAGCTTGTTTTCTTTGGATGTCTAGAGGTAAATGTAGAAAAGAAGAGGCTCTTAAAGGATTGTATTTAGATATGTTAACCTCCAAGAACAAACATCTCACTAAAGTCCAACCTAAACAGAATGGAAAACGTATTAGAGCACGAATTTCTAGCATTTTGATGAAATCAACCATCCTATCAATACACTCGCCACTATCTTTTTCTTCGAATTCCGTCGCTTTTTGGTCGATGATGGTGACAGCATTAGCATAGAACTCTTCTACATTGGACCCCTCGGTGATAACAGCATTTCGAGTTTGAAATGATTTAACATCATCTAATCCTTTACTTTCCAAAATATAGTAACTGAAATACTCCATATTTACTTTAATCGCTGTATGTTTAGCAACCTCTCTACTTATCAAAGGTAATACTCTCGGTCGCAATTCGCCCAGAAATTCTTTTACATCCACCGAATGTAGTTGGGGTGAAACCCGATAACTCACGATTCGAGATTTGAAGGCTGATCTGATAATGGATACATCTTGATCATTATCGCTGACCTGACACGCTCTATCACGATGTCTGCTGCTACGTAAATGTCCAAGGGTAGCACGATCGTTGAACGTGCAGATCGCATATGTCACAGAACACCATGGGATCTATAAACAAACACAAAAATTTAAAAATTCTATTACATAAATAGAAAAGAAATATTACCATTCCTTCTCTGTCGTTTATGCGTTGGCGAAATTTGATCATGACAAGCCTCTTTACGATGGCGGTTTAAATTATCCACCCTGCTGAAGCTTCGTGAACAACGAGCACATTGAACCATTTTATCAACTAGATGTACACAGACAACTAGCAATTTGAAACTAAGACTAATGCGAAGACCATATTACATTTATAAGAGGAAGATCACACTCATGTTCGTGAACCAGACTGGATGAATCGCCTACGGATTTCTTTTTCACACAATAATTTCAAATGTTTACCCATTAACAACTCATCGAGCCTAGCTAACTCCGCAACCATCCGTACTCTCGCAGCTTTTAACTCAACTATTTCTTTCTCTCTTTCATTCACACATTTACAAGCCTGCTCAACCCGCTCTGCAACCTCCATGAGGACGTTATCAAAACCATCAGCGAACTCCTCAAGAGGAGGCAGATCTGATTGATGACTCACATCACTTTCATCATTCTGCTCTGGTTCAGGAGCATATTGAATTGGTTGGTGCATGAACGACGTCCCTGGAAGTTGAAACTCACAACGTGTCCGGAATCCAACCAGTTCAATAGCCTCTGTAACAGAAGGACCTGGAGCATCTTCAAGCAATCGAAGAAGTACCGGAGTAGAAGTACCACCGACTTTTTCATCGGGGTGCTTCGTAGTGGATAGATCATTCACCCCCACACTTTCAACCTGATTTGCTACAGCTTCCACTCCACAATCATCTGAACTATTTGGAAGCTGTAGCATAATTTCATCCACTACCCGTTTCAAAACATGCAAATTTTCCTCATTCAAATCATCATAAATTATTAGACTCAAAACATTTACCTGATTAAGCTCTAAATCACTCCGATCGATAAGGCAATCAAGGTTAAGGGTGTCCTCATCGACCAAGGGAGAAATGGAAGCAGTCCACATATTCTCACCCCAAGCACGAGATGCGTCGAAATTATCGCATAGGGAGCTCCTAAACGAATCATTGTCGCTACCCCTACCGTTGTTGAGACCATCGTTGCCGAGGGTCTCAACATCGCTATCCACATTCGACGCACTAAGTACTTGGTCACAAACACATAAACTTTCAGAAGGTCTCGTGAGAAGATTTAAAAGAATCGGCGGGGATTAAAGTTGTGGAGAACACAAGTCCACTGTTTCAATGAAATTCTCGCGAGGTTTAATTAAGATATTTTGTAAAATATTCACACGGGACCTTTCGAAAGTATTAATTTTAGAAGGACCAGCTGTATCATCTACAGCTGAACGTTTCAACGAAATATTTGGTCTTAACGAGCACACTGTTTTAGACATTTTACTCGACATTTTAGGATGTGTAATGTAAGGGTGAATAATGTAGCCTACGTACAATTAGCAAATGGTCGAATAAAGTGTTGGAGTGGTCATATAAATAAACTAAGCAAAGCTGACAAATGCGGGAATTTACAACCGTTCAAACACCTGTACAAGCAATTCCACTCAAAAGTTTAAACTCTCACGATTTACGTTCTTTGAACCCTTATATGTAAAACATAAAAATTTACTTAACTTCCCGCTTGGTTAATTGTACAGTAAGAATTTATAAGCTCTCATGGTTGTCTTTTTTCAAATGACTGGTTAAAAACCCTTGTAAAACACACAAGTTTACTTTAGGTTCCCCTTATAAATGATAATTGCTAATTTCCTGCGATTTGCAAAGCCAATTTCTCATGTTTCTGTCTTGGACCCGCATGGCTTAATTACATATAAGTTTCTTACGCACTCGAGTTATTTAAAGCTAATTGCCTACGATTTGCAAGTTTAATTTACCCGTTCTTTGTCCCGCTTGGTTAATTGCATTTAACTTTCCCACGAGTATATTTCTGCTTGTATTTATTCATGTTTTAAAACTAAGTAGCTAATATTGAAGATATTAGCAAGATAATATTGAGAATTTCTAAAAGAATAAATTTTTATTGTTTATAATTTTTTGGTGCGCATTTAGTCATTCAAAATAAATTTACAAATATTTGAAAAAATAGTTAATTATAACCACATCGGTCAAATCAGGGTGATGTTTAGCAGTCAAGAGCAATGACACTGATTCAATTCCCACATTGCGTACACTATAAAAACAGGATACATTTGACTGAGAATACATAATTCAAGCTGAGATTGGACGAGAAAATTGTGGAAGAAAATAGATTGTCAATATGGTAAGATCAATTGTATTATTTCGTACATAGTAAGTAATGTATTTTCTTCTGCTACAGAAATTTTAAAGCTTTTAATAGGGGAGCTGTGGATGGAAAAACGACCAGTTATGCAGCTCGTGGTAGTGTGCAGAAAGGATCAGGTCCCGTATGCAGTGGTGGTTGTGCCCCCTGTGGGACACATTAAAATATATAGGTTCGGGTTAGGACCTAACATTATTGTTAGGGGTAACAAATACCACGAAATTGGTATATATTAATAAAATTTAATAAAATTCAAAACTTGTTTTATTAATGAGTAATTATTAAAAAAATTAAAAATAATATTTTCAAGGCTAATCAAATAGTGGTTTATTTGTATTTAAAAAATAATTTCAATGTGCTCTTGCAAAGGGATTGTCAATCAAATAGTGGTTTATTTGTATTTAGTGTTCTACCATAACCAATATTGCTAAAACCATAAAAAGAATTTAAAAAATAATTTCAATGTGCTCTTGCAAAGGGGTTGTATGTTGCAATTATTATTCATCTTCAATTCATTCAAATTGATAGTAATAAGAATACAGAAGATGATTTATAAAGAAGCAGGAATTATTGAAAAATTTTATACTTTTTAATACAAAAGATGTTCAAAATGTTTTCTGTTGACTACGAGCGTTTTTCGTCTTTTATTTCAAATAAACAAGATGAACTGGGAGCTAACACTTAATCTTAATTCTTGTGTATAACAGATTCGCTATTTAACCCTCTATGCGCTGCTCGCATACATTAAAACGAATAAAGTGAATGTTTTAGAGATAGTTTTTAACGTGCACTTGTACGGTGTTGATCTATCAACGAATTACGATGAATAATCTACTTTTATCTCTTGATGACATTACACAATTACCTATTGATTTCCTGAAACGATATTGTGTACATGCTATAGCACGACATTTTCATCAACTGCCGAAATATCTACAAAAGAAACTGCAAGAATATCAATACTGCACTGTTCACTTTCCTAAGCAGGGTGATGTTCTAGATGGGCCACCACTTTTAAAAATCAATTGTGTACGTTGCAAAACAAGTAACTAAATGTTTATGCAGCTTTATTTCTAATAAATGTTTATGTAACTTTATTTCTAATAAATGTTTATGCAACTTTATTTCTAAAATTTTTATTCTTTAATTTTTATTTAATTAATGATTGCAAAAGGCCTTGACCACAATGATGCTACCAGTAAAAAAAAGTACGTAGTAAGTATAAAAGACGTCTCGAACCTAGTGTAGTCAGTCTTTCATCGACTTAAGTAAACATACCTTCTTTTAATTAAGTACTAAAAGTTGTGATGCCAAAGGTATTATCCAAGAGTTTCTACGGCAGACTTGGAAATGGGAGTCGCCCATATATCAATATTGATCAAGAGGGTATTCATGGTCCACTAGCCGAATCTGCATGTGAATGGTTAAATGACTGTCGCGAGAAAAAGAGTGTTGATGGTGAAATACTAACTAATGTTATTGGTAATAAAGATACACCTATTGCTGTATGTAGACCTCGACATATATTGATTAGAAAGCGTATTAAGAAAGTATTATGTCATGTGTGTAAAGTAGATTATGCCAATTATGTACGTAATGAAACGTTTGATGTTGTTCGTTATCTTAATCTAATATGTAATAGCTGTGCTAAGAAGGATGATGAATTTGCTACAAGCGTGTATTCCGATTCCGGTAGTAACTATAGTGATATTGATTTGGATGATATATTAAATTAAAATATGCTACTTAATGTATTTATAAAAATAAATGTTTATGCACATTCTTTCATTTTTTATTTATTACCTTAACCTCAACAGAAGTGGTGAGGCGGGAGGTCCATAAAATCTAACCTTGAAGCACTAACCTTAGTTCAATCAAGTTCTCAATCAAAAGTCAGAGAAGCCTTGACCTTTAACCGCTAGAAAGTTTAGCCTTGAAGGTTGACCTTGGCAGAAAGTGGTGGAGGGGATCTAACCTTGAAGCATGACCTTGGCAGAAAGCAGAAAGTAGTGGGGGGAGGAACAGAAACCCCATTCCTTCCCTACTCGCCGGCATCTTCCCGTCCTCTTTCATACGGGGCTAAGTACCTAGTCCAGCAATAGGACTATTCCCCCAACTTAGGTCAATGCAGTACAACCGAGCCAGAGTTGGGGACACTGCCCGATTAAATCCAACCTCAAGTGTGGTATGACTTGGCTTTTAAATGGGTTTGCCACCCCAAACTCCCAGTTATAGGCCTGGTAAGCCCCCGACAGAGCTTCGTTTCGAGGCTACTTTATAGGGCCCATCAAAGTAGCATCCCGGTGTGTGCCCGTTAAGGTGAAGTTGTCTTGAACGTGAGAGGCTATGTATCTTCGCATCAGCGTCCTTTAAGTGTAGGTCTCTAGACGATTTCTGGGAATCCGACGCTGGAACTGACAGCATCTGCCAGACCCCCTTACTGTCACTTCAGAAACGCTACCTGGTGGCATGCAGTTTCTCATGGGTTAGCGAGCGAACTCCCTAACCGAGATAAACCTCACTTGAATCTCCTCCATTCGTCTATGCCAGACAGCGGGATACTTAGCTCCTTAAAAGACCTTGACGTCAGGTAAAATTCAATCCACCCACACCGGACCCCCTTGTTAACAGAGCTCCCTCTGCAACGTTTTAGGGTCATCGTCGAGAAACACTCCCGTGAAACGTAAACGCAACACCTCGGCATAACTCTACCACACATTTGATTCTGATCGCGTCATCCGTTACCCAGACAAGCCTGGAATTGGGTAGACAACGACCAGTTCTAAGGGTGAACGCCGTGTGGTCTGCCCTTAAGCTAGTCTCGAATCCTAGTGCTTCCCGACACCTCTAACAACTGCCCTCCCTCTGTCTTCGGGCTAGTCTCGGATACTAGGAATGAAGTCCGACATCTCAAACGACTGCTTGACCGTTCATCCAGATTTATCTAGATGCAGTCGAAACAAAGCATATACCACATTTTAAAAGAAAATCTGGATCATTGTCTGTACTAGTGTAGTGAGGAGACGTTACTTTTTAAACCTCGGCTGTTTATCTGATTCTATCATTTTGCCAATTCGTGGGGACATGAAATGTAAAATCTATTCTGTTTTGAAAACGCATTCGTTTGACATCATCATTCAACGTAGATTCGCTAAAGATATGACTATAAATATATTTCTATTATCGATACATTTAGTACGGTACAAGAATATTTTTTCATAGTGTGTGTGGAGAGAAAGAAATCTGCACAAATTTGAAAGATAACTAATTTCTTTACTAATGAGTTTAGATAAGTTGAAATTTTTAAACTGATGAGATGTTCATACAACAGAATGAACACCTTAGAAACTTTCGGTTATCTTCTTTTTCACAACCTAAAGAGACTGTAATTTTACTGCATTGGCTTTTTATTTATAGGTGTCGCATCGGGTACCATTTGGTGCTAAAGTTAGTCATTGGTTTGTAAATAAGCCAGGATAATGTGCGTGGGTTTCACAGATGATTAGCTCCAGCTGATGAGAGTACAACAAACTTGAAACAGTCTACCCCTTAGTATCACTTGTGAATTCTAGATATTTCATTATTACTGTGGGTTAATCGTGTTATAAATCTTTTATAGTTTAAATTTTCAATTTCTTTACGATGTTTTGTCTTTGCCCCCTCCTAGACTTACAAATGGCAAATTTGTTGAGTTTGTCGGAGTTTTTAGTTACTTTTTCTTTTTAAAAATCCCTGTCTTGAGGTCTTCTAATCTTTACAGCCAATTCTTCGTTTGAGATTTTTATAATATTCAAGCTATTGGTTGATTTATGCAATTGTCAAAAAATTGTACCAGTTTATAAGAGTATTTTTACAAACCTTTTAGTAGGTATTTGATTGTAATTTAATATAAATCTTTAAGTTGCTAATGACAAACCTTTAGTAGGTAGTAAATGCTACCATACTTTATTGCAATATTGAATCTTTGACCTAGGATTTGTATTGTTTGATAAAGCTTCCCAGAAGCTGCATTCGCCAATACCTCATCTTTTCTTGGAAAGATGTTATATGTCTTTCAAAATCTCATCTTTTCTAATACGTATCTTTTTCTAATACAACACAAATATAACATAATAAATGTTGTTTCCAGAATTTCAATTTCAGAAAAAGTTATAGCAGAAGAGTTTTTCAAAATTCCATGCCAAGTATAAAATTTGGCAATTATCTTCTGTAGTTAATTCTCGAAAAACCGTTGTGTTATGGGTTTGTCACTAGCGTGAAAATGGTTTGGTGATTAATTTGAAAAACTTGGGCGCCACAGAATTTATTTAGAATGGTATAATTGACAAACAAACTTTTAGACGAGCGTTAAAAGCCTACATATCCAGAAAGTTCTTGTTTGGAATTATAGGTCTATACTTTTTCAAAGACGAATATAACATTCCGTTACAGTAACCTCCCAACTTTACTCACATATGTTAAAAACCCTGTTCCTGGATTAAGAAGACGGGGATTACTAAATAATGGCCTGTTGTTCCAAAAGAATACAGCTTGAAATTCAATGAAGATCCTCAGGCAATATTTTAATTGATCTAATCGATTCACGAATTGAATATTTACCGTGGCCCGTGGACTGGGATCTATTTGAAAGTGAAAGTAAGTAGTCTTAGAACCATTGAGTAACTAACAGCATGCATTTGTAGAGAAGTCGCTGCAATAAATGAAGGTTCACTCCACTGGGTAATGAATAATTTTATACCCAGACGTAAAAAGTGTATTGAAGTTGGTGAGGGTCACTTAGATGGTCTAATCTTTAAAGATTAAGCAAATATCCACCCTGTTTGCCAAGTTACAAAGATTAAGCTTAATTTCATCCAATAAATTTTAATAGTACTTATGGGTATAAGCTAATGCTCATGTATGTGGTATTTCGTACATTCGGAATAAATAGATGATAATGATTTATTATATCGGAAAACAACTTGAGTTAGGTAACATTACTTGGTAGTGGCACTTCCAGAATCGCCTTTTTCTCGATTCCTCGAGAATTATGCTTTTATCGATACCTATTTTTTCCTAAAATTTCAAAAACTTTACAGTCTTTCAACATGTAACATTTTGTTTGGCGTAGATTTCAAAATACCATCCCAAAACAGATAACTCAGGGAATATTAACAAATAAATGATTGATATTTCTTTGAAAGATTGAACTCTGGTATACGTTATCCTTTCGAGAATGTGTTTATCTATCTAGATTTAAAACCTTTTGGAACTTCGTCCATGTTTGTTTTTATTTTTAATATATGTATTTCAACGATAATGATTGATGTAATGGTAATGGTTGATGTAATTTTTCGGTTCAATTTGATTGTTGTTTTTAAAATTAAATTGCAACAGACTTTTTAATGCTGTAAACGCCTTAGAAAAACCTGCCGCTACACTGGTTAGATTTTGGTTATTTACGAGCTGGATCTGTATTTTTAGACCAAATAGTTTTGGTTCAAATTTGACATTGATATTTGCAATAATTAACTTAACAGGTGTACAGACAAAGACAAAACCAAAAGGATTTTTTCCTCAAGGGATGTCTGTCGTGTTATTTAGGCCATATAACGTAGAGAAATGAAAAAAAGGTATTTTCTACAAAAACTCGTTCTCATTCTGTGGACTTGTACATATATTGTGAGAAAGCAAAAGCAAAGAAATGGGTTTAAAGAACAAAGTTTAATTGTTTTCAACTACTTTGTTGTTAGAAATGTAGTTCTGAAATGATTCTAGCTACTTACCACATCGCACATACCTTATACAGTAAGGAATGTCATCCTTTGTTAATTATTTAAAAATACAAAAAAATTGTAGGTGTGACATTATATTATTTAATAAAATATTAAACATAAATGATTTTTTTTCATTAGAATATAAACGAAACAAATTTACATTATTATAATCTGAAAATTCGTTTCTAACAGAACTATATCTCGAAATATCTTATATGTATAAATTTAAAGGTCCGTTTTGTTTAACGGCATACTTTCAGCAGGTGTCCTCAAACTCAGCAGTTATAGCAAACATAAACAAAATCTGTTGATAAATTTGTTGATAAACAAAATCTGCTGAATAGTGATAAGTACCATAGTTTTATACCTTGTAAACTTGACAACGTTGATGGAGGCGTATTCGAACGCTTGATTTGCTAAAATTATATACACGGAGGTGAATAGGAGCGGTCTATGTACGGAGGCTGACACGAACGCGCTCTATACAGAAGCATGTGTATCTAAAATAATATTAAATAAAATTACCTGTCTTGGTGGATTTAGGAGTGTTAGTTCAAGAAAAAGTCTGTGACACTAGAATAATTAATATACAATCATTATTAATGGCGGAATTGTGGTCGTCTGTTCAGTATACGGAGGCGAACACGATACAAAAGCACACACACACACACACACACATATATATATATTAAGCCGACCATGCGCGGTTTAATTTTTTATATCTAACATGTTTTTCAAAATTAATCTTTACTCCTGCTTTTTAATTTTATTTTCTTGTCAGGCAGCATATCTACAAGGTCACTTCTACTTTCTGGTATTAGTATAACGTCATCTGCAAAACGTAAGTTATTTAATTTGTAATTGTCCACAAACAGCCCAATACTTGGTCCATTTTATTTTTACTTTCCTACATATCTGCTCTAACGCTGCAATGAATAGTATGAATGAATGAAACATTCAAAAAAAGCACTCGAAATGGCAAGTAGTAAAGCATATAAATACATCTGGACAAGAGATTACAAGATACTTTATATTATTTATTTTTGGGCGAGGAATTGAGGTGGCGGATCATCTCTCGTACCTCATGGCACCGATTAGCCGAATCTGGATGAGAACATTTAGTTTTAGTTTTATTCTAGATTTGCAATGTTCTTGTTTATGTTCGTTTGTGCTGTATTATACTGAAAGTTCTAGAAAATTATTATAAAAACGTTTTCGAACATGCTTGATTATACTCCCCCAAGTGAACGTTCTTTTGATATGGTGTTATCACGCCCAAACGTGCCGTCAGCATTTTCAAAACATTCTTTCATTTACAACACTAATAGTGTTATAGTTTTCTTATAATTCTAATTTAATATATTTTTCATCTTTTATTGCATTTAGCTGATCACCATCCATCGTGCCAATATTTTATAAAATCATAACCTGCAAAAACAAAAAATACCTTAACATGTTCAGAAAAATAAATCCTTTATTCTTTTAATTAGTTATAGCTTTTTCAGGCGTAAAAGTTTTCTGAATTGCAGAAATATAGATAAACGAAAGAAAATTAGAGGTTGATATAGATTATAGAAGTATAAACTATTTACTTTAGTCCAGCAAACGAAAACTTTCGATCCAGTAGTGCATTTCTTACTTGAACGTCTTGCGGTGCACTTCGGGTACAGTCACATGTACAAATGCTTGAATATTGGAAAGAAGGAGTGCGAGCGATGCTGCATCTTTTTTACCCCAAATGTCGCCCTTCTTCTCCGTCTGCGCAACCTACATGAAAGTTCTCGTTTGATGTACTGATGGTACTGATACACTTTGATGGACTGTAGTTGTCGTGTGTAAAGTTCCACTTTCGAATGTGCAGTTTTAATAAGCTATTATAACCACTTGTTCCACAAGTGCATTTAAAACCTAACCCAGTCATGACATCGTTGCCGACTTGTTACTCAAAATCTTGTTATATGTTTTAAAATAGGTAGTAATCTTCTTTTGAATCTCGCAACTAGGATTCCATATCTTTTTGTAATTTCTTTAAAGCTCATGGATATTCTTTTCACTAAAATCTGAATTGCATAGCTTAATAGCTTTTAGAGTTTTTCTAAAATGTTGCTTTTAAAACAATTATCTTAAGAACTATCGCCAAATATTGCGGAAATCGCGTCTTGCTTAAAAGTTTTCGTTCAACTGCGAAATGATGATTACACAAGCTAGACCCGTCACTGTAGTTAAGAACGTTGCTGTTTTTAACTAAATATCTTTCAATTTGTAATTTTTGGAAACCTACATGTGAAAATAAAGCTAAGGTTTGTTCTACTTTTACCATTTATTTTTGAACTGCCTGTTATTGTGACGGCAGATTCAGTTAGAAATTTTGTTATTCATTTAAAAAACGAAATATTAGCTTATTTGAGCAATCCCACAATCTTAAATTATAATTGAAGAAAGAAACGAAACAAAAAAAATAAAGTTGAAGTTAAAAAATAAATTTTTAAATTCAAAAATTTTGCGCACTCGATTTTTAAAGCACATTATATTATTTGGCAGTTCTCTGTAATAGTCAGTTAATTTACCTGCTTATTTGTTGCGTAGGTGAACACGCATTTTCATATAATTGTTCTTGTGGATTTTCTGTTGTAATTTATTACAACTATTAAATATTGAACAATTTACCTCCAATACGTGAGTACATAAATCAATTGTCTATTTTCCAGAAATTCTTATTACATCCAGGTTTAATTTCCTTCCATTCAGAAATAAAGTTACAATACGTTTTCCAAAAAAATTTTCTTCTTATAAATAAATAATCCAAAAACCAAATTAATACTTCACTTTACTTTTTATTTAAATCACTTTTAATTGTTCAATGTTATTTTCATTATTAAACACTTTTTAAAAAATTAAATTTGGATGACATTTGTCATAACCGCACTTTTTTGACATTTCATTGACGTAAAATTTGACACAAAACCTCAAAATTTTATTAAATTATTGTTATCTGACATGGCTTCTGCTTTACAAGAAAATCAACAAGCAAGTAACCAGATTCTCGACCTGCTTTTATATTTTTTTCAGAAACAAATGACAAACGTCATTTTCCCACTAACAAAATCTGGAAAGTTACTTAAAACAATTGAACATCTAAACTAACAAGAACTACATAACCAAAATATTGTTAAAAAATTAAATTAAATGTTTAAACAAATTACATAATTGGAAAGAGAATACTTTTCCCTATATTTTGGTATATTGCATGTCTAACAAAAAGGAAATTTAACTCCAGGATTCAATGGAAACCATCTTGAATTTCCTATCAAAACATGGTTTTACAAAATTATAGATAATAACATTTTCCCACCTTATTCGCAAAATTGACAGATAGTAACGATCCTAGCGGCCAACTTTGAAAGTACTCACTGCGAGATAATTTGCAGGTAAACACATGGTGGAAGTGTTTATTTTATTGAAATATTCTACATAATGAATAATAAACGTGCTACAAAGAGTAATATTTATTGCTGTGTTCCACAATGTAGTACTTATTACGATGGCACAGTATCGTTTCATTTATTTCCATCGTACAACCAAAAATTGAAGGCCGAATGGATTAGAGTGCTGAAAATTGGAAAAGAAGTTTCTCGGTTTATGCGTGTTTGTAGCAAACATTTTAAAGACGAAGACTTCTTTTTTAAAGGTAAGTACGTAGATGCAAACTGAGTGAAATTACATATAATAATTATTTGTTTAATAAAACATCACAGTTTTAACATAACCTCCAAATTTGTTAACATTTATTTGCCTTTATTTTTTAGCTCATGTCAATAAACTACATAAATTGAAGAAAAATGTAATACCTTCACAAAATTTACCGAAACTAACACATGAGCGGCCTGTCGATGAAATTTCAGTTTGTCAACGAAAAGAAAGAGCTCTGAATAGACGTCGAAGATTAATGTGAGCATAAATAATAGTTATTTAATAAATTAGTTTGTTAATGAAAGCGATTAATGATCGAAACTGTTTAAAGCACGAACGAGCGATAGGGAGTGAGTGCCTTTAATAGTTGAGATCATTAGTTGCTCATTAACAAACGAATTGATTACAACAGTTTTTCGTTGACCGTAAAATTCTTCGATTTGAAGATAGAAAATTTCAAATAATACCGAATCCAAACTTGTGCGTATATCTGGTTGCCCAAAGTAAAACATCATCAAAACGTCAAAATCACAAACGGGTTTATTAATGAAAAAGAGTGTATTAATGAGGTCCATTAATGCATCCTTTTTTCACAAAACAGTTACTTAATAAAAAAGAGTGTATTAATGACGTCCATTAATACATCCTTTTTTAGAAAAAATCATTCATTAATATTGACATTAACAAACGGTCAACGAAAAAACTTATTTGGATATACTTTTAAATATGTTTTCCAGGAAGCTAGCAGATGTAGAAGATAATCAGCAGGTGACAAATAAGTATTTATTTATAATTTTTTTAAATTTAGAAGTTTATTTATTTAGAAAATAATCTCTAGCTGACAAAAACACAGAAAAAATGCACGTACACAAATACTGCTTTCACTGTTTATCTCTCAGTTAGCCACCATGACACATTTTCACAGCGCCATCTACATGTGCTTGAAACTGCGACTTCCTTTTTTTATTAATTGAATCCTAACATTCTATCACACAATATTTACATCAATTTTGATACCAAAACTTTAAATATTAACTATATAACTATATTTTACCATTTTAACAGATCAGGCTCAAACGATACAAATTCTAGGCTTCAACAGACTAAACCTACTCTATATAAAGCTGCCCTGGAATTCTATTGGTAAAGGTGCACTAGAACCTAATTAAGAATATTGCAGCAAATCATTTTGGATGCAAATGCATACATTAATGAAAATTATACAATTATCATGAAATTTGATGAATCGTTAAACCAGCATGGGATTTACTTGAAATTCAACAACAAAAACTGTGAATATAGTGGTGATTGCTTGCATACACCTTTCCATCTATGCCTTTTATAATTTCTAGGTGAGACTACACCTTACAATCGCTTCAATTATGAAAAACCAAGTCTAACGTCCTAACGATATGCAAATTGTAACTTGTCAAAATAATTTTTCAGTTTATAATTTTCAAGTAGGAAATCCGTTTAAGATTTACTTCTTATTATTATCAAGTGATGTAGAGTGTAACCTTTTACTTATTAAGTAACAAATTAATTTATTTAATTAATTAATTATGAGTACAAACCCCTAAATATATAGGCAACCCAAATGACTTATATTCAATAATGAGTGCTGGAGTCATAGCAATACGTATCCCATTAATTTTATTAACCGACCCCGAGCTAAATAATTTTCTTTTAAATATAAACAACTTGTATTATTTCATAATAAAAAGAACATTACAATATCTATCTATATACAATTTATTATACTATAAATTTAAATATCAGAAACTATATAAATCTGAATAATAACAATGAAACCTTAAAATTCTTATAACTAGTTTATTTAAAATTAACTGTAAATGGTAACAACAACAAAAGAAGAGGAATAATAATAAACAGAAGTATAGGTAAGGATTAGCAAAGGTTACTGTTTGTAATATATTTACATATCTTATTTAAGAATATTAATTAAAAAAAAAGCTATTAAATAAATAAAAGAGAAGTTAAATAGGGTTAGGGAATCTCTTTGAGAAAACTATGCAGATAGGTTGTCATTTACACGAGCATGTAGTTGTTCAGCAGGGATTGGCCATTGATTTAAGGAGTCAATTAGGGCTAGACAGGCATTGATATATTTTGGATAGTCGAATGCTGTCCTAGATCATTATACATCCTAATGAAGATTTCTAGTATAGCCTATGACTATGAGTAAGCATGTGCGTTTGGTTTTAGTGAATATTTATAATTACGTACATATAATACACTCAAACGGTTTCTCACCACTATAAGTAAGCGGTTGCTATAGGATATTTGCTTTCAGTGAACACTTATATCTACAAATATTACATACATACAAACAGTTTCTCATCATGTGCTGTTGCAAATTTGCTCTAACTGAGCATTTATAAATGCAAATGGTTTCTTGCCACTATTAGTGAGCATGTGTTTTTAGTGAACATACATAACTACAAATATTACAATCAAATAATTTTTTACCACTATGGGTAAGCATGTGCTTTTGCAAACTTACTTTTTGTGAGAACTTATAACTGCAAATATTACACCCAAATGGTTTCTCACCACTATGAGTAAGCATGTGCCTATGCAAATTTCCTTTTAGTGCGCATTTATAACTGCAAATATTACACTCAAATAATTTCTCACTATTATGATTAAGCATGATGTGCCTCTGCAAACTTGCTTTTCTTGAGCATTTATAACTACAGATATTACACTCAAATGTTTTCTCACCACTATGAATGAGTAAGTGTCTCTGCAAATTTCTTTTCTCTAAGCATTTATAACTACAGATATTACACTCAAATGGTTTCTCACCGCTATGAGTGCTCATGTGCCTCTGCAAATTTGTTTTTAGCAAGCATCTATAATTACATATATTACACAAAAATGGTTTCTCACCGCTATGAGTGAGCATGTGCTGTTGCAAATTTGTTTTCTGTGAGCATTTAAAACTACAAATATTACATACAAATGGTTTTTCACCAGTATGAGAGAGCATGTGATTTTGCAAACTTGCTTTTCTTGAGCATTTATAACTACAAATATTACATTCCAATGGTTTTTCACCACTATGAGTGAGTATGTGCTGTTGCAAACTTGATTTTACCGAGCATTTGTAACTACAAATATTACAATTAAATGGTTTCTCACCAGTATGTGTCAGCATGTGCGTTTTAAAATTTGTTTTTCGCAAGCATCTATAATTACATATATTACACAAAAATGGTTTCTTGCCACTATGAGTGAGCATGTGTCGTTGCAAACCTATTTTCTGTGTGCATTTATAACTACAAATATTACATACAAATGGTTTTTCACCAGTATGAGAGAGCAGGTGCTGTTGCAAACTTCCTTTTAGTGAGCATTTGTAACTACATACATTACACTCAAATAGTTTCTCACCACTATGGGTGAGCATGTGTTGTTGTAAATTTGTTTTTACCGAGCATTTACAACTACAAATATTACATTCAAATGGTTGCGGCATATTTCTATTAAATAATCAGCGATCGTCACATGTTTACATATGGTTGTTTAGTAGCAGGAATATGCAATGAGTTTAAAATTTGGCTTGAAAACTCATTTACAAGTACATGTTTTACATTCAAATTTTGTGGTGGTTTCGATTACTAATTGTTAATTAATTATTTTTCTTCTAATGTTTTCATCATCTTCTTACTATAAATTACACTGAACACTTCAAATTCCTACTTCAAAGGAAATATATTTTAGAACATAAGAACATTATAATAGGAATTATATATGTTATGGCATATAGCGTAACAAAACTACTGTAGGTGTTTTATGCTAACATATTGTTGAACGGATACCGAGTTGTAAACACTTGCTTAAAAACTACAGTGAAATAATTTAGGCGTACAGAATCGTAGAGTGCCAGAATACAGCGTCTCCATGTAAAAGATGTTGAAGTGATTAGACTCCTCCATAGATTGTATTAATAGGTGTTGCAGCAGCTGCAACTAGTAAAAAAACTTTGGAGGTAAAATAGTTTGTAACATTCACAAAAGCACTTACTAATTCATTGAGATAACCAAATTGTTTCTAACCTTTCCATAAAAACACACAATTGCTGCTAATCCAGTTGTATTGCACTTAATACTGTTACTGTATATTATAAATAATTATAATGTTATAATAAGACGTGTGTTTTCGGAACTCGTCAAGAATGGTTCAGCTACTGAAATATTATAATACTGAATGTGCATTGAACTGACGCTTTGTATGCTGGATGCATTGAACTCGAAATTATTATTCATAAAGCAGGAATCACACTGCTAGACCACGTCGACCGTCCGAGACCGACCGAAATTTCGAACACATATAACTGTATGCGCAACGTCACACTGTTAGACCATCGGCCATCCACCGTCGACCATGCTCGGCCGTCCACCGTCGACCATGCTCGGCCGTCCACCGTCGACCATGCTCGATCGTCCAGCTTGAAATTCAAACGGGTTGGAATTTTGACCGATTGTGGTCGACGATCGCTTGCGCGTTATTACTATGCATTTCCAAACACGTGGGCGTGTTTGCAAAGTTTTGTATATCATGTGATAAAACTGGTCCATTTTTCTCAAAGTTTGGATATTGGTAATGTGATTAAAATAAAAACTATAATAATAATAAGTTTTTCCCAAAGTCCATCCAAAACATCTTTATTAATTTACATTAATTTGCTACAATTGTTTCGGCCTTATTAGCTGTATAATTATTTACTGTAAAACATTTAAAAGATGCCTGAAGATGGCCTTGTAAATAATTATACAGCTAATAAGGCCGAAACAATTGTAGCAAATTAATGTAAATTAATAAAGATGTTTTGGATGGACTTTGGGAAAAACTTATTATTATTATAGTTTTTATTTTAATCACATTTGTATATCAGAACATAACTTATGTATAAAGTTTATAGGAATGGATGTAAAATATTGCAATTTTGTTTTTTTGCAGTTAGTATAATAGCCCATGATGAAATTTGATTTTATAAACTGCACAAAAACATTGATGAATAGCAGATACAATACAAAGATTCTCCTTGTTCCCGCTTTAAATACATTTCTCCGGCTCATATTTTTCTTTCTTCTCTTCTTAATCTCCTCAAAATCATATAATTAACAATTACATCTTCGGAATCGCTATCACCACTGCTACTAATTTTGAAAATTTTATTAGAAAATTAATAAAAGTGAGGTTAGGAAGAAAAAACCGCTCGAGGTCGGCCGACCAGTGTGATTTGAATATTTTAATGATCAGCGGTCGACCGATTTTTTTAAGCCGATGATGGACGGTCGATGCTGGTGATTCCCAAGGTCCCTTAACTTTATAGGTTGCTTCAGTGAGTATTAGCCAATGAACGTGCGAAACGTCAGAGGGCTACCCATCCTATCTCACTTATATTTATTTGATATACGGCGTCCATCTCTGTCTTATAGCTTTTCCACGTTATTTTACTGCTTTAAAAAGTACATTTTAGTATGCACTGAAGTGAAAAACTGTCTTGTATGCCAAAATGATATTAACTTTATATTTATTAAATAATTTAGTTGAGGCATTATTTAAAGAAACTAAGATATCTTTAATTATTGACAATAGTACATTATTTTAGTTTATATATGTCAGCAGCGTGCCGTGTATACGAGACAGTGGAAGCAGATATAACGTATGCGCAATCACGCTCGTACACATTGCATACGAGCGTAATAGCGCATACGCCGTATCGGAACTGATTCCACTGTTTCATATGCACTGCACGCTGCTGATATATATGTATGTATCATTCAATGTCCATTAAAAAAATTATTATGTTTTTAAAGTTAACATTAGTCGTTTTCTTTTGCATATTGTGATTAAATCTAAACAATCATAAAAATTTTAGCATGATTTGAGAATGCTTTGTCACAAAAGAACAATCGCAATATAGTTAGTTACAAGTGAAATCTTTTGTATGTTACTAAAAGGATCTGTAACTGTACGGGAACAAAAAACCTCCGTGATCGCCTATAACTAGCCCGAAAGGCGGCTAATATTGATGCCTTTTGGGCAAGTTGAATACTAATTAAGAATGAAACTACATATTGATAATGCTAATTTATTGAGTAATTTTTCTATATTTGCTTGTTTGTATGTTTGTTTTCTTTGTCATCTTCTGCTTTCCTTTTAATGCCTGTTACTGAAATTTTTAATGAAATTTATGATATATAATAGCTTCCTTAGCTTATCTGGTTTTAATTAAACTATTATTGCAAACTGCAACTGTACATCTTTCTCCCGGCATAATACTATAAAGTATAAAACAATCAGAAACAAACTGTCAAACTGAATACTTATTAGAAATTAAATGGGGGAAAATAAGACACTAGTAATTGAATTTATAAACTTATAACTCTGTCAAGAACTGACTTTTTTACTTCAAACAAATAATAATAATAATATTTATTAATATAACAAATTAATTAACATGATACAATACAATAATTTACAAAAAAATAAACATTAGTAAAGCCACAAATCTACAATTAACAATCTACAAATTAATAATAAATAAATTAATAAATTTGCCCTGACGTTTGACAGTGACTGCGAGCGCTGCATAAACACAACATGAGTGCAAGTGAGAACAAATAGATCGATGGGTAGTCCTAGGTAGACCTCTAACGTATTTGCTTCCGCCCTTCCGTCTCAAAGAGGGGTCTACTAACTGCTCTACTGAGGTAACTTATAAAAGTTAATGGACCTTGGGTGATTCCTACCTAACTGGGAGGGACGCGCAAGTAACGCTAAACCAGAAAACGTTGCGTCAGGGGCAACAAACAAGAATGTAGTATTCCGTTTCTTTCTAACTTGTTTTACATGCATTTCAAAAGCACGTGGTGAAGCTTTTTACTGACTTTTAACGTAGATTAAATTTTATTTTGTGTGAAACCAAATGTTAACTTGAATCAATGAGTTAGAAAAGGATGAGAATCCTACTTTGTGGCAGGTTTCATAAAATTTCATTTGCCTCGGCTATTTACACAAGGCATCCATTCCAAAGAGTTCAATGGCTGGACAAAAGGGTGGCAATTCAACCGCGTGTATTTGTCGTACAGTTCGTTCAGAAAGTAATCATCGTCGTAACCCAGTGGCGGCCCGTGGCAAATATTTTGAATGTGTTGCATCAAATTATTTTGTCTTGTCTGATTATTTTGCCAAATAAATCGAGTCGTATTTTATTTCTAATATTCGTTTTTTTCTTGTTTATTGATTTCTTTCACTTAAATGTACCATAGCTTTTTTGGTACATTTAATTTGGAGAACTCTTCACTTAGGAAATTTAAATTAAATATAACGGCCATATTCGAAATATGTATGTAGTATTCTTAAATAAGGGTAGAAGTTAAGCATAATGGTTTTGAGCATTAACAAGATTAACGCATAAACTAGCACAATAAAATATTTACATACGGCACAATAAATAAAAAATATACGCGCATTATGATAAAAATTAGTGCGAACAGTTTTTTTTACATATTGAGTATTATCATTTTCATCAAAAGCTCAGATGGTAGAAAACGTTGCATTTTATTTGCTTTATTGCGTATTTACTTCATTTTTTAAGGCTAAACTCTTTGTTCAATTGTCCATAAAAGTTTCACCTGAAATCACAGGTCATATACTAAGAATAATGAAGTTAAAATCTTGTAAATATACATTTTAATGCAATTTTATTTAAAATTATGGTAAGATTTGCTTTTATATCATATTTGTTAAAGGCATTTCTTTTGATGTAATAGTCTCATATCAATTAATATTTGTTAGTTTTGTAACGAAATTACTAAATTTTATTAATTATTTTGGGTGTAAGAATGAAAGTGCTTATCGACTGTTGCAATCAGTTGCCGTTCGAATAAGCGACCGGCTTAAGCAAGAGCACGCGTCCCTTCTTTAACCGATTTGGCGTACCCCGTTCCATTTCACCCACGCTTCAAGAGCACCTATATTAGTAGGTGCAGGCGACGATTTATTCAGTTTGCGTCCAGGACTCAACACCAGCCGGACCAACCAGCCGAGCAAACCGATCCGAGGAGATATAAGAGTAAATCCTCTATCGGCATTCCAACCCCTTTCCGCCCGACCTTTTCCGTTCATACCTTACTCCTTTTCGGAGACCTCACTGTGCGTGCGCCTGGAGGCCTCATCCTAAATTCCACTCTTTACCGTAAACTAGAAACCTCCCCTATTACCTGCTCTTCTACCCTACCGAACCCTTACACATTCTTGATACCGTACGCTGTATTGCATCCCGCTTGCAGTGACTACAATAGATAACCTATGCTTTTAGATTTAGAGATTGACGTTTGCTGGAATGTTGGATCTTTGGTAAAAATAACTGTTATTAGGTTTGGTAATTGTGTGTTTTATTGTTAGTGTTAACACCATCTTGTTTTGTGAAAGCTTTAGAGACAGCAGTTACTCGGATCCGTGGAGCATACCACGTTAAAATAACTGGCGCCCGAGAGTTACCGCCGATCACCGAAAACCACACTGCGCCACTTCGTAAGCTAGCCCCGTACAAATTTGGCTCCAGAGTAGAAACGCATACCGAATCAAAACCCCGGGGCACCTTACAGTTTTAAGTTATTGATATCTAAATTAATTAATATATTGGTTGTTAATTTTTTTAAAATGCAAACCTTATTTATTGCAAAAATATTTTTTATAACACTCAAAGCAAACGCTCATTTCGTGTTAAATAATGATCATTCAATATGCAACAAATAGAGAATAAAACAAAAATATGGAAATTAGGGGCGTGGAATATTAGGAGTCTACATGGTAAAGAAATTGAATTAATAACCGAATTTGAAGAAACAGATTTAGAAATATTAGTATTAAGTGAAACAAAAAAGAAAGGAAAAGGAAAATTGTTCCTAACAAATGGACACACTTTAATATATAGTGCAGTACCGATTAACCAAAGAGCAGCAGCAGGAGTAGGCTGTATAGTACATAAAAACCTGACGAATCAAATCATAACATGGAAGACAGTTTCGGAAAGAATCCTACTAGTAGAATTAAGAAACAAAAAAGGAAAGGTTACAACAATAATATCAGTATATGGACCAGATGAAAATGCAAGAATAGACGAAAAAGAAAAATTCTGGGAAGATCTAATAACAACAACAGAAGAAGTAAAAGGGACAATATATATTGCAGGTGATTTTCTTACGGTAGTGGCTTTAGCTGCCTTCGTAGTGACGTTTGTTGTTGCACTGAAAACTCAGTGTCTTCGGGCCGATACTGCAAATGTGCGGTTGGCTGCTATCAGTGAAACCTTGTGGTCCGGACCAAAAGCGTAGCGCCCAGCGTCCGGCGTATATAAGTGTATATAAATGATGGTATCAGTCAGCGTCTTTTACAAGCTATAGGTTTATTCAGCGTCTGTTTATTTTATGCAACCTATAGGTTTATACAGCGTCCATTTATTTTTTCAGTATTGGCCAGCCTGCTTGAATTCCTTTGCCTGTCTGCGGTGTCGAGTTACTCTCTGCATTTCTGAGTAAAGATTGCGTCATCTCAACTGGCAAAATAATTCTATTTTATTAACGCTATGTAATAAATACTTTTAGTTTCGTTTCTGTATGTGTATGAATTTTATTTAAAAGGCTTTCAGATTTAAAATATTATATGCATAAAAACATCATAAAACTCGAAATATTATTGGATTTGTATGAAATTTTCTACAAACGGGTTTTTCAGGTCGCTGATTTCAAATTTGATGTCAACGTTAGCAAATTTTAAAGCGCGGATGAAATATGGCGGCCATAATAATTAAAATTTGATTTATTTGCATAAAACTTAACATCTGGGAGTATATTCGAAACTCTCTGCGTTGCCAAAATACTATGTGTGTTTCTCAGTAAGGATTGCGTCATTTAAAGTGACAAAAATAATTTTATTAAAGCTACTTAATAAATCTTTCACTTCCATTCAATTGTGTCCGAATTTTATTTAATTCAGTTGAATTTAGTTGATTTTAATATGTATTTTCTAGATGAAAACTATTTAAATTGTGTAGGTTAATTTATTATTATAGGTTAAATGCATATAAAAAATTGTGATGATACTTATTGCTACTAATACCTAGTTCTATATTTTAAAAAGCCAAGCGATTTAATGTGTTAATTAGAGCTTCCAGTTTTTTAAGTTCTTCCAGTGGTTTAAATCGTTATATCTCCAAACATATTTGAGCTAGAAAGCTGATTCTTTTTTTAAATTAAACCTTAAAAATGAGCGCATGCAACAATATTATCAAATATTGCCTAAAGAGAAATTTGGCAAAAAAAGTTTGGGTAGTGATAAAGATAGTTTAGAAGGGAATTTCAAGGTCCAGCGGTCAGTGCAGATGTATTGTTTTGTATTTATGTTTGTTTATGTACTAGAAACTACGTTTTACATGTCTATTAAAGCAAACTATAAAAAGGAATTTGTAGTTCTTCTTAAATTATCTTCTTTCTGTCACTGTTTTACAAAACAGTTACTATTCGATCGCACAAGGTAAAACTTATTGGTTATTTATAACGACTAATAATTGATTTTATGAAATAATGAAATATATTGATTTTTGATTGACTTAATTAATTTTTATTGGGAACGCATTTTAATTTCAATACCTAATTAAAAATATCAGATTCGTTGTTTTATTTCTTATTGACATTCTGTAGTACATTTTCTCGTTCTATATTTTATAGAGCCGAGCGATTTAATGTGTTAATTAGAGCTTTCAGTTTTTTAAGTTCTTCCAGTGGTTTAAATCGTTATATCTCCAAACATATTCGAGCTAGAAAGCTGATTCTTTTTTTAAATTAAACCTTAAAAATGAGCGCATGCAACAATATTATCAAATATTGCCTAAAGAGAAATTTGACAAAAAAAGTTTGGGTAGTGATAAAGGTAGTTTAGAAGGGAATTTCAAGGTCCAGCGGTCAGTGCAGATGTATTTTTATGTAATTTAAAAATATTTAAATAAAGATGCAACAAAAATATTATTGACTAGCAATCTCTTAAAATGACGTTTTTGTTTTCGTTATTAGTGCTTACTTTATTTTAATCAATTACTGATTTTTTATAAATTGAAACCATTATTAGTTTCAGAAGAAAACAGCTGTGCATTCATAATACGTAGTAAATAATATCATATCTAAACTGTAAGATCATGCTAATCTATTCACCTATTTTTGGTATTAAACACATTTCTTGTAACCTTGTTATATATAATTGTTTATTTCGGATCATTTTCATTTGTGTTTGGAATAATATTTTGAGAAAGAAATTTTTATTACTTGCAAATTTTAGTTTCATGAGCAACCTTTATTTATTTTATTTACCTTTTAAATATACATTCTGGTATTAAGTTATCGATGTTCCTCTGTGAAATTTACAAAACATGTACGAGCCCTAACAACTAAATATGTATTTGGACAGTTTCATGAATTCTGTGTTTATTTTTCCTACTAGTGTTCCAAATTACACCATTTTCAAACAATAACCATTAACTTCTGTAAAAAAAGATCTGCAGAAAACAATTTTCAAAAATTCAATAAAACTCGCTGACAACTAAATATTCAGATAGCAGTTTATAAATACAATTCAATAAGATTTAACATCTCGCTTTGCTTTATTCGCCTCTTAAATTTTGGCTGACATACTTCTAACTTGGGGATTACAATTATCTAAATTGGATAATGCCCCACTTGCTGATAATTTCAAATTCAATAACACTAAAGATCCGAACTGCTTGAGGATCATTCAACAACTTTGAAATTATGATTTTCAAGCCATTTTTTGGTCGTTTTTGATGTGTGGTAAGAAGCACCATCTTGTTGAAAGATTAAATCGCGGTCAAGATCGATTTTTAACGATTGGTAACAAGTTTGCGTTAAGAATTTGCTGATACTTTTCAACATTAACTGTGCCGTCTATGGACTGAAATCATTCTAACCCTCCAGCTGACATATAGCTCTAAACTATTGCACCTTGAGGAAACCTAACCGTACGTTTTAAGCAGTACTTATGGAATGCTTCATGTTTAGCTCCGATTACTCTTTTGCGAGAGTAACCAACGAAAACACCAGACTTTGACTAGTCGCTGAATATGACCTTATACCAGTCATTCTCTGGAACATTGTCTAGGACAACTACATATTTAGTCCATGTCACTCGTCGTTGTTCTTGTTTCTCGGTTAGAAGTTTTACTTTGACTAAATACAAAAACCGTTTATGTTACAAAGATAGTTAAGGAATACTCAATGCATCAAAGTTTAAAGATAACTAACTACCTTATTAAAGAATGGAGAGTCTATCTGAAAACAAATAAACTGTTTGGATTCTTGGCAATTGTTGCGACAGAAAGGTAAAGACAGGATTAAGTGTGCCCAAATAGCTGCAGGACATGATCTGGACTTGCAGAAATACATAGAACAAAATTAAATAGCTTATCGGTATGTCCAACGTAAATGACTGCTTCTTCACGGCTTGCTCCAAAATGATGAGTCTGGATTTCTTCAGCTAGTTTGCAAGGATAATTTTCAGAGAAGACTATATGGAGTAACCCTTCACTCTTACTAAGACTCTTTTTCAGTGTGTTGTAAGCAGCATTTTTATTTCTAATGTTAAATTTATATTTATTTTTAAAGTTTTCATTTCTTCTTGAACCTCTCCCTGCAACTCTTGAACTTCTGCTGAGCCATACCTAAGACTGATAATGGAGGGCAAGATTGAGGGTAGAAGAGAACTGGCAGGAGACAAGGCTCATGGTTGAGAAATGTGAGAGACTGCACTGGCCTAAACTCACAGTTATTACTAAGAATAGCAAAAGATAGTGAACGATTTGCCGAAGTTGTTGTTAACCTTCTATAAGAAGACAGCACCTTAAGAAAAAGAAGATGTAAAAAAGGCCGCAAAGTTAGAAAATGTAACAGTTTTATCGAGCTTACTGAATATTTCTGAATTTGTTTCTCGTCATGCAGTTTTATGCAATATCGACTCCTTTGCCTTCTTCAACATACCAACACAAATTAGCTTGGGGCAACGTATGATAGCCTAATAAAAACAGGATGCCAATAAAACTGAAAAGTTTTTCCCTTGTAAATATAAAATCGTGTGTATTATTTGAGCCCACTAAATACAAAACTCTGCGTTTACATTGTTAGTGAACCTGAGTCTTGCACCTAACAATCTCACATTTCCCGTGAGTTTTGCATCTGATGATGACTTTTACATAATTATAATAATAATAATAATAATAATAATATGCATATATTTCGAAGACTGTATACACAGTATAGAAATCGTCCAAAGTACATATATATGTAACTATAGTATTTAGAAAATACACAGTTATATATAAATAATTAGTTGAAATTAACAATAACACTTAAAGTTAACGATAACACTTAAAATATACATGCTAGAAATTCCTGACTAGAATAAAAACAATGGACTAGAAGTAAATCCTTTACTTTCTTTTTGAATACGTTAATTGATTGTATATTTTTGAGATCTTCAGGTAAGTGATTAAAAAATTTAAATGATTGTATTAAGGGACCTTTACGAATTTTTTCTAACCTTGCAAAAGGAATATAAATGTCACCGGTATATCGAGTAGAGTAATTATTAATATCACCACATTTTAGAAAATCGTCTAAATTGTTTTTAACATAGCAAACGCATTTAAAAATATAAAGACTCGGCAGTGGAAGTATTGCATATTGTTTGAAAAAAGGACGACAGGATTCTGTGACGGGTAAATTAAACAATGTTCGCAATATTCTCTTTTGCATAAGGAATACTTGAAAATTATGCGATCCGTTTCCCCAACACATCAGTCCATAATTTAATAATGATTGTACGCAGGCAAAATAGTAGATAATTAGCACTTCTCTGCTTATAATACTTCTTAACTTAAGAATAACAAAATTCCTGGCTACTAATTTTTTAACTAGATATTCTGCATGCATGTTCCATGTTAAATTCTGGTCCAAAAACATACCTAGAAATTTAGTATGCAGACCTTGTTCTAATGTTTGCTCATTTGCCGATACAGGAAGTAGGAGATCCACTTTTGAAAATTTATTTGGTGAAAAAACCAGCAGTTCTGTTTTTTGGAAATTTAAGGTTAACCCATTTTTACGACACCAAGTTTCCATTTCAGCAATACATTGATTTGCTTCAGTACAAAGAGTCTGATAATCATTTGCCGAGACAATAGCAGTTGTATCATCAGCATATAACGTGAGACTACCTCGCGAAATATTTAGAGGGGCATCGTTAATAAATAATATAAAAAGTATCGGCGCAAGGATTCCTCCCTGAGGTACACCGAAAGCAACTGGAATACTGTCAGAAATAACAGTGGAATGATTTTTTGAAATCTTAGTCACCTGTGATCTGTTTGTTAAATATGACTTAATCCATTCTATAGCAGGTCCACGAATTCCATAATTAAATAATTTATTAATCAATAGTTCGTGCTTGACAGTGTCGAAAGCACGGGACAGATCAAAAAATATCCCAGCACATTTTTGTTTATTGTTAAAATTATGTAGAATGTGATTATAAAATGACATCACGGCTTTCTCAGTAGTATAGTTGTGACGAAAACCAAACTGTTGGGGCGATAGAATCGCGTGTTTATTAATAAAGACAATCAATCTATTGTAAAAAACTTTCTCAAATATTTTTGAGAAGACTGACAACAAAGAAATAAGTCTAGAATTACCAAAAAGGGAAGAATCCCCTTTTTTGAAAATAGGAACAATTTGAGCTGATTTTAAACAGTTCGGGAAAATTCCAAATTCTAAAGAAATATTAATTAAATATGTTAGTGGAATGTATATTTCATCGCAAATTTCCTTTATCAGAAAACAGGGAACTTCGTCTGTTCCACTTGATCGTTTTTTACATACGCTACTGATTATCTGTGAAATCTCCTCATAATCAACAGGAGTTAAAAAAATGGAATTTTTAATAACGTTGAACCGCACATCAGATAGATTTGTTGTGGTATTTGCTGTAAGAGAATTGATAAACTCCACAAAATATTTATTGAATGCGTTTGCAACGCCAGTTGCATCTTCATAAACAAAATTACCATCTCCTATCTTCAGAGGAATTTGTTTTTTATTTCCTGTGCCTATTTGTACATTATCTTTAATATTGGAATTTACCCTAAATGTAACTTGGTAACAAAAAAGAAATCGATTAGGCGATGTCATGGTTCCATGCGTGTTATTTATGTTTCAGAAATTCACTCCGCCCTGCTAGAAATCAATTAACTTTTATATTCCCTTCAGGAATGTTTCTTATAATTAGTAGTGTTGGAATTAATATATTTCTACATATAGTCTTAAGAATCTGTTGTCGGCGTGAGGACGTACTTGACGTGTGCTTAATAAAATATATACGAATAATACACTTTGTTTATTTATTTCGATCCCTGAACCTCTAATAGGTTATGGGCCCAGATTACGTGCAGTGATTGAAAGTGTAGTTACATTTAAGTGAATAGTTATAGACTAACAATATTTTAGTGAATAATAGAAATGGATTCCAGTAAAAGGATGAAGCGGAATATTAAGCCATTTAACGGAGAACAATACAGCATCTGGAAATTTCGTCTAAGAGCATTAATTGCCGAAGAAGACGCACTGAAGGTCCTTGATGAAGATCCTCCAGAAATTATGACAAATACATGGCGTAAACTCGACAGATTTGCGAAAAGTTGTATTATCGAATATTTAAGTGATACCATGCTTGGTGTCGTCTCCGAGGAAGCTACCGCTCGAGACATTTTGCATAAACTTGACAGCATCTACGAACGAAAAAGTCTAGCGACGCAACTTTCAATACAAAAGAAACTATTAAGTTTTAAATTAATAGGGGATACGACGCTCCTGAAACATTTCATCGAGTTTGATGAAATGATTATTGAATTAGTGGCTGCAGGAGCAAGTTTAAATGAAATGGGTAAAGTTGCCCATCTATTATTAACTTTACCATCTTCATATGACGGCGTCGTTACTGCAATTCAGACATTGTCGGAAGATAATCTCAGTCTCGCATTTGTTAAGACGAGGCTCCTGGATCACGAAATTAAATTACAAAATGAAAGCGGAGACACTAGTAAGAAGGTCTTGCATGTGGAAGCTAACCACGCAGAAAGATCGATAATAATGAATAATAACCGTAGAATGTGGAGAAATTATCGCAATTTCCATCATGACCGAAAATCGTACCAGCAGCGTCCATACAAAGCAACAAGAGTATTTCACTCGAATAAATACTCTACTAATAAAAAATCAAAATATCAACATCCCCGTATTATCAAATGTGACCATTGTGGAAGGAAAAATCATGTTAAGAAGGACTGTCATTATTATAAGAAAAAGCTTAACAATCAAGATAATCGCAACTTTAGAACCTTACAAACTATTCAAACTACCGAAAACAATGAACAAAATTTCGCATTTATGTTGAAAAGTGAAACTCTACATAATATAAAATCAAGCTCTGACAGTGAAATTGTGTTTTTATTGGATTCCGGGGCAACAGACCACCTGGTGAATCAGTCCCATGTCTTCACTACATACAGCACGCTGGAGAAGCCACTCAAGATCTCCGTCGCCAAGAATGATGTCTCAATAACAGCAACCTTGAGAGGAACCATTCATGTGACTACAAACCTAGGGATAACAGGAACTCTCGACAACGTCCTCTACGCTGCCGATGTACCCTACAACTTGCTATCGGTCTCCCGCATACAAGAAGCTGGAATGTCAGTCGTTTTTGCCGAAAACGGCGTGGTAACTATAAATCAGGGTGGTAAAACTATCATAAAAGGTAAGCCCTTTAATAATAAATTAGTAAGTGTGAGGTTTAAACTAATTAAACATCTAAATAATGATAGTATGAGTAGTCAATTAAACGTGACTAGTAAGCAAATGCATGATACATATAAAATCTGGCATGCACGTCTAGGTCATATTGGTAAACAGAAATTCTTACAAATAAAAATGAATGAAACGAAAAATAACAATAGTCACTTGCATAAAATTAATCCTACTGATGATTTGTGTGAGGCTTGCATTTACGGTAAACAGGCACGACTCCCGTTTGCTAAAGCCAAAGATAAATCTTATATTCAACGACCTTTATTTATTGTGCACTCGGATGTATGTGGACCGATCACTCCACCAACAATTGATAATAAAAATTATTTTCTAACATTTATTGATGAATACACACATTATACAGTCACTTATTTATTAACTTATAAATCCGAGGTATTCAAAGTTTTTCAAGATTTTGTTGCAAAAAGTGAATCACACTTTAATTCTAAAATCGTAAATTTATATTGTGACAACGGACGTGAATATCTCTCAAACGAACAAAAGGCATTTTGTGTTCAAAAGGGCATTACATATCATTTAACGGTACCATACACCCCGCAACAAAATTCAGTAGCGGAACGTATGAATCGCACACTTACTGAAAAAGCCCGTGCAATGATTCACGGTGCTAATTTAGATAAACGTTTTTGGGGTGAGGCAATTCTAACAGCCACATATTTAATAAATGTGACCCCTACTAAAGCACTGAAAGAAAATAAAACACCATTTGAACTGTGGCATAATAAAAAGCCCAGATTAGACCATTTAAAGGTATTCGGCTCTACTGTGTATATACACAATAAAACCAGGCAAAGTAAGTTTGATAAAAAATCATTCAAAGGCATACTGGTTGGGTACGAATCTAATGGTTATAAAGTTTTCAATGTGGAAACTAACAAATGGATAACAGTGCGTGACGTTATCTTTGATGAAGTAAATTTTAAAATATCAAGGCCATTGTTAAAACTTGATAAAAGGGTTGAATATGAAAACTCTAATAAAAGTGCGAAAGTGCCGAAAACTGATCAAAAATCAGTAAATAATGACCCTAATGAATGCGAAAGATTAACGACAGGTCAATTAGGAACGGATAATAATAAATCCGGCGAAGAAAGAGAGAACGAACACGATCCATCGTCGTCACAACAAAACACTCGAAAGGAATTCGAGAATGTAGAAGTTAGACGTAGTGAAAGAATAAAAGGTCGTCCAATAGTCTCTTATAAAAATAATAATTATGAAATTATTAATTCGCTCATGTGTGCACAATCTTTAGTTTGCAAAATTCCGAATAGTTATCAAGAGATGAGTACTAGAAGTGACAAAATTCAATGGGAGAACGCGATTAATGATGAAATTAATTCTCTTTTACAAAATAAAACTTGGTCATTAGTTCCTAGACCTACAGGTAAAAATATTGTTGATTACAAGTGGGTATTTACAATTAAAAATGATGTTTTTGGACACCCAACAAAATACAAAGCTAGGTTAGTAGCAAGGGGGTTTAGTCAGAAATATTTATTAGATTATGATGAAACCTTCGCACCGGTCGCTCGCATTTCGACATTTAGAGTCTTCTTGGCCTTTGCTAATCAATTCAATTTATTAATCCATCATATGGATGTTAAAACTGCCTTTCTTAATGGCATTCTAAAAGAGGAAATTTATATGCGAGTACCTGAAGGAATTAAAGTTCAAGATGATAATGTAGTTTGTAAATTACATAAAGCTCTATATGGTTTAAAACAATCTGCAAGATGTTGGTTTGAGCATTTCGACCAAATATTGAAGCATCACAACTTTAAAAATTCGTTGGTTGACCGATGTTTATATTTCTTAGACAGGGGTCATATAAACGAAAATATTTATGTTGTTTTATATGTAGACGATCTCATGATCGCTACAAGTAATATGAATACCATGATAAATTTTAAAAATTTTTTAATGCAGCAGTTTTGTATGGTTGATTTAAAAGACATAAAGTTCTTTTTAGGTATTAAAATTGAAAGAACTGAAACTGAAATTTTTTTAGATCAGAGTGCCTATTTAAAAACAGTTCTTGAGAAATTTAACATGAGTGACTGTAAAGCTGTCAGTACACCACTCCCCATGAAATTAAATTATACAGCTTTGAATTCTGACGAAAGCTACGACGCACCATGTCGGAACCTAATTGGTTGTTTAATGTATGCAATGTTGTGCACTCGGCCCGATTTGTGCACGGCCATTAATCTATTAAGTAGATATCAAAACAAAAATAATAAAGAACTCTGGCAATGCCTAAAACGAGTTTTAAGGTATATTAAAGGTACACTTAAATTAAAATTAAGATATAAAAAGGGCGAGTATCATGAGCTATTAGTCGGTTTTGTGGATTCTGATTGGGGTAGCAATGAAACTGATCGGAAAAGTACGACAGGTTATTTATTTAAATTATTTAATCATTGCTTAATATGCTGGAATACGAAACGGCAAAATTCTGTCGCAGCATCATCCACTGAAGCTGAATACATGGCGCTATTTGAAGGGGTTAGGGAAGCTTTATGGCTAAAATCTCTATTAAGCAGTATTCGGTTAGACATATCACAGCCAATAACTATGTTTGAAGACAATAATGGTTGTATTTCAATAGCAAATAACCCGACCGCTCATAAACGCTCAAAACATATCGATATAAAGTACCATTTTGCCAGAGAACAAATAGAGAACAAAATAATAATTTTAAATTATATTCCCACAGGTCAACAACAAGCGGATGCTTTCACCAAGCAGCTTCCAGCTCCACGATTTAAGGAAATTCGTTTTCAGCTTGGCCTCCGGGAATAGTTCTGCTAAGGATTTGTTTTAATATTATTAATAATCTGATTTTATATTATCTTATGTTTATTTTCGCTATGTTATTCTTATTATTACTATTAATGCCTTATATATGGCAACAAATAACAAAAAATACATTTATCAGTTTATCACATTAGTTATAAAGATTGTAATTAGGTCTTAAATGCTATGATAACGTACTGAAATGTATTTAAGCATAATAATGGTCTGAGTGGGTTTTTCTTTAGGGTTTTCCCCACTTCACCGCAGCAAATGCTGGACCACTGTAAACGTATATGCCCCTATCAGATATAAGAATTTAAAGCACTTGTATTTGTCCTCACATTCATATTTCATTAATACATAGTTTGAATTCTGTTTATTAAAAATCGATTAATTTTTTGAAGGGGAGTATTGGAATTTACCCTAAATGTAACTTGGTAACAAAAAAGAAATCGATTAGGCGATGTCATGGTTCCATGCGTGTTATTTATGTTTCAGAAATTCACTCCGCCCTGCTAGAAATCAATTAACTTTTATATTCCCTTCAGGAATGTTTCTTATAATTAGTAGTGTTGGAATTAATATATTTCTACATATAGTCTTAAGAATCTGTTGTCGGCGTGAGGACGTACTTGACGTGTGCTTAATAAAATATATACGAATAATACACTTTGTTTATTTATTTCGATCCCTGAACCTCTAATATTTAATAATACTCCAAGATTCCCGTGACTTATTTTCTGCTTGAAAAATCTTACTATTATAATAAGCCTTTTTTGTGTCACTGATAATGAATCTATGCTGTTTTTTTAAAATGTTTATTCTAATTTTTAAAACTGGATCATTAAATGATTTACTTACTGCATGAAGATCTCGTAAAAACCTGCTATTTTGTAGGATTTGTGGTGTAATCCACGGAAAAATTGTCAATTTTTGTATGAGGATCTTGTTCTAAAAAGACATCTGACCATTGCTCATCAGACAGCATGAGTTTAAAAAAAGTTATATTCTTTTTAGAAAAGGATCGATTATACACAAAAGAACTTCTTAAATTAGAATTAACATTTAAGGCATACGAGATGTATTGAGCCTTATGATCGGAAAATAAAACGTTTAAAGTTTTATTCGTTAAGAAATCGGTACCAACGTTAGTGAAGATATTGTCAATTGTAGTTTTAGCATTATTTTGAACACGAGAAAATTCTGTAAAAACTTTTTAAAAACCAAAAGATGAAAACAGATTAATCAAATGCTTACACCATTTATCATCTTCTTTTTTGAAATCAACATTAAAATCGGCTGCTACGAACACGTTATTTTGATGTTCGTTTACCATTTGAAGCAGTGATTCTAACAAAATTACAAAATGCTCTTTATCTGCATCTGGGCTACGATAAATACAGGATATATTAAAACGCGTGTTTTTGAATATTAAATTCGCTGACGAAACTTCAAACGTTTTATCGATAGAGTCAAAATACTTAATTTCACTAGACTTAATATTACTTTTAATTAGGATCATAGTACCACCGCCGCGGTCCCTGATGCCCAATTTTTTTCTACAGGAATACGCTGCAACGTTATAATTACTTAATTTAAATGAGATCAGCTCGTCTTCAGTAAACCACGTCTCTGTTACACATAGCACTTCTGGATAATCTAGCGAATGAAGAAAAACTTCAAGCAGTTCTGTTTTGTTTGCGAATGCTACAGATATTTATGTTAACAATTCTAATGGTTGGGAGTTCCTGCTCGACTCCGAGTTCGGGGCTGTGAGAGATTTGCTGTTGAATTGCTTCCTCGACGAAAAAACTTTTTGTGTACAAAACGAGAAATCTCTACTCCTGCAGGCCACTTGATAGAGTTTAAGACATCCAGGATCAAACTTTCAAACAATTATATTTTATAAGCGTGAAGTTTTACATTTATAAAACACCAAAGTTTGCATCTCATACATTTATCAGTACTGCAAGTCCATAAAACAAGACAACCAATAATATCGATATCTAAATTGTTATAATTATTTTTGTAAATAATTACAAAGTTTTGCATTTAGCGAGTTCATTTATCATGAGCCTACTTTACAAAAAATCGCAATACTATATCTTGAACTTCATCATCAAAAAGTTTTAGAAAAATATCCAGCGGTGATTGACCTGCCAAATGATTTTTTAGCTGTTCAATTTTTTTGTGTTCTCTTCGTCGGGCAAGTTCAGATACAAAAAGAAACCTCTCTGCACTTGGGTTTCTGGCTATTTGTTTTGAGCAAACTTGAGAATGTGAAAAGAAGAAGAAAGCATTTAAGTAGAAAAAAACTGAAAACAATACAGTTATGAAAACACCTGAAGAAAAACTAATGCCCATCTCTGAATAAAAAAAAAACTGCAGGGAAACGTTTTGTTGGACTTGGACCTGGAAAAGGAAAAAGCAATGAGGAATAAGCAATCCGTACTCTAGTTTTGCATGACTCGCTGGTGAAACCTTGGAGAGTTGCTGGAGGTCAAAAAAACCAACGGAAAATATTTTTAAATGCTTTGTTGATGTACATTGATATAGGACACTACCGTCTTTATAATGAAATAAACAGAGATACCTGTTTGTACAAGCAACGTGCAAACATAAGCTTCAAACCAACTCCTGTAACACTTACTTCCTGTAACATGTAGTAAGGCTTCCGCATTGCATATGTATGGCAGGTCTCTGAAATGTCAAAATAAAATGAAGAAAAGGTTCAATTTAATGTTAAGATTGCAGCTAAAATCAATGTTACTAAACCTGTCCGAGAGTTGCAGGGAGAGGTTCAAGAAGAAATGAAAACTTTAAAAATAAATATAAATGTAACATTAAAAATGAAAATGCTGCTTAGAACACACTGAAAAACAGTCTTAGTAAGAATGAAGGGTTACTACATATAGACTTCTCTGAAAATTATGCTTGCAAACTAGCTGAAGAAATCCAGACTTATAATTTTGGAGCAAGCCGTGAGGAAGCAACATTGTACGCAGGAGTCACTTACACTGGAGATACCGATAAGCTATTTAATTTTGTTTTATGTATTTCTGCTAGTCCTAGGACCTTGAACTGCTTCTCTAGTTCCAATGCCTAAGCGAAAACCAAATTGTTCTTCTCCTACATATTGTCCGCATTTTGTGTGTACTCGTTGATGCATGTTCTTAGCATTATCTACTGTACATGGCTCATCAGGCTAATCAATCGGTACTGTGAGCACTGTTTTACTCCGCTCTTTTTAGGTATCGGAATAAAAGTAAGTTGGGTCCAGTCGTGTGGTACGATTCCTGTATAGTATATTCTATTTAAGAAAGATGTTAAGATGTTGAGGCTTTCATCGTCTAATACTTTACGCATCTCAGTATAGATGTTATCTTCACCTGAGACTCTACGTGGTTTGATAGTTTTATTGCGTGTTTCACTTCTGCTATAATAATTCTCAATGGCTAATCTTCTTGATCTATTTCTCTTGGTTCTGGTTACATTCTGATATCATCAAAAAGCTCTTGTATATAGCTTGTCAAAATCTCTTCTATCTCGTTTGGGTCTATTGTTTTTTTGTTACTATCTGTGACTAAGATATCGTGTTGATGGGTTTTATTTCCAGTTATTTCTTTTATCTTCTTTTTTGTGTGTTAAAGAAATCATGCTTTCTTGGCAGCTCTTCGAGTACTTGACAACGTTTCTCCATCCAGGTCTCCTTTGCCTCTCTTATAAGCCTTGTAATCTTTTTATGGATTTCTTTATATTTATTATAGTGTTTATGTTTGTACTTCCTTCTTTCGTTCATCAATAAAAGGATTTCTTCCGTCATCCATCTCTGTTTTGCTCTCTGCTCTTGGTTTTCCAATTCATTTTCTTGTACTTCATGTTTACATTTTTAACAGACTGCCAAAAGTTTTCCATTGTTTCTGTTTCCAATTATACCGTTTCCCTAAACTTACTATTCAAAACTCGTGTTATTTCCTCTTTTATTTGTGGTTCCCCCAGTTTCTCAAAGTTAGGTCTTGTTTTATTTCTCTTCCGGATTTTCTTCAATTTAATCTCACGTTTTTCAGCTACGGGGTTCTGATCAGATCATATGTCTGATCCAGGATAAGTTCTTACAACTTTAATTCCGTTTCTATATCGTTTATCAATCAGTATATAATCTATTTGATTTTTTATGATATTTCCTTCATTGTCTCCTGGTCCTAAGTACACTTCTAAGTGTACAATCGCCTTTCTGGAAGTTGGAACCAGGTGTTTGCTACCATTAAGTTTTCTTCATTACAGAACTGTACCAGATATCCCCCCTATCGTTTCGTTTGCAAATACCATGGTCTTCAACAATATATTGCACTCTTCCTTTACCTATCTTTCCGTTGAAGTCACCCATGATTATATTCACTTCATTCTTTTTGGTAAATCTTAGTAGGTAATTTTTACATCATGAATGAAAAACTCATGCAGTATGGAGTATTCTCGTGCAACTTATATTACTAGATGAACAGATAGTTCCATATTTTGAACGGCACTCGCAACAAAATGCTTCTAAAAGTGAAACCGGTAAGATTCGGTTTCAAATTATGGTATATCTGTTCAGATGAAGGGTACTTATACAAGTTATCCTCCAAATAATAAAAAATCCAGACTTGGGTTGGGAGGTGACTTTGTTTTTTATCTACTATCTATTGTAGAGAATAACCCTAATCATAATATTTTCCTTGACAACTTCTTTTCTTCATATAAATTATTCGACAATAACACACTATGGTGTTGGAAAATTGAAAACTGCAAAAAATTATGACACAAAGGAAAAGAAAAAACTACTGTACTGCTCAAAAGCTACTGTACTATCAAAACAAAAGGAAATAGTGACGTTAACGAAGAAAATGAAGTAAAAACCTTCCCAAGGATCTTGTATGGTTTCTCTATTTCTTAGAAAATCAAATGTAACTGAACTAAAGGGTTCATTGTGATGCAATGAAGAAGTACATCACATGCTCAAATAAATTCAGTGTGTCTAACAAAAATCCCAACCTATTGCTTGGTCTTGGAGGGATTCATCTCCTAAAAGTGGTACTCTCATGCATTGGGCTATACCTCAAAGACAGTGGAGCTTCGAAAATCCTTGTTGAGACAGTATAATTGGAATGCTGTTTTCCATTTTGAAACGCTTACGGTGTTATACCAGTGTACGAAGATCAACGCTTGTTGGACAAATTTAAATTGCTATAAACTACACATAGTGACATAAAAAAATATTTTGAGAAACTCGTAGTAAATGACAGGCAGAAAAAAACTGGGGCCTGCGTGCATGCAGTATAAGAGAGTGTTTGCCACTTTCCTTCTTCTTTGATAGAAAAAATTATTCACGATGGTACATTTTATACTACAATGATTGCTTGAAGCTGGACGAAGGTCCTATAATTTATAATTCCATGTCACTCTGTTAAACAAAAAATAATAATCTTAATTCAATCCTATTAACGCATTTAAAACAATAATTATTCAAGACTTTTTAACCAAAATTTGTTTTGGTGGTTTCAAGTGTAAACATTTAAAATATTTTCAAAAAATTTCAGATTCAAGAATATAAAGAAAAATTTAAAATCTGGCAGCATAAATAATTCAGATTTTAATTTGCATGGGCAACTAAAATATTCAGTAACATGATATTTGATACGATGTTTGATGACGCGACGTCAAATTGTTCATCATACAATTCTGAGAACCTAAAATGTTTACTTTAATTCTTAAATGCTCCGAATGAATGCTGCATAAATGAATTGTTTTTTACATTTACTTATATGTACAGCTGTAACCGTTATCAAATTCATAATTGCAAAAGAGAACCTCTACTCCTTGGAAAATCCCCGAAAAACGAGTGTTAAAAGGAACACGATTAAAAATTTGTAAACACAACTGACCGAAAAAAGTTATATACAAGAATACACAGGTTGGGTCTATTAGCAGACAATTTTAAGTTCTTTTTCCAGCTTCAAGCAATCATTCTAGTATATAAAATGTACCATCGTGCATAATTTGAAAAAAATGGAATTTCTGGCAATAGCCCAATATCAGAATCTATTCGCTAACTAGAATTCGAATTAAGTGTCATTTTACACAATAATTAGCTTTTGTTTTTTACGTGTGCTGAGCATATGCGTTATAGCATACACAAAATTACGTCACTTTATAGACTTGCACACCTGCAATGAAATTTAATCCATGCTTACAAGGAAATATTCTGTTGCTAACAACATTAAATTTTTATAAGGACGTCTTTCAAACTATAATATTGAGTTATATTCCTGATTATCTAATATCCATTTTTTTCTCGAGTCCTCTTACTTTAATAAAGCTTAACTTTAGTAAAATATTATATTTCTAAATGCTATAGCTACTTTTGTTTTTATCAGACAATAGGTAATAAAAGTTACCCATTTTTAGGGACAATTTTATTAAAAACAAATTAGTTTTTATCTCAGAAAGTACATGCCATATATCTATGAAATTTTTGTAGGGGTTATAGAAAGAAACCTTGGGTTCTAATTTTCAGACCAAAAAGCAATTAATTTAAGATTTATATAAAAAATAGGGAATTATGTTTTCTTGTTTATTAATTTTTTGATTTCGTTTTGGTTAAATGAACACTTTTCATGTAGGCATTATTTTTCTCAAAGAAATGTTCCTAATTTTAACAATAACAGTGCAATAACATAAAAACCAATTTTTTGTCCAAACCGCTTGTCACTAAATTAATTTTTCTGCGATTCAGAGGAAGATATTGAAGACTATACAGGGTGTCCTGTTTAACAGTCTACACTGAATCATTCCAACAAGCTTGTGACTATAGCAGTGGAATTAAAAGAACTTTGTATACTTTGACCTCTAGTTTACGACATCAGAACACATCTTAGAACTTGTGCTGGTGCTGGATATCATCATTAGGATTTTTTTAAATGGAACGATTAGATTTGAAGTATGGAAATCGATAGCAAGTGGGATTCTGAATAAAAAAGTAATAAGGTACTACAGGTTTAAAGTGAATGATAATGAAATAATAAAGTGAATGTATTCTAATACTGTTTTCGTAAACAAGAAGCCGAAATCTACGAAGTTCTTTTAATTCCATTACTATAACCAAAAGCTTGTCCGGATGATTGAGTGTAGACTGTTAAATAGGCCAGAACCCGTTAAGTGGCTAAGTGTTTACTATTTTTTTCACATTTAAACATTTGAAGTGGTGACTCGTACACCTTTGAAATCTGAATTTTGCAAAATCTAAAAAGTATCTTGTATATTATTAACCATAAAATATGCGACTTCTTATGTTTTTTCATGATAACCATGAAAATGAAGCGCAACAAAAATCGTTGCTATTTTTTCACATTTAGAAATTCTAAGGGTTGGCTGCTACCCCCTTATATCCTGAATTTCGCAAAATCGGTGAAGCATGTGCGTTTTTATGTTCTTTCACGCAACCCATTCAACAATGAAACGCAAATAAACTGCTTTACTATTTTCTCCACATTTGCAAATTCTAAGGGATGGCTGGCTACCCCTTAGACCCTTAATGTCGCAAAATCCGTAAAGTATGTAACTTTTTATGTTCTCTCACGTCACCCATTCAAATATGAACCGCAACAAAGATTATTTACTATTTTTCCCGTATTTCAAAATTCTAAGGGTTGGTTGCTACCCCCTTAGACCCTGAACTTGGCAAAATCTATAAAATAGGTGACTTTTTATGTTCTTTCACGGCACCCGTTCGAAAATGAAACGCAAAGATTGTTTACTATTTTTCCCGTGTGTAGAAATTCTAAGAGGTGGCTGCTACCCAAAACAGAACAAAATTTTGAAAATACAAATATGGGTTTTTTTAACGTTTTTTTAATTTTTCGCTAGACGAGAATCCGAAACTCTGTAAATATACCAAATTTCAAGTTTGTATGTACTCTAGAAATTCGGAAGTTATAAAGACTATTTAATTTCATTACTTAAATACATAAAGTGAAGTCCCGTTTTACAACCCCTAAAGGGGTAGCGGAGGGTTAACATAATAACAATTTTTTATATTTTTCTTTACGAGAACTCTAAACCCTATAACTAAACCAAATTCTAAGTTTTTATGTCATCTAGAAGTTTTACAACCCCCAAATGGAATACGGGGGTTGATTTAATAATTTTTTTAAATTTTTCTTTAGGAGAGTCCTAAATTCTATCGCTATACCAAGTTTCAAGTTTGTATGTCATCTAGAAGTTTTACAACCCTAAAAGGGGATGCGGGGTTGACATAATAACATTTTTTTTAATTTTTATTTACTAGAATCCTAAACCCTATAAATATACCAAATTTCAAGTTTGTGTGTGATCTAGAAGTATTACAACCCCCAAATAAATTGCAGGGGTTGACTTAATAAGATTTTTTATGTTTTTCTTTACGAGAGTCTTAAACCCTATCACTATACCAAATTTCAAGTTTGTATGTCATCTAGAAGTTTTACAACCCCCAAATGGAATATGGGGGTTGATTTAATAATTTTTTTAAATTTTTCTTTAGGAGAGTCCTAAATTCCATCGCTATACTAAATTTCAAGTTTGTATGTCATCTAGAACTTTTACAACCCCCAAATGGAATATGGGGGTTGATTTAATAATTTTTTTAAAATTTTTCTTTAGGAGAGTCCTAAATTCCATCGCTATATCAAATTTCAAGTTTGTATGTGATCTAGAAGTTTTACAACCCCCAAATGGAATATGGGGGTTGATTTAATAATTTTTTTAAAATTTTTCTTTAGGAGAGTCCTAAATTCCATCGCTATACCAAATTTCAAGTTTGTATGTCATCTAGAAGTTTTACAACCCCCAAATGGAATATGGCGGTTGATTTAATAATTTTTTTAAAATTTTTCTTTAGGAGAGTCCTAAATTCCATCGCTATACCAAATTTCAAGTTTGTATGTAATCTAGAAGTTTTACAACCCCCAAATGGAATATGGGGGTTGATTTAATAATTTTTTTTAATTTTTCTTTAGGAGAGTCCTAAATTCCATCGCTATACCAAATTTCAAATTTGTATGTCATCTAGAAGTTTTACAACCCTAAAAGGGGATGCGGGGTTGACATAATAACATTTTTTTTAATTGTTATTTACTAGAATCCTAAACCCTATAAATATACCCAATTTCAAGTTTGTGTGTGATCTAGAAGTATTACAACCCCCAAATAAAGTGCGGGGGTTGACTTATTAAAATTTTTTGTTTTTCTTTACGAGAGTCTTAAACCCTATCACTATACCAAATTTCAAGTTTGTATGTCATCTAGAAGTTTTGCAACCCCCAAATGGAATATGGGGGTTGATTTAATATTTTTATTAAATTTTTCTTTAGGAGAGTCCTAAATTCCATCGCTATACTAAATTTCAAGTTTGTATGTCATCTAGAACTTTTACAACCCCCAAATGGAATATGGGGGTTGATTTAATAATTTTTTTAAAATTTTTATTTAGGAGAGTCCTAAATTCCATCGCTATACCAAATTTCAAGTTTGTATGTCATCTAGAAGTTTTACAACCCCCAAATGGAATATGGGGGTTGATTTAATAATTTTTTTAAATTTTTCTTTAGGAGAGTCCTAAATTCCATCGCTATACCAAATTTCAAGTTTGTATGTGATCTAGAAGTTTTACAACCCCCAAATGGAATATGGGGGTTGATTTCATAATTTTTTTAAAATTTTTATTTAGGAGAGTCCTAAATTCCATCGCTATACCAAATTTCAAGTTTGTATGTCATCTAGAAGTTTTACAACCCCCAAATGGAATATGGGGGTTGATTTAATAATTTTTTTAAATTTTTCTTTAGGAGAGTCCTAAATTCCATCGCTATACCAAATTTCAAGTTTGTATGTGATCTAGAAGTTTTGCAACCCCCAAATGGAATATGGCGGTTGATTTAATAATTTTTTTAAATTTTTCTTTAGGAGAGTCCTAAATTCCATCGCTATACTAAATTTCAAGTTTGTATGTCATCCAAAGGAAGTTTTACAACCCCCAAATGGAATATGGGGGTTGATTTAATAATTTTTTTTAAATTTTTCTTTAGGAGAGTCCTAAATTCCATCGCTATACCAAATTTCAAATTGTATGTCATCTAGAAGTTTTACAACCCTAAAAGGGGATGCGGGGTTGACATAATAACATTTTTTTTAATTTTTATTTACTACGAGGGTGGTCCCAGAAGTACCCGACCCAACAAAGAAAACACAAAAATTTTGGAAAAAGATTTATTTATTTTTCAACGTAATCTGCTTTCAGCTCTATACACTTTTCCCAGCGGCGTTTAAAAAGTTCGATACCCTTTTTATAATAAGAACTGTCTTGCTCCTCAAAATAGCCATTAACTGCTGACATCACTTCTTCATCGTTGGAAAATCTTTGACCACTGACCCATTTTTTCAAGTTTGGGAACAGAAAATAATCCGCGGGGGCTAAATCTGGCGAATATGGTGCATGAGGTAGCAATTCAAACTTTTAATTGATTAATTTTGGCCATTGCAATAACGGATTTGTGAGCTGGCGCGTTGTCGTGATGAAACAACACTTTCTTTTTAGCCAAATGCGGCCGTTTTTGCTTGATTTCTTCGCTCAAACGTTGCAATAAGTTTGCATAATACTGGCCGTTGATAGTTTTTCCTTTTTCGAGATAGTCGATAAAAATTATTCCACGCGCATCCCAAAAAACCGACGCCATAACCTTGCCTGCAGATGAAACGGTCTTCGCCTTCTTTGGAGCCGGTTCTCCCTTTTGAGTCCATTGTTTCGATTGTTCTTTTGTCTCGGGTGTGAAATGATGGACCCATGTTTCATCCATTGTTACGAAACGGCGCAAAAATTCTACTTTGTTGCTGTGAAACTTCGCTATACACTCAATTGAAACATTTTCACGACACTGTTTTTGCTCGAGTGTGTCCAAACGCGGCACCCATCTTGCACACAGCTTTTTCATGTCCAAATTTTCAGATAATATGCGATGTACCGAACTTTTTGAAATGCCCGTAATGTCTGCTAGCTCGCGCACTTTCAGTCGACGATCATCAAGTACCGCTTTGTGGATTTTCTTCACCATTTCTGGAGTCGTCACCTCATTTGGTCGACCACTGCGATGCTCGTCTTGGCAGCTCGTACGGCCTCGTTTAAACCCAGCTACCCAAAATTTAACTGTTGTAAACGAAGGAGCAGACTCACCCAGAGTAGAATCCAGTTCAGCTTTTATATTGGTTGGGCTGAGGCCTTTCAAATAAAAGTATTGTATCACATAACGATGACCAATTTTCTCCATTTTCACAAATTCACTGACAACGTTCACTATTGATGGCTGCCAAACAAATACTGAACAACGTGGCGCTTTCAAACTTGAAACATATGCTTTATAGACTGCGTACTTTCCAATACAGTGATATTTTCAAACAACTACCGCCACCTCTTGGTCAGGTCGGGTACTTCTGGGACCACCCTCGTAGAATCCTAAACCCTATAAATATACCAAATTTCAAGTTTGTGTGTGATCTAGAAGTATTACAACCACCAAATAAAGTGCGGGTGTTGACTTAATAAAATTTTTTTATTTAGGAGAGTCCTAAATTCCATCGCTATACTAAATTTCAAGTTTGTATGTCATCTAGAACTTTTACAACCCCCAAATGGAATATGGGGGTTGATTTAATAATTTTTTTAAAATTTGTATTTAGGAGAGTCCTAAATTCCATCGCTATACCAAATTTCAAGTTTGTATGTCATCTAGAAGTTTTACAACCCCCAAATGGAATATGGGGGTTGATTTAATAATTTTTTTAAATTTTTCTTTAGGAGAGTCCTAAATTCCATCGCTATACTAAATTTCAAGTTTGTATGTCATCTAGAACTTTTACAACCCCCAAATGGAATATGGGGGTTGATTTAATAATTTTTTTTAAATTTTTATTTAGGAGAGTCCTAAATTCCATCGCTATACCAAATTTCAAGTTTGTATGTCATCTAGAAGTTTTACAACCCCCAAATGGAATATGGGGATTGATTTAATAATTTTTTTAAATTTTTCTTTAGGAGAGTCCTAAATTCCATCGCTATACCAAATTTCAAGTTTGTATGTGATCTAGAAGTTTTACAACCCCCAAATGGAATATGGGGGTTGATTTAATAATTTTTTTAAAATTTTTATTTAGGAGAGTCCTAAATTCCATCGCTATACCAAATTTCAAGTTTGTATGTCATCTAGAAGTTTTACAACCCCCAAATGGAATATGGGGGTTGATTTAATAATTTTTTTTAAATTTTTCTTTAGGAGAGTCCTAAATTCCATCGCTATACCAAATTTCAAGTTTGTATGTCATCTAGAAGTTTTACAACCCCCAAATGGAATATGGGGGTTGATTTAATAATTTTTTTTAAATTTTTCTTTAGGAGAGTCCTAAATTCCATCGCTATACCAAATTTCAAGTTTGTATGTGATCTAGAAGTTTTACAACCCCCAAATGGAATATGGGGGTTGATTTAATAATTTTTTTTAAATTTTTCTTTAGGAGAGTCCTAAATTCCATCGCTATACCAAATTTCAAGTTTGTATGTGATCTAGAAGTTTTACAACCCCCAAATGGAATATGGGGGTTGATTTAATAATTTTTTTTAAATTTTTCTTTAGGAGAGTCCTAAATTCCATCGCTATACCAAATTTCAAGTTTGTATGTGATCTAGAAGTTTTACAACCCCCAAATGGAATATGGGGGTTGATTTAATAATTTTTTTTAAATTTTTCTTTAGGAGAGTCCTAAATTCCATCGCTATACCAAATTTCAAATTGTATGTCATCTAGAAGTTTTACAACCCTAAAAGGGGATGCGGGATTGACATAATAACATTTTTTTTAATTTTTATTTACTACGAGGGTGGTCCCAGAAGTACCCGACCCAACAAAGAAAACACAAGAATTTTGGAAAAAGATTTATTTATTTTTCAACGTAATCTGCTTTCAGCTCTATACACTTTTCCCAGCGGCGTTTAAAAAGTTCGATACCCTTTTTATAATAAGAATTGTCTTGCTCCTCAAAATAGCCATTAACTGCTGACATCACTTCTTCATCGTTGGAAAATCTTTGACCACTGACCCATTTTTTCAAGTTTGGGAACAGAAAATAATCCGCGGGGGCTAAATCTGGCGAATATGGTGCATGAGGTAGCAATTCAAACTTTTAATTGATTAATTTTGGCCATTGCAATAACGGATTTGTGAGCTGGCGCGTTGTCGTGATGAAACAACACCTTCTTTTTAGCCAAATGCGGCCGTTTTTGCTTGATTTCTTCGCTCAAACGTTGCAATAAGTTTGCATAATACTGGCCGTTGATAGTTTTTCCTTTTTCGAGATAGTCGATAAAAATTATTCCACGCGCATCCCAAAAAACCGACGCCATAACCTTGCCTGCAGATGAAACGGTCTTCGCCTTCTTTGGAGCCGGTTCTCCCTTTTGAGTCCATTGTTTCGATTGTTCTTTTGTCTCGGGTGTGAAATGATGGACCCATGTTTCATCCATTGTTACGAAACGGCGCAAAAATTCTACTTTGTTGCTGTGAAACTTCGCTATACACTCAATTGAAACATTTTCACGACACTGTTTTTGCTCGAGTGTGTGCAAACGCGGCACCCATCTTGCACACAGCTTTTTCATGTCCAAATTTTCAGATAATATGCGATGTACCGAACTTTTTGAAATGCCCGTAATGTCTGCTAGCTCGCGCACTTTCAGTCGACGATCATCAAGTACCGCTTTGTGGATTTTCTTCACCATTTCTGGAGTCGTCACCTCATTTGGTCGACCACTGCGATGCTCGTCTTGGCAGCTCGTACGGCCTCGTTTAAACCCAGCTACCCAAAATTTAACTGTTGTAAACGAAGGAGCAGACTCACCCAGAGTAGAATCCAGTTCAGCTTTTATATTGGTTGGGCTGAGGCCTTTCAAATAAAAGTATTGTATCACATAACGATGACCAATTTTCTCCATTTTCACAAATTCACTGACAACGTTCACTATTGATGGCTGCCAAACAAATACTGAACAACGTGGCGCTTTCAAACTTGAAACATATGCTTTATAGACTGCGTACTTTCCAATACAGTGATATTTTCAAACAACTACCGCCACCTCTTGGTCAGGTCGGGTACTTCTGGGACCACCCTCGTAGAATCCTAAACCCTATAAATATACCAAATTTCAAGTTTGTGTGTGATCTAGAAGTATTACAACCACCAAATAAAGTGCGGGTGTTGACTTAATACAATTTTTTTATTTAGGAGAGTCCTAAATTCCATCGCTATACTAAATTTCAAGTTTGTATGTCATCTAGAACTTTTACAACCCCCAAATGGAATATGGGGGTTGATTTAATAATTTTTTTTAAATTTTTCTTTAGGAGAGTCCTAAATTCCATCGCTATACCAAATTTCAAGTTTGTATGTCATCTAGAAGTTTTGCAACCCCAGAACGGGGTGCAGGGGTTGACATCATAACATTTTTTTTATATTTTTCTTTATAATAATCTTAAATCCTATAATTACACCAAATTTCAAGTTTCTAAGTCATCTAGAAGTTTTACAACTCCTAACAGGGGGTGCGAGGGTTGACATAAATATATTTTTTTATTTTCCTACTTACAAGAATCCCAATTCCTATAATTGTGCCAAATCTCAAGTTTGTATGTCATCTAACAAATTAGAAGTTGTAAAAGTTATTTAATTTCAATATTTTAATGCATAAGAAGTCCCGTTTGAAATGATGTCACTGTCTGCCTCACAAACATATGAGTTTTAAAAATTTTAAAATATAATATGGGATAAGATTAAACAGCCAGATTTATTACTAGCTAACAGCATCAGTGATTGATTAAATACTGAATTATAATATAATAATGGTTACGTTTGTTTCACTTAAATCAATAGAGCTTTGAATTAAATCTTACGATTTTATTAAAATTATCGCCCATTTGTAGGAGCAATTAAAACCGGTTTAAACGAAATTTACATGACGCATAAATGAAACGTATTAAAAGTGTTTCTTAAATAGCTTTAACAAAATATAATATGTACGAATTTTTGTCACCTTAAATGACGCAATCTTTACTAAGAAATACAATGCATAAAGTGAAGTCCCGTTGAAATGACGTCACTGTCTAGCCACAAAGGAATCAGTGTTACCAACACAATTCTTGTTAAATATGCGGACGCAGGGTAAACCTATGCCATAAATTTGTATACAAATGTATACAAATCCCGCGCTATTAGCGCTGCGTGTGGCAAACGCTCGAACTACGATTTTATACACGAATCAGGAATGGGTGTCAAACTGCGCACAGCTAATTTTTACATTTTCACCATCTAGACACTTTAAGCTTCATATGGTGCAATTTTGAGGCACTAGTCACCCAGCGTCCGTATATCCGGACGCCGAGTGACTTCGGACGCTGCTTGAACCTAAGACTTTACATGGGGGGACGCATAGTGGTGCCCTATAGATATATATATATATATATATATATATATATATATATATATATATATATATATATATATATATATATATATATATATATATATATATATATATATATATATATATATATATATATATATATATATATATATATATATATATATATATATATATATATCTATAGGGCACCACTATGCGTCCCCCCATGTAAAATCTTAGGTTCAAGCAGCGTCCGAAGTCACTCGGCGTCCGGATATACGGACGCTGGGTGACTAGTGCCTCAAAATTGCACCATATGAAGCTTAAAGTGTCTAGATGGCGAAAATGTAAAAATTAGCTGTGCGCAGTTTGACACCCATTCCTGATTCGTGTATAAAATCGTAGTTCGAGCGTTTGCCACACGCAGCGCTAATAGCGCGGGATTTGTATACATTTGTATACAAATTTATGGCATAGGTTTACCCTGCGTCCGCATATTTAACAAGAATTGTGTTGGTAACACTGATTCCTTTGTGGCTAGACAGTGACGTCATTTCAACGGGACTTCACTTTATGCATTGTATTTCTTAGTAAAGATTGCGTCATTTAAGGTGACAAAAATTCGTACATATTATATTTTGTTAAAGCTATTTAAGAAACACTTTTAATACGTTTCATTTATGCGTCATGTAAATTTCGTTTAAACCGGTTTTAATTGCTCCTACAAATGGGCGATAATTTTAATAAAATCGTAAGATTTAATTCAAAGCTCTATTGATTTAAGTGAAACAAACGTAACCATTATTATATTATCATTCAGTATTTAATCAATCACTGATGCTGTTAGCTAGTAATAAATCTGGCTGTTTAATCTTATCCCATATTATATTTTAAAATTTTTAAAACTCATATGTTTGTGAGGCAGACAGTGACATCATTTCAAACGGGACTTCTTATGCATTAAAATATTGAAATTAAATAACTTTTACAACTTCTAATTTGTTAGATGACATACAAACTTGAGATTTGGCACAATTATAGGAATTGGGATTCTTGTAAGTAGGAAAATAAAAAAATATATTTATGCAACCCTCGCACCCCCTGTTAGGAGTTGTAAAACTTCTAGATGACTTAGAAACTTGAAATTTGGTGTAATTATAGGATTTAAGATTATTATAAAGAAAAATATAAAAAAAATGTTATGATGTCAACCCCTGCACCCCGTTCTGGGGTTGCAAAACTTCTAGATGACATACAAACTTGAAATTTGGTATAGCGATGGAATTTAGGACTCTCCTAAAGAAAAATTTTAAAAAAATTATTAAATCAACCCCCATCTTCCATTTGGGGGTTGTAAAAGTTCTAGATGACATACAAACTTGAAATTTAGTATAGCGATGGAATTTAGGACTCTCCTAAAGAAAAATTTAAAAAAATTATTAAATCAACCCCCATATTCCATTTGGGGGTTGCAAAACTTCTAGATGACATACAAACTTGAAATTTGGTATAGTGATAGGGTTTAAGACTCTCGTAAAGAAAAACATAAAAAATTTTATTAAGTCAACCCCCGCACTTTATTTGGGGGTTGTAATACTTCTAGATCACATACAAACTTGAAATTTGGTATAGCGATGGAATTTAGGACTCTCCTAAAAAAAAATTTAAAAAAAATTATTAAATCAACCCCCATATTCCATTTGGGGGTTGTAAAACTTCTAGATCACACACAAACTTGAAATTTGGTATAGCGATGGAATTTAGGACTCTCCTAAAGAAAAATTTAAAAAAATTATTAAATCAACCCCCATATTCCATTTGGGGGTTGTAAAACTTCTAGATGACATACAAACTTGAAATTTGGTATAGCGATGCAATTTAGGACTCTCCTAAATAAAAATTTTAAAAAAATTATTAAATCAACCCCCATATTCCATTTGGGGGTTGTAAAACTTCTAGATGACATACAAACTTGAAATTTGGTATAGTGATAGGGTTTAAGACTCTCGTAAAGAAAAACATAAAAAATCTTATTAAGTCAACCCCTGCAATTTATTTGGGGGTTGTAATACTTCTAGATCACACACAAACTTGAAATTTGGTATATTTATAGGGTTTAGGATTCTAGTAAATAAAAATTAAAAAAAATGTTATTATGTCAACCCCGCATCCCCTTTTAGGGTTGTAAAACTTCTAGATGACATACAAACTTGAAACTTGGTATAGCGATAGAATTTAGGACTCTCCTAAAGAAAAATTTAAAAAAATTATTAAATCAACCCCCGTATTCCATTTGGGGGTTGTAAAACTTCTAGATGACATAAAAACTTAGAATTTGGTTTAGTTATAGGGTTTAGAGTTCTCGTAAAGAAAAATATAAAAAATTGTTATTATGTTAACCCTCCGCTACCCCTTTAGGGGTTGTAAAACGGGACTTCACTTTATGTATTTAAGTAATGAAATTAAATAGTCTTTATAACTTCCGAATTTCTAGAGTACATACAAACTTGAAATTTGGTATATTTACAGAGTTTCGGATTCTCGTCTAGCGAAAAATTAAAAAAACGTTAAAAAAACCCATATTTATATTTTCAAAATTTTGTTCTGTTTTGGGTAGCAGCCACCTCTTAGAATTTCTACACACGGGAAGAATAGTAAACAATCTTTGCGTTTGATTTTCGAACGGGTGCCGTGAAAGAACATAAAAAGTCACCTATTTTATAGATTTTGCGAAGTTGAGGGTCTAAGGGGGTAGCAACCAACCCTTAGAATTTTGAAATACGGGAAAAATAGTAAATAATCTTTGTTGCGGTTCATATTTGAATGGGTGACGTGAAAGAACATAAAAAGTTACATACTTTACGGATTTTGCGACATTAAGGGTCTAAGGGGTAGCCAGCCATCCCTTAGAATTTGCAAATGTGGAGAAAATAGTAAAGCAGTTTATTTGCGTTTCATTGTTGAATGGGTTGCGTGAAAGAACATAAAAACGCACATGCTTCACCGATTTTGCGAAATTCAGGATATAAGGGGGTAGCAGCCAACCCTTAGAATTTCTAAATGTGAAAAAATAGCAACGATTTTTGTTGCGCTTCATTTTCATGGTTATCATGAAAAAACATAAGAAGTCGCATATTTTATGGTTAATAATATACAAGATACTTTTTAGATTTTGCAAAATTCAGATTTCAAAGGTGTACGAGTCACCACTTCAAATGTTTAAATGTGGAAAAAATAGTAAACACTTAGCCACTTAACGGGTTCTGGCCTATTTAACAGTCTACACTCAATCATCCGGACAAGCTTTTGGTTATAGTAATGGAATTAAAAGAACTTCGTAGATTTCGGCTTCTTGTTTACGAAAACAGTATTAGAATACATTCACTTTATTATTTCATTATCATTCACTTTAAACCTGTAGTACCTTATTACTTTTTTATTCAGAATCCCACTTGCTATCGATTTCCATACTTCAAATCTAATCGTTCCATTTAAAAAAATCCTGATGATGATATCCAGCACCAGCACAAGTTCTAAGATGTGTTCTGATTTCGTAAACTAGAGGTCAAAGGATACAAAGTTCTTTTAATTCCACTGCTATAGTCACAAGCTTGTTGGAATGATTCAGTGTAGACTGTTAAACAGGACACCCTGTATAGTCTTCAATATCTTCCTCTGAATCGCAGAAAAATTAATTTAGTGACAAGCGGTTTGGACAAAAAATTGGTTTTTATGTTATTGCACTGTTATTGTTAAAATTAGGAATATTTCTTTGAGAAAAATAATGCCTACATGAAAAGTGTTCATTTAACCAAAACGAAATCAAAAAATTAATAAACAAGAAAACATAATTCCCTATTTTTTATATAAATCTTAAATGAATTGCTTTTTGGTCTGAAAATTAGAACCCAAGGTTTCTTTCTATAACCCCTACAAAAATTTCATAGATATATGGCATGTACTTTCTGAGATAAAAACTAATTTGTTTTTAATAAAATTGTCCCTAAAAATGGGTAACTTTTATTACCTATTGTCTGATAAAAACAAAAGTAGCTATAGCATTTAGAAATATAATATTTTACTAAAGTTAAGCTTTATTAAAGTCAGAGGACTCGAGAAAAAAATGGATATTAGATAATCAGGAATATAACTCAATATTATAGTTTGAAAGACGTCCTTATAAAAATTTAATGTTGTTAGCAAGAGAATATTTCCTTGTAAGCATGGATTAAATTTCATTGCAGGTGTGCAAGTCTATAAAGTGACGTAATTTTGTGTATGCTATAACGCACACGTAAAAAACAAAAGCTAATTATTGTGTAAAATGACACTTAATTCGAATTCTAGTTAGCGAATAGATTCTGATATTGGGCTATTGCTAGAAATTCCATTTTTTTCAAATTATGCACGATGGTACATTTTATATACTAGAATGATTGCTTGAAGCTGGAAAAAGAACTTAAAATTGTCTGCTAATAGACCCAACCTGTGTATTCTTGTATATAACTTTTTTCGGTCAGTTGTGTTTACAAATTTTTAATCGTGTTCCTTTTAACACTCGTTTTTCGGGGATTTTCCAAGGAGTACAGGTTCTCTTTTGCAATTATGAATTTGATAACGGTTACAGCTGTACATATAAGTAAATGTAAAAAACAATTCATTTATGCAGCATTCATTCGGAGCATTTAAGAATTAAAGTAAACATTTTAGGTTCTCAGAATTGTATGATGAACAATTTGACGTCGCGTCATCAAACATCGTATCAAATATCATGTTACTGAAGATTTTAGTTGCCCATTGCAAAATCTTAATTATTTATGCTGCCAGATTTTAAATTTTTCTTTATATTCTTGAATCTGAAATTTTTTGAAAATATTTTAAATGTTTACACTTGAAACCACCAAAACAAATTTTGGTTAAAAAGTCTTGAATAATTATTGTTTTAAATGCGTTAATAGGATTGAATTAAGATTATTATTTTTTGTTTAAAAGACTGACATGGAATTATAAATTATAGGACCTTCGTCCAGCTTCAAGCAATCATTGTAGTATAAAATGTACCATCGTGAATAATTTTTTCTATCAAAGAAGAAGGAAAGTGGCAAACACTCTCTTATACTGCATGCACGCAGGCCCCAGTTTTTTTCTGCCTGTCATTTTCTACGAGTTTCTCAAAATATTTTTTATGTCACTATGTGTAGTTTATAGCAATTTAAATTTGTCCAACAAGCGTTGATCTTCGTACACTGGTATAACACCGTAAGCGTTTCAAAATGGAAAACAGCATTCCAATTATACTGTCTCAACAAGGATTTTCGAAGCTCCACTGTCTTTGAGGTATAGCCCAATGCATGAGAGTACTACTTTTAGGAGATGAATCCCTCCAAGACCAAGCAATAGGTTGGGATTTTTGTTAGACACACTGAATTTATTTGAGCATGTGATGTACTTCTTCATTGCATCACAATGAACCCTTTAGTTCAGTTACATTTGATTTTCTAAGAAATAGAGAAACCATACAAGATCCTTGGGAAGGTTTTTACTTCATTTTCTTCGTTAACGTCACTATTTCCTTTTGTTTTGATAGTACAGTAGCTTTTGAGCAGTACGGTAGTTTTTTCTTTTCCTTTGTGTCATAATTTTTTGCAGTTTTCAATTTTCCAACACCATAGTGTGTTATTGTCGAATAATTTATATGAAGAAAAGAAGTTGTCAAGGAAAATATTATGATTAGGGTTATTCTCTACAATAGATAGTAGATAAAAAACAAAGTCACCTTCCAACCCAAGTCTGGATTTTTTATTATTTGGAGGATAACTTGTATAAGTACCCTTCATCTGAACAGATATACCATAATTTGAAACCGAATCTTACCGGTTTCACTTTTAGAAGCATTTTGTTGCGAGTGCCGTTCAAAATATGGAACTATCTGTTCATCTAGTAATATAAGTTGCACGAGAATACTCCATACTGCATAAGTTTTTCATTCATGATGTAAAAATTACCTACTAAGATTTACCAAAAAGAATGAAGTGAATATAATCATGGGTGACTTCAACGGAAAGATAGGTAAAGGAAGAGTGCAATATATTGTTGAAGACCATGGTATTTGCAAACGAAACGATAGGGGGGATATCTGGTACAGTTCTGTAATGAAGAAAACTTAATGGTAGCAAACACCTGGTTCCAACTTCCAGAAAGGCGATTGTACACTTAGAAGTGTACTTAGGACCAGGAGACAATGAAGGAAATATCATAAAAAATCAAATAGATTATATACTGATTGATAAACGATATAGAAACGGAATTAAAGTTGTAAGAACTTATCCTGGATCAGACATATGATCTGATCAGAACCCCCGTAGCTGAAAAACGTGAGATTAAATTGAAGAAAATCCGGAAGAGAAATAAAACAAGACCTAACTTTGAGAAACTGGGGGAACCACAAATAAAAGAGGAAATAACACGAGTTTTGAATAGTAAGTTTAGGGAAACGGTATAATTGGAAACAGAAACAATGGAAAACTTTTGGCAGTCTGTTAAAAATGTAAACATGAAGTACAAGAAAATGAATTGGAAAACCAAGAGCAGAGAGCAAAACAGAGATGGATGACGGAAGAAATCCTTTTATTGATGAACGAAAGAAGGAAGTACAAACATAAAGACTATAATAAATATAAAGAAATCCATAAAAAGATTACAAGGCTTATAAGAGAGGCAAAGGAGACCTGGGTGGAGAAACGTTGTCAAGTACTCGAAGAGCTGCCAAGAAAGCATGATTTCTTTAACACACAAAAAAGAAGATAAAAGAAATAACTGGAAATAAAACCCATCAACACGATATCTTAGTCACAGATAGTAACAAAAAAACAATAGACCCAAACGAGATAGAAGAGATTTTGACAAGCTATATACAAGAGCTTTTTGATGATATCAGAATGTAACCAGAACCAAGAGAAATAGATCAAGAAGATTAGCCATTGAGAATTATTATAGCAGAAGTGAAACACGCAATAAAACTATCAAACCACGTAGAGTCTCAGGTGAAGATAACATCTATACTGAGATGCGTAAAGTATTAGACGATGAAAGCCTCAACATCTTAACATCTTTCTTAAATAGAATATACTATACAGGAATCGTACCACACGACTGGACCCAACTTACTTTTATTCCGATACCTAAAAAGAGCGGAGTAAAACAGTGCTCACAGTACCGATTGATTAGCCTGATGAGCCATGTACAGTAGATAATGCTAAGAACATGCATCAACGAGTACACACAAAATGCGGACAATATGTAGGAGAAGAACAATTTGGTTTTCGCTTAGGCATTGGAACTAGAGAAGCAGTTCAAGGTCCTAGGACTAGCAGAAATACATAAAACAAAATTAAATAGCTTATCGGTATCTCCAGTGTAAGTGACTCCTGCGTACAATGTTGCTTCCTCACGGCTTGCTCCAAAATTATAAGTCTGGATTTCTTCAGCTAGTTTGCAAGCATAATTTTCAGAGAAGTCTATATGTAGTAACCCTTCATTCTTACTAAGACTGTTTTTCAGTGTGTTCTTAGCAGCATTTTCATTTTTAATGTTAAATTTATATTTATTTTTAAAGTTTTCATTTCTTCTTGAACCTCTCCCTCCAACTCTCGGACAGGTTTAGTAACATTGATTTTAGCTGCAATCTTAACATTAAATTGAACCTTTTCTTCATTTTATTTTGACATTTCAGAGGCCTGCCATACATATGCAATGCGGAAGCCTTACTACATGTTACAGGAGTTCATATGAATTTTCATTATCTACAAGTTTTAGTGGCTTTAGTTTTTGTGGTTTGAAGCTTATGTTTGCACGTTGTTTGTACAAGCAGGTAGCTCTGTTTATTTCATTAGGTTTGCATACATAATATAGACGGTAATAACATAGGGATGGCATCGAGAGAATGTACTGTAGGATATTTTTGTTTTGTGTGCAAGGCCAATTGTTTTATTTGCTAAACTATAAAGACGGTAGTGTCCTATATCAATGTACATCAACAAAGCATTTAAAAATATTTTCCGTTGGTTTTTTTGACCTCCAGCAACTCTCCAAGGTTTCACCAGCGAGTCATGCAAAACTAGAGTACGGATTGCTTATTCCTCATTGCTTTTTCCTTTTCCAGGTCCAAGTCCAACAAAACGTTTCCCTGCAGTTTTTTTTTATTCAGAGATGGGCATTAGTTTTTCTTCAGGTGTTTTCATAACTGTATTGTTTTCAGTTTTTTTCTACTTAAATGCTTTCTTCTTCTTTTCACATTCTCAAGTTTGCTCAAAACAAATAGCCAGAAACCCAAGTGCAGAGAGGTTTCTTTTTGTATCTGAACTTGCCCGACGAAGAGAACACAAAAAAATTGAACATCTAAAAAATCATTTGGCAGGTCAATCACCGCTGGATATTTTTCTAAAACTTTTTGATGATGAAGTTCAAGATATAGTATTGCGATTTTTTGTAAAGTAGGCTCATGATAAATGAACTCGCTAAATGCAAAACTTTGTAATTATTTACAAAAATAATTATAACAATTTAGATATCGATATTATTGGTTGTCTTGTTTTATGGACTTGCAGTACTGATAAATGTATGAGATGCAAACTTTGGTGTTTTATAAATGTAAAACTTCACGCTTATAAAATATAATCATGTAAAAGTCATCATCAGATGCAAAACTCACGGGAAATGTGAGATTGTTAGGTGCAAGACTCAAGTTCACTAACAATGTAAACGCAGAGTTTTGTATTTAGTGGGCTCAAATAATACACACGATTTTATATTTACAAGGGAAAAACTTTTCAGTTTTATTGGCATCCTGTTTTTATTAGGCTATCATACGTTGCCCCAAGCTAATTTGTGTTGGTATGTTGAAGAAGGCAAAGGAGTCGATATTGCATAAAACTGCATGACGAGAAACAAATTCAGAAATATTCAGTAAGCTCGATAAAACTGTTACATTTTCTAACTTTGCGGCCTTTTTTACATCTTCTTTTTCTTAAGGTGCTGTCTTCTTATAGAAGGCACAACAACAACTTCGGCAAATCGTTCACTATCTTTTGCTATTCTTAGTAATAACTGTGAGTTTAGGCCAGTGCAGTCTCTCACATTTCTCAACCATGAGCCTTGTCTCCTGCCAGTTCTCTTCTACCCTCAATCTTGCCCTCCATTATCAGTCTTAGGTATGGCTCAGCAGAAGTTCAAGAGTTGCAGGGAGAGGTTCAAGAAGAAATGAAAACTTTAAAAATAAATATAAATTTAACATTAGAAATAAAAATGCTGCTTACAACACACTGAAAAAGAGTCTTAGTAAGAGTGAAGGGTTACTCCATATAGTCTTCTCTGAAAATTATCCTTGCAAACTAGCTGAAGAAATCCAGACTCATCATTTTGGAGCAAGCCGTGAAGAAGCAGTCATTTACGTTGGACATACCGATAAGCTATTTAATTTTGTTCTATGTATTTCTGCAAGTCCAGATCATGTCCTGCAGCTATTTGGGCACACTTAATCCTGTCTTTACCTTTCTGTCGCAACAATTGCCAAGAATCCAAACAGTTTATTTGTTTTCAGATAGACTCTCCATTCTTTAATAAGGTAGTTAGTTATCTTTAAACTTTGATGCATTGAGTATTCCTTAACTATCTTTGTAACATAAACGGTTTTTGTATTTAGTCAAAGTAAAACTTCTAACCGAGAAACAAGAACAACGACGAGTGACATGGACTAAATATGTAGTTGTCCTAGACAATGTTCCAGAGAATGACTGGTATAAGGTCATATTCAGCGACTAGTCAAAGTCTGGTGTTTTCGTTGGTTACTCTCGCAAAAGACTGATCGGAGCTAAACATGAAGCATTCCATAAGTACTGCTTAAAACGTACGGTTAGGTTTCCTCAAGGTGCAATAGTTTAGAGCTATATGTCAGCTGGAGGGTTAGAATGATTTCAGTCCATAGACGGCACAGTTAATGTTGAAAAGTATCAGCAAATTCTTAACGCAAACTTGTTACCAATCGTTAAAAATCGATCTTGACCGCGATTTAATCTTTCAACAAGATGGTGCTTCTTACCACACATCAAAAACGACCAAAAAATGGTTTGAAAATCATAATTTCAAAGTTGTTGAATGATCCTCAAGCAGTTCGGATCTTTAGTGTTATTGAATTTGAAATTATCAGCAAGTGGGGCATTATCCAATTTAGATAATTGTAATCCCCAAGTTAGAAGTATGTCAGCCAAAATTTAAGAGGCGAATAAAGCAAAGCGAGATGTTAAATCTTATTGAATTGTATTTATAAACTGCTATCTGAATATTTAGTTGTCAGCGAGTTTTATTGAATTTTTGAAAATTGTTTTCTGCAGATCTTTTTTTACAGAAGTTAATGGTTATTGTTTGAAAATGGTGTAATTTGGAACACTAGTAGGAAAAATAAACACAGAATTCATGAAACTGTCCAAATACATATTTAGTTGTTAGGGCTCGTACATGTTTTGTAAATTTCACAGAGGAACATCGATAACTTAATACCAGAATGTATATTTAAAAGGTAAATAAAATAAATAAAGGTTGCTCATGAAACTAAAATTTGCAAGTAATAAAAATTTCTTTCTCAAAATATTATTCCAAACACAAATGAAAATGATCCGAAATAAACAATTATATATAACAAGGTTACAAGAAATGTGTTTAATACCAAAAATAGGTGAATAGATTAGCATGATCTTACATTTTAGATATGATATTATTTACTACGTATTATGAATGCACAGCTGTTTTCTTCTGAAACTAATAATGGTTTCAATTTATAAAAAATCAGTAATTGATTAAAATAAAGTAAGCACTAATAACGAAAACAAAAACGTCATTTTAAGAGATTGCTAGTCAATAATATTTTTGTTGCATCTTTATTTAAATATTTTTAAATTACATAAAAATACATCTGCACTGACCGCTGGACCTTGAAATTCCCTTCTAAACTACCTTTATCACTACCCAAACTTTTTTTGTCAAATTTCTCTTTAGGCAATATTTGGTAATATTGTTGCATGCGCTCATTTTTAAGGTTTAATTTAAAAAAATAATCAGCTTTCTAGCTCAAATATGTTTGGAGATATAACGATTTAAACCACTGGAAGAACTTAAAAAACTGAAAGCTCTAATTAACACATTAAATCGCTCGGCTCTATAAAATATAGAACGAGAAAATGTACTACAGAATGTCAATAAGAAATAAAACAACGAATCTGATATTTTTAATTAGGTATTGAAATTAAAATGCGTTCCCAATAAAAATTAACAAGTCAATCAAAAATCAATATATTTCATTATTTCATAAAATCAATTATTAGTCGTTATAAATAACCAATAAGTTTTACCTTGTGCGATCGAATAGTAACTGTTTTGTAAAACAGTGACAGAAAGAAGATAATTTAAGAAGAACTACAAATTCCTTTTTATAGTTTGCTTTAATAGACATGTAAAACGTAGTTTCTAGTACATAAACAAACATAAATACAAAACAATACATCTGCACTGACCGCTGGACCTTGAAATTCCCATCTAAACTATCTTTATCACTACCCAAACTTTTTTTGCCAAATTTCTCTTTAGGCAATATTTGATAATATTGTTGCATGCGCTCATTTTTAAGGTTTAATTTAAAAAATGAATCAGCTTTCTAGCTCAAATATGTTTAGAGATATAACGATTTAAACCACTGGAAGAACTTAAAAAACTGGAAGCTCTAATTAACACATTAAATCGCTTGGCTCTTTAAAATATAGAACTAGGTATTAGTAGCAATAAGTATCATCACAATTTTTTATATGCATTTAACCTATAATAATAAATTAACCTACACAATTTAAATAGTTTTCATCTAGAAAATACATATTAAAATCAACTAAATTCAACTGAATTAAATAAAATTCAGACACAATTGAATGGAAGTGAAAGATTTATTAAGTAGCTTTAATAAAATTATTTTTGTCACTTTAAATGACGCAATCCTTACTGAGAAACACACATAGTATTTTGGCAACGCAGAGAGTTTCGAATATACTCCCAGATGTTAAGTTTTATGCAAATAAATCAAATTTTAATTATTATGGCCGCCATATTTCATCCGCGCTTTAAATTTGCAAACGTTGACATCAAATTTGAAATCAGCGACCTGAAAAACCCCTTTGTAGAAAATTTCATACAAATCCAATAATATTTCGAGTTTTATGATGTTTTTATGCATAAATCTGAAAGCCTTTTAAATAAAATTCATACACATACAGAAACGAAACTAAAAGTATTTATTACATAGCGTTAATAAAATAGAATTATTTTTGCCAGTTGAGATGACGCAATCTTTACTCAGAAATGCAGAGAGTAACTCGACACCGCAGACAGGCAAAGGAATTCAAGCAGGCTGGCCAATACTGAAAAAATAAATGGACGCTGTATAAACCTATAGGTTGCATAAAATAAACAGACGCTGAATAAACCTATAGCTTGCAAAAGACGCTGACTGATACCATCATTTATATACACTTATATACGCCGGACGCTGGGCGCTACGCTTTTGGTCCGGACGCATGGTAGGCCTCTATAGATATATATATATATTGTACTGTACAAGGAATATTTAACCTTGTGCCACGTTGGGCCTCATTAATTAGGTAATGTAGTAATGTTATTTTGTTCAAATATTAGATAATTTATTTAATTATAAATGGTATATTTCTATTATGAAATTAACAAAATTTATTCTATGAAAAGCCGGGGTTCTACCTTTTCATGAATGAATGCAATTTCATTAGTTATTATGGGTTTGTGTATTACAATATTAGTTCCCTCTATTTTGACTAATAATCAATATCAACATTAAAATTTATCATCTAACCTCAATTTTTTTATATATCTGACAGGTAAGTCAAATTTTATATGACAGGTAAGTCAAATTTTATTCTTTATGAATTTTATTTAAATTATAATTTATTTTCAGAAAAGATTTTATATATGGAATTTGCAACTTGCCTTACAAGCTTTTATCCAAAGGTAAAAACTATCTACAGCTCCAAAAAAACAAATCTATTGTAAGTAACATTGTTTTGGTAAATTTTACTATGTAGTCATGTGCTTTTTATTTTCTTTCTTTTAAAACTTAGTAAACACTTTTGCTCTGCTATTAACACTCACTAATATCACTGGAGATGTTATTTATACCTAAAACTCCTTTTCTTTACTTCTAACTTTTATATTCCAGGAACCTCTTCTTTATATTAATGGTACTCTTAATATCTCCTGTAGTAACGTTTGATGGACAAAACCACCTTTACTTCCCATATGCTATCACCACCATGCACTCTACAACAAATAAATAAAACGGGACCACTTTATGGGTAAGTTGGTTTATTTTTCTTCTCAATTCGGTTTATGGTAAATCTCTTAATCTTGTACACATGTCATAATTATTCTATATATATTCCACACGTTTTTTATCTATAGTACAATGGATAAATTAATTGATTATAATTTTTTCTATTAGAGGAAAAATTTTTCTCCTGTCCAAAAAAATAACACCACCTTCAATTATTTTATTTATTTTTTCTAGCTTGCTGCAAACTCAATGAAAACCATGAAACAACGTTCATAAAGAAAACATCTACATGACCCTTCATCAACAACGATTATGTCTGAATGTTTAATATTATAATTTATAATAACCTGTCTTATAAAATAATACCCCTTCTTTTTATTTTGTTAAATTTTAATGTATTGTAGTGATCGGGGCCCAAGGGAGATACATAGGAGTAGTAATAAAGTAATAAAATGTCGACTCTTCCTAATTATTTATTGCTATTTAATCTAATAGATAATATTTATGGTTGGTGATCATCAAAGTTGGGTTATTATTATCTAAGATGAATAATTAGAGGAAACTTGCACTTACCTCTAACTTTGGCATCTAGTTAAGCTTATAATTGTTGATTAGCATTTGCTTACTTATTTTTTTTTTTTGACCTACGTTGTGTTCGTAAAAGAAATACCTACGTTGTGTTTAGGAAAAACAAGATATACCTACGTTGTGTCTAGTTCTTAAATGCACCAAAGAGTTATTTGTTTTGTTTCAAGTTTGCTTATGGTGGAGTTTGTCTTCAAACTCGTAAGTAATGGTTGAATTCAGGTAACTGAGATTCAGGTAACTCAAATTCGTATTCGAAGTGTACCACACACAGGTTTGGAGTTAATTGGAATGAAACACTGAATTTTCACAACAGAAATATACAAGATTTATTTAACAATCACCACGAGGACAGTGTTACAAAAATATTTACAGTTTATTTACAATGTCGCCCCTATTTTTAGGAGTCTTAAAAACAAACAATTTCATTTTCTGACTTTACTTTGAGTTATTTAAAAGTTTGGCTGAAAGAAAAAAACTGAAAAGAAACCTAATGAAACACTGAAGGGTTCTGGTCAAAATTATTGCGCCCTGATCAAGTTACTAAATAATGATCAATTTATTTCGGCTAAGTCCGATCTTTCGAATTAACACTTTCCTATCTTTATCTGTTCACCTTGTGATTATGGTTATCTCCTTTATGAGATTTACTTGATTTTATTCTTTATCTTATTTTTTTTTCATCATTAATTTTTTTATAAGAGCTGGTCCGATACTGGTTAAATCTTAAGTGATAATTTCTTTAGAGTTTTTCGTGAACTATGCACGTATTGGTTAAGCCATGATTGTATTTGGTACTTCAATAGGAAGATTAATAAACCAAGAACTGACGTTTAAAAAAAAATGGTTATTGTTTAACTGTTGATGTTTTCTTTGCTTGGTGGTAAACTCGGACAAATCTGATATAAATTTCTGTTTTTGATTTAATACTTAATTGATTGAAACTTGTTGGAAATTTATCAGATATGTTGAGTTTGGTGGAAGGATAGGTAAATTAGGAAAAGTTCGTGTCGTGTTACAATTTTACTCTTAAGCCAGGATTGCTGAACCAAAAGCCGAAACAAGAGACTTTACATTCGAATCAAAATAAATGTTAAGGTTAATAATGTTTACATGCCAGTTAAGTTAGTCTAACTCAAATGTAAATAAATTTTGAGGTTTCCTATATGGAAACTAGATTTGAACGGATGAGTGCCGGGCTCCAAGTAAAATCACAGCACTATCGTACTTTTGAGGAAATTTGGTAAAATATTTTATAAGCTAAATGATGCGCGATGTGACAATTCGCAAACCCGGATAGCTAAGGTGGGTTTTCACACACTTACACTATCTGTTTCTTCAGATCAAGGTGATTTGTAATAATTGTACATAATATAAATCCCCCGTTGGTTCCAAGTAGTAAATTTTTGTTTTGGTTTTTTGTTTTGTTTGTTTTGGTTTTACTTAGTTGGAACTTACAGGTGTGCGTGTGTGTAAAGTGTATGATCAGAGAGGGTTGCTCAAAAATCACCTGAGAGCGACTTTCCCGCATTAGGAAAGTCGGTCTAGTTACGATCTAATCAAGAAAGGAATAACCCCAAAGGGTTAAAAGGCTAAACGGTGTAGTTGGAGATTGTAGGTAGCAGAATTTCAGAGATGCTTAGTTCTCAAAATTATTCTAGTCACTCTCGTTGAGATTTGGTACTAAAGGGTTGTACTGATGGTAAATCAAAACAATAAATTATAGAATTCCAATTACGTCTTTTTACAAAAATAATCTTTAATACTGAAGGACTGGACATTGACTCGCGAATCAAATTTTTAAAAAAACAGTAATTTGAAACGGCATACTCTTTCGGACCAGTCTTAACCTTCAAGATCTTTGGTTATCACAAGATAAATAGATTTATGATTTAGAATTGACTCACGTTTCGTTGGTAACCAGATTGGTCTCCGCGGTGATGGTTAATCCAAATTTTGGTTTACGCTGCTGGTGTAGCGTCGGCGTTCAAAATTAATCCTTTGGATTTTTCACTAATTCACTGTGATGGCCTAACTAATATTTAAGTTTGAAACTTAACGGAATTTCACTAATTTTAATTTTACACTAAACGATCACGTTACCAATAAACTACCCGATAAGCTTAAGTAATTTTATTACTTAAAATTTTCCTAACTCGAAACTAAAACCCCTAAAACACGCGAAATTTAGCTCGCACAATTTACAACTTTTCGTTAAATAACTTTCCTAAAATAAAATCGACTGAAAATTTAATTAAATTAATTTGTAAAATTAATTAAGACTTGTGTAACGAATAGATGAAAAAAAAATCTCGAAAGATATTTGCACCGATTCAGTAGTCAAAAGCGACTATCCTTCCTGCGGCGAGGGTGCCTTTTATAACCATCTTGTTTTGGGTGGTTGACACTTTAGTCTGCTGTTAACAAAACTGAACCTTTTTTGTATAGGCGTTAATGACCAAAGTCCCTTCTCCTATCATTACCCCAAATTTGCAATTGCTTCTGAAAGCATTGGCTTTAAAGAAATCTATTGGAATTTTTAAACGAATTTGGAATATGGATTGGCGTGTTTCATTAAAATTATGATTAGTCAAAATTATATGATTGTTATTTAAGAAAAACGGAATTTGTATCTAGATTGTCTTTTGTTTCAATAACAATTTGTTTTTTCGGTTTTAAGTATTTAAATAAATTGTGTTTCGCGAAACCTCTTGAGAGGTTGTTAAATTTGACTCTGAGATCCTTATTTGAACAATGACTTTCCGAAATTTCTCCTTTTTCCGCAACTAGCTTAAGTTAAGTCAGTTTCTTTTTCATTTCTCCCGATCTTGTCTAGAGGGGGTTGACGGTCTATTTAGTGGCTGAAACGCGGCGTCTTTCTTTAATAACAATCGTAATCAATCATGTAACAAATACAAACATGTACAAAATGGTAATTCAATATTACGAAATGATATCTTACAACATTACTCATGTGCTTTGAAACGAGACATTTAACAATGACACTTCAAAATTAAATTACTGACTTCTGGTATTACAATTTTTAATTCCCTTTTGAAGATTCATAACATAGAATGAACTCTATCTAAAATTAGTCTCTATTTTCGTCTTTTTCAATTATTTACTTATAGTCAAGTTTGGTTTGTTAACTGCGCAATGGATATGTATGTTCGGCCATTCCTTTGTTATTAGAAAGGCCCATATGTAAAACACACGTGTACCGTGTCGAATCAGGCATTTCCAAACTGCATGCGAACTCACGTCCCGACAAAGATTTTCGACGAGGCCTGCACCAAATTCTCGGACCCGCTGTCATCATAAGTCTTCGCGTTTAGCCCGACTTCTGGAAAACCTCCTCATAACACGTTGGTCCCCGGAAATCGGCTGTCGATGTAGGAAAGAAATAGTAATATTTAAGACTGCTTGCGCGTTTTTAGTTACGCCCCTCGATTTCTGAAAGATAATATAATTTTTAGAAAAAATGCAAATTTCCGACTTACTACATACGCCCCTTGTTTTCTGATGGACCCTTGGTTCAGCAGGAAACACTCCAAAAGTAGTGAGGAGGCAATTTGCAGCAATGGTGATGCCCGCTTGGCCCTTGGTGGATGCGTGGTTTTCTTATTTTCTTCCACAGTGTGACCCTGGACCCGTGGATGGTACCCTGGATAGGTGATCGAGTATTTCCCCGAAAGGTTCGGAAGTAACATGCCTCAAGATGTTATGGCGAGTTTTCGTTGGTTGGTAAACTGGTGAGTTATTGTCTTGGTCACAAACCCAGTTGCTAGATCAGAGTTCGGCGATGGTATAACTTTAGGTTGGTTGTGTTGTAGACCCCTTTTATCTCCTGACTTTGAGGATCTATTATGCGGTAGGTGTTCGGATGCGGCGTAGCTTGTATTATATATGGCCCTTGGTAAAGTGGTAGAAATTTCGCGTACTGTTTTGCTTCTGTCTTCGACACAGGATTTGTTCTTAGGAGTACCCAATCTCCAATTTGGAATCTGGTGTAGTTCGATTTCTGTTGTTTCTTTCTGAGTTCACCGTGGCGTTTCAAATTCTCCGTGACTTGCCGGTGGATTTCGGTAATCGTCTTATTTGGCGTTTTCGGGAGTAATTTAGTGGTCACAGCGTCTAATGGACAAGGCGGTTTATTTCCATAGACTATTTCATGTGGTGAGAAGCCAGTGCTGGTATGGATAACGGTATTTAAGCATTTCTCAATGTTGGGTATTTGTTGTACCCAGGATGAATGTTTTGCTAAACAATAAGCTCGGAAAATTCTTCCAAGTTCCCTCATCACTCGTTCACAGGGGTTGGAGGCCGGATGGCGAATAGACGAATGAGTAGGCGTAATGTTGGCTCGAGTAAGCATGCCTTGCCAAATCTTAGACGTAAATTGCGTACCGTGGTCACTAAGTACGCACTTTGGCTGAATGTAGTTAGCGTAATCTTTCAGAATACGAAGCGCAGCAATTTTGGCGGTGGCCCTTCGGATTGGATATAACTTTAAATATTTGGAAAATGCGTCCACGACAACAAACACGTAGGTCGCCCCTCCTCTTCCTGAGGGTAGTGGTCCGTAGAAGTCAACACAGACTAAATCCCCAACACCTTTGGATAATATAGGCGTTAGCGGTCCTTGGATGATCTTGTTCGGGTGTTTCGTCTTTTGGCATAGGTCACAGGTCTTAATTACACGGCGGATGTGGGCATACATGTCCTGCCAATAAAACGACCGTTTCATGGAGTTGTAGACTTTGGTAGCACCAAAATGCCCATAAAAAAGATGATGGTACCAGACTAAATCTTCAACCTTTTCTTTTGGGATAACCAGTCTTAGCATCTTATTGATCCTTGAACGGTGCATTAAGGTGTCTCTGTGGATCTCGTAAGTCTCGAGGACATTTTTGTTTCTCAAATTCGGTAAAGCCTGGTTGGTGGTTTTTGCCCGGATGATTTCTAGAAGGGCTGGATCGTTTTTCTGGTGGGTGTTGATGTCTTGTAGGAAGTTTAACATTGCTGGAGTTTCTTCAACTTTAAAGGCAGCTATAATTGGTTCGTTTCTCGGATATTCGCAGCCTCCTCCGTCAGCTGGATAGCGAGAAAGTGTATCAGCCACAACGTTATCCTTTCCCCTGACAAATTGGATTTGGTAGTCAAACTGGTTCAGAAATAGTGTCCATCGCGTTAATCGTTCATTTAATAATCGGCACCTATGGAGAAACCTTAACGCTTGGTGGTCGGTCTTTACGATAATTTGCATACCCTGGATGAAAGTTCGAAATTTTGTCATGCCGAATATTACCGCTAAGAGTTCCTTCTCTGTCGTTGTATAATTCAACTCTGGTCCTCTCAATGACCTGCTGGCAAAAGCAATAACGCCTCTAGATTCATCCGCTTGAACCTGGTATAGTTCCGCCCCTATCGCATAACCAGAGCTATCGGTTTGTACGTAAAACGTCTTTTTTGGATCAGGATGGTGCAGTAGTACCGCTTCGAGGAACAAGTCTTTTACCCGGTCGAAAGCTTCTTGTTCTTTGCGCCCCCATCTCCAAGTTGTTTTCTTTTGTAGTAATCGCGTTAAGTCGGTGGTCGCATAGCTATACTTTGAGCAAAACTTTCTATAAAATTTGCAAAGACCCAGGAAAGCGCGAAGATGTTTTTGTTTCTGTGGTTCCGGGAATTTCCGAATTGCGTCTACCTTCTCGGGGTCTGCTTCAATTCCGTTGGTGGTTAAAATATGCCCCAAGAATTTCACTTTGGATTTGAAGAAATGGGACTTCTCTAGATTTATAGTCATTTTCGCTTCCTTCAACTTCTGCAGCAGTTTCTCTAAATGTGTAAAGTGGTCTTCTAGCGTTTCTGAAGCGATGAGCAGATCGTCGATATAATTGACCACAAACTCTCTAACTTCTGGTCCCAGAACAATGTCCATTGCTCTGCTAAATGAACCCACGGCAGTTTTCAAACCAAAAGGTAATACTTGGTAGGTGTAAGTACGGCCATTATACAGAAATGCGGTGTATTGACGGCTTTCCGGAGATAGTGGAATCTGCCAGTAAGAAGAACGGAGATCGATCGTGGACATGTACTTAACCCCATGAAACCGATGAAGAAGTTCTTCAGTGGGTGGAGGTGCTTCACAATCTGCCACCATTTTATCATTAATAATTCTGGCATCGAGACAGACTCTAACGCTTCCATCCTTCTTCTTGGTAACTGTCATCGGGCTCGCGTAGGGTGAGGCTTCTCTCTTTATGACACCTAGTCGCAGCATTTCTTCTATGGTCTCGTCTATGGCCGGTCTGAGCGCAAAAGGTAACGGGTATGGTCTTTTCACAAATGGAGTTTTGTCATGTAGCTTTATGTCGTGGGTGTACTTGTCTGTTAGCCCAGGGCTTTTACTAAAGACGGTTCTGTATTGAATAAATAGGTTTAGCAGTTGATCTTGTGTAGTTGTGGCAATATCCAAAGAACGGACTTTATTCTCAAGTAATGCAGGCGATTCTAAGTCACTAACCAAGGCTTCAGTAGTTAAGGCTGCTGTCACTTGGCAACATAAATCTCCTTCAGTCCAAGAACTCTCTAATGTGTGTTCTACTTCATAAAATGGTACTGTCAAACCGTGATTTTGAAGGGAGATAGTCATTTGCCCAAAATCAATTTTAGCGTTTTGTTCTGTGAGCCAGTCAGCCCCTATTATAGCTGGTTTAATTAGGTTTTTGACGACTAGGCAAACAATTTCAAAGTTCTGGTTACTGATTTGAAAAGTTAAGAAAGCTTGGACGATAATGCGACAACTACGTTGTCCTACTGCTCCTCGGAGTTGAATGGCTGTTACAGGTAATTTAGGAGGTTTTGTGCCACACGTTAATAAACTATTCCACGTCTCTTCAGATACACAACTCACTTCACTTCCTGTGTCTATAAGGGCTTGGATTTGTAGATTTCCCAGTTTAACGCTGATTTCTGGTACTTTACTTTGTGTGGCTTCCGTTGGAGGTTTACGGTACAATGATAGGACCTTAATTTCGTTTCCGGGTCGACTCGGTTTGGTGGTTGGTTCGGGGTTTGATTTTCTTTTTCTGCTTGAAATTGATTGTAGTTCCAAGCTGTGTTTAATATTGGTTGTTTCCCTTGGGTTTCGAATTTTCGGTGCAGGTAAGACAATAGGAGAGCCAATTTTTGTTTGGGTGGAGCTACCAGTTCGGCTCAGTTCTGGGCCCCAGACCCGTTTCCCTGCTGTTGATTTGTCGTTTCCCCTTTTGGTTGTTGATTTCTTTGCCAATGTGGTCGATTGTTTTCATAACGCCGATAGTTGGGATAATTGTGGGCGTTGTTTTGGAAGCGCCTTTGGTTACCGTTTTGATGTTGCTGTGTCTGATTGTTGGTGCGGGGTTGATTGGTTCGATTATTCTCTCGAGGATTGATGTTCGTTTCCCTTCGGTACAGCTGTTGGCCTTGGGCGGTATTTCTATGGAGATTCTCTGTAGGCTTTCCATTTCGATGGTATGGTTCCGGGTGCACCTTTCTCTGATCTTCCCGTCGGTCGTTTCTCTTGTTTTGCGGTGGGACTTCGTGCAGCAAAAGGAATTCAGCTGTGCCTACTATGGTTCGATTATTTCTTAGTGCCCATAGTGTCTGTACAGACTCAGGAAAATGTCTCATTAGTTCAGATACCAGGATAGTCTCTGGTAGTGAGTCTGTCAGTAACTTCGCTCTATCTACATAATAAGAGAAATGTGCGAGCATGGTTCCCCCTTTTGATGGATCGTAGCGTTCGGTAGACATTTGATGACGTATGTCCATTTGTTTGGCATCTGACCAAAAGGTGCGTAGGAAATCCTCTTTGAATTTAGTCATCGACGCCCAATTTGTTTTATAGATGTTGGCCCAATGTTTAGCGGTGCCCTCTAAACAATCAATGGCTAGGTTCACCATTCGTTTGTCATCACATAACAAAGCTTTTCCATATTTTTCAAGCTTTTCAAGAAAGTGGACAGGATTTCGTTTACCCGTTCCGGTAAAGATTGGCTTTTCTGGCAAAGCATTTCCAAGGATTCCCCCTAATCCTCCTAATAGATGTTGTAGTGCAGCTCTATCACCTTCAGGTGTAACAGGTACATTGGTTACTTCAGGTTGTGTCACGGAAGCTGAACTTGAACCATCGGGTTCTTGAATCAATTGTTGCGCTTCAGGCATTAGTGATGAAGTTCTAGGTTGGTCAGTAAGTTGTTTTACTGTCTCCAACATTCCCGATAATAAGGCAACTTGATGTTTTTGGCTTTCCTCCTGCCTCTTCAAGAAAACCTCTAACCATGATGGTGTTGTCGCGGAAGGTTCGGTTGCTACCGTGGTTGGAGGTGGATTTCCCTCTGATGTTTCCACATCTTCATAATTTGCAACGGCCCCAATGTAGTCGTGCTCAGACATGATTTCCACGCCCCTGGTATTGTAATTCCTATTACAATTTTTCACTTGAGCTGAGGTTGTCGGCTGGTGGTACTTTTCCCCTGGACTGTTTTGACTTTGTTCGGCTATTTACTGCCAAACAAAAACAAGCACAACAGAAAAAAGCACATACCTAGATAATCATAATAAACAATGATATACTCGTGTTCGCTGGTTAACATAACAATCAACAAAATAAGCACATAAAAAAATTACAATAAATCAAAATATTCAGGACGAATATTTTGCCAGAACTCATCGTATATGGCTAAAGGGTTAAAATATTGACCTCAAAGTTATGGGCGTTTATTTTATGTTTGTTAAAAATCCATTTGTGGTGACAAATAAACAATGCCTGTTGTGGTACTTATAAACTCCGAATCCTGGTCACGCGACAACAAATTTTATCTGTAGTGATCGGGGCCCAAGGGAGATACATAGGAGTAGTAATAAAGTAATAAAATGTCGACTCTTCCTAATTATTTATTGCTATTTAATCTAATAGATAATATTTATGGTTGGTGATCATCAAAGTTGGGTTATTATTATCTAAGATGAATAATTAGAGGAAACTTGCACTTACCTCTAACTTTGGCATCTAGTTAAGCTTATAATTGTTGATTAGCATTTGCTTACTTATTTTTTTTTTTTGACCTACGTTGTGTTCGTAAAAGAAATACCTACGTTGTGTTTAGGAAAAACAAGATATACCTACGTTGTGTCTAGTTCTTAAATGCACCAAAGAGTTATTTGTTTTGTTTCAAGTTTGCTTATGGTGGAGTTTGTCTTCAAACTCGTAAGTAATGGTTGAATTCAGGTAACTGAGATTCAGGTAACTCAAATTCGTATTCGAAGTGTACCACACACAGGTTTGGAGTTAATTGGAATGAAACACTGAATTTTCACAACAGAAATATACAAGATTTATTTAACAATCACCACGAGGACAGTGTTACAAAAATATTTACAGTTTATTTACAATGTCGCCCCTATTTTTAGGAGTCTTAAAAACAAACAATTTCATTTTCTGACTTTACTTTGAGTTATTTAAAAGTTTGGCTGAAAGAAAAAAACTGAAAAGAAACCTAATGAAACACTGAAGGGTTCTGGTCAAAATTATTGCGCCCTGATCAAGTTACTAAATAATGATCAATTTATTTCGGCTAAGTCCGATCTTTCGAATTAACACTTTCCTATCTTTATCTGTTCACCTTGTGATTATGGTTATCTCCTTTATGAGATTTACTTGATTTTATTCTTTATCTTATTTTTTTTTCATCATTAATTTTTTTATAAGAGCTGGTCCGATACTGGTTAAATCTTAAGTGATAATTTCTTTAGAGTTTTTCGTGAACTATGCACGTATTGGTTAAGCCATGATTGTATTTGGTACTTCAATAGGAAGATTAATAAACCAAGAACTGACGTTTAAAAAAAAATGGTTATTGTTTAACTGTTGATGTTTTCTTTGCTTGGTGGTAAACTCGGACAAATCTGATATAAATTTCTGTTTTTGATTTAATACTTAATTGATTGAAACTTGTTGGAAATTTATCAGATATGTTGAGTTTGGTGGAAGGATAGGTAAATTAGGAAAAGTTCGTGTCGTGTTACAATTTTACTCTTAAGCCAGGATTGCTGAACCAAAAGCCGAAACAAGAGACTTTACATTCGAATCAAAATAAATGTTAAGGTTAATAATGTTTACATGCCAGTTAAGTTAGTCTAACTCAAATGTAAATAAATTTTGAGGTTTCCTATATGGAAACTAGATTTGAACGGATGAGTGCCGGGCTCCAAGTAAAATCACAGCACTATCGTACTTTTGAGGAAATTTGGTAAAATATTTTATAAGCTAAATGATGCGCGATGTGACAATTCGCAAACCCGGATAGCTAAGGTGGGTTTTCACACACTTACACTATCTGTTTCTTCAGATCAATGTGATTTGTAATAATTGTACATAATATAAATCCCCCGTTGGTTCCAAGTAGTAAATTTTTGTTTTGGTTTTTTGTTTTGTTTGTTTTGGTTTTACTTAGTTGGAACTTACAGGTGTGCGTGTGTGTAAAGTGTATGATCAGAGAGGGTTGCTCAAAAATCACCTGAGAGCGACTTTCCCGCATTAGGAAAGTCGGTCTAGTTACGATCTAATCAAGAAAGGAATAACCCCAAAGGGTTAAAAGGCTAAACGGTGTAGTTGGAGATTGTAGGTAGCAGAATTTCAGAGATGCTTAGTTCTCAAAATTATTCTAGTCACTCTCGTTGAGATTTGGTACTAAAGGGTTGTACTGATGGTAAATCAAAACAATAAATTATAGAATTCCAATTACGTCTTTTTACAAAAATAATCTTTAATACTGAAGGACTGGACATTGACTCGCGAATCAAATTTTTAAAAAAACAGTAATTTGAAACGGCATACTCTTTCGGACCAGTCTTAACCTTCAAGATCTTTGGTTATCACAAGATAAATAGATTTATGATTTAGAATTGACTCACGTTTCGTTGGTAACCAGATTGGTCTCCGCGGTGATGGTTAATCCAAATTTTGGTTTACGCTGCTGGTGTAGCGTCGGCGTTCAAAATTAATCCTTTGGATTTTTCACTAATTCACTGTGATGGCCTAACTAATATTTAAGTTTGAAACTTAACGGAATTTCACTAATTTTAATTTTACACTAAACGATCACGTTACCAATAAACTACCCGATAAGCTTAAGTAATTTTATTACTTAAAATTTTCCTAACTCGAAACTAAAACCCCTAAAACACGCGAAATTTAGCTCGCACAATTTACAACTTTTCGTTAAATAACTTTCCTAAAATAAAATCGACTGAAAATTTAATTAAATTAATTTGTAAAATTAATTAAGACTTGTGTAACGAATAGATGAAAAAAAAATCTCGAAAGATATTTGCACCGATTCAGTAGTCAAAAGCGACTATCCTTCCTGCGGCGAGGGTGCCTTTTATAACCATCTTGTTTTGGGTGGTTGACACTTTAGTCTGCTGTTAACAAAACTGAACCTTTTTTGTATAGGCGTTAATGACCAAAGTCCCTTCTCCTATCATTACCCCAAATTTGCAATTGCTTCTGAAAGCATTGGCTTTAAAGAAATCTATTGGAATTTTTAAACGAATTTGGAATATGGATTGGCGTGTTTCATTAAAATTATGATTAGTCAAAATTATATGATTGTTATTTAAGAAAAACGGAATTTGTATCTAGATTGTCTTTTGTTTCAATAACAATTTGTTTTTTCGGTTTTAAGTATTTAAATAAATTGTGTTTCGCGAAACCTCTTGAGAGGTTGTTAAATTTGACTCTGAGATCCTTATTTGAACAATGACTTTCCGAAATTTCTCCTTTTTCCGCAACTAGCTTAAGTTAAGTCAGTTTCTTTTTCATTTCTCCCGATCTTGTCTAGAGGGGGTTGACGGTCTATTTAGTGGCTGAAACGCGGCGTCTTTCTTTAATAACAATCGTAATCAATCATGTAACAAATACAAACATGTACAAAATGGTAATTCAATATTACGAAATGATATCTTACAACATTACTCATGTGCTTTGAAACGAGACATTTAACAATGACACTTCAAAATTAAATTACTGACTTCTGGTATTACAATTTTTAATTCCCTTTTGAAGATTCATAACATAGAATGAACTCTATCTAAAATTAGTCTCTATTTTCGTCTTTTTCAATTATTTACTTATAGTCAAGTTTGGTTTGTTAACTGCGCAATGGATATGTATGTTCGGCCATTCCTTTGTTATTAGAAAGGCCCATATGTAAAACACACGTGTACCGTGTCGAATCAGGCATTTCCAAACTGCATGCGAACTCACGTCCCGACAAAGATTTTCGACGAGGCCTGCACCAAATTCTCGGACCCGCTGTCATCATAAGTCTTCGCGTTTAGCCCGACTTCTGGAAAACCTCCTCATAACACGTTGGTCCCCGGAAATCGGCTGTCGATGTAGGAAAGAAATAGTAATATTTAAGACTGCTTGCGCGTTTTTAGTTACGCCCCTCGATTTCTGAAAGATAATATAATTTTTAGAAAAAATGCAAATTTCCGACTTACTACAGTATCCTTTAGTTTTTTATTATATTATACCCTTAATTCTTTTATTTTATTCAAAATATCATCACATAAAAGCCCCACTATTTAATAAATAAAAAAATTAAATCACATGAACAACTTTAATAACATTTTTAACAACTATCATAATATGAAATTTAATTTTTTTCTTTCATTAAATAATTTTATAACCAATCAAATTGATTTTGAATCAATTATATGTAACAGATCAACAATAAAATAAACTATCAACTAACAACATCAACAAATTAACATTTTATCCTTTGAATGAATTCTTCCATTCCTTTTATGAAAAATTATCATTATACTGACTCCCATTATAAATAAAAATTTTATCCTTGCATTAACATTTTATATTTCTTTCTTTGTATTTATATATTTGTGATATGTGAAATCTCCCTTTTATTTTACCCTCTTCATCCATTAACTCATAAGTATTCCCTTCTGCAAATATTTTAGAAATTGAAAAAGGTCCCTGAAATGGGAGATTTAACTTTTTACATTTTTTTCTTTGTCCATCTGCTACTTTTAAAGTTTTAACTATAACTAAATCATTTATCTTAAATTCTGTTTTCTTTTTAATTCTTTTATTCATTTTTTCTTGTATCCTTTTCTGGTTCTTCTTAATTCTTAATCTTACTTCTTGCAATAATTCAGTGACATCTATATTTTCTTCCCATTCCCTCCAAGGTCTTTCAGGAATAATACCTTTCATTAAAGTAATTGGGCATACTTGAGTTGTCACGTTTGGGATTGTGTTTAAATATTCTTCCACTTGACATACATATTTCACCCATTGATTATGTTGACGATATGTTAATAATCTCAAATACTTTACCACTTCTTTTATGTATCTTTCTGATAAATTTCCTTGTGGATGTCTAATACTGGAATAAATTGTTTTTATTTCTTGTTTTTGCAATTCATCTCTAAATCTTAAATTGTTAAAATATGTAGCATTGTCTGCTAAGACAGTATCCATTTTTCCTACATGTTCAATAAATTGATTAATAAATCTTACTGCATGTACAGTGTTACAATTTTTTGCCGGAAACAGTTTCACAAATTTTGTAAATACATCTACCATTACTAAGATATGTTGATATCCAAATTGTCCTGGAATCAAGTTAGAAATATAGTCAATTGCAACTAGTTGTAAAGGATATTCTATTTTAAAACTCATATATTTGTTTTGGTTTTTATAATTTTTCTCTTTTCCAAATAAACAAATTTCACAATTCTTTATAATTTTCTTGATTAACGTTATATCATTCTTTATATAAAATAGTTCTCTAAAAACCAAAAATGTTTTTCTCACCCCAATGTGACCATAATTCAAATGAATCATAACAATGATTTCTTTAGCTATACCATTTGTGAGTACTACCATTTCTTTACTTCCAATCCGTTTCATCAATAACTCTTCCCTTATTACATAACCTTTCCATACTTCAACTCCCAACATTAATATTTCCCTCTTTATCCTTTGTATCTCTTCTTCTCGTTGAATCTCTTGAAATCTTTCTTTAGTAAAATCTCCACTCACCATAAACTTTTGTAATGCTATCATAACTTCATTTGACTTACCATACTCCGGAGAGTTATTTCTACTGAAGAAATCAGCCGTCACATTTTCAGTTCCCCTTTTATACCGAATGTCAAAGATATATTCTTGTAATATTAACGCCCATCGGTACAACCTATTGTTTAAGAATTTTTTATTTTTTAAGAATGATATTGCAGAATTATCTGTTTCTATTACAAACTTATTTCCAGTTAAATAAAACTTCAGTTTTTTCACAGCAAATACAATGGCTAACATTTCTTTCTCTGCAACGGTATATCTGGTTTCACAATCCTTCAATACCCTCGATATGAAGCATATTGGCACTTCTTCTCCCTGTTGCTCCTGAACTAATTCTGCAGCTATCGCAAAATCAGAGGCGTCTGTTCTTAATATGAAGATTTGATTAAAATCTGGATACCTAAGTAATAATTCTGTATAAAAGACCATTTTCAGTTTTTGAAATGCTTGTTCCTGTTTTTCAGTCCACTTCCATTTTATATTTTTTTTTAATAACTCTATTAAGGGTATACATAATTCTGAATAGTTTGGAATAAATTTCTTGTAATAATTTAATACTCCAAGAAAACCTCTTAATGTTTTAAGATTTTTAGGTCTAGTTAAATTTTTCAATTCTTCTAAACGTTGTTCGTTGATAAATACGCCTTTTCTGCTAATCACATAACCTAAATATTTTACCTCATCCTTAAAAAATTCACATTTGCTATTATTTAGCTTTAAACCATTTTCATCTAAATTTTCTAATATTTTCTTCACATGCTGGAGATGTTCTTCTTTACTTTTTGAAAAAATTAAAATATCATCAATATAATGCGCGCAGAATTCTTCATACTTATTTAATATTTTCTGCATAGCTCTAACTAATGCAGCTGAAGCAGTGGATAATCCAAATGGTACCACTTTGAATTGATATACTTCTCCTTCTATACTAAAACCAGTATATTTTCTACTTTCAGGATGTAAAGGAATAAGCCAAAATGAATTTTTCAAATCTAACTTACTAAAATAACTTTTACCACAGATTCTACTTAACAGGATGTCCAATGATGGTGGTTGTTCATATTGTGGTTTCGTTAGGGCATTTAACTTTCTCGCATCTAGGCAAATTCTCATTTCCGTTTTATTTTGTTTGGGTACAATTACTATGGGATTGATAAAATGTGTTTTTGAAGTTTCAATAATTCCATTCTTTAACAATTTTATAATTTCTGCTTTAACAGCTCCTCTATAAGCAAATGGTATTGGATAAATTTTAGTGTTAAAACCTTCTTTATCATTAACTTCTAATTGATGTTGATAATTTTCAGCCACCCTTGGTTCATCATCTAATAAACTAATATGTTGTTGCAATATGTTACTTAATTCTCTTCTTGTCTCATCATCTATTAATCCAATCTGTCTTTCTTCAAATATCCTTTCAAACAAATTATACAAAACTATCTCATCTTCATATTCAACTTTACCATCCATTAACTCTTCTGCCTCTAAAACTTCTTCTTTCCCAATTGATACATCCATCTTACTTAATTCTGTTCCCAATCCAATCCATTTCTTCTTCCTATTCTTCAATATAATACACTTTTTTTCTCCATCAATTATTAATCCATATTTCTCTATCAAATCCATACCTAAAATAAAATCCAAACTCAATCCTTTCACAATTAACAAACTTGCATCTTCTAAACAATCTTCTCCAATCTTCATCTTAATTTGAACCATTTGATTTATTGTTGATATTTTTTTCTTCATAGCTGAAACAAGATTAATGTTTTTTATTTTATAAATTCTATTCTTCAACCCGTCCCAATTTCTTTTCACAATCTCTTCATTAATTAACGACATTTCCGAACCACTATCTACTAAAGCATAATATTTTTGATTCCTAAATTGTAAATTAATAATAGGTAAATTTCTTTTACTAACCAAACTTTCTTCTTCTAAATTTTTAAATGATTCTTCTATCAACCCCGTACCCATATTTAAAATTATTGTTATATTATTGGAGTTTTTTTTTGGCTATTCGAAGTTTCGTCATTGATTTCTACGACTTCGATAGCATGGAGTTTTCTATTTCTCTCTTCCTGTAATTTTGTATTTTCATTTTCATTGAATCTTCTGTAATTATATCCATTTTCTTGGTATTTTTTTCTTTCTTCCTGATTATGGTCATTGTATCTTCTAAAATCTTGATTTCTGTTGTAAGTGTTATACTGATTGTTACCATTATATGCTCTATATTTTGATTGTTCCATATTTCTGTAACCATTGTTTCCATATCCCCTATTAATTTGTCGACTTTGATCATACCCATAATTTCTTTGGTTTCCCCATGTCTTTTCATTTCTAAAATCTGGTATGAATTTTCTCTGCGTCTCTTTCTTCTGCTCTTCTTTTTGTTTTTCATAATTGGTGGCTATATCATAATTTCTGATTATTTCCAAAAGATCTTTTAACTTCTTTATATTTTGCACCGCAATAGCTCTTGCTATCTCCTTCTCCATGTGTCGAGATAAATGTTGCACAATTTCCTCTTCTGTCAGTCTTGGCATTAAATATTGTGCTTGGTTGTACTGATCTATAACGTAATTTTCTCTAGATCCTTTATAAGCTGCGTAACTTCCAGAAGTTAGATTTGTTCTAATTATAGCTTGTTGCGAACTTCCCCAGTATTGTTGTATAAATAATGTTCTAAATTCTTGATAAGTTTGATATTGATTTCGTATGATACTATGCCATTTTTCTGCATGTCCAATTAAAGAAATATTTATAATTTGAAATTTTATGTTTTCTGAACCTTCATTTTTCATCATCTCATCTAGTTTATTCAAAAATACCATAGGTTGTTCATAATTTCGTCCCTCAAATCTTGGAATCATTTCTGGACCACATCTAAAATTGCCATTAGCCCCACATAAATCCCTTCTATTTCGTTCTAAATTATTTACATTATTTTTACCCTGGTCAATAGATTTCCCTATCGTTTCTAAATTTTCACTCACTCCTTTACCAAAATGCTCCAATTTCTCATTAACTTCTGTTGTCTTCTGCATAACTTCTTCTGTTCGCTTTTGATGCTCTTCATTCTGCCTTTTTAAAACTGCCATAGTTATTTTCTGATTCTCCTCTCTCTTCTTCTCTCCTTCTTGTATTTTCTTGTTTACTGCTTCCATTCTTTCTTCTGTCTGTTTGTTTGCTACGTCCACCTTTTCTTGTATTTCTTTGCTCACCTCTTCTCTTGCCGTTTTTATCTTCTCTTCTACTAATTGACTGTTTTTTTCAGCAAACTCAATAAATGTCTTTTCAACCCTCTCCTCTAACTTCTTTATTACTTCTGCAGATTTTTCTATTTCCTCTTGAATTTTATCAATTTTCTCTGATGATTCTTCAAATTTTCTTTCCATCTTTTCCCTTGTCTCTTCATTTGACCTTTTCATTTCTTCTTTCAAATCTTCTTGATTTTTCTCCATCTTTTCTCTCATCTTTTCTTGGTTCTTTTCCATCTTTTCATTAGACTTTTTCATTTCTTCATTTGATTTTCTGATGTATTCAAACAATTTTTCAAATTGACTACTCTCCATTGATGTTCCTTGTTCAATTCTTGTCTCCACTAATTCTTCCTCCATCCGTATCATTCTTTCTGTTTCTTCGGGATTCTCTTCTTCTATGATTGTTTGTTGTTTTTCGTCGGATCCTGTTTCTCTTTCATCTCCCTTATTTTTATCGTCTTGTGACACATAATGTTTTCCGGATCTTCTAAGCATCCTGTCTCCTTTCTCCATTCTTGTTTTTCTACTTTAAATTACTAAAAAAAAATTATGTTATACACATAGACAAATAAAATAGTTATTATGAATTCTATTATATTTGCAGACAGTATCTAAAAAAATGTGATATTTTCAAACTTATTAATTCTCACTAGTATGCAAACACGTTGGTTTTTTTTTTTAAAATTAATCTCGTTTAACTCTGCAAAAACTTGCCAAACACGTTGGTTATTAAAGTTAATCTTATTTAACTCTGCAAAAACTTGCCAAACACGTTGGTTACTAAAGTTAATCTTATTTAACTCTGCAAAAACTTGCCAAACACGTTGGTTATTAAAGTTAATCTTATTTAACTCTGCAAAAACTTGCCAAACACGTTGGGCGCCATTTAATTTGTACTGTACAAGGAATATTTAACCTTGTGCCACGTTGGGCCTCATTAATTAGGTAATGTAGTAATGTTATTTTGTTCAAATATTAGATAATTTATTTAATTATAAATGGTATATTTCTATTATGAAATTAACAAAATTTATTCTATGAAAAGCCGGGGTTCTACCTTTTCATGAATGAATGCAATTTCATTAGTTATTATGGGTTTGTGTATTACAATATTAGTTCCCTCTATTTTGACTAATAATCAATATCAACATTAAAATTTATCATCTAACCTCAATTTTTTTATATATCTGACAGGTAAGTCAAATTTTATATGACAGGTAAGTCAAATTTTATTCTTTATGAATTTTATTTAAATTATAATTTATTTTCAGAAAAGATTTTATATATGGAATTTGCAACTTGCCTTACAAGCTTTTATCCAAAGGTAAAAACTATCTACAGCTCCAAAAAAACAAATCTATTGTAAGTAACATTGTTTTGGTAAATTTTACTATGTAGTCATGTGCTTTTTATTTTCTTTCTTTTAAAACTTAGTAAACACTTTTGCTCTGCTATTAACACTCACTAATATCACTGGAGATGTTATTTATACCTAAAACTCCTTTTCTTTACTTCTAACTTTTATATTCCAGGAACCTCTTCTTTATATTAATGGTACTCTTAATATCTCCTGTAGTAACGTTTGATGGACAAAACCACCTTTACTTCCCATATGCTATCACCACCATGCACTCTACAACAAATAAATAAAACGGGACCACTTTATGGGTAAGTTGGTTTATTTTTCTTCTCAATTCGGTTTATGGTAAAACTCTTAATCTTGTACACATGTCATAATTATTCTATATATATTCCACACGTTTTTTATCTATAGTACAATGGATAAATTAATTGATTATAATTTTTTCTATTAGAGGAAAAATTTTTCTCCTGTCCAAAAAAATAACACCACCTTCAATTATTTTATTTATTTTTTCTAGCTTGCTGCAAACTCAATGAAAACCATGAAACAACGTTCATAAAGAAAACATCTACATGACCCTTCATCAACAACGATTATGTCTGAATGTTTAATATTATAATTTATAATAACCTGTCTTATAAAATAATACCCCTTCTTTTTATTTTGTTAAATTTTAATGTATCCTTTAGTTTTTTATTATATTATACCCTTAATTCTTTTATTTTATTCAAAATATCATCACAATATATATATATATATATAATATTTTGAATGCAAATTCATATAGAAAAATTTATCGACTCTGCTGGGATTCGAACCCAGGACCCTCCACTGTCTAGGTGGTATCTCTACCAACTGAGCTACAGAGAACGACTACCAGCATAGCGAGAAATTTTCCATATGAATTAGATATCAAGCAAACATAATATCTAGTTACTTGCATGTTTGCTTGATATCTAATTCATATGGAAAATTTCTCGCTATGCTGGTAGTCGTTCTCTGTAGCTCAGTTGGTAGAGATACCACCTAGACAGTGGAGGGTCCTGGGTTCGAATCCCAGCAGAGTCGATAAATTTTTCTATATGAATTTGCATTCAAAATATTATTTAATGTAAAATCATTATCCAACTTGATAAAAATTAACTCTATCTAAAAATTTATATATATATATATATATATATATATATTTACATTAAATAATATTTAGAATGCAAATTCATATAGAAAAATTTATCAATATTATTTAATGTAAAATCATTATTCAACTTAACAAAAATTAATATCAACTAAAAATATATATATATATATATATATATATATATATATATATAAATTGGTTAGAATAACGACCAAAAACACTTTTAAAAAGAACTTTTTTTTATCTTGGGAATTGGTCGGGGCTTTAACAAAACACCTTTTGTTATTTTTTTCTAAGCTTTCGAAATAAATTTATTTCATCGTCAGAGGTAATCTACAAGATATATAATAATTGATTAATTTTAATAATTAATAATTATGTATTAAACTCACAACTAGGTTTGTCTTCAACAATTGTTATTTCTCACAGTTGTCAGGTTGTCCAATGGGTTCACCCCTTAGTCCCTGTTTAGCAAATATTGTGATGGATTTTCTATTAGATGCGGTTATTCCCTCCTTACCTTTTCAATTTCCATTTATTAAGAAATATGTAGACGATATAATATGTTCTGTTCCTGCTGATAACATTGATTTAACTCTTAACACTTTCAATTCTTTTAATAGTCATATTCAATTCACAATAGAAACAGAAGTTAACCAAAGTGTTCCCTTCCTAGACACTAAACTTATAAGGACTGATAACAATCATGTTATACTTGATTGGTATCAGAAAACGACTTCTTCAGGCAGATATATAAATTTTTACTCAAATCACCCCTTTAAACAAAAGTTAAACATTATATCAGGTTTAAAAAATAGAATACAAAGAATTACACACCCTTCTCTTTTTAATAATAATTTAAAGAAACTAAATGACATTATGTTAAATAATGGCTATCCTAAACCCCTTGTCAAAAATTTACTTTTTAATACCTCTTCTTCAGTTGACAATACTATCAACAACCCTTCTTTAACTGTTGACTCTCATAATATTGATATAATTTATAAAAAAATTCCTCACATTCCTAACTTGACAGAAAGATTAATAGGTGTCCTAAATGATAAAAAAATTAAATTTGCTAAATATAATTTAAAAACAGTTAATGAATTATTTTCTAAAGTTAAAGATAAAACTCCGATGTTGCTTCAATCTAATTTAATCTATTCTGTTCCCTGTTTAGATTGTAACAAAAAATATATAGGTCAAACAAGTCAATGGCTACGTTCAAGATTGACACAACATCGTAGCGATTGCAAAATAAAAAAGAAATCCTGTGCCTTGTCAATTCACTGTAATGATTTTAACCATCAACCAGATTTTAACAATGTTAAGATTTTAGATACATCAAAAAACTATAAGAGCAGACTTTTTCTGGAAATGTACTATATAAATAAAGAACCATTAACGTTAAATTTTAAAACAGATGTAGATAATATGAGCGGTATTTACTCATACATTTTAGAGTTAGATCGTAATAAACTGAAATTTAATAATAATAACGTTAATGTTGATTTACATGAATAATTTCTTATTTTTTATTATTTATTATTATTTTTAATTTTTTTCTTTATATATTATTTTTAAATTTTTTTAAATATTTTTAATAATTATTTTTAATTTTTTTCTTATTTTAATTTTAGTTACCTTTTGTCAATATTGTATAAAAAAAATTTTTTCAACAGTCCTGTCATTATAATGTCAATTTGTAAATGCATCCACACCTAGTTGTGAGTTTAATACATAATTATTAATTATTAAAATTAATCAATTATTATATATCTTGTAGATTACCTCTGACGATGAAATAAATTTATTTCGAAAGCTTAGAAAAAAAAATAACAAAAGGTATTTTGTTAAAGCCCCGACCAATTCCCAAGATAAAAAAAAAAGTTCTTTTATATATATATATATATATATATATATATATATATATATATATATATATATATATATATATATATATAATTGTTTTTTTCTTCTTTCTCTTGGGATTTCAGCAATAATAAAACAAATAATTAGTTAAAACTTTGCATTTACACGTGTTTCGACATTTCGTCTTTTTCAAAATACATTGTGTGGTGATACATCTAAAAATATTAAAAGTTAGTGTTTATTAAAAATTTTATTGTGAGAAACTTATTCTAACTTACTATAGCTTTTTTTCCCTTCTTTTAGTTAATTATATGTCATTTTTTTTTTTTTTTTTTGTTTTTTATATCAAAATGCATGATGTACAATGCATGAACCATATGTAGTTTACTTGTTAATATGTAGAATATTTATAATTTTTAATTTTAAATTACTTGTTTTAATGTAAAATGTGGTTTATTAATAAAATTTTATGTGTGTAAACAAGCAGACAAATAAAACGAAACAAAATGGTTTGGTTAAATAAAATGTGTTTTTTATTATCCTTATCGGTTGATTATTATAGGTAAATGGTATCCATCTATGTTTCATATTTAAATACTATTTGTGTATAATGGGTTGTCTATATATATAGAAATAGGGATGAAAAATTATTTTGTGAATTATAATAGATTTATTTATTATTTATTTGTTTTATTTTATTATTGTTATTTTAATATAATTTATAGTATGAGGTTATATATTTGTGATAGCTTTTCAATATCACATCTTGAATTTATTGATTTTGTTCCTGCTTTCTTAATTTCAATCATTTCTAAGAATGTTCGACTTTTTTCATTTAGTTCTTGTTTTAAAATTTTAAACTTATCATAATCAAATTTGTGGCCAAATTCATTTTCATGTTTTTTTAATGCTGTAGGGTTTTTTGCATATTTATGACCTTTTAGTCGTTCTTTAATATTTTGTGAGGTTTGTCCTATGTATCTTGCGTCAGGGCATTGTAAGCATTTAAGTTCATATACACAGTGTGAGAGTTTTTCTTTTGGTGTTTTTGATTTAAGTCTTGTATATAAATATTTTAAGTTATTTGTGTTTTTATGAGCTACTTTTATATTATGTTTATTAAGAATTTTGTTAAGATTTTCTGAAAGATTTTGTATGTATGGAATTGTAATGTAGTTATATTTTGTTGTATTGTTTTTATTGGAAGTATATTGTGAGGGGTTGTAAAATTTATTAATTTGTTGTTTAAAAATTTTATTAATTAGGTTAGTTGGATATTTATTTTTTATTAGGATTTGTTTGGCTTTATTGATGGTATCTATTCGGAATTTTGGGCTGGTTAATTTTATAGCTCTATCAGCAATTCCTAATATCACACTTTTTTTGTGACTTATTGGGGTTGTGGCGTTAAATTGAAGGTATCGTCCACTCCAAGTAGGTTTAGTATACCAAATAGTTGTTATTGTATTACCATTATTTATTAATGTTATGTCTAAAAAGTTAATTCTTTTATTTTCTTCTATTTCACTGGTGAATTGTAATTTTGGATGGAATGAATTGAAAGCATTTAAAAGATTGGATATTTCAGTTTTTGGAATGCATGTTAGGCAATCGTCTACATATCTTTTGAAAAAGGTTATAGTTTGTTTGTTTTTGTTAAAATCTTTTATAACTGTTTCTTCCAAGTCTTCCATAACTAGTTGTGCTATTGTGGAAGATATTGGTGCTCCCATACTGCATCCAAAAATTTGAGAGTAGAATTCGTTTTCAAATTGAAAGTATGACGATGATAAAGTTAAATCCAATGCTGTTAAAAATTCATTTAATGGTAAATCTGTATGTTCTTTCAATTTGTTCCATTTTTTTGTGACTATAGTTTTTGCTAAATCTATTGGTATGTTAGTGTATAAGCTAATTACATCTAGTGATAATAATATGTGATCAGATGGTATGTGAATGGTGTCAATATATTTTTTAAATTCCCACGAATCTTTAATGTAGTAGTCGTTTTTACCTAAAATGGGTGAAATACAACTAGCAAGATATTTTGCAAGGTTATAAAAAGGACTTTGTATGCAACTGACAATTGGTCTTAGAGGAATGTTGTTCTTATGTAGCTTGGGTAATCCGTATATTTTTGGAGGTAAGGAGTTATGTATTTTTAGTTTTTTGTATATATTTGGATGTAATAAATTTTTTTCTTTCCATGATGTAATTAGTTTGTTAACATTAGTTTGAAAAATGTTTGTGGGGTCTTTTTTTAATTTTTTATAAGTTGTTTCATCGTTCAATAATTCCATCATTTTCTTTTTATAATCATCTGTGTTAAGAATAACTGTTTTGTTTGATTTGTCTGGTTTAAGTATTGTGATTTGTGGGTTAGATTTTATAAATTTTTTTGTTTTTTTGATATCTTTTAAAATTTTTTTATTTTGATTTTTATTGTAATTATATTTATGTTTGAAATTATATATTTTGTTAGCTACTTTTGATCTGATATCTATTTTATTTTCTTCTGGTAAGTTGATTATCCCTGCTTCTATATTAGCAATGATATGATCTACAGGTATTTCATTTTTTTCATAATTTATGCAAAAATTGGGACCTAGATTGAGGACTGTATTGACATTATTAGGAATCACAGTATCTGATAAGTTATGTACCCATTCTGTTTCGTTTGTTTGTATTGTATGTTTATTGATTAATTGTTTAATTTTTGATATTTGTTTTGTTTTTATTTTATTGAAAGTTGTTTCGTTTTTTATTTTTAGGATTTCTAAGAATATGTTTATTAATTCTTTAGGATTTAGTTGGTTTATTATTGTAAAAATATTATTAATTTGTTGTTGAATAGCATTTATGGTTTTTGTAGTATCTGTGATTAACATGTTAAGAGTATTTTTTTGGAAGTTACTTACAGATTTGTTGAATAAGGTTCTCACTTGGGAATCTGTTATATTAATGTTTTTAAACTTAAAATCTAAAAATTTTGGTATAATATCTTGATTTTTACATTGTAATAGAAATATTCTTCTATTTTTTTGTTTGATTAGTTTGATGTTTAACTTTTGGAGCTTCAAAAGAGTTGTCTTTATGTGTTCTCCATGATTTCTTCTTATTAAATTCAAAATAGTAGTCAATTTGGTTGACGTGTTTATAACTTCCATTTTCACCCGGAAGGAATATATATATAATATAAATTTTTTTCTTTTGCTGTATTTGTATAATTGTTTTTTTCTTCTTTCTCTTGGGATTTCAGCAATAATAAAACAAATAATTAGTTAAAACTTTGCATTTACACGTGTTTCGACATTTCGTCTTTTTCAAAATACATTGTGTGGTGATACATCTAAAAATATTAAAAGTTAGTGTTTATTAAAAATTTTATTGTGAGAAACTTATTCTAACTTACTATAGCTTTTTTTCCCCATAACGTATATATATATATATATATATATATATATATATATATATATATATATATATATATATATATATATTGGTTTAATCGACGTTGTCGGACCCGCTATATGATAGGGTCGTTAGTAGACCCGCATTTTTTTATTTTTAAAATGTGTATATTTTACATAATATTGATCTATTTCTGATAAGCAATATTTAAGATCCTCGAGGGGTAAAAATATATGAAAAAAAAATATTGGTGATATTTGACAGTCGTTCTTGAACCCGATACATATTACAGTGTTTACAGACCCATTTGTATAATTTTAAGCAAGCCTACCTACCCTACCGAACCCAGCAACGTTGCCTAATGTATCAGAGATAAGATTACGATTGACGTAATGATTTCGGGATGCTAAGCACATAAGTGATCTTTATTTTTGATGATTTGTTCGTAAATTCCATAAATAACCTTAAACGCAGAAAAATTAACGTTTTCCCTAAAACGATGTAATTCTGAAAATTATTATTAACGTGAGAAAATAGCATTGAGCCTCTTTTGTTCTAAAATACATAAGGTTTATGCAAATAATTGTTTTTTAATAATTTGTTTTTAAATCATTTATTTTAACATGATTATTTTTGTTTACAAGAATACAATTAAAAGTTTCGAAGACACGTCATGTATATGTGTTTTGAAAAAATAAATGTTATAACCAAATCTTTTGACCGCCTGAACATTTTACTGTTATGTTTTTAGCACAAATGAACAGTTTCTAAGATATGTATATTTTAATGCCACGGTAACAGTTCAGTCAAATTAGTAAAAATAGAGGGGAATTGAGGTAGATCCTTGGATTTTTGATAGGATTTCTTTGTGATATGTTAAATAACCCCTTAAAAGTTACTACTCAAAAGTGGTGAACCAGAGAAGCTGATGAGGGTAAGCCATGTCCCCAGATGATTTTTACTGTTTTTTTCAGAAACTATTAGGTTTATCAAAATGGAGCCAGTTAGGTAAAATAGGATTTTATTTAACTTTCATACCAAAAAGCTAAGAAAGCTTTGTGCATGTTGCCTTGTTTCTGTGTAATCGAAAAACGATCATATGTCACACAGACAAATAATTTGTATCGGTACATATTATACGAGAAGCTTCGAGCATAACTTTGTGTGATTTGATGTTCATAATGAAATAGCTATGGAAATCTCGTTGAGCATCGAACGCGATCCTGGTTCAGTCTTTTTCTATCTCAGCATCTCCAGCAAAATCTACGAGGCGATATTATCATTATTATTGGGGCTAGTCATATGGTACTTCTCGTATTGGCAAGATACATTTTAGGGGTATACACTGTACTAATCAATCTTTTTACTGAACCTAAAACGTACAGGGTACTTCAGGGTTTTTGGATCTCTCTTACTTCGTTCTTTATATTGATATTCTTTTTTTTCTTGAATGGTTTTTGTTTTGGAATTCTAAGTTCACGACTTAATTCCACGCCTGCTTTAAAATGTAGCTAGATATTTAACATTAAATGGGACTTCACCCATTTTACATGTAGGATATATCGAGCAGATGATGTCAATTCCTGAGGGTCAATGCCTTTGATCAAAATAGGCCATTAAGCACAACATATCCATGTTCAAAAATAAAATGTTATAAAGCTATAGACCTTCAAAATAAAAAAGTCAAAAATGCAATTTGGATAAAATTTTGTGTTCAAGGACAGTTGTTATTAGAACATACATTAGGGTTATTTTGTGCTTGTGGTAGCTGTAGCGTACCCGCTACCGCTAGATACGGAATTCTGTGCTAGTGATATGTTTAATGAAGGCACCATTGAATGCAAAATTTAATTCTTCACAAAACAGGTATACTTGACCCAAGTCGAATAGTGACAAGTCAAATAATGCCCTATAAAATGCAGAAAGAAAATAAAGGTAAAACGTCATGCAGTATGACGTACAAACGAAGTAAGAAAGATTTCAAAACAAGGTGAAATGCCCTATACGTTTCTATAAAATAATTGTCCAGTACAGGGTATTCTCCTAAAGATATTCTTTTTACTGCAAAATTATCATAATACTACAACCAACAATAACAACAACATCGCTTCATGAATTTTGCAGAAGTGATGCTAAGGTTGCACTGCGAACTCAACATTTTTTTTCTTAGCTAAATACTTGATGACGAATACAAGATCGCAATAAGTTATCTTCTAAAGCTGCTCCGTCAAATGTATTGGTAGAAATTGTTGGGCTACATACAGGGTGTTTTACTCAACTTTCGTATAAATTGCATGTGTGATAGTATTCATCAATAGGAACAAAAAACTCTTTTTGTTTTTACGCAAATCGACAAAAATTTGCTAAAAATGTCAACTTTTGGGAACTGCTGGAAATTATAGTCAAAACAAACTGCGACATCACCTAGCAGCAGCTGCGTTAATGTATCAGATAGGCACATCCAGCTCCAAGTGTGATTCTTAGACCAGTGACCTGCTACCCACTTTTCAAAAACCGTTATTTCTTCGGTTATTATGAACGATAGACACTAATGATTTTCAGCTTTTTTGTTGCATTTTATATGTACTACCACCTATTCAGAGGATACGAATCTTCCATCCAAACCAGTCCATAAACCTAACAGTTTTTGAAAATAAAACGACAAAATCCATCTGGGGGCGTGGTTTAATATTGATATTTTACAAGGTTCAGGATATTATCTACTCGTAAACATGAACAAATCAAGCATAAAGTCATTTTCAAGTTTAGCTGACCAAAATACACTACATTTGATTAGTTTAACCTAGATTAAAAAAATAGCAGTTTCTATTTTTACTGTGCGTTTGTACAGTTACAAGAAAATTATCGAATGTTCGATCCTACTTTCTGTTTAATGAATTTGAAGGTACAAAACAGTATACACTATATGGTGGTTAAGTGCCTTTAACAGAAACGTCGAAAGGTAACGAAGAAAAGAAGAAGTTTTTTCAAACCTTGCTCAATTTCGTTATATTGCACTTGTTTTAAATATACCAGGCGCAAATCATATTAGTCCACCCAGTTTCATTTTTGTTAAAGAACGTCCCACAGAATTTATTCCGTTTATCTTTTGTTCTATGAGGTGGCCGTTTCTTGTTGCTATAGTGAAGTGCTGCTACTGCATCTACCCCATACCAATGTTCATGAAATTCAATTGGGGGTTGCAACATACACTGCCCCTCCGAACCTTTTGAGTGCCCTGTTTCCATTAAAAGTTCCATTAAGTAATCTTACAAATTACAGACGAGAAAGTTTTCCTTCAGCGTTTTAGCAAAAAAGTCACAAATGATGCTCAACTTAGTTCGCTCATTTTAATTTTTGATAAAGAACACCTCACGACTTTTACCCTGAATGGTCTACGACGTTGTTATTTATTGGTGGTATATAATACATATCGTCGCAGTTAATGCATATGAACATAATTCTTTGAAATGTTGTAACTAGCAATGTTGCTAGTTGCGATTTCAAAGAATTCATCATGCCATCTGTAACAAAGTTTTTATAAGCATTTAAACCGCGCTCCTGGAAAATTGCTAGAAAATAGTTCCGCTAGTATGTATTAACGTCGACGATATGTATGAGTGAGTACTGTGATCCAGTGATATGTATGTGTGCGTGTAGTATCCAATGCAACGAATATAAACAATTCAACAAACAGAAAATAATTCAGAAACCAAATAGTTCAAGCATTCATTCTCTCATCTTAACAGTAAAAGAATAAAGCATTCATTAACCACAAACAGTCTTTCAAACAAACAAACACAGAAGATATTACATGTGGTGACCGCCGACTTTAATTGAACACGCAACAATCTGTCAAGAAACTTACTCTTGCAAACATACCATTCAAGATACCAGGATCCTATTTATGAAGCAGATGTCGAGAAGTCAATTAGCATAATTTCAGTAGAGAATCAATACTCTCTCAGCAGCACCACTACCTAGTTACTAGGTTACTACCACTACTAGTACATGCAGCAGTTCCATCGCTGAAGTCATAATCTATCTGAAGTCACGGTTGTATAAAGTTTTTTTCTGTTCTAAATTTTTCTGCCATCAAAGCAGACTATCTACAGCATTTAAAGAAAGTATTTCAACGCCTATATCATTACGGTTTACTATCAAATTAAAAAAACCATCTTTGAAGCCAAAGAACTAACTTGTCTCGACCACACAGTGAACAGTGATGGAGTTACGCCGCAAATTTCAAAAGGAGAAGCTATTCATAACTTTCCAATCCTTAGAATGCAACAAGAATTATGCCATTTCGTTGGCATAGATTGTCGATTTAAACCTGAGCTAAACCTATTTATTCCAGAAAAAGTTTTAGAACCCTACAAGAAACGCACACAGCAGTGCGTCGCAAAACGTATAATTATAAATCAGTTGTTGTGAACTTCAATAAACGGTTGTACCAAAAATTCGTTACTTCGTGTGATCGGGAACACAGGGAATACATAGCAGATAAACTCGGTGCAGCCCATTACAAATCCTTCTTATCTTTTTTTGTGCCGTTTATGTATAGAACGTTCGCAATTACTTTTTGTTACCTGTTAGACATATTTGTGTACATACATTTACTATTTTCCTTTTATGTTGCATATACGATTATTATCCAACCAACAACCTACAAGTCCAACAGAATCCTCATACGTTCCTCTTAGGTTAGGTTTTGTAGTTTTTAGTTATTTACATTTTGCAACGAGCCCTAAAATTTAGAATCTGCTGTCTTAATTTTAACCGTTTTCAATTATCTCATTCGATTCTCACGTTATTCTTATTATAATAATATAATAATAATAATTACTACAACCCATAACCTAAACCAAGGCCCCAGAAGCTATAAGCTTGTGAGGGAGGGAGGGGGCGATTATTATTATTATTATGTAGGCCCAATGTGCGGCTGCAGCCGACTTATAGATGGAACAGCGCAAATCCCACATTTGTGTTACAGCTAAGGAAAACTGCAGAAAACCTTAACCAGATATGCCAGCGCCGGGAGTCGAACCCGGGCCGCTTGAATGAAAGTCCGGCACGCCAGACATTACACTACCAAGGCTGTTAATTAGGTATTAGGTCATTTCTATAGGTTAAGTTCTTATCATTGTAACGAACATTAACATTAAGAGCCCTGTACTAACTTTAATCAATTTTAAAACCAGCCAAAGAAAAAAAAACGCGTTTTTTACGTATCTATGAAGTTGCTTTACAATCACAACCGCATCTTATGCGTACATTTACTAGTTCTTTCCAATCCTGTCCTCAAGCAAACTGATGGAGACTTTTTCTGCTGGAAAGATTCTAAAAAACAAGGGAGCAATAAATGTGATGATCACCGTTGCCTTGGATACTTTGTAGTATCACTCAATAATAACTGTAAATGCAAAAGTGAAAGAAAAATATGAAGAATATACAATACAACACAGAGACATGAGCAACTTCAATGAAATGCAATTTCAATTAGATCTAATGGATCAACCATGGAATCCGGACTGTACAAACACCAATCAACTAGCAGAAACATTAGTTAAAACCATAATGGACACACTAAACAGGCATGCTCCAACTGTTAAAAAAACCATTAAATGTCAATGGAGTTGTAAGCGTTGGTGGATCCCAGAAATAGCCTTGGAAATTGAAGAAAGGGACAGATTATATAAAAGAGCAATCTTTACACAAGAAGAAAGTGATATGAATAGGTATAGACAACAAAGAAATGGAATTTTTAGTTTGATCAGGAACCACAAGAGAAATTATTATCAAGAAAAATAGATGATATGAAAAACAACTCTACAGAAATGTGGAAAACTTCATGCAAATGAAAACAAATTGCAGAAAAATTCAATATTTACTTTATTAACAGCATACAACAAATTATTACATTAACAAATTTAACCCAAATTGAAACTGATTTATGCCACATTAATTTACATCAATGCAAGTTCGAAAAATTTTTACCAAAAGAGTTTTTGAAGTTAAAAAAATTATAAACAATTTACCTAATAAGAATAGTAGTGTCGATGGTATTACAGTAAAGATTCTTAAATTAGCTTTCAATGTAATAGGACAGAGATTTTTGCATCTAATTCAAATGAGTCTAGAAAGTGGATCCTTCCCAGAAACCTTGAAGACATCCCATATTATCCCCATTGAGAAAATAACCAACACTAACAAATGTGAAGAATACAGACCGATCAACAGGGTGCCAACTTATGAAAAATTATTAGAGACCGTCGTAAATATCCAGTTTCGTGACTACATTGAAGTGAACAAACTGTTAACACCTTTTCAATCAGGGTTTCGAAAAAATAATTCATGTGAAAGTGCAATACAATCAGTTCTTTTGAAATGGAAAAATGCTATTTACAAGAAGAATGTGATAGGTGTAGTTTTTCTAGACTTTAGACGTGCTTTTGAGACTATTAATAGAGATCTATTATTATTGAAATTAAAAAGATATGGGTTCGGCCCAATAGTTATAAAATAGTTTAGTGAATATCTCAAAAACAGATTTCAAAAAACTAGATATTTAATAGTACATCTTCAGCTACCTACCTTTGGCGTTCCACAAGGAACTGTATTAGGCCCTGATTTATTTGTACTATACATAAATGATATTGTTAATGTAATTAAAAAATGTAACATTCAATTATTTGCAAACGACACTTTAATATATTTTATAGGAGATGATGTTGAAAAAGTAATAAATATCATCAATGATGAATTAGTAAATGTATATAACTGGTTAGGTAAAAATAGTCTTTCTTCAAATGTAACTAAAACAAAATTCATGATAATAAAAAATAAGTTTAACGAAATTGATACATCTAGTCATGTGGGAATACAAATTAATAGTCAAAAAATAGAACAAGTTTATGAGTGGAACTACTTAGGCGTAATAATAGATTGTCACTTAAAATTCTCTAGTCATTCAAACTATGTTATGAGTAAAGTTGCAAAAAAAGTAAATTTCATGGGTAGAATAAGCCAAAATCTTAGCAAGTGGTCTAAATTATTACTATATAAAACAATAATACTTCCCCATTTTAATTATTGTGCTAGTATACTTTACCTCCTAAATAATACTGCAATTAACAATCTTAAAAAAAAAACAAAATTGTGCGTTAAGAATAATATTAAAATGTAGTAGGTATACTAGCATAAGAAGAATGTTGCAAATTACATCTTTGTTAAGTGTTAAGCAAAATATATTTTGTAATACGATGATAATAATATTTAAAATAAAAAACCGAATATATCCAGAGCACATTTTAAATGAATTACTATTCGTAGAATCTTCGCTAATGTAAAAAACAGTACATCTTTAACATTATTTAAGAAACAGTGTAAAAAATATGTAATAAATTACATTAATATTTAAGAAATTATAATGTATTGTATGGAATTTATCTAGTTATATGCTATAAATAAAGTATATTATTATTATTAATAAATATTAAAACCTTCAATCTTTCAAAGCCAGAGAATTATTTATAAATGTGAAAAGAACTTGCATACGAGCTGATGTAATTCTTACGTCACTTTTCTCCATCAAATATTAAATGCAAGCTATTATAACCAAACGTTTATAAAACAAAGCTTAACATATGCGTCATGGCAATGTTGCCAGATCCAGGGCTTAGGAAGTCTGTAGAACATAGCGGGTTTGATAGCGTCTTGTATAAAAATATACGATATACACTTGAGAAAGGCGCGACGCCCCCTATAGTTCATTGTGATGAACTACGATTGTATAAAACTTTTTACAGACCCTACTTTTCCAAACCCAAATTGTATATTTTTTTATTGCAGTTTTAGATAAAGTTTATCATGTAGACCTCGAAAACATAAGAGAACGTTGCCAGACCCAAGCCCGGGTCTGAGAGCGTCGAAAATGGTCCGACAAGTCGGTAGAATATGGCGAAACGGGTATGTATATGCGGTTAAACAATATATATATATATATATATATATATATATATATATATATATATATATATATATATATATATATATATATATATATTTGTCAAACCGCTTATACACACCCGTTTCGCTATATTCTACCGACTTGTCGGACCATTTTCGACGCTCTCAGACCCGGGCTTGGGCCTGGCAAAGTTCTCCTATGTTTTCGAGGTCTACAGGATAAGGTTTATCTAAAACTGCAATAAAAAAATATACAATTTGGGTTTGGAAAAGTAGGGTCTGTAAAAAGTTTTATACAACCGTAGTTCATCACAATGAACTATAGGGGGCGTCGCGCCTTTCTCAAGTGTATATCGTATATTTTTATACAAGACGCTATCAAACCCGCTATGTTCTACAGACTTCCTAAGCCCTGGATCTGGCAACATTGCCATGACGCATATCTTAAGCTTTGTTTTATAAACGTTTGGTTATAATAGCTCGCATTTAATATTTGATGGAGAAAAGTGACGTAAGAATTACATCAGCTCGTATGCGAGTTCTTTTCAAATTTGTAAATAACTCTCTGGCTTTGAAAAATTGAAGGTTTTAATATTTATTAATAATAATAATATACTTTATTTATAGCATATAACTAGATAAATTCCTTATAATACATTATAATTTCTTAAATATTAATGTAATTTATTACATATTTTTTACACTGTTTCTTAAATAATGTTAAAGATGTACAGTTTTTTACATTAGCTGGAAGTGAATTATATTCCACTAAACCTTTATGAAACAGATTATTTTGTCCTATATTTGTTGTTACTGTATGAACATAAAAATTATTTCTACTTCTAGTATTATGATCATGAACATCTTCTACGAATAGTAATTCATTTAAAATGTGCTCTGGATATATTCGGTTTTTATTTTAAATATTATTAAATGTTTAAAAAAGAATATATAAAAATCTCTGTCCTATTACATTGAAAGCTAATTTAAGAATCTTTACTGTAATACCATCGACACTACTATTCTTATTAGGTAAATTGTTTATAATTTTTTTTAACTCCAAAAACTCTATTGGTAAAAATTTTTCGAACTTGCATTGATGTACATTAATGTGGCTTAAATCAGTTTCAATTTGGGTTAAATTTGTTAATGTAATAATTTGTTGTATGCTGTTAATAAAGTAAATATTGAATTTTTCTGCAATTTGAATTTCCTTTTTTTCTAACTCATTGTCAAAAATAATACATTCCTTTTTTTGTCTGTTATGGCCTCCTTTAATTAATTCTTTAACTGTTTTACACATTTCTGTTGAGTTATTTTTCATATCATCTATTTTTTCTTGATAATAATTTCTCTTGTGGTTCCTGATCAAACTAGTAATTCCATTTCTTTGTTGTCTATACCTATTCATATCACTTTCTTCTTGTGTAAAGATTGCTCTTTTATATAATCTCTCCCTTTCTTCAATTTCCAAGGCTATTTCTGGGGTCCACCAACGCTTACAACTCCATTGACATTTAATGGTTTTTTTAACAGTTGGAGCATGCCTGTTTAGTGTGTCCATTATGGTTTTAACTAATGTTTCTGCTAGTTGATTGGTGTTTGTACAGTCCGGATTCCATGGTCGATCCATTAGATCTAATTGAAATTGCATTTCATTGAAGTTGCTCATGTCTCTGTGTTGTATTGTATATTCTTCATATTTTTCTTTCACTTTTGCATTTACAGTTATTATTGAGTGATCGGTTATTTTTGGAACATGGTGTACCTGGACATCAATGGTTTTTTCATTAGATACAAGAAGATCTGAGTGTAGCACTGTCCTTAGTGATTTTTGGAGGTTGGTCGATAATCTGATGTAGTCCATTATTTTTAATTAAAGATCTCAGCCTATTTTCATAATATGAATCCTTTAATAGGTCAATATTAAAGTCTCTGATAATTAGTAAGGTCTCTGATCTACTAGCATATACATCAAACAAATTTTCAAGTTTCATTAGAAATTGAGCATCACTAGAGTTTGGATAGTGATATAAATTTATAAAGTTATATTTGTATGATTGAAAGCATATATTGATACCTACAATCCATGTGTTCATATCAATGGTATCTTTAAGTAGGACTTTATAACTGAATTCATTTTTTATATAAATGATTAGAGTAAGGTTAACAGGATTTTCGAACAACTGAGACAACGCAACATAATACGGAAAAGTTAATTTCTGGGGAAAGTGGATGGTTTCCAAATAAGGTGGAAAAGTACATATGTCATTTTCCGTAGTAATCAAACGATAAATTTCAAGAACTTGATTAAATTTTTTAGTATTAAAGTACTGTAATATCTTCTTTGTACGTTTGTTTGAAGGATTGTTTGTGGTTAATTAAAGCTTTATTCTTTTCCTGTTAAGATGAGAGAATGAATGCTTGAACTATTTGGTTTCTGAATTATTTTCTGATCCCTCGTTTACATTCGATTCCTTGGATACTACAAAGTATCCAAGGCAACGGTGATCATCACATTTATTGCTCCCTTGGTTTTTAGAATTTTTCCAGCAGAAAAAGTCTCCATCAGCTTGCTTGAGGACAGGATTGGAAAGAACTAGTGAATGTACACATAAGATGCGGTTGTGATTGTAAAGCAACTTGATAGATACGTAAAAACCGCGTTTTTTCTTTGGCTGGTTTTACAATTGATTAAAGTTAGTACAGGGCTCTTAATGTTAATGTTCGTTACAATGATAAGAACTTAACCTATAGAAATGCGCTAATAAGAATAACGTGAGAATCGAATGAGATAATTGAAAACGGTTAAAATTAGGACAGCAGATTCTAAATTCTAGGGCTCGTTGCAAAATGTAAATAACTAAAAACTACAAAACTTAACCTAAGAGGAACGTATGAGGATTCTGTTGGACTTGTAGGTTGTTGGTTGGATCATAATCGTATATGCAACATAAAAGGAAAATAGTAAATGTATGTACACAAATATGTCTAACAGGGAACAAAAAGTAATTGCGAACGTTCTATACATAAACGGCACAAAAAAAAGATAAGGATTTGTAATGGGCTGCATCCGAGCTTATCTGCTATGTATTCCCTGTGTTCCCGATCACACGAAGTAACGAATTTTTGGTACGACCGTTTATTCACAACCACCGATTTGTAATTATACGTTTTCCGACACACTGTTGTGTGGGTTTCTTGTAGGGTTCTGAAACTTTTTCTGGAATAAATAGGTTTAGCTCAGGTTTAAATCGACAATCTATGCCAACGAAATGGCATAATTCTTGTTGCATTCTAAGGATTGGAAAGTTATGACTAGCTTCTTCTTTTGAAACTTGCGCTGTAACTCCATCACTGTTCACTGTGTGGTCGAGACAAGTTAGTTCTTTGGCTTCAAAGATTGTTTCTTTTTTAATTTGATAGTTAACCGTAATGATATAGGCGCTGAAATACTTTCTTTAAATGCTGTAGATAGTCTGCTTTGATGGCAGAAAAATTTAGAACAGAAAAAACTTTATACAACCGTGACTTCAGATAGATTATGACTTCAGCGATGGAACTTCTCCATGTACTGGTAGTGGTGGTGCTGAGAGAGTATTGATCCTCTACTGGAATTATGCTAATTGATTTCTCGACATCTGCTTCATAAATAGGATCCTGGTATCTTGAATGATATGCTTGCAAGAGTAAGTTTCTTGACAGATTGTTGCGTGTTCAATTAAAGTCGGCTGTCACCACATGTAATATCTTCTGTGTTTGTTTGTTTGAAAGACTGTTTGTGGTTAATGAATGCTTTATTCTTTTACGGTTAAGATGTGAGAATGAATGCTTGAACTATTTGTTTTCTGAATTATTTTCTGACTCCTTGTTTATATTCGTTGCATTGGATACTACACGCACACATACATATCACTGGATCACAGTACTCATACATATCGTCGACGTTAATGCATACTAGCGGAACTATTTTCTAGCAATTTTTCAGGAGCGCGGTTTAAATGCTTATAAAAACTTTGTTACAGATGGCATGATGAATTCTTTGAAATCGCAACTAGCAACATTGCTAGTTACAACATTTCAAAGAATTAAGTTCATATGCATTAATGGCGACGATATGTACTATATACCACCAATAAATAACAACGTCGTAGACCATTCAGGGTATAAATCGTGAGGTGTTCTTTATCAAAAATTAAAATGGGCGAACTAAGTTGAGCATCATTTGTGACTTTTTTGCTAAAACGCTGAAGGAAAACTTTCTCGTCTGTAATTTGTAAGATTACTTAATGGACCTTTTAATGGAAACAGGGCACTCAAAAGGTTCGGAGGGGCAGTGTATGTTGCAACCCCCAATTGAATGTCATGAACATTGGTATGGGGTAGATGCAGTAGTAAGTAGCACTTCACTATAGCAACAAGAAACGGCCACCTCATAGAACAAAAGATAAACGGAATAAATTCTGTGGGACGTTCTTTAACAAAAATGAAACTGGGTGGACTAATATGATTTGCGCCTGTTATATTTAGAACTACATGTATTTCAAATGTAATCAGAAAATCTCTGGTGTACAATTCGGCACTAAGAATATAATACATATTCCAATTCACAAATAGCTATTTCAGAATACAATAAAAATTGATCTTTAACTTATTACAAGTGCAATTTAACGGAATTAGGCAAGGTTTGAAAAAACGTCTTCTTTTCTTCGTTACCTTTCGACGTTTCTGTTAAAGGCACTTAACCACCATATAGTGTATACTGTTTTGTACCTTCAAATTCATTAAACAGAAAGTAGGGATCGAATATTCCATAATTTCTTTGTAACTGTACAAACGCACAGTAAAAATAGAAACTGCTATTTTTTAATCTAGGTTAAACTAATCAAATGTAGGGGAGCGGTAGGCAATAGTGGAAGGGGGCAATAATGGAATTAATTAATAAAAAATTCAAATTTACCGCAAAAATTTTTGTATCGTGTGTACGTACTTTCCAATGTGGGTAGTAGTGCATGGCGGAAACAATTTTACGGTAAGCAATTTTTTTTGTGTTAAGTGTAGATGTTGAAAAAGACCTTGCATTTCAACTTGAAGATCAAGTTCGCTCCTTACTGAAGTAACAATTTCGCTAGAACTAGAGTTTTCGCTTTATAAATAAATCAATGGTGGAAAACTCTGTGAAAAATGTGAGGTTATGTAGTGCAATGTAGCAAGTTTGAATATTCAAGGTCTGTTTTACACAGGAGCGCGTCCACTATTACCTCCAAAATGGTTAGATGTGTGTTCAATAGTGGACATACCAAGCCACATGCGTGAATGTAATTATGGACTTGTTTGAATGTGTTTTTTTTTCAGAGAAAATGGTTCGCAATCATCGGAATAAAAATATTAGAGTGAAATATGATACGAATGTTCTTCGCATGGCGTTAGCTGAAGTTAGGAGGGGAAGCACCTTGCGGGATGTAGCAGAAAGATATGAAATACCAAAATCTACATTGGGAAAATATCGCAATGCCAACCTGGACCAATTACACATTGGTGCAGGACGCAAAACAAAACTAAAAAAGGAAGATGAAGATGCATTGGCAAAATATTTATTTGAGAGTGGAAAATATGGCTATGGACTGACAAAACAAGAAGTTTTAACATTTGTGAAGGAATACTGCCAGCTCCACCAGATCACATGGAAGGAAGACGGTGAGTCTACCCCAGGCAGAGAGTGGTACGCTGGTTTTCTCAAGAGGCACCCTGAGCTCTCTGTAAGAAAAGGAGAAAGTATGAGCGCTCAAAGACTCAGAGGTGCAGATCCTTTCACAATTCAAGAATGGTACCAAAAATTTCAGAACACACTTATACGGGAAAAAATTACTGATGGACATTACATTTATAACTGTGATGAAACAGGATTTAACCATGATCCTAAAGATATTAAACTTATAGCGCCAAAAGGTCAAAAACGTATCTCGAAAAATATATCTGGGTCCGGAAAGAAAAATACAACTGTCCTGGCTTGTGGCAACCCAGCTGGGGAGAAATTACCACCCTTTATCATCTTTAAGGGAAAGTACGTATGGCAGAGTTGGATCCCTGATGATGACTATCCAGGCACCACATATACAGCTCAAAAAAAAGGCTGGATGGAAGGGGAACTGTTCATGAAATGGTTTAAGGAAATGTTCCTGCCTTTCATAAAAACGTCCGAAGAAAGAAATAACCAAAAAGTGATCCTAATTTACGACGGTGCTGGTGTTCACACGAGCTTTGAATTATCGAAATGTGCTGTTGATAATAACGTAATCTTGTTCAAGTTACCTGCAAATGTCACACATTATATGCAGCCACTTGATAAAACCGTTTTTAAATCTATTAAAGCTAGGTGGAATGATGAAATGCTAAAATTTAATCGTGAGTTCCCTGGCAGGAATTTGCCAAATGATGAATTTTCTAAACGCTTAAAAGTTGTTTGGGAACAAGCATTTAAGTCGGAAAATTTAATATCTGGCTTTAGATCCACAGGTCTTTTTCCCGTGGATTGGAAAAAATTTCCCGAAGAGGCGTATGACTTTTTAAAATTAAAAAGGTTTAAGGAATCTGAGAAAAATCGAAAGCAAAGCTCGCCGAATGTCACACAGGGAGCGAATAAAGTATCTGAAAATCAAAAGTCAGTGTCAACCCTTGTATCTGCTTGTTCAATGCCAAGATCACGTCATTCAACTGAAGATCCACTGCCAGGACCAAGTAATTCAACTGAAGATCCACTGCCAGGACCAAGTAATTCAACTGAAGATCCACTGCCGGGACCAAGTCATTCGACAGATAATCAGCAGCCCAGACGAAGTGACTTTGAAACGTTTATAAGAATGAAACTGACTGAAAATTTGAAAAAAGTTCCAGAATCACAAAAAAGGATAAGGCTATCAGACAATGTAGGAGACATTTTAACTTCAAAGAAAGCATTACAAATACTGAAACAAAAAGCATCAATAAAAAAGAAGACAGCTTGCATGGCATCGCTTTCAAAAGCCACTGCCAAAAGGCACATAACCAAGCCTAAGAGAAAGTATTCGTTTTCTTCATCTTCGAGCTCAGAATCAGAAGGTGAGATGGTATTGGAAAGCGAGTTCGAAAATGAGGATTGTGATGAAGATAGTGATATTGTAGAAGAAACTCCAACACTAAAGACTGTACCAAAGACTGTATTAAAGATTGTGCCCAAGACTGCTCCAAAGACTGATAGTGAAAATCAAAAACCTACCTCACATGGTGATGAAGAGGAAGCTAAGTCACCAAGAACTGTGCAAAATACTGATGATGAAAAACTAAAAGCTAGCAATGAAGTCAAGATTGGATCGTATGTAGTTGTGGAATTTATGTATGATGGAAACTCCAAGAAACAATTTATTAGGAAGTTTCCAGCCTATGTCAACAATAACAACAACAATGAGTACGAAGTCCATTGCATGAGATCGTACAAAGGGAAAAAAAACACATTTGTCTATCCGGAGGTTGCAGATGTAGTTTTTGTGAAAAAGGAACAGATTAAAGCTGTGCTACACCCAGTAAACATTTACAGAGGTATACATGTTTTTTCTGTTGATATTGAGTAAAATGTATTTCCATACTTCCAGAATTTACGACTGAATTTACACTTTAATTTTTTCAAATTTATATAACTTTTCTAAATAAAGACATATCGTTGCAAACAAAATAGCGTGTTAATTGTGGTCACTTATAGATTGTCCTCTATTGTACTCCAATTTTTCCAGCAGTTTATAGGTAAGATATGAGCCACGTCTACTATTACCCCCATCGTGTAATAGTGGACAAAAACTTCGAAAAAAAAAGAATTTTTTTTCTTGACAATGTATTAAGAAAGTACTCGTTTTTGAGATTACCCTTTTATAGTATACAGGAAAAGTAATAATTTGCCCCAAATTTAGAATCGTAGCTGCAAAATGTTCGGAAAAAAACAACACCCTTGTCCACTAAAACACGTTTTGTCCACATTTACCTCCCGCTCCCCTAGTCTATTTTGGTCAGCTAAACTTGAAAATGACTTTATGCTTGATTTGTTCATGTTTACGAGTAGATAATATCCTGAACTTTGTAAAATATCAATATTAAACCACGCCTTCAGATGGATTTTGTCGTTTTATTTTCAAAAACTGTTTTGTTATGGACTGGTTGTTAAGTGGGTTAGATAAAATAAAGCTTATTTAATTGGCGCATGAATATATATCATACAGGTTGTTTCACTTAAGATTCGTATCCTCTGAATAGGTGGTAGTACACATAAAATGCAACAAAAAAGCTGAAAATCATTAGTGTCTATCTTTCATAATAACCGAAAAAATAATGGTTTTTGAAAAGTGGGTAGCAGGTCACTGGTCTAAGAATCACACTTGGAGCTGGATGTGCCTATCTGATACATTGACGCAGCTGCTGCTAGGTGATTTCGCAGTTTGTTTTGACTATAATTACCAGCAGTTTCCAAAAGTTGACATTTTTAGCAAATTTTTGTCAATTTGCGTAAAAACAAAAAGAGTTTTTTGTTCCTATTCCTAATTTATACGAAAGTTGAGTAAAACACCCTGTATGTAGACCAACAATTTCTACCAATACATTTGACGGAGCAACTTCAGAACATAACTTATTGCGATCTTGTATTCGTCATCAAGTACTCAGCTAAGAAAAAAAATGTTGAGTTCGCAGTGCAACCTTAGCATCACTTCTGCAAAATTCATGAAGCGATGTTGTTGTTATTGTTGGTTGTAGTATTATGATAATTTTGCAGTAAAAAGAATATCTTTAGGAGAATGCCCTGTACTGGACAATTATTTTATAAAAACCAAAACGTATAGGGCATTTCACCTTGTTTTGAAATCTTTCTTACTTGTTTGTACGTCATACTGCATGACGTTTTACCTTTATTTTCTTTTTGCATTTTATAGAGCATTATTTGACTTGTCACTATTCGACTTGGGTCAAGTATACCTGTTTCGTGAAGAATTAAATTTTGCATTCAATGGTGTATTCATTAAACATATCACTGGCACAGAATTCCGTATCTAGCGGTTGCGGGTACGCTACAGCTACCACAAGCACAAAATAACACTAATGTATGTTCTAATAACAACTGTCCTTGAAAACAAAATTTTATCCAAATTGCATTTTTGACTTTTTTATTTTGAAGGTCTATAGCTTTGTAACATTTCATTTTTAAACAGAGATATGTTGTGCTTAATGGCCTATTTTGATCAAATGCATTGACCCTCAGGAATTGGCATCGTCTGCTCGAGATATCCTACATGTAAAATGGGTGAAGTCCCATTTAATGTTAAATATCTAGCTACATTTTAAAGCAGGCGTGGAATTAAGTCGTGAACTTAGAATTCCAAAACAAAAACCATTAAAGAAAAAAATTACTCGATACGAATATCAATATAAAGAACGAAGTAAGAGAGATCCAAAAACCCTGAAGTACCCTGTACGTTTTAGGTTCACTAAAAAGATTGATTAGTACAGGGTATACCCCTAAAATGTATCTTGCCAATACGAGAATTACCATATGACTAGCCCCAAATAATAATGATAATATCGCCTCGTAGATTTTGCTGGAGATGCTGAGATAGAATAAGAATGAACCAGGATCGCGTTCGATGCTCAACGAGATTTCCATAGTTATTTCATGATGAACATCAAATCACACAAAGTTATGCTCGAAGCTTCTCGTATAATATGTACCGATACAAATTTTCTTAGCTTTTTGGTATGTAAGTTAAATAAAATCCTATTTTACCTAACTGTCTCCATTTTGATAAACCTAATAGTTTCTGAAAAAACAGTAAAAACCATCTGGGGACATGGCTTACCCTCATCAGCTTCTCTGGTTCAACACTTTTGAGTAGTAACTTTTAAGGGGTTATTTAACATATCACAAAGAAGGCCTATCAAAAATCCAAGGATCTACCTCAATTCCCCTCTATTTTTACAAATTTGACTGAACTGTTACCGTGGCATTAAAATATACATATATTAGAAACTGTTCATTTGTGCTAAAAACATAACAGTAAAATGTTCAGGAGGTCAAAAGATTTGGCTATAACATTTATTTTTTCAAAACATATACATGACGTGTCTTCGAAACTTTTAATTGTATTCTTGTAAACAAAAATAATCATGTTAAAATAAATGATTTAAAATAAAATTATTAAAAAACAATTATTTGCATAAACCTTATGTATTTTAGAACAAAAGAGGATCAATGCTATTTTCTCATGTTAATAATAATTTTCAGAGTTACATCGTTTTACGGAAAACGTTAATTTTTCTGCGTTTAAGGTTGTTTATGGAATTTACGAACAAATCAACAAAAATAAAGATCACTTATGTGCTTAGCATCCCGAAATCATTACGTCAATCGTAATTTTATCTCTGATACATTCGGCAACATTGCTGGGTTCGGTAGGGTAGGTAGGCTTGCTTAAAATTATACAAATGGGTCTGTAAACACTGTAATATGTATCGGGTCCAAGAACGACTGTCAAATATCACCAATATTTTTTTTCATATATTTTTACCCCTCGAGGATCTAAAATATTGCTTATCAGAAATAGATCAATATTATGTAAAATATACACATTTAAAAAATGTAAAAATGCGGGTCTACTAACGACCCTATCATATAGCGGGTCCGACAACGTCGATTAAACCAATATATATATATATATATATATATATATATATATATATATATATATATATATATATATATATATATATATATATATATATATATATATATATATATATATCTATAAAGGCCTACCATGCGTCCGGACCAAAAGCGTAGCGCCCAGCGTCCTGCGTATATAAGTGTATATAAATGATGGTATCAGTCAGAGTCTTTTGCAAGCTATAGGTTTATTCAGCGTCTGTTTATTTTATGCAAGCTATAGGTTTGTACAGCGTCCATTTATTTTTTCAGTATTGGCCAGCCTGCTTGAATTCCTTTTCCCGTCTGCGGTGTCGAGTTACTCTCTGCATTTCTAGTAAAGGTTGCGTCATTTAAACTGGTAAAAATAATTCTATTTTATTAACGCTATGTAATAAATACTTTTAGTTTCGTTTCTGTATGTGTATGAATTTTATTTAAAAGGCTTTCAGATTTAAAACTCGAAATATTATTTGATTTGTATGCAATTTTCTACAAAGGGGTTTTTCAGGTCGCTGATTTCAAATTCGATGTCAACGTTTGCAAATTTTAAAGGACGGATGAAATATGGCGGCCGTAATAATTAAAATTTAATTTATTTGCATAAAACTTAACATCTGGGAGTAATTCGAAATAGCTATAGATCTCTGCGTATATGACATAGTTCTCTGCGTTGTCAAAGTACTATGTGTGTTTCTCAGTAAGGATTGCGTCATTTAAAGTGACAAAAATAATTATGTTTTATTAAAGCTACTTAATAAATCTTACTTCAATTCATTTGTGTCTGAATTTTATTTAATTCAGTTGAATTTAGTTGATTTTAATATGTATTTTCTATATGAAAACTATTTAAATTGTGTAGGTTAATTTATTATTATAGGTTAAATGCATATCCCTTCTTAAATGTTAAATATTAAAAACGGTACATCAACAAACATTAATAAAACGGGTTTTACCCATTCTTGTTATTTTTTGTTTATTAAACAAAGTCGAGCCGATATACATATGTAATAAAATAATGATCTAGACGTAACAAAACCAAACACTGGCAAATTCTATTTTTTGTTCAAGTTGTTTAATCTCTTATTAAAGAACGTGTAATTATCATAAGAAATTGTGATGATACTTATTGCTACTAATACCTAGTTCTATATTTTAAAGAGCCGAGCGATTTAATGTGTTAGTTAATTAGAGCTTTCCGATTTGTGGTTTAAATCGTAATATCTCCAAACATATTTGAGCTAGAAACTTGATTATTTTTTTAAATTAAACCTTAAAAATGAGCGCATGCAACAATATTATCAAATATTGCCTAAAGACAAATTTGACAAAAAGAGTTTGGGTAGTCGTAGGTATTTTAAGTGCAAAAATAATTACACGGAATTCAAAGCTTTAATCATTCAGTATATTTAATCAATTACTGATGCTGATTTAGGCAAAGCTTACATTAAGTACCTATTTATGTAAATGGTTTTTATAAATTTAAACCATTATTAGTTTCAGAAAAAAACAGCTGTGCATTCATAATACGTAGTATTAAGAATGCTAATATAACAGGGGATTCACCTATTTTTGGTATTAAACACGTTTCTTGTAACCTTGTTATATTTAATTGTTTATTTCGGATCATTTTCATTTGTGGTTGGAATAATATTTTGAGAAAGAAATTTGTATTATTTGCAAATTTTAGTTTCAAAAGGAACCTTTATTTATTTTATTTACCTTTTAAATATAAATTCTGGTATTAAGTTATCGATGTTCCTCTGTGAAATTTACAAAACATGTACGAGCCCTAACAACTAAATATGTATTTGGACAGTTTCATGAATTCTATGTTTATTTTTCCTACTAGTGTTCCAAATTATTAACTTCTGTAAAAAAAAATCTGCAGAAAACAATTTTCAAAAATTCAACAAAACTCGCTGACAACTAAATATTCATATAGCAGTTTATAAATACAATTCAATAAGATTTAACATCTCGCTTTGCTTTATTCGCCTCTTAAATTTTGGCTGACATACTTCTAACTTGGGGATTACAATTATCTAAATTGGATAATGCCTCACTTGCTGATAATTTCAAATTCAATAACACTAAAGATCCGAACTGCTTGAGGATCATTCAACAACTTTGAAATTATGATTTTCAAACCATTTTTTGGTCGTTTTTTATGTGTGGTAAGAAGCACCATCTTGTTGAAAGATTAAATCGCGGTCAAGATCGATTTTTAACGATTCGTAACAAGTTAGCGTTAAGAATTTGCTGATACTTTTCAACATTAACTGTGCGTCTATGGACTGAAATCATTCTAACCCTCCAGCTGACATATAGCTCTAAACTATTGCACCTTGAGGAAACCTAACCGTACGTTTTAAGCAGTATTTATGGAATGCTTCATGTTTAGCTCCGATCACTCTTTTGCGAGAGTAACCAACGAAAAAACCAGACTTTGACTAGTCGCTGAATATGACCTTATACCAGTCATTTTCTGGAACATTGTCTAGGACAACTACATATTTAGTCCATGTCACTCGTCGTTGTTCTTGTTTCTCGGTTAGAAGTTTTACTTTGACTAAATACAAAAACCGGTTATGTTACAAAGATAGTTAAGGAATACTCAATGCATCAAAGTTTAAAGATAACTAACTACCTTATTAAAGAATGGAGAGTCTATCTGAAAACAAATAAACTGTTTGGATTCTTAGCAATTGTTGCGACAGAAAGGTAAAGACAGGATTAAGTTTGCCCAAATAGTTGCAGGACATGATCTGGACTAGCAGAAATACATAGAACAAAATTAAATAGCTTATCCGTATCTCCAACGTAAATGACTGCTTCTTCACGGCTTGCTCCAAAATGATAAGTCTGGATTTCTTCAGCTAGTTTGCAAGGATAATTTTCAGAGAAGACTATATGGAGTAACCCTTCACTCTTACTAAAACTCTTTTTCAGTGTGTTGTAAGCAGCATTTTTATTTCTAATGTTAAATTTATATTTATTTTTAAAGTTTTCATTTCTTCTTGAACCTCTCCCTGCAACTCTTGAACTTCTGCTGAACCATACCTAAGACTGATAATAGAGGGCAAGATTGAGGATAGAAGAGAACTGGCAGGAGACAAGTCTCATGGTTGAGAAATGTGAGAGACTGCACTGGCCTAAACTCACAGTTATTACTAAGAATAGCAAAAGATAGTGAACGATTTGCCGAAGTTGTTGCTAACCTTCTATAAGAAGACTACACCTTAAGAAAAAGAAGATGTAAAAAAGGCCGCAAAGTTATAAAATGTAACAGTTTTATCGACCTTACTGAATATTTCTGAATTTGTTTTTACTCATGCAGTTCTATACAATATCGACTCCTTTGCCTTCTTCTACATACCAATACAAATTAGCTTGGGGCAACGTATGATAGCCTAATAAAAACAGGATGCCAATAAAACTGAAAAGTTTTTCCCTTGTAAATATAAAATCGTGTGTATTATTTATCATGAGCCTACTTTACAAAAAATCGCAATACTATATCTTGAACTTCATCATCAAAAAGCTTTAGAAAAATATCCGGCGGTGATTGACCTGCCAAATGATTTTTTAGCTGTTCAATTTTTTTGTGTTCTCTTCGTCGGGCAAGTTCAGATACAAAAAGAAACCTCTCTGTACTTGGGTTTCTGGTTATTTGTTTTCAGCAAACTTGAGAAAGAAGAAGAAAGCATTTAAGTAGAAAAAAACTGAAAACAATACAGTTATGAAAACACCTGAAGAAAAACTAACGCCCATCTCTGAATAAAAAAAACTGCAGGGAAACGTTTTGTTGGACTTGGACCTGGAAAAGGAAAAAGCAATGAGAAATAAGCAATCTGTACTCTAGTTTTGCATGACTCGCTGGTGAAACCTTCGAGAGTTGCTGGAGGTCAAAAAGCCAACGGAAAGGATTTTTAAGTGCTTTGTTGATGTCCATTGATATTCGACACTACCGTCTTTATAGTTTAGCAAATAAAACAATTGGCCTTGCACACAAAACAAAAATATCCTACAGTACATTCTCTCGATGCCATCCCTATGTTATTACCGTCTATATTATGTATGCAAACCTAATGAGATAAACAGAGCTACCTGTTTGTACAAGCAACGTGCAAACATAAGCTTCAAACCACAAAAACTAAAACCACCAAAACTTGTAGATAATGACAATTCATATGAACTCCTGTAACATGTAGTAAGGCTTCCGCATTGCATATGTATGGCAGGTCTCTGAAATGTCAAAATAAAATGAAGAAAAGGTTCAATTTAATGTTAAGATTGCAGCTAAAATCAATGTTACTAAACCTCTCCGAGAGCTGCAGGGAGAGGTTCAAGAAGAAATGAAAACTTTAAAAATAAATATAAATTTATCATTAAAAATAAAAATGCTGCTTAGAACACACTGAAAACAGTCTTAGTAAGAATGAAGGGTTACTACATATAGACTTCTCTGAAAATTATGCTTGCAAACTAGCTGAAGAAATCCAGACTTATAATTTTGGAGCAAGCCGTGAGGAAGCAACATTGTACGCAGGAGTCACTTACGTTGGAGATACCGATAAGCTATTTAATTTTGTTTTATGTATTTCTGCTAGCCCTAGGACCTTGAACTGCTTCTCTAGTTCCAATGCCTAAGCGAAAACCAAATTGTTCTTCTCCTACATATTGTCCGCATTTTGTGTGTACTCGTTGATGCATGTTCTTAGCATTATCTACAGTACATGGCTCATCAGGCTAATCAATCGGTACTGTGAGCACTGTTTTACTCCGCTCTTTTTAGGTATCGGAATAAAAATAGGTTGGGTCCAGTCGTGTGGTACGATTCCTGTATAGTATATTCTATTTAAGAAAGATGTTAAGATGTTGAGGCTTTCATCGTCTAATACGTTTACGCATCTCAGTATAGATGTTATCTTCACCTGGGACTCTACGTGTTTTTGATAGTTTCATTGCGTGTTTCACTTCTGCTATAATAATTTTCAATGGCTAATCTTCTTGATCTATTTCTCTTGATTCTGGGTACATTCTGATATCATCAAAAAGCTCTTGTATATAGCTTGTCAAAATCTCTTCTATCTCGTCTGGGTCTATTGTTTTTTTGTTACTATCTGTGACTAAGATATCGTGTTGATGGGTTTTATTTCCAGTTATTTCTTTTATCTTCTTTTTTGTGTGTTAAAGAAATCATGCTTTCTTGGCAGCTCTTCGAGTACTTGACAACATTTCTCCATCCAGGTCTCCTTTGCCTCTCTTATAAGCCTTGTAATCTTTTTATGAATTTCTTTATATTTATTATAGTCTTTATGTTTGTACTTCCTTCTTTCGTTCATCAATAAAAGGATTTCTTCCGTCATCCATTTATGTTTTGCTCTCTGCTTGGTTTTCCAATTCATTTTCTTGTACTTCATGTTTACATTTTTAATAGACTGCCAAAAGTTTTCCATTGTTTCTGTTTCCAATTATACCGTTTCCCTAAACTTACTATGCAAAACTCGTGTTATTTCCTCTTTTATTTGTGGTTCCCCCAGTTTCTCAAAGTTAGGTCTTGTTTTATTTCTCTTCCGGATTTTCTTCAATTTAATCTCACGTTTTTCAGCTACGGGGTTCTGATCAGATCTTATGTCTGATCCAGGATAAGTTCTTACACTTTTAATTCCGTTTCTATATCGTTTATCAATCAGTATGTAATCTATTTGATTTTATGATATTTCCTTCATTGTCTCCTGGTCCTAAGTACACTTCTAAGTGTACAATCGCCTTTCTGGAAGTTGGAACCAGGTGCTTGCTACCATTAAGTTTTCTTCATTACAGAACTGTACCAGATATCCCCCTATCGTGCCGTTTGCAAATACCATGGTCTCCAACAATATATTGAACTCTTCCTTTACCTATCGTTCCGTTGAAGTCACTCATGATTATATTCACTTCATTCTTTTTGGTAAATCATAGTAGGTAATTTTTACATCATGAATGAAAAACTCATGCAGTATGGAGTATTCTCGTGCAACTTATATTACTAGATGAACAGATAGTTCCATATTTTGGACGGCACTCGCAACAAAATGCTTCTAAAGGTAAAACCGGTGAGATTCGGTTTCAAATTATGGTATATCTGTTCAGATGAAGGGTACTTATACAAGTTATCCTCCAAATAATAAAAAATCAAGACTTGGGTTGGGAAGTGACTCTGTTTTTTATCTACTATCTATTGTAGAGAATAAACATAATCATAATATTTTCCTAGACAAATTCTTTTCTTCATATAAATTATTCGACAAGTACACTATGGTGTTGGACCATTGAAAACTGCAAAAAATTATGACGCAAAGGAAAAGAAAAAAACTACTGTACTGCTCAAAAGCTACTGTACTATCAAAACAAAAGGAAATAGTGACGTTAACGAAGAAAATAAAGTAAAAACCTTCCCAAGGATCTTGTATGGTTTCTCTATTTCTTAGAAAATCAAATATAACTGAACTAAACGGTTCATTGTGATGCAATGAAGAAGTACATCATATGCTCAAAGAAATTCAATGTGTCTAAAAAAAATCCCAACCTATTGCTTGGTCTTGGAGGGATTCAACCAGTGTTGTAATGTATCTAGATACAAGTATCTAGATACAGTATCTAGATACTTTTATGGTACCTAGATACATATCTAGATACTTTTAAAATTTTGTAGCTGTATTTGGATCTAGGTACATTTTCTGTAGTATCTGAGTATCTGTATTGTGCAGATACTATTTTCATAATTTAATGATTTTATAATACAAAAATTGTCATAAATGATGTGTAGAATCTTAAATTTGAAATAAACCGCCGAACATAATAAAACTAATTTTTAATATGGAATTGCTTTGAAATCATGAAATCACATATGTCACCTCGTTAAATAATTGAGTCACTACATCTAGTCAGCCAGGTCAACTTGGCGTATCAGAGTTTCGCTATCGACGCCATATTGAGATAAAAGAAGTGTAAAATATAGTAATTCGTAAATTAAAATCGCATCTTACGTATTTGGCATATTACAATTTGGGGCTGTCAGAATGAAAACTATGTAGAAAAGCCTTTTAAACTAAACATGGATTTAATTAAATTCAATGGGGGATAATAATATTTAACAATTTCGGGCTTTTCTCGCCACAAAATGGGGTTGTTTGCGCTACTCTGATCCGCCAGTATGGTCTGGCTGACTTGATGTAGAAACTCTATAAACAATGGATATTGTTACAGAATTACGATATTACCGATTGTGTGAGGAAGAAGCATTCTTGTGCGTCCAGGGCAGTGTTACCAACTGTACCATAATTATGGTACTTGTACCATAATTTACTGATTGTACCAATCAACAACAATTGGATAAAAGTGTACCATAATTTCAGGTATGAAGAGAATTCATTCTTTATTACATGTAATAGTTGTAGTAATGTTATTATATTTAACATTTACGTAACAAGTCTGGAATGTTTATTTTACTGGACTTGTAGATAAGTACTAGGTACGACAAACCACTGGTGAGTCTTTGAGTACAGTAAAGGCACTATACGGATTTTGTTACACACTCCTATTTTTTCTGTCAACAGTCAATTTGAGAACTTACTTTCAAAGTAAGAACTATATTAATGTAGTGCGTTTGAAAATATGTTGAAGAGCAAATAATTATAATATATTCCGTTACACCAAGGGTAACTAAAAGCAACCAGATTTAGCGACTTTTGGGTGTAATAGTACTACGAACTAATAGCAAATTGTTATAGTGTGAATCGTACCAACACATACTTTGAAGCTAGGTTATCAGAAATAATACCTAAGCTTTGCTGGTTTCTGTTAAAGTGGTAAAACATTTTCTAGGTTTTCAAACAATGAAGACTATTGGAGTTTATTCAAGTTATTAATATTCTGCACAACACCAAAACTGAAGATAGAAAATCTACACAAATGTCATGTTTGGAATGCTTTAATGAAGTGGAAAGGTTTGAATGCATGCTGTACTTATCTTTAGATACTGGTATTTGCTTAACCATTTTTAATATGTGTAAATTTTAATAAATATTGCTGTCCTAGACTAGCCCTGGAATTGATACTTAGTTAAATGACTATTTTCGGTACGAAAAATTGACTAGGAAGTTCTTATATTCGGGGTGAAAAACAAGTATCTACAAATGTATCTAGATACATTATGTTAAGCTTTGTATTTGGATCTTGATACTTCACTGTAAAAGTACCTGTATCTGTATCTAGGTACCTTTTTCTGATAGTATCTGTATCTGTATCTAGATACACAAAATAATGTATCTATTACAACACTGAATTCATCTCCTAAAAGTGGTACTCTCATGCATTGGGCTGTACCTCAAAGACAGTGGAACTTCGAAAATCCTTGTTGAGACAGTATAATTGGAATACTGTTTTCTATTTTGAAACGCTTACGGTGTTATACCAGTGTACGAAGATCAACGCTTGTTAGACAAAGTTAAATTGCTATAAAACTACATATGAATAAAAAAATATTTTGAGAAACTCATAGAAAATCACAGGCAGAAAAAAACTGGGGCCTGCGTGCATGCAGTATAAGAGAGTGTTTGCCACTTTCCTACTTCTTTGTTAGAAAAAATTATGCACGATGGTACATTTTATACTACAATGATTGCTTGAAGCTGGACGAAGGTCCTATAATTTATAATTCCATGTCACTCTTTTAAACAAAAAATAATAATCTTAATTCAATCCTAGTAATGCATTTAAAACAATAATTATTCAAGGCTTTTTAACCAAAATTTGTTTTGGTGGTTTCAAGTGTAAACATTTGCATTTAATTTTACATTTTTATAATAAACGGGGTTTACACGCGTCAATCAACTTTAAACTCCAATTTATAACTGATGTAACCTACAACACTGTATTTTTATTTATTTTATTTATTAAAGTATTTTCAAGCTGTTAATTCCTTAAGAATGTTTGAAAAAAACATAGTAGACCTTATTTAATTGTAAAAGTCGTTACATAAATTTATTCTGGATTACTTGAAACCCTCCCGAAACAAATTTTGGTTAAAAAGTTTTATAAATTGCAAGGATTGAATTAAAATTGTTTTTTTTTTTGTTTAGAAGAGTGACTTAAAAGAGTGGAAATTATAAATCTTAAGTTCTTTTTCCAGCTTCAAGCAATCATTGTAGTATATAAAATATACCATCGTGCATAATTTGAAAAATATTCAAGTTCATAGTAAGAAATACGTAAAATGACTGTGTAAGCGTTATAGCAAACACAAAATTACGTCACTTTATAAACTTCCACACCTGCAATCAGTAAATAGAGTCGGGAATTTTGGGAAATTTAATCCATGCTTACAAGGACAAAACAACAACACGACTTACGACTTACAACAACATTAAAATTTTTATAAGGACGTCTTTTATATGTTACTATAATATTGAATTATTCCTGAGTATCTAATATCCATTTTTTTTCTCGACTCCTCTGACTTTAATTAACATTAGTAAAATATTATATTTCTAAATGCTATAGCTACTTTTGTTTTTATCAGACAATAGGTAATAAAAGGTACCCATTTTTAGGGACAATTTTATTAAAAACAAATTAGTTTTTATCTCAGAAAGTACATGCCATATATCTATAAAATTTTTGTAGGGGTTATAAAAAGAAACCTTGGGGTTCTTATGCTATTAATTTTCAGGCCAAAAAGCAATTCATTTAAGATTTATATAAAAAAATAGGGAATTGTGTTTTCTTGTTTATTAATTTTTTTGATTACGTTTTGGTTAAATGAACACTTATCATATAGGCATTATTTTTCTCAAAGAAATGTTCCTAATTTTAACAATAACAGTGCAATAACAAAAAACCAATTTTTTGTCCAAAGTGTCCTGTTTAACAGTCTACACTGAATCATTCCAACAAGCTTGTAACTATAGCAGTGGAATTAAAAGAACTTTGTATACTTTGACCTCTAGTTTACGAAATCAGTACACATCTTAGAACTTGTGTTGGTGCTGGATATCATCATCAGGATTTTTTTAAATGGAACGGTTAGATTTGAAGTATGGAAATCGATAGCAAGTGGGATTCTGAATAAAAAAGTAATAAGGTACTACAGGTTTAAAGTGAATGATAATGAAATAATAAAGTGACTGTATTCTAATACTGTTTTCGTAAACAAGAAGCCGAAATCTACGAAGTTCTTTTAATTCCATTACTATAACCAAAAGCTTGTCCGGATGATTGAGTGTAGACTGTTAAATAGGCCAGAACCCGTTAAGTGGCTAAGTGTTTACTATTTTTTTCACATTTAAACATTTGAAGTGGTGACTCGTACACCTTTGAAATCTGGATTTTGCAAAATCTAAAAAGTATCTTGTATATTATTAACCATAAAATATGCGACTTCTTATGTTTTTTCATGATAACCATGAAAATGAAGCGCAACAAAAATCGTTGCTATTTTTTCACATTTAGAAATTCTAAGGGTTGGCTGCTACCCCCTTATATCCTGAATTTCGCAAAATCGGTGAAGCATGTGCGTTTTTATGTTCTTTCACGCAACCCATTCAACAATGAAACGCAAATAAACTGCTTTACTATTTTCTCCACATTTGCAAATTCTAAGGGATGGCTGGCTACCCCTTAGACCCTTAATGTCGCAAAATCCGTAAAGTATGTAACTTTTTATGTTCTTTCACGTCACCCATTCAAATATGAACCGCAACAAAGATTATTTACTATTTTTCCCGTATTTCAAAATTCTAAGGGTTGGTTGCTACCCCCTTAGACCCTGAACTTCGCAAAATCTATAAAATAGGTGACTTTTTATGTTCTTTTACGGCACCCGTTCGAAAATGAAACGCAAAGATTGTTTACTATTTTTCACGTGTGTAGAAATTCTAAGAGGTGGCTGCTACCCAAAACAGAACAAAATTTTGAAAATATAAATATGGGTTTTTTAACGTTTTTTTTAATTTTTCGCTAGACGAGAATCCGAAACTCTGTAAATATACCAAATTTCAAGTTTGTATGTACTCTAGAAATTCGGAAGTTATAAAGACTATTTAATTTCATTACTTAAATACATAAAGTGAAGTCCCGTTTTACAACCCCTAAAGGGGTAGCGGAGGGTTAACATAATAACAATTTTTTATATTTTTCTTTACGAGAACTCTAAACCCTATAACTAAACCAAATTCTAAGTTTTTATGTCATCTAGAAGTTTTACAACCCCCAAATGGAATACGGGGGTTGATTTAATAATTTTTTTAAATTTTTCTTTAGGAGAGTCCTAAATTCTATCGCTATACCAAGTTTCAAGTTTGTATGTCATCTAGAAGTTTTACAACCCTAAAAGGGGATGCGGGGTTGACATAATAACATTTTTTTTAATTTTTATTTACTAGAATCCTAAACCCTATAAATATACCAAATTTCAAGTTTGTGTGTGATCTAGAAGTATTACAACCCCCAAATAAAGTGCGGGGGTTGACTTAATAAATTTTTTTGTTTTTCTTTACGAGAGTCTTAAACCCTATCACTATACCAAATTTCAAGTTTGTATGTCATCTAGAAGTTTTACAACCCCCAAATGGAATATGGGGGTTGATTTAATAATTTTTTTAAATTTTTCTTTAGGAGAGTCCTAAATTCCATCGCTATACTAAATTTCAAGTTTGTATGTCATCTAGAACTTTTACAACCCCCAAATGGAATATGGGGGTTGATTTAATAATTTTTTTAAAATTTTTCTTTAGGAGAGTCCTAAATTCCATCGCTATACCAAATTTCAAGTTTGTATGTCATCTAGAAGTTTTACAACCCCCAAATGGAATATGGGGGTTGATTTAATAATTTTTTTAAAATTTTTCTTTAGGAGAGTCCTAAATTCCATCGCTATACCAAATTTCAAGTTTGTATGTGATCTAGAAGTTTTACAACCCCCAAATGGAATATGGGGGTTGATTTAATATTTTTTTTTAAATTTTTCTTTAGGAGAGTTCTAAATTCCATCGCTATACCAAATTTCAAGTTTGTATGTCATCTAGAAGTTTTACAACCCTAAAAGGGGTTGCGGGGTTGACATAATAACATTTTTTTTAATTTTTATTTACTAGAATCCTAAACCCTATAAATATACCAAATTTCAAGTTTGTGTGTGATCTAGAAGTATTACAACCCACAAATAAAGTGCGGGGGTTGACTTAATAAAATTTTTTGTTTTTCTTTACGAGAGTCTTAAACCCTATCACTATACCAAATTTCAAGTTTGTATGTCATCTAGAAGTTTTGCAACCCCCAAATGGAATATGGGGGTTGATTTAATAATTTTTTTAAATTTTTCTTTAGGAGAGTCCTAAATTCCATCGCTATACTAAATTTCAAGTTTGTATGTCATCTAGAACTTTTACAACCCCCAAATGGAATATGGGGGTTGATTTAATATTTTTTTAAAAATTTTTCTTTAGGAGAGTCCTAAATTCCATCGCTATACCAAATTTCAAGTTTGTATGTGATCTAGAAGTTTTACAACCCCCAAATGGAATATGGGGGTTGATTTAATAATTTTTTTAAAATTTTTCTTTAGGAGAGTCCTAAATTCCATCGCTATACCAAATTTCAAGTTTGTATATCATCTAGCAGTTTTACAACCCTAAAAGGGGATGCGGGGTTGACATAATAACATTTTTTAAAATTTTTATTTACTAGAATCCTAAACCCTATAAATATACCAAATTTCAAGTTTGTGTGTGATCTAGAAGTATTACAACCCCCAAATAAAGTGCGGGGGTTGACTTAATAAAAGTTTTTATGTTTTTCTTTACGAGAGTCTTAAACTCTATCACTATACCAAATTTCAAGTTTGTATGTCATCTAGAAGTTTTGCAACCCCCAAATGGAATATGGGGGTTGATTTAATAATTTTTTTAAATTTTTCTTTAGGAGAGTCCTAAATTCCATCGCTATACTAAATTTCAAGTTTGTATCTCATCTAGAACTTTTACAACCCCCAAATGGAATATGGGGGTTGATTTAATAATTTTTTTAAAATTTTTCATTAGGAGAGTCCTAAATTCCATCGCTATACCAAATTTCAAGTTTGTATGTCATCTAGAAGTTTTGCAACCCCAGAACGGGGTGCAGGGGTTGACATCATAACATTTTTTTAATATTTTTCTTTATAATAATCTTAAATCCTATAATTACACCAAATTTCAAGTTTCTAAGTCATCTAGAAGTTTTACAACTCCTAACAGGGGGTGCGAGGGTTGACATAAATATATTTTTTTATTTTCCTACTTACAAGAATCCCAATTCCTATAATTATGCCAAATCTCAAGTTTGTATGTCATCTAACAAATTAGAAGTTGTAAAAGTTATTTAATTTCAATATTTTAATGCATAAGAAGTCCCGTTTGAAATGATGTCACTGTCTGCCTCACAAACATATGAGTTTTAAAAATTTTAAAATATAATATGGGATAAGATTAAACAGCCAGATTTATTACTAGCTAACAGCATCAGTGATTGATTAAATACTGAATGATAATATAATAATGGTTACGTTTGTTTCACTTAAACCAATAGAGCTTTGAATTAAATCTTACGATTTTATTAAAATTATCGCCCATTTGTAGGAGCAATTAAAACCGGTTTAAACGAAATTTACATGACGCATAAATGAAACGTATTAAAAGTGTTTCTTAAATAGCTTTAACAAAATATAATATGTACGAATTTTTGTCACCTTAAATGACGCAATCTTTACTAAGAAATACAATGCATAAAGTGAAGTCCCGTTGAAATGACGTCACTGTCTAGCCACAAAGGAATCAGTGTTACCAACACAATTCTTGTTAAATATGCGGACGCAGGGTAAACCTATGCCATAAATTTGTATACAAATGTATACAAATCCCGCGCTATTAGCGCTGCGTGTGGCAAACGCTCGAACTACGATTTTATACACGAATCAGGAATGGGTGTCAAACTGCGCACAGCTAATTTTTACATTTTCGCCATCTAGACACTTTAAGCTTCATATGGTGCAATTTTGAGGCACTAGTCACCCAGCGTCCGTATATCCGGACGCCGAGTGACTTCGGACGCTGCTTGAACCTAAGATTTTACATGGGGGGACGCATAGTGGTGCCCTATAGATATATATATATATATATATATATATATATATATATATATATATATATATATATATATATATATATATATATATATATATATATATATATATATATATATATATATATATATATATTGATAAAGGGTACCTTGTCACCTCCAAAGTAGATACCCAGCATACGTTGTCACCTCATATATAACGTTGTGACCTCCGTTTTCGGAGGTCACAACGTTTTGCCCTGTTTTCGACTGTATAAGCATATAGATGGTGTTAGAAGCCTAAATTCAAATTTTTGTCTGGAGGTGATAACGTCATACTTATACTCATAAAATAAATTTTTAGTTCAGCTGTAGATCGCTGGCGTTGCCGTCGCTGTTAGTTGTATAATTGCCAATACGATGTCACCTCCGCCTGTATATGTTATTTTTTGTATCATGTACGGTACGTTGCAGGCTCCACACATTGGCAACGTTGTGTACAAGACCTAAACCACTCAGGTATATAGAATTCCATCGAAACCAGTACCCCTGGCGTAGTTTCGGCCATTTCACGCTACATGAATTTTTACAGACACTTTTTGGGTATAGTAGCAGCATTTAAATAAATATTTGTAAACTACTCAGAAAATTTAAGGGATCTCTTGAATTGTACGTCATTTTTAAATAGTTAATGATACTTAAGAACAATAAAATAATAATTTCTATTTCATTTAAAAAGTTTTGAATTGAAAACGACTTTCTTTGAGATATGAAAAAAATTAAATAGGAAATTACGTTTTAGCCGTAATTATGTATAAATAAAAAATTCATCTTTTTCCAAAATGATCATTTCGGATTTACTGGGTTATTATTATTTGATTATTATTTTAGGAATTGTCATATGACATATGATATATTCATTCTCGCATCCACAAAGAAAGATTTAAAAGATTTAGTATTACAATTAATAAATTTTCAAAGAAAAATAATTTTACTAAGCAAAATAATGTAACATTTGGTATGTAGTTTGCAAATTTCACCAAATTACCCGGTTAATAAAGTTTTCATTGACATTCTAACTATGTTTACATTTGATGAAGGAAAGAATAAGTCTGAAATACTCATTTTGTAATATATATTATGTAATTAGGAGATCAAGCGATATTTTAAATCCAAGAAGATGTATAATGCCGAGGCGCCAGCCGAGGCGTTATAACATCTTCGAGGATTTAAAGAAGCTTGATCTCCGTATTGCATAAGTTGTTTTATTTTATTTCGTATTTTAATCCTAATTTGTCCCTTTTAAAATCCATCCGAATTTATTGTATAAAGAAGCAAGTTGCCTTGTCTGTGTCATCATACTCGTAACTAAGGAGATAAAAAGCAGCATGCATGCATGCATGTGGCTATAATGCAACATCAAATTATTTACGTTGCCAACAACAACGGAGATCAAGAACGTCTTGAACTCCGGTATCATTGACAACGGAGATCAAGATATACTTTATATTACTAATTGTGGTATATAAAGAATTGTTTGAAATACGAAATGAAATAAAAAATATTAACTGTTTATATTTTTACATAATTACGACTAAAACATATTTTCTATTAAATTCCATATTGTAGCGGAAAATAAAACCTTACGTCATAATCTTGACATGAAGCTTTACGTACTGAAAGGCTTAAACAAACGCCAGTTTAACATAAAGTGTCGTATTTTTATTATTAGTATAGTCAATTTTTGCATTAAGTTCTTATTTTTTACTATCTAAAGATAGAGACTTGAAATCTTTTCTAATGCCTTTAGTACTGGACCAATATAAAATGTAATATGTTTAATATGGGGGCACGCCCCCCTGGTGGTTGAGACCCCCATTTTGTACCCCTGATTTAATAACGCAACCAAATTGAGCAAACTTGTGTTGGGAGTGTTCTTGGGGTCGCTGATTATGAATCCAATGAGAAAATTAAAAAATTCAAATAGCAGACCCAAAATGGCGGCTCTAAAATAACGGCCTTTGATATTGAGAATGCGATGTACGCCATTTCTATTGATTCTAGAGAGAAATTCAAAGAATCAAAAAGTGTTTATAATGTGATTTTGCAAAGGACTACGCTATTTTGGTTACCTTATTATGTAACCTCTTCGCTCTGCCCTAGTAGTAGAGTCAATTTCTGCATTAAGTTCTTATTTTTTACTATCTAAAGATAGAGACCTGAAATCTGTTGTAATGCCTTCAGTACTAGACCAATATCAAATGTAATATGTTTAAGATAGGGACACGCCCCCTCGGGGGGCTGAAATCCCCATTTTAAGCTCCCAATTTAACAACTCGGGAAGTTTTCAACCAAGTTGAGCAAATGTTTGTTTGAGGGAGCTGTGAGGTCGCTGATTATGGATCAAATAAGAAAATCACAAAATTCAAAATGGCGGACACAAAATGGCGGTACTTTGATTAAAAATGCGATTTACGCCGGTCCTATTGATTTTAGAGAAAAATGAGAAAAGCCAGAAAGTGTTTAGAATGTGATTCTGCATAGGAATACATAGTTCCGGTTACCTTATTATGTAACCCCTTCACTCTCCCCTACTGAGATGCCCACTAGGGTTGATTGAAGGGGGTTACATAATAAGGTAACAAAAATAGTGTATTCCTATGCAAGATTACATTCTAAACACTTTTTGACTCTTTGGATTTTTCTCTAAAATCAATAGAAACGGGCGTAAATCGCATTTTCAATCTCAAATACCGCCATTTTGAGTTCGCCATTTTGTATTTCTTAATTCTCTCATTGGACTCATAATCAGGAACACCAAAACCAGAACACCAACATGAATTTCACTCAAGTTAATGGAAAACTTCCCGACTTATTAAACTGGGAGTGTTTAACTTATTAAATTGGGAGTGTAAAATGGGGGTTTCAACCCCCGAGGGGTAAAACCGCCATTTTAAACATATTACATTTTATATTGGTTCAGTACTGAAGGCATTAGAAAAGATCTCAAGTCTCTATCTTTAGATAGTAAAAAATAGGAACTTCTGCAAAAATTGACTTTACTACTAGGGCAGAGCAAAGGGGTTACATAATAAGGTAATCGAAATAGTGTATTCCTTTGCAAAATCACATGAATTTTTCTCTAAAATCAATAGAAACGGCGTAAATCGCATTCTGAATCTCAAAGGCCGTTATTTTAGGACCGCCATTTTGAATTTTTCAATTTTCTCATTGAATTCATAATCAGTGGCTCCAAGAACCCTCCCAACATAAATTTCGCTCAATTTGGTTTGCGTTATTAAATTAAGGGTACAAAATGGGGGTCTCAACCACTAGGGGGGGCGTGCCCCCATTTTAAACATAGTACATTTTATACTGGTCCAGTACTGAAGGCATTACAGAAGATTTCAAGTCTCTATCTTTAGATAGTAAAAAATAAGAACTTAGGCATGTTTTTTGCAAAAATTTACTCTACTATATAGAATGACTAGATTATTATAAAGCAGGGGATGAATGAACTTTCGTTCAAAGAGAAAAAATTGCAACACATGAAAAAAAACGTTATAGGTCCTGTAAATGATTCTCCTTAGTTATAGTTTCTAGATTTCAGACGCGACTTCTGTCTTCCTTCAGAGATCAAACTCGTTCTGTAAAGTTTCATTGCCGGATTTATAACATAAATAACTATAAATCAAAAATGTTTCTTTTTATAACATTCTATTCGTAAAAAAAATCCTATACTAACATCCTATCCTATTCGTTTGTTGGCGAAGGAAATGGACATGAGCTCCAGATCTATGTCGCCACTGATCAAGGAAGACCTTAGTATGAGGACTGGACACTTGTTAACAGCTCGACATAATGAAATAAGAAGAGTTGGAAGCAAGTCTCATTTGCAGAGATAGGTGAAAAATCTTCATCGCCCAATCTTGTTTCCCTGCATTTTATATTTGGATTTAGGATTGATGCATTATGATAACAATTAAAGTAATTGTCAAACAATCCACATAGTTGATTTGGAAAACCCGTTTGCACATCGCAGCTAGGATGCGTGAACTCTCCTAAAGTCATTCTAGATTCCTTATAGGAATCGAGCCCAATTAAGTAAAATACTTGTATTTACCCTATAGCGGAGTTGTTCACATGATAAGATTATTATTTATTTATTATTTAGGCGGAGTTATTTATCGCTCGTAAATAGCAACAAACAAAGTCACTTTAAATCCAAATAAAACATACTATTTTTTTCCACTAGGGTAAAAGTGCCTCCTCTCCATGATTAGAAGTTTAGTCTAGCAATACCAACAATTTTTTATTAGAAGAAAAAAAATTAAAACAAAGGTCTTTGAATAAACCCCAGCGTGGCTGAATACTGGACAGTCAAATGTCGTTTTCTCGACATTGATCCAAGTGTAGGCGAATTTTCAGATATCGAATCTTGGTTCTCTAACTCATGTTTAATATGTATTTATTTTTAAGCGTTTTATATGTATAAAATGATGATGTACTTCAAACAATATTATTGCTTGGGTGATTGTTAAATCTAAGACGGCTGTGAAAACTGCTGCAGCGCTATATTTCCAGCGGTGTGTGTGTCACCCACGTTTCAAGCAATTTTCAGATTCTGAGTCTCGGTTGTTTAATTGTCACTCGAGGGTTAATCAACAACCTGATACTAATTTTCGGTTCACTAAACGTTGTACAAGTCGGAGCCAATGTTCAGAAACCGAATCAGGGTTTCTTACAACTTGCCCAAGCTTCAGCCAATTTTCACCCGTTAGATCAATGCCAGTTACCCATAGAATATACTTAAGTCAAATATCAGATACTATTTCGCTAATTTGCTTTAGCTAGTCTAAAGCTAAGTACTCACAGCAGCGGATCCGCAGGCGGATGTCATACGATTGGTCGGATTGAGTCGATTTGACTCAAACCGACCAATCGTATGACATCCGCCTGCGGATCCGCTGCTGTGAGTACTTACCTTTAGTCAATCTCTACATATCAAGTGCCAGTTACATACTTATCACCCAAAACCTTAGCCAACTTTGAATCTTAGGTTCGCTAAACTAACTCCAGTTTTAGCAATCTTCAAAATTCAAAATCTTGGTTTCTTACCCTTCGGCTAAGGTTGGGTCAATATTCATATTATATTTTGCTAAATTTCTGTAAATGTGGTTTATTGTAAAGATGGATTAGTGGTTGCTAACCTACTGAATTTTTATGAACTTAAACTTACACTGGCAAGACTAAAGTGTAAACTATATTGACTTACCGACTGTACATATATATTTGCACAAGAAGACGTACACTATGAAAGTGTTAGGTTTGTACGGTCTCAATATGTGTTGAGAGTCTAAGACATTAATCATTTATACGAATTTTCGATTTCTTCGTATTTATTTTGTTAATGGACATTTTATATCCAACACAAAAATTGACTTTGCATTCAGTTACGGCGAAACAGTAATGGTAGACTTCGTTGCTTGTTTGCACTAGCATTCATTAAAGGAAAAGGATTGTGTAATAGTTGCTTTGTTTCTCAATTACCAGCCTTGGTACTACATTAACATTCAAGATCGGTCCAAGACTAACTTTAGTTTTATTGCGATATCGGTGTCATTTATTGTCCAAAACATTGCATAACGTATTGGTTTTAGCCAATAACAACCAATATTGGGTAACTCTGATCTTTCCATGTCTGAGACCAAGCTTGGTATCAAATTATCTTCCCTACTTTAGTCTAGCAGTGGGCCATTTTCGGATATTAAGGTTGTGCCAAGGTTGATAAACATTGTTTCAAACAAAAGCTTATAGTGGTATTTTGTTTTAAATGGAGAGCCGCGATTGCTAACATAATTAAGCGTCAAATAAACTGCCACTTTTAATTCTGATAACGCAATATACCTACTATTTATCTATGGTTTATACGATGTTATCAAAAAAGACTACATTAAGTTAAACCTGTCTTTAATGTGGACTTAAAGTGCACGTTCCATAAAACGTACATGTTTTGTCGTTAGTAAGTGCTTTATTTAAAACATAAGTTAAAACATAAATTTACAAGAGGTAGGTACATGTATAACAGTGTAACATACGTATTCTGTATTTCGTTAGATCAACAAATGCTGGAAAAAATGTCTTAAGCAAAAATTCTATAAAAATGTTGATTAATTTGTTGTGTTTCGATTTGTTTTAAACTTAATAAAGTTGGTAACTCTTTTTGTTAATCAAATCACGGGAAATTCAATGGTCCTACATGATACGTGCGTGACTTCGGAAACAACAAGCATTTGTTGTAAAAAACAATATTTAATTTGTTTATATTAAACTCTTATCGAGTTTAGTAAAAATTAAAAGAGTATCTGCCTTTATTTCAATCGAAATGGAATCTGGATAAAAGCATATTCAATTTAACCGTTATTCCCGAGATTAAAAGAAACTTTATAGAATATCATATTTATACAAATACTACGTTACATAACTGATTTATGTCTAATATATCTAAATTTCAAAAATGTGCTATACTAATTATACGCAATATTGGTACTGGTTGTTTTCTTATTGACAATAACAAGAATTCCCTTTTTCTGGTTTTGTTATATTTTCAATTCATTATAGAAAGAAATTTCTTTCTAATATATCACCGATCTAAGTATTTCTAATCAAATTACTAAAGTTTTCATTTAAAAAATACAACTTTATGAAGTAAACCAGAAATCAATGATTATAATTAGAAAAGCCTTATTCAACTAGTCAGTGCTACTCATAAAGACGGTTTAATAGTGTCGAAACGGCTTTTTAATATCTTTAATAACAATTCATAAGAAATACAAAAAAGACAATTTCCTATAACTCAAAAAATAAAAAATAAGTAAATCGAGAATGCTCGCTTGTTTTCTTTTGTTATCTGGCCACTAAAATGCCCTCGGCGAGCAATTTAAACCACCCGATTTCAACATCTGGAGACCCACAAGAGAACCTTTTTATGAAATGTGCATCTATGGAATGTGGAGTCAACGCTCTGTATATATAACTGCACATAACGGTGGTATCTTCTGACCTCCGAACACTTGGCAGCGCTGCTGGAGGTAACAGCGAACTATAAGTATCTTCTTATATATAAATTTTGGAGGTCGGTTCGTATCTTCTGTATACTCTATATATGACAAAATAAAACAAGGGAAATAATTTCCCCTTTCTTGAGATTCGGATTCTAGAGGTTCCCCTCATCACAAATATAACAAATTTTTAGCAATATATCCACGGGAATACCCGGAAGTCAGGCCGTCTCCTCCGTATGACGGAGGTGACAGCTTAACAGGCATCAATATATATATATATATATATATATATATATATATATATATATATATATATATATATATATATATATATATATATATATATATATATATATATATATTGTCAAACCGCTTATACACACCCGTTTCGCTATATTCTGCCGACTTGTCGGACCATTTTCGACGCTCTCAGACCCGGGCTTGGGTCTGGCAACGTTCTCCTATGTTTTCGAGGTCTACAGGATAAGGTTTATCTAAAACTGCAATAAAAAAATATACAATTTGGGTTTGGAAAAGTAGGGTCTGTAAAAAGTTTTATACAACCGTAGTTCATCACAATGAACTATAGGGGGCGTCGCGCCTTCCTCAAGTGTATATCGTATATTTTTATACAAGACGCTATCAAACCCGCTATGTTCTACAGACTTCCTAAGCCCTGGATCTGGCAACATTGCCATGGCGCATATGTTAAGCTTTGTTTTATAAACGTTTGGTTATAATAGCTCGCATTTAATATTTAATGGAGAAAAGTGACGTAAGAATTACATCAGCTCGTATGCGAGTTCTTTTCACATTTGCAAATAATTCTCTGGCTTTGTAAAATTGAAGGTTTTAATATTTATTAATAATAATAATATACTTTATTTATAGCATATAACTAGATAAATTCCATATAATACATTATAATTTCTTAAATATTAATGTAATTTATTACATATTTTTTACACTGTTTCTTAAATAATGTTAAAGATGTACAGTTTTTTACATTAGCTGGAAGTGAATTATATTCAACTAAACCTTTATGAAACAGATTATTTTGTCCTATATTTGTTGTTACTGTATGAACATAAAAATTATTTCTACTTCTAGTATTATGATCATGAACATCTTCTACGAATAGTAATTCATTTAAAATGTGCTCTGGATATATTCGGTTTTTTATTTTAAATATTATTAAATGTTTAAAAAAGAATATATAAAAATCTCTGTCCTATTACATTGAAAGCTAATTTAAGAATCTTTACTGTAATACCATCGACACTACTATTCTTATTAGGTAAATTGTTTATAATTTTTTTTAACTCCAAAAACTCTATTGGTAAAAATTTCTCGAACTTGCATTGATGTACATTAATGTGGCTTAAATCAGTTTCAATTTGGGTTAAATTTGTTAATATAATAATTTGTTGTATGCTGTTAATAAAGTAAATATTGAATTTTTCTGCAATTTGAATTTACTTTTTTTCTAACTCATTGTCAAAAATAATACATTCCTTTTTTTGTCTGTTATGGCCTCCTTTAATTAATTATTTAACTGTTTTACACATTTCTGTTGAGTTATTTTTCATATCATCTATTTTTTCTTGATAATAATTTCTCTTGTGGTTCCTGATCAAACTAACAATTCCATTTCTTTGTTGTCTATACCTATTCATATCACTTTCTTCTTGTGTAAAGATTGCTCTTTTATATATAATCTGTCCCTTTCTTCAATTTCCAAGGCTATTTCTGGGGTCCACCAACGCTTACAACTCCATTGACATATAATGGTTTTTTTAACAGTTGGAGCATGCCTGTTTAGTGTGTCCATTATGGTTTTAACTAATGTTTCTGCTAGTTGATTGGTGTTTGTACAGTCCGGATTCCATGGTTGATCCATTAGATCTAATTGAAATTGCATTTCATTGAAGTTGCTCATGTCTCTGTGTTGTATTGTATATTCTTCATATTTTTCTTTCACTTTTGCATTTACAGTTATTATTCAGTGATCGGTTATTTTTGGAACATGGTGTACCTGGGCATCAATGGTTTTTTCATTAGATACAAGAAGATCTATGAGTGTAGCACTGTCCTTAGTGATTCTTGTAGGTTGGTGGATAATATGATGTAGTCCATTATTTTTAATTAAAGTTCTCAGCCTATTTTCATTGTATGAATCCTATTATAGGTCAATATTAAAGCTCCGATAATTAGCAAGGTCTCTGATCTACTAGCATATACATCAAACAAATTTTCAAGTTTCATTAGAAATTGAGCATCACTAGAGTTTGGAGAGTGATATAAATTTATAAAGTTATATTTGTATGATTGAAAGCATATATTAATACCTACAATCCATGTGTTCATATCAATGGTATCTTTAAATAGGACTTTATAACTGAATTCATTTTTTTATATAAATGATTAGAGTAAGATTAACAGGATTTTCGAACAAGTGAGACAACGCAACATAATACGGAAAAGTTAATTTCTGGGGAAAGTGGATGGTTTCCAAATAAAGTGGAAAAGTACATATGTCATTTTCCGTAGTAATCAAACGATAAATTTCAAGAACTTGATTAAATTTTTTAGTATAAAAGTACTGTAATATCTTCTTTGTATGTTTGTTTGAAGGATTGTTTGTGGTTAATTAAAGCTTTATTCTTTTACTGTTAAGATGAGAGAATGAATGCTTGAACTATTTGGTTTCTGAATTATTTTCTGATCCCTCGTTTACATTCGTTTCCTTGGATACTACAAAGTATCCAAGGCAACGGTGATCATCACATTTATTGCTCCCTTGTTTTTTAGAATTTTTCCAGCAGAAAAAGTCTCCATCAGTTTGCTTGAGGACAGGATTGGAAAGAACTAGTGAATGTACGCATAAGATGCGGTTGTGATTGTAAAGCAACTTGATAGATATTGATTAATATTAATGCAATTGATTAAAGTTAGTACAGGGCTCTTAATGTTAATGTTCGTTACAATGATAAGAACTTAACCTATAGAAATGAGCTAATAAGAATAACGTGAGAATCGAATGAGATAATTGAAAACGATTAAAATTAAGACAGCAGATTCTAAATTCTAGGGCTCGTTGCAAAATGTAAATAACTAAAAACTACAAAACTTAACCTAAGAGGAACGTATGAGGATTCTGTTGGACTTGTAGGTTGTTGGGTGGATAATAATCGTATATGCAACATAAAAGGAAAATAGTAAATGTATGTACACAAATATGTCTAACAGGTAACAAAAAGTAATTGCGAACGTTCTATACATAAACGGTACAAAAAAAGATAAGAAGGATTTGTAATAGGCTGCATCCGAGTTTATCTGCTATGTATTCCCTGTGTTCCCGATCACACAAAGTAACGAATTTTTGGTACGACCGTTTATTGAAGTTCACAACCGATTTGTAATTATATGTTTTGCGACACACTGTTATGTGGGTTTCTTGTAGGGTTCTGAAACTTTTTCTGGAATAAATAGGTTTAGCTCAGGTTTAAATCGACAATCTATGCCAACGAAATGGCATAATTCTTGTTGCATTCTAAGAATTGGAAAGTTATGAATAGCTTCTCCTTTTGAAATTTGCGGCGTAACTCCATCACTGTTCACTGTGTGGTCGATACAAGTTAGTTCTTTGGCTTCAAAGATTGTTTTTTTTAATTTGATAGTAAACCGTAATGATATAGGCGTTGAAATACTTTCTTTAAATGCTGTTGATAGTCTGCTTTGATGGCAGAAAAATTTTGAACAGAAAAAAACTTTATACAACCGTGACTTCAGATAGATTATGGCTTCAGCGATGGAACTGCTCCATGTACTGGTAGTGGTGGTGCTGAGAGAGTATTGATCCTCTACTGGAATTATGCTAATTGGTTTCTCGACATCTGCTTCATAAATAGGATCCTGGTATCTTGAATGGTATGCTTGCAAGAGTAAGTTTCTTGACAGATTGTTGCGTGTTCAATTAAAGTCGGCGGTCACCACATGTAATATCTTCTGTGTTTGTTTGTTTGAAAGACTGTTTGTGGTTAATGAATGCTTTATTCTTTTACTGTTAAGATGAGAGAATGAATGCTTGAACTATTTGGTTTCTGAATTATTTTCTGACTCCTTGTTTATATTCGTTGCATTGGATACTACACTCACACATACATATTTATCACTCGATCACAGTACTCATTCATACATATCGTCGACGTTAATGCATATTAGCGGAACTATTTTCTAGCAATTTTCCAGAAGCGCGGTTTAAATGCTTATAAAAACTTTGTTACATATGGCATGATGAATTCTTTGAAATCGCAACTAGCAACAGAGCTAGTTACAACATTTCAAAGAATTAAGTTCATATGCATTAACGGCGACGATATGTACTATATACCACCAATAAATAACAACGTCGTAGACCATTCAGGGTAAAAATCGTGAGGTGTTCTTTATCAAAAATTAAAATGGGCGAACTAAGTTGAGCATCATTTGTGACTTTTTTGCTAAAACGCTAAAGAAAAACTTTCTCGTCTGTAATTTGTAAGATTACTTAATGGAACTTTTAAACAGGGCACTCAAAAGGTTCGGAGGGGCAGTGTATGTTGCAACCCCCAATTGAATTTCATGAACATTGGTATGGGGTAGATAGCAGCACTTCACTATAGCAACAAGAAACGGCCACCTCATAGAACAAAAGATAAACGGAATAAATTCTGTGGGACGTTTTTTAACAAAAATGAAACTGGGTGGACTAATATGATTTGCGCCTGGTATATTTAGAACTACATATATTTCAAATGTAATCAGAAAATCTCTGGTGTACAATTCGTCACTAAGAATATAATACATATTCCAATTCACAAATAGCTATTTCAGAATACAATAAAAATTGATCTTTAACTTAGTATAAGTGCAATATAACGCAATTGAGCAAGGTTTGAAAAAACTTCTTCTTTTCTTCGTTACCTTTCGACGTTTCTGTTAAAGGCACTTAACCACCATATAGTGTATACTGTTTTGTACCTTCAAATTCATTAAACAGAAAGTAGGGATCGAACATTCCATAATTTTCTTGTAACTGTACAAACACACAGTAAAAATAGAAACTGCCATATTTTAATTTAGGTTAAATTAATCAAATGTAGTGTATTTTGGTCAGCTAAACTTGAAAATGACTTTATTCTTGATTTGTTCATGTTTACGAGTAGATAATATCCTGAACTTTGTAAAATATCAATATTAAACCACGCCCCCAGATGGTTTTTGTCGTTTTATTTTCAAAAACTGTTAGGTTTATGGACTGGTTGTTAAGTGGGTTAGATAAAATAAAGCTTATTTAATTGGCGCATGAATATATATCATACAGGATGTTTCACTTAAGATTCGTATTCTCTGAATAGGTGGTAGTACACATAAAATGCAACAAAAAAGCTGAAAATCATTAGTGTCTATCTTTCATAATAACCGAAAAAAGAATGGTTTTTGAAAAGTGGGTAGCAGGTCAGTGGTCTAAGAATCACACTTGGAGCTGGATGTGCCTATCTGATACATTGACGCAGCTGCTGCTAGGTGATGTCGCAGTTTGTTTTGACCATAATTTCCAGCAGTTCCCAAAAGTTGACATTGTTAGCAAATTTTTGTCGATTTGCGTAAAAACAAAAAGAGTTTTTTGTTCCTATTGATGAATACTATCACACATGCAATTTATACGAAAGTTGAGTAAAACACCCTGTATGTAGACCAACAATTTCTACCAATACATTTGACGGAGCAACTTTAGAACATAACTTATTGCGATCTTGTAATCGTCATCAAGTACTTAGCTAAGAAAAAAAATGTTGAGTTCGCAGTGCAACCTTAGCATCACTTCTGCAAATTCATGAAGCGATGTTGTTGTTATTGTTGGTTGTAGTATTATGATAATTTTGCAGGAAAAAGAATATATTTAGGAAAATACCCTGTACTGGACAATTATTTTATAGAAACCAAAATGTATAGGGCATTTCACCTTGTTTTGAAATCTTTCTTACTTCGTTTGTACGTCATACTGCATGACGTTTTACCTTTATTTTCTTTCTGCATTTTATAGAGCATTATTTGACTTGTCACTATTCGACTTGGGTCAAGTATACCTGTTTTGTAAAGAATTAAATTTTGCATTCAATGGTGTATTCATTAAACATATCACTAGCACAGAATTGCGTATTTAGCGGTAGCGGGTACGCTACAGCTACCACAAGCACAAAATAACACTAATGTATGTTCTAATAACAACTGTCCTTGAACATTTTATCCAAATTGCATTTTTGACTTTTTTATTTTGAAGGTCTATAGCTTTGTAACATTTCATTTTTGAACATAGATATGTTGTGCTTAATGGCCTATTTTGATCAAAGGCATTGACCCTCAGGAATTGGCATCATCTGCTCGAGATATCCTACATGTAAAATGGGTGAAGTTCCATTTAATGTTAAATATCTAGCTACATTTTAAAGCAGGCGTGGAATTAAGTCGTGAACTTAGAATTCCAAAACAAAAACCACTCAAGAAAAAAATTACTCGATACGAATATCAATATAAAGAACGAAGTAAGAGAGATCCAAAAACCCTGAAGTACCCTGTACGTTTTAGGTTCACTAAAGATTGATACCCTAAAATGTATCTTGCCAATACGAGAATTACCATATGACTTGCCCCAATAATGATGATAATATCGCCTCGTAGATTTTGCTGGAGATGCTGAGATAGAAGAAGATTGAACCAGGATCGCGTTTAATGCTCAACGAGATTTCCATAGCTATTTCATGATGAACATCAAATCACACAAAATTATGCTCGAAGCTTCTCGTATAATATGTACCGATACAAATTATTTGTCTGTGTGACATATGATCGTTTTTCGATTACACAGAAACAAGGCAACATGCACAAAGCTTTCTTAGCTTTTTGGTATGAAAGTTAAATAAAATCCTATTTTACCTAACTGGCTCCATTTTGATAAACCTAATAGTTTCTGAAAAAACAGTAAAAATCATCTGGGGGCATGGCTTACCCTCATCAGCTTCTCGGATTCACCACTTTTGAGTAGTAACTTTTAAGGGGTTCTTTAACATATCACAATGAAGGCCTATCAAAAATCCAAGGATCTACCTCAATTCCCCTCTATTTTTACTAATTTGACTGAACTGTTACCGTGGCATTAAAATATACATATCTTAGAAACTGTTCATTTGTGCTAAAAACATAACAGTAAAATGTTCAGGAGGTCAAAAGATTTGGTTATAACATTTATTTTTTCAAAACACATATACATGACGTGTCTTCGAAACTTTTAATTGTATTCTTGTAAACAAAAATAATCATGTTAAAATAAATGATTTAAAAACAAATTATTAAAAAACAATTATTTGCATAAACCTTATGTATTTTGGAACAAAAGAGGCTCAATGCTATTTTCTCATGTTAATAATAATTTTCAGAGTTACATCAGAGTTTTACGGAAAACGTTAATTTTTCTGCGTTTAATGTTATTTATGGAATTTACGAACAAATCAACAAAAATAAAGATCACTTATGTGTTTAGTATCCCGAAATCATTACGTCAATCGTAATTTTATCTCTGATACATTCGGCAACGTTGCTGGGTTCGGTAGGGTAGGTAGGCTTGCTTAAAATTATACAAATGGGTCTGTAAACACTGTAATATGTATCGGGTTCAAGAACGACTGTCAGATATCACCAATTTTTTTTTTCATATATTTTTACCCCTCGAGGATCTTAAATATTGCTTATCAGAAATAGATCAATATTATGTAAAATATACACATTTTAAAAATCAAAAAATGCGGGTCTACTAACGACCCTACCATATAGCGGGTCCGACAACGTCGATTAAACCTATATATATATATATATATATATATATATATATATATATATATATATATATATTGATAAAGGGTACCTTGTCACCTCCAAAGTAGATACCCAGCATACGTTGTCACCTCATATATAACGTTGTGACCTCCGTTTTCGGAGGTCACAACGTTTTGCCCTGTTTTCGACTGTATAAGCATATAGATGGTGTTAGAAGCCTAAATTCAAATTTTTGTCTGGAGGTGATAACGTCATACTTATACTCACAAAATTAATTTTTAGTTTAGCTGTAGATCGCTGGCGTTGCCGTCGCTGTTAGTTGTATAATTGCCAATACGATGTCACCTCCGCCTGTATATGTTGTTTTTTGTATCATGTACGGTACGTTGCAGGCTCCACACATTGGCAACGTTGTGTACAAGACCTAAACCACTCAGGTATATAGAATTCCATCGAAACCAGTACCCCTGGCGTAGTTTCGGCCATTTCACGCTACCTGAATTTTTGCAGACACTTTTTGGGTATAGTAGCAGCATTTAAATAAATATTTGTAAACTACTCAGAAAATTTAAGGGATCTCTTGAATTGTACGTCATTTTTAAATAGTTAATGATACTTAAGAACAATAAAATAATAATTTCTATTTTATTTAAAAAGTTTTGAATTGAAAACGACTTTCTTTGAGATATGAAAAAAATTAAATAGGAAATACGTTTTAGTCGTAATTATGTATAAATAAAAAATTCATCTTTTTACAAAATGATCATTTCGGATTTACTGGATTATTATTATTTGATTATTATTTTAGGAATTGTCATATGACATATGATATATTTATTCTCGCATCCACAAAGAAAGATTCAAAAAAATCTTTAAAATCTTCAATATTTTTAGTATTACAATTAATATAATAATTAATATAATTTTCAAAGAAAAATAATTTTACTAAGCAAAATAATGTAACATTTGGTATGTAGTTTGCAAATTTCACCAAATTACCCGGTTAATAAAGTTTTCATTGACATTCTAACTATGTTTACATTTGATGAAGGAAAGAATAAGTCTGAAATACTCATTTTGTAATATATATTATGTAATTAGGAGATCAAGCGATATTTTAAATCCAAGAAGATGTTTAACGCCGAGGCGCCAGCCGAGGCGTTATAACATCTTTGAGGATTTAAAGAAGCTTGATCTCCGTATTGCATAAGTTGTTTTATTTTATTTCGTATTTCAATCCTAATTTCTCCCTTTTAAAATCCATCCGAATTTATTGTATAAAGAAGCAAGTTGCCTTGTCTGTGTCATCATACGCGTAACTAAGGAGATAAAAAGCAGCATGCATGCATGCATGTGGCTATAATGCAACATCAAATTATTTACGTTGCCAACAACAACGGAGATCAAGAACGTCTTGAACTCCGGTATCATTGACAACGGAGATCAAGATATACTTTATATTACTAATTGTGGTATATAAACAATTGTTTGAAATACGAAATGAAATAAAAAATATTAACTGTTTATATTTTTACATAATTACGACTAAAACATATTTTCTATTAAATTCCATATTGTAGCGGAAAATAAAACCTTACGTCATAATCTTGACATGAAGCTTTACGTACTGAAAGGCTTAAACAAACGTCAGTTTAACATAAAGTGTCGTATTTTTATTATTAGTATAGTCAATTTTTGCATTAAGTTCTTATTTTTTACTATCTAAAGATAGAGACTTGAAATCTTTTCTAATGCCTTTAGTACTGGACCAATATAAAATGTAATATGTTTAATATGGGGGCACGCCCCCCTGGTGTTTGAGACCCCCATTTTGTACCCCTGATTTAATAACGCAACCAAATTGAGCAAAGTTGTGTTGGGAGTGTTCTTGGGGTCGCTGATTATGAATCCAATGAGAAAATTAAAAAATTCAAATAGCAGACCCAAAATGGCGGCTCTAAAATAACGGCCTTTTATATTGAGAATGCGATTTACGCCATTTCTATTGATTCTAGAGAGAAATTCAAAGAATCAAAAAGTGTTTATAATGTGATTTTGCAAAGGACTACGCTATTTTGGTTACCTTATTATGTAACCCCTTCGCTCTGCCCTAGTAGTAGAGTCAATTTCTGCATTAAGTTCTTATTTTTTACTGTCTAAAGATAGAGACTTGAAATCTTTTGTAATGCCTTCTGTACTAGACCAATATCAAATGTAATATGTATAAGATAGGGACACGCCCCCTCGGGAGGTTGAAATCCCCATTTTAAACTCCCAATTTAACAACTCGGGAAGTTTTCAACCAAGTTGAGCAAAAACTATGTTGGAGGGAGCTGTGAGGTCGTTGATTATGAATCAAATAAGAAAATCACAAAATTCAAAATGGCGGACACAAAATGGCGGTATTTTAGATTGAAAATGCGATTTACGCCGGTCCTATTGATTTTAGAGAAAAATGAGAAAAGCCAGAAAGTGTTTAGAATGTGATTCTGCATAGGAATACATAATTCCGGTTACCTTATTATGTAACCCCTTCACTCTCCCCTACTGAGAAGCCCACTAGGGTTGATTGAAGGGGGTTACATAATAAGGTAACCAAGATAGTGTATTCTTATGCAAGATTACATTCTAAACACTTTTTGACTCTTTGGATTTTTCTCTAAAATCAATAGAAACGGGCGTAAATCGCATTTTCAATCTCAAATACCGCCATTTTGAGTTCGCCATTTTGTATTTCTTAATTTTCTCATTGAACTCATAATCAGGAACACCAAAACCCCCCCAACATAAATTTCACTCAAGTTAATGGAAAACTTCCCGAGTTATTAAATTGGGAGTGTAAAATGGGGGTTTCAACCCCCCGAGGGGTAAAACCGCCATTTTAAACATATTACATTTTATATTGGTTCAGTACTGAAGGCATTAGAAAAGATCTCAAGTCTCTATCTTTAGATAGTAAAAAATAGGAACTTATGCAAAAATTGACTTTACTACTAGGGCAGAGCAAAAAGGTTACATAATAAGGTAATCGAAATAGTGTATTCCTTTGCAAAATCACATGAATTTTTCTCTAAAATCAATAGAAACGGCGTAAATCGCATTCTGAATCTCAAAGGCCGTTATTTTAGGACCGCCATTTTGAATTTTTCAATTTTCTCATTGGATTCATAATTAGTGACTCCAAGAACCCTCCCAACATAAATTTCGCTCAATTTGTTTTCGTTATTAAATTAAGGGTACAAAATGGGGGTCTCAACCACTAGGAGGGGCATGCCCCCATTTAAACATAGTACATTTTATACTGGTCCAGTACTGAAGGCATTACAGAAGATTTCAAGTCTCTATCTTTAGATAGTAAAAAATAAGAACTTAGGCATGTCTTTTGCAAAAATTTACTCTACTATATAGAATGACTAGGTTATTATAAAGCAGGGGATGAATGAACTTTCGTTCAAAGAGAAAAAATTGCAACACATGAAAAAAAACGTTATAGGTCCTGTAAATGATTCTCCTTTCAGTTATCGTTTCAAGATTTCAGACGCGACTTCTGTCTTCCTTCAGAGATCAAACTCGTTCTGTAAAGTTTCATTGCCGGATTTATAACATAAATAACTATAAATCAAAAATGTTTCTTTTTATAACATTCTATTCGTAAAAAAAATCCTATACTAACATCCTATCCTATTCGTTTGTTGGCGAAGGAAATGGACATGAGCTCCAGATCTATGTCGCCACTGATCAAGGAAGACCTTAGTATGAGGACTGGACACTTGTTAACAGCTCGACATAATGAAATAAGAAGAGTTGGAGACAAGTCTCATTTGCAGAGATAGGTGAAAAATTTTCATCGCCCAATCTTGTTTCCCTGCATTTTATATTTGGATTTAGGATTGATGCATTATGATTACAATTAAAGTAATTGTCAAACAATCCACATAGTTGATTTGGAACTCCCGTTTGCACATCGCAGCTAGGATGCGTGAACTCTCCTAAAGTCATTCTATTTAGATTCCTTATAGGAATCGAGCCCAATTAAGTAAAATACTTGTATTTACCCTATAGCGGAGTTGTTCACATGATAAGATTATTATTTATTTATTATTTAGGCGGAGTTATTTATCGCTCGTAAATAGCAACAAACAAAGTCACTTTAAATCCAAATAAAACATACTATTTTTTTTCACTAGGGAAAGGTGCCTCCTCTCTATGATTAGAAGTTTAGTCTAGCAATACCAACAATTTTTTATTAAAAGAAAAAAAATTAAAACAAAGGTCTTTGAATAAACCCCAGCGTGGCTGAATACTGGACAGTCAAATGTCATTTTCTCGACATTGATCCAAGTGTAGGCGAATTTTCAGATATCGAATCTTGGTTCTCTAACTCATGTTTAATATGTATTTATTTTTAAGCGTTTTATATGTATAAAATGATGATGTACTTCAAACAATATTATTGCTTGGGTGATTGTTAAATCTAAGACGGCTGTGAAAACTGCTGCAGCGCTATATTTCCAGCGGTGTGTTGGACGCACCGATTTTCACCCACGTTTCAAGCAATTTTCAGATTCTGAGTCTCGGTTGTTTAATTGTCACTCGAGGGTTAATCAACAACCTGATACTAATTTTCGGTTCACTAAACGTTGCACAAGTCGAAGCCAATGTTCAGAAACCGTTTCAGGGTTCCTTACAACTTGCCCAAGCTTCAGCCAATTTTCATCCGTTAGGTCAATGCCAGTTACCCATAGAATATACTTAAGTCAAATATCAGATACTATTTCGCTAATTTGCTTTAGCTAGTCTAAAGCTAAGTACTCACAGCTGTAACGGGTACATTTTCCACCGGCATTTAGTATATAGAATTTGGTAGTAATTCTTGTTAAAAATCCTAAGTTCGGTCCTGTGGACGTCGCTTAATTTAAACTAACCTGTCATCAAATAAACATCTTAAATAAAAAGCACCTTTTAGGACGGGAATGTTTAATATTTGCTATAATGAAATAATGTAACGTCATTCTGTTGTCGTTTTTCGTATCTTGCAACCTGGCATTTTAAAAAATAATATCAATTTCTTCAAAAAGAAACCTTGAAAAGAAACTATGAGAAGCGCTTCGTCATCTCATTTATTAAAATATTTCGATAAACATTTTGAGTGTATACGATTCTAAATACACTTTCCTTTGTCTGCTATTTGCGTTTGAATTTTAAGTCAATGCGGCGTAGAAATTCGTCTACAGCCAGCGTTTTAGCTCACACGTGTGTTTTGGCGGGTAGAATTCTGGTGTTGCTTTTTACACGTAAGGTCGTGAATCCTATAGTAGGCCAAATAAAAGCGCCCTTGCCGCATAAAAACAGATGTCGGTCGCGCGTAGCTAAGGGTTGAGAGGTAATATAAGGCGAGATGATGTCGAGACGAAGGCTGTCTTCCAAAATCACACGCCGAGAGCGTACGTTCGATCTTGTGTTAAAAATGCCATTTTGTTGTAGTAAAATGGAGTTTGAAAGAAAACTCTAAATTCAGTTCAGTTCAGTTCAGTTTCATATTGTTTGAACAATTACCGGCTTTCGGATGGCCGGTGCATTTAATTAAAATCAACATGTAATAGTTATTGTTTAAATAAGTGATCGGAAATTAACCAATAATTCGTGGTTAACAAAAGTTACAGTTATTCCGTTAAATATTTTTGCGGACGTTTGTGCTTCAGAAAAGTGGGAAATTTAGTTTCCCTTATTACTGTGTAACATATGTTATGACAGTCTACAGTACCGTACTTTCGTCTAAATAATTATTTTACAGAAATAAGTTAATAATTACAGACGCTTTCTCTGTAATCGAAATTTCGGTTAAATAATAATTCGTGCTGTGTGCCTTCTAAATTCAGTTCAGAATTAATGTTTATGTGTATTGTTTTATTGAAAACAATGAAATTATAAAATGGTTATCAAAACTAATAGCCAAATCTTTTATGGAACTCTTTGGTTGCATTTTGTTACTGCCGTTTGGGGTGAATTTGCAAATTATAATTCGCCATATCCAGTTTCTACGAGGGTTATCTCGTACATCTTTAATGTATGAAAGAAAAAGCTCAATATTCCAGTTTCCATTTGCTGTGACGTTGTCGTCAAATTTTATGCAGTTTATCGTTGATTTTGGTTTGTGACTTACCAAAAATAAAAGGTATTGTGACTATTGTTTTTAGTGTTATTCATTTAGATAAATTTCTTGCTTGAATTTGCAGTCATTTTTGTTATTGTTTCTCAATTATTAGAAGTTCATTATAAATTTTTGCTCATTAAATTTCTATTATCAATAGAACTCTTGTCAGTTGTTAGAAAAGCTTTAAACTTTAATGTAATTACAAATCATTTGTATTGATACTGTCGAATTGATATAATTTGTCTAATCTCCTTCAGAGATTTGTTTATAAATTTTGTCCAGGAAAAGCTCAGTTAATACCTAGGTTAATATTTAAATTAAATTGTTTTGAATAATTTTTATGGTTGATCTAATCGATTCTTTTGAAATATTTTGCGATCATGATCTGTCAATGTAAATTTCTAATATTGGTAGTATGTGTTTTGAATAATTTTGTGGTCAATCCGAGTTTTCCTGTTTGTTTTCTTTATTAAATGAAAAGTTCTTGGTGAATTTTTTTATTGATTAACTGTTGAACATAATCATAATCCAATAAAATTAGATTGGATTAGTAATAAATATACAAGGTGTTTTATTTGTTTATCTTTGTATGTGTATTTTACCCATTCTTTTGTTAATAAATGTTATTAATTCAAACTGATGGATCTACAAAACGGAACCATATTGGTTATGAAAGCTTAGTTTCATTTCTTCAACAATTGTAAATAAACAAAATTTTTTTGTTTCAACTAAATATTTTATTCATTTTCTGGTTAATGGATTTAGTGAATTTTAATGCTTATTCAAAATAACATCTTTGATTGGTTAATTTATAATTAACTTAAAGCATCAGAACCAGACGGCGCCCTTTTTGAGTTTTTAATTGTGTTTAAAACCCTTATCTATTCCTTTTCACAATTTATACAGCTGTGGAACCAATACCTACGACTTGATTAATTAATTTGTAAAGAGAGAGTTTAAATCTCAAGCTGTGGCAGATATTTTTTGAGTTTTCAGTTACAGTAAGTATGATGTATTTTTATAGCTTTTATAGTTATTTTTTTTGTTGTTTTATCTCGGCTGAAAAACCCGTGTTTCACAGCAGCGGATCCGCAGGCGGATGTCATATGATTGGTCGGATTGAGTCGATTTGACTCAAACCGACCAATCGTATGACATCCGCCTGTGGATCCGCTGCTATGAGTACTTACCTTTAGTCAATCTCTACATATCAAGTGCCGGTTATATACTTATCACCCAAAACCTTAGCCAACTTTGAATCTTAGGTTCGCTAAACTAACTCCAGTTTTAGCAATCTTCAAAATTCAAAATCTTGGTTTCTTACCCTTCGGCTAAGGTTGGGTCAATATTCATATTATATTTTGCTAAATTTCTGTAAATGTGGTTTATTGTAAAGATGGATTAGTGGTTGCTAATCTACTGAATTTTTATGAACTTAAACTTTCGCTGGCAAGACTAAAGTGTAAACTATATTGACTTACCGACTGTACATATGTATTTGCACAAGAAGACGTACACTATGAAAGTGTTAGGTTTGTACGGTCTCAATATGTGTTGAGAGTCTAAGACATTAATCATTTATACGAATTTTCGATTTCTTCGTATTTATTTTGTTAATGAACATTTTATATCCAACACAAAAATCGACTTTGCATTCAGTTACGGCGAAACAGTAATGGTAGACTTCGTTGCTTGTTTGCACTAGCATTCATTAAAGGAAAAGGATTGTGTAATAGTTGCTTTGTTTCTCAATTACCAGCTTTGGTACTACATTAACATTCAAGATCGGTCCAAGACTAACTTTAGTTTTATTGCGATATCGGTGTCATTTATTGTCCAAAACATTGCATAACGTATTGGTTTTAGCCAATAACAACCAATATTGGGTAACTCTGATCTTTCCATGTCTGAGACCAAGCTTGGTATCAAATTATCATCCCTACTTTAGTCTAGCAGTGGGCCATTTTCGGATATTAAAGTTGTGCCAAGGTTGATAAACATTGTTTCAAACAAAAGCTTATAGTGGTATTTTGTTTTAAATGGAGAGCCGCGATTGCTAACATAATTAAGTGTCAAATAAACTGCCACTTTTAATTCTGATAACGCAATATACCTACTATTTATCTATGGTTTATACAATGTTATCAAAAAAGACTACATTAAGTTAAACCTGTCTTTAATGTGGACTTAAAGTACACGTTCCATAAAACGTACATGTTTTGTCGTTAGTAAGTGCTTTATTTAAAACATAAATTTACAAGAGGTAGGTACATGTATAACAGTGTAACATACTTATTCTGTATTTCGTTAGATCAACAAATGCTGGAAAAAATGTCTTAAGCAAAAATTCTATAAAAATGTTGATTAATTTGTTGTGTTTCGATTTGTTTTAATCTTAATAAAGTTGGTAACTCTTTTTGTTAATCAAATCACGGGAAATTCAATGGTCCTACATGATACGTGCGTGACTTCGGAAACAACAAGCATTTGTTTTAAAAAACACAATATTTAATTTGTTTATATTAAACTCTTATCGAGTTTAGTAAAAATTAAAAGAGTATCTGCCTTTATTTCAATCGAAATGGAATCTGGATAAAAGCATATTCAATTTAACCGTTATTCCCGAGATTAAAAGAAACTTTGTAGAATATCATATTTATACAAATACTACGTTACATAACTGATTTATGTCTAATACATATAAATTTCAAAAATGTGCTATACTAATTATACGCAATATTGGTACTGGTTGCGTTCTTATTGACTTTTATTGACAATAACAAAAGAATTCCCTTTTTCTGGTTTTGTTATATTTTTAATTCATTATAAAAAGAAATTTCTTTCTAATATATAACCGATCTAAGTATTTCTAATCAAATTACTAAAGTTTTCATTTAAAAAATACAACTTTATGAAGTAAACCAGAAATCAATGATTATAATTAGAAAAGCCTTATTCAACTAGTCAGTGCTACTCATAAAGACGCTTTAATAGTGTCGAAACGGCTTTTTAATATCTTTAATAACAATTCATAAGAAATACAAAAACGACAATTTCCTATAACTCAAAAAATAAAAAATAAGTAAATCGAGAATGCTCGCTTGTTTTCTTTTGTTATCTGGCCACTAAAATGCCCTCGGCGAGCAATTTAAACCACCCGATTTTAACATCTGGAGACCCACAAGAGAACCTTTTTATGAAATGTGCATCTATGGAATGTGGAGTCAACGCTCTGTATATATAACTGCACATAACGGTGGTATCTTCTGACCTCCGAACACTTGGCAGCGCTGCTGGAGGTAACAGCGAACTATAAGTATCTTCTTATATATAAATTTTGGAGGTCGGTTCGTATCTTCTGTATACTCTATATATGACAAAATAAAACAAGGGAAATAATTTCCCCTTTCTTGAGATTCGGATTCTAGAGGTTCCCCTCATCACAAATATAACAAATTTTTAGCAATATATCCACGGGAATACCCGGAAGTCAGGCCGTCTCCTCTGTATGACGGAGGTGACAGCTTAACAGGCATCAATATATATATATATATATATATATATATATATATATATATATATATATATATATATATATATATATATATATATATATATTTACATCATTCTAACAAATGGACGTCCGTACATTACGCATTTACCATCAGTTGGACGTCCGTTGTAATTGGACGTCCGTATATCGGACGTCCGATTGTATCACCTGTTCTTTGAATTTTTTTGGGATTACTAAAGCATCCTCTATCGTTTGGTGAAAATTTGTTTTAGACGTCAAATTACTGATTTTTGCCGGAGATTGTGTATATCGTAGTTCGAGCGAATTCCGCTAGATGCGCTAAATTCGACAAATATATACAGCTAAGTATATTATAAACGGAAGGGTCTACGTGTATAAGACGTCCGTGTCCATCACGAGACCTAGATTCTTGCTGGCAACATCGCTTTTGTATATTTCAGGATAACTTTGGCATTATTCGTGCATTTGACGTCGCTTTTCTCGGTAACAGAATACTGGTGACCTAACTGTTAACACATGTTTTGAAATATTTACTTTGCCGTTAAACGTACTACGAAGAGGTAAAAAGTAAGATTGCAATAGAAACGTAAATTTTATCTAAATACAGAAAATATCTGAACTACAAATTTAGATTTAATTTTTGTTTTTGGGTTTTCGAAGAATTATCTTACATCCTGAAGTCAATAGCTTTTCGATTTTCAAGCCATACAGCTTATTTGTTTCTTGCATTGCTATTAATTACTTTTTAGTCTGAAGTTTAATTAACACTATGTTGATAAACAAAAGCAAAGATTATTATTCGCATGTGTATTTTGAATAACTACACAGTTATACACAGAAAAATATTAATAAAAACAATGTTTTTCGAGAATTTCAATCAGGGTTTTGTAAACATTATCGTTGTGAAACTACTTTATCAAAAATAACAAATGATGTTTTTTAATGGTTTAAATAAAAATAAATCTGTGTTTCTTATTCTTTTAGCATTTACAGAAGCGTTTAACACTACTAACCAAAATATAGTGCTATCGATATTGCTACTTCATTTGTTTTGGTGCATTATCTATCTCTTTAATCGGTAACAGAATGTATTAAAGATAAGATATCTTAAAAAAGGTTCCAAGTTATTACTACAAATGTTTCACTCGTTCAATAAATCGTGGAGTTCAAATCAATTACAAGTAAATTGTGGTGTGCCGCAGGGCTCATTTCTCGAACCCATTTTATTCAGCATTAACACAATAATTTTCTTTAGATAGGATTTTGTAATTGTCGTTTATATGCATATGATACACAACTTTACTATTACTTTCGTAAAGAGGATAATATAAAAATTTAACAGTATAAATAAATAATCTCATAGCCACTAGGCTGCTGACCTTTTTTAATTGTCAATGATCCAACTTTGGACTTATGTAAGAAGCTTATGCTTCTCCGAATTCTCGCCAATGGTTTATGTTTTGCCCTGTTTTGAATTAGTGGTCGTCCACTCGTTCTGTGTCTGTGAATAATAGTGTTCCACCTTTCATTTTGTTGTCATGCATTGTGTTGTGTTCTGTTTCATTTTAATGTTGTGATGTTTTCTTCAGCTTCCTGAACTCTTGTACTGTTTCTGATCCATGTGTTTATTTTCCTTTCAGTTAACTTTATTCCTAAAACTGATCTTTTCACGAATCTTTGCGTTGTAATGATTTTATCCATGTTAACATTAATGACTGTGACAATAAACTACATACACAAATAAATAGAGGAGTTGAACATTCAACCTTTAAATATTGTGACATTTTGGGATTTCTAAAAATCAATTTTAGTTTGCTAAACATTACCCATTCCAATCGTGTTCTTCTAGTTATTTCGGTTGATTGTTTTCTTTATTCAAGGCTTCAGGATTTTCAGGATTTAGATATACGTATTCATTCACCCACTCTAAGATGCAGTCGTTTTTCGTTTTACACTTTTTAATTGGTTACTACTAGTCTTTAGTGCCAATTGTATTTTCATTGCGGGTCTTCCATAGATGTTACGGATTAATTGTCTGTGTTGAGAATCTATTTTACAGTTATTCATGGCTTGTTCCACAACCCAAACTTCAACGCAGTAGAATGCCTTTAAGGAGAGGATTTGACGTGCTATATTACTTCTTGAATCCAGCTCGTTCGACCGGTTGATACGAATCTACTTTAGCTATTAATCTGTTATTTATTCACTTTTATAAAAGAACATGTAGATTTAAGAGCATAGGAGACGATTTGACGTCCTATATTACTTCCTAAATCCAGCTTGATTGAAGGTTGATACGAAACCATTTTAGGTGTTAATCGGTTATTGATGATTTTTATGAAAAACTTGTCGATTTAAGATAGCAAAGAAATACCTCGATAGTTTTTTAATTCGTCGCTATTTCCCTTCTTGTTTAATAAAACATATAAACTTTCATGTCAATCACTCTGCTTTATGGAGACATTTATTAAACATAATTAAACATAATAATAATTAATTATTAAACATAAACAATAAGGATCTTTATATAAAATTTTTGTCTGAGTTTCTAGAATCCCATCTAGGGCGGGTGCTTTGTTGTTTTTTATTTGTGTTATAGATATTTCCTAGATTTCTATGTCGGTATTTCTTTGGAATTTACGTTTCTGTTTCTTGTGAGTTGTTTCCTGTATATTAAGCTCCTGGTGCTTTTTGGATGCATACAATTTTTTTGTAGTTGTGTATAACTATCTCCGATATTTTACTTTTATCTCTTTCTTCTTTTCCGTTTTCATTTTTTATGGAAATTATGCTAGTTCTTCCTGACGTTCATCTAAGGCACTTCATACCTCTATTATTTTCGATTACTTCTTCATCTCCAATCTTTACTTCTTATATTTCCTTATGTCTTCTCTGATATTTTTCTTTATAATTCTATTCTGCTTTCCGCATCAACAGATTCCTTTTACTAGTAAGTTCTCATCTTTTATACGTTAATTTCTTTGTTTCATCGCTTATCCTGTCTTCCCTAAGTTTAGCTTTTCATGATAGATATTTTTATACTTGCATCTAAAAGCTATTTTGTCTGTTGTTAGTTTTGTTGATGTTTTTTCTAGTTTTTTCTTGTTGGGCACTTTCCTCTAGAGCTTTTATAAAATTATTAGCTTTCATTCTTATTTTATATGGATCCACCTATACTGACTTTCTAAACAGTTTAAAAGTTTTGCGATTTCAATGGGATTTATCCGAAACATTAAATTGGAATACACCGCCTGGCGAGGGACACAAGCTCACGTTCTGACTTGTAGGAATATACCCATATTTCATATGTTACGTAGATTCCTTTACGTAAAATTCCTTATTCGCGAGATGCGAACAATATTTTATAAAATGCATATGACGGTCGTTGTTAAAATACAATACAATTGTATGTGATATGTCCTTATCAAAGCACGGCGTTTGAGTTTTGTTGCAGATCTACTTTTTATCATGTCGCCGCAGTAAGAGTAACATAGTATAACATAACAGACTACTGATTAAAACCAAAATAGCTATTTGTGCAACAAGCTAAGAAATTGGGATATTTTCCATTCTGGACGAGATCGAGAGAGTGGCGCAGCCCAGATCAAAAACACTTCGTGAATGGAAAAAACACTTTTTCCTAGAGAGTTAACGCAAAATAAACGTACCTACTTGATGTTTAATACAATTAATGAAACTAATGATTAAATTGGTTTAAAGTTTAAAACCCATGTTTTAACAAAATTAGAAACAAATCTTGTAGGATACACGTTAGGAAATGCGATTTTGTATAACTCCTGTAATTTTGAATATACGACTTTCATAATAACCGTAATTATCGTTCGACCAATAGAAATCAGTTTTCGTGACCTTTGACCTTGTATTACTTTCGAACCCAACATGATATCGATGGCGACTTTTTGCACGTTACTTATAAAACCTATGTAAAGGTGTGCGCGAAAATTTACATTGGTGCAAATCTCTCGGAAGTAAAATGCTAATGTTACTGGGCTAATTAGAAATTCCATTCCTGCGCATTATGTAGATTCTTTTAGTGCATCATCAATTTCTTCTATAACATTTTTCTCTACTTAGAGCCAAAGGGGGTCCACAAACGAGACTGTCTAGACCGCTCGAGGGCGCCAACAAAAATAAAACAAGAATTTGGTGAATAAGTTTGTTTTCACATTGTTCTTGACAATGCACTGTTAGTTAGTATGTGATACAATGCCAAAAGTTTTTGGATTAGGAAAAGGTAAACTCACACTTTCAACAACAACAAGCAGTCGTTTTCAAACTAGGACAATCAAAGAAATTAGGAGGAAATCAGAGAAGAATTCTGGAAAACGTGGAGCTGTAGAGTCTCTGGACGGTGGATACGAGTAATAGCATAATAATATACTAAATGAGATTCGGCTTCGAAAAGTTCAAGTGTAATCTGAAGTACTGCTCCCACAAAAGACGCATGCACATTTCGCTGCTTAACTCTTGTGTAATCAGGTTCAACAGTAAATGGGTACCCAAATGAATTTACTTAGTTGGGATTACTGTGTTCATCCGACGTTGGTGGTCCCAAAAATGACAAACACGCTTTAGAGGACTCTAAAAATTCAAATAAGATCGGCCCGTTGATAAAAGAATTACAGGTGTACACTTTACAGTAGTATTCAAGGAGATAGTGGGCGATTGTAAATAAAATGTATGTCGCATTTTTACTCAAATATTATTATGTATAGTTTTGGTTATCGATAAAATGCTAGGGGCTGGGTTTTTGATTAACAATTCAGAGAATCATTAAAAAACTGTCATGTCAAAAAACTTTTATATAACATGTCACCTAGGTTTATTATTTATTGTATATGAATTTGTTTATAATAAAATATACTTACACTAATTTTTAATTTATCTATTAGAATTTTGAATCAATTTAAGATGCTACAATACGCGTAAGAACAAATGAAAGAAATAGCGAGTCTTACTTTTCATTCTTGTGTTCCCGGGTAAGGCGTTTAAGGAGGATACAGCGAAATGTAAAAATGTAGAGAATGACGTGAAATTTAAACCTCGAGTTCTTTGACACTTATTCTATTCGGTAACTTTTTTTTATAATTTTCTTGTGTACCATTACCGAGAAAAATGGAAAATAAAATCCAGAATTTAACATGGGCTCTTATGGAGACCATCTAACCTTTAGCAGTTTTAACGAAAAATTAGGATGAAGAAATGTAGGGAATCTGATAGAAAACTAAAATAACATACTCTCATATTCGAAGAACAATGCTGCCCAATATTTTTGAAATCTTGTGTCTAGTTAATGCACAATAATAATTTAAAGTAAACAAAACAAGAATTTTTCACGACATATGTGGAAAGACAGCAGAGATGTGACAACACCTCATAGCGCGCGAATTCAAATAACAGAACAGAAAGATGACATATAATGACTGTTATAATAATCTATATTTTATTGTATTAACTAATAATCATATATTTTATTAAGCAAATTATGTTGAACAATTCAGTCTTCTGCGTTAATAATATCAGAATACAAATGTTAATTCGACGGAAATATTGCAAAATGTAAAATTACCTTTTGCAATGTGATGAATACAATTTATCGTCACAATCAGAATATCCACGAAATCAGTAATACAAACACAAATAATTTTATATGTATTAAACCTCAACAACTTTTTATATATTTCTTGTATCTGCTTAGCAGATTGTAATCTTTAGACTAGCAAAACTTGGGGCTTGAAACCAAGCATGACCTTGTGGGTATACACAAGAGTGGTTGTACCAACAATCACTTATGCCTCTATTATCTGGTGGCACAAAACCAGAAACAGAGTGGTAATAAATAAATTAAATAAACTACAAAGACTTGCCTGTGTAGGTATTACTGGGGCAATGTCATCTACGCCCACGGTTTCAATGGAAACAATGCTAAGTCTACCTCCACTTCACCTAGTAGTGGAATCAGAAGCACTAGCAGCTGCATATAGACTGAAAATTAGCGATCATGGGATAGGGAGACGAAGCTTCGGACCCAATTCTGAGATCTTTAATATACTGGAAAAAACCAGTATCCTCAATATGCAATCTGATAAAATCAACACCGTTTGGGACTTCAGAAAACCTTTTAGGGTTGAAATACCTGAGAGGGGTGATGAAGAACGAAAACGAGAGTTGATTCAAAGACAAGGATCTGTATGGTATACAGATGGTTCCAAAACAGAAAACAGCTCTGGAGCAGGAGTGTTTGAGCAAAGTACAGGGAATGAAATATGTGTTAACCTGGGGAAGCTCACCTCCGTGTTCCAAGCTGAATTAACAGCCATAATATTATGTGCACAAAGCATGATAGAGAGGGGCTTTGAAAATAAGCAAATCTCCATCTTAACGGATAGCCAAGAGGCACTAAAAGCCTTAGGAAGTACTGAAATTCACTCAAGGGTCGTGCTTAATTGCACAGAAGCACTGGTGACACTGGCCACACGCAACAATGTTTGTGTAGAGTGGGTTCCAGGACATCAGGGTTATGAAGGAAATGAAAAAGCTGATCAACTTGCAAAACAAGCTTCCGAACAGAGATTAATAGGTCCTGAACCTATATGCGGGATCCCTTATTTAACCGCAAGAGGGATTATCAAAGACTTATTGAAAGATAAACATAAAACCTACTGGGAGAAATTACAGGGGCACAGGCAGTCAAAGATACTAATGATGTCCCCTTCCAGTAAGAGAACAAAGGAACTGCTGAGACTGAGCAGGAAACAACTAAGGCTTTTAACAGGACTATTAACAGGACACTGTGCCTTAATAAACATCTCAACATAATGAATATTGTCGATGATGCAACCTGTAGGCTATGTGAAGAGGAAGAAGAGACAGCCCTACCCGTCCTATGTGAATGTTCAGCCCTCGGGGCTAAAAGATTTAAACATTTCGGGGCTCAGTATGTTGAACCGAGCGAAATTGCATCAGCACCAATCAACTGTATCCTCAACTACTTTGGCGATACAGGTCTGATTGAGTAAATCACTTCTTGGGGCACAATAAGCCTAGAGCTTCAGTGCAGTGGGTGAAGAGTGAAGACCACGCCCAGAATGAATGAATGAATGAATCTTTAGACTATACAAAAGTTAAAAAATAGAATATTCCCATCTGTAATTGCATACAAAATTACAAAACATTCCATTCCATTCCAAAACATGTTTCCACTTATATTTTGGGATTGACATTTGGAGGTTAGGATGTCAACTCAATCGAAAGCTGAAACCTAACACTGCTACCAACAAAATCGATTGATTTCTTTGAGGTGTTGCCACGATTCTTAACCTATTTACATTTATATTTACACCTTCAACAATTAAACAAATGCACTCCAATCGACTTAAATTATTTTAATATATACAAATAATTAATAAATGCATTCTAGGCATTCATAATAAAATGATTTTGTTCAGTTTTAAGAATGTTAATTTATTTTTTTATCGATTGGTATTTCTTGTTAGAGTCTATGTAAAGGAATAGGAGATATCCCCTTGCCCTTCACCCCGCAAAGATCCGCTGTAACCTCCTTAAAAAAATGTTTTATTTCAGTATGGTATATCTATAGTGAGCCCCGAAAAAAATAGTATTATTAATGTACTGATTTTGTTATTAGCTCTGATTATTAGATGATATTATTATTATGTGATAATATTATAAAATGTGATTTATTTTAAAATTCTAAAAGTTCGCTTGAAGAAATGTGTGAAAGGTAATAAATACATGTCAGAAAGGTTGTAAAACGATTTCGAGGGTTTATATTTGTTCTGACCTCTAAAGAGTAGTTGTTGCTTTCAATTTTACCCGCCTTTTCTCGTTAAGTATTATAAAGAACTATTTGAACCATGAAAATATTAATGGTATTTGATTTTTGACTTTTTATTATATTAGGGACTGTTGTTTTATATTATAAGCATAAAATAATACTTAATTATGTTGCTATTATGTTTACTAAAAGTATAGTAAATTTCTGTTTCTTACTAAGATGTAATAAATAATTATTTTAGTTTTGTATGAAATTTTATGTCATTTACACGTTAAACAATTCATATACCTACCTTCCAATCTAAAATAAGTTTTATTGCAAGCAAACATTTTAAAATTATATGAATTGTGTTTGAATTAATTTGTACTTACTTGGTTATTTAATATTAAATAATAGAGAAAAAAGGACTAGTTTAAATAGTCTTACCATAGTTTAATTTATAATATACCGTTTATTACTTATGTACATTACTCATCTTTAGTTTTAAATTTAAATTACATTTTTTCCTTGTTTTGATTAAAGGAGAAATAAGTTAAACAAATTCTTGAATTGCAATCAAATTTTCTTCAGTGATTTAATTTACTTACTCAAATAAAATAAAATATACAATTCTTTTAAATAGGTCCATGAACCAATTTATTACGGATGTAAACTTGGTATCAATTGAAGCAATTGAGATCTATGGTCCATTAGCAATTAATAATATATTTCCAAATATTGAGAAATTTAATTTATATCATATGAATATTCGTAGCATAAATAAAAATTTCGACGAATTAAAAATATATTTAAGTCAATTACAAACAGAATTAGATTGTTTAATTTTAACGGAAACGTGGAAAATACATCTTACGGAATTACTAGATTAATTAATTATTCCAGGATTGATTAATTTGGGTTAATAATTACGTAAAACAATTTCAAATCATTCAAAAAAATTTGTGCGTATTATTTTAAATAAAGAACCCACTTGCTCATGAGAATGTTTTTACCAAGAAGCTAAAATACTACATTCTCGTCAGATATTTTTTTAATAGTAGTCTTATATACATATCAAAATAAACAAAACTTGATCATAATTGATCATAACTATGAAACTAGAACAAAACTATTTACTTTTAAGACTCCATTATCAACTAAATCCGGAGGACAAAGAACTTATACTTATCTCACTCCTAGACTTTTATAATTACCTACCGCAAGAGATTATATAGATACATAATATTAGGAATAACGAAAAAAAATTTGTTTGAAATTGGCGTAAGAGAAATAAAAAAATTATTTTGTTGAATGAGTCATTTTGGCTGCAACATATTCTATTTAATTTAATTGGATATCAATACTTCAGATTGATACATGTATCTACTTATATTTAATAAGTACTTCTTATACATGTAGTTAATAATACAGGCGTGCAATATTATAATTTAAAAAAAATACATTTGTGTTCTTGTATTCTTGTGTATTGTTTTTAAAATGCTAAAGTAAAGATGTTTTTAAGTTCTCTAAGTGATTTAAATTTCAGGTAAATTAATATTTCTTTCTTAATAATGTATCAATCAAAAAGTTTACACTTTTATTTTACAATGATTTTTTACAAACTAAATAAATGAATTATTAAGAATCAAGACTTTTTCAGGATTAACTTGAAATATAATAAGATAAGAAAGGAATTCTAACGTTTCTTCCCTACTTCCATAACAATATTACGAACACCAGATTTTTTAAAGCGTCATAAATATGTCTAACGATTCGTTTCGCCTTAAATTCTATATCAGCGAAAAAGAATAAGACAACATACAGTACAACAGAGTAAGAAAGAGCCAGATGTTTCTTTCACAGCGACAACGTTGCAGGACGTCAAAATACCGAATTCCACATTAGTGTATATCTCTGGGACGTCCTTTAATCGGAAATACTTATATGGATATACAGTGGACGTTGTAAGACTGTATTATGTGCGGACGTCGAATGGCGGTGTATATTAACTTCTTTATTTTTGATTTTATTCAAAATCTAACTCTCACACGTAACACTACTGTGTGAGATAGTGTATATACACGAACTAAATCTTCTCTAGCGTTATTAGTTGTGGTGGACGTCCAATTACTTAGATATGAAAGGACGTCCATTTGTTAGACTGATGTAAATATATATATATATATATATATATATATATATATATATATATATATATATATATATATATATATATATATATATATATATATATATATATATATATATATATATATATATATATATATATATATATATATATATATATATATATATATATATATATATATATATATATATATATATATATATATATATATATATATATATATATATATATATATATATATATATATATATATATATATATATATATATATATATATATATATATATATATATATATATATATATATATATATATATATATATATATATATATATATATATATATATATATATATATATATATATATATATATATATATCTATAGGGCACCACTATGCGTCCCCCCATGTAAAATCTTAGGTTCAAGCAGCGTCCGAAGTCACTCGGCGTCCGGATATACGGACGCTGGGTGACTTGTGCCTCAAAATTGCACCATATGAAGCTTAAAGTGTCTAGATGGCGAAAATGTAAAAATTAGCTGTGCGCAGTTTGACACCCATTCCTGATTCGTGTATAAAATCGTAGTTCGAGCGTTTGCCACACGCAGCGCTAATAGCGCGGGATTTGTATACATTTGTATACAAATTTATGGCATAGGTTTACCCTGCGTCCGCATATTTAACAAGAATTGTGTTGGTAACACTGATTCCTTTGTGGCTAGACAGTGACGTCATTTCAACGGGACTTCACTTTATGCATTGTATTTCTTAGTAAAGATTGCGTCATTTAAGGTGACAAAAATTCGTACATATTATATTTTGTTAAAGCTATTTAAGAAACACTTTTAATACGTTTCATTTATGCGTCATGTAAATTTCGTTTAAACCGGTTTTAATTGCTCCTACAAATGGGCGATAATTTTAATAAAATCGTAAGATTTAATTCAAAGCTCTATTGATTTAAGTGAAACAAACGTAACCATTATTATATTATCATTCAGTATTTAATCAATCACTGATGCTGTTAGCTAGTAATAAATCTGGCTGTTTAATCTTATCCCATATTATATTTTAAAATTTTTAAAACACATATGTTTGTGAGGCAGACAGTGACATCATTTCAAACGGGACTTCTTATGCATTAAAATATTGAAATTAAATAACTTTTACAACTTCTAATTTGTTAGATGACATACAAACTTGAGATTTGGCACAATTATAGGAATTGGGATTCTTGTAAGTAGGAAAATAAAAAAATATATTTATGTCAACCCTCGCACCCCCTGTTAGGAGTTGTAAAACTTCTAGATGACTTAGAAACTTGAAATTTGGTGTAATTATAGGATTTAAGATTATTATAAAGAAAAATATAAAAAAAATGTTATCATGTCAACCCCTGCACCCCGTTCTGGGGTTGCAAAACTTCTAGATGACATACAAACTTGAAATTTGGTATAGCGATGGAATTTAGGACTCTTCTAAAGAAAAATTTTAAAAAAATTATTAAATCAACCCCCATCTTCCATTTGGGGGTTGTAAAAGTTCTAGATGACATACAAACTTGAAATTTAGTATAGCGATGGAATTTAGGACTCTCCTAAAGAAAAATTTAAAAAAATTATTAAATCAACCCCCATATTCCATTTGGGGGTTGCAAAACTTCTAGATGACATACAAACTTGAAATTTGGTATAGTGATAGGGTTTAAGACTCTCGTAAAGAAAAATTTTAAAAAAATTATTAAATCAACCCCCATATTCCATTTGGGGGTTGTAAAAGTTCTAGATGACATACAAACTTGAAATTTAGTATAGCGATGGAATTTAGGACTCTCCTAAAGAAAAATTTAAAAAAATTATTAAATCAACCCCCATATTCCATTTGGGGGTTGCAAAGCTTCTAGATCACATACAAACTTGAAATTTGGTATAGCGATGGAATTTAGGACTCTCCTAAAGAAAAATTTAAAAAAATTATTAAATCAACCCCCATATTCCATTTGGGGGTTGTAAAACTTCTAGATGACATACAAACTTGAAATTTGGTATAGCGATGGAATTTAGGACTCTCCTAAATAAAAATTAAAAAAAAATTATTAAATCAACCCCCATATTCCATTTGGGGGTTGTAAAACTTCTAGATCACATACAAACTTGAAATTTGGTATATAGATGGAATTTAGGACTCTCCTAAAGAAAAATTTAAAAAAATTATTAAATCAACCCCCATATTCCATTTGGGGGTTGTAAAACTTCTAGATGACATACAAACTTGAAATTTGGTATAGCGATGGAATTTAGGACTCTCCTAAATAAAAATTTTAAAAAAATTATTAAATCAACCCCCATATTCCATTTGGGGGTTGTAAAAGTTCTAGATGACATAGAAACTTGAAATTTAGTATAGCGATGGAATTTAGGACTCTCCTAAAGAAAAATTTAAAAAAATTATTAAATCAACCCCCATATTCCATTTGGGGGTTGCAAAACTTCTAGATGACATACAAACTTGAAATTTGGTATAGTGATAGGGTTTAGGACTCTCCTAAAGAAAAATTTAAAAAAATTATTAAATCAACCCCCATATTCCATTTGGGGGTTGTAAAACTTCTAGATGACATACAAACTTGAAATTTGGTATAGCGATGGAATTTAGGACTCTCCTAAATAAAAATTAAAAAAAAATTATTAAATCAACCCCCATATTCCATTTGGGGGTTGTAAAACTTCTAGATCACATACAAACTTGAAATTTGGTATAGCGATGGAATTTAGGACTCTCCTAAAGAAAAATTTAAAAAAATTATTAAATCAACCCCCATATTCCATTTGGGGGTTGTAAAACTTCTAGATGACATACAAACTTGAAATTTGGTATAGCGATGGAATTTAGGACTCTCCTAAATAAAAATTTTAAAAAAATTATTAAATCAACCCCCATATTCCATTTGGGGGTTGTAAAAGTTCTAGATGACATAGAAACTTGAAATTTAGTATAGCGATGGAATTTAGGACTCTCCTAAAGAAAAATTTAAAAAAAATATTAAATCAACCCCCATATTCCATTTGGGGGTTGCAAAACTTCTAGATGACATACAAACTTGAAATTTGGTATAGTGATAGGGTTTAAGACTCTCGTAAAGAAAAACAAAAAAATTTATTAAGTCAACCCCCGCACTTTATTTGGGGGTTGTAATACTTCTAGATCACACACAAACTTGAAGTTTGGTATATTTATAGGGTTTAGGATTCTAGTAAATAAAAATTAAAAAAAATGTTATTATGTCAACCCCGCATCCCCTTTTAGGGTTGTAAAACTTCTAGATGACATACAAATTTGAAATTTGGTATAGCGATGGAATTTAGGACTCTCCTAAAGAAAAATTTAAAAAAATTATTAAATCAACCCCCATATTCCATTTGGGGGTTGTAAAACTTCTAGATCACATACAAACTTGAAATTTGGTATAGCGATGGAATTTAGGACTCTCCTAAAGAAAAATTTAAAAAAAATTATTAAATCAACCCCCATATTCCATTTGGGGGTTGTAAAACTTCTAGATGACATACAAACTTGAAATTTGGTATAGCGATGGAATTTAGGACTCTCCTAAATAAAAATTTTAAAAAAATTATTAAATCAACCCCCATATTCCATTTGGGGGTTGTAAAACTTCTAGATCACATACAAACTTGAAATTTGGTATAGCGATGGAATTTAGGATTCTCCTAAAGAAAAATTTAAAAAAATTATTAAATCAATCCCCATATTCCATTTGGGGGTTGTAAAACTTCTAGATGACATACAAACTTGAAATTTGGTATAGTGATAGGGTTTAAGACTCTCGTAAAGAAAAACATAAAAAATCTTATTAAGTCAACCCCTGCAATTTATTTGGGGGTTGTAATACTTCTAGATCACACACAAACTTGAAATTTGGTATATTTATAGGGTTTAGGATTCTAGTAAATAAAAATTAAAAAAATGTTATTATGTCAACCCCGCATCCCCTTTTAGGGTTGTAAAACTTCTAGATGACATACAAACTTGAAACTTGGTATAGCGATAGAATTTAGGACTCTCCTAAAGAAAAATTTAAAAAAATTATTAAATCAACCCCCGTATTCCATTTGGGGGTTGTAAAACTTCTAGATGACATAAAAACTTAGAATTTGGTTTAGTTATAGGGTTTAGAGTTCTCGTAAAGAAAAATATAAAAAATCGTTATTATGTTAACCTTCCGCTACCCCTTTAGGGGTTGTAAAACGGGACTTCACTTTATGTATTTAAGTAATGAAATTAAATAGTCTTTATAACTTCCGAATTTCTAGAGTACATACAAACTTGAAATTTGGTATATTTACAGAGTTTCGGATTCTCGTCTAGCGAAAAATTAAAAAAACGTTAGAAAAACCCATATTTATATTTTCAAAATTTTGTTCTGTTTTGGGTAGCAGCCACCTCTTAGAATTTCTACACACGGGAAGAATAGTAAACAATCTTTGCGTTTGATTTTCGAACGGGTGCCGTGAAAGAACATAAAAAGTCACCTATTTTATAGATTTTGCGAAGTTGAGGGTCTAAGGGGGTAGCAACCAACCCTTAGAATTTTGAAATACGGGAAAAATAGTAAATAATCTTTGTTGCGGTTCATATTTGAATGGGTGACGTGAAAGAACATAAAAAGTTACATACTTTACGGATTTTGCGACATTAAGGGTCTAAGGGGTAGCCAGCCATCCCTTAGAATTTGCAAATGTGGAGAAAATAGTAAAGCAGTTTATTTGCGTTTCATTGTTGAATGGGTTGCGTGAAAGAACATAAAAACGCACATGCTTCACCGATTTTGCGAAATTCAGGATATAAGGGGGTAGCAGCCAACCCTTAGAATTTCTAAATGTGAAAAAATAGCAACGATTTTTGTTGCGCTTCATTTTCATGGTTATCATGAAAAAACATAAGTCGCATATTTTATGGTTAATAATATACAAGATACTTTTTAGATTTTGCAAAATTCAGATTTCAAAGTCGTACTTCAAATGTTTAAATGTGAAAAAAATAGTAAACACTTAGCCACTTAACGGGTTCTGGCCTATTTAACAGTCTACACTCAATCATCCGGACAAGCTTTTGGTTATAGTAATGGAATTAAAAGAACTTCGTAGATTTCGGCTTCTTGTTTACGAAAACAGTATTAGAATACATTCACTTTATTATTTCATTATCATTCACTTTAAACCTGTAGTACCTTATTACTTTTTTATTCAGAATCCCACTTGCTATCGATTTCCATACTTCAAATCTAATCGTTCCATTTAAAAAAATCCTGATGATGATATCCAGCACCAGCACAAGTTCTAAGATGTGTTCTGATTTCGTAAACTGGAGGTCAAAGGATACAAAGTTCTTTTAATTCCACTGCTATAGTCACAAGCTTGTTGGAATGATTCAGTGTAGACTGTTAAACAGGACACCCTGTATAGTCTTCAATATCTTCCTCTGAATCGCAGAAAAATTAATTTAGTGACAAGCGGTTTGGACAAAAAATTGGTTTTTATGTTATTGCACTGTTATTGTTAAAATTAGGAACATTTCTTTGAGAAAAATAATGCCTACATGAAAAGTGTTCATTTAACCAAAACGAAATCAAAAAATTAATAAACAAGAAAACATAATTCCCTATTTTTTATATAAATCTTAAATGAATTGCTTTTTGGTCTGAAAATTAGAACCCAAGGTTTCTTTCTATAACCCCTACAAAAATTTCATAGATATATGGCATGTACTTTCTGAGATAAAAACTAATTTGTTTTTAATAAAATTGTCCCTAAAAATGGGTAACTTTATAGTAAAAATGGTAAAAGGTAATAACCTATTGTCTGATAAAAAACAAAAGTAGCTATAGCATTTAGAAATATAATATTTTACTAAAGTTAAGCTTTATTAAAGTCAGAGGACTCGAGAAAAAAATGGATATTAGATAATCAGGAATATAACTCAATATTATAGTTTGAAAGACGTCCTTATAAAAAGTTAATGTTGTTAGCAAGAGAATATTTCCTTGTAAGCATGGATTAAATTTCATTGCAGGTGTGCAAGTCTATAAAGTGACGTAATTTTGTGTATGCTATAACGCACACGTAAAAAACAAAAGCTAATTATTGTGTAAAATGACACTTAATTCGAATTCTAGTTAGCGAATAGATTCTGATATTGGGCTATTGCCAGAAATTCCATTTTTTTCAAATTATGCACGATGGTACATTTTATATACTAGAATGATTGCTTGAAGCTGGAAAAAGAACTTAAAATTGTCTGCTAATAGACCCAACCTGTGTATTCTTGTATATAACTTTTTTCGGTCAGTTGTGTTTACAAATTTTTAATCGTGTTCCTTTTAACACTCGTTTTTCGGGGATTTTCCAAGGAGTAGAGGTTCTCTTTTGCAATTATGAATTTGATAACGGTTACAGCTGTACATATAAGTAAATGTAAAAAACAATTCATTTATGCAGCATTCATTCGGAGCATTTAAGAATTAAAGTAAACATTTTAGGTTCTCAGAATTGTATGATGAACAATTTGACGTCGCGTCATCAAACATCGTATCAAATATCATGTTACTGAAGATTTTAGTTGCCCATTGCAAAATCTTAATTATTTATGCTGCCAGATTTTAAATTTTTCTTTATATTCTTGAATCTGAAATTTTTTGAAATTATTTTAAATGTTTACACTTGAAACCACCTAAACAAATTTTGGTTAAAAAGTCTTGAATAATTATTGTTTTAAATGCGTTAATAGGATTGAATTAAGATTATTATTTTTTGTTTAAAAGACTGACATGGAATTATAAATTATAGGACCTTCGTCCAGCTTCAAGCAATCATTGTAGTATAAAATGTACCATCGTGCATAATTTTTTCTATCAAAGAAGAAGGAAAGTGGCAAACACTCTCTTATACTGCATGCACGCAGGCCCCAGTTTTTTTCTGCCTGTCATTTTCTACGAGTTTCTCAAAATATTTTTTATGTCACTATGTGTAGTTTATAGCAATTTAAATTTGTCCAACAAGCGTTGATCTTCGTACACTGGTATAACACCGTAAGCGTTTCAAAATGGAAAACAGCATTCCAATTATACTGTCTCAACAAGGATTTTCGAAGCTCCACTGTCTTTGAGGTATAGCCCAATGCATGAGAGTACTACTTTTAGGAGATGAATCCCTCCAAGACCAAGCAATAGGTTGGGATTTTTGTTAGACACACTGAATTTATTTGAGCATGTGATGTACTTCTTCATTGCATCACAATGAACCCTTTAGTTCAGTTACATTTGATTTTCTAAGAAATAGAGAAACCATACAAGATCCTTGGGAAGGTTTTTACTTCATTTTCTTCGTTAACGTCACTATTTCCTTTTGTTTTGATAGTACAGTAGCTTTTGAGCAGTACAGTAGTTTTTTCTTTTCCTTTGTGTCATAATTTTTTGCAGTTTTCAATTTTCCAACACCATAGTGTGTTATTGTCGAATAATTTATATGAAGAAAAGAAGTTGTCAAGGAAAATATTATGATTAGGGTTATTCTCTACAATAGATAGTAGATAAAAAACAAAGTCACCTCCCAACCCAAGTCTGGATTTTTTATTATTTGGAGGATAACTTGTATCAGTACCCTTCATCTGAACAGATATACCATAATTTGAAACCGAATCTTACCGGTTTCACTTTTAGAAGCATTTTGTTGCGAGTGCCGTTCAAAATATGGAACTATCTGTTCATCTAGTAATATAAGTTGCACGAGAATACTCCATACTGCATGAGTTTTTCATTCATGATGTAAAAATTACCTACTAAGATTTACCAAAAAGAATGAAGTGAATATAATCATGGGTGACTTCAACGGAAAGATAGGTAAAGGAAGAGTGCAATATATTGTTGAAGACCATGGTATTTGCAAACGAAACGATAGGGGGGATATCTGGTACAGTTCTGTAATGAAGAAAACTTAATGGTAGCAAACACCTGGTTCCAACTTCCAGAAAGGCGATTGTACACTTAGAAGTGTACTTAGGACCAGGAGACAATGAAGGAAATATCATAAAAAATCAAATAGATTATATACTGATTGATAACCGATATAGAAACGGAATTAAAGTTGTAAGAACTTATCCTGGATCAGACATATGATCTGATCAGAACCCCGTAGCTGAAAAACGTGAGATTAAATTGAAGAAAATCCGGAAGAGAAATAAAACAAGACCTAACTTTGAGAAACTGGGGGAACCACAAATAAAAGAGGAAATAACACGAGTTTTGAATAGTAAGTTTAGGGAAACGGTATAATTGGAAACAGAAACAATGGAAAACTTTTGGCAGTCTGTTAAAAATGTAAACATGAAGTACAAGAAAATGAATTGGAAAACCAAGAGCAGAGAGCAAAACAGAGATGGATGACGGAAGAAATCCTTTTATTGATGAACGAAAGAAGGAAGTACAAACATAAAGACTATAATAAATATAAAGAAATCCATAAAAAGATTACAAGGCTTATAAGAGAGGCAAAGGAGACCTGGATGGAGAAACGTTGTCAAGTACTCGAAGAGCTGCCAAGAAAGCATGATTTCTTTAACACACAAAAAAGAAGATAAAAGAAATAACTGGAAATAAAACCCATCAACACGATATCTTAGTCACAGATAGTAACAAAAAAACAATAGACCCAAACGAGATAGAAGAGATTTTGACAAGCTATATACAAGAGCTTTTTGATGATATCAGAATGTAACCAGAACCAAGAGAAATAGATCAAGAAGATTAGCCATTGAGAATTATTATAGCAGAAGTGAAACACGCAATAAAACTATCAAACCACGTAGAGTCTCAGGTGAAGATAACATCTATACTGAGATGCGTAAAGTATTAGACGATGAAAGCCTCAACATCTTAACATCTTTCTTAAATAGAATATACTATACAGGAATCGTACCACACGACTGGACCCAACTTACTTTTATTCCGATACCTAAAAAGAGCGGAGTAAAACAGTGCTCACAGTACCGATTGATTAGCCTGATGAGCCATGTACAGTAGATAATGCTAAGAACATGCATCAACGAGTACACACAAAATGCGGACAATATGTAGGAGAAGAACAATTTGGTTTTCGCTTAGGCATTGGAACTAGAGAAGCAGTTCAAGGTCCTAGGACTAGCAGAAATACATAAAACAAAATTAAATAGCTTATCGGTATCTCCAGTGTAAGTGACTCCTGCGTACAATGTTGCTTCCTCACGGCTTGCTCCAAAATTATAAGTCTGGATTTCTTCAGCTAGTTTGCAAGCATAATTTTCAGAGAAGTCTATATGTAGTAACCCTTCATTCTTACTAAGACTGTTTTTCAGTGTGTTCTAAGCAGCATTTTCATTTTTAATGTTACATTTATATTTATTTTTAAAGTTTTCATTTCTTCTTGAACCTCTCCCTGCAACTCTCGGACAGGTTTAGTAACATTGATTTTAGCTGCAATCTTAACATTAAATTGAACCTTTTCTTCATTTTATTTTGACATTTCAGAGGCCTGCCATACATATGCAATGCGGAAGCCTTACTACATGTTACAGGAGTTCATATGAATTTTCATTATCTACAAGTTTTAGTGGCTTTAGTTTTTGTGGTTTGAAGCTTATGTTTGCACGTTGTTTGTACAAGCAGGTAGCTCTGTTTATTTCATTAGGTTTGCATACATAATATAGACGGTAATAACATAGGGATGGCATCGAGAGAATGTACTGTAGGATATTTTTGTTTTGTGTGCAAGGCCAATTGTTTTATTTGCTAAACTATAAAGACGGTAGTGTCCTATATCAATGTACATCAACAAAGCATTTAAAAATATTTTCCGTTGGTTTTTTTGACCTCCACTAACTCTCCAAGGTTTCACCAGCGAGTCATGCAAAACTAGAGTACGGATTGCTTATTCCTCATTGCTTTTTCCTTTTCCAGGTCCAAGTCCAACAAAACGTTTCCCTGCAGTTTTTTTTTATTCAGAGATGGGCATTAGTTTTTCTTCAGGTGTTTTCATAACTGTATTGTTTTCAGTTTTTTTCTACTTAAATGCTTTCTTCTTCTTTTCACATTCTCAAGTTTGCTCAAAACAAATAGCCAGAAACCCAAGTGCAGAGAGGTTTCTTTTTGTATCTGAACTTGCCGGACGAAGAGAACACAAAAAAATTGAACAGCTAAAAAATCATTTGGCAGGTCAATCACCGCTGGATATTTTTCTAAAACTTTTTGATGATGAAGTTCAAGATATAGTATTGCGATTTTTTGTAAAGTAGGCTCATGATAAATGAACTCGCTAAATGCAAAACTTTGTAATTATTTACAAAAATAATTATAACAATTTAGATATCGATATTATTGGTTGTCTTGTTTTATGGACTTGCAGTGCTGATAAATGTATGAGATGCAAACTTTGGTGTTTTATAAATGTAAAACTTCACGCTTATAAAATATAATCATGTAAAAGTCATCATCAGATGCAAAACTCACGGGAAATGTGAGATTGTTAGGTGCAAGACTCAAGTTCACTAACAATGTAAACGCAGAGTTTTGTATTTAGTGGGCTCAAATAATACACACGATTTTATATTTACAAGGGAAAAACTTTTCAGTTTTATTGGCATCCTGTTTTTATTAGGCTATCATACGTTGCCCCAAGCTAATTTGTGTTGGTATGTTGAAGAAGGCAAAGGAGTCGATATTGCATAGAACTGCATGACGAGAAACAAATTCAGAAATATTCAGTAAGCTCGATAAAACTGTTACATTTTCTAACTTTGCGGCCTTTTTTACATCTTCTTTTTCTTAAGGTGCTATCTTCTTATAGAAGGTTAACAACAACTTCGGCAAATCGTTCACTATCTTTTGCTATTCTTAGTAATAACTGTGAGTTTAGGCCAGTGCAGTCTCTCACATTTCTCAACCATGAGCCTTGTCTCCTGCCAGTTCTCTTCTACCCTCAATCTTGCCCTCCATTATCAGTCTTAGGTATGGCTCAGCAGAAGTTCAAGAGTTGCAGGGAGAGGTTCAAGAAGAAATGAAAACTTTAAAAATAAATATAAATTTAACATTAGAAATAAAAATGCTGCTTACAACACACTGAAAAAGAGTCTTAGTAAGAGTGAAGGGTTACTCCATATAGTCTTCTCTGAAAATTATCCTTGCAAACTAGCTGAAGAAATCCAGACTCATCATTTTGGAGCAAGCCGTGAAGAAGCAGTCATTTACGTTGGACATACCGATAAGCTATTTAATTTTGTTCTATGTATTTCTGCAAGTCCAGATCATGTCCTGCAGCTATTTGGGCACACTTAATCCTGTCTTTACCTTTCTGTCGCAACAATTGCCAAGAATCCAAACAGTTTATTTGTTTTCAGATAGACTCTCCATTCTTTAATAAGGTAGTTAGTTATCTTTAAACTTTGATGCATTGAGTATTCCTTAACTATCTTTGTAACATAAACGGTTTTTGTATTTAGTCAAAGTAAAACTTCTAACCGAGAAACAAGAACAACGACGAGTGACATGGACTAAATATGTAGTTGTCCTAGACAATGTTCCAGAGAATGACTGGTATAAGGTCATATTCAGCGACTAGTCAAAGTCTGGTGTTTTCGTTGGTTACTCTCGCAAAAGACTGATCGGAGCTAAACATGAAGCATTCCATAAGTACTGCTTAAAACGTACGGTTAGGTTTCCTCAAGGTGCAATAGTTTAGAGCTATATGTCAGCTGGAGGGTTAGAATGATTTCAGTCCATAGACGGCACAGTTAATGTTGAAAAGTATCAGCAAATTCTTAACGCAAACTTGTTACCAATCGTTAAAAATCGATCTTGACCGCGATTTAATCTTTCAACAAGATGGTGCTTCTTACCACACATCAAAAACGACCAAAAAATGGTTTGAAAATCATAATTTCAAAGTTGTTGAATGATCCTCAAGCAGTTCGGATCTTTAGTGTTATTGAATTTGAAATTATCAGCAAGTGGGGCATTATCCAATTTAGATAATTGTAATCCCCAAGTTAGAAGTATGTCAGCCAAAATTTAAGAGGCGAATAAAGCAAAGCGAGATGTTAAATCTTATTGAATTGTATTTATAAACTGCTATCTGAATATTTAGTTGTCAGCGAGTTTTATTGAATTTTTGAAAATTGTTTTCTGCAGATCTTTTTTTACAGAAGTTAATGGTTATTGTTTGAAAATGGTGTAATTTGGAACACTAGTAGGAAAAATAAACACAGAATTCATGAAACTGTCCAAATACATATTTAGTTGTTAGGGCTCGTACATGTTTTGTAAATTTCACAGAGGAACATCGATAACTTAATACCAGAATGTATATTTAAAAGGTAAATAAAATAAATAAAGGTTGCTCATGAAACTAAAATTTGCAAGTAATAAAAATTTCTTTCTCAAAATATTATTCCAAACACAAATGAAAATGATCCGAAATAAACAATTATATATAACAAGGTTACAAGAAATGTGTTTAATACCAAAAATAGGTGAATAGATTAGCATGATCTTACATTTTAGATATGATATTATTTACTACGTATTATGAATGCACAGCTGTTTTCTTCTGAAACTAATAATGGTTTCAATTTATAAAAAATCAGTAATTGATTAAAATAAAGTAAGCACTAATAACGAAAACAAAAACGTCATTTTAAGAGATTGCTAGTCAATAATATTTTTGTTGCATCTTTATTTAAATATTTTTAAATTACATAAAAATACATCTGCACTGACCGCTGGACCTTGAAATTCCCTTCTAAACTACCTTTATCACTACCCAAACTTTTTTTGTCAAATTTCTCTTTAGGCAATATTTGGTAATATTGTTGCATGCGCTCATTTTTAAGGTTTAATTTAAAAAAATAATCAGCTTTCTAGCTCAAATATGTTTGGAGATATAACGATTTAAACCACTGGAAGAACTTAAAAAACTGAAAGCTCTAATTAACACATTAAATCGCTCGGCTCTATAAAATATAGAACGAGAAAATGTACTACAGAATGTCAATAAGAAATAAAACAACGAATCTGATATTTTTAATTAGGTATTGAAATTAAAATGCGTTCCCAATAAAAATTAACAAGTCAATCAAAAATCAATATATTTCATTATTTCATAAAATCAATTATTAGTCGTTATAAATAACCAATAAGTTTTACCTTGTGCGATCGAATAGTAACTGTTTTGTAAAACAGTGACAGAAAGAAGATAATTTAAGAAGAACTACAAATTCCTTTTTATAGTTTGCTTTAATAGACATGTAAAACGTAGTTTCTAGTACATAAACAAACATAAATACAAAACAATACATCTGCACTGACCGCTGGACCTTGAAATTCCCATCTAAACTATCTTTATCACTACCCAAACTTTTTTTGCCAAATTTCTCTTTAGGCAATATTTGATAATATTGTTGCATGCGCTCATTTTTAAGGTTTAATTTAAAAAAATAATCAGCTTTCTAGCTCAAATATGTTTGGAGATATAACGATTTAAACCACTGGAAGAACTTAAAAAACTGAAAGCTCTAATTAACACATTAAATCGCTCGGCTCTATAAAATATAGAACGAGAAAATGTACTACAGAATGTCAATAAGAAATAAAACAACGAATCTGATATTTTTAATTAGGTATTGAAATTAAAATGCGTTCCCAATAAAAATTAACAAGTCAATCAAAAATCAATATATTTCATTATTTCATAAAATCAATTATTAGTCGTTATAAATAACCAATAAGTTTTACCTTGTGCGATCGAATAGTAACTGTTTTGTAAAACAGTGACAGAAAGAAGATAATTTAAGAAGAACTACAAATTCCTTTTTATAGTTTGCTTTAATAGACATGTAAAACGTAGTTTCTAGTACATAAACAAACATAAATACAAAACAATACATCTTCACTGACCGCTGGACCTTGAAATTCCCATCTAAACTATCTTTATCACTACCCAAACTTTTTTTGCCAAATTTCTCTTTAGGCAATATTTGATAATATTGTTGCATGCGCTCATTTTTAAGGTTTAATTTAAAAAAAGAATCAGCTTTCTAGCTCAAATATGTTTGGAGCTCTAATTAACACATTAAATCGCTTGGCTCTTTAAAATATAGAACTAGGTATTAGTAGCAATAAGTATCATCACAATTTTTTATATGCATTTAACCTATAATAATAAATTAACCTACACAATTTAAATAGTTTTCATCTAGAAAATACATATTAAAATCAACTAAATTCAACTGAATTAAATAAAATTCAGACACAATTGAATGGAAGTGAAAGATTTATTAAGTAGCTTTAATAAAATTATTTTTGTCACTTTAAATGACGCAATCCTTACTGAGAAACACACATAGTATTTTGGCAACGCAGAGAGTTTCGAATATACTCCCAGATGTTAAGTTTTATGCAAATAAATCAAATTTTAATTATTATGGCCGCCATATTTCATCCGCGCTTTAAAATTTGCAAACGTTGACATCAAATTTGAAATCAGCGACCTGAAAAACCCCTTTGTAGAAAATTTCATACAAATCCAATAATATTTCGAGTTTTATGATGTTTTTATGCATATAATATTTTAAATCTGAAAGCCTTTTAAATAAAATTCATACACATACAGAAACGAAACTAAAAGTATTTATTACATAGCGTTAATAAAATAGAATTATTTTTGCCAGTTGAGATGACGCAATCTTTACTCAGAAATGCAGAGAGTAACTCGACACCGCAGACAGGCAAAGGAATTCAAGCAGGCTGGCCAATACTGAAAAAATAAATGGACGATGTATAAACCTATAGGTTGCATAAAATAAACAGACGCTGAATAAACCTATAGCTTGCAAAAGACGCTGACTGATACCATCATTTATATACACTTATATACGCCGGACGCTGGGCGCTACGCTTTTGGTCAGGACGCATGGTAGGCCTCTATAGATAGATATATATATATATATATATATATATATATATATATATATATATATATATATATATATATATATATATATATATATATATATATATCTATAGGGCACCACTAAGCGTCCCCCCATGTAAAATCTTAGGTTCAAGCAGCGTCCGAAGTCACTCGGCGTCTGGATATACGGACGCTGAGTGACTTGTGCCTCAAAATTGCACCACATGAAGCTTAAAGTGTCTAGATGACGAAAATGTAAAAATTAGCTCTGCGCAGTTTGACACCCATTCCTGATTCGTGTATAAAATCGTAGTTCGAGCGTTTGCAACATGCAGCGCTAATAGCGCGCGATTTGTATACACTTGTATACAAATCGGCAACGGTTTACCCTGCGTCCCCACACTTAACAGTAATTTTGTTGGTAACACTGATGGCTTTATCGCTAGACAGTGACGTCATTTCAACGGAACTTCACTTTATGCATTGTATTTCTGAGAAAAATTCTTTCATATTATATTTTTTTAAAGCTAATAAACACTTTTAATACATTTCATTTATGCGTCAATTAAATATCGTTATTAAAACGGATTTGCTTGCTACTACAAATGGGCGATAATTTCAATAAAATTATAAGATTTAATAAGATGGATAAGAATTTAAGGAGATTCTTTCGTTCTCAAAATATGTGTGGGATATTTACACGTAATTAAAAGCTTTATTTATTTAAATTAAGCAAACATTACGCATTATTATATTATCCTTGAGTATTTAATCAATCACTGATGCTGTTAGATAATAATAAATCAAAATATACAATTAAAATATAATTTTATGGCATTTATTATATTACGTTAAGGGCCGGTAGTATAAAACTTTTTACTTCCTAGATAAAATTTACTTTGAGAGTAAATTAATTTATTCTGACAATTTGCATATTAAATTGACAGAACAAATGAATTTACTCTCAAAGTAAATTTTATCTAGGAAGTAAAAAGTTTTATAATACAGGCCCTAATTTGAACAAACTTTAAAATAAATATGTAGGATGTCGATTTTTATAAATCTTCACATTTCTTATGTATCAGAGTATTGACTTTACAACATTTTTTAAGTTGCCCTGTAAAACAAGAACGTCAATTTAGCAGTCCTTGTTTTTATGTAAAGAAATAAGCAATACAGTCCACTCACTCTGTCATTTGACAACACATGACATGTAGAAAAATAAATTAAGCAATTTCTGTTGATGGATTAAGTTATTGAAGTATTTATCGGAATTTGGAATAAACAACATTTTACATTTGCTGTCAAACTTTGAAAATTCTAAAGGGTGAAACTAAGATGGAGTCCATACTGACTAAAGTATAATTTAATTGCTGAAACCTTTAACCTGAGGATGTTTCAAGTTGCTGATTTTAAACCTGATTTCAAAATTTGGAACTTCAAAAGGACTTCTTCAATATTTCGTCAATACTAACTTAAGTATAACTAAATTGCAAAAACCTGTAGTCTGGGGGTTTTTAAAGTCGCTGATTTCAAAATTTGGAACTTCAAAAGAACGGCTTCAATATTTCGTCAATACTAACTAAAATATAATTAAATTGCAAAACCTATAATCTGAGGTTTTCTGAAGTCGCTGATTTCAAATATGATTTCAAAATTTGGAACTTCAAAAGGAAGGCTTCAATATTCCGTCAATACTAACTAAAGAATAATTAAATTGCCAAAACCTATAATCTGAGGTTTTCTGAATTCGCTGATTTCAAATCTGATTTCAAAATTTGGAACTTCAAAAGGACGGCTTCAGTACTTCGTAAATGCTAACTAAGGTATAATCGAAAGGCTGAAACCTTTATTCTGAGAGTTTTGAAGCCGCTGATTTCAAATCTGATTTCAAAATTTGGAATTTCAAAAGGACGGCTTTAATACTTCGCAAATGCTCACTCAGGTATAATCGAAAGGCTGAAACATTTAATCTGAGAGTTTTGAAGTCGCTGATTTCAAATCTGATTTCAAAATTTGGAATTTAAAAAGGACGGCTTCACTACTTCGTAAATGCTAACTAAGGTATAATCGAAAGGCTGAAACCTTTATTCTGAGAGTTTTGAAGTCGCTGACTTCAAATCTGATTTCAAAATTTGGAATTTCAAAAGGACGGCTTCAATACTACGCAAATGCTAACTAAGGTATAATCGAAAGGCTGAAACCTTTAATCTGAGAGTTTTGAAGTCGCTGATTTCAAATCTGATTTCAAAATTTGAAATTTGAAAAGGACGGCTTCAATACTTCGTAAATACTAACTAAGGTGTAATCGAACAGCAGAAACCATTAATCTGAGAGTTTTGAAGTCGCTGATTTCAAATCATTTCAAAATTTGGAATTTCAAAAGGACGGCTTCAATACTTCGTAAATGCTAACTAAGGTATAATCGAAAGGCTGAAACCTTTAATCTGAGTTTTGAAGTCGCTAATTTCAAATCATTTCAAAATTTGGAATTTCAAAAGGACGGCTTCAATACTTCGTAAATGCTAACTAAGGTATAATCAAAAGGCTGAAACCTTTAATCTGAGAGTTTTTAAGTCGCTGATTTTAAATCTGATTTCAAAATTTGGAACTTCAAAAGGAAGGCTTCAATATTCCGTCAATACTAACTAAAGTATAAATAAATTGCCAAAACCTATAATCTGAGCTTTTCTGAAGTCACTGATTTCAAATCTGATTTCAAAATTTGGAATTTCAAAAGGACGGCTTCAATACTTCGTAAATACTGACTAAGGTGTAATCGAACAGCAGAAACCATTAATCTGATAGTTTTGATGTCGCTGATTTCAAATATGATTTCAAAATTTGGAATTTCAAAAGGACGGCTTCAGTACTTCGTAAATGCTAACTAAGGTATAATCGAAAGTCTGAAACTTTTATTCTGTGAGTTTTGATGTCGCTGATTTCAAATCTGATTTCAAAATTTGGAATTTCAAAAGGACGGCTTCAGTACTTCGTTAATGCTAACTAAGGTATAATCGAAAGTCTGAAACCTTTAATCTGAGTTTTGAAGACGCTAATTTCAAATCTGAATACAAAATTTGGAATTTCAAAAGGACGGCTTCAACACTTCGTAAATGCTAACTAAGGTATAATCGAAAGGCTGAAACCTTTATTCTGAGAGTTTTGAAGTCGCTGATTTCGAATCTGATTTCAAAATTTGGAATTTCAAAAGGACGCCTTCAATACTTAGTAAATGCAAACTAAGGTATAATCGAAATGCTGAAACCTTTAATCTGAGAGTTTTGAAGTCGCTGATTTCAAATCTGATTTCAAAATTTGGAATTTCAAAAGGACTGCTTCAATACTTCGCAAATGCTAACGAAGGTATCATCGAAAGGCTGAAACCTTTATTCTGAGAGTTTTGAAGTCGCTGATTTCGAATCTGATTTCAACATTTGGAATTTCAAAAGGACGGCTTCAATACTTCGTAAATACTAACTAAGGTGTAATCGAACGGCAGAACCATTAATCTGCGAGTTTTGAAGTCGCTGATTTCAAATCTGATTTCAAAATTTGGAATTTCAAAAGGACGGCTTCAATATTTCGTCAATACTAACTAAAGTATAACTAAATTGTCAAAACCTATTATCTAACGGTTTTTGAGGTCGCTGATTTCAAATATATTTCGAAATTTGGAACTTCAAAAGGACTTCTTCAATATTTCGTCAATACTAACTTAAGTATAAGTAAATTGCTAAAACCTGTAGTCTGGAAGTTTTTAAAGTCGCTGATTTCAAAATTTGGAACTTCAAAAGAACGGCTTCGATATTTCGTCAATACTAACTAAAGTATAATTAAATGGCCAAAACCTATAACCTGATGTTTTCTGAAGTCGATGAATTCAAACGGACGGCTTCAATACCTCCTAAATGCTAACTAAGGTATAATCGAAAGACTGAAACCTTTAAGAGAGCTTTGAAGTCGCTGATTTCAAATCTAATTTCAAAATTTGGAATTTCAAAAGGACGGCTTCAATACTTCGCAAATGGTAACTAAGGTATAATCGAAAGGCTGAAACCTTTATTCTGAGAGTTTTGAAGTCGATGATTTCAAATATGATTTCAAACTTTGGAATTTCAAAAGGACGATTTCAATACTTTGTAAATGCTAACTAAGGTATAATCGAAATGCTGAAACCTTTAATCTTAGAGTTTTGAAGTCGCTGATTTCAAATCTGATTTCAAAATTTGCAATTTCAAAAGGACGGCTTCAATACTTCGCAAATGGTAACTAAGGTATAATCGAAAGTCTGAATCATTTAATCTGAGAGTTTTGAAGTCGCTGATTTCAAATCTGATATCAAAATTTGGAATTTCAATAGCGCGGCTTCAATACTTCGTAAATGCTAACTAAAGTATAATCGAAAGGCTGAAACCTTTATTTTGAGAGTTTTGAAGTTGCTGATTTCAAATCTGATTTCAAAATTTGGAACTTCAAAAGCAAGGCTTCATAATTCCGTCAATACTAACTAAAGTATAATTAAATTACCAAAACCTATAATCTGTGGTTTTCTGAAGTAGCTGATTTCAAATCTGATTTCAAAATTTGAAATTTCAAAAGGACGGCTTCAATACTTCGCAAATGCTAACTAAGGTATAATCGAAATGCTGAAACCTTTAATCTGAGAGTTTTGAAGTCGCTGATTTCAAATCTGATTTCAAAATTAGGAATTTCAAAAGGACGGCTTCAATACTTCGTAAATGCAAACTAACGTATAATCGAAAGGCTGAAACCTTTAATCTGAGAGTTTTGAAGTCGCTGATTTCAAAATTTGGAATTTGAAAAGGACGGCTTCAATACTTCGTAAATACTAACTAAGGTGTAATCGAACGGCAGAAAAAATTAATATGCGAGTTTTGAAGTCGCTGATTTCAAATCTGATTTCAAGATTTGGAACTTCAAAAGCAAGGCTTCAATATTCCGTCAATACTAACTAAAGTATAATTAAATTACCAAAACCTATAATCTGTGGTTTTTTGTAGTAGCTGATTTCAAATCTGATTTCAAAATTTGGAATTTCAAAAGGACGGCTTCAGTACTTCGTAAATACTGACTAAGATGTAATCGAACGGCAGAAACCATTAATCTTATAGTTTTGAAGTCGCTGATTTTAAATCTGATTTCAAAATTTGGAATTTCAAAAGGACGGCTTCAATACTTCGCAAATTCTAACTAAGGTATAATCGAAAGGCTGAAACATTTAATCTGAGAGTTTTGAAGTCGCTGATTTCGAATCTGATTTCAAAATTTGGAATTTCAAAAGGACGGCTTCAATACTTCGTAAATGGTAACTAAGGTATAATCGAAAGGCTGAAACATTTAATCTGAGAGTTTTGAAGTCGCTGATTTCAAAATTTGGAATTTCAAAAGGACGGCTTCAATACTTCGTAAATACCGGGTGATTTTTTAAATTTCTGATCTAGTAAGTCGTGATTTTTACGCCGTATCGAAGGTCACCGAAACGTAGGGCGTAGCGTTGATCACACTGCTATTCCAAATGTCATTTATGTGACAAATTGACTACTTACTTTTACATTTATTAAACAAATTGATAAATATTTAAACAGTGATCATTTGCGAAACATGCTTTTACCAAAGTGTGCATTTTATTGCGAGTTTAAGTGCAATTTCGATGTGATTATTGACTTGAGAAGTTTAGGTTATGGTTACAACTCGCTTCAATTTTTATTCCTTGGATTTAAGAAATAGCAAGATTTATTCACAATTATAACAATTTACATTGTTAACACAATATTTATTCAAAATTTACAACAACTGTTGGAAATGTTGACCTTCGTAAGCTTCGATCATAAATGTTTTTTGTTCCTGTGTGAACACCATTTTGTTGTGATGAAAAACACTCCAAAATAACGTTGAAAACTAAGCGTTCAATCACAAACGAAAGGTTAGTCTTGAAAAAGACTGATTTTTGATAATAACCGAGATAATAACTGGCGAAACGGAATTCAAAACACGAGGAAACAGTGAAGCACAAAAGACGGCAAAAGCGAGAACAACACTGGAGTAGGTTATGTTTATGTCAACATTTTTGAAATCTGACAGTTGTGACAAATCGAACGATTCAAACTACGCCCTACGTTTTCCGCATCTTTTGTTTTAAAATTACGTCATGGCTTTCTAGATCAGAAATTTAAAAAATCACCCGGTACTAACTAAGGTGTACTCGAACGGCAGAACCATTAATCTGCGAGTTTTGAAGTCGCTGATTTCAAATCTGATTTCGAAATTTGGAATTTCAAAAGGACTGCTTCAATACTTCGCAAATGCTAACTAAGGTATAATCGAAAGGCTGAAACATTTAATCTGAGAGTTTTGAAGTCGCTGATTTCAAATCTGATTTCAAAATTAGGAATTTCAAAAGGACGGCTTCAGTACTTCGTAAATACTGACTAAGATGTAATCGAACGGCAGAAACCATTAATCTTATAGTTTTGAAGTCGCTGATTTTAAATCTGATTTCAAAATTTGGAATTTCAAAAGGACGGCTTCAATACTTCGCAAATTCTAACTAAGGTATAATCGAAAGGCTGAAACATTTAATCTGAGAGTTTTGAAGTCGCTGATTTCGAATCTGATTTCAAAATTTGGAATTTCAAAAGGACGGCTTCAATACTTCGTAAATGGTAACTAAGGTATAATCGAAAGGCTGAAACATTTAATCTGAGAGTTTTGAAGTCGCTGATTTCAAATCTGATTTCAAAATTAGGAATTTCAAAAGGACGGCTTCAATACTTCGTAAATACTAACTAAGGTGTAATCGAACGGCAGAACCATTAATCTGCGAATTTTGAAGTCGCTGATTTCAAATCTGATTTCGAAATTTGGAATTTCAAAAGGACTGCTTCAATACTTCGCAAATGCTAACTAAGGTATAATCGAAAGGCTGAAACATTTAATCTGAGAGTTTTGAAGTCGCTGATTTCAAATCTGATTTCAAAATTTGGAATTTTGAAAAAGGGCGGCTTCAATACTTCGTAAATACTGACTAAGATGTAATCGAACGGCAGAAACCATTAATCTTATAGTTTTGAAGTCGCTGATTTCAAATCTGATTTCAAAATTAGGAATTTCAAAAGGACGGCTTCAATACTTCGCAAATGCTAACTAAGGTATAATCGAAAGGCCGAAACCTTTAATCTGAGAGCTTTGAAGTCGCTGATTTCAAATCTGATTTCAAAATTTGGAATTTCAAAAGCACGGCTTCAATACTTCGTAAATGCTAACTAAGGTATAATCGAAAGTCTGAAACCTTTAATCTGAGTTTTGAAGACGCTAATTTCAAATCTGATTACAAAATTTGGAATTTCAAAAGGACGGCTTCAATACTTCGTAAATGCTAACTAAGGTATAATAGAAAGGCTGAAACCTTTAATCTGAGTTTTGAAGTCGCTAATTTCAAATCTGATTTCAAAATTTGGAATTTCAAAAGGACGGCTTCAATATTTCGTCAATACTAACTAAAGTATAATTAAATTGTCAAAACCTAATATCTAACGGTTTTTGAGGTCGCTGATTTCAAATCTATTTCAAAATTTGGAATTTCAAAAGGACGGCTTCAATACTTCGCAAATGCTAACTAAGGTATAATCGAAAGGCCGAAACATTTAATATGAGAGTTTTGAAGTCGCTGATTTCGAATCTGATTTCAAAATTTGGAATTTCAAAAGGACGGCTTCAATACTTCGTAAATGGTAACTAAGGTATAATCGAAATGCTGAAACCTTTAATCTGAGAGTTTTGAAGTCGCTGATTTCAAATCTGATTTCAAAATTAGGAATTTCAAAAGGACGGCTTCAATACTTCGTAAATGCAAACTAAGGTATAATCGAAAGGCTGAAACCTTTAATCTGAGAGTTTTGAAGTTGCTGATTTCAAATCTGATTTCAAAATTAGGAATTTCAAAAGGAAGGCTTCAATACTTCGTAAATGCAAACTAAGGTATAATCTAAAGGCTGAAACCTTTAATCTGAGAGTTTTGAAGTTGCTGATTTCAAATCTGATTTCAAAATTTGGAACTTCAAAAGCAAGTCTTCAATATTCCGTCAATACTAACTAAAGTATAATTAAATTACCAAAACTTATAATCTGTGGTTTTCTGAAGTAGCTGATTTCAAATCTGATTTCAAAATTTGGAATTTCAAAAGGACGGCTTCAATATTTCTTAAATACTGACTATCGTATAATCGAAAGGCTGAAACCTTTATTCTGAGAGTTTTGAAGGCGGTGATTTCAAATCTGATTTCAAAATTTGGAATTTCAAAAGGACTGCTTCAATACTTCGCAAATGCTAACGAAGGTATATTCGAAAAGCTGAAAACTTTAATCTGAGAGTTTTGAAGTTGCTGATTTCGAATCTGATTTCAAAATTTGGAATTTCAAAAGGACGGCTTCAATACTTCGTAAATGCAAACTAAGGTATAATCAAAATGCTGAAACCTTTAATCTGAGAGTTTTGAAGTCGCTGATTTCAAATCTGATTTCAAAATTAGGAATTTCAAAAGGACGGCTTCAATACTTCCTAAATGCAAACTAAGGTATAATCGAAAGGCTGAAACCTTTAATGTGAGAGTTTTGAGGTCGCTGATTTCAAATCTGATTTCAAAATTTGGAATTTGAAAAGGACGGCTTCAATACTTCGTAAATACTAACTAAGGTGTAATCGAACGGCAGAACCATTAATCTGCGAGTTTTGAAGTCGCTGTTTTCAAATCTGATTTCAAAATTTGGAATTTCAAAAGCACGGCTTCAATACTTCGTAAATGCTAACTAAGGTATAATCGAAAGTCTGAAACCTTTAATCTGAGTTTTGAAGACGCTAATTTCAAATCTGATTACAAAATTTGGAATTTCAAAAGGACGGCTTCAAAACTTCATAAATGCTAACTAAGGTATAATAGAAAGGCTGAAACCTTTAATCTGAGTTTTGAAGTCGCTAATTTCAAATCTGATTTCAAAATTTGGAATTTCAAAAGGACGGCTTCAATATTTCGTCAATACTAACTAAAGTATAATTAAATTGTCAAAACCTTTTATCTAACGGTTTTTGAGGTCGCTGATTTCAAATCTATTTCAAAATTTGGAACTTCAAAAGGACTTCTTCAATATTTCGTCAATACTAATTTAAGTATAAGTAAATTGCTAAAACCTGTAGTCTGGGGGATTTTAAAGTCGCTGATTTCAAAATTTGGAACTTCAAAAAAACGGCTTCGATATTTCGTCAATACTAACTAAAGTATAATTAAATTTCCAAAACCTATAACCTGAGGTTTTCTGAAGTCGCTGAATTCAAATCTGATTTCAAAATTTGGAATTTCAAAAGGACGGCTTTAATACCTCCTAAATGCTAACTAAGGTATAATCGAAAGACTGATACCTTTAATATGAGAGTTTTAAAGTCGCTGATTTCAAATCTGATTTCAAAATTTGGAATTTCAAAAGGACGGCTTCAGTACTTCGTAAATGCTAACTAAGGTATAATCGAAATGCTGAAACCTTTATTCTGAGAGTTTTGAAGTCGCTGATTTCAAATCTGATTTCAAAATTTGGAAATTAAAAAGGACGGCTTCAATACTTCCTAAATGCTAACTAAGGTATAATCGAAATGCTGAAACCTTGAATCTGAGAGTTTTGAAGTCGCTGATTTCAAATCTTATTTCAAAATTTGGAATTTCAAAAGGACGGCTTCAATACTTCGTAAATGCTAACTAAGGTATAATCGAAAGGCTGAAACCTTGAATCTGAGAGTTTTGAAGTCGCTGATTTCAAATCTTATTTCAAAATTTGGAATTTCAAAAGGACGGCTTCAATACTTCGTAAATGCTAACTAAGGTATAATAGAAAGGCTGAAACCTTTAATCTGAGTTTTGAAGTCGCTAATTTCAAATCTGATTTCAAAATTTGGAATTTCAAAAGGACTGCTTCAATACTTCGCAAATGCTAACTAAGGTATAATCGAAAGGCTGAAACATTTAATCTGAGAGTTTTGAAGTCGCTGATTTCAAATCTGATTTCAAAATTTGGAATTTTGAAAAAGGGCGGCTTCAATACTTCGTAAATACTGACTAAGATGTAATCGAACGGCAGAAACCATTAATCTTATAGTTTTGAAGTCGCTGATTTCAAATCTGATTTCAAAATTAGGAATTTCAAAAGGACGGCTTCAATACTTCGCAAATGCTAACTAAGGTATAATCGAAAGGCCGAAACCTTTAATCTGAGAGCTTTGAAGTCGCTGATTTCAAATCTGATTTCAAAATTTGGAATTTCAAAAGCACGGCTTCAATACTTCGTAAATGCTAACTAAGGTATAATCGAAAGTCTGAAACCTTTAATCTGAGTTTTGAAGACGCTAATTTCAAATCTGATTACAAAATTTGGAATTTCAAAAGGACGGCTTCAATACTTCGTAAATGCTAACTAAGGTATAATAGAAAGGCTGAAACCTTTAATCTGAGTTTTGAAGTCGCTAATTTCAAATCTGATTTCAAAATTTGGAATTTCAAAAGGACGGCTTCAATATTTCGTCAATACTAACTAAAGTATAATTAAATTGTCAAAACCTAATATCTAACGGTTTTTGAGGTCGCTGATTTCAAATCTATTTCAAAATTTGGAATTTCAAAAGGACGGCTTCAATACTTCGCAAATGCTAACTAAGGTATAATCGAAAGGCCGAAACATTTAATATGAGAGTTTTGAAGTCGCTGATTTCGAATCTGATTTCAAAATTTGGAATTTCAAAAGGACGGCTTCAATACTTCGTAAATGGTAACTAAGGTATAATCGAAATGCTGAAACCTTTAATCTGAGAGTTTTGAAGTCGCTGATTTCAAATCTGATTTCAAAATTAGGAATTTCAAAAGGACGGCTTCAATACTTCGTAAATGCAAACTAAGGTATAATCGAAAGGCTGAAACCTTTAATCTGAGAGTTTTGAAGTTGCTGATTTCAAATCTGATTTCAAAATTAGGAATTTCAAAAGGAAGGCTTCAATACTTCGTAAATGCAAACTAAGGTATAATCTAAAGGCTGAAACCTTTAATCTGAGAGTTTTGAAGTTGCTGATTTCAAATCTGATTTCAAAATTTGGAACTTCAAAAGCAAGTCTTCAATATTCCGTCAATACTAACTAAAGTATAATTAAATTACCAAAACTTATAATCTGTGGTTTTCTGAAGTAGCTGATTTCAAATCTGATTTCAAAATTTGGAATTTCAAAAGGACGGCTTCAATATTTCTTAAATACTGACTATCGTATAATCGAAAGGCTGAAACCTTTATTCTGAGAGTTTTGAAGGCGGTGATTTCAAATCTGATTTCAAAATTTGGAATTTCAAAAGGACTGCTTCAATACTTCGCAAATGCTAACGAAGGTATATTCGAAAAGCTGAAAACTTTAATCTGAGAGTTTTGAAGTTGCTGATTTCGAATCTGATTTCAAAATTTGGAATTTCAAAAGGACGGCTTCAATACTTCGTAAATGCAAACTAAGGTATAATCAAAATGCTGAAACCTTTAATCTGAGAGTTTTGAAGTCGCTGATTTCAAATCTGATTTCAAAATTAGGAATTTCAAAAGGACGGCTTCAATACTTCCTAAATGCAAACTAAGGTATAATCGAAAGGCTGAAACCTTTAATGTGAGAGTTTTGAGGTCGCTGATTTCAAATCTGATTTCAAAATTTGGAATTTGAAAAGGACGGCTTCAATACTTCGTAAATACTAACTAAGGTGTAATCGAACGGCAGAACCATTAATCTGCGAGTTTTGAAGTCGCTGTTTTCAAATCTGATTTCAAAATTTGGAATTTCAAAAGCACGGCTTCAATACTTCGTAAATGCTAACTAAGGTATAATCGAAAGTCTGAAACCTTTAATCTGAGTTTTGAAGACGCTAATTTCAAATCTGATTACAAAATTTGGAATTTCAAAAGGACGGCTTCAAAACTTCATAAATGCTAACTAAGGTATAATAGAAAGGCTGAAACCTTTAATCTGAGTTTTGAAGTCGCTAATTTCAAATCTGATTTCAAAATTTGGAATTTCAAAAGGACGGCTTCAATATTTCGTCAATACTAACTAAAGTATAATTAAATTGTCAAAACCTTTTATCTAACGGTTTTTGAGGTCGCTGATTTCAAATCTATTTCAAAATTTGGAACTTCAAAAGGACTTCTTCAATATTTCGTCAATACTAATTTAAGTATAAGTAAATTGCTAAAACCTGTAGTCTGGGGGATTTTAAAGTCGCTGATTTCAAAATTTGGAACTTCAAAAAAACGGCTTCGATATTTCGTCAATACTAACTAAAGTATAATTAAATTTCCAAAACCTATAACCTGAGGTTTTCTGAAGTCGCTGAATTCAAATCTGATTTCAAAATTTGGAATTTCAAAAGGACGGCTTTAATACCTCCTAAATGCTAACTAAGGTATAATCGAAAGACTGATACCTTTAATATGAGAGTTTTAAAGTCGCTGATTTCAAATCTGATTTCAAAATTTGGAATTTCAAAAGGACGGCTTCAGTACTTCGTAAATGCTAACTAAGGTATAATCGAAATGCTGAAACCTTTATTCTGAGAGTTTTGAAGTCGCTGATTTCAAATCTGATTTCAAAATTTGGAAATTAAAAAGGACGGCTTCAATACTTCCTAAATGCTAACTAAGGTATAATCGAAATGCTGAAACCTTGAATCTGAGAGTTTTGAAGTCGCTGATTTCAAATCTTATTTCAAAATTTGGAATTTCAAAAGGACGGCTTCAATACTTCGTAAATGCTAACTAAGGTATAATCGAAAGGCTGAAACCTTGAATCTGAGAGTTTTGAAGTCGCTGATTTCAAATCTTATTTCAAAATTTGGAATTTCAAAAGGACGGCTTCAATACTTCGTAAATGCTAACTAAGGTATAATCGAAAGGCTGAAACTTTTAATCTGAGAGTTTTGAAGTCGCTGATTTCAAATCTGATTTCAAAATTTGGAATTTCAAAAGGTCGGCTTCAATACTTCCTAAATGCTAACTAAGGTATAATCGAAATGCTGAAACCTTGAATCTGAGAGTTTTGAAGTCGCTGATTTCAAATCTGATTTCAAAATTTGGAATTTCAAAAGGATGGCTTCAATACTTCGTCAATAATTGCTTAACTTTGAATTAAATGTTTGAAACTTGACATCTGTGGGTTTTTGAGGTTGCTGCTTTTAGATTTGCTGTCAAAGTTTATAAATTGTAAAGGACTTATCCAATATTCATTATTTTATTATTTTGTATTCCAGTATTTTTGTTGTATCTTTAGTAAAGCATAAATTATTTAGAGTGGCTTTTTGTTCTTTGATAATCGGTGATCTTAGTTTTTACACTGTAGATGATAGCTGAAACCCATTTCTTCAGCAATAATTGTTAAAAATCGTCGATGGAAAAGTTTAAATATAAGCCAGTGCAAGTTCCTGACTATTATTTCTTACATAAATTTAATTACTGGTCTAATCTTATGCTTTATTTTTCAATTAGCTAATTCATTATGGAATTGTGTTTTCAATTAATAAATTCCCGTATTGCCATAAATTATATTATTTTTAATATATTAACCACATATATTTAACACAATTTGCTTAATATGTAATCTGTCAAGTACGGTTAATATTGGCCAAAAAATGAAGTAAATTCTTAGTACTATTTTCGTCTAGTAGATGTAATTAAAAAATAATCGTTAAAACGCAACACGTATGTAGAAATTTGCTCTTGGTCACGACCTGTTTTAATTTAAGAAATACCTTGTAAGCATGTTTGAATTTACTTTTATCATGTAGCAATGAGTATTAATGATTTTTCTTCCTAGCTTGTTATCAGTTGTTCGCTTTGTACTGACAACAGAATTTTTATTAGCTTAATAAAAATATAAAAAATACTACATTGCATAATTAAACAATTCAAATTTTTTATTATAAAATATGATAAATAACTTTAATTCAGGAAAGTTTTGGCAATACGTAATTTATAATAATTGCATACCTTAAAAATAAATTATACATTAATAAAGAAATAAATACCAGTCCTTTAAGAAATTGTTATTATTAGTCAGTAATATTTTTTGCAGTATCTTATTAAAACATAAATTATGTAGAATGGCTTTTTATTTATTAGTTAAACTAGTTGAAGAACATTTTATAAACACATTGTTAAATTTACAAGATCGAAAATTGCCCCTCTTCTTAAAGTTTTCGTAACTTATTTCTAACCCTGGCCATCAGTTAAAACTGTACCAAATTTTAAGTATGTAAAGTCATTCAAAAGGTTTACAACTCCAGAAGATTGTAGTTTGACATAATAAAATTTTTTTACTTTTCATTTTACAAGAATCATAATTTTTATAATTGTGCCAAATATCAAGTTTGTATGTAATCTAGAAATTCAGCAGTTATAAAGATTATTTAATTTCATTACTTAAATAGAGTAACTTGATAACGCCGACAGACAAAATTGATAAACTGTTTTAAAAACGAAATTACATCAAAATTCAAAATCAGCGACCTAAAATAGTCCCAGACATCAAGTTTATGCAAATGAGTCATATTTTAATTATTATGGACGCCATATTTCATACGTCCTTTAAAATTTGCAAACCTTTATATCAAATTTGAAATCAGCTATCTCGTATAAAATTTCATACAAATTCAATAACATTTCGAGTTTTATGATGTTTTTATGCATACAGTATTTTAAATCTGACACCTTTCAGTACAAAATCTCATAGAAATCCAATAAAATTTCTAATTTTACGACATTTTTATATTTATGGTACCTTAAAACTTATTTAAAACATTTTAAATAAAATTCAGACACAAATGAATGGATGTAACAGATTTATTAAGTAGCTTTAATAAAACATAATTATTGTTGTCACTTTAAATGACGCAATCCTTACTGAGAAACACACATAGTACTTTGACAACGCAGAGAGCTATATCATATCTGCTATTTCAAATTACCCCCAGATGTTAAGTTTTAAGCAAATAAATCAAATTTTAATTATTATGGCCGCCATATTTCATCCGTCCTTTAAAATTTGCAAACGTTGACAATAAATTTGAAATTAGCGACCTGAAAAACCCCTTTGTAGAAAATTTCATACAAATTCAATAATATTTCGAGTTTTATGATGTTTTTAAGTATTTTAAATCTGAAAGCCTTTTAAAGAAAATGCATACACATAAAGAAACGGAACTAAAACAATTTATTAAGTAGCTTTAATCAAATAGAAATGTTTTTGTCAGTTTAAATGACGTAATCTTCTCAGAAATACAGCGAGTAACATGACACCGCAGACAGGCAAGCAAGCTGCTAAACTTTAGAAAAAATAAATGGACGCTGAATAAACCTATAGTTTGCTAAAGCTGACGCTGACGCTGACTGATACCATCATTTATATACACTTTATATACGCAGGACGCTGGGCGCTACGCTTTTGGTCGGGACGCATGGTAGGCCTTTATAGATATATATATATATATATATATATATATATATATATATATATATATATATATATATATATATATATATATATATATATATATATATATATATATATATATATATATATATATATATATATATATATATATATATATATATATATATATATATATATATATATATATATATATATATATATATATATATATATATATATATATATATATATATATATATATATATATATATATATATATATATATATATATATATATATATATATATATATATATATATATATATATATATATATATATATATATATATATATATATATATATATATATATATATATATATATATATATATATATATATATATATATATATATATATATATATATATATATATATATATATATATATATATATATATATATATATATATATATATATATATATATATATATATATATATATATATATATATATATATATATATATATATATATATATATATATATATATATATATATATATATATATATATATATATATATATATATATATATATATATATATATATATATATATATATATATATATATATATATATATATATATATATATATATATATATATATATATATATATATATATATATATATATATATATATATATATATATATATATATATTATATATATCACGTCTGCGAACCTATCCTATAACAGACCATACTTATCGAATACGCCTATCGCTTGCTGCAGAACTCCAAAGTTGTACAGCAATTTCATGTTTCCTAGCTACGGACAAAGAGAAGTGTTTTTGAAACCACAACGTAAATAACGTCGACATTCAATACTGCATTTATAATTTCGTTTTTAATTCTGCAATTATTTTAAGGTAATGATCTGTTTAATAAATGGCTATTATTCATAATTATACTGTACAACAAAATTGGACAAAAATTTCCAGGTTCTAATACACTTTTTTTAAAGGTTTTAAAGATGCAGATCATGAATTTGCTATGGGTTTTTTCGGGTCAGGTCAAATCTTAGGTCATCAGGTCAAAGTTATATTCCAATTTGTTTTCAAATAAAACTCGTTTGTAAATGCACGAGAAGGGTAGGCAAACTTTTACGTTTAACAACGCCCTTTATAGCTACCTGTATCTGCAGGTACAGGTACAAAATCATACTTGTCTTAGTAGATACGATTTGAAGAATTATGTACAAACATATACTAAATACCTGATACAATACTCTTGTCTGAACTTTCAGACTAATGTTTTTTGTTAAAAGTGTGTATTTTTAAGTGCATTTCTTATTTTACTGGAGTACAATACAAAACAGCCGTTTCACTTCTACTTATTTTAAGAAATAAATATCGTATGCTTTTTTCTTCTTTATTATAAACTCTATTAATTTATTTACGAGTCAGATTTGTTTATTTGCAAAGTTTAATTATTTTCTAAACACAAAAAAAAATAAATTTTTAGCACTAACTGTGATAAATTTTTATTGTAAAAAATACTAAAAATAATAAATAATCAAAATTAACAATTATAAAAAGTAAGATAGGATGATTTATCATTTATTCATTACAAAACAAATAAATTAATACATATAAAAATATTACAATAGAGGAGAATGCCCTACCATGAGCCAGGAGCCAGTGCCACATGCTAATAAAATAATCATTCCCAGAGTTTCCAAAGTTTACACATTTAATATAATATTTATATTCTGTATAAATACAATATATTTTTCATAAAGCAATCTTTAAATGAAGAAAATACAAATAACACAGAACATTACACAACCACGGCATTTGCAAAAATGCTTAAAAATACAAGTAAATAAAGAACGAAATTATTAGATATTGTTATCTGATAACCGGAAAGTTTAAATAATTTATTCTTATCAGCAACCTAACAATATAAATAAGCTGGATTCAAGTTATTTTTATTGCTTTTGACTTAGTATTTCTTTGTAATTTAAATGCTGTTCTTATGAAATCATTCATTTCTCAAATCTTCATTTATTATTCATTTCTATGTATATTTCTCTATCATTTTAAAGAACTTATCACTTTAATATAAGTAACAGTATTTTTATATTTTGAAACGATTACAAATGCGAAATTAGACTATATGTCTATTAGGCACTTACCTGAAAGTATTAAGGCACAAAAATGATAACGCACTTGAATTTGTTCGAGCTAAATAGTTCAATCAGAAACAAGTATTATTTCCCATTTTAATGCAACTAATGAAGGATATATTTGGCAGTAAAGGCCACCAATGCCCATTGTCGTCACGTAGCCGTCTAGCGGTTTCCCTTCTATTACTCTTCTCCGTGCCCGCGTTTAACATGTGTTGTATAGGGAAGTGAGACAACTTTTCATAAACTAACTTTGCCGAAAACAAAAAAAATTGCTTTTGCGGGACAATATGGTCATATCGCGGAACAGAGGCTTTAAACTAGGGACAATCCCGCAGCACCCGGGACATCTTGTAACCCTGACTTATTCACTTGTGATAAAGAACCATCGAACAACTAACAGAGCAACAGAGATAGCTGCGTTTTGTTCATTACCCGTGATTTTCATGCGGATTATTTACAAAACCTTAAACGTCTTACTGTTTATTTTTGTGTTGTGTATAATAAAAAATGTCTTGTTGCGTAAAATCTTGTAAAAATGTACAGCACAATCATCGGAGTCATCTATTATTACATTTGACAGGTTTGTAAAATTAGATTTAAGTACTTATTGCATTTATTAAATTGATTTTGATTATATTTGAGGACGGTTCTCAATAAACAAGTAAACAAATTAACAAGCACAGAACACCAAAGTAATAGGTAGGATAGGTCAATAAACAGACAAAACTAATGACGTCATATTTTATGTTGGTATATACGTAGCTCCAAATATTTCCAAACAAATATGACCTTGATAACTGACAGTCTATGCATGATAGGTTAGAGTACTGTTTATAACATGGGTGAACATATTTGCTGGATTCGTATTTCAACACTTTTTATTCTAAAAGTTCTATTGCTATAGTTACAATTATTTACGATGAATACCATAGAAACTGAGCTCTTAGAGTAAACAGATGTGAAATACAGAACGCGGCTCATGTAGATTTTTTCATATATAATATCACAAGTTGTCTAATTTTTTCCGACAAAATTTGTCGTTTCAGATATGAGTAGCTTTGCAACGAAAACTACACGAGTCGACGCAGGAGACGAGTGTAATTTTCCAAAAACAAAAGCTACGAATGTCTTAAATGATAAATTTTGCAAGAAAAAATTAGACCACGAGTTGAATTCGGCTTGACAATCCATCGAGCAAATTTTTATTTAGCGTGTGTAGTTAATATTAATTTAATTAAATTTGACATTTCATTTTGTATAAAACTAATTTCATTGGTCCCAATTTGAAAAATTCTGTAATTTGATTGGTTAAAATTTTCGAGTTGGATTGTCAAGATAAAATTTGTTTGGAAATATTCAGGGCTATCAATATAAGATGTAACGTAAGGCCTTCCTAGTCAATCTACAGACTATTGGTCAAGTAGTAGTGGAAATAGATCTAGTATCAACATCAACTCGGTAAGAAATGGTTATGGTAGCGCTGTTTGGAGAATGTCTGGAGAATGTTGAACTATTTTTTTTTATTTACCAGTAGAACCGAAATGTGGAACTGAAAATTATCGGTTCCTCCGAAAATTTATAACGGTTAGAGTTCTCATCTTAACATTAACACAGATTTTAGTAAGGTTATCGATTTCGGTTCCGTAAAAATAATCGGCTCTGATTCCGGTTCTTTTGGGTTGCTGTTTCAGTCCCTGGTTACTATTGAACATTTTGCAAATTGTAGACTCGAATTGTGCGTGTTAATTCTTGGTTTAGAGTACTGATTAAACAAGTGAGAAAATGTTGTAATGTGAGTTGATGATATTGACGTTTCTTACCTCCTACTCGGCAACTAATGCCTTCACGACACCAAGTTCTTCGTAGGGTAGCTGTTGTTTTACTGCCTTTTACCTCCCTAGATAATCAGTATCACTTGATACCAGATTCTAAGGGAGGTAGTTAAATTGATCTATAGAAGTTACTAATGCTTTATTTAAAAAACCCTTTTGTTTATATACAAATTATAAATCTTTTTATAAATCTGTCATAACGGTATTAATTAGATTTATTTGTATGATAAATTTAAATCATTTTGATAATATTCTGATGTGTAGTGGTTTGTATATGTAGCTATAATTTCTAGGTGATAAAAATGCAACTTAATAACCAGGCTTAAGATTTGTATGTATACTTTGCAATAACGTATTTAAGCTGACTGTACTTATAGATAGCTTGGCCTTCCCACATTTTCTATTAAACATCCGTGGATGAGAAATGTGTACTTTTATAAAAATTGCCATTCTACCCAACATATTTATTTTACAATTTGTCGCGCAAGTTAACATTAATGTATTCATAATAAAACGTCGTAAATTCTTTTTTACTTGTCAAATAGATTTGATTAATAAACCTTCTTTTCTACAACTGTTTATATTTATCTATTTGTAAATAAGATTTTATAAATTTTATACAAGTTTATTTATGTATTTCTGTTTCTATTTTTATTGTGTTTAAAAAAATTCATTATTTATTAATTTCATTCTCTAAACCTATAAAATCTTTAAAACAACATTCACAATTATAGAGGTTTTTTTAATATTACCATATGTAGTATTGCTAGCGCTTTTAAATCTTAACTTTTAAAGTAAAATATACTATAAGTGGAAACACATAGGTCAAGGTTCACAATAAAACTGCTGCGTCATCTAATCAAGTACAGCACCCCACTTTCAAAGTTTGTTTCAAAGGTGTCAGCGCTACACTCAGGCTTCAAAATTCTTTAATATTTAGCCACTCCCTCGTCTCCAAATCGCATCCATGTTAATAATAAATGTAAATATGCATATGTTTACATTTTCTCCTGACCTGCTTTTATTATTATTTTAAATTGAAATTACCAACTATTATTTCTGAAATGAATTTATTTTATTAATTTTCTATGGTTAATTGTTATTAAACATAGGTGCCCGCAGAGATTTGTCCAGGGGGGGCAAGCCTAGAATGAACGGCATGCTAGGGGGGGAAGTCTAGAATAAACGACATGCTAGGGGGGTAAGAATAGAAAAAAACGACATTTTATAAAAAATTTTCAATAAAATTCAAATTGCTCAACTTCCAGGAAAGAGCAAGTGCCCCTCCTTGCCCCCTGAACCCTTCCGGGCGCTTATAATATTAAACACTGTTTTTAACTTCTCACCTAACTTTAGGTAACAAGGCGGTATCTGCGAATGAAACCAAAATACTTTAAATTTAAAACATGTAACTACTAATAAAGTACTTATTTAAATGTATATTTAAAATATGTTTATGATATTATCAAAAGTATTAAAAGTTTTTTTCTGTACATTCTGTGTTAAGTGTTTTGTTTTTTAATATTGTTATTTATGTTGATAATAATATAATAATAATAATAGTAAGTTCTTTATTTCTTCAATTTTAATGAGTTACAAAAGAATTCAAATATTAATAAATAAATTAATTAATTAATTAAATAAATAGTAATAATAAGGGTGCAATTTAACAAGGTAATTAAAACTGCAACATACAGAACCCCCATCAACTGATCAATACAGAGTACAGGCAAGACTAATCAAAAGATAAATCAACAAATGAAAAAAGAAGATCACACAAAAAATATATAAATAAAGAACAAAAAATCACCCATTAGGACCAGAACTGGTTGAGCATGGGCAATGGTTGGTATAAACAAATACAAAAAAAAAGAAAAACTAGAGTGTGCTTTAAACTAAGAGTAAGAAAGGTATGTATGTATATGAAAGGTATAAATTAAGAATATCTGTTTCTTTGTCTTTTTTTATTTTCCATTAAATAGGTACTAATTTTATAGGAACAAAGCAAAATATTCAAAAATATCAAGAAAGTGAAGTACTACGTTATTAACTATCGAATAATTCATTTATGTATTGTCTTGCACTATCCAGGAAAAATTTCTTGAAAATCTTTTTTATAAATGTAAGGGAGTTAGTAGGGAAAAAATGAGAGTTCTGGACCCACCCCCCACTCCTGACCTTGACCTTGAACCTATCTCTCTCTAACACATGGTGACCTTGAATCTATCTCTGTCACCTAGACGTGGCAACACCGCATTTTCAAGGTCACCAATATGGCACCACCGCATTCTCAAGGTCAACAATATGGCACCACCGCATTCTCAAGGTCAACAATATGGCAACACCGCATTCTCAAGGCCATCAATATGGCAACACCGCATTCTCAAGGCCCTCAGTATGGCAACAATGCATTCAAGACCACTCTTCAAGGTCATCAAACACCATTCAAGGTCAAGCTTTAGATATATATAGCAGGTTGCATGTATGGGAAGAGTAAAGCGTTTGCAGTTGCAGTGTACAGTGCAGTGTTACAATGGAAAGCCTCGCTAAATCAATTGAGAATGCGAAAGCGCAAGCTCTAGAAAAGCAGTTGATGGTTCCAAACGAGCTTCCTAAGGATGCTAAATGGGCACCGCTAGTGAATCAATCAGTGTTTTATTTAAACAAATCAAAAAGTAAAGTTGTATTTGTTGGATTATGTGCTCATTTGGGATTCACTCCTGTAATAAAAGTAGCTGGAGTAAAGAATCAGTGCATGCTGTTTGATGAAACGGAGTGGAACGCGTTAATAACCAATGAAGGAGTCATTAATAAATACTTTAAAGCAGGAGAAGAGGTCGGGGTTCCTTTGAAAATGGGTACCAAAACCATCTCGTTTGAGCGTGTTAACAGAAATTACGATAAAACAAAAATCATAAAGATAACTGATGCAGGAGATGATGAATTGTATTTAGCGTGGGAGTCCTTATATGAGCTGTGGCAGTTAATACCGTTACTAACATATCGATTAAACCTTCTGAAGGGTTTGGAATTTTTCAATTTCTACCATAGCATAATAGATGGTGTTGTAGACATGCCGGGTGACTGCATAGTGAACATCACAAACATATTGGAACCATTAATGAAGATGCAAATCCCGAACGTGTTTGGAATGCTAGAAGTTGTGCATTATCTACCAGAAAAGGTAATAGTGGATGTGGAAGTCAAAAGGTGTATTGCGTAATGGAAGAATGAAGAGGGGAAAGGGTGGGGGCGGGTGAATATAAGAACACATGGTCTAGGTGTAACGTAGTGAAATACAATGGAGACGCGTAACAGTGAAGACGTATCAAGCAAAGCTATTGATAAACTGAATGCTGTGGTGAAACTACGGTGTGAATTAGAAGCGCTAGAGGAGGATGCGGCACACGAAGCTGTTCATGGTACGGGGATATTCAGTCCAGAATATTGTCAAGAGTTAGCACAACGATATAGAAAAGGCGTGCAGTTGTGTCAAGACTTCATTAGAGGGGTGATTTGTGATGAGTGTTTGGTAAAAAAGCTCATTGCGCAACATCTAAGGGACTTTGCATGTGACTTAATAGAGGACGGATTAAATGGGTGGTTTAGTGACATTTGATGAAAGTAAAAACAAAATACATTACATGTTAACATGGGAGTATGCACATCGTCAAGCACGCAGAAGTCAATGGGAGATAATAGCAAGGGATAGGGTACGATTTCAGAGACGAATAAGCTACGTAGAAAATGTAATCGCTCCAGTTTTGAGAGAAGAGTATAGAGAGGGTATCTATAATACACGTTTTAAAAGTGGTGGGGGTATAGTTTAAATAGTCACATCAGTCGCTTACCGTCAGTTACAAAAATGGGTTCAATCAAAGTGGGTTGGCAACATTACTGGGTTCTTGAAACAACAGATAAGGGTGAAATTAAATTTTCGCGTTATAAAACGCACAATACCGGGTTGTTAATCGAAAGAGTTAAACTATCGAACACTGTGGTTGTACGTAGTGAAAACGATTATCGACACACTTCGTGTGCAGGTGTAGAAGTCCATTATTTGTTAAAAAATGGTAAACTTATAAATATACAAAATTCCACATGCACAGAACAGGGGTTGCTCATACATCGTCATACTATTAACTTGTTGCCTGATAAATGTGATTTCATTCTTATCAAATGTAAATGTGTTACACCGTATAGTGAATGGATTGCTGCAACTGAACGTGCACGTGACAACCTTGCTGCTGTCGGTTTTCCTTCGGGTTTAGTGCGTTATCTGGATTGGGAATTAAAGGGTAGTAATTGTTATATATTCAATTGTGAATAGTTATATAAGTTTGTAATAGACAATGAATAGTTGTAATCATATGATGTTATCTGGATTGGGTATTAAAGTTTAGTAATTGTTATATTTAATCGTGAATAGTTATATAAGTTTGTAATAGACAATGAATAGTTGTAATCATATGATGTTATCTGGATTGGGTATTAAAGTTTAGTAATTGTTATATTTAATCGTGAATAGTTATATAAGTTTGTAATAGACAATGAATAAATAGTTGTAATCTTATTATGTTGTTTTAATAAAACCATTATGGTTATTTAAAAACTTTATTCTGAAAAATCCATTACATGAGTTTTATATAAGTAGTATACATTACTTAATGCACAATAGCACAGTGAATGATGATGATAAAAGCATGATGGAAGCATAGCCTGTAGAGCTGGTTCCTCTGGTAACTCCACCACCGGTTGTGATACGAAACGTCGAATGTAGTTGCTCTTTTCAGATCCCTTCACGTAAACGGTATCCGCCTGCTGAGTTAAGCGTTGCAGAATTACAGGGAGCATAAAGGGAGGAGTGAATCCTTCATTCCAATCCAGACAATGATGATTATGCATTAACCAAGTAGCTTGTTGACGAAACGTGGGTGGTAAGTTGCGAAAGGCGAATGGAGGTTTGAAAACGTAGTGAGACACACGATGTCCATCAAACACGGCTAATTCCTTGGGTGCAAAGTCTTTTTCTGAAGACTTGAAACCTTGCACATCGATAACTAGCATGATCGAAGCGTGCGACTATACTAATAAAGGTAACAGGTCCTTGGACGTATATAACGATTTCCTTTACAGTTGACGTACTTGCTTTGTCAATGCATTATACGTAAATACACGATCGTGCAAAATGAGACAGTAAGCAGTAGTGTTCGCTGGAATGCTTTTGTGAGTTTCGAAAGTAACTCGAAGAACGACAGCTTTCCCTAGCAAGGAATCTTTCTGTCGCGAACAGTCGATGACGATTAGAGGTGTAAGTGCCTTAAATCTATCAGGAGTCAGTAGAGGTTCGTTGGGTTTATCATAGTAGGATCGTTGAAAGTTAGCATACATTTCGTATAAAGTAGCATATCGATTTTCACCATAATTAATATTTAATTGATCGTAAGGATATCTTTCTGTATTTAAAAATACCGTCACGTTTTGAATATCACAGGCGTCGAATGTGCTCATATCTTTCTGCAACTGACCATCACGATCGGTTTGAAACCCTATGATAACGTAACGGGGAGTTTCCAGAGTGGTCGATGTTTTAATAGACCAACTGTGCTTATCCGTTTGCGGTACAGCGGGGTAAATATGTGTTTCCCAGCTTCTAAATGCCACTTGAGTGTCAATATTTTTCCCAATATATTTCGTTAATGATAATTCTTCCGCCAATCCCGGTTGAATATGTGGAACTTTCCAATGTATTTTTTGCATGTTAACCTTAAGCTTTTCATTAGCATCGGTGGATATTAGGGCATCGACATCGGAATTGCTTCTAATTAATACCAATTCTTGACGAATATTCATAATAATCTTTCCATAGTCTTCAAAAATCCCCAACAGTGTTGATAAAGGTATGCAGGGGCAAAAATTACCTTTACTATCTAGCAAGGTGCTGGTACCATCCGGAAACCAACCAGCGTTTTGTAACTTAACGCTTTCATTCGAATTGTGGGAAAGGTAAGCTTTCATGGTGGTTGTTAGACCAACTTTTGTTACCGAATCCACCACAACTCCATTCATTTCGTACCGAATCTCACTAAAAAGATATGCAATACCATTGTTTATAAATTTACCACTCGCTGATGGTTTACCATCTTCTTTCAGTACAGTACCTTCTACATATAGATAACTACGCGAAGGCAAAGTGGACATATCCTCTTGAATAGGTATTCGAATTTCATCATTATTCTCAAAACGAGTGGTATAAGGTTGGTGAGTGTGAAATTCAGCTCCAACAATCGAGTTATCGACGAGCACTTTTTCGTTTACATTTAGCACATTCATTTTGGGATAACAAAACCTAAGGTTTGCAAGAATAAGCGGTTACCCCTTGTCAATTGAGTAGCGACCGATGCCTGACTAACCATTTTCCGCTTCCAACACGATCTTTTATAGCCAGAGCGATCAGTGCAACATCGAGGAGTGTTATATTTGAACACCATCATCCACGCTCTTCAAATGAAGTCCTATCGTCACGGTTTCCCCTTGGAAATTAACCAAATCCCCGTCTTGATCCAATATTTTAAAGGTAATGTTTGAAATAGTATTGACATTAATTGGTAAATAGGGTGCAGTCTCAGGTGCTTCTATTATTTTGAATCCAGGAGGAACACTGGGGAAGAACTGATGTATCACATGGGCAGGTGTACCATTAATATAATTTCCTGTTATTATATTACATTCTATCATTAGCGAGTTAACCTTGATAATTTTAACTGGAAAATCAGATATGTGCCGTTCCTTAGCTTTTAAGATTCTATTCTTAAACCCTAACAATGTTCCGATAGAGTGTTCAACTGTAAAGTCAATGTCGTGATCGGCTTTTATAATCGATCTTAGGGTATTATGATTCGGATCGATGTTAACAGACTCACCGTTTACTTGAGAATTAATGTATTGAGCTATATCAGCAAGCTCATATGATCCAGTAGGTATCTTTATTATTCTTTCTCCCATTTTAAACACGTTGTTTTTATCCGTTACGTTCGGAACAGTATTGAACGTTTCGAAATTTGTCAAACGCATAACCCATTGTTTTGTAGGATCCAAATATATGGGAGGGTTAAAAGGAGAAGTTAAAACAGACGTTGTAGCGGAGAAGATGAATGTTTGAGACATCTCAACATTCCCAGTAAGACTGAGGAAATGTTAAGGAGTGTTTTCATATAAAAAGTTCAGCGCTAAATGTCCACAATTGTACGAATTTAGCTTCTGAAAAGCATCATAGTTGTAACAAATAACGTTTAAGCTACCATCACTTTTAAAGTAATGAACGAGTTCTAGTGGGGGTTTTAACTGTCCAATACTATCAAAGTATAATATATGTCGACCACGTTTAACATACGATGTCCAATGCGTACCTTCCCCATCTGTATCATCCAAATTCACAATTCCACATTCGTTTTTACGGATACGTTTCGGTAACCCGTTTCGCATAAAAATACCTCTGAAGTATGGAATTTTTAACTCGTTTACGTACTTTGACAGATCGATATTGGTCAGTGGTCGGTGTGGTAGCTTTAAGGGTAGTTTTTTGGAGGTCGTAAATACAATCCTAATCCTTTTTTGTACGGTTTCAAATATAATCCTTTTCCTACAGGCGCTTGCTCCATCGCTATATTGTGTCGTTTCGTTTCTTCGAGCGCTGATTTCGCTGCTTTTGCTTCATTCACTGCTTTGGCAACCGCAGCTGCTCCAGTTCCTAACGAGCCTATAGCTCCGAGAGCGGCAAATAAAGGAATCAGCGGTAGGAAACCACCTTGCTTGGGAATAGGTATAATCCGACCTTTGGGAGCAATGATACGTTTACGTTTCAAGGCCACTAGGGCAAGACGAGCAGATCGTTTTAAAGATAACTTTTTTACTTTACCACCAATACGTTTTCTAGCTAATTTGATGGCGTTGTTGAACGTTAAAGTACCCCTTCTTTTCACCTTAGATCGTCGTCGAACACCCATACCCAATTTTCTTTTTCCAGACATAATGCCGGCCACAGTAAGTGCAGCCGCTCTCTCTCCAAAACGAGCGTCCTTAGAACGAAACCTAGTCCACGCCTTATGTCCTAATATACTATCGGCTTTATGACGTTCACCAAGATCGTTAGTTTTTGAATAGACTATGTCGTGCTCTTTACAAGCTTCATCCAACGGGTTTATTCCTTTGTCTCCACGAGCAAGCCTTTGATGTAAACGGGTGCCAGGTCCGCAGTAGTTATACCCTGGTAAATGTAATTCTAACGGTAACTTATTAATGAGAGTGTTGATCACTCCCTTCCCCTTACGAGTTGATTGACGATTATCCGCTTTTCGCAGAGTACGTTTCATAACACATTACTCCTCCTATCACAGGTGAAGAGTGACTGTAAGTGACCCGTCTACATATATTTATATATATCACACACGTGTGCTCTTCCCTCACAACGTGTCCTACATGGAGCAGCTAAAGTTGGTGCATCAGAGACACAGATTACCGGTTGTAAATCGGGATAATTGTTCACCGACGCCACAAGTGTTTAAACATAGCGTATTGTTGGGTGCAGGATGCAAACGCGGTATAATAGTAGGCAGTTCCGGATGTGGTAAAACCAACCTAATGATAAGTTTACTAGAACATCCAAACGGTTTACGCTTCGAAAACGTATATGTTTATAGTAAATCTCTTTATCAACCGAAATACGCATATCTGCGCGACCTGTTTCGATCATTACCCATCGGTTATTTCGAATACGATTCTTCTGAAACTATATTACCGCCTAAGGATGCAAACCAAAACTCGGTTATTATCTTCGACGATGTAGTTTGCGATAGTCAAAGCACCATACGTGATTACTTCTGCTTCGGGAGACATAAACACATCGACTGTTTTTATTTATGTCAGACATATTCTGCGATACCTAAACAACTCGTAAGAGATAATTCAAATCTCATTGTCGTGTTTAAGCAGGATAATACTAACTTAAAACACATATTTAACGATCATGTTAGCGGGGATATGACTTTCGAAGCGTTTAAACACTTGTGTTTACACTGTTGGAAGGAGAAATATGGCTTTTTAGTAATCGACAAAGATTATCCACTTAATGGAGGACGTTATCGAAAAGGTTTCGACTGTTACTTCACCATAAATACCGAAGACACGAACTAAACGTTTTAGTAAACATGGATAAGCGTGTAGCAGAAGACTTGGTTAAAGCACGACGTCATGTTAAACAGAAATACAAAAGTCTCAAGTCTGAAATTGCACGGTCAGAAGTGGAACTACAACGCCGCTATCAACCTATCACTCAACCATTGCGTGAGTTTATAACCGGAGTTAAAACGGAATTATTAACTCCGAAAGAAGAACCCTTAAAAACGGAAGTGTCTTCTCCCATACCTACCTCGACCCCAAAAAAATTTTATAAACGACTTCCACCCGCAAGACGAATACCTCACGAACCATCACCTATCACCCAAAGAATGCGCACTACTAGCGTTCCCTCACCTGATATCTCAGTTTTTGAAACAGAAGTCCTGGAAGAATCTGGGGTCCCAACATTGGATCAATTGAAAGAACAACTTGCTGCTGTTGGATTCAGTCCGGAATTCCAAACTTACATAGATGAGACCTTTTCTGGTAGAGCTAAAATTTATATGGAAAACATGTTCAAGGATACTAAGAACGAGTTCGATCATCATTATGGAGTACGATTCCATCCGGAATCTCACCAGTACCTAATCGGAGACGCCGTACTCACTTTTGACGAGAACGACTTTATTATTAAAAAACCCTCAGGCACAATTTTTAAATATACAGGCACTCCTGGTTTTTACGAATTAGTATTTAAAAAAGCACCTATTGGATACACCCAATCAGACTTGCAGAAGTATAAGGACCTTCTTACACGTACCAATGCTACCAGTAGAGGTTACATTGAGGGTGCACAGCTACACGGAACCGGAAAGAAATATTCAAATATAATTAGACCCCTTCTAACTACTCCTGGAGCAAGATTTCGAAGCGAGTCTACACCTACTACACCGGTCACGCGATCGAAAACTCGCACATTACCAAAACGTGGCGGTGGTGATATGCGCGTTCTCAACTATAATAATAAACAGGTGGAATTTATACCTTGGAAAGATCCTAATAAACTAGTGGACAGATTGAGACTCCTTTTAAGTTCAAAGTCGGCTGGCCACACCGGTCACACTAATGAAATCATATATATTATCGATGAATTGAGAGCTGCTAAAGTTATCGAATAAATCATCACACGCGTATCGATCCGTTTCATAATATTGCTAACGTTAGTGCAATCATGACGCTCAATAAATTCGGTAAACATCTTCACAAAACCCCTCGACACTCGTTCGAAAGTGTACCTATTAGACGATATACCAAATGTAAGGTACACAACAATGATGCTATATCCGTCTACAGCCGTCCCATTTTACTTCGAAGCTGTTATTAGTCAGCCATATCATCATATATCGTCAGTACATCACGACGATGACTCTGGATAAGTTTGGTAAACATCTTCATAAAAATCCTGTCCGAGTTAAACTCGACGCTCGTGCAAAAGTATTCTTTTTAGAAGACGTGTCTAATTTACACTACGAGACAATGTTGTATATACAGACAATGGGAATATACAACCATGAAAACGGTTATGCACTTTTGAACTCCACCAACTTCGAGTATGTCGTTCCTCTAACAAAAGGTATCATTAAACAAATCAAATACTATCCCACAGATGCGCAAATCTTTTTAAACGATACGTTATACGATGCCGAATCACTCATCGGAGTGTCATTGAAGAAAGGGGATAAGTTTAAGGTGAAGAAGCCTGGATCAAAGGACATATTTATTTTTGAAGCTGTTATTAGTGTTCCAGCATTTTCTAAATGAGTATAAAACGTCAAATAATTGAAGAATTGCATAAACCTGCTCGTAAACGATTTCAAAGAAGACGCGTAATCGTAAAAGACCTGAACGATTTGTACATGGCCGATCTTGTGGAAATGATTCCCTATGCTAAAATAAATAAAGGTTTTCGATATATTTTAGTATTGTTGAATATGTTTAGCAAGCGTGTTTGGGCGTGTCCACTTAAACGAAAAACCGGTGAAGACGTCACGAAAGCAATGAAAAAATTATTAACATCAACAGGAGGTACTCCCGACAATTTACAAACGGATATGGGGAAGGAATTTTACAACCAGCATTTTCGTAAGCTAATGCTAACGTTCAACATCAACCATTACAGCACCTTTTCTAGTATGAAAGCAAGTCCGGTAGAACGTGTAAACCGAACTCTTAAAAACAAGATGTGGAAGTAATTTTTCATGCAAGGGTCATATAAGTGGTTGCAGTTATTACCAAAGGTTGTTAACCAATACAACGATACCGTACACCGCACCACCGGCTACAAACCCATCGAAGTGAACCACAGCAACGCCAAGATTCTTTTACAAACAGTTTACGATTTCCAGAAAACCACCGACCTGCGAAGTGCTAAATTCACAGTCGGTGATCACGTGCGAATCAGCAAGCATCGGGAAGCGTTTGTGAAAGGTTATACTCCCACATGGAGTACCGAAATCTTTCAAATTAAAAAGGTTAATCGAACCAATCCCATAACGTATATCTTGGAAGACACGAACGGGGAAGAGATACGTGGAGGCTTCTACACGGAGGAATTACAGATGGTTAAACATCCTGAAGTATTTTTAGTAGAGAAGGTGTTAAAAAAAAAGGGAGATCAAGTTTTAGTGAAGTGGTTGGGCTTTGATAATACCCACAACTCGTATATAGCAGCACGTGATATAGTGCATTAAGTATATAGTGCATGCAGTGTGTTGCAATGTTAATATATAACTATCATTTTATGTAAGCAGTAAACAATAATAAATCACTTTTTGATATCAATAGTGTGTTTTATTTCTTCTACCTTTACAGAAACACAGAGTATGATGTATATAATTTATTCACATTAATCAATATCATAATAAATACATGAAATATATACGGTTATAAACTACAAAGCATAAATACTATTTACAATAATTCATAACAAAGAAAAGGCTGTTGTCAACGTAGCCGGGAGCCTCTGCGATAATACTAATCAGTACCGTCGGTTCTACCAACAAACGAGTTCCAAAATTACATTTCGGCTTGCAGTAATTCTAACAAACGATCCAAATTCTGATAACTATCACGCCCCGGATGAATATCGCGGTGTCCCCATGCTAAAGTGTTGTGCGACCCGGGAATAATGTAACGTTTGTTATCGGCTGGTGATAACGCTACTTTATTCCGAAGTTCTGTGTACATAGCATGTAAACGTGATTTGAATATAAACATTTTTCGGAAGAGCACAACACCATCTTCCACAACCTGACGGTAGTCCTCAACGGTGAGATCGCGCTTAATTACCGCCCTTTTTACCCCTTTCGCCTTTTTAATCGCCATTTCACCGCCGCGGTCAAGCACGTTTACACAACACGTTTTAGCACCTGCACCGTAGAAACTGCAGAGGGGCACTCCACAATATTCATCTTTCATTTTACCAACCACCGAGGCCGTGCGCGGTATACCGTGAATGTTGTCAGGTGGGAATTTTGAGGTGTCAAATTTATCTAAGTGTTGCTTCATATCAGCATAAAAATTTTCAGTACGAATTTCTATAATGAAAGAGTCAGTATCTGTGTACAGCAAGCGCACGTTATCACCATATAAAGGTTTGAGAAAATCATAAAAAAATTCATACATTATCGTTTTAGAAAGATCCAAAATAGTAAAACCCACGTACACCGGTTTATTGTATGTAACCGACACTTTTTGTAACTCTATAGCGACCAAATTTTCCGAGAAGACAGCAACGCTTTTGAATTGAGGCTTTGCTACTAACGTCTCAGCCCCATGCTTTTTACCATGACGTTCCCAATGACTAACCAAACGAACGTCCACCCTTTTATCGACATTTTCCATTATCTTGCCAAATAAACTGTTAACCATTAATTTAAAGAAGTCCCTGTCCGCTTCGTTAGTTGCCTAATTACGTAACGTGGTATTCAAATCAATATAGGAACGCAACCAGGGTGCCTGATGAAATTTTAACACGCGATGAATTTTGGTTAATTCTAAACCATGCTTAAGACACTGTTGTGAATTTCTATAGTGGATAACGTAACGCGTTTTATCGAACAAGTTTGGAATTAATTTTGGGTGACGCGCGTTTCCCGTAGGCGGCACCAGAGGTTCGGGGCAGAAAGAAAAGTCATTATGTAAATCGTGCAACCGCGTTGGGTAGTGTAGATCTACTTCCAGCACGTAACCCATATCGGCGTCTTCCGCCACGGAATTTAGATCGAACTGTTCAATTTCGTACGGACTAAGCCATTCAAAGTCGCGCTGCGGCAGATACTGTCGCATACTGTAACCGTAGAGATTGGTAGCATCGAGATACATAATAAAAGAATGGGGCTTGGACGCGTCATAATTTGGAAGAAACGTATTATTCGCGAAACACTTCCTACCAACACAGGTACTGACACCTCCCCGAATGCCTTTCTTAAAGAAATGGAGCATGTCCAAATCCGTGAGCAGCTCCAGTTCTACAGACGTGCGTTTCAACATAGCATCCCAACTTAAACCCGGTGCAGTAAAATACTGCGCCGGATCTAACTTGTAATTTTCAAGACATACACGTCTAAAGTTTTCAAAGACATCAACCAAAAGTAAGACATCGGTTTTCAAATAGAGATCCGAATACTCGCCCAAAGTCGTGCATCCAAACGTATTCCACACCTCCACAGCGCGAGCATACCGCGATCGAGAGACGTGTTCCCCTGTCAAACGATCGAAAAAGTCCTCATACGTCGGCAACGTGTCCTGTTCGAGTTTGGAGAAGCTGTCGACGTACGAATAGGGAAACACACCTTTCTGTCGCAGTAAGTCGAAGCTAACCCCATCTCCAAAATACTTTTTAATACTCAAACACTGGTCGGAAGTTAGATTTTGAGACAACTTATCCAAACTAGAATTTAGAAATCGTAAACTGTCCAGAAAGCGCATTTTAAGACATACCTGTATCCGTTGGGACCCGTTCCTAATTTCATCTACCAAAAGCTGTTTCGAAAACGAAACGTATTTCTCTTTATTGAGCGCAATCACTTCGATTGCTTCTTTTTCTAATGCCAATTGCTTTATGAATAGATGTAAATCGTATCCCGTCAAATTATGGAAAAAAATCGGTACGAAGTCGGGAATTTGGTACATTAGATTGCACACGGAGTGAGCCGCACCGCGGTACTCGCCGCTGAGGTGACAGTGATCTTTCACCTTAACGTCGTTTTCCCCAAAGGGTTTGTCACAAATATGACACACGGTTGCATTGTCATAGTTGAAAGTTTGTCGACACGATAAAAGTCGCATGTCTTGAACATGTTTTAAATGGTCCTTATACAACCTTCTAACATCCCCTTCTAAGCGCGTCATAAACTCACTTGCTGCATTCGGACCACGGTACAATTCAAATTTAGATAACGCGTCATCGTATGAACATTTAATGTAATACGCAAACGAATGTGGTTCGTGTTCATACGATGTCATGGTAAATTTTCCACTAGGATCCGGCTCAACCGTGTCCAAAGGTTTCAACACACTTTCAAAATCCGCGTAAACGACAAAAGGTACTGTAAGTTGCTTTTGAAAATTTTCAAACTTCAATAGATTACCCGGTCGGTCGTGCCCCAATTTATTGCATACGGGTTCGATAGTTGGTAACTTGGTGTAAACATGATTGCAATCAAAACGGGTATGTTGTTCTAATCTACTTTCACTTTTAAAATACTGCAAGCAGCCGTCACAAAAGTGTTTTTCTCCATTGTGAGCCGACAACTGTGACGACACCAAACGCGAAAAGTTTTTTATCCAACAGTAATGACTATTACCCTCCATATCGGAAATTAATAATAAATTAACATGTACTTCTTTCTTTTGCTTAGAGTAATGCAGAGGCCCTACAACTTCTTGTTTCATTTCTCCGTCTTTAAATACAGCTTCCAAACCATACACGTTAATAGATAAGCGTGGATTACGCGCTTCAAATTTCGAAATAGCATCCAGTTTGACAGGAAAGGTGATACCTTCAAAATCAAACAGTTGTGCAAAATTTGGATACGACGTCGTCCTGTCGGAATGTCTCCACGGCGGATACAAAGCGGACACCAAGGCCCAACCAAAACAGCACTGATCGTTATTTTGCATGTTGATTACAGCCTTTTTATGTTGTATCGACGGCGGAAGTGGAACATAGGAGGAAGCACGGAGCGGGTTGTATTTATTGACGTTGACTTCTATAAATAACAGCTGCTCCAGTACCCAACCTGCAAGGACCCTACAATTAGCAATCAAATCGTAACCCGTAACTATTCATTACCTGAGTTCCGATCATTAAAGTCCGACATCTTCGTATCCAGCACCTCAACGAAATCATCTTACAAATCGGTCAGATTCGAAGTCCCGGTCACAATCTCATTTTGCGTATTAAACGATTTAATTTCGTGCAAATTTTGACTTTCCAAAAAGTACATTCCGAATACTTCTAGATTGACTTTCACACTACGAAAGCGCTGAACGTTTCTTTCTAATAGTCTTAACACATTTTCGCGGGTCTCATCAGTAAATTCTCTGAGATTTATGTGATGATTTCTCACCGAGACTCGATAACTGGCTATACGCGACTTGAAAGCCGTCTCCAGGACCACCACTTCCTCCGACTGCACTGACGCGGTATTACGACGATTGTGGCGGTTGCTTCGTAGATGTCCAGCGTAGCCACGTCGTGGAACATCCAGCTCGCACACATCGCAATACACCGTCGCGGAGGTATTTCCTGAAACAATTGCACAGATCACTAACACTAAAGCCGTTAACAATGTGTACACGTACCTTGCGGGGAGGTTTTTTTCGCTTTCTTAGATGCAGGTCCTTCACCGGTATTACCTACAGCATCCGAAGCTCCCCCAGCTGTAATCAACAAAATACTCGTATCACATCATACAACTTCACAGGAATGGTTACTTACCGCTCGTGGATGGGTAGTCCAGCGGTCCACGGCAGCTTTCTCTTCGGTGACGGGCTAAGGCATCCCGTCGGGTGAAGGACGCGCCACAGCTACACACATGCATATTCTTTGTAATCAGTAAACGGGAACGCACTGGCAAACGATAAAGCTTTTACATCAACTTTTACCACTAACGTTCGCGATACTGATTTCCAGTCGGGACGACGAGGACGTGTTATGCAAACCCGACCGGGATAGGAAGAGGACTGGGTTATTGTTAGTGGGAGGTCACAGTTATACCAACCGTTAACGTCGTTGATGACGCAAAGCTGACAAGTTTTCCGCTTCGGTTAAAAGTGCGAGGCGTTCGCTCTCACAGGACCCCAACTCCTCCATCACTTGTCGTAGCTGCTGCGTCTTGATACTCTTGATTTTGATCTCATATCTTTCCACAGCAGCTAAGAGCTCCGCTTTGCGTTGGAGGAGAGCGATGCGTTCACTCTCACACCCTCGCAAACCGGACGCCACTTCTCTTAACCGTCGTGTAATCCTTGTCTGCTGTGCGTCATCAACGACAGCAAGCGGTAAAGACTGCTTCTCGCATGGTACACCATCTATGAAGACCATCGCCGAAGTTGTGAAGTCTCTGATGCTGCCGGACAACTGTATGGACGCTGTGTCATCAGATACCTCCATAAGTGTCGCTGTGTCTATGTCCAAATGGTCATGCACCCCGTCATCACAGGGGGTACCCGGAATGATTAACTCCTCATCGTCATCGTCAGGATCGCTTGCAATTGATGTGGAACAGTCCGACTCCGTTTCATCAACAATTACATTTGCACTTGCAGCAATCTCCATGGGCAGGTTCACTTCATCATCGGTTGCAGATGGTGATGCATCCCCCAAAAGGGACCCCCGAATTGAGATATCATACTCGCTGCCCGGTGGGCTATTCAACAATTGGGAGTCCCACTCACCCGAACATGGTGATGCCGCAGGTGCTTCCTGGACCGCCACGATGGGGATTCCTCTCATGTGCAAACTTCCAGCAGCGTAAAACACATTTGTCGAAGTCAACAGCTCTCGCAGTAAAGGTTGTGAACGCCCGGAAAGCATGTCGTACTTCGGCTTCTCCACATTAACGGCTGCCGCCTTTACTACCACATTTTGTAGTACTATGATCTTCTTTGCGGCAGCAACTGGAGATGGTGTACGCTCGATAGTTGGCACAAGTACCGGGCACGCAGCAACTGGAGAAGGTGGACGCGGCACATGTACCTAGCACGCTGCAACTGGAGATGGTGCACGCTCGATAGTTGGTACAAGTACCGAGCACGCAGCAACTGGAGATGGTGTACGCGGCACATATACCGGGCACGCTTTCTTCATCGATAATTTTGACCAGAAGGATAATGTCACACAACGACACTTATTCACTTCACCAACACTGGTAACACTACTAGATGATGTATCCATGATGAACGAAGACAGACTGACGCTCCGCTGCGTCACCCTCCGGTTTTGTCGAACCACCCCCCACTCCCTAACCTTGACCCCCACTTTCACCCCCACTCCTTCACCTTGAACCCCTCCATCACCCCCACCACTTTACCTTGCATTCGCGCAAATACTTACATTTCCTCACGGTCAGTGGTGTATAGACAGAAAACTTGCATTTCCTCACGGTCATTGGTGTATAGGTCGGTGTCTAGACAGAAACCTTACATTTTCTCAAGGGCATTGGTGTATAGGTACCTCAAGGTCTTCCACTTCCCACTCCCTCCGTGGGTGTTGTAACTTCGATATAATAGGGAGTGTTTTCCACACCAGGTAACACATCACCATGTCCGTCATCGCACCTCGCATACCACATTCCGTTGAAGGAGATACCGCGCCAGATGCGCAGAAATGGGATCGCTGGCTCAGCCTACGGGCTCAATCGTTACGCTGCATCGCTGCCTCCTTGGGTCCACATGTATCCATCGCCCGCCACCATCGAGAGCTGATGAATCCACAATCATCCATAGGTATAGGAATTGAACGCCTAGTGTTCGAACTATGGGTGATGTGGAAATGGTATTGGTATACAACCGCTAACTCCGAAAGACATTATGATGAAGACCGTTTCGGTGACCTGGAGGACCTTGATTGTGCAAACCGAACCCTACGGTTTCAACAGGTGGCTACGGTATTGCAGGGGTGCTTTACAGTGGCAGATGTCCCGTACTGTCTGTGGTGGTCATATTACACGTGGAAAGAGAAGCGTCTATGCAAGGGCTGCATACGCAGTGTGTGTAGTACAGCCACCCTACCACAGCAATACCACACAACGGTGTCGAGATCGATTTCCCACGTACCATCCCATTGGTGTGATGGCTGCATGAAACGGATGCTGTACAACACCTTCGACCCAATTGCGTGTTCCGAACGCTTGCATATCCTCGGTCCGGTATCCCAGTTTGGAGGCAACGATGCGGATGAGTGTACCTGCGATGATAATTGTCACGGCAGCCTTTACTTTCAAATATTGAATGCACGGTTGGAGATGGAGATGGATCAGCAGTGATGTGTAATTGTAGATATTATAGACATTATAGTTAGTAATTTTGTTAATATTATTTAATAATTTTGTTAATATTATTTAGTTAGGACCAACACATTTTAAATAAAAAATAGCATGAAATAATTCTTTTTCCTTTACAATTGATGATTTGATTGTATACAATAAGAGAAATTGTAGATATTATAACCGTAAACAAAAAGTCACTAAAACCGTCTGACCCATTACTCACTATGTTGTTTTAATTCAACAGTTTGTAGCAACCAGACAATACTCTCTGAAAAATATCCAAAATTTAAAAAAGAAAAGAAAAAAAAAAAAAACCAAAATCCAAAAGTTTGTAGTAACCCGGAAATACTCTATGACCATTCAATTGTGGTCAACAGCATACCCGTGACGACCTTCATTTATCTCTACTTAGCAAATCGAGCACTCGAATTCTTGCCCTTCGTTAACCTTGAGAGCTAGAGCGCTGATTTTTTAATTTTCGTTCCCCCCCCGGCCCCACACCCCCCCCCCTGAGGCCCACCTTCCACCCCTCCCCATGCCTCCTCCCCCCTCCAGTACTTTACCTCACCTTTACCTTGACACCCCTTAAAATTCATTTAAGGGGGTTACTATAGTATCAGCTTTGTTTTCTTTGTAGTATCATCTAGTTTTCAACTAACCTAACCTAACCTACCTTAACTTTTTTTTTTTTTTTTTTGGGGGATTTTTTGGGGATTGTTTACACTCGCGCTGCACCTGCAAAACACGGGGTAAATTAAAACGTAATTTTATTACAATAAACTAATTCTAACTCACTTATGTGCATGCCTCACACTTGTGGTGAGTCGCGGCGTACCTCACCGCGTCATAGTCCCGAGGGACGGTTATGTAGGTCTCCCTACATACGCAACACAGCACCAGCGTGCTAAACCGCCCCCGTACCAGTACGGGTCGCGACATCGCCACTAAAACGATCTCCGGCTATAAACATTAAAATAAAAATATATGTCTCATATCTATGTGTTTTATTCAAAAGTAATTTTGTTAAATTGTTTAGTTAGTTACCAGCACTTGCATCGTTTCCTCATTTTATTTAAAAGTAATTTTGTTAAAAGTATTTTTGTTAAAAGTAATTTTGTTAAATTATTTAGTTACTTCTCAGCACTTCCATGGTTTCCTCCTGGTCTTCCACCTCGTCCTCCATGTCCTCCGTCTCCTCCAGGTCCTCTACCTGCGCAACATCGTTGACTACGAGGATCTCCGTATCTTCGCTCCACAGACTTGATCCCCGAGACGCTGGTCGGTCGACCTCCGGCGACGAACTCTCTACTCCACTTTCTACTCCACTTTCATTGTTCATTTCGTTGTTCATTTCACTAACTTGTTGTAAATGTAACTGAGTGGTGAAGCTTGGAAGTTATAGATATATCTGTGCCCCCACTTCTTTCTGTGTAAATACAATCTCGTTGACCTTGTTTCATCTGTTCTCAACAACGACTGCGGAATTTCTTTGTTTGCACATTTCTGACTGTCTGGTGTAGTTCTTACCCTTGAGGTAGTGTTGACCTTTCGTGTACATTTTTTTGTAAACATAACAACGACTGCGGAATTTCTTTGTTTGCACATTTCTGACTGTCTGGTGTAGTTCTTACCCTTGAGGTAGTGTTGACCTTTCGTGTACATTTTTTGTAAACATAACAACGTCTGCGGAATTTCTTTTGTTCTGCCTGCACATTCGTGCCTGTCTGGCCACTCCTTTATGTGTAAATACAATCTCCTTGACCTTGTTTCGTCTGTTCTCAACAATGTCTGTGGAATTTCTTTGTTTGCACATTCCTGACTGTCTGGCCACTCCTTTCTGTGTAAATACAATCTCCTTGACCTTGTTTCATCTGTTCTCAACGATGTCTGTGGAATTTCTTTGTTTGCACATTCCTGACTGTCTGGTGTCGTTCTTACCTTGAGGTTGTGTTGATCTCTCCTCTGGATACTTTCATAGTTACGTAAGAGTCTAATTGAAATGGTATGACATTTTTAAATCTTAGTTTCACTTTTGATTTAATCGTTAAACTAATCTCTAGAAGAGACGGAGATCGGTCTTAAATGAAACGATATAATGAGATAAATACGTGGTTTATTTAACTAAATACATATGCAATTTACCAGCTTGTATTTGTTTACAGAGTACATTTATCTTTTACAATTTACAATCTTGTATTTGTTTACAGAGTACAATTATTTCAATAATACATTAGTTAAGCCTCGGCGTACTTTTCACTAAATAATGCGCTGGCTGTTTCTGTGACTTTACATAAACAACACAACACTTTAACTCTCCACTATTACGATGGTGAAACGATGCCAATGTTCTGTTCGAAACTTATCCGGCTTATACTAGCCTATAAACAGCACTTTAACTCTCCGCTATTAGTATGGTGAAACGACACAAATGTTCCGTTCGCAACTTATCGGTATTATACTCCTCTATACGTCTCATGATGGGAATTTTTATATTTGTATCGTACCATTCGTCTAACGGTTCTTCCAATTGTTTCGGCGCTGTCCCACTTTTTCCGTCAAACCATATCCTTTCCCCATTTAAATCCATGGAATATGCAAACGTCACTAGCGCAAACACCAGATAACCAGCTTCAAGAACACTCTTCTCTTTGACGCGTTTAATGAATGCCTCTTTGTGGTTATGTCTAAAGTTTTCTCGACGTTCCCACCATATAATTCTTCGTCTCGCATTTCATCCTCGTCGTCCTCGAAATCGAATGTTACTAAAACGGTTGCCTCTACCACGTTCATGATGCTGTACTGCTGAATTGTTCTTGCGTAGATGCTGTACTACTGAAGTGTTCTTGCGTATGCGTTTATATACACTGAGTTGACGGGTGGGATTCAAGGTCATGGTCTGAGTCGAGCGGTGGGATCCAAGGTCATGGTTTCAGTTGGCGGGTGGGAGCCAAGGTCATAGTCTTTAGTGGTAGCGGTAACGAGCGATACAATATGTTCCCATGCTTACACCAACTACTGCGATTAACAGGGTGCCCAAGGTCGCCACTGAAGCGTAACACGTTTCGCTGCTGACTTTACATTGTTCTACCGGACTATTCCCGAGGGTTTGCCACTCACTATCCATGGTATATGTTGGGTACACGAATTTGACCCTGAATCGTACTTCTTGCGTTCTATTGCCGACCTCGTGTTTAAACATTCCCATGTGTTGCAACGTCACCGGTTGCATTCCATACCACACACTCGTATTGAAGTTGTATGAAATAAAAGCTGCTGTTGTGTCTGGAAGTTTTGCAACGTACACTACACCCTCGTACAAGGTTGCTAATAATATTACCGCCTTGATTGGTAACATCTTCCTTAGTGTTATATTGTATGTTGTATCTTCTTTTAACAGCAAACGTCTCTACCGCTTTCAACGTTTATGGGTGCTAACACGTTTGCAAACACGCAATGTGGTGACCATTTCAGGTGTTCTACGATTGGACTATCCGACGGTTCCCATTTGAAAATGTTCACTCGGCAATAAAAACATTCTACTCTATCTTCACGTCCCGTATAGACAAATCCGGCCTCAGCTAAAGATTTTGGGGTTTGTATACCCTTCCAATTACGAAATGATAACACTCGTTCTGTCAGGCACGTATTCTGCAAGCTCGCTTCTACACACATTTTGCATTTTCAATACATGCGACCTGCTATATATATCTAAAGCTTGACCTTGAATGGTGTTTGATGACCTTGAAGAGTGGTCTTGAATGCATTGTTGCCATACTGAGGGCCTTGAGAATGCGGTGTTGCCATATTGATGGCCTTGAGAATGCGGTGTTGCCATATTGTTGACCTTGAGAATGCGGTGGTGCCATATTGTTGACCTTGAGAATGCGGTGGTGCCATATTGGTGACCTTGAAAATGCGGTGTTGCCACGTCTAGGTGACAGAGATAGATTCAAGGTCACCATGTGTTAGAGAGAGATAGGTTCAAGGTCAAGGTCAGGAGTGGGGGGTGGGTCCAGAACTCTCATTTTTTCCCTACTGGAGTTTATCATATATAGGTAGGTTTTGTACATTTCAGGTAGAGAGTTGTATATTTTTGTTAACATATACCTAAGATATGATAAATAAGAACATCTATTTTTGCAATATTAGCCGTTGTATGCTGTACAATAATAAGTAGAATAAATATTTTTCTGTTCAAATCTCCCCTGTCAGTGCTGACTAAATCTAGTAAAATTTTATGCTTTCATTTAGTACAATTTTTTACCAACTTGTGGCAACACTGCTCACAAAGATCTAAGTGCTGACGCTAGCCACATTAGCCTGCGCTTCTGCTGCAGTATAGTTATTACAGTACAAAGCGTTAGTGCACGTTTCACTATTATAAATATTTCAGTGGGTGTGCTTCCCAGAATCATTTAGAAAAATACATAATATTATAATATTGTTATTAATATGTAGTAATAACATACAGTGACAGTAATTAAGTACAATACAACTGGATCAGCAGTATTTGTGCGTTTTTATGCAAAGGTTAGAAACATTTTAGTTGCTTTGCTTTTTGATGTCAACAAATTAAGTGTTTTTGTGAATCTTGCAAAATATTTTAGCTCGGGGGGCAAACACATATTGTAATCTATGGAGGTGTTCAACGTCAAATGTTGAATGGAAACGCAGCACTCTGTAATTCTGTAAGCCAAAATTATTTTGCTGTAGTTTTTTATGGAAGTGCTTGCAAGTGTTTTCATTTGTCAGTACTATTCAACAGTACAATAGCACAAAAGGCGTACAGTAGCTTTGTTACGCTAATCATATGCTATATACATACTATATACTCGTAGAGTATGCCAGAACTTTTATATAATTCCTATAATAGTATATATTCCCAAATATATTTTCTTTGAAGGAGGAGTTAGAAGTATTAAATGTAATGTGTTATGGCGCAACTCTATCTCATAGAGCATTTTTAGTAAGAAGAGGAAGAAAATAAAAAGAAGTAAAATGAATAATACAAAAAATGCATGTAAGATTAATTGTTTGTTTGTTTGTAGGTGGCTGTTAGTGACAACAAAAAAAATTAGTAATGGAAAACACCCTAAAGTTTGAATGTGTAACATGGAGCGCATTCAGCGAGTTACAGCGCTGCAGCGCCACAGATTAGAATCTCTCTCAATTGTTTCTCAAATGTCAATTCTTGAAGCGCTTTGCTGAAGCAATCCGCCATTGTCCAAGCGTACTTATTTTCCGCTGCACGTAAGCGCTTTATGGCAGCTGTAAACAAACAGTTTATATTTTCGAAATAACCCCATTTTAAAATTAAATATGGGTAATTTCCTGTCAAATCACATAATTTAAAAACGTAACCGTGTTTCGATATCTCAGATTTTGTTCAATTTTTCCCCTTGCATATATGCATATGAAATAACAACATAAATTATTTTTTTCAGATTTTTTTTCGATTTTGATAAGATATTTATTGTGTTAATTAAAATAAGGTAGCTTGGTGCGGGGCCCCACTAGTTCCTGGGGCCCTGGGCGTACGTCAGGCCTCCATTTTTTTTAAAGAATCAACTTAATGACTGATGACGTTTGCTTATAGCCGCGAAAATGCGGACAAACTACTACACGTTTACTAGAACGCCCACGGTTTGAATTTCACGCGCTAGAACATATAATACTCTGTTAGCGGTAACGCGTCATTACGTGAATGCAGCTTTGAGCGCTCAACTATTCAATGTTTGTTTACGCTCTCCAAATAGCTATCGTAGCCAGACTTTAATTCCCTATGCCCTTAATTATACCTCTGTTATATCATGGCAAAGTTTTACAATTTTCAAGACTTAATTCGGGATCAATTTCGAGTAATTAAAAGAAATGATCATTTTGTTGCAAGTTTTAACATCCCGCATCTCGATAAGGAAGCAAAAGCTAAATAGTAGTTGTTTAAAACTATTCGTACTGTTCTGATATTTTACGAGGACATGAACAAGGGGTGTACACAATACAGATGCATAAACATACAACTCGCTACTTACTTACCTTCAATTAAAATAATTCCTCCGGCTAAGCAAAATTGTTGTGAAAAGCCTAACTCTACAAATTGAGACTCTCCGGCGGGTCGCTTCAATAGGAGACTAAATCAATCTATAAATTTAGGAACACAGTAATATGAAACAGATACACGAAGATTTTCAATAATAATAACACAAATTTATTTTACAAATTTAACAAATAACAAAATAAAAAGAAAACTTAAACTCGGATATCAAAATTCTTTTTATATTAATCCTAAAATAATTTAATTACTTTATTTGGGGATTATAATACTTCTGGCATCAACATATTACCTACTTACTATAAACAACTTTAACTACTGTTAAGAAAAACTCGTTTAAATATATTGTAACGAATAGTAAACCCACTTATGACGTCATCAAACATTCTAGATGTATGAGTCATCAACTGTATGACTCATCAATCAACACGTGCAAGTATGACTCATCGACACGCCTCATTGACGTCACCGACAGCTGCGTGTATGACTCATCATCACGCCATCGAATATTCTAGGTGTATTAGTCATCGTATAGATATAAATTGAGATCGCGAGTAGAAGGGAGTTAGTTAATGTTTAACCAGCGTCGTGTTGAAATGTACTCTGAATAAATAATTTGTTAATAATTAGTTAATACATAAATAGTTTCTATATAAATAAGTCCTCAAATAAATTTGTAATTACCTAGCATTTTTAAATGCTTTAGTTTGTTAAATAGTTTATAGTTATAGTGTTTTTAATTAAGTGCATTGTAAATAATCTTCTTTATTAATAGACGAATTTAAACAGCATTTTCTTATTATTGTAAATTATTGTTCAACCAGTGAATTAATACGCGCGTCGTGAAATTAGCAGAAATAAATAGTACAAGACAAATGTTTAAATAAATGCTATATTGTAAATTAATAGTCAGTAAATTAATAAATATTGTTTAAGTTTAATTTATCCGAAATTATTATTTCGAAATAATTTCTAAGTGATGTTTTTTCGTGAGTATTACGGTATTAATTTATGATATAAATTTTTGAAATATTAGTGACTTTTTGAAACACTTTAAAAATAAATATTCTATCCTTAATTTAAGTAAACAAAACTTATCTCTGACCTTGTGTGTTCTGTAGTTGCTAAATATTTCCTTATATTCGAGCATTTTTAAAAATCGTAAAATTAAATTATGGCTTCTACCTCAGTTACCTGTAAATGCTGTAAAAAATTTGTTGAAGATCACAAAGCGGTAACCTGCGCTGTTTGCAAGAGCAAATTCTATCATCAATGTGTTGAATTAATTTCATCCGAAGTACGTTCCATTAAAGTTAAGAAAAATATTAAATGGACTTGTGCTGACTGCGCTATTGTGGGGGATAATATTGATGATCTCAAAGCCATAATTATAGCATTGCAAAAGGATATAGAGGACATAAAGCTTCATACTGTTGAGGCACAAAAACCGCCTTTAAATTTTGAGGAAATTATCCAGAAAATAAATGATAGAAACGAACGTAAATCTAATTTGATACTTTTTGGAATAAAAGAAGCGCAGAATATGAACTCTTCAAATGAAAGACAGGCTTATGACAAGGAAGAGGTTGGAAAAGTGGTAAAGTTCATAGTGCCTGAATATAATTACCAAGACTTTAAACCAATTAGATTGGGAAGATATGATCCAACCAAACAATCTCCAAGGCCAATAAAAATCACACTAGACAGTGAGAGATCTGTTCACAAAATAATAAAGAATACTGTTCAACTGCGTAACAGTCAATTTTGTATCTTTTGATCGAACACGACGACAAATTCAATACTACAATTCATTAAAATCTGAACTTAACGACAAATTATCTCAGAATCCAAATGCTAATCTCAAAATTAAGTACGTTAAGGGTATTCCTACAATTGCTTCCAACAGATTCTTTCAATTATATTACCAAAACATACGAGGCCTTAATACAAAAATAGTAGACTTTTATTCATCTGTTACATCCTCGGACTATTCTTTCTTAGCAATTACTGAGAGCTGGCTGAAGGAAGATGTAAATAATTCTGAATTATTTCCTAATAACTTTATTGTATTTCGAAAATATAGGAACTTTATGGAAACCCATACTAGCCGTGGTGGTGGTGTACTTCCTGCTTGTCATGCCAGATTTGAGGTTTCTCGAGTCAATCTCCTTGGATTAGAGAGTATAGTGCCGTTAATTGATGTAGTGGGTTGGAAGTGGACGATAAACTATAATATAATTCATATATATTTAGTGTATGTGCCACCTGAAGTAAATAGCGTCGATATGGCGACATTATTTGAACATTTTCAACAACTACTAGTGAACCAGTCTAATGCTGTGATTGTCGGTGATTTTAAGATAAGCAAGTATGTAAATAAAGAGACAAGTGATCCAAAAAAAGTAGTCCTTTCGAGATTTCTGGAATTCTCTGAATTACAACAGTTAAATACAATTACCAATGATGATGCCAGGATCTTAGATTTAATAATCACAAACGTAAAAGGTGAAGTAAGACGGGATTGGGTACCTTTATTAAAAGAAGATATTAGACACCCTGCACTTTTATTTAATTTTGAAATTGAAAATGTTGCTCAAACTATCTTTCCCATAAATACTACTACAAAGTATATAACTTCAAGAGAGCTGATTTTATGAGTCTGTATAACGAATTAACAAGGGTTCATTGGAATTTTCTGGACCATTTTACTAATGTTAACGAAATATGCCAGGCATTTTATCAAAAATTATATTCTATATTTGATCAATTCGTACCAGTATTTCAAAATAAAAACTGCAAGTTTCCAAAATGGTATACGCAAGATATTATCTACTGTTTGAAGTTAAAGTCTTATTACCTACGTAAATTTAAAAGCACTGGAGTTGAGTACTATTATGATGAATTCTCTCGTTTGCGAAGACAAATAAAAAATGAAACAACGCAAGCATATAAAAATTACATTGCCGAAGTTGAAGATAGCATCTGTAGTGATCCAAAGCGCTTGTGGTCATATATAAAAGAAAAAAAGGGTACTACTAGAATACCTAGTATTCTCTTCCTGGATGAGGATAAACTTGAGGATCCTGAAGACATAGTTAATGGCTTTGCTAACTACTTTAGTAGCGTATATAATCCAAAAAGTAATATTAGCTACTGTACCAAATCTAATGAAGATAATAAAGCCTGTATAAACATTAATAAAGTAACCAAGACAGATGTATTAGCAGCTTTAAAACGATTACCAAACAAACAAACAGCTGGACACGATATGATTCCTAGTTTTCTGGTAAAAGATTGTGCTTATGTTTTTAGTGAACCTCTATTAAAAATTTTCAATGCTATCATTCAGCGCTCCAATTTCCCAAGTTGTTGGAAATTAGAAAGAGTGTGCCCTGTTTTGAAGTGCGACAGTCCAGATAACATCAAAAATTACCGACCGATCTCTATTTTGTGCAATTTTGCAAAAGCTTTCGAAATGATTGTGTATACGCAACTTGCACCGTGCCTTAAATCTGTAATTTCCCCAAACCTTTATGGAAAAAAGGTCTACTGTTTCTAATTTGATAGAAATCAAACAATTTTTATCTGAATCCTTAGATAGAGGGATCCAAGTTGACGTTATCTATACGGACATCTCGAAGGCTTTCGATAAAATCGATCACGCTGTACTATTAAATAAAATGTCGAAGCTGGGATTTAGCGACTCGTTGATAACCATGTTTATATCATATTTAGATAAACGATTGCAATATGTGAGTTATAACGGATTTAGATCTAAAACATTCGAAAGTACATCTGGAGACCCTCAGGGATCTTGCCGATTGTCTCAAATGTCAAAAACTTTTATTTGCCGACGATCTAAAGATATATACTGAAATTAACAAGGTTAGCGACTGTCATCAGTTACAATCTCAGCTATCGAACATACAAAAGTGGTGTTTTGATAACAAGCTCTCTTTAAATGTTTCTAAATGTAAAGTATGTTCTTATACAAGAAACAAGCATACCATTCTATTTTTTTACAAACTCAATAATGTAACGCTTATACGTTGTAACTCTATTAGGGACTTAGGTGTTATATTTGACGCCAAGCTTACTTTTATCGAACATATCAATAGCACTGTCAATGCTTCATTACGAATGTTAGCTTTTGCCATACGAAACTGTAGAACATTTTCCAATGTACATGCTCTAAAAACACTTTATTTCACATTAATACGATCGAAACTGGAGGATGCTGCCATTGTGTGATATCCAAATTATTGGGTGCATAAACAGTCATTGGAAACTGTTCAACGATATTTTCTCAAATTTATCTTGTTTCGTATTGATGGTGTTTATCCAGGCAGAGGAATTGAGAATAAAATTTTGCAAACTAGATTAAATATCTCCTCGTTAGAAGAACGTGCTTTCACTTCTAGTTTAATATTCCTATGCAAATTACTGCATAATAGAATTGACTCGATATCTCTGTTAGTTCAGATAAATTTTTATGTCCCGCGAATGAATGCACGTAATCCAATAGCTTTTTATGTAAAAAGTGCTAGAACTAATTTATACAAGAGTTCTCCACTATTTATTATGTGCACAGGTTATAACAAAATTAGTATTGACTGTGATATATTTCATTGTTCACTAAGTGATATAATTAATGTATGTATAAGATATTTTGCAAGGTAAATTAACAAGATATCGTAAAATCTTAAACATAAATAGATAGTTCACACTATTAAACTGTACCTAGTAGTTTTTTGTAAACTAGTTTTTGTAAAAACTAGTACTCATATTTTTTGCGATGTTAATTGCTTTCTAATAGATGTTTTGTAATTATTTTTGTCCTATAATTGGATATTAATCTGTTGGGCAAATAAATTAATATTATTATTATTATTATTTTAAAAAGAACGTTACAGTGTTGTCAGGTGTGGAGTTTTAAAATAAATAAAATCGCGTAATAATTAAATAAAGTGCTGTGAGAATAAATTTTTAGTGTTTTAAATAATTTCAACAACCAATTAAAATGGTGATGAAATTGTTAAAAGATCTCAAAGTAATAGACTTAAAACACGAACTTGAAGAACGAGATTTAGACACAACGGGCCTTAAAAACGTGTTAATAAATCGGCTAAGAGAATGGCTTTTGGAAAAGCAAGAAGACCCTGAAAGTTTCCTCTTCGAAATACCTGGACCCGCAATTGATACTAATTTGTTATTAAGTAAAATGGAAGAGAATTCTAGACAGTCCGAAGAAAATTCTAAAATGCTTAAAGAAGAATTACTTAAAAATACTAAAGCACTGGAAGAAAAAGTTTTTGAAAATACTAGAATGCTTAAAGAAGAATTACTGGAATAGCACGAAGAGAATTTTAGAAGGTTTGCAGAATTACTAGAAAAATCTGAAGAAAGTTCTAGAAGGCTTAAAGAAGAATTACTAGAAAAGTCAGAAGAAAGTTCTAGAAGGCTTAAAGGTGAATTGCTGGAAAACGTCAAAGCGTTGAAAGATAAAGTTTTCGAAGAATTTTTTGAGAATGCCAGCGCGTTAGGACTGTTGGAAGGTAGATTGGCGGAACAAGATAGGGTAATAAAGATGGTAGAAGAGAAAATAGCCCAAATGCAATTACCACCAACAACTAAGAAAGACGATATGACCGAAATGCTGGAAGATAGAATGAGGCAACTACGGTTTCCCTCAACTTCTGAGTGACCGTTTAATGAAGTAAAGAAACAGTTTAAAGAAGAAAAGGGTCCTGTCGTAGGGATAAAAGTAAAACCACCCACGTTCGATGGAAAGATACCTTGGTCCACCTACTACAAATAGTTTGAGGCGGCTGCTTGGGCCAACGGATAGACAGGCAAGGAAAAGGACGTTTCTTTAACTGTGGCTTTGCGTGGAGACGCACTGAACGTCCTGCAAACAATCCCAACAGAACAAGAAAATGATTACCAGTTGTTAGTGTCTAGATTGGAGATGAGATATGGAGACGCGCATCTTCAACAAGTGTATCACGCGCAAGTGAAGAATCGTGTCCAGAAGAATGGAGAAAGCCTTCAGGAGTTTGAAGCCGATGTTGCGCGGCTTGTCCGACTGGCGTATCCTACGGCACCCGATTCATTTCTGAGACAACTCGCTGTGCAGACCTTCATAGATGGGTTAAGAGACGGGGAAACACAACAATCATTGAGGCTGGCACAACCAAGAACAACTGATGATGCGCTTGCTCACGCCTTAGAATTTGAAGCTGCAAAACAAGCGTCCCGAGGTCACGGGCGCGTTCGAACCGTTGCGAAAGAAGAGGAAGGTTCCAGTTCCAAAGATCGCCTAGAAGAATTATTAATGAGAGTTCTTCAGAAGGAAGAGAACCGTAAAAAGAATTCTCAAGAAGTTCGAGGATCCCGTTGCTGGAACTGCGGCGAACAAGGGCACACACGACGCCGTTGCCCTAAACCCAAACAAGTTCAGCCGTCGGAAAAGTTAAACGGGGTTGGCAAGAGAGGGCGAACGTTGACTGTTAGTAAAGATGCCCCGGAGATCACCATCCATGCCGTAACATCAAAGAATAGTTTGTTCGTAGATGGGGAGATTGCTAGCCGAATTGTTCCACTACTTATTGATACAGGGGCGACAAAATCAATTATACGCCCTGACGTTCTACAAACAAGTATGAAGCTGTTACAGACAACGACTCAACTTCGTACAGCAGCAGGTAAAGTGATACCAACACGAGGAGTGGTGAAGATGAAGATTGGCATTGGAAGTGAAGAACGTGATCATGAGGTGCTGGTAGCCGATATCACTGATGAATTCATCTTGGGAATGGACCTCCTGAGAAAATTTGGTTTTACGTTGGATTTGAAGGAGGGTGTTTTGAAGGTCGGTAACGAAGAACTTCCGTTGCAACCACGAGAAGATCCTGTCGTAAGGGTTTTGCTGATAGAAGATGTGATATTGCCGGGTCAAAGCGAGATGGTTGTTGAGGCAGGTTTGGATGGAGATTTTCGGGTAGGATGTGTGCGAATGATGGAGCCTGTTTGTGATAAGAAGATCCATAGTGGTATACTGGTGGGAAAAGCGCCGATCAAGGTTGGAAAGACAGTACCGGTGAGGCTTATGAACGTTAATGTGGATCCGGTGACATTGAAGAAGAGTACCATTGTGAGACAGTGTGTGCCAGTATTCCGAGTAGCCAGGTGTATGGCTGATGTTCCAAAACCAGTGCCCAAAAACCATGGTGAGAAATTAGTGGGTATGGTTGTTAGTTCGTGCGAAGACCTAAATAGAACGGAAGTGAAAGAGGTACAGGGTTTGGTTCACCGATACCAAGATATCTTCGCTCTTGACGATAGACAGAAGGGACGAACAGATATAGTAAAACATAAAATCAATACAGGCAACTCTATGCCTGTCCGTCAGCAGCCGAGGCGTCTACCTCTAGCAAGGCGAGCAGAAGCCGAGAAGATTATTGCCGATATGGAAGAACAAGGGGTCATCGAGCCATCCAGCAGTCCATGGGCATCACCGGTGGTCCTGGTCAGTAAGAAGGACGGGTCAACGAGATTTTGTGTGGACTATCGGCAGCTCAATAACGTGACCAAGAAAGACAGCTATCCCTTACCACGCATCGACGACACGTTAGATACCCTGTCTGGTTCAGGATGGTTTTCAATTTTGGACTTAAAGAGTGGTTATTGGCAAGTTGAAATGGAACCTGAAGACCGGGAGAAGACCGCGTTCACTATTGATTCCGGACTATGGCAGTTTACGGTTATGCCTTTCAGTCTATGTAACGCTCCGGCCACCTTTGAGCGTCTAATGGAGACCATCCTGAGGGGGTTGTCGTGGAAGACTTGCCTGGTCTATATAGATGACGTGATCGTAGTTGGAAGATCATTCAGTGAACATCTGAAAAATCTGGAGGAAGTGTTCCGGAGACTGCGTGCAGCCAACCTGAAATAGAGTCCGAAAAAGTGCCACATATTCCGAAGGGAGGTGAAATATCTCGGGCATGTCGTATCACGAAATGGAGTGGCAGCCGACCCCGATAAAATCCGTGCAGTCCAAGAGTGGCCAACACCGAAAGATAAACACCAAGTTCGTAGTTTTCTTGGGTTATGTACCTACTACAGGCGTTTCGTTCCTGGGTTTGCCAATATAGCGAAGACCCTGACAAGGTTATATATTGAGCTACCCACGGATAGAAGGGAAATTCATACTTGACACAGATGCAAGTAACCTGGCCATGGGGGGTGTACTTTCTCAGATACAGGATGGACAAGAAAAGGTCATCGGCTATTTTAGTAAGGTTTTGTCGAAAGCCGAAAGGAATTATTGTGTGACCAGAGAAAAATTATTGGCTGTCGTGAAGTCCGTTGAGCACTTCTACAAATACTTGTACGGACGGAAGTTTTTATTGAGGACGGACCATGCAGCGCTGAAATGGTTTCTACAATTCCGTAATCCTGAAGGCCAGGTCGCAAAGGTGGATCGAACGATTACAAGCATACGACTTTGACGCGGAACATCGAACGGGCACTAGTCATCGAAATGCCGATGCTCTTTCAAGAAGACCCTGTCCGACGGACTGCCGTCATTGCTCTCGTCTGGAAGAGAGGGTTTGCCAAGTATTAAGAACTACTATCGTCAACGACAACTGGTTGCCGGAAGAATTGCAACGACGGCAGGAGGCTGATCTCGAATTAAAAATGGTACTAGAATGGAAGCGTGTGGGAGAAAGGCCTGTCTGGGAAGCTGTCAGCCCTTTCAACAGAACTCTCAAAGCATATTGGGCCCAATGGGAGTCTTGAAGGTGGAAAACGATCTCCTGAAGCGAGTACTGGAGAGTGAAGATGGTACCACCATTAGGTCTCAGTTTGTGGTTCCAAGGAGCCGAGTGGCTACAGTATTGTGACATCTCCATGACGGTGCCTCAGGAGGACACTTCGGTGTGAAGAAGACTTTGGAGAAAGTTAGAGAGCGTTTTTATTGGGTCAATTGTAAAGAAGACGTGAAAGAGTGGTGCCGAAAATGCGAACTTTGTGCCACTGGTAACGGACCCTTGGGGAAACGAAGAGCACCTATGAGGCAGTACAATGTGGGTAGTGCTCTAGAAAGAATAGCTATAGATATTGCGGGACCATTTCCCGAAACCGACGATGGGAATAGATACATCTTAGTGGCAATGAACTATTTTACCAAATGGCCAGAAGCATATGCCCTACCAAACAGGAAGCTGCGACTGTTGCTAACGTACTAGTCAAAGAGTTTTTCAGTCGCTTCGGAGTGCCCATGGAGCTGCATTCGGATCAAGGCCGCAATTTTGAGTCTGTACTCTTTGGAGAAGTCTGTCGATTGTTGGGCATTCGCAAGACTCGGACTACACCGTTACATCCTCGGTCTGATGGAATGGTAGAACGCATGAATCGGACAATGGGCAAATATATGGCCAAGGTCGTCTCCGATCATCAACGAGACTGGGACCAATACCTGCATCTGTTCCTGATGGCTTATCGTGCATCGGTCTACGAAACAACCGGTCAGTCACCAGCGTCTGTGATGTTTGGACGCGAGTTACGGTTACCGTGTGATCTGGAATTTGGATCCCCACCTATAGAGCAGGAGGTAGCCGGGAATGATTATGTCATCAACTTAAAGAAGAAGTTGGAGGATATTCACGACCGAACCCGAAACAATATTCGAATCGCGAGTGACCGGATGAAGGCTACGTACGATGTAAGGAGGGTTGCAACCTGGAGAGCTTGTCTGGTTATACAAATCGCAAAGACGTGCGCGTCGTGGCTATTCTCCAAAGTTACAGCGGAATTGGGAGGGCCCATACCAGGTGAAGACACGAATAAATGACTTGATTTATCGCATCCAGAAATTGCCAAGAGGGAAACCAAAGGTGGTACACTCCAATCGTCTGGCGCACTATGAGGGAAACTATAACGTAGTCCCGGATCGAGAAGATGATGCTGAGGTGGCTGTCAATACCGTAAGGCCTGAAGATGATCAGCCAACCTTTAGAGAATTTATGGATGCGTTTTCCGGAACTAGAAAAGCCCTATTCGGAGACACGACTGAGATGCAACAAGAACTCTTCCGGGTTTCTGGTGATTATTCCATTGCCCACTGTGTCTCCGAAGATCTCCGCATGTCCAGGGGGATCGCAGTAGTGTTTAGAAATAAATTTGGAGGGCTGGATAAACTTCGAGATCAGAATCCCTCTGTTTGGAAAGCCTTACACTTGCCTGATCATGACCGCTCTATTTACTACTTGGTAATCAAGCAGTTTTACTTCCAGAAACCGAGTTACGCCGACCTGTGGAGGGCATTATGGGATTTGAGGACCGAGTTGCTTACCAGGTGTATTAACAAACTGGCAGTTCCCATACTCGGCTGTGGGCGGGACCAGTTGGATTGGAGAATCGTTCGAAACATGTTGGAAGTTATGTTTAGAGATAGGGATGTGAAGATCTTAGTCTGTAGCTTCGATCCCCAGCCCGCTTCAAGACCAACAAAGAGTGTAGACTGTTATTTCTACCGTAATGGAACATGTAGTCGAGGTGAAGACTGTCGATACCGTCACGACCCGTTCTACAGAAACCAGAGAATAAAACCTGTTCTGGGACAGAACAGACTTGAAGAGGGGGGCAGTGTAACGAATAGTAAACCCACTTATGACGTCATCAAACATTCTAGATGTATGAGTCATCAACTGTATGACTCATCAATCAACACGTGCAAGTATGACTCATCAACACGCCTCATTGACGTCACCGACAGCTCCGTGTATGACTCATCATCACGCCATACAATATTCTAGGTGTATTAGTCATCGTATAGATATAAATTGAGATCGCGAGTAGAAGGGAGTTAGTTAATGTTTAACCAGCGTCGTGTTGAAATGTACTCTGAATAAATAAATTGTTAATAATTAGTTAATACATAAATAGTTTTTATATAAATAAGTCCTCAAATAAATTTGTAATTACCTAGCATTTTTAAATGCTTTAAGTTTGTTAAATAGTTTATAGTTATAGTGTTTTTAATTAAGTGCATTGTAAATAATCTTCTCTTTATTAATAGACGAATTTAAACAGCATTTTCTTATTATTTTAAAAAGAACGTTACAATATTTAAATCTTTGGAGCCACCAGTTTGCCAACTGTCATATTGTTGTAAATTTCCAAGTCTCTGCTGTCCTTCGTCTGAACCTGAATTGAAGAAACTAGACCATTCGGGTGGCCGTTCAAACTTTCAACAGATTAGTAATCAAAATGATATTGAGACTATCCAATATTCTCAATGTAGCGAAGTGTTTAAGTTTGTAAGTATTAGTTTAAAAGTTCAAAACTCATGAACCTTTCATAATTCAGAATGTCAGCATCTTGAATTTTAAACGTTTCATATATTGAATATGGGATGAAAGTTATATGAGATAGATAGCCATTGATTTTCTGTTTCGGACGTAAGAATGTCTTACTTATTTAGGAATTATATTTTACAGAGTGCACTGTTGCAATATTTAATCTTTCAAAGTATTGAACATCTAAGCTTAACTGTTTAGAGCATCAAAAGTTTAGTGGGTACATCTTTTTGTATATGTTGTATGTTGTGGTAATAAATACCAATGCACATGTCAAAAAATTTTATTGTCTTTTAAAATGAAGGTGTTGTATATCTTCCTACAAAGAAGTTAATTCCCAACTTATTTAAATGCAAACAGAATAGGAACGGATGATCGGCATGGAACACCTTAGGCTCTTCTTCCTCGAGTAGTGCTTCTTAAATGAGATCAGCTCGTCTTCAGTAAACCACGTCTCTGTTACACATAGCACTTCTGGATAATCTAGCGAATGAAGAAAAACTTCAAGCAGTTCTGTTTTGTTTGCGAATGCTACAGATATTTATGTTAACAATTCTAATGGTTGGGAGTTCCTGCTCGACTCCGAGTTCGGGGCTGTGAGAGATTTGCTGTTGAATTGCTTCCTCGACGAAAAAACTTTTTGTGTACAAAACGAGAAATCTCTACTCCTGCAGGCCACTTGATAGAGTTTAAGACATCCAGGATCAAACTTTCAAACAATTATATTTTATAAGCGTGAAGTTTTACATTTATAAAACACCAAAGTTTGCATCTCATACATTTATCAGTACTGCAAGTCCATAAAACAAGACAACCAATAATATCGATATCTAAATTGTTATAATTATTTTTGTAAATAATTACAAAGTTTTGCATTTAGCGAGTTCATTTATCATGAGCCTACTTTACAAAAAATCGCAATACTATATCTTGAACTTCATCATCAAAAAGTTTTAGAAAAATATCCAGCGGTGATTGACCTGCCAAATGATTTTTTAGCTGTTCAATTTTTTTGTGTTCTCTTCGTCGGGCAAGTTCAGATACAAAAAGAAACCTCTCTGCACTTGGGTTTCTGGCTATTTGTTTTGAGCAAACTTGAGAATGTGAAAAGAAGAAGAAAGCATTTAAGTAGAAAAAAACTGAAAACAATACAGTTATGAAAACACCTGAAGAAAAACTAATGCCCATCTCTGAATAAAAAAAAAACTGCAGGGAAACGTTTTGTTGGACTTGGACCTGGAAAAGGAAAAAGCAATGAGGAATAAGCAATCCGTACTCTAGTTTTGCATGACTCGCTGGTGAAACCTTGGAGAGTTGCTGGAGGTCAAAAAAACCAACGGAAAATATTTTTAAATGCTTTGTTGATGTACATTGATATAGGACACTACCGTCTTTATAATGAAATAAACAGAGATACCTGTTTGTACAAGCAACGTGCAAACATAAGCTTCAAACCAACTCCTGTAACACTTACTTCCTGTAACATGTAGTAAGGCTTCCGCATTGCATATGTATGGCAGGTCTCTGAAATGTCAAAATAAAATGAAGAAAAGGTTCAATTTAATGTTAAGATTGCAGCTAAAATCAATGTTACTAAACCTGTCCGAGAGTTGCAGGGAGAGGTTCAAGAAGAAATGAAAACTTTAAAAATAAATATAAATGTAACATTAAAAATGAAAATGCTGCTTAGAACACACTGAAAAACAGTCTTAGTAAGAATGAAGGGTTACTACATATAGACTTCTCTGAAAATTATGCTTGCAAACTAGCTGAAGAAATCCAGACTTATAATTTTGGAGCAAGCCGTGAGGAAGCAACATTGTACGCAGGAGTCACTTACACTGGAGATACCGATAAGCTATTTAATTTTGTTTTATGTATTTCTGCTAGTCCTAGGACCTTGAACTGCTTCTCTAGTTCCAATGCCTAAGCGAAAACCAAATTGTTCTTCTCCTACATATTGTCCGCATTTTGTGTGTACTCGTTGATGCATGTTCTTAGCATTATCTACTGTACATGGCTCATCAGGCTAATCAATCGGTACTGTGAGCACTGTTTTACTCCGCTCTTTTTAGGTATCGGAATAAAAGTAAGTTGGGTCCAGTCGTGTGGTACGATTCCTGTATAGTATATTCTATTTAAGAAAGATGTTAAGATGTTGAGGCTTTCATCGTCTAATACTTTACGCATCTCAGTATAGATGTTATCTTCACCTGAGACTCTACGTGGTTTGATAGTTTTATTGCGTGTTTCACTTCTGCTATAATAATTCTCAATGGCTAATCTTCTTGATCTATTTCTCTTGGTTCTGGTTACATTCTGATATCATCAAAAAGCTCTTGTATATAGCTTGTCAAAATCTCTTCTATCTCGTTTGGGTCTATTGTTTTTTTGTTACTATCTGTGACTAAGATATCGTGTTGATGGGTTTTATTTCCAGTTATTTCTTTTATCTTCTTTTTTGTGTGTTAAAGAAATCATGCTTTCTTGGCAGCTCTTCGAGTACTTGACAACGTTTCTCCATCCAGGTCTCCTTTGCCTCTCTTATAAGCCTTGTAATCTTTTTATGGATTTCTTTATATTTATTATAGTGTTTATGTTTGTACTTCCTTCTTTCGTTCATCAATAAAAGGATTTCTTCCGTCATCCATCTCTGTTTTGCTCTCTGCTCTTGGTTTTCCAATTCATTTTCTTGTACTTCATGTTTACATTTTTAACAGACTGCCAAAAGTTTTCCATTGTTTCTGTTTCCAATTATACCGTTTCCCTAAACTTACTATTCAAAACTCGTGTTATTTCCTCTTTTATTTGTGGTTCCCCCAGTTTCTCAAAGTTAGGTCTTGTTTTATTTCTCTTCCGGATTTTCTTCAATTTAATCTCACGTTTTTCAGCTACGGGGTTCTGATCAGATCATATGTCTGATCCAGGATAAGTTCTTACAACTTTAATTCCGTTTCTATATCGTTTATCAATCAGTATATAATCTATTTGATTTTTTATGATATTTCCTTCATTGTCTCCTGGTCCTAAGTACACTTCTAAGTGTACAATCGCCTTTCTGGAAGTTGGAACCAGGTGTTTGCTACCATTAAGTTTTCTTCATTACAGAACTGTACCAGATATCCCCCCTATCGTTTCGTTTGCAAATACCATGGTCTTCAACAATATATTGCACTCTTCCTTTACCTATCTTTCCGTTGAAGTCACCCATGATTATATTCACTTCATTCTTTTTGGTAAATCTTAGTAGGTAATTTTTACATCATGAATGAAAAACTCATGCAGTATGGAGTATTCTCGTGCAACTTATATTACTAGATGAACAGATAGTTCCATATTTTGAACGGCACTCGCAACAAAATGCTTCTAAAAGTGAAACCGGTAAGATTCGGTTTCAAATTATGGTATATCTGTTCAGATGAAGGGTACTTATACAAGTTATCCTCCAAATAATAAAAAATCCAGACTTGGGTTGGGAGGTGACTTTGTTTTTTATCTACTATCTATTGTAGAGAATAACCCTAATCATAATATTTTCCTTGACAACTTCTTTTCTTCATATAAATTATTCGACAATAACACACTATGGTGTTGGAAAATTGAAAACTGCAAAAAATTATGACACAAAGGAAAAGAAAAAACTACTGTACTGCTCAAAAGCTACTGTACTATCAAAACAAAAGGAAATAGTGACGTTAACGAAGAAAATGAAGTAAAAACCTTCCCAAGGATCTTGTATGGTTTCTCTATTTCTTAGAAAATCAAATGTAACTGAACTAAAGGGTTCATTGTGATGCAATGAAGAAGTACATCACATGCTCAAATAAATTCAGTGTGTCTAACAAAAATCCCAACCTATTGCTTGGTCTTGGAGGGATTCATCTCCTAAAAGTGGTACTCTCATGCATTGGGCTATACCTCAAAGACAGTGGAGCTTCGAAAATCCTTGTTGAGACAGTATAATTGGAATGCTGTTTTCCATTTTGAAACGCTTACGGTGTTATACCAGTGTACGAAGATCAACGCTTGTTGGACAAATTTAAATTGCTATAAACTACACATAGTGACATAAAAAAATATTTTGAGAAACTCGTAGTAAATGACAGGCAGAAAAAAACTGGGGCCTGCGTGCATGCAGTATAAGAGAGTGTTTGCCACTTTCCTTCTTCTTTGATAGAAAAAATTATTCACGATGGTACATTTTATACTACAATGATTGCTTGAAGCTGGACGAAGGTCCTATAATTTATAATTCCATGTCACTCTTTTAAACAAAAAATAATAATCTTAATTCAATCCTATTAACGCATTTAAAACAATAATTATTCAAGACTTTTTAACCAAAATTTGTTTTGGTGGTTTCAAGTGTAAACATTTAAAATATTTTCAAAAAATTTCAGATTCAAGAATATAAAGAAAAATTTAAAATCTGGCAGCATAAATAATTCAGATTTTAATTTGCATGGGCAACTAAAATCTTCAGTAACATGATATTTGATACGATGTTTGATGACGCGACGTCAAATTGTTCATCATACAATTCTGAGAACCTAAAATGTTTACTTTAATTCTTAAATGCTCCGAATGAATGCTGCATAAATGAATTGTTTTTTACATTTACTTATATGTACAGCTGTAACCGTTATCAAATTCATAATTGCAAAAGAGAACCTCTACTCCTTGGAAAATCCCCGAAAAACGAGTGTTAAAAGGAACACGATTAAAAATTTGTAAACACAACTGACCGAAAAAAGTTATATACAAGAATACACAGGTTGGGTCTATTAGCAGACAATTTTAAGTTCTTTTTCCAGCTTCAAGCAATCATTCTAGTATATAAAATGTACCATCGTGCATAATTTGAAAAAAATGGAATTTCTGGCAATAGCCCAATATCAGAATCTATTCGCTAACTAGAATTCGAATTAAGTGTCATTTTACACAATAATTAGCTTTTGTTTTTTACGTGTGCTGAGCATATGCGTTATAGCATACACAAAATTACGTCACTTTATAGACTTGCACACCTGCAATGAAATTTAATCCATGCTTACAAGGAAATATTCTGTTGCTAACAACATTAAATTTTTATAAGGACGTCTTTCAAACTATAATATTGAGTTATATTCCTGATTATCTAATATCCATTTTTTTCTCGAGTCCTCTTACTTTAATAAAGCTTAACTTTAGTAAAATATTATATTTCTAAATGCTATAGCTACTTTTGTTTTTATCAGACAATAGGTAATAAAAGTTACCCATTTTTAGGGACAATTTTATTAAAAACAAATTAGTTTTTATCTCAGAAAGTACATGCCATATATCTATGAAATTTTTGTAGGGGTTATAGAAAGAAACCTTGGGTTCTAATTTTCAGACCAAAAAGCAATTAATTTAAGATTTATATAAAAAATAGGGAATTATGTTTTCTTGTTTATTAATTTTTTGATTTCGTTTTGGTTAAATGAACACTTTTCATGTAGGCATTATTTTTCTCAAAGAAATGTTCCTAATTTTAACAATAACAGTGCAATAACATAAAAACCAATTTTTTGTCCAAACCGCTTGTCACTAAATTAATTTTTCTGCGATTCAGAGGAAGATATTGAAGACTATACAGGGTGTCCTGTTTAACAGTCTACACTGAATCATTCCAACAAGCTTGTGACTATAGCAGTGGAATTAAAAGAACTTTGTATACTTTGACCTCTAGTTTACGACATCAGAACACATCTTAGAACTTGTGCTGGTGCTGGATATCATCATTAGGATTTTTTTAAATGGAACGATTAGATTTGAAGTATGGAAATCGATAGCAAGTGGGATTCTGAATAAAAAAGTAATAAGGTACTACAGGTTTAAAGTGAATGATAATGAAATAATAAAGTGAATGTATTCTAATACTGTTTTCGTAAACAAGAAGCCGAAATCTACGAAGTTCTTTTAATTCCATTACTATAACCAAAAGCTTGTCCGGATGATTGAGTGTAGACTGTTAAATAGGCCAGAACCCGTTAAGTGGCTAAGTGTTTACTATTTTTTTCACATTTAAACATTTGAAGTGGTGACTCGTACACCTTTGAAATCTGAATTTTGCAAAATCTAAAAAGTATCTTGTATATTATTAACCATAAAATATGCGACTTCTTATGTTTTTTCATGATAACCATGAAAATGAAGCGCAACAAAAATCGTTGCTATTTTTTCACATTTAGAAATTCTAAGGGTTGGCTGCTACCCCCTTATATCCTGAATTTCGCAAAATCGGTGAAGCATGTGCGTTTTTATGTTCTTTCACGCAACCCATTCAACAATGAAACGCAAATAAACTGCTTTACTATTTTCTCCACATTTGCAAATTCTAAGGGATGGCTGGCTACCCCTTAGACCCTTAATGTCGCAAAATCCGTAAAGTATGTAACTTTTTATGTTCTCTCACGTCACCCATTCAAATATGAACCGCAACAAAGATTATTTACTATTTTTCCCGTATTTCAAAATTCTAAGGGTTGGTTGCTACCCCCTTAGACCCTGAACTTGGCAAAATCTATAAAATAGGTGACTTTTTATGTTCTTTCACGGCACCCGTTCGAAAATGAAACGCAAAGATTGTTTACTATTTTTCCCGTGTGTAGAAATTCTAAGAGGTGGCTGCTACCCAAAACAGAACAAAATTTTGAAAATACAAATATGGGTTTTTTTAACGTTTTTTTAATTTTTCGCTAGACGAGAATCCGAAACTCTGTAAATATACCAAATTTCAAGTTTGTATGTACTCTAGAAATTCGGAAGTTATAAAGACTATTTAATTTCATTACTTAAATACATAAAGTGAAGTCCCGTTTTACAACCCCTAAAGGGGTAGCGGAGGGTTAACATAATAACAATTTTTTATATTTTTCTTTACGAGAACTCTAAACCCTATAACTAAACCAAATTCTAAGTTTTTATGTCATCTAGAAGTTTTACAACCCCCAAATGGAATACGGGGGTTGATTTAATAATTTTTTTAAATTTTTCTTTAGGAGAGTCCTAAATTCTATCGCTATACCAAGTTTCAAGTTTGTATGTCATCTAGAAGTTTTACAACCCTAAAAGGGGATGCGGGGTTGACATAATAACATTTTTTTTAATTTTTATTTACTAGAATCCTAAACCCTATAAATATACCAAATTTCAAGTTTGTGTGTGATCTAGAAGTATTACAACCCCCAAATAAATTGCAGGGGTTGACTTAATAAGATTTTTTATGTTTTTCTTTACGAGAGTCTTAAACCCTATCACTATACCAAATTTCAAGTTTGTATGTCATCTAGAAGTTTTACAACCCCCAAATGGAATATGGGGGTTGATTTAATAATTTTTTTAAATTTTTCTTTAGGAGAGTCCTAAATTCCATCGCTATACTAAATTTCAAGTTTGTATGTCATCTAGAACTTTTACAACCCCCAAATGGAATATGGGGGTTGATTTAATAATTTTTTTAAAATTTTTCTTTAGGAGAGTCCTAAATTCCATCGCTATATCAAATTTCAAGTTTGTATGTGATCTAGAAGTTTTACAACCCCCAAATGGAATATGGGGGTTGATTTAATAATTTTTTTAAAATTTTTCTTTAGGAGAGTCCTAAATTCCATCGCTATACCAAATTTCAAGTTTGTATGTCATCTAGAAGTTTTACAACCCCCAAATGGAATATGGCGGTTGATTTAATAATTTTTTTAAAATTTTTCTTTAGGAGAGTCCTAAATTCCATCGCTATACCAAATTTCAAGTTTGTATGTAATCTAGAAGTTTTACAACCCCCAAATGGAATATGGGGGTTGATTTAATAATTTTTTTTAATTTTTCTTTAGGAGAGTCCTAAATTCCATCGCTATACCAAATTTCAAATTTGTATGTCATCTAGAAGTTTTACAACCCTAAAAGGGGATGCGGGGTTGACATAATAACATTTTTTTTAATTGTTATTTACTAGAATCCTAAACCCTATAAATATACCCAATTTCAAGTTTGTGTGTGATCTAGAAGTATTACAACCCCCAAATAAAGTGCGGGGGTTGACTTATTAAAATTTTTTGTTTTTCTTTACGAGAGTCTTAAACCCTATCACTATACCAAATTTCAAGTTTGTATGTCATCTAGAAGTTTTGCAACCCCCAAATGGAATATGGGGGTTGATTTAATATTTTTATTAAATTTTTCTTTAGGAGAGTCCTAAATTCCATCGCTATACTAAATTTCAAGTTTGTATGTCATCTAGAACTTTTACAACCCCCAAATGGAATATGGGGGTTGATTTAATAATTTTTTTAAAATTTTTATTTAGGAGAGTCCTAAATTCCATCGCTATACCAAATTTCAAGTTTGTATGTCATCTAGAAGTTTTACAACCCCCAAATGGAATATGGGGGTTGATTTAATAATTTTTTTAAATTTTTCTTTAGGAGAGTCCTAAATTCCATCGCTATACCAAATTTCAAGTTTGTATGTGATCTAGAAGTTTTACAACCCCCAAATGGAATATGGGGGTTGATTTCATAATTTTTTTAAAATTTTTATTTAGGAGAGTCCTAAATTCCATCGCTATACCAAATTTCAAGTTTGTATGTCATCTAGAAGTTTTACAACCCCCAAATGGAATATGGGGGTTGATTTAATAATTTTTTTAAATTTTTCTTTAGGAGAGTCCTAAATTCCATCGCTATACCAAATTTCAAGTTTGTATGTGATCTAGAAGTTTTGCAACCCCCAAATGGAATATGGCGGTTGATTTAATAATTTTTTTAAATTTTTCTTTAGGAGAGTCCTAAATTCCATCGCTATACTAAATTTCAAGTTTGTATGTCATCCAAAGGAAGTTTTACAACCCCCAAATGGAATATGGGGGTTGATTTAATAATTTTTTTTAAATTTTTCTTTAGGAGAGTCCTAAATTCCATCGCTATACCAAATTTCAAATTGTATGTCATCTAGAAGTTTTACAACCCTAAAAGGGGATGCGGGGTTGACATAATAACATTTTTTTTAATTTTTATTTACTACGAGGGTGGTCCCAGAAGTACCCGACCCAACAAAGAAAACACAAAAATTTTGGAAAAAGATTTATTTATTTTTCAACGTAATCTGCTTTCAGCTCTATACACTTTTCCCAGCGGCGTTTAAAAAGTTCGATACCCTTTTTATAATAAGAACTGTCTTGCTCCTCAAAATAGCCATTAACTGCTGACATCACTTCTTCATCGTTGGAAAATCTTTGACCACTGACCCATTTTTTCAAGTTTGGGAACAGAAAATAATCCGCGGGGGCTAAATCTGGCGAATATGGTGCATGAGGTAGCAATTCAAACTTTTAATTGATTAATTTTGGCCATTGCAATAACGGATTTGTGAGCTGGCGCGTTGTCGTGATGAAACAACACTTTCTTTTTAGCCAAATGCGGCCGTTTTTGCTTGATTTCTTCGCTCAAACGTTGCAATAAGTTTGCATAATACTGGCCGTTGATAGTTTTTCCTTTTTCGAGATAGTCGATAAAAATTATTCCACGCGCATCCCAAAAAACCGACGCCATAACCTTGCCTGCAGATGAAACGGTCTTCGCCTTCTTTGGAGCCGGTTCTCCCTTTTGAGTCCATTGTTTCGATTGTTCTTTTGTCTCGGGTGTGAAATGATGGACCCATGTTTCATCCATTGTTACGAAACGGCGCAAAAATTCTACTTTGTTGCTGTGAAACTTCGCTATACACTCAATTGAAACATTTTCACGACACTGTTTTTGCTCGAGTGTGTCCAAACGCGGCACCCATCTTGCACACAGCTTTTTCATGTCCAAATTTTCAGATAATATGCGATGTACCGAACTTTTTGAAATGCCCGTAATGTCTGCTAGCTCGCGCACTTTCAGTCGACGATCATCAAGTACCGCTTTGTGGATTTTCTTCACCATTTCTGGAGTCGTCACCTCATTTGGTCGACCACTGCAATGCTCGTCTTGGCAGCTCGTACGGCCTCGTTTAAACCCAGCTACCCAAAATTTAACTGTTGTAAACGAAGGAGCAGACTCACCCAGAGTAGAATCCAGTTCAGCTTTTATATTGGTTGGGCTGAGGCCTTTCAAATAAAAGTATTGTATCACATAACGATGACCAATTTTCTCCATTTTCACAAATTCACTGACAACGTTCACTATTGATGGCTGCCAAACAAATACTGAACAACGTGGCGCTTTCAAACTTGAAACATATGCTTTATAGACTGCGTACTTTCCAATACAGTGATATTTTCAAACAACTACCGCCACCTCTTGGTCAGGTCGGGTACTTCTGGGACCACCCTCGTAGAATCCTAAACCCTATAAATATACCAAATTTCAAGTTTGTGTGTGATCTAGAAGTATTACAACCACCAAATAAAGTGCGGGTGTTGACTTAATAAAATTTTTTTATTTAGGAGAGTCCTAAATTCCATCGCTATACTAAATTTCAAGTTTGTATGTCATCTAGAACTTTTACAACCCCCAAATGGAATATGGGGGTTGATTTAATAATTTTTTTAAAATTTGTATTTAGGAGAGTCCTAAATTCCATCGCTATACCAAATTTCAAGTTTGTATGTCATCTAGAAGTTTTACAACCCCCAAATGGAATATGGGGGTTGATTTAATAATTTTTTTAAATTTTTCTTTAGGAGAGTCCTAAATTCCATCGCTATACTAAATTTCAAGTTTGTATGTCATCTAGAACTTTTACAACCCCCAAATGGAATATGGGGGTTGATTTAATAATTTTTTTTAAATTTTTATTTAGGAGAGTCCTAAATTCCATCGCTATACCAAATTTCAAGTTTGTATGTCATCTAGAAGTTTTACAACCCCCAAATGGAATATGGGGATTGATTTAATAATTTTTTTAAATTTTTCTTTAGGAGAGTCCTAAATTCCATCGCTATACCAAATTTCAAGTTTGTATGTGATCTAGAAGTTTTACAACCCCCAAATGGAATATGGGGGTTGATTTAATAATTTTTTTAAAATTTTTATTTAGGAGAGTCCTAAATTCCATCGCTATACCAAATTTCAAGTTTGTATGTCATCTAGAAGTTTTACAACCCCCAAATGGAATATGGGGGTTGATTTAATAATTTTTTTTAAATTTTTCTTTAGGAGAGTCCTAAATTCCATCGCTATACCAAATTTCAAGTTTGTATGTCATCTAGAAGTTTTACAACCCCCAAATGGAATATGGGGGTTGATTTAATAATTTTTTTTAAATTTTTCTTTAGGAGAGTCCTAAATTCCATCGCTATACCAAATTTCAAGTTTGTATGTGATCTAGAAGTTTTACAACCCCCAAATGGAATATGGGGGTTGATTTAATAATTTTTTTTAAATTTTTCTTTAGGAGAGTCCTAAATTCCATCGCTATACCAAATTTCAAGTTTGTATGTGATCTAGAAGTTTTACAACCCCCAAATGGAATATGGGGGTTGATTTAATAATTTTTTTTAAATTTTTCTTTAGGAGAGTCCTAAATTCCATCGCTATACCAAATTTCAAGTTTGTATGTGATCTAGAAGTTTTACAACCCCCAAATGGAATATGGGGGTTGATTTAATAATTTTTTTTAAATTTTTCTTTAGGAGAGTCCTAAATTCCATCGCTATACCAAATTTCAAATTGTATGTCATCTAGAAGTTTTACAACCCTAAAAGGGGATGCGGGGTTGACATAATAACATTTTTTTTAATTTTTATTTACTACGAGGGTGGTCCCAGAAGTACCCGACCCAACAAAGAAAACACAAGAATTTTGGAAAAAGATTTATTTATTTTTCAACGTAATCTGCTTTCAGCTCTATACACTTTTCCCAGCGGCGTTTAAAAAGTTCGATACCCTTTTTATAATAAGAATTGTCTTGCTCCTCAAAATAGCCATTAACTGCTGACATCACTTCTTCATCGTTGGAAAATCTTTGACCACTGACCCATTTTTTCAAGTTTGGGAACAGAAAATAATCCGCGGGGGCTAAATCTGGCGAATATGGTGCATGAGGTAGCAATTCAAACTTTTAATTGATTAATTTTGGCCATTGCAATAACGGATTTGTGAGCTGGCGCGTTGTCGTGATGAAACAACACCTTCTTTTTAGCCAAATGCGGCCGTTTTTGCTTGATTTCTTCGCTCAAACGTTGCAATAAGTTTGCATAATACTGGCCGTTGATAGTTTTTCCTTTTTCGAGATAGTCGATAAAAATTATTCCACGCGCATCCCAAAAAACCGACGCCATAACCTTGCCTGCAGATGAAACGGTCTTCGCCTTCTTTGGAGCCGGTTCTCCCTTTTGAGTCCATTGTTTCGATTGTTCTTTTGTCTCGGGTGTGAAATGATGGACCCATGTTTCATCCATTGTTACGAAACGGCGCAAAAATTCTACTTTGTTGCTGTGAAACTTCGCTATACACTCAATTGAAACATTTTCACGACACTGTTTTTGCTCGAGTGTGTGCAAACGCGGCACCCATCTTGCACACAGCTTTTTCATGTCCAAATTTTCAGATAATATGCGATGTACCGAACTTTTTGAAATGCCCGTAATGTCTGCTAGCTCGCGCACTTTCAGTCGACGATCATCAAGTACCGCTTTGTGGATTTTCTTCACCATTTCTGGAGTCGTCACCTCATTTGGTCGACCACTGCGATGCTCGTCTTGGCAGCTCGTACGGCCTCGTTTAAACCCAGCTACCCAAAATTTAACTGTTGTAAACGAAGGAGCAGACTCACCCAGAGTAGAATCCAGTTCAGCTTTTATATTGGTTGGGCTGAGGCCTTTCAAATAAAAGTATTGTATCACATAACGATGACCAATTTTCTCCATTTTCACAAATTCACTGACAACGTTCACTATTGATGGCTGCCAAACAAATACTGAACAACGTGGCGCTTTCAAACTTGAAACATATGCTTTATAGACTGCGTACTTTCCAATACAGTGATATTTTCAAACAACTACCGCCACCTCTTGGTCAGGTCGGGTACTTCTGGGACCACCCTCGTAGAATCCTAAACCCTATAAATATACCAAATTTCAAGTTTGTGTGTGATCTAGAAGTATTACAACCACCAAATAAAGTGCGGGTGTTGACTTAATACAATTTTTTTATTTAGGAGAGTCCTAAATTCCATCGCTATACTAAATTTCAAGTTTGTATGTCATCTAGAACTTTTACAACCCCCAAATGGAATATGGGGGTTGATTTAATAATTTTTTTAAAATTTGTATTTAGGAGAGTCCTAAATTCCATCGCTATACTAAATTTCAAGTTTGTATGTCATCTAGAACTTTTACAACCCCCAAATGGAAGATGGGGGTTGATTTAATAATTTTTTTTAAATTTTTCTTTAGGAGAGTCCTAAATTCCATCGCTATACCAAATTTCAAGTTTGTATGTCATCTAGAAGTTTTGCAACCCCAGAACGGGGTGCAGGGGTTGACATCATAACATTTTTTTTATATTTTTCTTTATAATAATCTTAAATCCTATAATTACACCAAATTTCAAGTTTCTAAGTCATCTAGAAGTTTTACAACTCCTAACAGGGGGTGCGAGGGTTGACATAAATATATTTTTTTATTTTCCTACTTACAAGAATCCCAATTCCTATAATTGTGCCAAATCTCAAGTTTGTATGTCATCTAACAAATTAGAAGTTGTAAAAGTTATTTAATTTCAATATTTTAATGCATAAGAAGTCCCGTTTGAAATGATGTCACTGTCTGCCTCACAAACATATGAGTTTTAAAAATTTTAAAATATAATATGGGATAAGATTAAACAGCCAGATTTATTACTAGCTAACAGCATCAGTGATTGATTAAATACTGAATTATAATATAATAATGGTTACGTTTGTTTCACTTAAATCAATAGAGCTTTGAATTAAATCTTACGATTTTATTAAAATTATCGCCCATTTGTAGGAGCAATTAAAACCGGTTTAAACGAAATTTACATGACGCATAAATGAAACGTATTAAAAGTGTTTCTTAAATAGCTTTAACAAAATATAATATGTACGAATTTTTGTCACCTTAAATGACGCAATCTTTACTAAGAAATACAATGCATAAAGTGAAGTCCCGTTGAAATGACGTCACTGTCTAGCCACAAAGGAATCAGTGTTACCAACACAATTCTTGTTAAATATGCGGACGCAGGGTAAACCTATGCCATAAATTTGTATACAAATGTATACAAATCCCGCGCTATTAGCGCTGCGTGTGGCAAACGCTCGAACTACGATTTTATACACGAATCAGGAATGGGTGTCAAACTGCGCACAGCTAATTTTTACATTTTCACCATCTAGACACTTTAAGCTTCATATGGTGCAATTTTGAGGCACTAGTCACCCAGCGTCCGTATATCCGGACGCCGAGTGACTTCGGACGCTGCTTGAACCTAAGACTTTACATGGGGGGACGCATAGTGGTGCCCTATAGATATATATATATATATATATATATATATATATATATATATATATATATAATATATATATATATATATATATATATATATATATATATATATATATATATATATATATATATATCTATAGGGCACCACTATGCGTCCCCCCATGTAAAATCTTAGGTTCAAGCAGCGTCCGAAGTCACTCGGCGTCCGGATATACGGACGCTGGGTGACTAGTGCCTCAAAATTGCACCATATGAAGCTTAAAGTGTCTAGATGGCGAAAATGTAAAAATTAGCTGTGCGCAGTTTGACACCCATTCCTGATTCGTGTATAAAATCGTAGTTCGAGCGTTTGCCACACGCAGCGCTAATAGCGCGGGATTTGTATACATTTGTATACAAATTTATGGCATAGGTTTACCCTGCGTCCGCATATTTAACAAGAATTGTGTTGGTAACACTGATTCCTTTGTGGCTAGACAGTGACGTCATTTCAACGGGACTTCACTTTATGCATTGTATTTCTTAGTAAAGATTGCGTCATTTAAGGTGACAAAAATTCGTACATATTATATTTTGTTAAAGCTATTTAAGAAACACTTTTAATACGTTTCATTTATGCGTCATGTAAATTTCGTTTAAACCGGTTTTAATTGCTCCTACAAATGGGCGATAATTTTAATAAAATCGTAAGATTTAATTCAAAGCTCTATTGATTTAAGTGAAACAAACGTAACCATTATTATATTATCATTCAGTATTTAATCAATCACTGATGCTGTTAGCTAGTAATAAATCTGGCTGTTTAATCTTATCCCATATTATATTTTAAAATTTTTAAAACTCATATGTTTGTGAGGCAGACAGTGACATCATTTCAAACGGGACTTCTTATGCATTAAAATATTGAAATTAAATAACTTTTACAACTTCTAATTTGTTAGATGACATACAAACTTGAGATTTGGCACAATTATAGGAATTGGGATTCTTGTAAGTAGGAAAATAAAAAAATATATTTATGCAACCCTCGCACCCCCTGTTAGGAGTTGTAAAACTTCTAGATGACTTAGAAACTTGAAATTTGGTGTAATTATAGGATTTAAGATTATTATAAAGAAAAATATAAAAAAAATGTTATGATGTCAACCCCTGCACCCCGTTCTGGGGTTGCAAAACTTCTAGATGACATACAAACTTGAAATTTGGTATAGCGATGGAATTTAGGACTCTCCTAAAGAAAAATTTTAAAAAAATTATTAAATCAACCCCCATCTTCCATTTGGGGGTTGTAAAAGTTCTAGATGACATACAAACTTGAAATTTAGTATAGCGATGGAATTTAGGACTCTCCTAAAGAAAAATTTAAAAAAATTATTAAATCAACCCCCATATTCCATTTGGGGGTTGCAAAACTTCTAGATGACATACAAACTTGAAATTTGGTATAGTGATAGGGTTTAAGACTCTCGTAAAGAAAAACATAAAAAATTTTATTAAGTCAACCCCCGCACTTTATTTGGGGGTTGTAATACTTCTAGATCACATACAAACTTGAAATTTGGTATAGCGATGGAATTTAGGACTCTCCTAAAAAAAAATTTAAAAAAAATTATTAAATCAACCCCCATATTCCATTTGGGGGTTGTAAAACTTCTAGATCACACACAAACTTGAAATTTGGTATAGCGATGGAATTTAGGACTCTCCTAAAGAAAAATTTAAAAAAATTATTAAATCAACCCCCATATTCCATTTGGGGGTTGTAAAACTTCTAGATGACATACAAACTTGAAATTTGGTATAGCGATGCAATTTAGGACTCTCCTAAATAAAAATTTTAAAAAAATTATTAAATCAACCCCCATATTCCATTTGGGGGTTGTAAAACTTCTAGATGACATACAAACTTGAAATTTGGTATAGTGATAGGGTTTAAGACTCTCGTAAAGAAAAACATAAAAAATCTTATTAAGTCAACCCCTGCAATTTATTTGGGGGTTGTAATACTTCTAGATCACACACAAACTTGAAATTTGGTATATTTATAGGGTTTAGGATTCTAGTAAATAAAAATTAAAAAAAATGTTATTATGTCAACCCCGCATCCCCTTTTAGGGTTGTAAAACTTCTAGATGACATACAAACTTGAAACTTGGTATAGCGATAGAATTTAGGACTCTCCTAAAGAAAAATTTAAAAAAATTATTAAATCAACCCCCGTATTCCATTTGGGGGTTGTAAAACTTCTAGATGACATAAAAACTTAGAATTTGGTTTAGTTATAGGGTTTAGAGTTCTCGTAAAGAAAAATATAAAAAATTGTTATTATGTTAACCCTCCGCTACCCCTTTAGGGGTTGTAAAACGGGACTTCACTTTATGTATTTAAGTAATGAAATTAAATAGTCTTTATAACTTCCGAATTTCTAGAGTACATACAAACTTGAAATTTGGTATATTTACAGAGTTTCGGATTCTCGTCTAGCGAAAAATTAAAAAAACGTTAAAAAAACCCATATTTATATTTTCAAAATTTTGTTCTGTTTTGGGTAGCAGCCACCTCTTAGAATTTCTACACACGGGAAGAATAGTAAACAATCTTTGCGTTTGATTTTCGAACGGGTGCCGTGAAAGAACATAAAAAGTCACCTATTTTATAGATTTTGCGAAGTTGAGGGTCTAAGGGGGTAGCAACCAACCCTTAGAATTTTGAAATACGGGAAAAATAGTAAATAATCTTTGTTGCGGTTCATATTTGAATGGGTGACGTGAAAGAACATAAAAAGTTACATACTTTACGGATTTTGCGACATTAAGGGTCTAAGGGGTAGCCAGCCATCCCTTAGAATTTGCAAATGTGGAGAAAATAGTAAAGCAGTTTATTTGCGTTTCATTGTTGAATGGGTTGCGTGAAAGAACATAAAAACGCACATGCTTCACCGATTTTGCGAAATTCAGGATATAAGGGGGTAGCAGCCAACCCTTAGAATTTCTAAATGTGAAAAAATAGCAACGATTTTTGTTGCGCTTCATTTTCATGGTTATCATGAAAAAACATAAGAAGTCGCATATTTTATGGTTAATAATATACAAGATACTTTTTAGATTTTGCAAAATTCAGATTTCAAAGGTGTACGAGTCACCACTTCAAATGTTTAAATGTGGAAAAAATAGTAAACACTTAGCCACTTAACGGGTTCTGGCCTATTTAACAGTCTACACTCAATCATCCGGACAAGCTTTTGGTTATAGTAATGGAATTAAAAGAACTTCGTAGATTTCGGCTTCTTGTTTACGAAAACAGTATTAGAATACATTCACTTTATTATTTCATTATCATTCACTTTAAACCTGTAGTACCTTATTACTTTTTTATTCAGAATCCCACTTGCTATCGATTTCCATACTTCAAATCTAATCGTTCCATTTAAAAAAATCCTGATGATGATATCCAGCACCAGCACAAGTTCTAAGATGTGTTCTGATTTCGTAAACTAGAGGTCAAAGGATACAAAGTTCTTTTAATTCCACTGCTATAGTCACAAGCTTGTTGGAATGATTCAGTGTAGACTGTTAAACAGGACACCCTGTATAGTCTTCAATATCTTCCTCTGAATCGCAGAAAAATTAATTTAGTGACAAGCGGTTTGGACAAAAAATTGGTTTTTATGTTATTGCACTGTTATTGTTAAAATTAGGAATATTTCTTTGAGAAAAATAATGCCTACATGAAAAGTGTTCATTTAACCAAAACGAAATCAAAAAATTAATAAACAAGAAAACATAATTCCCTATTTTTTATATAAATCTTAAATGAATTGCTTTTTGGTCTGAAAATTAGAACCCAAGGTTTCTTTCTATAACCCCTACAAAAATTTCATAGATATATGGCATGTACTTTCTGAGATAAAAACTAATTTGTTTTTAATAAAATTGTCCCTAAAAATGGGTAACTTTTATTACCTATTGTCTGATAAAAACAAAAGTAGCTATAGCATTTAGAAATATAATATTTTACTAAAGTTAAGCTTTATTAAAGTCAGAGGACTCGAGAAAAAAATGGATATTAGATAATCAGGAATATAACTCAATATTATAGTTTGAAAGACGTCCTTATAAAAATTTAATGTTGTTAGCAAGAGAATATTTCCTTGTAAGCATGGATTAAATTTCATTGCAGGTGTGCAAGTCTATAAAGTGACGTAATTTTGTGTATGCTATAACGCACACGTAAAAAACAAAAGCTAATTATTGTGTAAAATGACACTTAATTCGAATTCTAGTTAGCGAATAGATTCTGATATTGGGCTATTGCTAGAAATTCCATTTTTTTCAAATTATGCACGATGGTACATTTTATATACTAGAATGATTGCTTGAAGCTGGAAAAAGAACTTAAAATTGTCTGCTAATAGACCCAACCTGTGTATTCTTGTATATAACTTTTTTCGGTCAGTTGTGTTTACAAATTTTTAATCGTGTTCCTTTTAACACTCGTTTTTCGGGGATTTTCCAAGGAGTAGAGGTTCTCTTTTGCAATTATGAATTTGATAACGGTTACAGCTGTACATATAAGTAAATGTAAAAAACAATTCATTTATGCAGCATTCATTCGGAGCATTTAAGAATTAAAGTAAACATTTTAGGTTCTCAGAATTGTATGATGAACAATTTGACGTCGCGTCATCAAACATCGTATCAAATATCATGTTACTGAAGATTTTAGTTGCCCATTGCAAAATCTTAATTATTTATGCTGCCAGATTTTAAATTTTTCTTTATATTCTTGAATCTGAAATTTTTTGAAAATATTTTAAATGTTTACACTTGAAACCACCAAAACAAATTTTGGTTAAAAAGTCTTGAATAATTATTGTTTTAAATGCGTTAATAGGATTGAATTAAGATTATTATTTTTTGTTTAAAAGACTGACATGGAATTATAAATTATAGGACCTTCGTCCAGCTTCAAGCAATCATTGTAGTATAAAATGTACCATCGTGAATAATTTTTTCTATCAAAGAAGAAGGAAAGTGGCAAACACTCTCTTATACTGCATGCACGCAGGCCCCAGTTTTTTTCTGCCTGTCATTTTCTACGAGTTTCTCAAAATATTTTTTATGTCACTATGTGTAGTTTATAGCAATTTAAATTTGTCCAACAAGCGTTGATCTTCGTACACTGGTATAACACCGTAAGCGTTTCAAAATGGAAAACAGCATTCCAATTATACTGTCTCAACAAGGATTTTCGAAGCTCCACTGTCTTTGAGGTATAGCCCAATGCATGAGAGTACTACTTTTAGGAGATGAATCCCTCCAAGACCAAGCAATAGGTTGGGATTTTTGTTAGACACACTGAATTTATTTGAGCATGTGATGTACTTCTTCATTGCATCACAATGAACCCTTTAGTTCAGTTACATTTGATTTTCTAAGAAATAGAGAAACCATACAAGATCCTTGGGAAGGTTTTTACTTCATTTTCTTCGTTAACGTCACTATTTCCTTTTGTTTTGATAGTACAGTAGCTTTTGAGCAGTACGGTAGTTTTTTCTTTTCCTTTGTGTCATAATTTTTTGCAGTTTTCAATTTTCCAACACCATAGTGTGTTATTGTCGAATAATTTATATGAAGAAAAGAAGTTGTCAAGGAAAATATTATGATTAGGGTTATTCTCTACAATAGATAGTAGATAAAAAACAAAGTCACCTTCCAACCCAAGTCTGGATTTTTTATTATTTGGAGGATAACTTGTATAAGTACCCTTCATCTGAACAGATATACCATAATTTGAAACCGAATCTTACCGGTTTCACTTTTAGAAGCATTTTGTTGCGAGTGCCGTTCAAAATATGGAACTATCTGTTCATCTAGTAATATAAGTTGCACGAGAATACTCCATACTGCATAAGTTTTTCATTCATGATGTAAAAATTACCTACTAAGATTTACCAAAAAGAATGAAGTGAATATAATCATGGGTGACTTCAACGGAAAGATAGGTAAAGGAAGAGTGCAATATATTGTTGAAGACCATGGTATTTGCAAACGAAACGATAGGGGGGATATCTGGTACAGTTCTGTAATGAAGAAAACTTAATGGTAGCAAACACCTGGTTCCAACTTCCAGAAAGGCGATTGTACACTTAGAAGTGTACTTAGGACCAGGAGACAATGAAGGAAATATCATAAAAAATCAAATAGATTATATACTGATTGATAAACGATATAGAAACGGAATTAAAGTTGTAAGAACTTATCCTGGATCAGACATATGATCTGATCAGAACCCCCGTAGCTGAAAAACGTGAGATTAAATTGAAGAAAATCCGGAAGAGAAATAAAACAAGACCTAACTTTGAGAAACTGGGGGAACCACAAATAAAAGAGGAAATAACACGAGTTTTGAATAGTAAGTTTAGGGAAACGGTATAATTGGAAACAGAAACAATGGAAAACTTTTGGCAGTCTGTTAAAAATGTAAACATGAAGTACAAGAAAATGAATTGGAAAACCAAGAGCAGAGAGCAAAACAGAGATGGATGACGGAAGAAATCCTTTTATTGATGAACGAAAGAAGGAAGTACAAACATAAAGACTATAATAAATATAAAGAAATCCATAAAAAGATTACAAGGCTTATAAGAGAGGCAAAGGAGACCTGGGTGGAGAAACGTTGTCAAGTACTCGAAGAGCTGCCAAGAAAGCATGATTTCTTTAACACACAAAAAAGAAGATAAAAGAAATAACTGGAAATAAAACCCATCAACACGATATCTTAGTCACAGATAGTAACAAAAAAACAATAGACCCAAACGAGATAGAAGAGATTTTGACAAGCTATATACAAGAGCTTTTTGATGATATCAGAATGTAACCAGAACCAAGAGAAATAGATCAAGAAGATTAGCCATTGAGAATTATTATAGCAGAAGTGAAACACGCAATAAAACTATCAAACCACGTAGAGTCTCAGGTGAAGATAACATCTATACTGAGATGCGTAAAGTATTAGACGATGAAAGCCTCAACATCTTAACATCTTTCTTAAATAGAATATACTATACAGGAATCGTACCACACGACTGGACCCAACTTACTTTTATTCCGATACCTAAAAAGAGCGGAGTAAAACAGTGCTCACAGTACCGATTGATTAGCCTGATGAGCCATGTACAGTAGATAATGCTAAGAACATGCATCAACGAGTACACACAAAATGCGGACAATATGTAGGAGAAGAACAATTTGGTTTTCGCTTAGGCATTGGAACTAGAGAAGCAGTTCAAGGTCCTAGGACTAGCAGAAATACATAAAACAAAATTAAATAGCTTATCGGTATCTCCAGTGTAAGTGACTCCTGCGTACAATGTTGCTTCCTCACGGCTTGCTCCAAAATTATAAGTCTGGATTTCTTCAGCTAGTTTGCAAGCATAATTTTCAGAGAAGTCTATATGTAGTAACCCTTCATTCTTACTAAGACTGTTTTTCAGTGTGTTCTTAGCAGCATTTTCATTTTTAATGTTAAATTTATATTTATTTTTAAAGTTTTCATTTCTTCTTGAACCTCTCCCTCCAACTCTCGGACAGGTTTAGTAACATTGATTTTAGCTGCAATCTTAACATTAAATTGAACCTTTTCTTCATTTTATTTTGACATTTCAGAGGCCTGCCATACATATGCAATGCGGAAGCCTTACTACATGTTACAGGAGTTCATATGAATTTTCATTATCTACAAGTTTTAGTGGCTTTAGTTTTTGTGGTTTGAAGCTTATGTTTGCACGTTGTTTGTACAAGCAGGTAGCTCTGTTTATTTCATTAGGTTTGCATACATAATATAGACGGTAATAACATAGGGATGGCATCGAGAGAATGTACTGTAGGATATTTTTGTTTTGTGTGCAAGGCCAATTGTTTTATTTGCTAAACTATAAAGACGGTAGTGTCCTATATCAATGTACATCAACAAAGCATTTAAAAATATTTTCCGTTGGTTTTTTTGACCTCCAGCAACTCTCCAAGGTTTCACCAGCGAGTCATGCAAAACTAGAGTACGGATTGCTTATTCCTCATTGCTTTTTCCTTTTCCAGGTCCAAGTCCAACAAAACGTTTCCCTGCAGTTTTTTTTTATTCAGAGATGGGCATTAGTTTTTCTTCAGGTGTTTTCATAACTGTATTGTTTTCAGTTTTTTTCTACTTAAATGCTTTCTTCTTCTTTTCACATTCTCAAGTTTGCTCAAAACAAATAGCCAGAAACCCAAGTGCAGAGAGGTTTCTTTTTGTATCTGAACTTGCCCGACGAAGAGAACACAAAAAAATTGAACATCTAAAAAATCATTTGGCAGGTCAATCACCGCTGGATATTTTTCTAAAACTTTTTGATGATGAAGTTCAAGATATAGTATTGCGATTTTTTGTAAAGTAGGCTCATGATAAATGAACTCGCTAAATGCAAAACTTTGTAATTATTTACAAAAATAATTATAACAATTTAGATATCGATATTATTGGTTGTCTTGTTTTATGGACTTGCAGTACTGATAAATGTATGAGATGCAAACTTTGGTGTTTTATAAATGTAAAACTTCACGCTTATAAAATATAATCATGTAAAAGTCATCATCAGATGCAAAACTCACGGGAAATGTGAGATTGTTAGGTGCAAGACTCAAGTTCACTAACAATGTAAACGCAGAGTTTTGTATTTAGTGGGCTCAAATAATACACACGATTTTATATTTACAAGGGAAAAACTTTTCAGTTTTATTGGCATCCTGTTTTTATTAGGCTATCATACGTTGCCCCAAGCTAATTTGTGTTGGTATGTTGAAGAAGGCAAAGGAGTCGATATTGCATAAAACTGCATGACGAGAAACAAATTCAGAAATATTCAGTAAGCTCGATAAAACTGTTACATTTTCTAACTTTGCGGCCTTTTTTACATCTTCTTTTTCTTAAGGTGCTGTCTTCTTATAGAAGGCACAACAACAACTTCGGCAAATCGTTCACTATCTTTTGCTATTCTTAGTAATAACTGTGAGTTTAGGCCAGTGCAGTCTCTCACATTTCTCAACCATGAGCCTTGTCTCCTGCCAGTTCTCTTCTACCCTCAATCTTGCCCTCCATTATCAGTCTTAGGTATGGCTCAGCAGAAGTTCAAGAGTTGCAGGGAGAGGTTCAAGAAGAAATGAAAACTTTAAAAATAAATATAAATTTAACATTAGAAATAAAAATGCTGCTTACAACACACTGAAAAAGAGTCTTAGTAAGAGTGAAGGGTTACTCCATATAGTCTTCTCTGAAAATTATCCTTGCAAACTAGCTGAAGAAATCCAGACTCATCATTTTGGAGCAAGCCGTGAAGAAGCAGTCATTTACGTTGGACATACCGATAAGCTATTTAATTTTGTTCTATGTATTTCTGCAAGTCCAGATCATGTCCTGCAGCTATTTGGGCACACTTAATCCTGTCTTTACCTTTCTGTCGCAACAATTGCCAAGAATCCAAACAGTTTATTTGTTTTCAGATAGACTCTCCATTCTTTAATAAGGTAGTTAGTTATCTTTAAACTTTGATGCATTGAGTATTCCTTAACTATCTTTGTAACATAAACGGTTTTTGTATTTAGTCAAAGTAAAACTTCTAACCGAGAAACAAGAACAACGACGAGTGACATGGACTAAATATGTAGTTGTCCTAGACAATGTTCCAGAGAATGACTGGTATAAGGTCATATTCAGCGACTAGTCAAAGTCTGGTGTTTTCGTTGGTTACTCTCGCAAAAGACTGATCGGAGCTAAACATGAAGCATTCCATAAGTACTGCTTAAAACGTACGGTTAGGTTTCCTCAAGGTGCAATAGTTTAGAGCTATATGTCAGCTGGAGGGTTAGAATGATTTCAGTCCATAGACGGCACAGTTAATGTTGAAAAGTATCAGCAAATTCTTAACGCAAACTTGTTACCAATCGTTAAAAATCGATCTTGACCGCGATTTAATCTTTCAACAAGATGGTGCTTCTTACCACACATCAAAAACGACCAAAAAATGGTTTGAAAATCATAATTTCAAAGTTGTTGAATGATCCTCAAGCAGTTCGGATCTTTAGTGTTATTGAATTTGAAATTATCAGCAAGTGGGGCATTATCCAATTTAGATAATTGTAATCCCCAAGTTAGAAGTATGTCAGCCAAAATTTAAGAGGCGAATAAAGCAAAGCGAGATGTTAAATCTTATTGAATTGTATTTATAAACTGCTATCTGAATATTTAGTTGTCAGCGAGTTTTATTGAATTTTTGAAAATTGTTTTCTGCAGATCTTTTTTTACAGAAGTTAATGGTTATTGTTTGAAAATGGTGTAATTTGGAACACTAGTAGGAAAAATAAACACAGAATTCATGAAACTGTCCAAATACATATTTAGTTGTTAGGGCTCGTACATGTTTTGTAAATTTCACAGAGGAACATCGATAACTTAATACCAGAATGTATATTTAAAAGGTAAATAAAATAAATAAAGGTTGCTCATGAAACTAAAATTTGCAAGTAATAAAAATTTCTTTCTCAAAATATTATTCCAAACACAAATGAAAATGATCCGAAATAAACAATTATATATAACAAGGTTACAAGAAATGTGTTTAATACCAAAAATAGGTGAATAGATTAGCATGATCTTACATTTTAGATATGATATTATTTACTACGTATTATGAATGCACAGCTGTTTTCTTCTGAAACTAATAATGGTTTCAATTTATAAAAAATCAGTAATTGATTAAAATAAAGTAAGCACTAATAACGAAAACAAAAACGTCATTTTAAGAGATTGCTAGTCAATAATATTTTTGTTGCATCTTTATTTAAATATTTTTAAATTACATAAAAATACATCTGCACTGACCGCTGGACCTTGAAATTCCCTTCTAAACTACCTTTATCACTACCCAAACTTTTTTTGTCAAATTTCTCTTTAGGCAATATTTGGTAATATTGTTGCATGCGCTCATTTTTAAGGTTTAATTTAAAAAAATAATCAGCTTTCTAGCTCAAATATGTTTGGAGATATAACGATTTAAACCACTGGAAGAACTTAAAAAACTGAAAGCTCTAATTAACACATTAAATCGCTCGGCTCTATAAAATATAGAACGAGAAAATGTACTACAGAATGTCAATAAGAAATAAAACAACGAATCTGATATTTTTAATTAGGTATTGAAATTAAAATGCGTTCCCAATAAAAATTAACAAGTCAATCAAAAATCAATATATTTCATTATTTCATAAAATCAATTATTAGTCGTTATAAATAACCAATAAGTTTTACCTTGTGCGATCGAATAGTAACTGTTTTGTAAAACAGTGACAGAAAGAAGATAATTTAAGAAGAACTACAAATTCCTTTTTATAGTTTGCTTTAATAGACATGTAAAACGTAGTTTCTAGTACATAAACAAACATAAATACAAAACAATACATCTGCACTGACCGCTGGACCTTGAAATTCCCATCTAAACTATCTTTATCACTACCCAAACTTTTTTTGCCAAATTTCTCTTTAGGCAATATTTGATAATATTGTTGCATGCGCTCATTTTTAAGGTTTAATTTAAAAAATGAATCAGCTTTCTAGCTCAAATATGTTTAGAGATATAACGATTTAAACCACTGGAAGAACTTAAAAAACTGGAAGCTCTAATTAACACATTAAATCGCTTGGCTCTTTAAAATATAGAACTAGGTATTAGTAGCAATAAGTATCATCACAATTTTTTATATGCATTTAACCTATAATAATAAATTAACCTACACAATTTAAATAGTTTTCATCTAGAAAATACATATTAAAATCAACTAAATTCAACTGAATTAAATAAAATTCAGACACAATTGAATGGAAGTGAAAGATTTATTAAGTAGCTTTAATAAAATTATTTTTGTCACTTTAAATGACGCAATCCTTACTGAGAAACACACATAGTATTTTGGCAACGCAGAGAGTTTCGAATATACTCCCAGATGTTAAGTTTTATGCAAATAAATCAAATTTTAATTATTATGGCCGCCATATTTCATCCGCGCTTTAAATTTGCAAACGTTGACATCAAATTTGAAATCAGCGACCTGAAAAACCCCTTTGTAGAAAATTTCATACAAATCCAATAATATTTCGAGTTTTATGATGTTTTTATGCATAAATCTGAAAGCCTTTTAAATAAAATTCATACACATACAGAAACGAAACTAAAAGTATTTATTACATAGCGTTAATAAAATAGAATTATTTTTGCCAGTTGAGATGACGCAATCTTTACTCAGAAATGCAGAGAGTAACTCGACACCGCAGACAGGCAAAGGAATTCAAGCAGGCTGGCCAATACTGAAAAAATAAATGGACGCTGTATAAACCTATAGGTTGCATAAAATAAACAGACGCTGAATAAACCTATAGCTTGCAAAAGACGCTGACTGATACCATCATTTATATACACTTATATACGCCGGACGCTGGGCGCTACGCTTTTGGTCCGGACGCATGGTAGGCCTCTATAGATATATATATATATTGTACTGTACAAGGAATATTTAACCTTGTGCCACGTTGGGCCTCATTAATTAGGTAATGTAGTAATGTTATTTTGTTCAAATATTAGATAATTTATTTAATTATAAATGGTATATTTCTATTATGAAATTAACAAAATTTATTCTATGAAAAGCCGGGGTTCTACCTTTTCATGAATGAATGCAATTTCATTAGTTATTATGGGTTTGTGTATTACAATATTAGTTCCCTCTATTTTGACTAATAATCAATATCAACATTAAAATTTATCATCTAACCTCAATTTTTTTATATATCTGACAGGTAAGTCAAATTTTATATGACAGGTAAGTCAAATTTTATTCTTTATGAATTTTATTTAAATTATAATTTATTTTCAGAAAAGATTTTATATATGGAATTTGCAACTTGCCTTACAAGCTTTTATCCAAAGGTAAAAACTATCTACAGCTCCAAAAAAACAAATCTATTGTAAGTAACATTGTTTTGGTAAATTTTACTATGTAGTCATGTGCTTTTTATTTTCTTTCTTTTAAAACTTAGTAAACACTTTTGCTCTGCTATTAACACTCACTAATATCACTGGAGATGTTATTTATACCTAAAACTCCTTTTCTTTACTTCTAACTTTTATATTCCAGGAACCTCTTCTTTATATTAATGGTACTCTTAATATCTCCTGTAGTAACGTTTGATGGACAAAACCACCTTTACTTCCCATATGCTATCACCACCATGCACTCTACAACAAATAAATAAAACGGGACCACTTTATGGGTAAGTTGGTTTATTTTTCTTCTCAATTCGGTTTATGGTAAATCTCTTAATCTTGTACACATGTCATAATTATTCTATATATATTCCACACGTTTTTTATCTATAGTACAATGGATAAATTAATTGATTATAATTTTTTCTATTAGAGGAAAAATTTTTCTCCTGTCCAAAAAAATAACACCACCTTCAATTATTTTATTTATTTTTTCTAGCTTGCTGCAAACTCAATGAAAACCATGAAACAACGTTCATAAAGAAAACATCTACATGACCCTTCATCAACAACGATTATGTCTGAATGTTTAATATTATAATTTATAATAACCTGTCTTATAAAATAATACCCCTTCTTTTTATTTTGTTAAATTTTAATGTATCCTTTAGTTTTTTATTATATTATACCCTTAATTCTTTTATTTTATTCAAAATATCATCACATAAAAGCCCCACTATTTAATAAATAAAAAAATTAAATCACATGAACAACTTTAATAACATTTTTAACAACTATCATAATATGAAATTTAATTTTTTTCTTTCATTAAATAATTTTATAACCAATCAAATTGATTTTGAATCAATTATATGTAACAGATCAACAATAAAATAAACTATCAACTAACAACATCAACAAATTAACATTTTATCCTTTGAATGAATTCTTCCATTCCTTTTATGAAAAATTATCATTATACTGACTCCCATTATAAATAAAAATTTTATCCTTGCATTAACATTTTATATTTCTTTCAAATGTCATATGAATTTAATAAATGTCATTATTGCTATTAGAGGTTATAAAAAAAATAGATTGTCAATATTTTATGAATATTCATCATACTCTAACAACTGATTATTTTCATCTTTGTATTTATATATTTGTGATATGTGAAATCTCCCTTTTATTTTACCCTCTTCATCCATTAACTCATAAGTATTCCCTTCTGCAAATATTTTAGAAATTGAAAAAGGTCCCTGAAATGGGAGATTTAACTTTTTACATTTTTTTCTTTGTCTATCTGCTACTTTTAAAGTTTTAACTATAACTAAATCATTTATCTTAAATTCTGTTTTCTTTTTAATTCTTTTATTCATTTTTTCTTGTATCCTTTTCTGGTTCTTCTTAATTCTTAATCTTACTTCTTGCAATAATTCAGTGACATCTATATTTTCTTCCCATTCCCTCCAAGGTCTTTCAGGAATAATACCTTTCATTAAAGTAATTGGGCATACTTGAGTTGTCACGTTTGGGATTGTGTTTAAATATTCTTCCACTTGACATACATATTTCACCCATTGATTATGTTGACGATATGTTAATAATCTCAAATACTTTACCACTTCTTTTATGTATCTTTCTGATAAATTTCCTTGTGGATGTCTAATACTGGAATAAATTGTTTTTATTTCTTGTTTTTGCAATTCATCTCTAAATCTTAAATTGTTAAAATATGTAGCATTGTCTGCTAAGACAGTATCCATTTTTCCTACATGTTCAATAAATTGATTAATAAATCTTACTGCATGTACAGTGTTACAATTTTTTGCCGGAAACAGTTTCACAAATTTTGTAAATACATCTACCATTACTAAGATATGTTGATATCCAAATTGTCCTGGAATCAAGTTAGAAATATAGTCAATTGCAACTAGTTGTAAAGGATATTCTATTTTAAAACTCATATATTTGTTTTGGTTTTTATAATTTTTCTCTTTTCCAAATAAACAAATTTCACAATTCTTTATAATTTTCTTGATTAACGTTATATCATTCTTTATATAAAATAGTTCTCTAAAAACCAAAAATGTTTTTCTCACCCCAATGTGACCATAATTCAAATGAATCATAACAATGATTTCTTTAGCTATACCATTTGTGAGTACTACCATTTCTTTACTTCCAATCCGTTTCATCAATAACTCTTCCCTTATTACATAACCTTTCCATACTTCAACTCCCAACATTAATATTTCCCTCTTTATCCTTTGTATCTCTTCTTCTCGTTGAATCTCTTGAAATCTTTCTTTAGTAAAATCTCCACTCACCATAAACTTTTGTAATGCTATCATAACTTCATTTGACTTACCATACTCCGGAGAGTTATTTCTACTGAAGAAATCAGCCGTCACATTTTCAGTTCCCCTTTTATACCGAATGTCAAAGATATATTCTTGTAATATTAACGCCCATCGGTACAACCTATTGTTTAAGAATTTTTTATTTTTTAAGAATGATATTGCAGAATTATCTGTTTCTATTACAAACTTATTTCCAGTTAAATAAAACTTCAGTTTTTTCACAGCAAATACAATGGCTAACATTTCTTTCTCTGCAACGGTATATCTGGTTTCACAATCCTTCAATACCCTCGATATGAAGCATATTGGCACTTCTTCTCCCTGTTGCTCCTGAACTAATTCTGCAGCTATCGCAAAATCAGAGGCGTCTGTTCTTAATATGAAGATTTGATTAAAATCTGGATACCTAAGTAATAATTCTGTATAAAAGACCATTTTCAGTTTTTGAAATGCTTGTTCCTGTTTTTCAGTCCACTTCCATTTTATATTTTTTTTTAATAACTCTATTAAGGGTATACATAATTCTGAATAGTTTGGAATAAATTTCTTGTAATAATTTAATACTCCAAGAAAACCTCTTAATGTTTTAAGATTTTTAGGTCTAGTTAAATTTTTCAATTCTTCTAAACGTTGTTCGTTGATAAATACGCCTTTTCTGCTAATCACATAACCTAAATATTTTACCTCATCCTTAAAAAATTCACATTTGCTATTATTTAGCTTTAAACCATTTTCATCTAAATTTTCTAATATTTTCTTCACATGCTGGAGATGTTCTTCTTTACTTTTTGAAAAAATTAAAATATCATCAATATAATGCGCGCAGAATTCTTCATACTTATTTAATATTTTCTGCATAGCTCTAACTAATGCAGCTGAAGCAGTGGATAATCCAAATGGTACCACTTTGAATTGATATACTTCTCCTTCTATACTAAAACCAGTATATTTTCTACTTTCAGGATGTAAAGGAATAAGCCAAAATGAATTTTTCAAATCTAACTTACTAAAATAACTTTTACCACAGATTCTACTTAACAGGATGTCCAATGATGGTGGTTGTTCATATTGTGGTTTCGTTAGGGCATTTAACTTTCTCGCATCTAGGCAAATTCTCATTTCCGTTTTATTTTGTTTGGGTACAATTACTATGGGATTGATAAAATGTGTTTTTGAAGTTTCAATAATTCCATTCTTTAACAATTTTATAATTTCTGCTTTAACAGCTCCTCTATAAGCAAATGGTATTGGATAAATTTTAGTGTTAAAACCTTCTTTATCATTAACTTCTAATTGATGTTGATAATTTTCAGCCACCCTTGGTTCATCATCTAATAAACTAATATGTTGTTGCAATATGTTACTTAATTCTCTTCTTGTCTCATCATCTATTAATCCAATCTGTCTTTCTTCAAATATCCTTTCAAACAAATTATACAAAACTATCTCATCTTCATATTCAACTTTACCATCCATTAACTCTTCTGCCTCTAAAACTTCTTCTTTCCCAATTGATACATCCATCTTACTTAATTCTGTTCCCAATCCAATCCATTTCTTCTTCCTATTCTTCAATATAATACACTTTTTTTCTCCATCAATTATTAATCCATATTTCTCTATCAAATCCATACCTAAAATAAAATCCAAACTCAATCCTTTCACAATTAACAAACTTGCATCTTCTAAACAATCTTCTCCAATCTTCATCTTAATTTGAACCATTTGATTTATTGTTGATATTTTTTTCTTCATAGCTGAAACAAGATTAATGTTTTTTATTTTATAAATTCTATTCTTCAACCCGTCCCAATTTCTTTTCACAATCTCTTCATTAATTAACGACATTTCCGAACCACTATCTACTAAAGCATAATATTTTTGATTCCTAAATTGTAAATTAATAATAGGTAAATTTCTTTTACTAACCAAACTTTCTTCTTCTAAATTTTTAAATGATTCTTCTATCAACCCCGTACCCATATTTAAAATTATTGTTATATTATTGGAGTTTTTTTTTGGCTATTCGAAGTTTCGTCATTGATTTCTACGACTTCGATAGCATGGAGTTTTCTATTTCTCTCTTCCTGTAATTTTGTATTTTCATTTTCATTGAATCTTCTGTAATTATATCCATTTTCTTGGTATTTTTTTCTTTCTTCCTGATTATGGTCATTGTATCTTCTAAAATCTTGATTTCTGTTGTAAGTGTTATACTGATTGTTACCATTATATGCTCTATATTTTGATTGTTCCATATTTCTGTAACCATTGTTTCCATATCCCCTATTAATTTGTCGACTTTGATCATACCCATAATTTCTTTGGTTTCCCCATGTCTTTTCATTTCTAAAATCTGGTATGAATTTTCTCTGCGTCTCTTTCTTCTGCTCTTCTTTTTGTTTTTCATAATTGGTGGCTATATCATAATTTCTGATTATTTCCAAAAGATCTTTTAACTTCTTTATATTTTGCACCGCAATAGCTCTTGCTATCTCCTTCTCCATGTGTCGAGATAAATGTTGCACAATTTCCTCTTCTGTCAGTCTTGGCATTAAATATTGTGCTTGGTTGTACTGATCTATAACGTAATTTTCTCTAGATCCTTTATAAGCTGCGTAACTTCCAGAAGTTAGATTTGTTCTAATTATAGCTTGTTGCGAACTTCCCCAGTATTGTTGTATAAATAATGTTCTAAATTCTTGATAAGTTTGATATTGATTTCGTATGATACTATGCCATTTTTCTGCATGTCCAATTAAAGAAATATTTATAATTTGAAATTTTATGTTTTCTGAACCTTCATTTTTCATCATCTCATCTAGTTTATTCAAAAATACCATAGGTTGTTCATAATTTCGTCCCTCAAATCTTGGAATCATTTCTGGACCACATCTAAAATTGCCATTAGCCCCACATAAATCCCTTCTATTTCGTTCTAAATTATTTACATTATTTTTACCCTGGTCAATAGATTTCCCTATCGTTTCTAAATTTTCACTCACTCCTTTACCAAAATGCTCCAATTTCTCATTAACTTCTGTTGTCTTCTGCGTAACTTCTTCTGTTCGCTTTTGATGCTCTTCATTCTGCCTTTTTAAAACTGCCATAGTTATTTTCTGATTCTCCTCTCTCTTCTTCTCTCCTTCTTGTATTTTCTTGTTTACTGCTTCCATTCTTTCTTCTGTCTGTTTGTTTGCTACGTCCACCTTTTCTTGTATTTCTTTGCTCACCTCTTCTCTTGCCGTTTTTATCTTCTCTTCTACTAATTGACTGTTTTTTTCAGCAAACTCAATAAATGTCTTTTCAACCCTCTCCTCTAACTTCTTTATTACTTCTGCAGATTTTTCTATTTCCTCTTGAATTTTATCAATTTTCTCTGATGATTCTTCAAATTTTCTTTCCATCTTTTCCCTTGTCTCTTCATTTGACCTTTTCATTTCTTCTTTCAAATCTTCTTGATTTTTCTCCATCTTTTCTCTCATCTTTTCTTGGTTCTTTTCCATCTTTTCATTAGACTTTTTCATTTCTTCATTTGATTTTCTGATGTATTCAAACAATTTTTCAAATTGACTACTCTCCATTGATGTTCCTTGTTCAATTCTTGTCTCCACTAATTCTTCCTCCATCCGTATCATTCTTTCTGTTTCTTCGGGATTCTCTTCTTCTATGATTGTTTGTTGTTTTTCGTCGGATCCTGTTTCTCTTTCATCTCCCTTATTTTTATCGTCTTGTGACACATAATGTTTTCCGGATCTTCTAAGCATCCTGTCTCCTTTCTCCATTCTTGTTTTTCTACTTTAAATTACTAAAAAAAAATTATGTTATACACATAGACAAATAAAATAGTTATTATGAATTCTATTATATTTGCAGACAGTATCTAAAAAAATGTGATATTTTCAAACTTATTAATTCTCACTAGTATGCAAACACGTTGGTTTTTTTTTTTAAAATTAATCTCGTTTAACTCTGCAAAAACTTGCCAAACACGTTGGTTATTAAAGTTAATCTTATTTAACTCTGCAAAAACTTGCCAAACACGTTGGTTACTAAAGTTAATCTTATTTAACTCTGCAAAAACTTGCCAAACACGTTGGTTATTAAAGTTAATCTTATTTAACTCTGCAAAAACTTGCCAAACACGTTGGGCGCCATTTAATTTGTACTGTACAAGGAATATTTAACCTTGTGCCACGTTGGGCCTCATTAATTAGGTAATGTAGTAATGTTATTTTGTTCAAATATTAGATAATTTATTTAATTATAAATGGTATATTTCTATTATGAAATTAACAAAATTTATTCTATGAAAAGCCGGGGTTCTACCTTTTCATGAATGAATGCAATTTCATTAGTTATTATGGGTTTGTGTATTACAATATTAGTTCCCTCTATTTTGACTAATAATCAATATCAACATTAAAATTTATCATCTAACCTCAATTTTTTTATATATCTGACAGGTAAGTCAAATTTTATATGACAGGTAAGTCAAATTTTATTCTTTATGAATTTTATTTAAATTATAATTTATTTTCAGAAAAGATTTTATATATGGAATTTGCAACTTGCCTTACAAGCTTTTATCCAAAGGTAAAAACTATCTACAGCTCCAAAAAAACAAATCTATTGTAAGTAACATTGTTTTGGTAAATTTTACTATGTAGTCATGTGCTTTTTATTTTCTTTCTTTTAAAACTTAGTAAACACTTTTGCTCTGCTATTAACACTCACTAATATCACTGGAGATGTTATTTATACCTAAAACTCCTTTTCTTTACTTCTAACTTTTATATTCCAGGAACCTCTTCTTTATATTAATGGTACTCTTAATATCTCCTGTAGTAACGTTTGATGGACAAAACCACCTTTACTTCCCATATGCTATCACCACCATGCACTCTACAACAAATAAATAAAACGGGACCACTTTATGGGTAAGTTGGTTTATTTTTCTTCTCAATTCGGTTTATGGTAAAACTCTTAATCTTGTACACATGTCATAATTATTCTATATATATTCCACACGTTTTTTATCTATAGTACAATGGATAAATTAATTGATTATAATTTTTTCTATTAGAGGAAAAATTTTTCTCCTGTCCAAAAAAATAACACCACCTTCAATTATTTTATTTATTTTTTCTAGCTTGCTGCAAACTCAATGAAAACCATGAAACAACGTTCATAAAGAAAACATCTACATGACCCTTCATCAACAACGATTATGTCTGAATGTTTAATATTATAATTTATAATAACCTGTCTTATAAAATAATACCCCTTCTTTTTATTTTGTTAAATTTTAATGTATCCTTTAGTTTTTTATTATATTATACCCTTAATTCTTTTATTTTATTCAAAATATCATCACAATATATATATATATATATAATATTTTGAATGCAAATTCATATAGAAAAATTTATCGACTCTGCTGGGATTCGAACCCAGGACCCTCCACTGTCTAGGTGGTATCTCTACCAACTGAGCTACAGAGAACGACTACCAGCATAGCGAGAAATTTTCCATATGAATTAGATATCAAGCAAACATAATATCTAGTTACTTGCATGTTTGCTTGATATCTAATTCATATGGAAAATTTCTCGCTATGCTGGTAGTCGTTCTCTGTAGCTCAGTTGGTAGAGATACCACCTAGACAGTGGAGGGTCCTGGGTTCGAATCCCAGCAGAGTCGATAAATTTTTCTATATGAATTTGCATTCAAAATATTATTTAATGTAAAATCATTATCCAACTTGATAAAAATTAACTCTATCTAAAAATTTATATATATATATATATATATATATATATATATATATATATATATATATATATATATATATATATATATATATATATATATATATATATATATATATATATATATATATATATATAAATTGGTTAGAATAACGACCAAAAACACTTTTAAAAAGAACTTTTTTTTATCTTGGGAATTGGTCGGGGCTTTAACAAAACACCTTTTGTTATTTTTTTCTAAGCTTTCGAAATAAATTTATTTCATCGTCAGAGGTAATCTACAAGATATATAATAATTGATTAATTTTAATAATTAATAATTATGTATTAAACTCACAACTAGGTTTGTCTTCAACAATTGTTATTTCTCACAGTTGTCAGGTTGTCCAATGGGTTCACCCCTTAGTCCCTGTTTAGCAAATATTGTGATGGATTTTCTATTAGATGCGGTTATTCCCTCCTTACCTTTTCAATTTCCATTTATTAAGAAATATGTAGACGATATAATATGTTCTGTTCCTGCTGATAACATTGATTTAACTCTTAACACTTTCAATTCTTTTAATAGTCATATTCAATTCACAATAGAAACAGAAGTTAACCAAAGTGTTCCCTTCCTAGACACTAAACTTATAAGGACTGATAACAATCATGTTATACTTGATTGGTATCAGAAAACGACTTCTTCAGGCAGATATATAAATTTTTACTCAAATCACCCCTTTAAACAAAAGTTAAACATTATATCAGGTTTAAAAAATAGAATACAAAGAATTACACACCCTTCTCTTTTTAATAATAATTTAAAGAAACTAAATGACATTATGTTAAATAATGGCTATCCTAAACCCCTTGTCAAAAATTTACTTTTTAATACCTCTTCTTCAGTTGACAATACTATCAACAACCCTTCTTTAACTGTTGACTCTCATAATATTGATATAATTTATAAAAAAATTCCTCACATTCCTAACTTGACAGAAAGATTAATAGGTGTCCTAAATGATAAAAAAATTAAATTTGCTAAATATAATTTAAAAACAGTTAATGAATTATTTTCTAAAGTTAAAGATAAAACTCCGATGTTGCTTCAATCTAATTTAATCTATTCTGTTCCCTGTTTAGATTGTAACAAAAAATATATAGGTCAAACAAGTCAATGGCTACGTTCAAGATTGACACAACATCGTAGCGATTGCAAAATAAAAAAGAAATCCTGTGCCTTGTCAATTCACTGTAATGATTTTAACCATCAACCAGATTTTAACAATGTTAAGATTTTAGATACATCAAAAAACTATAAGAGCAGACTTTTTCTGGAAATGTACTATATAAATAAAGAACCATTAACGTTAAATTTTAAAACAGATGTAGATAATATGAGCGGTATTTACTCATACATTTTAGAGTTAGATCGTAATAAACTGAAATTTAATAATAATAACGTTAATGTTGATTTACATGAATAATTTCTTATTTTTTATTATTTATTATTATTTTTAATTTTTTTCTTTATATATTATTTTTAAATTTTTTTAAATATTTTTAATAATTATTTTTAATTTTTTTCTTATTTTAATTTTAGTTACCTTTTGTCAATATTGTATAAAAAAATTTTTTTCAACAGTCCTGTCATTATAATGTCAATTTGTAAATGCATCCACACCTAGTTGTGAGTTTAATACATAATTATTAATTATTAAAATTAATCAATTATTATATATCTTGTAGATTACCTCTGACGATGAAATAAATTTATTTCGAAAGCTTAGAAAAAAAAATAACAAAAGGTATTTTGTTAAAGCCCCGACCAATTCCCAAGATAAAAAAAAAAGTTCTTTTTATATATATATATATATATATATATATATATATATATATATATATATATATATATATAATTGTTTTTTTCTTCTTTCTCTTGGGATTTCAGCAATAATAAAACAAATAATTAGTTAAAACTTTGCATTTACACGTGTTTCGACATTTCGTCTTTTTCAAAATACATTGTGTGGTGATACATCTAAAAATATTAAAAGTTAGTGTTTATTAAAAATTTTATTGTGAGAAACTTATTCTAACTTACTATAGCTTTTTTTCCCTTCTTTTAGTTAATTATATGTCATTTTTTTTTTTTTTTTTTTGTTTTTTATATCAAAATGCATGATGTACAATGCATGAACCATATGTAGTTTACTTGTTAATATGTAGAATATTTATAATTTTTAATTTTAAATTACTTGTTTTAATGTAAAATGTGGTTTATTAATAAAATTTTATGTGTGTAAACAAGCAGACAAATAAAACGAAACAAAATGGTTTGGTTAAATAAAATGTGTTTTTTATTATCCTTATCGGTTGATTATTATAGGTAAATGGTATCCATCTATGTTTCATATTTAAATACTATTTGTGTATAATGGGTTGTCTATATATATAGAAATAGGGATGAAAAATTATTTTGTGAATTATAATAGATTTATTTATTATTTATTTGTTTTATTTTATTATTGTTATTTTAATATAATTTATAGTATGAGGTTATATATTTGTGATAGCTTTTCAATATCACATCTTGAATTTATTGATTTTGTTCCTGCTTTCTTAATTTCAATCATTTCTAAGAATGTTCGACTTTTTTCATTTAGTTCTTGTTTTAAAATTTTAAACTTATCATAATCAAATTTGTGGCCAAATTCATTTTCATGTTTTTTTAATGCTGTAGGGTTTTTTGCATATTTATGACCTTTTAGTCGTTCTTTAATATTTTGTGAGGTTTGTCCTATGTATCTTGCGTCAGGGCATTGTAAGCATTTAAGTTCATATACACAGTGTGAGAGTTTTTCTTTTGGTGTTTTTGATTTAAGTCTTGTATATAAATATTTTAAGTTATTTGTGTTTTTATGAGCTACTTTTATATTATGTTTATTAAGAATTTTGTTAAGATTTTCTGAAAGATTTTGTATGTATGGAATTGTAATGTAGTTATATTTTGTTGTATTGTTTTTATTGGAAGTATATTGTGAGGGGTTGTAAAATTTATTAATTTGTTGTTTAAAAATTTTATTAATTAGGTTAGTTGGATATTTATTTTTTATTAGGATTTGTTTGGCTTTATTGATGGTATCTATTCGGAATTTTGGGCTGGTTAATTTTATAGCTCTATCAGCAATTCCTAATATCACACTTTTTTTGTGACTTATTGGGGTTGTGGCGTTAAATTGAAGGTATCGTCCACTCCAAGTAGGTTTAGTATACCAAATAGTTGTTATTGTATTACCATTATTTATTAATGTTATGTCTAAAAAGTTAATTCTTTTATTTTCTTCTATTTCACTGGTGAATTGTAATTTTGGATGGAATGAATTGAAAGCATTTAAAAGATTGGATATTTCAGTTTTTGGAATGCATGTTAGGCAATCGTCTACATATCTTTTGAAAAAGGTTATAGTTTGTTTGTTTTTGTTAAAATCTTTTATAACTGTTTCTTCCAAGTCTTCCATAACTAGTTGTGCTATTGTGGAAGATATTGGTGCTCCCATACTGCATCCAAAAATTTGAGAGTAGAATTCGTTTTCAAATTGAAAGTATGACGATGATAAAGTTAAATCCAATGCTGTTAAAAATTCATTTAATGGTAAATCTGTATGTTCTTTCAATTTGTTCCATTTTTTTGTGACTATAGTTTTTGCTAAATCTATTGGTATGTTAGTGTATAAGCTAATTACATCTAGTGATAATAATATGTGATCAGATGGTATGTGAATGGTGTCAATATATTTTTTAAATTCCCACGAATCTTTAATGTAGTAGTCGTTTTTACCTAAAATGGGTGAAATACAACTAGCAAGATATTTTGCAAGGTTATAAAAAGGACTTTGTATGCAACTGACAATTGGTCTTAGAGGAATGTTGTTCTTATGTAGCTTGGGTAATCCGTATATTTTTGGAGGTAAGGAGTTATGTATTTTTAGTTTTTTGTATATATTTGGATGTAATAAATTTTTTTCTTTCCATGATGTAATTAGTTTGTTAACATTAGTTTGAAAAATGTTTGTGGGGTCTTTTTTTAATTTTTTATAAGTTGTTTCATCGTTCAATAATTCCATCATTTTCTTTTTATAATCATCTGTGTTAAGAATAACTGTTTTGTTTGATTTGTCTGGTTTAAGTATTGTGATTTGTGGGTTAGATTTTATAAATTTTTTTGTTTTTTTGATATCTTTTAAAATTTTTTTATTTTGATTTTTATTGTAATTATATTTATGTTTGAAATTATATATTTTGTTAGCTACTTTTGATCTGATATCTATTTTATTTTCTTCTGGTAAGTTGATTATCCCTGCTTCTATATTAGCAATGATATGATCTACAGGTATTTCATTTTTTTCATAATTTATGCAAAAATTGGGACCTAGATTGAGGACTGTATTGACATTATTAGGAATCACAGTATCTGATAAGTTATGTACCCATTCTGTTTCGTTTGTTTGTATTGTATGTTTATTGATTAATTGTTTAATTTTTGATATTTGTTTTGTTTTTATTTTATTGAAAGTTGTTTCGTTTTTTATTTTTAGGATTTCTAAGAATATGTTTATTAATTCTTTAGGATTTAGTTGGTTTATTATTGTAAAAATATTATTAATTTGTTGTTGAATAGCATTTATGGTTTTTGTAGTATCTGTGATTAACATGTTAAGAGTATTTTTTTGGAAGTTACTTACAGATTTGTTGAATAAGGTTCTCACTTGGGAATCTGTTATATTAATGTTTTTAAACTTAAAATCTAAAAATTTTGGTATAATATCTTGATTTTTACATTGTAATAGAAATATTCTTCTATTTTTTTGTTTGATTAGTTTGATGTTTAACTTTTGGAGCTTCAAAAGAGTTGTCTTTATGTGTTCTCCATGATTTCTTCTTATTAAATTCAAAATAGTAGTCAATTTGGTTGACGTGTTTATAACTTCTATTTTCACCCGGAAGGAATATATATATAATATAAATTTTTTTCTTTTGCTGTATTTGTATAATTGTTTTTTTCTTCTTTCTCTTGGGATTTCAGCAATAATAAAACAAATAATTAGTTAAAACTTTGCATTTACACGTGTTTCGACATTTCGTCTTTTTCAAAATACATTGTGTGGTGATACATCTAAAAATATTAAAAGTTAGTGTTTATTAAAAATTTTATTGTGAGAAACTTATTCTAACTTACTATAGCTTTTTTTCCCCATAACGTATATATATATATATATATATATATATATATATATATATATATATATATATATATATATTGGTTTAATCGACGTTGTCGGACCCGCTATATGATAGGGTCGTTAGTAGACCCGCATTTTTTTATTTTTAAAATGTGTATATTTTACATAATATTGATCTATTTCTGATAAGCAATATTTAAGATCCTCGAGGGGTAAAAATATATGAAAAAAAAATATTGGTGATATTTGACAGTCGTTCTTGAACCCGATACATATTACAGTGTTTACAGACCCATTTGTATAATTTTAAGCAAGCCTACCTACCCTACCGAACCCAGCAACGTTGCCTAATGTATCAGAGATAAGATTACGATTGACGTAATGATTTCGGGATGCTAAGCACATAAGTGATCTTTATTTTTGATGATTTGTTCGTAAATTCCATAAATAACCTTAAACGCAGAAAAATTAACGTTTTCCCTAAAACGATGTAATTCTGAAAATTATTATTAACGTGAGAAAATAGCATTGAGCCTCTTTTGTTCTAAAATACATAAGGTTTATGCAAATAATTGTTTTTTAATAATTTGTTTTTAAATCATTTATTTTAACATGATTATTTTTGTTTACAAGAATACAATTAAAAGTTTCGAAGACACGTCATGTATATGTGTTTTGAAAAAATAAATGTTATAACCAAATCTTTTGACCGCCTGAACATTTTACTGTTATGTTTTTAGCACAAATGAACAGTTTCTAAGATATGTATATTTTAATGCCACGGTAACAGTTCAGTCAAATTAGTAAAAATAGAGGGGAATTGAGGTAGATCCTTGGATTTTTGATAGGATTTCTTTGTGATATGTTAAATAACCCCTTAAAAGTTACTACTCAAAAGTGGTGAACCAGAGAAGCTGATGAGGGTAAGCCATGTCCCCAGATGATTTTTACTGTTTTTTTCAGAAACTATTAGGTTTATCAAAATGGAGCCAGTTAGGTAAAATAGGATTTTATTTAACTTTCATACCAAAAAGCTAAGAAAGCTTTGTGCATGTTGCCTTGTTTCTGTGTAATCGAAAAACGATCATATGTCACACAGACAAATAATTTGTATCGGTACATATTATACGAGAAGCTTCGAGCATAACTTTGTGTGATTTGATGTTCATAATGAAATAGCTATGGAAATCTCGTTGAGCATCGAACGCGATCCTGGTTCAGTCTTTTTCTATCTCAGCATCTCCAGCAAAATCTACGAGGCGATATTATCATTATTATTGGGGCTAGTCATATGGTACTTCTCGTATTGGCAAGATACATTTTAGGGGTATACACTGTACTAATCAATCTTTTTACTGAACCTAAAACGTACAGGGTACTTCAGGGTTTTTGGATCTCTCTTACTTCGTTCTTTATATTGATATTCTTTTTTTTCTTGAATGGTTTTTGTTTTGGAATTCTAAGTTCACGACTTAATTCCACGCCTGCTTTAAAATGTAGCTAGATATTTAACATTAAATGGGACTTCACCCATTTTACATGTAGGATATATCGAGCAGATGATGTCAATTCCTGAGGGTCAATGCCTTTGATCAAAATAGGCCATTAAGCACAACATATCCATGTTCAAAAATAAAATGTTATAAAGCTATAGACCTTCAAAATAAAAAAGTCAAAAATGCAATTTGGATAAAATTTTGTGTTCAAGGACAGTTGTTATTAGAACATACATTAGGGTTATTTTGTGCTTGTGGTAGCTGTAGCGTACCCGCTACCGCTAGATACGGAATTCTGTGCTAGTGATATGTTTAATGAAGGCACCATTGAATGCAAAATTTAATTCTTCACAAAACAGGTATACTTGACCCAAGTCGAATAGTGACAAGTCAAATAATGCCCTATAAAATGCAGAAAGAAAATAAAGGTAAAACGTCATGCAGTATGACGTACAAACGAAGTAAGAAAGATTTCAAAACAAGGTGAAATGCCCTATACGTTTCTATAAAATAATTGTCCAGTACAGGGTATTCTCCTAAAGATATTCTTTTTACTGCAAAATTATCATAATACTACAACCAACAATAACAACAACATCGCTTCATGAATTTTGCAGAAGTGATGCTAAGGTTGCACTGCGAACTCAACATTTTTTTTCTTAGCTAAATACTTGATGACGAATACAAGATCGCAATAAGTTATCTTCTAAAGCTGCTCCGTCAAATGTATTGGTAGAAATTGTTGGGCTACATACAGGGTGTTTTACTCAACTTTCGTATAAATTGCATGTGTGATAGTATTCATCAATAGGAACAAAAAACTCTTTTTGTTTTTACGCAAATCGACAAAAATTTGCTAAAAATGTCAACTTTTGGGAACTGCTGGAAATTATAGTCAAAACAAACTGCGACATCACCTAGCAGCAGCTGCGTTAATGTATCAGATAGGCACATCCAGCTCCAAGTGTGATTCTTAGACCAGTGACCTGCTACCCACTTTTCAAAAACCGTTATTTCTTCGGTTATTATGAACGATAGACACTAATGATTTTCAGCTTTTTTGTTGCATTTTATATGTACTACCACCTATTCAGAGGATACGAATCTTCCATCCAAACCAGTCCATAAACCTAACAGTTTTTGAAAATAAAACGACAAAATCCATCTGGGGGCGTGGTTTAATATTGATATTTTACAAGGTTCAGGATATTATCTACTCGTAAACATGAACAAATCAAGCATAAAGTCATTTTCAAGTTTAGCTGACCAAAATACACTACATTTGATTAGTTTAACCTAGATTAAAAAAATAGCAGTTTCTATTTTTACTGTGCGTTTGTACAGTTACAAGAAAATTATCGAATGTTCGATCCTACTTTCTGTTTAATGAATTTGAAGGTACAAAACAGTATACACTATATGGTGGTTAAGTGCCTTTAACAGAAACGTCGAAAGGTAACGAAGAAAAGAAGAAGTTTTTTCAAACCTTGCTCAATTTCGTTATATTGCACTTGTTTTAAATATACCAGGCGCAAATCATATTAGTCCACCCAGTTTCATTTTTGTTAAAGAACGTCCCACAGAATTTATTCCGTTTATCTTTTGTTCTATGAGGTGGCCGTTTCTTGTTGCTATAGTGAAGTGCTGCTACTGCATCTACCCCATACCAATGTTCATGAAATTCAATTGGGGGTTGCAACATACACTGCCCCTCCGAACCTTTTGAGTGCCCTGTTTCCATTAAAAGTTCCATTAAGTAATCTTACAAATTACAGACGAGAAAGTTTTCCTTCAGCGTTTTAGCAAAAAAGTCACAAATGATGCTCAACTTAGTTCGCTCATTTTAATTTTTGATAAAGAACACCTCACGTCTTTTACCCTGAATGGTCTACGACGTTGTTATTTATTGGTGGTATATAATACATATCGTCGCAGTTAATGCATATGAACATAATTCTTTGAAATGTTGTAACTAGCAATGTTGCTAGTTGCGATTTCAAAGAATTCATCATGCCATCTGTAACAAAGTTTTTATAAGCATTTAAACCGCGCTCCTGGAAAATTGCTAGAAAATAGTTCCGCTAGTATGTATTAACGTCGACGATATGTATGAGTGAGTACTGTGATCCAGTGATATGTATGTGTGCGTGTAGTATCCAATGCAACGAATATAAACAATTCAACAAACAGAAAATAATTCAGAAACCAAATAGTTCAAGCATTCATTCTCTCATCTTAACAGTAAAAGAATAAAGCATTCATTAACCACAAACAGTCTTTCAAACAAACAAACACAGAAGATATTACATGTGGTGACCGCCGACTTTAATTGAACACGCAACAATCTGTCAAGAAACTTACTCTTGCAAACATACCATTCAAGATACCAGGATCCTATTTATGAAGCAGATGTCGAGAAGTCAATTAGCATAATTTCAGTAGAGAATCAATACTCTCTCAGCAGCACCACTACCTAGTTACTAGGTTACTACCACTACTAGTACATGCAGCAGTTCCATCGCTGAAGTCATAATCTATCTGAAGTCACGGTTGTATAAAGTTTTTTTCTGTTCTAAATTTTTCTGCCATCAAAGCAGACTATCTACAGCATTTAAAGAAAGTATTTCAACGCCTATATCATTACGGTTTACTATCAAATTAAAAAAACCATCTTTGAAGCCAAAGAACTAACTTGTCTCGACCACACAGTGAACAGTGATGGAGTTACGCCGCAAATTTCAAAAGGAGAAGCTATTCATAACTTTCCAATCCTTAGAATGCAACAAGAATTATGCCATTTCGTTGGCATAGATTGTCGATTTAAACCTGAGCTAAACCTATTTATTCCAGAAAAAGTTTTAGAACCCTACAAGAAACGCACACAGCAGTGCGTCGCAAAACGTATAATTATAAATCAGTTGTTGTGAACTTCAATAAACGGTTGTACCAAAAATTCGTTACTTCGTGTGATCGGGAACACAGGGAATACATAGCAGATAAACTCGGTGCAGCCCATTACAAATCCTTCTTATCTTTTTTTGTGCCGTTTATGTATAGAACGTTCGCAATTACTTTTTGTTACCTGTTAGACATATTTGTGTACATACATTTACTATTTTCCTTTTATGTTGCATATACGATTATTATCCAACCAACAACCTACAAGTCCAACAGAATCCTCATACGTTCCTCTTAGGTTAGGTTTTGTAGTTTTTAGTTATTTACATTTTGCAACGAGCCCTAAAATTTAGAATCTGCTGTCTTAATTTTAACCGTTTTCAATTATCTCATTCGATTCTCACGTTATTCTTATTATAATAATATAATAATAATAATTACTACAACCCATAACCTAAACCAAGGCCCCAGAAGCTATAAGCTTGTGAGGGAGGGAGGGGGCGATTATTATTATTATTATGTAGGCCCAATGTGCGGCTGCAGCCGACTTATAGATGGAACAGCGCAAATCCCACATTTGTGTTACAGCTAAGGAAAACTGCAGAAAACCTTAACCAGATATGCCAGCGCCGGGAGTCGAACCCGGGCCGCTTGAATGAAAGTCCGGCACGCCAGACATTACACTACCAAGGCTGTTAATTAGGTATTAGGTCATTTCTATAGGTTAAGTTCTTATCATTGTAACGAACATTAACATTAAGAGCCCTGTACTAACTTTAATCAATTTTAAAACCAGCCAAAGAAAAAAAAACGCGTTTTTTACGTATCTATGAAGTTGCTTTACAATCACAACCGCATCTTATGCGTACATTTACTAGTTCTTTCCAATCCTGTCCTCAAGCAAACTGATGGAGACTTTTTCTGCTGGAAAGATTCTAAAAAACAAGGGAGCAATAAATGTGATGATCACCGTTGCCTTGGATACTTTGTAGTATCACTCAATAATAACTGTAAATGCAAAAGTGAAAGAAAAATATGAAGAATATACAATACAACACAGAGACATGAGCAACTTCAATGAAATGCAATTTCAATTAGATCTAATGGATCAACCATGGAATCCGGACTGTACAAACACCAATCAACTAGCAGAAACATTAGTTAAAACCATAATGGACACACTAAACAGGCATGCTCCAACTGTTAAAAAAACCATTAAATGTCAATGGAGTTGTAAGCGTTGGTGGATCCCAGAAATAGCCTTGGAAATTGAAGAAAGGGACAGATTATATAAAAGAGCAATCTTTACACAAGAAGAAAGTGATATGAATAGGTATAGACAACAAAGAAATGGAATTTTTAGTTTGATCAGGAACCACAAGAGAAATTATTATCAAGAAAAATAGATGATATGAAAAACAACTCTACAGAAATGTGGAAAACTTCATGCAAATGAAAACAAATTGCAGAAAAATTCAATATTTACTTTATTAACAGCATACAACAAATTATTACATTAACAAATTTAACCCAAATTGAAACTGATTTATGCCACATTAATTTACATCAATGCAAGTTCGAAAAATTTTTACCAAAAGAGTTTTTGAAGTTAAAAAAATTATAAACAATTTACCTAATAAGAATAGTAGTGTCGATGGTATTACAGTAAAGATTCTTAAATTAGCTTTCAATGTAATAGGACAGAGATTTTTGCATCTAATTCAAATGAGTCTAGAAAGTGGATCCTTCCCAGAAACCTTGAAGACATCCCATATTATCCCCATTGAGAAAATAACCAACACTAACAAATGTGAAGAATACAGACCGATCAACAGGGTGCCAACTTATGAAAAATTATTAGAGACCGTCGTAAATATCCAGTTTCGTGACTACATTGAAGTGAACAAACTGTTAACACCTTTTCAATCAGGGTTTCGAAAAAATAATTCATGTGAAAGTGCAATACAATCAGTTCTTTTGAAATGGAAAAATGCTATTTACAAGAAGAATGTGATAGGTGTAGTTTTTCTAGACTTTAGACGTGCTTTTGAGACTATTAATAGAGATCTATTATTATTGAAATTAAAAAGATATGGGTTCGGCCCAATAGTTATAAAATAGTTTAGTGAATATCTCAAAAACAGATTTCAAAAAACTAGATATTTAATAGTACATCTTCAGCTACCTACCTTTGGCGTTCCACAAGGAACTGTATTAGGCCCTGATTTATTTGTACTATACATAAATGATATTGTTAATGTAATTAAAAAATGTAACATTCAATTATTTGCAAACGACACTTTAATATATTTTATAGGAGATGATGTTGAAAAAGTAATAAATATCATCAATGATGAATTAGTAAATGTATATAACTGGTTAGGTAAAAATAGTCTTTCTTCAAATGTAACTAAAACAAAATTCATGATAATAAAAAATAAGTTTAACGAAATTGATACATCTAGTCATGTGGGAATACAAATTAATAGTCAAAAAATAGAACAAGTTTATGAGTGGAACTACTTAGGCGTAATAATAGATTGTCACTTAAAATTCTCTAGTCATTCAAACTATGTTATGAGTAAAGTTGCAAAAAAAGTAAATTTCATGGGTAGAATAAGCCAAAATCTTAGCAAGTGGTCTAAATTATTACTATATAAAACAATAATACTTCCCCATTTTAATTATTGTGCTAGTATACTTTACCTCCTAAATAATACTGCAATTAACAATCTTAAAAAAAAAACAAAATTGTGCGTTAAGAATAATATTAAAATGTAGTAGGTATACTAGCATAAGAAGAATGTTGCAAATTACATCTTTGTTAAGTGTTAAGCAAAATATATTTTGTAATACGATGATAATAATATTTAAAATAAAAAACCGAATATATCCAGAGCACATTTTAAATGAATTACTATTCGTAGAATCTTCGCTAATGTAAAAAACAGTACATCTTTAACATTATTTAAGAAACAGTGTAAAAAATATGTAATAAATTACATTAATATTTAAGAAATTATAATGTATTGTATGGAATTTATCTAGTTATATGCTATAAATAAAGTATATTATTATTATTAATAAATATTAAAACCTTCAATCTTTCAAAGCCAGAGAATTATTTATAAATGTGAAAAGAACTTGCATACGAGCTGATGTAATTCTTACGTCACTTTTCTCCATCAAATATTAAATGCAAGCTATTATAACCAAACGTTTATAAAACAAAGCTTAACATATGCGTCATGGCAATGTTGCCAGATCCAGGGCTTAGGAAGTCTGTAGAACATAGCGGGTTTGATAGCGTCTTGTATAAAAATATACGATATACACTTGAGAAAGGCGCGACGCCCCCTATAGTTCATTGTGATGAACTACGATTGTATAAAACTTTTTACAGACCCTACTTTTCCAAACCCAAATTGTATATTTTTTTATTGCAGTTTTAGATAAAGTTTATCATGTAGACCTCGAAAACATAAGAGAACGTTGCCAGACCCAAGCCCGGGTCTGAGAGCGTCGAAAATGGTCCGACAAGTCGGTAGAATATGGCGAAACGGGTATGTATATGCGGTTAAACAAATATATATATATATATATATATATATATATATATATATATATATATATATATATATATATATATATATATTTGTCAAACCGCTTATACACACCCGTTTCGCTATATTCTACCGACTTGTCGGACCATTTTCGACGCTCTCAGACCCGGGCTTGGGCCTGGCAAAGTTCTCCTATGTTTTCGAGGTCTACAGGATAAGGTTTATCTAAAACTGCAATAAAAAAATATACAATTTGGGTTTGGAAAAGTAGGGTCTGTAAAAAGTTTTATACAACCGTAGTTCATCACAATGAACTATAGGGGGCGTCGCGCCTTTCTCAAGTGTATATCGTATATTTTTATACAAGACGCTATCAAACCCGCTATGTTCTACAGACTTCCTAAGCCCTGGATCTGGCAACATTGCCATGACGCATATCTTAAGCTTTGTTTTATAAACGTTTGGTTATAATAGCTCGCATTTAATATTTGATGGAGAAAAGTGACGTAAGAATTACATCAGCTCGTATGCGAGTTCTTTTCAAATTTGTAAATAACTCTCTGGCTTTGAAAAATTGAAGGTTTTAATATTTATTAATAATAATAATATACTTTATTTATAGCATATAACTAGATAAATTCCTTATAATACATTATAATTTCTTAAATATTAATGTAATTTATTACATATTTTTTACACTGTTTCTTAAATAATGTTAAAGATGTACAGTTTTTTACATTAGCTGGAAGTGAATTATATTCCACTAAACCTTTATGAAACAGATTATTTTGTCCTATATTTGTTGTTACTGTATGAACATAAAAATTATTTCTACTTCTAGTATTATGATCATGAACATCTTCTACGAATAGTAATTCATTTAAAATGTGCTCTGGATATATTCGGTTTTTATTTTAAATATTATTAAATGTTTAAAAAAGAATATATAAAAATCTCTGTCCTATTACATTGAAAGCTAATTTAAGAATCTTTACTGTAATACCATCGACACTACTATTCTTATTAGGTAAATTGTTTATAATTTTTTTTAACTCCAAAAACTCTATTGGTAAAAATTTTTCGAACTTGCATTGATGTACATTAATGTGGCTTAAATCAGTTTCAATTTGGGTTAAATTTGTTAATGTAATAATTTGTTGTATGCTGTTAATAAAGTAAATATTGAATTTTTCTGCAATTTGAATTTCCTTTTTTTCTAACTCATTGTCAAAAATAATACATTCCTTTTTTTGTCTGTTATGGCCTCCTTTAATTAATTCTTTAACTGTTTTACACATTTCTGTTGAGTTATTTTTCATATCATCTATTTTTTCTTGATAATAATTTCTCTTGTGGTTCCTGATCAAACTAGTAATTCCATTTCTTTGTTGTCTATACCTATTCATATCACTTTCTTCTTGTGTAAAGATTGCTCTTTTATATAATCTCTCCCTTTCTTCAATTTCCAAGGCTATTTCTGGGGTCCACCAACGCTTACAACTCCATTGACATTTAATGGTTTTTTTAACAGTTGGAGCATGCCTGTTTAGTGTGTCCATTATGGTTTTAACTAATGTTTCTGCTAGTTGATTGGTGTTTGTACAGTCCGGATTCCATGGTCGATCCATTAGATCTAATTGAAATTGCATTTCATTGAAGTTGCTCATGTCTCTGTGTTGTATTGTATATTCTTCATATTTTTCTTTCACTTTTGCATTTACAGTTATTATTGAGTGATCGGTTATTTTTGGAACATGGTGTACCTGGACATCAATGGTTTTTTCATTAGATACAAGATCTGAGTGTAGCACTGTCCTTAGTGATTTTTGGAGGTTGGTCGATAATCTGATGTAGTCCATTATTTTTAATTAAAGATCTCAGCCTATTTTCATAATATGAATCCTTTAATAGGTCAATATTAAAGTCTCTGATAATTAGTAAGGTCTCTGATCTACTAGCATATACATCAAACAAATTTTCAAGTTTCATTAGAAATTGAGCATCACTAGAGTTTGGATAGTGATATAAATTTATAAAGTTATATTTGTATGATTGAAAGCATATATTGATACCTACAATCCATGTGTTCATATCAATGGTATCTTTAAGTAGGACTTTATAACTGAATTCATTTTTTATATAAATGATTAGAGTAAGGTTAACAGGATTTTCGAACAACTGAGACAACGCAACATAATACGGAAAAGTTAATTTCTGGGGAAAGTGGATGGTTTCCAAATAAGGTGGAAAAGTACATATGTCATTTTCCGTAGTAATCAAACGATAAATTTCAAGAACTTGATTAAATTTTTTAGTATTAAAGTACTGTAATATCTTCTTTGTACGTTTGTTTGAAGGATTGTTTGTGGTTAATTAAAGCTTTATTCTTTTCCTGTTAAGATGAGAGAATGAATGCTTGAACTATTTGGTTTCTGAATTATTTTCTGATCCCTCGTTTACATTCGATTCCTTGGATACTACAAAGTATCCAAGGCAACGGTGATCATCACATTTATTGCTCCCTTGGTTTTTAGAATTTTTCCAGCAGAAAAAGTCTCCATCAGCTTGCTTGAGGACAGGATTGGAAAGAACTAGTGAATGTACACATAAGATGCGGTTGTGATTGTAAAGCAACTTGATAGATACGTAAAAACCGCGTTTTTTCTTTGGCTGGTTTTACAATTGATTAAAGTTAGTACAGGGCTCTTAATGTTAATGTTCGTTACAATGATAAGAACTTAACCTATAGAAATGCGCTAATAAGAATAACGTGAGAATCGAATGAGATAATTGAAAACGGTTAAAATTAGGACAGCAGATTCTAAATTCTAGGGCTCGTTGCAAAATGTAAATAACTAAAAACTACAAAACTTAACCTAAGAGGAACGTATGAGGATTCTGTTGGACTTGTAGGTTGTTGGTTGGATCATAATCGTATATGCAACATAAAAGGAAAATAGTAAATGTATGTACACAAATATGTCTAACAGGGAACAAAAAGTAATTGCGAACGTTCTATACATAAACGGCACAAAAAAAAGATAAGGATTTGTAATGGGCTGCATCCGAGCTTATCTGCTATGTATTCCCTGTGTTCCCGATCACACGAAGTAACGAATTTTTGGTACGACCGTTTATTCACAACCACCGATTTGTAATTATACGTTTTCCGACACACTGTTGTGTGGGTTTCTTGTAGGGTTCTGAAACTTTTTCTGGAATAAATAGGTTTAGCTCAGGTTTAAATCGACAATCTATGCCAACGAAATGGCATAATTCTTGTTGCATTCTAAGGATTGGAAAGTTATGACTAGCTTCTTCTTTTGAAACTTGCGCTGTAACTCCATCACTGTTCACTGTGTGGTCGAGACAAGTTAGTTCTTTGGCTTCAAAGATTGTTTCTTTTTTAATTTGATAGTTAACCGTAATGATATAGGCGCTGAAATACTTTCTTTAAATGCTGTAGATAGTCTGCTTTGATGGCAGAAAAATTTAGAACAGAAAAAACTTTATACAACCGTGACTTCAGATAGATTATGACTTCAGCGATGGAACTTCTCCATGTACTGGTAGTGGTGGTGCTGAGAGAGTATTGATCCTCTACTGGAATTATGCTAATTGATTTCTCGACATCTGCTTCATAAATAGGATCCTGGTATCTTGAATGATATGCTTGCAAGAGTAAGTTTCTTGACAGATTGTTGCGTGTTCAATTAAAGTCGGCTGTCACCACATGTAATATCTTCTGTGTTTGTTTGTTTGAAAGACTGTTTGTGGTTAATGAATGCTTTATTCTTTTACGGTTAAGATGTGAGAATGAATGCTTGAACTATTTGTTTTCTGAATTATTTTCTGACTCCTTGTTTATATTCGTTGCATTGGATACTACACGCACACATACATATCACTGGATCACAGTACTCATACATATCGTCGACGTTAATGCATACTAGCGGAACTATTTTCTAGCAATTTTCCAGGAGCGCGGTTTAAATGCTTATAAAAACTTTGTTACAGATGGCATGATGAATTCTTTGAAATCGCAACTAGCAACATTGCTAGTTACAACATTTCAAAGAATTAAGTTCATATGCATTAATGGCGACGATATGTACTATATACCACCAATAAATAACAACGTCGTAGACCATTCAGGGTATAAATCGTGAGGTGTTCTTTATCAAAAATTAAAATGGGCGAACTAAGTTGAGCATCATTTGTGACTTTTTTGCTAAAACGCTGAAGGAAAACTTTCTCGTCTGTAATTTGTAAGATTACTTAATGGACCTTTTAATGGAAACAGGGCACTCAAAAGGTTCGGAGGGGCAGTGTATGTTGCAACCCCCAATTGAATGTCATGAACATTGGTATGGGGTAGATGCAGTAGTAAGTAGCACTTCACTATAGCAACAAGAAACGGCCACCTCATAGAACAAAAGATAAACGGAATAAATTCTGTGGGACGTTCTTTAACAAAAATGAAACTGGGTGGACTAATATGATTTGCGCCTGTTATATTTAGAACTACATGTATTTCAAATGTAATCAGAAAATCTCTGGTGTACAATTCGGCACTAAGAATATAATACATATTCCAATTCACAAATAGCTATTTCAGAATACAATAAAAATTGATCTTTAACTTATTACAAGTGCAATTTAACGGAATTAGGCAAGGTTTGAAAAAACGTCTTCTTTTCTTCGTTACCTTTCGACGTTTCTGTTAAAGGCACTTAACCACCATATAGTGTATACTGTTTTGTACCTTCAAATTCATTAAACAGAAAGTAGGGATCGAATATTCCATAATTTCTTTGTAACTGTACAAACGCACAGTAAAAATAGAAACTGCTATTTTTTAATCTAGGTTAAACTAATCAAATGTAGGGGAGCGGTAGGCAATAGTGGAAGGGGGCAATAATGGAATTAATTAATAAAAAATTCAAATTTACCGCAAAAATTTTTGTATCGTGTGTACGTACTTTCCAATGTGGGTAGTAGTGCATGGCGGAAACAATTTTACGGTAAGCAATTTTTTTTGTGTTAAGTGTAGATGTTGAAAAAGACCTTGCATTTCAACTTGAAGATCAAGTTCGCTCCTTACTGAAGTAACAATTTCGCTAGAACTAGAGTTTTCGCTTTATAAATAAATCAATGGTGGAAAACTCTGTGAAAAATGTGAGGTTATGTAGTGCAATGTAGCAAGTTTGAATATTCAAGGTCTGTTTTACACAGGAGCGCGTCCACTATTACCTCCAAAATGGTTAGATGTGTGTTCAATAGTGGACATACCAAGCCACATGCGTGAATGTAATTATGGACTTGTTTGAATGTGTTTTTTTTTCAGAGAAAATGGTTCGCAATCATCGGAATAAAAATATTAGAGTGAAATATGATACGAATGTTCTTCGCATGGCGTTAGCTGAAGTTAGGAGGGGAAGCACCTTGCGGGATGTAGCAGAAAGATATGAAATACCAAAATCTACATTGGGAAAATATCGCAATGCCAACCTGGACCAATTACACATTGGTGCAGGACGCAAAACAAAACTAAAAAAGGAAGATGAAGATGCATTGGCAAAATATTTATTTGAGAGTGGAAAATATGGCTATGGACTGACAAAACAAGAAGTTTTAACATTTGTGAAGGAATACTGCCAGCTCCACCAGATCACATGGAAGGAAGACGGTGAGTCTACCCCAGGCAGAGAGTGGTACGCTGGTTTTCTCAAGAGGCACCCTGAGCTCTCTGTAAGAAAAGGAGAAAGTATGAGCGCTCAAAGACTCAGAGGTGCAGATCCTTTCACAATTCAAGAATGGTACCAAAAATTTCAGAACACACTTATACGGGAAAAAATTACTGATGGACATTACATTTATAACTGTGATGAAACAGGATTTAACCATGATCCTAAAGATATTAAACTTATAGCGCCAAAAGGTCAAAAACGTATCTCGAAAAATATATCTGGGTCCGGAAAGAAAAATACAACTGTCCTGGCTTGTGGCAACCCAGCTGGGGAGAAATTACCACCCTTTATCATCTTTAAGGGAAAGTACGTATGGCAGAGTTGGATCCCTGATGATGACTATCCAGGCACCACATATACAGCTCAAAAAAAAGGCTGGATGGAAGGGGAACTGTTCATGAAATGGTTTAAGGAAATGTTCCTGCCTTTCATAAAAACGTCCGAAGAAAGAAATAACCAAAAAGTGATCCTAATTTACGACGGTGCTGGTGTTCACACGAGCTTTGAATTATCGAAATGTGCTGTTGATAATAACGTAATCTTGTTCAAGTTACCTGCAAATGTCACACATTATATGCAGCCACTTGATAAAACCGTTTTTAAATCTATTAAAGCTAGGTGGAATGATGAAATGCTAAAATTTAATCGTGAGTTCCCTGGCAGGAATTTGCCAAATGATGAATTTTCTAAACGCTTAAAAGTTGTTTGGGAACAAGCATTTAAGTCGGAAAATTTAATATCTGGCTTTAGATCCACAGGTCTTTTTCCCGTGGATTGGAAAAAATTTCCCGAAGAGGCGTATGACTTTTTAAAATTAAAAAGGTTTAAGGAATCTGAGAAAAATCGAAAGCAAAGCTCGCCGAATGTCACACAGGGAGCGAATAAAGTATCTGAAAATCAAAAGTCAGTGTCAACCCTTGTATCTGCTTGTTCAATGCCAAGATCACGTCATTCAACTGAAGATCCACTGCCAGGACCAAGTAATTCAACTGAAGATCCACTGCCAGGACCAAGTAATTCAACTGAAGATCCACTGCCGGGACCAAGTCATTCGACAGATAATCAGCAGCCCAGACGAAGTGACTTTGAAACGTTTATAAGAATGAAACTGACTGAAAATTTGAAAAAAGTTCCAGAATCACAAAAAAGGATAAGGCTATCAGACAATGTAGGAGACATTTTAACTTCAAAGAAAGCATTACAAATACTGAAACAAAAAGCATCAATAAAAAAGAAGACAGCTTGCATGGCATCGCTTTCAAAAGCCACTGCCAAAAGGCACATAACCAAGCCTAAGAGAAAGTATTCGTTTTCTTCATCTTCGAGCTCAGAATCAGAAGGTGAGATGGTATTGGAAAGCGAGTTCGAAAATGAGGATTGTGATGAAGATAGTGATATTGTAGAAGAAACTCCAACACTAAAGACTGTACCAAAGACTGTATTAAAGATTGTGCCCAAGACTGCTCCAAAGACTGATAGTGAAAATCAAAAACCTACCTCACATGGTGATGAAGAGGAAGCTAAGTCACCAAGAACTGTGCAAAATACTGATGATGAAAAACTAAAAGCTAGCAATGAAGTCAAGATTGGATCGTATGTAGTTGTGGAATTTATGTATGATGGAAACTCCAAGAAACAATTTATTAGGAAGTTTCCAGCCTATGTCAACAATAACAACAACAATGAGTACGAAGTCCATTGCATGAGATCGTACAAAGGGAAAAAAAACACATTTGTCTATCCGGAGGTTGCAGATGTAGTTTTTGTGAAAAAGGAACAGATTAAAGCTGTGCTACACCCAGTAAACATTTACAGAGGTATACATGTTTTTTCTGTTGATATTGAGTAAAATGTATTTCCATACTTCCAGAATTTACGACTGAATTTACACTTTAATTTTTTCAAATTTATATAACTTTTCTAAATAAAGACATATCGTTGCAAACAAAATAGCGTGTTAATTGTGGTCACTTATAGATTGTCCTCTATTGTACTCCAATTTTTCCAGCAGTTTATAGGTAAGATATGAGCCACGTCTACTATTACCCCCATCGTGTAATAGTGGACAAAAACTTCGAAAAAAAAAGAATTTTTTTTCTTGACAATGTATTAAGAAAGTACTCGTTTTTGAGATTACCCTTTTATAGTATACAGGAAAAGTAATAATTTGCCCCAAATTTAGAATCGTAGCTGCAAAATGTTCGGAAAAAAACAACACCCTTGTCCACTAAAACACGTTTTGTCCACATTTACCTCCCGCTCCCCTAGTCTATTTTGGTCAGCTAAACTTGAAAATGACTTTATGCTTGATTTGTTCATGTTTACGAGTAGATAATATCCTGAACTTTGTAAAATATCAATATTAAACCACGCCTTCAGATGGATTTTGTCGTTTTATTTTCAAAAACTGTTTTGTTATGGACTGGTTGTTAAGTGGGTTAGATAAAATAAAGCTTATTTAATTGGCGCATGAATATATATCATACAGGTTGTTTCACTTAAGATTCGTATCCTCTGAATAGGTGGTAGTACACATAAAATGCAACAAAAAAGCTGAAAATCATTAGTGTCTATCTTTCATAATAACCGAAAAAATAATGGTTTTTGAAAAGTGGGTAGCAGGTCACTGGTCTAAGAATCACACTTGGAGCTGGATGTGCCTATCTGATACATTGACGCAGCTGCTGCTAGGTGATTTCGCAGTTTGTTTTGACTATAATTACCAGCAGTTTCCAAAAGTTGACATTTTTAGCAAATTTTTGTCAATTTGCGTAAAAACAAAAAGAGTTTTTTGTTCCTATTCCTAATTTATACGAAAGTTGAGTAAAACACCCTGTATGTAGACCAACAATTTCTACCAATACATTTGACGGAGCAACTTCAGAACATAACTTATTGCGATCTTGTATTCGTCATCAAGTACTCAGCTAAGAAAAAAAATGTTGAGTTCGCAGTGCAACCTTAGCATCACTTCTGCAAAATTCATGAAGCGATGTTGTTGTTATTGTTGGTTGTAGTATTATGATAATTTTGCAGTAAAAAGAATATCTTTAGGAGAATGCCCTGTACTGGACAATTATTTTATAAAAACCAAAACGTATAGGGCATTTCACCTTGTTTTGAAATCTTTCTTACTTGTTTGTACGTCATACTGCATGACGTTTTACCTTTATTTTCTTTTTGCATTTTATAGAGCATTATTTGACTTGTCACTATTCGACTTGGGTCAAGTATACCTGTTTCGTGAAGAATTAAATTTTGCATTCAATGGTGTATTCATTAAACATATCACTGGCACAGAATTCCGTATCTAGCGGTTGCGGGTACGCTACAGCTACCACAAGCACAAAATAACACTAATGTATGTTCTAATAACAACTGTCCTTGAAAACAAAATTTTATCCAAATTGCATTTTTGACTTTTTTATTTTGAAGGTCTATAGCTTTGTAACATTTCATTTTTAAACAGAGATATGTTGTGCTTAATGGCCTATTTTGATCAAATGCATTGACCCTCAGGAATTGGCATCGTCTGCTCGAGATATCCTACATGTAAAATGGGTGAAGTCCCATTTAATGTTAAATATCTAGCTACATTTTAAAGCAGGCGTGGAATTAAGTCGTGAACTTAGAATTCCAAAACAAAAACCATTAAAGAAAAAAATTACTCGATACGAATATCAATATAAAGAACGAAGTAAGAGAGATCCAAAAACCCTGAAGTACCCTGTACGTTTTAGGTTCACTAAAAAGATTGATTAGTACAGGGTATACCCCTAAAATGTATCTTGCCAATACGAGAATTACCATATGACTAGCCCCAAATAATAATGATAATATCGCCTCGTAGATTTTGCTGGAGATGCTGAGATAGAATAAGAATGAACCAGGATCGCGTTCGATGCTCAACGAGATTTCCATAGTTATTTCATGATGAACATCAAATCACACAAAGTTATGCTCGAAGCTTCTCGTATAATATGTACCGATACAAATTTTCTTAGCTTTTTGGTATGTAAGTTAAATAAAATCCTATTTTACCTAACTGTCTCCATTTTGATAAACCTAATAGTTTCTGAAAAAACAGTAAAAACCATCTGGGGACATGGCTTACCCTCATCAGCTTCTCTGGTTCAACACTTTTGAGTAGTAACTTTTAAGGGGTTATTTAACATATCACAAAGAAGGCCTATCAAAAATCCAAGGATCTACCTCAATTCCCCTCTATTTTTACAAATTTGACTGAACTGTTACCGTGGCATTAAAATATACATATATTAGAAACTGTTCATTTGTGCTAAAAACATAACAGTAAAATGTTCAGGAGGTCAAAAGATTTGGCTATAACATTTATTTTTTCAAAACATATACATGACGTGTCTTCGAAACTTTTAATTGTATTCTTGTAAACAAAAATAATCATGTTAAAATAAATGATTTAAAATAAAATTATTAAAAAACAATTATTTGCATAAACCTTATGTATTTTAGAACAAAAGAGGATCAATGCTATTTTCTCATGTTAATAATAATTTTCAGAGTTACATCGTTTTACGGAAAACGTTAATTTTTCTGCGTTTAAGGTTGTTTATGGAATTTACGAACAAATCAACAAAAATAAAGATCACTTATGTGCTTAGCATCCCGAAATCATTACGTCAATCGTAATTTTATCTCTGATACATTCGGCAACATTGCTGGGTTCGGTAGGGTAGGTAGGCTTGCTTAAAATTATACAAATGGGTCTGTAAACACTGTAATATGTATCGGGTCCAAGAACGACTGTCAAATATCACCAATATTTTTTTTCATATATTTTTACCCCTCGAGGATCTAAAATATTGCTTATCAGAAATAGATCAATATTATGTAAAATATACACATTTAAAAAATGTAAAAATGCGGGTCTACTAACGACCCTATCATATAGCGGGTCCGACAACGTCGATTAAACCAATATATATATATATATATATATATATATATATATATATATATATATATATATATATATATATATATATATATATATATATATATATATATATATATATATATATATATATATATATATATATATATTGATAAAGGGTACCTTGTCACCTCCAAAGTAGATACCCAGCATACGTTGTCACCTCATATATAACGTTGTGACCTCCGTTTTCGGAGGTCACAACGTTTTGCCCTGTTTTCGACTGTATAAGCATATAGATGGTGTTAGAAGCCTAAATTCAAATTTTTGTCTGGAGGTGATAACGTCATACTTATACTCATAAAATAAATTTTTAGTTCAGCTGTAGATCGCTGGCGTTGCCGTCGCTGTTAGTTGTATAATTGCCAATACGATGTCACCTCCGCCTGTATATGTTGTTTTTTGTATCATGTACGGTACGTTGCAGGCTCCACACATTGGCAACGTTGTGTACAAGACCTAAACCACTCAGGTATATAGAATTCCATCGAAACCAGTACCCCTGGCGTAGTTTCGGCCATTTCACGCTACATGAATTTTTACAGACACTTTTTGGGTATAGTAGCAGCATTTAAATAAATATTTGTAAACTACTCAGAAAATTTAAGGGATCTCTTGAATTGTACGTCATTTTTAAATAGTTAATGATACTTAAGAACAATAAAATAATAATTTCTATTTCATTTAAAAAGTTTTGAATTGAAAACGACTTTCTTTGAGATATGAAAAAAATTAAATAGGAAATTACGTTTTAGCCGTAATTATGTATAAATAAAAAATTCATCTTTTTCCAAAATGATCATTTCGGATTTACTGGGTTATTATTATTTGATTATTATTTTAGGAATTGTCATATGACATATGATATATTCATTCTCGCATCCACAAAGAAAGATTTAAAAGATTTAGTATTACAATTAATAAATTTTCAAAGAAAAATAATTTTACTAAGCAAAATAATGTAACATTTGGTATGTAGTTTGCAAATTTCACCAAATTACCCGGTTAATAAAGTTTTCATTGACATTCTAACTATGTTTACATTTGATGAAGGAAAGAATAAGTCTGAAATACTCATTTTGTAATATATATTATGTAATTAGGAGATCAAGCGATATTTTAAATCCAAGAAGATGTATAATGCCGAGGCGCCAGCCGAGGCGTTATAACATCTTCGAGGATTTAAAGAAGCTTGATCTCCGTATTGCATAAGTTGTTTTATTTTATTTCGTATTTTAATCCTAATTTGTCCCTTTTAAAATCCATCCGAATTTATTGTATAAAGAAGCAAGTTGCCTTGTCTGTGTCATCATACTCGTAACTAAGGAGATAAAAAGCAGCATGCATGCATGCATGTGGCTATAATGCAACATCAAATTATTTACGTTGCCAACAACAACGGAGATCAAGAACGTCTTGAACTCCGGTATCATTGACAACGGAGATCAAGATATACTTTATATTACTAATTGTGGTATATAAAGAATTGTTTGAAATACGAAATGAAATAAAAAATATTAACTGTTTATATTTTTACATAATTACGACTAAAACATATTTTCTATTAAATTCCATATTGTAGCGGAAAATAAAACCTTACGTCATAATCTTGACATGAAGCTTTACGTACTGAAAGGCTTAAACAAACGCCAGTTTAACATAAAGTGTCGTATTTTTATTATTAGTATAGTCAATTTTTGCATTAAGTTCTTATTTTTTACTATCTAAAGATAGAGACTTGAAATCTTTTCTAATGCCTTTAGTACTGGACCAATATAAAATGTAATATGTTTAATATGGGGGCACGCCCCCCTGGTGGTTGAGACCCCCATTTTGTACCCCTGATTTAATAACGCAACCAAATTGAGCAAACTTGTGTTGGGAGTGTTCTTGGGGTCGCTGATTATGAATCCAATGAGAAAATTAAAAAATTCAAATAGCAGACCCAAAATGGCGGCTCTAAAATAACGGCCTTTGATATTGAGAATGCGATGTACGCCATTTCTATTGATTCTAGAGAGAAATTCAAAGAATCAAAAAGTGTTTATAATGTGATTTTGCAAAGGACTACGCTATTTTGGTTACCTTATTATGTAACCTCTTCGCTCTGCCCTAGTAGTAGAGTCAATTTCTGCATTAAGTTCTTATTTTTTACTATCTAAAGATAGAGACCTGAAATCTGTTGTAATGCCTTCAGTACTAGACCAATATCAAATGTAATATGTTTAAGATAGGGACACGCCCCCTCGGGGGGCTGAAATCCCCATTTTAAGCTCCCAATTTAACAACTCGGGAAGTTTTCAACCAAGTTGAGCAAATGTTTGTTTGAGGGAGCTGTGAGGTCGCTGATTATGGATCAAATAAGAAAATCACAAAATTCAAAATGGCGGACACAAAATGGCGGTACTTTGATTAAAAATGCGATTTACGCCGGTCCTATTGATTTTAGAGAAAAATGAGAAAAGCCAGAAAGTGTTTAGAATGTGATTCTGCATAGGAATACATAGTTCCGGTTACCTTATTATGTAACCCCTTCACTCTCCCCTACTGAGATGCCCACTAGGGTTGATTGAAGGGGGTTACATAATAAGGTAACAAAAATAGTGTATTCCTATGCAAGATTACATTCTAAACACTTTTTGACTCTTTGGATTTTTCTCTAAAATCAATAGAAACGGGCGTAAATCGCATTTTCAATCTCAAATACCGCCATTTTGAGTTCGCCATTTTGTATTTCTTAATTCTCTCATTGGACTCATAATCAGGAACACCAAAACCAGAACACCAACATGAATTTCACTCAAGTTAATGGAAAACTTCCCGACTTATTAAACTGGGAGTGTTTAACTTATTAAATTGGGAGTGTAAAATGGGGGTTTCAACCCCCGAGGGGTAAAACCGCCATTTTAAACATATTACATTTTATATTGGTTCAGTACTGAAGGCATTAGAAAAGATCTCAAGTCTCTATCTTTAGATAGTAAAAAATAGGAACTTCTGCAAAAATTGACTTTACTACTAGGGCAGAGCAAAGGGGTTACATAATAAGGTAATCGAAATAGTGTATTCCTTTGCAAAATCACATGAATTTTTCTCTAAAATCAATAGAAACGGCGTAAATCGCATTCTGAATCTCAAAGGCCGTTATTTTAGGACCGCCATTTTGAATTTTTCAATTTTCTCATTGAATTCATAATCAGTGGCTCCAAGAACCCTCCCAACATAAATTTCGCTCAATTTGGTTTGCGTTATTAAATTAAGGGTACAAAATGGGGGTCTCAACCACTAGGGGGGGCGTGCCCCCATTTTAAACATAGTACATTTTATACTGGTCCAGTACTGAAGGCATTACAGAAGATTTCAAGTCTCTATCTTTAGATAGTAAAAAATAAGAACTTAGGCATGTTTTTTGCAAAAATTTACTCTACTATATAGAATGACTAGATTATTATAAAGCAGGGGATGAATGAACTTTCGTTCAAAGAGAAAAAATTGCAACACATGAAAAAAAACGTTATAGGTCCTGTAAATGATTCTCCTTAGTTATAGTTTCTAGATTTCAGACGCGACTTCTGTCTTCCTTCAGAGATCAAACTCGTTCTGTAAAGTTTCATTGCCGGATTTATAACATAAATAACTATAAATCAAAAATGTTTCTTTTTATAACATTCTATTCGTAAAAAAAATCCTATACTAACATCCTATCCTATTCGTTTGTTGGCGAAGGAAATGGACATGAGCTCCAGATCTATGTCGCCACTGATCAAGGAAGACCTTAGTATGAGGACTGGACACTTGTTAACAGCTCGACATAATGAAATAAGAAGAGTTGGAAGCAAGTCTCATTTGCAGAGATAGGTGAAAAATCTTCATCGCCCAATCTTGTTTCCCTGCATTTTATATTTGGATTTAGGATTGATGCATTATGATAACAATTAAAGTAATTGTCAAACAATCCACATAGTTGATTTGGAAAACCCGTTTGCACATCGCAGCTAGGATGCGTGAACTCTCCTAAAGTCATTCTAGATTCCTTATAGGAATCGAGCCCAATTAAGTAAAATACTTGTATTTACCCTATAGCGGAGTTGTTCACATGATAAGATTATTATTTATTTATTATTTAGGCGGAGTTATTTATCGCTCGTAAATAGCAACAAACAAAGTCACTTTAAATCCAAATAAAACATACTATTTTTTTCCACTAGGGTAAAAGTGCCTCCTCTCCATGATTAGAAGTTTAGTCTAGCAATACCAACAATTTTTTATTAGAAGAAAAAAAATTAAAACAAAGGTCTTTGAATAAACCCCAGCGTGGCTGAATACTGGACAGTCAAATGTCGTTTTCTCGACATTGATCCAAGTGTAGGCGAATTTTCAGATATCGAATCTTGGTTCTCTAACTCATGTTTAATATGTATTTATTTTTAAGCGTTTTATATGTATAAAATGATGATGTACTTCAAACAATATTATTGCTTGGGTGATTGTTAAATCTAAGACGGCTGTGAAAACTGCTGCAGCGCTATATTTCCAGCGGTGTGTGTGTCACCCACGTTTCAAGCAATTTTCAGATTCTGAGTCTCGGTTGTTTAATTGTCACTCGAGGGTTAATCAACAACCTGATACTAATTTTCGGTTCACTAAACGTTGTACAAGTCGGAGCCAATGTTCAGAAACCGAATCAGGGTTTCTTACAACTTGCCCAAGCTTCAGCCAATTTTCACCCGTTAGATCAATGCCAGTTACCCATAGAATATACTTAAGTCAAATATCAGATACTATTTCGCTAATTTGCTTTAGCTAGTCTAAAGCTAAGTACTCACAGCAGCGGATCCGCAGGCGGATGTCATACGATTGGTCGGATTGAGTCGATTTGACTCAAACCGACCAATCGTATGACATCCGCCTGCGGATCCGCTGCTGTGAGTACTTACCTTTAGTCAATCTCTACATATCAAGTGCCAGTTACATACTTATCACCCAAAACCTTAGCCAACTTTGAATCTTAGGTTCGCTAAACTAACTCCAGTTTTAGCAATCTTCAAAATTCAAAATCTTGGTTTCTTACCCTTCGGCTAAGGTTGGGTCAATATTCATATTATATTTTGCTAAATTTCTGTAAATGTGGTTTATTGTAAAGATGGATTAGTGGTTGCTAACCTACTGAATTTTTATGAACTTAAACTTACACTGGCAAGACTAAAGTGTAAACTATATTGACTTACCGACTGTACATATATATTTGCACAAGAAGACGTACACTATGAAAGTGTTAGGTTTGTACGGTCTCAATATGTGTTGAGAGTCTAAGACATTAATCATTTATACGAATTTTCGATTTCTTCGTATTTATTTTGTTAATGGACATTTTATATCCAACACAAAAATTGACTTTGCATTCAGTTACGGCGAAACAGTAATGGTAGACTTCGTTGCTTGTTTGCACTAGCATTCATTAAAGGAAAAGGATTGTGTAATAGTTGCTTTGTTTCTCAATTACCAGCCTTGGTACTACATTAACATTCAAGATCGGTCCAAGACTAACTTTAGTTTTATTGCGATATCGGTGTCATTTATTGTCCAAAACATTGCATAACGTATTGGTTTTAGCCAATAACAACCAATATTGGGTAACTCTGATCTTTCCATGTCTGAGACCAAGCTTGGTATCAAATTATCTTCCCTACTTTAGTCTAGCAGTGGGCCATTTTCGGATATTAAGGTTGTGCCAAGGTTGATAAACATTGTTTCAAACAAAAGCTTATAGTGGTATTTTGTTTTAAATGGAGAGCCGCGATTGCTAACATAATTAAGCGTCAAATAAACTGCCACTTTTAATTCTGATAACGCAATATACCTACTATTTATCTATGGTTTATACGATGTTATCAAAAAAGACTACATTAAGTTAAACCTGTCTTTAATGTGGACTTAAAGTGCACGTTCCATAAAACGTACATGTTTTGTCGTTAGTAAGTGCTTTATTTAAAACATAAGTTAAAACATAAATTTACAAGAGGTAGGTACATGTATAACAGTGTAACATACGTATTCTGTATTTCGTTAGATCAACAAATGCTGGAAAAAATGTCTTAAGCAAAAATTCTATAAAAATGTTGATTAATTTGTTGTGTTTCGATTTGTTTTAAACTTAATAAAGTTGGTAACTCTTTTTGTTAATCAAATCACGGGAAATTCAATGGTCCTACATGATACGTGCGTGACTTCGGAAACAACAAGCATTTGTTGTAAAAAACAATATTTAATTTGTTTATATTAAACTCTTATCGAGTTTAGTAAAAATTAAAAGAGTATCTGCCTTTATTTCAATCGAAATGGAATCTGGATAAAAGCATATTCAATTTAACCGTTATTCCCGAGATTAAAAGAAACTTTATAGAATATCATATTTATACAAATACTACGTTACATAACTGATTTATGTCTAATATATCTAAATTTCAAAAATGTGCTATACTAATTATACGCAATATTGGTACTGGTTGTTTTCTTATTGACAATAACAAGAATTCCCTTTTTCTGGTTTTGTTATATTTTCAATTCATTATAGAAAGAAATTTCTTTCTAATATATCACCGATCTAAGTATTTCTAATCAAATTACTAAAGTTTTCATTTAAAAAATACAGCTTTATGAAGTAAACCAGAAATCAATGATTATAATTAGAAAAGCCTTATTCAACTAGTCAGTGCTACTCATAAAGACGGTTTAATAGTGTCGAAACGGCTTTTTAATATCTTTAATAACAATTCATAAGAAATACAAAAAAGACAATTTCCTATAACTCAAAAAATAAAAAATAAGTAAATCGAGAATGCTCGCTTGTTTTCTTTTGTTATCTGGCCACTAAAATGCCCTCGGCGAGCAATTTAAACCACCCGATTTCAACATCTGGAGACCCACAAGAGAACCTTTTTATGAAATGTGCATCTATGGAATGTGGAGTCAACGCTCTGTATATATAACTGCACATAACGGTGGTATCTTCTGACCTCCGAACACTTGGCAGCGCTGCTGGAGGTAACAGCGAACTATAAGTATCTTCTTATATATAAATTTTGGAGGTCGGTTCGTATCTTCTGTATACTCTATATATGACAAAATAAAACAAGGGAAATAATTTCCCCTTTCTTGAGATTCGGATTCTAGAGGTTCCCCTCATCACAAATATAACAAATTTTTAGCAATATATCCACGGGAATACCCGGAAGTCAGGCCGTCTCCTCCGTATGACGGAGGTGACAGCTTAACAGGCATCATATATATATATATATATATATATATATATATATATATATATATATATATATATATATATATATATTTGTCAAACCGCTTATACACACCCGTTTCGCTATATTCTGCCGACTTGTCGGACCATTTTCGACGCTCTCAGACCCGGGCTTGGGTCTGGCAACGTTCTCCTATGTTTTCGAGGTCTACAGGATAAGGTTTATCTAAAACTGCAATAAAAAAATATACAATTTGGGTTTGGAAAAGTAGGGTCTGTAAAAAGTTTTATACAACCGTAGTTCATCACAATGAACTATAGGGGGCGTCGCGCCTTCCTCAAGTGTATATCGTATATTTTTATACAAGACGCTATCAAACCCGCTATGTTCTACAGACTTCCTAAGCCCTGGATCTGGCAACATTGCCATGGCGCATATGTTAAGCTTTGTTTTATAAACGTTTGGTTATAATAGCTCGCATTTAATATTTAATGGAGAAAAGTGACGTAAGAATTACATCAGCTCGTATGCGAGTTCTTTTCACATTTGCAAATAATTCTCTGGCTTTGTAAAATTGAAGGTTTTAATATTTATTAATAATAATAATATACTTTATTTATAGCATATAACTAGATAAATTCCATATAATACATTATAATTTCTTAAATATTAATGTAATTTATTACATATTTTTTACACTGTTTCTTAAATAATGTTAAAGATGTACAGTTTTTTACATTAGCTGGAAGTGAATTATATTCAACTAAACCTTTATGAAACAGATTATTTTGTCCTATATTTGTTGTTACTGTATGAACATAAAAATTATTTCTACTTCTAGTATTATGATCATGAACATCTTCTACGAATAGTAATTCATTTAAAATGTGCTCTGGATATATTCGGTTTTTTATTTTAAATATTATTAAATGTTTAAAAAAGAATATATAAAAATCTCTGTCCTATTACATTGAAAGCTAATTTAAGAATCTTTACTGTAATACCATCGACACTACTATTCTTATTAGGTAAATTGTTTATAATTTTTTTTAACTCCAAAAACTCTATTGGTAAAAATTTCTCGAACTTGCATTGATGTACATTAATGTGGCTTAAATCAGTTTCAATTTGGGTTAAATTTGTTAATATAATAATTTGTTGTATGCTGTTAATAAAGTAAATATTGAATTTTTCTGCAATTTGAATTTACTTTTTTTCTAACTCATTGTCAAAAATAATACATTCCTTTTTTTGTCTGTTATGGCCTCCTTTAATTAATTATTTAACTGTTTTACACATTTCTGTTGAGTTATTTTTCATATCATCTATTTTTTCTTGATAATAATTTCTCTTGTGGTTCCTGATCAAACTAACAATTCCATTTCTTTGTTGTCTATACCTATTCATATCACTTTCTTCTTGTGTAAAGATTGCTCTTTTATATATAATCTGTCCCTTTCTTCAATTTCCAAGGCTATTTCTGGGGTCCACCAACGCTTACAACTCCATTGACATATAATGGTTTTTTTAACAGTTGGAGCATGCCTGTTTAGTGTGTCCATTATGGTTTTAACTAATGTTTCTGCTAGTTGATTGGTGTTTGTACAGTCCGGATTCCATGGTTGATCCATTAGATCTAATTGAAATTGCATTTCATTGAAGTTGCTCATGTCTCTGTGTTGTATTGTATATTCTTCATATTTTTCTTTCACTTTTGCATTTACAGTTATTATTCAGTGATCGGTTATTTTTGGAACATGGTGTACCTGGGCATCAATGGTTTTTTCATTAGATACAAGAAGATCTATGAGTGTAGCACTGTCCTTAGTGATTCTTGTAGGTTGGTGGATAATATGATGTAGTCCATTATTTTTAATTAAAGTTCTCAGCCTATTTTCATTGTATGAATCCTATTATAGGTCAATATTAAAGCTCCGATAATTAGCAAGGTCTCTGATCTACTAGCATATACATCAAACAAATTTTCAAGTTTCATTAGAAATTGAGCATCACTAGAGTTTGGAGAGTGATATAAATTTATAAAGTTATATTTGTATGATTGAAAGCATATATTAATACCTACAATCCATGTGTTCATATCAATGGTATCTTTAAATAGGACTTTATAACTGAATTCATTTTTTTATATAAATGATTAGAGTAAGATTAACAGGATTTTCGAACAAGTGAGACAACGCAACATAATACGGAAAAGTTAATTTCTGGGGAAAGTGGATGGTTTCCAAATAAAGTGGAAAAGTACATATGTCATTTTCCGTAGTAATCAAACGATAAATTTCAAGAACTTGATTAAATTTTTTAGTATAAAAGTACTGTAATATCTTCTTTGTATGTTTGTTTGAAGGATTGTTTGTGGTTAATTAAAGCTTTATTCTTTTACTGTTAAGATGAGAGAATGAATGCTTGAACTATTTGGTTTCTGAATTATTTTCTGATCCCTCGTTTACATTCGTTTCCTTGGATACTACAAAGTATCCAAGGCAACGGTGATCATCACATTTATTGCTCCCTTGTTTTTTAGAATTTTTCCAGCAGAAAAAGTCTCCATCAGTTTGCTTGAGGACAGGATTGGAAAGAACTAGTGAATGTACGCATAAGATGCGGTTGTGATTGTAAAGCAACTTGATAGATATTGATTAATATTAATGCAATTGATTAAAGTTAGTACAGGGCTCTTAATGTTAATGTTCGTTACAATGATAAGAACTTAACCTATAGAAATGAGCTAATAAGAATAACGTGAGAATCGAATGAGATAATTGAAAACGATTAAAATTAAGACAGCAGATTCTAAATTCTAGGGCTCGTTGCAAAATGTAAATAACTAAAAACTACAAAACTTAACCTAAGAGGAACGTATGAGGATTCTGTTGGACTTGTAGGTTGTTGGGTGGATAATAATCGTATATGCAACATAAAAGGAAAATAGTAAATGTATGTACACAAATATGTCTAACAGGTAACAAAAAGTAATTGCGAACGTTCTATACATAAACGGTACAAAAAAAGATAAGAAGGATTTGTAATAGGCTGCATCCGAGTTTATCTGCTATGTATTCCCTGTGTTCCCGATCACACAAAGTAACGAATTTTTGGTACGACCGTTTATTGAAGTTCACAACCGATTTGTAATTATATGTTTTGCGACACACTGTTATGTGGGTTTCTTGTAGGGTTCTGAAACTTTTTCTGGAATAAATAGGTTTAGCTCAGGTTTAAATCGACAATCTATGCCAACGAAATGGCATAATTCTTGTTGCATTCTAAGAATTGGAAAGTTATGAATAGCTTCTCCTTTTGAAATTTGCGGCGTAACTCCATCACTGTTCACTGTGTGGTCGATACAAGTTAGTTCTTTGGCTTCAAAGATTGTTTTTTTTAATTTGATAGTAAACCGTAATGATATAGGCGTTGAAATACTTTCTTTAAATGCTGTTGATAGTCTGCTTTGATGGCAGAAAAATTTTGAACAGAAAAAAACTTTATACAACCGTGACTTCAGATAGATTATGGCTTCAGCGATGGAACTGCTCCATGTACTGGTAGTGGTGGTGCTGAGAGAGTATTGATCCTCTACTGGAATTATGCTAATTGGTTTCTCGACATCTGCTTCATAAATAGGATCCTGGTATCTTGAATGGTATGCTTGCAAGAGTAAGTTTCTTGACAGATTGTTGCGTGTTCAATTAAAGTCGGCGGTCACCACATGTAATATCTTCTGTGTTTGTTTGTTTGAAAGACTGTTTGTGGTTAATGAATGCTTTATTCTTTTACTGTTAAGATGAGAGAATGAATGCTTGAACTATTTGGTTTCTGAATTATTTTCTGACTCCTTGTTTATATTCGTTGCATTGGATACTACACTCACACATACATATTTATCACTCGATCACAGTACTCATTCATACATATCGTCGACGTTAATGCATATTAGCGGAACTATTTTCTAGCAATTTTCCAGAAGCGCGGTTTAAATGCTTATAAAAACTTTGTTACATATGGCATGATGAATTCTTTGAAATCGCAACTAGCAACAGAGCTAGTTACAACATTTCAAAGAATTAAGTTCATATGCATTAACGGCGACGATATGTACTATATACCACCAATAAATAACAACGTCGTAGACCATTCAGGGTAAAAATCGTGAGGTGTTCTTTATCAAAAATTAAAATGGGCGAACTAAGTTGAGCATCATTTGTGACTTTTTTGCTAAAACGCTAAAGAAAAACTTTCTCGTCTGTAATTTGTAAGATTACTTAATGGAACTTTTAAACAGGGCACTCAAAAGGTTCGGAGGGGCAGTGTATGTTGCAACCCCCAATTGAATTTCATGAACATTGGTATGGGGTAGATAGCAGCACTTCACTATAGCAACAAGAAACGGCCACCTCATAGAACAAAAGATAAACGGAATAAATTCTGTGGGACGTTTTTTAACAAAAATGAAACTGGGTGGACTAATATGATTTGCGCCTGGTATATTTAGAACTACATATATTTCAAATGTAATCAGAAAATCTCTGGTGTACAATTCGTCACTAAGAATATAATACATATTCCAATTCACAAATAGCTATTTCAGAATACAATAAAAATTGATCTTTAACTTAGTATAAGTGCAATATAACGCAATTGAGCAAGGTTTGAAAAAACTTCTTCTTTTCTTCGTTACCTTTCGACGTTTCTGTTAAAGGCACTTAACCACCATATAGTGTATACTGTTTTGTACCTTCAAATTCATTAAACAGAAAGTAGGGATCGAACATTCCATAATTTTCTTGTAACTGTACAAACACACAGTAAAAATAGAAACTGCCATATTTTAATTTAGGTTAAATTAATCAAATGTAGTGTATTTTGGTCAGCTAAACTTGAAAATGACTTTATTCTTGATTTGTTCATGTTTACGAGTAGATAATATCCTGAACTTTGTAAAATATCAATATTAAACCACGCCCCCAGATGGTTTTTGTCGTTTTATTTTCAAAAACTGTTAGGTTTATGGACTGGTTGTTAAGTGGGTTAGATAAAATAAAGCTTATTTAATTGGCGCATGAATATATATCATACAGGATGTTTCACTTAAGATTCGTATTCTCTGAATAGGTGGTAGTACACATAAAATGCAACAAAAAAGCTGAAAATCATTAGTGTCTATCTTTCATAATAACCGAAAAAAGAATGGTTTTTGAAAAGTGGGTAGCAGGTCAGTGGTCTAAGAATCACACTTGGAGCTGGATGTGCCTATCTGATACATTGACGCAGCTGCTGCTAGGTGATGTCGCAGTTTGTTTTGACCATAATTTCCAGCAGTTCCCAAAAGTTGACATTGTTAGCAAATTTTTGTCGATTTGCGTAAAAACAAAAAGAGTTTTTTGTTCCTATTGATGAATACTATCACACATGCAATTTATACGAAAGTTGAGTAAAACACCCTGTATGTAGACCAACAATTTCTACCAATACATTTGACGGAGCAACTTTAGAACATAACTTATTGCGATCTTGTAATCGTCATCAAGTACTTAGCTAAGAAAAAAAATGTTGAGTTCGCAGTGCAACCTTAGCATCACTTCTGCAAATTCATGAAGCGATGTTGTTGTTATTGTTGGTTGTAGTATTATGATAATTTTGCAGGAAAAAGAATATATTTAGGAAAATACCCTGTACTGGACAATTATTTTATAGAAACCAAAATGTATAGGGCATTTCACCTTGTTTTGAAATCTTTCTTACTTCGTTTGTACGTCATACTGCATGACGTTTTACCTTTATTTTCTTTCTGCATTTTATAGAGCATTATTTGACTTGTCACTATTCGACTTGGGTCAAGTATACCTGTTTTGTAAAGAATTAAATTTTGCATTCAATGGTGTATTCATTAAACATATCACTAGCACAGAATTGCGTATTTAGCGGTAGCGGGTACGCTACAGCTACCACAAGCACAAAATAACACTAATGTATGTTCTAATAACAACTGTCCTTGAACATTTTATCCAAATTGCATTTTTGACTTTTTTATTTTGAAGGTCTATAGCTTTGTAACATTTCATTTTTGAACATAGATATGTTGTGCTTAATGGCCTATTTTGATCAAAGGCATTGACCCTCAGGAATTGGCATCATCTGCTCGAGATATCCTACATGTAAAATGGGTGAAGTTCCATTTAATGTTAAATATCTAGCTACATTTTAAAGCAGGCGTGGAATTAAGTCGTGAACTTAGAATTCCAAAACAAAAACCACTCAAGAAAAAAATTACTCGATACGAATATCAATATAAAGAACGAAGTAAGAGAGATCCAAAAACCCTGAAGTACCCTGTACGTTTTAGGTTCACTAAAGATTGATACCCTAAAATGTATCTTGCCAATACGAGAATTACCATATGACTTGCCCCAATAATGATGATAATATCGCCTCGTAGATTTTGCTGGAGATGCTGAGATAGAAGAAGATTGAACCAGGATCGCGTTTAATGCTCAACGAGATTTCCATAGCTATTTCATGATGAACATCAAATCACACAAAATTATGCTCGAAGCTTCTCGTATAATATGTACCGATACAAATTATTTGTCTGTGTGACATATGATCGTTTTTCGATTACACAGAAACAAGGCAACATGCACAAAGCTTTCTTAGCTTTTTGGTATGAAAGTTAAATAAAATCCTATTTTACCTAACTGGCTCCATTTTGATAAACCTAATAGTTTCTGAAAAAACAGTAAAAATCATCTGGGGGCATGGCTTACCCTCATCAGCTTCTCGGATTCACCACTTTTGAGTAGTAACTTTTAAGGGGTTCTTTAACATATCACAATGAAGGCCTATCAAAAATCCAAGGATCTACCTCAATTCCCCTCTATTTTTACTAATTTGACTGAACTGTTACCGTGGCATTAAAATATACATATCTTAGAAACTGTTCATTTGTGCTAAAAACATAACAGTAAAATGTTCAGGAGGTCAAAAGATTTGGTTATAACATTTATTTTTTCAAAACACATATACATGACGTGTCTTCGAAACTTTTAATTGTATTCTTGTAAACAAAAATAATCATGTTAAAATAAATGATTTAAAAACAAATTATTAAAAAACAATTATTTGCATAAACCTTATGTATTTTGGAACAAAAGAGGCTCAATGCTATTTTCTCATGTTAATAATAATTTTCAGAGTTACATCAGAGTTTTACGGAAAACGTTAATTTTTCTGCGTTTAATGTTATTTATGGAATTTACGAACAAATCAACAAAAATAAAGATCACTTATGTGTTTAGTATCCCGAAATCATTACGTCAATCGTAATTTTATCTCTGATACATTCGGCAACGTTGCTGGGTTCGGTAGGGTAGGTAGGCTTGCTTAAAATTATACAAATGGGTCTGTAAACACTGTAATATGTATCGGGTTCAAGAACGACTGTCAGATATCACCAATTTTTTTTTTCATATATTTTTACCCCTCGAGGATCTTAAATATTGCTTATCAGAAATAGATCAATATTATGTAAAATATACACATTTTAAAAATCAAAAAATGCGGGTCTACTAACGACCCTACCATATAGCGGGTCCGACAACGTCGATTAAACCTATATATATATATATATATATATATATATATATATATATATATATATATATATTGATAAAGGGTACCTTGTCACCTCCAAAGTAGATACCCAGCATACGTTGTCACCTCATATATAACGTTGTGACCTCCGTTTTCGGAGGTCACAACGTTTTGCCCTGTTTTCGACTGTATAAGCATATAGATGGTGTTAGAAGCCTAAATTCAAATTTTTGTCTGGAGGTGATAACGTCATACTTATACTCACAAAATTAATTTTTAGTTTAGCTGTAGATCGCTGGCGTTGCCGTCGCTGTTAGTTGTATAATTGCCAATACGATGTCACCTCCGCCTGTATATGTTGTTTTTTGTATCATGTACGGTACGTTGCAGGCTCCACACATTGGCAACGTTGTGTACAAGACCTAAACCACTCAGGTATATAGAATTCCATCGAAACCAGTACCCCTGGCGTAGTTTCGGCCATTTCACGCTACCTGAATTTTTGCAGACACTTTTTGGGTATAGTAGCAGCATTTAAATAAATATTTGTAAACTACTCAGAAAATTTAAGGGATCTCTTGAATTGTACGTCATTTTTAAATAGTTAATGATACTTAAGAACAATAAAATAATAATTTCTATTTTATTTAAAAAGTTTTGAATTGAAAACGACTTTCTTTGAGATATGAAAAAAATTAAATAGGAAATACGTTTTAGTCGTAATTATGTATAAATAAAAAATTCATCTTTTTACAAAATGATCATTTCGGATTTACTGGATTATTATTATTTGATTATTATTTTAGGAATTGTCATATGACATATGATATATTTATTCTCGCATCCACAAAGAAAGATTCAAAAAAATCTTTAAAATCTTCAATATTTTTAGTATTACAATTAATATAATAATTAATATAATTTTCAAAGAAAAATAATTTTACTAAGCAAAATAATGTAACATTTGGTATGTAGTTTGCAAATTTCACCAAATTACCCGGTTAATAAAGTTTTCATTGACATTCTAACTATGTTTACATTTGATGAAGGAAAGAATAAGTCTGAAATACTCATTTTGTAATATATATTATGTAATTAGGAGATCAAGCGATATTTTAAATCCAAGAAGATGTTTAACGCCGAGGCGCCAGCCGAGGCGTTATAACATCTTTGAGGATTTAAAGAAGCTTGATCTCCGTATTGCATAAGTTGTTTTATTTTATTTCGTATTTCAATCCTAATTTCTCCCTTTTAAAATCCATCCGAATTTATTGTATAAAGAAGCAAGTTGCCTTGTCTGTGTCATCATACGCGTAACTAAGGAGATAAAAAGCAGCATGCATGCATGCATGTGGCTATAATGCAACATCAAATTATTTACGTTGCCAACAACAACGGAGATCAAGAACGTCTTGAACTCCGGTATCATTGACAACGGAGATCAAGATATACTTTATATTACTAATTGTGGTATATAAACAATTGTTTGAAATACGAAATGAAATAAAAAATATTAACTGTTTATATTTTTACATAATTACGACTAAAACATATTTTCTATTAAATTCCATATTGTAGCGGAAAATAAAACCTTACGTCATAATCTTGACATGAAGCTTTACGTACTGAAAGGCTTAAACAAACGTCAGTTTAACATAAAGTGTCGTATTTTTATTATTAGTATAGTCAATTTTTGCATTAAGTTCTTATTTTTTACTATCTAAAGATAGAGACTTGAAATCTTTTCTAATGCCTTTAGTACTGGACCAATATAAAATGTAATATGTTTAATATGGGGGCACGCCCCCCTGGTGTTTGAGACCCCCATTTTGTACCCCTGATTTAATAACGCAACCAAATTGAGCAAAGTTGTGTTGGGAGTGTTCTTGGGGTCGCTGATTATGAATCCAATGAGAAAATTAAAAAATTCAAATAGCAGACCCAAAATGGCGGCTCTAAAATAACGGCCTTTTATATTGAGAATGCGATTTACGCCATTTCTATTGATTCTAGAGAGAAATTCAAAGAATCAAAAAGTGTTTATAATGTGATTTTGCAAAGGACTACGCTATTTTGGTTACCTTATTATGTAACCCCTTCGCTCTGCCCTAGTAGTAGAGTCAATTTCTGCATTAAGTTCTTATTTTTTACTGTCTAAAGATAGAGACTTGAAATCTTTTGTAATGCCTTCTGTACTAGACCAATATCAAATGTAATATGTATAAGATAGGGACACGCCCCCTCGGGAGGTTGAAATCCCCATTTTAAACTCCCAATTTAACAACTCGGGAAGTTTTCAACCAAGTTGAGCAAAAACTATGTTGGAGGGAGCTGTGAGGTCGTTGATTATGAATCAAATAAGAAAATCACAAAATTCAAAATGGCGGACACAAAATGGCGGTATTTTAGATTGAAAATGCGATTTACGCCGGTCCTATTGATTTTAGAGAAAAATGAGAAAAGCCAGAAAGTGTTTAGAATGTGATTCTGCATAGGAATACATAATTCCGGTTACCTTATTATGTAACCCCTTCACTCTCCCCTACTGAGAAGCCCACTAGGGTTGATTGAAGGGGGTTACATAATAAGGTAACCAAGATAGTGTATTCTTATGCAAGATTACATTCTAAACACTTTTTGACTCTTTGGATTTTTCTCTAAAATCAATAGAAACGGGCGTAAATCGCATTTTCAATCTCAAATACCGCCATTTTGAGTTCGCCATTTTGTATTTCTTAATTTTCTCATTGAACTCATAATCAGGAACACCAAAACCCCCCCAACATAAATTTCACTCAAGTTAATGGAAAACTTCCCGAGTTATTAAATTGGGAGTGTAAAATGGGGGTTTCAACCCCCCGAGGGGTAAAACCGCCATTTTAAACATATTACATTTTATATTGGTTCAGTACTGAAGGCATTAGAAAAGATCTCAAGTCTCTATCTTTAGATAGTAAAAAATAGGAACTTATGCAAAAATTGACTTTACTACTAGGGCAGAGCAAAAAGGTTACATAATAAGGTAATCGAAATAGTGTATTCCTTTGCAAAATCACATGAATTTTTCTCTAAAATCAATAGAAACGGCGTAAATCGCATTCTGAATCTCAAAGGCCGTTATTTTAGGACCGCCATTTTGAATTTTTCAATTTTCTCATTGGATTCATAATTAGTGACTCCAAGAACCCTCCCAACATAAATTTCGCTCAATTTGTTTTCGTTATTAAATTAAGGGTACAAAATGGGGGTCTCAACCACTAGGAGGGGCATGCCCCCATTTAAACATAGTACATTTTATACTGGTCCAGTACTGAAGGCATTACAGAAGATTTCAAGTCTCTATCTTTAGATAGTAAAAAATAAGAACTTAGGCATGTCTTTTGCAAAAATTTACTCTACTATATAGAATGACTAGGTTATTATAAAGCAGGGGATGAATGAACTTTCGTTCAAAGAGAAAAAATTGCAACACATGAAAAAAAACGTTATAGGTCCTGTAAATGATTCTCCTTTCAGTTATCGTTTCAAGATTTCAGACGCGACTTCTGTCTTCCTTCAGAGATCAAACTCGTTCTGTAAAGTTTCATTGCCGGATTTATAACATAAATAACTATAAATCAAAAATGTTTCTTTTTATAACATTCTATTCGTAAAAAAAATCCTATACTAACATCCTATCCTATTCGTTTGTTGGCGAAGGAAATGGACATGAGCTCCAGATCTATGTCGCCACTGATCAAGGAAGACCTTAGTATGAGGACTGGACACTTGTTAACAGCTCGACATAATGAAATAAGAAGAGTTGGAGACAAGTCTCATTTGCAGAGATAGGTGAAAAATTTTCATCGCCCAATCTTGTTTCCCTGCATTTTATATTTGGATTTAGGATTGATGCATTATGATTACAATTAAAGTAATTGTCAAACAATCCACATAGTTGATTTGGAACTCCCGTTTGCACATCGCAGCTAGGATGCGTGAACTCTCCTAAAGTCATTCTATTTAGATTCCTTATAGGAATCGAGCCCAATTAAGTAAAATACTTGTATTTACCCTATAGCGGAGTTGTTCACATGATAAGATTATTATTTATTTATTATTTAGGCGGAGTTATTTATCGCTCGTAAATAGCAACAAACAAAGTCACTTTAAATCCAAATAAAACATACTATTTTTTTTCACTAGGGAAAGGTGCCTCCTCTCTATGATTAGAAGTTTAGTCTAGCAATACCAACAATTTTTTATTAAAAGAAAAAAAATTAAAACAAAGGTCTTTGAATAAACCCCAGCGTGGCTGAATACTGGACAGTCAAATGTCATTTTCTCGACATTGATCCAAGTGTAGGCGAATTTTCAGATATCGAATCTTGGTTCTCTAACTCATGTTTAATATGTATTTATTTTTAAGCGTTTTATATGTATAAAATGATGATGTACTTCAAACAATATTATTGCTTGGGTGATTGTTAAATCTAAGACGGCTGTGAAAACTGCTGCAGCGCTATATTTCCAGCGGTGTGTTGGACGCACCGATTTTCACCCACGTTTCAAGCAATTTTCAGATTCTGAGTCTCGGTTGTTTAATTGTCACTCGAGGGTTAATCAACAACCTGATACTAATTTTCGGTTCACTAAACGTTGCACAAGTCGAAGCCAATGTTCAGAAACCGTTTCAGGGTTCCTTACAACTTGCCCAAGCTTCAGCCAATTTTCATCCGTTAGGTCAATGCCAGTTACCCATAGAATATACTTAAGTCAAATATCAGATACTATTTCGCTAATTTGCTTTAGCTAGTCTAAAGCTAAGTACTCACAGCTGTAACGGGTACATTTTCCACCGGCATTTAGTATATAGAATTTGGTAGTAATTCTTGTTAAAAATCCTAAGTTCGGTCCTGTGGACGTCGCTTAATTTAAACTAACCTGTCATCAAATAAACATCTTAAATAAAAAGCACCTTTTAGGACGGGAATGTTTAATATTTGCTATAATGAAATAATGTAACGTCATTCTGTTGTCGTTTTTCGTATCTTGCAACCTGGCATTTTAAAAAATAATATCAATTTCTTCAAAAAGAAACCTTGAAAAGAAACTATGAGAAGCGCTTCGTCATCTCATTTATTAAAATATTTCGATAAACATTTTGAGTGTATACGATTCTAAATACACTTTCCTTTGTCTGCTATTTGCGTTTGAATTTTAAGTCAATGCGGCGTAGAAATTCGTCTACAGCCAGCGTTTTAGCTCACACGTGTGTTTTGGCGGGTAGAATTCTGGTGTTGCTTTTTACACGTAAGGTCGTGAATCCTATAGTAGGCCAAATAAAAGCGCCCTTGCCGCATAAAAACAGATGTCGGTCGCGCGTAGCTAAGGGTTGAGAGGTAATATAAGGCGAGATGATGTCGAGACGAAGGCTGTCTTCCAAAATCACACGCCGAGAGCGTACGTTCGATCTTGTGTTAAAAATGCCATTTTGTTGTAGTAAAATGGAGTTTGAAAGAAAACTCTAAATTCAGTTCAGTTCAGTTCAGTTTCATATTGTTTGAACAATTACCGGCTTTCGGATGGCCGGTGCATTTAATTAAAATCAACATGTAATAGTTATTGTTTAAATAAGTGATCGGAAATTAACCAATAATTCGTGGTTAACAAAAGTTACAGTTATTCCGTTAAATATTTTTGCGGACGTTTGTGCTTCAGAAAAGTGGGAAATTTAGTTTCCCTTATTACTGTGTAACATATGTTATGACAGTCTACAGTACCGTACTTTCGTCTAAATAATTATTTTACAGAAATAAGTTAATAATTACAGACGCTTTCTCTGTAATCGAAATTTCGGTTAAATAATAATTCGTGCTGTGTGCCTTCTAAATTCAGTTCAGAATTAATGTTTATGTGTATTGTTTTATTGAAAACAATGAAATTATAAAATGGTTATCAAAACTAATAGCCAAATCTTTTATGGAACTCTTTGGTTGCATTTTGTTACTGCCGTTTGGGGTGAATTTGCAAATTATAATTCGCCATATCCAGTTTCTACGAGGGTTATCTCGTACATCTTTAATGTATGAAAGAAAAAGCTCAATATTCCAGTTTCCATTTGCTGTGACGTTGTCGTCAAATTTTATGCAGTTTATCGTTGATTTTGGTTTGTGACTTACCAAAAATAAAAGGTATTGTGACTATTGTTTTTAGTGTTATTCATTTAGATAAATTTCTTGCTTGAATTTGCAGTCATTTTTGTTATTGTTTCTCAATTATTAGAAGTTCATTATAAATTTTTGCTCATTAAATTTCTATTATCAATAGAACTCTTGTCAGTTGTTAGAAAAGCTTTAAACTTTAATGTAATTACAAATCATTTGTATTGATACTGTCGAATTGATATAATTTGTCTAATCTCCTTCAGAGATTTGTTTATAAATTTTGTCCAGGAAAAGCTCAGTTAATACCTAGGTTAATATTTAAATTAAATTGTTTTGAATAATTTTTATGGTTGATCTAATCGATTCTTTTGAAATATTTTGCGATCATGATCTGTCAATGTAAATTTCTAATATTGGTAGTATGTGTTTTGAATAATTTTGTGGTCAATCCGAGTTTTCCTGTTTGTTTTCTTTATTAAATGAAAAGTTCTTGGTGAATTTTTTTATTGATTAACTGTTGAACATAATCATAATCCAATAAAATTAGATTGGATTAGTAATAAATATACAAGGTGTTTTATTTGTTTATCTTTGTATGTGTATTTTACCCATTCTTTTGTTAATAAATGTTATTAATTCAAACTGATGGATCTACAAAACGGAACCATATTGGTTATGAAAGCTTAGTTTCATTTCTTCAACAATTGTAAATAAACAAAATTTTTTTGTTTCAACTAAATATTTTATTCATTTTCTGGTTAATGGATTTAGTGAATTTTAATGCTTATTCAAAATAACATCTTTGATTGGTTAATTTATAATTAACTTAAAGCATCAGAACCAGACGGCGCCCTTTTTGAGTTTTTAATTGTGTTTAAAACCCTTATCTATTCCTTTTCACAATTTATACAGCTGTGGAACCAATACCTACGACTTGATTAATTAATTTGTAAAGAGAGAGTTTAAATCTCAAGCTGTGGCAGATATTTTTTGAGTTTTCAGTTACAGTAAGTATGATGTATTTTTATAGCTTTTATAGTTATTTTTTTTGTTGTTTTATCTCGGCTGAAAAACCCGTGTTTCACAGCAGCGGATCCGCAGGCGGATGTCATATGATTGGTCGGATTGAGTCGATTTGACTCAAACCGACCAATCGTATGACATCCGCCTGTGGATCCGCTGCTATGAGTACTTACCTTTAGTCAATCTCTACATATCAAGTGCCGGTTATATACTTATCACCCAAAACCTTAGCCAACTTTGAATCTTAGGTTCGCTAAACTAACTCCAGTTTTAGCAATCTTCAAAATTCAAAATCTTGGTTTCTTACCCTTCGGCTAAGGTTGGGTCAATATTCATATTATATTTTGCTAAATTTCTGTAAATGTGGTTTATTATAAAGATGGATTAGTGGTTGCTAATCTACTGAATTTTTATGAACTTAAACTTTCGCTGGCAAGACTAAAGTGTAAACTATATTGACTTACCGACTGTACATATGTATTTGCACAAGAAGACGTACACTATGAAAGTGTTAGGTTTGTACGGTCTCAATATGTGTTGAGAGTCTAAGACATTAATCATTTATACGAATTTTCGATTTCTTCGTATTTATTTTGTTAATGAACATTTTATATCCAACACAAAAATCGACTTTGCATTCAGTTACGGCGAAACAGTAATGGTAGACTTCGTTGCTTGTTTGCACTAGCATTCATTAAAGGAAAAGGATTGTGTAATAGTTGCTTTGTTTCTCAATTACCAGCTTTGGTACTACATTAACATTCAAGATCGGTCCAAGACTAACTTTAGTTTTATTGCGATATCGGTGTCATTTATTGTCCAAAACATTGCATAACGTATTGGTTTTAGCCAATAACAACCAATATTGGGTAACTCTGATCTTTCCATGTCTGAGACCAAGCTTGGTATCAAATTATCATCCCTACTTTAGTCTAGCAGTGGGCCATTTTCGGATATTAAAGTTGTGCCAAGGTTGATAAACATTGTTTCAAACAAAAGCTTATAGTGGTATTTTGTTTTAAATGGAGAGCCGCGATTGCTAACATAATTAAGTGTCAAATAAACTGCCACTTTTAATTCTGATAACGCAATATACCTACTATTTATCTATGGTTTATACAATGTTATCAAAAAAGACTACATTAAGTTAAACCTGTCTTTAATGTGGACTTAAAGTACACGTTCCATAAAACGTACATGTTTTGTCGTTAGTAAGTGCTTTATTTAAAACATAAATTTACAAGAGGTAGGTACATGTATAACAGTGTAACATACTTATTCTGTATTTCGTTAGATCAACAAATGCTGGAAAAAATGTCTTAAGCAAAAATTCTATAAAAATGTTGATTAATTTGTTGTGTTTCGATTTGTTTTAATCTTAATAAAGTTGGTAACTCTTTTTGTTAATCAAATCACGGGAAATTCAATGGTCCTACATGATACGTGCGTGACTTCGGAAACAACAAGCATTTGTTTTAAAAAACACAATATTTAATTTGTTTATATTAAACTCTTATCGAGTTTAGTAAAAATTAAAAGAGTATCTGCCTTTATTTCAATCGAAATGGAATCTGGATAAAAGCATATTCAATTTAACCGTTATTCCCGAGATTAAAAGAAACTTTGTAGAATATCATATTTATACAAATACTACGTTACATAACTGATTTATGTCTAATACATATAAATTTCAAAAATGTGCTATACTAATTATACGCAATATTGGTACTGGTTGCGTTCTTATTGACTTTTATTGACAATAACAAAAGAATTCCCTTTTTCTGGTTTTGTTATATTTTTAATTCATTATAAAAAGAAATTTCTTTCTAATATATAACCGATCTAAGTATTTCTAATCAAATTACTAAAGTTTTCATTTAAAAAATACAACTTTATGAAGTAAACCAGAAATCAATGATTATAATTAGAAAAGCCTTATTCAACTAGTCAGTGCTACTCATAAAGACGCTTTAATAGTGTCGAAACGGCTTTTTAATATCTTTAATAACAATTCATAAGAAATACAAAAACGACAATTTCCTATAACTCAAAAAATAAAAAATAAGTAAATCGAGAATGCTCGCTTGTTTTCTTTTGTTATCTGGCCACTAAAATGCCCTCGGCGAGCAATTTAAACCACCCGATTTTAACATCTGGAGACCCACAAGAGAACCTTTTTATGAAATGTGCATCTATGGAATGTGGAGTCAACGCTCTGTATATATAACTGCACATAACGGTGGTATCTTCTGACCTCCGAACACTTGGCAGCGCTGCTGGAGGTAACAGCGAACTATAAGTATCTTCTTATATATAAATTTTGGAGGTCGGTTCGTATCTTCTGTATACTCTATATATGACAAAATAAAACAAGGGAAATAATTTCCCCTTTCTTGAGATTCGGATTCTAGAGGTTCCCCTCATCACAAATATAACAAATTTTTAGCAATATATCCACGGGAATACCCGGAAGTCAGGCCGTCTCCTCTGTATGACGGAGGTGACAGCTTAACAGGCATCAATATATATATATATATATATATATATATATATATATATATATATATATATATATATATATATATATATATATATATATATATATATATATATATATATATATATATATATATATATATATATATATATATCTATAGGGCACCACTATGCGTCCCCCCATGTAAAATCTTAGGTTCAAGCAGCGTCCGAAGTCACTCGGCGTCCGGATATACGGACGCTGGGTGACTTGTGCCTCAAAATTGCACCATATGAAGCTTAAAGTGTCTAGATGGCGAAAATGTAAAAATTAGCTGTGCGCAGTTTGACACCCATTCCTGATTCGTGTATAAAATCGTAGTTCGAGCGTTTGCCACACGCAGCGCTAATAGCGCGGGATTTGTATACATTTGTATACAAATTTATGGCATAGGTTTACCCTGCGTCCGCATATTTAACAAGAATTGTGTTGGTAACACTGATTCCTTTGTGGCTAGACAGTGACGTCATTTCAACGGGACTTCACTTTATGCATTGTATTTCTTAGTAAAGATTGCGTCATTTAAGGTGACAAAAATTCGTACATATTATATTTTGTTAAAGCTATTTAAGAAACACTTTTAATACGTTTCATTTATGCGTCATGTAAATTTCGTTTAAACCGGTTTTAATTGCTCCTACAAATGGGCGATAATTTTAATAAAATCGTAAGATTTAATTCAAAGCTCTATTGATTTAAGTGAAACAAACGTAACCATTATTATATTATCATTCAGTATTTAATCAATCACTGATGCTGTTAGCTAGTAATAAATCTGGCTGTTTAATCTTATCCCATATTATATTTTAAAATTTTTAAAACACATATGTTTGTGAGGCAGACAGTGACATCATTTCAAACGGGACTTCTTATGCATTAAAATATTGAAATTAAATAACTTTTACAACTTCTAATTTGTTAGATGACATACAAACTTGAGATTTGGCACAATTATAGGAATTGGGATTCTTGTAAGTAGGAAAATAAAAAAATATATTTATGTCAACCCTCGCACCCCCTGTTAGGAGTTGTAAAACTTCTAGATGACTTAGAAACTTGAAATTTGGTGTAATTATAGGATTTAAGATTATTATAAAGAAAAATATAAAAAAAATGTTATCATGTCAACCCCTGCACCCCGTTCTGGGGTTGCAAAACTTCTAGATGACATACAAACTTGAAATTTGGTATAGCGATGGAATTTAGGACTCTTCTAAAGAAAAATTTTAAAAAAATTATTAAATCAACCCCCATCTTCCATTTGGGGGTTGTAAAAGTTCTAGATGACATACAAACTTGAAATTTAGTATAGCGATGGAATTTAGGACTCTCCTAAAGAAAAATTTAAAAAAATTATTAAATCAACCCCCATATTCCATTTGGGGGTTGCAAAACTTCTAGATGACATACAAACTTGAAATTTGGTATAGTGATAGGGTTTAAGACTCTCGTAAAGAAAAATTTTAAAAAAATTATTAAATCAACCCCCATATTCCATTTGGGGGTTGTAAAAGTTCTAGATGACATACAAACTTGAAATTTAGTATAGCGATGGAATTTAGGACTCTCCTAAAGAAAAATTTAAAAAAATTATTAAATCAACCCCCATATTCCATTTGGGGGTTGCAAAGCTTCTAGATCACATACAAACTTGAAATTTGGTATAGCGATGGAATTTAGGACTCTCCTAAAGAAAAATTTAAAAAAATTATTAAATCAACCCCCATATTCCATTTGGGGGTTGTAAAACTTCTAGATGACATACAAACTTGAAATTTGGTATAGCGATGGAATTTAGGACTCTCCTAAATAAAAATTAAAAAAAAATTATTAAATCAACCCCCATATTCCATTTGGGGGTTGTAAAACTTCTAGATCACATACAAACTTGAAATTTGGTATATAGATGGAATTTAGGACTCTCCTAAAGAAAAATTTAAAAAAATTATTAAATCAACCCCCATATTCCATTTGGGGGTTGTAAAACTTCTAGATGACATACAAACTTGAAATTTGGTATAGCGATGGAATTTAGGACTCTCCTAAATAAAAATTTTAAAAAAATTATTAAATCAACCCCCATATTCCATTTGGGGGTTGTAAAAGTTCTAGATGACATAGAAACTTGAAATTTAGTATAGCGATGGAATTTAGGACTCTCCTAAAGAAAAATTTAAAAAAATTATTAAATCAACCCCCATATTCCATTTGGGGGTTGCAAAACTTCTAGATGACATACAAACTTGAAATTTGGTATAGTGATAGGGTTTAGGACTCTCCTAAAGAAAAATTTAAAAAAATTATTAAATCAACCCCCATATTCCATTTGGGGGTTGTAAAACTTCTAGATGACATACAAACTTGAAATTTGGTATAGCGATGGAATTTAGGACTCTCCTAAATAAAAATTAAAAAAAAATTATTAAATCAACCCCCATATTCCATTTGGGGGTTGTAAAACTTCTAGATCACATACAAACTTGAAATTTGGTATAGCGATGGAATTTAGGACTCTCCTAAAGAAAAATTTAAAAAAATTATTAAATCAACCCCCATATTCCATTTGGGGGTTGTAAAACTTCTAGATGACATACAAACTTGAAATTTGGTATAGCGATGGAATTTAGGACTCTCCTAAATAAAAATTTTAAAAAAATTATTAAATCAACCCCCATATTCCATTTGGGGGTTGTAAAAGTTCTAGATGACATAGAAACTTGAAATTTAGTATAGCGATGGAATTTAGGACTCTCCTAAAGAAAAATTTAAAAAAAATATTAAATCAACCCCCATATTCCATTTGGGGGTTGCAAAACTTCTAGATGACATACAAACTTGAAATTTGGTATAGTGATAGGGTTTAAGACTCTCGTAAAGAAAAACAAAAAAATTTATTAAGTCAACCCCCGCACTTTATTTGGGGGTTGTAATACTTCTAGATCACACACAAACTTGAAGTTTGGTATATTTATAGGGTTTAGGATTCTAGTAAATAAAAATTAAAAAAAATGTTATTATGTCAACCCCGCATCCCCTTTTAGGGTTGTAAAACTTCTAGATGACATACAAATTTGAAATTTGGTATAGCGATGGAATTTAGGACTCTCCTAAAGAAAAATTTAAAAAAATTATTAAATCAACCCCCATATTCCATTTGGGGGTTGTAAAACTTCTAGATCACATACAAACTTGAAATTTGGTATAGCGATGGAATTTAGGACTCTCCTAAAGAAAAATTTAAAAAAAATTATTAAATCAACCCCCATATTCCATTTGGGGGTTGTAAAACTTCTAGATGACATACAAACTTGAAATTTGGTATAGCGATGGAATTTAGGACTCTCCTAAATAAAAATTTTAAAAAAATTATTAAATCAACCCCCATATTCCATTTGGGGGTTGTAAAACTTCTAGATCACATACAAACTTGAAATTTGGTATAGCGATGGAATTTAGGATTCTCCTAAAGAAAAATTTAAAAAAATTATTAAATCAATCCCCATATTCCATTTGGGGGTTGTAAAACTTCTAGATGACATACAAACTTGAAATTTGGTATAGTGATAGGGTTTAAGACTCTCGTAAAGAAAAACATAAAAAATCTTATTAAGTCAACCCCTGCAATTTATTTGGGGGTTGTAATACTTCTAGATCACACACAAACTTGAAATTTGGTATATTTATAGGGTTTAGGATTCTAGTAAATAAAAATTAAAAAAATGTTATTATGTCAACCCCGCATCCCCTTTTAGGGTTGTAAAACTTCTAGATGACATACAAACTTGAAACTTGGTATAGCGATAGAATTTAGGACTCTCCTAAAGAAAAATTTAAAAAAATTATTAAATCAACCCCCGTATTCCATTTGGGGGTTGTAAAACTTCTAGATGACATAAAAACTTAGAATTTGGTTTAGTTATAGGGTTTAGAGTTCTCGTAAAGAAAAATATAAAAAATCGTTATTATGTTAACCTTCCGCTACCCCTTTAGGGGTTGTAAAACGGGACTTCACTTTATGTATTTAAGTAATGAAATTAAATAGTCTTTATAACTTCCGAATTTCTAGAGTACATACAAACTTGAAATTTGGTATATTTACAGAGTTTCGGATTCTCGTCTAGCGAAAAATTAAAAAAACGTTAGAAAAACCCATATTTATATTTTCAAAATTTTGTTCTGTTTTGGGTAGCAGCCACCTCTTAGAATTTCTACACACGGGAAGAATAGTAAACAATCTTTGCGTTTGATTTTCGAACGGGTGCCGTGAAAGAACATAAAAAGTCACCTATTTTATAGATTTTGCGAAGTTGAGGGTCTAAGGGGGTAGCAACCAACCCTTAGAATTTTGAAATACGGGAAAAATAGTAAATAATCTTTGTTGCGGTTCATATTTGAATGGGTGACGTGAAAGAACATAAAAAGTTACATACTTTACGGATTTTGCGACATTAAGGGTCTAAGGGGTAGCCAGCCATCCCTTAGAATTTGCAAATGTGGAGAAAATAGTAAAGCAGTTTATTTGCGTTTCATTGTTGAATGGGTTGCGTGAAAGAACATAAAAACGCACATGCTTCACCGATTTTGCGAAATTCAGGATATAAGGGGGTAGCAGCCAACCCTTAGAATTTCTAAATGTGAAAAAATAGCAACGATTTTTGTTGCGCTTCATTTTCATGGTTATCATGAAAAAACATAAGAAGTCGCATATTTTATGGTTAATAATATACAAGATACTTTTTAGATTTTGCAAAATTCAGATTTCAAAGTCGTACTTCAAATGTTTAAATGTGAAAAAAATAGTAAACACTTAGCCACTTAACGGGTTCTGGCCTATTTAACAGTCTACACTCAATCATCCGGACAAGCTTTTGGTTATAGTAATGGAATTAAAAGAACTTCGTAGATTTCGGCTTCTTGTTTACGAAAACAGTATTAGAATACATTCACTTTATTATTTCATTATCATTCACTTTAAACCTGTAGTACCTTATTACTTTTTTATTCAGAATCCCACTTGCTATCGATTTCCATACTTCAAATCTAATCGTTCCATTTAAAAAAATCCTGATGATGATATCCAGCACCAGCACAAGTTCTAAGATGTGTTCTGATTTCGTAAACTGGAGGTCAAAGGATACAAAGTTCTTTTAATTCCACTGCTATAGTCACAAGCTTGTTGGAATGATTCAGTGTAGACTGTTAAACAGGACACCCTGTATAGTCTTCAATATCTTCCTCTGAATCGCAGAAAAATTAATTTAGTGACAAGCGGTTTGGACAAAAAATTGGTTTTTATGTTATTGCACTGTTATTGTTAAAATTAGGAACATTTCTTTGAGAAAAATAATGCCTACATGAAAAGTGTTCATTTAACCAAAACGAAATCAAAAAATTAATAAACAAGAAAACATAATTCCCTATTTTTTATATAAATCTTAAATGAATTGCTTTTTGGTCTGAAAATTAGAACCCAAGGTTTCTTTCTATAACCCCTACAAAAATTTCATAGATATATGGCATGTACTTTCTGAGATAAAAACTAATTTGTTTTTAATAAAATTGTCCCTAAAAATGGGTAACTTTATAGTAAAAATGGTAAAAGGTAATAACCTATTGTCTGATAAAAAACAAAAGTAGCTATAGCATTTAGAAATATAATATTTTACTAAAGTTAAGCTTTATTAAAGTCAGAGGACTCGAGAAAAAAATGGATATTAGATAATCAGGAATATAACTCAATATTATAGTTTGAAAGACGTCCTTATAAAAAGTTAATGTTGTTAGCAAGAGAATATTTCCTTGTAAGCATGGATTAAATTTCATTGCAGGTGTGCAAGTCTATAAAGTGACGTAATTTTGTGTATGCTATAACGCACACGTAAAAAACAAAAGCTAATTATTGTGTAAAATGACACTTAATTCGAATTCTAGTTAGCGAATAGATTCTGATATTGGGCTATTGCCAGAAATTCCATTTTTTTCAAATTATGCACGATGGTACATTTTATATACTAGAATGATTGCTTGAAGCTGGAAAAAGAACTTAAAATTGTCTGCTAATAGACCCAACCTGTGTATTCTTGTATATAACTTTTTTCGGTCAGTTGTGTTTACAAATTTTTAATCGTGTTCCTTTTAACACTCGTTTTTCGGGGATTTTCCAAGGAGTAGAGGTTCTCTTTTGCAATTATGAATTTGATAACGGTTACAGCTGTACATATAAGTAAATGTAAAAAACAATTCATTTATGCAGCATTCATTCGGAGCATTTAAGAATTAAAGTAAACATTTTAGGTTCTCAGAATTGTATGATGAACAATTTGACGTCGCGTCATCAAACATCGTATCAAATATCATGTTACTGAAGATTTTAGTTGCCCATTGCAAAATCTTAATTATTTATGCTGCCAGATTTTAAATTTTTCTTTATATTCTTGAATCTGAAATTTTTTGAAAATATTTTAAATGTTTACACTTGAAACCACCTAAACAAATTTTGGTTAAAAAGTCTTGAATAATTATTGTTTTAAATGCGTTAATAGGATTGAATTAAGATTATTATTTTTTGTTTAAAAGACTGACATGGAATTATAAATTATAGGACCTTCGTCCAGCTTCAAGCAATCATTGTAGTATAAAATGTACCATCGTGCATAATTTTTTCTATCAAAGAAGAAGGAAAGTGGCAAACACTCTCTTATACTGCATGCACGCAGGCCCCAGTTTTTTTCTGCCTGTCATTTTCTACGAGTTTCTCAAAATATTTTTTATGTCACTATGTGTAGTTTATAGCAATTTAAATTTGTCCAACAAGCGTTGATCTTCGTACACTGGTATAACACCGTAAGCGTTTCAAAATGGAAAACAGCATTCCAATTATACTGTCTCAACAAGGATTTTCGAAGCTCCACTGTCTTTGAGGTATAGCCCAATGCATGAGAGTACTACTTTTAGGAGATGAATCCCTCCAAGACCAAGCAATAGGTTGGGATTTTTGTTAGACACACTGAATTTATTTGAGCATGTGATGTACTTCTTCATTGCATCACAATGAACCCTTTAGTTCAGTTACATTTGATTTTCTAAGAAATAGAGAAACCATACAAGATCCTTGGGAAGGTTTTTACTTCATTTTCTTCGTTAACGTCACTATTTCCTTTTGTTTTGATAGTACAGTAGCTTTTGAGCAGTACAGTAGTTTTTTCTTTTCCTTTGTGTCATAATTTTTTGCAGTTTTCAATTTTCCAACACCATAGTGTGTTATTGTCGAATAATTTATATGAAGAAAAGAAGTTGTCAAGGAAAATATTATGATTAGGGTTATTCTCTACAATAGATAGTAGATAAAAAACAAAGTCACCTCCCAACCCAAGTCTGGATTTTTTATTATTTGGAGGATAACTTGTATCAGTACCCTTCATCTGAACAGATATACCATAATTTGAAACCGAATCTTACCGGTTTCACTTTTAGAAGCATTTTGTTGCGAGTGCCGTTCAAAATATGGAACTATCTGTTCATCTAGTAATATAAGTTGCACGAGAATACTCCATACTGCATGAGTTTTTCATTCATGATGTAAAAATTACCTACTAAGATTTACCAAAAAGAATGAAGTGAATATAATCATGGGTGACTTCAACGGAAAGATAGGTAAAGGAAGAGTGCAATATATTGTTGAAGACCATGGTATTTGCAAACGAAACGATAGGGGGGATATCTGGTACAGTTCTGTAATGAAGAAAACTTAATGGTAGCAAACACCTGGTTCCAACTTCCAGAAAGGCGATTGTACACTTAGAAGTGTACTTAGGACCAGGAGACAATGAAGGAAATATCATAAAAAATCAAATAGATTATATACTGATTGATAACCGATATAGAAACGGAATTAAAGTTGTAAGAACTTATCCTGGATCAGACATATGATCTGATCAGAACCCCGTAGCTGAAAAACGTGAGATTAAATTGAAGAAAATCCGGAAGAGAAATAAAACAAGACCTAACTTTGAGAAACTGGGGGAACCACAAATAAAAGAGGAAATAACACGAGTTTTGAATAGTAAGTTTAGGGAAACGGTATAATTGGAAACAGAAACAATGGAAAACTTTTGGCAGTCTGTTAAAAATGTAAACATGAAGTACAAGAAAATGAATTGGAAAACCAAGAGCAGAGAGCAAAACAGAGATGGATGACGGAAGAAATCCTTTTATTGATGAACGAAAGAAGGAAGTACAAACATAAAGACTATAATAAATATAAAGAAATCCATAAAAAGATTACAAGGCTTATAAGAGAGGCAAAGGAGACCTGGATGGAGAAACGTTGTCAAGTACTCGAAGAGCTGCCAAGAAAGCATGATTTCTTTAACACACAAAAAAGAAGATAAAAGAAATAACTGGAAATAAAACCCATCAACACGATATCTTAGTCACAGATAGTAACAAAAAAACAATAGACCCAAACGAGATAGAAGAGATTTTGACAAGCTATATACAAGAGCTTTTTGATGATATCAGAATGTAACCAGAACCAAGAGAAATAGATCAAGAAGATTAGCCATTGAGAATTATTATAGCAGAAGTGAAACACGCAATAAAACTATCAAACCACGTAGAGTCTCAGGTGAAGATAACATCTATACTGAGATGCGTAAAGTATTAGACGATGAAAGCCTCAACATCTTAACATCTTTCTTAAATAGAATATACTATACAGGAATCGTACCACACGACTGGACCCAACTTACTTTTATTCCGATACCTAAAAAGAGCGGAGTAAAACAGTGCTCACAGTACCGATTGATTAGCCTGATGAGCCATGTACAGTAGATAATGCTAAGAACATGCATCAACGAGTACACACAAAATGCGGACAATATGTAGGAGAAGAACAATTTGGTTTTCGCTTAGGCATTGGAACTAGAGAAGCAGTTCAAGGTCCTAGGACTAGCAGAAATACATAAAACAAAATTAAATAGCTTATCGGTATCTCCAGTGTAAGTGACTCCTGCGTACAATGTTGCTTCCTCACGGCTTGCTCCAAAATTATAAGTCTGGATTTCTTCAGCTAGTTTGCAAGCATAATTTTCAGAGAAGTCTATATGTAGTAACCCTTCATTCTTACTAAGACTGTTTTTCAGTGTGTTCTAAGCAGCATTTTCATTTTTAATGTTACATTTATATTTATTTTTAAAGTTTTCATTTCTTCTTGAACCTCTCCCTGCAACTCTCGGACAGGTTTAGTAACATTGATTTTAGCTGCAATCTTAACATTAAATTGAACCTTTTCTTCATTTTATTTTGACATTTCAGAGGCCTGCCATACATATGCAATGCGGAAGCCTTACTACATGTTACAGGAGTTCATATGAATTTTCATTATCTACAAGTTTTAGTGGCTTTAGTTTTTGTGGTTTGAAGCTTATGTTTGCACGTTGTTTGTACAAGCAGGTAGCTCTGTTTATTTCATTAGGTTTGCATACATAATATAGACGGTAATAACATAGGGATGGCATCGAGAGAATGTACTGTAGGATATTTTTGTTTTGTGTGCAAGGCCAATTGTTTTATTTGCTAAACTATAAAGACGGTAGTGTCCTATATCAATGTACATCAACAAAGCATTTAAAAATATTTTCCGTTGGTTTTTTTGACCTCCACTAACTCTCCAAGGTTTCACCAGCGAGTCATGCAAAACTAGAGTACGGATTGCTTATTCCTCATTGCTTTTTCCTTTTCCAGGTCCAAGTCCAACAAAACGTTTCCCTGCAGTTTTTTTTTATTCAGAGATGGGCATTAGTTTTTCTTCAGGTGTTTTCATAACTGTATTGTTTTCAGTTTTTTTCTACTTAAATGCTTTCTTCTTCTTTTCACATTCTCAAGTTTGCTCAAAACAAATAGCCAGAAACCCAAGTGCAGAGAGGTTTCTTTTTGTATCTGAACTTGCCGGACGAAGAGAACACAAAAAAATTGAACATCTAAAAAATCATTTGGCAGGTCAATCACCGCTGGATATTTTTCTAAAACTTTTTGATGATGAAGTTCAAGATATAGTATTGCGATTTTTTGTAAAGTAGGCTCATGATAAATGAACTCGCTAAATGCAAAACTTTGTAATTATTTACAAAAATAATTATAACAATTTAGATATCGATATTATTGGTTGTCTTGTTTTATGGACTTGCAGTGCTGATAAATGTATGAGATGCAAACTTTGGTGTTTTATAAATGTAAAACTTCACGCTTATAAAATATAATCATGTAAAAGTCATCATCAGATGCAAAACTCACGGGAAATGTGAGATTGTTAGGTGCAAGACTCAAGTTCACTAACAATGTAAACGCAGAGTTTTGTATTTAGTGGGCTCAAATAATACACACGATTTTATATTTACAAGGGAAAAACTTTTCAGTTTTATTGGCATCCTGTTTTTATTAGGCTATCATACGTTGCCCCAAGCTAATTTGTGTTGGTATGTTGAAGAAGGCAAAGGAGTCGATATTGCATAGAACTGCATGACGAGAAACAAATTCAGAAATATTCAGTAAGCTCGATAAAACTGTTACATTTTCTAACTTTGCGGCCTTTTTTACATCTTCTTTTTCTTAAGGTGCTATCTTCTTATAGAAGGTTAACAACAACTTCGGCAAATCGTTCACTATCTTTTGCTATTCTTAGTAATAACTGTGAGTTTAGGCCAGTGCAGTCTCTCACATTTCTCAACCATGAGCCTTGTCTCCTGCCAGTTCTCTTCTACCCTCAATCTTGCCCTCCATTATCAGTCTTAGGTATGGCTCAGCAGAAGTTCAAGAGTTGCAGGGAGAGGTTCAAGAAGAAATGAAAACTTTAAAAATAAATATAAATTTAACATTAGAAATAAAAATGCTGCTTACAACACACTGAAAAAGAGTCTTAGTAAGAGTGAAGGGTTACTCCATATAGTCTTCTCTGAAAATTATCCTTGCAAACTAGCTGAAGAAATCCAGACTCATCATTTTGGAGCAAGCCGTGAAGAAGCAGTCATTTACGTTGGACATACCGATAAGCTATTTAATTTTGTTCTATGTATTTCTGCAAGTCCAGATCATGTCCTGCAGCTATTTGGGCACACTTAATCCTGTCTTTACCTTTCTGTCGCAACAATTGCCAAGAATCCAAACAGTTTATTTGTTTTCAGATAGACTCTCCATTCTTTAATAAGGTAGTTAGTTATCTTTAAACTTTGATGCATTGAGTATTCCTTAACTATCTTTGTAACATAAACGGTTTTTGTATTTAGTCAAAGTAAAACTTCTAACCGAGAAACAAGAACAACGACGAGTGACATGGACTAAATATGTAGTTGTCCTAGACAATGTTCCAGAGAATGACTGGTATAAGGTCATATTCAGCGACTAGTCAAAGTCTGGTGTTTTCGTTGGTTACTCTCGCAAAAGACTGATCGGAGCTAAACATGAAGCATTCCATAAGTACTGCTTAAAACGTACGGTTAGGTTTCCTCAAGGTGCAATAGTTTAGAGCTATATGTCAGCTGGAGGGTTAGAATGATTTCAGTCCATAGACGGCACAGTTAATGTTGAAAAGTATCAGCAAATTCTTAACGCAAACTTGTTACCAATCGTTAAAAATCGATCTTGACCGCGATTTAATCTTTCAACAAGATGGTGCTTCTTACCACACATCAAAAACGACCAAAAAATGGTTTGAAAATCATAATTTCAAAGTTGTTGAATGATCCTCAAGCAGTTCGGATCTTTAGTGTTATTGAATTTGAAATTATCAGCAAGTGGGGCATTATCCAATTTAGATAATTGTAATCCCCAAGTTAGAAGTATGTCAGCCAAAATTTAAGAGGCGAATAAAGCAAAGCGAGATGTTAAATCTTATTGAATTGTATTTATAAACTGCTATCTGAATATTTAGTTGTCAGCGAGTTTTATTGAATTTTTGAAAATTGTTTTCTGCAGATCTTTTTTTACAGAAGTTAATGGTTATTGTTTGAAAATGGTGTAATTTGGAACACTAGTAGGAAAAATAAACACAGAATTCATGAAACTGTCCAAATACATATTTAGTTGTTAGGGCTCGTACATGTTTTGTAAATTTCACAGAGGAACATCGATAACTTAATACCAGAATGTATATTTAAAAGGTAAATAAAATAAATAAAGGTTGCTCATGAAACTAAAATTTGCAAGTAATAAAAATTTCTTTCTCAAAATATTATTCCAAACACAAATGAAAATGATCCGAAATAAACAATTATATATAACAAGGTTACAAGAAATGTGTTTAATACCAAAAATAGGTGAATAGATTAGCATGATCTTACATTTTAGATATGATATTATTTACTACGTATTATGAATGCACAGCTGTTTTCTTCTGAAACTAATAATGGTTTCAATTTATAAAAAATCAGTAATTGATTAAAATAAAGTAAGCACTAATAACGAAAACAAAAACGTCATTTTAAGAGATTGCTAGTCAATAATATTTTTGTTGCATCTTTATTTAAATATTTTTAAATTACATAAAAATACATCTGCACTGACCGCTGGACCTTGAAATTCCCTTCTAAACTACCTTTATCACTACCCAAACTTTTTTTGTCAAATTTCTCTTTAGGCAATATTTGGTAATATTGTTGCATGCGCTCATTTTTAAGGTTTAATTTAAAAAAATAATCAGCTTTCTAGCTCAAATATGTTTGGAGATATAACGATTTAAACCACTGGAAGAACTTAAAAAACTGAAAGCTCTAATTAACACATTAAATCGCTCGGCTCTATAAAATATAGAACGAGAAAATGTACTACAGAATGTCAATAAGAAATAAAACAACGAATCTGATATTTTTAATTAGGTATTGAAATTAAAATGCGTTCCCAATAAAAATTAACAAGTCAATCAAAAATCAATATATTTCATTATTTCATAAAATCAATTATTAGTCGTTATAAATAACCAATAAGTTTTACCTTGTGCGATCGAATAGTAACTGTTTTGTAAAACAGTGACAGAAAGAAGATAATTTAAGAAGAACTACAAATTCCTTTTTATAGTTTGCTTTAATAGACATGTAAAACGTAGTTTCTAGTACATAAACAAACATAAATACAAAACAATACATCTGCACTGACCGCTGGACCTTGAAATTCCCATCTAAACTATCTTTATCACTACCCAAACTTTTTTTGCCAAATTTCTCTTTAGGCAATATTTGATAATATTGTTGCATGCGCTCATTTTTAAGGTTTAATTTAAAAAAATAATCAGCTTTCTAGCTCAAATATGTTTGGAGATATAACGATTTAAACCACTGGAAGAACTTAAAAAACTGAAAGCTCTAATTAACACATTAAATCGCTCGGCTCTATAAAATATAGAACGAGAAAATGTACTACAGAATGTCAATAAGAAATAAAACAACGAATCTGATATTTTTAATTAGGTATTGAAATTAAAATGCGTTCCCAATAAAAATTAACAAGTCAATCAAAAATCAATATATTTCATTATTTCATAAAATCAATTATTAGTCGTTATAAATAACCAATAAGTTTTACCTTGTGCGATCGAATAGTAACTGTTTTGTAAAACAGTGACAGAAAGAAGATAATTTAAGAAGAACTACAAATTCCTTTTTATAGTTTGCTTTAATAGACATGTAAAACGTAGTTTCTAGTACATAAACAAACATAAATACAAAACAATACATCTGCACTGACCGCTGGACCTTGAAATTCCCATCTAAACTATCTTTATCACTACCCAAACTTTTTTTGCCAAATTTCTCTTTAGGCAATATTTGATAATATTGTTGCATGCGCTCATTTTTAAGGTTTAATTTAAAAAAAGAATCAGCTTTCTAGCTCAAATATGTTTGGAGCTCTAATTAACACATTAAATCGCTTGGCTCTTTAAAATATAGAACTAGGTATTAGTAGCAATAAGTATCATCACAATTTTTTATATGCATTTAACCTATAATAATAAATTAACCTACACAATTTAAATAGTTTTCATCTAGAAAATACATATTAAAATCAACTAAATTCAACTGAATTAAATAAAATTCAGACACAATTGAATGGAAGTGAAAGATTTATTAAGTAGCTTTAATAAAATTATTTTTGTCACTTTAAATGACGCAATCCTTACTGAGAAACACACATAGTATTTTGGCAACGCAGAGAGTTTCGAATATACTCCCAGATGTTAAGTTTTATGCAAATAAATCAAATTTTAATTATTATGGCCGCCATATTTCATCCGCGCTTTAAAATTTGCAAACGTTGACATCAAATTTGAAATCAGCGACCTGAAAAACCCCTTTGTAGAAAATTTCATACAAATCCAATAATATTTCGAGTTTTATGATGTTTTTATGCATATAATATTTTAAATCTGAAAGCCTTTTAAATAAAATTCATACACATACAGAAACGAAACTAAAAGTATTTATTACATAGCGTTAATAAAATAGAATTATTTTTGCCAGTTGAGATGACGCAATCTTTACTCAGAAATGCAGAGAGTAACTCGACACCGCAGACAGGCAAAGGAATTCAAGCAGGCTGGCCAATACTGAAAAAATAAATGGACGATGTATAAACCTATAGGTTGCATAAAATAAACAGACGCTGAATAAACCTATAGCTTGCAAAAGACGCTGACTGATACCATCATTTATATACACTTATATACGCCGGACGCTGGGCGCTACGCTTTTGGTCAGGACGCATGGTAGGCCTCTATAGATATATATATATATATATATATATATATATATATATATATATATATATATATATATATATATATATATATATATATATATATATATATATATATATATATATATATATATATATATATATATATATATATATATATATATATATATATATATATATATATATATATATATATATATATATATATATATATATATATATATATATATATATATATATATATATATATATATATATATATATATATATATATATATATATATATATATATATATATATATATATATATATATATATATATATATATATATATATATATATATATATATATATATATATATATATATATATATATATATATATATATATATATATATATATATATATATATATATATATATATATATATATATATATATATATATATATATATATATATATATATATATATATATATATATATATATATATATATATATATATATATATATATATATATATATATATATATATATATATATATATATATATATATATATATATATATATATATATATATATATATATATATATATATATATATATATATATATATATATATATATATATATATATATATATATATATATATATATATATGTTACATTTTAAGTTTCCGCGGATATTATATGATACTTCACTACTTTTCCGGGTTTCACTCCGCGTATTCACTATTCGGCTCCTAGAGGAACCAGACAATGGTTGACGACGTTTCGGCAAGATCACACTTGCCATCTTCAGGTCACTTCTAACTTCCTTCTGCTTCGCGTGGTTACACGATGTAGACTAGTCTACATCGTGTAACCACGCGAAGCAGAAGGAAGTTAGAAGTGACCTGAAGATGGCAAGTGTGATCTTGCCGAAACGTCGTCAACCATTGTCTGGTTCCTCTAGGAGCCGAATAGTGAATACGCGGAGTGAAACCCGGAAAAGTAGTGAAGTATTATATATATATATATATATATATATATATATATATATATATATATATATATATATATATATATATATATATATATATATATATATATATATATATATATATATATATATATATATATATATATATATATATATATATATATATATATATATATATATATATATATATATATATATATATATATATATATATATATATATATATATATATATATATATATATATATATTATATATATCACGTCTGCGAACCTATCCTATAACAGACCATACTTATCGAATACGCCTATCGCTTGCTGCAGAACTCCAAAGTTGTACAGCAATTTCATGTTTCCTAGCTACGGACAAAGAGAAGTGTTTTTGAAACCACAACGTAAATAACGTCGACATTCAATACTGCATTTATAATTTCGTTTTTAATTCTGCAATTATTTTAAGGTAATGATCTGTTTAATAAATGGCTATTATTCATAATTATACTGTACAACAAAATTGGACAAAAATTTCCAGGTTCTAATACACTTTTTTTAAAGGTTTTAAAGATGCAGATCATGAATTTGCTATGGGTTTTTTCGGGTCAGGTCAAATCTTAGGTCATCAGGTCAAAGTTATATTCCAATTTGTTTTCAAATAAAACTCGTTTGTAAATGCACGAGAAGGGTAGGCAAACTTTTACGTTTAACAACGCCCTTTATAGCTACCTGTATCTGCAGGTACAGGTACAAAATCATACTTGTCTTAGTAGATACGATTTGAAGAATTATGTACAAACATATACTAAATACCTGATACAATACTCTTGTCTGAACTTTCAGACTAATGTTTTTTGTTAAAAGTGTGTATTTTTAAGTGCATTTCTTATTTTACTGGAGTACAATACAAAACAGCCGTTTCACTTCTACTTATTTTAAGAAATAAATATCGTATGCTTTTTTCTTCTTTATTATAAACTCTATTAATTTATTTACGAGTCAGATTTGTTTATTTGCAAAGTTTAATTATTTTCTAAACACAAAAAAAAATAAATTTTTAGCACTAACTGTGATAAATTTTTATTGTAAAAAATACTAAAAATAATAAATAATCAAAATTAACAATTATAAAAAGTAAGATAGGATGATTTATCATTTATTCATTACAAAACAAATAAATTAATACATATAAAAATATTACAATAGAGGAGAATGCCCTACCATGAGCCAGGAGCCAGTGCCACATGCTAATAAAATAATCATTCCCAGAGTTTCCAAAGTTTACACATTTAATATAATATTTATATTCTGTATAAATACAATATATTTTTCATAAAGCAATCTTTAAATGAAGAAAATACAAATAACACAGAACATTACACAACCACGGCATTTGCAAAAATGCTTAAAAATACAAGTAAATAAAGAACGAAATTATTAGATATTGTTATCTGATAACCGGAAAGTTTAAATAATTTATTCTTATCAGCAACCTAACAATATAAATAAGCTGGATTCAAGTTATTTTTATTGCTTTTGACTTAGTATTTCTTTGTAATTTAAATGCTGTTCTTATGAAATCATTCATTTCTCAAATCTTCATTTATTATTCATTTCTATGTATATTTCTCTATCATTTTAAAGAACTTATCACTTTAATATAAGTAACAGTATTTTTATATTTTGAAACGATTACAAATGCGAAATTAGACTATATGTCTATTAGGCACTTACCTGAAAGTATTAAGGCACAAAAATGATAACGCACTTGAATTTGTTCGAGCTAAATAGTTCAATCAGAAACAAGTATTATTTCCCATTTTAATGCAACTAATGAAGGATATATTTGGCAGTAAAGGCCACCAATGCCCATTGTCGTCACGTAGCCGTCTAGCGGTTTCCCTTCTATTACTCTTCTCCGTGCCCGCGTTTAACATGTGTTGTATAGGGAAGTGAGACAACTTTTCATAAACTAACTTTGCCGAAAACAAAAAAAATTGCTTTTGCGGGACAATATGGTCATATCGCGGAACAGAGGCTTTAAACTAGGGACAATCCCGCAGCACCCGGGACATCTTGTAACCCTGACTTATTCACTTGTGATAAAGAACCATCGAACAACTAACAGAGCAACAGAGATAGCTGCGTTTTGTTCATTACCCGTGATTTTCATGCGGATTATTTACAAAACCTTAAACGTCTTACTGTTTATTTTTGTGTTGTGTATAATAAAAAATGTCTTGTTGCGTAAAATCTTGTAAAAATGTACAGCACAATCATCGGAGTCATCTATTATTACATTTGACAGGTTTGTAAAATTAGATTTAAGTACTTATTGCATTTATTAAATTGATTTTGATTATATTTGAGGACGGTTCTCAATAAACAAGTAAACAAATTAACAAGCACAGAACACCAAAGTAATAGGTAGGATAGGTCAATAAACAGACAAAACTAATGACGTCATATTTTATGTTGGTATATACGTAGCTCCAAATATTTCCAAACAAATATGACCTTGATAACTGACAGTCTATGCATGATAGGTTAGAGTACTGTTTATAACATGGGTGAACATATTTGCTGGATTCGTATTTCAACACTTTTTATTCTAAAAGTTCTATTGCTATAGTTACAATTATTTACGATGAATACCATAGAAACTGAGCTCTTAGAGTAAACAGATGTGAAATACAGAACGCGGCTCATGTAGATTTTTTCATATATAATATCACAAGTTGTCTAATTTTTTCCGACAAAATTTGTCGTTTCAGATATGAGTAGCTTTGCAACGAAAACTACACGAGTCGACGCAGGAGACGAGTGTAATTTTCCAAAAACAAAAGCTACGAATGTCTTAAATGATAAATTTTGCAAGAAAAAATTAGACCACGAGTTGAATTCGGCTTGACAATCCATCGAGCAAATTTTTATTTAGCGTGTGTAGTTAATATTAATTTAATTAAATTTGACATTTCATTTTGTATAAAACTAATTTCATTGGTCCCAATTTGAAAAATTCTGTAATTTGATTGGTTAAAATTTTCGAGTTGGATTGTCAAGATAAAATTTGTTTGGAAATATTCAGGGCTATCAATATAAGATGTAACGTAAGGCCTTCCTAGTCAATCTACAGACTATTGGTCAAGTAGTAGTGGAAATAGATCTAGTATCAACATCAACTCGGTAAGAAATGGTTATGGTAGCGCTGTTTGGAGAATGTCTGGAGAATGTTGAACTATTTTTTTTTATTTACCAGTAGAACCGAAATGTGGAACTGAAAATTATCGGTTCCTCCGAAAATTTATAACGGTTAGAGTTCTCATCTTAACATTAACACAGATTTTAGTAAGGTTATCGATTTCGGTTCCGTAAAAATAATCGGCTCTGATTCCGGTTCTTTTGGGTTGCTGTTTCAGTCCCTGGTTACTATTGAACATTTTGCAAATTGTAGACTCGAATTGTGCGTGTTAATTCTTGGTTTAGAGTACTGATTAAACAAGTGAGAAAATGTTGTAATGTGAGTTGATGATATTGACGTTTCTTACCTCCTACTCGGCAACTAATGCCTTCACGACACCAAGTTCTTCGTAGGGTAGCTGTTGTTTTACTGCCTTTTACCTCCCTAGATAATCAGTATCACTTGATACCAGATTCTAAGGGAGGTAGTTAAATTGATCTATAGAAGTTACTAATGCTTTATTTAAAAAACCCTTTTGTTTATATACAAATTATAAATCTTTTTATAAATCTGTCATAACGGTATTAATTAGATTTATTTGTATGATAAATTTAAATCATTTTGATAATATTCTGATGTGTAGTGGTTTGTATATGTAGCTATAATTTCTAGGTGATAAAAATGCAACTTAATAACCAGGCTTAAGATTTGTATGTATACTTTGCAATAACGTATTTAAGCTGACTGTACTTATAGATAGCTTGGCCTTCCCACATTTTCTATTAAACATCCGTGGATGAGAAATGTGTACTTTTATAAAAATTGCCATTCTACCCAACATATTTATTTTACAATTTGTCGCGCAAGTTAACATTAATGTATTCATAATAAAACGTCGTAAATTCTTTTTTACTTGTCAAATAGATTTGATTAATAAACCTTCTTTTCTACAACTGTTTATATTTATCTATTTGTAAATAAGATTTTATAAATTTTATACAAGTTTATTTATGTATTTCTGTTTCTATTTTTATTGTGTTTAAAAAAATTCATTATTTATTAATTTCATTCTCTAAACCTATAAAATCTTTAAAACAACATTCACAATTATAGAGGTTTTTTTAATATTACCATATGTAGTATTGCTAGCGCTTTTAAATCTTAACTTTTAAAGTAAAATATACTATAAGTGGAAACACATAGGTCAAGGTTCACAATAAAACTGCTGCGTCATCTAATCAAGTACAGCACCCCACTTTCAAAGTTTGTTTCAAAGGTGTCAGCGCTACACTCAGGCTTCAAAATTCTTTAATATTTAGCCACTCCCTCGTCTCCAAATCGCATCCATGTTAATAATAAATGTAAATATGCATATGTTTACATTTTCTCCTGACCTGCTTTTATTATTATTTTAAATTGAAATTACCAACTATTATTTCTGAAATGAATTTATTTTATTAATTTTCTATGGTTAATTGTTATTAAACATAGGTGCCCGCAGAGATTTGTCCAGGGGGGGCAAGCCTAGAATGAACGGCATGCTAGGGGGGGAAGTCTAGAATAAACGACATGCTAGGGGGGTAAGAATAGAAAAAAACGACATTTTATAAAAAATTTTCAATAAAATTCAAATTGCTCAACTTCCAGGAAAGAGCAAGTGCCCCTCCTTGCCCCCTGAATCCTTCCGGGCGCTTATAATATTAAACACTGTTTTTAACTTCTCACCTAACTTTAGGTAACAAGGCGGTATCTGCGAATGAAACCAAAATACTTTAAATTTAAAACATGTAACTACTAATAAAGTACTTATTTAAATGTATATTTAAAATATGTTTATGATATTATCAAAAGTATTAAAAGTTTTTTTCTGTACATTCTGTGTTAAGTGTTTTGTTTTTTAATATTGTTATTTATGTTGATAATAATATAATAATAATAATAGTAAGTTCTTTATTTCTTCAATTTTAATGAGTTACAAAAGAATTCAAATATTAATAAATAAATTAATTAATTAATTAAATAAATAGTAATAATAAGGGTGCAATTTAACAAGGTAATTAAAACTGCAACATACAGAACCCCCATCAACTGATCAATACAGAGTACAGGCAAGACTAATCAAAAGATAAATCAACAAATGAAAAAAGAAGATCACACAAAAAATATATAAATAAAGAACAAAAAATCACCCATTAGGACCAGAACTGGTTGAGCATGGGCAATGGTTGGTATAAACAAATACAAAAAAAAAGAAAAACTAGAGTGTGCTTTAAACTAAGAGTAAGAAAGGTATGTATGTATATGAAAGGTATAAATTAAGAATATCTGTTTCTTTGTCTTTTTTTATTTTCCATTAAATAGGTACTAATTTTATAGGAACAAAGCAAAATATTCAAAAATATCAAGAAAGTGAAGTACTACGTTATTAACTATCGAATAATTCATTTATGTATTGTCTTGCACTATCCAGGAAAAATTTCTTGAAAATCTTTTTTATAAATGTAAGGGAGTTAGTAGGGAAAAAATGAGAGTTCTGGACCCACCCCCCACTCCTGACCTTGACCTTGAACCTATCTCTCTCTAACACATGGTGACCTTGAATCTATCTCTGTCACCTAGACGTGGCAACACCGCATTTTCAAGGTCACCAATATGGCACCACCGCATTCTCAAGGTCAACAATATGGCACCACCGCATTCTCAAGGTCAACAATATGGCAACACCGCATTCTCAAGGCCATCAATATGGCAACAATGCATTCAAGACCACTCTTCAAGGTCATCAAACACCATTCAAGGTCAAGCTTTAGATATATATAGCAGGTTGCATGTATGGGAAGAGTAAAGCGTTTGCAGTTGCAGTGTACAGTGCAGTGTTACAATGGAAAGCCTCGCTAAATCAATTGAGAATGCGAAAGCGCAAGCTCTAGAAAAGCAGTTGATGGTTCCAAACGAGCTTCCTAAGGATGCTAAATGGGCACCGCTAGTGAATCAATCAGTGTTTTATTTAAACAAATCAAAAAGTAAAGTTGTATTTGTTGGATTATGTGCTCATTTGGGATTCACTCCTGTAATAAAAGTAGCTGGAGTAAAGAATCAGTGCATGCTGTTTGATGAAACGGAGTGGAACGCGTTAATAACCAATGAAGGAGTCATTAATAAATACTTTAAAGCAGGAGAAGAGGTCGGGGTTCCTTTGAAAATGGGTACCAAAACCATCTCGTTTGAGCGTGTTAACAGAAATTACGATAAAACAAAAATCATAAAGATAACTGATGCAGGAGATGATGAATTGTATTTAGCGTGGGAGTCCTTATATGAGCTGTGGCAGTTAATACCGTTACTAACATATCGATTAAACCTTCTGAAGGGTTTGGAATTTTTCAATTTCTACCATAGCATAATAGATGGTGTTGTAGACATGCCGGGTGACTGCATAGTGAACATCACAAACATATTGGAACCATTAATGAAGATGCAAATCCCGAACGTGTTTGGAATGCTAGAAGTTGTGCATTATCTACCAGAAAAGGTAATAGTGGATGTGGAAGTCAAAAGGTGTATTGCGTAATGGAAGAATGAAGAGGGGAAAGGGTGGGGGCGGGTGAATATAAGAACACATGGTCTAGGTGTAACGTAGTGAAATACAATGGAGACGCGTAACAGTGAAGACGTATCAAGCAAAGCTATTGATAAACTGAATGCTGTGGTGAAACTACGGTGTGAATTAGAAGCGCTAGAGGAGGATGCGGCACACGAAGCTGTTCATGGTACGGGGATATTCAGTCCAGAATATTGTCAAGAGTTAGCACAACGATATAGAAAAGGCGTGCAGTTGTGTCAAGACTTCATTAGAGGGGTGATTTGTGATGAGTGTTTGGTAAAAAAGCTCATTGCGCAACATCTAAGGGACTTTGCATGTGACTTAATAGAGGACGGATTAAATGGGTGGTTTAGTGACATTTGATGAAAGTAAAAACAAAATACATTACATGTTAACATGGGAGTATGCACATCGTCAAGCACGCAGAAGTCAATGGGAGATAATAGCAAGGGATAGGGTACGATTTCAGAGACGAATAAGCTACGTAGAAAATGTAATCGCTCCAGTTTTGAGAGAAGAGTATAGAGAGGGTATCTATAATACACGTTTTAAAAGTGGTGGGGGTATAGTTTAAATAGTCACATCAGTCGCTTACCGTCAGTTACAAAAATGGGTTCAATCAAAGTGGGTTGGCAACATTACTGGGTTCTTGAAACAACAGATAAGGGTGAAATTAAATTTTCGCGTTATAAAACGCACAATACCGGGTTGTTAATCGAAAGAGTTAAACTATCGAACACTGTGGTTGTACGTAGTGAAAACGATTATCGACACACTTCGTGTGCAGGTGTAGAAGTCCATTATTTGTTAAAAAATGGTAAACTTATAAATATACAAAATTCCACATGCACAGAACAGGGGTTGCTCATACATCGTCATACTATTAACTTGTTGCCTGATAAATGTGATTTCATTCTTATCAAATGTAAATGTGTTACACCGTATAGTGAATGGATTGCTGCAACTGAACGTGCACGTGACAACCTTGCTGCTGTCGGTTTTCCTTCGGGTTTAGTGCGTTATCTGGATTGGGAATTAAAGGGTAGTAATTGTTATATATTCAATTGTGAATAGTTATATAAGTTTGTAATAGACAATGAATAGTTGTAATCATATGATGTTATCTGGATTGGGTATTAAAGTTTAGTAATTGTTATATTTAATCGTGAATAGTTATATAAGTTTGTAATAGACAATGAATAGTTGTAATCATATGATGTTATCTGGATTGGGTATTAAAGTTTAGTAATTGTTATATTTAATCGTGAATAGTTATATAAGTTTGTAATAGACAATGAATAAATAGTTGTAATCTTATTATGTTGTTTTAATAAAACCATTATGGTTATTTAAAAACTTTATTCTGAAAAATCCATTACATGAGTTTTATATAAGTAGTATACATTACTTAATGCACAATAGCACAGTGAATGATGATGATAAAAGCATGATGGAAGCATAGCCTGTAGAGCTGGTTCCTCTGGTAACTCCACCACCGGTTGTGATACGAAACGTCGAATGTAGTTGCTCTTTTCAGATCCCTTCACGTAAACGGTATCCGCCTGCTGAGTTAAGCGTTGCAGAATTACAGGGAGCATAAAGGGAGGAGTGAATCCTTCATTCCAATCCAGACAATGATGATTATGCATTAACCAAGTAGCTTGTTGACGAAACGTGGGTGGTAAGTTGCGAAAGGCGAATGGAGGTTTGAAAACGTAGTGAGACACACGATGTCCATCAAACACGGCTAATTCCTTGGGTGCAAAGTCTTTTTCTGAAGACTTGAAACCTTGCACATCGATAACTAGCATGATCGAAGCGTGCGACTATACTAATAAAGGTAACAGGTCCTTGGACGTATATAACGATTTCCTTTACAGTTGACGTACTTGCTTTGTCAATGCATTATACGTAAATACACGATCGTGCAAAATGAGACAGTAAGCAGTAGTGTTCGCTGGAATGCTTTTGTGAGTTTCGAAAGTAACTCGAAGAACGACAGCTTTCCCTAGCAAGGAATCTTTCTGTCGCGAACAGTCGATGACGATTAGAGGTGTAAGTGCCTTAAATCTATCAGGAGTCAGTAGAGGTTCGTTGGGTTTATCATAGTAGGATCGTTGAAAGTTAGCATACATTTCGTATAAAGTAGCATATCGATTTTCACCATAATTAATATTTAATTGATCGTAAGGATATCTTTCTGTATTTAAAAATACCGTCACGTTTTGAATATCACAGGCGTCGAATGTGCTCATATCTTTCTGCAACTGACCATCACGATCGGTTTGAAACCCTATGATAACGTAACGGGGAGTTTCCAGAGTGGTCGATGTTTTAATAGACCAACTGTGCTTATCCGTTTGCGGTACAGCGGGGTAAATATGTGTTTCCCAGCTTCTAAATGCCACTTGAGTGTCAATATTTTTCCCAATATATTTCGTTAATGATAATTCTTCCGCCAATCCCGGTTGAATATGTGGAACTTTCCAATGTATTTTTTGCATGTTAACCTTAAGCTTTTCATTAGCATCGGTGGATATTAGGGCATCGACATCGGAATTGCTTCTAATTAATACCAATTCTTGACGAATATTCATAATAATCTTTCCATAGTCTTCAAAAATCCCCAACAGTGTTGATAAAGGTATGCAGGGGCAAAAATTACCTTTACTATCTAGCAAGGTGCTGGTACCATCCGGAAACCAACCAGCGTTTTGTAACTTAACGCTTTCATTCGAATTGTGGGAAAGGTAAGCTTTCATGGTGGTTGTTAGACCAACTTTTGTTACCGAATCCACCACAACTCCATTCATTTCGTACCGAATCTCACTAAAAAGATATGCAATACCATTGTTTATAAATTTACCACTCGCTGATGGTTTACCATCTTCTTTCAGTACAGTACCTTCTACATATAGATAACTACGCGAAGGCAAAGTGGACATATCCTCTTGAATAGGTATTCGAATTTCATCATTATTCTCAAAACGAGTGGTATAAGGTTGGTGAGTGTGAAATTCAGCTCCAACAATCGAGTTATCGACGAGCACTTTTTCGTTTACATTTAGCACATTCATTTTGGGATAACAAAACCTAAGGTTTGCAAGAATAAGCGGTTACCCCTTGTCAATTGAGTAGCGACCGATGCCTGACTAACCATTTTCCGCTTCCAACACGATCTTTTATAGCCAGAGCGATCAGTGCAACATCGAGGAGTGTTATATTTGAACACCATCATCCACGCTCTTCAAATGAAGTCCTATCGTCACGGTTTCCCCTTGGAAATTAACCAAATCCCCGTCTTGATCCAATATTTTAAAGGTAATGTTTGAAATAGTATTGACATTAATTGGTAAATAGGGTGCAGTCTCAGGTGCTTCTATTATTTTGAATCCAGGAGGAACACTGGGGAAGAACTGATGTATCACATGGGCAGGTGTACCATTAATATAATTTCCTGTTATTATATTACATTCTATCATTAGCGAGTTAACCTTGATAATTTTAACTGGAAAATCAGATATGTGCCGTTCCTTAGCTTTTAAGATTCTATTCTTAAACCCTAACAATGTTCCGATAGAGTGTTCAACTGTAAAGTCAATGTCGTGATCGGCTTTTATAATCGATCTTAGGGTATTATGATTCGGATCGATGTTAACAGACTCACCGTTTACTTGAGAATTAATGTATTGAGCTATATCAGCAAGCTCATATGATCCAGTAGGTATCTTTATTATTCTTTCTCCCATTTTAAACACGTTGTTTTTATCCGTTACGTTCGGAACAGTATTGAACGTTTCGAAATTTGTCAAACGCATAACCCATTGTTTTGTAGGATCCAAATATATGGGAGGGTTAAAAGGAGAAGTTAAAACAGACGTTGTAGCGGAGAAGATGAATGTTTGAGACATCTCAACATTCCCAGTAAGACTGAGGAAATGTTAAGGAGTGTTTTCATATAAAAAGTTCAGCGCTAAATGTCCACAATTGTACGAATTTAGCTTCTGAAAAGCATCATAGTTGTAACAAATAACGTTTAAGCTACCATCACTTTTAAAGTAATGAACGAGTTCTAGTGGGGGTTTTAACTGTCCAATACTATCAAAGTATAATATATGTCGACCACGTTTAACATACGATGTCCAATGCGTACCTTCCCCATCTGTATCATCCAAATTCACAATTCCACATTCGTTTTTACGGATACGTTTCGGTAACCCGTTTCGCATAAAAATACCTCTGAAGTATGGAATTTTTAACTCGTTTACGTACTTTGACAGATCGATATTGGTCAGTGGTCGGTGTGGTAGCTTTAAGGGTAGTTTTTTGGAGGTCGTAAATACAATCCTAATCCTTTTTTGTACGGTTTCAAATATAATCCTTTTCCTACAGGCGCTTGCTCCATCGCTATATTGTGTCGTTTCGTTTCTTCGAGCGCTGATTTCGCTGCTTTTGCTTCATTCACTGCTTTGGCAACCGCAGCTGCTCCAGTTCCTAACGAGCCTATAGCTCCGAGAGCGGCAAATAAAGGAATCAGCGGTAGGAAACCACCTTGCTTGGGAATAGGTATAATCCGACCTTTGGGAGCAATGATACGTTTACGTTTCAAGGCCACTAGGGCAAGACGAGCAGATCGTTTTAAAGATAACTTTTTTACTTTACCACCAATACGTTTTCTAGCTAATTTGATGGCGTTGTTGAACGTTAAAGTACCCCTTCTTTTCACCTTAGATCGTCGTCGAACACCCATACCCAATTTTCTTTTTCCAGACATAATGCCGGCCACAGTAAGTGCAGCCGCTCTCTCTCCAAAACGAGCGTCCTTAGAACGAAACCTAGTCCACGCCTTATGTCCTAATATACTATCGGCTTTATGACGTTCACCAAGATCGTTAGTTTTTGAATAGACTATGTCGTGCTCTTTACAAGCTTCATCCAACGGGTTTATTCCTTTGTCTCCACGAGCAAGCCTTTGATGTAAACGGGTGCCAGGTCCGCAGTAGTTATACCCTGGTAAATGTAATTCTAACGGTAACTTATTAATGAGAGTGTTGATCACTCCCTTCCCCTTACGAGTTGATTGACGATTATCCGCTTTTCGCAGAGTACGTTTCATAACACATTACTCCTCCTATCACAGGTGAAGAGTGACTGTAAGTGACCCGTCTACATATATTTATATATATCACACACGTGTGCTCTTCCCTCACAACGTGTCCTACATGGAGCAGCTAAAGTTGGTGCATCAGAGACACAGATTACCGGTTGTAAATCGGGATAATTGTTCACCGACGCCACAAGTGTTTAAACATAGCGTATTGTTGGGTGCAGGATGCAAACGCGGTATAATAGTAGGCAGTTCCGGATGTGGTAAAACCAACCTAATGATAAGTTTACTAGAACATCCAAACGGTTTACGCTTCGAAAACGTATATGTTTATAGTAAATCTCTTTATCAACCGAAATACGCATATCTGCGCGACCTGTTTCGATCATTACCCATCGGTTATTTCGAATACGATTCTTCTGAAACTATATTACCGCCTAAGGATGCAAACCAAAACTCGGTTATTATCTTCGACGATGTAGTTTGCGATAGTCAAAGCACCATACGTGATTACTTCTGCTTCGGGAGACATAAACACATCGACTGTTTTTATTTATGTCAGACATATTCTGCGATACCTAAACAACTCGTAAGAGATAATTCAAATCTCATTGTCGTGTTTAAGCAGGATAATACTAACTTAAAACACATATTTAACGATCATGTTAGCGGGGATATGACTTTCGAAGCGTTTAAACACTTGTGTTTACACTGTTGGAAGGAGAAATATGGCTTTTTAGTAATCGACAAAGATTATCCACTTAATGGAGGACGTTATCGAAAAGGTTTCGACTGTTACTTCACCATAAATACCGAAGACACGAACTAAACGTTTTAGTAAACATGGATAAGCGTGTAGCAGAAGACTTGGTTAAAGCACGACGTCATGTTAAACAGAAATACAAAAGTCTCAAGTCTGAAATTGCACGGTCAGAAGTGGAACTACAACGCCGCTATCAACCTATCACTCAACCATTGCGTGAGTTTATAACCGGAGTTAAAACGGAATTATTAACTCCGAAAGAAGAACCCTTAAAAACGGAAGTGTCTTCTCCCATACCTACCTCGACCCCAAAAAAATTTTATAAACGACTTCCACCCGCAAGACGAATACCTCACGAACCATCACCTATCACCCAAAGAATGCGCACTACTAGCGTTCCCTCACCTGATATCTCAGTTTTTGAAACAGAAGTCCTGGAAGAATCTGGGGTCCCAACATTGGATCAATTGAAAGAACAACTTGCTGCTGTTGGATTCAGTCCGGAATTCCAAACTTACATAGATGAGACCTTTTCTGGTAGAGCTAAAATTTATATGGAAAACATGTTCAAGGATACTAAGAACGAGTTCGATCATCATTATGGAGTACGATTCCATCCGGAATCTCACCAGTACCTAATCGGAGACGCCGTACTCACTTTTGACGAGAACGACTTTATTATTAAAAAACCCTCAGGCACAATTTTTAAATATACAGGCACTCCTGGTTTTTACAAATTAGTATTTAAAAAAGCACCTATTGGATACACCCAATCAGACTTGCAGAAGTATAAGGACCTTCTTACACGTACCAATGCTACCAGTAGAGGTTACATTGAGGGTGCACAGCTACACGGAACCGGAAAGAAATATTCAAATATAATTAGACCCCTTCTAACTACTCCTGGAGCAAGATTTCGAAGCGAGTCTACACCTACTACACCGGTCACGCGATCGAAAACTCGCACATTACCAAAACGTGGCGGTGGTGATATGCGCGTTCTCAACTATAATAATAAACAGGTGGAATTTATACCTTGGAAAGATCCTAATAAACTAGTGGACAGATTGAGACTCCTTTTAAGTTCAAAGTCGGCTGGCCACACCGGTCACACTAATGAAATCATATATATTATCGATGAATTGAGAGCTGCTAAAGTTATCGAATAAATCATCACACGCGTATCGATCCGTTTCATAATATTGCTAACGTTAGTGCAATCATGACGCTCAATAAATTCGGTAAACATCTTCACAAAACCCCTCGACACTCGTTCGAAAGTGTACCTATTAGACGATATACCAAATGTAAGGTACACAACAATGATGCTATATCCGTCTACAGCCGTCCCATTTTACTTCGAAGCTGTTATTAGTCAGCCATATCATCATATATCGTCAGTACATCACGACGATGACTCTGGATAAGTTTGGTAAACATCTTCATAAAAATCCTGTCCGAGTTAAACTCGACGCTCGTGCAAAAGTATTCTTTTTAGAAGACGTGTCTAATTTACACTACGAGACAATGTTGTATATACAGACAATGGGAATATACAACCATGAAAACGGTTATGCACTTTTGAACTCCACCAACTTCGAGTATGTCGTTCCTCTAACAAAAGGTATCATTAAACAAATCAAATACTATCCCACAGATGCGCAAATCTTTTTAAACGATACGTTATACGATGCCGAATCACTCATCGGAGTGTCATTGAAGAAAGGGGATAAGTTTAAGGTGAAGAAGCCTGGATCAAAGGACATATTTATTTTTGAAGCTGTTATTAGTGTTCCAGCATTTTCTAAATGAGTATAAAACGTCAAATAATTGAAGAATTGCATAAACCTGCTCGTAAACGATTTCAAAGAAGACGCGTAATCGTAAAAGACCTGAACGATTTGTACATGGCCGATCTTGTGGAAATGATTCCCTATGCTAAAATAAATAAAGGTTTTCGATATATTTTAGTATTGTTGAATATGTTTAGCAAGCGTGTTTGGGCGTGTCCACTTAAACGAAAAACCGGTGAAGACGTCACGAAAGCAATGAAAAAATTATTAACATCAACAGGAGGTACTCCCGACAATTTACAAACGGATATGGGGAAGGAATTTTACAACCAGCATTTTCGTAAGCTAATGCTAACGTTCAACATCAACCATTACAGCACCTTTTCTAGTATGAAAGCAAGTCCGGTAGAACGTGTAAACCGAACTCTTAAAAACAAGATGTGGAAGTAATTTTTCATGCAAGGGTCATATAAGTGGTTGCAGTTATTACCAAAGGTTGTTAACCAATACAACGATACCGTACACCGCACCACCGGCTACAAACCCATCGAAGTGAACCACAGCAACGCCAAGATTCTTTTACAAACAGTTTACGATTTCCAGAAAACCACCGACCTGCGAAGTGCTAAATTCACAGTCGGTGATCACGTGCGAATCAGCAAGCATCGGGAAGCGTTTGTGAAAGGTTATACTCCCACATGGAGTACCGAAATCTTTCAAATTAAAAAGGTTAATCGAACCAATCCCATAACGTATATCTTGGAAGACACGAACGGGGAAGAGATACGTGGAGGCTTCTACACGGAGGAATTACAGATGGTTAAACATCCTGAAGTATTTTTAGTAGAGAAGGTGTTAAAAAAAAAGGGAGATCAAGTTTTAGTGAAGTGGTTGGGCTTTGATAATACCCACAACTCGTATATAGCAGCACGTGATATAGTGCATTAAGTATATAGTGCATGCAGTGTGTTGCAATGTTAATATATAACTATCATTTTATGTAAGCAGTAAACAATAATAGATCACTTTTTGATATCAATAGTGTGTTTTATTTCTTCTACCTTTACAGAAACACAGAGTATGATGTATATAATTTATTCACATTAATCAATATCATAATAAATACATGAAATATATACGGTTATAAACTACAAAGCATAAATACTATTTACAATAATTCATAACAAAGAAAAGGCTGTTGTCAACGTAGCCGGGAGCCTCTGCGATAATACTAATCAGTACCGTCGGTTCTACCAACAAACGAGTTCCAAAATTACATTTCGGCTTGCAGTAATTCTAACAAACGATCCAAATTCTGATAACTATCACGCCCCGGATGAATATCGCGGTGTCCCCATGCTAAAGTGTTGTGCGACCCGGGAATAATGTAACGTTTGTTATCGGCTGGTGATAACGCTACTTTATTCCGAAGTTCTGTGTACATAGCATGTAAACGTGATTTGAATATAAACATTTTTCGGAAGAGCACAACACCATCTTCCACAACCTGACGGTAGTCCTCAACGGTGAGATCGCGCTTAATTACCGCCCTTTTTACCCCTTTCGCCTTTTTAATCGCCATTTCACCGCCGCGGTCAAGCACGTTTACACAACACGTTTTAGCACCTGCACCGTAGAAACTGCAGAGGGGCACTCCACAATATTCATCTTTCATTTTACCAACCACCGAGGCCGTGCGCGGTATACCGTGAATGTTGTCAGGTGGGAATTTTGAGGTGTCAAATTTATCTAAGTGTTGCTTCATATCAGCATAAAAATTTTCAGTACGAATTTCTATAATGAAAGAGTCAGTATCTGTGTACAGCAAGCGCACGTTATCACCATATAAAGGTTTGAGAAAATCATAAAAAAATTCATACATTATCGTTTTAGAAAGATCCAAAATAGTAAAACCCACGTACACCGGTTTATTGTATGTAACCGACACTTTTTGTAACTCTATAGCGACCAAATTTTCCGAGAAGACAGCAACGCTTTTGAATTGAGGCTTTGCTACTAACGTCTCAGCCCCATGCTTTTTACCATGACGTTCCCAATGACTAACCAAACGAACGTCCACCCTTTTATCGACATTTTCCATTATCTTGCCAAATAAACTGTTAACCATTAATTTAAAGAAGTCCCTGTCCGCTTCGTTAGTTGCCTAATTACGTAACGTGGTATTCAAATCAATATAGGAACGCAACCAGGGTGCCTGATGAAATTTTAACACGCGATGAATTTTGGTTAATTCTAAACCATGCTTAAGACACTGTTGTGAATTTCTATAGTGGATAACGTAACGCGTTTTATCGAACAAGTTTGGAATTAATTTTGGGTGACGCGCGTTTCCCGTAGGCGGCACCAGAGGTTCGGGGCAGAAAGAAAAGTCATTATGTAAATCGTGCAACCGCGTTGGGTAGTGTAGATCTACTTCCAGCACGTAACCCATATCGGCGTCTTCCGCCACGGAATTTAGATCGAACTGTTCAATTTCGTACGGACTAAGCCATTCAAAGTCGCGCTGCGGCAGATACTGTCGCATACTGTAACCGTAGAGATTGGTAGCATCGAGATACATAATAAAAGAATGGGGCTTGGACGCGTCATAATTTGGAAGAAACGTATTATTCGCGAAACACTTCCTACCAACACAGGTACTGACACCTCCCCGAATGCCTTTCTTAAAGAAATGGAGCATGTCCAAATCCGTGAGCAGCTCCAGTTCTACAGACGTGCGTTTCAACATAGCATCCCAACTTAAACCCGGTGCAGTAAAATACTGCGCCGGATCTAACTTGTAATTTTCAAGACATACACGTCTAAAGTTTTCAAAGACATCAACCAAAAGTAAGACATCGGTTTTCAAATAGAGATCCGAATACTCGCCCAAAGTCGTGCATCCAAACGTATTCCACACCTCCACAGCGCGAGCATACCGCGATCGAGAGACGTGTTCCCCTGTCAAACGATCGAAAAAGTCCTCATACGTCGGCAACGTGTCCTGTTCGAGTTTGGAGAAGCTGTCGACGTACGAATAGGGAAACACACCTTTCTGTCGCAGTAAGTCGAAGCTAACCCCATCTCCAAAATACTTTTTAATACTCAAACACTGGTCGGAAGTTAGATTTTGAGACAACTTATCCAAACTAGAATTTAGAAATCGTAAACTGTCCAGAAAGCGCATTTTAAGACATACCTGTATCCGTTGGGACCCGTTCCTAATTTCATCTACCAAAAGCTGTTTCGAAAACGAAACGTATTTCTCTTTATTGAGCGCAATCACTTCGATTGCTTCTTTTTCTAATGCCAATTGCTTTATGAATAGATGTAAATCGTATCCCGTCAAATTATGGAAAAAAATCGGTACGAAGTCGGGAATTTGGTACATTAGATTGCACACGGAGTGAGCCGCACCGCGGTACTCGCCGCTGAGGTGACAGTGATCTTTCACCTTAACGTCGTTTTCCCCAAAGGGTTTGTCACAAATATGACACACGGTTGCATTGTCATAGTTGAAAGTTTGTCGACACGATAAAAGTCGCATGTCTTGAACATGTTTTAAATGGTCCTTATACAACCTTCTAACATCCCCTTCTAAGCGCGTCATAAACTCACTTGCTGCATTCGGACCACGGTACAATTCAAATTTAGATAACGCGTCATCGTATGAACATTTAATGTAATACGCAAACGAATGTGGTTCGTGTTCATACGATGTCATGGTAAATTTTCCACTAGGATCCGGCTCAACCGTGTCCAAAGGTTTCAACACACTTTCAAAATCCGCGTAAACGACAAAAGGTACTGTAAGTTGCTTTTGAAAATTTTCAAACTTCAATAGATTACCCGGTCGGTCGTGCCCCAATTTATTGCATACGGGTTCGATAGTTGGTAACTTGGTGTAAACATGATTGCAATCAAAACGGGTATGTTGTTCTAATCTACTTTCACTTTTAAAATACTGCAAGCAGCCGTCACAAAAGTGTTTTTCTCCATTGTGAGCCGACAACTGTGACGACACCAAACGCGAAAAGTTTTTTATCCAACAGTAATGACTATTACCCTCCATATCGGAAATTAATAATAAATTAACATGTACTTCTTTCTTTTGCTTAGAGTAATGCAGAGGCCCTACAACTTCTTGTTTCATTTCTCCGTCTTTAAATACAGCTTCCAAACCATACACGTTAATAGATAAGCGTGGATTACGCGCTTCAAATTTCGAAATAGCATCCAGTTTGACAGGAAAGGTGATACCTTCAAAATCAAACAGTTGTGCAAAATTTGGATACGACGTCGTCCTGTCGGAATGTCTCCACGGCGGATACAAAGCGGACACCAAGGCCCAACCAAAACAGCACTGATCGTTATTTTGCATGTTGATTACAGCCTTTTTATGTTGTATCGACGGCGGAAGTGGAACATAGGAGGAAGCACGGAGCGGGTTGTATTTATTGACGTTGACTTCTATAAATAACAGCTGCTCCAGTACCCAACCTGCAAGGACCCTACAATTAGCAATCAAATCGTAACCCGTAACTATTCATTACCTGAGTTCCGATCATTAAAGTCCGACATCTTCGTATCCAGCACCTCAACGAAATCATCTTACAAATCGGTCAGATTCGAAGTCCCGGTCACAATCTCATTTTGCGTATTAAACGATTTAATTTCGTGCAAATTTTGACTTTCCAAAAAGTACATTCCGAATACTTCTAGATTGACTTTCACACTACGAAAGCGCTGAACGTTTCTTTCTAATAGTCTTAACACATTTTCGCGGGTCTCATCAGTAAATTCTCTGAGATTTATGTGATGATTTCTCACCGAGACTCGATAACTGGCTATACGCGACTTGAAAGCCGTCTCCAGGACCACCACTTCCTCCGACTGCACTGACGCGGTATTACGACGATTGTGGCGGTTGCTTCGTAGATGTCCAGCGTAGCCACGTCGTGGAACATCCAGCTCGCACACATCGCAATACACCGTCGCGGAGGTATTTCCTGAAACAATTGCACAGATCACTAACACTAAAGCCGTTAACAATGTGTACACGTACCTTGCGGGGAGGTTTTTTTCGCTTTCTTAGATGCAGGTCCTTCACCGGTATTACCTACAGCATCCGAAGCTCCCCCAGCTGTAATCAACAAAATACTCGTATCACATCATACAACTTCACAGGAATGGTTACTTACCGCTCGTGGATGGGTAGTCCAGCGGTCCACGGCAGCTTTCTCTTCGGTGACGGGCTAAGGCATCCCGTCGGGTGAAGGACGCGCCACAGCTACACACATGCATATTCTTTGTAATCAGTAAACGGGAACGCACTGGCAAACGATAAAGCTTTTACATCAACTTTTACCACTAACGTTCGCGATACTGATTTCCAGTCGGGACGACGAGGACGTGTTATGCAAACCCGACCGGGATAGGAAGAGGACTGGGTTATTGTTAGTGGGAGGTCACAGTTATACCAACCGTTAACGTCGTTGATGACGCAAAGCTGACAAGTTTTCCGCTTCGGTTAAAAGTGCGAGGCGTTCGCTCTCACAGGACCCCAACTCCTCCATCACTTGTCGTAGCTGCTGCGTCTTGATACTCTTGATTTTGATCTCATATCTTTCCACAGCAGCTAAGAGCTCCGCTTTGCGTTGGAGGAGAGCGATGCGTTCACTCTCACACCCTCGCAAACCGGACGCCACTTCTCTTAACCGTCGTGTAATCCTTGTCTGCTGTGCGTCATCAACGACAGCAAGCGGTAAAGACTGCTTCTCGCATGGTACACCATCTATGAAGACCATCGCCGAAGTTGTGAAGTCTCTGATGCTGCCGGACAACTGTATGGACGCTGTGTCATCAGATACCTCCATAAGTGTCGCTGTGTCTATGTCCAAATGGTCATGCACCCCGTCATCACAGGGGGTACCCGGAATGATTAACTCCTCATCGTCATCGTCAGGATCGCTTGCAATTGATGTGGAACAGTCCGACTCCGTTTCATCAACAATTACATTTGCACTTGCAGCAATCTCCATGGGCAGGTTCACTTCATCATCGGTTGCAGATGGTGATGCATCCCCCAAAAGGGACCCCCGAATTGAGATATCATACTCGCTGCCCGGTGGGCTATTCAACAATTGGGAGTCCCACTCACCCGAACATGGTGATGCCGCAGGTGCTTCCTGGACCGCCACGATGGGGATTCCTCTCATGTGCAAACTTCCAGCAGCGTAAAACACATTTGTCGAAGTCAACAGCTCTCGCAGTAAAGGTTGTGAACGCCCGGAAAGCATGTCGTACTTCGGCTTCTCCACATTAACGGCTGCCGCCTTTACTACCACATTTTGTAGTACTATGATCTTCTTTGCGGCAGCAACTGGAGATGGTGTACGCTCGATAGTTGGCACAAGTACCGGGCACGCAGCAACTGGAGAAGGTGGACGCGGCACATGTACCTAGCACGCTGCAACTGGAGATGGTGCACGCTCGATAGTTGGTACAAGTACCGAGCACGCAGCAACTGGAGATGGTGTACGCGGCACATATACCGGGCACGCTTTCTTCATCGATAATTTTGACCAGAAGGATAATGTCACACAACGACACTTATTCACTTCACCAACACTGGTAACACTACTAGATGATGTATCCATGATGAACGAAGACAGACTGACGCTCCGCTGCGTCACCCTCCGGTTTTGTCGAACCACCCCCCACTCCCTAACCTTGACCCCCACTTTCACCCCCACTCCTTCACCTTGAACCCCTCCATCACCCCCACCACTTTACCTTGCATTCGCGCAAATACTTACATTTCCTCACGGTCAGTGGTGTATAGACAGAAAACTTGCATTTCCTCACGGTCATTGGTGTATAGGTCGGTGTCTAGACAGAAACCTTACATTTTCTCAAGGGCATTGGTGTATAGGTACCTCAAGGTCTTCCACTTCCCACTCCCTCCGTGGGTGTTGTAACTTCGATATAATAGGGAGTGTTTTCCACACCAGGTAACACATCACCATGTCCGTCATCGCACCTCGCATACCACATTCCGTTGAAGGAGATACCGCGCCAGATGCGCAGAAATGGGATCGCTGGCTCAGCCTACGGGCTCAATCGTTACGCTGCATCGCTGCCTCCTTGGGTCCACATGTATCCATCGCCCGCCACCATCGAGAGCTGATGAATCCACAATCATCCATAGGTATAGGAATTGAACGCCTAGTGTTCGAACTATGGGTGATGTGGAAATGGTATTGGTATACAACCGCTAACTCCGAAAGACATTATGATGAAGACCGTTTCGGTGACCTGGAGGACCTTGATTGTGCAAACCGAACCCTACGGTTTCAACAGGTGGCTACGGTATTGCAGGGGTGCTTTACAGTGGCAGATGTCCCGTACTGTCTGTGGTGGTCATATTACACGTGGAAAGAGAAGCGTCTATGCAAGGGCTGCATACGCAGTGTGTGTAGTACAGCCACCCTACCACAGCAATACCACACAACGGTGTCGAGATCGATTTCCCACGTACCATCCCATTGGTGTGATGGCTGCATGAAACGGATGCTGTACAACACCTTCGACCCAATTGCGTGTTCCGAACGCTTGCATATCCTCGGTCCGGTATCCCAGTTTGGAGGCAACGATGCGGATGAGTGTACCTGCGATGATAATTGTCACGGCAGCCTTTACTTTCAAATATTGAATGCACGGTTGGAGATGGAGATGGATCAGCAGTGATGTGTAATTGTAGATATTATAGACATTATAGTTAGTAATTTTGTTAATATTATTTAATAATTTTGTTAATATTATTTAGTTAGGACCAACACATTTTAAATAAAAAATAGCATGAAATAATTCTTTTTCCTTTACAATTGATGATTTGATTGTATACAATAAGAGAAATTGTAGATATTATAACCGTAAACAAAAAGTCACTAAAACCGTCTGACCCATTACTCACTATGTTGTTTTAATTCAACAGTTTGTAGCAACCAGACAATACTCTCTGAAAAATATCCAAAATTTAAAAAAGAAAAGAAAAAAAAAAAAAACCAAAATCCAAAAGTTTGTAGTAACCCGGAAATACTCTATGACCATTCAATTGTGGTCAACAGCATACCCGTGACGACCTTCATTTATCTCTACTTAGCAAATCGAGCACTCGAATTCTTGCCCTTCGTTAACCTTGAGAGCTAGAGCGCTGATTTTTTAATTTTCGTTCCCCCCCCGGCCCCACACCCCCCCCCCTGAAACCCACCTTCCACCCCTCCCCATGCCTCCTCCCCCCTCCAGTACTTTACCTCACCTTTACCTTGACACCCCTTAAAATTCATTTAAGGGGGTTACTATAGTATCAGCTTTGTTTTCTTTGTAGTATCATCTAGTTTTCAACTAACCTAACCTAACCTACCTTAACTTTTTTTTTTTTTTTTTTGGGGGATTTTTTGGGGATTGTTTACACTCGCGCTGCACCTGCAAAACACGGGGTAAATTAAAACGTAATTTTATTACAATAAACTAATTCTAACTCACTTATGTGCATGCCTCACACTTGTGGTGAGTCGCGGCGTACCTCACCGCGTCATAGTCCCGAGGGACGGTTATGTAGGTCTCCCTACATACGCAACACAGCACCAGCGTGCTAAACCGCCCCCGTACCAGTACGGGTCGCGACATCGCCACTAAAACGATCTCCGGCTATAAACATTAAAATAAAAATATATGTCTCATATCTATGTGTTTTATTCAAAAGTAATTTTGTTAAATTGTTTAGTTAGTTACCAGCACTTGCATCGTTTCCTCATTTTATTTAAAAGTAATTTTGTTAAAAGTATTTTTGTTAAAAGTAATTTTGTTAAATTATTTAGTTACTTCTCAGCACTTCCATGGTTTCCTCCTGGTCTTCCACCTCGTCCTCCATGTCCTCCGTCTCCTCCAGGTCCTCTACCTGCGCAACATCGTTGACTACGAGGATCTCCGTATCTTCGCTCCACAGACTTGATCCCCGAGACGCTGGTCGGTCGACCTCCGGCGACGAACTCTCTACTCCACTTTCTACTCCACTTTCATTGTTCATTTCGTTGTTCATTTCACTAACTTGTTGTAAATGTAACTGAGTGGTGAAGCTTGGAAGTTATAGATATATCTGTGCCCCCACTTCTTTCTGTGTAAATACAATCTCGTTGACCTTGTTTCATCTGTTCTCAACAACGACTGCGGAATTTCTTTGTTTGCACATTTCTGACTGTCTGGTGTAGTTCTTACCCTTGAGGTAGTGTTGACCTTTCGTGTACATTTTTTTGTAAACATAACAACGACTGCGGAATTTCTTTGTTTGCACATTTCTGACTGTCTGGTGTAGTTCTTACCCTTGAGGTAGTGTTGACCTTTCGTGTACATTTTTTGTAAACATAACAACGTCTGCGGAATTTCTTTTGTTCTGCCTGCACATTCGTGCCTGTCTGGCCACTCCTTTATGTGTAAATACAATCTCCTTGACCTTGTTTCGTCTGTTCTCAACAATGTCTGTGGAATTTCTTTGTTTGCACATTCCTGACTGTCTGGCCACTCCTTTCTGTGTAAATACAATCTCCTTGACCTTGTTTCATCTGTTCTCAACGATGTCTGTGGAATTTCTTTGTTTGCACATTCCTGACTGTCTGGTGTCGTTCTTACCTTGAGGTTGTGTTGATCTCTCCTCTGGATACTTTCATAGTTACGTAAGAGTCTAATTGAAATGGTATGACATTTTTAAATCTTAGTTTCACTTTTGATTTAATCGTTAAACTAATCTCTAGAAGAGACGGAGATCGGTCTTAAATGAAACGATATAATGAGATAAATACGTGGTTTATTTAACTAAATACATATGCAATTTACCAGCTTGTATTTGTTTACAGAGTACATTTATCTTTTACAATTTACAATCTTGTATTTGTTTACAGAGTACAATTATTTCAATAATACATTAGTTAAGCCTCGGCGTACTTTTCACTAAATAATGCGCTGGCTGTTTCTGTGACTTTACATAAACAACACAACACTTTAACTCTCCACTATTACGATGGTGAAACGATGCCAATGTTCTGTTCGAAACTTATCCGGCTTATACTAGCCTATAAACAGCACTTTAACTCTCCGCTATTAGTATGGTGAAACGACACAAATGTTCCGTTCGCAACTTATCGGTATTATACTCCTCTATACGTCTCATGATGGGAATTTTTATATTTGTATCGTACCATTCGTCTAACGGTTCTTCCAATTGTTTCGGCGCTGTCCCACTTTTTCCGTCAAACCATATCCTTTCCCCATTTAAATCCATGGAATATGCAAACGTCACTAGCGCAAACACCAGATAACCAGCTTCAAGAACACTCTTCTCTTTGACGCGTTTAATGAATGCCTCTTTGTGGTTATGTCTAAAGTTTTCTCGACGTTCCCACCATATAATTCTTCGTCTCGCATTTCATCCTCGTCGTCCTCGAAATCGAATGTTACTAAAACGGTTGCCTCTACCACGTTCATGATGCTGTACTGCTGAATTGTTCTTGCGTAGATGCTGTACTACTGAAGTGTTCTTGCGTATGCGTTTATATACACTGAGTTGACGGGTGGGATTCAAGGTCATGGTCTGAGTCGAGCGGTGGGATCCAAGGTCATGGTTTCAGTTGGCGGGTGGGAGCCAAGGTCATAGTCTTTAGTGGTAGCGGTAACGAGCGATACAATATGTTCCCATGCTTACACCAACTACTGCGATTAACAGGGTGCCCAAGGTCGCCACTGAAGCGTAACACGTTTCGCTGCTGACTTTACATTGTTCTACCGGACTATTCCCGAGGGTTTGCCACTCACTATCCATGGTATATGTTGGGTACACGAATTTGACCCTGAATCGTACTTCTTGCGTTCTATTGCCGACCTCGTGTTTAAACATTCCCATGTGTTGCAACGTCACCGGTTGCATTCCATACCACACACTCGTATTGAAGTTGTATGAAATAAAAGCTGCTGTTGTGTCTGGAAGTTTTGCAACGTACACTACACCCTCGTACAAGGTTGCTAATAATATTACCGCCTTGATTGGTAACATCTTCCTTAGTGTTATATTGTATGTTGTATCTTCTTTTAACAGCAAACGTCTCTACCGCTTTCAACGTTTATGGGTGCTAACACGTTTGCAAACACGCAATGTGGTGACCATTTCAGGTGTTCTACGATTGGACTATCCGACGGTTCCCATTTGAAAATGTTCACTCGGCAATAAAAACATTCTACTCTATCTTCACGTCCCGTATAGACAAATCCGGCCTCAGCTAAAGATTTTGGGGTTTGTATACCCTTCCAATTACGAAATGATAACACTCGTTCTGTCAGGCACGTATTCTGCAAGCTCGCTTCTACACACATTTTGCATTTTCAATACATGCGACCTGCTATATATATCTAAAGCTTGACCTTGAATGGTGTTTGATGACCTTGAAGAGTGGTCTTGAATGCATTGTTGCCATACTGAGGGCCTTGAGAATGCGGTGTTGCCATATTGATGGCCTTGAGAATGCGGTGTTGCCATATTGTTGACCTTGAGAATGCGGTGGTGCCATATTGTTGACCTTGAGAATGCGGTGGTGCCATATTGGTGACCTTGAAAATGCGGTGTTGCCACGTCTAGGTGACAGAGATAGATTCAAGGTCACCATGTGTTAGAGAGAGATAGGTTCAAGGTCAAGGTCAGGAGTGGGGGGTGGGTCCAGAACTCTCATTTTTTCCCTACTGGAGTTTATCATATATAGGTAGGTTTTGTACATTTCAGGTAGAGAGTTGTATATTTTTGTTAACATATACCTAAGATATGATAAATAAGAACATCTATTTTTGCAATATTAGCCGTTGTATGCTGTACAATAATAAGTAGAATAAATATTTTTCTGTTCAAATCTCCCCTGTCAGTGCTGACTAAATCTAGTAAAATTTTATGCTTTCATTTAGTACAATTTTTTACCAACTTGTGGCAACACTGCTCACAAAGATCTAAGTGCTGACGCTAGCCACATTAGCCTGCGCTTCTGCTGCAGTATAGTTATTACAGTACAAAGCGTTAGTGCACGTTTCACTATTATAAATATTTCAGTGGGTGTGCTTCCCAGAATCATTTAGAAAAATACATAATATTATAATATTGTTATTAATATGTAGTAATAACATACAGTGACAGTAATTAAGTACAATACAACTGGATCAGCAGTATTTGTGCGTTTTTATGCAAAGGTTAGAAACATTTTAGTTGCTTTGCTTTTTGATGTCAACAAATTAAGTGTTTTTGTGAATCTTGCAAAATATTTTAGCTCGGGGGGCAAACACATATTGTAATCTATGGAGGTGTTCAACGTCAAATGTTGAATGGAAACGCAGCACTCTGTAATTCTGTAAGCCAAAATTATTTTGCTGTAGTTTTTTATGGAAGTGCTTGCAAGTGTTTTCATTTGTCAGTACTATTCAACAGTACAATAGCACAAAAGGCGTACAGTAGCTTTGTTACGCTAATCATATGCTATATACATACTATATACTCGTAGAGTATGCCAGAACTTTTATATAATTCCTATAATAGTATATATTCCCAAATATATTTTCTTTGAAGGAGGAGTTAGAAGTATTAAATGTAATGTGTTATGGCGCAACTCTATCTCATAGAGCATTTTTAGTAAGAAGAGGAAGAAAATAAAAAGAAGTAAAATGAATAATACAAAAAATGCATGTAAGATTAATTGTTTGTTTGTTTGTAGGTGGCTGTTAGTGACAACAAAAAAAATTAGTAATGGAAAACACCCTAAAGTTTGAATGTGTAACATGGAGCGCATTCAGCGAGTTACAGCGCTGCAGCGCCACAGATTAGAATCTCTCTCAATTGTTTCTCAAATGTCAATTCTTGAAGCGCTTTGCTGAAGCAATCCGCCATTGTCCAAGCGTACTTATTTTCCGCTGCACGTAAGCGCTTTATGGCAGCTGTAAACAAACAGTTTATATTTTCGAAATAACCCCATTTTAAAATTAAATATGGGTAATTTCCTGTCAAATCACATAATTTAAAAACGTAACCGTGTTTCGATATCTCAGATTTTGTTCAATTTTTCCCCTTGCATATATGCATATGAAATAACAACATAAATTATTTTTTTCAGATTTTTTTTCGATTTTGATAAGATATTTATTGTGTTAATTAAAATAAGGTAGCTTGGTGCGGGGCCCCACTAGTTCCTGGGGCCCTGGGCGTACGTCAGGCCTCCATTTTTTTTAAAGAATCAACTTAATGACTGATGACGTTTGCTTATAGCCGCGAAAATGCGGACAAACTACTACACGTTTACTAGAACGCCCACGGTTTGAATTTCACGCGCTAGAACATATAATACTCTGTTAGCGGTAACGCGTCATTACGTGAATGCAGCTTTGAGCGCTCAACTATTCAATGTTTGTTTACGCTCTCCAAATAGCTATCGTAGCCAGACTTTAATTCCCTATGCCCTTAATTATACCTCTGTTATATCATGGCAAAGTTTTACAATTTTCAAGACTTAATTCGGGATCAATTTCGAGTAATTAAAAGAAATGATCATTTTGTTGCAAGTTTTAACATCCCGCATCTCGATAAGGAAGCAAAAGCTAAATAGTAGTTGTTTAAAACTATTCGTACTGTTCTGATATTTTACGAGGACATGAACAAGGGGTGTACACAATACAGATGCATAAACATACAACTCGCTACTTACTTACCTTCAATTAAAATAATTCCTCCGGCTAAGCAAAATTGTTGTGAAAAGCCTAACTCTACAAATTGAGACTCTCCGGCGGGTCGCTTCAATAGGAGACTAAATCAATCTATAAATTTAGGAACACAGTAATATGAAACAGATACACGAAGATTTTCAATAATAATAACACAAATTTATTTTACAAATTTAACAAATAACAAAATAAAAAGAAAACTTAAACTCGGATATCAAAATTCTTTTTATATTAATCCTAAAATAATTTAATTACTTTATTTGGGGATTATAATACTTCTGGCATCAACATATTACCTACTTACTATAAACAACTTTAACTACTGTTAAGAAAAACTCGTTTAAATATATTGTAACGAATAGTAAACCCACTTATGACGTCATCAAACATTCTAGATGTATGAGTCATCAACTGTATGACTCATCAATCAACACGTGCAAGTATGACTCATCGACACGCCTCATTGACGTCACCGACAGCTGCGTGTATGACTCATCATCACGCCATCGAATATTCTAGGTGTATTAGTCATCGTATAGATATAAATTGAGATCGCGAGTAGAAGGGAGTTAGTTAATGTTTAACCAGCGTCGTGTTGAAATGTACTCTGAATAAATAATTTGTTAATAATTAGTTAATACATAAATAGTTTCTATATAAATAAGTCCTCAAATAAATTTGTAATTACCTAGCATTTTTAAATGCTTTAGTTTGTTAAATAGTTTATAGTTATAGTGTTTTTAATTAAGTGCATTGTAAATAATCTTCTTTATTAATAGACGAATTTAAACAGCATTTTCTTATTATTGTAAATTATTGTTCAACCAGTGAATTAATACGCGCGTCGTGAAATTAGCAGAAATAAATAGTACAAGACAAATGTTTAAATAAATGCTATATTGTAAATTAATAGTCAGTAAATTAATAAATATTGTTTAAGTTTAATTTATCCGAAATTATTATTTCGAAATAATTTCTAAGTGATGTTTTTTCGTGAGTATTACGGTATTAATTTATGATATAAATTTTTGAAATATTAGTGACTTTTTGAAACACTTTAAAAATAAATATTCTATCCTTAATTTAAGTAAACAAAACTTATCTCTGACCTTGTGTGTTCTGTAGTTGCTAAATATTTCCTTATATTCGAGCATTTTTAAAAATCGTAAAATTAAATTATGGCTTCTACCTCAGTTACCTGTAAATGCTGTAAAAAATTTGTTGAAGATCACAAAGCGGTAACCTGCGCTGTTTGCAAGAGCAAATTCTATCATCAATGTGTTGAATTAATTTCATCCGAAGTACGTTCCATTAAAGTTAAGAAAAATATTAAATGGACTTGTGCTGACTGCGCTATTGTGGGGGATAATATTGATGATCTCAAAGCCATAATTATAGCATTGCAAAAGGATATAGAGGACATAAAGCTTCATACTGTTGAGGCACAAAAACCGCCTTTAAATTTTGAGGAAATTATCCAGAAAATAAATGATAGAAACGAACGTAAATCTAATTTGATACTTTTTGGAATAAAAGAAGCGCAGAATATGAACTCTTCAAATGAAAGACAGGCTTATGACAAGGAAGAGGTTGGAAAAGTGGTAAAGTTCATAGTGCCTGAATATAATTACCAAGACTTTAAACCAATTAGATTGGGAAGATATGATCCAACCAAACAATCTCCAAGGCCAATAAAAATCACACTAGACAGTGAGAGATCTGTTCACAAAATAATAAAGAATACTGTTCAACTGCGTAACAGTCAATTTTGTATCTTTTGATCGAACACGACGACAAATTCAATACTACAATTCATTAAAATCTGAACTTAACGACAAATTATCTCAGAATCCAAATGCTAATCTCAAAATTAAGTACGTTAAGGGTATTCCTACAATTGCTTCCAACAGATTCTTTCAATTATATTACCAAAACATACGAGGCCTTAATACAAAAATAGTAGACTTTTATTCATCTGTTACATCCTCGGACTATTCTTTCTTAGCAATTACTGAGAGCTGGCTGAAGGAAGATGTAAATAATTCTGAATTATTTCCTAATAACTTTATTGTATTTCGAAAATATAGGAACTTTATGGAAACCCATACTAGCCGTGGTGGTGGTGTACTTCCTGCTTGTCATGCCAGATTTGAGGTTTCTCGAGTCAATCTCCTTGGATTAGAGAGTATAGTGCCGTTAATTGATGTAGTGGGTTGGAAGTGGACGATAAACTATAATATAATTCATATATATTTAGTGTATGTGCCACCTGAAGTAAATAGCGTCGATATGGCGACATTATTTGAACATTTTCAACAACTACTAGTGAACCAGTCTAATGCTGTGATTGTCGGTGATTTTAAGATAAGCAAGTATGTAAATAAAGAGACAAGTGATCCAAAAAAAGTAGTCCTTTCGAGATTTCTGGAATTCTCTGAATTACAACAGTTAAATACAATTACCAATGATGATGCCAGGATCTTAGATTTAATAATCACAAACGTAAAAGGTGAAGTAAGACGGGATTGGGTACCTTTATTAAAAGAAGATATTAGACACCCTGCACTTTTATTTAATTTTGAAATTGAAAATGTTGCTCAAACTATCTTTCCCATAAATACTACTACAAAGTATATAACTTCAAGAGAGCTGATTTTATGAGTCTGTATAACGAATTAACAAGGGTTCATTGGAATTTTCTGGACCATTTTACTAATGTTAACGAAATATGCCAGGCATTTTATCAAAAATTATATTCTATATTTGATCAATTCGTACCAGTATTTCAAAATAAAAACTGCAAGTTTCCAAAATGGTATACGCAAGATATTATCTACTGTTTGAAGTTAAAGTCTTATTACCTACGTAAATTTAAAAGCACTGGAGTTGAGTACTATTATGATGAATTCTCTCGTTTGCGAAGACAAATAAAAAATGAAACAACGCAAGCATATAAAAATTACATTGCCGAAGTTGAAGATAGCATCTGTAGTGATCCAAAGCGCTTGTGGTCATATATAAAAGAAAAAAAGGGTACTACTAGAATACCTAGTATTCTCTTCCTGGATGAGGATAAACTTGAGGATCCTGAAGACATAGTTAATGGCTTTGCTAACTACTTTAGTAGCGTATATAATCCAAAAAGTAATATTAGCTACTGTACCAAATCTAATGAAGATAATAAAGCCTGTATAAACATTAATAAAGTAACCAAGACAGATGTATTAGCAGCTTTAAAACGATTACCAAACAAACAAACAGCTGGACACGATATGATTCCTAGTTTTCTGGTAAAAGATTGTGCTTATGTTTTTAGTGAACCTCTATTAAAAATTTTCAATGCTATCATTCAGCGCTCCAATTTCCCAAGTTGTTGGAAATTAGAAAGAGTGTGCCCTGTTTTGAAGTGCGACAGTCCAGATAACATCAAAAATTACCGACCGATCTCTATTTTGTGCAATTTTGCAAAAGCTTTCGAAATGATTGTGTATACGCAACTTGCACCGTGCCTTAAATCTGTAATTTCCCCAAACCTTTATGGAAAAAAGGTCTACTGTTTCTAATTTGATAGAAATCAAACAATTTTTATCTGAATCCTTAGATAGAGGGATCCAAGTTGACGTTATCTATACGGACATCTCGAAGGCTTTCGATAAAATCGATCACGCTGTACTATTAAATAAAATGTCGAAGCTGGGATTTAGCGACTCGTTGATAACCATGTTTATATCATATTTAGATAAACGATTGCAATATGTGAGTTATAACGGATTTAGATCTAAAACATTCGAAAGTACATCTGGAGACCCTCAGGGATCTTGCCGATTGTCTCAAATGTCAAAAACTTTTATTTGCCGACGATCTAAAGATATATACTGAAATTAACAAGGTTAGCGACTGTCATCAGTTACAATCTCAGCTATCGAACATACAAAAGTGGTGTTTTGATAACAAGCTCTCTTTAAATGTTTCTAAATGTAAAGTATGTTCTTATACAAGAAACAAGCATACCATTCTATTTTTTTACAAACTCAATAATGTAACGCTTATACGTTGTAACTCTATTAGGGACTTAGGTGTTATATTTGACGCCAAGCTTACTTTTATCGAACATATCAATAGCACTGTCAATGCTTCATTACGAATGTTAGCTTTTGCCATACGAAACTGTAGAACATTTTCCAATGTACATGCTCTAAAAACACTTTATTTCACATTAATACGATCGAAACTGGAGGATGCTGCCATTGTGTGATATCCAAATTATTGGGTGCATAAACAGTCATTGGAAACTGTTCAACGATATTTTCTCAAATTTATCTTGTTTCGTATTGATGGTGTTTATCCAGGCAGAGGAATTGAGAATAAAATTTTGCAAACTAGATTAAATATCTCCTCGTTAGAAGAACGTGCTTTCACTTCTAGTTTAATATTCCTATGCAAATTACTGCATAATAGAATTGACTCGATATCTCTGTTAGTTCAGATAAATTTTTATGTCCCGCGAATGAATGCACGTAATCCAATAGCTTTTTATGTAAAAAGTGCTAGAACTAATTTATACAAGAGTTCTCCACTATTTATTATGTGCACAGGTTATAACAAAATTAGTATTGACTGTGATATATTTCATTGTTCACTAAGTGATATAATTAATGTATGTATAAGATATTTTGCAAGGTAAATTAACAAGATATCGTAAAATCTTAAACATAAATAGATAGTTCACACTATTAAACTGTACCTAGTAGTTTTTTGTAAACTAGTTTTTGTAAAAACTAGTACTCATATTTTTTGCGATGTTAATTGCTTTCTAATAGATGTTTTGTAATTATTTTTGTCCTATAATTGGATATTAATCTGTTGGGCAAATAAATTAATATTATTATTATTATTATTTTAAAAAGAACGTTACAGTGTTGTCAGGTGTGGAGTTTTAAAATAAATAAAATCGCGTAATAATTAAATAAAGTGCTGTGAGAATAAATTTTTAGTGTTTTAAATAATTTCAACAACCAATTAAAATGGTGATGAAATTGTTAAAAGATCTCAAAGTAATAGACTTAAAACACGAACTTGAAGAACGAGATTTAGACACAACGGGCCTTAAAAACGTGTTAATAAATCGGCTAAGAGAATGGCTTTTGGAAAAGCAAGAAGACCCTGAAAGTTTCCTCTTCGAAATACCTGGACCCGCAATTGATACTAATTTGTTATTAAGTAAAATGGAAGAGAATTCTAGACAGTCCGAAGAAAATTCTAAAATGCTTAAAGAAGAATTACTTAAAAATACTAAAGCACTGGAAGAAAAAGTTTTTGAAAATACTAGAATGCTTAAAGAAGAATTACTGGAATAGCACGAAGAGAATTTTAGAAGGTTTGCAGAATTACTAGAAAAATCTGAAGAAAGTTCTAGAAGGCTTAAAGAAGAATTACTAGAAAAGTCAGAAGAAAGTTCTAGAAGGCTTAAAGGTGAATTGCTGGAAAACGTCAAAGCGTTGAAAGATAAAGTTTTCGAAGAATTTTTTGAGAATGCCAGCGCGTTAGGACTGTTGGAAGGTAGATTGGCGGAACAAGATAGGGTAATAAAGATGGTAGAAGAGAAAATAGCCCAAATGCAATTACCACCAACAACTAAGAAAGACGATATGACCGAAATGCTGGAAGATAGAATGAGGCAACTACGGTTTCCCTCAACTTCTGAGTGACCGTTTAATGAAGTAAAGAAACAGTTTAAAGAAGAAAAGGGTCCTGTCGTAGGGATAAAAGTAAAACCACCCACGTTCGATGGAAAGATACCTTGGTCCACCTACTACAAATAGTTTGAGGCGGCTGCTTGGGCCAACGGATAGACAGGCAAGGAAAAGGACGTTTCTTTAACTGTGGCTTTGCGTGGAGACGCACTGAACGTCCTGCAAACAATCCCAACAGAACAAGAAAATGATTACCAGTTGTTAGTGTCTAGATTGGAGATGAGATATGGAGACGCGCATCTTCAACAAGTGTATCACGCGCAAGTGAAGAATCGTGTCCAGAAGAATGGAGAAAGCCTTCAGGAGTTTGAAGCCGATGTTGCGCGGCTTGTCCGACTGGCGTATCCTACGGCACCCGATTCATTTCTGAGACAACTCGCTGTGCAGACCTTCATAGATGGGTTAAGAGACGGGGAAACACAACAATCATTGAGGCTGGCACAACCAAGAACAACTGATGATGCGCTTGCTCACGCCTTAGAATTTGAAGCTGCAAAACAAGCGTCCCGAGGTCACGGGCGCGTTCGAACCGTTGCGAAAGAAGAGGAAGGTTCCAGTTCCAAAGATCGCCTAGAAGAATTATTAATGAGAGTTCTTCAGAAGGAAGAGAACCGTAAAAAGAATTCTCAAGAAGTTCGAGGATCCCGTTGCTGGAACTGCGGCGAACAAGGGCACACACGACGCCGTTGCCCTAAACCCAAACAAGTTCAGCCGTCGGAAAAGTTAAACGGGGTTGGCAAGAGAGGGCGAACGTTGACTGTTAGTAAAGATGCCCCGGAGATCACCATCCATGCCGTAACATCAAAGAATAGTTTGTTCGTAGATGGGGAGATTGCTAGCCGAATTGTTCCACTACTTATTGATACAGGGGCGACAAAATCAATTATACGCCCTGACGTTCTACAAACAAGTATGAAGCTGTTACAGACAACGACTCAACTTCGTACAGCAGCAGGTAAAGTGATACCAACACGAGGAGTGGTGAAGATGAAGATTGGCATTGGAAGTGAAGAACGTGATCATGAGGTGCTGGTAGCCGATATCACTGATGAATTCATCTTGGGAATGGACCTCCTGAGAAAATTTGGTTTTACGTTGGATTTGAAGGAGGGTGTTTTGAAGGTCGGTAACGAAGAACTTCCGTTGCAACCACGAGAAGATCCTGTCGTAAGGGTTTTGCTGATAGAAGATGTGATATTGCCGGGTCAAAGCGAGATGGTTGTTGAGGCAGGTTTGGATGGAGATTTTCGGGTAGGATGTGTGCGAATGATGGAGCCTGTTTGTGATAAGAAGATCCATAGTGGTATACTGGTGGGAAAAGCGCCGATCAAGGTTGGAAAGACAGTACCGGTGAGGCTTATGAACGTTAATGTGGATCCGGTGACATTGAAGAAGAGTACCATTGTGAGACAGTGTGTGCCAGTATTCCGAGTAGCCAGGTGTATGGCTGATGTTCCAAAACCAGTGCCCAAAAACCATGGTGAGAAATTAGTGGGTATGGTTGTTAGTTCGTGCGAAGACCTAAATAGAACGGAAGTGAAAGAGGTACAGGGTTTGGTTCACCGATACCAAGATATCTTCGCTCTTGACGATAGACAGAAGGGACGAACAGATATAGTAAAACATAAAATCAATACAGGCAACTCTATGCCTGTCCGTCAGCAGCCGAGGCGTCTACCTCTAGCAAGGCGAGCAGAAGCCGAGAAGATTATTGCCGATATGGAAGAACAAGGGGTCATCGAGCCATCCAGCAGTCCATGGGCATCACCGGTGGTCCTGGTCAGTAAGAAGGACGGGTCAACGAGATTTTGTGTGGACTATCGGCAGCTCAATAACGTGACCAAGAAAGACAGCTATCCCTTACCACGCATCGACGACACGTTAGATACCCTGTCTGGTTCAGGATGGTTTTCAATTTTGGACTTAAAGAGTGGTTATTGGCAAGTTGAAATGGAACCTGAAGACCGGGAGAAGACCGCGTTCACTATTGATTCCGGACTATGGCAGTTTACGGTTATGCCTTTCAGTCTATGTAACGCTCCGGCCACCTTTGAGCGTCTAATGGAGACCATCCTGAGGGGGTTGTCGTGGAAGACTTGCCTGGTCTATATAGATGACGTGATCGTAGTTGGAAGATCATTCAGTGAACATCTGAAAAATCTGGAGGAAGTGTTCCGGAGACTGCGTGCAGCCAACCTGAAATAGAGTCCGAAAAAGTGCCACATATTCCGAAGGGAGGTGAAATATCTCGGGCATGTCGTATCACGAAATGGAGTGGCAGCCGACCCCGATAAAATCCGTGCAGTCCAAGAGTGGCCAACACCGAAAGATAAACACCAAGTTCGTAGTTTTCTTGGGTTATGTACCTACTACAGGCGTTTCGTTCCTGGGTTTGCCAATATAGCGAAGACCCTGACAAGGTTATATATTGAGCTACCCACGGATAGAAGGGAAATTCATACTTGACACAGATGCAAGTAACCTGGCCATGGGGGGTGTACTTTCTCAGATACAGGATGGACAAGAAAAGGTCATCGGCTATTTTAGTAAGGTTTTGTCGAAAGCCGAAAGGAATTATTGTGTGACCAGAGAAAAATTATTGGCTGTCGTGAAGTCCGTTGAGCACTTCTACAAATACTTGTACGGACGGAAGTTTTTATTGAGGACGGACCATGCAGCGCTGAAATGGTTTCTACAATTCCGTAATCCTGAAGGCCAGGTCGCAAAGGTGGATCGAACGATTACAAGCATACGACTTTGACGCGGAACATCGAACGGGCACTAGTCATCGAAATGCCGATGCTCTTTCAAGAAGACCCTGTCCGACGGACTGCCGTCATTGCTCTCGTCTGGAAGAGAGGGTTTGCCAAGTATTAAGAACTACTATCGTCAACGACAACTGGTTGCCGGAAGAATTGCAACGACGGCAGGAGGCTGATCTCGAATTAAAAATGGTACTAGAATGGAAGCGTGTGGGAGAAAGGCCTGTCTGGGAAGCTGTCAGCCCTTTCAACAGAACTCTCAAAGCATATTGGGCCCAATGGGAGTCTTGAAGGTGGAAAACGATCTCCTGAAGCGAGTACTGGAGAGTGAAGATGGTACCACCATTAGGTCTCAGTTTGTGGTTCCAAGGAGCCGAGTGGCTACAGTATTGTGACATCTCCATGACGGTGCCTCAGGACCGTTAGAGTTAGAGAGCGTTTTTATTGGGTCAATTGTAAAGAAGACGTGAAAGAGTGGTGCCGAAAATGCGAACTTTGTGCCACTGGTAACGGACCCTTGGGGAAACGAAGAGCACCTATGAGGCAGTACAATGTGGGTAGTGCTCTAGAAAGAATAGCTATAGATATTGCGGGACCATTTCCCGAAACCGACGATGGGAATAGATACATCTTAGTGGCAATGAACTATTTTACCAAATGGCCAGAAGCATATGCCCTACCAAACAGGAAGCTGCGACTGTTGCTAACGTACTAGTCAAAGAGTTTTTCAGTCGCTTCGGAGTGCCCATGGAGCTGCATTCGGATCAAGGCCGCAATTTTGAGTCTGTACTCTTTGGAGAAGTCTGTCGATTGTTGGGCATTCGCAAGACTCGGACTACACCGTTACATCCTCGGTCTGATGGAATGGTAGAACGCATGAATCGGACAATGGGCAAATATATGGCCAAGGTCGTCTCCGATCATCAACGAGACTGGGACCAATACCTGCATCTGTTCCTGATGGCTTATCGTGCATCGGTCTACGAAACAACCGGTCAGTCACCAGCGTCTGTGATGTTTGGACGCGAGTTACGGTTACCGTGTGATCTGGAATTTGGATCCCCACCTATAGAGCAGGAGGTAGCCGGGAATGATTATGTCATCAACTTAAAGAAGAAGTTGGAGGATATTCACGACCGAACCCGAAACAATATTCGAATCGCGAGTGACCGGATGAAGGCTACGTACGATGTAAGGAGGGTTGCAACCTGGAGAGCTTGTCTGGTTATACAAATCGCAAAGACGTGCGCGTCGTGGCTATTCTCCAAAGTTACAGCGGAATTGGGAGGGCCCATACCAGGTGAAGACACGAATAAATGACTTGATTTATCGCATCCAGAAATTGCCAAGAGGGAAACCAAAGGTGGTACACTCCAATCGTCTGGCGCACTATGAGGGAAACTATAACGTAGTCCCGGATCGAGAAGATGATGCTGAGGTGGCTGTCAATACCGTAAGGCCTGAAGATGATCAGCCAACCTTTAGAGAATTTATGGATGCGTTTTCCGGAACTAGAAAAGCCCTATTCGGAGACACGACTGAGATGCAACAAGAACTCTTCCGGGTTTCTGGTGATTATTCCATTGCCCACTGTGTCTCCGAAGATCTCCGCATGTCCAGGGGGATCGCAGTAGTGTTTAGAAATAAATTTGGAGGGCTGGATAAACTTCGAGATCAGAATCCCTCTGTTTGGAAAGCCTTACACTTGCCTGATCATGACCGCTCTATTTACTACTTGGTAATCAAGCAGTTTTACTTCCAGAAACCGAGTTACGCCGACCTGTGGAGGGCATTATGGGATTTGAGGACCGAGTTGCTTACCAGGTGTATTAACAAACTGGCAGTTCCCATACTCGGCTGTGGGCGGGACCAGTTGGATTGGAGAATCGTTCGAAACATGTTGGAAGTTATGTTTAGAGATAGGGATGTGAAGATCTTAGTCTGTAGCTTCGATCCCCAGCCCGCTTCAAGACCAACAAAGAGTGTAGACTGTTATTTCTACCGTAATGGAACATGTAGTCGAGGTGAAGACTGTCGATACCGTCACGACCCGTTCTACAGAAACCAGAGAATAAAACCTGTTCTGGGACAGAACAGACTTGAAGAGGGGGGCAGTGTAACGAATAGTAAACCCACTTATGACGTCATCAAACATTCTAGATGTATGAGTCATCAACTGTATGACTCATCAATCAACACGTGCAAGTATGACTCATCAACACGCCTCATTGACGTCACCGACAGCTCCGTGTATGACTCATCATCACGCCATACAATATTCTAGGTGTATTAGTCATCGTATAGATATAAATTGAGATCGCGAGTAGAAGGGAGTTAGTTAATGTTTAACCAGCGTCGTGTTGAAATGTACTCTGAATAAATAAATTGTTAATAATTAGTTAATACATAAATAGTTTTTATATAAATAAGTCCTCAAATAAATTTGTAATTACCTAGCATTTTTAAATGCTTTAAGTTTGTTAAATAGTTTATAGTTATAGTGTTTTTAATTAAGTGCATTGTAAATAATCTTCTCTTTATTAATAGACGAATTTAAACAGCATTTTCTTATTATTTTAAAAAGAACGTTACAATATTTAAATCTTTGGAGCCACCAGTTTGCCAACTGTCATATTGTTGTAAATTTCCAAGTCTCTGCTGTCCTTCGTCTGAACCTGAATTGAAGAAACTAGACCATTCGGGTGGCCGTTCAAACTTTCAACAGATTAGTAATCAAAATGATATTGAGACTATCCAATATTCTCAATGTAGCGAAGTGTTTAAGTTTGTAAGTATTAGTTTAAAAGTTCAAAACTCATGAACCTTTCATAATTCAGAATGTCAGCATCTTGAATTTTAAACGTTTCATATATTGAATATGGGATGAAAGTTATATGAGATAGATAGCCATTGATTTTCTGTTTCGGACGTAAGAATGTCTTACTTATTTAGGAATTATATTTTACAGAGTGCACTGTTGCAATATTTAATCTTTCAAAGTATTGAACATCTAAGCTTAACTGTTTAGAGCATCAAAAGTTTAGTGGGTACATCTTTTTGTATATGTTGTATGTTGTGGTAATAAATACCAATGCACATGTCAAAAAATTTTATTGTCTTTTAAAATGAAGGTGTTGTATATCTTCCTACAAAGAAGTTAATTCCCAACTTATTTAAATGCAAACAGAATAGGAACGGATGATCGGCATGGAACACCTTAGGCTCTTCTTCCTCGAGTAGTGCTGATGTTGCAATCGCATGGATTACTGTAAACACAAGGAAACATCACATTTAATTAAAAAAACGAAAAATCTAAGGCTTTTATAACTCACCTCCTGTTGCAGCTGCAGCTACTGTTCCACTTTCTTTTACCTCAATGAAAGCTTTTTGCACTACTTCAGTAATTTTTATTTCTTCTTTCTTAGTTCCAACACAACTAAAATCGGCATCATCTTCAAAAGCACTTACAACTCCCATCTGCGAAAAAAATCCATTAAAATCAATATATACAAGAAAACGAAGAACAAAACTGTTGCACAAGACCAACAGATACTTACTGCTTTCAAAATAGGTTTAAATTTAATATCGCTCTCAATTTTGAACTTTGGAATCATTACTTCAACTTTCTCATGAGTATATTCAGATGGAGTCAAGATTTGTTCAAGTTTTTCTTCAACAGCAGCCAAACCTTCTACATCATGAGGCAAAACAACATACATAGAAACATCACCTCCAACATAATCAATTTTTAAAACTTTCACTTCAGCGTTTTCAAAATAGTCAAAATAACTAGTTTGAGCCATCATGTCGGTTTGAACGACAGTCTTGAAAGATTTATTCAAATAGAAAGGCCGTTTAAAAGTATTGTGTTCCTTGAATTCTGTTACCCATTTTCCTTGGAAGTATATAGCACTGACAAGTACCATACGAGTTGTTGCGTCTAATAAATCAGGATCTATTAAATTTTTAATTTTGTCATGAGTTTTATCTTCCACCCATCGATTGATCTGAGCAGCAGTTTCTTTATTCTTCACGAAATCAATGGTTTGTACTTCAGCTTCAAAAACATTAAGTGCTATATCCTCGAATTGTTTACTGATTTGAAATCCATCCTTTTCCGTAACGTAAACTTTATTCGCACTGCTGAGATTGTAGTTATCGCTGCTTTGTAATTGAGGCGATATGGTCTGAAAGATTTTCTTAATCTTTTCTGAACTTTCTGGAAGACCTAACGCTCTTGATAGTTCTGCCGCTGTTTGACCTCGAGCACCAGATGTTGAAAGAGCAAGAATTATGTCTGCTGAAAGAGGGCATACTATAAGATTGCCTTTGCTTTTTTTAAGTAGTTCCTGTAATTGAAATCCGTCGTTAGAAGACACGGTTGGTTGAACCGATAAACCAGAAATTTGCTTACCTTATATACATCAGCAGTAAATGAATTATAGCCTGTTGAATATTCCTTCAGTTCGTGATAATTTTCTGCCATGGATAGGAAAAATAATCCAAGAACTAGTAGCAGCAGCTTCATTGTTCTAGAAAAGAAGAAGTTGTTTTTTCAATCGTCAAACCTCAGAGATTACATTATCGCCTGATTATAGAAAAAAACTAAATCATCACAGTTTCTACTTCCTCGCATTTTCTGAAAGAGGTCTTACCTGAGAGGTCTCACCAGAGAGAGGAAGTTCCTTTTTAGAGTAAGAAAACCGAAATAATTACACGGCGCAGATTCAAATGGGGTTTTATTCTTATAAAAAATGAGTCAAGTCAAGTTTAAAATAAATAAAAAGACATAGCTAATTATATAGTTCAATTCAGGCTGAACCTTTGAAAACTTTAAGTCTTTAGAACTCTGAAATACTGCAGGTTTTTCTTTATTCCAACGCACTTCAGTTTTATTATTTATTTTATTACTGAATCACAACGACAAGTATATTTACTTATTCCACAAATTTGTACTTTCATTTAAAGAATACTAGAAAAAGGTATGGAAATAGATACAGAAATCAAAAAAGAAAAAGAAAAAATGTTTAAGGTCTTTACAAATTATTTACAAGTACCTACTAGAGAACTTACATATTGTTCTATCAAATTAAATGTCACTTTATAACAACAAACCATAACCCACACTAACCACTTTATTGTTTGTACTAATTTTAGAGGTTACTATCTTAACTTATAAATATGCATAATATGTTACGTAAGTAACTGATACGGTCATCATTAAAGAAACACTTATTTACATTTATGATAAAAGATCTTCAAAATTGACCTTATCACCTTATAGTAACGACTATTTTGTTAGTAAAGTTCAGGGAAGAATTGTTGATAAAAGAAATCTAAGTAAGCCATCTATTTTGTCCTGTAATAGAACAACATCGAGTACTGATTAATTATAAAATTTTAATAGGAATTGGCCAGCATACAGGGAAAGGTCAGATACAGTTTGTTATAATTTGAGAAATTATTTATAACTGAATATCTATTTAAAGCATTTCGGTAAATTATCTTTATTACGAGGGTGGTTTGATAAGTCAGTGACTTTTTGAATTTCCCGCGCAGTAACTTTAAATGCAACACTGCTCCCGTCAACTGCCATCTATGAATAAACTACTGTAGAATTCTGAGAAGGCTGCACCATTTAGTTTGTGCTTGACAGCCATTGAAAGCAAACAACCTTGTGAACTTTAATGAAAATGGAAAAAAAAAATATTTTGTGTGCTGATTATTTTTTGCGTAAAAAAACCATCACCGAAACCAAGGAAAGGCTTGATAAATACTATGGGGACTCTGCACCATCAATTTCAATGCATAAGAAGTGGTTTACTGAGTTCCGTTGTGGTCGTACCAGCACAAGTGGCGCCAAACGTTCAGGTCGCCCAAAAGAGGTCGTCACGCCAGAAATCGCCAATAAAACCTATGGGACGATATTGGATGATCGGAGAATGAAAGTTCCTGAGGTAGCTGTGGCTGTAGGCATCTCAACTGAGCGGGTACATCACATTTTACATGAATATTCGGACGTGAAAAAGCTATCCGCGCAATGGGTGCCGAGATTGCTCACACTCGACCATAAGCGCAACCGTTTGACCACTTCAATGGAGTGTTTGGCGATGTTCAGCCACAATCCGAACGAGTTTTTGCGGCGTTTCGTTAGCGTAGACGAAACATGGATCCATCACACTACACCAGAGACCAAGGAACAATCAAGACAGTGGGTTTATCCGGGTGAACGTGCACCAAAGAAGGCCAAGGTAGGTCTGTCGACCAACAGGGTAATGGCCACAGTTTTTTGGGATGCACGCGGTGTCATTCACATCGATTACCTTGAAAAGGGTAAAACGATCACCTGCGAATATTATTCAGAGCTTTTGGACAGATTCAATAATGATTTGAAGCAGAAACAACCGCATTTGGCCAAGAAAAAAGTGCTGTTCCATCAAGACGGGTGCACACATGTGTAGTCACCATGGCAAAAGTCCATAAATTGGGCTACGAACTGCTACCCCATCCAGCATATTCTCCAGATTTAGCCCCTTGTGGCTATTTCCTGTTTCCAAACCTGAAGAAATGGCTGGGCGGTATGAGATTTGGGTCGAATGAAGAGGTCATCACTGAAACAAACGCCTATTTTGAGTGCCTTGAGAAAACTTATTATTTGGAAGGAATAAAAAAATTGGAAAAACGCTGGACTAAATGTATCGAGCTAAAAATTGACTATGTTGAGAAATAAAACGCTTACTTGCCGAAATAAATATCTTTTATTCAAAAAATCACTGACTTATCGAACCACCCTCGTATTTTTAAATTATTAAATTTGTGGGCATGCCATTGACATTACGATGTCAGAACTTCGATGGTTCTAAATTTTGTATTGCTAAACATGTTACTTACTTTCAGAGAATATATTGGAACAAATTTGGTAATTACCCTTGAGAAACTCACACTATTCTTCATTAAAACAAAAACATTATACAGTATAATTTAGCAATTTTGTTTGTAAAGTTTCTCATTCAAAACGACTATGATTAGGTTTCTTTAGTTGAACAGTCATGTTATGATAGATAATCAAACTGAAAGAACATTGAATAATGTGCTTCACTTTGGCGCCCCTATATCTTTGTTATTTAAAATCGAATCAATTCCAAATGTTTATCAGGTATAGAACTCCTAAAAGAGGTTTGTGCGTAACTAGAAACGGAAATGAATTCACTTTTCTCTTTCTTTTAAAATAAAACACTAGCCCTGCTTTTTATTTATCATTCTTTAATCACAAACTTGATGTCTTGATTTATCGATGTGCTTTTGTACAGCTTGCGATTCAGGAAGATCACGCAGGAATCTGCCTAGTGCTTATGGGACTCCCTGGAACTTTCCTGGGAATAGAATGCACAGGCGAAGCTAAAACGTTGAGGTAGATCGCACCTAATTAATTTTACCTTTTAGTGCTGACTCTTGAACTCTTACTGTTCATATTTCATTCATAGCCTGCCTTTGGTCATTATCATAAACCATGATTATTGTAATTTACTTGGAAACTATGTACTTGCAATTCAATATAGAGATTGGTTTGTCGGTAACCGTAGTCAGGGTATTCTTGAATTGTTATATCAAACTCAAATTATGTTATATCATTGTCGATAAGATATAGGTTGTTTTATATTTTTCTAAACTTATTTAAATTTTCTTTTTCAAAAGTAGCTGTGAGTGAAAGTCCTTTCACCCCAAATAATACCCTTAACCAAATTGTTAGTATATACATATAACAAATTAACAAATCAATAATGTCAACTCAAATTTGAATCATTTTGCGGTCAATTCCTTATAAATGACAATTATTATTGATAAACGGCAAATAGTCACCACTTAAAGTTTCTTTATTGTGTATCAATAAGAATCGATGAATCATTTAAGCAACTCTTTTTTTAACTTCAAACTTATTTACTTTTATTCCACTATCCATTTTAGCGAGATTGTTCTTGAATTCTGGTTATCTAGTAGTTTAAAGAGGTATACAAGAGGTATGGGTGAGTGGGGGGAAGGTTTTGTTTGGAGCGAAATCGATTAAATATTGATGGTAAATGATGAAAAAATGAGTTTTTATTATTTTAGTTCAAAAATAAATTAAGCCAAAAACCGGTCTTAGCTACCCTCCTCCTTTAGAGATATTTAATAGAGGATTTTGTTACCTCAAAATGCCAAACCGTGATTGACATTACGTTGACCTCTTCTACTATCTCCTGTTACATAGAAAATCGGCAGGTATGGCGTGGAGCTACCATGGCAGACCACAGAATGATTGGCTTCGCTTTGAAAAAAGCAAACATTATTCCTAAGGTATATAGGATTCCTAGGTTGACCGACAGAACACACCACGTGGGGTGGTAGGAAGTCAGGCTACAGAACTCTTCTGTCACGGAGAGAGTTCTAATAAAAGGACGAGCTGCAAAAGGACACATATGTCCTTCTATTTTCGAATTCTATGAACACATGAACAGGTATGCACGGTGAAGACAGCCAAAACTCGTCGAACTACCTTATGTTGGTGTAGGCACCTTGAGAAGCTGAAATCTACCTTGGGCAAGCTGCTCAACAAGGCAAGATCTAGAAATACAGCTGATTAGGAGGTATATAAAAATCACCAACCAGTATATAGGGAGGTATATAAAAAAGACGTTAGGAAACAACAGAGGGGTTCCATGAAATCCTTTTGCAACAGGATTGAGACTACGTCAGGATGGTACTTTTACCACTGACGTTAAGGAATCCGAGGAAGTGCTGTTGAACACACATTTTCCAGGTTATCGGAGCGCACATAAAACTCCCCAACAGTTACTCATTGAGGAGCTAGCTAACCAAGTAGTAGAGGAAGAAAGATTACTGTGGGCGATCAAAACCATTTAAACCGCCAGGACTGGAAGGAATCTTTCCGACACTCTAAACAGTGGGGCCTCGAAACATTGTTTCCATACCTTATGTGAATCTGTAGAAGCTGTATAGCTTTAAGAGCTGGAGAAAAGTGAAGGTAGTTTTTGTACCGAAGCCTGACAGAAGGGATTATTCCCTCGCCAAATCAAATAGACCAATCAATCTCACGTTCTTCCTTCTGAAGGCCATAGAGAAACTGTGTGACAGATTTATAAGGAATATGGCTCTGATAAACAAACCGCTGCATCCCAACCAGCATGCCTACCTGCCAGGTAGGGCCACGAAATCCGGTATACGAAATTCGACAGCATTGAACGGGCCCTAGCGCCCCTAGAGTGGATTTTACACTACCTACAATATAGGGCGTTACATATCACTATCGGAAGCGTCTCCATCAGGGGAACTGTATGTAGACGCTGTCCTCAAGCCTTCTCCGTCGACTTAATGGAGCAAGCTTCTATACAGTAGGATACGCAGACATAACCATTTTGCTAAATGGTAGTTATGAACAGGTGCTTTGCAGCCTGACGCAATCGGCACTTCAAGTAACTGGTGCACAGAACAGTCGTTGTCAGTTAACTCGGCAGGCGAAAAGCGTGTGTCGTACTCTGGCAATGACGCCGAGCAATGGGCAGACTTTGGGGACCCACGCACCAAATGCCGTCCTATGGCTGTACACTGCCATAATTAGACCTATGAAGTGGTGGTTTGGTGCCCCAGAATAAGACAAACCACGACAGAAGCCGAAATGTTGTGAAATGTTGGGGTCTACAGGCGTTTTAAGATCCACCTCCACCGCAGCTCTGGAGACAGTCCTGGTCCTACTCCACTAGACAGCTACGTGGAGGAGGTGGCATTGGGAACAGCTCTAAGACTGCGAACAAAAGGTCTATGGAATGATAGAGGTATTGGAGGAGGCACCACAGTATCCTAGGAGAGGCTGTCCGTAGGGCTCATCTTTTGGAGGCAACGGTTAACTCCCTCGTGCCTACTTTTGTTTTTAAGAAACACTTCAATTTGGTTCTTAGCAGTAAAAGAAATTTTGCAGCTGACATATCCATCTGCGCTTATGGACCTAAGGCAAATAAAGGAACAGGCGCAGACATTTATTTGGATGATATGGACCTTCACGAAAACATAACACTAGGGCAACATACCACCATTTCTCAAGCGGAGTTTGTTGCCGTTATGAAGGTTGCTAATGAAATTCTGGACAGAGGTATCCCGAACAAGATTGTGAGGATAGCTAATGACAGCAGAGAAGCTTTACTAGCACTCATCAACTACAAAGTAAGATCAGGGTAGTACTCCAATGCCACAACTTACTGGAGCTCGTGCCCAGAAACAACATCCTGCAACTCGTCATGGATTAAAGGACATGCAGGAATATATGGTAATGAGAGGACTGATGAGCTGGCCAGGCAGGGCTTGGACCAACCCTTTAGGAGTCCTGAACCGGCCCTGGCACCATCGTTAACCCAATTTCATGCCATACTCAAACAAAGAATTGTCAGTCAGCACCGTGGCAGATGGCTTAATTCTATAAACCCAACTATGTTTAAAAATAACTAAAAAAATACAATTAACAAATATAAAATTAAAGATAGAGAAATTAGAAAGTTATATTATGACTCAGCATTGAACATGCAGGCAATTTGGAAATGTTTATAACCATTACATTACAACCAATAACACTGGTAGCAAAAATTTTACTTTTTTTATGTTCAACTGATCTGATAGAGTAAGTAAATGTTATAGTATTGTAACGTTCTTTTTAAAATAATAAGACAAGTGCTGTTTAAATCGTCTATTCACAAAGAAATATTTATTTACATACACTAATGAATACACTATAAATTAACGCTATGATTATAAACCATTAAAACTATTATTTACAGACTATGAATTTCTAATACAACATTTATCTTCACATTTACTATTTATTTCGTGATACACAGTTAATGACTCGCTGTTGACTGCCCTCTTTTATCCGCGAAGTCGATTTTATACCCTCATATAATCGTACCAGAAGCCGCTGGAACCTACTATGTATTTCTGGAAGGCGCTAGATAAACCGCGTCTGATTTACATGCTTGGTGCGATGCGTCATTCTCTCGAATGCTGTAGAATATTCCATTTGTTGTGTGAAGAAGAGGTTCTTTCTTTTCAATCAATCAATCAAAACTGCAGACGAAGATCTTGACGTCCGTACCTCTAAAGACAACTTCCAGCATGTTTCTAACGATTCTCCAATCCAGCTGGTCCCGCCCACAGCTGAGCTTGGGAACTGCCAATTTGTTAATTCCCTTGGTAAGCCACTCGATCCTCAAATTCCATAATGCCCTCCACAAGTCGGCGTAACTCGGTTTCTGGTAGTAAAACTGCTTGGTTACCAAGTAGTAAATGGATCGGTCATGATCAGGCAAGCGTAATGATTTACCAACAGAGGGATTTTGTTCTCGAAGTTCATTCAGCCGTGAATTTATTTCTAAACACTACTGCGATCCCCCTGGACATACGGAGATCCTCTGAGACACAGTGGGCAATGGAATAATCACCAGGGACCCGGAAGAGATCTTGTTGCATCTCAGTCGTGACTCCGAATCGCGCTTTTCTAGTTCCAGAAAACGCAGCCATAAATTCTCTGAAGGTTAGCTGATCATCTCCAGGCCTTACGGTATTGATAGCCACCTCAGCCCCATCTTCCCGATCCGGGACTGCGTCATTATTTCCCTCATAGTGCGCCAGACGATTGGAGTGTACCACCTTTGGTTTCCCTCTTGACAATTTCTGGATGCGATAAATCAAGTCATTTATACGTTTCTTCACCTGGTATGGGCCCTCCCAATTCCGCTGTAACTTTGGAGAATAGCCACGACGTCTTTGCGGGTTGTATAACCAGACAAGCTCTCCAGGTTTAAACCCTCCTTCTTGGGCTCTCACATCGTACGTAGCCTTCATCCGGTCACTCGCGATTCGACTATTGTATCGGGTTCGGTCGTGAATATCCTCCAACTTCTTCTTTAAGTTGATGACATAATCATTCCCGGCTACCTCCTGCTCTATAGGTGGAGACCCAAATTCCAGATCACACGGTAACCGTAACTCGCGTCCAAACATCACAGACGCTGGTGACTGACCGGTTGTTTCGTGGACCGATGCACGATAAGCCATCAGGAACAGATGCAGGTATTGGTCCCAGTCTCGTTGATGATCGGAAACGACCTTGGCCAAATATTTGCCCATTGTCCGATTCATGCGTTCTACCATTCCATCGGACTGCGGGTGTAACGGTGTGGTCCTAGTCTTGCGAATGCCCAACAATCGACAGACTTCTCCAAATAGTACAGACTCAAAGTTGCGGCCTTGATCCGAATGCAGCTCCATGGGCACTCCGAAGTGACTGAAAAACTCTTTGACTAGTACGTCAGCAACAGTCGCAGCTTCCTGGTTTGGTAGGGCATATGCTTCTGGCCATTTGGTAAAGTAGTCCATTGCCACTAATATGTGTTATTCCCATCGTCGGTTTCGGGAAGTGGTCCGGCAATATCTATAGCTATTCTTTCCAGAAGACTACCCACATTGTACTGCCTCATAGGTGCTCTTCGTTTCCCCAAGAGTCCGTTACCAGTGGCACATAGTTCACATTTCCGGCACCACTCCTTCACGTCTTTTTTACAGTTGACCCAATAAAAACGCTCCCTAACTTTCTCCAAAGTCTTTTTCACACCGAAGTGTCCTCCTGAGGCACCGTCATGGAGATGTCGCAACACTGTAGCCACTCGGCTTCTTGGAACCACGAACTGAGACCTAATGGTGGTGCCATCTTCACTCTCCAGTACTCGCTTCAGGAGATCGTCTTCCACCTTCAAGGACTCCCATTGGGCCCAATATGCTTTGAGCGTTCTGTTGAAAGGGCTGACGGCCTCCCAGGCAGGCCTTTCTCCCACGCGCTTCCATTCCAGTACCATTTTTAGTTCGGGATCAGCCTTCTGTTGTCGTTGCAATTCTTCAGGCAACCAATTGTCGTTGACGATGGTAGTTCTTAATACTTGGCAAACCTTCTCTTCCAAGCGAGAGCAATGACGGCAATCCGTTGGACAGGGTCTTCTTGAAAGAGCATCGGCATTTCGATAACTAGGGCCCGCTCGATGTTCTGTGACAAAGTCGTATCCTTGTAATCGCTCAATCCACCTTGCGACCTGGCCTTCAGGATTACGGAATTGTAGAAGCCATTTCAACGCTGCATGGTCCGTCCTCAATAAAAACTTCCGTCCGTACAAGTATTTGTAGAAGTGCTCAACGGACTTCACGACGGCCAATAGTTCTTTTCTGGTCACACAATAATTCCTTTCGGCTTTCGACAAAACCTTACTAAAATAGCCGATGACCTTTTCTTGTCCATCCTGTATCTGAGAAAGTACACCCCCAATGGCCAGATTACTTGCATCTGTGTCAAGTATGAATTTCCCTTCTGTCCGTGGATAGCTCAATATTGGTGCTGTTGTCAGGGCACGCTTCAACTGTTGGAAAGCTGTTTCACACTCTCCGCTCCAAACATACTCGCGCCCATCTTCAGTTAACCTTGTCAGAGGTTTCGCTATATTGGCAAACCCAGGAACGAAACGCCTGTAGTAGGTACATAACCCAAGAAAACTACGAACTTGGTGTTTATCTTTCGGTGTTGGCCACTCTTGAACTGCACGAATCTTATCGGGGTCGGCTGCCACTCCATTTTGTGATACGACGTGCCCGAGATATTTCACTTCCTTTCTGAATATGTGGCACTTTTTCGGACTCAGTTTCAGATTGGCTCCACGTAGTCTTCGGAACACTTCCTCTAGATTTTTCAAATGTTCGTTGAATGATTTTCCGACTACAATCACATCATCTAGGTATACCAGGCAGGTCTTCCACGACAGCCCTCTCAGGATGGTCTCCATTAGACGCTCAAAGGTGGCCGGAGCGTTACATAGACCGAAAGGCATAACTGTAAACTGCCATAGTCCGGAACCAATAGTAAACGCGGTCTTCTCCCGGTCTTCAGGTTCCATTTCAACTTGCCAATAACCACTCTTCAAGTCCAAAGTCGAAAACCATCGTGAACCAGACAGGGTATCTAACGTGTCGTCGATGCGTGGTAAGGGATAGCTGTCTTTCTTGGTCACGTTATTGAGCTGCCGATAGTCCACACAAAATCTCGTTGACCCGTCCTTCTTACTGACCAGGACCACCGGTGATGCCCATGGACTGCTGGATGGCTCGATGACTCCTTGTTCTTCCATATCGGTAATAATCCTTTCGGCTTCTGCTCGCCTTGCTAGAGGTAGACGCCTCGGCTGCTGACGGACAGGCATAGAGTTGCCTGTATTGATTTTATGTTTTACTATATTTGTTCGTCCCTTCTAGCTATCGTCAAGAGCGAAGATATCTTGGTATCGGTGAACCAAACCCTGTACCTCTTTCACTTCCGTTCTGTTAAGGTCTTCGCACGAATTAGTAACCATACCCACTAATTTTCCACCATGGTCTTTGGGCGCTGGTTTTGGAACATCAGCCATACACCTGGCTACTCGGAATACTGGCACACACTGTCCCACAAGGGTACTCTTCTTCAATGTCACTGGATCCACATTAACGTTCATAAGCCGCACCGGTACTGTCTTTCCAACCTTGATCAGCGCGTTTCCCACCAGTATGCCACTATTTATATATATATATATATATATATATATATATATATATATATATATATATATATAATCTTTAACCTCATATACCTTTCGGTGTCGAGGCGTCAGACACACCGAGCCGCAGAGTGGATATGTGCGTGTGAGACGAGGCAGCGGAGCCATATAGGCAAGTACACTGCGCTCGGCCACTATTTATTTATTTATTTAATACTGCAGGCCAACAGCAATATTGCCAATTATAGGCTACAGGATATTTTAATACAATCACCTAAATAAACAATACTTTTGAGCTTATATGCAAGTATAAAACATAATAATAATAACAATAATAATAACCATAATAATAACCATAATAATAACAATAATAATAACAATAGATTACCATAATGAATAGATTACCAAATAAACAAAATTTATACAAAAAATTAATATGTAGAATATAACATAACAATATGACAAGATGCTAGTAATAAATGTTTAAATCTAGGATGAAAAGTAACAGAAATAATGAAAATAAAAATAATGAATAACAGAAAATAATAAACACTTCTATTGATTCCATTCTGTGTTTCCCAAAAAGAAGATACAAAAGATATATACAAAAACCTTATAATCGGGCTCTTACAATATTTTTTTTTAATTTTTTTTTAAAGGAAGAAAACTATGGATCTTCTTATCACAAACAGGCTCCATCATTCGCACACATCCTACCCGAAGATCTCCATCCAAACCTGCCTCGACAACCATCTCGCTTTGACCCGACAATATCACACTTCTGTCAGCAAAACCCTTACGACAGGATCTTCTCGTGGGTGCAACGGAAGTTCTTCGTTACCAACCTTCAAAACACCCTCCTTCAAGTCCAATGTAAAACCAAATTTTCTCAGGAGGTCCATTCCCAAGATGAATTCGTCAATGATGTCGGCTCACCTCATGATCACGTTCTTCACTTCCAATGCCAATCTTCATCTTCACCACTCCGCGTGTTGGTACTACTTCTCCCGTCGCTGTACGGAGTTGAGTAGTTGTCTGTAACAGCATCATACTTGTTCGTAGAACGTCAGGGCGTATAATTGATTTTGTCGCCCCCGTATCAATGAGTAGGGAGACAGTTCAATTAACAATCTTCCCATCTACGAACAAACTGCTGGTGCTGTTCTTTGCTGTTACGGCATGGATGGTGATCTCCGGGGCATCTTCACTAAAGGTCAACGTTCGCCCCCTCTCGTCGACCCTCTTTAGTTTTCCGACTGCTGAACTTGTTTTGGTTTAGGGCAACGACGTCGTATGTACCCTTGTTCGCCGCAATTCCAACAACGGGGCCCTCGAACTTCTTGATGATTCTTCCTTCGGCTTTCTTCCTTCCGAAGAACTCTCAATACTAACTCCTCTAGGTGATCGTTAGAACCTTCTTCTTCTTCCACAACGGCCCGAACACGCCCGTGACCTCGGGACGCTTGTTTTGCAGCTTCAAATTCTAAGGCATGAGCAAGCGCATCATCAGTTGTTCTTGGTCGTGCCAATCTCAATGATTGTTGTGTTTCCCCGTCTCTTAACCCATCAATGAAGGTCTGCACAGCGAGTTGTCCCAGAAATGAATCGGGTGTCGTAGGGTACGCCAATCGGACAAGCCGCGCAACATCGGCTTCAAACTCCTGAAGGCTTTCTCCATTCTTCTGGACACAATTCTTTACTTGCACGTGATAAACCTGTTGTAGATGCGCGTCTCCATATCTCATCTCCAATCTAGAAACTAACAACTGGTAATCATTTTCCTGTCCTGCTGGGATTGTTTGCAGGACGTTCAACGCATCTCCACGCAAAGCCACAGTTAAAGAAACGGCCTTTTCCTTGCGTGTCCATCCGTTGGCCCCAGCTGCCGCCTCAAATTGTTTGTAGTAGGTGGACCAAGGTATCTTTCCATCGAACGTGGGTGGTTTTACTTTTATCCCTACGGTAGGAACCTTCTCTTCTTTAAATTGTTTCTTTCCTTCATTAAACGGCCACTTAGACGTTGAGGGAAACCGTAGTTGATTCATCCTATCTTCCAACATTTCGTCGTCTTTCTTAGCTGTTGGTGGTAATTGCATTTGGGCTATTTTCTCTTCTACCATCTTTATTACCCTATCTTGTTCCGCCAATCTACCTTCCAACAGTCCTAACGCGCTGGCATTCTCAAAAAATTCTTCGAAAACTTTATCTTCCAACGCTTTGACATTTTCCAGCAATTCTCCTTTAAGCCTTCTAGAACTTTCTTCAGACTTTTCTAATAATTCTTCTTTAAGCATTCTAGAGTTTTCCAGTAAATCTTCTTTAAGCATTTTAACATTTTCTTCCAGTGCTTTAGTATTTTCAAGTAATTCTTCTTTAAGCATGTTAGAATTTTCATGTAAATCTTCTTTAAGCATTTTAACATTTTCAAAAACTTTTTGTTCCAGCACTTTAGTATTTTCCATTAGCTTTCTAGCATTCTCTTCGGACTTTCTAGCATTCTCTTCGGCTTTTCTAGAACTTTCTTCCATTTTACTTATCAATTGCGGGTCCAGGTATCTCGAAGCGGTAATTTTCAGGATCTTCTTTCTGTTCTAAACGCCATTCTCTTAGCCGATTTATCAAAACTTCTTTCTTTCCATTACTATCCAAGTCCCTCTCGTCCAATTCCCGTTTTAAATCTATCACTAAGAGATCTTTTAACAATTTCATCACCATTTTAATTGTTTGTTGAAATTATTTTTAACACTAAAGATTTATTCTCACAGCACTTTATTTAATTATTACGCGATTTTATTTATTTTAAAACCTCACACCTGTAACGTTCTTTTTAAAATAATAAGACAAGTGCTGTTTAAATCGTCTATTCACAAATAAATATTTATTTACATACACTAATGAATACACTATAAATTAACGCTATGATTATAAACCATTAAAACTATTATTTACAGACTATGAATTTCTAATACAACATTTATCTTCACATTTACTATTTATTTCGTGATACACAGTTAATGACTCGCTGTTAACTGCCCTCTTTTATCCGCGAAGTCGATTTTATACCCTCATATAATCGTACCAGAAGCCGCTGGAACCTACTATGTATTTCTGGAAGGCGCTTGATAAACCGCGTCTGGTTTACATGCTTGGTGCGATGCGTCATTCTCTCGAATGCTGTAGAATATTCCATTTGTTGTGTGAAGAAGAGGTTCTTTCTTTTTCTCTCTTGTTACAGTATCTTTTCTGCTGTTTCAAATCTGTTCGCCAACTTAATCTAGAAAAGGCAGGGTTTTTGAGTAACACATTTAAAGTTTTGTAAAATTTGTATTTTGATATATTGTACATAGTATGATACATATCGTCGGTCTAATTCTAATACCTCGTAACCCCCAAATCTCAATTTTTCAGGAGAACAAGAAAATGTCACCAAATGTAAAACAAAACTTTTTTAAATGGTTTGAATTCCTGAAATTTGGTTAATTAAATTTAAACAGACAAATGTATTAATTTATCGCGCGATTAAGCATGCATACATTATTAAAAAGTGGGTTACCCATATCCCAAAAACTGTACCAGGTTGGGATACGTAAATTGCTGTGTAAGCTGCTATCTAACGCATTTATTTTTCTGAATTCTTTGGTTTTATTAATGCAATTTAATAATAAATTACATGTGCAAGTAATAAATAATCAAAGTTGCTAGAGATCGAGATATTAATTACGCAGCAAAAGGGCAAGCCTTATTATAATATCGTTGATAAAAAGTATTCAAAAATAATTGAAAATCCACCTTCATCATAACAATTATTTTTAATTGTTTTATTAATTATTAAAACAATCTTTCTGTTTATAATTTCTTGACAACTGTCTATAAGTTTTATTTCTCTCTCCAATATTTTTAGGTTATTCATAATCTAACCACATCTTAAACCCTCAACCTCGGTGGTTTAGTTAACGACAAAAATAAATTATAGTTAAAAGTTAACTTCTTACTGAGCAACTCGCTTTTCACAGTTAAAGCCGAGTTACTAGTAACCAGAAGTTAACCACGTACTGAACAACCGGCCCTAAGTGATAAGGGTGGTCCACCCCAAATTCTTTTTTTATTTTTTGGACAAAATTTTTTATTTTTATTTTTTTATGATGTGGCATTAAAAAATACATACAACCCTAAATTCTCACCCTTCTACCATTAACCCCTATTTTTTAATAGCGATATTAGTAATTCAATAATTTTCAACCCCGGTCGATACGATGACTATCAATAAGTCTCAAGGCCAAACGATGTCTGTTTGTGGCTTAGATTTGAGCACACCATGTTTTTCACACGGACAATTATACGTGGTATGCTCTCGAGAGGGCAAACCATCCAGTTTGTTTGTGTTAGCTAAAGATGGGATAACAAAAAATATTGTACACTCTATTGCCCGGGATTGATTTAAGGGATTGATATTGTTTTTTAGTAAAATTATTATAATTAGCGATATATATATATATATATATATATATATAATTTTAAAAAATAAATTACAATGAATTAAAAATATAAATGTTTGGTATTGTGTTATTTTTATATTCCATCATCGTTCACAGCGCTTCATGCCTCTTCCACTCATATATACCACATCCTCACACACTGACAATAAGTTACTCATTTTTTTCTACTAAAATAATCCTAGGAATAATTTATATGGCAAAACAACGTTTGCCGGGTCAACTAGTATTACATATAATTCTATTAATATGTAACTAAATAATACACATAAATTGTATGAATACATTAGTAAATAATACATTATATACTATATGTAACATGCCCCTCTTTAAGTTTATTCGTAGTCCTTGAACCTGACTGGCTTCCTAAATATCCTCCCGCTTGTTGTTCGTGATGACCCTGGTTCGTCTCGGTATTCCGTGGCTTCTTGCATTGGGCCTTCCCGATCTTCTACTTGGATATCTTGCTTTGCATTGTACAGCTTACTTGGACTGATAGCCATCTCATCCTGACCTTCTTCCTTCCCATCTTCGACTGGTTTGAGAAAAATTTGGTTTCTTCTGTATCTTCCTTTGTCAGTTTCAATTTCGTAAGAGCGTTCGTTACATTTGTCTATTACTCATGCGGGCACCCAGTCTCATGGTCCTCGTTGAACGTATACTGGCTGATCTACCGATAATGGTTTTACCACATGGGCTGTTTTATCATGATATGCCTTGTTCCTCATTTGATTTTCCTTCAGTTTCTCCACTGTATGCTTGGTATTGAAAACTGGTTTAAGATTTTCTTCAGTCATCATTGTTGTTGTTCTTAACTGGCGGCCCATTAACAGAGTAGCTGGAGCAGGTAGGTTCCTCTTTGGGCTATTGTTGTATTCCAACAGAGCTAGATTGGGATCTACTTTACTGCGTTTGGCTTTTTCTAGTAACCCTTTTACTGTTTGTATACCTCGTTCAACCAATCCATTTGATTTTGGATATCGGGGACTTGATTGACATATTTGGAACTCGTACAGTTTTGAAAATGCTTTATATTCGCCTGAGTCAAAGGGTGGTCCCCCATCTGAATGGACAATCATTGGTATGCCATGCGTTCGAAATATTGTTTTTAGTGCGTCAATTACAGCTGAGCCTGTTTTTGAATTAATTCTTCTTACCTCGATATACTTTGAATGAAAGTCTATTGCTACCAAATAATTGTTTTTATTAATGTAAGCAAAATCAATACCAATTTCTTGCCATGGTAGTTCGGGTACTTGATAAGGTATTAATGGCTTTTTGGTTGCTTCTTGAATAACTCATACACACTTCACATTTTTGTATAAACTTCTGAATCTCATCATTCATTCGAGGCCAATAAACTGACTGTTTTGCTTTCTTCTTGCATGTTACTATACCCTGATGGGCTAAATGAATCTTTTTAATAACTTCCGTTTGTTTCTGCTTAGGTATAATTAATCTCTGTCCTCTGTAAAGAAGCCTTCCTCTTCAGTTAACTCACTCTTCATATCCCAATAAATCTTTATGTTATCAGCTACATTATCTCGGTGTTTTGGCCATCCATTTATCACATAATGCCTTACTAATTGCAGGATTGGATCTTCCTCAGTTACCTTTGAATAATCTTCTTTTGAAGACGCTGTCATAACTATAGAATTAATTCGCTTTACTTTGGTGTCATCTATAAACTTTGTGTCGATAATGCTGCTGCTCGAAACACGGGATAGTGCGTCCGCAACATACATCTGCTTCCCTGGTACGTGTATCAATTTTAACTCATGTCTCATTAGTTTCAGTACCATTTTCTGCAATCTTGGTGATAGAGTATCTAAATGTTTTTTTACCAATGTTAGAAGTGGTTTATGATCAGTCTGTATTTGAAACTCCCTCCCATAAAGGTAAAAATGAAATTTCTGACATCCAAATAGAACTGCTAGTAATTCCTTCTCTATTTGACTGGTGTCACGACTAAATATCACAGACGTAATATCATCCGACGAAATATCACGGTTAAAATATCACAAAACAAAATATCATAATAAAGAATATCTCAAGAACAAAATATCATAATAAAAAATATCTCAAGAACAAAATATCACATGACGAGATATGCTAATAATTTTAATAAAATTTTATTTTTAGTAAAATTTTACATTTAATAATATTTACTTCCGGGTGTACATGGAAGTTTGCTTTAGGATGACATTATATAGATGTCTCCAATTGTAATTGTTACTATTAATGTAAATTCGAGATTTACATATAAAGAAGCAATTATTAATCCCAAAAATCTCTGTAGCTCTTGTTTATTTCTTGGAGCTGCTATCTCTAAAATTGCTTTAACTTTCTCATTATCAAGTTCAACTCCTTCCTTTGATACTGTATGGCCTAGGAACTTTACGTTCTCTTTACATATCTGAGATTTTCCTTCGCTTAATTTTAAGTTTTCTTCTGCCGCTCTTTTTAACACAGCTTCGAGACTCTTATTATGTTCCTAAGGTCTCTCCATATACTATTATATCATCAAAATATGCTTTTACACTTTTATACCATCAGAATTGTCTGACATTATTTTCTGAAATACCTCTGATGCGCTACTTAATCCATATCCCATTCTTAATAAGCTGTAACGACCGAATGGTGTTGTAAAAGTACACAGTTTTGAGCTGTCCTCGCTTAATGGTACTTGCATAAATGCGGATGATGCATCCATAACTGTGAAATATTTAGCTCCCTGTAGTTCTGAAATCTGCAGTAGGAATTTCAAACCTTTCCCTTATAATAAATTTATTAAGTTCTCTCGTGTCAATACACATTCTTACTTCTCCTGATGATTTCTCAACGATAACTACTGGGTGGATCCATTCTGTGGGTTGTTGCTGCTTGACTATAATACCCTGTTGTTCCAATCTGTTCAACTCTTCTTTTACTCTGGGTAATAGTGCTACTGGCATTTTCCGAGTTGCCTCTACTACAGGTTGTGCGTCTGATTTTAATCTAATATCATAAGTTCGGTTTAACTTCCCAGTGCCAACAAATACATTTTGATATTTATCGAGTATTTTTTCTGTCTCGTTGCATAATAAATTTGTTCTTGAAATTAAATTTAATTCTAAGCTGGTTTTTGCTCCTAATATCGGAATTGTTTCTGATTTACTTACATGGAATTTTAATGTGATTGTTTGATTTTCTTTCGTTTTACATTCTAGCATGCAATAACCTAATATTGGCAATTTATGCCCTGTATATGAGGCAACTACTACATCTGGTTCATTCATGAAGGGTGTTGGTTTAATTTTTGCTATGATTTTGTTAGGCAAAACATTTATGTCAGACCCTGTATCTATTTGAAAGTCAATATTCATGCCATTTATACTTAGTCGCTCTTTATAGGATATTTTATCACTGGTTAATGTTGCAACTGTGCTTCTGATTTTAAATAGTACATTTAGGTACAGCTGTTCATCTTCTTTAATTTCTTTATTGGCTTGAGTTTGTTGTATTCCCTCATCTGAGTCATTCACTTCACCTTGGATTTGGTGTACAAACTTTGCTCTGCACATTTTAGCATAATGGTTGGGTAATTTACATCTTCTGCATGTACCCCCCCATGCTGGACAGTTTCTAGGTTGATGCCTTCCTCCGCACCTGCTGCATGTCGTCTGCTTACTCTGCTTGTGTAACTTTGGTGGTGTTATATTCGGTGTTTTTACTTGTTTCTTGTGTTTATACTTTGTAATTGCATTTACTTCTTGTGATGGTCCCTCCGTCATTATTCTAATTTGCTGGTCGCACGCTTTTCTTGCTTTACACAGCTCTACAGCTTTTTTTAGATCTAGTTTTGTTTCCCGCAATAAACTTTCTTGTAGTTTTTTGTCGTTTACTCCCAAAACTATCCGGTCTCGTATGAGGCTATCCTTGTCGTTTTTAAACTCACACGTGTCGGCTAACTTTTTAAGCTCAATGACATAACTATCAATGCTTTCCCCTGAATTTTGGGTACTCGTAAAGAACTTGAATCTCTCAAAAACAACATTTTTCATGGGTTCAAAGTATGCAACGTATTTCTGCAAAACAGTATTATATTGAAGTGCTTCCGTTTTAGACAAACCTAATGCTGGAAATATGTCCTGGCCTGCCTCTCCCATAATGCTTAACAATAATGCAATTTTGATTTGGTCATCCTTTTCATGCTTCTCGGTTGCTATCAGATACGTTATGAATCTGGTTTTCCATTTTTTCCAATTTTCACTGGCGTTGCCGGTAATGTCTAGTTCGCTTGGCGGTTTAATCTCCATTGCAGAACTGTTCACCTCTGCAGTAATTATGAATATGCTTCTTTTTAATCAATTTTCTCCGTTTTAATCGTCAATTATGGGCGATTTTTCTGGTTTGCTTTTTTTAGCTGTCACCATGTTATATTTTATATTTAATAAACTCTATTACCCGTACATCAAATCTACAATCATCGAATATCTGGATTCATATAAACTAAATATAAAATATAACAATAACGTTAAATAAAAATAACAAATTGGTGCTAAATTGTGCATTAGGAATTGTTATGTATGTCGCTTGAAGTTGGCAACATTTATTTGTAGTGATGTAAAGTTTGTTACCTTAGAGAAAGTGACAGGCAGGTCATCAATTCTGCGCGATTATGGCGGACATTAGTTCAGCTGTTGCCAGTGGCGTATCAGCTTAGAATGTTTTTGTCTGAATAATAAACGACTGAATATGCTAAAACTACTTATTAATTACAAAGTGGTGCAAAGAATAAGAATTCAGTAAACACTGATGATAAACCATGAACCATACCGAACGTAGATATAAAGATATGACTCCAACACTCAAAGCGACGCCTCTGGGTTTATGTCAGCTGTTCAGAAATATGTTGGTGCTAGGCAACGAAAGTACACATTAACAAATTCGTCAGTGCGCATGATGACCAAGGATCCTATAATACATAGGATGGTTCGATCCCTATACCTTCAATGTTGTCAGCTCGCGACCGCGGGCGATGACTCGGCTGACGTCATCGCGGACCGCGCTGTGCCGGTCTTTCTTTCAAAGTCTGGTTGGCTTCCGGACGTACTATTGCAATTTTCAATAAAAGTTTCATTACGGTATTAAATTGCAAATAGCAATGCCTGGACGTCGTTGTGCTGTGTATGGGTGTAACAATAGTCGTGTTGTAACAAAAGAAAAAAATCCCGAAATTGTGTATCATAACTTTCCAAAAGAAAATGATTTTGTGGCTACTACTATTAGAAAAGAGTGGATAAGACGTTGTAAGCGAGCAGATATGTGGAATCCTAATACGAGCCAAATTTGTTCTATTCATTTTACGCAAAATAATTATGAACGTGATATGAGGAACGAAATATTAGGTAATTACATATTGTAATCAACTGGAATTATGAATGTCAATAATATTTATTGTCAGGTTTGCCTCCAAGAAAACTTCTAAAGAAGAGTGCTGTCCCAACTTTGAAGCTTCCAAATAATTCAAAAGAAGCAATTTCTGCCAGAGAGGAAAGATATTTAAGAAAGAAAAAGGTGGAAGAGGAACGACAAGTCAGGGAAGACATAAAACAGATTATCGACGAAGTTTCGCAAACAGATAATTCAAATTTGACAGCCAATTTTAATGATTTCCTTGCTAGTGATGTTAAAGAACAAGCTGACACAAATGTTAAATACGACAAATTATTAAAAAGTCACCAGCGGTTACAACGAGAAATGAAGATTTTAAAACGTAAACTAAATCTGCAAAGAAAGCAGTTATAGTACTACAAGGCAAAGACAATAAAAACAAAAAATTATTTGCCAAATGTGGAGGCTGTAAACATATTGAAAAAAATATTGACACAGAATCAGATTGATATTCTTTTGAAGAAAAAGAAACGAGTAAATTGGAGCACTGATGAAATTGCAATTGCTTTCACACTTCGTTATTTTAGTAAGAAATGCTATTTATTTCTAAGAAGTAAACTAAATTTTCCGCTACCTGCGTTGTCTACACTAAGAAAGTGGGCATCCAAAATTGATATCAAAGAAGGTGTTTTACACAATGTGCTCACTTTCTTAAAGGTAGCAGGAGAAAGCATGACAGTAATGGAAAAGACGGTTGTGGTTATGTTTGATGAGGTGAAAATTAAATCAGTTTATGAATATGATATTGCTGAAGATGAGGTGTTAGGTCCGCATAATCAAATGCAAGTCTGCATGGTTAGAGGACTATTCTCGAATTGGAAGCAGCCTATTTATATAGGATTTGATCAAAAAATGACAAAAGATATCTTGTTGGATATCATTACAAAACTTCATGAAATTTCATACGAGTGTGTAGCAATTGTCAGTGATTGTGGAGGTAGCAATGTCGGCCTTTGGAAAGATCTATCCATCGACATAAATAAGACTTCTTTTGAACATCCACAGACCAGAAAAAATATTTATGTTTTCGCTGATGCTCCACACTTGTTGAAGCTTCTGCGCAACTGGCTTTTAGATAAAGGATTTGTTCTCGGAGAAAAAGTAATATCTAAAAAACCTCTTCAATCCTTAATTGAATTAACAAACAACGAAGTTAATTCATGTTACAAGATTAGTGAGAAACACATTACCGTTGAAAAAAGTCAACGACAAAATGTTAGGCTTGCAGCAGAATTGTTGTCACGAAATACAGCTGAGGCTTTACTACGATATAAACCCGGTTCAGATGAAAAATTGGCTGAAGATCTTGGCAAATTTATAAGTGACATGAACTCATGGTTTGATATTTTTAATAGCTTTGTAAGTAGATCACCTGATCCCGACCCAATGAAAGCTCCATTTGGCATTAATCTGAATCAACAAGAGCAGCATTTAGATACAGTCAAGAATTTGATCTTAAACATGAGAGCAGAAGGGAAAACTTCGCTCCAAATATTTCAAAAAGGAATAATAATGTCAATACACTCGTTGAAATCTTTACTTCACGACATGAAAACTGAATTTGAAGAGGTGCATTACCTGTGTAACTCACAAACTGAATCAAGATTGTTTAGAGAATTTTTTTTTCAAATTCGGTGTAGAGGCCCTAATGAACACCCGTCGGCATTAGAAGCCCTAAAACGTATACGAATGATTATTCTTGGAAAGAATCCAGGAATTTTGGAGGCGCAGGTATTTTATTTATTTATTTTTTCTAAATCAATTTTTATTGTGCATTTAAGGTTAACACAAACGAAAGGATTCCTGAAGAATATATGGTGGCTCAGGTTTTGAAAAAAGCCCACATTTCTATTCAGGTACCATCAGATGAAAATATTTCGATGATACCTAGTCAAGAGAACAGTGCTGGCAGCAGCAGTGGAAGTTCATTTTCGTCAGGAGCTTCATGCAGTTCTAGCTCAGATTCTCCAGAAACAACAAATGATGCAATAGAATACATTGCGGGTTATATTGCCAAGAAATTTAAAGATACACATCCTCAACTAGGGGATTATACCTATAAGATCAGGACCGATAATTCATATGCTTTACCGTCGTGGGTACAGCAATTATCTTTTGGGGGACTTATTAAACCTTCATCAGATTTTTTAAAAACAATTAGTAAATGGAACAAGTTTTTTGAAATGTATCATACTGGTGGTGATCTACGAAAAGGTTGTTTAGTTGTCAAAAAATTAGTTTTGAAAATTAAAAAACGAGAAAATTTGGATGTTGATATAATACAGTCATTTTGCAAATTAAGAACAATCATTCGCATTAATTATTTGAATACCAAGAAAACCCTTCAACAATTAGGAAAAAGAAAATTTACCAGCACTCCAAATTCAGATTATAAAAGAAAATTATCTAAAAAAATGAGAAAAACGGTAGAGTAAGCAATGTTTCTTTGTTATCAGGTTATTAAGTTTTATTTTTATAGTTAAGTTTCATAAATGTAAATTATCACATAGGGACACACAGTGTTACACTGTACAATGAAGGTCAAGGAGTCTTATATTATCTCTTATATTATAGGAGTATTATATTATAGGATCCTTGAATGAAGGTATCTATAGCAACAACAATTTCAAAGAAGAGTGAAATTGGGAAAAAAAATCTGTTTGTTATATAAAAAATGTTTTATATTATAATAAATCTTATTAAACTTTTCACATGACTTTATTTCAAATAATGTTTCAAGTCGGATATTTAACACATGATAAATATCGTTACTTAACTGTTGGATATTTTCAGGAATGTTATTTAGGTATGCTATACATATATGAAATGTTTTTGTAATATTTCACAATAATTTTTTTTACATATTTTTAATATTTGACCAGTATTTTAGTCGAATGTGTAGATATAGATGGTTATCAGTTTTTTCTTTGTCTACAATATTTTTTATTACTTTTAAATTTAGAATATTTATTTTAGTTTGTATTTCTCTGTTTTTATTTGTTGTTAATATTAAATGTTATTATTAAATAGTCAAATAAATGAGAAAACAGCTTTTTTAAGTTTAATTATGATTTTCTGCCTTAAATTCGACTTAATAACTATAAATAACGTGTTATTTAACATGGTAAATATCTAGATAATTAACCAGTTAAATACAGTGATACGTATCTAGTTAAATATCATCGATTTATGAATTACAAGTTATTTTAGAACACTAAATCTTACGCGTTTAATTCATTTTTACTAAAACTATGGGATGCGAGGCATTGATGCGGTCCGCGATGACGTCACGGCTGTCGCCGCTCTGGGAGAAAATATACGCTCATCCGGCAATCCTCTATATTAAAGACTCCTTGCATGATGACGAGGTGTACCAATCTCTAAGGCAGTGATGGGCATTTCGAGCACAGTGTGCACGAAACTGCCCGGCTTAGTACCACCACTCTGACGCTGACACACGATCATGGGCGGGGCAATGGAGAGGACGTAGCGTCCGCGCAACATTTTAATTCAAACGTACTAACTATTCTGTTTTTAAGCGTTTTAAATTAATTTAAATTGTTTATATATAAATAAAATTGTTTTTTTTGGGAATTATTTGGAAATGTAATTTGACAATTATCTAATTATAAAATGAAGTATTATATGAAATTTGCGCTTATGAAAACCTCTAATTCTCTAATCTGTGATATACTTCTAATCTAATTATGTGAACTTATTGTTTTATTTAATTATTACAAGCCTGCCGCGCTCTTACGTGTGATTGGTTAGTTCGGATCGCTGTTGCGCCTACCTCGGAGACCGCTGCTAGCGAGGACAGGGAGTAGCAACCGCGTAAGGGGCCCCTACCGTACCCATCACTGCTCTAAGGTAACGGAGTTTAACCAGCCAATCCTGGCCCGTCTGTCAATACCACTTGAATCGGCGAACAACAGCTATTTGTTATTTTTTGACCTGTCATCATCACATTTAACAGAAAAGTTGGAATGGTTTATAATTTTGGTATACTGGAATGACAAAATAATCAAACATTTCATCGTTCTTTGTATTATGAAGTAAGTATTACAAATAAAATAGTAACCCATTACAATCGCAGCATTAGTATAGAAAATGATATAGTATTTGTTAAGTTTCAAGAGTAAGAAAGAGAGAGTAACCACGCGACACGATGTGTCAAGGAGAAAAGAAGTTCTACGAAAGTAGCAATTACTACACCACCACATACCTGCTACCAAAAAATTGTTCCAATTACGTAGCAGTTACGTGCTTGTGACTAGCGACAAAAACTTAGTTCCACTAGTAGTTTCTGGTACGGTCTCCATGGTAATAACAGTAATTATATAAGACTGCACACCTACTTGAAGTTTTGGACTTTTCAAATTATTTTTGTTTTAAAATTAAATATTAATAATAACTTAACCCTTAGACGGGACATAAACTATCGTCTTGGCGCCTTCGGCTTTTGTCTCAGGCGCTAACTGACTTTACGGGCTTTAAGATTATTAAAGAACAGCGTCCAATTGTGTGGTCGTTATTTATAGGGGATTACATTCCGGTTACAGAATCCAAACAGATTGCCTATCTTAATTTAAAATTCTATGGGTGTCCGGAACCCGTAAAGCGATATAGCCTGCTTGAAAAACTTGCAGTTTGCTTCAGACAGTGGGACAAATGACAGACAGCGTAAAAGCGCTTTGTATTATATTCAGCGTTTTATTTTAGGCTGCATTTAAACCGCTGCATAAAGCAGAAAGTGTTTTGAGGCTAAATTGTAAATAAACCGCGAGCCCGCACGATTTATCATAAATTATAACCCCAAAAAATAATGCGAAATGAAAAATAAATGCGTGGAAAATTCAGAAAAATTGTGCTGGATGCAAAAAAAATCCGTTAATTTTAAACGACTTCAAAGAATAAAATTAATAAAAAAGTTAGGTTAAACTCGAACTGGCGAGTAAAAACAGAAGTAACCAATTGAAGGCGCTGTTTTGTTTAAGATCATAGGACGCGATCACACTTCAAACGAATTAATCTTAAAGTAATTCTTATTCTATTTCTCAAAAAACTTCTGTAATAAAGAATCGATGTCCTACCGTGCGTTACCCAATCGAACAGAGAAGGGCACTCGACTGTAACCGACAGCCGATATCGTCCGAAGCCCACACTTGGGCCACGAAGTAGTTACGAAAAACATAAATCAGTTGCCCAACTATTTTATTACGAGAAATGAGCGGCGTTAATATGTGTATCTTATATGGGCCATTGTAATTTTTTACCACACGTCAAATGCACATTTAGAATTCAACACTATACGACAAAGATAGTGCATTAGCCTAATATAATAATAACTGAGGGGAACTGAGATGGGCAATGCAGCTTTTTACTTTAATCTCGTTATTATTATTTAATTGAACAAAATTTGCGTAAAATAGAAATATGGGCAGTTACCTATACGTTTATAGATTAGTGGGAAGTACTTGATGCGGTTCAATTAAATGTAGATAGTGTAGAAATTAAATGTTTTAATACATATAGTAACAAAGTTTTGTTTTTAATGCCATTTATTTACACAAATGTTACGTTCATTAATTGATTTTTAGTTTTTTTCTAATGAACATTTACTTTTTGCTACATTTGCAGTTTTATAAACATACAAATAACTCACTCTATTTCCTTCTGACGTTTCGTATATGGACGTTCGTAGTAGTCGCGACGCACTATGCGCCTTGTAATGATGATTTAATGTGGGATAAGCGTGTCCTATCGCCTTAAGTGCCTTTGAATATACGTAGTAGGCGTGTTCGAAACCCGTAAAGCGATACAGCCTGCTTGAAAAAATTGCACAGCGCTTGCTTAGGACATTGTGACAGATAGTGTAAAAGCGCTTTATATTTTATTCAGCGTTTTACTTCATAGTGTACAAGCAAGTGTTTTAAGGTTTGTTTGCAAACTTTAAAGCTTTATGATTTACTATAAATTATAACCTAAAATGCCGATATGAGTTTGTTGAATTTGCGATTGACTTTATCAAAGGTCTTCAGAAAGTTTGTGTTATACTATCTACTCGCTGTTTTGGTACGAATGATATATTGTTGATAAGACAGAAGTTTTGTGATTCTCAAATGGCCTATGGCAAATTCGTGTTTCTGATTTACTTAAAAATTGTCTGAAATAGTTGTAATTTTATTCGCGGAAACATCTCACAAAAACAGAAGTCTCACATAACCCTCGTCATTCTCAAGTTTCCCCAAGTAAGGGTAATGTTAAAAATCCGACCACGTGTTCAGTCGTGGTCGGAATGAACAAGATTACATATTGTGAGATATCAAAACCTTAGGGTTTCATCTGCGGGTATCTACGCTTTTTGATTTCAACCACTCTATGTTGGTTAAAATAGTTATAATAAAATAATGGATTTGGTCAATTGATGCCGATTTTCGACGAACAAAAAGTTCGTTTCTGAATTCGTGAAGTCTGTCTGTCTGTCGGTCTGTCGCCTTTTTCCATGTTCACTTTTGTGAATTTTTCTTTTTGGAATCTTATAATACATCAAATTCTAAGAAACTTTTGGTTGAAATATTTTTTTGTATCTCTTCGGGAAAGTGGTCAAAATGATCACCGAAAATTTCGGTAAATTTTTGAAAAATTTTGTATTTTTTAAAATTTTACGAAAAAAATTAACATTTTTAGCAACTTTTTTTTTAACGAAAAATTTTAGGACTTAGAATTAGTACAACACATTAGTAACAACTAATGTGTTACGTGAACATTAGTTTTCAAAAATAAATTAGTTTATTAAGTATACAGTTGTTTTTGTTCATCATGGCAATGCTAGCTCTGCGCATTCTCAACTGGTTTAATTTCGATTTTGTTGGAATAACTTTGAGTTCTGGGGTTTTCATAAAAACCTACATATTACCAAGATGTAAAATTAAAAACAAATAATAAAAACTGAAAGTTCGTTATTCAAAAGTCGAAGGTACAACTCATCCGTACCTTGTTTGAATTTATTCTGCTCCGGCTAAATTTTTATTGCAGTGAGAATAAAGTTTATATTCCACAAGATTGAGACTCTGTCAGGTCGTGTCACTTTGAAGACATGTAAGTTCTTGTTTTTACAGAAATTACATTCTTCTCTGGTATTCAGCTTTTCCGTAAAATATTCTTTCCCCCTTTCTACTACTTTATTTTCTTCCCCAATAAGGTTTCCCTGTTTATCCCTACAAAAGGTGCTAATTGCAATATCAGCTATAGATTCGCTTACCTTCTTGACAAGGTTTTGGAAGAATTCCTGATTATTGAAATATTTCTTTATCAAATTTTCCACACAGGTGGTAATTTTGGAAATATATTCTCCTGTGAGAGACATGGTGTTGTTTATTTTAACTACAAACAAGACTTAGCAAATTTTAAACATTAACCTTTAATTAAACTGGTCTGTAAGCACTGTAACACGTTTACTACGACCGAAACATAAAATAGAATGTAGCAATTTCTGTATGGAATATTTCAAAGCCGGCATTGAATGAGTAGTGTCAGTACACTACTTGAGTTTCTAGAATCGTGGATTCGAGTCCCACCTGGTTCAGCAGGATTTTTCTAAACTGACAAGTTTGACCCTCAAGTAGGGGAGTGTGTGATTGTGTTGGATGTTAGATGTGGGACATATGACTTTAGATGTTGGTTCCCCCGTAGTGCAGGCGTTAAATAAAAAAATAATTTACAAAGGAATCAAGTAATCAAATGATAGAATAATGTATTATTCAAAAGTTGAAATAATTTTATTTTACTGTAATTTTAAACCGTTAATTCAGTGTGTATTTTTCTAAACTCAAAATTATTGCACATGTGTACACCCTAAAGCAAGTTTCTAGTGCAGCCTATCAGCTGTGAGTAAGCATGTGCATTTGCACAGTTGCTTTTATGGACTATTTATAATTACAAGTAATAATACATTCAAATAGTTTCTCACCACTATAAGTGAGCACCTTTGCATATTTGCTTTTGTGAGCACTTATAACTACAAATAAGTATTAAATTCAAATGGTTTCTCACTACTATAAGTGATCTATATGTGACATTCGCCGAAATAAGGGACCTAGTATGTCAAAAAATGGGTTTTCACTTAATACTGGATTTGGGTACCTAAAAGTGTGTAGAATAACATGGACTATATAGGTGAATTTTATTCAAAAAATATATTTAACGCCATAAACAGTACATGATTAATTGAAAAGAAACGAAAAAATGTAAAAAAATATTAGTCCAGTCAAACTAAACATTTGAAATGGAAAATGGAAGTACATGGGATTTTCTCTTTTGAGCATGCAGGGGGGTCTAGAAAAGCTTAGCTTGAAGTTTTCGACCTCAAATTCATATGAGCTTTTTCCGCCATTTTAAAAATAAGAGATGAAGTGTTGTTTTGAAATTATCTCTGTAACGGTAGGTCCGACAAAAAATTTGTATAAAGCATTGTGTGCACACAATCTATTTGAATTTTCCATGTACAGAAAATCAACACAAACGGACATAACAATACCAAATGAATCTTGTCACCATAAAGCACATAAAATAGCAGCCTACAGATCATTAGTACACAGAGCTTTAAGTATTCCACTAACAAAGCCAGATTTTAGCAAAGAGATATCAACCATTAAACAACTAGCACATGCAAATCATTACAATCCGAACATGATTGACACTTTAATTAAACAAAAAGATTATAGGTTAGCTATCAAAAGAATATATCATCATTGACAATCAAACAGAAGACACAAATTACATATCTATACCATATTTTGGCAAAATATCAGAGAAAATTGCACATATACTAAGAAAAACCAACAATTATAAAATAACATTTAAAACCAACACTAACACTTTTTCATTTTTATTTAATGCTAAAGACATAACACATGATATCATGAAATCTGGCATTTACCGTTTAAATTGTTCTTTTTGTAGTTCGGTATATATTGGACAAACACTTAGAAATTTTGACATAAGATATAAAGAACACGTACATCATTACAAAAATAAACATCCTGAAAAATCTAATTATGCCAAACACCTTTTAGAACAAAATCACACAATGACTCCTCAAAATAATATTAAATTCCTACATTTTTGTAATAACAAACGCAAATTAGACATTTTAGAAGCCTTTTTGAGATATACAAACACAAACTCAGGGTACCTTTAATGAATGAACAACTTGAGCTCGGTAATTCTCCGTGTTGGAGAACTGGAAGTGTTAGATATTTAATTCTGATTATTATTATTATTTTTATCTTTTTATCTAGTTACCTATTTTTGTATCTACCTTAGCGACGTGTTTGTTTATATTTATATTACCTTCGATAATGACAGCTTAGCTGTCGAAACAATATTGTCAGGTTATATTTAATAAATACTGTGAAACTTTTTACTAATCTTTATTTATTTCATATTAATTACATAATTATATTATACTCAACTGATTTCTAACCACTACGAGTAAGCATGTTTTTGCAAATTTGTTTTCTGTGAGCATCTTTTCAGCACAATGGGTAAGCATGTGCTTTTGCAAACTTATTTTTTGTGAGCATTTATAACTACAAATACGACATTGAAATGGTTCCTCAATCACTATGAGTGAGCATGTGCTTTTGCAAGTGTGCTTTTAGTAAGCCTTTATAACTACAAATATTACACCCAAATGTTTTCTCACCACTATGAGTGAGCATGTGCCTTTGCAAACTTGATTTCAGTGAGCATTTAAAACTACAAATATTACACTCAAATGGTTTTTCACCACTATGTGTAAGCATGTGGCTTTGCAAACTTTGTTTTTGCGAGCACTTATAACTGCAAATATTACAACCAAATGGTTTCTCGCCACTATGAACGAGCAGGTGCCTTTGGAAATTTGCTTTCTGTGAGCACTTATACCTACAAATATTACATTCAAACAGTTTCTCACCACTACGAGTGAGCATTTGACTTTTCAATTTTGGTTTTACTGAACACTTATAACAAATATTACACTCAAGTGGTTTCTCATCATTATGGGTAAGCATTTGCATTTGCAAACTTCTTTTTTGTGAGCACTTATAACTGCAAATATTACATCCAAATGGTTTCTCACGGCTATGAGTGAGCATGTGATATTGCAAATTTGCTTTTAGTGAGCATTTAAAACTACAAATATTACACACAAATGGTTTGTCACCACTATGAGTAACCATATGATGTTGCAAATTTCCTTTCTGTGAGCATTTAAAACTACAAATATTACACTCAAATGGTTTCTCGCCACTATGAGTGAGCATGTGCCTTTGCAAACTTGGTTTCTGTGAGCACTTATAACTGCAAATATTACAACCAAACGGTTTTTCACCACTATGAATGAGGATGTGCCTTTGCAAATTTGCTTTCTGTGAAAATTTAAAACCACAAATATTACACCCAAATGGTTTCTCACCACTATGAGTGAACATGTGATGTTGCAAATTTGCTTTCTGTGAGCATTTATAACTGCAAATATTACATTGAAATGGTTTCTCACCACTATGAGTGAGCAGGTGTATTTTTAATTTTGCTTTTAGTGAGCATTTATAACTGCAAATATTACACACAAATGGTTTCTCAGCACTATGAATAAGCATATGTTGTTGCAGGCTTCTCTTTTGTAAACATATATAATTACATATATTACATTCAAATACTTTCATACCATCATTAACGAGAATATGTTGTTGCATACTATGTCTGTTCATTATGAGACTATAGTTGCATATTACATACGATTGTTTAGTAGCAGTAACTTACAATGATTTTCTAATTTATCTTTTACATACGAGGACCTATATATATAGAATATATTTGATGTGCATTTTTTATATTTAATTTTCTTCTTAGGTTATTATCGCCTTCTTACTGTACCGTGTCGATGGGATGTTAGAGTTGCGACATAACACATTACATTTACATCACTTCTCTAATTGAAAAGAAATATTTATGACAAAGTTCAGGAGCACGTTATATAACATATGATTACCATTAAAAAGTTTCGCACTTCGTTTTAACGTATTGTTGAACTGCATTGACAGTTAAAAACACTTGAAACCTCTTTTATAAAAATTGCAGCGAAATATTCTCCGTTTTCAGTATCTAAAAGAGTACTGGAAGATGGTGTTTCCATCCAAATATAAGAATGTGACATTGAACAGTTCCATAGATTACAATAATGCTTCAATATTGCAGCACCTCTGACGTAATAAGCACTCGGAGCTGGAATATTTTGTAACATTCATAAAACAATTCATTAAGATGAAAAAGCAATTCGACTAAAATGTTTCTAACCTTTCTATAAAAATGCACAAATGCTGCTACTCCAGTTTGTCTTGTACTTAATTACTGATAATGTATGTTAAGATTAATGAATATAGCAATAATAAGAGGAGTATTAATTTAATAATAATCACAATCTAATGGACGCGTGGAAGCTGCATGCTAGATCCAGCGCTGCCAGCTTGGTAATAGAAAGTACTATTGTTAAATTTATAGAGGAGTGTTGCCAGATTGTTCTCCTAGATAAAACTAGAGTCACTCTATATTACTTATAAGAGTTGGGCCAACGCGAATGTCAATCCGCCATTTTGGATCCAAAAATATAAATTGTAAAAATTATTGGTTATGTTTGTCTGGCAAATGTTTCATAACCTGACGTTTATTTCATTATAATTTACCATAGCTTATTTGAATTGATTAATATAATAAAATTCCTAAATAGAGTAATATTATATTCATATTTTATTTGCAAAATTGAGAAAAGAAGAAACTACTCTTATTTAGCTACAAAAATAACTGTTAATGTCCGTTGTGCTGTAGTAAGTCAATCTCCATTTGAATTATTTCCGTAATAAAAACACTTGAAAAGCAGCGAAAATATTTTGTCTTCGCAAATGTATGGCATACATTCTGGCAATAACATTTTTGTGTTAAATAAATTTATAGAATAAGTAAGAGATAGCTATTCTGGAACGTGGAGACAATGCATAATTAGAAGCAAGACTCCATATTACTAGTGAATTACAACTTGTACCTATCGAGATCAATCATGCAAAACTAAAAGATCTTCTTACCTTTGTGAAGTAATATCCAATCGAGAACACCGTGGATACTATGATATTCTGGACACGAATGAAGACCCAGCTGACATAGTCGAGGGCGACAACAGCAGTGCTTACACATATTTTTTCTTTCATGCTGGAGATATGAATCTTTTGTTTAAAGAAATATATATTTTAATTTTTTATAAATCTGCCAGACCGATATATTCTAATTAAAATGTATCTTATGTTTAATAAAAAAATAACAAATCTGTTTTGTAAATTTTCGTCAAAAACCACAGATTTTTGGATTGTGTAAGAATGTTTCATAAACTGCACATAGTTCCAAATAATAAAAATTCTGGCCTTACATTAGTTTTTGGTTCTCCTAAAGGCTATAGTTTTTTGACAAATGCCGTGTTTGACATCAACCCTTCAATTGCAATTTATATTTCTTAAAAACTTGAAGAGAAATACAAAAGAATTCTTCGATTTACTAAACATCATATTATTCCCTGTCTCCCTGTCCCTGTCTTGATGCTAGTGATAAATATCGGATTCAAAAAATACAGAACTGGTGTTGCCGTTTTATTTTTAAGTTTTAAGGAATTAGGATGGTTGAATATGGAAAATCGTTGGAAGTGCCAGTTGGGATCGTTCACACATGCTCTACTTACATCGAAGTCTTCTACGGCTCGTAGCTCTAAGCTGGTACCTCGTTCGTATGAGCACGCAGTGGGTACTCGCTATAACTATACGCTTACCATTCCACATCATACATCTACCTTGTTTCATCGAGGTTTTGTCTACAACGCAGTAAAACTTTATAATACTGTAACAAGAGAGAAAAAGAAAGAACCTCTTCTTCACACAACAAATGGAATATTCTACAGCATTCGAGAGAATGACGCATCGCACTAAGCATGTAAACCAGACACGGTTTATCTAGTGCCTTCTAGAAATACATAGTAGGTTCCTGCGGCTTCTGGTACGATTATATGAGGGTATAAAATCGACTACGCGGATAAAAGAGGATCAGTCAACAGACAGTCATTAACTGTATATCACGAAATAAATAGTAAATGTAAAGATAAATGTTGTATTAGAAATTCATAGTCTGTAAATAATAGTTTTAATGGTTTATAATCATAGCGTTAATTTATAGTGTATTCATTAGTGTTTGTAAATAAATATTTCTTATTAATAGACGATTTAAACAGTACTTTTGTTATTATTTTAATAAGAACGTTACAATACACTGCCAGCAGATATAAAGAACTATACTTCAAAACAATTCAAACGCTATTTAAGAAACTATTTTTTACATTTACAATAAATCCTTGCGTCTAATTTCATCTCTGTTTTACCTTCTAGAATTGAATTCACATTATGCAAAGCCTTTGGCTAGATTTCGCCAAGAGTCCCTACACTTACTTTACACTACAGTAATTAATTTACCTTTCCTATTTTAATTATTTGAATTTAATTTTTGTAATATTTAATTATTTTTGAGATTTTGTAAATTTTGTTTTTGTTACTGTCCAATAAACGCGATTTATTATTATTATTATTAATTGTAGAAGCAGTTGTAACCATAGTAAGTAACTTCCACATAAATTTATGAGGAAGTGAAAAGACCTGTCCTATTATTACATAATTTTGTCAAACTTCGTGTTTTTAAATTGGCATTAGTGCAAATGGATCTAACCAATCAGCGTCAATTCCCGCGTTGGCCGAACTCTTATAAGTAATATAGAGTGACTCTAGATAAAACTGTATTATAGATGATGTTCTTTAATGGACTATAGTCTATCTCTATCGATCTATTGTCTCTATACTTACTATTCGATATCTTAGTAGGTGGTCCACGCGGGTAGATGGCGTTGTTTTCAGACATTCTTTAGGTAAACAATCCAAGTGGTAGTAGTAAAACTAATTAATTTAAAAAATAAAAGATAATCTGACTTGTTTCCATGGTATTGTAAAAATAATTTGTCCTCATTTTGGCAAAAAATTTGCAAATTAATTATTATTGTAGAAAGTATTTAGTCACTTTTAATATTTGAATTGAAATGTACGGAAATAAAAGCTTAAAGAAAAAAGTACGGCATATACTATATGGAAAAGTTATCGAATATGAGTGTCATATACATTTTATGCAAGAAGACGTTTAATAGTCTATTAAGAAAGGAAGCCATTGTAATACTTTCTCTTCCCAGTAAAAATATTAAACGATATTTTTGGGAGTTAAGATCCGCAAGTGTAACTGAAGATGAGTAAAACAAACTATTATAGAGGTTACTGAAGTAAAATGGAGAACCAGAATAACACAAAAATTATTATTTTTCAGCTCAAAAATCAAATTTAAACTTGAGACCTGAACCATCAGTAAAGAATGTTTTCTACAGAGTAACGAATCAGAATAATATAAGAATAGCATTTGAAGGTTGTGGATATGTTCAATATCAGGAATTATGATATCTAGTTCGCAGTAAACTAATTAATTAATATATTTTGGAAAAAAAATAAAAGCTTTATGCAAAAATAACTTAAGAAGCTTAACAAAGAATGAAATGATAACTATAACCAAATAACTAATGATACATATGAACAGCAATCTACTTAATGTGATAAGAAGTCAAACGTTAAATGGATTATAATGTAAGTTTTGCGAGTTTTGTTCTGTAGTTGTGTCTGTTGGTGTACTTACTGGGAAATACCACCCTAATTTAGTAAATAAATTTTCTTTAAAATAAGTTGTGTTTCTATGATACATATTGCTGTGATATTTGAAGGTAGAAATGTTAAATAGGTAATTTGGGTTGCCTATCTTTCAGGCGTTCTTATTGAATCTTTGTTAAAAGGTTTATTTAATAGTATCAGAAGTATGGTTGAAGCTAGCTATATGCAGGAATTAAGTTAAATACATTCTTTTTGTAATAATTTCTTGTTAAAGTTACATTTCATGCAAGATTATTTAACGATCCGATCTATTCATTACATAACCTCAATTTTTGTAAATAATTTTCAAAATGGGTTTCTTTAGAAGAATAATTTATTCACATTATGTTAACATGCATAAGAAGTTTTATATTTTAACAAAAGGATACTATGTAGGTGGTGTATGATTTGATAATTGTAGATTATAATACAACGGTTGGTACGTTGAAGTGTTTTCCTTAAGGAACCGTCAATAGCTCAAACTTGGTAAATTGCACCTAGAATAAAATAAAACGGGCTATTATGAGTTAGTTAGCATCTATAAAAGAGACTTACCTTGCTTAATTTTCATAGGGTGATTATTTTTTCTTCTACGATACATGGTATTGGCTTGTCAAGCCACCGTTCTCATTTAATTAATTTAGGTTCATGATGTTATTGTGGAATTTCGTTGGATAACATCTTGGCTGTGGAAGTTGCATAAAGTTTTTGTTGTTCTATATAGTTGTTTTGTCTGCCGATTCAATTTAAATATGTCCATACACCTGTGCCGAGAATATATTTCTTTTTTAGTTAATTTTGTATTGTAAGTGTTTGTTATGAATGTCAAATGATTGGGAAAAGGTAGATAATCAGATTATGTAAAGATTAATGGGTTAAATTGGTGGTTGGACAGATTTAAATGGAATTTATTACAATTTTTGTCAAGCGTGAATAGTTGTTTGTTCGACTCAAAATTGTGAGTTATTATGGGGTTTTAGAAATAAAAATGTTATTTTATTAGTTTAAGGTAGTGTTGGGGATTCTTTTTATGTGTTCAAATCTAAAATTTAATGAAAATAATATTTTATTTAAAAATAATTTGAAATGTCAGATTTTGGTTCAAGGAATACTTGATTATGTTATTTTATTGTTTTTCTATATGTTTTCATGCAATTTGTATTATGAAAAACAATTAGTAATCTCTAAAACGTATTGGAAGGAGGACGTGTTGTTCTCATATTTTATAACCTAAAAAAAACAAGCATGATAATAAATTGGAAAGATAAAGTGAGGTTACAAATTTTGAATAATTGAAATTCATGCATATAAATGGATATGGCTTACCTGTTTGTCATTATGTCAAGAAAATTATAAATCATAGAATTGATTTGGATAATTTCAACACTTATGGAACTTATTATTTTGAAATACATTTGAAGAAGAATTTGCAGACTTGCATTTTAAAAATCTCACCAACAGTCAAGAGTTTGGTTGTGGTTACCATAGCAGAATTTTCAAATCTGAAGAAGTGCCTAGTGTGCGACCGAGAATTGTAAGTGGATTTAAATTTATACTGGCCATTAACGTAAAATAAGTTAAAATAAAATAAAAAGATCATTTCGGACAAATTTTATTAAAATTATAAAAAAAAATATATAACAAGACTTAACTATTGAGACAATTTAAACTATTTCTATTATATATTAAAAAAAGAATTGAGAAAATTCGACTACATTAATTTTTATTTAAATTGTTGTTATAAGTAGTTTAGTTATAAGGTACAAAAATTGAAGTAGAAATCCCAAACATTAACATAACCTATAAAAAAAATATTAAAAGGCTGATTAGTAGTTTTTGGTTATTGGTGTTTAAATGAAATAAAAATTTCAGTTTCTTCCTATATATTGTTAATTTTTATTTATTGTTCATTTTTCTTCCTTGTGTGGAAACAATTTGTGATTTTCAGTTTGTTGCAATTTTCCCAGCTCAGGTGTTACGATTAAAGGTGGACCCATTGATAGTAGAAATTGGTAAGGTAAGGTTATTGTATTCTAAATTTCAGAGATATTTGTCGAGTGCTTTACTGAAACTAAAGTTGGAGCTAGTGACGGGGCAAAAATCTATTAATAAAATATTGTAGTGGTATGCTGTTGTGTTGTAATTTGTTTTGTTAAGGTATACACCATATCACTGCAATATGTATGTTACTAAAACTTTAAATACAGTCTTAATAAAAAAAGCGTCAATCGATATTAAACAGAATTAATCAGCTTAATCGTAATTTGTAATTACTATAGATGTTCATTAGATGTTCGTAACTGATTGTATTTTTTAACTGTTTTGAATATTTAGCTTATTTTTTGCAAAAAATAAATAGTTATAATTTATTAACAGTTAAAAAATTATGATCATTTACGAACATCCATATAACGATCAATAATATATTATTTTGAAACAATGTAAATTTTGAAATTTGCGCCATAAATTAGTTAATGGCCCACGTTGATAGATGGAGTTTTGGATACAAAGGTTAGATAAAACATTACCATATATTTCTTGTTTATCTACGATTGTTCTTATAGCCCCTCTAATAGTAGCGACATCGTGAAGCAAACCTGACACAAACTTTAATAAAGATAAAGTTACTACATGCATATTGTTACCTCAATTTAATAAAACGTTGCTTAAAGATTACAATTTCATAGGTGTATATTATATTAATATGATCGTTTTTACAGAACATGATTGTCCATTATCCAATTAATGGTAAATTGTGAATATTTTGTGCATGACTATTATTAAACCTAAGATTTATTGTAAAACGAAACATCAAATCTGGTAACTTTCAGTGTCGCCAACATCGTTCTGGTGCTTTTGCTCCAGCGGCGAGATCAATCGTTGTCGCTACTATTTGAAAATAAAGGGGCTATAATTGTTCTTAGAGACCCTTCAATTAGAGTCTGGCCAATGCGTTGCCACGGTGCCCGCCATTTTATATCACAATATTTTTGATATAATATTTTGATTTTGACGTCTTAATTATAATGTAATTTTACTGTTAAATATGTTTTATATAAACAACCCATAGTTTCGTGATTTTTAATTGACTGAAATACTGTTTACATGCGTGCCGATATTTGATCGTGTAACTAGTTACGTGCTTTTCAGATTTGGCGCCACGTGTTGTGATATAAAATGGCTGCCTTGGCCAGACTCTGATTAAAGGGTCTCTAATTGTTCTCTTTGACAATCGTCATGTGACGGAGAAAAAGTTAGCTAAAATCGCACAGACTTAAAATTTATCCTTTATATCATTTTATAAAATATAAATCATTAAAATAAACAAAAATACAGATAAAATATATTATTATCCAATACCATAAAAATAACACAAGCCCACAAAAAAAGTCTTGTAGTTGAATGGTGAGGTACCATACCGTATGCTTTTTGGTATGCTGAAAACGAATCCGGGGTCAAAATTGACCCATCACCAACTCACCATACTCAAATCTTTGTTCAAATTGGTCTAACTGACTAATATATTTTCGTTCTTTGTTTCTCGAAATGCGGCGCTACGAGAAGGACCCTTGGCCTACATCCCCCATACCTCATTTTAGCGCTTATGAGACGGCCATATAAACCCCACTGGGTTTATTAATGCAGTTGGCCATGAGAAAATTTAACAATAGCTCCCTCTATCGGAAAACGTTTGTCAATCATATGGTCGAAACACGGCCTCCTCGATTTGAGAGACAAACGTCTCTTAGACGGCAGGGCCGCGTTGAAAGAAATTATGTTTTTGACAGGTTACAGATTGTGGCGCCATCTGTCGAGTCCTGTAGTGATTAAGCAATATTGGCGCGCAATCTAGATTGCATTTTGTTTATTTTTAATAAATATGAACCAACCGGTTTCGTTGCATTTATTCATTTACATTATTGGTCAATTTATTTATAACCATAATAAATTAATAAATAAAAAGGATTTAAACATAATATTACTCACGATTAAAATATTTCTGAATAACATTTAATGTTATTGATATTATGGTATCAATATATCAGATCGATATTTCTCAGAATCTTTGTTATGCAACCTTATGATTTATTCTCATGATCATAAAGGGAAGAGAAATCACTATCGGATTCCACTACTAAAAATCTATATTGTCATTTAAATTTTTTGTGACGACGTCATAACTAACAAACATTTACAATGTTTAGCTAGACTTTTCTCAGAATCTTTGTGATGCAACCTTATGATTTTTTTGCATGATCATAAAGAGAAGAAAAAACACTATCGGATTCCACTATTAAAAATCTATATTATCATTTAAATTTTTTTGTGATGACGTCATAACTTAGAAACAAATGAAAGTCAGAAGGTGAATCGCACATAATAATGTGTATTTATAAAAAACAAAATCGACGTGTTTCAGCATTTTTTAAAAAACCGGTTGAGTTCGATTTTTTTTTAATATTCCATACTTTAATCCCACACTGTATACTTACAATTGACGAGCTGAAAGCAAAATTACTTGAAACACTCTACATTGATAACCGAAATGTAGTAACGTTTTACATAATATAATATGTTTTATAGGCAGCCAGTCTTCAAAATACAAAATTATTATAATAAAGAATTTTTTAACAAACAACAAAAACAAGCTTTATTTTTGCAACTTTTGTAAATGGTGAATTAATTATGTACCTATTTAATGTTGTTCTTACACACAATTCTATTTCCTATTTTACTACCATTATAACTAGAGTTACTATTATACACCAGTAATTAGTATACACCAACCCATCTTTAAAATTGGAAATTTAATTTGCTTTTACGCATCAATGTGATTCATAACTTGTACTTATAGGAGCACAAAATTCGCAATTACACCAGGCGACGATTGCGATTCTAATATGGTATTCGTCTTGTGATAAATCGTTAACCGATGACCCCAAATCATTCAAAGTGTTTAAAAGCATATGGTGTAATTTTATCCATTATATTAATACATTATATATAATATATTATATATTAATACATTGTATCAATAAAAATTGCAATAAACACTTAAATAAACTAGAACTAAACCCTATACGTATAGCAAGTGCTTCTGTCGCAGGCACGCGTGACGTCACACGGCCGCGTTCGAGTCAAGCGACAACGGATTTACAACATCTGTAGCAGCACTTTAACAGTTTCTGGTCTTGAAGAAAATCAAAGAAGGTAATTATATAGCTACATAATTTAAAATAATTTTCTAATACTGATTAAATAACAGCAAAAAGACTGGAACAAATAACGTGATGCCAAATGAAATAAGATCGTCAAGCTCAACAACCACTTCCACCAAAAGGAAACGGGTAAAACTTATTCACAGACTTCATAATTATAAGTAAAGCATTATACAACACAAATCATTTACGTAATGTAAATAGATTGAAACATTCCTATTATGTATAAGCCCTGGAAAAGTCAAGAAACGGTGCATGGAAACCAGGCGAAAACTGACATTACATCTAAGCAACTGTATGCAACTCGAAATTTTATGGAACGTTAAAACATAACTTTTGTAAAACTATGACTAGTGGTCTACAAGGTCCTAATAATGTAAGAGACCAGTTGAACAAATTAATATTGTTTAATCATCAATAAATGTATCAATTTAGACCAATTTTGTTAACAATATTTTTATTACCTATCTATTACATTATTATTTCATGTTATTTTTCCTAATTTGCTGTGTTAACAAAGCTATTTCCGCATCCATTTTGGGTGTGGAAATGAACCATTCCCAAACCCGAAATCTAGGGACTTTTTTTCGGTTGGTAACATACTGACATAAATTGTACAGGATGTCAGATGTCAGTATGAGTTTGTGGTTACAAGTTATGGCTGCAAGCCAGACAACAGAGAAATAGTTGGAATCATTGAATTTAAGTTTTAATTACTATTTGCAAAAGTACAATTATTATAAACATTTATGTTGACAGTAGAACTATCAGTGGAGTTGATAATTATACCGTGAGTTGAGGAAACATTCTCTTCATGGGTATTATTCCCCCCAACAGTGACTTGGCCGTTTTGTGCTGGAGTGCTCTCTGTTCTCTGTAATACTGTTTCAGAGTCATTTGAATGACTCGTCGTGGAACAGCCAGGGAGTTCAACGATTGTTTCCTGGACAAACATTTTTGAAACTTTAATTTTGTTGCTTAAAGATGAATCAACATAACCCTCAGCAACTGCTGAGCTTTTCCATCCTCCAAAGCGTTTAATCGTCAAAAGATCACCGCCACTGTTTGCTACATGCGTAGCACTCGATCTCCGAAAGCAATGGCCTGTGAATAGGTGAGGATCTGGGAGCTGAAGAAAGGTAGCAATTTCTTTCGGAATCTTTCCCATGGTATTAATACCAATGGGACTATTAATACATAAACCGTTGCGGTAGATTAAAAAGAAGCGGTCATGTTTAACAGTCTTAGGACGGAGACTGTTATACTTTTTAATCAATTTGATCCAGTTTTTGTCTGTTATGGCAAACATCCTAGGAACATAGTTTTTTGTTTTAGGTATATTTACGAGAATGGAATCTGATTTAAAATCTAGATCATTCAGGGACATATTTGTAAGTTCATCTCGCCTACAGGCGCCGTTGTACCCCATTATAAGGATAACCTACAATGTAAACCTATAGTGACACTTGAAAAGCAAAATTTGAAACCTACCTTCATAGCCAGGTATTTTCTATTATCGGCTTCCGCTATGAATCTTTTTATATCATTCTCCTCAAGAATTTTTGATTTTTTAGGGACATATCCCTGTGAAGAGCGTTTTAATAGGGCTTGAAGTTTTTTATAAGTGGAAATATCCACATTTTTATGGACATTCAGGCATGTTCGCAGCATTGAATACCTGCTCCATAACGTAGATGGTTTATATTTGTCTCGTTGCATATTGAAGTATGCTAACAGAACATTTTCTGTTATCCCATTTATCCCATTCTCGGCACACCATTTTTGAAAATGTTGAAATTGTTTTTTATATTTGCCATGAGATTTCACGGGCAATAAATTTAGCATACTATTTTCTGCAATTTGCCGTATTTCTGGTGGGGTGCAAGAAATTTCTGAATTCATCTTCTAACTAATTTTGCACTTCAACGAATTTAACTTGCAAAACATGACATTTATAGTGAGTCTACTTGATTCAAATTTAAAATTTTGTTTTAAATGGAGGCTTTGAAATAAAAGTGTCACCAACCGTTGCAAAATTCCCTAAATTAGCAAAATTGATTTTATTTGTATTAAAAAGCTATTTTATTTGCAAATTAGGAAAAATAACATGAAAAATTCGTTTTGTAAAACTTCCGAGCACTCGTCCTTTACAGGCACTCCTGCCTACGGCAGTCGTGCTGCAAACTGGACTCGTGTCGAAATAAGAGTTTTACAAAACTCGTGTTTCAATATACTATTTCCTTTATAAAAATTCGTAATTTGTAAAATTCATAACGATATCAGTCAGTGCTGTGTCGCCTAAAACTGCATGTTCCTTTTGTAATTTGTTTCCTGTAAATTGAATTTTATTTCTGTTGCAAAATAAAACCTTTTAATAAGCCAAATTTTAATTGCCTTTGGGTTATAATCTTATGGTTGATGACAATTTAATTAAAATAAATGATAAGTATATTAATAGTATATTATGTATTAAGGGCTTAATTGAGTGTTTTAAAACCCGTAGCGTCAGTTAGCGCCTGAGGCGAAAGCCGAAGGCGCTGAGACGATAATGGGCTGTAAATCACTAAAAGAGTCCGAAATGTACAGGTTAGTTTATGTCCGGTGTAAGTTTAAGTTAATATTCAATTTTAAAATAAAAATAATTTGAAAAGTGCGAAACTTCAAGTAGGTAGGTGGAGTGGTCTATAATTACTTTTATTACTATGGAGACGGCGTAAACAAGGATAGTACAAGGGAGTGGTCTAATTTAGCAATTTACGCTCTAAAAACAGGCCGCTTAAAGGTCATAATTGCCCAATCGGACATTTTTAATGATTTTAATGTCTAGAATATTATCACAGTTATTAATATTGAGCAAAAAAGACTGAAAAATTCAACCTTGCAATCTTAAAAATTACATTCAAATTTTGCGTCCATAAAGGCCGCAGTCTCACTGCAGCCACTACCACCCACCACCACCCACTACCATCGACCACCACCAATTAAAATAATTCCGTGCGGTCCCACTGAAGCAAGTAGTGGCCACCAATATCATGTAAAATTTTAAATTTTGAGCTTGTTTTATGTTTATCTCTGAAATAGACATATTGCCAACTTAGCAAGCACTGTTATTATTATTTCCTATTAAATGAGGTTATGTGCATTATTTGTTTACTATTTTCGCGTTGTTTTTAAAGAAATAATAAACCAAGTTATTGCAAAAATACGATGTTAGTAGTTAATGGGCCACTTGGGCCAGACAGAAATTTACATGCCATTTGGCATGTCAATGGCATGACCCCTCTCCTCGCTTCTGATTGGATATCCCCACTCCTGTAGACACGCCTGCTGTTCTCTTTGATTGGTCGACGGCCATCTTGGATGACACGCCTACTGGATGAGTACGTCTCATCCAGACAGAAATTTACATGCCATTTGGCATGTCAATGGCATGACCCCTCTCCTCGCTTCTGATTGGATATCCCCACTCCTGTAGACACGCCTGCTGTTCTCTTTGATTGGTCGACGGCCATCTTGGATGACACGCCTACTGGATGAGTACGTCTCATCCAGACAGAAATTGACATGCCATTTGGCATGTCAATGGCATGACCCCTCTCCTCGCTTCTGATTGGATATCCCTACTCCTGTAGACAAGCCTACTGTTTTCTTTGATTGGTTGACGGCCATCTTGGATGACACGCCTACTGTTCTCTGATTGGACGGTCGTCTTGTTTTTACATTATTTACGTCACAGATAAGGGAACCTATATTACTGACATGGTTTGTGCTTCGGTTAATGGAACCTGTTATATCGCATGGCTTGTGTGTCGAATAATTCGTATCAGTGTTAACAGATTATTAGGTAAGTAATTACGTCTTAAAAAATACGCTAATTGAAAATATGTATGTTTTTATTTTATTTAACTATGATACATTGCAGTCTTAAATATAAAACTTTATAATGTAATTAAATTCATACATAAAATTATCTGTACAGGTTAGTTTGTTTTTATCCATAGCAACTGTTGAATTTTCCTATCCTCTATACGGTTTCACTTGGGTCATTGTGATTCGAAAAGTGTCCGAATGAAAACCTTCAGAATTGCTTTGGTATATTTTTCCTATCAAATCCCATATCTCCTCGAATGTTACATTTCTGGCTTCTTGGAATGATAGATACGCATCTCCCTTACCGAAACATTCTGAACCAAATGTAAAACCAATCTTATCCTCAGGATCGACGTTCTTGCTTATATGGGCAACGATATCTTTGATTCCATTCTTCATCCACTCTTCTGGGTCGTTAATATCCTGAGGAATTTCGTTTAGTTTAAAGCAGACACTACGTCGGGAAAACTTAAATTTCTTGTTATTAGTCGTGGTGATTTCGTTAAGTATTTGGAATGCCATTTTTAAATGGTTATTTTAATAATTGGAACTGAACTGGAGCGACCGTTCACCTCAAATACTCGAGTAAGAATGAAGTAACTGAGTGCAGTTGCTCATATTTATACTTTAACCGGACGTCGAGAAATAATCAATAGTCCAACATTCAGTTACAAAGTGATGATATATGCAATTTCTCCTTCTAGGGCATAGTATTAATGGGTACCATTATGAGGGCTAGAGTTTTTGTTTTGATGTATAGAATTTATGTTTTGGATACATAAATATTATTTTCGTACAGGCTAGCAAACGCATGGCTTCTTGTACCCATAGGGAAGAGAATCGGAATTGTCATTAAACTTACGTTTTTCTGACCTAGGCCTGTAGATCTTTGCTTCTTTTTTGGTGATGACCTGGTGGTGTTTTGTACGTATTATATTCATAGAGGTTATGTATAAGGGATCAACAGGTTCATTGGTATTAACCATTTGTCCCATTGTGTAGAAGTTGATGAGCTTCAGTACATCATAGTTGAGCCTAATGCCTTTTACTTTACAAACAGTGAAGTAAGTGTGGTACTTGGGACTGAATATAATGTAGCTATAATTCTTAGGACCACCAGAAGTAAATGCTACTATATAGCTGCCAGGGCCGTAGTCTTCTAGCTCGTCGGTCATTTCCCCCAAGCTGGACCCCGTTGGTACATCCCATTCCCCTTCTCTGCTAATGTAAATTATAGAATCCGTGTCGTAATACAGCACTCGTTCTCCAAGACGTTCCAGGTAGCTATACAATTTAAGACGAGCCTGAGTTGTTGTATATGCTGCAATGGCTACGTTGACTATTGGCGAAAGGTCTGCTGAGTCGTCTTTGTATTGCCAACCAACTATCAAAGAGTCTTCGTTAACATTCTCGATGTGGTTTACCTCTAGGGCAGGGTTTGACAGGAGCTCATCTAACTCGTAAGGTTGACGAACGATAGTAGTTTTAGGTTGGTTTTCTAGCTGACCAAACTTGCCCCAGAAGCTGTTTAGCATTAGTTTAGCCAAAGCTCTTAATCCGGGATTCTTTAATATTTCTGAAAATTCCAAGTGTATGCCTTCCTTCTCGAAAAATTCGTCGATATATACATTCTTCTCTGTATCAGTTAAGCAATCTCCGGGCCAGCCTGATGCCTGCTGCTTCATTTTTATGAACTTATTCATCATTTCCGTAAACAGTCCGCCAATTTTCGTTGTAGTAGTGTATTGCTCTATGTCGTATTGCCACACTTCGTAAATTTCTAACATGACATACCCCATCTCCAAGGCTTTTTGTACTTCGTCTATTACCCAAGTACCCGTCAATGCTCGTTCGCTTTCCGTGTGGTTACATTCATTCTGATTAAGCTCCGAACCACAGGTTCTGCACAACACAAACATTAGCTTATTGTTCATCTTAAGTGGTAGTACCGGGTGGTATAGCTGCTGTGGAGGCAAGACTTTACATTTTATGAGACCATTTGTGTGCTCTAGATCAAGTTCTTTGCAAGCACCACCTACATAAACCTTAGGGTGTCCAATAGGAAACTTGCCATACTTACAAACCCAAGGATATAACGAACAAACATCAACATATTTTATTTTCTCTCCAGGTCCGACTTGATAATATGTTTTGCAATTACCAGTTCGGCCGCCAAAGAAAGCATCGCGAGGCCTCAGAGGTGTCGATGCCAGTAGAGGGTTGCTTTCAAGTTCTTGTTTGAGGTTTTTGTTTCGTTGCAGCATCTCTCTAAACTCACACTCCCACATCTCGATAACGACATATCCGTGTTGTCTCAGTCTTTCGATCTTGTTGATGGTCCTTTGGAAACGATTGTTTAAGGTATCTGAAGGGTCATCGTGCAAAGGTTCATCCCTCCTTACGGATAGACAGGTGTGGCCGTGATAGTAACACCCGTGAAACTCAAATACCTGTCGTGTTTCTCCACAGTAACCATCGACCTTGACGCCGTCTACTATAGTCTCTCGATTCTTAGCCGAATGCAAAATGTTAATGCACCGCTGCATTTCTTCATAGATTAACCACAGAATGGCTATCTTAGACTGATTGTCAACATTTATGTAACCATTACGTGGAATAATTCCGATAGTTTGTGGTTTCAGGAAGTTTCTGCGATAAACCAAGTTACAGGCTGAGGCTATGGTTACTGCTTCGGTGAACGGACATACGTTGCACTCTTCTAAGAATAGCTTTCTAAATTTAAGACATGCCTTGGTCAAAATGTCAACGTCACTGATGCAATACTCCACTAGGTCTTTTTGCATTTTAAAATTGTCATTTCTGTGTTCGTTATGCCATTCCATCAGTTTGAGACGCGTATCTTCATTCATGTAGTCGTGATCGTAGTATTTCAAGTCGGGCAAAGGTCCATCATAATTAGCATTAGCCTGAGTGTTGAAAAGATGTGGAAAATAACCCTTCTTCAGTTCGGCGCCTAAATCGAAGGCTTTTGGAAGTGCAGATAAAGCCATGGGAAAGTAGTTGATACTATCGATAAGCTTAACATTATCGATACTCATCATGATAATGTTGCTGCCTCTCATTATTAATTCGACCTTGAGATCGGTGTTTTCCAGCACGTGTTTAAGGAGAAATTGATGATCATATGCCTTTCCATTATGAGCCAACACAATAATCCTCTTAAAAGCCTTCTTGACCCCCAGTATGTAATTTAGGAATGTTTTGATGGGATCTATTTTTAGAACCTGCCGTCTAACGCAACATTTTTCGCATAAAGCAATTGTACTGTCTTCATTAATACAATTATCACATCTTTGTTGGAAGACACACAGGTTGGGTACATGTATCTTCTCGCCATCAGGACCTCGTTCATCTTGCCTCGACTCCAGATCATAAAATATAAAGAGGTAGCCTTCCAAAGATGGTTCTCTGTAATCGGGCTTAATATAACAATAATGACCTAAAGGTTGATGTTTTCCGCACATCTTGCAGAATATTTCATCACAAGTATGAGCTCTTTCAGCGGTTATTGTCTTCAGACACTCGGGGCATCGCTTAACATGTTGGCATAAGGTTTTCTTGCCATATTTACCGACAATTTTATGTTTGTTGTAACAGTCTTGACCTCTAAATTTGCGATGACAATCTTGACACCTTATTTCCTGCCTAGTTTTTTCGCATGGAGGGCTTTGTTGACAACAAGGACATGATCCAGCACATCTGTGATCGTTCTTGTTATTGTATGGAATGTGACAAGATTCACAGTAGTAACGACACACAAATGCTGCTTTCAAGCTGGTAATCACGTTGTAGTGGTTGTTATGGTGATATAGATTAATTTTCATTGGAGCATCAGGACCTTCAAATAATACGGTTCGTCCTTTAGACCCATACGCATAAACGGTTATTTTGAAGTCTTTCATGTGAGTCTGGAACCTCTTCAGTTCTTCAACACCAGCCCCTTCCTCGAGAATCTGAACTCCAACTTCTTGCAACAGCGTATTTGCCTCGATATCCTGCATCTTTGCATGGTTTTCTCTGATTTGTTTGACGAGAGGATCCTTGAGAACATACGCTCTGGCCACAACTAGAGCTCGGGGAAGGCAAAGGTTATCATTGTTATTGATAGTTACTATACCCCTTCGTTTAGCACATTCTTCTTCATAGTTATTGTAAGTCTTAACTCTTCCAGAACCTCTGTACGATTTCACTTGGGTCATTGTCATTCGAAAGGTGTCTGAATGGAAACCTTCAGAATTGCTCTGATAAATTTTTCCTATCAAATCCCATATCTCCTCGAATGTTACATTTCCGGCTTCTTGGAATGATAGATACGCATCTCCCTTACCGAAACAGTCCGAGCCAAACGTAAAACCAATTTTATCTTCAGGATCGACGTCCTTGCTTATATGGGCAACGATATCTTTGATTCCATTCTTTACCCACTCTTCTGGGTCGTTAATATCCTGAGGAATTTCGTTTAGTTTGAAGCAAACATTACGTCGGGCAAACTTGTATTTTTTGTTAGTCTTGGTGATTTCGTTAAGTATTTGGAATGCCATTTTTAAAATGGTTATTTTCAGTAATCAGAGCTGAGCTGGAGCTACCGTTCACCTCAAATGCTCGAGTAAGAATGAAGAAAAGTGACGAGGTTGTTTATATTTATACCCCTCCAGCCGAAAGGTTGGCGGGTTCCGTCGAGGAATGAATCGACTATTAAGAAAAACGCACTCGCAAGCACCCAGAGCTGAAAAAGATACGGAGCCTATAAATAAAAAAAAAGTATGCTTTTTTTTAGTTAGAACAGCACGCATGCATAATAATATATTAAGACGAGGTACTGTATAATGTTTTCCACTATAACGAGAACAAAAGCTGTTTGGATAGTAGTGGAAAGAAGGATTGTAAGAATTAATTAGAAAAAAAAAGCAGTTGCAGCCGGTTGCTACTGAGTAATTTATAGCCATTACGGCCCCTCGGGATTCAAAGACACTACTCAGAGGTCCGAGGTAAGTCGATTTTGATGCCACACCTCTGCATGAGAACGTTAACAGCTTGGTGCGGTTAAACAATTAAACTGAGAATATTCCGAAATGTATATTTTGATGAAGGTTTAAACCAATGTCAACATCGAGCGTGAACACTATATTCGTAGCATAATACAGCGCTCGTTGCAAGATCCGTCTAACAATATTAGATAGTGTCACCATCCTTCGTAAAGGACCCCAATGTATCCATCAAAGTTCGTTATCACCAAAATACATATATCAAAATATTAACATATATGTTCTCACAATAAGCGAATTGAACCACATGAAAGTAGCATTCTGATATATACCTCAAAACATATCGATAATGCATATAATAATAGCTCACAATAATTATACATTCCGTTTTCCTCGACCACTTACCGTTAAGTTATTTGAATGGAATTGAAAGCTTTGAAGTGTCTATTGATTTTTAACCTTTCGTAAAAGGGTTCTCAAGCTTAAGTCAGTGAAAGTCAACAAATTAACAGATTAGGTATCTAAAAACAATATTTTTCCATATTTCAGAAATACACGTCCGACTAGCCACGTCCGACTAGCCACATCAGGGACAAGAAGCCCCCGAAATGAAGCAGGTCAAGGATATGAAGCATGTCAAGGACCGATAAAGTCTAAAGTGTATTGTTCATGTCAGCTTTACCGAAATCAATAACACAGCATATACCTAGGTTTTTAACGTACCAAGCACCCTTTGTAGAGATGACCTACCAAGTACAAACCTGATACTCTCCCTCGGTGAGGGCACCATCGTATTACGATTTCAGTAAAAACAGACAGTTATTAGAAACATGGAAAATATTTGTTTTAGCCACATGTACACCTAGACCTATGCATGACCCATGAGTGGAGAATAGTTTTCGCTGTGTAGAAGTGTTAGAACACCGTAGCCTCTTCGAACAAAACCTGCCTTAAAGGTGGATAGTTATTCGCCCAAATAAGCAAATTCTGAAAATTAAAGAGATAGGTATACGTTATTAAAAAGAAATCACATCAAAATAATGGGTACGTAAAGCACCAGCTAATTTTTAAATAACATAATAGACCGCCGTCAATAAAGTTGCGCAGTAAATCTGATATACAATATTGTAATACCAGTATCATCAACCCGCGATAAGGTTTACCTACCACATAATAATAATAACCCCTCAATAATCCTCAAATTTTGTTTCCGCATACCACAACGAGTAAAAGTAGTAAACGTAGTAACCGTAGTAAACGTAGTAAGCGTGGTAAACGTAGTAAACTTAATAAACGCAGTAAACGCAGCAAACGTAGTAAACGCTGTAAACGCAGTAAGCGGAAAATATTTTAAAAAGTAAAAATCACAATTTTCCATCAAAATTCAACACATGCTCATTATTTTAAAACGCGAACGTAATTTGTTAACAAACTTTTCCAGTTTAAAAATTATTTAATAGCGTTTACCTGCAACGATAGATATAGAAACACAGAAATTATTCTCTCACAATAAGCTAAAAATTTTTTTAATAACTCGATAACCGCTGGAAATTCGACCAAAATAACATTTTTAAGACTCTTCCCCACACCCCCAGCGCCGGTTTCAGTACGAACCCATCGACTAAACAGACTCCAAAAGACCTAATATCAAAAAAAAAATTTTTCGAAAAAATAATTCAAAAAAAAAAAACAACCCCCAAACCCCCTGTCGACTTATTGATAGAGCTATAAAGTGATATAGGTTTCAACTACAAATTCTCACCCTCACCATCCCCCATATAAATACGTAAGCACTGTTACCTAATTATAAACGCTAAGTCCAAAAATCGATTATTTTTAAAAAAATCATTTTCTAACAAAATACTTAACGTATAGACCCGATTAGCACATGGGAATGTAAAGTTTATCACACAAGTCTTAAATTTACACCTAAAAGCACCCAACCCCTTTAATTTATTATTTATATAAAACAACTCGATAAAACTAAATTTTTAGTTTCATAAAACGACTTCACATATTAATAGGTATTTATTTGCACAATCCCGATCGAAAATTTCTAAGTCCAGCTATAAAATTCGTTTTTTTCAAAATAACAGCCGAACGGGGCAAGATAGACAAAAATAGGGTTAAAATTCCACCTCTTATGCCTTTTATAGATCGCGTCCGTTTTACAACACCCCTTTCAGATGCGATATGTGTCAACACCTGATATCAAGTATTTTCACCCCCTTCATAAGGGATGACTTAAGAAATTTTTATAAGTATGGGTATAAAATTATAAGGTCGACTTTGCTGTAAAATTCCATATAACATCGTATGAAATGATTCATAATGCAATGTGTATTTACCTCTACAACCTCGATCGAAAATTTCTAAGTCCAGCTATAAAATTCGTTTTTTTCAAAATAACAGCCGAACGGGGCAAGATAGACAAAAATAGGGTTAAAATTCCACCTCTTATGCCTTTTATAGATCGCGTCCGTTTTACAACACCCGTTTCAGATGCGATATATGTCAACACCTGATATCAAGTATTTCCACCCCCTTCATAAGGGATAACTTAAGAAATTTTTATAAGTATGGGTATAAAATTATAAGGTCGATTTTGCTGTAAAATTCCATATAACATCGTATGAAACGATTCTGTTACCTAATTATAAAGTCTTAAACTCACCCCTAAAAGTACCCCTTATAACGGAACCGAAAACGTTCACCCGCGGTAATTGCATACATAAACACCCCAACAAGCGCCAACACCAAATGATCGCAAATGTTAATCCACCTTTGCTTATATACCTTTCGAACAACCCCCCCCACTCCTGACCTTGACCTTGAACTATCTCTCTCTAACACATGGTGACCTTGAGAATGCGGTGTTGCCACGTTTAGGTGACAGAGATAGTTTCAAGGTCACCATGATGAGTGGCCTTGGGTTCAAGGTTATAACACTGTTGTCATATATTGACCTTGAGAATGCGGTGTTGCCACGTTTAGGTAACAGAGATAAATTCAAGGTCACCATGTGTTAGAGAGAGATAGTTCAAGGTCAAGGTCAGGAGTGGGGGTGTTGTTCGAAAGGTATATAAGCAAAGGTGGATTAACATTTGCGATCATTTGGTGTTGGCGCTTGTTGGGGTGTTTATGTATGCAATTACCGCGGGTGAACGTTTTCGGTTCCGTTATAAGGGGTACTTTTAGGGGTGAGTTTAAGACTTTATAATTAGGTAACAGAATCGTTTCATACGATGTTATATGGAATTTTACAGCAAAATCGACCTTATAATTTTATACCCATACTTATAAAAATTTCTTAAGTTATCCCTTATGAAGGGGGTGGAAATACTTGATATCAGGTGTTGACATATATCGCATCTGAAAGGGGTGTTGTAAAACGGACGCGATCTATAAAAGGCATAAGAGGTGGAATTTTAACCCCTATTTTTGTCTATCTTGCCCCGTTCGGCTGTTATTTTGAAAAAAACTAATTTTATAGCTGGACTTAGAAATTTTCGATCGAGGTTGTAGAGGTAAATACACATTGCATTATGAATCATTTCATACGATGTTATATGGAATTTTACAGCAAAATCGACCTTATAATTTTATACCCATACTTATAAAAATTTCTTAAGTCATCCCTTATGAAGGGGGTGAAAATACTTGATATCAGGTGTTGACACATATCGCATCTGAAAGGGGTGTTGTAAAACGGACGCGATCTATAAAAGGCATAAGAGGTGGAATTTTAACCCTATTTTTGTCTATCTTGCCCCGTTCGGCTGTTATTTTGAAAAAAACGAATTTTATAGCTGGACTTAGAAATTTTCGATCGGGATTGTGCAAATAAATACCTATTAATATGTGAAGTCGTTTTATGAAACTAAAAATTTAGTTTTATCGAGTTGTTTTATATAAATAATAAATTATAGGGGTTGGGTGCTTTTAGGTGTAAATTTAAGACTTGTGTGATAAACTTTACATTCCCATGTGCTAATCGGGTCTATACGTTAAGTATTTTGTTAGAAAATGATTTTTTTAAAAATAATCGATTTTTGGACTTAGCGTTTATAATTAGGTAACAGTGCTTACGTATTTATATGGGGGATGGTGAGGGTGAGAATTTGTAGTTGAAACCTATATCACTTTATAGCTCTATCAATAAGTCGACAGGGGGTTTGGGGGTTGTTTTTTTTTTGAATTATTTTTTCGAAAAAAATTTTTTTTTTGATATTAGGTCTTTTGGAGTCTGTTTAGTCGATGGGTTCGTACTGAAACCGGCGCTGGGGGTGTGGGGAAGAGTCTTAAAAATGTTATTTTGGTCGAATTTCCAGCGGTTGCCGAGTTATTAAAAAAAATTTTAGCTTATTGTGAGAGAATAATTTCTGTGTTTCTATATCTATCGTTGCAGGTAAACGCTATTAAATAATTTTTAAACTGGAAAAGTTTGTTAACAAATTACGTTCGCGTTTTAAAATAATGAGCATGTGTTGAATTTTGATGGAAAATTGTGATTTTTACTTTTTAAAATATTTTCCGCTTACTGCGTTTACAGCGTTTACTACGTTTGCTGCGTTTACTGCGTTTATTAAGTTTACTACGTTTACCACGCTTACTACGTTTACTACGGTTACTACGTTTACTACTTTTACTCGTTGTGGTATGCGGAAACAAAATTTGAGGATTATTGAGGGGTTATTATTATTATGTGGTAGGTAAACCTTATCGCGGGTTGATGATACTGGTATTACAATATTGTATATCAGATTTACTGCGCAACTTTATTGACGGCGGTCTATTATGTTATTTAAAAATTAGCTGGTGCTTTACGTACCCATTATTTTGATGTGATTTCTTTTTAATAACGTATACCTATCTCTTTAATTTTCAGAATTTGCTTATTTGGGCGAATAACTATCCACCTTTAAGGCAGGTTTTGTTCGAAGAGGCTACGGTGTTCTAACACTTCTACACAGCGAAAACTATTCTCCACTCACGTTGGTTGCAACCTCAGCCGGTGAAAGTGAAAGTGTTAAACATCGACTTCAATAGGTAAGTATACCCCTAACCTATCGGTCGAAGAGACGAATCATTCCTAGAGCTTACCCAAATGTGTTGGGTGGTCTTTTATGGTGAGGGTCATGCATAGGTCTAGGTGTACATGTGGCTAAAACAAATATTTTCCATGTTTCTAATAACTGTCTGTTTTTACTGAAATCGTAATACGATGGTGCCCTCACCGAGGGAGAGTATCAGGTTTGTACTTGGTAGGTCATCTCTACAAAGGGTGCTTGGTACGTTAAAAACCTAGGTATATGCTGTGTTATTGATTTCGGTAAAGCTGACATGAACAATACACTTTAGACTTTATCGGTCCTTGACATGCTTCATATCCTTGACCTGCTTCATTTCGGGGGCTTCTTGTCCCTGATGTGGCTAGTCGGACGTGGCTAGTCGGACATGTATTTCTGAAATATGGAAAAATATTGTTTTTAGATACCTAATCTGTTAATTTGTTGACTTTCACTGACTTAAGCTTGAGAACCCTTTTACGAAAGGTTAAAAATCAATAGACACTTCAGAGCTTTCAATTCCATTCAAATAACTTAACGGTAAGTGGTCGAGGAAAACGGAATGTATAATTATTGTGAGCTATTATTATATGCATTATCGATATGTTTTGAGGTATATATCAGAATGCTACTTTCATGTGGTTCAATTCGCTTATTGTGAGAACATATATGTTAATATTTTGATATATGTATTTTGGTGATAACGAACTTTGATGGATACATTGGGGTCCTTTACGAAGGATGGTGACACTATCTAATATTGTTAGACGGATCTTGCAACGAGCGCTGTATTATGCTACGAATATAGTGTTCACGCTCGATGTTGACATTGGTTTAAACCTTCATCAAAATATACATTTCGGAATATTCTCAGTTTAATTGTTTAACCGCACCAAGCTGTTAACGTTCTCATGCAGAGGTGTGGCATCAAAATCGACTTACCTCGGACCTCTGAGTAGTGTCTTTGAATCCCGAGGGGCCGTAATGGCTATAAATTACTCAGTAGCAACCGGCTGCAACTGCTTTTTTTTTCTAATTAATTCTTACAATCCTTCTTTCCACTACTATCCAAACAGCTTTTGTTCTCGTTATAGTGGAAAACATTATACAGTACCTCGTCTTAATATATTATTATGCATGCGTGCTGTTCTAACTAAAAAAAAGCATACTTTTTTTTTATTTATAGGCTCCGTATCTTTTTCAGCTCTGGGTGCTTGCGAGTGCGTTTTTCTTAATAGTCGATTCATTCCTCGACGGAACCCGCCAACCTTTCGGCTGGAGGGGTATAAATATAAACAACCTCGTCACTTTTCTTCATTCTTACTCGAGCATTTGAGGTGAACGGTAGCTCCAGCTCAGCTCTGATTACTGAAAATAACCATTTTAAAAATGGCATTCCAAATACTTAACGAAATCACCAAGACTAACAAAAAATACAAGTTTGCCCGACGTAATGTTTGCTTCAAACTAAACGAAATTCCTCAGGATATTAACGACCCAGAAGAGTGGGTAAAGAATGGAATCAAAGATATCGTTGCCCATATAAGCAAGGACGTCGATCCTGAAGATAAAATTGGTTTTACGTTTGGCTCGGACTGTTTCGGTAAGGGAGATGCGTATCTATCATTCCAAGAAGCCGGAAATGTAACATTCGAGGAGATATGGGATTTGATAGGAAAAATCTATCAGAGCAATTCTGAAGGTTTCCATTCAGACACCTTTCGAATGACAATGACCCAAGTGAAATCGTACAGAGGTTCTGGAAGAGTTAAGACTTACAATAACTATGAAGAAGAATGTGCTAAACGAAGGGGTATAGTAACTATCAATAACAATGATAACCTTTGCCTTCCCCGAGCTCTAGTTGTGGCCAGAGCGTATGTTCTCAAGGATCCTCTCGTCAAACAAATCAGAGAAAACCATGCAAAGATGCAGGATATCGAGGCAAATACGCTGTTGCAAGAAGTTGGAGTTCAGATTCTCGAGGAAGGGGCTGGTGTTGAAGAACTGAAGAGGTTCCAGACTCACATGAAAGACTTCAAAATAACCGTTTATGCGTATGGGTCTAAAGGACGAACCGTATTATTTGAAGGTCCTGATGCTCCAATGAAAATTAATCTATATCACCATAACAACCACTACAACGTGATTACCAGCTTGAAAGCAGCATTTGTGTGTCATTACTACTGTGAATCTTGTCACATTCCATACAATAACAAGAACGATCACAGATGTGCTGGATCATGTCCTTGTTGTCAACAGAGCCCTCCATGCGAAAAAACTAGGCAGGAAATAAGGTGTCAAGATTGTCATCGCAAATTTAGAGGTCAAGACTGTTACAACAAACATAAAATTGTCGGTTTATATGGCAAGAAAACCTTATGCCAACAGGTTAAGCGATGCCCCGAGTGTCTGAAGACAATAACCGCTGAAAGAGCTCATACTTGTGATGAAATATTCTGCAAGATGTGCGGAAAACATCAACCTTTAGGTCATTATTGTTATATTAAGCCCGATTACAGAGAACCATCTTTGGAAGGCTACCTCTTTATATTTTATGATCTGGAGTCGAGGCAAGATGAACGAGGTCCTGATGGCGAGAAGATACATGTACCCAACCTGTGTGTCTTCCAACAAAGATGTGATAATTGTATTAATGAAGACAGTACAATTGCGGTATGCGAAAAATGTTGCGTTAGACGGCAGGTTCTAAAAATAGATCCCATCAAAACATTCCTAAATTACATACTGGGGGTCAAGAAGGCTTTTAAGAGGATTATTGTGTTGGCTCATAATGGAAAGGCATATGATCATCAATTTCTCCTTAAACACGTGCTGGAAAACACCGATCTCAAGGTCGAATTAATAATGAGAGGCAGCAACATTATCATGATGAGTATCGATAATGTTAAGCTTATCGATAGTATCAACTATTTTCCCATGGCTTTATCTGCACTTCCAAAAGCCTTCGATTTAGGCGCCGAACTGAAGAAGGGTTATTTTCCACATCTTTTCAACACTCAGGCTAATGCTAATTATGATGGACCTTTGCCCGACTTGAAATACTACGATCACGACTACATGAATGAAGATACGCGTCTCAAACTGATGGAATGGCATAACGAACACAGAAATGACAATTTTAAAATGCAAAAAGACCTAGTGGAGTATTGCATCAGTGACGTTGACATTTTGACCAAGGCATGTCTTAAATTTAGAAAGCTATTCTTAGAAGAGTGCAACGTATGTCCGTTCACCGAAGCAGTAACCATAGCCTCAGCCTGTAACTTGGTTTATCGCAGAAACTTCCTGAAACCACAAACTATCGGAATTATTCCACGTAATGGTTACATAAATGTTGACAATCAGTCTAAGATAGCCATTCTGTGGTTAATCTATGAAGAAATGCAGCGGTGCATTAACATTTTGCATTCGGCTAAGAATCGAGAGACTATAGTAGACGGCGTCAAGGTCGATGGTTACTGTGGAGAAACACGACAGGTATTTGAGTTTCACGGGTGTTACTATCACGGCCACACCTGTCTATCCGTAAGGAGGGATTAACCTTTGCACGATGACCCTTCAGATACCTTAAACAATCGTTTCCAAAGGACCATCAACAAGATCGAAAGACTGAGACAACACGGATATGTCGTTATCGAGATGTGGGAGTGTGAGTTTAGAGAGATGCTGCAACGAAACAAAAACCTCAAACAAGAACTTGAAAGCAACCCTCTACTGGCATCGACACCTCTGAGGCCTCGCGATGCTTTCTTTGGCGGCCGAACTGGTAATTGCAAAACATATTATCAAGTCGGACCTGGAGAGAAAATAAAATATGTTGATGTTTGTTCGTTATATCCTTGGGTTTGTAAGTATGGCAAGTTTCCTATTGGACACCCTAAGGTTTATGTAGGTGGTGCTTGCAAAGAACTTGATCTAGAGCACACAAATGGTCTCATAAAATGTAAAGTCTTGCCTCCACAGCAGCTATACCACCCGGTACTACCACTTAAGATGAACAATAAGCTAATGTTTGTGTTGTGCAGAACCTGTGGTTCGGAGCTTAATCAGAATGAATGTAACCACACGGAAAGCGAACGAGCATTGACGGGTACTTGGGTAATAGACGAAGTACAAAAAGCCTTGGAGATGGGGTATGTCATGTTAGAAATTTACGAAGTGTGGCAATACGACATAGAGCAATACACTACTACAACGAAAATTGGCGGACTGTTTACGGAAATGATGAATAAGTTCATAAAAATGAAGCAGCAGGCATCAGGCTGGCCCGGAGATTGCTTAACTGATACAGAGAAGAATGTATATATCGACGAATTTTTCGAGAAGGAAGGCATACACTTGGAATTTTCAGAAATATTAAAGAATCCCGGATTAAGAGCTTTGGCTAAACTAATGCTAAACAGTTTCTGGGGCAAGTTTGGTCAGCTAGAAAACCAACCTAAAATTACTATCGTTCGTCAACCTTACGAGTTAGATGAGCTCCTGTCAAACCCTGCCCTAGAGGTAAACCACATCGAGAATGTTAACGAAGACTCTTTGATAGTTGGTTGGCAATACAAAGACGACTCAGCAGACCTTTCGCCAATAGTCAACGTAGCCATTGCAGCATATACAACAACTCAGGCTCGTCTTAAATTGTATAGCTACCTGGAACGTCTTGGAGAACGAGTGCTGTATTACGACACGGATTCTATAATTTACATTAGCAGAGAAGGGGAATGGGATGTACCAACGGGGTCCAGCTTGGGGGAAATGACCGACGAGCTAGAAGACTACGGCCCTGGCAGCTATATAGTAGCATTTACTTCTGGTGGTCCTAAGAATTATAGCTACATTATATTCAGTCCCAAGTACCACACTTACTTCACTGTTTGTAAAGTAAAAGGCATTAGGCTCAACTATGATGTACTGAAGCTCATCAACTTCTACACAATGGGACAAATGGTTAATACCAATGAACCTGTTGATCCCTTATACATAACCTCTATGAATATAATACGTACAAAACACCACCAGGTCATCACCAAAAAAGAAGCAAAGATCTACAGGCCTAGGTCAGAAAAACGTAAGTTTAATGACAATTCCGATTCTCTTCCCTATGGGTACAAGAAGCCATGCGTTTGCTAGCCTGTACGAAAATAATATTTATGTATCCAAAACATAAATTCTATACATCAAAACAAAAACTCTAGCCCTCATAATGGTACCCATTAATACTATGCCCTAGAAGGAGAAATTGCATATATCATCACTTTGTAACTGAATGTTGGACTATTGATTATTTCTCGACGTCCGGTTAAAGTATAAATATGAGCAACTGCACTCAGTTACTTCATTCTTACTCGAGTATTTGAGGTGAACGGTCGCTCCAGTTCAGTTCCAATTATTAAAATAACCATTTAAAAATGGCATTCCAAATACTTAACGAAATCACCACGACTAATAACAAGAAATTTAAGTTTTCCCGACGTAGTGTCTGCTTTAAACTAAACGAAATTCCTCAGGATATTAACGACCCAGAAGAGTGGGTGAAGAATGGAATCAAAGATATCGTTGCCCATATAAGCAAGAACGTCGATCCTGAGGATAAGATTGGTTTTACATTTGGTTCAGAATGTTTCGGTAAGGGAGATGCGTATCTATCATTCCAAGAAGCCAGAAATGTAACATTCGAGGAGATATGGGATTTGATAGGAAAAATATACCAAAGCAATTCTGAAGGTTTTCATTCGGACACTTTTCGAATCACAATGACCCAAGTGAAACCGTATAGAGGATAGGAAAATTCAACAGTTGCTATGGATAAAAACAAACTAACCTGTACAGATAATTTTATGTATGAATTTAATTACATTATAAAGTTTTATATTTAAGACTGCAATGTATCATAGTTAAATAAAATAAAAACATACATATTTTCAATTAGCGTATTTTTTAAGACGTAATTACTTACCTAATAATCTGTTAACACTGATACGAATTATTCGACACACAAGCCATGCGATATAACAGGTTCCATTAACCGAGGCACAAACCATGTCAGTAATATAGGTTCCCTTATCTGTGACGTAAATAATGTAAAAACAAGACGACCGTCCAATCAGAGAACAGTAGGCGTGTCATCCAAGATGGCCGTCAACCAATCAAAGAAAACAGTAGGCTTGTCTACAGGAGTAGGGATATCCAATCAGAAGCGAGGAGAGGGGTCATGCCATTGACATGCCAAATGGCATGTCAATTTCTGTCTGGATGAGACGTACTCATCCAGTAGGCGTGTCATCCAAGATGGCCGTCGACCAATCAAAGAGAACAGCAGGCGTGTCTACAGGAGTGGGGATATCCAATCAGAAGCGAGGAGAGGGGTCATGCCATTGACATGCCAAATGGCATGTAAATTTCTGTCTGGATGAGACGTACTCATCCAGTAGGCGTGTCATCCAAGATGGCCGTCGACCAATCAAAGAGAACAGCAGGCGTGTCTACAGGAGTGGGGATATCCAATCAGAAGCGAGGAGAGGGGTCATGCCATTGACATGCCAAATGGCATGTAAATTTCTGTCTGGCCCAAGTGGCCCATTAACTACTGATGTTGTCAAACGAATCAGATAGCGAGAAAGTTATAACCATGTGCTGCTATGGTACATGTGAAATAAAATATAAAAAATATAAACACGAAATGTGTGGGTACGAAAAATCTTTTTTCATAAGGAGCAGTTGGGAGAATTTTATCAATAAATAATAATTAGTGTCCCAGCTTATAAACAAACGAAGAGAAACTTTGTTTTGAAAAGTTTTCACTACCAATTACCAAAAACAAGAAACCTAAATATAAACAGAAAATTCAAATTTTAGTGTCTATTTTCATCATGTGCACTAGCGCGTGCGCATTGTTAACCACCGCTGGCCACCAACCACCAAAATTCGAACACGTCAGAAATTTCAAACTGGTGGTCACCGTTTGATTGTAGTAGGTGGCTAACAGTGGTGGCGGTGGGTGGTTGACGGTGGCTCAGTGAGACTGCAGCCTAAGACTGTATAGGCCAGTAACCGGCTAATTTATTTCTGCAATCTTCTACAGAATTGATTTTCTTGTTGGAAAATGTTTGGGGGTGTCCCCTGAATATAACGTCAAGTTGGCGGGACGGGGGCGGTTGAGCATTAGCCGCCATCTTGGAAAACACGTTTTATCAAATATCTCGTGATCCGTGCATCGTACGACAAAAATAGTACAGATCGTTACATCGTAGATAATTACATTTTCTACAACTTTTATTCGAAACTTTCTTCTGTATAGTGCTTAGATTTATATTTAAAGCGCGCCAAACATCTTTCAACATGGTTATTGCTAAATATATAGTTAACGGTTGATGATACATTAAAAATGGTAATAACCAAATTTGTAGAACACAAAATTTCCAATAAAATTTATTTGAAGTTTTGTCTATAAAATTGATAGTCTAAGAGCTATAATGCTGTAAATGCCGAGTTGACGCACAATAGCCACGAGATTATAACGCTATATATTAAATCATGCGCCTATATACACAGCCTTGGTAGTGTAATGTCTAGCACTAATGCCTGTAACACAAATGTGGGAGTTGCGCTATTCCATCTGTAAGTCGGCTGCAGTCGCACATAGGGCCTGCGTAATAATAATAATCGCCCCCTCCCTCCCTGGTTTCAGGTTATGGGTTATAGCAATTATTATTATTATATATTTTACTATATATTTTACACCAAACTAAAGCTCTCACTTCTACCTCCAACCCAAGATACGGCACGTTACCATTTTTTTAGAAACTACCACCAGGTTCAAACTTGGCTTGGATTTTACCATGATCATGAAGAATGGGGTTGGAGGAGGACTAATGAACTTCAACCAATTGGAACTACTATGGCTTCCACATCATCAAGTTTGCTGCAAATAATATCTTGCAAATGCACAAAATATTGCGAGGCTGCATGTGGATGCCGAAAAACTGGCTTAAAATGTTCCATTATTTCTTCGAATTGTAGTGGACATTGGATGCCATCGAAGACGAAATCGATGACAATGAAATTTTCGATTCATCTCCTACGTATATAGCGGAGGCCGAAGGCAGGGATGTGGAAGGTGATGAGTGTCTTCCTTCATCATGGAAACAGATGAGGCTTATGACGTAAAATAACGTTTCAATTTTTGTATAAATAAATGTTTTAATCCGTTTTTTATTTCACAAAATTAATTTGCATTCATTGAACTCTGTTATCCTTTTCTCCACCTTTCCCTTCTCATGATTATTATTACTATTATCATCATTATTATTATTATTATTAATTTTTATGATGTACGTGATGTACAAACAATTGTATCTTGCTACATTGACAATTTTTTATGATAATACGTTCTACTCATGCAAGTAAGAAAGATCTATAAATTATGAGTACTTCTTCACACTATTTATAATATTAATAGATTCACTACACAATATTGTCATTTTTCTGAGCACTTTTCGCCGTTTTATGTTATGAAATGTGTTCGGTGTACTATGAGCAATATTTCCACTGATAATTCACGCGGTGCAATAGTTTACCAAGCTATAGCTCTTAAAGTACCAATTTTATAGAAAAAACTGCAAATAAATCTTATTGTAAATTTTGTGTTCTACAAATTTGGTTATTACCATTTAATGTATCATCAACCGTTAACTATATGTTTAGCAATAACCATATTGAAAAAAGTTTGGCGCGCTATAAATATAAACCTATGAACTATACAGAAAAAAGTTTCGAATAAAAGTTGTAGAAAATATTATTATCTACGAAAATGATCTGTAATATTCTTGTCGTACGATGCACGGTTCACGAGATATTTAATAAAACGTGTTTTTCAAGATGGCGGCTAACGCTCAACCGCCCCCGTCCCGCCCGCTTGACGTTACATTCAGGGGACACCCCAAAACATTTTCCAACAAGAAAATCAATTCTGTAGAAGATTGCATTATGAACCTACTTTTTTTGCTCTGGTTATTGGACTAGTATCAAAATTCCATATTCGCACATATTATATACTCATTCGTAAATCCTTCTAAATCCTTTCTATGGTTACGGTCAATGCATGTTACGCCATCTAGTATAAATTTAGCTAAGCAACAGCAAGCATAAAAATTAGTTGACGAAATAACGGCTTAACGCACCAGATATTTTACAATAATAATATATGTATCTTGTGTACGACCAAGCAAAATCTAGTACGTTTTGTCCATTGACTTTAAAAATGTAAGGAGGGAAACGTCGCGTCGTTTCGCAGCACTCTTATTAGATTCCATAAGGGTAACTAGTAACTTTTTAACGGTAATCACATGTTATAAATAAAGTACTCCGGAACTTTGAAATATAATTTTGTTTCCAGTAGTGAAGTGATGTAATGTTAGGTATGTCGCAACTCTAATATATCGTAGAGCAGTTCTAGTAAGAAGAGGATAAAAACACGAGAAGAAACATAAATATTACAAAAAACCGCACATCAAATACATCAATCATCACATCATTCTGTGCTTAACCCTCATTTTAGTGCGCACGGAATGTAATAAGCTGAATTGTTAGTCTGTTTGTAGCTGATGACAAAGCTGTTAGGAATAACAAAAATGAATAAAGGAAACTTCAATTTGGTTCACAAGGTTAAAGGTATATAGGTCCTTTACTTGTTCTTGTGTAAAACACATTTCAAATTCATCTGTAAGTTTCTGCTACTAAACAAACAGTCTTCATCAATACAAATATGTGACTGTAATTGCATAATGAACAGAAATGTGCAACGACATCTCACTAATGGTGGTAGCAAACCATTTGGTTGTAATATTTGTAATTACAAATGCCCGGTAAAAGCAAGTTTGCAAAAGCACATGCTCACTCATAGTGGTGGAAAACCATTTGGGTGTAATATTTGTAGTTATAAATGCTTACTAAAAGCAACATTGAGAAGGCACATGCTCACCTTTGTGGTGAGAAACCAATTAGATGTAATATTTGTGGTTATAAATGCTCACGAATAGCAAGTTTGCGTCAGCACATACTCACTCATAGTGGCGAGAAACCATTTGAGTGTAATATTTGTAATTATAAATGCTCACGAAAAGGAAGTTTGCAAAAGCACATGCTCACTCATAGTGGTGAGAAACCATTTGCGTGTAATATTTGTAGTTATAAATGTTCAGTAAAAACAAATGTACAACGGCACATGCTTACTCATAGTGGTGAGAAACCATTTGAGTGTAATATTTGTAGCTACAAATGTTTAGTAAAAGCAAATCTGCAACGGCACATGCTCACTCATAGTGGTGAGAAACCATTTGAGTGTAATATTTGTAATTATACATGCTCACGAAAAGGAAGTTTGCAAAAGCACATGCTCACTCATAGTGGTGAGAAACCATTTGAGTGTAATATTTGTAATTATACATGCTCACGAAAAGGAAGTTTGCAAAAGCACATGCTCACTCATAGTGGTGAGAAACCATTTGAGTGTAATATTTGTAATTATAAATGCTCGTTAAAAGCAAGTTTGCAAAGGCACATGCTCACTCATAGTGGTGAGAAACCATTTGAGTGTAATATTTGTAGCTATAAATGTTTAGTAAAAGCAAATCTGCAACGGCACATGCTCACTCATAGTGGTGAGAAACCATTTGAGTGTAATATTTGTAATTATAAATGCTCGTTAAAAGCAAGTTTGCAAAGGCACATGCTCACTCATAGTGGTGAGAAACCATTTGAGTGTAATATTTGTAGCTATAAATGTTTAGTAAAAGCAAATCTGCAACGGCACATGCTCACTCATAGTGGTGAGAAACCATTTGAGTGTAATATTTGTAATTATACATGCTCACGAAAAGGAAGTTTGCAAAAGCACATGCTCACTCATAGTGGTGAGAAACCATTTGGGTGTAATATTTGTAGTTATAAATGTTCAGTAAAAGCAAGTTTGCAAAACCACATGCTCACTCATAGTGGTGAGAAACCATTTGAGTGTAATATTTGTAGCTATAAATGTTTAGTAAAAGCAAATCTGCAACGGCACATGCTCACTCATAGTGGTGAGAAACCATTTGAGTGTAATATTTGTAATTATAAATGCTCAGTAAAAGCAAGTTTGCAAAGGCACATGCTCACTCATAGTGTTAAAAAACCATTTAAGTGTAATATTTGTAATTATAGATGCTCGCTAAAAGCAAGTTTGCAAAAAGCACATGCTCACTCATAATGGTGAAAAACCATTGTAGTGTAATATTTGTAGTTATAAATGCTCAGTAAAAGCAAACTTACAAAAGCACATAATAATAATAATAAAATATTTATTTGTATACAAGGAATAGTACCTCATTACATGCAAAATACAGACACATTAACCAATAATAACAATACGTCTAGTACTCTGATAAATAAATAGTTTAAAAATATAAATTTATATGCGAGAGTTTGTAACAAAAGATAAAAATTTAAATAGATAAATCTAGTTCATAAAGTAATATACGTATATATAAATTAATAAATAATATAAATATAAAAAGGCCACATGCGAATAGATAAAGAAATATTTTATGAAATGTACATATCTATGTAAAAATACAAAACTAACACAGAACATAAATAAAGAATAATAAACAAACAATCTATATATATAAAAGGGAAAGATTGTCTGTATGTATGTATGCGATTTTCTCCGCAACCACTGGACCGATTTGGATGAAATTGGTATCATTGGAAAGGTCTTGGCCCAGAATAGAAAATAAGACCAAATTGGACTCTGATCGGCCAGCGTGGTCCGAAATAACAGCGAAAAACCCATATATGGAAGTTAAAAATGGGTACTGAGATTGATGTGACAAGAAAATGGAAGTTAAAAATGGGTACTGAGATTGATGTGACAAGAAAATATATATAGATCTCGCACAGCAAGCTAGCTGCTGCCGTGAGCGGAAAGTAAAAACATGTAATTTCAATAAAGCGCAGCAGAGCGCGCCGGGTATTTGCTAGTAATCAATAAATGGGAAGTCACTACACATTCATTGGTAGCTGTTAACAAAATATAGTTTGAGTTTACGTTTAATCAGTATCTGTTAATTATCTTTTGACAGGGATAGGTCTAGCTCTTTACAGTTTAGGTTAAATATGCTGCAGATTCTAAAGACAGGTGCGTTGGCATTTGCATTTACACGAGGCACATTCAAATAAAAAAGAGATTCATTTCTTGTTGCACAAGTATTTATATTAAAATTTAATTTTCCAAGAAGACGGGGACTTTCAATATGATGATTCACTAATTTATAAAGCTCTAATAATGCCGCCTGAGATCTCCTTTCCTTTAGAGACTTGAAATTATATCTATTCAACAACATTTCATAATCAATATGATCAACAAACAACCTAGTTTCTTTAAAATATAACTATTGTCACAAACGGAAATATTTATACTTAAATATTGTTACGAATGATAATTTTATTGTTACGAAGCTAGGCTCGCTTCGTTCTTACTTGTCTCCACCATGTTATGAATAAAAATAAATGCACTCACTCATTATCTAATCTATTGATTTTATTTCTTAAATTTACTTAACACATAACTAAGACTAATCCTAAATATAATTAACACAATTTTCACTTACCAACTAATTATAAATTCTAGGGCCATTTCCCTCACACTTGGTATGACAATCGAGAAGGACTTTACTGCTTTCATTTCACCATCTAACTATGTAACTGACTATCCTTTTCGATTGTCACTTCCCATCTTGACTCTTCATCCCTACTATCATTTCTTCTTGCAATCAAGGATGGCTCAACTTGTCCCAATTAATCAGGGCAGTGTCATAATGCTAGAGTCAGCATTACTTACTTTTGTGAGCAATAATGCTGTGCTAGTATTATGACACACTTTACAAATTGCAGAGTAGCTTCATGTCATACTTGAAATCAATTTGTTTGTCTTTATTACTGGGTCAAATAATTTAGAAATGAGTTCTGTAATAATTGTTGTAACATATTTTTGGAATAATAAATTTTTAGAATAATGAATTGATTTAATTTTGTTATGAGTTTTTTCTTTTATTTTATACTTCGTTACAATATTTTATTTAAAACTCAACCTCTCTTCCGTTTGGACAACATAAAGCGTGCAAGGCCACATCCAGTTGCCTACGCTAGTTCAGCCGCTGCCGTCTCGCGACCGGCATGTGCAAGGTCTTCTTAGAAGCGCGCTCGCTTCGCCCACCATTGCATCCGTTGGCATGCAATATCTACGCCTACTTCCTCCGTCGAGGCGAGTCATCCCACACGATGTGCCTGCAGGTGTGCATTCCTTCCAGTGAATTCACCAACACTTGCGCCCAGCTGCAGCGTCGTACCAGGCACAGGCAGCGCGCATGCAAACAACCCACAAGCTTTACTGAGAACTTCTGCCTACGGATTCCAACTACGATACGAATTACTTCCTCATTCGGCAGTATATAACCAGCTTGCTTGAGCTATTCAAACCAGTCAGTTTCCATGACTCCAACACTACATCTACAAGCAAGCTGGTGAGTACTCTTTTAATTATATAAATGCTTAGTGCCTAGTTTGAGTGGGCGGCGCTTAATCGCCCACTCTATGCAGAATTATGGGGAGTTGTGTCCAGGCTTCCCGGCTTAGTTACCAGGAGGTTATCTCCTATATGCTTAGTCTGTAGACCTAGTGCTGAACAGGGTTGGTTCCAACTTCCCCTGTATTGTAGTAGTTTAGGAGGACATATACGTCCTCACAATATGTCAACATGTAAACCTTTTGTACTCTATTTATTGTCTTAGTATATAGTTGTTTTTACAACTTGTGTTTGATTTCCTTCTACCTCTGACTACGTCCTCCAGTCACGAAAACCCCACGTGACACTATTTTAAAAACTTTTTGAATACGTTCCAAACACAGAAGGTGTTTTTTTATAAAAAGGATCCCAAACTACTGAATTATTTTTCAACACGCTTCTGACTAGACCTTTAGACTAAAATAGTTTAGTGCTTAGATGTATGTTAATTCCTCGGCAATTCCTTATGACAAATCCTAAGATTTTCAAAGATTTTTTGAGATCAGTTCTATATGGTCATCAAAGGCTAGTTTGGAATCTAATAAAACTCCCAGGTCCTTCACTGTTGAAACTCTGACCTTCAATTCTATAGTCATAACTAATTTTGTTTTGCTTCAATGTGAAGGTAATACAGTTACACTTCGAAGCATTTAATGACAGTTTATTTTTGTAACTCCAATTTACCAAAGTGTCCAAATCGGTTTGGAGATCTGAACAGTCGTTTATACTAGATATAGATTTATACAACTTGACATCATCAGCAAACATAAGTAAATTTGAATGATGAATTTTGGATGGTAAATCATTTATGACTAATAAAAACAGCAAAGGACCCAGTGTACTCCCCTGACATACTGATGATAAGATAGTAAATACTTCCGAAGCAACATTTTCATATAGAACATACTGTTTCCGTTGGTGTAAGTAGGATGCAAAAAATTCCAACAAATGTTTCGAAAAACCATAAAAATGAAGCTTCTAAAGTAAAACATCGTGATGCATCTTGTCGAAAGCGTTGGCAAAATCTGTGTATATGACGTCCACTTGTTGACGTTTAAAATTTTCATATGTCTTCCACAATTTGTAGTAGATTCGTTGTTGATTTCCTAACTACGAAACCATGTTGATGTGGAGTGATGACATTTTTTACATGGTTGAAAATTTTCATATACAGAATAGATTCAAAAATTTTACACGGAACAGACATAACACTTATGGAACGGAAGCTTTTTATATCTGATTTATTCATTTCCGATTTCAACACAGGAAAAACTTTAGCAACTTTCCAAGCCGAAGGAAACACAGATTTCACCAAAGACAAATTAAAAATAAAAGTAAGTGGTTTAAGAAGGTATTCTGCGCACCCTTTAAACATAAAACCAGGTAGGCCATCGAAACCGCAGGATTTTTTTGGTTTAAGTTTCTTAATAGCTAGAGAGACGTCGATCTCAGCAATAGAAGGACTGTTTAACACATCTACTATAGGATGAGTCGTACCATTTACCACGGAGTCGACATTTAGACTAGGAGGATCTTGTAGATAAACAAACTGAAAATGAGTTTTGAAAGCATGACAGATATCTTTCTTTGAATTAAGCTAAATATTATTGTAAGACATGATAACATCGTTCCCTCTGTTGGTTTTTTTATATCTAACAAATTTCCAAAAATCCTGCGTGTTACTGAAACAATCTTCACGGTACAAATTGAAACTAATACTTATATCACGCCTGATTTTCCTTCTTAGGTCACTGAAAGCAATGTAATCTATATCAGACCGCGTTTGCTTATATCGTTTATGCAGTCTTTCCTTTCGTTTAATATCTTTTATTATTTGTATATTATACCAAGGAGGATAGTGTTTCTTATGTTGTTTAATTTTCAGAAAGCAAACATCTAACACCCCCCAACAAACATGATAAAAATAACTTACAGCTTGATCTACATCAGTACTAAGGTTATACAGGGGAGACCAGTCATGATTACGAAGCAAATGATACAGCTGCAAGAAATCATCCCTTTTAAAATTGTATTTATGGTGTAAATCTTCATCTGGTTCAAGAACATCACGATTCCTTAATAAACGAAAGGTTAAACAAATATCAAGAGCTGGGTGATGGTGATCGATGGGAACGAGAGGATCAAGTGACTGAGAAACAACCACATTGTTCAGGCCTGTTACTACAAGATCCAACATTCTGTTGTTCACGATAAAAACGTATTAACTTGCATTAAATTGTTAAAATTCAAACAATTTTGGAATTCCCTATGTATATTTGAACCCGAAGTAATATTAAGATCACCAATAATAAGGACTTGATGATCTAACAGAGGCAACAGGCGATTCAAATTAGTGAAAAACAAAAGATAGTCTTCCTTCTTGCTGTCAGGGGGGAAGTAAACTACACACACAAACAGAGAACAAACACCATTTCGGTCAAAAGTAGGTATTAGGACACCTGAGCCAGACAGTTGTAGGGACCCTAGATTCTCTGTCTCTCTCTCTAATCTGGTGGCTTTTTGTCTGTCTCTCTCTAGGTGGTTAAGTACGGAATCTGCATTACCGACATTCTGTATTATCGGCATTTGGTTCGTCACTTGGCTAAATAGTGTTAGTGTTGCTAGGGGAAAACAGATAGCGCCAGTGTCGTTTTACGTGATTTTTGTACCGACATTCTGTATTATCGGGATTTGGTTCGTCACATGGCAAAATGGTAGCGTCGTTGATAGGGGAAAACAGATGGCGCCGGTGTCGTTGTACGTGATTTTTGTACCGACATTCTGTATTATCGGCATTTGGTTCGTCACATGGCTAAATGGTAGCGTCGTTGCTAGGGGAAAACAGATGGCGCCGGTGTCGTTTTACGTGATTTTTGTCTCGAAGTACGGAATCTGTATTACCGGCCTTGTATATTACCGGCATTTGGTTCGGCGCTCTGCTAAATGGTGTTAGTGTTGCTAGGAAAAAAACAGAGAGCGCTAGTGTTTAATTATTTTTTTTCACGCTCTAAGCGATTACGGACGTTCTGCTAGTTGTTAATAGAGGGCGTCATGAAGGGATCTGTATTACCGGCAGCCCGTGTACTACTACTAGAGGGCGTCATGAAGAAATCTGTATGCCCGGTATGTAGAGAGGTCGCGTAAAAAAGAGAACTGTATTAGAGAAGAAGACCCTTCAATTAGAGTCTACGGCCGTTTTATATCACAACATGTGGCGCTAAATTTGAAACTGTACTGAATCTGTCATACTGTCAACAGAGGGCGTCATGAAGAAATCTGTATTATCGACGACCTATGTACTACTACTACTAGATGGAGTCATGAAGAAATCTGTATTACCTGTATGTATTGATGCTATTAGAGGTCGCATTAAAGAGCCTCTTTCGCTCTCTGACTCGCTCTCTCCTTCTTGCTCTCTCCTTCAATAAAGAAATCTGTATTACCTGTATGTACTGATGCTATTAGAGGACGCATTAAAGAATCTCCTCTCTCTCTCCCTCTCGCTCTCTCCTTCTCACTCTTTCCTTCTCACTCTCTCCTTCTCACCTATTAGAGGTCGCATTAAAGAGCCTTCTCTCTCACTCTCTCGCTCTCTCCTTCTCACCTATTAGAGGTCGCATTAAAGAGCCTCCTCTTTCGCTCTCTCTCTCTCCTTCTCGCTGTCCAGCGTACCTTGCTATCTCTCTTTCTCTCAAAGAAAAAATCTGTATTATCACCTAACAATTTATGGATATTTGCTAATAGATGTAGCGTTAGTATGAATACCTCTAACACCCAGATGGTCGGTCGGTCATCTTGAAAACGTTCTGAATGGTTCGGCCATCTTTTTCCCTACCATAGGCGATCATGGAATACGTTCTGGTTGGTTCGGCCATCTTTTATCCTTACCCCCAGCGTTTAATGTCCTGCGTACCTAGCTATCTCTCGCTCTCTCTCTCTCGCTACTAATACTTACAAGTTCTGCTACCTTTCTTTCTCTCTCTCACGTACACACTGTACTCTTTCTACCTTTTCTAGAAGAAATAATAATGCCAGATAGGAATTAAAATTATGTTTCTACTTTTCGTGTACTCTCTCTCTCTCTCTCTCGCGGATAACGATCTACGTTTTATATAGTCGCCCTTCTCTCTTAATCATGCTAGTAAATGAGACATCAACGTTTAAATACATTATTTATTTAGCTATCTCTCTCTCTCTCTCTCTCGGTAACTTTCGTATATATCCCTCTTTAATCTAGTAACTATGGTTGAGGATCGAAACCCGTCACGCGGTTTCAATTAACTCAACAAAGGCTCTTACAACGACGACGACAGCTCGATAAAACGTTTAAAATTTTGAATTTGTCATTCTTGAAGTCACCATAACGGATTTCCCGCCCTTGAATTTTATATTTCACATCTGACTAACCACGTGATCAAGACCGCTGAAAGAAACCGACAATCCTTGATACAACTGCGAGGTTTGCAGGCTCGTCTAACCGTTATATCTATGTCAGTAGCTACCCTTCGTAAAAGGCTTTCAGATCTCCACGTTAAGAAAATTACGTTAATCAATACAGGCTCTTGGATCACGTTCAGGGATCGGATTGGTTTCTAACACTAATATGTATTATTATAACCGGCTGAATTAACTATTTAAAAAAGAGAAAAACTAGTTCTAATGCCGAAAAATAACTTACCATTTGCGCTTTGTAATACCAGATATCACTTTAAATTAAAACACCTTAATCACCTCTCACCAAGAAGGAATATACACTAATCATCTTTCAAATTTAAAACCGGTCCTTATTATTAAACTTTAATCCAATTGTTACAGCAAAAAAAGATATAATACAGCTATACTGTACCCGAGTAGCAAAATCTGTCTATACCAAATGCAGACTGCGTGTACGTGCTTACATTTCATCAATAACATCACATATATTTTTATTCGCACGTGTTCGCAATCTTTTTCTGGTATAGACAAATTTTGCTACTCGGGTATAACGTACCAAAATAAACTGAACTCAAGTATCTAGACTACAAAAAGGAAAACGCCTGCGGCTATATGCATTCTTTTAAAAAGCACGATTTGACTTCCAAATCACTAGAAATATGTTGAATTCTACCTGCTTCTTCGAACCCAAAACAGGTAAGTTTGAATGGTTCTTTAAACTTGTATGCCAGGAGACCCAAATGCAGCTGTTCTTAACACCTGCTAAAAGATAATATCTAGATTTATTGCCCTGAGAGAAAGCATAATGAAAGGGTTCATCTTCGTTAAATCAGCGGTCAGACAGTCAAAGAGACAACCTGTCACTAGAGACCTAACGAGGCTAATAAATTTCTAGTCTAGTTTCCCCTCGATCATTGTATAATACACATTTCAAACATTCACATCTGCTGTTCTTAGAAAGTGCTTGATAGATGATATCAGAGATTTACGAAAACTGAAGTAGGTAACTTTGAACTTGGTAGACTATCTCTCTCTAACACTTATGTTTAAATAATACTATCTTTGTCAGTATCATATTACTCATAAACGTGTAAAATAGATCTTAGCAGGCGTTTAGTATTTTAACAATTTTTTATGCACCATGACATATAGGTTAGAACAAAAACGGAATTAAAAATAACATCCATTTATTAGAATAAAAAATGTATTACATTTAGGGATGCATACGTGATTAGTAGTTTAAATTAGATATAAAGACCTGCTATAGAATCAACTTAATTATTATTTTGTTTGTTAAAATGCGTCCTGTGTAAAGCTTTATAAACCTAATCCATGCGTTCGTTTTCCAGTAAAGTGCAGATCACAATAAAGATGAAATATGTATAAAATATTTATATTGTTTAAAAGACCCTGTATATAAAGTATCCTCACCTGTATATAAAGTGTAACATTTAAATCTATTTAAAAAGGACATGAATAACCGATCCATGAAATAATTAGACCGCTCGCGGTCAGGTAAACCCTTTTGTTTTATGACTTTCTTGAAACGTTATCTGATCGTCCCATCTGTCGCAAGAAAGAATTTTTTCCATCATCGATATAATCTGCGTGTGTCTTTTTTTTCTCTCGCCGTCTAATAATACTCGAACATTTCAAATGTAACAGTAAAAAAATAAAAGATTCCCTTAAAATAACAATAAAAATTACTAATTTATTGAAAAACAAAGTCTTTTATTTAAAATCATAAGTTGCTTTGAGCGTTTCAACACCATTTAAAGTAAGTATGACATGTTTTAATTCATTCATTACAAATTTTTGTATTTATGTTCTTCCATTTTCAATTAATTTTCAGATAGGTATTATGTTGTAAAGAAATATTAGCACGTTTTTATTTTAATTTGTTATTTAAATAAATCCATGATTGCTAATAACACGTATACAATCAACACCGGCTTAAGTCAACTTGATCAGAATAATAATTTTGATATTAAAAGAAAATTCAACGTGATTTACGGTTTAGTTCAAATGAAAAAGCTCACTCCAGTTTATATATAAGGGATATAATTAAGTAAAAATTAACAATAAAACAGAAAAATGAAAAAAAAATTAGCTCTAATGCAGAGAAAATAACTTACCAAGCTCGCCAAATCAAAATCTTTCAACTCATTCTTGTTGTAACAGGAATAATATTCACACACACAACCACACGTAAGCAAGGTACTGACCGAACTGTATTAGTTAAAATCTTATTTTTACGCTACCAACGACAAGGGCTGGCCAGTTATAACATACTGCCGTAAGCCTTTAGAAACAATCGAGTTACAACCTGTCAGTTGACTTACCCCGTGTAGGGACCTATAAAAAAAATCCGAACCTTTTTTCTACCTGAAATTTCATTTTAAACGGTAATATCTTAATAACGATTTAGTTTAGCTTTATTAAATTTTGCTGCTTAGAAGGCCTAGAGATATTACATACTAAAAATATTTCATTATGTTTTGATTTCATCAAGGTGTAACGGTTAAAGCATTATTACGCAATCATGAACGTACATACTGAATTCATGCGACAAATTTACATATTCAACAATCAGCCCTGATTTCGAACAAAAATCAATCTTGATACCAAAATTAGTTGCTAATATTGAATTTAATAACTATTCAAATACGAGTAATAGCTGGCGTTGAACGATTTGGGGAATATTGGAAACATAACAAGTACATAAAATTAAGTTTTAGTTTAGGATATTTTATTAAAAGCTGTTCAAAATTGATATATGTATTGTAGTAGCTTTAAAATTCTCTACAAATAATAAATAAATGATAATGTACACATTAAAGATTTACAGGCCCTTGAAGAATACAATATTAACTACAAAGATGCAAGGGTTATTCCTGTTGAGGGGTGTTAACGAAATAACCAACAACAATACAAATGGTAGGAATTCCCTTGAAAGGTGTATCCCTATCTAAATTTAAAACATAATCGTACCTCGCTAATTAACTATTAAATATAAACTAATTTGGAAAGAAGAGTTGTATTAAAAGTTCATATATCTTGAAATTGACGGTTTTCCATATAATAAAATATTATAATATTGCTTTGTATTGTTGAAATTATGTGTTACAACAGTTTCTATTATTAACAAATTAATAAGAGAAACGTTCTTTAGTTCATTTCTTTGTGATCATAGCTGTAACATTATCAAATTTAAAGGCGCTTGATTGATTAATAACTGAGTAATAGTCGAGTAAATTCTGCCATTATTTTAAAGATTTAATTTTTATTGGAGCCATTTTGACACTTGGAATTTTTTAACATTTTTTCTCGGCTTATAAAGTTTTATTTTTATGTGGTCTGTCAAAGAGTTTGAGCATTATCACCCTTCTACGTGATAAACATTTGAGAACGTCGTTTTAAAAGATTTCTATCTTTCCTGTTATCGTTAGACGTATAGGAAAATTGTCAGAAACGGATTTTGTTTTCTCAGCTGTTATAGATCTGCTAATCAGATTTAAAAAGGCTGGTTTTATATGTAGCTTTATTATTTTTACGTAATTAAGCTCTCTATTGTATTAGAATTTATAGACATGTCCTTTTTCCCCGTAAACCAAGAACAAAGTGATTGTTAATAAATATAAGCTGTTGCCCAGGCAAGGGAGTGGAATAAACTTGTCTATGTTCAGATCTACATTTCTAAACAAAACAGCAATAAATAAGAGGTAGGTGTCCTCGTGGGAACTTGATTTTTATCCAACTCTCAGACAGTAACTATCAAAGGTATGCTGCGCATCACATGATGCTTTGATGACCCTATGGGATATTGCGCAATATCTTGTAGTTTGGTAACCCATTCACCAGGGGTCTCGTTCACTGTTTGGGTATAAAAACCGAAGCTCATAGCGATACTTGTTATATATATACACACGATTACTGTTAAAGAGCTTCATTACGTTTAGTGGTTTTAAATAAAACTCTGTTCGTGTGTGTGGGTGTGTGTTAGTACCTGCCAAAATCATCAACTTTAGCCGACCATAAGGTAGGATTTTTCTTATTTTTGTAATGATTCATTGGTACTAAATTTACGCGTTGATGTTGTTTTAAGAGAGAGAGAGAGAGAAAAAAAGTAACAAAACATCATGTCGCTATTATCATTAAACGAGATCGAAAACGGTAACAGTCTAAATGAGTTACAATTACAACATCAGTTTCGGCAGTGCATCTTAGACGCAGGAGTCAGCATACATATTTCAGTAGCAGCGCTTGTATGTTATGAATATGATTATTTGCTATCTAGCGGGGAGCTACTATCTGATTCACGTCGTTATACATCGGCCCCGGTTCAAATACAGAGCAGTGGCAGTAAAGAACATATGATCAGTGCGTCTAATCAACTTTTACAGGAAGGTGAAACAATAAATAGACGTTTAGGAGTGAACTGTATCACGTTTGTTAAATTTATTCGTATATAAGTTGATATGGGAGTAAATATCTTTTAATACTCATCCTGCTTCTACGTTCTACTATGAACCATATTCATTCCTTTTCTTTATTATTATTGACATAACATCACTTTTGATTTACTCTCGTTAAAGTGAACTGTAGGAGAGATCATTCTTGAATGAAACAATATAATTTGGCATACGAGGGCAGTTTTTTAAATTCGCGGAATTTGTAAGTTGGCGGTGCAAAATCAAACATCTCACTTTTTACTATTAATTGTTATTCATTTCTGTGTAGAAACGTCAAATTGCATACAGGTATTTACGATAGTGGTTTCGCTTTAGTTCAAAGATTAAGTAAATCCGTCATATTCTTGGAAAAATGTCGAACTTCGAGTTTCGCGCAGTTATTAAATTTCTCACGAAGCAGGGGACAAGTGTAGATACCATTTTAAACCATATGAGAGTTGTCAAAAACAATACCGAGTTGATTGTTGTAAGCAATTTTTGGAACTTTGTGGGGACAATGAGGCAGATGTTAGCAGAATTGTGATTGGATGAAACATGGGTTTATTTTTACGATCCTGAATCAAAAGAAGAGTCGAAACAGTGGCATGTGAAGGGGGGCCAGCCCCAAAGAAATTCAAAGTCCAGCAATCGGCTGAAAAAGTAATGGCGACAATTTTTTGGGACTTTCAAGGCATTTTACTTTTAGACTACAAACCTAAGGGAGAGACCATTACAGCAGCATACTATGCAAACATTCTAACTCGTTTGAGGGAGGCCATAAAACAAAAAAGGCGAGGAAAGTTGGCAAAAGGTGTTCTTTTACTCCACGATAATGCACCTGTTCACAAGGCTCGCGTTTCCGTATCTGCTGTGGCGTCGTGCGGCTTTGAAGAAATTAACCATCCTCCATATAGTCCTGACCTGGCACCCAGTGACTATTTTTTGTTTCCCAATCTAAAAAAGGACCTACGTGGAAGACGTTTTGAGAACGAAACATCATTGGAAGCTGCCGTAAATGAACATTTTGAGAGCAAATCGGAAATTTATTTTTCTGAAGGTTTACAAAAATTAATTCAGAGATGTAATACATGTATCACTGTTCGAGGAGATTATATCGAAAAATAAAAAATTAAAATTAAGAAATATGCTTCTCTTTATATCCCATTCCGCGAATTTAAAAAACACCCCTCGTATATGCATGGTTTATTTAACTGTCTACAGAGTATATAGATACAATTTAGATATATTTTTAATATGATCAGTGCATGTAATTAGCTTTTACAAGAACTTGAAACAATAAATAGACGTTTGGGAGTGAATTGTATCACAGTTGTTAAATTTATTCATATATAAGCCGATATTATTTTAATTAAACGTTATAACTAGGGTCAAGGATAAATATCTCTTAATACTCATCCTGCTTCTACGTTCTACTATGAACCATATTATTATTATTATTGACATATCATCGTTCTCTAGTACGTTAACTCTAGTATATACATCATTTTGTTATATGAAAAACTTAACATTAACTTATATCTAAACTTAAGTATTATTTTATACAACCATGTTTATCAGGTATGCGATAGTACCCTACGGTAGAGTGTAATGCGTGCCTGGTATGATATAACGTTTATCATTGTGAGGTTTCAGCGCTGTTTTAGTTTGGCCAATGGTGGATACTTTATGCTTATCTGGCTTAAATAATTTTTGTTGAACGACCGTTTCTTTGTGTTCCTTCAAACAATTTATATAATCATCGAATGTAATATGATTTTGACTATATGTTTCTTGATAACCCTTCGCCTTCTTAACTGTTCTATTATTCTCAAGAACTTGCTGAATTTCCATTTCGCTTTTTTTTACCTGTCTGAGCCATAGGAAAACCGTGTACCTGTTTTACCTCGTACCACTTTAGGAATTCTTTACGAGCTTTTGGTTTCATGGTATCAGTGCTGTAGAACTTGACATCTGGAAGAGGCCAATGTAGTTAGCGTTTGCCCCGGTGTTGAACATATGCGGGAAGTATCCCTCGGGAGCCGGTACATCGAAGGCTTTCGGGAGTGCAGACAAAGCCATCGGGAAGTAGTTTAAAGAATCGATAAATTTCAGATTGTCTATTTCCAGCATTAAAACCTTACTGCCCCCGCATTATTAATTCAGGTTTGAGACTGGATTTTGTTATGATATGATTTAGTATGAACTGAATGTCGAAGGCCTACCCGTTATGGGCTATAGCTACCACCTTTTTAAAATTCTTTCGGGCCTCCATCAGATATGATAGAAACCCTCTATACATTTTCCTTTCAATACCTGTTTTCGCTAGCCAACACAATAATCTTCTTAAAAGCCTTCTTGACCCCTAGTATGTACTTTAGAAAGGTTTGGATGGGCTTTATTTTAGAACTTATTATCTCTGGTAACATTTTACGCATGTCGTAATTCATCCGTGAGATCACCCAGGAAACTACCTGTAGGTAGATCTTCATTTACGTATCTCTAGCAGGTGTGTAAGAAAACCCTCTATACATTTTCCCTTCAATACCTGTTCTTGCTGACCACAGTTTGGACACAGGGAGGCCTTTGAATCGGAACAGGTAGAACACACCTGCTGGAAAACGCATAAGTTGGGTTCATGAAGCTTTACGCCGGGGCGCAATTTCTTTCTCTTGCCGGGTCGGAGCATCAGGACCTTCAAATAACACGGTTCGCCCTTTGGACCCATATGCATAAACGATTATTTTAAAGTCGTTCATGTGAGTATGGAACCGCTTCACTTCTTCTTCTAGGGTCGTACTACTTTGTTTTAGCAAGATATGACGGTAATGTCACATAATAATCATTTTTCTTCTGAAGGAAATAAACATTAATGGATATATTATTAGTAGGGAAAGAATGGGGTTTCTGGGATCACCCCCACCACTTTCTGCTTTCTGCCAAGGTCAACCTTCAAGGCTAAATTTTCTGGCGGTTAAAGGTCAAGGCTTCACTGATTTTTAAGCTGAAGGTCAAGGCTTCACTGATTTTTAAGCTGATAGTTAGCGGTTCAAGGTTAAGACACTTCTCTGGTTTTAAGTTCAAGGTTAAATAAAAATTAAACAATTCACAACATTTATTTCTTACATTTACAAAATTTAGAACAAAGAAAACGTAATCAATTAAATATTATACTTACTGAAAAAACATTTCTATAACAAGAATTAATTTAAAATTTATTAATAACAGATTGAAGCATGCATTAAATCAATTAAAGTAAATAATCAAGTAATTAAATTAAATCAAGTAAAGTCGATCGATACTGGTGGATGAACGCTTAACCTCCACTGACACATGAACGCGTGAAACTGGTTGCTATGCAGAAAGTAGGTCGAAGGTAAGGCGCCTAAACAAAAAAACGTAATCAATTAAATATTATACTTACTGTTCTTGGTTTAAAAAACAGAAGAAAAACATTTTTAAAATTTATTAATAATAATATTTATTAATATAAATCAATTAAAGATGTAAAAATACATACTGTTAACTGTGAACGCGTGAAACTGGTTGCTATGCAGAAAGTAATTCAACTGATTTTCATATCTATTCCTTATTGTTCCTATAATAAAAAAAAGCATATAAATATATGATTATGTAAAATAACTTACGTAAAACTATTATAATTTAATAAACCGTTAAAGGAAGCATTCCATCCGAAGTACACTAGTTGAATGGTTGCTAACTGTTATATGACCCTGGGTCGTGTCGTTCCTCTGAAGGTACTGGAGGACACTAGTGCCTCTAGCTGGAGAGCGCGGAAGTGGGCCAGTCTCGTTAGTAACTAGTTTTTTAAATTGACCGACATGATTGATTTAAAATCTATAAATGAAAAATTTAAAAAACACGAATTCACCATCATCAACAGTCGTTTCAAGTGTCCAAGAATGCAACCAACCCATCTCGATGTGTAACTGAGTAATACAGAATCTTGACTGAGTAATACAGAATCTTGACTGAAATCAAACTCAAACACCACACCAGAATCTGAGAAGAGTGGGGAAAGCAATTGTTTCATTGGCCAAAGGAACTATACTCGTCTAAGAATGGTATGAGTGGCTTTTGTTATTCGAAATCAAACACCCCAACATAATTTTTCTATTATAATATTGAAAAGATAAATTGTAAGTAATACATCTCTGACTTTTAAGGTGAAGGTTTATTATACTTCCTGCTAAGGTTAGATTTTTAGCGGTTCAAGGTTAAGACTTTCTGCTAAGGCTTCTCTAATTTTAAGGTTCAGGTTTTATAAAAAAATGTTGTAGATCAAAACAATGAAACAATTTATTAGTTGTTTATTAAATTGCTTACAACAATATCTCGTAAACAATTAAATACATAACAATTATTTGAATCCATATCTCTCGTCAGGTAAGGCGTGACTCCCGAAGGAAAACGTTTTTCACGAAATCTGAGTTCTCTTTCATCGTTAAATTCTTTTTCAGTTAACCACTTTGTTGCAGTGAACGTTGCCCAATTCGGTTTGTAAGGCTTATTACACCAAATGTTCCGTTCAGGTTTATCACTCAATTCATCCCAATCTGAAGTGCAGATGCCTTTGAAGAAGATGAGGTCGCATTTATCAGGCAAAAGGTTAATAGCGTGGCGATGTTCCAAAGTACGTTCGGTACATATGACTCCTTGAGTATTTATGACTTCACCATCTTCTTTTAAATATAGAATTTCTAAACCAGAACACGAAGAATAACCTTCATCGGCTTCACTCAGTATAACTATAGTATCCGGAAGTCTTTTTCTTTCAATTAACAAACCAGTGTTGTGAGTTTTATAACGAGAAAACACGATTTCATCATCATCAACAGTCGTTTCAAGTGTCCAAGAATGCAACCAACCCATCTCGATGTGTAACTGAGTAATACAGAATCTTGACTGAGTAATACAGAATCTTGACTGAAATCAAACTCAAACACCCCACCAGAATTTGAGAAGAGTGGGGAAAGCAATTGTTTCATTGGCCAAACAGCCTATACATAACCTCAAACTCTGGGCTGATGGTTTCGATGACTTCCTCGTAGAGGCCGCAGATCGGTTCGAGCAGGTTTGCAGATGTGTGACTGAAAGAGAGGAAGAAATATCCAAATTAAAAGCTGCGAGAGTACGGATGGTTGCCGAGTTAGCTAGGCTCGATGAGTTGTTAATGGATAAACAATTAAAATTATTATGAGAGAAAGAAATCCGCAGACGACTCATCGAGCCTGGTTCTCGAACGTGAATGTGATCCTTTCGTAATATTTCGATTTCCTTTTATCCTATCTCGATTTTTCTCCTGTAAATGTAACATTGTCTTCGCATTGTTCTTAGTTTAACGTTGCTGGCTGTTCTGTGTACAACTAGTTGTTAAAATGATTCAATGTGATCGTTGTTCACGAAGCTTTAGCAGGGTTGATGGTTTAAACCGCCATCGCATGAAGTCTTGTCATGATCAAATTCCACCACCGGAAAAACGGCGGAGGAGGAACGGTAATGGTTCTTTTCTATTTAGTAGGGACTTTTTTTTTAATTCTTGGATTTGTTTATAGATCCCATTGTGTTCTGTGACATATGCGATCTGCACGTCCAACGATCGTGCTACCTTGGACATTTACGTAGCAGCAGACATCGTGATAGAGCATGCCAGGTCAGCGATCACGATCAAGATGTATCCGTTATAAGATCCGCATTCAAATCTCGAATCGTGAGTTATCGTGTTTCACCCCAACAACACTCGGTGGATGTAAAAGAATTTCTGGAAGAACTGCAACCGAAAGTATTACCTTTGATAAGTAGAGAGGCTGATAAACACACGGCGATTAAAGTAAATATGGAGTATTTCGGTTACTATATTTTGGAAAGTAAGGGACTGTATGATGTTAAATCATTTCAAACTCGAAATGCTGTTATCACCGAGGGGTCCGATGTGGAGGAGTTCTATGCTAATGCTATCACCATCATTGATCAAAAAGCGACAGAATTCGAAGAAAAAGACAGTGGTAAGTGTTTTTTATTAATATTAGGAATGGTTGATTTCATCAAAATGTCCGAAACTCTTACTTTCATACATTTTCCATTCTGTTTAGGTTGGACTTTGGTAAGATGTTTGTTCTTGGAGGTTAACATCTCTAAATACAATCCTTTAAGGACCTCTTCTTTTCTGAACTTACCTCTAGACGTCCAGCAAAAGAAAGCTGTAATCAACGTAGAGAATGGTGATGATCGGTGTTTTGCTTGGAGCATCGTGTCTGCCCTCGTTGCACCAAAAGGACCGGCACACCGATGTTCATCGTATCCAGATCCCGCAACGATTCTTAATTTAAATGGTGTACAATTTCCGGTAACGTTAAAAGATATACCATATTTTTTATCAGTTAATGATGATATCTCAGTAAATGTTTATACTCTGCAAGAAGTGTTTAAAAATAATCGTAAGCAGAATGAGGTTGTTGGACCTATTTATTATAGTAAATTGAAAAAAAGAAAACACGTAAATATTTTACTAATTGTTAATGATAATGGAGAATCCCATTACACATACATTAAAAACTTTAGTAGATTATTATCTAGACAATTATCTGGTCATAAAACTGCAAAACATTTCTGCGACGGTTGCTTACAATATTTTGCTTCTTCTGATAAATTAAACAGACATACTATGTATGATTGTAATTATGTGTCTTCGAAAATACCGACTACCGAATTGGTTAGGGACAAAATGGGCAAACAGATACCTCAAAATGTATTGAAATTTCAAAATTTTCAGAAACAATTAAAAGTACCTTTTGTGATTTACGCTGATTTTGAATCTGTTCTGACCCCAATATCTAGTGCAGAACCGGATTCCGAAAAACCGTTTACCGTTTGTGTGCAAGAACATGAACCGCACTCGTTTGCTTACTACATTAAATGCTCATTTGATGAATCGCTTTCAAAATTGGCGATTTACCGAGGGCTTGATGCAGCTCGACAATTTGTTACTAAATTAGATACCGATGTAAAAGAACTGTATCAAAATTATTTGAAAATACCTAAGCCTATGAACGGATTAACACCTGATGAAGAAAGAGCTTTTGAGGCGGCCACCGTATGTCATATTTGTAATAATAGGTTTGAAGACGGTGAGGTTAAAGTGAAAGATCATTGTCATTTAACCGGTTGTTTTCGTAATGCTGCACACAATGAGTGTAATCTCAATTTTCAATTACCTAATTTTGTACATGTATTCTTTCATAATTTGTCTGGTTATGATGCTCACTTATTTATTAAACAATTAGCTTTAGAACAAGAAAAGCTGGAAGTAATTGCTCAACATAAAGAAAAATATGTGTCTTTCTCGAAATTGCTATTGGTTGATGATATTGTTAATGATAGGGGGGGCTCGGAAAAGGTATTTGTACGTATACGATTTTTGGATAGTTTTAGATTTATGGGTGACTCTCTTGAAAAATTGGCTAAAAATTTATCGGATGATCAGTGCAAGGAAATTAGAAGGCGGTTTGGGTTGAATGAAGAATTTAGATGCATGCGCAGGAAAGGTATTTTCCCGTATTCTTATATAGATGACTTTTCCAAATTGAATGAGTCACGATTACAGCCCCGCAACGAATTCGTTGATAAGTTACGAGGAACGACCGTGTCTGAAGACGATTACGATCGCGCTTGTGAAGTGTGGGATTTATTTCAATGCACAACTTTAGGAGATTATTCGGACGTTTATTTAACTGCGGATGTATTACTATTAGCTGACATTTTTGAAAACTTTAGATCCGTTTGCCTTCACCATTACGGTCTTGACCCGTGCCAATATTATACTTCCCCAAGTTTGGCATGGGACGTTATGCTTCGACGTACTCAAGTCGAATTAGAACTTTTAACAGATGTTGACATGTTACATTTCTTCAGGAAAGGAATTCGAGGGGGAGTTAGTATGTGTTGTGGTAGAAAAAGTTTTGCAAACAATCGATTTATTCCAAATTATGATCCGAAGAAACCTACATCTTTCATAATGTACTTGGATGCTACAAATCTATACGGTTGGGCTATGTGTCAATATCTGCCTCGAAGTAATTTTACTTGGTTATCAAATGATGAAATAGAGCAGTTTGATGTGTTTAACAATCCCGACGAATCTCCTCAAGGCTTCGTTCTGGAAGTGGACGTTGAATACCCGGTGCATTTACACTCGTTGCATAATGATCTTCCCTTTATGCCTGAGGCATTAATTCCGCCGATTCCAAAAGCAACACAAGAAAAATTGATTCCAAATTTGTACGATAAGGAAAGATATGTGATTCATTATCGAAACTTAAAACAATGTCTCGATCATGGATTGATTTTGAAAAAATTCACAGAGTTTTAAAATTTGATCAACCACCTTGGTTAAGACCGTATATTGATTTAAACACCTCTTTACGTAATAAGGCAACCAATTCATTCGAGAAGGCATTTTTTAAATTGATGGTTAACAGTGTATTTGGAAAGACTATGGAAAACGTTGAAAATCGGATTGATATCAAACTTCTATCGCATTTTGAAAAAATCGGGAAAAAACCGGGTGCGGAAACATACATCGCTAGATCTAATTGTAAAAGTGTGACCATTTTTTTGGAAAATCTGGTAGCGATTGATATGGAAAGATTATCGATCTGTTATGATAAGCCGGTCTATGTTGGTTTTACTATTTTGGATATGTCGAAAACGGTTATTTATAAATTTTTCTATGAATTCTGGAAACCAAAGTATGGAGATAATGTTTCTTTATTGTATACCGACACGGATTCGTTAGTGATTGAAATTCGTACTGATAATTTTTATAATGATATTAAAGCACATATTAAACTATTTGATACATCAAATTTAGCTAATGATAACCCACATGGAATTCCCGTCAACAAATCCGTTTTAGTTGCAATGAAAGATGAATATAAAGGTGTTCCCATCAAAAGCTATTTCGGAGCCAGTGCTAAAGCCTATTGTGTCAACGTCGCGGATGTGTTACATATAAAAGCGAAAGGTGTACGAAAAAACGTTATAAAAACAGTTTTGAAAGAAAGCGACTATTACATGTATTCTGTAAGCACTGGTTCATATCAATTGTTAAGTATAACAATAATTGTTATGAACCCGATTGCTACGAAATCTTAACAATTCGTGCAATATTTGGTATTCTGTAACTGCACTTGTTATGATCCAATTGAAATGAATCACAACAACTGAAATGCAAACTAATTATGAACTATATTACCGACTGTGCATGCGCGTGCGAGCAGTGACATTTCCATTTGACAGTTTCGAATAGTTAGGCGCGCGAATTTGAAACATGGAGAAGAATACCCGACACACCGAAAAGCAATTTTATGTAATGTTGGAGTTTATGTCCACCAATTTTATTATTTTATTTATTGCTTACGGAAAGAATGAGCCCGGGAAAAGGGCCTGAATGTTTAAAAAAACTGTGGAAAGAGCTTACTAGTATACTAAATTGTCGCAAATGGACCAGTAAGAGCAACAACTAGTGATGACTGGATGAACGTTAAAAAATTACTGTGTGTGTAGCAAGTCGCAACAGTGTTTTCTTTCTAAAGTAATAAACAATATTACCTACAGTTTTATAATGTAAATAATAGTAAGAAGGAAATCCTATTATTATCCATACTTAAATTTTGCAAAATCGTGTGAAAGAACCCCAATGGATATAAAAATATAATGCAATTTCTTGGGAATCTGAGGTCACAATCAGTTCTTTAGGTAGTAAGTTGAATAAGTGATTTGTTTTCATCTAAAACATTGACTTTGAAATATACATGCCTAAGTATTACTATTGCATTTATAAATTGGGGGTAAAAACTTTCATTTACCGAATTTATAATCTAGAAATATCTAGAAAATATTGGCTAGCAACAATTTCTAAAAATACACATATCAAGCGACGACAGCAAATAATACTTCCAAGATATTAAAATTAAACTTAAAGATAAATAATACTTCAACACTTCATTTAAAAAAACTACATCAACGTTTTCACAGTTTATTTATAATAATTTACAAAATGTATATAAATGTAACACTAGAAACAGAGCTCGAACCTTAAGGGTGGAACTTTTTCTTAGAACCACCAATTCCGTCTACATATCAGCAGAAGTGATTACTGCAACAGAAGTTACAATTTACAAGATGTTTTGGAAGGTGATGAAATCATACTTGTACAATCTCCCAAGATGAAAGTCAAAGTAGAGGATGCTCAAGTAACCAGTTACACTTTCTAGTTTACTAAAAGATCCAGGGGCGCGACGAAGAACCATTCGTCGTATTGCTGCACTACTCTCTGCTGCAAAGAGGACTACAACTGCATATGCAAGAATACTACTACCATAGAGAGATTAAAGGGCTGCTGTTATTGATGCTGTAGCCAACTTGCTACAATTTCTAAAAAACAATAATAGGAAATAATGTGGTAACACTTTCGATACTTTATCACATAAAATAAATATTACCTCGTTCTATAAGAAGTGTTGTTTGTAATATGTTGTTTCTTATTTGTCTTCTGCAATCAACATCGCTTGATCAATCATTCTTTGCTACCTCGGATGCATCTGACAAAGTTCAGACAAAGAGAAAGGGTCATTACTATCCCATACTTGCCTTGCGATATACAAACACGATTTCTGTGTAGAATGTTAGGTTAAGTTTTTATACTATACTATTTATTTATTTTTACCGTTCATTTGCTGCTTCCACTTCTTCTACTCTACCCAGGAACACGTTTCCTTCTAATAAATCCATAATTATTGTAATAAGAATCAACGGCAATCATTAAAAAATTTACTTACGTTTAGTAGCAATACTACTAATAACAACAAACAGTTCCGTTGATCGCAACCTACGAAGTCGAAATGCACTGAACGTTTTTAGAAGAGGAAATTATTTCTTCGACAACAATTGCTAGGGCGTTTATTTTAAAATTACTTATATTTTAAATAATTTCCAAGTATTTTCGTTCATATACGATGCGTTTTAAAAGTAAAAACTAACATCAAAATCTCGAAGTGGTGAATTGTTATTCATATCAATTGTTACCCAACAATTGATATAGATTTCAATAAATTGTTAAGCCATATCAATTACTTGAACAAAATAAATCCTTACAGAATACCGTTTTTGACACATGAATTGTTATGCTTGTTTCATATCAAGCATAACAAGCGTAACAATCTCAACAATTTGCTTACAGAATAGACCTGTATGAAGCGGTTGCTACTAATCAAGTAAAAACAATATTTTGCAAAATGTACGTTTTTAAGTCGGATATGCATAACGTATACACAGAAATGCGAAATAAGGTAGCTTTATCTGCTCACGACGATAAGCGGTTTCTTATACCGGGAACAACCAAAACATTAGCTTGGGGTCATCACGAGATTTCAGTAAAAGATGATGATCTAGGTTTATTACTGGAAATCATTGAAAATGATATTCAAAAATCAAATTTAGATAAACTAATTAATTTGATGGAAGCAACATTCGATGATTTGTAATTGTAGTGTATAAATTTGTAAACATGTATGTAGAACGTTAAATTATCTTTACATAACTAAATGTTTGGAATTTATGAATCCATGGTATGTTTATAAATGTATATAGTTTATTTCGTGTAATAAATGTGTTTACCTTTTTTGCTATGTGTACTGTTAATAAAAGTATTATTTTTGGTATTTGTATTGTTCTTTCCTTATGGAATAACTAACTTGAAATAATAAGTCATAAAATGTTAAAAAAAGGAATCTTTATTTGGTTATGCATTACATTTCGAGTAATAAGTAATAATATGCCTAGAAGCTAATTGCTATTTAGTTTTAACGTTACAAAATGCTCTAAATAATATCACGTTTGGGAATCCAAGAATTATGTGTTTTATCGAATCCTAACCATTTGACTAGTACTCGATTTGCCTTTTTTTGTAAAATTTTCTCCACTAAATAAGTGTCGTTAAACTTCGCTTTTTGCAGTTCTTCATTGTAGAATCCTCCACGAATTTCCTCACCTTTGACATCTATGTACTGTTGAGTTGTACTTTGCAATTACCTGAGGCAACAACTGCAACCACTTATAGGATCCTTGCATGGAAAATTCCTTCCACATCTTGTTTTTGAGAGTTCGGTTTACGCGTTCCACCGGACTTGCTTTCATACTGGAAAACGTACTGTAATGATTTATGTTCAGACTTTGCATTAACTTGCGAAAGTGTGTGTTGTAAAATTCCTTTCCCATATCTGTTTGTAAATTTCGTGGAGGATCCCCCGCAGACCGTAATAGCTTCTTCATTCCTTGCGTTACCTCTTCTCCGGTTTTGCGTTTAATAGGACATGCCCATACCTTTTTGCTAAACATATTTAACAATACCAAAATATATCGAAATCCTTTATTGGTCTTGGCATACGGTATCATTTCCACGAGATCCGCCATATATAAATCATATAATCCCTTTACTATTATTTGTCTTCTTCGAAATTGTTTGCGAGCTGGTTTATGCAGCTCCTCAATTATTTGACGTTTTATGCTCATTGGGAAAATGCTGGAACACTAATAACGGCTTCAAAAATAAATATGTCCTTTGATCCGGGCCTCTTCGCCTTAAACTTATCCCCTTTCTTCAATGACACTCCGATGAGTGATTCCGCATCGTATAACTTATCGTTTAAAAAGATTTGCGCATCTGTGGGATAGTATTTGATTTGTTTAATGCTACCTTTTGTTAGAGGAACGACATACTCGAAGTTGGTGGAGTTCAAAAGTGCATAACCGTTTTCATGATTGTATATTCCCATCATATACAACAATGTTTCGTAGTGCAAATTAGACACGTCTTCTAAAAGGAATACTTTTGCACGAGCGTCGAGTTTAACTCGGACAGGAGTTTTGTGAAGATGTTTACCGAACTTATCCAGAGTCATCGTTTTGAGGTAATGATGATATATGATGATATGGAAGACTAATAATAGCTTCGAAGTAAAATGGGACGGCTGCAGACGGATCTAACGACGTATTTCTCACCTTAATCTTATCACCTTTTCTCAAATGTCTCCCAATTAAGCTAACAGCAGCACCAACTAGAATACCGTTTACATACATAATGCATGGTGGTGAGCTGCAAACTTCTTGTACAATCCCTTCTGTAAACGGTATTGTGTATTCCCGTTTACTGTTGCTACCTTTCAAATTGTAATATTTCGTTAGATCGGCAATAGTAGGTTCGCTCGACCCAGGCTCGGAGTCCGCCCACATATACATCATTGTTGTGTACCTTACATTTTGTATATCTTCTAAAAGATACACTTTGGAACGAGTGTCAAGTTTCACTTGGACAGGGGTTTTCTGAAGATGTTTACCGAATTTATCTAATGACATGATTCTACTAGTGACAACGATACAATAACAAGGTGTTAAACATGTTGGATGCTTTATGCTATTATTTTAGCTGCTCGCAACTCATCAATAATGTAAATGATTTCATTAGTGTGACCGGTATGGCCGGCCGATTTCGAGCTTAGAAGAAGTCTCAACCTTCCTATCAATTTATTTGAATCTTTCCATGGTACGAATGCTACCTTTTTATTATTGTAACTTAGCACGCGCATTGGTCCAGCTCCCCGTTTTTTCGCTAATGCCCCCGTTTTGGATCGCGTCACCGGTGTTGAAGTAGAAAAACTTCTTACCTTTTCACCAGGTGTAGTTAAAAGGGGTTTGATAATTGTGGAATATTTGGTTCCGGTTCCTAACAAAGGTGCATCATGTAGATAATTTCTACGAAATGCGTTGGTTCGTAAAAGAAGATCTTTGTAGCTTTTTAAATCCGCTTGCAAATATCCGAGAGGTTTCTTTTTAAATACTAATTCATATAAACCGCGTGTACCTTCATACGTAAATGTTTTACCATTAGGTTTCGTAATGAGCATATTTTCGTCATCAAAACCGAATTCGGAGTCGCCAATAAAATATTCCTGTTTCTCCGGAAGGAATCGTACTCCGTATAGATGATCGAACTCGTTTTTCGTATCCGTAAACATTTTCTCCATGTATCGTTTTGCGCGCCCACTAAAGGTAGCATCTATATAAGCCTGGAATTCTCTACTAGTTCGGCGGTAGCGAGTTCGGCTTGGAGTTGTTCTAACGTAGGTGTCCCGGAAGCTTCCCCGTCTACTGGTTCGATGCCGGATCGTTCTGTGCTTACAGAATGCAATCTGGGGGCACTATGTGGTGTTCGCATTACCTGAGGTATACGTAAAGATCGTGATACTGGAGTTGAGGGTGGAAAAAATGAGGGAACCTCTTCCTTTATGGGTTCCTCTTTTGGAGTTAGGAGTTCGGTTTTAACACCCGTTATAAATTCTCGCAAAGGTTGTGTGATGGGCTTATAGCGACGTTGAAGTTCTACATCGGAGCGTGCGATTTCGGATTTAAGACTTTGATATTTCTGTTTGACATTGTGCCGTGCCTTAACCAGGTCTTCAACCATACGCTTATCCATGGTTACTAATGCTGTTAGTTAATGCCTCCGATATTTATGGTGAAGTAGGCATCGAACCCTTTACGATAGCGTCCCTCGTTAAGTTGAGACTCCTTGTCAACAACTACAAAACCATATTTCTCATTCCAACACTGCATGCAGAGCTGCTTGAACTTCTCGAACGTCATATCCCCGCTGACATGATCATTAAAGATATGTTTTAAATTAGTGTTATCTTGCTTAAAAATAATGATGAAGTTTGCGTTATCCCGTATGAGTTGTTTTGGAATTGCGGAATATATCTGACATAAATAAAAACAATCGATATTTTTATGTCTTCCAAAACAGAAATAGTCTCTTATAGTACTCTGACTATCGCAGACCACATCGTTGAAGATAATTACAGAGTTTGTTCTTGCATCCGTGGGTGGTAGTATAGTTTCGCAGGAGTCGTATTCGAAATATCCCACGGGTAACGATTTAAACAGATCACGCAAATATATATATTTGGGTTGATACAACGATTTACTGTACACATATACGTTTGCGAAGCGTAAACCGTTGGGATGTTCCAATAAACTAACCATTAGGTTGGTTTTACCGCAGCCGGAACTACCTACGATTAGTCCTCGCTTGCTCCCAATAATACACTATGCTTAAAGACTGCCGGTGTTGCTGAACAAGTATCACGATTTATAACTGGTAATCGATCTCTCTGTCTCACTAACTTTAGCTGTTCCATGACGAACAACGTTGTGATAGATCCTATATGAGTTTAGCATATATATTACAAACCTAGAAGCGAACTTCCAGTCACTCTTCTCCGGTCTTAGGGGTAAGTGCTATGAAACATACTCCTCGACAATCTACAACTCCTTCGTCAACTCATTAAGGCAAAGGTGTTATCAACACTCTCATCAATAAGTTACCGGTGGAATTGCATTTACCTGGATATAACTACTGCGGACCTGGCACTCGATTGCGAGAACGACTTGCTCGTGGAGATCACGGTATAAATCCATTAGACGACGCATGTAAACAACACGACATAGCCTACTCCCAGTCCAATAAAGTGAGTGAACGTCATAAAGCGGACCAAATCCTAAGACACAGAGCGTGGGAGAGGTTTCGTTCTAAAGACGATACGTTTGGAGAAAGAGCCGCAGCCCTTACCGTGGCTGGTATTATGAAGGGGAAAATGAAGTTGGGTATGGGGATTAAAAAAAGAAACGGTCTTCAGCGATGAAACGAGGTTTCCTTACGTTTAACAAAGCTGTTGCCATTGCCAGAAAGCATATTGGTGATAAAGTAAAAAAGTTCTCTTTAAAACGCTCTGCTCGACTTGCACTGTCAGCTTTGAAACGGAAACGTATTGTCAATCCTCGATCACGAATTATACCCATTCCCAAAAAAGGTGGTATACTGCCCCTCATTCCCCTATTTGCTGCTTTGGGAGCTATGGGCTCGCTGGGTGGTGGGGCAGCGGCAGTTGCAAAAGCCGTTAACGAAGCCAAGGCGGCTAAGGAGACCCTAGAAGAAACACGCCGACACAATAAGGCTATGGAAGCCGCTTCTATAGGGAAAGGTTTATATTTGAAACCATACAAAACTGGATTGGGACTATATTTACGTTCAAAAAACTACCGTTGAAACTATCACGCGGTGCGTTGACCAATGTCGACCTTTCCAAGTATATTCATAAATTAAATATTCCCTGTTTTAGAGGTATCTTTATGCGAAATGAACTGCCGCAACGAATCCATAAAAACGAAACCGGTATTGTAAATTTAGATAGTGGGGAAGGAGAGGGAACGCATTGGACATCGTATATAAAACGTGGTAGACAAATTTTGTACTTTGACAGTATTGGTCAGATGAAACCTCCACTAGAACTTGTTCATTACTTTAAGAGTGACGATGGTGTGATTAATTCAATACAATTATGATTCTTTTCAAAAGCTCAACTCATTCAATTGTGGACACTTGGTGCTACACTTTTTATATGATAACGCTCGATAAAAGTTTACAGTCTGCATTAGACTTCCGACATGTCGTTGACCTTCATCTTATCCGATAAGAGTTCCATATTAAGCTCTGATTTTAATCCGCCAATATATTTAGATACGACCAAAGAATGGGTTATGGGATTGACCAATTTCGAAACGTTTAATAGCATTCCGAACGTTACTGAGGAAAATAATGTGTTTAAAATTGAACAGAAAGCTATACATATACCCACCGGATCTTATGAAATAGCCGATATAGCAGCTTACATTAATTCTCAATTAAATTCTATAACTGTGTCCATAGAGCCAAATCACAATACTTTAAAAACAATGATACGAGCTGACGAAGTCATAGACTTTTCGGTTAAACACTCTATTGGACCCTTATTAGGATTTAAGCCCTTGAAGTTGAAAAAAAATGAACGTCACGAATCCGATGTTCCTATTAACATTATTAAAGTCAACTCGTTACTTATATCGTGTAATATTACCACTGGTAATTATGTAAATGGAATTCCGAATCATGTCATACATCAATTTTTTCCGAGTGTTCCTGCTGGATTCAAAATAATTGAAGCGCCTGACCATGTACCCTACTTACCAATCAACGTCAACACAATTACCAACATTACCCTTAAAATAGTTGATCAAGATGGTGACCTGATTAATTTTCGTGGAGAAACCGTGACGATAGGACTGCATTTGAAGAGCATTAGCGATGGTGTTCAAGTATAATACTGCTTGTACTGTTCGCTCGGATTATAAAAAAACTTGTCACCAAAAACAGGTTAGTTCGCAATCGCTAGCCGATCAAGTGACACAGCGCAACCGCTTATTTTTACAACGTCTCGGTTTTGCTGTTCTACAATGAGTATACTAAATGTGAATGAAAACGTTTTCGTCGATAATTCGATCGTAGGTGCCGAATTCCACACCCATCAACCCTATACAACTCGTTTTGAAAACAATGACGAAATTCGAATACCGATTCAAGAAGACATGTCCACATTGCCCTCTCGCAGTTATCTGTACGTAAAAGACACGTTATTGAAAGAAAATGGTGCCCCATCTACTACGGCTAAACTGATTAACAACGGAATTTCATATCTGTGTAGTGATATTCGCTATGAATTGAATGGTGTTGTGGTGGATTCTGTAACGAAAGTGGGACTCACGTCTACCATGAAAGGCTACCTTTCCTACAACGCAAGCGATAGTGTCAAGTTACAAAATGCCGGATGGTTTCCTGAAGGTAATAGCACTGTGATGGATAGCAAAGGTCATTTTAGCGCCTGTATACCTCTGTCAATGTTATTGGGAATTTTTGAAGACTATGGAAAAATTATTATGAACATTCGTCAAGAATTGGTTTTAATTCGAAGCAATTCCGATATTGATGCTATAATATCCACGGATGCTAATGAAAAACTGAAAGTTAGCTTGAAAAAAATATATTGGAAAGTTCCCCATATTCAACCAGGGCTAGCAGAAGAATTATCATTGACAAAGTACATCGGAAAAAATGTTGATACTAAGGTGGCGTTTAGAAGTTGGGAAACGCATATTTATCCAGCTATACCACAAACCGATAAACATAGTTGGTCTATTAAAACATCCACCAGTCTAGAAACACCTCGTTACATTATCCTAGGTTTTCATACTAATCGCGATGGACAGTTACAGAAAGATATGAGTGCATTCGATCCTTGTGATATACAAAATGTGACCGTATTTTTAAATACTGAAAGATATCCATACGATCAGTTGAATATTAATTATGACGAGAACCGTTTTGCTACCTTGTATGAAATGTATGCAAATTTCCAACGGTCTTACTATGACAAACCAAACCAGCCCATTCTAACTCCATCGAAATTTAAAGCCATTGCACCGCTAATCGTCATCGACTGTTCGCGACAGAAAGATTCCTTGCTAGGGAAAGCTGTCGTTCTTCGAGTTACTTTCGAAACTCATAAAAGCATTGCCGCTAGTACTACTGCATATTGTCTAATTTTGCATGATCGTATGTTTACGTATAATGCACTGAAAAAGCAAGTACGACAACTGTAAACGACTACTTACGACGATTGTCGAATTATTACATATAAGAAAATGAAGATTTTGAGCCTCGTTTAGTTAGCCGCTATGCGTCTTGTAGTAGACGTTCAAGGCTTTAAGATTGGTAACAACAAGTTTTTGCCTAAAGAGTTAGCTATTTACGATGGTTGTAAAATAGCTCATTATGTATTTAAACCACCTTTTCCATTTCCAACGTTACCTGCAGAACTCCGAAAACAAGCACATTGGTTAATAAAGAATCACCACTGCATTGCTTGGTCTAAAGGCGAGACTCCGTCGTTCATGTTTCAAGACATTCTTCGGTACGCGACGACATCAGCTGAAGTGATTTATGTAAAAGGGCGTGAAAAAAAGGAATTCTTACAAAAATATCTTTCAACGTCGATTGTTGAATTTCCAGAACATCCAGCACTACCGGAAGTTAATGAAGTATCATGTTTCTATCATAATAAAAATCTATGTGTTTGTGCTTTATCTAATGTTTATTGGTTATATAATGAATTTATAATGAAGTAATGTTTAATAAAATGCATATATTTTTTTTAAATATTTTATTTATTGTTTACGTATTATAGTTTACAAGAATACAAAACTTAAGAACTAAAGCGTTCAAGGTAAATAAAATGTCTGTGCTCTTCACTTAAAATATTATTTAACACTCGACCACAATTCTCTATACGTCTTTGAAATCTATACCGATCTAAAGCGGCATTCATCCACATCGATATTCGCGCTTGCCTGTGGGCATATTCCCACACTACCATGTACCGTACGGAATTATTCGTTTCGTTGAAAGTCACCTTTTTCTTTAGCTTGTCCATGATATTATAAAACATAACCCTTAACATCGTTCGCAATTCTATCGGACTGAACTGCTAATAGCTCTAAACCGCTTATGACATTTCCACTCGTTGGTAAGGAAGTTAAAACTTGTTTCAAATTCTCATACACATCCCCTTCTGCTTCAGCAAGACCTTTTACCAAGGTTCGATAAAAGTCTATGAATTTTTCTTCTTCTAACAGCTTCAATCGTGACTGGACCATTGTAAGTAGTTCCATTAACTTAACTACACTTTCGACTCCTAACCATACTTCGGTGTTGTCACGACGATCCTGAATTCTCATAGTTCTCTTATCTTGTACATTTCTAAACGTAATCGTCTTGTAGAGAAGGGGTATTGGCGCATAGTATTCATAGCTATGTAAGAAGTGTTTGATGATTGCGTGATTATTTTCAAAATTTTCCCATTCTTCCAGGTTAAATTTGATGTAGTGGTTTTTCATTCCCGACAATCTCACTTGTGGTGTTAACTCTATAGGGCAGAGTCAGATGCTAAGTAGTTTACATCTGGATTTGTTTAAACAATGCGCTGTAGCGTAAAATAATGGTTTCAGAATGTTGCAACCTTCGGATGAGGATTGATGGATGGATGCATGTTGGGTGGTGATTTGCTCATCTCGAGATAACTCTCGAACAGGATCTTTGAACTCCATCGGAACATTCTTTACAGTTTGAAATGCTTTCTTTATCAAAGCCATTATAACACAACTAACCCATACCACTACCATTCAGTTTATATAGAGCCTTCTTAATGGAAAAAAGTAAGGGAGGGGTATATGGTTCAAGGTTACCGATTGGAGTAGGAGATAGTTAAGTTCCCTTTACGTAGAGATTACATCTCAATCTATCCTAATACAATGCCAGTGTTACCTGTAAAGTTGTTGGTGGTGCTAAGTGCAGTGTACGACGGTATTCTGTATGTTGCTCAACCATCGGACTCTGTTTCTGGATCCATTGCGTTTTCCCGAGATCCTACTAGGTACGCACTGACCAGTGACATTCTTCACGGTGTCAACGTATTCACCGTATCCCTACGCAACGTTTCTCAACCTTCCTCCTTCAAAATTAAATATAGTTATCCTAATTACTCTATCGAATCAAATTGGCAATCTCTCGGGACTAATCGTGATCCTACCATTTGCCGCATTCCCGATCCCCCCTCGAGCTCCTGTATAATAGCGACAACAATATCAGTTCTATTCGCAGTTATTACTTTACTTTCCTTTATTGTGTACCTAACCATTTATCGGTTTAATTTCAAATTTGTCTGTTGTGAAAGTTAAGTATGAACGACAACGTGATTTAAGGTATGGAGGAGGTGCGGGAACAATTACTACGGCAGTTTCCTCGATTTTTAAAAACCGTTGAGAACGAAGATGTTCTTAATAAACATGTTGAATTACTTGCAGAAGTCACTTTCGTAGTTAGTGGAACACTGATCAATGGAGCATTCGTGGACATTTCGCACACCATAACAACAAATCCGCATTATGTGAGTGAACCGTTAGAAGATTGGTTTCAACTTAATGTAATAGAACCAACTTGTCACGAGGTTGAAAAGTGTCTTGAAGATTTAGCTTCTTTGGACGTAGAATTTTCTCACATCTGCATCGTTCGCTTTTTGATAAAGTAAATTATACATTATCTATCTAAAATGTTATTATGTATACAATATAATAAAAATTACATAATATAAGAGTTTTTTTATTAATATTCCTTTAAATAAACAACATATGTTAGAAAAGTTTTGTGTTATTGCACTTATCCCAATCGATGCAAGTTTCTATGCTGTATCGCGACACTGACATTGTATTACTCACAATTTATCTTTTCACTTATAATATACCAAGTGCATTGATTATTGCCGGAAATTTTTTGAGTGACATTTCTGCAACGTCATAATTGCACGACACGAAGTGGAGTGCAATTAGTTGCAGAAATGCACGAAAGTAAAATTTCCAGGCATAATCAATGCACGAGGATATATTCGGAAAGAAAATCGTGACGACACAAACCATTTCTACCTATTTTAAATTTTGATTATCACTGTCAAGTTGTAACATAACATAGTTAGCCGTGGTATCCAAAATTAAAATTGACAGGAAACGTTGTGTATTTAATTTCAATTGATTTGTTCTAGTTTTTTGTAATTTGTTCAGTTGTATAGTTTAAATAAATTTGACATTTTTGACAGAAAAATTTCCACTTATTAATTTCAGTTAGGTTGGTCTACCTACAAAAAATTTCCAAAAAATTTTTTAGTTGCCATGGTAACGGCTCCTGAGCTAGTTTTTTTATTGGTCACTACTGAGTGTCGTACGATTTTCAATATTATAATAGAAAAATTATGTTGGGGTGTTTGATTTCGAATAACAAAAGCCACTCATAACATTCTTAGACGAGTATAGTTCTGAGAGCCAGAGTTTGAGGTTATGTATAGGCTGTTTGGCCAATGAAACAATTGCTTTCCCCACTCTTCTCAAATTCTGGTGGGGTGTTTGAGTTTGATTTCAGTCAAGATTCTGTATTACTCAGTTACTCATCGAGATGGGTTGGTTGCATTCTTGGACACTTGAAACGACTGTTGATGATGGTGAAATCGTGTTTTCTCGTTATAAAACTCACAACACTGGTTTGTTAATTGAAAGAAGAAGACTTCCGGATACTATAGTTATACTGAGTGAAGCCGATGAAGGTTATTCTTCGTGTTCTGGTTTAGAAATTCTATATTTAAAGGAAGATGGTGAAGTCATAAATACTCAAGGAGTCATATGTACCGAATGTACTTTGGAACATCGCCACGCTATTAACCTTTTGCCTGATAAATGCGACCTCATCTTCTTCAAAGGCATCTGCACTTCAGATTGGGATGAATTGAGTGATGAACCTGAACGGAACATTTGGTGTAATAAACCTTACAAACCGAATTGGGCAACGTTCACTGCAACAAAGTGGTTAACGGAAAAAGAATTTAACGATGAAAGAGAACTCAGATTTCGTGAAAAACGTTTTCCTTCGGGAGTCACGCCTTACCTGACGAGAGATATGGATTCAAATAATTGTTATGTATTTAATTGTTTACGAGATATTGTTGTAAGCAATTTAATAAACAACTAATAAATTGTTTCATTGTTTTGATCTACAACATTTTTTTATAAAACCTGAACCTTAAAATTAGAGAAGCCTTAGCAGAAAGTCTTAACCTTGAACCGCTAAAAATCTAACCTTAGCAGGAAGTATAATAAACCTTCACCTTAAAAGTCAGAGATGTATTACTTACAATTTATCTTTTCAATATTATAATAGAAAAATTATGTTGGGGTGTTTGATTTCGAATAACAAAAGCCACTCATACCATTCTTAGACGAGTATAGTTCCGAGAGCCAGAGTTTGAGGTTATGTATAGGCTGTTTGGCCAATGAAACAATTGCTTTCCCCACTCTTCTCAGATTCTGGTGTGGTGTTTGAGTTTGATTTCAGTCAAGATTCTGTATTACTCAGTCAAGATTCTGTATTACTCAGTTACACATCGAGATGGGTTGGTTGCATTCTTGGACACTTGAAACGACTGTTGATGATGGTGAATTCGTGTTTTTTAAATTTTTCATTTATAGATTTTAAATCAATCATGTCGGTCAATTTAAAAAACTAGTTACTAACGAGACTGACCCACTTCCGCGCTCTCCAGCTAGAGGCACTAGTGTCCTCCAGTACCTTCAGAGCACGACCTTCTAGATTTCACGAGACGAAGTCTCTTATCCGGCCTGCGCACTCCATTAGTTCAAGTGTTTCTCCGCTGGCGCCACCAAACACGAAAATGCGGAAACGGATATATAACACGTAAACGCCAATTTCAAACTACGTTAACTTCGCGCGATCTTATACTTTTTGTCGGTTTTGCGCGTATCGTCAATAAATTATATTTTCCTAATCTTTTAAGGCAGTTTTCTTTATTTTTTAAGATAATTACGTTATTTCCTTATTTGTTTAAATTTTCGTAGTTTTGTTGCTGTTTTTTCGTTCACTTTAGTAATGGCAAACACTAGCAGAAAAAAGTATAACTGCCGCAATGCAATGTGTAATAAATAGTACTGATCCTACAATATCATTTCATGAATTTCCTTCAAATTATACCTACCTTACGAGAAAAATGGTTTCAAATCTTACGTTGGGGTTATGGACACCAACACTCAACAGCAAAATTATATATACTTCTTTATTTCGACAGATCAACAATTACAGATACCTGAAAGAGTCAATTTCTACATCGAACTTCCTAAAAATATAACAGAATTAATAAAAGAATTCCAAACCTTATCTATGCATCTCGATTGCGAATTCTTTCAGCATCTGTAGCCCTTCCGGCAGGATACATTGCAAAAAACTGAAGAAAGGATTGAATGTCAATAGCCTATTAGATTCTTTGTTATCTGCCTCGTGTTCAAATTCACTGATAGGATTTGTAAATCTTCAAAACAGAGGTGCCTTAAAATACTCCACTAGAAGATTTACACTTTTAATCAACCAAATAATCGAACTTGTAATACATAGTATTGTAGAACATTTACCTGGAGAATGTAATCCGTCTAATATTCTAACATCACTAGGTATTTCTAACTCCAATTGCTTTTTCACAGTTTTTGGTTTGCCACGACCACAAGCAGGAACTTAGTAATATAATTCTTTAAAAATTGCTAAAACCTTGTTTGGCAAACAGAAACATTGCAAAAACGTGAACCGATAATGTACTTACTGCTCACTATCTCTATATCCTAAATCCAGCTCACGGGAAGTTATAAAATTGTAATTTCAATAATGTTATTGAACTTGTAAATTAATTTTAATAACATAATTAGTTTAATTATATAAATTTATTTAATTAATTCGCAAAATATTTACGTAAACATGCAACGCTTGACATTTGTAAGGGTTATCTAACCTATATATCTTCAAGTGACAAATAAACATCAGCGTGTCAGCTAGCGCCAAAACGGCGAAATTTTGCGTTTTCTCAGAAACAAAGTTTATATGGGAAATCGTAAAAGTGCCCAGGCCGGATAAGAGACTTCGTCTCGTGAAATCTAGAAGGTCGTGCTTCAGAGGAACGACACGACCCAGGGTCATATAACAGTTAGCAACCATTCAACTAGTGTACTTCGGATGGAATGCTTCCTTTAACGGTTTATTAAATTATAATAGTTTTACGTAAGTTATTTTACATAATCATATATTTATATGCTTTTTTTTATTATAGGAACAATAAGGAATAGATATGAAAATCAGTTGAATTACTTTCTGCATAGCAACCAGTTTCACGCGTTCACAGTTAACAGTATGTATTTTTACATCTTTAATTGATTTATATTAATAAATATTATTATTAATAAATTTTAAAAATGTTATTCTTCTATTTTTTAAACCAAGAACAGTAAGTATAATATTTAATTGATTACGTTTTTTTGTTTAGGCGCCTTACCTTCGACCTACTTTCTGCATAGCAACCAGTTTCACGCGTTCATGTGTCAGTGGAGGTTAAGCGTTCATCCACCAGTATCGATCGACTTTACTTGATTTAATTTAATTACTTGATTATTTACTTTAATTGATTTAATGCATGCTTCAATCTCTTATTAATAAATTTTAAATTAATTCTTGTTATAGAAATGTTTTTTCAGTAAGTATAATATTTAATTGATTACGTTTTCTTTGTTCTAAATTTTGTAAATGTAAGAAATAAATGTTGTGAATTGTTTAATTTTTATTTAACCTTGAACTTAAAACCAGAGAAGTGTCTTAACCTTGAACCGCTAACTATCAGCTTAAAAATCAGTGAAGCCTTGACCTTCAGCTTAAGAATCAGTGAAGCCGTGACCTTTAACCGCCAGAAAATTTAGCCTTGAAGGTTGACCTTGGCAGAAAGCAGAAAGTGGTGGGGGTGGTCCCAGAAACCCCATTCTTTCCCTACTATTATTCTGTTTTTCAAATCTAGGGTTCTGCTTGATTGTCATCGGAAACTGGATACCCGTCAAATTTAAAACCTTAGAGTAGTGCGGATAGCTGCTAACCCTTTTAGCTATGTCAATACATGCGGTATGTAAAGCGCTGACTACAGCCCATGCAAAGCATGCCTCATCATGGTTCTGTACATTGACGCATGCTTCTTTCAACTTTATTTGCTCGGGCAGATCGATGTAAGATGACTCAAGCTGAGGTGTATATTTATTAATATTAACTTGAAGGTTAATAATCGATTTAAGTGTCCAACAGCCGTCTTTTTGCTAGATAAAAATATGTACGCGTTAGTTTATTTACATCTTATGAAATTTCTATACTTACTTGAAACTCTTCAAGATCTTTAAGAATAGGATCTTGAATATTGATCTCGAACCACTGGGTCAAATCACTATCTTGATATACAGCTACATTTTTTTTTGGTGTTGATATACTTTACTTCTTCTATAATAGTATCCCGCAATTATACTGTCTTCATTAATGTAATTATCGCATCTTTGTTGAAGTTAGGTACATGTATTCTACCTCCATTAGGACCGTGTTCATCTTACCTTGACTCAGGATCATAAAATATAAAGAGACTGCCTTCCGAAGATGGCTCTTGTAGGCATCAAGGTTTAAAAAAGACTTTGGGCATTTAGTACAATATATTTTGCTTGCTGCATAAACGGTCTTCATGTGTCTCTCGTGGTTGACAGGGTGTGTGTAAAAGACTTAGTGCATTTAGTACACTGTATTTTACTTATTTCATGTACATGTTTCAAGTGCCTTTTATAATGGTCTTGACGTGAAAAAGACTTGGGACAATTAATACACTGATGAATTGTGGGTCCTTGGTGAATCTGCATGTGTCGCGTGAAATTGGAGCGTCGAATACTCAGGCCACATATATCAGACAATTGTTGTTCCATCTTGACTAATGAACAGGAATAGGAACACTGACCTCGGTATGATTTAGGACGATCCCTTTGACCTCGACGACCACGTGTATCTGTCCGGTGGTTGGTGAATATACCGTATAGGCGTAGTTTTTAGGCCCGCCTGACACAAACTCCGTTTTGTTTAACTCGATGACTACTAGATCTTCGGTAAAAATATTGCTAGATCTGAAATTTGATCTTGAGATGAGCTCTTCAACACCGTAACACCCTTCCCGTTTGTTTATTAGTTTGACTATTGAGTGTTTTCTAATATCCTTCATTGTCTCGTCAAAAACCGGGGTTATTCATAAGTTTAAACAGGTTTTTCTCGAACTCGTTTTAACCTGCTTACGAAGTTCAGTGCTTAAATCAATGTAAGATTTAGCCAGTTGTTCTGCGCCAATTTATCAAGGCGCATGGGCATAAACCTAAAGGAATCGAGGAACCGAATTTTTATATATTTGTTTTCTACATCTCCTGACGAGGTTTCGGTTTTGTCAACCAATCGGATATGTTAATCGAAAGAGATCAACCTTTAACATGACGTAGTTATTATAATAATTGTTACGTAGGTAGTTAGTGGATGTTGTTATAAATTGTTCAATTGTTGAGAAGGATATCATAGAATAAAAAGATTAATGTTCTATACGCATTATTCTATGTACCTCATTATATCAAATTGTTACCCTGTATACTTAAGTAACGAGTATACATGTATGAGAAGTAAGATACAGTTGTTACCTATACGAAAACCTTTAAGTAAAATATTTGTATAGTGCCATATTTTAACTCTTAAGTAATAGTAGTAGTAATGTAGCTTCAATAAGTACAACACCGTCTGAAGGATAATGTTTTAAAGATAATTATCATTATTAATGTATATAATTGTTCAATTACTTATGTAGGGGTAATAGTTAGTTGTTAAATTGTTCAATAAATTTTGAAAAAGATTGTCATAGAATAAAAAAAGATTAATGTTCTATACGTGTATTACTGTTATTATTATCCTAGCTAAATAAATATTCTATTTAAACACTGTGATGTTGTTTCATTTACTAGCATTAGGATGAAGGGAGAGAGAGAGCAAGAAGGAAAGAGTGTGAGAAGGAGATAGTGAGAGAGCGAGAAGGAGAGAGTGTGAGAAGAAGAGAGTGAGAAGAAGAGAGAGAGAGAGAGAGAGAGAGAAGGCTCTTTAATGCGACCTCTAATAGGTGAGAAGGAGAGTGTGAGAAGGAGAGAGCAAGAAGGAGAGAGTGAGAAGGAGAGAGCGAGAAGGAGAGAGTCAGAGAGCGAAAGAGGAGCAGTCCCGATATGACGTATGCCCTATCACACTCGTATACATAACAGTAGACGTAACGGCTACCTCTATCCAATGTTGTTTCATTTACTAGCATTAGGATGAAGGGAGAGAGAGCAAGAAGGAGAGAGTGTGAGAAGGAGAGAGAGTGAGAGAGCGAGAAGGAGAGAGACAGAGAGGAGATTCTTTAATGTGACCTCTAATACCATCAGTACATAGGTAATACAGACTTCTTCTTCATGACTCCGTCTAGTAGTAGTACATAGGTCGTCGATAATACAGATTTCTTCATGACGCCCTCTGTTGACAGTATGACAGATTCAGTACAGTTTCAAATTTAGAGCCACATGTTGTGATATAAAATGGCTGCAGACTCTAATTGAAGGGTCTTCTTCTCTAATACAGTTCTCTTTTTTTACGCGACATTTTACATCAAAAAACTGCAAGCAACGTCGTGCACCACGAAACAAATATGGCTGCCATATTTCAATCAAATGGAATAAAAATAAAATGACAGTGGTTTTGATCTACCAATACTTAGGGGTGATAACACACAAAAAACTATCTTTTTTCGAAATGATTGAGCGACCAGTAGTGCACTACTTCATATGGATTGATCCTAATTGCTATGATGGGGAATGATGAAAAATTGCCATTAATTTAATCCGGCAACCTCTATAATATTAAAGCTTAGATATTTCTCGACTTATGTTAACAATCACAATGAGTCCAACGGGCTTATTTAAACGGAAAGCCTCTGGGCATCCGGTCTGACGGAAAATCGAGAATTTGTAAAATTGTCGTTTCTCGACCGTTGATTTCGACCATACCACTGGACCAATTTTAAAGCGTTAGGTACTCATCGGACGCAGAATTTAATGCTCTTTAGTTCTTGTAATAGTAAAGTTTTTGTTGGAAAGCACCGCTTTGGAGTTCTAAGCGAAAAACTAAAAAAGGTCCGAAGATTTCGTGGTTCTTTTGATGCAAACCTAGGATACTTATATTTGACCTCAAATGAAGCGATCGAAACGATCTCCCTCTTTCCAACATTTATTTCCACCAACGGATTCTATTTTACTGGCCTAATGTTTCTGACATAACTTTATGAAACATTTCAGGCGCACATGACACACCGAATGGAAGTTGAAGAAATCTAAATCTTCCAAATGGCGTAGAGAAGGTACATAATTTAGAACTCGGTTCGTCTAGTTTTATCATCCAAAATCCGGATTGTGCATCAAGAGTTGAAAAATATTTTGATCCCCAAAGTTTAGACCTAAGCGCTTCTAGTGTAGGCAATTGATAATGACAACGCTGAATAACTTTATTTAGATCTCGAGGAGCTAAGCACACGCGAAGAGTTTTGTCTTGTTTTTCGACAAGGACAATTGGATTGACCCACTGACTAGGTTTCTCGACTTTAACTATTACATCGATAGACAACATTCGTTCAAATTCAGCTTTGAACATATTTAATAACATAAAAGGAATTTTTCTTGGTGGGTGGATAACTGAATTAGCATTGCTTGCTATTGCAATATGACATTCTCCAGGGAGACAGCCTAAACCTTTAAAAACGTCATTATACTTTTGTAATAACGTCTGATGACCAACTGATGCAACTCTTTTGATTAATTATAGCTTTTGACACGTAAAAAGACTTATTGTTTGACAGTCAAAATCAGCAATTATAAATTCAATTTTTGCACAAACATCATTAATAATGCAATCTAGAGTGCATTTACCTAAAACTGGTATGAAGTTTCCTGAAAATGACGTAAGTTTTACAAACCAATATTTTACTATTAATCCCTAAATATTTAATAGTAGATTATACCACGAGTCAATAATGATAGCTACTATTCCCGCGGAATATTTACGACCCGAGCCGCGTCAGCGGCGAGGGAGTAACATTCCAAGGGAATAGTAGCCATTATTGCGAGTAGTATACTCTACTTTATCTACGACTAAATTATTAATTTTAAATTTTTAATGAACAACTTTATTTGCCAATAAAATTAACATTAGTAATTGTACAATTAATGAACTGAATTGCTCGTGAACTGCTATCAATAACTTTGGAAGAGTTTTCAATACAAATATTTGGAATTTCGGTTGCTGTAAAGGAAGAAGATGCTTCATTACTATTTATCTGTTTAGCAATAGTATCTGCTGTAGTTGTCTTGTTTCTCATAGAGTGATCAATGTATCCTTCAGCTACCTGTGTAGATCGCCAGCCCCCATGACGCTTTAATCCAGTTATATCGCCTCCTCCATCAATGTACAGAGTGGCAGATGATCTGCGATAACAATGGCCGGTATAACTTTCAGGATTTGGCAAGTTTAAATATTTGGCAATTTGTCTACCAATGTCTGCAAATTTGTTTTTTCCTACACGTTGTATTGTACATTTGGATTTTTGATAATTTAGAAAGAATGAATTGATTTTTACATGTGACGGACGGAGATCGATGTACTTCTTTACAATGTTGTAAAACGTACTGTTTATGGTGAATGATCGTACAATTTTGGTTTTAGTCTTGGGTATTGTTATTAATAAGTGTGTTTGGAGATCCTTCACATCTTCTATATTCATTTCATAAAGCTCGATTGAGCGGCATGCGCCCATAATTCCAACAATTAATATAACCTGAAGCAAATAAGAATATGAGTTTTTGAATAGATCAGATTAAATATTATGTACATTTACCTTATGTAAAAGAAAAACTTCATCAGGAGCTTTGTCAATAAATTTCCTAATTTGTTCTGGGGTCAGAGTGGAAGACTTCTTTGGTTGAAATCCTTCAGATTTTCTTTTTAAAAACGCTCGTAGTTTGCCATATTTTTCAATATCAACGTCATGGTTTATTCTCAACATAGATTTAATTATTGAATAGAATGACCATAATGAAGATGGTTTGTATTTTGCACTTAATTCAGCGAAATAGGCTAGTAGAACATTTTCGGAAAATGAGTTTGCGTTTTTTCGAAGACGCCATTCGTTGAAGATCGCGTACGTTTTATTATAAACTGATTTCGATGTTTCCGGTATCAAGGTAGATGTTGTTGTTGCAGCCAGTTGTGCAATTTCTGGTGGTGTACAGGTAAAATACTCTTCATTTTCATCCATCTCAATACACAGTACGCGTTTGACACTGACACCAACTGACACTTTTGAGTTTTTGTATTTTGTTTCCATGGTATTGTTTAATTTGAGAAACTGTGATTGGACTGCAAGCGGGATTAACAACTATTAATCCCTCCTCATTAATCCCTAAGCGAATAATATATGGCATTATACTGCAAAAACCGCAAGTATAATACCTACGTTATGTATTAGTCGTAGATAAACTTATTTATTGACATGACATTTGCTTCTGCTCCGGTATCTAGATTACAGGTCAATAACTTATTATTTATTTTTATATCTAATGTCCAACATTTATTTGTTGTTTGAAAATCTTTTAAAGAACGAATGATAAACATCTCATTAGCTAAATCTTGTTTATCAATTTCATTAGTATTTTGAACATTGACAACCTTAATATTTTTATTTAAACAGCATTTAGCGTAATAGTTATATTTTTTACAATACCTACACACTACTCCTATTGCTGGACATTTCCTTCTGTGGAATTAACAACAACGGTGACATTTTCTATCAGCTTGTCACTTATTTTTATTTAATAATTCATCTGACATATCAGACGTAGACGGTTGACTGAAGTGACTTCGTAGATTTGTTTTGCCATCGTACTTACTTTTACTACCATATTGTCCTGTCTTCTGCGACTTTATTTCTTGAACTACTACTTCAGTACCTTTATTCAACTGCTGGGCCTGTAACTGCGTAATCTCGATGCTTTTGGCAATTTGGACAGCTTTTTCCAAAGTTAAATTGTCTTCTTGGAAAAGTCTTTCTTTTATGCAGCGGTAACTACATTTCAGTCAAACGATAAACATATCTCGAATCAAGCCTTCTCTTAATTCTCCTAATTCACAAGATAAGCTCAAATTTTCCAAAGATGTAACAAATTCATCGATATTTTCCTCTGATGAAATCTTGTAAGAAAGCTATGTCTTTCAACAGTTAAATTGGTTTTTGATATTTTCCTCTGATTGTTGAAATTTTGTAAGAAAGTTATGTCTTTCAACAGTTAAATTGGTTTTTGGTTTGCAATGCATTTCAAATTTTTGCAACAAATCTTCATACTTACAATTTTCCATTTCCATATTAAACGAATTGAAAACTGTAAGAGCTTCAACTCCAATGTAATGTAAAAAATAGCTACCTTGCGACTGGTTTCTTCTTCATCTAGACAACTCGCTTTCATGTATATTTTAAACTGTTGTAACCAGGATCTCCAGTTGTTAGAAAGGTTACCTTCAAAAGACAAAGGTTGGATCATATTTCCAGATAATCTAGAATTTTTCATTGAGTTTGTAGTTTGACTTGACGTTGGTTGCGTGCTTGAATTTGCAGAATTCATTTTTAAACACCTGACACCATGTAATATTTATTATTGTAATAGTAGTAATAAAGGCAGCAGCTTAACAGGACTAATATTTTATTTAATGAATATAAAATCATTGACAAGTATTTTATAAGTTTTTATTATTTTGTTATTGTTATTATGTCTAAGCCTACTAGCTATTATCATAACAAAAAAGATACATAATTCGGAAATTTTTTACTGCTACTTTTTAAATGAATCTGAATAAATGGTGTTTCATCCATCATTTTATATACATATATTTGTAAATATAACCTCAAAACTTGAGTCAACGTCATTTAGTGCATTAATCTGTTTTCATCAGAACAACAAACGAAATACTGGTGCCAATTTAAGGCAACGTTGTCACTTTTTCACTACTCGAGAAGCGTATAATTTATTTATATTCTAGAGGGATCTTTATTTTTTAGTGTTTACATAGTAATATTAACTTATTTTTACTAATAAAAAAGTAAACTTGAATTAAATTTCTGATTAGAATAATTGTTTTTTTCGTCATATTTTCACGTTCTTAAGTTTGGACTGGACGGTCAAAACTCTCTGACTTTAAAAAGACTAATAATTAATTAAAAACATAACTAAACTGTTTTCACATGCATTCTAATAAAACTAGTATCGTTTGAGCCATTATTTGAAGCGAAACTATGTAATTATTTCTATTTATCAAAATAGCAAAGCTCCATAACTTTTGGCTTAGACTATTCCACCACAACTACCTTAAATCGGATAAAACATCTTGTTTTAAATTTACAAATAAAAGTTAGCCAAGATTCTACTGGTCAGTTTTACAGGCATGTAAAGGAAATTGTTAACCACTTTGCTGTTGCTATAACAATAATTTACTTTCCAAGGTTTTTACAATGACAGAAATGTATATATTTCAATATGATTGTGAATAAAATTACAATATAGTAGTTTGTGCAACAAGGGTGGATATAATGTCTATATCGCACGAGGACGAAGTTTGAGGCACGACGCCGAAGGCAAAGTGCCTCAGTCGTTCGAGGGCGATATGGGCATTCCACCCAAGTTGTTCAGTATCTTTTTTCTTCGATTAAGCATTTATTAAACAAAATAGAAAAAAACAATTATTCTGCCACCTGGAATCGAACCTGCGTCGGCAACAGCTTCAGCTTATGAGCGCTGTAGCTCAGCTGATCAAGGTCTGAAAAGCCACCGATACACCCCTCAGAACCCACAAACTCAATAATTAAGAAAAGACGTTTGCTGTATTATGCATCTTTCTTCCTCTTTAAATCATCAAATGCTGAAGACGCGTAACGTTTAAATTTCTTTGTTCGCATGTAAGGTCGTCAGTGTTACATCGGCAACAGCGCAAGCACGTGACTAGCTCTTTTACAAGTGGTGGTAGTACAATCTGCAATTGAATATCATTCGATAAACTTCAGTAACTCTTTTAACTTGATAGGGTTATGCTAACTATTTTATTAGTGGATGTCGTATCGCGAATTTGAAATTTTGACTAATTTTTAATACGAGTATGCATATGTACTATAGGTAATTAGGTGGCAGTACTCTCCTTATTGAATTCAAATGCTAATAGTTCTTTCAGATTACCATAAAATATTGAAAAAATAGAAAAAGCAAATCAGAAAAATTATGAAAAAACCTTTTAATATATAATTTAAGTTGCAATAAGCTCCAGGTTAAAAAAATCAAATCATTGTGATGATTGTTACTGCATTGATTCAAGCAAGACATCATGATAAAAAAATATAAGACTTACATTGGCCGTTTTTTGCTTAGAAAAAATGCAGTTTCTTAAATTTTTATTTTATTATAAGTAATATAGAAATTCCGTTATACTTTTTAGTAGTTTTGAATCGAGCAAAAATTTTTATAGAATATGACTTTTTGTTATAAAATCAATAATAAAAAAGTTTTTCCTCTTGTGTACCGCATCTGGGGGCACACTATGTGTGGTTTGTACAAATACGGGTACTTGCAAAGTAGTTTCTCAGCACGTGATACACGAGATTTTTCTTACTGACTTCTGTATATTTGTCAAATTAAATTAACCTGGTTTAAGGGCTAGCACGAACTATGAACTGAACTGTTCAACAGTTTCGACAGTTCGGTCGAGAAAAGTAGAATCTGGGCGCATTAACGAACGAAACTGTTTCTTGTCCGAGTTGAGCGCGCATACGAACTGAACTGTTGTGTCGTGTCATGTATTCCATTCTCAAAATGAATTTGGTAGAGGTAGTTTCCTTCGCGGTGTTAGTTATTAGACACTGAGAAAATCAAAACAGAAGATATTCAGTTCATCCAATAACCAGCCAACGCTTACTGAAGTATCAGTTTCAAAAACTCTACGAGGATTTGAGAGATTTTTGGGATTCCATAGAATGAGTATCACAAGTTTTGACGAAGTATTAAAAATTATTGGACCTTCTATAAGCAATAAATAAATTCTTGGTCCAGTCGCGAGATTTCTAAACCTAATGGACTTTCTTATGGATCTACATTGTAGCGCCGTGATTGGCTGTTTACGTTCCCACTAGTGGACGGTCTTCGGCGCTTCGAGAAGTTTCATAACCTGCTTGCCTTCATCTTTACAATATAAAAGTCACAATAATTGGTGTCTAGTATTTATTAAATACTGTCGTGTTGTTGCGCTATGATTGTTGTGTGTTAATGATAGTGTTAATCGTACGTAATAATAATGGTACGTGATTTCCAGTTTTATGCTTTGCTAGATGCTACCCCTTATTAATATTTCTTATAACAAGTGCTTGTGCTCTATATATTTCTGTGGATTATAATTAGTTTTTTGGATTAAATGGGTATTTATTGAGTAATTAGATGACTACTTTATCTGTAGATGCATTTAAATGGTTTTTCTCCAATTCTCCGAAAATATGTATCATGATTTCTTTTTAATTTAATTTTTTATTCAACTTAATTAATCGTCAGATTTGAATTAAGAAACTTGTTACTAGTTTGAAACAATTCGATAGATTTAATAGTTTCCTGTACATATTATCTCACACACGAACTATAATTTATTCTGTATAAGAGCTTTACATTAGATTTCCTTCTTTTTTAATTTAAAATCCTTAATAATGTACTGATGACATTTATATTTTTTGATATATTCTGCAAGTTTAAAGGCTTTTTCCTTGCAAGCAGTGGTGATTAACTTCGAAAATTATTTAAAATATTGATATTTATGTCACATTTAATATTAAAATTAGTCCTATTTACATAATAAATTTCTAAAAATGTGAATGACCACAATCTTCATAATCATTTGAAAGAGATGATGGGTTCTGATAATTCTTGCAAAAAGTTTAGTCGACCCTGCTGTTTAAATTATTGTGACACAGTATTCGACAGCACGAAATCGATTATATTATTTATTTAAAATATCAAAGCTTCTTTTAATAGTTAAACCTTTAAACATCTATCGTTATAATTAATTCTAATTAATTAAAACGACTTATTAATTAAACTATTATTAAGTCACAAAAAGGATTAATATGCACTCTACTATAAAACAACATTGAATTTATCTAAACACGTCAGTTGTTATGATAGTTTTCATTTCATATTTGTGCGCCACAGAAGCTGACCAATCACGGCGCCACAATACACGTCCGTAAGAAAGTTCATTAGGTTTAGAAATCTCGCTGTCCAGTCACATTGTGCCACAATGTACGCAGAGATTTTTAAACACAGTAAAGAGTGTCCAAGCGAAGTTCCGTGCCTATCTAATCATCTAGTGCGCACAGAGATATTCAAATCCAGGTGTGTCGGCCAACAGTTCAGTCGTATTCTGGTTTGTGACAAGATTCAACAGGAAAGTTGAGGAAATGTGCGCATCTCCGTATGTTGCAACATATCTCACTCGGTCGACTAAACTGTTGGACAAAAAAAAGTTCATAGTGCGCGCTAGCCCTAATTTTTATGGATATGAACGTCTTGATAAACGTAATGTATATGGTAATTAATCTTCGATTAGGATTAACAGAAGCTAGTGCAAATGGCCATAAATATTCGGCATTATAGTTTTTTGTGTTGATAACACTAAAAGATTTCAATCTTAAAATCGACATTTCTTATTTCTTGACATTCTTTAATAATACTTTTATATTTTTGTACACAACTTCTGTCACACATTTAATGCTAAAATAAAGTATTTGTGTTGTCAATCTTAGTACACATGCTTTAAAAACTGGAATGGTCTTTCAACAGGTAATGCGACCAGGGCCTATTTTACTATTAGGCGCAATAGGCGCGTGCCTAGGGCCCAACGGCAAGAGGAGCCCGAATTGGAAAATAAAATCATAAAAATGCACAAAAAAATTTTTCGGCTCCGAAATCCCGAAGTCTCATTTTAGTGTTTCTACTGCACTTTTGTTGAGATTTCGTTGACGTTTATGTATTTGTTTGTTTACTTTTTGAGACACCACATTCGTTTCAAATGGAGCATAGGAAAAAATTGATACTATCTCTGTATAATATTTGTACTCGGAGCGTAGGAAAAAAATGCACCATTTGAAAACGCACCAAAAATATCAAAATTTCAAACCGTCATAACTTGACAGATTTTGGATGAAAATGGATGACCCTTTGCATGCTAAAAGGTCTGAAGTGTCTAGTTTAAGGTTGTGCGGGCGAATGATATGTTTAAGCTTTTCGCCTCCCGCCTCCCCGAAGAAAAGAAAATTGATTAGAAAAATGTCAAATTTTAACAGCTTGTACGGTGTACCAAAAGGATTCAATTGACTGCCAGGACAATAAAGTTCAGTTCTTTTTCTGTAGAGTTTTCAAAACTTCGAGTGCCTACGATTATTTGGCGCGAAGTTATGAATTTTTGAGATTCATCCTGCATCTTGTCGGGTGTTTTTCCTCTTTTGCGAGCGATATTATTATCGCATGAGTTTGAATCTTTTCTTTCCAAATTTAAAAAATTTTGAAAAATGTCGAAATAGTTATTTATGATACAAGTGTGTGAAATAAGGCTTTTATGCACGAGCCGTAGGCGAGTGTTTTAATCGCAAGGAGTGCATAAAAACCTTTCACACTCGTGTGTCATACAATATTTTATCTACGACCTAGTTGAGTACAACAAAAATTTATTAAACCAACTTTTTTAAATTTACAACTTTTTTCTTCTTCTTTGTGCACTACTACTTCTCTTGTTAGATTATATGTCTGAGATGTAGATGGCTGGGTTTGGATTTTCTTGAAATTTTTCTTGAAGTTTCTTTCTTATTTTCTAAGGAATTTTCTATATTCCATCCTCCATGCCGTTTAACTACGGAAATATCGGCACCTGAGTCTGCTAATAAGGAAGCAGAAGATCGTCTAAAGCTATGTCCTGTATAGCTATCAGGATCAGTTAGATTCAGAAATTTAGCAATTAAAGAAGGTATTCTTCCAAACTGATTAATACCTACAGGTTGTTTTGTACATTTGTTATTTTTATAAAAGACAAAAAATCGTTTGTGACCAGTTACTGCTGGACGTAGAGAAGCATATTTTCGATAAATTTGTAAAAAACTTGGGATTCTATCCTTGTTGTCGACAACTGTAAAAGTTCTAGATATTTTGTTTTTACATTCTCGGATGGTTATTATTAAAGCAGTTCCTGCATCCTGAATATCATCTGTTTCAATTTCTGACAGCTCTTGCCGACGACATGCTCCTGAAATTCCAAATAGTGCCACAACCTACAAAAAAATTTATGAATATAATGAGTTAATTTTCAATTTTCTCACCTTCATCAATAAAACTGGTTATCTGGAGCTTCATAGATAAATTTTTCAATTTCCTTTAAAGTAAATAATTTTGATTTTTTCGGTTTATAATTTTCTGATGTACGTTTTAAGAAGGCGATCAGTTTTGTGAATTTGCTGATGTCAATATTCATGTTTATGTTAAAAGTTGCCTTGAGCATTGAATAATGCGACCACAGAGTTGATGCCTTGAAACGACTTGCCTTCTCCGAAAAGTAGGCGATGAACACGTTCTCGGTATAGTTTTTCACATTTTTCCGGCTACACCAATCCAAGAATTCTTTATATGTATTCATATACAACTTCTTGGATTTAAAAGGTAACAAGTTTGAAGTTACGTTGGTGGCTACTTCAGCAATTTCTGGCGGTGTACATAATTCATCATTGTTTTCACCCGAATTTGAGGTTATGTCAGTCCTCAGGTCGCTGATTTGCTCAAATTCCTGGTCATCCATAATGACCTCTCTGAAATAATTAAAACAGGTATTAAAATATAATGGAATTCACAATAATTAGCCAATTCTCACCGACGGAACTAGAATTTCAATCGAAATTGTAGACCACAACAAACTCTGGGACGCGGCTTCACTTTTTTGTTTTTTGTTGTTGCTGTGCTGTGATTGATTGGTTGCCTAACGACGTTCCAAACAAAAATTGTTCAAAAATGAAAGTTCCATTTAATTTACATTGTTCTTTTACACACGATTTGATTACGTTCACGCACGATTTATTTAAAGAAACCCTTCACACACAATAATTTAATAATTAATGTGGCTATTATAGATTGGGAGTAGATAATAGTATATTGTGTTACAAGTGCAGAAAAGTGCCAATTTCTCACAAGTGTGAAGATTTTGCGGCATGAGACGTAGTCGAATGCCGCAATCACACGAGTGAGAAATTGGTGTTTTTGCACGCGTTACACACTATACTTTATCTACGACAACAAAAAAAGTAATAAACAATTAACAGCTAAGAAAGTTTTTTAACCTAGAATTTACACTCGCATTCATATTTTTTACGTGAAATATTTGGCAATAAATTAAGAGATGTAATGTGAGCTGCTTCCACGATGTTTGGAGGTGTACGAGTGTACACCCCAATTTTCCTTCACCGGATTTACTCATGATACATATAGAATTTTAAAAACGACAAATGTAAACATTAAATTTGTAAAGACAATAGTAATAATACGTTTACAATTTGTATAATTTCAGTCAATCTACTATTTAGTACTTACAGCTAAATAATTATGTACTCGTTTTAAAAAAATAATATATGTACAAAAATCACCATTCAATTGTCAAGGTTATTAACCTCTGCGCAAAATGTCAAATATTCTCGCATTATGCAGCAAATTATAAATGTTTTCAATGTTTTTATTGTAATTTAGCAATAATAATAAATAAAATTACATTAAAAATTATATAATAATGTAAAACATTAATTAATTTTACGTTTTAATTGAATAACAATCATTGTAACTTTATATAATGAGAAAAAAAGTATCATTGAAAGGCATCTCGATAGCTCAATGCTTACGCTCTAGCTACTAACCGAGCGACCGGGTTCAATTCCCCGGGTCTGACCTTAGTTTTTTTTCTAGATGGATTTCCATTCGAAATATAATTTAATGTAAAATATTAATTAAACAAAATAAATTAACCTTTATCTAAAATTTATAACATTTTATATTTCAAATAATTAATAATATTATAAATATTGCAAGTGGTGACATCTATGGGGTTTACTACTACTATCGTGAGAAATCATTCCTCACGGTCTTTACCGTTGAGTTTGGAGATTGTTTGCAATTGGTCGTTTTCACGGTTACTAGATTATGCGGAATGTGTAACTTTTTATGGTGGTCGTAGATAAATAGATATACAATATACATAGGATAAAAACAAATAATGTTTGTATAATTATTATTAATTTATTTAAAACAATTATTTTCATAAAATTCCCCCCCCCCACCAAAATAATTCTCTGGATTCGCCCCTGCTACGTACAATAAAAAACAGTGTTATAATTATTAAGCTTAAAAGTTTTTCAAAGAAGATCTTTTATATTTTATACTTATGAAATTTGTTGACTATTAGTCTTTATTTTAAAAAGTACTACTATTTATTTATAATGTAACTCGATTTTCCGGTCTTTGTTTTAGAAAAATACCTGGTGCAGGTTTTAATCTTTGTTGTTATATTTGAAAGTTCTGGCTTTGATCTGCCTTTCCCTCCAAAACTCTATGCAGAAAAATCTAATAAACAACATAATCGTTGCGATTCGGATGTATCGGAAGTACTCGAATCGTCCACCGAAGCAACTGAATTTGCAGTCATGACGATAGCCGTCATACCGAAGCAATTTTAAATTTGCATACAGAGCAAGCAAATAAATAGAAATCATAAAATGTTTAAAAATAGTCTCATTCGCAGATTTACTTTACTTAAGTAACATTTAACAAACACTAAATCGAACAAATAACTAAATTATAATAAATAAATATTTGCTCATGTAGCACACTAAAAATAATGTGACCTTACGACCATATACAACGCACGAAGGCGAGGCTGGCCGGCTGGTGAGGCGAAGTGCAATAAGCAACGAAATCAGTGCTTATATGCGGTGTAGGTACCGCATTTGAATCGGTATTACCTTTCCGCCATATTTCATGAGCCTAATTTAAAATAGTACTCTAAGTAATTATACTTTTTGCTGTACGAAATTGATATTAAGCTTTAAGTTGATTAAATATTACAAATTTAAATAAACGATAACCATAATTTTATAAAAATATTTTTGTTAGCATTGGTGTTTATTTTTAATAAATTCTTAAGGGAAGCATTGCTTCCATATACCGCACGCCACTAGACTTGATTCTATGAGTATCCGATAGGACGGTACGAAATAGTCTACATGAAAATCAACTTTGTACTCGTGTTAGAGCTAATGTTTCTCACTTGACGCACCTGCATCGCTAGGAGAGAATGCAGTATGCACTACCGACATTGGACTACGAGGTAATGGCGAAAGGTCTTGTTCAACGACGAAAGCTGCTTTTGCCTCTTCCATTCTGACGCACTAATTCGCGTATGGCGTCGTTGAGTAATGCGATTGGATTGCAATCGGGTCAACCCGACGCGCAATTTCAACAGCGGATCTGTCGTGGTTTGGGGAGGCGTTAGCTATGATGGTTGCACCGATCTGGTGATTGTACCAACTCCTGGATTGACAGGGTTTCGGTACATCAACGAAATTCTTCGGCTTCACGTCCTGCCCATGCAACGTCGGATGGTACGAGCGTTTGTGTTTATGCAAGACAGTGTGCGTCCACACACTGCTCGAGTCACCCAGGACCTTTTCCAGCAACACAACATACGCGTTCTTCCTCATCCGCCTATCAGGTCAGACCTCAACCCAATTGAACATGTGTGGGATAAAATCGGGTGTTGTCTGCGAAACCTGCAGAGACCACCAACTACTCTCCGAGGATTGAGAGTAGCACTGACGCAATTGTGGAACGACATTCCCCAAAAAGAGATTCGCGCAGTTCTGAACATCCCAGCGAGGTTTACAAGAGGTACGCCAGCAAAAAGGAAGAAACACACACACACGATGTGCAAAATCCAACCGACAACTTCCTCATGGTTTACATCGGGTAATGCTGATGTTGATTGTACACGTTAAAAAATTAACGTTAATAAAAAAATGTTTTTATTCATTGAAAACATTTTTAAGTAAAAGTTTGACATTTTTTTCTGCAGGGGTTGCGGGGAGCGGAAAGGCTTAAACGTAACATCTGCTGACACGTCCTTAAACTAGACACTTTAAACTTTTCAGTATGTAAAAAAGTTTATCCATTTTTGTTCTAAATTAACCGAGTTATGGCTGTTTGAAGTTTTGGTATTTTTGGTGCGTTATCAAGTGGTGCGTTTTTTCCCTTGAGAGTATATGTCGTATATTTTTTGGGAAAACTAAAAATATTTATGGTTACCGATAAAAAAATAAAATAAATAAAAATTAAAGGATCGAATTAAATTCTTGTGTTATAATTTTAATTCCTTCAGCAGCGCAATTTGAGAAGTTGTTTAGTTTTAAATCAAAATATATTGCGTTTAGTTTTTTCTGTTTAAATATATATATTTTATTTTATTTCATTTTTTACGCCTGTTTGGTACTCCTTTCACTAGAATACGGGGCCTAAAATTTGCTAGCTGAACCTAGGGACCATCTCAGTTAAAAATAGGCTCTGAATGCGACTCAGTGACTGAGTGGTAAATCAAAATTACTGTCCAACTCCATGACGTATATAGTAATTCCTGTATACAATAATTTTGTAGTTTGGTTACCTATTGCTCTACGTTTTTGAGCTACTTCTACCCTCAGTTGATTTAGCTAGAGCATACCGATTTCGATGATCAAGATGAGACTGATTCCATATCGGTCGCCTATTATATACATTAGTATATTACAGTACAAGTGGAGAAACTAAAAGTTTTACTCACGCGTGGAACGACACACAAGTGAGTAACTGTTTCCCACGAATGCTGTATAGCGTTTTGTTCAATCCTGCTATTAGAAATTAAAAAAAATAAATAAATTTAAATTTTTAGAATAATTGCAGAAAAATTAGGAGGCGGTTTTTGTTGTTATGGTTCTCATCATTCGTCATAAAACAAACAATCAATTTGTCATTATTTGTCAACAAATATTAGGAGAACGAGGTGGCCAGTTTACGAGAACATTTTCCTTTACCGATCCATCTATTCGGGTATTGTTGATTTAAATGTTGCGGATAATTAATGTGAAATGAAGGGGTGCCCCATCATGCATGAAAATATATCTCGGCAAACTCCTAACCATAATGCAGCCATAATGTATGGCTGCAGTAAATGGCATGAAAATCAAATAAGTTTTTTTGCCTAAACTATGGTAGATCGCAAGATCGAACAACAGACAGAAAAGTTAGAAATTAGAATATCTATCTGTAGAAAAAGTTAGAAAAATATTCACCCAAACTTTAAAAAATTTGAGCTTCTTTACACGTAGGTGATCAAATTTTGACCACTTACGTAACACCCACTATTAAAAAAATGTTGCTAAAAAACTATTTTTTTAGTACGGAAATCCCAGATTTCACCCCCATTGCTAAAAGCAAACTTTTGTTATTTAGAAAAATAGAAATCTTTTGAAGATCTTTGACATTCGATAGGGCATTAACGAAGCACTTTTGGATAGAGGTAATTTTGGTTAAATCGTCCTATTTTGGTCTCAGGAATATGTCTTAGCGTTTTGTGCAGGCCTTTTAGAGACACCATATATAAGTAAGTCTCAACACTTCAAGTCAAGTAAGTCAAAACACTTCAACTTTTCAAAAAAACCTTCATCTTCATGTTGTACCAGAATAGAAGAACATAAAATAATATATTAGCATAGCAAAGTCATAGATTCTATATAATCAGTATATAAGGGAAATTAATATGTTTAACTGCTAATCATTTTATGGGCAGGTTTTTGGATTTAAAAATTATAAAATAATACCTCCTTGCAGCAAAATGTTTTGGTTAAAAATACTTAAAAATATCGAAAATAAAAATCGAGAATTTAATTTAGAAAATTATTAGATATTTTGCCACATAGACAACATTTTTTAAAAGATTTTGTTGAAAACCGTATCTTTCTATCTCAATTTATAACCATGTTACAGGTAAATTGCCTATACGATAGGCAACAGAGTAGAAAAGTTATAGCTTTTAAATAAACTAATACCTTGCGGGTTGTGGCTTATAATTTCTCGCTTTATTAAATCTTCGAAAGTGTCCATTGTTTTCTTTTAGTGGAGTTGAATGTTAATAAATAGGGTTGAATAAAAGCTTTTAGTCTTCTCCACGAAATAGTTTAAAACATAATAAATTTTAAAAGTTGAATTTAGTTTCGGCTTACTTAAGATGAATCCATTCTCAAAACAATATTAACCCAAAATATGTATTAGGAAGAAGAAACGTTTTTTTGAACACTCCATGTTTAAATATACCAATAAAGAAAATTAAAAAACTACTACATGATCTGGGAACAGACTACTCTGATATCTTGCATTTCTTTCTCTTTTTAAAATTTTTTATCATGATTTTTATAATTAAAGAAAATTGAGTAAAAATCATGAGAAGTGCAAGTTGCTTCTACAACTTGCTAATAACAAAATATGGATTGCATAAATAGTTATTTAAGCATTAAGGGAGGTAAGTCCAATTTACCAGTCGAGGACGATTTTGCGCCCGAGCGCAGCGAGGGCTAGCAATTAAGTCCGAGACTGGTTAAAAGACTTACCTCCCGAATTGCTTATAACATTTTTCCCACTCCCCAGACAATAAAATCTTCAAGAATGTAATAATGTATGTGAATATTGATTGTACTTGGTGGTTTAAAATACCTCCTAGCCTAGAGGGATCACCACTTTGATAATAAATAAATAAATACATAAATAAATAAATAAATAAATAAATAAATATGTACGTAAATAAATAAATAAACGCCAAAACAAACAATTTCTGAATTTAATACTCCTATTAGATAGGTACCTTTGATACGTTACTTAGTTACCTAGTACATGCAATTGTTTATAGACGCGAAAAAAATCTGTCAATTCACTTGTGCTGTTGGTTTAAAAATGAATGGTTTCAACGTAGAAGACGAAGCGAAAGAGGCTTGTTTGGCTTTGCTTCCGGAGAAGTCGACGAAACGCTACGAGTTAACATACAAATTATTCAAAGAGTGGTGTCAAGTTAAAGATACCACCATCGTTTCGGAGTCCCTGCTATTAGCGTATTTTCTAGAAAAATCCAAAAAATTCAAGTCTCCATCCAGCTTGTGGTGTGAGTACTCTATGCTCAAGAGTACATTATTTATAAATAAAAATATTGATATATCAAAGTATCCTAAATTACGTGCGTTTCTAAAAAGAAAAAATGATGGATATAGGCCTAAAAAGTCCTGTGTGTTCACAAGAGAAGAGATAAATGTATTTCTTGAAAGCGCTCCGGATGATACGTATTTACTTATGAAGGTATACTAAACTATTAAAATTATTGTAATCTCTTAATTTTAAATCGAACATTTCAGGCAGTAATGATAATGGGAATTGCCGGTGCATGTCGCGGCCAGGAATTATGCGACATGAAATTGGTGGATGTGAAGGAAACACATGAAATAATTATTGTTAAAATACCAGATTCGAAAAATGGAATGTCGCGTACATTTACAATTACGGCCTGCGGAGAAAATAACAAGGTTTGCTATTTGCAAATTGTCAAAAAATATATCAACATTAGATCCAAGATTGAAAATACACGTTTTTTCATGCGTTATCAGGGAGGGAGATGTTATAATCAGCCTGTCGGCAAAAATACAATTGCAGAAATACCTAGCAAAGTAGCAAAATTTTTGAATTTAGACAACCCTAAAGCCTATACAGGCCACTCGTTCAGAACACATTAAAAAGGCACGGAGGCTGGAAGTCCGGCAATATTGCGGAAACTTACATAGCCGAGTCTATTACTAATAAAAAAGCTATTTCTAATAGGATTTTATATGATAATCAGGGTACATCTTCGGAAATGACAGTGTCAAATGAAACCACGGAACTAAGCGTTACTGATAAAGAGGATGATGAAGCTATTTCTAATAGGATTTTACATGATAATCAGGGTACATCTTCGGAAATGATAGTGTCAAATGAAACCACGGAACTAAGCGTTACTGATAAAGAGGATGATAATAACATTGAATTATCAAATGTAAATGTAAATAAATATCCCAATTTTGTTAATAATGTTACTAATTGTACGAACTGTAATATTACAATCAATATAAATTAATAAAACAGGTGTTCTGATCCTTTTGTCCCCTAGGGAGGTAAGTTGATCACTTACCTCCCGTTGCCACAACAACCATTGTCATTTCGGTAAAAGCAACTTCCGTCCATGATAACAATGTATTAATGGCATGCTTACTATAAAGGGAGTGGGAAAAAAATGTTTTTTCTTCCTAATATATATTTGGTTTAATAATGTTTTGAGAATGACTTCATCTTAAGTAAGCCAAAACTGCAGTCAACTTTAAAATTTATTGTTTTAAATATATTTCGTGGATAAAACTAAATTTTTTATTCAACCCTATTAATTTACTCTCGCTTTATGTTTAAGATATTTTCATTTGCTGCTAATAGTAGTTAATTCGTATATTATGCTCAAGTACCTGAGATCGTAAAATTACAGTTAAAAAGATGTTTTTGTCATCAAATCATTTTCAAAAATGATTGCAAGTCAAAGCAGGAACAAAATACTTAGGTATTTTTAAATAAAATCTTTAAACTGCGGTTCTTGTTTGATATTACATTTATATCACTGTTATGAATAAGCTAATGAAATGTGATCCTGCAACTTATCACATTTAAATTATCGCTTTAGCTCCCAACGCCAAACCTTCATGTCCAGCGGTGCCACATAAAATTAACCCGAGTTTAGTTTCGAAATATAACAGGATGGCGCCACTTTATTGAGCGCTTAAAGAATTTATGGGAATTACGTGCCATTTAATTGTTAAAAGGTTTCTGATCAAAATTCTTTGCTTGAAAATTATAAAATGAATACCTGCATGTGGCAAAATGTCCTAAAGCCAGAAATACTTAAAAATAAGAAAAATAAAAATCAGAAATCTAATTAAATTTTTTTTTAGATATTTTGCCACATGAAGAAAATTTTTTGAACATTTTGTTAAAAACCCCATCTTTCTATCTTAGTTTTTAACGATGTGATAGGTAATTTGCTGATACGGCGCGTAGAGAGCGCTCTTATATACCTTGCTTTTATCGACTGAGCTACTAAACACCATCACAGACTGTGTCTACTATACTTATTAATTATAAAAGAAGGTTTTACTTATTTAAATGATTTAATATTTATGTATTTTTAACTATAAAATTATAATTGTTAAAGCTGCAATTTCACAAATCACGTTATTTTCAAATGCTTTAAGTGTTATTGAAAGAAGGAAACATTGATTTAACTTATTTTTACTTCTATATTTATGACAGGAGTTGTCAATAAATTAATTATAAACAAAGAAGTGTCAAATTGGACTACGTTGATTGGTTGTTTTCATATCCGTACACCTTACTGGAATTGCATACATTTCCATCGTGCAAAACGTGAAGAAAACTGGTGATTTGCAGGTAGGAGTAGAAAACATAACTTTTTTGCACTCCGTAGACTAAAAGTGCCATTTTAATCTTCCGTTTGAAAGACTAAAGTGTCACTTTTAGTCCCGGAGGGATTAGAATTACTTTTAATCCCGGAGGGATTAAAAGTAAAACAAATGTTAATTTAACGTCGAAGTTGGCCGCGAAACAGTCATTGTGAACATACCACAAAACATGCTAACCTTACTTTTGTAATGTCAAAGCGTTATTATATGTCACACATTTATACAAAATTACAATAGTAAGGTTAGGTGTGTTGCGGCATGTTCACAATTAACGTTTCTGGAGGGATTAAAAGTAAACAAACAAATTAATGTTACTATGCCAACTAGTTTATTCAAAATACTAGTTTAAAATAGCACATACACGGTGTTTCCCCGACGACGTCGGCGAAAACGTCGTCGACGACGTCGGGGACAAGGTCGAAATAATGAGGTAATGTTTACATTTACTGTAATTTAATGCATGACTGTGTATAATAAAATTATGAATATCGTATTTCTTTTAAGACATCAAAATGAAAGAAAGTAGTTTTGAGCATAATAAAATGCGTACTGAATTTCTTTAAAGTATTTCGAAATAGCTTATGCAATTAACAAAACTTTTCATAAGCGGAATAATATTGATATCCATCGATAGAATTACAAGTAACCCTTTATTATAAAACGAAAACTCTTTGTTTTTTTATTAATCTCATTCTTAATTTAGTTTAAAAATGGATATAATTAACGCAGGATTTAGGATTCTGAGTTCTGGTGCGCAAATAAGGATTTCCTATAAAGGACTTTTGATAAAATTTGGTAGTGATAATCGTCGGAAAAATATCATGTTTAAAAATGTAATGGTTTCACCGTCGCTTCCTTTTCCGTGTAGTTTTAAAATTTTATGCTGATGGTACATAACCTTATAATAAAAATCCTTCGGCTCATTTTGTCGCAATTCTTTTAACAAGGACATGTGTGAATATTGTTTGCGATCTAAAAACCAATTCTTTGCCTATTTTCTTTTTTTTCGTGGTGTTTCAGTTTCTTCTTCTTCGAAGCACAAGGCAACTGCCACACCAACTGCAATTTTTTTTCTCAAAGATAATTTATAAAAATCCATCTTATCACTTGAAAGTGTCACAGCATATTGAATTCATAATGTTTTCTTAAAAAGTATAATAAAGAAAGCATATATTTTTTAGTAATCCCAGATGTATATGTTTATTTTGCCTTATAATAATTTACAGTTGACAAGGGTTTTATTTTCACAGTTGTAAACAGTTGTTTGTAAACAAATGTAATAAAAATGAAATAATTCAAGTAAACCCGAAAAAGATAGATATAGTATAAGGTTATGTACCATCAGCATAAAATTTTAAAACTACACGGAAAAGGAAGCGACGGTGAAACCATTACATTTTTAAACATGATATTTTTCCGACGATTATCACTACCAAATTTTATCAAAAGTCCTTTATAGGAAATCCTTATTTGCGCACCAGAACTCAGAATCCTAAATCCTGCGTTAATTATATCCATTTTTAAACTAAATTAAGAATGAGATTAATAAAAAAAACAAAGAGTTTTCGTTTTATAATAAAGGGTTACTTGTAATTCTATCGATGGATATCAATATTATTCCGCTTATGAAAAGTTTTGTTAATTGCATAAGCTATTTCGAAATACTTTAAAGAAATTCAGTACGCATTTTATTATGCTCAAAACTACTTTCTTTCATTTTGATGTCTTAAAAGAAATACGATATTCATAATTTTATTATACACAGTCATGCATTAAATTACAGTAAATGTAAACATTACCTCATTATTTCGACCTTGTCTCCGACGTCGTCGACGACGTTTTCGCCGACGTCGTCGGGGAGACACCGTGAGTGGTGCCCATAACCAAATTCAAAATACAATATGAGCTAATTATTGTGATTTATATGTACAATGACATAGACATAAGCACAATTAACAAAACTAAATAGTCAATCTTCAGGTTTATGAAATAATGTGGAAGCTGTTAGATTATCAACCTTCACTTCTTCGAGTACAATCGGGATGTCAGGTTGTTCGTAGATGTACGGATAGAGGAGTACCAGATCAAATTTTATTTTAATATTGAATTGTCTGGCAATACTATACTTAGCATTTCCAATCGGTTTTGTAATTGTAATTGCATTTATTTATGCAATTACAAATTGCATTTATTTGTATAGTGCAACTATACAATTAGATTGTACATTTTTAACTTTTTTTTTATATAATATAACTTTAACTCAATGTATTAGGCAAAACGGAGTGCAAAAAATAGCGTATATACCACGGAACTAAAGTGCCTTTTAATCCCTCAGGTGATTGTTGCCCTCGACTACGTCTCGGGCAACAAACTGCACCTTCGGGATTAAAAGAGGCACTTTAGTCCCTTGGTATATAATATACTATTTGTACTTTGCGTTCACATTGTGACATCAAAAACGATTTCATAATAGAGGCTATTATGAAAAGTCATTTTATAGCGTTAGCACATGTTAAACACAAAAATAACTAAATTAAAATTAATGACGCAAAGTATAAAAAATACTATATTATACTTGTTTTATAAGACGTATTGTAGCACTTGCTCCTTTGGAACACTCCTCGCTTCTCTCGTCATGTCCCAAACAACTTGTGATACAATTGACAGCTTTATACAACTCGTATAATAATATACTATTTTTTCTACTCATGACATTGAAATCACTCATTTTGCAATTGATAACGATGGTTGAAATCGCATTTCAACCACTCGAGGTTGAAATTTTCAGACTACCGGTATTTCGAATTTCAAACTGTTCGACATTCAATTGCTGACAAGAGAAATGTCACTTTAATGTCATGTTTTGTAACTTAAATGTCATAATTTTTTCTAAAGTGCTTTAATTTACTAAAAATTCGGTGAAAAAATAGTATATGGAACGCGTGGCTGATAAAATTTCAACATCTCAAGTTACTTTTTAAAAAAAAAGTAACCACTCTCAACGTTGAAATTTTATTTCAACCACTTGTGTATATATATATATATATATATATATATATATATATATATATATATATATATATATATTTAGATAGAGTTAATTTTTATCAAGTTGGATAATGATTTTACATTAAATAATATTTTGAATGCAAATTCATATAGAAAAATTTATCGACTCTGCTGGGATTCGAACCCAGGACCCTCCACTGTCTAGGTGGTATCTCTACCAACTGAGCTACAGAGAACGACTACCAGCATAGCGAGAAATTTTCCATATGAATTAGATATCAAGCAAACATGCAAGTAACTAGATATTATTTGAATACTATTAATGAAGATCAGCAAGTCGCATGACAACAACATCAATATTCAAAGTATCTAGATTATAATGAATCATTCCGAAAGGAAATTAATTTTTATAAATTTTTAGATAGAGTTAATTTTTATCAAGTTGGATAATGATTTTACATTAAATAATATTCAAAATATTATTTAATGTAAAATCATTATCCAACTTGATAAAAATTAACTCTATCTAAAAATTTATAAAAATTAATTTCCTTTCGGAATGATTCATTATAATCTAGATACTTTGAATATTGATGTTGTTGTCATGCGACTTGCTGATCTTCATTAATAGTATTCAAATAATATCTAGTTACTTGCATGTTTGCTTGATATCTAATTCATATGGAAAATTTCTCGCTATGCTGGTAGTCGTTCTCTGTAGCTCAGTTGGTAGAGATACCACCTAGACAGTGGAGGGTCCTGGGTTCGAATCCCAGCAGAGTCGATAAATTTTTCTATATGAATTTGCATTCAAAATATTATTTAATGTAAAATCATTATATATATATATATATATATATATATATATATATATATATATATATATATATATATATATATATATATATATATATATATACTATTTTAATACAAATTTTGGAAAACGTCTATTAAACATTGCTTTTAAAACAGATTTGCTTTTACTGAGCATTTATAACTACAAATATTACACTACAATGGTTTTTCATCACTATGAGTGAGTATGTGCTTTTGCAAACTTTTTACCGAGCATTTATAATTACAAATATTACACTTAAATGGTTTTTCAACACTATGAGTAAGCATGTGCCTTCTCCCTGTTGCTTTTCGTGAACACTTACAACTACAAGTAATACACTCAAACCCAGCAACATATTATTTAAGTAACTGAGAGTAACAATGCCTACATTATTATGTAACAGCTAAGTAAAATTCAAGTCATCTGAAGAGCGTTATGTCCGCCTCATTATGCATCTGTTATCTACATAAATTCTATGTCACTGTTAATACATATGAGATATGTAAAATACAATCTGTATTACAAATTCATCACCCATGCGTGTTAGTGGCGAGTAGTCGTGTTGTGTAGCTGCCTATTAGAATAATACGAAATTTAAGTAGAGAGAATTAAGTTAAAATGCCGGGAGAAAGACAGTTGCGAAGTGATAAGCGTGAACAAGTAATTACTGAAGAAGAAGCAATGATTGAGCGTTTAATTAATAAGGTTCTAACAGATGAAAGAGTTACTCTAGCAATCGCAGCAAAAGTTATAGAGGCCATGGATGAAAAATATGGAAAACGAATTCAGGAGTTAGAAGAAAAGGTAGTCCTACTACAAAATGAACTTGATGAAAAAATGGATGCTGTTGAACAATATTCCCGCAGGAATAATCTTCGTTTGTTTGGTGTCGAGGAAAAACCAAATGAAAATATAAACGATGTAATTATAGATTTGTGTAGGGAGAAGTTGAATATTAACATTACAAAGAATGATATTGATACTTGTCATCGTTTGAAAGGCGTTCCAGGAAAGCACCCCCCTATAATAGTAAAGTTTGTTAGAAGAACAACTAAAGATGAAATTTATTATAAAAAACAAAAGCTTAAAGGATCGCATATTGTAATTAGGGAAGACCTGACAAGGGTAAGAGTTGCACTCCTCAAGAAGGTAATTGAAAAATTTGGTTTCCAGAATACGTGGACGCAAAACGCAGTAATATATGCGAAATCTGGAAATAACTTACTGAAATTTTTATCAATCAGGAACTTTAATAAATGGGAGACCATCACCAGCAGCAATGACACCACCTAATTCGGTGTTTTTCCTTGGTCAAGTGCAAGGTGTGAGTGCAATGGTAAATGCTATCTCTATCTATAATGTTTTATCAATTATAATTCAAGATATTTAGTTCAACATTCTTCTAATATTCTGGTTTTATGTACTATTTTGTTAAAAGGGTTTTTGATAAAAATGCAAATTTAATTTTTAATTTATGAAAGTTGTGGATTTTAAAATTGCATTTTAAAATTAATAACGATCGATTTAAAATTGAAGGTTATAAGATGGGTTAGAGTTAATCTCTGAAATTAAAACTTAATTTTTTATATTTATAATCTATGTAAATAATATTAATGTTATTTTATTGTGATATTAAATGGGGTTAGCTTGAATGATTTTACGTTTACAATAATTTATAGATTAGAGGTATTCTTTCAAAATATTTAGTTTATTAAATCTAAAATGAAATCATAGGGTAGATCATAGTTCAGAGGTATTACTTTTTATGATTTTTAATCTAGTACCACATACTAATTGTGTTTATGTTTATCTACACCTAATATCATGTTTTTCTTCACTGGTAAAAGTTAACTTCATTTAAATAAATAATTTTAATTTAACTGATTTTTCGGCCGAAATGGTATTCGTAACTGTTCTTTCTTTTTTCGTTTTAATTTATGCATTCAATTGATAATGAGATATGAGTTAGGTTAAAATATGCAAATAATATTTTTGATAATTGTTTTTAAATAGGCATTTACTTAGGATCAGTGATAACATCAAAAACAACACTTGCTGCTTTACTTTTCTATTTTTGCTTTATTTTATTTAGTCTAATTAAAATATACTTTTTGATAGGTGGAATATGAAATTAGGACATTTAAATGTACGGTCATTATTTACTGGTTTTGATTTTCTTGTAGATCTAACTAATCATAATCAATTCGATGTTTTTTCAATCTCACAAAGTTGGTTATCAGCTGATGTGCTTACGGAGACCGTTAGTATACCAGGATATCGTTTTTTTCGCAAGGATACAGATGGAAGAGCGGGTGGTGTGGGGGCATATGTGCGCACAGACCTTAATTGTGAGGAGTTATCCTTTGATTTTCCTGCTTCTGCAGCCCTAGAGTACCTATTTATTAAAGTAAAGATACATTAAAAAACTATTGCTATTGGAACTATTTACAGACCACCTAAAGCAAATGTTAATGATTTTGTAACCAATTTAGATGATGTACTGTCTACTGTACTTCCTATTGTCGATGACGTTATAGTACTAGGCGACATTAATATTGATTGTTTTATTGTCGATAATCATGTTATTTCTTTATTTAATGCTTACAACATGACACAAATAATAAATTAGCCAACCCGGGTAACGGACACTTCGAGTAAACTGATTGATCCAATTTTTGTAAGTAACAATTCATCGGTTAATTTTCACGGTACAATTAATGCAGATATAATGTCTGATCATAGAGTTGCTTTCTGTGATTTAAAGATTTCGCTGAGCAAATATAAACCAAAAGTCATTCAAGTACGTAATTTCAGAAATTTTAATCAGGAAATATTCTAAACTGATTTGCAATCACTTCCCTGGTATGATATATGTCGGGAGAATGATATTGATAACAAAGTCTCCACTCTCATGGCTTTTATATTATCGGTTTTCGATACTCGTGCACCAGTGAGAGAGGTGAAGGTGACAAAACCCAGAGCGCCTTGGTTGACCGATACTGTAAAAGCAATTATGAGGGAGCGTAACAGAGTTTTGAGAAAATACAAGCGTTCTAAATCCACCTCGGACTGGAAACAATATAAAGAATTAAGGAATTTTACGGTGGCTTCTATTCGTCGCGAGAAAAGGGCTTACTTAAGTTCTGTATCAAAAGAAAACGATCCTCGTAAATTATGGACCGCGTTAACCGATCTCAGCTTACGATTTTCTAACAATCGTGATATACCTTTTAACTTAGCTGATCCAAATTCTATAGGCAACTACTTCAGTTCATTTATTCAAGACACCTCTAACACTTGTGATCAACAAATTCGCTATTATTTAAGTAATCATAATTTAACAGACACTTCATTTATTTTTTCCTTAACTACAACAGATGAGATACATAATATTCTATTTAACTTAAAATCGAATGCCCTGGGTTTAGATAATATTACTCTAACAATGCTAAAGTACTGCAGTCCATTTATTGACAAATTTATTACACATATAATAAACTGTTGCATTGAAGCTAGTTACTTTCCAATAGCTTGGAAAGGAGCCATTGGACTACCTTTGCCTAAAATGGCAAACCCAAAAACTTTTTCTGACTTACGAATAATTAGTATTCTACCGTGCATTTCAAAAATTTTTGAAAAGATTTTACATAAACAAATGCTTGATTTTTTTAACGCTAACAATTTATTGCCTAACTGTCAAACTGGTTTTAGAGGAGGATTTAGCACGACTGATTCTCTAGCTACTGTTACGAATGATATCATAGATGCAACTGACAAAAAAAGTATTACCGCGTTAATTTTGCTGGATTTCTCAAAAGCTTTTGACACAATTAATCATCAACTTGCTTGTGCGAAATTAAGTTATTACGGATTTGAAGATTCGTTTGTTAATTTAATTAAATCTTATTTAGAAGATAGATTGTTAATTATTAAGAATGACAATCAATCTTCTAATCCGTTTCCTATCACGTCTGGTGTCCCACAGGGTTCTATTTTGGGCCCCTTACTATTTATTATATATACTTCTGATATTTTGAAAGCTTTGCGGTATTGTAAAGTGCAAGCATATGCTGATGATACGCAAATTTACAAATCCTTTGCTTTTACAGCCAGAGCTCAGGCATATGTTGACATTAATAAAGATCTTGACATGATTATGGTACTGTCACATGCACATAATTTAAAACTTAATACTAAAAAATCACATTTATTACTGTTTGGAAATAAAAAGCAAATTAATATTGTTAAAACTGATCATAATATACACGTAAACAACGAAAAGTTGTCTACGATGGACTCTGCCAGAAATTTAGGTATACTTATAGACACCAATTTACGATTTAAACAGCATGTTTGCAAGCTATTACAAAAAGCCTATTCATCTTTAAAAGTATTATATGCTAATAAAGATATATTAAATTTTAGTCAGAAAAAAATGCTTTCCGAGAGTTTAGTATTGTCACATTTTAATTATTGTAATTTGATTTATGGTCCTTGTCTTGATGCAATTGATAAACAACGAATACAAAAGATTCAGAATTGGTGCTGTAGATTTATCTTTAATTTACGTCGATATGATCATATTTCCCATAAAATTAAGGAACTCGGGTGGCTGAACATGGAGAATCGTTGGAAGTATCAATTGGGATCGTTTACACATGTACTACTCACAACGAAAAAGTCTACATCTCTTAGCTCAGAACTGATACCTAGGTCATACGTTCACTCCGTGAACACTCGCTATAACTACATGCTTAACATGCCAAAACACACATCATCTTTATTTCGTAGAAGTTTTGGCTATAATGCAGTAAGACTCTACAACTCTTTACCTATGGATATAAAGATTTGTTCTACTAAGAGGTTTAAATGTGATTTGAAAAAATATTTCATACAAACGCAATAATTTAAACTTGTGTCTTTGGTCTCATCATCTACCTACCTATATATATATATCTACTTTTATTTTATTATTATTTTTATTATATGATATATTGTACTGCCTTCACTATATTTTGTTTTGTTATATTAATTATATTTTGCGTGATTTTCAGGTTAAATTGAGTAGCCCTTGGCTAGATTTCGCCTGAAGATAACGTAGCGAACTGTTTTATTATTATTAAATATACACAAAGCGACGTATATTTTACGCTTATTTAATTATGAGCATGTTCTATCATATATAAAATCGCTTTACGTACAACTTTACCTGTAACTACCCTGTAATTGTCTTTGTACTTACCTGTAATCCCTTTGCAACATGATCTTTAAGTTAAAGCAACAATTTTAAAATTTTCCACTTTGTGTAGGATAACTTATTAGTAGGTATTAGGTCGCTTGAGCGTGGGAAAATTTTTATGCAAATGAGCCGCGATTGCTCTAATTAATATGCAAATGAGGCGCGAATTAAATTTATTGCTCTAATTAATATGCAAATGAGGCGCGATCTAATTAATATTCAAATGAGGCGTGGTCTAATTAAATGCGCGAATTAAATTAATGATCTAATTAAATTAATTCACGGTATCATTTACATATCTCCTCTCTCATTTACATATATAATTTCTCATATGCATGCGCGAACATATCTGCCATTTTGTATCTTTCATTTTTAATTTGTCATCTAGGATTTCCCGCCCTTAGATTCAGATTTTTAGTACTACTACTGCCATCTATCGGTGACGTCATATGATCGGTATAGTAGATTTCTATGCGCCTGTTGATAGGCAACCCGCTATATTTTTTATAAAAAACCAATGGAGCCAACAGGATTTGAACCGGGGACCGCTCGAATGGTAGTCAGCCAATGCATCCACTACACCAACGAGGTAATCTATTAAAAGACTGTAAAAGTTGTATTTATTAAATAGATACGCGTCACCGTTAATCTTATACGAACTAAAATTCATATTAAGCATAATTAATCTATATGATTATTTGACAGTTACATCATTAAATGCGCGAATTAATATTCAAATGAGGCGTGGTCTAATTAAATGCGCGAATTAAATTAATTGATCTAATTAAATTAATTCACGGTATCATTTACATATCTCCTCTCTCATTTACATATATGATTTCTCATATGCATGCGCGAATTAAATTAATTCACGGTATCATTTACATATCTCCTCTCTCATTTACATATATGATTTCTCATATGCATGCGCGAATTAAATTAATTCACGGTATCATTAGCGTATCTCCTCTCTCATTTACATAACTGATATCTCATTCTGTACATCTCATTTTTATATATTATTTGCCATCTCTCATCTCTCTCTCATAAATTTATTTTAAAATAAATCAGTCCTATTTGATATTTATCTTCAGGTCATCATGTAATTCTGCGAAAACAATTTAATATGAAACGTAATAATAAAAATTTATTTTCAACTATACAAAAGTAACTCTAAAGCTACTGTCAATCAACTGTCGGATTAGCTCTGGTGCATTAGACCTGTTTAAATATGGCATAAACATTTAGTTTGAAAGAAAACAATTAGGGTCGTTATGATTTCCTAAAATTTTATTCAAGTGAATCTTCTTAAGAATATAGAACACTGTAAAGCATTATTTTTAAAATTCAAAAACATTATCTATAGCTAAAACTGTTTAAGAAATAACTTTCAAACTAAATGTTTTTGCATGAAAATACGCACAAACTAATTAGCCATGTTGTTTTCAACATTCTTTAAAACTGCTTTCAACTATAAATAAACAAACGTTCTTACGAATGACTGAAAAGAATTTAGATTTTATAAATAATTTGTTAAGAGATCAAAGCTACTGTCAATCATCTGTCGGATTATCTCTGTTGCAGTTTTAAAAGTTAATGAAGCGTGAATCAAATCTCTATGATTCATTTGAAAGCAGAAATACTAAACAAGTGACTGAGATTCTCTGAAGTTTCTTTATAATTAGCTCATGCAGAATAACACAAAGGGAGTCACTTGTTTAGTATTTCTGCTTTCAAATGAATCATAGAGATTTGATTCACGCTTCATTAACTTTTAAAACAATAATTGTTACTTAAGACAAAGTGTTTTTATAATAACAGATTTCTTTGTGTTATTTTAAACGTTGTTCGTCGAGCAGTGAGTCAGTCACGTGGTTACTTAAATTAGTATAAAGCTTAGAAATTTTTATATCTCAAATCAGTACGAAAGTGTGAAATAGAGAAAACAACTATTATCAACACAGCTATCCAGAGTTTAACAGTGTATATTTAATTTAATCAGGTAAGTTATTATGATTTTATGTTTAACGATCTTTCCACTACTGTTTACCTGCTATATCTATAATATGTAAATGTTCTACATTTATTTATGTAAACTAATCATTTGAACTTTTAGATTACATATCATTATCCGGTGTTCGAAGTCGATCATCAAAGTATAATTTCCTGCTTCTTTGAAATTCATTAAACAGCTATCCAGAGTTTAACAGTGTATATTTAATTTAATCAGGTAAGTTATTATGATTTTATGTTTAACGATTTTTCCACTACTGTTTACCTGCTATATCTATAATATGTAAATGTTCTACATTTGTTTATGTAAACTAATCATTTGAACTTTTAGATTACATCTCATTATCCTGTGTTCGAGGTCGATCATCAAAGTATAATTTCCTGCTTCTTTGAAATTCATTAAGTAAGTGATTTTTATATTTTAACTATGTTATGAAAAAATAACTATTTTGAACTTTTACATTAAGAATTATAATTTATTTTATTTAAAATTCATTAAGTAAGTGGTTTTATGTTTTAACTATATTTCTACCTCTATACCTGGTGCTCAGGGAGTACTTACCTATCCGAACACAGCTGACCAGGTCTAAAATACGGTGTGTGAGACCGCACACCCTGTGTTCATTCCTGTTTCCCTTCTATACCTAATGTTCTGTAAGCCTCCCTAATGAGACTGCATTTATTATTTTTGAAATTTGTTTCAGATTGACTACAGTTCCTATATACATACATCTTATCCAAAATGTCTTCTCTCTACAAAGTAATCAACGAAAGTGTATCTACTGTTAAGAAGTTTAACACCCAAAAGCGTCGAGTTGTATTCAAAGTGAAACAGTCTTCAGATAGCCAAGACCTATTGGTCGTTTTCAAAACAGCTATCGAGCAAATAATTGCATATGCCATGTCTAACGTTTCACCAACCGACCGCGTAGGAATTACTTTCGAGTTCGATAGTTTTAAAGATAAACTCCCCGGCTACATGAGTTTTAGACCGGCTAGTGAGGTTACCTATAAAGATGTTTGGGGAATTCTAGAGAGCATCCTACAGAGTGACCCGGAAGCTCTCAGTACTGATAAGTTCCGTATGATTGTTTCATCCGTGACGCACCTGCAGGGCAAGGGCGTAACCGAAGCGGCATTTACAGTACCTTCGCCGAAGAGTGCAGTAAGCGTAGAGGTATTGTAACTATCAAGAATACTGACAATCTATGCCTACCCAGGGCTTTGATCGTAGGGAAGGCCTATGTTGATAATAGCCCTGATTACAAGAAGACCAGGACTAACCAGGGTGTACAAAAGATAAAGGCCGAGGAATTAATGCGAGAGGCCTGTGTACTCGTCATTCCAACAGAGGGAGCAGGTGTCAACGAATTAAGATGCCTTCAAAGACATCTTAATGAATACAAGATCACTGTGTACAGGTATGGAACAAAGGGCCGCGATGTGATCTTCGAGGGAGCTAGTGATGCAGAGAAGAAGATCAATCTACTGTATCACGAAGGGCATTATAATTTAATCACCTCATTGACCGCTGCCTTTGTATGCATATACTTTTGCGAAAGCTGCCACGTACCCTATTCCCTATTCCTCGAATGGTACGAGGCGAACAAAAACATCGAGTTCGATATGCAGAGAGATCTAGTTGAGTATTGCAGAACACATGTGGACATTCTCAAGAGAGCCTGCATTCACTTTAGAAATTTATTTTTAGAGGAATGCGGCGTAGATCCTTTAACCGAAGCCATCACCATCGCTTCGGCTTGCAACCTTATGTTTAGGCGTAACTTCCTGAAACCAGAAACCATAGGGATAATACCTAAGGGCGGCTACCGTCGAGCCGATACACAGTCGAAAATAGCTCTCCAGTGGTTGATAGGTGAGGAAGAGCAGAGAGGTGTTGTGATTCAACACGCCGGAAGACAGAAGGAAGCCGTTGTAGCCGGTTTAAAAGTTGACGGCCTATACGAAAAGCAGGTGTTCCAGTTTCACGGCTGCTACTTTCACGGTTGCCCTAGCTGCTTTGTAACCAGACGTGACGAGTCGCTTCATGATGATCCTTCCGATACCATGGCCTTGCGTTACGAGACTCTGGCATGCACGAATAGACTCAAAGCGCTTGGATACGAGGTTATAGAGCAGTGGGAATGCGCGTTCCGGAAGCAGTTAACACCTGAAAGGAAGCTGCAGTTAGATAATCATCCTATGCTAGTTAATACACCGTTGAATCCGCGTGATGCTTTTTACGGCGGTAGAACGGGAGCGGTTAAACTGAAACACAAAGTGAAGCCTGGTGAAAGAATCAAATACGCTGATGTATGTTCGTTGTACCCCTGGGTATGTAAATACGGGAAGTTTCCCACTGGACATCCTGAGATATACACAGGTCAGGAGTGTGACACGCTGGTTAACGAAAAAGGGCTACATAACATCGACGGTGTTATTAAATGCACCATGTTACCCCCGCAACAGCTGTTTCACCCCGTTTTACCGCTGAGACTGCATAATAAATTACTATTTCCTCTCTGTAACGCTTGTGCTGTAGATCTAAATCAGGGAGAGTGTTCTCATTCGGAGACAGAAAGAGCCATAAGCGGAACATGGGTTATTGATGAGGTCGTGAAGGCTGTGGAAAAGGGTTACAGGGTAGTAGAAGTACAAGAGATACGGCAGTACGAAGTCACCCGGTACCAGAAGACCTCTAAGTCGGAGGGTTTATTTGCCGGGTTCATCGACAAATTCCTGAAGATAAAACAAGAGGCTAGTGGTTGGCCTGGTTCCTGCAACACGGAGGAGGCCAAAAAGAAGTATATTGAGGAATACGCCGAAGTAGAGGGTGTTTCGATGGATGCTTCGAAGATTATCAAGAATCCGGGGCTTAGATCGCTGGCCAAGTTAATGCTAAATTCATTTTGGGGTAAGTTATACAATTACTTTACGAATAGTCACTTACTAACTATGTCTTTGTTACAGGAAAATTTGGTCAGCGAGAAAATCAAGCAAAGACCTCTATTATTCGGGAGCCAAAAGAATTCTTCGATCTACTTATCAACCCTAGCATCGAGGTTAACCATCTTCAGGAAATTAACGAGGAGGTGATTGCAGTCAACTGGCAACACAAGGATGAAGCGGCTGTACCCTTATCTACGGTAAATGTAGTGATTGCTGCATATGTCACTACTCAAGCAAGGCTTAAATTGTATTCTTACTTGGAGCAGCTGGGTCCGAGAGTGTTGTACTATGATACAGGTAATAATTATAACGTGTGATCCAAAACAACTTTCATCAAAGATAGCCAAGGAAGAGAGAGATAGACACTAAGTTATGTGCAAAATTGATTCGGTTCATTTAAAATTATTAACGTCATTTTGATGTCAAACAAATCTGGCAAAACTTTCAAGTTGTGTATTTATAAGCCATGGTATTCACTGACTATCAAAAACGATGCATGTTAGAGATGTACTTCCGAAACGGTAACAAAATCAATGGTGAATGGGTTTACTCCATTAGAAATGCTTTTGAAGATTTTGTGGAAACTTTTCCAAATGTGGCCGTTCACTATGACACGTTCAGTCGAGCTCTTCGTCATATTGCGAATTTATATCGCGAAACAGGAAGCGTAGGCCGTAAGTCATGTACAGGAAGACCAAGAGTACGGAATGCAGACAACATTGAAGCTGTGAGAGGACTGATGGAGGAGCAGCCCCACTTGTCAATTCGACATTTGCACCAGCAGATGAATCTCTCATATGGTACGTGTCAACGCATCCTGAAACAAGACTTACATCTACACCCCTACCGAATACAAGCTTGCCATGAACTTCTCCCGAACGACTTGCCCCAAAGACAGGAGTTTTGTCAATGGTTCCTGAACAACCTCGGCGATAACAATGAAGCACTGGAAAAAACATTTTTCACTGACGAGTGTTGGTTCTATCTATCTGGGTATACCAACTCCCAGAATATGCGAATGTGGAGTTCGGAAAATCCGCATTATTTTATCGAAGCACCCTTACATCCGCAGAAAATAGGAGTGTGGGCAGCCATCAGCAAAACGCGCATAATAGGTCCCATATTTTTTGCAGGTTCATGCTAACTTAATTTTGATTTCTTATCCACTGAAAGTTGTTTTTTGGGTTATTTTAGGAACATTGAATGCAGAAAGATATAGATTAGAAATTCTGACACCATTTATAAACCAATTAACGGATGAGGAACTATTAGAAGGGTATTTTCAGCAAGATGGGGCCCGAATCCACACCACGCAAGCAAATTTGAATTTTGTTGCGGAGTTTTTCGAAGACCGCATTATAAGTTTAAGAACACCAATTATATGGCCTCCAAGATCATGCGATTTGGCCCCTTGCGACTACTTCTTGTGGCCACACATTAAAAATTCAATTTTTACCACACCCGTTGGTGACATGAATGACCTTCGGCAAAGAATTCTCAACAAAATTGAAGAAGTGAATGATGATCCGTGGATGTTGAGCAATATTTCGGAGGGTCTTAAAAGAAGAATTAGACTTTGTAGAGACGTCGGCGGTGGTCACATTACACATCTTGTTTAATAAAGTTGCAGTTTTTTAAAGAAAAGAATGGACTATGAATTATTTCTAAATTATTTAGTTTAAAAGATTTTTTTTTCATGTTGAATATGGCACTCCAGCGAAATGTCACTTAAAGGACAACATGCTCCACAGCTGTTGAGTTTAGAGCCTTTTATGACGTATTTTAGCAATTTTTGTAACAAGTACTTTTGAAAATGCTTGCTTTTTGTTGTGTTGTAGGATGTGGAAACCGTGGGGAGAAGAAGACAACGTGATTTTTTTTGAATACCCTCGGTTACACACTCTGCCGGCTCTTGTTTTATTAATTACACATCATTGTCGTCATTGTTTTAGAATTGCAAAATCACTTTAAAAACGCTAAAATCCTCCGATGACACTAATGGCAATTAACGCTTTGTACCTATGCCCCACAGGCCCCAGGCCCCACAGATATCATTTTGACTTTTAGGTGACAGGTTTGAGGTTAGGTACAAAATTCGACAACGACGTACGTGAATTTTTTCTAGGCTAACTTTGATGAAAGTTGTTTTGAATCACACGTTACGTTTCTTATGTATTTTGATAACTACTACTACTACTACTTAATTTGTTTTCCCTTTTTCGCTATAGATTCTGTAATATATGTATCCAGGCCAGGAGAAGAAGATCTACCTACAGGCAATTTCTTGGGGGATCTCACGAACGAACACGAGGAATACGGACCAGGGGCATACATTATAGAATTTGTATCAGGTGGTCCTAAAAATTACGGGTACATCGTGTATGACCCTTCAACCGGGAAAGTCAGCAGGGTGGTGAAAGTTAAAGGCATTACGTTGGACCATAATGCCTCCTAGCACATTAACCTAGAGTCAATGCTCGACCTGGTAGAGGATCTGAATAAACAGATATTAATAGAATCAAGTAACATCAGACGGGGAGAACAACACCAGGTTATGAGGACAGAGACGAAGACGTATCGGGCGAATTTTACAAAAAGACGTAGAGTCGACGACTTCGACTCTGTGCCTTACGGGTATAAAACACCTCGAGTCGAATGATGTTACTAGGTTCTACTAATATCACATGTAATATGATTTATTTCTTGTCTTTTTTTTTATTTCTGTAATTTAAGGTAAAAATAAAAACAAATATTTTATACAAGAACTTTTATTGAAAGAAGAAAATACAGTTCATATTGATATATATAATACTAAATTATATCTAGAAGAAAATACATTTCATGCTGATATATAATACTAAATTATATCTAAAATAATACATAAGTATACTAATAATAATACTATAAAGGAGCTAGTGAGTGAGTAGATCTTCCTTCTTTATCCAGGACTTTTCATTTAAGCCGAGCCATTTCACGTAAATGTCACCATTGTTGCGGCGTTTAAGTATTTTTACAACTAGGTATACATCAGGTTGATTGGTTTTCTGCAGCTCGAACTCGTAGAAAGCACCTCGGACGGGAACTCCGTGTAGATCTTCCAACAAGTATGTGATAGGTTTTGTAAATTGAACTTTAACTACTTTGAATAATTCTGTTGACCAGTTAGGTGTATATCCCTTAGAAAAGACTCCTTTGAATTTGCTTATACGTAGGATGTCATTCAAATCCAACCTACGTTTACTGATAGTTTTTACATTAGTGTTATACACAGACAGCTGTGTCGTAGGTTTAACAGATGCAGGAGGCATACCTATTGTTCTATGTTTTGTAGTATTATAGCTATCAACTACTCGTAATATATCAACCCATTTAAATTTCCCTCTGTAGCTAAACTCCTTATACAGCTTTTGCTTAATTGTACGAATAACTCGTTCGACTATTGAAGCCTTAATCACGGAATACGTAGAGTAATGATTTATGTTGTATTTATTCATTAACTTTTTAAAATGTTTATTATAAAACTCTTTCCCGAGATCAGACTGTAAATTTTTAGGTATGATTGAATCCTTAAAGATACTACGGACCTGCTTTGTCACCTCTTCTCCGGTCTTAGTTTTCAATGGACGTACATACAAGTATTTCGAATAACAGTTTATCATCATCAGTATGTAACGATAACCCTTATTTACTTTAACGTAGGGAATAAACTCCGCTAAATCTATTTGAAACAAATCATCATAACCCTTTATTATAGTACTAGTCTTTGAAAATTTTTTCTAGCAGATCTATGTATTTCACCGACAACGGTTTGTTTTGCGTTCATCTCTGTTAATAACTGCAGATACCCAAATTATAAGTTATGTAAGACTGAACTATTAAATAGAATGTAAAGTAATATATCCTACGACTATTGCGGGGTTCTTTGAGTAATTAACAAATTTTGTAGGTCTACGAGCGGTGATCTATCACAATTTTTAGATCTAGAATCTGCTTTAGCTAGAAGCCATAAAGTTGCCTTAGATAGTTCTATACAAAGCGAGGTCAGAGTTTTAATACTATCGCGTAGCGCGTCGTGACTGTTGTTAGATATCTCGCTATCCATATACCATTTTGTAACTGCATCCTCTGCATCTACGGGGTCCGCTAAATTGATTAATCTTCGTTTCTTACAGTCAATAGTTTTATTTTCTAGTATTAAAGCATGTTTCTTTGTTACCAGATCTGAATCATTAATAGCGTGGCCTGCGTTTGTAATTCTTTTGTTTTCTAAATCGAAATTCTGATCTTCTGTTAGCTTAAATCCTACCCCGGGAGGACCTGGAACTGTTACATCACCTCCAACTATTGAACGCCCAAACAAATCTATAGTAGCATTCATACTGCTAATGGTAACGAACTGACTACTTACAACTGTGATGAAATCTTTTATTCTATAATACCTTCTTCTTTTAAATCGGAAATAATTGGAATTATTTCGTTTTCATTCAGAGGACTACTGTTACCGGCTTCTTTTACAGCAAATAACAAACAAAGTCGGTCGACAAGTTCGTTAGCTTTATTCCAGTAGACGTATTCGACTTTTCAATCGCTTAATTTTTTAAAATTTGACAATGATGATGATAGTCTAATGCCTAAACCTTTGATTCTGGATAAGTTCGGTTTAATTATATAATCATACTTCCAATGTTTAACAGCTGTTAGTTTACCCTGTGGTCTATAGGATTTCTTATGCGCATTAGTAAGGGCTATTATCTGCATATAATTATTGATATCAGCTTGCGATGGTGTAGACTCTAATTATCTAAACGTGAGTAAGTCAAACAGACCGGATGTTGCTTCGAAAGCGTTGTTTTTAATTATGATGTTTGTATCACGTATAGTCACAGGGGAAGATGCAAATGTCCACGCGTCTCGATCAATTTTATATCTAATACCGAATCTAGTTCTGTCTATGTTGCTACCACCCCTAGCTATTAGCATACCGTAATGAGTAGGGAGATCATGAGTTTTATTAGATTCTTCTTCGTCATCTGCTTCCGATGATGATGATGCAACAGGTTGTTTTTTAACTTTCAACAGAGGAATATAACTAGCAGTAGTAGTAGTAGTAGCAGCAGATGGTTGTGTTTTAATTTTCAATAGGGGAACGTTAACTGATTCGGCAATAGTTTCCAAAGGAGCTATAACCTGTTTATGAGTATCACGATAAATACGTTCTGCTTCAGGTTTATCACCGAAAGTAAGCAAATTTTCTACGTATAGCCTTGCGTGCGTTTATTATTTTACGTTTTAAACTTAAATCGTAGGAGCTCGACATGCTGATAACTCTAAAAGACGACTAGCGAATTGAATCTAATTATAAACTTATATATGTATCAAAACCTTTCCGATATCTACCGCTGTTTAGGGAACAATCTTTATTAATAACTAGGAAATCATACGGATCCTTCCTACACATACGACAAATGTTTTTGAAGTCCTCGTAGCTAACATCTCCTACAACATGATCCCTATACACATACTTTAAATTTAATTCATCCTGTTTGAAAAGAATAATCAAGTTTGCGTTATCCTTTATCAAATGTTTCGGTATCTTTGCATATGTCTGACCTAAATAAAACGAATCAACACCTTTATGTCTACCCATACTAAAATATTCTCCAATTTTTTCCTGCTTATCGCAAATAATATCGTCGAAAATGAATACTGAATTAGGTTTGATGTTGCTAGGATTGATTACGTCATCGCTTTCACTAAACTCTTGATAACCAATGTTTCTAATAGGTTTCATAACTTCCCTTTAGAATTCGTATTTCGGTTGAAATAAGGATTTGGCAAACAGGTAGATGTTTTCAAATTTTAATCCGTTTTCACTAATCAGTAGACCTAGCATAACATTAGTTTTACCGCAGGAAGAAGGACCGCTCAGAATTGCTCGACAAGACGTAGGTAATAAGTCACCGTGTTTTCTATCATCGTCGGATTGTAGAGATACATCGCTGTCTAAATTAATATGTTTAGCGTTTTCTTTTGTTTAACAGTTTTCATTATGGTATGCGTACGTGTTTAGTCACGGTTTCAGTGAACGGGTTATATTCTATCAAGGAGTCGTGTAGGATCAAACAATATGCCTTTGTTGTATTGGTAAATGCAGCGGAAGATTCAAGTTCTAATCTAATATCGACCGTGGAATCCTTAAAACTTTCTACCTGTCTTGAATAATCAATTACAAAAACAGGGTATGTTTCAAATTTTGAATAATTGATTAAACAGCTATCGGTCGATCCTCTACCTATATCATAGTAACTCTCGCGAAAGCGTGTATAATTTAAATAAGCAGGAATGTAATCCTTACTACTGAAATCGAGATTTAAACGTTGCTGCGGAAACACTTGCGAATTTAAATACAGTTTAATATCAACTAGGTTAGAATGAGTAAATGTAGTAGGGTTACCGGTTCTTATACCCAGCTGACGCTCGTCTTGTAAAACTACAAGGACCCAACGCGGTTTTTCCAATTCATTTGAATTCTTTATACGCCAAACCTGATTAGTAGTTCCCAGCGAGGGTAGTTCGTGTAATTCCCAACGTCTAAATGGAATGATAATAGAAGAATTATCTCTCAAACTCTCAACTAAGTTCAACTTGCTTTCGTCCGATAATAGTATATGAGGAACCTCCCAAGACAGTCTATCAATCTTGATTTCTATATCAGTACCTGCATCTCCAGCAGCGCTTTTATAGCAATTAAAATCATTCTTAGAACGTATCAAAACTAACTGACAACTCATATGAGGAATAACTTTCTTGTAATCATCTGCAAACCCGAAGATATCCTTTAAAGGAATTCTACACGTGAAATTGAACACGTTATTCCCCGCATTATTTAACAGGCCATTTCCGTTTTCGAGTAATACCCGGATGTTTACACAAATCGATGATTTGATTCGTACCTAATATTAGTTGAATTTCGTCAAACAGAAAGTAAGCAAAACTGTTTACCGGTAGGAATTCTACGTTGACTTTTCGAGTCATAGTACCTTTAACAAAAATGTAGCTATCGTACAAAGCTAAAACATTATCCGAATTTTGTATGGTGATTCTAATGATGTCTGAATGATTTACATTTAACGTAAACGGCAAATAGGTATAGAAGTCCTCTTTTATTATATCTGTATCGACACGAGGTTTTTGAAATATATTTAATTTATCAGTAGCAAAGATGCTTTCTGTATTAATATGCAATTTACTTCTTTTCGACATGTTGATGTTGTACTTTAAAACCTAGAGATTCAAGAAACAGCCGATTCTCTTTAGATAACTTTATACGTAAGAGGTCCGCACTAGTCGGTGTACGAAGACGAATGACCCTCGAATGATGCGTGGTATAGTTTTTATAGTTAAAGTTTATTCCCATTTTTCACGTTTAAGTTCTAGTCTTATACTTGTGAAGGTATCTTCAGAAAAATTTACCAGTTGTCCACTCGAGTCTACTAATCGAATGGTAATATTATCAATTTCACTGACAGTGACAGGAAAGTAAATCACGTGTGTTGGTGACCAAATTCAAAGATTGTATGACACGGTTGATTATTTCTATACGCCCCCCCCCTGTAATATTCGTGTCTACAAAGATGTTCGGGGTAGAGAGTATATCGACAATTCGATCTGATACGTGCCTGATACCGGGTAGTAATACACGATTGTTAAATCCTAATAGAGAGCCTATACTGTTAGGTTTGCTAAAATCTATAACGGTTGAGGCAGATTCAATCTCACACTTTCCTGTATTAGTGTTTGCCTTGATTTGTAGTAGTAAATCTCCTTCTTCAGGATCGCTCGTATTAATTTGATTCTTTATATAGTTAGCAATTTCTGACAATTCGTAACTACCGGTTGTGATAGTTATTTCTTGATCTCCGTAATAAAATTTATTTTTCCATGGAAATATATTCCGTATCGTATGACTTGTATATAGGCCAACTAATCCTATGGAGTATCTGTATTGCTCACGATCTAGTTGTATATTCGGATAAATACTACCGGTAGAGAGGAAATTTCCATTACCATACACGGTGATGGTTCTAGCCATACTTGTTCGAGTTATACATACACTTCTCTTTTATACAAAAATCTCAGGCACAAGTGTCCACAGTTGTATGTATTGAACTTTTGTTCTCGAGCAACATTATAGTATACATTGCAACGAGGACCGAAATATTTCACGAGTTCAGCCGGTGGTCTTAGGTCTCCGAAGGGGTCAAAATACAAAACAACATTTCGATCCTTTCTATAAGCTACCCAGTGCGTACCTGGTCCTCTAGCATCATCGAGATTAACAATAGCTCTTTCAAATCGTAAAGGTTTATTTGGTAGACTTGTTCTCATATAGACACCTCTGAAAAAGGGTATGTCTTTAGCATGTTTTATTAAATCTAGGTCTGTAAGTGCTCTCCGAGGCAAGTTATTCAGTTTTTTGACCTGTACGGTTTCAGATACAATGCAGCTCCGCCTGCTTTATAAGGTTTCCGCTCTTTCTATCTATTGCGATAGCCTCCATACTTTTATTATGTCGTTTAGTTTTTTCTAGCTGTCTCTTATTACTATTAGCAGTGTTAACAGCTTTTGCTACGCCCGAAGCGCCCCCTATAATTGCACCGAGAGCCGAGAGGCCAGCAAAAATTGGTATGAGAGGTAAAATACCCCCTGTAGCTGTAGGTACCGGAATAATTCGAGGTACTTTAACGTTTTTCCTACCTCCTACGTTTTTAATGATTCTTCTAGCTGCGTTCAACGCATGGTGTATTAAATCCTTCCCCGTGAGGGTCTTACTTGCTCGATTTACCGTACTTACAAGCTTCTTTAAAATACCTCCTTTAAAAGTGACAATCTTCTTTGTATTTCCAATCTTCTTTGTCTTTCTCCTACTAGTCTTCCTATTCACGCCCATTCCTAACTTTCGTTTAACCTTCATTATACCAGTTACAAGCAGAGCTGAAGCCTTTTCCCCTAATTTGGAGTCTTTAGCTTTAACACGTCTTCAGGCAGCTTCTTCTAAAACACGATCTGCCTTATGTCTACTATCCAAGTCTGAACTTTGAGCGTACGAAATATCGTGCTGCATACACGCCTGATCCAAGGGGTTTATACCTTTATCTCCCCTTTCTAATCTCTTAGATAATTTAGTTCCGGGTCCGCAATATTGGTAAGAAGGCAGGTGTAGTTCGATAGGGAGCCTGTCAATGAGCTTGTTAACAACACTGTTATCCTGATGAGTCAACATCACGTACTGAGATAAGAGATCAGATGCATCTCTATTTATACTCTGCGAAAACTTACTGTCTCATGCTATTGCTAGTGGTAGTAAAACACTAATATTTTTTTTTATACGTTTATTCTTTATTAAATACATTTGTAATAGACAATCGTGAAAATTTCTTATATAACTTATTCAATACACAATACGATTTTATTTCATTTCGTAATACATACAAAGCGTTTATATAATTTTCTAACCTATTTCTATATTCAATTATCCTCAGCTTCTTATGGTACATCTGTTGATGTCTCGTGAATTGCTGGCCATGACGCTGCCGGTGCTTGCTGATTGGGTTGTAACTGACTGTGTACGACATTGATAAATTTTGATGGATAAAGTTTTATTATCTCTAATAAAATGAGCGAGTTCAATCCACCACGATCTTTTAAATTTAACGTCGAGTAGTTACCGCACGACAATTCGGCTGAGAATAAAATCGATTCGTTTGACACGTTCTTCTGACGTCTTACTCCTTCAGCTGTGTTCTCTACACTTGCGTAGTAGAAGTAGGAGAAATTAAGGTGACGTAATACACGAGCATGTTGGTTAATAAGCGGTGCTAGATGCATGATCCTTTGAAATTCGTGGTCTTTTACCGTTATCTTCCGCTGGTCATAACATATCATCACCGTGTTGCCATAAAAAACACTATGATTAAACTCAACGTAAAGATTCGTACATAGATGGAATTTCAGATTTTTATCGTTCCATATTTTCGTGGAAAAGAAGTCTTTGAACATTGCTTCGACTCGGACATCATACAATTCGGACCATATACTTTCCGTTAACATAATTTCACCATGCTCACATATGTTGTTGATACATTCCAATTTAACAGTCACGTCAAATTCATTAGGTTGTTCAGGCGGGATAATTCCTACTAGGATATCATGTAAATGAATAGAGTCTTCTCTTGGTCTCATGACAAATAGAGGGTATTGTACAGATACTAACAACTGCATGTGTTCACCCGGATAGACGGTAATCAACGACGATTCTGGTGTTGCTACATTATCTGTACCTTGTACATGTAAGCTTGATGCATCGCCAGCATAGTATGGTTCGTTCCGACCTAAACAAGAAATAATTATTCAGTAACATTCAAAGGATTTCATTCTTTTAAAACATATCTATTTCTTCATGCATCACTTCGTAGTCTTGACCCTGGAAATAACTGCTTGGTTCCGGAATTAATAAGTTTGCAGATTGATCCGGTTCATCATGCTGTTGATCTAAAATGAAATAAATTATTCAAATGTATACATACACACTCAAACCGTTTTCTTTCTTACCCATTTCAGCACTACTTGTAAACGTGTCTCCATAGCGATGGTAATAATAATCAGGACTGCCTAAACTCCTCATGGTACTGTTACACGATCAACTGCTGCACTCTAATGACTAATAGCCTTTCGCCGAAATACATTTTATAGCAATTTCTACACATGCGCATGAATACACATCTTCAATCAAGTTGAATCATAACAAACAACCCTATGACTCAGAGTTAATACCTGTAAAACAGATTCTGGGAACTGAGGTAAAAACAATATCGAGAAACGACAAGTTTCTACATGTTAAATTGTTTCGCATAATTACTCGATGACGTGTAGATCTATATTTAAATATCAAACAGGAATGACAACGTAAGATTTATTTTGAAATAAATTTATGAGAGAGAGATGGGAGATGATGTAGAAACTTCAAGGAATCTGAGTCATTTGTTTTGTCAATGTAGACAGATTTGATGTACGCTTCATTAACTTTTTTTTTTTTTTAAACTGCACCATAGATAATCCGACAGTTGATTGACAGTAGCTTTAGAGTTACTTTTGTATAGTTGAAAATAAATTTTTATTATTACGTTTCATATTAAATTGTTTTCGCAGAATTACATGATGACCTGAAGATAAATATCAAATAGGACTGATTTATTTTAAAATAAATTTATGAGAGAGAGATGAGAGATGGCAGATAATATATAAAAATGAGATGTACAGAATGAGATATCAGTTATGTAAATGAGAGAGGAGATACGCTAATGATACCGTGAATTAATTTAATTCGCGCATGCATATGAGAAATCATATATGTAAATGAGAGAGGAGATATGTAAATGATACCGTGAATTAATTTAATTCGCGCATGCATATGAGAAATCATATATGTAAATGAGAGAGGAGATATGTAAATGGTACCTTGAATTAATTTAATTAGATCAATTAATTTAATACGCGCATTTAATTAGACCACGCCTCATTTGAATATTAATTCGCGCATTTAATGATGTAACTGTCAAATAATCATATAGATTAATTATGCTTAATATGAATTTTAGTTCGTATAAGATTAACGGTGACGCGTATCTATTTAATAAATACAACTTTTACAGTCTTTTAATAGATTACCTCGTTGGTGTAGTGGATGCATTGGCTGACTACCATTCGAGCGGTCCCCGGTTCAAATCCTGTTGGCTCCATTGGTTTTTTATAAAAAATATAGCGGGTTGCCTATCAACAGGCGCATAGAAATCTACTATACCGATCATATGACGTCACCGATAGATGGCAGTAGTAGTACTAAAAATTTGAATCTAAGGGCGGGAAATCCTAGATGACAAATTGAAAATGAAAGATACAAAATGGCAGATATGTTCGCGCATGCATATGAGAAATTATATATGTAAATGAGAGAGGAGATATGTAAATGATACCGTGAATTAATTTAATTAGATCAATTAATTTAATTCGCGCATTTAATTCGCGCATTTAATTAGACCACGCCTCATTTGAATATTAATTAGATCGCGCCTCATTTGCATATTAATTAGAGCAATAAATTTAATTCGCGCCTCATTTGCATATTAATTAGAGCAATCGCGGCTCATTTGCATAAAAATTTTCCCACGCTCAAGCGACCTAATACCTACTCTTATTTCTTTAAAATAGTAAAGATTCCTGTAATAGTAAAATTATAAGAAAATAGAAAAACTCAGAACATTTTTATTTATTTTGTTTATTAAAAAAGAAAAAGATTAGTTATTAATTGATAACTTTTATTATAGAAAAAAAATCAGTATTATATTATTACATAGCATGCAATATAACAAAATAGGAAAAAATCAAAAGCTATGTATAAACAATATTAATGCCAACATTAAGAAAATGCTAACTGATTTAAGATTATTCCTGGTTTTTTAACAAATTATGCCATTCAGTTTTAGGTCATTCAACTTCTCGGTTCCTATTAAATGATATGACGCGTACATTGCTGAAATAATTTGCTGAATCTACCTTTTTACGGTATTAATTTACAGTGGCCTAATATATTTTGCCTTGAAACGTTTCAATAAACAATAAATACGTTTAATCAGTTATCGCCATTTTAAAAATACGTATCACTTCATAATAAAATATGAATTCATTGGAAATTAAATTTGTCGCGGCTGTTTATTCCACTTCCGAAATGTTTCCGCCACAGAAATAAAACTGGTTATTGTATTTTAATATTTTTATATTCAACATACACATAAAGCAAACAATGGGCGGCCACGGTTTAACACACGTCTGCACGATCAGGTGGTACCCGCGCTACTAATGTTTTCCCCCGCACTTGGCAAACAAATTAGTGGTTAAATAGTTATATATTTAACTAGTAAAAAGTGTGACGTAAAATACAAATCACATTATTAATGTCGCATATATGTAAATCTGAAGACACCAGACTCTACATAAAACATTTAATATCAGAAATATATAGCAAATGTTATATCACCAAATTTACATGTGGGGTATGTAAATGTGTTTATAGAACTCATTTTACTTGATTTTTATATAGCAGACAAGTAAATGTCGCAGTTTTGTTTACTGGGAATGCTTTCTACCACTATGAGTGAGCATGTGCCTTCGCAAACTTGCTTTTATAGAGCATTTATAACTACAAATGTTACACTAAAATGCTTTCTCACCACTATGAGTGAGCATGTGCCTTTGCAAACTTGCTTTTCTAGAGCATTTATAACTACAAATATTACACTCAAATGGTTTCTCGCCACTATGAGTGAGCATGTGCTGACACAAAGCTGCTTTTTGTGAGCATTTATAATTACAAATATTACACTCAAATGGTTTCTCACCACTATGAGTGAGCATGTGCCTTTGCAGATTTGCTTTTACTGAACATTTATAACTACAAATATTACACTCAAATGCTTTCTCACCACTATGAGTGAGCATGTGCCTTTGCAGCTTTGCTTTTACTGAGCATTTATAACTACAAATATTACACTCAAATGGTTTTTCCACAGTATGACTGAGCATGTGGCTTCTCCATGTTCCTTTTTGTGAACACTTACAACTACAAATATTACACTCAAATGCTTTCTCACCACTATGAGTGAGCATGTGCCTTTGCAGATTTGCTTTTACTGAACATTTATAACTACAAATATTACACTCAAATGGTTTCTCACTATTATGGATAAGCATGTGCCTTTGCAAATTGACTTTTAATGAGCATTTGTAATTGCAAATATTACACTCAAATGGTTTTTCACCACTATGAGTGAGCATGTGCTGATGCAAATCTGCTTTTCGTGAGCATTTATAACTACAAATATTACACTCAAATGGTTTCTCACCACTATGAGTGAGCATGTGCCGACGCAAATCTGCTTTTCGTGAGCATTTATAACTACAAATATTACACTCAAATGGTTTCTCACCACTATGAGTGAGCATGTGCTTTTGTAAACCTGCTCTTACCGAGCATTTATAATTACAAATATTACACTCAAATGGTTTCTCACCACTATGAGTGAGCATGTGCTTTTGTAAACCTGCTCTTAACGAGCATTTATAATTACAAATATTACACTCAAATGGTTTCTCACCACTATGAGTGAGTATGTGCCGACGCAAACTTACTTTTTGTGAGCATTTATAACTACAAATATTACACTCAAATGGTTTCTCACCACTATGAGTGAGCATGTGCGTTTGCAAATTTCCTTTTATTGAGCATTTATTACTACAAATATTACACTCAAATGGTTTCTCACCACTATGAGTGAGCATGTGCTTTTGTAAACCTGCTCTTAAAGAGCATTTATAATTACAAATATTACACTCAAATGGTTTCTCACCACTATGAGTGAGTATGTGCCTTTTCAAATTTCCTTTTATTGAGCATTTATAACTACAAATATTACACTCAAATGGTTTCTCACCACTATGAGTGAGCATGTGCTTTTGTAAACCTGCTCTTACCGAGCATTTATAATTACAAATATTACACTCAAATGGTTTCTCACCACTATGAGTGAGCATGTGACTTCTCAATGTTGCTTTTAGTAAGCATTTATAACTACAAATATTACAACCAAATGGTTTGCTACTCTCATTAGTGAAATGTCGTTGCACATTTCTGTTCATTATGCATTTATAGTCACATATAAGTATTGTATGAAGACTGTTTAGTAGCAGAAACTTACAGATGAATTTGAAATTTGTATTTTACACAAGGACGAGTAAAGGACCTATATATATATACCTTCAACCTTGTGAACCAAATTGAAGTTTCCTTTATTCATTTTTGTTGTTCCTAACAGCTTTGCCATCAGCTACAAACAGACTAACAGTTAAGCTTATTACATCCCGTGCGAACTGAAACGAGGGTTAGCACAGAATGATGTAATGATTGATGTATTTGATGTGCGGTTTTTTGTAATATTTGTTTCTCTTCGTGTTTTTATCATCTTCTTACTAGAACTGCTCTACGAGATATTACAGTTGCGACATACCTAACATTACATCACTTCACTACTGGAAAAAACAATTATATTTCAATGTTCCAGAGTACTTTATTTATAACATATGATTACCGTTAAAAAGCTACTAGTTACCCTTACAGAATCTAATAAGAGTGTTGCAAAACGACGCGACGTTTCCATCCTTACATTTTTAAAGTCAATGGACAAAACGTACTAGATTTTGCTTGGTCGTACACAAGTTAGGTGCTTTCCATTGGGCTGATTTACTGATCTGGTGTTACCCTAGGATCATCTGTTCACTTATTTGTTGTTCCATTGGCCCTAGTTCTGCGTGCTTGAAGGGCAAGGGGGGAGGTAATACAGATCAGCTTGGATCATCATGAACTAGGGCCAATGGAACAACAAATAAGTGAACAGATGATCCTAGGGTAACACCAGATCAGTAAATCAGCCCAATGGAAAGCACCTTTTTGAAGTGTGTATAGTGATCTGTGGAGGGAAATAATATCAGCTGATTGTGATTTTTGAAATAATAACCTCCAACAATCTGAAAGATTTCTCATTTTCATTTGAAACATATTATTATGGTTGGTAGGTACTTAGGTAGTTAGTTAATAAACTCAACAAAGAAATTATATGAATTCAGATTGTTTTTTGTACTATTTAGAACTGTTGTAATTAAAGATTGCTGTTCCCAATTGCAATACCAGGATGAGTTTCTCATTAGATTTGTTTGCACCAGACACTAATTGCCATTATCGGCTTCTTGTAAATGAGGAAGATTTGAACAGAGGTCAGAATGGTAAGTATTAATTAAAATAACATTCAGATATTTAATATCGTGTAAAAGAATGCAATACCCGTTACGAAAATTTTTAGGAATGAGTTTTATTATCGGAGTTACTTCTCTGTGTGTTTCCTTATACAAAACTTATTTACTATTAAGCACATCCAGTTGTGCAGTAGCTTGATAAATTATACAGTTTTCTGCTTTAAACGAGTTAAATTAAACTAATGTTATTTTAATGTTCAGATGTGAGATTGCAGTTTTCTGCAACTTGAATTATCAACAAAATTCTCAACATGTTAGAAGTTTCGATTTAGGAGTTTAAGAGCGCGGAAAAAAACGCTTTAAGGTAATATAGATAAGATGCTCTCATTATCAAAATAAATCACTTTTTCTTTTTATAGACCATTGGTGATCATCAAGAATTCCTAAAGAAGCACTAGATTTCTCTATTAGTATTTCGTATTAAATAAGTAGTATTTAACTAGAGGACGTTTCAACCAGTCTAAGAAGTGGTTTAGATAATGATAATCTCTCTCTGGTTGGGCATTGTAGTACTACACTACTATGAGTTAAACATTTTTTTACTTATCTGTTTTAATAACTTGTTACTTAACCTGTTTTTTAATAAATAAATTCTATATCTGATATATTTTTTTTATTGGTGATTACAATTATTTTTTAATTGAGAACATTGCATGAATGGATGAAGTTAAAAAAAATATAGTTTTTAGAATATATATTTCAAATAAAATAAACATTTGGTCTTTCAATTAGAAGATGACATCCATCGATTGCTCCCAGAACGTTGTTTATGGCTTTCCGTTTCTGCAATGCGCTAACAGTGGTTGCAACTCGTTCATTAGTTGGCCATCGAATATATTGTGTCCTTAAGGACAAAATAAAATTTAAAACCCTTAACAGTACTCTGCGAGCTGAACTTGAGGAGACGTTAAATCTATCAGAAATTTGCCTGAATGTTTCATTATTGACCAAATACCATAAAGTGAAAAGCAATGATTCTTCAGCGGAAATCTTTTCTCTTCTTCCATCCTCACCAGTAGGTATGAAATTACTTGATGCTAAATGACCTGAATAATAATGAAAATGGTTAACATTTACCATTCTACAGATGCTGTAATACTAACCAATTAATATTTCAGCCCTAGTCCTTGTAATTCTAAAATGGCTTTGAAGTTATATCGCTATACTCCTTAACAACTAGCACAATATATCCTTCAATTTTTAGGATAGGTTGGGGTTTTTTTATTAAATTATTTTCCAAATCACTGTCGCTAGATTCGTTGCTGCAGCTGCTATCATCTGATGCGAGTGTTGATGTTAGAAACATTATATTTTACTGTAAGAAACCTTTAATATAACAGAGTCTAATGTATGTTTTCCCTCATTTATTTACGTTATTCATAACTGCAACAAAGTCTCACTCTTATAATAGCAATGAAAAAGTTACTTGTTTTGTTGCTATAGGTTAGGTTTTATTATCTGTCAAGATTGTGATCTAAAGTTGTTCCATTGGCAAATTATTATGAACTGATCTTAAGATGACCTGATCATATAGAACTGGATCAGTAGATTAACCCAATGGAAAGCACCTATAAAGTATCTCGTACGTCAAGCCGCCATTTCGTAAACTAATTTCATGACCAACTACTATTAATAAATATTTGGCCACCTCAAACGGTCCGGACCGTGGCGTTTTCTATCAGATTTATCTCAGCTTAGAACCTTTTAGAGTTCCTATATAATAATAATAATAGCAAATAATAGGTTATATTCTTATTATTTAATATTATTATAGAGGGTCTCTAGAACCTTTGATCTTGACATGTATTTAAAAATTTAGAATTGTCACTTTGTCGTTGTTGAGGTTATTGTAGTAGTGCGAATGAGCCATATCAGAAGAAAACTAAGAAGAGCAGTGAATGCAATAAGCTAAGTTTAAGCGCAGGTTTAACAACGGTTATTAAATAATTTTTTAATTTTTATTTTCTACAAATCTGTAAACAAAAAAGTATAGTAAGGTAGAGTTGCGTTTTTAAAACTGTACTGTTAAGAGCTTATATGTACTATGTATCATAAAGCTTTTTTTATGGTGTCTGTTTATTCTAAAAGATAATAAGTATTTACTAGATATTAAGTCTAATAGTTGTTTTGATTATTTGTTTTGTAACAAGGTATAACAAGGTAACATTCAGCCATATGACATAGCTATAGAACCGTAGCCTCAACGTTCCATGTATTTTATCACCGGATTTCTCAAAGATTTTGAAGCAGTAGCAGTTAGAGAGAACACTTGCATTGCGAATAAAATGTTCACTTTCTCTAGATTCGTTGTTTATATGTGTTCTTATTAGTAGAGCACAGGCTTTATGGTCAGTCCTTTTTGCATTTCGTAGAAGGTTTTCAAGAATTACGACGATATCCCACCTTTTGAAGAATAGATATCACGATATCTAAAAATAAATTTCTAGCATTTTTCAAAGTAGGGAAAATAGGAGAGTTCTGGGACCACCCCCCACTCCTGACCTTGACCTTGAACCTATCTCTCTGTAACACATGGTGACCTTGAATCTATATCTGTCACCTAAACGTGGCAACACCGCATTCTCAAGGTCAATAATATGACAACAGTGTTATGACCTTGAACCCAAGGCCACTCATCAAACATTGACCTTGAATATATATCTCTCTCTCTCTAACACATGATGACCTTGAACTTATCTCTCTAAACGTGGCAACACCGCATTAACCTTGAACTCAAGGCCACTCTGCAAGGCTATCAAACACCATTCAAGGTCAAGCTGTAGATATATAACGTGGCAACACCGCATTCGCAAGGTCACCCAATGTTGGTGACCTTGAACCTATCTCTCTCTGGTGACCTTGAATCTATCTCTCTAAACGTGACAACACCGCATTCTCAAGGTCTTGACCTTGAACCTATGTCTAACACTAAATAATGTATCAAACATTACATTTATTGACCTTATCAAAGTTAGAAATGATTACGACAGTTTTAACAAATTTTAATATATAGGTTTAATATATCCAAAGAAGATTATGTTGGAAAATAATTAAATAGTAAATGAAAAATAAATTCTTATACTTTTTATTAAAATTTTGCTTCTTTTCAATTAATATAAAATTAATATCACACATTATTAATGTAACACATAATTTAATTACGGTAATTAAATATAACGTTATGCATTAAATAATCGCATTCAGTAACCAAAATGTTCATATGTATACTTGATTGCCTACCCGAGGAGTGGGAGGTGGTCCCAGAACTCTCCTATTTTCCCTACTGCGCAACCAAGGTTACATGCAAGTATACATACGATATATAGTTACTGTCGTCGAGGATATGCGGTTATTTACAATATAAATTATTATAATAAATAAATTATATTAATAAATAAATTATTATAATAAATTATAAATCTAATTTATAAAATTAAAAACGCTTGAAATTCCTTTAAGTTAAATGCAGAATGCGTGCTTTTAGGCGAGCAACCAATTGTGCATGCAAGTATACATACGAACATATATAGTTACTGTCTTCGAGGAAATGCGATTATTTAGAATATAAAGAAATTATTATAAAACTAAATTCGATTTATTAAATTTATAAAATTAAAAACGCTTAAAATTCCTTTAAGTTAATGACGTTCAATGCAGAACGCGTGCTTTTAGGCAACCTTATATACATATATACATATATACATAAGTTCATCGGCTTTCAAAGGATTACATATTGCTGCACTTAATGTATCAATATTTAATGCAGTGCTTTTTATATGAATTGTTATGTACCTATTTGTATTATATATTAGTTCTTTTCAAATTCATAATTTAAGTTATTAAGGGTTCATTATAATCTACTTGTTATCAAATATTCAATTTCAGATTTGTTCAGTTTTTAGAAGTTCTCCTAATTAATTTTTATAGCTTTGTTTTTCTATGTTTATCTAAATGTTTCAAGACCCTTTTATTACGCCTGGGTCACTAAAAAATACTTATCTTATGTAGCGCGACCCTTATAGATTCATCCGGGTCGTCTTCATTATTATCTAACACCCCTCTTTGTACCGAACATATAAATATTAATATTTAGATTAGTTAGATTTTAAGAAGTAGTAGTAATAGTAAAAAGCACACGTCAGTATGTAATAATCGGTTCAAATCAATATTCAATGTTACATTCTTAATTTACAGTTTTTAGTCAGTCTGAGTGAAACGACGAATTTTATATTAATTGAACTTTTTAGTTTTAACTGTTTTACTTAAATAAAATAGTTTGGTGTCAGAAAGTTATTTTATTATCCCAACATCACGAAACCTTAACAGAATGTTAGGTTTTTAATAATATGCTGAAAACTACAAAATGAGATCAACTCTGTTCACAAGGACAACCACAATAATTCGAAACCAAGGTTTCGGTAAGGTGAAAGCATTCATAACTGCACCAGATGTTTACGAGACCACCCAATCAACAAATGCCTTGCTTATGGAAAAATTTGCAGTAAATTAAAAATCACTTCGCACAGGTTTGTAATATAAGAAGGTTAATGAATAATATCCTGTCTTAGCTTTTCCTAACTCTTATTTACCCCACTGTCTAGTTGTCAGTACAGTTTAGAAAGAATTATTTATGTCAATCGTTTATTAATTATTATTGTTTAATTTTATATGAATGCGATTCATCAACTAATCGACAACCCAGGAATATACCCTTTAGTGCAAGGCAATGCATTCATTAAAGAAAGCACTTGGACCTTAATCAAAACATTAGACTATTCTCTCCTATCAAACAATTATCAAATCCTCAAAACCAATTTACTTAACGCTATCTCCGTGTTAAACAATCAAGAATATTTACTTCCTTATCGATCTTTCAAAACTATAAAAGACATTGCCATTAGCTATGAGAATCAATTACTACTAATATGACAATATTTGGACAGAGCCGATCAATTAGTCAATCAATTATTTTATGTAAAAATATAATGTAAAAATAACCGATCTACTTGGCTCATTAGTTCCCCTAACAAAACCATCATCGATAGCAGATGTATCGACTCGATAACGCGAAAAACCATTACCGGATCAATATTACTTCATCTCACCAGTAGTTGTTCCGTTCTAATAAATCAAAATGAACTTTTGGTTCCAATTTTACATTATTTATATAAAATGGCAAGTTTGGTAAAATATGAATACATGAAGATGACGACAGTTTTTAATGGGAATGTCATATGTTGTGTAGCATGTCTTTGTCTAATCAGCTGAAAAGATGAATGATGAGCATTACTTGGTACCGTAAAATGGACTTACCTAAGTATAGGTAAAAACCGATTTTGTAAAATACGTATATCATTAAAAACATATTTTTAATATGAATGCAATAAGTTCTACATTTTACTTAAAAACCTATAAATTAAAACGTATTTAATTTTTCTGAATATTACTATATAGATAATAAATCAATATGTAGTATGTTCAAGTAATATAAAACTCCAAAACGTCCAAGAACCGTTTTCAATGATAGTAGTTAACCTAAATTAACGCCATGTGCTTGAGTTTAATTTAAATTGCATTGCAGTATTCCTCGTTATACATCAAATGCCCGGAAGGTCGTTCCTTACATTCATTAGGTTCATGTCCTTTGTGTTGAGATGGATCAGATCTTACCTTAGCTTACCGCTGTAGATTCTAAAACAAGTATTTAACCGTACAGTGTGGGATTAAAGTATGGAAATATTAAAACTCAATCGATTTTGTTTTTAAAATGTACAGCTCGATTTTTTCTCAGAATTTTTCTTATGCAACCTTATGATTTATTTACATGATCATAAAGGGAAGAAAAATCACTCTCGATTCCACTAAAAATCTATAAAATCATCTAATTTTTGTGATAACGTATTTTTAGTTTTAATATTTTGAGTGTAATTGTTTAATTGCAAACTTTTGGATTAAAACAACAGAAATAAAGGTTCTATAGTATAATAGATATCTACAATAAATATCTACAATTTCATCACGCTAATCACTGGTGATCCATCTCCAAATTTTCGTTTAGGAATTGCAGCAAGGGGACTCCCGTGGTAATTGTCGTTACAGTTACATTCAACATAGATTCCACTAATGACTGTGACGTTTTTTTGTTTTTCTATTTTCGTTCAATGTTGTTACATCGACTTTGATTATACGGGGTTTACCAAAATGTTTAGTTTGAGATTTTTAGAAATGTGCGGGGAATTTGAATTTGACCGGTCAGGGAGTTTCTTTAACTAACCGACCAATAGAAGTGGTCGAAATGATTGTAGCTTTTTTTTAAATTTTGACGACCTCCGTAGTGTAGGCGTGAAAAAAAATATACGTTTTTCTCAATATGTTATTTTATTTATAGTATATAAGATACAAAAGCCAGCTTATAATATGCATTACAATCAAACCTTACTAAAGCGATCAATATAAATTTTATGTCTATGTTCTATATCTAAAATTCTATTTAACACTACACCACATTTCTCGATACGTCTTTGAAACCGACACCGATCTACAACACCACACCACACGATTTCCATCCACAATGATATTCATGCTTGTCGGTAGGCGCAATTCCACGTAACTAAATAATGTATTTTATTATTCTCCTTGATCGTAACACGTTTCTTTCGGTTGCTCATTTTTTGTTGTCTACAAACTTTTCTATTGTAGACGTAAATGATTCCAAACCTGCCTTATTTAATTTATCCAACAAGCAATCTATACAGATATTTCCTTTTAAATACGATTCACACAAGTCTACCCTTTTCTGAAACTTTAGAACTCTTTCTTTACACTCTACATCGGTAAAATATTTCCCTAAACCATAGACCGCTTCGTGATCGGCATCAAAGCGTAGATCGCGTAACTCTTCCTGCACTCTCTGTACTGCACTTTTAATATCAATAGCCTTAGGCCACGATTGTGAACTATAACACATCCACATCTTTATACAAGAACGTTTTGCAAGTCGATGTCACACTGAATTCTTTCCGGATACCAGTTCCAAAGCACACACAACGTTCTCGGACGGTGGTAAAGCAGATAACACTTGTTTAACGTTTTCGGTGGAATCCCCGCTTAATACACTCGATCCTTTTAATAAAATTGAACAAAATTTTACAAAAATTTTTAAACGAATTTCTAGCAGAGGAAGTAGTTCTAGAAGCTGAATGATACTTTCAAATGTTTGGATCTAGCTGAGTGGTGCGGCTTGAAGTTATAGATATATATCTATGCCCCACTCCTTTCGGTATAAATACAATCTCGTTGACCTTGACTTGTTTCGTCTGTTCTCAACAACGTCTGCTTTCTTTCTTCTGTTCTCAACTACATGTAACATTTGTACTTGTATTTGCACTTATTGCCCTTGCGGTCTTGATCACCTTTCGCCCGAGTAGGTATTAGGACACCTGGCCCAGACAGTTCTAGGGACCCTAGATTCTCTGTCTCTCTCTAAATCTGGTGACTTTTTGTCTGTCTCTCTCTAGGTGGTTAAGTACGGAATCTGCATTACCGGCATTCTGTATTACCGGCATTTGGTTCGTCACTTGGCTAAATGGTGTTAGTGTTGCTAGGGGAAAACAGGTGGCGCCAGTGTCGTTTTTGTACCGACATTCTGTATTATCGGCATTTGGTTCGTCACATGGTTAAATGGAGTTAGTGTTGCTAGGGGAAAACAAATGGCGCCAGTGTCGTTTTACGTGATTTTTGTACCGACATTCTGTATTATCGGCATTTGGTTCGTCACATGGCTAAATGGAGTTAGTGTTGCTAGGGGAAAACAAATGGCGCCAGTGTCGTTTTACGTGATTTTTGTACCGACATCGGCATTTGGTTCGTCATCATGAAGAAAGCTGTATTACCGATTACGGGCGTTCTGCTGATTGTTAATAGGGGGATCCAAGGCTTATCATTTTATATTAATAAATTTTACCGATTTCTTAAAATAATTATCGTCGTCATGAATACTTTAATTACATATAATAATTTAAGATAATTAATTCAGCATTAAAATTTTAAACGCAAATCACGGAACAATTTACGGATAATAATAATAATAACAATAATTATAATAATGTCTTTATTTCCTTACAGGTTTACACCCAAATAGGGAAAAATATGAATTTACAAATGTTTTCATCGTTTATGCTATTCTCGTGTAATATCTCATGGGTAATGTGTAAAGAGCGGAAAATATGCAATGTGCATTTTATGATGTTGATGAAATAAGAATTGTTTGTAGATTCAATTAAAATGCCTAAAACCTAAAATTTAAGGCTTTAATATTATTTCAATATTATTTATTGTATATTTTATATCAATAAATGCGAAACTCCGTGTAATGCCATGTAATAATAATGCAACAATGTAACATAACTGTATACATCGCTGTATACATAAAATAAACTTGATGTTGATGAAATAAATAATAGAAACAAAATTTAATTTGTGATTTGATTTATTGAAATTTCCTTATTCATATAACAAATAAGTTTTTACTAATAATATTTAGTTATTACTAGTTAGTTAATAGTATATTATATACATATTTGTTGCATTTTTTATCGAAACCCATGCATTTTTTGTCAAATTTCGTTGCATTTAAATGTACATATGTTTTCTTTTTGCCTTGCATTTTTCCGCTCTTTAGTAATGTGTATTGTGGTGACAAGATTCATTCGGTATTGTTATGTCTGTTTGTGTTGGTGAATATTTCACCATTTACAACATAATCATGAATAAAGTGGTTGGTGTATTTTTGCATACGAAACAATGGAACATTTATTTACGTTTAAATTTAGGCGATTAGCTTTACACCAATCACATAGAAAGTTAATGTTAGACTGCAAATATAAGCAATCATTGATATCTCGTACTTGATGATATATTTTTAAATCGTCAGCAAATAATAGTTTCTCGCAATGTATAGATTGATGATGATGAATACCACGTAGACACGTCCATTCGTGACGGGTATCTTGGAATACGTTCTGCTTGGTTCGGACATCTTGTATCCCTACCCCCTGGCGTTTAATGTCATGCGTACCTTGCTATCTCTCTCTCTCTCTCTCTCTCTCTCTCTCTGTCTCTCTCTCTCTCTCGCTCTCTCCTTCTCACTCTCTCCTTATCATCTATTAGAGAGGACGCATTAAAGAGCCTTCTCTCTCTCACTCTCTTGCTCTTTCGTTCTCTCCTTATCACCTATTAGAGGACGCATTAAAGAGCCTTCTCTCTCTCCCTTCATCCTAATGCTAGTAAATGAAACAGTAATGGATAGAAGTAACCGTTACGTCTACTGTTCTGGGACTGGTTCTGACGGTTTTGTTATTCAAAAAAGGCGTAAAAGCATACGATGTTTACTAAATTAAATGCGGGCTGATTACGAGAAGTCTCAGTACCGTCTACGATTATGTCCGAGAACATCCGACGAACTGTATAAATCTCATGACGTATTGAAATATGTACATCATTGCGCTATGAAGATCTCAGCTATAAATACTGTGTATTCTGTTCATGCGTGACAGTTATTTGTCATACGTCATTATGAACACAATAGACCTCTTCGGTAGAGCTATGATGAGTATGACAGATGAAGCAATGGCTGCAACAAAACGTGGACCGAGAGGTTATGGTTTCAAATTAACATCAGAGGGTAATTTCGATGTTGAGAACCGACGTATAACTAATGTAGGCGCTCCTATCAACGATAACGATCTTGTTACGAAGCGTTCTGTACTAATGTTATCAGATAGCGATGAAGGTGTAACTGATGTTAAGAAAAGAAGACTTGTACATGTTAAAGAACCGCTTGACAACCACGATGTTTGCACGAAAAAGTATACCGACGAGCTGGTGGACGATGTTGAAAGAAAATTACTCTCTAATTGTTTGAGACGACGACGAGAGGATAAAGGACAGGGGTCGTACTATGATGCTAAAGATGGAAGAATTTGTAATATAGGGGAGCCTCTAGAGGATAAAGATGTAATCTCTAGGCAGTATTTTAACAATCGGGCTATGCATACAAACGATCAAATGCAGTTTAATGCAGATGGTAAACGTATTGTTTCAGTAAGTTACCCTATAGATGGCACGGATGTCACTTCTAAAGCTTATGTAGATGCTCAATTCGACTCTGCTGTACAAACCTTCATTACAATGACTACCGACACTCAGAACACTATTAAAGATCTAAAGCAAAAGGTAACAAAGGTTGACATTGAAACTAGTAAACTTAACAGTTTGCTAACAACGTTGGAAAAAGAAACAAAGAGAAATCACCTAATAGCGAATGATGAGATGGAAACTAATCATTCGAGTGTGCTGACAAAGATAGAAGAAACGAATAATACCCTAGATAGTAATTATAAAAAATTATTAGATAAAGTACAAGTGCTCGAGGATACTCAAAAAGTTATGCGATCATCGTTTGATGCCCTAATAGCCGAATCTGCAACACGTACGAACTCTTACAACATAAAGAGAGTGTACAATACCGACTAATAACGGAATTTACTACTACTATCGGTTGACCTAATCATATTTACACCATTTTTATTCTAGTTTTAAGTGTATTATATCAAATGCCTGATTAGCGCAGATAGGAAATATGGTAAGCCTTACGGGAATGCTGCGCAAATGCTTAGTTTGCTTATATCTACGCTAATCAGTTATTTTTTTCTTAGTCTAAATGTATCGTTGAAGAAATAAAAAATGTATTTAAACAAAGTTTTTAGTTTTACTAATGTCAATAACTCTCCAAACATAGCGATTTGTAGCAACAGCAGCAGCAACACATCGATATGGTAAAGAAAGTAAGTTTCGCCGACGTAAGCATGAATAATATACATCATATGATAGTATGGGAGTATGCATACAGACAGGCAAGAAAGGGAGACTGGCAAACATTAGCTCTGGACAGATACCGTTTTCAAACAAGAATACATAATGTTGAAAAGCATCTGTGTGAAATTCTACAAGCTGATCATAGAGACTTTATCTATACGCAGAGATTTCAGAACACAGATTAGTCCGGCTGCAGCGGTGACCGAGTATAAATACAGGTACAAGCAGTCTCTTCTCTCAGTACCAGATGTTAGTTCACGAAGGTAACGGCTTTGTTAACAAGCTCATAGACAAGCTGCCTATTGAACTACATCTTCCTTCCTATCAGTACTGTGGACCTGGTACTAAATTATCTAAAAGATTACAACGTGGCGATAAAGGTATAAATCCTTTGGACCAGGCGTGTATGCAGCACGACATCTCGTACGCTCAAAGCTCCGATTTGAACAGTAGACACCAGGCAGATCGTGTATTAGAAGAAGCCGCTTGGAAGCGTGTTAAGGTTAAAGACTAAATTAGGGGGAAAAGCATCAGCTCTGTTTGTAACCGGTATAATGAAAGCTAAAAGAAAGTTGGGAATGGGCGTAAAGACAAACAAACTGTCGGCGTAAAAGGGTCTCGCTAAAAAGATGATGAAGAAAACTGTCACTTTCAAAGGTGGCGTTTTAAAGAAGCTTGTTGGTGTAGTGAATCATGCAAGCAAGAGACTCACGGGTAAAGATTTAATACATCATGCCCTGAGCGCTGCCAGAAGAATCATTCAAAACGTAGGCGGTCGAAAAAACGTTAAAGTACCTCGAATAATTCCTGTGCCTACAGCTACAGGGGGTATTTTACCACTCATACCAATTTTTGCTGGCCTCTCGGCTCTCGGTGCAATTATAGGAGGCGCCTCAGGGGTAGCAAAAGCTGTTAACACTGCTAATAGTAATAAGAGACAGCTAGAAGAAACTACACGGCATAATAAAAGTATGGAAGCTATCGCTTTAGGCGGTAAGAACGGGAACGCCCTTTACCTGAAGCCGTATAGAGCTGGCGGAGCTGCATTGTACTTAAAACCATATGCCAGGCGGTCAAAAAACTGAATAACTTGCCTTACGAAACGTTTACAATTCGAAAGAGCTATTGTTAATCTTGACGACGCTGGAGGGCCGGGTACTCATTGGGTTGCCTATAGAAAGGATCGAAACGTGGTTTTGTACTATGACCCCTTCGGAGACCTGAGACCACCAGCTGAACTTGTGAAATATTTAGGGCCTCGCTGCGCCGTATACTACAACGTAGCCCAAGAACAAAAGTTCAATACGTACAACTGCGGACATCTGTGTCTACGATTTTTGTATAAAAGAGAGGTGAAAGTGTAAATCGGTTAAGTATGGCTAGGACCATCACGGTGTACGGTACAGGAAACAGGCTTTTTACGGATCGTATTTATCCACCTATAACACTAGATCACGTGCGTTACGAATACTCACTAGGTTTAGTCGGCTTATATACAAGTCACACTATACGGAATATATACCCAGGCAATAATAAATTTTATTACGGAGAAAAGGCGATAACTATTGAACCGGGTAGCTACGAGTTGGCTGAAATCGTTAACTATATAAACAATCAAATTAGTGGCGATCCCGAAGAGGGAGATCTACTACTACAAATCAAAGCTAACACTAATACGGGAAAGTGTGAGATTGAATCAGCTACCGAGTTGATTGATTTTACCAAACCCGATAACATAGGATCACTACTAGGATTTAAGAAGCGCGTGCTAGAACCCGGTAGTAGACACGTATCAGATCGAGTTGTCGATACACTTTCAACTCCAAACATCTTTGTAGACACGAATATTACAGGCGGCTCATATAGAAACAATCAAGCAGGTCATACAATCTTCGAATTTGGTGTTTGCGTACCACCCGGTTATCTGATTGAAAAGGAGCCATCGCATGTGATTTACTTTCCCATCACTGTCACCGAGATCGACAACATTACCATTAGACTGGTAGAAGCGAGAGGAGAGCGAGGGGTTAACCACTAAGGAAATCCGTGGAACAATCATGTTGAAATCATCTTGAAATCCTCGTGCAATCCAGTGAAATGATTTGAAATCTCATGACATCCCATAAAATCCCGTGAAATCCTATGAAATCTAGTAAAATCTCATGAAATCTGAATAAAATCCCATGAAATCTCAATAAAATCTCATGAAATCTCATAAAATCCAGTATGAAATCTCATGAAATCCGAATAAAATCCGAATTAATTAAAATGACAAATTTTGTTAACACGTTGCATAAAATGTTCTTAAGTGAATTAAGCTTCTAACGATGAAGAGATTGATTTTTGTAAAAAGGAAGCAGTCCGGTACTTCCCCGACATCGCTCGAACTCGCGCTCGAATTTCGAGTGGAATCACATGTTGCATGTTGGGTGGCATCCATCGGGCAATTTCAGGTGAGTTTCCATAATTCAGAATTTTCTGCGGCCGCATTGATGTGCATGTGCAGTGAGGATGTAAAGATCTTGTAACACTCGTTGCTAAGTGTATTTTTAAGAGATTTTTTCGTTGAGTGCATATTTTATTGGTAAGTAGATACCTAACCTAGAAATTACCAATATTAGGTAGTTAGGTACCCTCGAGATTTTCGCTGGGGCACAGTGATTCTGCGGCACAGGGTTCAAAAACCATTTCTGGATAATTTCATATTGCTGATTACGAATATAATTCTCGATAATTTATGAGGTAAAGTCAACTCACAATAAAAAATAAAATCTCGCAAATGTACCTTCACGCTCAGATTATTCTACTGCTCTATTGAAGATTAATAAATTACTGCACATCTCTAATAGTATCTCGGGATTAAACCTTCAAAGTCAACTTTTTTTGTCTTAATGTGTAATTGTCGAGGTAATTGTCTTTGCAGAACTAGAATCAATTCAATTATACCATATTCAATCAAGCTGGAGTGTGTATCGAAATCATTACCTATAAACTAATACAAACCCTCGTACGAACCTTATGCCGCAGGAAATATGTAGGTAGTTACTTTTATATTCAAGTTTATATGTGCTTGAAGTACCTTCCTAACTTTTTTTTTGTGGTGAGAATGCAATTCTTTGTCGAGACCACAGGTCGAGAATTCAAAAACATTCGAAGTACTAAAAACAGCTTCACGCTCGAAATATACACAACGTTTTTCTTCAATTAAATACTTGTAGAAAATATATCACAATTTAAAAAACTTAAATATTTTGTGCTAGTCGCCTTTGTGATTTCTTTTCTATGGGAAAAGACACCGCGGTATGTGAAATGTGAAATAGGTATCTCCCACACTGTTGTCATTTTTTGACAATGTCATTTTCACGCACTGATGAAAAAATGACAAACTTTGCGTATCGTTAGTGACTCGTGAATGTCGACTTTGTTTCACGATTGTCGAAAGAAAATAGGTACCCAGTGATTTATCAATTACTGCTATATGTATGTCAGATACATGCAACAACGAGTGGAGTAAAGAAGAAACAAAAGCTGGTTTAGTCGTATACAGGTTTTCCAGAACTGACGCCCCACCTTCGAAGGGGTTATTCCTGACCGTACACAGAATCGGAATCTGCAGGAAAAATTATCCAGGCTTCAATATTAAACGAGTTAGAGCAGTTTCAAAGTGACCAATGGACAAATTCGTTCGTTGTTGACGGAAAAGTAAACCTATCCGTAACATAAACTGGCTTGCTCATTGGTCACTTTCAAACTCCTGTAACTAGTTAATATAACCCCTTCACCAGTGGGGCGGTAGTTCTGGGACACTCTGTATGTACGGGCTGATTCACGAATAGCGTCTGCTTTAGCACCGTTTTTTCTGCAACACAAATTACTTTGTCACAGATATTATATGGGAGAGTAATTTGTGTTGCAGGAATACAGACGCTTCATCAGACACTATTCGTGAATTACCCGGTACTTATATAAATATGTAAAATGTATGATTGTATTTTCGTCCTTAGAAATCCTGCCGATAGTCAGGGACTCATGGCATCAAACAACTACGAGAATCCTCGCGAGAATCCAAATGAAACGCTCGCTGAAAAATCAAATAGAGAAGTAGAAGATGAAGACGGAATACCAAAAACCGGCCAAAACCCCAAAGAAAATATATTTTGGTACGCAATTGAAAATGATTTAGGAATTAACGTTCCCTTGTATTGTATTAAAATTATGTGGTTATGACTCCGCAATTGCGTTCAAAAATGTAAGGGAAGAAACTATTGAAGAATTCGAAAATTTTGCAAAAGAAGAAATGCATTTGTTTATTGAAGAAAATGAAGATCTGAAAAACTATTATGATAAATACTACATTCACAAGGACAAATTTAAAATAGTTAACGGACACAAAGAAATTATCAGAGAAATTCAAAAATATATAGCTTTAAAAATTTCCGAAAATGACATAACGTATTTTAGTCGTTATTTTGATTACGCCACGAATGCCAAATGTGGAAAAAAAACGTTCACAAACGTTTAAGCAATCCCAAGCAAGTAATGAAACATCCTGACTTGCAACAGTCTACAACCTCTTTACCACGAACTTCATCAACACCAGCAACAGATCCAGATTCTGGATTAGATCTAAACCATGAAACTAGTCAATTATACACATCAATAAAAACCTGGATGAAAAAGCAAATAGACTTAACTGAGGTAACTACCTCAATTAATTAAAAAGTAGATTAACTAATCTACTTTTTAATTCATCTGTTATTTTAATTCATGTAATTAAATATTTGTATTTTAACAGGTTATTCCAAATTTTACATCTTCTATGGCCCAAGTTAAAATAGAAGAAAATGAAGATGGTTCGTTTGTCTACTCTGCACTAGTTAACTGTCCGTTATGCACTGATAAAATCAAAGCCTTCAAAGTGGGATATGGCAATCCCAGTCAGGGGAAAAAAAGATGGATAAAATCAAATTTCGAAAGACACGTACGAGCACATAAAAAACGAAACATACAAAAATTAAGTGACGAAATGAAGAACCAGTCACAAAAAAACATCCGTAATTTTTTTAATAAAGCATCTTCGAGCAAAGCTACTGCCACACCTTTTGAATCTGTTATTAATGAAACTCTAGAAGAGGAGATTTACGAAAAGGAAAAATTTCAGGAAAATGACGAGAATGACAAAGGCCAGGATGAAGACCAAATAATTTCACTTAAAAAAAGGAAATGTTTGAAAAATGTTTCCCGAATCCTCCTATCCAGTAGCGAAGAAGAAGAAGAAGATTCAGAAAGGATCGAGCAAAGGACAGCTGAAAGTTTCGTGCAAGCATTTGCGGAAGTGAGGTCAGATGTAAGTGAAGTGGCCAACGAGGAAACAAGGGCTTCGGGGGAATTAGTCCCTGGGGCAGTACTAGGACCACCTGCCCCAGGGAAAGCAAAGGAGTCCACATTTTCCCCAAAGAAATAAAAACCTTGAATAAGACAATAAAAAAGAGATGTGACAAAAGAACTAGACAAGACGGAACACTTAGAAGACTTCACAAATCATCAAAAAGTAACTCTGGTAATAGGCAAACTAGAATACCACAATATTTTAGAATTTTAAACGATATAGAACTGTTGAAAGAAAAGCACAAGGAATTACAAGATTGTTTTAAAAACTTTTCTAAAAGCTTCCGGATTTCAACCCAAATGAGAGACTTATCTGACTCTGTAAATACTAACACAGATACTACTACCTTAAAGGCTTAATCAAATGACAATGTAATATTAAGCGTACTAATGAATGCAGCACATCAACATTCACGAACTGGAAAACATGGTTTTAGGTATGACGAAACAATTAAACTTTTTTCTTTGTACATCTTTATGCTCGGAGGCCGACTTTTATACGAAACTCTCCATGCAAACTTACCGCTCCCCTCCCCAACAGCTATTAGCAGATACATGAAAGACAACGGACCATCAATTACTGAAGGCAAATTACGATGTGCTGAATTAAAAGATTATATAGAAAAAAGGAATCTACCATTAAAAGTTTGGTTGTCCGAAGATGCCACAAGAATAACAGGCAAAATTCAATACGATACGTCTACAAACCAATTGGTAGGTTTCGTTCTTCCCTTTGACAGCCATGGTATGCCCATACCATTTACGTACCAAGCTAGATCAGGCAAAGAAATTGAAACGCATTTTAAGAATAATAATTGTGAACATAATGTATCATTGGTCTATGCTGTTATGGCTCAGCCGCTAAAAGAAAATATTCCACCATTTTGCCTTTTACTTTTTGGAACTGATAATAAATTTACTGCGTCTGAAGTAACGAAAAGGTGGGACTATATAATTGCTGAGTTAGCCAAATGGAAGGTTGAAGTGTTAGGCATTTCCTCAGATGGGGATGAAAAAGTATGAAGCTAAAGGCAAAATTGGGTGTGTCAAGAAGTGTATCCAGGACGTCACAAAAGTCAAACTATAATTGGCCATGGTACAATGCTCCGTTTAATGAAGATAATAATAGTGAAGTGTTGTTTGTACAGGATACTATACACATTGGTACGAAGCTTAGAAATAGATTGCTTAAACCGTCCGTCATTCTGCCAATTGGTTCTAAAATAATTTCTGTTTCTCATTTGAAAATTTTGATAGAAACTATACAAAAGGATAAACATTTATTAACCCCTTATGATATCGATCCAAAAGACAGAATGAACTATCCATCAGTGCAGAAAATCAGTCAGCCTCATATATTTTCTTTATTGCAAGAACATGTTCCAGACAGTCAAGGTACTGTTACTTACTTGAAAATCATTAATTATGTTACAAGCTCTTATCTTGATCCAGAATTATCACCTCTCCAAAGAATTTATAAAATTTGGTACGCTTGTCTTCTTATTACGAATATGGCGCAAATGGATTCAAGATAAAAATAATACGTATAATCTTTCAGATAATTATGTAACTCTCAACTGTTACACGTGTATTGAAATAAATGCACACTCTATTGTTAAGGTTCTGATTACACTACGGAATTTGGAATTATCTCACCTGTTCTTACCAACATTATTTAGTAGTCAAGCATGTGAAAATTTTTTCAGGCAAATACGTTCAATGTCAACAACGTATTCCACAATTGTTAATTGCAGTATGCTTGATATAATTCATAAGCTTAAGAGAGTTGAGCTCCAAAGTGACATATCAATGTGTCAGCTCCCAAATATTGTGTTTCCAAGAATTTCAAAGAAAATATCGGAAATTTCACCGACTATTTTGCCGACTAATGAAGAAATATACTGTGCGTTTCAAAAGTCTGGAACTATTGAAATAAAATTCAAACAAAAACTTTTTGAGACAAACGCTCTGACAGGTCAACTTTAGTTTTAAAAAACACATATTTTTGTATAAATTTAATTCTTCGATCGCCTTTTGTTTTCGAGTTGTGACGTCATTGAATTTTTTTTAAATTGCAACTCATATTTTTTTTTGATGGATTTGGATAGAGCTTGAAATTCTGAACATAAAAATATGCACAAGTATGACCTTGACCTTGATAGTTTACAAGATAATCAAGCTCAAAATTTGGAAAAAAAGCTGAAGTAGCGCTAAATTTTTTTCATTTTTTTTTATTTTACTGTAGAAACGAGCAAGTTAACAACCTTATTGTCATAACTAAACTAAATAAGATGTTCAAACTGATTCCCATTTACTTCTTGGCAATATCCTAGGCGATACTCAAAATCTTGTAACACATTCCGGAGAGTTTCTGGACGAATTGCTCCAATTTAATTTAATGCCTCGTATTTCAGAAACTATCAAAGTCAAGGTTGTACTTGTACATATTTCTGTTTCCAGAATTTCAAGCTCTATCCAAATCCATCAAAAGAAATATGGGTTGCAATTTAAAAAAAAATCCGATGACGTCATAAGTCAAAAACAAATGACGATCGAAAAATTCAGTGGATATAAAAAGATCTCTTTTTTAAAACCAAAATTGACCTGTCAGAACGTTTGTCTCAAAAAGTTTTTGTTTGAATTTTATTTCAATAGTTCCAGACTTTTGAAACGCATTGTATGCAGAAATAAACAAATCTAAAGAGGACGCTACTATTGATGCTATTTCTCTTGATCTTACTGTACCCGCAGATTATGATTACAAATGTTCTCTACCAGTAGCAATAAACGATTCTGAATTGACGATAGACTTAGAAGGTGAAGATATTAATGATGATGACTCTGTCATTGAAACAAGTGATGCCATGGATGAAAACGATACTACACAAAGTTTCGATAACGATAATTCAGAAGACAACTATAGTTCTCACACAAGTAACGAAGAAGTACTGGAAGACTTGGCTGTACTATCTTGTGTAATGGACGAACTTGTCCTTAAAGATTATACGGAAAGCAGTATGAAACTAGACGAAACTAGTCCATTCACAACAGTAAGGGACGGCATGGGTAAGGAAATGGTAGTAAGAAAATCATCCATATGCTGGTTATTCCAAAAGAACAGTGGCCGTTTAAGTAGTGATCGCCTACAAAGAGTCAAGGAAGCAGAATATAATTCTTCCCACTCAAAGAAGCACTCTATAAGCAAGACACAAGCCTGTAGATTATGTGAAGAGATTTTTATTCGGGAATGGTGTTTGTTTGTAAACGATCAGCGTGCAGCCTTTCTAGGTTTTGTCCTTGGATTTTCTTATTTGAAAGGAAGGAGTGCAAAAGAAAGGGAATATTCGAAAGCTTCTGCTCTTTTATTTTTATTTTATTTTATTTATTTCTGTTTATTTGATAACTCTACAATTTATTTTAGTCACATTTCCTCGATTAATTATTAAGTGCATGTTTACAAATAAGTGTAATACAATATGTACAATTGCGGCCATTGAGAACTGGACAGATGTCAATGTAAAACGGGTCACAATCGACATTAAATTATATTGGCATTGAAGTCTGTTTTACAATGACATCTGTACAGTTCTCAATGGCCGCAATTGTACCTAGCTACAACTTAAGTAAAAAATTTCACAACTTTCTATGAAATCTTATGAAATCCAATTTGATTCCCATGAAATCCTATGAAATCCTATGAAATCAATGTGAAATACCGTGAAATCTTTGTGACTTTTCCTAATACCTCATGAAATCTCGGGAAATCCCATAAATCCCATGAAATCCCATAAAACTCCGTGAAATCCACGTGAAATGCGATGAAATCCCGTGTCACATGAAATCCGTGGAACACGATTTTGTTTAGTGGTTAACCCCTCGGAGGAGAGTTGATAAATTTGTCTGAAGACACTTTCACGAGCATCAGGCTAGAACTTAAACGTGAAAAATGGGAATAAACTTTAGCTATAAAAACATCAGCATATGTCCATCAAAGGTCATTCACCGTCGAACGTCGGCACGTGCAGACCTTCGATTAAAACTAACTAAAGCTCGTCGCCTTTTTCTTGAATCTTAAGGCTTTAAAGTACGGTAACAGCAGCAGCAGCATGTCAAAACGAAGTAAAATGCATATTAACACCGACACCTTTACCATTGATAAATTAAACATATTTGGGAAGCCTCGCGTCGATACAGATATAATAAAAGAGGATTTTTATACCTATCTACCGTTTACGCTAAATGCCAATCATTCCGACACCATTAGAATCAGCATACAAAATTCCGATAACGTTTTAGCTTTGTATGACAGCTATGTACTTGTTAAAGGTAGTATAACGCGTGCAGAAAACAAGCAATTCCTTCTGGTAAACAATTTTGCCCACTTTCTGTTTGATGAAATTCAACTAATATTAGGCACAAACCAGTTCATAGATGTCTGTAAACAGCCTGGCATTACAAGCACTATAAAAGGTCTCGTTTCACACGGCGCCGAGGATAGAGCTTTAACCAGCACAGCATGGAACTTAGGGATTACTAGCGATAATGATTTGTTACATAACCAGGGGAATAACGTCTTTCATTTCACGTGTAGAATACCATTAAAAGATATCTTTGGATTTGCAGACGATTATAAAAAAGTAATACCTCATATGAGTTGTCAGCTAGTTTTAATTCGCGCCAAGAACGATTTTAATTGCTATAAAAGCGACGCAGGTGATGCAGGTACCGACGTAGATATCAAGATTGATAAGCTCTCGTGGGAAGTTCCGCATATACTGTTATCAGATGAAAGCAAAGTGAACCTGGTGGAGAGTTTAAGAGATAATTCTTCTATTATCGCTTCGTTTAGACGTTGGGAATTACACGAGTTACCCTCGTTGGGAACTACTAAAAACCAGGTTTGGCGCGTAAAGAACTCCAATGATCTAAAGAAACCGCGCTGGGTCTTTGTAGTTTTATAAGACGAGCGTCAGCTGGGTATAAGAACGGGTAACCCGACTACATTTACTCATTCGAACTTGGTCGACGTTAAGTTGTATTTAAATTCGCAAGTGTTCTCGCATCAGCGTTTAAATCTCGATTTCGACCGTAAGGACTACATTCCTGCGTATCTGAATTATATTCGTTTTCGTGAGAACTACTATGACGGTATAGGTAGAGGTGCGGCTGAGAGCTGTTTACTCAGCTACAAATCGTTTGAAACGTATCCCATTTTTGTTATTGACTGTTCAAGACAGGTAGAGAGTTTTAAGGATTCCACTGTCGATATTAGACTAGAGCTCGAGTCTTCAGCCGCATTTACGAACACAACTAAGGCGTATTGTTTGATCCTTCACGACGCATTAATCGAGTATAATCCGTTTAACGAGACCTTGACTAGACACGTACGCATACCGTAATGAAGGTCGTTAAACAAAATAAATCACTAAACATATGTAACCTAGACGACTGCGATGATACATCTTTACAACGACGATCAGGCGAGGATGTTAGGAAACATGGCGACCTGTTACCTGTATCATGTAGAGCAATATTGAGCGGTCCATCTTCCTGCGGTAAAACTAATGCTATGTTAGGTTTACTTATTAGCGAAAACGGATTAAAATTTGAAAATATCTACCTATACGCCAAGTCTTTATTTCAGCCTAAATATGAATTCTTAAGACGTGTTATGAAACCACTTACGGGTATGGGATATCATGAATTTAGCAAAAACGATGACGTAATCAGCCCCGGTGATGTTAAACCTAATTCAGTGTTCATTTTTGATGATATAATTTGCAGCAGGCAGGAAAAGATTAGAGAATATTTTAGCATGGGTAGGCATAAGGGTGTCGACTGTTTTTATCTAGGTCAAACGTACGCCAAGATACCGAAACATCTGATTAGGGACAATGCAAACCTAATTATTCTCTTTAGACAAGACGAGTTGAACTTAAAACACGTGTTTAGCGATCATGTTGTAGGAGACGGTATTAGCTATGATCAGTTCAAAAACATTTGCTCTCTGTGTTGGAAGGAGCCACATGATTTCCTGGTAATTAATAAAGACAGCTCTCTAGACCGTGGCAAATATTGGAAGGGTTTTGATTCATATATAAGTTTATAATTAGAGTCGATTCGTTTAGTAGTCTCTGCATAGCCGACATGTCCAACACGTATGGTCTGAGTTTAAAGCGTAAAATAATACACGCTCGTAATGCTATACGTAAGAAATTTGCATACTTTCGTCGTGATAGAGCAGAAGCAGAACGTATGTATCGCGTCACGCACAATCCAGTTATATCGCCACTGGAAACCATTGCTAAATCAGTTAACACCTCTAACGTACCCCTATTGAAAGTTAAAACACAACCATCTGCTGCTACTACTACTACTACTACTGCTAGTTACATTCCCCAGTTGAAAGTTAAAAAACAACCTGCTACATCATCATCATCGGAAGCAGACGAAGAAGAAGAAGAATCTAATAAAACTCTTGATCTCCCTACTCATTACGGTATGCTGATAGCTAACGCTGTCGGAAACAAAAATATAGATAGAACTAGATTCGGTATTAGATATAAAATTGATCGAGACGCGTGGACATTTGCATCTTCCCCTGTGACTATGCGTGATACAAACATCATAATTAAAAACAACGTTTTCAAAGCAACACCCGGTCTGTTTGACTTACTCACGTTTAGTGAATTAGAGTCTATACCATCGCAAGCTGATATCAATAATTATATGCAGATAATAGCCCTTACTAATGCGCATAAGAAATCATATAGACCACAGGGTAAACTAACAGCTGTTAAACATTGGAAGTATGATTATATAATTAAACCGAACTTACCCAGAATCAAAGGTTTAGGTATTAGACTATCATCATCATCATCGTCAAATTTTAAAAAATTAAGCGATTGCAAAGTCGAATACGTCTACTGGAATAAGGCTAACGAGCTAGTCGACCGGCTTCGTTTGTTATATGCTGTAAAGAGTGCCGGCAACACTAGTCCACAGAATGAAAACGAAATAATATCAATTATAAGCGAACTTAAGGAGGAAGGCATCATAGAATAGAATATTTCGGGGGTATATAATGATATATTGCTTTAACATTGTTCAGTATTCATCAAACACGGCTGCTGCCAATAGAATTATTTGAGACGTTGCTCTCTCGGTGTCGTTGAGATTAATTGTATGATAATGACTAGTGCTAAACAAACCGTTGTTGATGAAATACACAGGGCTGCTAGAAAAAACTTTCAAAGGCGTCGCACTATAATAAAAGATTTCCAGGACTCGTTCCAGGCTGACTTAGCCCAGTTTATTCCCTATGCTAAAGTAAATAAGGGGTATCGTTACATACTGCTGATGATAAACTGTTATTCGAAATATCTGTATGCGCGACCGTTGAAAACTAAATCCGGAGAAGAGGTGACAAAGCAGGTCCGCAGCATCTTTAAGAGTTCAGTCATACCCAAGAATCTTCAGACGGATCTCGGGAAAGAGTTTTACAATAAACATTTTAAACGATTAATGAAAGAGCACACTATAAATCATTACTCTACATATTCCGTAATTAAGGCTTCGATAGTTGAACGCGTTATCCGTACAATTAAGCAAAAGCTGTATAAAGAGTTTAGCTACCGAGGATCATTTAAATGGATAGATATATTACAGAGGGTAGTTGACAGCTATAACAACACCAGACATAGAACGATAGGTCGAGCTCCTGCTACTGTTACACCTACCACCAAACTAACCGTTTATGACACTAATGTAAAAGCAGATGTCGCTGCAGGAAGTAAACGTAAACTAGACTTGAATGACCTCGTACGTATTAGTAAGTTCAAGGGGGTCTTTTCTAAGGGATACACGCCCAGCTGGTCAACTGAATTATTCAAAATAGTTAAAGTTCAATTTACAAAACCTGTCACATATCTGCTGGAAGATCTTCATGGGGTTGCTGTTCGAGGAGCTTTCTACGAGTTCGAGCTGCAGAAAACCAATCAGCCAGACGTTTACTTAGTTGAAAAAGTACTTAAACGCCGCAGCAATGGTGACATTTATGTAAAATGGCTCGGCTTGAATGAAAAGTCCTGGATAAAGGCAGAAGATGTTGTTAAATGACAGTTCTTACCTATATAAAGTTTATATTACTAGATTAAATAAAGTATGTTGAGGTTTAAGTTTAATATATAGTTAATATTCTATTAAGTAAATGTTAAGTGTTAGAATATATATATTTATAAGCTGATCTAAGTTATTTTGTTAGAAAATTAATTTGTAACATTCTGATATAACATATCTAGTTTATATTGAGTAATAAAGTAATATACTATATAAAACTATAATCACCTAGTTTAAGCTGATTTACAATAGAATATTAGTAATATTGTGTAACTATACGAAAAATAATAAAAACAGTAAAACATTTATCGATTTTTTTTTATTTTCACGTATAAAATAACAAAGCCGTCCGAACCAATCCCAGAACAGTAGACCTAACGGTTACCTCTATCCAATGCTGTTTCATTTACTAGCATTAGGATGAAGGGAGAGAGAGTGAGAGAGCGTGAGAGCGAGAAAGTGAGAGAGGGAGAGAAGGTTCTTTATTGCGTCCTCTAATAGGTGATAAGGAGAGAACGAAAGAGCAAGAGAGTGAAAGAGAGAAGGCTCTTTAATGCGTCCTCTCTAATAGATGATAAGGAGAAAGTGAGAAGGAGAGAGCGAGAGAGAGAGAGAGAGAGAGAGAGAGAGAGAGAGATAGCAAGGTACGCATGACATTAAACGCCAGGGGGTAGGGATACAAGATGTCCGAACCAAGCAGAACGTATTCCAAGATACCCGTCACGAATGGACGTGTCTACGTGGTATTCATCATCATCAATCTATACATTGCGAGAAACTATTATTTGCTGACGATTTAAAAATATATCATCAAGTACGAGATATCAATGATTGCTTATATTTGCAGTCTAACATTAACTTTCTATGTGATTGGTGTAAAGCTAATCGCCTAAATTTAAACGTAAATAAATGTTCCATTGTTTCGTATGCAAAAATACACCAACCACTTTATTCATGATTATGTTGTAAATGGTGAAATATTCACCAACACAAACAGACATAACAATACCGAATGAATCTTGTCACCACAATACACATTACTAAAGAGCGGAAAAATGCAAGGCAAAAAGAAAACATATGCACATTTAAATGCAACGAAATTTGACAAAAAATGCATGGGTTTCGACAAAAAATGCAACAAATATGTATATAATATACTATTAACTAACTAGTAATAACTAAATATTATTAGTAAAAACTTATTTGTTATAAGAATAAGGAAATTTCAATAAATCAAATCATAAATTAAATTTTGTTTCTATTATTTATTTCATCAACATCAAGTTTATTTTATGTATACAGCGATGTATACAGTTATGTTACATTGTTGCATTATTATTACATGGCATTACACGGAGTTTCGCATTTATTGATATAAAATATACAATAAATAATATTGAAATAATATTAAAGCCTTAAATTTTAGGTTTTAGGCATTTTAATTGAATCTACAAACAATTCTTATTTCATCAACATCATAAAATGCACATTGCATATTTTCCGCTCTTTACACATTACCCATGAGATATTACACGAGAATAGCATAAACGATGAAAACATTTGTAAATTCATATTTTTCCCTATTTGGGTGTAAACCTGTAAGGAAATAAAGACATTATTATAATTATTGTTATTATTATTATTATTATTATCCGTAAATTGTTCCGTGATTTGCGTTTAAAATTTTAATGATGAATTAATTATCTTAAATTATTATATGTAATTAAAGTATTAATGACGACGATAATTATTTTAAGAAATCGGTAAAATTTATTAATATAAAATGATAAGCCTTGGCTCCCCCCATTAACAATCAGCAGAACGCCCGTAATCGGTAATACAGCTTTCTTCATGATGACGAACCAAATGCCGATAATACAGAATGTCGGTACAAAAATCACGTAAAACGACACTGGCGCCATTTGTTTTCCCCTAGCAACACTAACTCCATTTAGCCATGTGACGAACCAAACGCCGATAATACAGAATGTCGGTACAAAAATCACGTAAAACGACACTGGCGCCATTTGTTTTCCCCTAGCAACACTAACTCCATTTAACCATGTGACGAACCAAATGCCGATAATACAGAATGTCGGTACAAAAACGACACTGGCGCCACCTGTTTTCCCCTAGCAACACTAACACCATTTAGCCAAGTGACGAACCAAATGCCGGTAATACAGAATGCCGGTAATGCAGATTCCGTACTTAACCACCTAGAGAGAGACAGACAAAAAGTCACCAGATTTAGAAAGAGACAGAGAATCTAGGGTCCCTAGAACTGTCTGGGCCAGGTGTCCTAATACCTACTCGCCCGCATACTTTCATAGTTAAGTAAGAGTCTCATTGAAATTAAAATGGTATGAAATTTTTATATCTTAGTTTCACTTTTGATTTAATCGTTAAATTAATCTCTAAGTGAGACGGACTTCGGTCTTAAATGAAACAATATAATGTGACATATTTGCATGGTTTATTTAACTCACTACTTTTCACAATACCTATAGAATTGTTTACACATTAAGATTGACTTTGATGTATCAGAGGATTGCATATTTCAAATTTTACAACCTTGTATTTACAGAGCACATTTATCTTTTATTTAAGGAATATATCGTTAAGCCCCGGCGTAATTTTCCCTAAATAATGCGCTGGATGTTTCAGCACCTTAATTCATTGTTCTTTACGCGGATAAACATCACAGCACTCTAACTCTCCATTGTTAAGATGGTGATACGACACAAATGTTCCGTTCGAAACTTGCCCGCATTATATTTGTCTATACATGTAATGATGGGACTTTTTATATTTGTATCGTACCATTCGTTTAACGGCTCTTCCAACTGTTTCGGAGATGTCGCACCTTTTCCATCCAACCATATGCTTTTCCCATTTAAGTCCATTGAATATGCAAACGTCACTAGCGCAAACACCAGATAACCAGCTTCAAGAACACGCTTCTCTTTGACGCGTTTAACGAATGCCTCTTTGTGGTGGTCTAAAGTTTTCGCGACGTTTCCACCATATAGTTGTTCGTCTCGCATTTCATCGTCGTCGTCCTCAAAATCGAATGTTACTAAAACGGTTGCCTCTACCACATCCATGATGCTGTATTATTGAAGTATTCTTGCATATGCGTTTATATACTGAGTTGACGGGTGGGGTACAAGGTCATGGTCCTTAATGGTAACGATAATGAGCGATACAATATATTCCCATGCTTACACCCACTACTGCAACTAACAGGGTGCCCAAGGTCACCACAGAAGCATAACACGTTTCGCTGCTGACTTTACATTGTTCCACCGGACTATTCCCGATGGTTTGCCACTCACTGTCCTTAGTATGTGTTGGGTACACGAATTTGACCCTGAATCGTACTTCTGGCGTTCTATTGCCGACCTCATGTTTAAACATTCCCATTTGTTGCAACGTCACTGGTTTCATTCCATACCAAACACTCGTATTAAAGCCATAGGAAATAAAAGCTGCTGTTGTATCTGGGAGTTTTGCAACGTACACTACACCCTCGTACAAGGTTGCTAATAATATTACCGCCTTGATTGGTAACATCTTCCCTCACGTTATATTCTATGTTGTATCTGATTACTTTTAACCGCAAACGTCTCTACCACTTTCATCGCTAATGGGTGTTCACACGTTTGCAAACACGCAATGTGGTGACCATTTCAGGTGCTCTACGATTGAGTTATCCGATGGTTCCCATTTGAAAATGTTCACTCGACAATAAAAACATTCTACTCTATCTTCACGTCCCGTGTAGACAAATCCGGCCTCAGCTAAAGATTTTGGGGTTTGCATACCCTTCCAATTACGAAATGATAACACTCGTTCTGTCAAGCACGTATTCTGCAAGCTAGCTTCTACACACATTTTGAACTTTCAATACTTGCAACCTGCTATATATACCTAGTGAAATTTCAAAAAGAAGTTAATTTAAATTTTAATGGAAGGAAATTTGTTGTTCGAAATTAGTATTTCCAAACCATTTCTTAAATTTAATTGCTCGGATCAAACTGTTTTAAACTATGTAGTAACTGTGAATTATAGATTTTCAATGCTTATATTAAGTAGCTGTTTAACCATATTGTTTATTTTTATCTAAATTTCAAAAAATTATAAACAAAATTATGCGTTTTCTAAAATTTCTAAAGGTTTTTTATAAACTTTAAAAATCATACTGTTGCAAATTTTAGTTTTGAAAGATTCGTGTTTGAAGTTTTTAACTTCAAAAATATTTTCTGCTGAAATTCCATCCAGAATATAAAAACAATAGGGCTCGTCCAGGATTCGAACCCGGGACCTCTCACACCCTAAGCGATAATCATACCTTTAGACAAACGAGCCAGTTATATATGGAAAAATGTTGCTTCGAGAAGATTAGTATGTTTCTCATTACATCTGAATACTATAAAATATAGAACCCATCTTGATACAAGCATTTTCAAAATTTGACATAATGTTTCAGCTAAAATTATAGGTCGCTTTGCCCTTATACACAACATTATTAACAGATTTATTTATTATACGATTTACTTCGAGTAATGCAATTACGAGAGTATCCAGTGTGAAAGTAAATACTGCAATTATGTATTATACAATTTTACAGTGTTGAATAGAATATTTGGCAAAACAAACCTTACAAGGCATTCAATCGGCTGACCGAAGAACAATTTGACAATTACTAATACATTCTTGCTGACAATGAAACGCATTTCGCAAGCTAACCCTCAAGTAGAAGATTTATACCAGAGGTATTAAGATTTCTTCGAATAATATTAAGGGGTAAAAGACATATGATAAACAGATATCGAATATACACCAGTTAACATTCTGAATATACTAAAATTATATGGGGTATATAATAAATTAAAACTTATTATTATAAATTTAAAGAGCGCGACATATTTTTCAAATTCTATTCTCTCTATAAAACAACCCGGCTATTGGAGACATAAATCACTCTAAAATATTATTATTTAAAATTAAGAAATGTATTGCTTGTAATAATTCGCGCGCGGAAGTGTATTCTACCCAAAACTCTGCAGGTTCACCTCTTCTAAAATATTTAAATTAATCAATCGCTTTATGAAATCCACAGACAATTATACAATCTTATTAAATAAGTCTAGAAACAGATTTATACCAGAACGTTTACTGAGACAGAGAGAGGTTGAGAAATAAGATGCTTTTATAGAATGTATTTCGTTTATTTTGTCCTCATATTAAAAATATCATATTACATATAAATACTATTACAATACGACCATATTCACGCTACTTTATTTTTAATTCTGTATAAAGTTGGATGATCGGAAAGACTGAACATGTTTATAAATATTTACATTGTATAATACAACATTCCTATAGTCTTTTGCCCCTGTTCCCAGAAATTCCCAGAGAATTCTACCCTAGTAAACGTAGTAAACGTAGTAAACGCAGTAAACGCAGTAAATGCAGTAAACGTTGTAAATGTAGTAAACGTTGTAAACGTAGTAGACGTAGTAAACGTAGTAAACGTAGTAAACGTAGTAAACGTGGTAAACGTGGTAAACGTGGTAAACGTAGTAACCGTAGTAAACGTGGTAAACGTAGTAAACGCAGTAAACGCAGTAAGCGGAAAATATTTTTTAAAAAGTAAAAATCGCAATTTCATCGAAATTCAACACATACATGCTCATTATTTTAAAACGTGAACGTAATTTGTTAACAAACTTTTCCAGTTTAAAATTATTTAATAGCGTTTACCTGCAACGATAGATATAGAAACTCAGAAATTGTTCTAAGTCCTTCGATAAGTTAAAATTTTTAATAACTCGACAACCGTTGGAAATTCGACCAGAATAGCATTTTAAGACTCTTTTCCGTACCCCTAGAGCCGTTTTCAGTACGAACCAATCGATTAAACAGACTCCAAAAGACCTAATGCCAAAACAAATTTTTCGAAAATTTAAAAATACCGATAGAAAATGATAGAAAATATTTTTAAAAAGTAAAAATCGCAATTTTCATCGAAATTCAACACATGCTCATTATTTTAAAACGCGAACGTAATTTGTTAACAAACTTTTTCAGTTTAAAAATTATTTAATAGCGTTTACCTGCAACGATAGATATAGAAACACTGAAATTGTTCTGTCCCTCAATAACTCTTTCTCAAATTTGTTCAAGGTCAAAACATTGTTGTCATATTGTTGATCTTGAGACTGCGGTGTTGCCACGTTTAGGTCAAGTTTCGTAAACTTTACGTGGCAACACAGCATTCTCAATATGGCGACAATGCATTCTCAAGGTCAACAATATGGCAACACCGCATTCTCAAAATCAACAATATGACAACACCGCATTCTCAAGGTCAGCCAACCCCCCACTCCTGACATTGACCTTGTACCTATCTCTAACACATGGTGACCTTGAATCTATCTCTGTCACGTAAACGTGGCAACACCGCAGTCTCAAGGTCAACAATATGACAACAATGTTTTGACCTTGAACAAATTTGAGAAAGAGTTATTAAAAATTGTAACTTATTGAGGGACAGAACAATTTCTGTGTTTCTATATCTATCGTTGCAGGTAAACGCTATTAAATAATTTTTAAACTGAAAAAGTTTGTTAACAAATTACGTTCGCGTTTTAAAATAATGAGCATGTGTTGAATTTCGATGAAAATTGCGATTTTTACTTTTTAAAAATATTTTCTATCATTTTCTATCGGTATTTTTAAATTTTCGAAAAATTTGATTTGGCATTAGGTCTTTTGGAGTCTGTTTTTAATCGATTGGTTCGTACTGAAAACGGCTCTAGGGGTACGGAAAAGAGTCTTAAAATGCTATTCTGGTCGAATTTCCAACGGTTGTCGAGTTATTAAAAATTTTAACTTATCGAAGGACTTAGAACAATTTCTGAGTTTCTATATCTATCGTTGCAGGTAAACGCTATTAAATAATCTTAAACTGGAAAAGTTTGTTAACAAATTACGTTCACGTTTTAAAATAATGAGCATGTATGTGTTGAATTTCGATGAAATTGCGATTTTTAATTTTTAAAAAAATATTTTCCGCTTACTGCGTTTACTGCGTTTACTACGTTTACCTCGTTTACTGCGTTTACTGCGTTTACTGTGTTTACTAAGTTTACTGCGTTTACTACATTTACAACGTTTACTGCGTTTACTGCGTTTACCACGTTTACTGCGTTTACTGTGCTTATTAAGTTTACTGCGTTTACTGTGTTTATTAAGTTTACTAAAGTTACTACGTTTGCTACGCTTACTGCGTTTACTCCATTTACTACGTTTACCACGTTTACTACGGTTACTACGTTTACTACTTTTACTGCGTTTACTGCGTTTACTACGTTTATTAAGTTTACTGTGTTTATTAAGTTTACTAAAGTTACTACGTTTACTACTTTTAGTGCGTTTACTGCGTTTACTCCATTTACTACGTTTACTACGTCTACTACGTATACTACATTTACAACGTTTACTGCGTTTACTGCGTTTACTACGTTTACCACGTTTACTGCGTTTACTGTGTTTATTAAGTTTACTGCGTTTACTGTGTTTATTAAGTTTACTAAAGTTACTACGTTTGCTACGCTTACTGCGTTTACTGCGTTTACTCCATTTACTACGTTTACCACGTTTACTGCGGTTACTACGTTTACCACGTTTACCACGTTTACTACGTTTACTACGTTTACTACGTCTACTACGTTTACAACGTTTACTACATTTACAACGTTTACTGCATTTACTGCGTTTACTGCGTTTACTACGTTTACTACGTTTACTAGGGTAGAATTCTCTGGGAATTTCTGGGAACAGGGGCAAAAGACTATAGGAATGTTGTATTATACAATGTAAATATTTATAAACATGTTCAGTCTTTCCGATCATCCAACTTTATACAGAATTAAAAATAAAGTAGCGTGAATATGGTCGTATTGTAATAGTATTTATATGTAATATGATATTTTTAATATGATGACAAAATAAACGAAATACATTCTATAAAAGCATCTTATTTCTCAACCCCTCTCTGTCTCAGTAAACGTTCTGGTATAAATCTGTTTCTAGACTTATTTAATAAGATTGTATAATTTTCTGTGGATTTCATAAAGCGATTGATTAATTTAAATATTTTAGAAGAGGTGAACCTGCAGAGTTTTGGGTAGAATACACTTCCGCGCGCGAATTATTACAAGCAATACATTTCTTAATTTTAAATAATAATATTTTAGAGTGATTTATGTCTCCAATAGCCGGGTTGTTTTATAGAGAGAATAGAATTTGAAAAATATGTCGCGCTCTTTAAATTTATAATAATAAGTTTTAATTTATTATATACCCCATATAATTTTAGTATATTCAGAATGTTAACTGGTGTATATTCGATATCTGTTTATCATATGTCTTTTACCACTTAATATTATTCGAAGAAATCTTAATACCTCTGGTATAAATCTTCTACTTGAGGGTTAGCTTGCGAAATGCGTTTCATTGTCAGCAAGAATGTATTAGTAATTGTCAAATTGTTCTTCGGTCAGCCGATTGAATGCCTTGTAAGGTTTGTTTTGCCAAATATTCTATTCAACACTGTAAAATTGTATAATACATAATTGCAGTATTTACTTTCACACTGGATACTCTCGTAATTGCATGTTGTGTATAAGGGCAAAGCGACCTATAATTTTAGCTGAAACATTATGTCAAATTTTGAAAATGCTTGTATCAAGATCGGTTCTATATTTTATAGTATTCAGATGTAATGAGAAACATACTAATCTTCTCGAAGCAACATTTTTCCATATATAACTGGCTCGTTTGTCTAAAGGTATGATTATCGCTTAGGGTGTGAGAGGTCCCGGGTTCGAATCCTGGACGAGCCCTATTGTTTTTATATTCTGGATGGAATTTCAGCAGAAAATATTTTTGAAGTTAAAAACTTCAAACACGAATCTTTTAAAACTAAAATTTGCAACAGTATGATTTTTAAAGTTTATAAAAAACCTTTAGAAATTTTAGAAAACGCATAATTTTGCTTACAATTTTTAAAATTTAGATAAAAATAAACAATATGGTTAAACAGCTACTTAATATAAGCATTGAAAATCTATAATTCACAGTTACTACATAGTTTAAAACAGTTTGATCCGAGCAATTAAATTTAAGAAATGGTTTGGAAATACTAATTTCGAACAACAAATTTCCTTCCATTAAAATTTAAATTAACTTCTTTTTGAAATTTCACTAGGTATATATAGCAGGTTGCAAGTATTGAAAGTTCAAAATGTGTGTAGAAGCTAGCTTGCAGAATACGTGCTTGACAGAACGAGTGTTATCATTTCGTAATTGGAAGGGTATGCAAACCCCAAAATCTTTAGCTGAGGCCGGATTTGTCTACACGGGACGTGAAGATAGAGTAGAATGTTTTTATTGTCGAGTGAACATTTTCAAATGGGAACCATCGGATAACTCAATCGTAGAGCACCTGAAATGGTCACCACATTGCGTGTTTGCAAACGTGTGAACACCCATTAGCGATGAAAGTGGTAGAGACGTTTGCGGTTAAAAGTAATCAGATACAACATAGAATATAACGTGAGGGAAGATGTTACCAATCAAGGCGGTAATATTATTAGCAACCTTGTACGAGGGTGTAGTGTACGTTGCAAAACTCCCAGATACAACAGCAGCTTTTATTTCCTATGGCTTTAATACGAGTGTTTGGTATGGAATGCAACCAGTGACGTTGCAACAAATGGGAATGTTTAAACATGAGGTCGGCAATAGAACGCAAGAAGTACGATTCAGGGTCAAATTCGTGTACCCAACACATACTAAGGACAGTGAGTGGCAAACCATCGGGAATAGTCCGGTGGAACAATGTAAAGTCAGCAGCGAAACGTGTTATGCTTCTGTGGTGACCTTGGGCACCGTTAGTTGCAGTAGTGGGTGTAAGCATGGGAATATATTGTATCGCTCATTATCGTTACCATTAAGGACCATGACCTTGTACCCCACCCGTCAACTCAGTATATAAACGCATATGCAAGAATACTTCAATAATACAGCATCATGGATGTGGTAGAGGCAACCGTTTTAGTAACATTCGATTTTGAGGACGACGACGATGAAATGCGAGAGGAACAACTATATGGTGGAAACGTCGCGAAAACTTTAGACCACCACAAAGAGGCATTCGTTAAACGCGTCAAAGAGAAGCGTGTTCTTGAAGCTGGTTATCTGGTGTTTGCGCTAGTGACGTTTGCATATTCAATGGACTTAAATGGGAAAAGCATATGGTTGGATGGAAAAGGTGCGACATCGCCGAAACAGTTGGAAGAGCCGTTAAACGAATGGTACGATACAAATATAAAAAGTCCCATCATTACATGTATAGACAAATATAATGCGGGCAAGTTTCGAACGGAACATTTGTGTCGTATCACCATCTTAACAATGGAGAGTTAAAGTGCTGTGATGTTTATCCGCGTAAAGAACAATGAATTAAGGTGCTGAAACATCTAGCTCATTATTTAGGGAAAATTACGCCGGGGCTTAACGATATATTCCTTAAATAAAAGATAAATGTGCTCTGTAAATACAAGGTTGTAAAATTTGAAATATGCAATCCTCTGATACATCAAAGTCAATCTTAATGTGTAAACAATTCTATAGGTATTGTGAAAAGTAGTGAGTTAAATAAACCATGCAAATATGTCACATTATATTGTTTCATTTAAGACCGAAGTCCGTCTCACTTAGAGATTAATTTAACGATTAAATCAAAAGTGAAACTAAGATATAAAAATTTCATACCATTTTAATTTCAATGAGACTCTTACTTAACTATGAAAGTATGCGGGCGAAAAGTGAACAAGACCGCAAGGGCAATAAGTGCAAATACAAGTACAAATGTTACATGTAGTTGAGACCAGAAGAAAGAAAGCAGACGTTGTTGAGAACAGACGAAACAAGTCAAGGTCAATGAGATTGTATTTACACCGAAAGGAGTGGGGCATAGATATATATATCTATAACTTCAAGCCGCACCACTCAGCTAGATCCAAACATTTGAAAGTATCATTCAGCTTCTAGAACTACTTCCTCTGCTAGAAATTCGTTTAAAAATTTTTGTAAAATTTTGTTCAATTTTATTAAAAGGATCGAGTGTATTAAGCGGGGATTCCACCGAAAACGTTAAACAAGTGTTATCTGCTTTACCACCGTCCGAGAACGTTGTGTGTGCTTTGGAACTGGTATCCGGAAAGAATTCAGTGTGACATCGACTTGCAAAACGTTCTTGTATAAAGATGTGGATGTGTTATAGTTCACAATCGTGGCCTAAGGCTATTGATATTAAAAGTGCAGTACAGAGAGTGCAGGAAGAGTTACGCGATCTACGCTTTGATGCCGATCACGAAGCGGTCTATGGTTTAGGGAAATATTTTACCGATGTAGAGTGTAAAGAAAGAGTTCTAAAGTTTCAGAAAAGGGTAGACTTGTGTGAATCGTATTTAAAAGGAAATATCTGTATAGATTGCTTGTTGGATAAATTAAATAAGGCAGGTTTGGAATCATTTACGTCTACAATAGAAAAGTTTGTAGACAACAAAAAATGAGCAACCGAAAGAAACGTGTTACGATCAAGGAGAATAATAAAATACATTATTTATTTACGTGGAATTGCGCCTACCGACAAGCATGAATATCATTGTGGATGGAAAGTGTTGTAGATCGGTGTACCGGTTTCAAAGACGTATCGAGAAATGTGGTGTAGTGTTAAATAGAATTTTAGGTATAGAACATAGACATAAAATTTATATTGATCGCTTTAGTAAGGTTTGATTGTAATGCATATTATAAGCTGGCTTTTGTATCTTATATACTATAAATAAAATAACATATTGAGAAAAACGTATAAGTAGGGAAGGAATGGGGTTTCTACGACCTCCCCCCTCCACTTTCTGCTTTCTGCCAAGGTCAACCTTCAAGGTTAAGTTTTCTGGCGAGGTCATGCTTCAAGGCTAAATTTTCTGGCGGTTAAAGGTCAAGGCTTCTCTGACTTTTGATTGAACTAAGGTTAGCGGTTCAAGGTTAGATTTACTTCTTAGAAAGTAATAAAAATTAAAGAATGTGCATAAACATTTATTATTATAAATACATTAAGTAGCATATTTTAATTTAATATTAACAATTATTTGAATTCATTTGCTTACAACAATATCTCGTAAACAATTAAATACATAACAATTATTTGAATCCATATCTCTCGTCAGGTAAGGCGTGACTCCTGAAGGAAAACGTTTTTCACGAAATCTGAGTTCTCTTTCATCGTTAAATTCTTTTTCCGTTAACCACTTTGTTGCAGTGAACGTTGCCCAATTCGGTTTGTAAGGTTTATTACACCAAATGTTCCGTTCAGGTTCATCACTCAATTCATCCCAGTCTGAAGTGCAGATGCCTTTGAAGAAGATGAGGTCGCATTTATCAGGCAAAAGGTTAATAGCGTGGCGATGTTCCAAAGCACGTTCAATACATATGACTTCTTGAGTATTCAGGACTTCACCATCTTCTTTTAAATATAGAATTTCTAAACCAGAACACGAAGAATAACCTTCATCGGCTTCACTCAGTATAACTATAGTATCCGGAAGTCTTCTTCTTTCAATTAACAAACCAGTGTTGTGTGTTTTATAACGAGAAAACACGATTTCACCATCATCAACATTCGTTTCAAGTGTCCAAGAATGTGACCAACCCATTTCGATGTGTAACTGAGTAATACAGAATCTTGACTGAGTAATACAGAATCTTAACTGAAATCAAACTCAAACACCCCACCAGAATTTGAGAAGAGTGGGGAAAGCAATTGTTCCATTGGCCACACCCTCAGCCAATACATAACCTCAAACTCTGACTTTCGGAACTATACTCGTCTAAGAATGTTATGAGTGGCTTTTGTTATTCAATATCAAACACCCCAACATTATTTTTTTCTGTTGAAAAGATAAATTGTAAGTAATATCAAATACAATGTCAGTGGCACGATACAGCATAGAAACTTACATAGATTGGGATATAAGTGCAATAACACAAAACTTTTCTAGCATATGTTGTTTATTTAAAGGAATATTAATAAAAAACTCTTATATTAATAAAAAAAACTCTTATATTAATAAAAAAACCCTTATATTAATAAAAAAACTCTTATATTATGTAATTTTTATTATATTGTATACATAATAACATTTTAGATAATGTATAATTTACTTTATCAAAAAGCGAACGATGCAGATGTGAGAAAATTCTACGTCCAAAGAAGCTAAATCTTCAAGACACTTTTCAACCTCGTGACAAGTTGGTTCTATTACATTAAGTTGAAACCAATCTTCTAACGGTTCAGTCACATAATGCGGATTTGTTGTTATGGTGTGCGAAATGTCCACGAATGCTCCATTGATCAGTGTTCCACTAACTACGAAAGTGACTTCTGCAAGTAATTCAACATGTTTATTAAGAACATCTTCGTTCTCAACGGTTTTTAAAAATCGAGGAAACTGCCGTAGTAATTGTTCCCGCACCTCCTCCATACCTTGGATCACGTTGTCGTTCATACTTAACTTTCACAACAGACGAATTTGAAATTAAACCGATAAATGGTTAGGTACACAATAAGGGAAAGTAAAGTAATAACTGCGAATAGAACTGTTATTGTTGTTGCTATTATACAGGAGCTCAAGGGGGGATCGGGAATGTGACAAATGGTAGGATCACGATTAGTCCCGAGAGATTGCCAATTTGATTCGATAGAGTAATTAGGATAACTATATTTAATTTTGAAGGAAGAAGGTTGAGAAACGTTGCGTAGGGATATGATGTATACGTTAACACCGTGAAGAATATTGCTGGTCAATGCCTATCTCGTAGGATCTCGAGAAAACACAATGGACCCAGAAACAGATTCCGATGGTTGAGCAACATACAGAATACCGTCGTACACCGCACTAAGCACCACCAACAACTTAACAGGTAACACTGGCATTGTATTAGGATCGATTGAGATATAAGCTCTACGTAAGAATAACGTAAAGATCGCCCACTCCAAACGGTAAGTTTGAACCATACCCCTCCCCCCTCACATCAATAACCCTGATACCTCAATTAACCTTGAAACTCCCCCCACTAAGCAATAAGGGTCTATATAAACTGGATGGTATTGGTATGGGTTAGTTGTGTTATAATGGATTTGTTAAAGAAAGCATTTGAAACTGTAAAGAACGTTCCGATAGAGTTCAAAGATCCGACTCCAGAATTATCCCGAGATGGTTACGAACACTCCACCATCCAACATCCATCCATCCATCTAATGTCATCGAACGGTTGCTACATTCAAAATTCATTGTTTTACGCTACAACGCATTATTTAAACAAATCAAGATGCAAACTACTCAGCATCGGTCTCTGCCCTATAGAGTTAACACCAGAAGTGAGATTGTCGGGATTGAAAAACGACTACATTAAATTTAACCTGGAAGAATGGGAAAATTTCGAAAATAATCACGCAATTATCAAACATTTCTTACATAGTTATGACTACTATGTACCGATACCCCTTCTCTACAAGACGATTACGTTTAAAAATGTACAAGATAAGAGAACTATGAGAATTCAGGATCGTCGTGACAACACCGAAGTATGGTTAGGAGTCGAAAGTGTAGTTAAGTTAATGGAACTACTTACAATGGTCAAGTCACGATTGAAGCTGTTAGAAGAAGAAAAATTCATAGACTTTTATCGAACTTTGGTAAAAGGTCTTGCCGAAGCAGAAGGGGATGTGTATGAGAATTTGAAACACGTTTTAACTTCCTTACCAACGAGTGGAAATGTCATAAGCGGTTTAGAGTTATTAGCAGTTCAGTCCGATAGAATTGTGAACGATGTTAAGGGTTATGTGTTATAATATCATGGACAAGCTAAAGAAAAAGGTGACTTTCAATGAAACGAATAATTCCGTACGGTATATGGTAGTGTGGGAATATGCCCACAGGCAAGCGCGAAGATCGATGTGGATGAATGCCGCTTTAGATCGGTATAGATTTCAAAGACGTATAGAGAATTGTGGTCGAGTGTTAAATAATATTTTAAGTGAAGAGCACAGACATTTTATTTACCTTGAACGCTTTAGTACTTAAGTTTTGTATTCTTATAAACTATAATACGTAAACAACAAATAAAATATTTTAAAAAAATATATGCATTTTATTAAACACTAGCAAATACCCGGCGCGCTTTGCTGCGCTTTATTGAAATTACATGTTTTTACTTTCCGCTCGCGGCAGCAGCTAGCTTGCTGTGCGAGATCTAAATATATAAAAAGGAAAGATTGTCTGTCTGTCTGGAAGTCTAAACCTTATTTGGAAGTCTAAAATATCTTAGCCATATATGGTGACTTTGTATTTGTTCTTTCTAATTACCTTATTGGATTACCTAATTACTAATTAACATATTAAGTAGATCTTTTAATAAAATAAGGGGGCTATTTTAGTTTAAATAATATAAGCCAATATGACAGATGTTGGAAATCGACACCCCCTGCTATTACCAATAATAATTATAAGTTAATCGATAAAAGAAAAGCAAATGAGTAAAGAATTTTATCCAACACCTCTATATAAATACCATGTTTACTATGGTCAAATAAATATGGTGTTTAAATAAGGAAAGTGATCAAGCTACCGTACCATATATGGCTATGATTTTAAAAATTACCAAATTTGGAAATGATTTCAAAAATTTCAAAAATTACCAAATTTGACAATTGACAACATATCTATATATATTTTCTTGTCACATCAATCTCAGTACCCATTTTTAACTTCCATATATGGGTTTTTCGCTGTTATTTCGGACCACGATGGCCGACCAGAGTCCAATTTGGTCTTATTTTCCTTATTCAAGACGTTTCCAATGATACCAATTTCATCCAAATAGGTCCAGTGGTTGCGGAGAAAATCGCATACATACATATATACAGGCAGACAGACAATCTTTCCCTTTTATATATATAGATTACTTCATTATAAATTCATTATATAACCAATAAACATTAGACCTTCGAAGAGACCTTTCAGTTCCTGCTGCCAGTTCGGGGGTTTGAAAACTGGAAATCACCTTCGACGAATCTTTTTTCAGTTCCTGCCAGTCCGGGGGTTTAAAAACCTTGAAAATTTCAAGGTAGTTCTACACCTTTCTACGTTGAATTCGGAAAGCTCTCTTCGGTTCGGGAGTCGAAACAGCTTTCCACACCAGAGGTTGTCAACAAGTAAGGAAATTATTTTCGAAAATCCCCAAACCGCTACCAATCAACAAGGTAAGCGAATTCACAAGAAAAACCTACAGGTCAGGAAATTTACAACCAATAAAATTGTTAATTTTGATGCTATTGGTGATGCTTCCAAATGTTCAAAATAGCGAATTCCAAGTAATAAATCTAGGTGACAAGTATGTCATCCTACCCTTTCAATTAGGACAAGGTAGAGTTAAGGATAGTTCTTATGCATATGTGCATCAAGTAGACTTAGGCATTTAATTAGAAAATCTGAAAAAAGATTTATGTTATGCTAGAAGACCTCCCAATTAAAGTAAAAAATTATACAAATTTACATAATACTTCAATGATTATGATCAAACGTAAATTGTCGGACGTAGAAATTAAACTTTCAAACATTATACCTAACATCAGATTCAAAAGAGGATTATTTGATGGTTTAGGGTCAGTAATTAAATTCTTGACAGGTAATCTTGATTATAATGATGCCAAAATATACGATGAAGCGATAAATAAGCTTAAGGCAAATCAAGGAACTTTAGTTCAACTAAACAATCAAATTATAGATGACTTCGAAATTCTCGACAATCGAACGAAAGAACTAGTTACACATTTTAATCAATTTCAGAATTATACCTACTCATGGTTAGAGTTGCTTCATAAACAAGCTACTCACAATGAATTTTTATATTTCACTAGATTAATCCTGGATGAAATATTATATCAAATTTTCGAGTTAGATAAAACACTTATCGATTTAATAAGTCTAGGTCAACACAATATCGTTAATATAAATCTAATAAGTATAAGCGATATAAGAAACTTGTACCAACAAATTTACAAACTGTATCCAGAAAGATGTTTCACACAAATTACCGACTTTGAGCTTTTGCAAATCATCGAGCTTAAAATCTATCAAAAACAAGAGCTTTTAACGGTAATCCTTGAGTTCCCATTATTAAAAAAACGCTTTACGACGTTTTCCGACTAATTCCAGGACCAAATAAACACAATGAAGTTATAATTCCAAAATACTCGTATGTGCTATGGAAAGATCTCAACGATCTGATATACACCAACATTTTAAATGCTAAGATATCTGGAACATTTTATATTAAAGATAATGACAGACTCTTTGATTTATGTATTACTAATGTTTTAGGTTATAAGAATCATTCATTGTGTACTTATCACGTTCTCAATCAAGATTTAGACTTTGTAGAATAATTGTTTAATGAATATTTGTTAGTTATGTTCAAAAATGAAAACATTGTAGAAATTAAATGTCATACTACCAGCTCATTAAGAATTGTAGGTAATCATATAATACACTTTCCAAATTGTAAAATAATCATAGATCGTAAAGAATATGTATCCACGTTGAAACAACTAGATTCCACTTATGGAACCTACCTGATGTCGTAAACGATGTGAAATCGGAGCAGATTAGCCATACTCAATTAGATCTGCATTCAAAAGATTTGAGTATCAAAGAAATATCGAAATTAGATAAAATCTTCTCAAACAACAATGCTAATCTTAATGTATTTGATTGGTCTTTTATCACACTGTTGCTATTAGTTATTATTGTATCAATTAGTTATTATTTTAGAAAGATAATTGTAAAGCTAGTGTATAGTTGTGGAAAAAGAAAAAAAAAGTGCAAGTGTTGGTGCTACGTATATACGTGATCCCGAAGAAATTTGTTCAAACGTGTGTTCTCCTAATTTTTCGTCTTGATAAGGGAGGAGTTATATTGGTGTTTAGATTAGTGTATTTTCGAGCGACGTCCGTCGTCTCGCGCCTCTAACCACTAGCAATAACACATAGGCTTTTTAAGATATTGAGATCGTTTCCTTAATAAAGTTAATTAAGTTTTTGAAACATATTCATTCAGATATGATAAAGTAACGTAATGCTTTTTTTCTCTAGAAAATTCTAATGTATTAAATAGTTGTAATTTACGATTTTGTTTGTTCAGGAAATATTTGTTTACCACTTTTACGTCATTTTGTTTGTCTCTATAACTATAAGACGAATTGTTCACGAGGGAATTCATTAGTTCATTAGTTCATTAGTGTAATTACACGTGTATTAAGCTTCGACAATACACTAAATTCACGTAGTTAATAAAGTGTTTATTATGCAAATCTGTGTTTTTCTGTTCTTCGAAACTATAAATGTTTAAACAACGTATTTCGCGGTGCTGATAAATCGCGCAATCATTTCTCCCGCAAGTCATTCTCAGTTGAAAGATTGTAAAATTTGACGGCGTCGTTAATTATATCGTTTGTTATTACGGTTTACATAAAGTCGAGATACGCTATTCAAATGTACGACTGTAAAGGCATCAATTACACTTAAATTATTTCTCCGTAACCGTGTACCATAAATAAATACAAACAGAAAAAAATTTTGGACACCTTGTCTATGTAGATACGTGGGGTTTGTCGAATATCAAGAGTTGCAAGTTATCTTATATTGTTTTGGACCAAGTTGAACAAGCGAGTTGCCATTACTGTCGCTCTGTCTCGGCGGTGACCGTGGCTTTCGATGGGGCATGATCGACGCAGCTCGACGAGATTCGACGTCCCAACTGATGTTGTCCGGACCTCCGCGACGACTAAGTTTCCCATATATTTTATACGGTAAAAAAAACACTTTTTCAAAGATTTGTTATAGGATTTTCATTGGAAAATCAAAATTATTCAACCGGACCGCTCTATTCTTCTCTTCAGAAATCGTTCAGAGAACGACATCCGATAATTTATTATTTATCAAAATCTTTTATATTAAAAAAATATTAATAAATATTTTTTTGTCGATTTTTCGACGTGTTTCTTCCATTTATGGGATTTTTTTGCACAAGTCTGTAGAATATAGTTGTTAATATAAGAAATTTAACAAATAAATTATCGGATGTCGTTCTCTGAACGATTTCTGAAGAGAAGAATAGAGCGGTCAGGTTGAAAAATATCGATCCTCTAGGATTCCATATACAAAATCTACGAAAACGTGTTCTTTCCCCGTACAAAATACATGGGAAAAACTCTAAGGGCTTTGAGGTACCCCTAAACATCGTCCGGTTTCAAGATAAAAAATAGGGGTAACTTTTTTTTCGATGTACAATAATCCTATACAAGAACGTAAGAGTTCCGACTTTGCTTTTTTTTCTTTTGTTGGATTACCCTAAATCTTGCATAATCTAGTTCGTCCAAAAGTCGTACAGCGTCGATAATATCTGAGCTTGCTGAAACTCTAACAGCGCCTTTCTGTCTCGATAGACATCTTTATTTTCCAACAATCTTCATACAGCACACGCATCAAAATGGTCTAGGGGACAAAGCTAAAAATTAACGTTGTTGCAAAGTAGTGGACGAAACAAAACATAAAGTTCAACAATAATCATCTTTAATTGTTATAACAAAAACAAACATGATTTACCGTAGTTTGCTTGTGCAGGGTGTCTAAAAAATAGAGCAAATTTTTTAACTTGCAAATAACGATAGAATATGAATGAAAAAATTAAAGATTTGCCCATTTGATACAGCGCATAACCACCTCGACTGTTAATCGCACACAGCTCGACATCTATTGGATAATCATCTAATCAAATTGTCTGTTTCGTTTTGATCATCAATCTGTTATTGCCACACTCTGGTCTTGTGAACGATCCGAGAGCTCTTGCCAACACACCGTACCTTGGATTCAGTACACGTTTTTTCAGCATATGTCCGCACACGTTCTATGGGATTCAAGTCAAAGGGATTGCGGCCGGCCACGGCAATACTGCGATATTGTGAACGCCGCGTAAGAAATTTCTAGCTGTTCTCGCAACGTGTGGTCGAGCGTTATCCTGCATCAGTGAAAATTGTCCTCCGATTTGTTCCGCCTGCGGTAGGATAACAGGTTGTAGAATTGTGTCCCGTAGAATGCGTTTGCCGCGTTAAAAAGTCTTTAAAACAAAAAAAAACGAGCTTGGTTCCACGGCCCATGCCAATTCCGACCCAACCCATAGCCGTTCCCCCTTGGAACATGGATCAACTTCCTGAACAGCTGCCAAACGATTTTCATTGCCAGGTCTCCTCCTCCTCCTCCACACACACACACACACACACACACACACACACGTAGTCTTCTAGAATCTGGAGTCAAACCGAATCTGGATTCGTCTGTGAAAGGCACGTGAGCCCGGTCTTGTTCTTGCCCAGGCGCGTGCCGGATCAATTCTAGGACCCACGGGAAAATATTACCTTAGAGGACTCCACCATCCCACTTCGGTTAATTTTTTTTGGATAAGCTATTTCTTTAGAATAATTATTAGATCATCTATTATAAGGGATTCGTTAGTGTAACTGTCAATACACAATTTTACGTTCTTCTTTCGGAAAAAACTTGCAGAGAACAAAGGTTGCTGTGGCCACGAGTCGGGGAGACGACAGATAGCCATGGTGGTCCCATCCACCGCAAACTATGATTTAGCAATTGCGAGTGTAAAAGCTGCACAAGGCACCATCAGTTGGATTATCTGCTGATGGAACGTAACACGAGTACCATAACGAATGAAAAATACTCGATTAGCCTCACACGTCTGTTGAAGTCTGGAAGTCTCCCAAAACGATCGTATCGTTAAACGTGATCCGTTTCTTCAAAGCATCAATGAGACTTTTCACCAATACTGTTGCCAATACAGAACGCACAATTTCAAATGTGTGTGTGTGGATGGAGGTAAGTTTTGAGAGATTCGACTCTAGTTTTTGCGCACATCAAGAAAACTCTGATATAGCCTTCGGAATATTTAAACCCTTAAATACGCTACGGCAGCGGACCGCAACCACAGGGTCGCGATCCAATATTGGGTCGCAAATGTTTAAAAATGGGTCGCGTAAATATTTATTTTTATCGCATCATTTAGGTTCACGTTAAGAATATACGCTATAAGGTCGTATAAATTTAAGTAACTCCCTCTCTCTCCCTCTCGCATGAGCCGCCTTACCATTTTATTGATATTTTTGGATAAAGTAAATAAAGAAGGTTCCTTTTTTGACGGCCGAGTATAAATTAGTCGGCCAGGAAAATTTGGTATTTGGTACTCGATCGACGCAGAATTTAACGGCCTACATTTTTTGTTATAGTGGACTTTTTGATTAAACGCCGAGAAAACGCTTGGAAATCGTGTGGGAAACTCAGATTATTCATATCAGAGACCTGTTTGAGTGATTATAACAGTTTCCAGAACTCTGGCCGTTTTTGTAAGGCAGCCTTTTTTTTGCACCTAATTGTACTGGCATATAATACATCTGGACAATCTTAAATTTGAAAGTTTAGGAAGTACAAACTTGAATAAACTCCAGTTATCGATTACTGCCCTCCGGAACAGGGTAATCTCAATCTATTTTCACCATCCATAATTGCTGCATCAACCTTTTTGCAAAAAGAACCGCCGGGGTTCAAAATCTTAAAGGATCGTAAATTCGCGCTACTTCCGATAAGATATTTCTTTTTGTGCAAGGGCGATCTATAGAGCGACACAAATAGAAACAAAAGTCCCAATAAAGACCTAAAATCTTAATAAAGACGGAATTGAGGTTTTTGGAGAGAACCTACAAAATCATATACCCAAATTACGTTATCAATATAAATATGATCGCGCAACGTATCCGCAACAATCAGGATATTTCGAAATTAGCGAGTTCTTGAATGGTTCGCAAGGTCAAAAAAACGGGGAAGAAGATTAGATTAAATCGTCGCTATTCGTCAGATGCGACCGAGTTGAACAGCCGCTAGGGACAGGACATTCAGCCGCGTCATAGGACCTTTCGAGGCAACTTTATAAGGGCCCACCGGGAACCTCTATATCTCGGTTACGAAGACATTGGATTCGGAGAAATATATCCTGTGCGGCATTCGTTTTCTTGACGGGGTCAGGATGTCTTTCTTTCACATCACCAGGCGGTCTCGATGACGCTGCCACAAGCGTTAAATGGTACTTTTACAAGAATTTATAGCAGCTGCCACATCTCGAATAGTGGAACACCCCCGTATCGCGCCCACAACTCTTAAACTAAACATCACGACTAAGTAATCCGAACATAAACTGAGTAATCCTAAGAGCAAAAATACCCGTTTCGATACAAATGTCGTCAAACTGAACGCAACCGTTTTACGATAACAAAAAGCAACGTCGCCAACTGGATCTAGAAATTGTCAGAATAAAGTTCTGTATGTTATAAACACAAAACATTTTCACTAACGTTTGCAAACACACTTTTTACGTTTGTCCCTTAGACCATTTTGATGTGTGTATTCGACTCTTGGCCACCACACTGTTCATCAGAAACACGTGCGATGATGTCACTTTTCTGAGAGTTAGTGAAACAGCTTTCTATTAGTAAAAGTATATTTTTAATAACAAGTAGGCTACCAAGATTTACCTGGGACAAGCTTGAAATTGCAGTTCATTTCTTTAGAAACAGGTCTAAATGAAGTCCTCTAGTAGTGATCGATCGCCACAATACCGCCCAAATATAAAGTTACTTCATTTCACGTGTGTTGCAAACATAACCGACGTTATGGAAACTCAAGAAACAGGCAACCGTTGTTCTTGTTCACTGAACCCGCTGATTTCCCTACTTCTTCTGGCACCGTCCCATAAACACATTTGTGACATTCTTCATTTCTTAAAACGCGCGCAGAACACTACATCTCCGTGTTTGGGAAAAATAAACTTGGACGGTGAAAACTAAATCAGATCTCCTGCGTCGCGCCACAACTAACACACCAAACAAACTGTTTTATGGATTTCGGTCATTCTGTCTGTTTTTGAGGCAATATTAAAATCGGTAATGTATTCGAACGGGCATTAGTTAAAAGAAAAACACACAAAAGAGAACAAGTAACAGCAATGAAAATCTTACGGATTTCGGTCAGTAAAGCGGCAGCAAAGTTGAATGGCGTTATAAAGGAGGACGTCTTCTCTCGTTCTAAATCAAAATATTTTCAAACAAACTACACTATGTGATTTTTCGAGCGCTTCTGTATAATAAATACTAAACAAAAAATTGTACTGGAAATATTTTCTTAAAGCTTTGTATTGAAAACGTTTAAACGGAGGCAACAAGAAGGAAGCATAATAGTGCATTGTTCTAAAAAGAACATTTTCCAATATTACTTATTCGCTCACTAAAACGACGGTAACATAGTGCGCCACACGCACCAAAACGCAAGACGTTACAAACGGCTGTACAAACTGAAATCCCACAAAAGGATATGGAAGTGGGTCTATATCCCACAAAAGAACGGTAACTCCAGAAGGAGCGATCACGCAAAACAAAGAACTGTAACGAACTAAAACCCAACAAAAGGGTACGGTAGTGGGTCAATATCCCACAAAAAGAACGATAACTCCAAAAAGGAATGATTTGCTCTGAAACGGACACACTGAATAGGGTGATCTATAAGGGTTGATAGATCGAAAATATACTTAAAAAAATGCACAAAGCAAAAGATCTCACAAAGAGCACGGTTCCCGAGAGAACCAACAGATTGAATAGTCATCAAAGACCGGTAGGACTAAAAGTCCTCAAAGAAGGTAGTCGAAGGATGGTAAAGGAAGGAACTACCTTAGCTTTACCAGACTTTTACTGGAACCCGACATCGGTGAAGGAATTTCTAGAGCGCATCCCACCGCGCTATAATAGACAAAGTCTAAGATTCAAAAGAAGTCAGAACCCGAAGGCTTGTTCTGAAAAGAACACGACCTCAAAACTCGATACGATAACACAAACCTAAGCTCAAAACTCCTCGAAATTCACAGACCCTAGGTCAAATACTAATATCTCAATAAGACTTTGTGGATGGCCAAACTATACCACCACGCGGTTCTCTAATACGCGCTGAAACTGAACACCATAAGGTCACTAAAACCTTCTCAAATCCTCAAATGTCAAACAAATTCCAACACAGGAACACTCATACTGGATTGTCACAGCAAACTGTAACGCTACTGAACGGTACATACGAAGCACCCTGTATTTCAAAAAGCAAAACGATAATCGTGGTGATCAAAATCACCAAACGGTACGGAACAGAGACCAAAATGCCTCCAACAACGCAGTACTAAACTATACTGCAAAACGATACGATACGATATTGCCGGAACGGCACGGAACGGTAAATAACTTACAAACAAAACGATATGATATTGTCTGAACGGCACGGAACGGTATATGGCACTTGCCAACGGTACGGTAAAGGGACAGAAACTGTCTCCCAAAAGCGCAGTACGGTACAAAATTATACTGCAAACTGTATCACCAACGATACACAAGTCGGTAAATGGTGGATGCCAACGGTACAAATGAAAACTGAACGACATCACCAAAACCTCACACACTCTAACTTCAAAAATGGTTCAAAACCACAAGACCTAATAGATCTCAAACAGATTTATAATTTAGCTATTAGAAAAAGCTCACGGAAGTTCAACGAACTGAAAATGCACAAGGACATAAAATCCCATCAAATTATTATATTTTCTGAATATTCAAAATAAAGTAATAACTTCACACAGATTTCTAAATAGACAGAACTGTCAAAATCGGTAAATATTTACTGGACACAATCGGGAAAATTGTCTTACACCCTACGTGATTTCCGACCAACCTACCAAGAAACACCCAAGGGATAAAAGAGTATCCCCTGTACACGCTTCACTCAATCACACTCCCACACAAGAATTCCACGAAGATAATCAATCACTCAAAAAGAAGAGGGCACGCAATAAATCACGTTATCATTGTTTTATGTAGATCCCACAACTAAAAGAATGAAAGAAATTCAACAGTACCTGTCAGAACCATGAAAGAATTAACGCCACAAAAGGGATTAATTAATATTATTTAAAGATAAAACTTATTTAACAATAAGCATAAAAGATTTTAAGTGCAAAAATAGAAAATGATCCACAAGGTAAGTTATCTGTAAATGTTTAATTTTTTAGTTTGGTAGCGAGTAAGCTCTCCTATCATCTCATACAAAAGGATTCATCGGCCTGGGGCCACAGTCATAAAACATACAGCAACTTACATCATCAAACGTTCCCAATCATCAAATTTAGGTATACCTTCAAATGCATACACGAGCATACTTGCCAACACAAAACCATAGATGACCAAAAATAAACATGAGAAAAGGTCGTAAGTTGAACAAGACCTACATTATTATTTAAGAATTAGAGTTTTATTGCTTGGAAAAATCACAATGATTTTCCTTTAAATCTTTGACATGGAAATTGCCAACAGGATGTCCATCTAAATCTTGTAAATGATAAACAAGTGGGGACAAAACTTTGGTAACTTTACAGGGAATATATTGAGGGGCTAACTTCTTAGAGTAATCTTTAGAAGCATCAGACAAAGTAAAATTTCGCTTCCAGACTATATCTCCAACACAAAATTTGAGCGGACGTTTTCGTAAATTATACTGACGGGAATTTTGCTCATAAGCTTTATGTAATCTGGACTTAACATCCTCATATAATTCGGGAAGCTGAGTTAGCTCACGGGTCCAAAAGAGTTTATTAGCAATCTCTAAAGGTTTATCGGGGTCAATAGGACTATAGAAATCTCCACTAACTGGAACATGTCGACCAAAGACCATGAAAGAGGGGGAAACTTGAGTCGAATCATGACTAGCAAGACGTATTGCCTGGGCAATATCGAAAATATGTTTATCCCATTCACGATGAGAGTCTTTAATATATGACGAAATAGCTGTAACAAGAACTCGATTAACTCGTTCTGTAGGGTTAACTTGAGGATGATAACGAGCATTCAACCAAACATTCTGTATTTTAACGCTATCCAGAAAATCTCGAAATTCTTTAGAAATAAATTGCGACCCATTATCAAACATAACGGTCTGAGGTACGCCGAGTATTGAGAAAACTTGTTCCTTTAAGAACTTTATCATAGGCTTAGTAGTGGCCTTACGTAATGGCTGTATTAGGACATACTTAGTAAACCAATCGGTAACAACAAACAAGTACTGATTACCAGACTTACTTCGCGGCAACGGACCTAACAAATCCATACTAATTAATTGAAAAGGAAAGCTAACTTTGTTTTCTTTACCCATAAGGCCTGCACGTGAAACATTCTCACTTTTCTGACTCGCACATATCTTACAATTACGTACATACTTACTGACAGAATATCTAAGTTTCGGCCAATAATATAATTCGGAAATACGGGATAGAGTTTTCGAAACTCCAAAATGGGCAGCTGTAGGTTCATCATGACATTGTTGCAAAACCTGTTTCCTATTAGCAGTTGGAATTACTAGTTTCCAGTCGGAAATATTAGATTCAAGCGGTAATAGGGAAGGCAAAAACTTATATAGTCTAATATTTTCGACTTTAAAATACGGATATTTTTCAGGAGAAGCTTGGACTAATCGTATCATGTTAAGATACCAGTCATCAGGCTCAAGAGTATCGATATTCATTACAGAAATAGATCGGGACAAAGCATCCGAAATAATGTTTAGTTTGCCAGGGCGGTGCTGTACATCAAAATCAAATTGGGAAAGACGCATACACCATCTAGCTAAACGACCTGTAGGTTCACGAATATTATGAAGCCACTTAATTGCTGCACAATCTGTAATAACTGTAAAAGGGGTACCCTCAACATAACCTCTAAAATGTTCTATACCAAAAATAACTCCTAATAGCTCACGCTCAGTAGCTGAATATTTTCTTTCGGTAGAAGTCAAAGTTCGACTTGCATATGCAACTGGATGTTCTGAACCGTCCATAATTTGAAACAATACAATGCCTAAGGCTACGTCACTTGCATCAGTCTGTATATAAAATTGAGACGAAAAATCTGGCGAAATTAACACAGGAGCGGAACTAATACGCTACTTAATCTTTTGAAATGATTGCTCAGCTTCGGAAGTCCAATGAATAGGATCTCCTTTCTTTTTACCTTTAATGAGAGCGGTAATGGGGGCGGAAAGTTCAGCATAATCTTTAATAAAACGTCGATAGTAACTCACTAAACCATTCACACGTTTAACTTCAGTAGTATTGCGAGGGGTAGGAAAATTCAAAATAGCTGATACCTTATCTGGATCAGTTCGCAAACCTTCTTGGTCAATAACAAAACCTAAAAACTTCAAAGAAGAACGACAAAATTGACATTTGTCTAAATTAATCGTAAAACCAGCATCTTTCAGCCTTAATCGTAGAAGATTCAAAATCTTAATATGCTCTTCAAAAGTAGAAGACGCAATAATAATATCATGAAGATACACAAAAACTTTCTCAACCAACATAAGTGGACTTTTTCCATGCATTTCTGCATTGTTTGCGGACTGTTCGATAAACCAAAAGGCATTACAGTATATTCGAATAAACCCTTACCAGGCACACAAAAAGCTGTTTTTGCACAAGAAGATTCCTCTAAAGGGATTTGCCAAAAAGCTTTACGTAAATCTATACTGGACAGAAACTTAGCATTACGAAGTCTATTTAAAATAGCATCGGTACGAGGTAACGGAAAAGCATCTTTTTTTGTTACACTATTTAATTTTCGTGCGTCATAACATAATCGTAGTTCATTTGTTTTTTCTTAACTAACAACACTGGACTACTCCAAGGACTATTAGACTTACGAATCACTCCAAGTCTCAACATATCATCAACTTCTTTATGAAGATGTGTCTGCATAGCAGGCGACAGAAGATATTGTCTTTGCTTAATGGGCTGAACATCCCCTGTATCAATATAATGCTTCAATACATTCGTACATCCTAACTTATCGGAAACTAATTCTTCAAAGGCTGAAATTTTTTTCTTTAGAACTGAATTCTGTTTAGGACTTAGAGAAGCTTGATCGATAATTTTCGTAGCTTCCATGGAGGAAATATGGTTTACGGAATTCTTGACTGAAGAAATGGTATTTACGGTGGGTTCTACTGCAAAATCATACGCTCTTTCATACATATTTAGGTTTATTTTGAAAAGATGACCAAAGTCTACTCCTAAAATAAAAGCTTGGGTAATGGAAGGAACTAATAAACATTTAATATTTTTCGTAACCTTATCCAAAGTAATCGGTAAAATAATTTCGCCCTCACAAGGTTGGATGGCACCATCAGCTGTAGTAACACGAGCAGCTGTTAATTTTTTTTAAAAGGAATTTTGTTTTCCTTCAGAAACTGTAAACCAGAAGAACCTATGATAGTATTTGATGCACCACTATCTAACAAACAAATAACTGGAAATCGTTGAATCCTAATGAGTATAAAAGGACGATTATCATACGGCATTTTAACACAAAGGGGTGCAATTATTTTGGAGGACATAAAAGTTTTTACTTTATCTAACCACGACTTCCATTCTTCTGAAAAAGGCGAGAAATTACATTTTTGTTGTTTGTTTGGATTGAGAAGTTAATTTGCACGCGAACGTGAATTGGGTTGTGGGGTTTTTGTCTTCGGTACCGTCCCGGTTGAACGATTCATCACTACTTGATCCGCAACGATACCTCCTTTGGCGTTTTTTGGATTGCAAACAATACAAGAATTGGAGTATGCACCTACCTTACCGCACCTATAACAAAATGTACGTCGTTTTTAGGGACACTGTCTATGTAAATGCCCAGACTGACCGCAGTTAAAACAAGATTTATCTGTACTGGATAATTCAGAAATATTAATTTTATTTTCTGCAGGTTTTCTTACCTGACAATCATTTAATGAAAGACACGCTAAATCTGGTTCCAACAACCCGTTACGCTTGGAAGGTGGTGGATGATACCTTTCCGATCTTATTTTAAGTTCTTGAATTTTTCTACAAAAATCCTTTAATGACGATAAAGACTTTATGTCCTGTAAACCTATACGCTCTGCAAAATAAGGATTTAAGTTCCTAACTATCTGTTCTACCCTTTCAAGTTCTGTTTTAGGATGTTCTAATCTTCTAAACAAAGCCTCCATTGACATTATATATAACGAAACATTTTCATTAAGACCCTGCGTTCGATTTTTAATCTCATCTAACAGATCTAACTGATAATCGATAGGTAAATAGTCTCTCTTTAGACATTTAACTAACTCATTCCAGTCACTAACCTCATTCTTAATACCTCTGTACCATAACAAAGCCGCACCCGAAAATAAATCTATAGCTGAAACAAATAAGTCTTGCTTCGAAATTCGACGGGCCTCACATAAATTATTAATTTTCTCTAAAAATGCCATAACACTATCGCGTCCCGTCTGGCCAGAGTATTAAGTTCCATTTAAAAACAGGTACAGGCTTAACCGTTGGCTGTACTTGTAAAGAATTCTCTAAAAATGACGCGTTCGCATCACTAACTTTAGTTTCATTATTTTTTGTCCGAAATTCGATCAATAAACCCTGTAAAACCAACAATTGTGCTTCAAACTCGTCTTTAACAACAATTTGCTCATCCTCACTGACTTCTAATAAATTTATGCGGTTCTCTAAATGCAAAAGCCTAGAATAAACTACATCACCCGAATCCTCCGTTAATTCCTCTGAATTCCCGAGTATTTTCTCAATATCAACAAATGATTCTTTAATTTGTGCTACATTAGTTTTGAAATCATATGGTTGTTTGAATGAAACAGACTTTAACGTTTTTTTTTAGCTAAACTGCCTCTCAAAAGTGCACGACGTTGCAAATAGTTACTTACAAGATTTAGACCTCTGCAAAGAATCTCAAACTTTAATTCATCACCTTTCAAATGGTTAACTTCCATTTTGACAAAATACCGTAACAATAAAATTTACTTTTCGCCACAAATAAGCGATAACTGTAATTAGGCTTTCCAATTTCTTTACAGAAATCCTACAATATTATTGATTCCAATACAAGAATCCTTATCTGGAAACGTAGTACACAATCACCTAAAATCCTAAAAATATTCATCAACCAATATCTCAAACCTTTTCTTAACTGTGGAAACAAATTTTTCTCGAGCCCCACGTTGGGCGCCAGTGAAACACTAAAATCTCGGCCCACGTTGGACCGTCAGTGAAACAAACTAAATACTTACAAACGAAACAAGGCCCCACGTTGGGCGCCAGTGAAACATTAGTTTTTCTGTCAAGACTAAATAACAATAAACTAACTATAAAAGTTATATAAAATTATATAAAATGATTCATACTTACTGTAACTGAAAACTCAAAATATCTGCCACAGCTTGAGATTTAAACTCTCTCTTATAAATTAATTATTCAAGTCGTAGGTATTGGTTCCACAGCTGTATAAATTGTGAAAAGGAATAGATAAAGGTCTCAAAACACACATAAAAACTCACAAAAGGGCGCCATCTGGTTATGAAGCTTAAGTTATTAATTATAAATAACCAATCAAAGATGTAAATTGAATAAGCATTAAAAATGATTAAATTCATTAACCAGAAAATGAATAAAATATTTAGTTGAAAAATTTTGTTTATTTAAAATTTTGAAGTAAAATGAAGCAAAGCATTCATAACTTATATGGTTCCGTTTTCTAGATCCTTAGTTTTGAATTAATAATATTTATTTAATAAGGAGAAAAAATGTTTAAGACATAACAGTACATATAATTAGGAAATAAAACACACCTCATATATTTATTATCAGTCTAATCTATAGTCTTTAGATCATAATTATACCAGAGTAAATCAATAAAAATTCATCTAAGGCCTTTCATGAAATAACAAGAATAACCTAAAAGTTTATGAGATCGACCACAAAAATTATTCAAAAACATTAATTCAGATTTTTAAATTTATATTGACTTGACTTTGTTGACAAAATATATAAACAAATATCTAAATGAGGTTAAGCCAATTAGATTAATTCGACTATTATCAGATTGAATGATTTTAAAATACATTAAAATTTAAAGATTTCTGGATAAAGTAGAGAGCTCTCTTCCTAAAGAAAAATTGCAACATTCTTTAACTAAAAGATTCTTAACTAACTGCATTATAAGACAGTCCTTAAAAATACGGTACCTTTAATTATATCCACCAAACTCATGGAATACGAACAGATACAGTCCAGTAGAAATTGGAAATTGGCCTCTATTTCGGAAAATTGTTGTTAAATTCGGCGATGTTTTGAAGTGTTGAATTTCAGTACCAAAAATACGATTCATTTTAATTATTGTCATCAGCCCATATGGTTTCATAAACTAATTGTGTCGAGCACGCAAAAAAACAAGATTTTAAATTGTTCATACGTAATAACGTATTTACTTTTATTTAGAAAATAACGATAATGTTTCGGAAAGTTCAATCGTTTTTTAATCACTTGTAGCACTAAATGCGTTTAAATTCTTTAAGCGGAATTTTAATTTATTAAAGCAGGGGAGTCGATCATTAAATTCGAGATTGCTTTAAATGATTTTTTTTCATTAACAAACAGCACTTCTCTTAAGAACAGGCGAAACACAGTAATTGTGATTACAGGTTCTTCACCAAAGAACAAACCCGCTATTGTTTATCCACAAAAATTATAAGTTTTTCAAACACCACTTAACGGAACGTAATCTTCTCAAAAAGGATTTGCACTTTATACCGAAAGAACATTAAAACTGTAACCACTATATGTAGAATATCTTTCAATTCTAAAGGATTAATAAACTGTAATCCGGTAATATTGATTCAAAATCGATCAATCAATATTGATCGGAACTCAAACTATGAAGCAGCACAAGTTCAGTGGTCAATCTCGCATATCGACCGTTCGCTGTCGGTGTTTTATCGTAAGAGTTTCGCGCCAACCCCAACGAGAGCTTTTTATTAACTTCGTTCGTTAAAATAATAAACTTCCGCGTTAAAATAATATATCGATTTATCAAGACACTATGTTTGTGATACTCGATCGATTCACAGTATGATTAATGTGAAGCTAAGAGAATTTCAGAAAAAAAATTAGCCAATTCTCCAAGCGGTCTTGTGTGAAACCAGAAAAGATTTTTATTTTAGTATTTTAATAAACTTTGTTTAGAAAACTCCGGTGTAACGTTAAATTAATTTATCAATCAAAGTTATTTACTTTTTTACACGATAGAACATTTATACCTGTAAACATCAAACAACTATATCCGCACCAATGATCGATCACGAAAAATCGATGAAATGAGTACTATAAAAAGAATATGTCTGCGTTGCGGTCCAAGATTGTCTTGCGAAAAGAAACATTGAAAAAAACAATTTGCACTCTAAGCTAATTTTTCTTTTCTATTTACGCATAATAAACGCACAACCGGCAAACGGGCCTCTTTTTCGTTGCCGTTAAAGGCTTTTTTTTCACAATACCGTATAGAAAAAAACAATAAAAAAATGGATTTATTTATTATCTAAAAAATACATACAAATACAAAAAAATGGATGTATTGTTGTGAACTACTTGATTGAGGTTTTACTTACAGAACTCAATAAACAAAACGATAACCACAATTAGAAATTCAACACATTTATTAAACTAAAAGTTTCAGAGAGTTGTTCCTTTTTGTTACATCGATATTTACCAACTGAAAGTTACATTGTTCTTTTAAGAGTTGCTTGCTATTATAAATGCAAGATTGCGATTCCCATGGAATCGCATAAAATCATACCGCAGGATACAAAGGCGGAGTTAAGAATGCTAGTGCATAAAAAATACAAAGTAATGATTTTACATTATGAAAATATATGATATGACTTTAAAATTCATTTTGATAAAAAGACAGAAAAAGTGATTTATAAAATATTGAATTTAATTATTACAATTGGGTATTACAACATTATTTATTGTCTAAAAAATATATACACATACAAACAACTAATGCCAGTTATCGGCAAATACACTTCGTAACGTGCGCACTAAACACTTTCCTATTAAATTCACCGTCTTCACAAATCGTCGGTATGTTTGATTTCAAGCGGAGGTTCTCCGCCTAACATGTAGTTAAAAAACACCTTTCCTCGCTTGAATATTATGGTAACATATGCGTCTGATAAATCGTCGTTAAACGACGATCCGTTGTACAGAACCACGTAATCTTCCTCGCGATACAATTTCACTAAGTCCTGCCAATCTCGTCTCACCAAACAACGGTTGTTGTCTTTGTTGTCTGAAAAAAATGCGTCTTTTTTTATTTAGTAAGTACTTTCTTATCGATTCGATTCGTCCGGTGCGTTGCTCAGAAACGAACAAAACGCTTAAATAGTAGTATTTTATGAAAAAAAACCATCCCCACTTATGAAACTACTATAATAATAATAGCATAATAATAACATAACCCCTAAACCAAGGCCCCAGAAGCTGTAAGCTTGTGCGGGAGGGAGAGGACAACATTAAAACTTTATAAACTATAACTTTATAAAGATTAAACCTCCGTTTAATGTTTATAAAGGGAAGAACGTAGAAATATGCACGTTGGCGACGTTGTGAATTTCGGTAAATTGTATATTTCGATTTTACAGCTGTTTTCAGGAACAATATAAAATTTTTATGCACGTTCCCGTTTGAACGATGTTATTGTTTATTTCGTTTGAAAACAAAACAAAATACTATTTAGAAACGTTTTTTGAAGCTTTTGTTACTAAAATGGCCATTGGGAGCCAGAGGAAAGACGAAATGATAAGAAAATGTGTCCAAATTTTTTTTAGCCGATTCGTATAAACTTAATTCGCACCAAAATGTTTTAATTTTGTCCGTCCCTTGTCAGAGATTATAAATTCCTGTTAAGACGTTTATGTAGTAATATATCACATTCACAGCTGTCTATATATGAGCTGTGTTATTCTTCAACAATATCGAGTTAAACACGTATGGTGACGTTGTGATGTACAAAACATAGGCTACGAATTTCACGCAAATTCGTTAATTATTTCTTTAATTAATACCTTCTTTTTAGCATTAAATTGCTAATGTTAACATTTCGACGACAAAGTAAAAATGGCCATGATAAAGTAAAAATTTCTGCAATGTGCTATTTACAAAACAGCCTGCCAGATGATTAAGCACAATATTCCAGATATTTTAGACGTTGGATAGTTTATTTTAAGGAAAAGGCGTGTTAATCATCAAAAATAAAAAGTACCTAATAAAACGCTACCAAGGTTTTATTCAGTTTTATTCTCCATTTTGTAAATACAAATTATTTAACTGTACCACAAGCTGCAAAGTGTAGCTCCGAATTTACTGAACTTTTACTACCGTGTATGCGGACAACACTAGAAAATGCATTTGGCGCGCAAAAAACCTTTGTGTTCAACTTGTCTTAACTTTTTTTCCAGGAACGTTACGGCATAATTTTTTTTCAAAAATAAATTTGAACGTTTAGTCACATTCTTTCCCGATTGTGTGTGTGTGTGTGTGTGTGTGTGTGTGTGTGTGTGTGTGTGTGTGTGTGTGTGTGTGTGTGTGTGCCTATCGATTCTTAAAAATAAACTTAGTCATATACGATGCGTGATATTTTCTATATACACAAATGTAAACAGAATTTTTTTTCTAAAAATCTACATATTTTCGGAATCTTCTAAGTATACCACCGTCATCTTAACACCATCGCTTACACTTGATCAAAAAAAATCAGAACTCTAGCTCCGATTCGTTGCCGAGACAATGTAAAGAATGTTTTAAAAATTGCCAAAAAATGAATGTATTTAAGGACTTTTTGGCTATTCTGCAATGCCTGATCTGCTACTCAATTATAGACCATTCGGTCAAGCAGAGACTATTCCAATACTTTTACGCCTAAGAAATGTAATTTATGTTGGTATTACGATTATTACGTTTATTTGCATCTTCCAAACGAAGACAATTATCCATTGTTGTATCACTGCAAATGTTTTATCAATTTGGCAAGTTGAAACGTCAGAGAGGTTATTAGACAGTTAAATACTATTTCTACCTTGTTTTTTAACCATACCGAAACCATTTAGTTTGCAATTAGGAACCCATCCATACAACAACGTTCAAGCTCGAGGCTTGAACAGCTCATATATAGCATATGTATATATCATAGAATTGATACATCTCAGGAATTATACCTTGTTGTTTTACGTTGTTTAAATATATAAGAAGACCAAGCAAATTTAAAAGGTGTTCAAAAAAGAACCAACGAAGAAAACGGTTTTGTTTTGATAAAATATGTTACGTTAGTTGTTAGTTACAAATTGGGTTTCCTATGGCTGATGTATATTAAAGTTTGTAAGAGAGAAATTACACAAATTTCAATTAAGAACTTTATTTTATTTGCGAGATATCAATTGCTGTAAAAATATACACTATTTATTTAAATATTTCAGTTTTATTTAGTTGTAACTACAACCACTTTGCCGCTGTTTACATAACCAAAATAAACCAAAAAAAAAAGCCAAAATACACACCATTTCACAAACACTCCTAACCTAACCTAATTTTGAAAATGAAATGTCAGGAATTATTGGTATTTTTATCTTAACATGTTTACAAAGTCACGTGACTTATGACGTAAGGCCTCTGCTTGACGGAATAGTCTTTATAATCCAGCAGATCACATATTACACGATATTAACTGATCTGTTTTAGATTCGCGTTCGCGAGTTGTATAAGCTACTTTTAAAATGTTTCCTATGGAGCCGCGCTGCTGCTCTCGGACTATATCCAAATTATTATCAATTACTTTTAACTATCAGAGATATATAAGGCTCAAGCAAAGATAACAAAGTCCGGCAACGCGTCAGACTACGAATAATTACATATCATACCTGTATCATTTTAGAATCGTAATTGTTAGATTTTTTTAGAAAATTGTGAAAACAAACCAGCTATTGAAAAGAACAAGCTGGAATTAAACAGGATGTTTATAAAACTACGTAGTCAGTAAAGGGTTGTGCCTTACAAATCCCGGAATAGTAATAATTAGAAACACCCCACTAAGTTATATAAATACATAAAGACGTGTCTTTTTTAACTTCAGTTCTTCCTAGTGAATGCAGGAATTTATGACCGTTCAAACACCTGTACAAGCAACTGCACTACAAAGCTAAAACCCTTATATGTAAAACATAAAAATTTACTTTAGTATCCCCTTGGTTAATTGTACAGTAACCTTTCACGGTTGTTTTTTCAAATGACTGGTTAAAACCTTTTGTAAAAACACACAAGTTTACTTTACTTATAAATGATAATTGCTAATTTCATTTAACTTTCTCACGAAGTTCTTTAAATTGCCTGCAAATTGAATTCTCATATACCCACATGTGTTAACACTACCCCTCGTTTAATGCTAATTGCGATTTTTAATTTACCAGTTCTTTGTTCCGCTTGCTTAATTGCATTTAACTTTTACACGAGCATATTTCTGCTTGTATTTATTCAAAACTAATATCGATAATTTTTAAAAGAATACATTTTTTTATAATTTTTTGGTGCGCATTTAGTCATTCAAAATGAATTTACAAATATTTGAAAAAAATAGTTAATTATGGCCACATTGGCCAAATCAGGGTGTGACGGTGAATGACACTGATTTAATTCCCACACTGCGTACAGTATAAAAACAGGATACATTTGATTGAGAACGCATAGTTCAAGCTGAGATTTGAAGAGTTTCAAATAGTTGAGAAAATTTTAAGATTTCGATTGTGGAAGAAATTGTGTTAGAAAATGGATTGTCGATATGGTAAGATCAATTGTATTATTTCGTATATAGTAAGTAATGTATTTTTCTTCTGCTACAGAAATTTTAAAGCTTACAATGGGAGAGTTATGGATGGAGAGACAGCCCCTTACGCAGTTCGTGGTAGTGTCCACGAGGGACCAGGTCCCGTATGCTGTGGTGATTGTGTATTAGGTATTATAAATAATGTAAGTAAAAAATTTAATGAAATTTAAAACTTGTTTTATTATTTAATTTATTAATCAAAATCTAATAAGAAAAATAATATTTTCAACTTAAAAAATAATTTCAATGTGCTCTTGCAAAAGGGATTGTCAATCAAGTCAAATATTTGTATTTAGTATTCTACCATAAAAAAGTTCTACCATATCTAAAACCATAAAAAGAATTTAAAAAAATAATTTGGTGCTCTTGCAAAGGAGTTGCAGTTATTACCTAATAAGAAGATGATTTATAAAGAAGCAGGAATTATTGTGAAAAATTTTATACTTTTTTTAATACAAAAGATGTTCAAAATGTTTTCAAATAAACGAGATGAACTGGGAGCACTTAATCTGTGTATAACAGATTGGCTATTTAACCCTCTGTGAGCTGCTCGCATAAAACGAATAAAGTGAATCCTTTAGAGTTAGTTTTTAACGTGCAGTTGTACGGTGTTGATCTATCAACAATGAATAATCTACTTTTATCTCTCGATGACATTACACAATTACCTATTGATTTCCTGAAACGATATTGTGTACATGCTATAGCACGACATTTCCATCAACTGCCGAAATATCTACAAAAGGAACTGCAAGAATATCAATACTGCACTGTTCACTTTCCTACGCAGGATGATGTACTAGATGGACCACCACTTTTAAAAATCAATTGTGCACGTTGCAAAACAAGTAACTAAATGTTTATGCAGCTTTATTTCTAATAAATGTTTATGCAGCTTTATTTCTAATAAATTCTTTAATTTTTATTTAATTAATGATTTCAAAAGGCCTTGACCACAATGATGCTACCAGTAAAAAAGTACGTAGTATAAAAGACGTCTAGAACCTAGTGTAGTCAGTCTTTCGTCGACTTTTGAAAGTGACTCTGATAACATACCTTCTTTTAATTAAATACGTTGTGATGCCAAAGGTATTATCCAAGAGTTTCTACGGCAGACTTGGGAATGGGAGTCTATGGGAGAAGAGGGTATTCATGGTCCACTAGCTGAATCTGCATGTGAATGGTTAAATGACTGTCGCGAGAAAAAGGGGGTTGACGGTGAAATATTAACTAATGTTATTGGTAATAAAGATACACTTATTGCTGTATGTAAACCTCGACATATATTGATTAGAAAGCGTATTAAGAAAGTATTATCTCATATGTGTAAAGTAGATTATGCCAATTATGTACGTAATGAAACGTTTGATGTTGTTCGTTATCTCAATCTAATATGTAATACCTGTGCTAAGAAGGACAATGAATCTGCTACAAGCGTGTATTCCGATTCCGGTAGTAACTATAGTGATATTGATTTGGATGATCTATAATAATGTATTTATAATATATTTCTAATAAATGTTTATGCAACTTTATTTCTAATAAATGTTTATTCTTTAATTTTGATTACCTTGTAAGAAGTAAATCTAACCTTGAAGCGCTAACCTTAGTTCAATCAAAAGTCAGAGAAGCCTTGACCTTTAACCGCCAGAAAATTTAGCCTTGAAGGTTGACCTTGGCAGAAAACTTAACCTTGAAGGTTGACCTTGGCAGAAAGCAGAAAGTGGAGGGGGGAGGCCGCAGAAACCCCATTCCTTCCCTACTCGTATATTTTTTTATTTCACGCCTCTACTACGGAGGTCGTCAAAATTTTAATAAAGCTACAATCATTTCGACCACTTCTATTGGTCGGTTAGTTAAAGAAACTCCCTGACCGGTCAAATTAAAATTCCCCGCCATTTCTAAAAATCTCAAACTAAACATTTTGGTAAACCCCGTATAATCAAAGTCGATGTAACAACATTGAACGAAAATAGGAAAACAAAAAACGTCACAGTCATTAGTGGAATCGATGTTGAATGTAACTGTAACGACAACTACCACGGGAGTCCCCTTGCTGCAATTCCTAAACGAAAATTTGGAGATGGATCACCAGTGATTAGCGTGATGAAATTGTAGATATTTATTGTAGATATTTATTATACTATAGAACCTTTATTTCTGTTGTTTTAATCCAAAAGTTTGCAATTAAACAATTACACTCAAAATATTAAAACTAAAAATACGTTATCACAAAAATTAGATGATGATATAGATTTTTCGTAGGAGATTTTTAGTGGAATCGAGAGTGATTTTTCTTCCCTTTATGATCATGTAAATAAATCATAAGGTTGCATAAGAAAAATTCTGAGAAAAAATCGAGCTGTACATTTTAAAAACAAAATCGATTGAGTTTTAATATTTCCATACTTTAATCCCACACTGTACGATTAAATACTTGTTTTAGAATCTACAGCGGTAAGCTAAGGTAAGATCTGATCCATCTCAACACAAAGGACATGAACCTAATGAATGTAAGGAACGGCCTTCCGGGCATTTGATGTATAACGAGGAATACTGCAATGCAATTTAAATTAAACTCAGCACATGGCGTTAATTTAGGTTAACTATCATTGAAAACGGCTCTTGCACGTTTTGGAGTTTTATATTACTTGAACATACTACATATTGATTTATTATCTATATAGTAATATTCAGAAAAATTAAATACGTTTTAATTTATAGGTTTTTAAGTAAAATGTAGAACTTATTGCATTCATATTAAAAATATGTTTTTAATGATATACGTATTTTGCAAAATCGGTTTTTACCTATACTTAGGTAAGTCCATTTTACGGTACCAAGTAATGCTCATCATTCATCTTTTCAGCTGATTAGACAAAGACATGCTACACAACATATGACATTCCCATTAAAAACTGTCGTCATCTTCATGTATTCATATTTGACCAAACTTGCCATTTTATATAAATAATGTAAAATTGGAACCAAAAGTTCATTTTGATTTATTAGAACGGAACAACTACTGGTGAGATGAAGTAATATTGATCCGGTAATGGTTTTTCGCGTTATCGAGTCGATACATCTGCTATCGATGATGGTTTTGTTAGGGGAACTAATGAGCCAAGTAGATCGGTTATTTTTACATTATATTTTTACATAAAATAATTGATTGACTAATTGATCGGCTCTGTCCAAATATTGTCATATTAGTAGTAATTGATTCTCATGGCTAACGGCAATCTCTTTTATAGTTTTGAAAGATCGATAAGGAAGTAAATATTCTTGATTGTTTAACACGGAGATAGCGTTAAGTAAATTGGTTTTGAGGATTTGATGATTGTTTGATAGGAGAGAATAGTCTAATGTTTTGATTAAGGTCCAAGTGCTTTCTTTAATGAATGCATTGCCTTGCACTAAAGGGTATATTCCTGGGTTGTCGATTAGTTGATGAATCGCATTCATATAAAATTAAACAATAATAATTAATAAACGATTGACATAAATAATTCTTTCTAAACTGTACTGACAACTAGACAGTGGGGTAAATAAGAGTTAGGAAAAGCTAAGACAGGATATTATTCATTAACCTTCTTATATTACAAACCTGTGCGAAGTGATTTTTAATTTACTGCAAATTTTTCCATAAGCAAGGCATTTGTTGATTGGGTGGTCTCGTAAACATCTGGTGCAGTTATGAATGCTTTCACCTTACCGAAACCTTGGTTTCGAATTATTGTGGTTGTCCTTGTGAACAGAGTTGATCTCATTTTGTAGTTTTCAGCATATTATTAAAAACCTAACATTCTGTTAAGGTTTCGTGATGTTGGGATAATAAAATAACTTTCTGACACCAAACTATTTTATTTAAAGTAAAACAGTTAAAACTAAAAAGTTCAATTAATATAAAATTCGTCGTTTCACTCAGACTGACTAAAAACTGTAAATTAAGAATGTAACATTGAATATTGATTTGAACCGATTATTACATACTGACGTGTGCTTTTTACTATTACTACTACTTCTTAAAATCTAACTAATCTAAATATTAATATTTATATGTTCGGTACAAAGAGGGGTGTTAGATAATAATGAAGACGACCCGGATGAATCTATAAGGGTCGCGCTACATAAGATAAGTATTTTTTAGTGACCCAGGCGTAATAAAAGGGTCTTGAAACATTTAGATAAACATAGAAAAACAAAGCTATAAAAATTAATTAGGAGAACTTCTAAAAACTGAACAAATCTGAAATTGAATATTTGATAACAAGTAGATTATAATGAACCCTTAATAACTTAAATTATGAATTTGAAAAGAACTAATATATAATACAAGTAGGTACATAACAATTCATATAAAAAGCACTGCATTAAATATTGATACATTAAGTGCAGCAATATGTAATCCTTTGAAAGCCGATGAACTTATGTATATATGTATATATGTATATAAGGTTGCCTAAAAGCACGCGTTCTGCATTGAACGTCATTAACTTAAAGGAATTTTAAGCGTTTTTAATTTTATAAATTTAATAAATCGATTAATTTTGGCCGTTGAATGCGAAACTATACTTAAGAAAGATCATAATAACTATGCAAAATTCCAAATTTCGAATTTGTTAAAAGAGATGTCTTTGAAACAGGACAAAATGTACAACACATCTAACATATCACTTCTTCAATCTATAAAACAGAAAATCACAGAGAACAATCTAATTTCTGTTAAAGCAGATAAGGGTAGCACTTTGGTAATTCTTTCAAAAGATATTTACATACAAAAAGTTAATGAATTTATTAATAAAGAAAATTTTGAAACGTTAAACAAAAACCCAACCACAAAATTCCAAAAAGAAATAAAACAAGGTTTAGAAAACTGCAATATCTGCTTTTCAGAATTAGAAAAGCAACAAATCATTAATAAAAACCCACAAATACCTAAACTGTATGGATTAGTGAAGACCCACAAACAGAATATGCCAATAAGACCAGTTGTATCATACATCAATGCACCTAATCACATTTTATCCAAAAAACTGAACCAGATTATTAACACGATAGGTTACAAATCGAAATACTCTGTTAGAAATTCATTAGAATTAGTAGATAAGCTGCAAAACATACATCTTCCACCACATTCAAAACTTGTTAGTTTTGATATTTGCAACATGTTCTCCAGAATACCACCACAAGAATGTATTCCTTTATTGGATAGTTTCTTGATCAATAGTAATATAGAATTAGTTAAAAGGTTAGAGTTAATTCAATTATTTGACCTTTGTATAAGTCAAAATTATTTCACTTTTAATAACATAATTTATTTACAAAAGGATGGTTTACCTATGGGTAATTCTCTAAGTCCTCTATTAGCTAACATATTTATAGACAAGTTTGAAGATCGAATATTTGAATTAAACCTCTCTAAACACATTATCTTCTGGTTTCGTTATGTTGATGACATTTTAGCTTGTTTTGACAGTTCTTTTGAGGTTATCAATGAATTTTTAATTCTTATAAACAATATCCATCCTAATATAAAATTTACACTAGAAACAGAACAGAACAGGGCTATAAACTTTCTAGACTTAAATATCAAGATTAACGCAGACAATCTTTTTGAATTTTCCATATACAGAAAACCAACACAAACAGACATAACAATACCAAATGAATCTTGTCACCACAATACACATAAAATAGCAGCATACAGATCATTAGTACACAGAGCTTTAACTATTCCACTAACAAAATCAGATTTTAGCAAAGAGATATCAACCATTAAACAACTAGCACATGCAAATCATTATAATCCGAACATGATTGACACTTTAATTAAACAAAAAGATTATAGGTTAGCTATCAAAAGAATATATCCCATTGACAATAAAACAGAAGACACAAATTACATATCTATACCATATTTTGGCAAAATATCAGAAAAAATTGCACATATACTAAGAAAAACCAACAATTATAAAATAACATTTAAAACCAACACTAACACTTTTTCATTTTTATTTAATGCTAAAGATAGAACACATGATATCATGAAATCGGGCATTTACCGTTTAAATTGTTCTTTTTGTAGTTCGGTATATATTGGACAAACACTTCGAAATTTTGACATAAGATATAAAGAACACGTACGTCATTACAAAAATAAACATCCTGAAAAATCGAATTACGCCAAACACCTTTTAGAACAAAATCACACAATGACTCCTCAAAATAATATTAAATTCCTACATTTTTGTAATAACAAACGCAAATTAGACATTTTAGAAGCCTTTGAGATATACAAACACAAACTCAGGGTACCTTTAATGAATGAACAACTTGAGCTCAGTAATTCCCCGTTACTGGAAGTATTAGATGTTTAATTATGATTCTTATTATTAATTTTTTTTTTATTATTATTATTATTTTATCTAGTTACCTATTTTGTATCTACCTTAGCGACGTGTTTGTTTATAATTATTATATTACCTTTGATAATGACAGCATAGCTGTCGAAACAATATTGTCAGGTATATTTTAATAAAACTGTGAAACTTTTAATAATCTTTATTTATTTCATTAATAAATCGAATTTAGTTTTATAATAATTTCTTTATATTCTAAATAATCGCATTTTCTCGAAGACAGTAACTATATATGTTCGTATGTATACTTGCATGCACAATTGGTTGCTCGCCTAAAAGCACGCATTCTGTATTTAACTTAAAGGAATTTCAAGCGTTTTTAATTTTATAAATTAGATTTATAATTTATTATAATAATTTATTTATTAATATAATTTATTTATTATAATAATTTATTATAATAATTTATATTGTAAATAACCGCATTTCTTCGAAGACAGTATATATCGTATGTATACCTGCATGTAACCTTGGTTGCGCAGTAGGGAAAATAGGAGAGTTCTGGGACCACCTCCCACTCCTCGGGTAGGCAATCAAGTATACATATGAACATTTTGGTTACTGAATGCGATTATTTAATGCATAACGTTATATTTAATTACCGTAATTAAATTATGTGTTACATTAATAATGTGTGATATTAATTTTATATTAATTGAAAAGAAGCAAAATTTTAATAAAAAGTATAAGAATTTATTTTTCATTTACTATTTAATTATTTTCCAACATAATCTTCTTTGGATATATTAAACCTATATATTAAAATTTGTTAAAACTGTCGTAATCATTTCTAACTTTGATAAGGTCAATAAATGTAATGTTTGATACATTATTTAGTGTTAGAGATAGGTTCAAGGTCAAGACCTTGAGAATGCGGTGTTGTCACGTTTAGAGAGATAGATTCAAGGTCACCAGAGAGAGATAGGTTCAAGGTCACCAACATTGGGTGACCTTGAGAATGCGGTGTTGCCACGTTATATATCTACAGCTTGACCTTGAATGGCGTTTGATAGCCTTGCAGAGTGGCCTTGAGTTCAAGGTTAATGCGGTGTTGCCACGTTTAGAGAGATAAGTTCAAGGTCACCATGTGTTAGAGAGAGATAGCTTCAAGGTCAATGTTTGATGAGTGGCCTTGGGTTCAAGGTCATAACACTGTTGTCATATTATTGACCTTGAGAATGCGGTGTTACCACGTTTAGGTGACAGAGATAGATTCAAGGTCACCATGTGTTAGAGAGAGATAGGTTCAAGGTCAAGGTCAGGAGTGGGGGGGTGGTTTCAGAACTCTCCTATTTTCCCTACTTTTCAAGCACGACAAAAGCTAAAAGATAACGGTAAAGGCGAAAGAAAAGCATGTTCAATATAGGTTCTGATTGAAATCTTGCCACTTAGAAGTTAAAAAGCCTAATATTGGATGAAAAACTGTCTGTTATCAATATCAAGTAACTAAACCCACACTCGGTTAAAAGCTTCAATACCTGCATTGTTAACGAGTGGAAAACATCTAGAGTTAAAGACGTATGAAAGAAACATCGTACTAATCACGGGGTTTTCTCCAACAGTACCAGATCCACACGTATCAAGTCCAATAAATACGATATCCAGTGCAGCTGTTTGATTTTTTGAATTTTGGCGGTATATAAATAAATCTAAGCTTGAAAATGTATCGACCGGGGGCGCCACGGTCCGGAACGTTTGAGATACGAACGGCTAAATATAGCAGTTGGCACTTTCTCACTCCCTAGAAGTTAGGCAACTTTATTCGCGAGGGACTATTCGTAGTGATACACGTTTTAAAATAATAAATAAAATAATTTATATTAAAATATAATTACATTCTGTCACTCGTTATTGTGTTAATTGCTTTTTAATTTTTTGAACAGTTATCGCATAATCTCCAACTTAAAAATTATTAAAAACTAATATAAATAAAAAATTAAGAACAGGGATGGTAGTGTCTGGTTGTAGTGTAAAAAACTGGCATTGAACATTATTCTTTTTATTTATAGTTCTTTTACACTTACTGTTCTTGTTCTGAATTTAAATTTATAAGTTTTAAAAGTATTTTTACTTTAAAATAGCTATTCAAAAAATTAAACACGAAACATAAAAATCAAAAAACATTTTTATTAGCTTAATTTATAATATATTTTTTCTTTATCATGGAATGCAAAAAATTAAATAATAAAAGTTCAACACAAAACATCACAGTCAAAAATGCTTTTATTAGCTCTTAATTTACTAATGTACTTGATCAAAATCTTTATGTATGTTTACAACAAGTATCTTACTATTATCAATGGATTTTAAAATTGTAAGTTTTTGATGAAAAGTTGGTTCGCTTAATTTCAAATCATCTTGTTTTACACTTTTCTTCTTTGTTGAGAAAAATCGTAGTTGTTTTTCAGTCAAAAAGTTTATCTCTATTGAATTTCATTAACACTGAAATACACTTATCTATTCTACGCCGTTAAGAGTGAAAACATATCCCTCCATTTGAAGACTGAAAAACAACTACGAGTTTTCTCAACAAAGAAGAAAAGTGTAAAACAAGATGATTTGAAATTAAGCAAACCAACTTTTCATAACAAACTTACAATTTCAAAATCCATTGATAATAGTGAGATACCTGTTGTAAACATACATAAGGATTTTGATCAAGTACATTAGTAAATTAATAGTTTTAAACTATTGGTATCTATACTAACAACATCCCACAAAATCAGGGCAGTGCGATTTTTTGCGACCTAACGCGTTTTTTGTGTCTACTGTGACTAGCCTATAAAGGAAGTGGATATCTAGAGGTTTTTAATAATTTTGAAGTTAATGTTAATGGTGAGATCGTAGAAACAGTAAAGGCATAAATATTTGGATATTATTATTGATAAAACATTAAAATTTGATGAACGCATTAATTACATTTGTAAAAAGATTTTTCCAAAGAAATGGGGTTTTAGGAAGATGTTGTGATTATTTGTCAACTTGATCAAAAAGATTGGTTTTTAATACTATAAATACTAATACATTTTTGTTTTGCTGCTACTATTTTATTTATGGGGAATAAAGGAGACTTGAATAAGTTACAACTTCTACAAAATAAAGCAATGAGAGTAATACTTAATTGCAATAGATATACTAGAGTGGAATACATGGGTACATCAGGGTTAACATTGAAACTTTTATTAAAATTCAGGTTGTTTTTGTCCATAAAATGAAATGAGGGTTATTACAATATTTGACTGATAGTTTAATATTAGTAAATGATAATCATAATCACAATACTGGGTTTAACAATAATTTTTATTTAAGTCAAAGAAATCCATCAAAGCGCAAAATTCAAGTTTTTATAATGGAATTATTCTTTATAATCAATTGCCTGAACACATCAAAGGATTAATTAAAAATGTTTAAAAGTGAAAGAATTCTTTATATCTGTCATCTAGTCATATATACAACACATATGTATAACTTCCAAAAAGCAAATATTCCTCGATATCATATCTGTAAATTCGAAATAAGCATTAACCTTCCGACGTTTTCTCCTTCGTTCGTATCTTTCCTGTTTTGGTTGTTATTGTCGGAATTATTATATTATGTGCACAATAGAAGTAGATAGGCTAGGCGGGTTCTGCGACAAAATCCCAGGTTATTTCTTATGGAGGTCCAAGATAGAATTTTCGGTCAATTTCAAGGTCATTCGCGGTCTAGCGCGTGACCTCACCGCGCTCGCGTTATACACAGCCCAGCGTGCGATATTACCACGTATACGGATCAAATCTACATATTACATTATGATTGATGCAGTAGTCCGAGATCGTAGTGATTTTATAATGAAGATAACGCGACACTCTAGGGCTTCACCCAGAACGAGGGCCCCATTGCAATCTAAAAATAATTATACTTCTACGCTCACATTGTACTATCCATGTGATCATAATATTCAAATCAAACTTTCTACGTTTTTTCATCTGCTAGCCAACGAGATCAAGAAATTTAAAGAAACCTACAATAATCAACATATCTGCGAGGGTTGCAAGCTCGACTAACGGATATATCTATGTCGGTTACTACCCTTCGTAAAGGGCTTTCTAATCTCAAGTTGATACTTAAGAAAAATATCATTACTGTAATATTATATAATTATGTTAATGAATACTAATCGTATGCTGACGGCACCAACTACACGACTGTACTCGCTATCTATTCTCACGCGACATATAATACTCATATGTCTATACATATAGGAATTATTTAATAAAGAGCTGTAAATAAAACACACAAATATGGTTTATACACTTTTATTTTATTTAACTATTGTACATTTCAAACTAAATATATACTTATTCATAATTAAAATGTTAGCTTGTATGAACATCATTAGTTTAAACTAAACTACCTATTAAGAAATATTAATTAACAAGACAGAGTAAGGACTTTTAGCAACATCTTACAGGAAAAGAATATTATAGTCAATCATTAACATAGAAACAACAAACTAAATATATTTGCATAATCATAATTAAAGTACTAAGTTATATGATTAACTTTATCTTATACTAAACTACATATTAGGAAATAATAATTATGAAGCATAAGGCTTTTATAATAATCTATAGGAAAAGAAGATTACATTCAATCAGGATCATAACATACAACATCAACTAGATATCATAATGAATATATTAAATATTAAAACATACATACAATATACAACAAACATACACACAGATTACATTAATATCTAACCTTACAGAATTTTATATTACATATAAGATTTTTCAGTGAGAACACACATCAGTCTACATCCATTAATTGAATAATGTCCTAAAGGTAGAGTTTCATAGGAGCCAGGTATGAGGTAACGTTTATCATCATATGGGCTAAGAGCAATCTTTTGCTGAGTGATCGTATGTACATGATGCCTCTCGGATCTGATTATATTTTGATGTACACGTTTTTCTATATAGTTTTCATTCTACATAGTCTTCGAAGGTAATTTTCGTATAAACAACAGATTTTTTCACACCTTTAGCCTTTTTCGTTACATCATAATTAGATATAACATCGGCGATTTCATCTTCTTCATATTCTTCATCTTGTAAGCGATCTCTTAATACTTCTACTTCATTTTGCGAAATGAGAGTTTTTATTGTGTATAATTTTGATCGGAGTCCAACGTAATGAGTCATTGGTACCCCATTACATTCATCCTTCATTAGCCCAAGAACTTTTTTATTAACGCGCGGAATACCGTATACATTATTCATAGGGTAATCGCTCGTATCCAACTACTGAAGGCAATCACGCTTTATAGCTTCATAAGGATCCTGATTACGAATTTCATAAATAAGAGAGTCAGTATCTGAATAACACAGAACACCTATCACCAAATGTACTCTTCATATATCCATAATGGAAATCGTAGATGGTAGTCTTAGCGAGATCCAGAATGCTCATACCGACATAAATAGGTTTGTTCAGGTGGATTTCGGATTTTCTTAACTCTATTGCTACTAGATTCTCATTAAATATACTACAAGTTTTAAATTAAGGCTTAGAGATGTAAGATTCAGCTCCATATCTACCTGCACATTTAGTTACAAGACGTATATTTACCCGCTTCCGTAAATTTTCCATAGTCTTACCAAAGACCGCGTTATTCATAAGCTTATAGAGGTTCTTCTCAAACTCATTTCTTGCGTTCTGACGTAACTTTGTGTTTAAGTCAGTATATGACTTTAGCCAAGCCGATTGTTTAAAATTAAGCACTCTATTATTAACTCGGGTAATCTTCAACCCATACTGCAACACCTGTTTTAGAGCTCTATAATGGATAATATACTTTTCTTTATGATGAAGACATCAACTTAGCTTCCTGAGAAGAAAATGCGCAAGGTTTTTCAGTCTTCGGATAACATGCTGCGGGCAGAAAGGTAGATCTTTATGAGTATCATGTAGTTCCCTAGGGTATTCCAGATCAATCTCTAATATATAACCTTCAGGAGCATTATCAGGAATGGTTACCACATCAATACTATCTGATTTGACCCATTCGAGACCTCCATAGGGTAGGTACTGCGACATCGCCCAACCATACTGATTATTGACATCATAGTACATTAAATAGTTTTCAGGACTAGTCGGATCATGTGTCGGAATGTATTTATTGTTAGCTGTCGATCTCCTTTTAGAGCAAACTTGACTAAGACCACCTCGGATTCCGCGTTCAACAAAGAGAAATTGATCGAGATCGGTTAGGAGCTCTAACTCTTGTTTTGTATGCTTTAACATACAATCCCAAGTGAAACCAGGAAAAGTAAAGTAATGAGCAGGGTCTAACACATAAGTTTTCAAACAACTATTTCTGAATTGCTCAAAAACGTCTGCTAATAACAGGATATCAGTTTTCATATATAGATGGATGTACTCTCCCAAACTGCTACAATTGAATTTAGACCATACATCTTTAGCTCTCCTATACAATTTTCTTGAACACTTTTTATTTTCAAGTTTATTATAGAAAGCTTCAATAGGCGGTACACAAGTTTCACTAAACTGGTCAATGCAGTCGATATAATCATAGGGCATTACACCCTTTTTTGTTAACATACTGAAGAGATCATGAGATATATCAGAAAATTGAGATTTCAAATTAGGAAAACTATGTAGATATGAAGCTAACTTTTCTAGAGAGGACGCTATAAATCGGAATGAATCGATAAACCGGAACTGAACCAGAGAACCGTTTATATGTTTAGTAAAAGAGATATACTTTTCTTTAGTTATAGGAAGTAAATCAACAGCACCTTGCATTCTAGACGCTATATCGGCAATTATAAAATGAGCATCATAACCGCTTAGATTATGAAAGACAACAGGAATAACCCTTGCATCTTTGTAGTTAATATTACATTCTTCATGGGTAGATCCTCGATAATTATTTTCAGAAATTAGATGCGTATGATCACGTACTTTTTTGTCACCCGGTCCAAAAGGTTTTTCACAAATATGACAATGAGTAGATTTTCTAAATTCTACTTCCTGTTCAGGTGTTATATTAATATCGTAAGGACAAAGAAATACTGTTTCCAAATCCTCTGCCAACTGCTGAATCTCATCGGCAAACCATTCCATGCAATCCAAACCTCGATGGGAACGGTAAAAAAATAATGAGTCATTATATGAACATTTGACATAATAACCTACTGCAGCGGGAATGTGTTCTTGATACATATTTTCATTATTACACGGTTTCAGGATACTCTCCAAATCAGCATATACAACAAAAGGAGCCTTCTCCTTATTTTTAAAATTCTTAAATTTTAACAGGTTCTCGCCTACTTTAGGCATTTTGATAGCGCAATCGTTTACCTGTTGACAGTCTTCAATATGTATATTTAGCTTTTCTTGCGATCTGTAGTAATGCAAGCATCGATCGCAGAAATATTTTCTACAATTTTTCTTACTAAGTTGAGAGGACAACAGCCGGCTTAGATTCTTTATCCAAACGAAATGATAACGAATAGGCGCAGTGCAGTTTTCATTTTCATCTTTTTCATCATAGTACTTATCTTGAACGAGAAGCAAATTCACATGTCGTTCTATTTTGTTTTTAGTAAGATATGACGGTAATGTCACATAATGTCGGTTTTTCTTCTTCAGGGAATAAACATTAATGGATATATTATTCTGTTTTTCAAATCTAGGGATCTGCTTGATTGTCATGGGAAACTGGATACCCGTCAAATTCAAAACCTTAGAGTAGTGCGGATAGCTGCTAACCCTGCTAGAATTTAGTTCTCGAGCTGATGGATATAAAGCGCTGACTACAGCCCATGCGAAGCACGCCTCGTCATCATTCTTCACATTGATGCATGCTTTCTTCATATTTATTTGCTCGGCAGATCGATGTATGATGACCCAAGCTGAGGTGTATATTTATTAATATTAACCTGAAGGTTAATAATCGATTTCAGCGTCCAACCACTCTCGCGCTCTTGGAATTCCTCCAGCTCAGTTAATATTGGCTTTGTTACTTTATCATCAAACCAAGAATGTAGATCTGTATCTCTATATATCGGAGAGTTCGAGGTTGTAAAATGTTTGTTTTCATTTAGAAGCAGATCACCTGTCTTACATTCAAATTCTCCCATGAAAATGACATTAACTTTTACTGCTTCCTACTCTTTCAGGATATTAGGAATTCTTCGTTTGAAAAGAGTCTTACAATCCGTGAAGAACTCTTTAGGATCTTTATGTTTAAGGTTACCGATTACACCACTTCGAATTCTATTATCAAAAGCTGATATGGAATCATCCCAGTGAACTTGATGTTTAGCGGTTTCTATAGTTTCCTTCTTCGATCCAGCATCACTTTTCCGAAGCGTTTTGAACTGAGATTTAAAAGTTTTTACTTGAGCCAATTGAGTCATGAGATGCTGCTTTTCAACAACAGACTTAGCACACTTCAGCTCACGATAGATTTTTCTAATAGTTCGCGTACATTCCTTAAGCCCTTCTCCGATACTATTATTAGTCGGAGCAATCGATAGAATACCTGCCAAGGCTCGAATATTACTGACTGCAGCATTAACTAGCGACATCTTAGATATTATGATAAGTGAACTAATAAACTGATGTTGTCAACACGAAGGTTGCGTTAATAATGAACTAGCGTAGATGTTGCTGTTTCTTATATACTCTCTACACGTACCGTCGAGAAGATGATGCAAAGATGCGTCGATAAATTTAAGGATCTGTGAGAAATATTGAATATTATAGTAGGCAAGATAGTTAAAGAAATGAAGTATTCTAGTTTGACAATAAAGGTTTGATACACACACATAATAATTTACATAGTTTTCCATATTCATACATGAAAACAAAACAATCTATATATGGAAAAACAACAACCTAACGTTAGATAACAAAGAGCTGCTTTAAATATAATAATTTTTAGATTATCAGAATAAATGAAATAATAGAGCATGTTTTATAGCCTATCTATTATTTAACAGAAATATTTAATTTATAATATTAATTAAATTTTCAAATTAATTACTCGTAAGTTAACCCTCAACCAGCACATTATGCTTAGATATGTTAATTTATTCACATTCTTTCAGAATCAATTCAATGCAGGGTATGAAGTATTAGCATCGATAATATAGCGTTTAGGTTTTCGGGCAGACTAGTTTAGTATTTGCTTTACTCTTAAGATCGAATATTTATTTATGATATCATTTTCACATCAACCAAGATTACAACCTAGAAATCTTTTTAAATAACAATATAATTTACAAAAATGAATAAATAAATGAACCCATATTAATTCATAAGATTGAAAGTTGCGTATGCGTCAACTTAGAAAAACTATAAATGATTACACATATGATACAAAACATGCTGAGAATGAAAAAAATTTTAACTTCAACAATTCAGACAGTCGAAACAATTTATATAATACAAAAACTAATTACTTAAACGGATCATACCTTTTTTTGATTTACAGGATAGCGCTGGCGACGTCTTTTAACGATATTATAAGTGAACTAATAACTGATGATGAACGTAGCAACTGATGTTATCGACACGACGGTTGTATTAATAATGAGCTAGCGTAGATGATGATGTTTCATATATACTCTCTACATGTACCGTTGAGACACAGGCTTCTAGCACCACACGAAAAAAACTGAAATATTCAATATAAGAAGCATAAAGAGAAATAAAGCATTACATAGGGTTTTTATCACGCGCTTAACGTTATTAATCGAAAAAAAAATTACACGCGATACAGAGTACACAATAAAAAATTAAATAATAAAATTTTATAAAATGATTAATTAACATCGGTTAAAGCATGGTTGAAAGTTAATTAGAAAATCTATTATTACAGAGATATCGTTTATTTAATTTTATTTGATTCCCACAACCGGTTTTGATTAATATATTAGTTTGTTATCATAAACTTTATTGAAATCAGCTAAGAAGATTATAATAATTGAAAATATTAACATATTCCATAAATAAACAAATCTATTAGAGTCTAAAATATAAAAATGGGAGAACGTACATATTAAAATTAACTGAAGTCAACAAGATATCACTTCTCAATTTATACTGTTTACTAATTCCTATGCTTAAAAAACACTCCAAACGACGTGTTCTTTAACAAAACCACTTGAGATATTATAATTAAAAAATATTATCGAACATTCTCCCTAAATAAGCTATTCAAGTATCCGAATATAATAAAAAATGAATGAACATACCTGCTAAATTAGTTAACAAGAAACCACTACACAAATTAACGCTAATTATAAAAACGATTAATTTAAATCACTTGAGAAATATACGCACAGTAACAACTGAAGAAACGCTGCATAATGATTTTAAGAAACGAGAATCTATTGCTTTATGAAATATAAATGACTCATTCTGCTAAATGCTTTTCAAAGACTTTCAATTATTTTGTTTATTAACGCATGAGTAAATACACATGTTTCTTCACGAAAAATTGGTTTCTGGTGATTAATTGTATTGTTTCAATCTATAGGTCATCATGTAATTCTGCGAAAACAATTTAACATGTAGAAACATCTAGAGTAATAATAAAAATTTGCTTTCAAGCATACAAAGTATCTCTAAAGATTACTGTCAATCGCAAGTCAGATTATCTCTATTGCATTCTGACATGTTTAAATATACGTCATAAACATTTAAAATACGGTTTACAAGTAAAGCAAATTCTAATTTGAAAGAAAACACTTAGGGTCGTTACGATTTCTTAAAAATTTATTTAAATGAAACTTTTTAAGAATATAGAATACTGTAGAGCATTATTTTTAAAATTCAAAAACATTATCTGTAGCTAAAACTGTTTAAGAAGTTACTTTCAAACTAAATGTTTTGCATGAAAATACGTACATACTAAATAGCCATGTTGTTTTCGACATTCTTTAAAACTGCTTTCAACCATAAATAAACAAACGTTCTTACAAATGACTGAAAGGAATTTAGATTTTCTAAATAATTTATACATATATTGTCTTTGAATATTCTAAAACAGATAAAGAACACATTCTCGTTTCTTAAAATCATTCTGCAGCGTTTCTTCAGTTGTTACTGTGCGTATATTTCTCGAGTGATTTAAATTAATCGTTTTTATAATTAGCGTTAATTTGTGTAGTGATTTCTTGTTAACTAATTTAGCAGGTATGTTCATTCATTTTTTATTATATTCGGATGCTTGAATAGATTATTTAGGGAGAATGTTTGATAATATTTTTAATTATAATCTCTCAAGTGGTTTTGTTAAAGAACACGTCGTTTGGAGTGTTCTTTAAGCATAGGAATTAGTAAACAGGTAACATTTTGTATAACCATTATCTTTTATTCTATAATACCTTCTTGTTTAAGCTCAGAAATAATTGAAATAATCATCCTAGTTTTCTAAACTACTGCTACCCCTCTGTTTTAAAGTATACAGTAGACGAAGCCTATCGACAACTTGATTCCAATACGGCGTTTTGTTTTTGGAATTTGAAATTGGTAGCTTGAGGTTAGAGCCTACGAATACATTTTTAGGACAGAACGTAGGGAGCAGAGTAAGTACAAAACAACATACTTTCATACAAGAACGTTTATTGATACGAGTAGTTTCGACGTTACTTAAAACATAATACATAACTTATATATAATATCTATTAAAATAGTACATTTCGTATACACTAATAATGGTACTACATACCCGACTATAAAGTAAACATGGTAAGTATAACAGCAGTTTAAAAGAATAGATAGTAAATATAACTATATCTAATTATTTTGTACTGATATAAAAAGCCGCGGATCGACTGATGTTACGGGCCTCATGTAGTAATAACATCTGTATATAGTTTTCAAATTGTTATATCTTTTACACGTTTCACTGTGTTATCAATTATTTTGTAATGTTATAACATGTATTATATTATTCGTAAATAATAGATGTAATATGATTTATTTCTTGTCTTTTTATTTCTGTAATTTAAGGTAAAAATAAAAATGTAAATAAAACGTATCAAGATGATGCAGGAACTCAAATGGATCATCTACCAGAACGTTTGCTGCGCGAGAGAGGTAAAGAAATAAGAAACATATATAGAATGTATATCGTTTATTTTATCATATTACATATAAATAGCAATACAATAAGATCATCTTACATAGTACAAATTAAATATTTACTTATTCTATGATTTTTCTCGCTTTAAGCTCTGCGATGACTGAAATTATTTCATTTTCGTTTTCGAGACTGCTGCTAAGAGCTTTCTTTACAGCATACAACAGACGAAGTCTGTCCACTAGTTGATCAGGTATACTCTGACGTATACAATCCGGTTTCATCTTGTTTAACTTTTTGGGGAGACTAAAATCTGTTATTCTGTATAAATTAGGCCTAATTACATTTTCGTATTTCCAATGTTTAACGCTTATTAGTCGACCGTTGCGCCTATAGTCTTTCTTATGAGCATTTGTAAGTGAGATTATTTTCATATAGTTGTCGATATCTTCCTCTGTTGGACTAGGAGAGCTTATTCGTTTAAGCGTTAGTAAAGTAAACAGGTCGGATGTTCCATTGAAAAGTTTGTTTTTAATTAAAATATCATTTCCCTGAAACTGTACTAGCGAACAACCAAATCGCCACTCATCGATGTCATTATATAGACCATACCTAGTTTTATCTACGTTTTTGTTTTTTCCGCTAGCTAATAATGCTCTATAATAGTTAGAGAATTCCTGATAAATCTTTAAGTCAGAATCGCATTCTTCTCCTTCTTCTTCTTCTTCATCTTCAACAGATGTAACTGGAGATGAGTGTTCAAATTTTGGTGAGAGATTAACGGTCCCCAGTCGAGGTTCAGCTTTATCATGGTGAAAGTAGGCTAATTTCTTACGTATAGAAATACGGGCGTTTAGTATTTTATTATTATTTTCTCCTTTATTGACTTCTGTAGTTGTCATTGCGGTTTCATGAACGGTGGTGTCACTGTGTCGACGTTTCAGATTCACGTTTTTAAATATTCCATTATTGCTAGGTGAAGCCTTATTCTAGGGTACTATGAACAATTTTCAAATTATTTCTGTAGTTATCGAGACGTGTAAAATACTTTAAACAAATAGAACACTGAACTTTGTGTCCACGGTGTATATTCATATGACGTGCAAACCCGGAGCGTCGAATGCTCAGACCGCATACATCACACTCACGTCGCCGTTCCATCTTGACTAATGATTGAACATGAACTCCTATTTATATATCACGATCCGTTTAACTTAATTAACCCTGGCTAATCACCCTTCACCCTTCTCCCTTCACCCTTCTCCCTTCATCCTTCACCCTTCACCCTTTTCCCTTCGCCCTTCAGGATCAACTGATGTTACGGGCCTCTTGTAGTAATAATATCTGTATATAGTTTTCAAAATAATTTTTTCTTTATATAGTTTAATAATGTTTGTATATTCTTCACTATGTATTTATATTAATCGTATGTAATAGATGTAATAGTTCACCCTTCAGTTTCAATAAAAAGTAAAATATTTATCTGTTTTATTTCTCCAGGTTAAGTCTTCAAGGTTCTCATAACTATAGATATTGTAAGAGGAAATCATGTAGAGTTTCAAGGTTATAAAGACGTATTACAAAACATATGACTATGTTATAGATAACCGCGTCCAGGACCTCTTTGTTACCCTCAAGTATACTTTTCTATTTTGTTGTTGTATATTTGTATGTTAGAATATAAGTTAACTAGTTTCAATAAAAAAGTAAAATATTTATCTGTTTTATTTTTCCAGGTTGTCTTCAAGGTTCTCATAACTATAGATATTTAAGAGGAAATCACGTAGAGTTTCAAAGTTATAAAGACGTATTACAAAACATATGACATATGTTATAGACTTATATTTCGAAGGTGCTGAAAATAATTACAAATTAATATTAATCATACGAGTTTACTATATTCAACGATGAATATCCTACAAGAGTATATAGTATATTATTACATATCTGCGTATTTCGAAACCATTGAAAATGGATGATATATTGTAAAATAACGTTAAAATATGAGTTTACTATAGATACGACGAATATCTACATGGGGCAAAATTATACACAGTAAGAAGGCATATGTAGAAATCGTTTACAAGGGTAGTAGATACAACGAAAAAGGTTAAAAATCAGTTCAAAATTACATTACGTCTAGAAAAGTAGAAAAAAATTGGGGTTAGAATTGTTGAATATTTGCATTTTCACCATATATCATAGGTTTAATTTTTTATCTCTAATTTTATATCAGGCGTTTTGTATAAATCAGGAGTCCCACGATAATTTATTGTCATATACTGCCTTTGAATATTCTAAAACAGATAAAGCTACCCATGTTAGGAATCTTTAAATAAAAACACATTTCATTGTAAAAAGAATAAGAATAATTTCAATTTTATTTATCAGGCGATATACATTATATTATTTTCATATATTAGTACGCAAAGTTATTGTTTCATGTCTATATGGTGTAAAGCAATAAGAACACATATGTAGAAACAGTTTACAAGGTAGTAGATATAACAATAAAGGCTAAAATCTGTTCAAAACTACGTTATGTCTAGAAACTAGAAAATTAGAGAATTGTAACATACGCTTGTTAAAGAACCGGTAACAACTCATTACTATAGATACGATGAATATCCTACAAGAGTATATAGTATATTATTACATATCTGCGTATTTCGAAGCTATTGAAAATGTATGATATATTGTAAAATAGCGTTTAAATATGGCGACGAACTTATTTCTTTTAAACTGACGACAACTCATCATACAAAACATACTGTATTTATGTATTCTCTTTCTCTGCTGATATGTTTTCTACAGTGTGTTTTTAAATATTATACCCCGTTCTCTGAAGAATGTATAAAATTCTCGAAATATCTGTTTATTATTTTACTTAGCACATATAACCTACTAAGTATGTCCTAATGGTAAAACTGTAATTGACGAGATCTAATATCATAGCAATATTATAACAGATTAGGTGACCTAACAAACTCTTTAAGGAAATGTTTATTTACATGTATGAGATAGTATTTAACATAATGTCCTTACATACTGGGTTACGATAGAGAGGGATAATCATACGAGTTGCTGAAATGTATGATATATTGTAAAATAACGTTTAAATAAGAGTTTACTTTAGATGCTACGAATATCTATATGGTGTATAAACAATAAGAACGTATATGTAGAAATCGCTTACAAGGGTAGTAGATATAACGAAAAGGGTTAAAATCTGTTCAAAATTACATTACGTCTAGAAAACTAGAAAATTAGATAATTGTAGCTTACGCATTTTAAATGTACCTATTCTTTCACCTCGTCTGTAGTAGATATAATGAAAAAGGATAAAAATCTGTAGTATAGGGTTTATGCTTATACTCAGGCTCGTAATCGTATGTAGCGTATCGATGCTTACATAGTATAATTATTTTCTCAACGTAGGATATATCGATATTTTTCTAGTTTGATTAAATCCTATAAGTTATATTCATTTCACCCTTTTTTATTCTGTTAAGACATTTATAATAATCATAGGGAGCCTGGTATGGGCATAAACCGATTGCACCTATTCTTTCACCTCGTCATTAGTTAGACTCGAACTTTATGATTTCATATATGAAGAATACGTTTGGTGATGAATACTCTGTGTTCTAGAATACTTGTATAGGGGCTAGGAAGCTTGATTTGAATACTACAATCTTGATCACGTGGTTGGAGTCTACTGATACCTCGATTGTGTGCATAGAAGTATAATGAGTACCCGTTATCGTATATTCAAATTAGTTGAATATATGTAGTACAACTTTATAGATTCTAGAAAGTTCCTATCAATATTAGAACAATGAATGTAGACTGATGTGTGTTATATAATACCGATTCTCGCATATACGAACTTAGGAGCTAGCTGCTGACTCTGACTGACATTAGATGATTATGATAATGATAGATGATCGTGATAAAGTCTAGTCTAAGAATAATCATGTGTTTTATCGTTATCTTATGATATCAGGAATGCAATACTTCTATTAATCTTTAATTTAGCGTAGATATAAATCTCTTTGTATAGCTCAATAAATGATAGTTATAGGGCTGTATTGACTTATATAACATTTCTTTCATATATGAATATTTTTGTTCAGAGAGCATTTACCAACAATGCACAATTTATACAAAGCAGTCATTCAGAACAGGGTAAGATAATTCTTATGATCTATTAAATTTAAAATAGTAATCTGCTGTTCAACTTGATTTAATTTTCGTAAATGTCTAAATATTACAAACATACAAACAAAATGGACTTAAGTAAGAAACAAAACGTATACATTACATATCTAAAATTGTACAACATATTGATAGGGTAGGTGAATTGCAGGAATTTAGCAGGCCCGTGTTTCTAGCCGTGATCCATAGGCTAGAAGAAGAATCAGAAAAAAGTATTAGGCAATGTTCATTGAATAGACTACCTGTTACATTTCATACCTTATTCGTTTCGATAAATATACAGTCAGCATACGGTTGATATTCCTGTTGATATTTCTGTTTCTGTCTTTACTTTACCTAGGTAAACCAAATCTAGAGACAGAGTTTTATTCGCTATCTTTTGGTTGAGATCGATCACTTTACCATCAGTAAGTTTGTCGGCGACTCTTTTGGGTAGATATGTCATATGTTTTTCAGCGACAATGAACACAGCTCTGCGTCCGTCCCTGCAGGTGATAATTTTGACCTCTGATATCTCTGCTACTTCCTTCACGTTGTATTCGTGCAATTTCTTGACGGGTTTTGCTGTTCCGGCTGATTGGTTCATTCGTTTAAAAATTCCATTTCTTACTGTAAGCAATCGTAAAACATTTACATGTCAGGCACTTTTAAAATATAAGCAAATGAAGATAAAACATACCTGCTTCATATATTTCAAATAAATTTGCAGGATATAGAATTATCAAACGTTGATAATTTCGCGTCTTCGACGTCCTTGATACAGTAACCTGTTGGAATAAAAAACTATGTGGGTTTCACGCAGATAGAAACTACAGTCAGTCTATAACAAATTTCAAAATGATTAGTTTCCATAAAATAATTAAAAATAAAAGCAACTTACTCGATTAATTTCAGATAAGGAAAATTAATATTTCTCAAAGATACGAAATTGTAGACGGTCTAAATGGAAGTTAATCTAAAAACAATCGTAAATCATTTACATATAGTTTTTAAAATATAAGCAAAAATAAAACATACCTGATTTTAATACTGCACTAGATGTAACTATCTTGATCGAGAACACCTTTGGAATGATAGGGAAACAGAAAATTCGGGGTTTTTATACTAGTTTTTAGCGTCTGCGTAATTAGTACGTCATAAACATTATTATTTTTTAAATAACAAAGAAATCTGTTAGTTATTATAAAAACACTTTGTCTTATTCTCCAGCTAAACAATAATAATAAACACGTTTCTCTGTTAAAAAAGTTAATGAAACGTACATCAAATCTGTATGATTCATTTGAAAGCAGAAATACTAAACAAGTGACTATATTGAAGTTTCTTTATGATTAACTCATGCAGAATAACACAAAGGATGAGTAATTGTCATTACTTTTTTAAAACAATAATTTATTGTTTTGTAGAGTTGTGGTTTTAAGTTGTTAATGATTGACTATAATATTCTGTTTCTGTAAGATAATACTAATGAGGGTTTCTGCTTAAAAACATTTATAATATTTTCCAAGATTTCAAATAAGTTTTTTTTTAATTTAAAAGGGTATTACACAATATTCCTTTTCCAAGTTTTGTGTTTTTAACAACAATACATTTCAAAATTTGTCATTCAATAGTGTGTTATCTTCGAGAAGCGAATTCCTATATTCCTTTTGCGAATATTCCTTTTGTTATGAGTGTTCTTTAAGCTTTTAATTTTTAAATAAATAAATAAAAGGGATTTAAAATATACGTGTAACCATTTAACCTTTACATCTGTATTGAAATTCCGCAAAGTTTCTTCATGAATAACTCGTGATTAACACAAAGGGTTAGTTATTGTCAATACTTATTTAAAACAATAATTTATTATTCTTGTAAAGATGTCGTTTTAAAAGACGAAAATAATTAATGCACCTACAAATATTTCAACTTGATAATTTAACTCACTAAATTCCTTTGTTGGTCGTATGAAACAATACATTTTTACTAAATAATTGTAAATGAAAAGATGCTAAGATAATAATTACATGACCATTATCGATTTACTTGTAGACTGTATTTTAAATGTTTATGACGTTTTGATTTAAACATGCCAAAATGCAATAGAGATAATCCGACAGGTGATTACCTTGTATACTTGAAAGTAAATTTTTCTCGTTATATTATCTTAGATGTTTCTACGTGTTAATTATATTACACGTATGTTAATCATATGACGTATAGATCTATATTTAAATATCAAATAGGAATGACAACATAAGATTTATTTTAAAATAAATTTATGAGAGAGATGGGATATGTAAATGATACCGTGAATTAATTTAATTCGAGCGTGCATACAAGAAATGATAAATGTAAATGAGAGATGAGATATGCTAATGATACCGTGAATTAATTTAATTTGAGCATCCATATGAGAAATGATAAATGTAAATGAGAGATGAGATATGCTAATGATACCGTGAATTAATTTAATTCGAGCATCCATATGAGCAATGATAAATGTAAATGAGAGATGAGATATGCTAATGATGCCGTGAATTAATTTAATTCGGGCATCCATATGAGAGATGAGAGATGAGATATGCAAACGATACCGTGAATTAATTTAATTCGTGAATGCATGTGAGATATGAGTTATGCAAATGAGAGATGAGATATGCAAACGATAACGTGAATTAATTTAATTTGAGCATGCATATGAGAAATGATAAATGTAAATGAGAGATGAGATATGTAAATGATACCGTGAATTAATTTAATTCGAGCATCCATATGAGAAATGATAAATGTAAATGAGAGATGAGATATGCTAATGATACCGTGAATTAATTTAATTCGAGCATCCATATGAGCAATGATAAATGTAAATGAGAGATGAGATATGCTAATGATACCGTGAATTAATTTAATTAGATCAATTAATTTAATTCGCGCATGCATATGAGAAATGATATATGTAAATGAGAGATGAGATATGTAAATGATACCGTGAATTAATTTAATTTAATTTAATTAGATCAAATAATTTAATTCTCGCATTTAATTAGACCACGCCTTATTTGAATATTAATTAGATCGCGGGTCATTTGCATAAAAAGGGTGGGGGTGAAGCCCTAGAGTGTCGCGCAGTCTTCATTATAAAATCACTACGATCTCGGACTACTGCATCAATCATAATGTAATATGTAGATTTGTTCCGTATACGTGGTAATATCGCACGCTGGACTGTGTATAACGCGAGCGCGGTGAGGTCGCGCGCTAGACCGCGAATGACCTTGAAATTGACCGAAAATTCTATCTTGGACCTTCATAAGAAATAACATGGGATTTTGTCGCAGAACCCGCCTAGCCTATCTACTAATAGAATGTGCCACTTGATTTAAGAAGTAGATACATAAAAATCACCCCCTCTATTGCTGTTGTATATTCTATTGTTGTTCAGTTGTCAAAATAAAATAGATGTGGTAAAACTAAAAGGTTGTCACTATTTATTTTAATTACAAAACTTTAACAGTTATTGCTGTACCTGCTGTTTTATAGCCCAAATAAATACTGGAAACCCAATCAGGATTTAAATTGTCTTCTAAATCAGCTGGTTTTCCTAGAAGAAAATTCAAATTAAAACATTTTTTAATTTTAGAAGTGTTCTAAGTTTCAGAATGAAATATGTTATATGCATACCTGAAATAAAGTGCTTGGAACACACTCTTGTATATTTTGTATTATTTTCAGCTAAATCTGCCCGTTTAATAGCATTTAACCATTGTCTTCTTCGATCAACAGCTAAATCTTTTAGATGTTGTTTATGTTTATATGCAGTAACAGCGGGAATTTTAAAAAATCTAACTACATCTCTGTTTGATCTATTGGTACACCCAACTACTGCACAAAATTAAGGTATTTTAAAACTTTTTTGTTCTACAAATATAACTAAAATTATTTATAAGTTACTTGAATGCCATACACAACAAACCTTTGTTTGTCATCCATCAGCCATATTGAATTTTATTTGACAGCTGGTTGAATAGCCCTATTGTCAAATCCTGCGATGTCAAATAAACGTCGGATCGCATGTGGCGCGAGACGCTCGTCGCAATTTTGATACAGTCTTATGGCGCAAAATTTGAATGTAATTTTTAAGATTGCAAGGGCGAATTTTTCAGTCTTTTTGCGCAATATTGTTACGAAACTCGGTTTGCTTCGTTCTCACTTGCCTCCACCATGCTTTGACTTTCTTCTTTTCTTGCATTACCCTTCACGACGTTGCCAAGTCATGTAGTATTAAATAACGACACTCACCCTTTATCTAACCTACTTTATTTATTTCTTAAATTTACCTAACTTATAACTATGACTCTAATTCTACATATAATTAACATAATTTATGCTTACCCACTAATCACAATTTGTAGGGCCATTTCCCTTACTTTGGTTATTACAGTAGAAAAGACCTTTTACTTCTTTTGTGTTCACAATACAACTGACCTTTGATTATCACTTCCCATCTTAACTGTTAATCCCTCCTATAATCTCCCCTTGCAATCAAGGATGGCCAACCTGTTCCTATTAACTAGGGCAGTCTCATAATGCTAGACTAGACTAAATTGATAAACGGCAGTTTATCAATTTCCAACCTTAAAGGTGAATGAACTTTTTTGTGAGTCAGCTTTGTTAAAAGAAGACACCCGCAAAGTTACTTCTTTTTATAGATACTGTTTTTAGAGGAGCAAGCGGTGATTTTGAGCAAATAAGATTACAAAAAATTGTACCGAGAGTGTATAAAACACATAAGTAAAGACATGCACCGTAAGCCTTCATGGATGCATCTGCAAAACCAATTAAATGGACTTCCAAAATTTCATTGGGTGCCAGTAAATACCGAGGGATGCTCATCTTTGCTAATTTGGGAATATTTTTTATAAAACTTCTCCATTCCGTAAGTAATTCTATAGGCAGATTCTGATCCCAATCAATTTTTGCAGTTTAAATTTTCTAGATAAGAATCTTTGCTGTAACTATTACAGGGCTGATTAACCCGAGGGGATCGAACATTTGCTTTATAACCGACAAAATTTTTCTTTTCGTAGCTATATCCAAATTAATCATTTTCGAAAAAGTGACCCTAAATTGGTCTGTGTCTAAATTCCAAAATATTCCTAGAATCTTATTTTGATAATTATCTATTGTTATGTTATTAATACTGTTATTGGTATTTCCTGAGAATTTCTCCAAAAAATCTTTGGAATTAGAGCACCATTTATAAAGACTAAAATCGCGCTACCTAACAGGTCTACTAATTCACAGTGCGTAATTGCTTCAGTTGATCCAATGTATCTGCACCAGCTACAATATCATCTACATAACATTGATTGAGTAATGCGTGAGAAGTAATGGGATAAGTGTTCTTTTCAGTTGCGAGCTGATTTAGACATCTAGTAGCTATAAAATTCGTACCGTAATTCACCGTTTGCAACTCAATGCATGTAAGAGTTTCACTAGGCCAATTTCTCCAAAGAATGTTTTGTAGAAATCTCTGATCAGCATTAACATTTACAGCCTTGGTAGTGTAATGTCTAGAGTGCTGGACTTTCACCCAGCGGCCCGAGGTCGATTCCCGGTGCCGGCAGATCTGGTTAAGGTTTTCTGCAGTTTTTCTTAGCTGTGACACAAATGTGGGATTTGCGCTGTTCCATCTGTAAGTCGGCTGCAACCGCACTTAGGGCCTACGTAATAATAATAATCACCACCTCCCTCCCGCACAAGCTTATAGCTTCAGGGGCCTGGTTTCCAGGCTATGGGTTGTAGTAATTATTATTATTATTTATTATTAAATATTAATCAGTATTTGTTGATACCTCTTCTGAATATCCATCGCGAACACAAACTTGAATGTACAAAATCTGCAAAGAATATCAAATAATAAATTCAGGTTGAACCGAGAATCCTTTTAATGTAATATTATTTAAGGGAAGATTACTAAATGTTTTCATAGAGGAGCGCAAAACTACCCTTAACCGTGTGCCAACACTGTGCTCACGCAAGACGAAATGGTGAGCTAAGAAATATTTTGGACATTCTTTACCAGACTCGCTTTTATGAAAGAGTTCAAGATCAACATATTTTCCGTGTTGTAAATCAACATATTTATCAAAAAATAATTTGCATTCATGCGCTAACTCGGGGGCTCTTTGAAATCTTTTCTCCAGAGCATAGAATCTGCGAATTGCAGACGAGAATGATCAGCCCAATTTTAAATAATTGTTAGGATTGCAAAAAGGAAATAAATTGTGCTTCGAACAAATATATCTTCGCATAATTTGTCGCGGGAGATAAGAAGATTTTTGAACGATTTCTTCGATTTTCCAGAACTTAGGGCAGTTAATTGATATCTATAGAGTATGTAGAAATACTGACATTCAAAGAGAAGAGCTTCCATTTTGTTCTACTAATTCTACAATTAACCAGCCCAAGTGACTGTATTGAAAAGTGGGTAAATTTGGACTTAAGCTAAATATTCCTTGAGCGATAATATCGTAGTAGATATCTGAACCGAGTAGAATACCGAGTTCTGATGGGTTAAAATTGTCACGTGGGGTTTTAGTGACTGAGGGTCGTAGTCAGAGGTAGAGATAGGAAGTAAACACAGACCACAATTAATTATATACTAAACAACAGGTTACAATACATTGGGTTACAGACAAGTATGATGACTGTTAGGTCCTTCTAAAACTAACATTGAACATGAGGGTGATCGGCACCACCCTGTACTAGCACTATGTTCTATAACTAAGCGTTGGGAAACTATGTAATAAGCGGTATCCCTGGGTACTAGCTTCTAGGCTCCTAAAATATTACAACTAAGCACATTAGGGATCAGGTAATCAGTACCCTTAGACACCAGAATCTAGATCCCTAAAACTAGCGGAGGGGATCAGGTAATCAGTGCCCCTGGACACCAGGTTCGAGATCCCCTACAATAAATAATAAAAGTCACTTACCAGCTTGCTTCAAGATGTTGATCCGATGGAGTCATTTTCACAAACGAATGTTAGACTTGAAGCAAGCTGTTTATATGCTGTACCCTCATGAATAATGCGGACGCCGTTAATACATAAATAAATATATTACGTTTAACGAGATACATATACAAATGGATACTGTATAAATAAATAAATTACTTAATGAGATGCATACATTATCATATAAATGGCGATTCGCATGCTATGCTTTCTGCAAATGTCCCTGTCGTGTGGGCAGCCGCTATTAGTTTTTTATCATCAGCCGAGTAGTAGATACAGCTGAGTAGTAGAATCAGCCCTGTAGTAGCTACAGTTCTGTAGCTAGCAAGGCTATTTACGATGATAGCGCAGAGAGAGTGAAGTAAGTAGTTTTAGTGTATTCCAACTAACCTAGCGAATTCTCAACAGGGGAGTTGCCCATTGAAACTGCATTTGAGTTAATTTCCTCCATATTTCCTAAGATATGATTAGGGGGTAGTCTAGTTTCAGATTTCCGAGAGTGAGAGTCAATATTTAACAGACTATGATGCTTTTTGGAACATACTGTGCATCCCCTAAACATGCATTCGGAAGCGTTGTCTTTTGTCCCTAAACAGTTGTAACAAAGCTTTTTATGTTTTACAAATTCACGTTTTCCAATATTATCCAGATTTTCAAATTTTATACATTTATTAATGTTGTGATTGGACAAATTACAAAATAGGCATTTGATCTAGGGTATATTTTGACCAGTAAAATGGGTACATACTGATATTTATTTATTTATTTATTTAGTAATAAAAGTATAAACAGGAAAGAATCCCAAAAAACAATACTTCTTTTGCCATAGAAAATAAAACAAAATGAATAACGCAAACATAAAACCCAATAATAAAGAAAAAAAAGTGTTAACAATTTACAGATCGAATGGTAGCTCTACATATTTGTATATATAAAATTAAGTAATAATTATAATTAGTATACTGCTTGTAACTAATAACTACATTGATAAATTAAAATTAAAAATATATACGAATAAGAGGCGAATTATAAAAGGCATTAGTTCTTGAAAAAGAAGGTACAAAAAGATGATCATTTCTAGTTACACGTACAGTAACGTTGAAATTTATCTGTTCTAAAATATTTGGACAGTCTAACAATCCGGTAATCAATTTAAAAAGATATGATATTGAGCGCGTTAAGTTTTATAATAAGAAAAATAGAACATCATATTCGGGCGCCATAAATGTTTTATCGTGATAAGCGCTGTACTAGTATACACTTTACAACACTTGATCATAGATTTATTTAAATTAAAGACCACTATCATTTATGTTTAAAGGTAGCAAGGCAAACTGAAAAGTTATACAAAAACAAACACCACTTACCTTTGTGATAAAAAGAAAATTTGCACCGGCTATGATTTTAAAATCCGAAGACAAGCTCAGGAAAATTGCATGAGAAAATTTCAGGCGGGTCGCTCTTTGACAAAATAATAAAATATTGTTCAACCTATACCTGTTAAATTATGTTAATGAACACAAAACAAAAAATACACAAACAAGTCTCCTTTTGAACATTTAAAATTACTTTATTAATAAACACATAAAAAGAATAAAAACTGAGAATCTATGAAAGAGAAACAAAAATAAAAAAATTCTTAATATCTAAAATGGATTCAATTAATAAACTTGGAATAATTTAAATTAATTATTGGTGCCAATTGGATTTAACAAAATTAGAATCAAGAGACAGTCTAATTTCCTTTGTCCTAATTCATTTTTATTTTATTAATCCCACGATCTTAAATTATAATTAAAGAAAGAAACGAAACGAAATAAAGTTAAAGTTTGAAAATAAATTTTTAAATTCAAATATTCTGACGCCACGCGAAAAATTTTTCTTCACACACTATGTTATTTGGCAGTGTTCTGTAATAGTCGGTAAATTTACCTGCTTATTCGTTGTGATGGTGAACACACATTTTAAATTGATCTTTTCAGTGAAAATTGTATTGTAAATAATTACCATTATTAAATATTGGACATGTTTTCTCCAAAACGTGAGTACATCAAAACAGTGATTTCCAACAAGTTTCCATTATATCCTGTTTTAGAAATTCCTTCCATCCACAAATAAAGTTCCAAAATACGTTTTACAGAAATTTTCTTGTTATAAATAATTAGTTCAAAAAATTAAGACTTCACTTTGCTTTTTATTCAAATCACTTTAATTGTTTTTTATTATTATCATTATTTAAAATTATTTACCACTTTTTTTTAAAAATTAAATTTGGATGGCATTTGTCATAACATCACTTTTTTGACATTTCATTGACATAAAATCTCATTGAACTCTATATAAATAACTGGAATGGATGCCTTGTGTAAATAGCTGAGGCAAATAAAATTTTATGCAACCCGCCACAATGCAGGATCTTCATCCTTTTCTAACTCAATGATTCAAATTAAACAGTTGGTCTCACACAAAATAAAACGTAATCTACGTTAAAAATCAGTAAAAAGTTTCAACACGTGCTCTTGTAATACATGCAACATAAGTTAGAAAGTAACCGGAATACTACATTCTTGTCTGTTGCCCCTGACACGACGTTTTCTGATTTAGAGTGCTTGATCGTCCCTTCCAGTTATGAATAATATAGAGTTCAATGTAAAATCTGTCACACATAACCTCAAGATTTTATTAAATTATTGCGTGATCTGACATGGTTTCTACTTTGTATTAAAATCAAGAAGAAGGTCACCAGATTTTCAACCTGCTTTTATATTTTTTTCAAAAACAAACGACAATCGTCATTTTTCCACTAACAAAATTTGGTAAGTTACTAAAAACAATTGAACAACTAACCTAACAGGATTTACATAACCAAATTATTGTTAAATAATTAAATTAAATGTTTAAACAAATTTCATAATCGGAAAGAGGATAATTCTTCCTATATTTTGGTATATTACATGTCTAACAAAAAGCAAATTTAACTCCAGGATTTAATGTCAACCATCTTGAATTTCCTAACAAAACATGGTTTTACAAAAGTATAGATAATAACATTTTCACACCTTATTACTTCCTTTTTTTATTAATTGAATCCTAACATCCTATCACACAATATTTACATCAATTTTGACACCAGAAATTTAAATATCAACTATATTTTACCATTTTAACAGATCAGGCTCAAACGATACAAAGTCTAGGCTTCAACAGGCTAAACCTACTCTATATAAAGCTGCCCTATTGGTAAAGGTGCACTAGAACTTAATTAAGAATATTGCAGCAAAACATTTTGGCTGCAAATGCATAGATTAATGAAAATTATACAATTATCATGAAATTTGATGAATCGTTAAACCAGCATGGAATTAACTTGAAATCCAACAACAAAAACTGTGAATATAGTGGTGATTGCTTGCATACACCTTTCCATCTATGCCTTTTATAATTTCCAGGTGAAACTACACCTTACAATCGCTTCAATTATGAAAAACTAAGTCTAACGACCTAACGATGTGCAAATTGTAACTTGTCAAAATAATTTTTCAGTTTTAAGTGAAAAATTCGGTTAAGATCTACTTCTTATTATTATCAAGTGATGTAGAGTGTAACCTTTACTTATTAAGTAACAAATTAATTTATTTAATTAAGATTTCTACAAGGAGTCCAAACCCCTAAATATATAGGCAACCCAAACGACTTATATTCAATTATGAGTGCTGGAATCACAGCAATACGTAGGCGCCGACTATGTGGTGGCTCGAAGGCTGTGGCCCTCATTCAAATAATTAAGTAAAGGCTGAGCCCTCATTGAGTAATATATTTTAGGCAATAAGAACTTTAAATTGAAAATCTAAAGAGAGGAGTCTACGCACTTATCCAACTGGGATATTTTTTGGTATTTTCTTTTGCATAAAGAGCAAAAAACATTCAGAATGTATTAAAGTTTTGATGGCCATATGTAAATATATCCACATGTTCAAAAAAACGGACATTTCATCTGTATGGCACGTAAAAATTACATCATTTTTACCTGCTGTTTCTTTTCTTGAAATTCTGGGGATGTAATTTCAGGCACGCGAATTTTACGTAATTTTCATGTAATATCGCTACTTGGGTAATATTTGACGGGATTTTATCAGGCAAAGTTGTTGAATATTATAATAAAAACACTCCTTTTACAAAGTTGAGTACACCGATAAGAAGAAATCTTAATTTCTTTTCGCAGAAAACAGCACATTTAGCCGAAGGTCAAGTACAAATTTTGTTGTATTTGCAGTACTTAGTTGACGCTTAGTGATTGAGACATCGGTACAAGTAATTTTCAATATTTTCTAGCAAATGTTAACACTATCGCGACTTGTTAATTTTACCTCTCAAATTCAAATTTTACATTGATTTATCTCAGATTTAGTAAGATTATACTTCTTTGGGACTCGAAAGGCCTTTGTGAATTTACTTTTATAGTATTCATCAATCAATACAGATATAAATACTAGAATTTATCAGCACCCACCAACCCTTTGTATTGTATGTCTTATGTGTATTTTAGAATTAAAAGTAGGTATAGCGCGAAAAGAGCTTTTCGAGATTCGGCGCAAAGAAAGAAAAATACCAAAAAGGACAACTGCTGGTTTTACTTATATTATTGTAAAATATCATTTAAAAGACTCTGATGATAACATTTCTTCGTTAGTGCAAAAAAAAGTTACTTAAAAGAATTATAGGATTCTATTTTTATTACCAATACACCCCCTACCTCTAAAGCAATTTAAAAACATCTGTGCAGACACTTATTGTTAATACTGCAATGAACAGGGAAACCACGAGAGTTCTCGGCATCGAAAGCCTTATTTCGAAGAATAGCCCCATTCGAAAGAACATATGAGACTGGCGGAGGAATATTCCGTCGCCATGAACGTATGCATATAACAGTGCTATTAAATTAACTTGCAATATATGTGCATTTCCCTATGTTGCATTTTAAATTAATCGAGTCAAAGCATTATGGGCACATAGGCAATCAAATATACAGCACGGTATTTTTATCATTTCATTCAATCTAAAATGCCGGTAAAATCAATCAAATGAATTACTTAGTAAACTGTTAAATCAATTATTTAGTATTAAATTATTTAGTAGCTATTAAAAGGTACACTAAAGAAGAAAAGGTGCAAATGTGTCTGTGGTACCAAAACCACAATAGCTTACAAATGGCTTGTGATTTATTTGCTACTGAATTTTCAACTCACCCTATCTCACATCCTTCTGCAATTAGGCGGACATTTAATCAATTAAAAAATGAAGGGTGTGTTGCTGGTCTCTCAAATCGTAAGCGAGCAAGAACTGTATTAACAGAGGAGATGAAACTGAATATTTTAGTTTACACGGAAGTGAAACCTTTTAGTTCATTAAATTGCTTCAATTTTTGAAATCTTAGCCTCCAATGCTCGAAATGCTCAAGAGTTAAAAATACAAAATCATCAGAATTATTTAAAATTTACAAAATTAATAGGACAGATTTTTGCAAAAAATGTTAAATTTATTAAATACAGATGAACAGTTATTACACAAGATTTGTTTCACCAATGAAGCTACCTTTTCTCTAAATGTAAAAGTAAATTCACAAAACTACAGGTACACTTTATAATTCTACAGTTCAACTAACTTCAGCGTAACCTATTATCACTCATCACAGATATTGGGCACAAAGAAATTTACACATACAAAATTGGACTCATACACAGTATAGGGAACAAGCAAATCTCTGCTTGGGTATAATCAATAATACACCAATTGGTCCATTTTTCATTAATGGCATTTTAAACTCCCATTATAATTTAAATATTCTCCGTAATTCAACAGTTCCTTAAATCCAGCAACTTGCCATTGAAAATCCCTGGTATCAACACCTGGTTCTCCATCTCACTCGACGGTGGAAGTCAGAAACTTTCTTAATGGAAATTTCCTTGAGCAGTGGATTGGAAGAAATGGGCCAATAGTCTGGCCAGCCAGGTCCCCTGATTAGCTCCAAATGATTTTTTCATTTGGGGTTACCTCAAATCAAAAGTTTATACCCATACAAAACACAAACGAATTAAAAGAAAGAGTTGTTGCAGAATGTGATAAGCTCAAACAGACTTTCATCAAGATTTCTAATGCAGTTCAGGATTTTTATCATAGACTAGGTTACTGTTTGGAACAAGAGGGTGGGCATTTTGAAAAATATCTAAAATAAAGTGGTGATTAACTTTTTCAAATAAATAATTGTATTTACCTTTAAGCGTTTATGTATTGTTGGTTGCATAAACATACAGTCAATACAATGGTTTGATATGATTATTTTAAAATGCAATATGGAGCATATTGTATCTTAATTTAATTAATTAAATATATAAATAATTATATGCATATATAAAAATGCATACGTATGCATATGTAAATCCGTTAGAAATTTTTGTACTCGATTGAAAGTAAGGTGGACAAAAAGCCATTCTATATTAAATAAGTTTTTATAAGATAATTGCGGTTGGTTAGCCAGTAGTTTTAAAAGATCAATTTTTGTGAAGAAGAAAAACAACCTGGACCTTCAACATCAAGTGCACTGATGCTACACCTATGGTCGGAAGCCCGAAAAAACAATTTTCTGAGTGCAGCAATAAAGTAAAAAAATGAAAAAAGAAGCACTTGCTATCATAGGTCAGTGGAGACAAATTACTTGTTGCTACACAAATGAGCTTACGCTCAAATGGAAAAAGAGATACGACAGAAATCTTAAAAGAAGTTACGTCTTCTCCAAAAAGCGTAATTAAGAATAAAAAAGGCTTATCTGTTGTCAACGTCTTAGTTGCCCATATAAATACCAGTCAATGTAGCGTTAGCTTTGTATGTATATAGATAAAAGAATGACAAAAGACATACACTTTTCAATTCGAGAACTCAATAAGGTCAAGTTACAATAAGGAACACAATGCTGACATCTATCTATAATTTATTCCCAACGAGTTCAGAATGGTATATTTTACTGTTATAAATAATAATTATCCAGGCCCTTGAAACGTGTTTTAGATGGCGCGGGCGGCATGGCATAGCTGCGCATAGACCCGCCTGCAAATACACTTACTGTGTTGACTTACTCCGTGTTTTTAGGTTCAACGTTATTTGTATTCTAAGTTACCATGTATTTTGTTTTTGCTCTTTGTATTAAAAACAATTTTTTTCAAGACTATAAAAACAAAAGGGATTATAGAAAGCTAACTTTTAAATTTAGAACGGGAACTTCCTGACCGGCTAGCCCACGGTGTTAAAATAAGTCTCAGCTATATCAATAGTATATAACATTACTAGCATGGTAAGAGGGTTTTTACTGGCAGACAGAAGGATATGACTGGCGAGTCGTAGACGAGCCTGTCACCTTATGGAGCCAGTAAAACCCGTTACCTTGCGTGTATTGTTATATATTTTATTTGTTATTCATTTGTAAATAAATGAAAATACCTCAGATACATATTCAAATTTCTATTATAAAAAATCAGCAATAGATTTGTGGTAAGCTTTGGAAACGTTACCATGATTGCATGTTGTTTGCTGTAAATAACGCTACTAACTTGTAAAACTGACAGTTAACCTGTAAAAATTTTACAAGTTAGTAGCTTGTAAAAATAAACTTTCTTTATTAATATGGTGTTTTGATACAATGACGTTTACAAATGAGTAACAAATAAAAGTTATTACAGAAAACATTAACCTTAAACTGATTTAATTTTTGGGTCCGGCAAACGTCTGCTCTAAGATAGCAGCCGCCGTTTGAACTCAGCACAAGCGTAGATAGAAATAAAAGGCACAGATATAAAAGAAACAGAAGGTTATATATTCTAAAACATAAAAAAGAAATTGTGTGGTTCACACCAAATGCAATGATTATACAGAACACAAAATTATTTGTAAATAAACCCTTAATAATAATAAAAGTAAAAAATATTACGTTATGGAATCGGAAATCTTAAACAATTCTACTACAATCAATAAATTTACACAATCAAAATAACAATTATTTAATTACATATCTTAACTAAATTGAATATTTGAATCAGACTTACGCTTTCTGCAGAAAGGTAATACAAGCGGCAACTGCGCTTTTAATATAATGGTTAAGAATGAATTTTGAATTACTTTGTTTACATAACCTAAAAGTTAGGAAAAAGAAAATGTTTTCGTCTAGGTGTTGATGCTGGTGTTGGTTTGTCCTCTTTTACACTTGTAGGTAGCTGGTAAAAATACTTTAATTACAGGTAGAATGCTGCTATAACCAGATCGCGAAGAAGAAGGTAAAGTAGTTATCGGAAACGAAAAGAACCGGAAACGGGGAAAAAAGCCTAGAAAGAAATTCTGTATAAATTAACTGTTTATCAACATAACCACAGGCCTACCGGAAAATATGTTACCATCGGCTTTAAACGATAGATACGGGTGGATTATCACCTCTTGTTGTATTTGTTTAGAAAAGTATTCCTACAAAACAAGGAGCTGTTAGAGATAATCATAAAGATAGAGTAGTAAAAAAATGCGTACCTTCCAGCAGAGCTTAAAAGACCAATAAATTGGATTCCTGTGACCCAAACAATCACCACAGTGAAAAACTGATCACCAGGACTAAACTACATTCCACAATAAACTCATAAAGAGAGAAATTATCAAAAATTTCCTAAAACTGGAATGAAGTAACACTCTATTTACAAGTCAAATTACAACTCACTTTTTAAAAGCATAAAAGTGATTATCTTATCAAAAAGGATCAAGAAAACCAAGATGAAGCTGAATTCACCAATAAGGTAGCCTGAACGGAAATATTACCAAATATGGCAAAGCCAATAGAACGGTGTGCCCATAAACACTACCATATATGGAATGACAGAAACGTGATTAACACACTAGAGAAAAGCCTCTAAAGAAAGAAAAATTTTAGGTTAAACATTAAGTGAGATTGAACTGGCGAAAAACCTGTAAAGAAAAATTGTAACAAATTACCTATAAATGTATGATTATTATTCGTAAAATAAAATAATAATACTCGAAGTCTATTCACTCTATTCAATTTATTTAATATTAAAAATACCAAACGTTACATAAATATATATTTCGCCATTCAAAGTAATTATATTGCCATTCTCAGAGGATTACCAATAAAAAACTTAATTACAATACTAATTAAAAGTCCCAACTTCTTAAATCTTATTTACATTAATACGTGTACATTTTTTATTTTACAAAATATTTTCATCTTATCTTAGTATAATTATTAATAAACAAACTTTTTCTTCGCGTTCCCACTGACGATAAAAGAACGAAGTTGTGGATAAGCGCGGCAGGCGGAATTATTCAGATCTTGTGAAAACTTCATGCTTGTATGTGAAGATCATTTTAACATAAGTATAACAACAAATATATCCAATATTTTAAAACTACAAAATACATAAACATTCAGTTTCTTTTTAATCATTTATTTATAGTAACAATCAGTTGATTTTTCACTGCATTCAAAAGTAAGGTAGTGGTTGTCAAAACAAGTCATGTTCGAGTTTTTTAATCAACAAAACAAAGCCCGCGTTTTGAAACAATGAAAGGTCGGCAGTTGTTAATTAACGTATTTATGTAATAAATTGAAACTTGAAATTGAAAACTTTCTTAGGCGATTAGAACTGTCACGCTAACAATCAAACTTTCTTTTGACGACAACGGTTTTTAGACACTTATTTTAGTTGTATAAGCTTCATATTATATGCAATTTAAGAATATTTATTGTTTGTGCAAGTACCCTATTAGGAAATAAGTGCTTTTTCAGTAGAACGAAGAACAGCCAAGTTGAAACGGCTCTGCATTAGAAAATTTTGTGAACGTGGTGTAGCTCATTTCGTTCAGGAATCCCTGTCGATGGTAGGAGCCACCATACAAAGCTGTAATGAATTTCTTGCCACTAGCAGAGTTGCATCCGCTAAAAGCGTGTAAAAGAAATATAATAAAAACATACAGCCCTCTCACGTAATAGTTACAACATTTCTATTTTTGTTAAAGGATACCCCAGAACCTTTACTTGTCACCTACTCCATGCCAGGTAATAACAGGTTTCATAAAATTCTATTAGGTTCCCTTGCACTACCCCTTCAATGTTTTTCAGTACTATAATGATCCGCGAACAAGAAATAAAGTGGTGTAATGGAATTCACAAATAGAATTTAATGAAACTTGGCATGGAGTAGGTGCAGAAGCAGTACTTCACTCTAGAACAACAAGTGGACCAAGAAGAAAATTTCGAAGTTAAGGTTCCGGGGTATCCTTTAACAAAAATAGAAGTGTCAGAACTATTACGTGATGGGGCTAGTATTGTCTTAACATGTTCTTTGACTTTCCTTTTTTATTACTAGATATATTTATTATTATTACTGAACTGAGGTGAAGATGCTGAAGCTTTTAGTTTTTTAAGACTTTTAGCAAAAATATAGAAGAAATCATTTAAGCTCCTCACGTATCTCTACAACACTTTACCTACCTAATTCAACACTTGAGGTGCTTGTTCGATGCAGAATTTAATAAATTTTTATTTTTTCAAACTTTCCAAGGAATCCGTCGTTTCTATTTACAAGTAAATAGATAGATTCAAACAGTTTCCGGTTTTCCACGAATTATTTCTAAGCACAGCCAATTGTCGACCTATCTTCACTGGCCTATAATTATTTGACTAAGATTTAAAAGTGAAATAAATAAAGATTATTAAAAGTTTCACAGTTTTATTAAAATACAACCTGACAATATTGTTTCGACAGCTATGCTGTCATTATCAAAGGTAATATAATTATAAACAAACACGTCGCTAAGGTAGATACAAAATAGGTAACTAGATAAAATAATAATAATAATCATAATTAAATATCTAATACTTCCAGTAACGGAGAATTACTGAGCTCAAGTTGTTCATTCATTAAAGGTACCCTGAGTTTGTGTTTGTATATCTTAAAGGCTTCTAAAATGTCTAATTTGCGTTTGTTATTACAAAAATGTAGGAATTTAATATTATTTTGAGGAGTCATTGTGTGATTTTGTTCTAAAAGGTGTTTGGCGTAATTCGATTTTTCAGGATGTTTATTTTTGTAATGGCATTTACCGTTTAAATTGTTCTTTTTGTAGTTCGGTATATATTGGACAAACAATTCGAAATTTTGACATAAGATATAAAGAACACGTACGTCATTACAAAAATAAACATCCTGAAAATTCGAATTACGCCAAACACCTTTTAGAACAAAATCACACAATGACTCCTCAAAATAATATTAAATTCCTACATTTTTGTAATAACAAACGCAAATTAGACATTTTAGAAGCCTTTGAGATGTACAAACACAAACTCAGGGTACCTTTAATGAATGAACAACTTGAGCTCAGTAATTCTCCGTTACTGGAAGTATTAGATATTTAATTATGATTATTATTATTATTTTATCTAGTTACCTATTTTGTATCTACCTTAGCGACGTGTTTGTTTATAATTATATTATCTTTGATAATGACAGCGTAGCTGTCGAAACAATATTGTCAGGTTGTATTTTAATAAAACTGTGAAACTTTTAATAATCTTTATTTATTTCATGATTATGGAGTTCCACAAAATAAGGCTGGAAACAATAAACAAGATTTAAAAGATTCTAGCATACTATTAAAATATTCAGTTGATAGACTGGCTGCCATTAGAAAATCGACGTTTGCATCCCCTAAACATACAATATGGTCTAAATATACTAATGAATAGTGTACACAACATAATAGAATTTTCTTCATGTATACAGTTCTTCTAGTTGAAAGATGAAAGTCTATAAAACACTCCCAGAACAATACTCTTGTAAATAAATCAAATAAAGTAAATTATTACCTAAATTGAGCCCTTACTTGAGAATTCTTGATTTTAACGACAGAAAAAAAATATATTTCCATCACAGGTGCAGGCATTACGTCCCTCTATTTTCGGTTGTAGTAAAATGTTTAATATCGTTAAATCCCTAGTTTTTATTGTTCTTTAACACTTTCTAACACGTTTTATAGCTCACAAATCTGATAATTACTGATTTAGCTTTCCCTTAGCATATTTTCCAACCTTATGCATCCTGTCGATAGTTTGATTGCTGATATTAGAGTCAAGTTTTTTCTTAAACGTATCTCATTGGGTGTTTTTTTACTCTGACTATTTCACTCAATGTTATACGAACCAATAAAAATTTATCCTGTGAACGAAATTCTCTCTATTCCGGCGACTATTTTTTGTTTATAAAATTTTCCGAACTTGTTCTACCAATGAAAACGTTCAAATAAGCAACCTACCCTTTATTTCACCGACAATTTTTTTGCTATAGTAACGATCCTACAAAAATAGTATACACAAACTGTACGTTTCATTGAAATAAATGTTAAATATTTTTATTCTTTGTGTTGTTTATTCGCGAAATAGTCATAAAGAATAACATATGCGGTAAAATTTTGTCTTGGCAAAATTTTCTTTTTGATTTACTCGTGTTTGTTGCCAATTCATCTCGTGACATTGATCAAAAACCACTCGACTGACGTCTCGTGGTTTTTAGTGACAATGTCACTCGAGAAATTGCTATGCAACAAACGCTCGTAACAATAAGAAAATTTTGCCGACAAAATTTTACCACTTATGGTATTATATATGAAAATCTGATGATTATTCCTCCTGGAATATTGTTGTAAGTCATCAACCGTTTGTTTTAAAACTTTATTCTCCTCAATGATAGGAGTCATTGACTCTTCTATCTTTTTATTGAAGATATCAGCCATAGCTTCACTTACCTTATTGACAAGTTATTGGAAGAATTTCTGATTATTAAAATATTTCTTAAACAATAACCTTTAATTAAACTAACTTAAATAAACAGGTCCGTAAATACTGTAACAAGATTACTCTGGCCGAAACATAAAATAGAATTTAGAAATTTCTGTATGGAATATTTTAAAGGCGGCAGTAGACGAGTGATGTAAGTACACTACTTGTGTTTCAAGAATCATGGGTTCCAGTCCTTCTTGGGGGGGCAGTATTTTTCTAAACCGCCTCAACTATGGGTGTGTGTGATTGTGTTGCATATTACATGGGGGGACATATGACTTAAATGTGGTTTCCCCCATAGTGTAGGCCATATTAACAAATATATTAATTTACAATGAAATCAAGTAATCAAATGATAGAATTATGTATTATTCGAAAGTTGAAATAATTTTATTTAACGATAATTTTAAACTGTTAACTCAGCATACATTTTTCTAAACTCAAAATTACTGCACAGGTGTAGACCCTAATGAAAATTTCTAACGCAGCCTTTGAGTAAGTATGTGCATTTGTCAAGTTGCTTTTATTGAGTATTTATAATTACATGTAATACACTCAAATAGTTTCCAACTACTATAAGTGAGCACCTTTGTCTATTTGCACTTATAACTACATATATTAAATTCAAATGGTTTCTCACCACTACGAGTTAGCTTATGGCTTTGTATACTTGTTTTTACTGAACATATATTACACTCAACTGGTTTCTAACAACTCTGAGTGAGCATGTGCTTTTATAAATTTGTTTTCTGTGAGCATCTTTTCACCACAATGGGTAAGCATGTGCTTTTGCAAACTTATTTTTTGTGAACATTTATAACTACAAATATTACACTCAAATGGTTCCTCATCACTATGAGTGAGCATGTGCTTTTGCAAACGTGCTTTTAGTGAGCATTTATAACTACAAATACTACACTCAAATGGCTTCTCACCACTATGAGTGAGCATGTGCCTTTGCAAACTTGCTTTCAGTGAGCATTTAAAACTACAAATATTACACTCAAATGGTTTTTCACCACTATGGGTACGCATGTGCTTTTGCAAGCTTTGCTTTTGCGAGCACTTATAACTGCAAATATTACACCCAAATGGTTTCTCACCACTGTGAGTGAGCATGTGCTTTTGCAAATTCGATTTCACCGAGCATTTTAAACTACAAATATTACACCCATATGGTTTATCACCACTATGAGTGAGCATGTGACTTTTCAATTTTGGTTTAACTGAGCACTTATAACTACAAATATTACACTCAAATGGTTTCTCACCACTATGAGTGAGCATGTGCATTTGCAAACTTGATGTCAGTGCGCATTTATAATTGCAAATCTTACACACAAATGGTTTCTCACCACTATGAGTGCGCATGTGCTTTTTCAAACTTGGTTTTAGTGCGAATTTATAATTGCAAATGTTACACTCAAATGGTTTCTCACCACTATGAGTGACCATGTGCTGTTGCAAATTTCCTTTTCGTGAGGTTTTATAACTGCATATATTACACACAAATGGTTTCTCACCACTATGAGTGAGCATGTGCTTTTGCAAACGTGCTTTTAGTAAGCATTTATAACTACAAATATTACACACAAATGGTTTCTCACCACTATGGGCAAGTACGTGCTTCTGCAGACTTATTTTTCGTGAGCACTTATAACTGCATATATTACACTCAAATGGTTTCTCACCACTATGAGTAACCATGTGACTTTGCAGACTTCCTTTTAGAGAGCATTTATAACTACAAATATTACACTCAAATGGTTTCTCGCCACTATGAGTGACCATGTGCTTTCGCAAACTAGCTTTTATTGAGCATTTATAACTACAAATATTACACTCAAATGGTTTCTCACCACTATGGGTAAGCATGTGCGTTTGCAAACTACTTTTTTGTGAGCACTTATAACTGCAAATATTACACGCAAATGGTTTCTCACCACTATGAATGGGCATGTGATGTTGCAAATTTGCTTTCTGTGAGCATTTAAAACTACAAATAGTACACCCAAATGGTTTCTCACCACTATGAGTGAGCATGTGCCTTTGCAAACTTGCTTTCAGTGAGCATTTAAAACTACAAATATTACACATAAATGGTTTCTCACCACTATGAGTAAGCATGTGTATTTTCAATTTTGCTTTTAGAGAGCATTTATAACCGCAAATATTGCACACAAATGGTTTCTCATCACTATGAATGAGCATGTGCTTTTGCAGGCTTGTTTTTCGTAAGCATATATAATTACATATATTACATACAAATGGTTTCGTAGGATCATTAACAAGAATATGTTGTTGCATATGTCTGTTCATTATGAGACTATAGTTAAGTATTACGTATGATTGGTTAAATGCAGAAACTTATAATGATTTTCAAATTAATCTTCTACATACGAGGATCTATACATTCAACCTTGTGTAGTTTCCTTTATTAGTTTTTGTTTTAGTTGTTCCTAATAGCTTTGCCAATAATATAATTAATCTTATATCCTTGTGCACTTAAATGATGTTAGCACTAAAAGATTCGATGATTGATATATTTAATGTGCATTTTTTATATTAATTTTTCTAAAAAAAAAATTATTTAATCTCTTCTTACTGGAACTGGTGTATTGGATATTACAAGTGCGATATAACTCATCACATTTACATTACTTCTATAATTGAAAAGAAATATTTATTACAAAGTTCAGGAGTAGTTAGGTACCTTATTTGTAACATATGATTACCATTAAAAAGCTTCGCACTTCGTTTTAACGTATTGTTGAACAGCATCGACAGTTGAAAACACTTGAAACCTCTTCTATAAAAGCTGCAGCGAAATAATTTATGTTTACAGAATCTAAGAGTACTGCAAGATAGCGTTTCCATCCAAATATGAGTATGTGACATTGAACAACTCCATAGATTACAATAATGCTTAAATATTGCAGCACCTCTGACATAGTAAGCAGTCAGCTGGAATGTTTTGTAACATTCATAAAACTTATTGAGATGAAAAAGCAAATCAACTAAAATGTTTCTAACCTTTTCAAAAACGCACAAATGCTGCTACTCCAGTTTATCTTGTACTTAATTACTAATACTGTCTGTTAAAGATTAACGATTTATGGCAATAATAATAGGAATCAGCGTTGCCAACCTGGACAAAAACGGAAATAGTACAGGTGCATTGAGAAATATAGTACACTTTTACAAAAGATTATAGTACTCTCAATCAGTTTTCCAATTGTAAATGAACTAAAAGCTAAAAAGTAAAAACGAAATTTAATAGCATTTGATAACTAAAGAGCAATCTTTCCAATGTTACTATGCTTACTCATTTATTTCTGTAGTTTTTATGTAGTCAAAACAATAAATATATTACTTTTATTATAAGACGGGCGCAAACGCGAAACTTGCGACAGCTACAGTTCTCGGTACCTAATGCTGAATCATGAAAGTATTTAATTACAGCACAACTAGATTATTTATGTATGCCTCTTTTATCAAGTTTCTAGAATAATTTTATTGTTTGTTATTAGCGATAAAAGCATATAAATCATTTTTATAATGAAGAAGTTTTTCATTCATTTTTGCATGATGTTATTATACGTAATGTAATATTCGAAGTTATACTTGAAAAATATAGTACATTTGGCGTTACATTTTGTTAAAGATGTAGTTTCTCATATTTAAATGAATAAGGTAGCTTTGAGTTTTTTCTGTTTTACTTGTCTTGTCATTGATAATATTAAATGTTTATGTCAACTGCATATTTTGCTGTTTCCTGTTGATAATAGAAATATCAAGAGCAGTGTTATTAATTCAACAAACCCTCCAAAGTTCGACATTCCAAACACATTTTAAAAGTACATAGTACAGGTAGACCCAATTATAGTATGAACACAATAATTACTATAGTACGGTTGGCAACGTTGATAAGAATAATAATTTAATATTAACATGGATGATGCATGCTAGATCCAGCGCTGACAGCTCTGTAACTTAGAAAGTACTAGAAACTTAATAGAAAAACCTACCGATGTTGAAATAGTATATTGTGTTACAAGTACAGAAAAGTACCAATTTCTCACGTGTGTGAAGAAGTTTCGGCATGAGACGAAGTCGAATGCCGCAATCACACGAGTGTGAAATTGGCGTTTTTGCACGCGTTACACACTATACTTTATCTACGACAACAAAAAAAGTAATAAACCACCAACAGCTACGAAAAACTTTTAACCTAGAATTTATACTCGCATTCATATTTTTTACGTGAAATCTCTGGCAATAAATTAAGAGATGTAATGAGCCGCTTCCACGATGTTTGGAGATCTACAAGTGTACACCCCATTTTCCCATCATCAGATTCATTCATGATACATCTAGAATTTCGAAAATGACAAAAGCAAATATTGAATTTTTAAAGACAATAGTAATAATGTGTTTACAATCTGTATAATTTCACTCAATCTACTATTTAATACTTACAGCTAAATAATCATACGTTGTTTTCAAAAAGTATTTTTTTTTATATAAACAATCACAATTCAGTTGTCAATGTTATTAAGCCCTTTGCTACGAAATGTCAACATATTCTCGCATTATGTAGCAAATTATAAATGCTTTCAATGTTTTTATTGTAATTTAGCAATAATAATAAATAATATTACATTAACAATTATATAATAATGTAAAAAATTAAACAATTTTGTTTTAATTGAATAACAATCTTTGTAACTTTATATAATGAGAAATAACCTAGTCATCTCAAGATGTCTACGTAGCTCAATGGTTAAGCTCCGCTAGTAGACAGACCATCCAGAGTTCGATTCCCAGCTCTGCCGTTGATATTTTTCTCGATGGATTTCCGTTCAAAATATAATTTAATGTAAAACATTAATTAAACAAAATAAATTAAACATTATCTAAATTTTATATTTCAAATATTTTATATTATAATTTATTGTAAGTGCTGACATCTATGGCGTTTTAATAGAACTGCTGATTGTTGAGAAACTTTTCTCACGGTCTTTACCGTTCAGTTTGGAGGTTGTTTGCAATTGGTCGATTATTAGATTGTGCAGAATGTGTAACTTTCTATGGTCATCGTAGATAAAGATAATTAAATAAACAAAGTTATGTATGAAGTATATTCATGTTAATTATTTATTATAATAATTCAGGACAAACTTAAAATAATATTGGTACATAAAAGTAGGTTACACTATTGTAAATAATTATTATATTAATGCATGTAATATTATACTGTAATGACGCACACTGAAAACAATAAATGTATTTAAAAAAACACACACACATATATATGCATATACATATCTACTAATAGCTATTTGAAAAACAGTGTTATATCATGCCTTGTTTCATTTAATAAAAATGACTTATATTTTATTTCTGAAATACACATATGGGTTGGATCTATGAACATATATTTTTGCAGGAAGGCAATTCAGAAAATGCAGTCCCAGCGATATTGCGCTTTTGTGAGATACTGCCTTCTTTGCTCTAGGTGTTATTAATTTATCACAACCTTTGGCTCTGGTTTTGTAACTGCTTGTTAAATATTTTAAACCAGGTAATTTTGTTTCCTAGTATAGGAAACATACTAATTTAGATTAATATATCTGACTTTAACCAAAAACATTAACTTTTAAAAATAATGCATCAGATCAGATGTTAATGATATACGTATATATTATTTTATAACAAAACATTTTTGCAAACAAAACAGTTTCGAGTGCAATAATATTTAAACTAATGTTATAAAATTATGAATTATTATTAAACTTTTTGTAATGAATTTACCTAATAAGAGTAGGTTTGCCTGCTTTTGAGGAACCCTTTGCAACAACTTTTAACATTTCACTAATCGCCGCTTGCTGCCGCTAATGATAGCCTCTAGTTTTCTCTGGGATCGCCTGGATTTTGTATTTCTCCCGCTTCTGCAGTTTGGCCTTCTGTATATAGTCTTCTTGATATTAACAATTGATTTGATTAATTGTTCATATGTAAATAAAGCAATGCTGCCAGGACAAGTTTTGGATGTAAGCACCTAGATTTCTCCCATACTATATCAAATGGTATACTCTTTGGCAACCAAACGTTATAATACCCTTTGACACATTGCAGTAGCCAATAAAATTACAGTCTTCGGTTCTTGTATCAAACTTGCCCTTTCTTTTTTTGTCATTCAGTGTATGCTGCTCCAAATTCTATAGCAAAACTCATATGGTGTCTGACCATCAGATGACTGATTGGACAAACATTTCTTATATAACTAGAAGTAAAAATTCACTTCCGCCCAAAATGTGAACAGTAAATCACAAACTATATTACAAATTTATATTGTTATAAATTGAGACTACAATTATTTTACACAGTTCAAAATAATCTTTTGAACTAAACCTATTTACATCTTTGACTAAGTATGTACATATGTTGTTATGTCTTATAATGTTGCTATGATCCAATATAAAACTTCTTTATCTTCAAACGTTAGAAAAACATGACTCTTTCAGGTTCGGTTGAGAAAGTAAAAGTCTGTCTGTTTTGACATTTATCAGTAGCGGCATATAAGTACTTATACGCTGCTGCAAGCGGCATGTAAGTATTTAGAGTTATACAAGTTATACCAAAACAAAGAAATTCATTATGTCAAAATTTTATTTTTCTTTAAATGTCAAACAATAAAACAATTTGCAAAAAATCTACATTTTAATTAATTTTTTACGTTTGAAGATAAAATAACATATTTTATGTGGAGCTAAAGTGGCTTTTTGTACTTCAGCTGTTTTGTCTGCCTAACGTTCAGTAGTGAAACTAACATCCTCAGCACAAAAAGCGTCACTTTAGCTCCTACTAAAATAAATATCTATTACTATGTTTTCAATGAAATCAATATAATTAACCCGCTTATTATTATAAGAGGTATATCCACAAACTAAGTTCCGATCGTGGATATGTTTTGATCATATGGTGCGAATGAAACAAATCTGGTCAGGAAAGCTCCATTACTAAATTATAAGACCCTGGACAACAAATGATTCAAACGTCCTTAATGGCAGACTTGCCAGGTTGTGTTAAAATGAACAAAATTATACAAAATCCGTCCAATTGTAAGACACGATCCGTGATTAAATTTTTGAATGCAAAAAGTTTTTGATTACAGAAACTTTTCGGGAAATTTGTGCCGTATGCAAACAGCCATAAAGAATAAAAGGCCAGGTCTTCTCAGTTCCGTAATTGTTTTGTTGCATGAGAATGCAGGACCACACACACCCGCTCTTTCATCACAACTCTTGGAAAATTTAAATTGAAAATTTTTGATCATGCACCACACAGCCCCGATCTTGCATCAATGATGTTCATCTTTTTCTTCACGTTAAGAAATCGTTAGTGGAGCAGCGGTACAACGACAATGATGAAGTAAAAGCAGTGGTTAAAGATTGAATGAAAAAGTTAGACGTAAATGTCCCAGATAGTGGCATACAAAAGCTTGTAGTACACTGCACTAGCTATTTAGGTTTAAATGGCAATTATGGTGAGAAGTAGTTTAAGATGCATGTAAGCAAATAATAATAAAAATGAAAACAAAAAAATTCTTGTAATTTTTATGACCAATCGTAACTTAGTTTGTGGATATGCCTCGTATAATTGATTTAAATGGATGGAACTGTAAATATATTACGATGCATCGTAACGGTTTCTATTTGAGTACATTCATAATTACCTAAATTAAATAACGTTTTCTTGCTACTACGACAAAGCATGTGGTTTTTGAGATGATCGTTTCTTAACATTTATAATCACAAATTATATTCAGATAGTTTCACACCACTATAAGTAAGCAACTGCCTTTGAGATTATGTACTTTTTTGTAAACACTATCATTTCTCATCACTATGAATAATCATGTGTTTTTTTAGATTACCCTTTTGTGAACATTTATAATCACATAAATTACATTGATATGGTTTCTTGCCACTGTGAGTGAACATGTGGCTTTTGAGATGTCCTTTTTGTGAGCATTTATATTTACATAAATTACATTTAAATGGTTTCTGCCTACTATGTGTAAAAATGTGTCTTTGCAAACTTGCTTTTAATGAACATTTATAATTACATAAATTACATGCAAATGGTTTTTCCCCACTATGTATAAAAGTGTGTCTTTGCAAACTTGTTTTTATTGAACATTTATAGTTACATATATTGCATTTAAACGGTTTCTCACCACTATGAGTAAGCATGTGGTTTTTGAAATGACCCTTTTGTAAACATTTATAATCACATAAATCACATTTAAATTTTTTCACACCAGTATGAGTAAGCAAGTGGGTTTTGAGATTGCCTTTCTGAGAACATTTATAATTACACAAGCTACATTCAAATGGCTTCTCACCACTATGAAAAAGCATGTGTTTTTTGAGATTACCATTTTCAGAAAATTTATAATTACATATACTACATTCATATGGTTTCTCTCCACTATGTGTGAGAATATGTCTTTGCAAAGTTGCATTTAGCGAACATTTATAATTACATATTTTGCATTTAAACGGTTTCTCACCAGTATGAATGAGCATGTGCCTTTTAAGAGTACCTTTTCCAGAACATGCATAATCGCATAATTTACATTCAAAAGGTTTCTCACCAGTATGGGTGAGCATATGGTTTTTGAGATGACCCTTCCGTATAGACTTATAATCACATAAATTACATTCAAATCGTTTCTCGCAACTTTTGAAATAATCGTTTTGTACATATTTATAATCATTTAAATTACACGTATATTGTTTTTCTACTTTATCAATCAGTATATTTTCGTTAGCTGGTAGCATAAAGGCTACTGATGACGGTTGATCTTCACTCTTAATGGTTGTTTCAAAATCATTTATAGGGTTATAGTTTTCTTGCAATTCTAATTTGATATCTTTTTCATCTTTTATTGCATTTAACTCGGCACCATCCATTGTGGCAATATTTTATAAAAGCATAACCTGCAAAAACGAAAAATACCTTCACATGATCAGAAAAATAAATGCTTTTACCTTTTAATTGTAGCTTTTTCAGGCTTCAAAGTTTTCTGAATTGCAGAAACACTGGTATAGGAAAAGAATTCATTGATGTATAAATATAAAGTGTGGATAAAGTGAATAAACTGTTGACCTTCTTAGCTTTGGGAACTGTTCATAAGGTTTAAAAAGCTGGACTCATAAAAGTACTTTAAGGTAGTGCAAATCTACTTATCTTTTCGAAATTGTCTAGTTTTTATATAATTTTCCAGTAATTCATACTACTTTGACCTCAATTGATCGTCTATAGACAGATTATAATTAATTTCATTTACAAATATTAAGGTTACCATGAATTTCCTATACCCAGTAAGCGGGAATTATGATTTATTAGAAAAGAAATTTCAAGTTCGTAGAAGAGAATGCCAAGGATATTAGAAAATAAATCAAAAGCTATTAATCATTTGATAGGAGAAATATACCTTTTAAAAAATAAAGTAATTTATCTTCATGTAAGGCACACTCAAAAGCAAGTAGTACCAATCTGGCAATAGAGCACGGTACGTTACTGACAAAATCGCGCCAATGCTTTTAAATAATTATTTTCGCGGAAAATTTATGTCACATATCTATGAAATGTTTGTAGGGGTTAAAGAGATGTGGTACATATGCTATTAATTTTTAATACTAAAAAGTTTTTATTTAAAACTAAAGCCCACGAAATCTACACAAAAAATTAGGAATAAATTTTTTACAGGTTGCAAACACGAACTTAAGGTAAGAAATCTAGGAGTAAATTTGTTGGTAAATTATTAATATCTTGTTCTAAATCTGTGAGTAAAATTGCGCATAAATGTGCGCACAGCAACAAGGCTACCGTCAGACTGCATACATTTTTCGCTTATTTGTTTTTTTCTTTTCTTTACTATTGTCTGTGTCACGAACAGATAGAGTAATTATTTAAAATGGGTGGAGCTCCGTGACAGCAACCCGTTTTACTTTAAGGATATTTTATTTAATTATTGCGTTAATACATGTCACTTTCAGGATTATTAAAATTAAAAAAATTTGCATTAATTTATTTAGCATCTATTATTACAATGTTGAATAGATATTGACTGCATAATTTGTAACTAAAATGATGATATTTATAAAAAAATCAACTCGGGGCTGAATAATATGATGAATTTACCTAACCTTACTTTGGCATCTTGTACTATTTATTAAAAACAAGTTTAATTATTCTGTATTTGATTTGTAATAAATACATCCAGGATTTACTGTAATAAATAATTAACGTCTTAATTATAAAGAAATTGAATTAGGGTGGTTCTGCATTAAACGTGCAATACTGTAAACTGCAACTACTAGGCTCGAAAACGCAATTTTTGCAAAAATTGACCTAGACTAATTCTGCATTAGACTGACGATATAGGTGTATAAATAAATAACAAAAGCAAAGAAATCCATTTATTATTCCATTAAATCCTATAATTCTGTTAAAAATGCAGCACAATGAACACAAAACAATAATATCTTTATTTGATAAGAATTGTGTATTTGTCGTTATATTACAATAATGTACATAAAAAATATTTTAATAATGCTACTTTAGTGAGATTTTACATCGATAGTAACGAATTAATACCATAAAACAATAATAACACAATAAAGTTCGTCACTTTCAGAAGTAGAATCCTCGCCTACATTTATAATAAGTGGTTCAACTTGCATGTCAATGGTTTCATCTAATTCCTACGTATCATTTTTAACTTCAGTTACATGTTTAACAGCTTTTCCCAATTAGCTGGTATGCCATTTTGAACAGCTTCCATGAAGAGATGTTTCACATCTGCTAATTTAAATGTAGTGTTTTCTCTTGATACTTCATCTTTTATCTGTCCCCATATTAATTCGATTGGGTTAAGCTGACAATGGTAGGGATATAATCTTAAAACTGTTGTTTGATGTTGTTTAGCCAAGTCATCCACTACATATCGTACATCAGGTTTATATTGTTTCACTATTGCAAACAATTCTGCTTTTACCATGTCGGATTCAAATGGCTTTGCTATTAAGCCACATTTGAATATCTGCTTTTCGGGTGTTGCTATTTGGAAAACTATCAACTTTTCTGCTATGGTCTGAAGAATTGTCCATCACTATGACTGAATCTTTTTTGATTACTTGCAGCATAGCTTCAAACCAGTTTTCAAAGACTGTTGCATTAATTGCTTTATGATAGTCATCGGTTTTGCTGGATTCGAACATTAGTAACTGATCTTCTACAAAACCCTCTTCTGAACCAATATGCAATATGATAAAGAGTTTTCCCTTTCCTAAATGTCAATAGTCATATTAGATATTCCAATGCATTTAAAATAACTAACAATAAAAGCAAGAATATTTACCTGATGGAGTTTTGAGGCCCGGCGAAAGACCATGTAAAAATGCCTGCCTGTATGATGTAACGGTGGTATCAACCCATACTTTTTCTACCGTATGATTTGCGTTGTTCTATGTTTCATCTAAATAGTAAACTGTTTTACCAGCAGTTCGAAATGCTTTTGTTTGTCTTAAATATTTAAACCTCCATGCAACTATCTTCTCTATCTCTTGAATTACGCTAGACTGCTTTCTTTTTGACCACCTGCGGAAGATAAGTTGTAGTAAGATTAAAATATATAAAAACAAAAATTAGTACTAACCTAAAACCCATTTCTTCTGCACTGGTGTTCCCCCACTGTCTTCTCTATTTCTTTAATAAACCTATTCTTGATCGATATCGCTAACACTGTGTGAGTAATATTTAGTAGCGCTATGCCCCTGTAATTCTCACAGCACATTGAGTACCCTTTCTTTAGTATTGGGCACAGCACTGCTTCTGACCAACCTTTTGGCATTTTTTCCTGAGTTCATATTTTTTTAATGAGTGCATGCATCTTTTCTATTATCTTGACTCCGCCATATTTAAACCACTCGGCCACAATACCATCATTTCCAGGGGTCTTATTTTGTTTCAGGTATTTTATTATGTTCTCAATTTCCTTGATATCCGGAACATCATTGCTTGCTACGGGTTCCCAGTGCTCCCTTCCTTTGTTACCAATCACCTCTTCGTTGCCATTACAGTTTAGAATCTCATCAAAGTACTGCCTCCACCTTTCCAATATATCCTCTTCGTTTGTTAGTATATCTCCTTCCTTGTTTTTACAAAATATATACCTTGGACTGAATCCTTTTCTTTCTCTTCTTATACCCGCATATAGCGCTCTAACTTCCTTGTTTTTGAAATCCTCTTCTATTCTTGCTACCATAGCTTCTTGATATTTTCTCTTATTTTAATAAAACTTTTAGCATTCTTTAATATTTCTATTTTCTTGCCATATTTTTTCATTTTAAGCAGTATAGGCCTCATACTATTCGTTTTAAGTGTCCCAACTCTTTGGTAATCATCTATATCTTTCTCTACACCCATCTCTATCCGTATGTTTTTCAGCACCACTAGGATTTTTTCCAATGTCTCTTTTCCTTGTTTATCTTTCTCTTCTACTATTCCTGTTATTACGACGTTTTTCTTTCTAATCTCCCTCTATAAAAATTCTATTATTTTTCCTGTTTTCCTGCTTTTTCTTTCAGTTGTTCATTTTCTTGAGTTAATACATCCATTTCAGAAGATATCTTTTCCAGTTTCTCATCCGTTTCTTGTAGCTTACTCTGTATTTGATAAAACATCTCTTGAACTTTCTCGATCTTGATGATTTTCTGCACAGTAGTTAAGGGTAGTTGCAATCTTATCTTCTGTAGACTGTCCTTTCTTTACACCGTTGGTGCAGTAAAAATAACGCCTACACCTTTGATGCAAGTGCTTCCACGTGTGGTGTGTTGCCTATACTGGATTTCTGCGCGCGTTCCGTTGATATATTATTACTCTTTTTATCACTCATCTATTTAATGGCATGAAATTCTCAACTTTGTTTTTAAATCACTTAACCTCTAAAGCTTAAGTAAATTGAAAAATTTCCTCACTAAACCGGTGAATCTGCGCTTGTTTCTACTTTCTGCTATTCTTGACACTTTTCTTTCACAATCTCACTACTATTCTTGTGTTTTAATCGCTTGATAGGGCCGAAAATCGACTTCAAAACACAAGCTACTACATAATCACATCCACCACCTAACTCCATAACTATAATAGCATGTTCAATAACGTACACGCAGCTGCTGATGCAGATTTTGGTCTTCACTATTATCAGACATTTTTCAAATAACATAATAATAAGGAAACGGAACTAAATCCAAAGATAATTAACCTCAAAACGTAATATTAAAAATATAAACAAACATGAAGTCAACTCTTGGTTATATCAAGACCAAAGATTAGAGAGGGTTAAGATAGAAAGCTGAGCAACGATGTTGTAGGTACGATATTGCCATCTATAGTCTCATGGGAAGGTTGGTCGGTAAAAAAAGTAATTGGTGTTTATTTGTTATTTTTTGGTAACCATTGGTAACATCACCTATAAACAACAAATAAAAACCTGTTTGATAACTATCACTTGTAATTACACGAGTGCTTCGAAATTATCGATTTGTAATACGAACGTTGATTAGCAACCACGAGTCTCATTTTTTGACGTTTTAATTTCCCGACGTGCAACGGAGGGAAATTTGTCAAAAAATGACACGAGTGTTGCGTTTTAATCAACTTGAGTATTACAACAGATAATTTCAGAAGCACGAGCATGTAATTCGGTAAGATTATTTCATGATACAGTTGTTTATTTAAGCATCTACTTATTAACATAAAGATTAGTATTTGACATGAAAGTAAAAAATGGGACACATGTGACACTAGTTTTCAGCGTTGTCACGAAGATAAAAACAGTCGAAAAGAACAATAAAAAATTATCGAATTATCGCTGTAATCCAAAAAATAAAGCCTTGCGATTGGTCAAAAACGAAGGTTTTGGGCGAGATTCTCTCTCCAAATTGAAAGAAAAAAATGGTCTCATATTGCATAGTGGAAAATTGCCGCAATAATAAAAACGATCATCCTCAACATACTTATTTCACGTTGCCAAAGGACGTAAATATGTAAGTAACTTTCGGTTGCATTCATTATTGCTCTTCAGGACTACTTTTTTTTTGTTTCAGTGCAAAGAAATGGATAAAAGCATATTGTTATTAATACTCACCGCCCGTGTAATGAATATCATTACTCCCAGGTCAACGCATATTTATAATGAATGTATTACCAAATGTATAACTTAATAGGAGTAGCAAGAATTGGTTATTATTACTGTTATTGTTATTATTATTAGTATTATACTGAAAATAAACTACTTATAAACATTTAACTTCAGCATTATTTCTGTGTATAATCTGTATTATACAGTCATATACATAATGTCTATAAACAATTCATTTGTTCCGTCAATTTCATATGCAAATTGACAGAATAAATTAATTTACTCTCAAAGTAAATTTTATCTAGGAAGTAAAAAGTTTTATAATACCGGCCCTTAGATGATCTTGGAAATTAAATAGGAGTAACTATTTTTAGTATGTTATACTTTTTTTCCTGAATTTGGCGCCATCCATATTGTAGCGATTGTGGCGACATCTCCCGTTCAAAATTCGACGCCAGTCGTATTATCTTGATCAACTTCATTCATTTCCGCCGTCAGCGAATATGAATGGCCATGATACTGTAGCGAATATTGCGGCATCTCAACGGAAATTGGACCACAAAAAGCGTAGTCGTTTTTTTACATAGTGCTCTTATGCCAGTTTCCTATCTTAACCCTCTCTAATCTTTGATCAAGACTACAAACACTGCAACCACAAATAATACTCAAAAAATACATTAATACGCATGCGCGATTTTTAAAGGAAATTTGAGTTCTCGAATGAAAATAATGTACCTATTGTAAAGCACAAAAATATGCATAGCTATAATAGCAGTTAATAGGTTATATTAATTTTTAGCTTTTTGTGCTATTAAATTAAAATGTACTTAATATACTTTATATTGCATTTTAAAATAATTAGTTTAAACCAATGCATTTCATGTATGTTTATGCAACCAACAATACATGAAAGCTCAAAATGCGCTAGTCGTTTAACCTCTTTCATTTCACTTGAGGATGGTTTAACACTAGTTGAGCTTATTAAAAATACGTAAATATAAAAAAAACATTACTGTAGAATAAAATATGCGTTCATCCCTTGGTTTGGGGGCGGAACCAGAACGGGGCTAGACTTCAGTACGCGAGTCGATACTAGCAAAGTTTATCCCGGCAGCGACCTCTAAGTAGAGTCTGTATCACCAGTGCCCCCACTTCTCCTTGGGTAGTCGCATTGCACTGTGGTTTGGAAAACGCGAAGACAACTTTGCGATGGACCAGTAGAGTAGTTTGAGTCACTTCGGTGACTTCAGATCTATAGGCATGGCTGATTCCTGGAAGGCTGACTCGGGGTTCACTTTATAGGAGTGTTGATGCAAATATATAGCCTGTCATACTAAGACAACCCCACCTCCTAGTTGGTATTGTCTGAGTCTCTACTTTTAAGTAAAGTAGGGCGGGGCTCTGTCGAGGCTCACCATGCCTTAATATGGTAGGGCGAGGTGGCTTAATTCTGGGAATACTAAGCTGAGCCAGTTTCCATGTCCCAGCCACACTTGAGCTTGGACTCGTCCGGGCTATCGTCCGCATTCTAGACTAGGGATGATGCGACTTCAACTGATTTCAAGAAAATATTTCAACTGGACAGAAGAAAGCGATTTTGCATTTGAATTAGCAAAAAAAAGTTAGCGTCTGATAAGATTTTAGCTCATTACGATCCTGATAAACCTTTGAGATTCATTTATGATGCTAGCATCTATGGGATTGGAGCTGTACTTGCTCATGTTGAAAAGGATGGATCAGAAAAACATATATTTCATATCTAGAGCTTTAACAAAGTCAGAAAAGAATTATAGCACGATTCACAAAGAAGCATTAAGTATTTATTGGTCGGTAAAAAAGCTTTACCAGTTTCTGGTAGGTCGTAAATTTGAACTAGTCTCAGATCACATGCCATTACAAGCACTATTTGGGAAAAAGAAGAGTTTGCTTCAAATGGCGGCAGGTGGTTGTAAAGGTGGTCGCTTTTTCTTTCAAGCTTTCATTACACTCAAATACATCAAAGGTAGGGAACATGTTAAAGCTGATGCACTTTCAGGTTTATCTTCAACCGTAAATGGCGAGTTATTAGAAAATGATAACGATAACTATGATTATTTAAATTTCATTGAAAATACTTTACCGATAGACACAAATTTAATTTGTTCTGAAACACGTATAGACCCGTTATTAGGCCAAGTAATTAATTTTATTCGTTATGGTTTTCCTGATAAAACTGAAAATGAACTGAAACCATATTTTTCTCGTAAAAATGAACTATCTTTTGACCATGTTATCGTTATGTAAGGCTACAGAGTCGTGTAGTACCTATTAAACTTAGAATGCAATTACTTAAGAGAACTACAGTACACATGAAGGCATAGTCAAAATGAAAAGCAATGCCAGATCACATTTCTGGAGGCCTTCTTAGACTTAGAAATTGAACATTATGTTAAAAGTTGTAAAGTGTGTTTATCTGTTAGGCCTGAACCCAGAAAATCACACATAATACCATGCCAATCAGGTTCTTATTTCTTTGAACGTGTTCACACTGATTTCTTAGGACCCTGCCAAGGAAAAACAATTTTAATCATAGCAGACACTTATTCTCAGTGGCCTAAAGCGTACATTATAAATAAAACAGATTCTCTAACTACAATATAAAAGTTTAGAGAATGCACGATTTTGGTTACCAAAAATTATAGTAACTGATAATAGTCCACAATTTACTTCTTAGGAGTTCTAAAAATTCTTATATCAGAATCGTATTAAGCACTGTAGCGAGGGTGTAACACCAATGTAGTGTTAGGGCTACTTCTATGTATCTCTTGTAGGAGGTAATAAAACAGAAGTAATAACTTTTATGAGATATTTATTCGACTTTTTTATTATTCTTGTTGCCTAGTACCATTCCGTATCTACGCAATGAATGCAAGTTGTGAGCCATTCACAACATTTACCCCGCCCGGTCTGAAACGAGGGTAATACATGAAAAGGAAAAAATACGGAATGGTATTTTGGAGAAAAAATGGGGTATTTTAAAGGAACTTGAATAAAGTTGTAAAATGCTCCAGCTACAAAAACTCCACTAGGTAGTATACAATAAAAAACTTAAGTTAACCAACAATACGGAACTTGCGACAATTTTCAAATTTTCAAAGTCAACAGATAAAAGGTTTTCAAAAGATGCCCTCGCGTAGCATTTGAAATCAGTTCATTGTTGGCTTAACATTATAAAGTAACTAATCTAAAAAATATGCAGGCATATTTAGCCTATCTAAAGAGATAGGGCCAGTGTGATTTTCTAAAGTGGCGTATTTAACTGTCCGTTCTAACACTTTATAGGGGCCTAAGTAACTGTCTTTCATGCCCAGAGTGTGCGTGTCATTACGAACGTACACGTGTGTGCAGTTGGTCAAGTCGCTGGGGACGAAGGACTGACCGGAATACGTTTTTGTAAAAAAATGCTTCTGCTGCCTCATACGACGTTTGAGATTGGCTATGAAATTAGGGAGGTTCATGTCGTTAGCCAGTTGTTCTTCTTCAAAGAAATCTCCAGGTAGTCGTAAAGGGGTAGCATACAGGATTTCTGCAGGAAAGACATTAACTTGCGATTTCAGGGTTGCACGTAAGCTCAAGAGAATCCAAGGGAGATTCGTTAACCAGAAGGAAGTTCCTGTGGTTTGAATGGATTGCTTGAGTGTCCGATTAAAACGTTCGATAACGCCCTGACTAATCGGATGGAAGGCCGTGAATTTGACGTGTTTAATTCCTAACATGGCCATGAAGTTGATCCATGCATGAGAAAGAAATATTCTTGCATTGTCCGTGGTGAGATATTTGGGAATTCCAAAGCGGGACACCCACGTGTCGGCAAATGCAGTGATTACTGACTCCACGGAAGAATCCTTCAGAGGAATTGCTTCCGGCCACCGACTGTAGCGGTCAATAATGGTAAGGAGGAATTTATAACCTCCCGAGGAAGGAAGGTGTACTAGATCGAGATGGACCTTAGTAAAACGTTCATCTGGTTCTACAATAGATTGTAGAGGGGTTTTTGTATGACGCCGAACTTTATGTTTCTGACATTCAGCACAAGATATGACCCACTTCTGAATATCGTGGTGCATAGATGGCCACAGATATCGCTGAGTAATCAATCTTTTAGTAGCAAGGATGCCAGGATGGGCGATGTTGTGTAGTTGTTGGAATAAGGGATACCTGAATTTGAGCGGGATATAGGGTCGTGGTTGGCCTATACTAACATCCACCCAGAGGTTTGATTTGTTGACAGTTTGAAGGGAAATGAATTGAAAATTACTACGAGATCGGAGCTTCAACTCGGGATCTTGTTCTTCAGATAGAGAGACTTCGTCGTAATTAAGATCAGATCCAGGGACGTTACTAAGATGAACTCTTGTCAGAGCGTCCGCCGGAATATTCTCTTGACCTTTGATATATTGAAGGTCAGTCGTGAATTGAAAAATAAACTCTAGTTGTCGAAACTCACGTGGTAAATATTGATCACCATTATTTTGGATCGCTGTACACAAAGGTTTGTGATCCGTAAAGTCTCTGCACTCAACGGAGTAACGAAACTTCTTTAAAGCAAAGTATATTGCAAGAAGTTCCCGAGAAAAAATACTGTACTTTTGCTCTGTGTTGGTTAACTTCCGGAAACAGAAAGCTAGTGGTTTCCACATGCCATCTTCAAACTGTTGTAATACTCCAGGTATAGTGGAAGACGAACTGTCTGCAGCTATACTAAGAGGGTTATTAATTCGCGGATGTACCAATAAAGTAGCGGTGATCAAAGCATTCTTCGCGTGCCTAAAGGCTTATATTTGCTCATGATTTAACTGGACAGGCTTTAGCGAAGCTTTACCAGGAATAACTATAGAGGTTAACGGTGCCAAAATGTTCGCACAGTTTGGTACAAATTTATGGTAATACCAAATTAAGCCAATAAAATTGCGGAGTGCTTTCTGACTTGAAGGCAATGGGTAATCAATTATAGCCTGGACTTTGGAAGCCATTGGTTTGATACCGCGTGTATTAACGTGATGTCCTAAAAAAGCGAGCTCATTGACTCTAAAGAGACACTTTGGTAGGTTTATAATTAGTCCATTGTCTTTTAATCGGGAAAACACTTGGTGTAAATGCTCAATATGTTGCTGCGAATCAGCACTAAAGACTAGGATATCGTCTAGGTATGAAAAACAAAATGGGAGCCCTGATAATACGGTGTCCATAAAACGACTCCAGGTGCTGGCTGCATTCCGTAGTCCGAAACACATCCGTTTGAACTCAAAGAGCCCCAGAGGTGTGATAATAGCAGTCTTGTGAATCTCTTCTGCTGCGATTGGTATTGCGAAGTAGGCCTTTTGGAGGTCTAGCTTCGAGAATATGGTTGCGCCAGCAAGTTTTCTTGTAAAGTCCGTTAAAAAAGTGATCGGGTAACGATCTAGTACTGTCACTGAATTTAGTTTCCTATAATCGCCAACCAAGCGATAACTGTCTGTTGGGGCGATGGGGGTCATGTCCTGCTCGTCACCCGAAGGTAGCGTCTCTGCTGAGCCCACTGCGCGCTTCCCGACGATGTGAATTGGCGTAGCGTAGCTAGATGATAACCGCTGTACTACGTCGGCGTCCAAGAGCTCATTAAGATAATCTTCTAGAAACGAAAGATGATTAGGGTTCAGTTTGCGACAGCATGCTTTAACCGGAGGGCCGGTCGTGTCAATGTGATGGACTACAGTATGTTTCACGGGTTGATGGTAGTCGAACTTACGCAAAAGCTCCGGGAAGTGTGTGTTTAGCATTTTGCTATAAACATCAAGATCGCTAGACATGTTGTTAAGGAAGGAATTGCAGGAGTAACGATTGACTCGGAAGGAGGAGTCAAAACATTAGCCTGAGCAGAAAATAGTTTGCGTTTAGTGCCAGTCTTAACTGGGGGGGTTGTGGAAGCTCGACTGCGAGTTCGGGCTGGCTGGACATCTGCTGTGCAAATGACCCGCTGAGAAGAGCAGTCAGTGCGAAGATTCACTGTTGGAGCTGGAAATTGACAACCTTGGCTGCGGGTTCGGGCGAGCTTGACATCTGTCTTGCAAATGACTCGTCGAGAAAAGAAGTCAATGGTTAGGTTGTGCTGCTGTAAAAAATCCAGGCCTAGAATGGCTGTAGATATGTCAGCGACATAAAATTTCCAGGGGCATGGCTGTAGGCCAGGAATCGAGAAATGTAACCTCAAAGTTACAATACCTGTCACAGGAATTGACGTGTTGTTCACGGCCATAAATGAAAGGTTGGCAGGCGTGATGGTTTGGTTACAGGAAACTGCAACGTGGGTGGGTAAAATGGAATAGTCCGCACCAGTGTCAGCCACAAAATTAATTTTGTAGGTTAGGTACTGTAAAAAGATTGAAGAATAAGTGATTGGTAAAGAAGAAGTTGGAGGGAATTGAATTAACCCTGCATGGCTCTCCCTAGAGGCCAGGAGAGTGCGAAGTTAGTTTTTTGTTTGGTATGAACAATTTCCCGTACAATTACGTGCATTATTTTGAAAGCTTCTGTGATAATAGCACGGTTGCAATTGTGAATTGGCATTGCCCGAAGGCATGGAACGGCGTTTATTGAAGTGCTGAGGATTTTGGGGGTTCGGAGAGATGGTGGGAGTTACAGGGGATTGTCGCTTGTTCATGGTAGAAAGCTCATTGGAAATGGTAGTAAGATTAGTCGTCAAATTGTCTAGCTTAGCTTCTAATGCAGGAGTAGTTAAAGGTTGTAGTGCCTGTTGCATAGAATAAATTAAATCTAATTTTTCTACAAAGGATATTAACGGTAAGTCATTGAAATTTAAGGATTGAATCTTAAGTTCTGATGGTAGCTTATCTATTAAAAAATCTTTGGTTAATCCCTCAGTTAAATCCAGATCAATTGCCAATTTTTGGATGTTAAAAAGTAGTTCTTTGACACTACCAGAGAATTGAATATGTCTCCAAAAGGTTATTAATTCGAGATTCTCGTGGTCCTAGGACAGACTTTATCACTGCCCGTTTCAAGGTAGTGTATGGTCGTTGTCTAGGGGGGTTAATGGTCAGGTCGCGATGAGCTCCTAAAACGTCGAAAGGTAAGTTTAGTGTTAATAAGTTATATTTGGCGAGCTCATCATTGATCAGCATACGAGTAAAGTATCTTTCTACCAAAATAAAATACAGGTCGATATCGTCACTCGTAAAAATTGGAAATGGAACTTTGACAGTCGCCATTTGAAATATTAAATAAGTAAAAATAATTTGAAACTTATCGGATGAGAAGGAGCACTAGTTCCGGTTCCAACGGTCACCAATAACCAGCCACGACAAGTCACGCAAGTGAAGCAGGTAGCAGGATCTCACGATGACAGAAGTCGAGTAGTAGCTGATGACAGACGATGAAGGGAGAACTAGCAGTTGTTCACCTGGAGAATTTAGGGCAGTAGGCAAAGACCAGTGCTGCTAAATTCTTCTTCAGGAACGTAGGGTCACCAAATGTAGCGAGGGTGTAACACCAATGTAGTGTTAGGGCTACTTATATGTATCTCTTGTAGGAGGTAATAAAACACATGTAATAACTTTTATGAGATATTTATTCGACTTTTTTATTATTCTTGTTGCCTAGTAGCATTCCGTATCTACGCAATGAATGCAAGTTGTGAGCCATTCACAACAGCACTTGTCCTCACCACCATATTTTATTTATTTTGTACTACGCGGTACTGCTTTTCGTACCTTTACACTTTTGGTTAATAAATGCATATTATTATTATTATTATATCATCCTCAGACGTTAATCGGACAATAATTTTCGTAAGATGGTTACTTATGGGTATAATTTAACCCCGAAGCTTAATAACGTTTTTGCAAAATTTCCATTTTCGGTACATTTGCTGGAATTACAGTAAATAAAAGATCATTACATTGGTTGTGTTGATTATCGAAATAAATATTTTTACTTATTAACATCATAATGTCTACAGAAATATATTTGTTTAATCGCAAGTATTTTAAAATGATAAAAACATACTCCTGGAATGAAGATGAATTAAAATACCATAAAGATTTGCGTTTTAAATAAAACTGAAATAAATAAAGATTATTAAAAGTTTCACAGTTTTATTAAAATATACCTGACAATATTGTTTCGACAGCTATGCTGTCATTATCAAAGGTAATATAATTATAAACAAACACGTCGCTAAGGTAGATACAAAATAGGTAACTAGATAAAATAATAATAATAATAATAAAAATTAATGATAAAAATCATAATTAAACATCTAATACTTCCAGTAACGGAGAATTACTGAGCTCAAGTTGTTCATTCATTAAAGGTACCCTGAGTTTGTGTTTGTATATCTCAAAGGCTTCTAAAATGTCTAATTTGCGTTTGTTATTACAAAAATGTAGGAATTTAATATTATTTTGAGGAGTCATTGTGTGATTTTGTTCTAAAAGGTGTTTGGCGTAATTCGATTTTTCAGGATGTTTATTTTTGTAATGACGTACGTGTTCTTTATATCTTATGTCAAAATTTCGAAGTGTTTGTCCAATATATACCGAACTACAAAAAGAACAATTTAAACGGTAAATGCCCGATTTCATGATATCATGTGTTCTGTCTTTATCAATAAATAAAAATGAAAAAGTGTTAGTGTTGGTTTTAAATGTTATTTTATAATTGTTGGTTTTTCTTAGTATATGTGCAATTTTTTCTGATATTTTGCCAAAATATGGTATAGATATGTAATTTGTGTCTTCTGTTTGATTGTCAATGGGATATATTCTTTTGATAGCTAACCTATAATCTTTTTGTTTAATTAATGTGTCAATCATGTTCGGATTATAATGATTTGCATGTGCTAGTTGTTTAATGGTTGATATCTCTTTGCTAAAATCTGATTTTGTTAGTGGAATAGTTAAAGCTCTGTGTACTAATGATCTGTATGCTGCTATTTTATGTGTATTGTGGTGACAAGATTCATTTGGTATTGTTATGTCTGTTTGTGTTGGTTTTCTGTATATGGAAAATTCAAAAAGATTGTCTGCGTTAATCTTGATATTTAAGTCTAGAAAGTTTATAGCCCTGTTTTGTTCTGTTTCTAGTGTAAATTTTATATTAGGATGGATATTGTTTATAAGAATTAAAAATTCATTGATAACCTCAAAAGAACTGTCAAAACAAGCTAAAATGTCATCAACATAACGAAACCAGAAGATAATGTGTTTAGAGAGGTTTAATTCAAATATTCGATCTTCAAACTTGTCCATAAATATGTTAGCTAATAGAGGACTTAGAGAATTACCCATAGGTAAACCATCCTTTTGTAAATAAATTATGTTATTAAAAGTGAAATAATTTTGACTTATACAAAGGTCAAATAATTGAATTAACTCTAACCTTTTAACTAATTCTATATTACTATTGATCAAGAAACTATCTAATAAAGGAATACATTCTTGTGGTGGTATTATGGAGAACATGTTGCAAATATCAAAACTAACAAGTTTTGAATGTGGTGGAAGATGTATGTTTTGCAGCTTATCTACTAATTCTAATGAATTTCTAACAGAGTATTTCGATTTGTAACCTATAGTGTTAATAATCTGGTTCAGTTTTTTGGATAAAATGTGATTAGGTGCATTGATGTATGATACAACTGGTCTTATTGGCATATTCTGTTTGTGGGTCTTCACTAATCCATACAGTTTAGGTATTTGTGGGTTTTTATTAATGATTTGTTGCTTTTCTAATTCTGAAAAGCAGATATTGCAGTTTTCTAAACCTTGTTTGATTTCTTTTTGGAATTTTGTGGTTGGGTTTTTGTTTATTTTTGTACGTCATTACAAAAATAAACATCCTGAAAAATCGAATTACGCCAAACACCTTTTAGAACAAAATCACACAATGACTCCTCAAAATAATATTAAATTCCTACATTTTTGTAATAACAAACGCAAATTAGACATTTTAGAAGCCTTTGAGATATACAAACACAAACTCAGGGTACCTTTAATGAATGAACAACTTGAGCTCAGTAATTCTCCGTTACTGGAAGTATTAGATGTTTAATTATGACTTTTATTATTAATTTTTATTATTATTATTATTATTTTATCTAGTTACCTATTTTGTATCTACCTTAGCGACGTGTTTGTTTATAATTATATTACCTTTGATAATGACAGCATAGCTGTCGAAACAATATTGTCAGGTATATTTTAATAAAACTGTGAAACTTTTAATAATCTTTATTTATTTCATGATTATGGAGTTCCACAAAATAAGGCTGGAAACAATAAACAAGATTAAATAAAACTGTTTAAAACCTTTTATTATAATTGTGGTAACTTTATTGCTTGTTTTAGAGCTTTTCTAGAAAAATTCCCCAAAAACCATAAAAATGATGGGATTGCAATAACTCAATATCTTATCGAAGAAAAAGCACAAATGTTTATACATCGGAAATAATAACTAATTTTTATTTTTTTAGCAGGTTCATCTTTTACTTTACGTAATAAATTACGCAAATGTAAACCGTGTATCATTACGGTTCGTCCATGAGGCTTTCATGTTAATCTGTCAACCTGTTGGCAGTTGGAAGAGGTGATCTTTAAATCTTTATGGTATTTTAATACTTCTAATTAAACAAATATATTTGTATGGACATTATGAAGCTAATAATATTTATTTCATTAGATAATCAACACAATGTAAAGGCCATCTTTTATTTTATGTAATCCCAGCAAATGTAAACGCGCTTTCCAACCCCACTGACAGTGGGGCTAATAGCCGGGCTGATGAGTTGGGCCTTTTAGATTTCGTGAATTAATTTATGTATGCCAGCTATTGCCTTGTCCTGTTGTTGCTGCCCGCTTGTTGCTTCGACAGTAATTAACAACATGTTGAGTCGCATGTTTGAGATTTTTGTTGCCTCTATGATTGCTGCTATTCTTGGTTGTTATGCTCTTGTTCTTGATAATCGGTCTCGAATGGATCAACAATATGTAGGGGTTTTTTTACATTAAAAAGAAAGAACTCGTGTTGACATGAAAAGTGGACTGTATATTTTATTATTTTGATACATCAATCTATCATGCTACTATGATCGTCATGCCTGCGTCCTAACATAAACTATCATATAATTTACATGCATTGATAGGAAAATCGATCAGGGAAGAAAATACAGGAAAAAGTACATATTATGTACTCTATTAATTGCTTTAGTTATAACTGCAAGAACCTTTTCAAACGGCATATGGTTTTAATTACATAATGATTAAAACTCAAAACAATGTTAGCACTAGAATAGCTATTTATGTAACAAGTACATAATGTACGACTTTATAGACAAGCCCAGTTAATGGCTGAGCAAGCAAAGCGAGCAAGGCCTATAAAAAGGGCGAATCTATAAAGTTCGATTATGTAAGAGTTGCATACAAAGCTTTATGTTTGATTCCTAAAATTGGCTAATTATCAAAAAATCGGTTTATAAATTTGACATCTATTCTTGACAGAAGAAAATTGAACATGTAATATACAGTTGCCGTACTTTATTTTACTACTATATATTTTATTTTACTAGTACCACTTTATTTTACTAGTACCACTTTATTTTATGAGTACAATAAGCCAGTTTACTGCCGCAAAAAAATACAATAAACAGTACTTTATAATGCAATCGAACATAAAATAAATTTACTCAACTAGTATACTAATGGAGATGGTATGTATTGAAAATTTAATAATCGTGAAGTTTTATGGTTATTTACAAGATTTATTTACAGTTTTCGACTGAACATAACTTTGTTCTCAGGCTAATATCAAAGTTGAAATCTTTACCATAGTTTGCCATCATATACTACTTCATTCTCACGTAATATAAAAAAAAATCCATCCGTGCCCATCGGAGATATTGAGTTGACTGAGATGAAGTTGACCAAAAATAGAAAAAACGAGAACTTCAAAAGCCCATAAATACCAAAATAATGACGTTTCAGATTTGAAGTATTTTATGTATAAACTACCCCTAACCGTTGTACCATAAAAAAAAAATTAGCCCTAAGATTCACCTTCATTTAGAAATACGGCCCCCTAAAAAGTGGAAATTTTGCAAAAACGTTATTAAACTTCGGGGTTAAATTACACGAATAAGTAAGCATCCTACAAAAATTATGTTTAGATTGTAAAATGTAGCCCGACATGTGCACAGTACAATGGTTTTTAGCGCAGGTCTCTAGGACCAACCGTTCTCGAGATATCAAGATTTACGTTTACATCAAAAAACGCAAAAACCTCGTGCACCACGAAACAAATGTTGCTGCCATATTTGAATCAAAAGAAATAAAAATAAATTAACATTGGTTTCAAACTACCAATACTTAGGGGTGATAACATGCAAAAGATTATCCGTTTTCGAAATGGTCGAGCGACCAATATATTTTTTTCTGGGCCACTTCAGAAGGATTGACCCCCATATTAGTGATAGGATAGTAAACAAGCTTAGGAAAGCAAATTGTAATATAATTTATGCAAATAAAAATAACATAGGGAAAGAAATAACAATAAAGATAAAATGGAAACAATGAACAAATCGGGTGTGTATAAAAGTTATTGTCAAGACTGCGAAGCATTTTATATCGGGCAAAGTTGGAGAAACGTTAAGAAACGTCTAGCGAAACATAAACGAGATATTTTATATAATAAGAAATCGTCCGGACTAGCCACCCATTGTATAGATAATAATCATTTCGTAGATGTAGATAGAGTAGACTTATTGCATGTACAAAAGAATGGTAAGAGGTTAGATTTGCTAGAACAAATAGAAATTAAAAAATCCTATAATAAGAACACATTGATTGTAAACGACCAAACAAGCTTTACACAACACACCCTTAATAAATTTATTTTCTAAAAAAATTTAAAACCAGAAGGTAGGGATTGCAAAGTGGCAAGGGCAACTTCTGTCGAATACGTTACTTTCAAATCAGAAACTTTAGATGAAAGTAACTATGTAATTAGTTCCAAGATAGAAAATGTACTAGTAAATAAGAAACTAACACCTTTGAAAAGAGAAAGATAAAAACGTGAGATCAAACCCCCAGCTTTAGAACTTGTAACGTAGGTGAATTATTACTTTAGTATAAGTTTTGCTTTTGTTAGTGTATGACACATGTAACAAACTGTACGTATTGTGAACAGACTAGTAAGTTTTCTTTGTTTGAATAAATAAATAAATAAAAGCGTCTTTTTTGTTTATTCACATAAGTTATAATTTGGGTTAATATACAACAATTACCGTGATTACTCTGATGCTTTTAGTGGCTATTCATAACTATAAATATTACACTAAAATGGCTACCCAACATTATGAATGAGTATGTGCCTTTGCAAACAAAACACTCAAATGGTTTCTCACCAGTATGAGTGAGCATCTGTCTCTGCAATTTTATTCTCTGTGAGGATGTATAACTACAAACATTACACTAAAATGGTTTCTCACCAGTATGAGTAAGAATGTGCTTCTGCAGGTTTGTTCTCTGTGAGGATGTATAACTACACACATTACACTCAAACAATTTCTCACCACTATGAGTGCGCATGTGCCTCTGCAAATTTGTTTTGTGTGTGCATTTATAAATACAAATATTACACTCAAATGATTTCTTCCCTCCATGAGTCAACAAGTGTCTCTGTAAATTTATTTTTTGTGAGCATTTATAAATACAAACATTACACTCAAATGGTTTCTCACCACTATGAGTAAGCACGTGCGTTTGCAAACTTGATTTCTGTGAGCATTTATAACTACAAATATTACACTCAAATGGTTTCGTGCCACTATGAGTAAGCATGTGCTTCCGTAAATTTGTTTTCTGTGTGCATTTATAAATACAAATATTACACTTAAATGGTTTCTCACCACTATGAGTAAGCATGTGCTTTTGCAAACTTGCTTTTAATGAGCATTTATAACTACAAATATTACACCCAAATGGTTTTTCACCACTATGAATTAACATATGCGTTTGCAAACTTGCTTTCAGTGAGCATTTAAAACTACAAATATTACACTCAAATGGTTTCTCACCACTATGAGTGAGCATGTGCCTCCGCAAATTAGTTTTCTCAGAGCATTTATATACACAAACATTACACTCAAATGGTTTCTCACCAGTATGAGTAAACATGTGTTTTTGCAAACTTCCTTTTTGTGAACATTTATAACTACAAATATGACACTCAAATGGTTTCTCATCACTATGAATGAGCATGTGTTTTTGGAGATTTTCTTTTCGTGAACATTTATAGTTACATAAATTACATTGAAATGGTTTCATGATGAAATGGTTATGGCAAATTTCTTTTAAATAATTACTTATAGTCACATGTTTATAAATGGTTGTTTAGTCGCAGAAACATGTAACGATTTTAAAATTTGGCTTTTAAAAGAAAATTTACAAGTACATGTTATACATTCAATCTTTGGAGTAGTTTCCAATTACTAATTTTTGTTGCAGCCAAGAGCTTTGTCATCAACTACAAAAAACTAATAATAAAACTCTTACTTCAAAGGAAATATATTTTAGAATATATACTATCATAGGAATTTTATATAAGTTCTGGAATACCCTATATATTTATAGCGAACGACTAGTGTAACAAAACTACTGTAGTTGTTTTGTGCCGACGCACGGTTAATCGGTAGTGACAGTTGAAAACAGCTGCAAGCACTTCCTTAAAATACTTCAATAAAATAATTTCGGCTTACGAAATTGGAGAGCTGCATACACCATTTCCGTCTAAAATTTGATGTTGGCACATCCATAGATTGTAATAATAAGTGTTGCAGCAGCTTTGACAAGTAAGAACTCTAAGCTAAAATATTTTGTAACATTTAAAAACACTTAACTCATTCAGATGTAAAAGTATAAAGCAACTAAAATATTTCTAACCTTTCCATAAAAATGCACAAATGCTGCTGATCCAGTTGTATTGTACTAAATTACTGTTAATGCATTTTATTATAGATTAATCAATAATTATAACTATAACAATATTATAATACGTTGTTTTTTTCTTCGTAATTGTTCCGAGTGTAGCAGTACAATAATATACCTTTCTATAATGCAGTAGTGACACTCTACCAGCTGTATTTGATCCTAAATTCTGCACAGAACATACGGGTTATAGAAAGAGAACAACAACATTAGAAATTTCGCAAACCACTAGTGGCGCCACCCATAAGGTATCCCATCGAACTAATTGTTTGCGAAATGGGTTGCATAACCATTAGCTTATTGTTTTCTCCTAAGGTTTTCTCTTTATATATAAATATTATTTTCCTATGATGTTTTTCATGTTCTTTTGCATATTAATTTTTAAAGACAACATTCTTTAATGCGAATGAACATAAATTTAAAAAAGTTTAAACGAGGATTCATAAATATTTAGAGATATAAAAAAAAAATCTAAAAATCATCACACAATATGCGCTGCATTCGAAATTTACTAAATATTAACCTTTTACACTTTTCTTCAAATTGGCTGCAGTGAGATGTGTTTTAATTTGAATTCTTAAATTGTATTACCTATAAGTAAGAACGCTTTTAGAATAACTACATGTAATAAATAACGCAATAAATAAATAAATGTAAGAGATAAATCATACTAAAATTTGAAATAAATATAACATCAAATCAAATCTATTTTTTTAATTTTATTTCTCCAGAAAATCTGGGCTTGCCTTTGTAGCATGTCAGCACTTCAGATAATATAATACAATACCCTTTTACAGGTAACCTGTTACATTCTAGTTTTATGTTTATAACAGTTTTAGGAGATTTGCCAGTATTTTAAGTACTCTATATGCGTTTTTTATATGTTCCTATTGCTGTTTGTTTTTGTATTATATTATTTGTAATAAATGATGTGAATATACTATAACTTATAAATTGGACAGTAGTTCTGTTTTCATATACTACTACAAACATTTTTTTCAATCAATTTTATTCATTAAGGTTAACTTTTCTTAACTAACAATAAGGTGGATTTTCTTCAAGCGACAACAAATAATAGTATATATACAACAGAATTTTAAATGTTATTTAAATAAATACTCTAAATATAAAATAACATCATAAATTAAACTTGCTTTGAAAATACAATACTAAGGTTTCTTAGAAAAACTTCACAGGTTTTAGACGTGTGGTCTCTTTTAATGCTCTTAAATCCCTGCTCAATAAATATACCTACATTATTTTGTTTTATTATTCGAATTAATTAAAAAAAGATTATGCTCCAGAAGAATAAACTTCGGGATTTGAATCGATGACCTTTTGCACAGAGAGGCGGTGTTTTGCCACTGAGCTACACCAGCTTTGCATTTATAATCGTCTTATCTAAATTTTCTTGTGATTACATCTTGTGCTTTTTGGTTTTTAATATTAATAAATAAAATTAGGATCTTATTTATTTAAAAGCATGTTTTGTTATAGAATCACCTACAAAACTGCAAACGAAACAAGAAAAATCAAACTTTCCGCTATTTTGCGGATTTAATTTGAAAAGAAATAATCTAAAGGTATAACATTAGGTATAGATTATTTCTATAATAATTAGCGTCATTATAGTTATTTTTTTTATAATTTGAATATTTGTATGACTAATACTTGTTCCTAATTCAAATAAAACCGGCGAATTTGATGAAATTTGAAAATAAATTGCATTAAAAATATTTCAGTTTAAGTTTAAGTTCGGCTCTGATATATTTAGGCAACCAAACAATACATTTTCTAAGTACCTATACGAGTCTCATTTAATTTGTCTTTCAGTTTACCTACAATAATGTTTTAAACAATTTCCGGCGAAAATGAAATTTCCGGCAATTTAAGTGATTTTGAAATGAACTGCACTCCTCCTGAACTGCGGGAAGTAGCAGATAGTGCTGTAGAAAATTTACTTCCAGGCAAAAGTAAAGAGAGGTATGAAAAAGCTTATCAAATATATAAAAAATGGTATGTGTCAGTAAAGGAAGCCCAGAATATTGATTCTGCAAATGTAGTACTGGCGTACTTCAGTGAAATGGCTAAAACCCGCAAACTCTCTACACTATGGTCCACATACTCAATGTTAAGGACAACATTTGAATGTATATGACAAAGTAGATGTAAGCAAACAGGCAAAATTAGTAGCTTTTTTAAAGAAACAAAATGTAGGTTTCATTGCAAAAAAATCTAGCACATTCAAAATAACGGAGGTAGACAGTTTTTTAACTGACGCTCCAGAAGAATTTCTGCCGCAATAGGTTAAAATACTTTCAATATTTTTTTGTAATTTTTACTATAATTTTTTTATATTTATTTTAGGTTCCAATGATAATAGACATTTCTGGAGCATCCAGAACTGACGAATTATATAAATTACAAACAACTGATGTAACTTTTCTAGAAGATAAAGTTAAATTAGTATTGTAATTCCTGATACAAAAACTTATCGCCAAAGAGCTTTTTTAATAAGCAATTTAAAATGGATTCAAATTTTAAAACAATATGTAAATATTCGGAAGAATATTCAAAATGAAAAGTTTTTTATGCAGTTAAGGCAAGGAACAATTACAAAGCAACCCTATGGCCATAATTCTCTTTCTAAATTGCCAACTAAAATAGCCGAATATCTATCTAAATCTAAAGAATGCAAGTTATACAGGTCATGCATTCAGGCACTCTTTTAGTTAATAAAGAAGATGATGTGTTACAATTAACCCTTAACCGGCGTGGTGAATATTTTATTCGTAAACTCCGTCGTGACGTCCCTGGGACCGCATATGTAAGATGCAGGAATTACTGCGAGTGTTTACGTAAAACCGAATTGAGTATTTTTGTTAAATACTAGCACATAATAAGTAATATGTGTGGTAAGAATTTTTGAAAAAAAAACAGAGTCGAGACAAATCAAAGAAAGTTTATTGGTCTGAATTTCCTACATAAAATAACATAAGCTGGATAGAAATTCATAACTCATTAACACAACAAAGCTAAGTCAAGACATAACATAATACATACTCTTTGGACATATGTCAACATAAAAAAAATTTTGAAAACTTGAAAAACATAGCTTACAAAAAAAACGTGCAAAGGATAATAAAGGCTAAATTTTATTTCACTTATATTCACCTTTAGCGCATTCATTGCACATTTTTTTGCTACATTCTAAACATAATACGCAGTCTTCCGCTTCTTTTTTGCTGGACATAGGTAGCATGTTTTTCTTTCATTGCGGGCTAATTTATCGGATTGATCAGCTGCGTCTTCTAAAGATCTTTCACCTAGAAGACGGCCAATTGGCAATTTGAGTTCACGAGGTAATCTTAAATTATAAAAGCGTTCCCTCATGTAGGGCTCAATCAACTGTTTAGCATTCTAGTAAGATCTGTTTTATCACGGTAGGATTGATGTACAATATAGGCATTTGTTGTACTCATATCAAGAATTCGGAAAAATATTGCCATTGGCTAACAACGTGTGCGGCGACTTGATGAATATACACTGCATTTTTGGTCCATGGAATCAACACCACTTTTGGTGTTATTATAGAAACAGATGATTTCTGGTTTTTCGGTAAATGGATCTGTTTCAATTGTTGAAAGCAATAGAACTGCTTTATTTTTTTTGGGAACAAACGACAAGAGTGTAAAGTCTTTGGTAAATCCGTAGAGTGAAGATCCTATTTGCCTATTACGCGAAGGTAAAAATTCCTTCGGTACTTCTTCTTTGTTTTTTTTCATGGTTTCTACCATTGTAAGCCCATTGACTTTGAAAACTTGTGCCAACTCCATTGAAGTGCACCAATTGTCTGTAGTCACATTGCGGTTGCTACCATATATTGGTTTACATAATCTAATAACAGCTTGTGTGGTTATGCCAAATTCTTTTTCTTCTTGAGATAGTCCCAAACTGTCACTACCCTTTCCACAATATAAATATGTGTTATACACATAACAGGTTCTGGCATCAAAGAGACATTGCAATTTCAACCCATATTTGGCTGGCTTTGAAGGCATATACATCTTGAAACGGCAACGACCTCGAAATGCCAATAACATTTCGTCTACGGTTGTATTGGAGCCTAAAGAAAATGCAGCTGGTGAATTTGTGTTAAATTTTTGTAGCAATTCCGATATTGCAGCACAAGGATCTGCTACTTTTCTTTCTTCTCGATCGTCGGGATTGTCAAATCTCAAGCAGTTGGTAAGAACGACAAACCTTTTTGCGGACAAGGCAAGCCTAAAAACATCGCGACCAGTTCCGTCCGTAGCAAACAAAGAAATTATATCTTCATGGTTAGATTTGAAGACAGCTGTATAAATCAATAAGCCAATGAAACATTTCATTTCTTCCAATGTGCAGTCCCTTAGCTCTGTTCTTGTTGAATCAGAGTACTTAGTTCTGACCAATTGAAGTTTTTTGTTCGTCCAAGCAGTAATTTGTTAAATCATGTCGTCAGTGAATATAGAATTCCAAGCAACAATAGGTTCTACTTTTGCGACTGCAGATCTCACAGTTGGTATTCTGAGAATATTATGCGCTGCAGTTCTGACCATTTGAATCTGTTACGGCCATAGAAGTAATTTGGTTCTTCGACTTCAGTGCTATCATCGTCAGATGTTTCAGCTTCTACAACATTCTGTTGAATATTTGCTTGCACAACTGGTGCTTCATCGCCTGACTCAGCCGAATTGTATCATGATCGCTTAGAATGTAATCTGCATCTTCTTCACTGGATAATTCAACATCGGAGTCAATAGCCTCGTACATCAACATCACTTTACTTTCAAAATCAGGATCATCTAATCTAACACTGGTAGGAACTGGTTCTGCTGCCATTTTTGAACTTTTAGTAGCAATGAAAATACAATAATGTCACGGTGTTAAAATGTTAATTTGTTACGTATCTGCCGTCGTGCGGTCCGTGGGACGGCAACCAAGGCTTTCCTCAAAAAAAATAACAAAAACGCACTGGCACTACAGCGGGCAGTTGATGACACACTAACTGAAAGGTACTCCAAGCCACCCTCAAAAATTCTAAATAGTGGCGGGGGTATCAACGCAAACGTAACCGTAGCGGTCCCAGAGACGTCACAACGCCGGTTAAGGGTTAAAGAGGCTAGGCGGCTGGAAATGGAAAAGTTCCGCAGTTGCTGAGGGATATGTTGACAATTCTAGAGGGTAAAGCAAAGATTGTAAAAATTTTGTCGGAACCACCAGTACCTTCAGCGGATAAACATTAAAACCAGGACCTTCTTCAGCCATTTCATTTCCAAGCGTAGATGTTGTTCTAAATGAATTGCAAGAATTAAATTTTTTAACATAGAAATTACGGGAGGGATACAGTTAACTATCCATAGCCATGATTCTTCACACGTTGTTATTACTTTAATAAGTACTTTGTAATTTTAAAAGTTTCAGAATTTGTGTCTTATTTGCAATTGTATCTGCTTCTATTTTAAAGGTTATGTTTATTTCAGCTTGTACTACCTATTTTAAAATACATATAAATTGATTAATAATCGTGTTATGGTTCTTTAAAATTGTTTAGCACAAAAATTTATATAAAAAATTAAATTGTAAAGTATCTATATAGGTATAAAAAGAAATTTAAGTAAGGTTTTACTGTTCGCCGCTAGATGGCAATGTATGTTCTCAGTGTTTCAAGGTCCGTAGATGCAAAACAAGCTTTGAAATATAGGTCATCACAATGCCGCCATTGTCGCGCCCAGTAAAAGTTGCAATACGGCTGCTATCGAAGCCGACACGATCGTCATTTGAGGAGCACAACGTTCTGAAACGTTGAATTAACGCTTAGTACCCAACTGCAAACAAGTCGAGTTGTCGATTATTCCTATTTTCATGTTAATTAACATGATCCGCCATTTTCGCGCTACCGCATAGTGAAAGTGTATGAGATGACCTATATTTCAAAGCTTGCTTTGCATCTACGGACTTTGTCAGTGTTTTAAAGTTGGAAATTAATTAATTCTATCGTATTTGTTAAATATAAAATACGGAAAAATAAAAATAAAACTAATATTAAATAAAAAAGATGTTTTTAGCGTTAAAAACATCTATAAAAACTTAAAATTTAAATCGGATAAAACGTCTTGTTTTAAATAAAGGTTGGTCAAGACTTTACATGTCAGTTTTACAGACATGTAATAGTTATTTACATTACAAGCTGCAAAAGTTTACTTTTACGTGCAAGGTGTTTTTGATTGGCCGAGGCAAAGCGTAAGTGTAGTCGAGGTTAGTTAAAAACACCGAGCACCTAAAAGGGCTTTCGCAGCGTGTAATGTATTAAACTTTTCATTCTCCCCTTAACATTTATTAACCACCGTAAATAAATAAATAAAATGATGATTTATAAGTAGGGAAAAAATGAGAGTTCTGGGACCACCCCCCACTCCTGACCTTGACCTTGAACCTATCTCTCTCTAACACATGGTGACCTTGAATCTATCTCTGTCACGTAAACGTGGCAACATCGCATTCTCAAGGTCAACAATATGACAATGTGTTGACCTTGAACTCAAGGCTACTCTTCAAGGTTATCAAAACATTGACCTTGAATCTATTTCTCTCTAACACATGGTGACCTTGAACCTATCTCTGTCACCTAAACGTGGCAACACCGCATTCTCAAGGTCATCATGGTGACCTTGAATCTATCTCTGTCACCTAAACGTGGCAACACCGCATTCTCAAGGTCAACAATATGACAACAATATTAAGACCTTGAACTCAATGCCACTCTTCAAGGTCATCAATATGACAACAAGGTTGGTAACCTTGCTATGTCGAAAATTTAATTGTTAAACTTTTTTATATAGTTATTACATGTTATTAGTGTAAAACATAAATCTTGTTTATTGTTTCCAGCCTTATTTTGTGGAACTCCATAATCATGAAATAAATAAAGATTATTAAAAGTTTCACAGTTTTATTAAATATACCTGACAATATTGTTTCGACAGCTATGCTGTCATTATCAAAAGTAATATAATTATAAAAAACCTTAGCGACGTGTTTGTTTATAATTATATTACCTTTGATAATGACAGCATAGCTGTCGAAACAATATTGTCAGGTATATTTAATAAAACTGTGAAACTTTTAATAATCTTTATTTATTTCATAAAACATAAATAATAATAATTTGTATGTTTTGTTTAGCAAAAAGTTAAAACAATACATCACATACAATAGTGTACTTTTGCTTTGTATATTAGCCCATATGTTAGCGTGTATACGTGGTTGCCTGCTAGAGGTGTGGAGGTGTGGCACCAGAACCCGCCATCTACCCCTACTCGCAACCAAGTATACATACGAACATATGGGTTACTGTCTTCGAGGGAATGCGATTATTTACGTTATATATTAATTATATAAATTAATAATATAATTAGATTTATTAAATTATGTGTTCTAATTAAAAACGCTTAACGTTATTATCAAAGATCGAAATTAGTAAAAAGAACACGTCGTAAAACGACCAATTTTATATTAATTGAAAAGAAGCAAAATTTTAATAAAAAGTAAGCCCTTTTAAATTAACACTATCTTATTAAAAGTACGTGTTTGTTGTTTAAAAAATATCTGGCGTTTTAAATACCATTAATATTCCTAATTGAGGTTAGCTTCGTGTATTATTAATTATATAATTTTAATAAATAAAACGCTTGAAATTCCTTTAAGTTAAATGCAGAATGCGTGCTTTTAGGCGAGCAACCAATTGTGCATGCAAGTACACATACGAACATATATAGTTACTGTCTTCGAGGAAATGCGATTATTTAGAATATAAAGAAATTATTATAAATCTAAATTCGATTTATTAAATTTATAAATTTAATTAAAACTTTATAATTACATAATTATTAATAATATTATTGAAATATCTAACAAATATTTAGGTAGTTTGTGGTTAACTACTGGAAAACTGATAAGATTTACAAAGTTATAAATTTATATTGCTGAAAAATCTCTTAATATCTTAAGTGGGCAATTACAGTCATATTAACCCTACCATCAGGTCAGGGGCAAATATCTCTTAATACTCACCCTGCTTCTACGTTTATGAATCATTTAAATTTATTAAATTATGCATTATTATTATAATTGCATTATTCTGCTTTTACAGATTCGATCTACTCTACCTAATTATTTATTTTATCAAAACTAAAGTCTGTATTGTGGAGAAATTACAAATTATTAAGAAAGGCATGTTACAATGGAAAGCTTCGCTAAATCAATTGAAAATGTGAAAGCGCAAGCTCTAGAAAAGCAGTTGATGGCTCCAAACGAGCTTCCTAAGGATGCTAAATGGGCACCGCTCCTTGAACCTATCTCTCTAACACATGGTGACCTTGAAGCTATCTCCCTAAACGTGGCAACACCGCATTCTCAAGGTCAACAATATGACAACAATGTTTTGACCTGGAACTCAAGGCCACTCTTCAAGGTTATCAAACACCATTCAAGGTCAAGCTGTAGATATATATAGCAGGTCACATGTATTGAAAATTCAAAATGTGTGTAGAAGCTAGCTTGCAGAATACGTGCTTGACAGAACGAGTGTTATCATTTCGTAATTGGAAGGGTATACAAACTCCAAAATCTTTAGCTGAGGCCGGATTTGTCTATACGGGGTGTGAAGATAGAGTAGAATGTTTTTATTGCCGAGTGAACATTTTCAAATGGGAACCGTCGGATAGTTCAATCGTAGAACACCTGAAATGGTCACCACATTGCGTGTTTGTAAACGTGCTAGCACCCATAAACGTTGAAAGTGGTAGAGACGTTTGCGGTTAAAAGTAACCAGATAGAACAGGGAAGATGTTACCAATCAAGGCAGTAATATTATTGGCAACCTTGTACGAGGGTGTAGTGTACGTTACAAAACTTCCAGATACAACAGCAGCCTTTATTTCATACGACTTCAATACGAGCGTTTGGTTTGGCATGCAACCGGTGACGTTGCAACGAATGGGAATGTTTAAACATGAGGTCGGCAATAGAACGCAAGAAGTACGATTCAGGGTCAAATTCTTGTACCCAACATATACCATGGATAGTGAGTAGCAAACCCTCGGGAATAGTCCGGTAGAACAATGTAAAGTCAGCAGCGAAACGTGTTACGCTTCCGTGGTGACCTTGGGCACCCTGTTAATCGCAGTAGTTGGTGTAAGCATGGGAACATATTGTATCGCTCGTTATCGTTACCACTAAAGACCATGAGCTTGACTCCCACCCGTCAACTAAGACCATGACCTTGTATCCCACCCCTCAACTCAGACCATGACCTTGAATCCCACCCGTCAACTCAGTGCATATAAACGCATACGCAAGAACACTTCAGTAGTACAGCATCTACACAAGAACAATTCAGCAGTACAGTATCATGAACGTGGTAGAGGCAACCGTTTTAGTAACATTCGATTTCGAGGACGACGAGGATGAAATGCGAGACGAAGAATTATATGGTGGGAACGTCGAGAAAACTTTAGACCACCACAAAGAAGCATTCATTAAACGCGTCAAAGAGTGTTCTTGAAGCTGGTTATCTGGTGTTTGCGCTAGTGACGTTTGCATATTCCATGGACTTAAATGGGGAAAGGATATGGTTTGACGGAAAAAGTGGGACAGCGCCGAAACAATTGGAAGAACCGTTAGACGAATGGTACGATACAAATATAAAAATTCCCATCATGAGATGTATAGAGGAGTATAATTCGGATAAGTTGCGAACGGAACATTTGTGTCGTTTCACCATACTAATAGCGGAGAGTTAAAGTGCTGTTTATATACTAGTATAAGCCGGATAAGTTTCGAACGGAACATTGGCGTCGTTTCACCATCTTAATAGCGGAGAGTTAAAGTGTTGTGTTGTTTATGTAAAGTCACAGTAACAGCCAGCGCATTATTTAGTGAAAAGTACGCCGAGGCTTAACTAATGTATTATTGAAATAATTGTACTCTGTAAACAAATACAAGGTTGTAAATTGTAAAAGATAAATGTACTCTGTAAACAAATACAAGGTGGTAAATTGATTATGTATTTAGTTAAATAAACCACGTATTTATCTCATTATATCGTTTCATTTAAAACCGATCTCCGTCTTTTCTAGAGATTAATTTAACGATTAAATCAAAAGTGAAACTAAGATTTAAAAATGTCATACCATTTTAATTTCAATTACATTCTTACTTAACTATGAAAGTATGCAGAGGAAAGATCAACACAACCTCAAGGTAAGAACGACACCAGACAGTCAGGAATGTGCAGACGAGAACAAAGAAATTCCACAGACATCGTTGAGAACAGATGAAACAAGGTCAAGGAGATTGTATTTACACAGAAAGGAGTGGGGGCATAGATATATCTATAACTTCAAACTGCAGCACTCAATTACAGTGAAAATGAATAACCAAAGTGCACCAGAAAGTTCGTCGCCGGAGGTCGACCGACCAGCGTCTCGGGGATCAAGTGTGTGGAGCAAAGATACGGAGATCCTCGGGGACGATGTTGGCAACGTAGAGGTAAACCTGAAGGAGGAAACGATGAAAGTGCTGGTACGTAACTAAATAGTTTAACAAAATTACTACAAAACACATAGATATGAACCATATATTTTTATTTTAATGTTCATAGCCCGAGATCAGCAACGTGGTGAGGTCTCGGCCCGTGCTGGTACGGTGGAGATCTAGCACGGAGGTGCTATGTTGTGATTGTCGGGAGCGGTACATCACAGTCCCTCGGGACTATGATGCAGTGCGGCACGCAGCCACACACCAAAAGTGTGAGGCATGCACATAAGTGGGTTAAAATTAATTTATTGTAATACAATTACTTTACCCCGTGTTTTGCAGCAAGTTACGAAAAGTGCGAGTAAGTTAGTTATGTTTAGTTATATATAACTGTGACCTCCCACTAACAATAACCCAGTCCTTTTCCTATCTCGGTCGGGTTTTCATAACACGTCCTCGTCGTCCCGACTGGAAATCAGTATCGCGAACGTTAGTGGTAAAAGTTGACGTAAAAGCTTTATCGTTTGCCAGTGCGTTCCCGTTTACTGATTACTAAGAATATGCATGTGTGTATCTGCGGTGCGTCCTTCACCCGACGGGATGCCTTAACCCGTCACCGAAGAGAAAGCTGTCGTGGACCGCTGGACTACCCATCCACGAGCGGTAAGTAACCGTTCCTGTGAGGTTGTATGATGTGATACGAATATTTTGTTGATTACAGCTGGGGGAGCTTCGGATGCTGTAGGTAATACCGGTGAAGGACCTGCATCTAAGAAAGCGAAAACAACCTCCCCGCAAGGTACGTGTACACATTGTTAACGGCTTTAGTGTTAGTGATCTGTGCAATTGTTTCAGGAAATACCTCCGCGACGGTGTATTGCGATGTGTGCGAGCTGGATGTTCCACGACGTGGCTACGCTGGACATCTACGAAGCAACCGCCACAATCATCGTAATGCCGCGTCAGTGCAGTCGGAGGAAGTGGTGGTCCTAGAGACGGCGTTCAAGTCGCGTATAGCCAGTTATCGAGTCTCGGTGAGAAATCATCACATAAATCTCAGAGAATTTACTGATGTGACCCGCGAAAATGTGTTAACACTATTAGAAAGAAACGTTCAGCGCTTTCGTAGTGTGAAAGTCAATCTAGAAGTATTCGGAATGTACTTTTTGGAAAGTCAGAATTTGCACGAAATTAAATCGTTTAATACGCAAAATGAGATTGTGACCGGGACTTCGAATCTGACCGATTTGTATGATGATTTCGTTGAGGTGCTGGATACCAAGATGTCGGACTTTAATGATCGGAACTCAGGTAATGAATAGTTACGGGTTACGATTCGATTGCTAATTGTAGGGTCCTTACAGGTTGGGTACTGGAGCAGCTGTTATTTATAGAAGTCAACGTCAATAAATACAACCCGCTCCGTGCTTCCTCCTATGTTCCACTTCCGCCGTAGATACAACATAAAAAGGCTGTAATCAACGTGCAAAATAATGATCAGTGCTGTTTTGGTTGGGCCTTGGCGTCCGCTTTGTATCCGCCGAGGGGACGTGCCAACAGGACGACGTCGTATCCAAATTTTGCGCAACTGTTTGATTTTGAAGGTATCACCTTTCCTGTCAAACTGGATGCTATTTCGAAATTTGAAGCGCGTAATCCACGCTTATCTATTAACGTGTATGGTTTGGAAGCTGTATTTAAAGACGGAGAAATGAAACAAGAAGTTGTAGGGTCTCTGTATTACTCTAAGCAAAAGAAAGAAGTACATGTAAATTTATTATTAATTTCTGATATGGAGGGTAATAGTCATTACTGTTGGATAAAAAACTTTTCGCGTTTGGTGTCGTCACAGTTGTCGGCTCACAATGGAGAAAAACACTTTTGTGACGGCTGCTTGCAGTATTTTAAAAGTGAAAGTAGATTAAAACAACATACCCGTTTTGATTGCAATCATGTTTACACCAAGTTACCAACTGTCGAACCCGTAAGCAATAAATGGGGGCACGACCGGCCGGGTAATCTATTGAAGTTTGAAAATTTTCAAAAGCAACTTACAGTACCTTTTGTCGTTTACGCAGATTTTGAAAGTGTGTTGAAACCTTTGGACACGGTTGAGCCGGATCCTAGTGGAAAATTTACCATGACATCGTACGAACACGAACCACATTCGTTTGCGTATTACATTAAGTGTTCCTACGATGACGCGTTATCTAAATTTGAATTGTACCGTGGTCCGAATGCAGCAAGTGAATTTATGCTGCGCTTAGAAGGAGATGTTAGAAGGTTGTATAAGGATCATTTAAAACATGTTCAAGACATGCGATTTTTATCGTGCCGACAAACTTTCAACTATGATAATGCAACCGTGTGTCATATTTGTGACAAACCCTTTGGTGAAAACGACGTTAAGGTGAAAGATCACTGTCACCTCAGCGGCGAGTACCGCGGTGCGGCTCACTCCGGGTGCAATCTAATGTACCAAATTCCCGACTTCGTACCGATATTTTTCCATAATTTGACCGGATATGATTCACATCTATTCATAAAGCAATTGGCATTAGAAAAAGAAGCAATCGACGTGATTGCGCTCAATAAAGAGAAATACGTTTCGTTTTCGAAACAGCTTTTGGTAGATGAAATTAGGAACGGGTCCCAACGGATACAGGTATGTCTTAAAATGCGCTTTCTGGACAGTTTACGATTTCTAAATTCTAGTTTGGATAAGTTGTCTCAAAATCTAACTTCCGACCAGTGTTTGAGTATTAAAAAGTATTTTGGAGATGGGGTTAGCTTCGACTTACTGCGACAGAAAGGTGTGTTTCCCTATTCGTACGTCGACAGCTTTTCCAAACTCGAACAGGACACGTTGCCGACGTATGAGGACTTTTTCGATCGTTTGACAGGGGAACACGTCTCTCGATCGCAGTATGCTCGCGCTATGGAGGTGTGGAATACGTTTGGATGCACGACTTTGGGCGAGTATTCGGATCTCTATTTGAAAACCGATGTCTTACTTTTGGTTGATGTCTTTGAAAACTTTAGACGTGTATGTCTTGAAAATTACAAGTTAGATCCGGCGCAGTATTTTACTGCACCGGGTTTAAGTTGGGATGCTATGTTGAAACGCACGTCTGTAGAACTGGAGCTGCTCACGGATCTGGACATGCTCCATTTCTTTAAGAAAGGCATTCGGGGAGGTGTCAGTACCTGTGTTGGAAGGAAGTGTTTCGCGAATAATACTTTTCTTCCAAATTATGACGCGTCCAAGCCCCATTCTTTTATTATGTATCTCGATGCTACCAATCTCTACGGTTACAGTATGCGACAGTATCTGCCGCAGCGCGACTTTGAATGGCTTAGTCCGTACGAAATTGAACAATTCGATCTAAATTCCGTGGCGGAAGACGCCGATATGGGCTACGTGCTGGAAGTAGATCTACACTACCCAACGCGGTTGCACGATTTACATAATGACTTTCCTTTCTGCCCCGAACCTCTGGTGCCTCCTACGGAAAACGCGCGTCACCCAAAATTAATTTCAAACTTGTTCGATAAAACGCGTTACGTTATCCACTATAGAAATTTACAACAGTGTCTTAAGCATGGTTTAGAATTAACCAAAATTCATCGCGTGTTAAAATTTCACCAGGCACCCTGGTTGCGTCCCTATATTGATTTGAATACCACGTTACGTAATCAGGCAACTAACGAAGCGGACAGGGACTTCTTTAAATTAATGGTTAACAGTTTATTTGGCAAGACAATGGAAAATGTCGAAAAAGGGTGGACGTTCGTTTGGTTAGTCATTGGGAACGTCATGGTAAAAAGCATTGGGCTGAGACGTTAGTAGCAAAGCCTAAATTCAAAAGCGTTGCTGTCTTTTCGGAAAATTTGGTAGCTATAGAGTTACAAAAAGTGTCGGTTACATACAATAAACCGGTGTACGTGAGTTTTACTATTTTGGATCTTTCTAAATCGATAATGTATGAATTTTTTTATGATTTTCTCAAACCTTTATATGCTGATAACGTGCGCTTGCTGTACACAGATACTGACTCTTTCATTATAGAAATTCGTACTGAAAATTTTTATGCTGATATGAAGCAACACTTAGATAAATTTGACACCTTAAAATTCCCACCTGACAACATTCACGGTATACCGCGCACGGCCTCGGTGGTTGGTAAAATGAAAGATGAATATTGTGGAGTGCCCCTCTGCAGTTTCTACGGTGCAGGTGCTAAAACGTATTGTGTAAACGTGCTTGACCGCGACGGTGAAATGGCGATTAAAAAGGCAAAAGGGGTAAAAAGGGCGGTAATTAAGCGCGATCTCACAGTTGAGGACTACCGTCAGGTTGTGGAGGATGGTGTTGTGCTCTTCCGAAAAATGTTTATATTCAAATCACGTTTACATGCTATGTACACAGAACTTCGGAATAAAGTAGCGTTATCACCAGCCGATAACAAACGTTACATTATTCCCGGGTCGCACAACACTTTAGCATGGGGACACCGCGATATTCATCCGGGGCGTGATAGTTATCAGAATTTGGATCGTCTGTTAGAATTACTGCAAGCCGAAATGTAATTTTTGAACTCGTTTGTTGGTAGAACCGACGATACTGATTAGTATTATCGCAGAGGCCCCCGGCTACGTTGACAACAGCCTTTTCTTTGTTATGAATTATTGTAAATAGTATTTATGCTTTGTAGTTTATAACCGTATATATTTCATGTATTTATTATGATATTGACTAATGTGAATAAATTATATACATCATACTCTGTGTTTCTGTAAAGGTAGAAGAAATAAAACACACTATTGATATCAAAAAGTGATTTATTATTGTTTACTGCTTACATAAAATGATAGTTATATATTAACATTGCAACACACTGCATGCACTATACTACTTAATGCACTATATCACGTGCTGCTATATACGAGTTGTGGGTATTATCAAAGCCCAACCACTTGACTAAAACTTGATCTCCCTTTTTTTTAACACCTTCTCTACTAGAAATACTTCAGGATGTTTAACCATCTGTAATTCCTCCATGTAGAAGCCTCCACGTATCTCTTCCCCGTTCGTGTCTTCCAAGATATACGTTATGGGATTGGTTCGATTAATCTTTTTAATTTGAAAGATTTCGGTACTCCATGTGGGAGTATAGCCTTTCGCAAACGCTTCCCGATGCTTGCTGATTCGCACGTGATCACCGACTGTGAATTTAGCACTTCGCAGGTTGGTGGTTTTCTGGAAATCGTAAACTGTTTGTAAAAGAATCTTGGCGTTGCTGTGGTTCACATCGATGGGTTTGTAGCCGGTGGTGCGGTGTACGGTATCGTTGTACTGGTTAACAACCTTTGGTAATAACTGCAACCACTTATATGACCCTTGCATTGAAAATTCCTTCCACATCTTGTTTTTAAGAGTTCGGTTTACACGTTCTACCGGACTTGCTTTCATACTAGAAAAGGTGCTGTAATGGTTGATGTTGAAAGTTTGCATTAGCTTACGAAAATGCTGGTTGTAAAATTCCTTCCCCATATCCGTTTGTAAATTGTCGGGAGTACCTCCTGTTGATGTTAATAATTTTTTCATTGCTTTCGTGACGTCTTCACCGGTTTTTCGTTTAAGTGGACACGCCCAAACACGCTTGCTAAACATATTCAACAATACTAAAATATATCGAAAACTTTTATTTATTTTAGAATAGGGAATCATTTCCACAAGATCGGCCATATACAAATCGTTCAAGCCTTTTACGATTACGCGTCTTCGTGGAAATCGTTTACGAGCAGGTTTATGCAATTCTTCAATTATTTGACGTTTGATACTCATTTAGAAAATGCTGGAACACTAATAACAGCTTCCAAAATAAATATGTCCGTTGTTCCAGGTCTCTTCGCCTTAAACTTATCCCCTTTCTTCAATGACACTCCGATGAGTGATTCGGCATCGTATAACGTATCGTTTAAAAAGATTTGCACATCTGTGGGATAGTATTTGATTTGTTTAATAATACCTTTTGTTAGAGGAACGACATACTCGAAGTTGATGGAGTTCAAAAGTGCATAACCGCCTTCATAGTTGTTTACTCCCATCATATACAACATTGTCTCGTAGTGCAAACTAGACACGTCTTCTAAAGGAGTTTTGTGAAGATGTTTACCGAACTTATCCAGAGTCATCGTCTTGAGGTAATGATGATATATGATGATATGGATGACTAATAAGAGCTTCGAAGTAAAATGGGGCGATTGCAAACGGATCTAGCGACTTAATTTTTACCTTAATCTTATCGCCTTTTCTCAAACGTCTCCCAATTAAGTTGGCAGCATGCCAGACTAGAATACCGTTTACATACATAATGCATGGTGGTGAGCTGCAAACTGCTTGTACAATCCCTTCTGTAAACGGTATTGTGTATTCCCGTTTACTGTTGCTACCTTTCAAATTGTAATATTTCGTTAGATCGGCAATAGTAGGTTCGCTCGACTCAGGCTCGGAGTCCGCCCACATATACATCATTGTTGTGTACCTTACATTTTGTATATATTCTAATAAGTACACTCTCGAACGAGTGTCAAGTTTCACTCGGACAGGGGTTTTGTAAAGATGTTTACCGAATTTATCGAGCGTCATGATTGCACTAACGTTAGCAATATTATGAAACGAATCGATACGCGTGTGATGATTTATTCGATAGTTTTAGCAGCTCTCAATTCATCGATAATATATATGATTTCATTAGTGTGACCGGTGTGACCAGCCGATTTTGAACTTAAAAGGAGTCTCAATCTGTCCACTAATTTATTAGGATCTTTCCAAGGTATAAATTCCACCTGTTTATTATTATAGTTGAGAACGCGCATATCACCACCGCCACGTTTTGGTAATGTGCGAGTTTTCGATCGCGTGACCGGTGTAGTAGGTGTAGACTCGCTTCGAAATCTTGCTCCAGGAGTAGTTAGAAGGGGTCTAATTATATTTGAATATTTCTTTCCGGTTCCGTGTAGCTGTGCACCCTCAATGTAACCTCTTCTGGTAGCATTGGTACGTGTAAGAAGGTCCTTATACTTCTGCAAGTCTGATTGGGTGTATCCAATAGGTGCTTTTTTAAATACTAATTCGTAAAAATCAGGAGTTCCTGTATATTTAAAAATTGTGCCTGAGGGTTTTTTAATAATAAAGTCGTTCTCGTCAAAAGTGAGTACGGCGTCTCCGATTAGGTACTGGTGAGATTCCGGATGGAATCGTACTCCATAATGATGATCGAACTCGTTCTTAGTATCCTGGAACATGTTTTCCATATAAATTTTAGCTCTACCAGAAAAGGTCTCATCTATGTAAGTTTGGAATTCCGGACTGAATCCAACAGCAGCAAGTTGTTCTTTCAATTGATCCAATGTTGGGATCCCAGATTCTTCCAGGACTTCTGTTTCAAAAACTGAGATATCAGGTGAGGGAACGCTAGTAGTGCGCATTCTTTGGGCGATAGGTGATGGTTCGTGAGGTATTCGTCTTGCGGGTGGAAGTCGTTTATAAAATTTTTTTGGGGTCGAGGTAGGTATGGGAGAAGACACTTCCGTTTTTAAGGGTTCTTCTTTCGGAGTTAATAATTCCGTTTTAACTCCGGTTATAAACCCACGCAATGGTTGAGTGATAGGTTGATAGCGGCGTTGTAGTTCCACTTCTGACCGTGCAATTTCAGACTTGAGACTTTTGTATTTCTGTTTAACATGACGTCGTGCTATAACCAAGTCTTCTGCTACACGCTTGTCCATGTTTACTAAAACGTTTAGTTCGTGTCTTCGGTATTTATGGTGAAGTAACAGTCGAAACCTTTTCGATAACGTCCCCCATTAAGTGGATAATCTTTATCGATTACTAAAAAGCCATATTTCTCCTTCCAACAGTGTAAACACAAGTGTTTAAACGCTTCGAAAGTCATATCCCCGCTAACATGATCGTTAAATATGTGTTTTAAGTTAGTATTATCCTGCTTAAACACGACAATGAGATTTGAATTATCTCTTACGAGTTGTTTAGGTATCGCAGAATATGTCTGACATAAATAAAAACAATCGATGTGTTTATGTCTCCCGAAGCAGAAGTAATCACGTATGGTGCTTTGACTATCGCAAACTACATTATCGAAGATAATAATCGAGTTTTCGTTTGCATCGTTAGGCGGTAATATAGTTTCAGAAGAATCGTATTCGAAATAACCGATGGGTAATGATCGAAACAGGTCGCGCAGATATGCGTATTTCGGTTGATAAAGAGATTTACTATAAACATATACGTTTTCGAAGCGTAAACCGTTTGGATGTTCTAGTAAACTTATCATTAGGTTGGTTTTACCACATCCGGAACTGCCTACTATTATACCGCGTTTGCATCCTGCACCCAACAATACGCTATGTTTAAACACTTGTGGCGTCGGTGAACAATTATCCCGATGTACAACCGGTAATCTGTGTCTCTGATGCACCAACTTTAGCTGCTCCTTGTAGGACATGTGAGGGAAGATCACACGTGTGTGATATATATAAATATATGTAGACGGGCCACTTACAGTCACTCATCACCTGTGATAGGAGGAGTAATGTGTTATGAAACGTACTCTGCGAAAAGCGGATAATCGTCAATCAACTCGTAAGGGGAAGGGAGTGATCAACACTCTCATTAATAAGTTACCGTTAGAATTACATTTACCAGTGTATAACTACTGCGGACCTGGCACCCGTTTACATCAAAGGCTTGCTCGTGGAGACAAAGGAATAAACCCGTTGGATGAAGCTTGTAAAGAGCACGACATAGTCTATTCAAAAACTAACGATCTTGGTGAAAGTCATAAAGCCGATAGTATATTAGGACATAAGGCGTGGACTAGGTTTCGTTCTAAGGACGCTCGTTTTGGAGAGAGAGCGGCTGCACTTACTGTGGCCGGCATTATGTCTGGAAAAAGAAAATTGGGTATGGGTGTTTGACGACGACGACGACGATCTAAGGTGAAAAGAAGGGGTGCTTTAACGTTCAACAACGCCATCAAATTAGCTAGAAAACGTATTGATGGTAAAGTAAAAAAGTTATCTTTAAAACGGTCTGCTCGTCTTGCCCTAGCGGCCTTGAAACGTAAACGTATCATTGCTCCCAAAGGTCGGATTATACCTATTCCCAAGCAAGGTGGTTTCCTACCGCTGATTTCTTTATTTGCCGCTCTCGGAGCTATAGGCTCGTTAGGAACTGGAGCAGCTGCGGTTGCCAAAGCAGTGAATGAAGCAAAAGCAGCGAAATCAGCGCTCGAAGAAACGAAACGACACAATATAGCGATGGAGCAAGCGCCTGTAGGAAAAGGATTATATTTGAAACCGTACAAAAAAGGATTAGGATTGTATTTACGACCTCCAAAAAACTACCCTTAAAGCTACCACACCGACCACTGACCAATATCGATCTGTCAAAGTACGTAAACGAGTTAAAAATTCCATACTTCAGAGGTTATTTTTATGCGAAACGGGTTACCGAAACGTATCCGTAAAAACGAATGTGGAATTGTGAATTTGGATGATACAGATGGGGAAGGTACGCATTGGACATCGTATGTTAAACGAGGTCGAAATATATTATACTTTGATAGTATTGGACAGTTAAAACTCCCACTAGAACTCGTTCATTACTTTAAAAGTGATGGTAGCTTAAACGTTATTAGTTACAACTACGATGCTTTTCAGAAGCTAAATTGGTACAATTGTGGACATTTAGCGCTGAACTTTTTATATGAAAACACTCCTTAACATTTCCTCAGTCTTACTGGGAATGTTGAGATGTCTCAAACATTCATCTTCTCCGCTACAACGTCTGTTTTAACTTCTCCTTTTAACCCTCCCATATATTTGGATCCTACAAAACAATGGGTTATGCGTTTGACAAATTTCGAAACGTTCCCCCGTTCGATACCCTAAGATCGAATTTAAAAGCCGATCACGACATGGACTTGACAGTTGAACACTCTATCGGAACATTGTTAGGGTTTAAGAATAGAATCTTAAAAGCTAAGGAACGTCACATATCTGATTTTCCAGTTAAAATTATCAAGGTTAACTCGCTAATGATAGAATGTAATATAATAACAGGAAATTATATTAATGGTACACCTGCCCATGTGATACATCAATTCTTCCCCAGTGTTCCTCCTGGATTCAAAATAATAGAAGCACCTGAGACTGCACCCTATTTACCAATTAATGTCAATACTATTTCAAACATTACCCTTAAAATATTGGATCAAGACGGGGATTTGGTTAATTTCCAAGGGGAAACCGTGACGATAGGACTTCATTTGAAGAGCGTGGATGATGGTGTTCAAATATAACACTCCTCGATGTTGCACTGATCGCTCTGGCTATAAAAGATCGTGTTGGAAGCGGAAAATGGTTAGTCAGGCATCGGTCGCTACTCAATTGACAAGGGGTAACCGCTTATTCTTGCAAACCTTAGGCTTTGTTATCCCAAAATGAATGCGCTAAATGTAAACGAAAAAGTGCTCGTCGATAACTCGATTGTTGGAGCTGAATTTCACACTCACCAACCTTATACCACTCGTTTTGAGAATAATGACGAAATTCGAATACCTATTCAAGAGGATATGCCCACTTTGCCTTCGCGTAGTTATCTATATGTAGAAGGTACTGTACTGAAAGAAGATGGTAAACCATCAGCGAGTGGTAAATTTATAAACAATGATATTGCATATCTTTTTAGTGAGATTCGGTACGAAATGAATGGAGTTGTGGTGGATTCGGTAACAAAAGTTGGTCTAACAACCACCATGAAAGCTTACCTTTCCCACAATTCGAACGAAAGCGTTAAGTTACAAAACGCTGGTTGGTTTCCGGATGGTACCAGCACCTTGCTAGATAGTAAGGGTAATTTTTGCGCCTGCATACCTTTATCAACACTGTTGGGGATTTTTGAAGACTATGGAAAGATTATTATGAATATTCGTCAAGAATTGGTATTAATTAGAAGCAATTCCAATGTCGATGCCCTAATATCCACCGATGCTAATGAAAAGCTTAAGGTTAACTTGCAAAAAATATATTGAAAAGTTCCACATATTCAACCGGGATTGGCGGAAGAATTATCATTAACAAAATATATTGGGAAAAATATTGACACTCAAGTGGCATTTAGAAGCTGGGAAACACATATTTACCCCGCTGTACCGCAAACGGATAAGCACAGTTGGTCTATTAAAACATCGACCACTCTGGAAACTCCCCGTTACGTTATCATAGGGTTTCAAACCGATCGTGATGGTCAGTTGCAGAAAGATATGAGCACATTCGACGCCTGTGATATTCAAAACGTGACGGTATTTTTAAATACGGAAAGATATCCTTACGATCAATTAAATATTAATTATGGTGAAAATCGATATGCTACTTTGTACGAAATGTATGCTAACTTCCAACGATCCTGCTATGATAAACCCAACGAACCTCTACTGGCTCCTGATAGATTTAAGGCACTTACACCTCTAATCGTCATTGACTGTTCGCGACAGAAAGATTCCTTGCTAGGGAAATCTGTCGTTCTTCGAGTTACTTTCGAAACTCCCAAAAGCATTCCAGCGAACACTACTGCTTACTGTCTCATTTTGCACGATCGTGTATTTACGTATAATGCATTGACGAAGCAAGTACGTCAACTGTAAAGGAAATCGTTATATACGTCCAAGGACCTGTTACCTTTATTAGTATAGTTGCACGCTTCGATCATGCTAGTTATCGATGTGCAAGGTTTCAAGACTTCAGAAAAAGACTTTGCACCCAAGGAATTAGCCGTGTTTGATGGACATCGTGTGTCTCACTACGTTTTCAAACCTCCGTTCGCCTTTCGCAACTTACCACCCACGTTTCGTCAACAAGCTACTTGGTTAATGCATAATCATCATTGTCTCGATTGGAATGAAGGATTCACTCCTCCCTTTATGCTTCCTGTAATTATGCAACGCTTGACTCAGCAGGCTGATACCGTTTACGTGAAGGGATCTGAAAAGAGCAACTACATTCGACGTTTCGTATCATAACCGGTGGTGGAGTTACCAGAGGAACCAGCTCTACAGGCTATGCTTCCATCATGCTTTTATCATCATCATTCACTGTGCTATTGTGCATTAAGTAATGTATACTACTTATATAAAACTCATGTAATGGATTTATCAGAATAAAGTTTTTAAATATCCATAATGGTTTTATTAAAACAACATAATATAATTACAACTATTTATTCATTGTCTATTACAAACTTATATAACTATTCACGATTAAATATAACAATTACTAAACTTTAATTCCCAATCCAGATAACATAATATACAGGGTTATGATAATGTAATGCACAAAATTCATAAAACGTACAACGATCACTTTGGAACAAAATGCAAAAACACGTCAAATGTTTTTTTTTATTCCGCATCTTTTGACATAAGTTACAAAAATAACACGTCAAATTTGTCAAAGTTATGACGTCATTAACATATTTTTTTAATGGGAAGCTAAGATTTTTATTACATTATTGGAGAAAGCTTGTTTTGTTACACTAGGGAACAATAGTTGCAGTAGGGCTCACATAAGAAAAAAAAACGAGAAAATGAATAAAAAACGAAATAAACGTAAGTTTCATAATAATCGTTGTACGTTTTATGAATTTTGTGCATTACATTATCATAACCCTGTATAATTACAACTATTCATTGTCTATTACAAATTTATATGAAATAAATAAAGATTATTAAAAGTTTCACAGTTTTATTAAAATATACCTGACAATATTGTTTCGACAGCTATGCTGTCATTATCAAAGGTAATATAATTATAAACAAACACGTCGCTAAGGTAGATACAAAATAGGTAACTAGATAAAATAATAATAATAATAAAAATTAATAATAAAAATCATAATTAAACATCTAATACTTCCAGTAACGGAGAATTACTGAGCTCAAGTTGTTCATTCATTAAAGGTACCCTGAGTTTGTGTTTGTATATCTCAAAGGCTTCTAAAATGTCTAATTTGCGTTTGTTATTACAAAAATGTAGGAATTTAATATTATTTTGAGGAGTCATTGTGTGATTTTGTTCTAAAAGGTGTTTGGCGTAATTCGATTTTTCAGGATGTTTATTTTTGTAATGACGTACGTGTTCTTTATATCTTATGTCAAAATTTCGAAGTGTTTGTCCAATATATACCGAACTACAAAAAGAACAATTTAAACGGTAAATGCCCGATTTCATGATATCATGTGTTCTGTCTTTAGCATTAAATAAGAATGAAAAAGTGTTAGTGTTGGTTTTAAATGTTATTTTATAATTGTTGGTTTTTCTTAGTATATGTGCAATTTTTTCTGATATTTTGCCAAAATATGGTATAGATATGTAATTTGTGTCTTCTGTTTGATTGTCAATGGGATATATTCTTTTGATAGCTAAACTATAATCTTTTTGTTTAATTAAAGTGTCAATCATGTTCGGATTATAATGATTTGCATGTGCTAGTTGTTTAATGGTTGATATCTCTTTGCTAAAATCTGATTTTGTTAGTGGAATAGTTAAAGCTCTGTGTACTAATGATCTGTATGCTGCTATTTTATGTGTATTGTGGTGACAAGATTCATTTGGTATTGTTATGTCTGTTTGTGTTGGTTTTCTGTATATGGAAAATTCAAAAAGATTGTCTGCGTTAATCTTGATATTTAAGTCTAGAAAGTTTATAGCCCTGTTTTGTTCTGTTTCTAGTGTAAATTTTATATTAGGATGGATATTGTTTATAAGAATTAAAAATTCATTGATAACCTCAAAAGAACTGTCAAAACAAGCTAAAATGTCATCAACATAACGAAACCAGAAGATAATGTGTTTAGAGAGGTTTAATTCAAATATTCGATCTTCAAACTTGTCCATAAATATGTTAGCTAATAGAGGACTTAGAGAATTACCCATAGGTAAACCATCCTTTTGTAAATAAATTATGTTATTAAAAGTGAAATAATTTTGACTTATACAAAGGTCAAATAATTGAATTAACTCTAACCTTTTAACTAATTCTATATTACTATTGATCAAGAAACTATCTAATAAAGGAATGCATTCTTGTGGTGGTATTCTGGAGAACATGTTGCAAATATCAAAACTAACAAGTTTTGAATGTGGTGGAAGATGTATGTTTTGCAGCTTATCTACTAATTCTAATGAATTTCTAACAGAGTATTTCGATTTGTAACCTATCGTGTTAATAATCTGGTTCAGTTTTTTGGATAAAATGTGATTAGGTGCATTGATGTATGATACAACTGGTCTTATTGGCATATTCTGTTTGTGGGTCTTCACTAATCCATACAGTTTAGGTATTTGTGGGTTTTTATTAATGATTTGTTGCTTTTCTAATTCTGAAAAGCAGATATTGCAGTTTTCTAAACCTTGTTTTATTTCTTTTTGGAATTTTGTGGTTGGGTTTTTGTTTAACGTTTCAAAATTTTCTTTATTAATAAACTCAGGGTACCTTTAATGAATGAACAACTTGAGCTCAGTAATTCTCCGTTACTGGAAGTATTAGATGTTTAATTATGATTTTTATTATTAATTTTTATTATTATTATTATTTTATCTAGTTACCTATTTTGTATCTACCTTAGCGACGTGTTTGTTTATAATTATATTACCTTTGATAATGACAGCATAGCTGTCGAAACAATATTGTCAGGTATATTTTAATAAAACTGTGAAACTTTTAATAATCTTTATTTATTTCATGATTATGGAGTTCCACAAAATAAGGCTGGAAACAATAAACAAATTTATATAACTATTCACTATTCAATATATAACAATTACTACCCTTTAATTCCCAATCCAGATAACGCACCAAACCCGCAGGAAAACCGGCAGCAAGGTTGTCACGTGCACGTTCAGTTGCAGCAATCCATTCACTATACGGTGTAACACATTTACATTTGAATAGAATGAAATCACATTTATCAGGCAACAAGTTAATAGTATGACGATGTTGGAACAAACCATGTTCTGTACATGCGGCATTTTGTATATTTATAAGTTTACCATTTTTTAACAAATAATGGACTTCTACACCTGCACACGAAGTGTGTCGATAATCGTTTTCACTACGTATAACCACAGTGTTCGACAGTTTAGCTCTTTCGATTAACAACCCGGTATTGTGCGTTTTATAACGCGAAAATTTAATTTCACCCTTATCTGTTGTTTCAAGAACCCAGTAATGTTGCCAACCCACTTTGATTGAACCCATTTCTGTAACTGAGAGTAAGCGACTGACGTGACTATTTAAACTATACCCCCACCACTTTTAAAACGTGTATTATAGATACCCTCTCTATACTCTTCTTTCAAGACTGGAGCGATTACATTTTCCACGTAGCTTATTCGTCTCTGAAATCGTACCCTATCCCTTGCTATTATCTCCCATGGACTTCTGCGTGCTTGACGATGTGCATACTCCCATGTTAACATGTAATGCATTTTGTTTTTACTTTCATGAAATGCCACTAAACCACCAATTTAATCCCTCCTCTATTAAGTCATATGCAAAGTCCCTTAGATGTTGCTCAATGGGCTTTTTTACCAAACACTCATCACAAATCACACCTCTAATGAAGTCTTGACACAACTGCACGCCTTTTCTATATCGTTGTGCTAACTCTTGACAATATTCTGGACTGAATATCCCCGTACCATGAACAGCTTCGTGTGCCGCATCCTCCTCTAGCGCTTCTAATTCACACCGTAGTTTCACCACAGCATTCAGTTTATCAATAGCTTTGCTTGATACGTCTTCACTGTTACGCGTCTTCATTGTATTTCACTACGTTACACCTAGACCATGTGTTCTTATATTCACCCGCTCCCCACCCTTTCCCCTCTTCATTCTTCCATTACGCAATACACCTTTTGACTTCCACATCCACTATTACCTTTTCTGGTAGATAATGCACAACTTCTAGCATTCCAAACACGTTCGGGATTTGCATCTTCATTAATGGTTCCAATATGTTTGTGATGTTCACTATGCAGTCACCCGGCATGTCTACAACACCATCTATTATGCTATGGTATAAATTGAAAAATTCCAAACCCTTCAGAAGGTTTAATCGATATGTTAGTAACGGTATTAACTGCCACAGCTCATATAAGGACTCCCACGCTAAATACAATTCATCGTCTCCTGCATCAGTTATCTTTATAATTTTTGTTTCATCGTAATTTCTGTTAACACGCTCAAACGAGATAGTTTTTGTACCAATTTTCAAAGGAACCCCGACCTCTTCTCCTGCTTTAAAGTACTTATTAATGACTCCTTCATTGGTTATTAACGCGTTCCACTCCGTTTCATCAAACAGCATACACTGATTCTTTACTCCAGCTACTTTTATTACAGGAATGAATCCCAAATGAGCACATAATCCAACAAATACAACTTTACTTTTTGATTTGTTTAAATAAAACACTGATTGATTCACTAGCGGTGCCCATTTAGCATCCTCAGGGAGCTCGTTTGGAGCCATCAACTGCTTTTCTAGAGCTTGCGCTTTCGCATTCTCAATTGATTTAGCGAGGCTTTCCATTGTAACACTGCACTGTACACTTCAACTGCAAACGCTTTACTCTTCCCATACATGCGACCTGCTATATATATCTACAGCTTGACCTTGAATGGTGTTTGATTGTCTTGCAGAGTGGCCTTGAGTTCAAGGTTACAACACTGTTGTCATATTGTTGACCTTGACAATGCGGTGTTGCCACGTTTAGGTGACAGAAATAGATTCAAGGTCAAGACCTTGAAAATGCGGTGTTGTCACGTTTAGAGAGATAGGTTCAAGGTCAATGTTTTGATGAGTGGTCTTGGGTTCAAGGTCAAAACATTGTTGTCATATTGTTGACCTTGAGAATGCGGTGTTGCCACGTTTACGTGACAGAGATAGGTTCAAGGTCACCATGTGTTAGAGAGAGATAGATTCAAGGTCAATGTTATGATGACCTTGAAGAGTGGCATTGAGTTCAAGGTCAACACATTGTTGTCATATTGTTGACCTTGAGAATGCGGTGTTGCCACGTTTACGTGACAGAAATAGTTTCAAGGTCACCATGTGTTAGAGAGAGATAGGTTCAAGGTCAAGGTCAGGAGTGGGGGGTGGTCCCAGAACTCTCATTTTTTCGCTACTTTTATAATAAAATAATGTTTGTATATACAACAGTATTGTACCAAGGTAATGTTAACAACAGCCACCTTATAATATTATATTTTTAAAAAAATTGACAGTTTTACTTCGTTGTCCAGGAACCGAAAGTTTTTCATACCTAGCAACCACCTCGCATGTTTTACTTTCGCTTGCGGTTGCCTTATCAAGATAGAAAGTTATACTTTCGTAAAAGGAAGAATGAAAAGGAAGTTGTTAACCACTTTGGTGTTGCTATAACAATAGCTTACTTTCGAAGGTTTTTTACAACATATGAAATGTGCATATTGTAATATGATTGTGAATAAAGGTATAAATAATTTAGCAATTAGTAATAATTACGTACCGAAATTGCAAATAATTGCCAGGCGAAAGAAGGATTTCACAATCTTTATTTTAAAATAATAAAATTTTGCATTAAATATGTTGAGGATACATACTACAACACTGTGAGATGATGAAAGTAGGTAATGCGCCTCCTGGCCAGACCCCCTCTCTTCCTACTTTTGGCCACGCCTGCTGCTCTCTGATTGGCTATCCCCTCTCCTCTAGCTCATCCCCTTGCTTCTGATTGGTCGACGCCATCTTGGATGACACGCCTACTATTCTCTGATTAGCTGAAGACGGCCATTTTGAAAACGCCTACTATTCTCTGATTGGATGACGGCCATTTTGGAACTTCGGGCGCCATTTTACCACGCCCTATGACGGGAAACTGTATTACCGACAACATGCATGCTTCTAAGAGATGGCGCTATGAAGGAATACCGACAAACTATGTACTATTACTACTAGGGGGCGACGCGTCATGAAGAAATCTGTATTATCGATTACGTATGTACTGGTTGATAGAGGGCGTGATCGAGGTTTATCATTTTATATTAATAAATTTCACCGATTTCTCAAATAATTATCGTCATTAATAAGATAATTACATATAGTAATAATTAATTCAGCATTAAAAATTTGAAATTCAGCTTTAAACGCAAATCGCGGACCTGCGCGATATAAACGAACCGCCAGTTTTCTATGTATCTCTACTATTATATAAATTTCTAATATAATATTTACGTCGAGAGATTGATCATATAGTTGATATATTAATTAGCTGCATTTTTCTCTTTCACAACCGCGATCAATGAAACATTTCCAGTGCGTATTTCTTGGTATCTCTTACAACCCTAATATAATTTTACATACAGCGGTATTTTAAAACTTGTGTCATTTGAAGTCGACATCTTAGATTTCCCACTCTTCTTGAATTTTAGCTCTGGGGGATTGGATAGAACATTTTTTATCCCTTTCACTAGACGGAAACACTCTCTCTCCTTCTCGCTGTCCTGCGTACCTTGCTATCTCTCTCTCAACGAAGAAATCTGTATTATCGCCTAACAATTTACGGATATTTGCTAATAGATGTAGCGTTAGTATGAATACCTCGTAGACACGCCCATTCGTGATCTGATTGATCGATAGCTTTTATCCATACCCAGATGGTCGGTCTGTCATCTTGAAACACGTTCTGAATGGTTCGGCTATCTTTTTTCCTACCATAGGCGATCATCTTGGAATACGTTCTGGTTTATTCGGTCATATTTTATCCCTACACCTAGCGTTTAATGTCTTGCGTACCTAGCTATCTCTCGCTACTATTACCTACAAGTTCTGCTACCTTTCTCTCTCACGCACACACTGTACTCTTTCTACCTTTTCTAGAAGAAATAATAATGTCAGATAGGAATTAGATTATGTTTCTACTTTTCGTATACCCTCTCTCGCGGATAACGATCTACCTTTTTATATAGTCGCCCTTCTCCCTTAATCATGCTAGTAAATGAGACATCAATGTTTAAATATATTATTTATTTAGCTATCTCTCTCTCTCAATAACTTTTTCGTATATATCCCTCTTTATTTTAGTAACTTTGGCTATCGACAGGGATCGAAGCCCGTCACGCGGTTTCAATTAACTCAACAAAGGTCGGTATTACAACGACGACGACGACAGCTCGATAAAACGTTTAAAATTTTGAATTTGTCATTCTTGAAGTCGCCATCATGAGGATTTCCCGCCCTAGAATTTTATACTTCACAGCTGACTAACCACGTGATCAAGACCGCTGTATTCTAATGAAACTTTCTACCCAAAGAGATCATGAAATTTAAAATAAAACCGACAATCCTTGATACCACTGCGAGTTTTGCAGGCTCGTCTAACCGTCGTATCTATGTCAGTAGCTGCCCTTCGTAAAGGGCTTTCTTTGGATCTCCATGTTAAGAAAATTACGTTAAAATAAATACACACACAGACTCTTGAATCACGTTCAGGGATCGGGATGGTTTCTAACACTAATATGTATCAACGGTTGAATTAACTACATAAAAAGAGAAAAACCTAATTCTAATGCAGAAAAATGTATAGACTTACCCTTGGCGTATCATTTTTAAATTAAAAACGGAAGAAAAACAATAAATATTTACACTTTTAATCACCTCTCACCAAGAAGAAGAATATTGAATATTCAGTGTAAACAGACACATTTTTGAATTTAAAACCAGTTATTATTAATCTTTCAAGCCACTGTTATATACCACACGCATACAGCGTATCGAAAGGACTGACGTGAAAAATACTATTTCAAATATTTAGCTCTCTCTACGAGACAAAAGGGAAACATTTCATTGGTCGCTTAAAATATAATGCCTTAGGCTATATACATTCCTTTAGACATTTAGAGGGTGAAAATCAAGATTCTACTTGTCCGTTGCCGTCATCGCTACAAATATGCGGTTTTATCAGCTGAGGGATCTCTCTACCTGCCCCGAACCCAAAACCAGGTATAATTGTTTTACCCTTTTTCTTAATTTGGTTCTTTCTGTAAAAAATATTATCTTTTTATAAAGATAAAAATATTACATTTAATTTTTATTAAAATCAACATCAAATGACGTCAAATTGCTTTGCAAAACTGCCAGCTGACATCATCGCTAGAAATATGCATCAGTAAGGTAAAACAGAGAATGAATTGAATTTTGTATCATTTAAGTCAGGTATATATATATATATATATATATATATATATATATATTTTAAAAAAGCTATTATTATTATTTTTACATGTAGATTTTACTGTAATACACTATAAACGTTTATCTTTCATGAATTTTAATTCGTTATTAATACAAATTATATCAATTATCTTAAATTATTATTGGTAGAACATTAGGTAATTACTTTTATCAATAAAATTCCGTAGTTACTAAGTCGACTCATGTCATGTAACAGCGTGAAGTTAACAGCGTTAATTCACATGTCGTTCTACTTTGTTTCTAGTAAGATATGACGGCAATGTCGCATAATCTAGGTTTTTCTTCTTCTTCTTCAGAAAATAAACATTCACTATTATAGTAAGTGGGATTGATATAATTCAGAACTATCTACCTGTTTAAATATTAACATACATGAAGATGTCGCCCATTAAAACAGATGTTGTAACACTATAATAGCATTACACTATAAACGTTATCTTATTTATTCTCATATATTATATTTTGAGTTTATATAGTCGAAATGCAAACTGACTGCGAATTAACTGCGTTCGTTATTCTACCTAAAACAGACGATTATCTATTCCAGGTAAAAAAACACCCTTTTCTAAAGGCCAAAACTGAATGCGAGATTTTAACTAAAGAAAATTATACCCTTGCAAATAACATTGATATAATATTTTAAAACATTCCAATAGACTGATTCGGACTGATTCAAAAGGGATACAATGTTTATATTAAATTTTCCGTATTCTGTTAAAACAATAATTTAGCGTACCCCTTCTTTTACTACTTAAAATAAAACTTCTTTTTTTTTATAAAATACTTCTGAGATTTTGAACCGTGTTAATAATGTGTTTTTCTGATTCCTCAATATTGGTTTAAAGGTCAATTAATAGTTGATTATACTGTGGTTGGGAAACATGCGGATCCTTCTACCTGCTGATCGTTATAGGTATATGGATGTTGAATTATGTTCGACTGTTTTCATGAATTTTTAATTCGTTATTAATAAAAATTATATCAATTATCTTAAATTATTATTGGTGGAACATTAGGTAATTACTTTTATCAATAAAATAGGTTCTACAAGTCAACCTCAATTAATTAACCCTGGGGGCTATATACTTACAAACAGTCTTGAAACAAAAATGGTAGAGCTCACCCTGTTAGGTATGAAGCCAGAGTATGGTTGTGATAAATAAAACATATAAAGTTATTTTACAAACATTTATTTAGTATACATAGCATAATATATTTCCATGGGGCAATAAATCAATCACACAGGTTTCATCATCATAACAATAATTAGTTATAAAGAGGAATTTTACACTATTTTCTAGTATGTATAAACATTGATGTTTTATTTGCTAGCATGATTAAGTCTGAAGGGCGTTCATACATACATCAAAGTGTTTGTTCCTACCTAGTATACATGTAACGGGTATACATGTATGAGAGAACTAATAATGATACAATTACCTACACACCGGGCGATAATGATGACGTGTCATTAAACAAGATGAAACCTGTCTGTCTGTACCTACATCTACTTATTCCAGGGGTATGTTGATTGTATGCATATGTAAGACTAACCTAAAAGCATGTGTCCTAACGATGAAGGGTGAACGACAGGGCGACCACCTAAGCTGTTGTCATGCAAAAGTTATTAAGAAAACAAAATGATATTCAGAAACAGACGTGATCTAAGGTATTAAGTTCCTCTAGTTCCTTCGTTCACTGTATTTAGACGCAGATATGTCATATTGTTTACGGTAGGTAGGTAGGTAGGTAGGTAGGGGACAAGAATTAAAGCAAGTGTAGTAAATATTCATGTTTATATGGTAAGTTTGATAATTTAAATTGTACGGACATCGGTTCCGGGTTACATACATCTAGGATAGAACCTACGATTCATCCTCGCGCATACATATTGCTCCGAGCTCTTACGATTATAGCCGAGAACAACCGATTGCGCAGGTCGATCAGTATAAATAGGCGGGGTAGTGTTCCTGCTCCTTCATTAGTCAAAATGAATCAGCACGTGAACGACGTATGTAAGAAGAAGAAGAAGAATGACTCTGGTCGAAGGGGTTGCAACATACAGTGTCCGGTTTGCTTCAAGTCTTTCGCGAGGCCATTCACCTGCAAGAGACACGTAAAAACCATGCACGAATCAGACAGAATCCAGTGTTCTAGCTGTGTCAAAACTTTTTTAAACGTCAATGCCTACAAGATACACAAGAGAGCCGTCCACGAAATAAACAGAATCCTGTGCTCTAGCTGTTTCAAAACTTTTTCACGTCGTGACCACTTAAAAAGGCATATTAAAAGCGTCCACGAATCAATCAAAGCCCGGTGTTCTAACTGCTTCAAATGTTTTTCACGCACAGATAGCTTAAAAAGGCATATTAAAAGCGTCCATGAATCAATTAAAGTCCAGTGTTCTAGTTGTGTCAAAACTTTTTCACACACTGACAGCTTAAAAAGGGATGTGAATAACGTACACCATAGTGCATCTGTTGTAAAGACAGGAACGGGAGCAAATACTGACCTCGTTGGGACAGAAGATATGACCGCAACTACGCTGCCGGCTGATTATCGTACCAACTATGAAAGTAACGAAGAATTAGGAAAGGTTACAGGACCAACGAATCATTCCACGGACTTTATACGTATTAGTATTTCTGCGAGGGCATACAACGACGACTCAGAGAGCCATAGAACTACAATAGTCATAGAAAACAACTTATGATCTATATACTTGTATTATGTTATGTATACTAAATAAATGTTTGTAAAATAACTTTATATGTTTTATTTATCACGCCCTACTCTGCTTTCATGCCTAACAGGGTGGACTCTGCCATTTTTGTTTCAAGACTGTAAGTATGTATAGCCCCCAGGGTTAATTAATTGAGGTTGACTTGTGGAACCTATTATGCTAGCGTTCAGTCAGGTTTGGGCTTTGATATCCTTGATTGTTATCGAAAAAAAGATAAAGGGTCAATAACCTGTAGGCATATGTTAATTAGACGGAATGAAGATATAATACAATTTTGAGACAGCATCCAAAATAAGACTCTTTTTTGATAATGCTATTATAGTGTTACAACATCTGTTTTAATGGGCGACACCTTCATGTATGTTAATATTTAAACAGGTAGATAGTTTTGAATTATAAGTAACGAGTTTCACTTTTTAATCATAATTCTTAATCGACCTCTACTAAGTTATTATATAAACCACAATGCAATCTACAAACCTAGATACATATATTATTATGATGAATCGGGGATATGCTATAAAATACACCAGTCACATTGAATGCATTATTACCTGTTCAGATAAAAAATTATTAAAGCATAGCATATAACTAAGTAGGGGATATATTTAACTTTTCATTCTAATCAATTTACAACAGATTTCATAAAAGTATATTACAAGCAGCAAAGGTTAGACCAAAAAAACTCCAGAGGGCTGACTGAAATATTTGTTAACAGAATAATGATAACAACTAATAAAACATATAGCTACTGACCACGGCCTATTTGATAAGTTATCTAATTCCCAATAGTTTTCTCTTTCTATTAATTAAGCCTTATCCACAATTAGTTTGTAACAGCTGATACACCAACCATCTTGAAATTTAATAACCTTACATTTAAAAGATTCAACATTTAAAAGTATACAAAAGCAGAATCTACTAGTTATTTCATTTAAATCTACAGCATAATAAACAGCAAGCCTGTTCGCAATTTCTATTCAATTTTACATCATACTTTTGAGATATAACATCTACCCATTTTCTAGACAATCGAATTTGAACAGATCTATAACACGTTTTCTCATTTAATCATAATTAGGGGCGACTTGAATAGCAAAATAGTAGCGATAAAAGCATAATATAAATGTTAAATGATCAAAACCCGTATACTGGTTAGCCTCTTGCGACTATAGACTATATACCTTGTAACACTGATTTTAACTTTTATATTGTTTGCCTATTACACTTTATTTTGATTGCATTTATTATTATACCCTATTTATAATAATACACACTGTATATTAAATAAAGGTATAATTTATTATTATTGTAATACAATTTTGGAAAAGGATAGATAGCTAAACCTTTATCAGAGGCGCAGGCGAGTTTCCTTGATAGACCGTGCGATAGACGGACATTTTGTCATTTTTAAAAAGAGATCTGAACGAGTACTTTGTACATGTATTACAACTAATAATCTTAGTTATTAACATATTTTAATTAAACAAGAAGGCCATTCTATTTTATAGAAGGTATGTTAATGTTATCTTATTATCATACTTAAGTATTGTTTAATACTTTTTGGCGTGATGCCTAATTTTGAGTAATTTTGCATTTTAGATTTGACGGCCTGTATGTAAGTCTGTATGTAAGTCAGTAAATCAGAAAATTAGCAATTTAGCAGGTTTGCAAGCTAGCAAACATAATTAAATATTTTACTGCATCAACATACCGACTAAATTATCATCATCAATTATCACTTTTCCAAGCCTACCTCTGGAAATTCGCCTGAGCTCAATAACCGACGGAAGTTCTCATTGGAATCCGTTGCAGAGGCTCATCGTTGCTATTATTCGTCAATTGTACGGAAGCTATACGTTTACCAGTTAAGGAAGTCCAGATTCAGGTCAGACTACTCCAAATTTTGTTGTACCACAGATATGCAATCGCTTCCTGTGGCGATTATCGAATATCGATCAATCTTTATCATTCTAATGATTTAAACTTATTTTATAAAACTATACATATATCTTACTTTAATTATTTTCAAACTAATATAAATAGAGTTGCAATAACTACAAATGTAAACCTCAAATAGCTATTTTGGGTATTTTGGATAATAAATAAATTAATTATCTATACCTATCAATACGTAACTCTCAATAATGAAATTTATTTTTTACGCAATTATTTTTGGGTATTAAAATCATTAAATTTAATAACGCATTTATGATTATTTCATTTATAAAGTATAATAACTACCCAAATACTAACAATCCTATTTTCTTAGTTTTCAAACAGCGTAAAACTAAGTGGCGCCAAATAAAATTAAAATAAACATTTTTTTGTAATTAATGATTTGTGCCTTCAATGAACCCACGACCCAAGCCACCAGACGAAGAGCTGCCGTTAGCTGTAAGCCCGGAAGGGCGACTATAGACTATATACCTTCAAACCTTTATCTTTTACCCATCTTTTAAATTCATAAAAAGGTGTTAAAATAGGGTTTCCGCATGGCATTTTAAAGTAATGAAGATATCATACAATTTTAAGACAGCATCCAAAATAACTCTTTTTGATAATGCTATTATAGTGTTACAACATCTGTTTTAATGGGCGACACCTTCATGTATGTTAATATTTAAACAGGTAGATAGTTTTGAATTATATCAATCCCAATTACTATAATAGTGAATGTTTATTTTCTGAAGAAGAAGAAGAAGAAGAAGAAGAAAAACGAGGATGAATCGTAGGTTCTATCCTAGATGTATGTAACCCGGAACCGATGTCCGTACAATTTAAATTATCAAACTTACCATATAAACATGAATATTTACTACACTTGCTTTAATTCTTGTCCCCTACCTACCTACCTACCTACCTACCGTAAACAATATGACATATCTGCGTCTAAATACAGTGAACGAAGGAACTAGAGGAACTTAATACCTTAGATCACGTCTGTTTCTGAATATCATTTTGTTTTCTTAATAACTTTTGCATGACAACAGCTTAGGTGGTCGTCCTGTCGTTCACCCTTCATCGTTAGGACACATGCTTTTAGGTTAGTCTTACATATGCATACAATCAACATACCCCTGGAATAAGTAGATGTAGGTACAGACAGACAGGTTTCATCTTGTTTAATGACACGTCATCATTATCGCCCGGTGTGTAGGTAATTGTATCATTATTAGTTCTCTCATACATGTATACCCGTTACATGTATACTAGGTAGGAACAAACACTTTGATGTATGTATGAACGCCCTTCAGTCTTAATCATGCTAGCAAATAAAACATCAATGTTTATACATACTAGAAAATAGTGTAAAATTCCTCTTTATAACTAATTATTGTTATGATGATGAAACCTGTGTGATTGATTTATTGCCCCATGGAAATATATTATGCTATGTATACTAAATAAATGTTTGTAAAATAACTTTATATGTTTTATTTATCACAACCATACTCTGGCTTCATACCTAACAGGGTGAGCTCTACCATTTTTGTTTCAAGACTGTTTGTAAGTATATAGCCCCCAGGGTTAATTAATTGAGGTTGACTTGTAGAACCTATTTTATTGATAAAAGTAATTACCTAATGTTCCACCAATAATAATTTAAGATAATTGATATAATTTTTATTAATAACGAATTAAAAATTCATGAAAACAGTCGAACATAATTCAACATCCATATACCTATAACGATCAGCAGGTAGAAGGATCCGCATGTTTCCCAACCACAGTATAATAAACTATTAATTGACCTTTAAACCAATATTGAGGAATCAGAAAAACACATTATTAACACGGTTCAAAATCTCAGAAGTATTTTATAAAAAAAAAGAAGTTTTATTTTAAGTAGTAAAAGAAGGGGTACGCTAAATTATTGTTTTAACAGAATACGGAAAATTTAATATAAACATTGTATCCCTTTTGAATGAGTCCGAATCAGTCTATTGGAATGTTTTAAAATATTATATCAATGTTATTTGCAAGGGTATAATTTTCTTTAGTTAAAATCTCGCATTCAGTTTTGGCCTTTAGAAAAGGGTGTTTTTTTACCTGGAATAGATAATCGTCTGTTTTAGGTAGAATAACGAACGCAGTTAATTCGCAGTCAGTTTGCATTTCGACTATATAAACTCAAAATATAATATATGAGAATAAATAAGATAACGTTTATAGTGTAATGCTATTATAGTGTTACAACATCTGTTTTAATGGGCGACATCTTCATGTATGTTAATATTTAAACAGGTAGATAGTTCTGAATTATATCAATCCCACTTACTATAATAGTGAATGTTTATTTTCTGAAGAAGAAGAAGAAAAACCTAGATTATGCGACATTGCCGTCATATCTTACTAGAAACAAAGTAGAACGACATGTGAATTAACGCTGTTAACTTCACGCTGTTACATGACATGAGTCGACTTAGTAACTACGGAATTTTATTGATAAAAGTAATTACCTAATGTTCTACCAATAATAATTTAAGATAATTGATATAATTTGTATTAATAACGAATTAAAATTCATGAAAGATAAACGTTTATAGTGTATTACAGTAAAATCTACATGTAAAAATAATAATAATAGCTTTTTTAAAATATATATATATATATATATATATATATATATATATACCTGACTTAAATGATACAAAAATTAATTCATTCTCTGTTTTACCTTACTGATGCATATTTCTAGCGATGATGTCAGCTGGCAGTTTTGCAAAGCAATTTGACGTCATTTGATGTTGATTTTAATAAAAATTAAATGTAATATTTTTATCTTTATAAAAAGATAATATTTTTTACAGAAAGAACCAAATTAAGAAAAAGGGTAAAACAATTATACCTGGTTTTGGGTTCGGGGCAGGTAGAGAGATCCCTCAGCTGATAAAACCGCATATTTGTAGCGATGACGGCAACGGACAAGTAGAATCTTGATTTTCACCCTCTAAATGTCTAAAGGAATGTATATAGCCTAAGGCATTATATTTTAAGCGACCAATGAAATGTTTCCCTTTTGTCTCGTAGAGAGAGCTAAATATTTGAAATAGTATTTTTCACGTCAGTCCTTTCGATACGCTGTATGCGTGTGGTATATAACAGTGGCTTGAAAGATTAATAATAACTGGTTTTAAATTCAAAAATGTGTCTGTTTACACTGAATATTCAATATTCTTCTTCTTGGTGAGAGGTGATTAAAAGTGTAAATATTTATTGTTTTTCTTCCGTTTTTAATTTAAAAATGATACGCCAAGGGTAAGTCTATACATTTTTCTGCATTAGAATTAGGTTTTTCTCTTTTTATGTAGTTAATTCAACCGTTGATACATATTAGTGTTAGAAACCATCCCGATCCCTGAACGTGATTCAAGAGTCTGTGTGTGTATTTATTTTAACGTAATTTTCTTAACATGGAGATCCAAAGAAAGCCCTTTACGAAGGGCAGCTACTGACATAGATACGACGGTTAGACGAGCCTGCAAAACTCGCAGTGGTATCAAGGATTGTCGGTTTTATTTTAAATTTCATGATCTCTTTGGGTAGAAAGTTTCATTAGAATACAGCGGTCTTGATCACGTGGTTAGTCAGCTGTGAAGTATAAAATTCTAGGGCGGGAAATCCTCATGATGGCGACTTCAAGAATGACAAATTCAAAATTTTAAACGTTTTATCGAGCTGTCGTCGTCGTCGTTGTAATACCGACCTTTGTTGAGTTAATTGAAACCGCGTGACGGGCTTCGATCCCTGTCGATAGCCAAAGTTACTAAAATAAAGAGGGATATATACGAAAAAGTTATTGAGAGAGAGAGATAGCTAAATAAATAATATATTTAAACATTGATGTCTCATTTACTAGCATGATTAAGGGAGAAGGGCGACTATATAAAAAGGTAGATCGTTATCCGCGAGAGAGGGTATACGAAAAGTAGAAACATAATCTAATTCCTATCTGACATTATTATTTCTTCTAGAAAAGGTAGAAAGAGTACAGTGTGTGCGTGAGAGAGAAAGGTAGCAGAACTTGTAGGTAATAGTAGCGAGAGATAGCTAGGTACGCAAGACATTAAACGCTAGGTGTAGGGATAAAATATGACCGAATCAACCAGAACGTATTCCAAGATGATCGCCTATGGTAGGAAAAAAGATAGCCGAACCATTCAGAACGTGTTTCAAGATGACAGACCGACCATCTGGGTATGGATAAAAGCTATCGATCAATCAGATCACGAATGGGCGTGTCTACGAGGTATTCATACTAACGCTACATCTATTAGCAAATATCCGTAAATTGTTAGGCGATAATACAGATTTCTTCGTTGAGAGAGAGATAGCAAGGTACGCAGGACAGCGAGAAGGAGAGAGAGTGTTTCCGTCTAGTGAAAGGGATAAAAAATGTTCTATCCAATCCCCCAGAGCTAAAATTCAAGAAGAGTGGGAAATCTAAGATGTCGACTTCAAATGACACAAGTTTTAAAATACCGCTGTATGTAAAATTATATTAGGGTTGTAAGGGATACCAAGAAATACGCACTGGAAATGTTTCATTGATCGCGGTTGTGAAAGAGAAAAATGCAGCTAATTAATATATCAACTATATGATCAATCTCTCGACGTAAATATTATATTAGAAATTTATATAATGGTAGAGATACATAGAAAACTGGCGGTTCGTTTATATCGCGCAGGTCCGCGATTTGCGTTTAAAGCTGAATTTCAAATTTTTAATGCTGAATTAATTATTACTATATGTAATTATCTTATTAATGACGATAATTATTTGAGAAATCGGTGAAATTTATTAATATAAAATGATAAACCTCGATCACGCCCTCTATCAACCAGTACATACGTAATCGATAATACAGATTTCTTCATGACGCGTCGCCCCCTAGTAGTAATAGTACATAGTTTGTCGGTATTCCTTCATAGCGCCATCTCTTAGAAGCATGCATGTTGTCGGTAATACAGTTTCCCGTCATAGGGCGTGGTAAAATGGCGCCCGAAGTTCCAAAATGGCCGTCATCCAATCAGAGAATAGTAGGCGTTTTCAAAATAGCCGTCTTCAGCTAATCAGAGAATAGTAGGCGTGTCATCCAAGATGGCGTCGACCAATCAGAAGCAAGGGGATGAGCTAGAGGAGAGGGGATAGCCAATCAGAGAGCAGCAGGCGTGGCCAAAAGTAGGAAGAGAGGGGGTCTGGCCAAGAGGCGCATTACCTACTGATAAAGGATAAACTTTAAATAGATTCTTTACTTGAATTTCACAAATTCAATTTTAAGATGAACGATTTTCTGTCGTTGGTTGATATTTTGACATTTAGATATTTTGAAGCCATTTTATAGCATGTTTTCACCTGAAAATTATTAAAGGCATAGGTGAGAAGGTATACACAAGTATTTATTACTTTACTTACAGTTTTTTTTATTGAACTTCAAGAAAATGTTTTATTTCTTTGACGATTCATAATTTTCCATAGTAGATGAATATTTTTCAATGTTATTGAATTTCTAATTAAAATATTTTACTGCGATGTTGTTAACCAAGTTCTAGCGTGCATTTGACACTAGAATGTTAAAGTGGGAAATTTTTTATAGAGAAGGTTTAGGCCTTTGAGATACCAAAATTGTAACGTTTCAGCAGGGTCTCCTAGAATGTTAAAATCTAGTTTATATTCATACTTTTGGTGTCAAAATGTATGTAATTTTTGTTTGATAGGATCTTAGGATTAATTTTATGTTAAGAAAAGGATGTAGCAAGATGTTAAAATGTTTTTATTTGAATTTTTGTGAAGTACGTATTGTGAAAATTCAAGATAATTGTCAATGAATCCTAACTCTAAATTTGCATTTTGATAGCCATGTTAGGTATCAAAATAAAGGAAAAATTCTCATCTTTCAGTTTATAACATTTATTTAAACAATTAATTTAATTTTTTATCAACAATTTGGTTAGACAGGTTTTTGGTGGGAAAGATGTTGTTTTGTTTCTAGTAACTTACTAAATTAATCTAGTTCCAAACTAGAAAAATCACTACCGATTTGCAATTGTTGAGCAAAAGTCATGTCAGCTTGTATGTTATTTTGTTAAAATTTGGAGGTTATATTGGTGAATTTTACGTCACTTAACTGTCAACAAAGTGAGGTTATGACATGTCATCTGGTTCTTAATTTTTTTATAAGTTCTTAATAATTTAATTAATAATAATTATAATGAACAATCAAAGTGAAATAAAACAATAGTGAAGTGTTGATTTGGTGTACAGACTGATCTCATAAATTGAAGGAACTTTTTGGAATTTTATTTTGAATGGAACGAATTAACGGAAGGTAATGGAATCTTGTTGCAAATAAGCGTATTATTTTATGTACTCACGTCATGGAAGATACATGTTGCACCTTTAATAATTATAATTATCTTTATAAATCACAAATAAAATCAATTTGAGGGATGATCTGGAATGTGCTCATCTTGTCAACAAATAATCAGGTAATTTTACCAACTATAACAGGAATCTGCTAATCTTCAAGTTAGGGTGATTAACTTTTTTTGTGTGGCGCAAATAATTTTAAAATTTAAAATAATTTTTAATTTTTAGTTTTTGTAATAGTAATTAAAGATTGATGGATTGATCAGATAATAATTAAAAAGGACAAAGAGAATTAGAATGTCTCTTAATTCTTATTTTGTTAAATCTATTTGACACCAAGATTTAATTGATTTTGTTTCACGTTTGTTTAATTGATTTAAATTTAAGATGTTAATGTAGATATGTAAGATGTAGTAAATAATAATTTTTATTTATTTTGTGTGTTCATAAATAAAATTTATCCATTTAAATGTTTAAAAAGCAATTTATTTGTGGATTTATTTGTGTCTGATTCATTAACAATGTTTTACAGATTTAATTTAAATAGCATCCTAATTAATTAACGACTGATTTCATCTCATGCATTTATGGAACTTGTTCAAGTGTTGGAGGGTTTATTGTTCCCAACAATAAATATTAATTTAGCCTCATCATCTCAATATCTCTTATCATATCATACATCATACATCATGCATCATGCATCATGCATCATGCATCATAGATCATAGATCATAGATCATAGATCATAGATCACAGTTCATATAGCATATACCATATACCATATACCATATACCATATAGCATATACCATATACCATATACCATATACCATATACCATATACCATATACCATATACCATATACCATATACCATACACCCAACACCACACACCACACACTACACATCACACACCACACACCACACACTACACATCACACACCACACACCATACACCATATACCATATACCATATACCATGTACCATATACCATATACCATATACCATATACCATATACCATATACCATATACCATATACCATATACCATATACCATATACCAAATACCATATACCAGATACCAGATTCCAGATACCCGATATCGGTTATCAGATATCGCATATGTATAGGAATTAACACACTTAACAGAACAATTTTAGAATTCACATTTAAATGGTATTAAACAAAACAATCAATTAATACTCGAATGAGTCTTTATGTTTTACTAGTAAGACAATTTTAAAGTCCACACCTAGATTAATACTCACTCTGGATAAACACTTGTTGAGGAGTGATAAAGACTGGAGACTTAAGACTAAAACAGAGGTATTTATACAGTGTTACAATCTTATCTGCCTACACAATTATCATGGTCATGAGAGAGTTAATGCTGAAGCAGTTCTCATGAAGATATGATAGACTTATCTTGAAAATGTAATTTGATATCGTGTGCTCACAATCCTAAGCAATTCTCATGTGATATGATCTTATCTATAGTGTGATTATAAGGTACGTTACTACCATCCCCCTATATCATAACAGTAGTAAAATGGGACTGGAGACTTAAGATTAAAACAGAGGTATTTATACAGTGTTACAATCTTATCTGCCTACACAATTATCATGGTCATGAGAGAGTTAATGCTGAAGCAGTTCTCATGAAGATATGATAGACTTATCTTGAAAATGTAATTTGATATCGTGTGCTCACAATCCTAAGCAATTCTCATGTGATATGATCTTATCTACAGTGTGATTATAAGGTACGCTACTACCATCCCCCTATATCATAACAGTAGTAAAATGGGAAAGATTGCTTTTAGATTATCAAATGCTATTAAAATTCGTTTTAATTTTTTAGCTGTTAGTTCATTTACGTTAGGCATTCCGAACAGTTGGAAAACTGATTGATGAGTGCCATAAATTTTGGTAAATATACTGTAATTTTAAATGCCCCTGTACTATTTTCGTTTTCGTCCAGGTTGGCAACGCTGGAGTAGCCTTATGTGGCATTACAAGACTTTCGTTACGTTCACGTACTTTTAAGGACGACCCCTTAAAACTATCAACGCCTAATTTTCTTTTGTTTACCTATATTTCTGCAATTCAGAAAACTATAAAGCTTGAAAAAGCTATAAATAATGATTAAAACGTAAAAGCATTTATTTTTCTTAACATCTGAAGCTATTTTTCGTTTTTGCAGGTTATGATTTTATAAACTATTTACACAATGGATGGTGATGAGTTAAATCAAAGGCTAAATGGTATAAAATATGTCAAATTAGAATTGCAAGAAAACTATAATAACAGTATAAGTCATTTTGAAACATCGACTGGGAGAAAGGAGCAAGTTGCCCTTACGGTACCAGCTAACAAAAATGTATTAAGTGATAAAGGAAAAAAACTATTTCCGTGTAATTTAATGTTCACCCATAGCAGTGAGAAACGATTTGAATGTAATTTATGTGATTATAAATGTTTTCGGAAGGGTCGTCTCAAAAACCATATGCTCACCCACAGCGGTGAGAAGCCATTTGCATGTAAATTATGTAATTATGAATGTATTGAAAAAGGTAATCTTAAAAGGCACTTGCTTACTGATAATGGTGAAAAACCGTTTAAATGTAATATATGTGATTATGAATGTTCACTAAAAGCAAGTTTGCACAGACATAGCCTCACACATAGTGGGGAGAAACCATTTGAATGTAATTTATGTAATTACAAATGGTCTGACAATGGTAATCTCACAAAACATATGCTTTTTCATAGTGGTAAGAAACCATTTGAATGCAGTTTTTGTAATTATAAATGTTCACAGAAAGGTAATCTCAAAAGCCACAGTTTTTTATTATTTTTAGAATTCTATAGAGTTTATTAAAAACAATAAAAAAAAATGTATGTTGAAAAATAGCAACATCTTAAAGCATATAAAAATATAAATAGGTTTTTTTTGTAATAAAGTAAACAAATATTTTTCTGAGCTGTGTAAAATAATTGTATTCTCAATTTATAATATCTTCTACTGTAAGTGCTGTGTGTTGGCGGCTCCCACCTATACTTGCGTTGTGTGGGTTCAATGAACACAGGCATAGAGGACCTACAACTTAAGGTGGACTCAGAATCACCCCAAACACATAGCATTTTTCATGGGAAATTCATGGGCAAAGTGTACCTCGGTGGTTTGCTATTACTTTCCGAGGGAGCAACGATTTTTGAAAATGCATTGATATATTGGCTGGAGTTCAAATCCAGGTCCTTGGGTCAGTAGTCCCGTATGCCAGCAACCGAACCACAATCGCTTTCAATTTTATATCATTCGCTATCATAATATAAAGTCTTTAAGCGGCTTTTTTCTCTTCATAATTGAATATTGTATATTTTATTTAATAAACAATTTATAAAAATAAAATTAATTATTGATGCCACTCATTTTTTTTTCTATTTTTTTTTATTATAAAACATAATCAGTAACGAGCAGAATGATGATTTAAAAAGGATATAAAATTTACAAGTTTGTATTTGAAAATTTTTAAAAGTGAAGATACAGTTTGGTGGGTTTATAACTTATAGTATACATATACTATTATTGATACATCATAATTTATTCATTTGGCGTAATCAGTGAGTATCCTTTAGAATGGCCTAATATTGCAGTTTTTATATCAACAAACAGTTGATTATACTCAACATTCTTACAGTGAAAAGACTTGCTGTTCTAGTATTATGATCACTGCAATTCAAAGGCGGGTAGTCCTTGTTGTATATTACTGTTAAACACAAAATTTAACTAGCAAAGCAATGTGCTAGAGTGCGGCTGCACTCTAATTATTACCACAGTATAGTTAGTTATAATCAGTAGGTGCACTCTCACAAATATTGAAAGCTGCCGTGTGTGATGTTGTATAATTGGGCTGTCAGGCTACGGAACAACATTTATACTGTGGTATATGCTCCTCGTTTTTATACCAGCATGCAATATTGTCATTGTTGTGTGTGGTATTTGAAGCTATCTTATCAACTTCAAAGTGTCGACATTTGAGTGGGTATGCTGTATTATTACTATGCATATCATTTTAAATGTAATAAATTAATCAAAATATCTTAGAATCATCCCTTCAAGTGTTGAAATATAAACATGGTAGCTGCATTTTAGTCTTTGATTAACTATCCTAAAAGTATCTGAATTAATTCCAGTACTAGGAGGACTCTATTCATTGAAGTAGTTTGCAATACTATTTTCATTAGATACAGTATAATAAATGTACTATTTAATTAATATTAAACTAAATAATTAAATTAAATATTATTAAACAATAACTAGCAAATGCCAAGCTTTTATTATGAATTAATCGTTTAAACGTTTTCCCATTTGTATGGAGTGTTATAATAATTTAGTTTCTTAATTTTAAGAGTATATGTAACTTTATTTCTCTTTTCTTTTTTTAATTTCTGTCTCATAAGATTCATCTCAAAAGCTATATGCTTTCTCATGTAATGATGTAAGTGATTATCTGTCTTGCATGCACCATAGAATACAGCAAATATCCATTAGATGACGATTTGAAAAAATAAAATACATAACTAAATATAGAATAAAAATTGTATTGCGCCATTTAATTCATTTGAGTCAAAATCTTGAAGTAGGTACGTGCTTAGATGATATTTTAAAGAAACTGAGTTCTAGAATGAAAATAATGCACCTATTGTAAAGCACAAAAATATACATAGCTATATATAGAAGTTAATTGTTTATAGATATTTATTTTTATCTTTTTGTTCTATTAAATTAACCCCCAAGTACTATCAAGTAACGTATTGCTGTGATTCCAGCACTCATAATTGAATATGTAATTTGGGTTGCCTATTATTTAGGGGTTTGGACTTAACTAGAACAAATCTGAATTGAATAAATTAATTTGTTACTTAATAAGTAAAAGGTTACACTCTACATCACTTGATAATAATAAGAAGTAGATCTTAAAAGGATTTTTTACTTAAAACTGAAAAATTATTTTGACAGGTTATGATTTGCCTATCGTTTGGTCGTTGGACTTGGTTTTTCATAATTGAAGCCATTGTAAGGTGTAGTTTTACCTGGAAATTATAAAAGGCATAGGTGGAAAGGTGTATGCAAGCAATCACCACAATACTCACAGTTTTTGTTGTTAGATTTCAAGCAAATCCCATGCTGGTTTAACGATTCATCAAATTCCGTGATAAATGTATAATTTTCATTAATCTATGCATTTGCAGCCAAAATATTTTGCTGCAATATTCTTAATTAGATTCTAGAGCACCTTTAGCAATAGAATTTTCAAGTGGGCAGCTCTATATAGAGAAGGTTTAGCCTGTTAAAGCTTCAAATTTGTATCGTTTGAACCTGATCTGTTAAAATGGTAAAATTTTGTTAATATTTAAAGTTTTGGTGCCAGAATTGATGAAATATTGTGTGATAGGGTATTAGAATTCATTTAATAATTAAAAAAGGAAGTAATAAGGTGTAAAAATGTTATCTTAATTTTGTAAAAACCATGTTCGTCAGGAAATTCAAGATGGTTGCCATTGAATCCTGGAGTTAAATTTGCTTTTTGTTAGACATGCAATATAGTAAAATATAGGGAAAATTGTCTTCTTTCCGATTATGTAATTTGTTTAAACATGTAATTTAATTTTTCAGCCATATTTTTGGTTATGTAGATCTTGTTAGGTCAGATGTTCAATTGTTTTTAGTAACTTCTCGGATTTTGTTAGTAGAAAAATGACATTTGTCATTTGTTTTTGGAAAAAAATATAAAAGCTGATCGAAGATCTGGTTACTGGCTTGTTGATTTTCATATAAAGAAGAAGCCATGTCAGATCACTCAATAATAAAATTTTGAGGTTATGTGTGACAGATTTTATGTCAATAAAATGTCAAAAAAGTGAGGTTATGACAAATATTATCCAAATTTAATTTTTTTAAGTGTTTAATAATGATAATAACAATGAACAATTAAAGTGATTTAAATAAAAAGGAAAGTGGAAGTGTTAATTTGGTTTTTGGACTATTTACTTATAAGAAGAAATTTTTTTGGAAAACGTATTGTAACTTTATTTCTTAAGGAAATTAAAACTGGATGTAATACGAATTTTTTGAAAATAGACAATTGATTTATGTACTCGCGTATTGTAGGTAAATTGTTCAATATTTAATAGTTGTAATAAATTACAATAGAAGATTCACCAGAACAATTATATGGAAATGCGTGTTCACCAACGCAACAAGTAAGCAGATAAATTTACTGACTATTACAGAGAACTGCCAAATAATATAGTGTGCAAAAATTTCCAAGAGGCGCAAAATTTTTGAATTTAAAAAAAATATTTTCAAACTTCAACTTTATTCTTTTTGTTTCATTTCTTCCTTCAATTATAATTTAAGATTGTGAAATTGATCAAATAAAAATTGAGCAGGACAAATAGAATTAGACGGTCTCTTGATTCTTATTTTGTTAAATCCAATTGGCACCAATAATTAATTGAATCCATTTTATGTAATAAGAACTTTTTTGTTTTCGTTTCTGTTTTCATTCTTTTTATGTTTATTAATAAAATATCTTAAATGTTAAAAAGGAGATTCATTTGTGTATTTTTCTTGTTTTGTGTCCATTAACAGAATTTAACAGGTATAAGCTGAACAATATTTTATTATTTTGTCAAAAAGCGACCCGCCTGAAATTTTCTCATGCAATTTTCCTGAGCTTGACGTTGGGTTTTAAAATTATAGCCGGAGCAAATTTTCTTTTCGTCACAAAGGTAAGTGGTGTTTGTTTTTTGTATACCTTTTCAGTTTGCCTTACTACTATTAAACATAAGTGATAGTAGTCTTTAAATTTAAATAAATTTATGATCAAGTGTTGTAAAGTACATAGGACTAAGACAGCGCATATCACCATAAAATTTTATTGTCGCACGAATGCGATGCTTATTAACCAATAAAATATCATAGCAGTATGTACTATATGTACTCACTCTTTATAGTGAGTTTTTTTTGTGATAATAGATGTTTTTCCATAGTTTTTTGTTTTTAGGTAATAAAACAAGTCTTTAGCCTACTATTGACGTTAAAAAAGAAAAGATTCTATTAGAAATGAACAAGAAAATTCAAGACACATAAGGGTATACTTTTTTTTATAAAAATACATGTGTGCATAAAAAATATGTTTGAAACTAAAAATACGCTTTTCGTGAACTAATTTTCTGTTGGATGGTGCCTGAAGGTGTGAGTTCATTAACTGATAAAGTAAAATGGCGTTATCTTCGCATATAAAAATTGTCTGTTGAAATTTTTAGGCGTTTCAGCGGCTTAGACCTATCGTTTTTCAAAAACTGTAAAAAACAGCAGATCGTGATTTGTAACATGTTAAAGGCTTTGTTCTTGTAAAAGAATACCTTGAAACTGAAGAGCACAAGTATAATAATTTAGGAGATATTAAGCAAAACATTGTGCCTGGGGTGCCGAAACACCCCAGTACGATAGTACTTCAGGGTTAAAATGTACTTATACTCTATATAGCATTTTAAAATAATTATCTTAAACTATTGCATTTAATGTATGTTTGTGCAATCAACAATACATAAAAGTTAACAATACGTTAGCTTAACCTCTTTCATTTCACTTGGGATAGTTAAACACTAATTGAGCTTATTAAAAATACAAACGTAAATATTAAAAAACATTTACTGTAGAATAAAAGATGAGAAGGTGTATTTTTTATAACAAACTACATATGTTCGTGGTAAAATACGTATGTGTACTTGCAACAACCAACCAATTTAACATAATGCTTTACTTGGTTATTTTCAAATGCAATATAGAATAATTTTTTTTAAATTTATATATTACAATCTGTCAGTTACAATGATGACACTAATAAGTAATTTTTGTTAAGTTTTGAGGGAAGGATCGTTCTTTAACGGCCCTCCTGCGTTTACTTAAATACTATAATAATAATAGATATATTTAATAACGACGAATAACAGATTCGTCTGGAATTGTTGTGCTGCAACATCTGGGCCTGGGTGTGTTGAGAGGATAGCTGTGTCGTCTTCATATGAAGTTGTGACTATGCTATTGTTGGTAGGTATGTCGGAGGTGTAGATTAGGTATAATGCGGGCCCCAGGACACTTCCCTGTGGTACGTCTGCGGTTATTTTTGATATAGCTCAGTTTGTTATTCGTCAAGCTTGACCTGAAAATACCTTTCCTCCGAATACGACTTTAGTATGATATAGTATGGATGTTGAAGTATTTACTTGAATTTGTATAAGAGTCCTTCGTACCAGACATTATCGAGGGCCTGGCTCACGTCTAATAAGACCGCACTGCAATAATTTTTCTTTTCAAATGTGTCATTTATGACTTTAACAATTCTGCGAGCTTGATCTATGGCAGAGTAGTTTCTTCTAAAGCCAAGCTGGTGGTCAGGAAGTTCTTCAGGGCCTTCTTTTGTATGTATGGTCAAAATTCTTTTAAACGGTAGTTTTTCCAGTAGCTTTAATAAGACTGGAAGGAGACTGATGGGTCTGTAGGACTAGACGTTGTTTGGAGGTTCGCCTGGTTTTTGTATTAGTATAATTTGGGCGACTTTCCATTATGTGGGAAAGAACCCAGTTATGAGGATCGAGTTGTAAATGGTGGTTAGCATTTTCCTCCATATTTTTGGAAGCTCTGAGTATTTTCCCGGTGACGATGTCTCATCCTGGTGCCTTGTTTGATTTTAGTGATTTTATCATTTCTGTGATTTCTTTAAATGGTTTTATTGGAAGTAAGCTGATGTGGAGTTTCCAGGTATTCTCTTATGTGTGCATCTTCTTCAGACCTTCTTATTGTTGGGCGCCCAGGAGCCATCCGCTTTGTGTATAGGTGGAACTTGTTGGTTTCGCTGTTGAAACTTGTTGTTCGGCTTTGTTGCCTTCCAGAGCGAGTAATCTGTATCTGCTGTAGCTGATAGCCCTTCTACATAAACGCGGTTTAATTTTCTTTTATCCACTAGGCACCTGCTCCGTTGCCATATTTTTCATGACCGCCGTTTTTGGCCTATTTTCTCTTTTAAGATTATCGGACATTCGTGTTTTGTTTGTTTGTCCACATAATGTGGTGTCGCTTCCCATGCTGCCTCTTGTATTATTTTAACAAAGTTTTTTACTGCTTTCTCAATTTCGTCTCTTGTTTTGAGTGGTTTCTTCAGGTTTATGTTTTCCTCAATTTATTGTCTGAAGTAATTCCCAATTTGTTTTGCAACTGTGAAGTCTCGGCGGTTTACTTCTTTGTACGACGGTTGCGTTTATGGTGGCTATCATGCTATCACAAGGGAGTGGTCAGAGGACAAACCCAGGTTTGATTCTATCCTTAAATTCCTTTGCGAGATTTCTTTGGTCGCAAAGAAGTCCAGAAGGTCTGAGATTTTCGCAGGGTCTGTTAGCCAGTAAGTTGGCTCATATGTTAAGAAGTGGCCCAGCTGTTGTTGCATCATTTGATATAGAGTTCTTTCTCTCGTAGTATGTTGGAACTTTGAAGTAAGTCTTTCATATTTTGGCAGTTCGGAGTGTTTTATATATTTTTTATAATTATTGCTGAACCTCCTCTAGCCCGTTTAATCAGATCGCTAATTAAGCGTAACTCAATTTGTAGTCTCATCAGGGGGGACGTGATCATAAACTAACGCAGGTGGGTCATGTAAAATAAAAATTTGGATTCATGTATAAGATGCCGACTTTAATCCGTGTAGTTTTAGGTGAGGCACACTGAACAAGATGTGAAAGTATTACAAAAAGCTAAGGTACTTTTTACAAAAAGAAAGTTGGTATCAAATTCATGAATTGTAGCATAATCTTGATTTCATAACCCAGCATATCTCCTATGATATAAAAAAGGCGCTTTCTACATTTTCTGACATCAGACTTTACACCTCTGGACATCAGAAAGAAGAAAAAGAAGTTGGGAAACAAATTTAATGTTTTTAAACTTGCTAGCAGTAACTCTAATATGATATAGAAAGAGTTCAAACATCTAGATATTGTACATTCCAAAAATAAAGCTAATAAGTTTTTTGTCGATAGTATTTCTTCTATGACTGTCATTCAGAACATTTTTCTATACAATAATATATAATAATGATATTGTATTTAATTTTATAAAATACATTTAAAGGATTTCAAGCTTATCAGGTTATCCATGTAATCCATGACACGATATGATATAATAAGGTGGTGACTGATTACCTTGTAGTGTAATGAACGGGAAGACACCGTGTGTTTCGAAGCGTCTCGTTCATTCTAGACTGGCGGCGAAAGGAAACGTTCTCACGAACACTGGAGAATACCAGAAAATCCGAGAGTCTCGCAGCATATTCTAGAACCAATCATACACACCAGAGGAGAGTTAATTGGTTGCCTTGTGTAAAAATAAATAAGTGTGTATACATGAAATAAATGATCTAGTTAAATACATAAATAGCATTTAAATAAATTAGCTTAAAGTTCGTTGTTAATGCTAAGTACATCAGGTTTACATCACTGAAAGCTTTAGTTGGCTATTTTATTGAAAATTGGGAAGACCGAATAAACTTAATTATGGTTAACCTATTGTCTTTGCTATTGTTGAGAAAACTGGATCGACTAACGCGGGAACAGTTCGAGTTATATTTAGTCGAATCAAAAAATTAAATTCCCTCCATTGAATCGTTAATCACATTTATAAAAAAGCATAGCTTAGCTCTTGATAATTTACAGGTATCCTCGAATTTCATCAAGAAGTCAACCAAAAGTTCTAGAGCAAAAGGTTCCCCAGTTTGGCAATAAGAAATGTCACATGCATATTTACCTAATCCTATAAAGAAATGTCCTTTATGCAGTGGCAGCTCGTGGGTTTTTAGGAGTAAAGGCTGCAGAAAAAGTAACTTTAAATTAAGGAGAAAATCTGTTAAAGGAGCAAGCCCATGCGACGATTTTTGTAACTCGCAGCTTTGTCTATAACTTTACGATTAAAGTTTTTAACATTTTACACCAAATCCATTTCTATTGTTAACATTTTTTAGTCGGCTAATAAAAATTTAATATAATTTTGTATTTTTTTATAATTAACCATGTTATTCATGTTATTAAACAGGTATTCGAAAAAAATCGTTTTTCTAAGCTACTAAAACCTTAAAATAAAATGTTTCTACTCCTACTTGTAAATCACCCGTTTTCTTCACGTTTCGCGCAATGGAAATGTATGCAATTCCAGCAAGGTGTACGGATATAATTTCATATCCGTACAGTGTACGGATATGAAAACAACCAATCAACGTAGTCCAATTTGACACTTCTTTATTTGTAATTAATTTATTGACAACTCCTGTCATAAATATAGAAGTAAAAGTAAGTTAAATCAATGTTTCCTTCTTTCAATAACACTTAAAGCATTTGAAAATAACGTGATTTCTGAAATTGTAGCTTTAACAATTATACTTTTATAATTAACAATACATAAATATTAAATCATTTAAATAAGTACAACCTACTTTTATAATAAGTATAGTAGACAGAGTTTGTGATAGGACTTGGTAGCTCTGTCGGGTAGGAGCTAGGTATAAATAAACTGAAGCTGACCGACGCAGGTTCAATTCCAGCTGGGAGAAATAATTCTTTTTTAATTTTTTTTTAAAAAACAAAATTTAAAATAATAATTTTGTCTTCGGAAATGTTAATTTCTGCAAAGTTTTAATAATCCTCTTAAAAATTCTACAATGACAGAGGGATTTTACAAACCATATTTTAGCATGGATAAAAGCATAGGTTAATCCTTATATTCGATTTCTCAAGGAGACATGCAATCTATTTTGTAATTGTTTTGCTTAGTCGAAGAAAAAAGATACTGTACAACTTGGGTGGAATGCCTATATCGCCCTCGAACGACTGAGGCACTTCGCCTTCGGCGTCGTGCCTCAAACTTCGTTCTCGTGCGATATAGGCATCATATCCACCCTTGTTGCACAAACTACTATTTTTCGGCAAACCTAGCGTAAAAACGCCACTAATAAATCATAAATAATTTAATTTGTTTAACAGGCTAATAAAAGAATAATACCGAGAATAAATAACGGCCGGCGAGCGGCACTACCAACAATGCGCTTATAAATCAATTTGGTCTAGGAAGCAAAATTAAAAAAAAACTTTAGTAAAAGATTTTGTTTAATTCATTGGAAATATTTTTGTCGCTTATAGTAGGCACTTCACTTTAAAAATAAAAGAGGTACCTCGATCGGACATTTTTCTCTGCAAATTTTAAACATTTCGTGTCAAACAAAAGTAATTAATTTTTCTTTAAGAAATTTATTATTTCCAATACAACATTTTTAACCATGAACTAGTCAAAGAACAATTTTGAGTAAAAAATTGAAGTTAATCAAAAGTAAAATAAAGAAAGTATGATGTGTTTTGTGAAAAATAAAAAGTAACAGGTAATTTTTAATTTTTCTTGGCAGTTTTGGCAATCTCAAATCAATGAGCGAACTAATAAAATCAGCAAATCATTTTACATTGGATTGCCCATTTTTTAGGTGTATGTTTGTGGGTTGTATAGATCAAATTGAATTCAGAGGGTCTGCTCTTCAACTAACAAGCTGCCGTTAAATGCCGTGCTATAATATCGGCAGCCCAGTGGCGACTTAAATAGGTTATGCTCTCGTTTATAATCGGGTATCTCGGTACATTGTTCGGTAATTCAAATCGGGTTAAAAACTTATCTGTCCGGAACGTTGAAGTTCATGCATTAAGTGCAATTTTAATTGCACGCAGTATTTCCAAAAACTATTTAATTAATATCTAAGTTGGAAATATAATGTAATGCTGTTTTAATTAATACATAAACGGAATTACTTATTATTTTTAATTACTGCTAATAACTTGTGTAAAATTTAGTCAGCACTGCAGCCCTTATATACCAGCCGCCACTGCCTTTATGTAATGAAAATAATTTAAGCTTTTGTAAATCATTTAAAGAAATAAACTCTTTAGAAAGGTTTCATTAGATTAAAAGTAAACATCGTTGCTTACTTTGTTTCCCGAATTCCCATATTCTTCAGAATTGGTTTCTTCTGAGGTTTGTAAATTTTGTGAAAAAAAAACATCACACTCTACTTCATTTCACATAAAATTCAAAAAATAAGTTTTCTAGATCACCTGGAGAGTCTGCTACTTTAAAGGATAACACTTCCTCTACAAAGGTTCAGATAGTTGTCAATATGTCATACCATCACCAAGTGTAAAAGGTTCTGCCTTTACAGGAATGGCCATGGCAGAGCAGACTTTTTTTAGGTACCGCCGTCGTGAATGTGCGAAACGCTTCAAATGTACCAGTTCCAGTTCGAATTTTAATAGATTGTGGTCCAAAAGTCAGTTACATTGCAAAAAGTATTGCGTTCAAAATTTAGGGCCCCTTCGAGACACTCCTTAGCTCAACCAAGTTTCGTTAGTTAATTCTAATGGTCCATCGATTTCGTTGACAGCACAAGTTTTACCGGCGGTTTGTAGTGTGTATGCCGGCTGTGTTAACGGTCGTTTTCGCTCAAATCGAGGCAATACTTAATTGTCGTCCGTTGTTTGTTAGTAGTTCTGATCTAAACGATCTCCAAGCTATTACTCTAATAAGTCATTTTTTAAATATTGAACTTTTGGGTACCTTTAATGCCGATGATCTCAACTTAGCTATACATTCACGGTGGCAAAGACAATTAGTCGTTACAACAATTCCAGGTAAGGTAGAGCCGTGAATATTTAAATACACTATAATAGAGACATATTTCGTATTTGCACCGAAGATAATTATTCCATGTCAATTGGTACTTTGATACTCATTAAAAATGAGGTTGTATCTCCTTTACAGTGTAAGTTGGGCCGAATCACTGAAGTACAGTTGCGATCATTCGCTAAGGAACGATGACAAAATTATAACCGCTGATTTTTCAGTTTTTTGTACAATGTACGCTGTAACTCGACCTCATTTATCAACTAGGCAGTTAAAATGTTAAAAGAATGAAATGTTCTTGAATGCCAAATAATTAATTTTCATTTAGATTGTACAAAAAACTAGAAAATCGGCGTAAATAATTTTGTCATCGTTCCTTAGCAAATGATCGTAACTGTACATCGAGGTTCAGGCAATAATATACGAGTTGTAAGGATACGTACAGCCAATGGAACTTACAAAAAGCCAGTGGTTAAACGGTTTCCATTACCGTTGCAATAAATTTTAATTTCATTTTCTTATGATTCTTGGGTTATTGTCAATTGTTTTCGTTTGATTTGGTAAAATACCTATGTTACGGTGGGAGGAATGTTTATGCAACGTTTGAAAGTTTAAAAAAAGGTTGACAGTCTTTGGTTGGTTTCGTTGGCGTTCGTCGCCATTTTGTTTTACAAACATTTTACCCGCGCTGAAAACTGTTTTTGAAAGTTTAATTTAAACAATTTAATTTCGTATTTTTACCGTTATAATCATCGTGTGAAATACGCGAGATATTAAAAACTTTGAATTTTTGAATACGTTTTGTTTTGTTAAAAACAGTTTTTCTAAGTGATGTATTACAAATCGCTGTTAATTATGTTCGAGTTTTGATTTAATTTGTGAGTGACGAAGGAATTCTGAATTTGAGAATAATTGGAAATCAAACCAGCGGTATTAACCCTTAATTTGACGTTATATGCTATAAGATACATTAACTTAATGTGCCTACAATAATTCAGAATTTCATGTTTTACTTGATATAATTATGTATTACATCAAATTAACATTATTTCTTTAGAAATCATGCAAAACCCTGCCACTTATGAACAAAATATATATTTTATATCTCAAAAAATAAAGTAACTCTGCGCTGTAACTGGAGGAATCACGCGGGGGAAGTTGTTGGATGCCTTAAATTAAATTAATTATTCTTGTTTTAAAATAAATGCATCAATATTGTTTATAAGGCATGCCTCTTTGATAATATCTATAAAACGATGATATATTTTTGAAAAAAGCACTTTTTTACGAGGGTGGTTAGATAAGTCAGTGAGTTTTTGAATAATAGCTATTTATGTAACAGTACATAATGTAGGTCTTTATAGACAAGCCCAGTTTATGGCCGAGCGAGCGAAGCGAGCAAGGCCTATAAAAAGGGCGAGTCTATAAGGTCCGATTATGTAACAGTTGCATACAAAGCTTTATGTTCGATTCCTAAAATTGGCTAATTATCAAAAAAATCAGTTTATAAATTTGACATCTATTCTTGACAGAAGAAAATTTGACATGTAATAGACAGTTGCCATACTTTATTTTACTAATATATACTTTATTTTATTACTACCACTTTATTTTACGAGTACAATAATAAGCCAATTCACTGCTGAAAAACAATACAATAAACAGTACTTTATAATGCAATCGGACATAAAAGATGTTTATTTCGGCAAATAAGCGTTTTATTTCTAAACATAGTCTCCTTTTAGCTCGATACATTTAGTCCAGCGTTTTTCCAATTTTCTATTCCTTCCAAATAATAGGTTTCCTCAAGGCCCTCAAAATAGGCGTTTGTCTTAGTGATGACCTCTGCATTCGACCCAAATCTCTTACCGCCCAGACATTTCTTCAGGTTTGGAAACAGAAAATAGTCGCAGGGGGCTAAATCTGGAGAATATGCTGGATGGGGTAGCAGTTCGTAGCCCAATTTATGGATTTTTGCCATGGTGACGACACACATGTTCACCCGTGCATTGACTTGATGAAACAGCACTTTTTTCTTCGCCAAATGTGGTCGTTTCTACTTCAAATCAATATCGAATCTGTCCAAAAGCTCTGAATAATATTCGCCGGTAATCATTTTACCCATTTCAAGCTAATCGATGTTAATGACACCCCGCGCATCCCAAAAAAACTGTGGCCATGACCTTGTTGGCCGACAGACCCACCTTGGCCTTCTTTGGTGCACGTTCACCCGGAGAAACCCACTGTCTTGATTGTTCCTTGGTTTCTGGTGTAGTGTGATGGATCCATGTTTCGGCTACGGTAACGAAACGCCGCAAGAACTCGTTCGGATTGCGGCTGAACATCGCCAAACACTCCTTCGAAGTGGTCAAACGGTTGCACTTATGGTCGAGTGTGAGCAATCGCGGCACCCATCGCGCGGATAGCTTTTTCATGTCCAAATATTCATGTAAAATGTGATGTACCCGCTCAGTTGAGATGCCTACAGCCTCAGCCACCTCAAGCACTTTCATTCTCCGATCGTCCAATATCATTCCATGGATTTTATCGACGATTTCTGGTGTGACGCTCTTTTGGGCGACCTGAACGTTCGGCGTCACTTATGCTGGTACGACCGCAACGGAGCTTAGTAAACCACTTCTTAACTATTGAAATTGATGGTGCAGTCCCCATAGTATTTATCAAGCCTTTCCTTGGTTTCGGTGATGGTTATTTTATGCAAGAAATAATTCTTAATCTGCACACTAAATACACTTTTTTCCATTTTCGTTAAAATTCATGAGATTGTTTGCTTTCATGGCTGTCAAACACAAACTAAACGGCGCAGCCTTCTCAAAATTTTACAGTAGTCTATTCATTGATGGCAGTTGACGGGAGCAGTGTTGCATTTAAAGTAACTGCGCGGGAAATTCAAAAAGCCACTAACTTATCAAACCACTCTCCTACAATGTATCTTATAATCTACATTGCCAAATATACTCAAAAATAAATACTTGTCTGTTTTCGTGTCCTATAGTCCACTTTACAATGATGCATGACGATGAAGATTTATTTTCTGATACTTTCAGTGTTTCAAGTTTGTAGTAGCTCTTTACTGGTACTGATTTCTTGTCTCGAACGCCAATATACATAATACAATAACTCGAAAGAAAACAATATGATAATAATTAAATAAAATTATCAGTTTATTTCCACCACAAACTTCAGATGTGGATGAATCAAGTAATGATTATATGGAAGAATTTTTACAAACTATTACTTTTGAAGAAAATCATACTTCAGAAGAATCATATTTATAAAAATCTGACACGGAAAAATGTTTACAAAGTATCAGTTTTGATACATCAGATGCACCATGTTTATCTGAATCAGTTGTTAAAGAATTAGAAGCTACTGTAGAATATAGATGATACATCAAGTACAAAATAATTATTTCTTAAAACTCCAGTAAAGATCGGGAGCTAGAGAAGAAATTGGAGATGACAGAAAGCAGAGTAATAAAGATAAAATAATTCAAACAACAGGAACCAAAGGAGAAGATATAATATAACAAAAGAAGACTGAAGAAAAGGTCAAAGTGTCAAACAAAAATGACAAACAACACATAACTGCAACGAAAGATAATAATAAAGAACCAAGAAGGAAGACAAAAACTAGACCTATAAATGTTCAATATGAATGGACAAAATATTACTAAAAACATACTTATGGTACCTCTTTATGAATATTAGTTACATTAATTTTTAGATTTGCATGTTTTTGATTTATACTATTTAGTTAAACGATAATTTAGTTTAAATTAGTTTTGCAGTAGAAATAAATATATATTATTATCTAAAGTATTTGTTTTTTGTAACTGGTGAAACTGGTGGTATATCTGATAGGATAGAAAACTGAAACTACTAGCATGTTCAATAGTTTGGTAAAGTATCCTCTAGGATACAACTCGGAAAACCCAGGTTTTCCACAAGATCTGTTTTTTCTGCCAGAATATGTTTATTTAAATCATAAACAATACAAAAAGTCATAAAAGATTCATTTATTATTTGGAAGACACTTTGCCAAATTAAGGGAGAAATTGAGTTATTTTCGACATATTACAGATTGGAGTTGGGAAAAGAATATTAACAGAGAGAGTATACCGATCATATTGAGGTTATTGATATTATTGAGTTAAGATATTTTGACTTATTTCGTAATTGAAGGTACGAATTAACATTTGTATTCCGAGAATTCGTAGCTACACGCTACTATTCTATTACAGTTGCGACACAGTAGTTAGATACGAGTCAGATGTCATTTTTCAAATAGTTTATACCTCGTAATAAATTATAACTTACGACTTAGTTTGACATTTTATGAGTTTATACCTTAATTATAAATAATATGAAAGAAGAGTAATGTATATTGTAGTTTTGATAATGAGTCGGTAAGCGTCTCGATATGTCAGCACTGATAAAAAATAAACACAAGAAATAGGTTGTCACAAGGAAAAATTTATTTATTTCTTATTTCGTGAAGGCCTCAAAGAAAAGTTCTTTTACTGAATAATAATAATAATAAACGTGTGGACTACAAGCACACACTTTAACACACTAGTTTGTAAACAAGCTAAAGGTAACATGATGACAAAAAAAGTATACTACTTTCTACACAAAATTCTCACTCAGGTACTACAAACATTACACTAAAATGGTTACTCACGATTATGAGTGAGCATGTGCATTTGCAAACTTGCTTTTAGTGAGCATTTATAACTACAAATATGACACTGAAATGGTTTCTCATCACTGTGGGTAAGTATGTGCCTCTGTGGATTTCTTTTCTCTAAGCATTTATAACTACAAATATTACACTCAAGTGGTTTCTCGCCATTATGAGTAAGCATGTGCTTTTGCAAACTTATTCGTTTTTGTGAACATTTATAACTACAAATATAACACTAAAGTACTTGTTCGCCACTATGAATAAGCATGTGCCTCTGCAAACTTCTTTTCACTGAACATTTATAACTACAAACATTACACTCAAATGGTTTCTCACCAGTATGAGTGAACATGTGCGTGCGTAAATTTCTCTTCACTGAACATTTATAACTACAAACATTACATTTAAATGGTTTCTCACCAGTATGAGTGAACATGTGTGTTTGTAAACTTACTTTCTGTGAGCATTTATAACTACAAATATGGCACTCAAATGGCTTCTCACCACTATGAGTTAACATATGTGTTTGCAAGTTTGCTTTTACCGAGCATTTATAACTACAAATATTACACCCAAATGGTTTCTCACCACTATGAGTTAACATATGTGTTTGCAAGTTTGCTTTTACCGAGCATTTATAACTACAAATATTACACCCAAATGGTTTCTCACCACCATGAGTTAACATATGTGTTCGCAAGTTTGCTTTTACCGAGCATTTATAACTACAAATATTACACTCAAACGGTTTCTCACCACTATGAGTGAGCATGTGCCTCTGCAAATTAGTTTTTACAGAGCATTTATATACACAAACATTACACTCAAATAGTTTCTCGCCACTATGAGTAAGCATGTGCTTTTGCAAACTTCCTTTTTGTGAACATTTATAACTACAAATATGACACACAAACGGTTTCTCACCACTATGATTGAGCATGTGCCTCTGCAAATTAGTTTTTTCAGAGCATTTATATACACAAACATTACACTCAAATAGTTTCTCGCCACTATGAGTAAGCATGTGCTTTTGCAAACTTCCTTTTTGTGAACATTTATAACTACAAATATGACACACAAACGGTTTCTCACCACTATGATTGAGCATGTGCCTCCGCAAATTAGTTTTTTCAGAGCATTTATATACACAAACATTACACTCAAATAGTTTCTCGCCACTATGAGTAAGCATGTGCTTTTGCAAACTTCCTTTTTGTGAACATTTATAACTACAAATATGACACACAAACGGTTTCTCACCACTATGAGTGAGCATGTGCGTTCGCAAACTTGCTTTTACCGAGCATTTATAACTACAAATATTACACCCAAATGGTTTCTCACCACTATGAGTTAACATATGTGTTTGCAAGTTTGCTTTTACCGAGCATTTATAACTACAAATATTACACCCAAATGGTTTCTCACCACCATGAGTTAACATATGTGTTCGCAAGTTTGCTTTTACCGAGCATTTATAACTACAAATATTACACTCAAACGGTTTCTCACCACTATGAGTGAGCATGTGCCTCTGCAAATTAGTTTTTACAGAGCATTTATATACACAAACATTACACTCAAATAGTTTCTCGCCACTATGAGTAAGCATGTGCTTTTGCAAACTTCCTTTTTGTGAACATTTATAACTACAAATATGACACACAAACGGTTTCTCACCACTATGATTGAGCATGTGCCTCTGCAAATTAGTTTTTTCAGAACATTTATATACACAAACATTACACTCAAATAGTTTCTCGCCACTATGAGTAAGCATGTGCTTTTGCAAACTTCCTTTTTGTGAACATTTATAACTACAAATATGACACACAAACGGTTTCTCACCACTATGAGTGAGCATGTGCGTTCGCAAACTTGCTTTTACCGAGCATTTATAACTACAAATATTACACCCAAATGGTTTCTCACCACTATGAGTTAACATATGTGTTTGCAAGTTTGCTTTTACCGAGCATTTATAACTACAAATATTACACCCAAATGGTTTCTCACCACCATGAGTTAACATATGTGTTCGCAAGTTTGCTTTTACCGAGCATTTATAACTACAAATATTACACTCAAACGGTTTCTCACCACTATGAGTGAGCATGTGCCTCTGCAAATTAGTTTTTACAGAGCATTTATATACACAAACATTACACTCAAATAGTTTCTCGCCACTATGAGTAAGCATGTGCTTTTGCAAACTTCCTTTTTGTGAACATTTATAACTACAAATATGACACACAAACGGTTTCTCACCACTATGATTGAGCATGTGCCTCTGCAAATTAGTTTTTTCAGAGCATTTATATACACAAACATTACACTCAAATAGTTTCTCGCCACTATGAGTAAGCATGTGCTTTTGCAAACTTCCTTTTTGTGAACATTTATAACTACAAATATGACACACAAACGGTTTCTCACCACTATGATTGAGCATGTGCCTCCGCAAATTAGTTTTTTCAGAGCATTTATATACACAAACATTACACTCAAATAGTTTCTCGCCACTATGAGTAAGCATGTGCTTTTGCAAACTTCCTTTTTGTGAACATTTATAACTACAAATATGACACACAAACGGTTTCTCACCACTATGAGTGAGCATGTGCGTTTGCAAACTTGCTTTCTGTGAGCATTTATAAGTACAAATATTACACTCAAATGGTTTCTCATCATTATGAGCGAGCATGTGTTTTTGGAAATTTTCTTTTCGTGAGCATTTATATTTACATAAATTACAATTAAATGGTTTCATTGTCAAATGTTTATGGCATATTTTTTTTTTGAATAATTGCTTTACCTAGTTACATGTTTACATACGGTTGTTTAGTCACAGAGACATGCAATGATTTTAAAATGTGGCTTTTAGAAGAAACTTTACAAGAACAAGTTATACATTTAATCTTTGGAGTGGTTTCCAATTACTAATTTTTGTTGCCGCTAAAAGCTTTGTCATCAACTACAAAAAAACTAATAATTAATTTTATGGGCATTTTTTATATTAATCAGTTTTCTTACCTTTTTATCCTCCAACTATAATTTCTCCATGATACAGAGCATTTACACATTATATTTAACACTTCAAACTCCTACTTCAAAGGAAATACTACTGTAGATGCTTTGTGCCAAGTTAAACAGTAGTGACAGTTGAAAACACTTCATTAAAATACTGCAATAAAATAATTACGGCTTACGGAATCACAGAGAGCGTCAATACAGCATTTCCATCGGCATCTAAAATTTGAACTTGGGCACCTCCATAGATTGTAATAATAAGTGCAGCAGCTTGGACTAGTAGGAACTCTAAGCTAAAATATTTTGGAACATTCAAAGACACTTAATTCATTGACATTAGAAAGTAAAGCAACTAAAATGTTTCTAACCTTTCCATAAAAATGCACAAATGCTGCTTAACCAGTTGTATTGTACTTACTGTTAATGCATTTTATTATAAATTAATAAATAATTATGACTATAACAATATAATAAGACGTGTTTTTTTCTTTGAAATTGTTGAGATTGTAGCAGTACAATATACCTTTCTATACAGGCAATAGCAATAGTGATACTCTCCCAGCTGACCCAGCCACACTTAATCCTAAATTATGCGGAAGTTCCAGATGGCGCACAAAGAGTTCTAGGTAGGTGTACTGTAGTTCTAGGTGTAGAGTTCCTATATATTAGCGAATGTCAATCCACCATTTTGGATTCAAAAATATACGTTGCAAGAATTATTACGAGCGTCTCGCGCCACATGCGATCCGGTGTTAATTTGACATCGCAGGATTTGACATCGTAGGATTTGCACCTAACCTATTTAAAATAGGTTTCGTTTTATTTATAAGATTTGAGAAAACATATGATCACTGTACATAAAGTGGAAATTGGGTATAATGAGTTTCAGTTTGAATCTTCTTCAGGTAAGCTCCTGGATTTAATAATAATAATAATAATATTTTATTTAACTATGTTACGCAGTAGTGTTTATAGCAAGTCATAAAAAAAGTAACAATATATAAGAACATATCAATGTATATAATAAATAATTTCAATCAATTTTCTAGCATTTTATCGACGGAAAGACCAAATCCAGGAAAGCAATTTGTCATTGTATGTTCTGCATACTTCATTTAAATTATTAGCCGATGGCAGTAAGAAAGAATGTTACAACTGTCATTGCTCCTATAATTACATAAACAAGGGGAAAGGTGTAAGACATTTTAAAAGCGAAGGAATAAATAAGATTGGAAAAGCTTGTCCTTCAAGGATGGAGGTTTTGACTAAAAGCGAGGGACTTATTCTAGTGAAGTTTTGGATAACCCATGTAGATCACTCACTTGACATTGTCTGTTTTTTAAGCAAAGAAACGAGCTAAAATTGCAGGTATGTATACATGCCCTTATTTAAAAAGCATAATTTAGTAAACAATTTTTTGTGTTCTAGATAAATTAAGGAGGCGCAACTTTTGTACACATATTAGATGATATTCGGGATGCTGGTTTGATAAAGAAGAATTACAACGAATCCTCCCAAAAAATATTTTGGCTAGTCTTTTAAATAAAACAGATGTTACTATAAACATTCATACAAGGTTCGACCATACATACACTTCGTAATTTGATTTTTCCTATTGACAGGAATGCTATAATAATATTAGTTTTAATATTTTTACTTAGATATTTAATATTTATGTAAATGTAATTATTGTTTTTGCATGAATTGTTATTGTTGAATTCTCATTATATTTATATTTAATATTACCTATCCTGTTTTCTTAAACATATTTCTGCCCTTGATAAATCTGATTTTTTGCATATTGATAATAATGAAAGTTGACTTTTCTTAAGCATTTTTTTAAAATTATGTTCGTAAAAAACAAATTTCAATCCCCTCTTGAGGTTATTGTCAAAGGATACTACGTTCTTCTAATTTGTTTGTTTGTTTTTGGGCGAGGAATCAGGATGACGGAGCATCCTTCGTACCTCTTGGCACCGATTGCTATGATCATTTGGCCGACCCTACTAGAATTTAGCCGAATCTGGGGGAATTCCACCCCCAGTAGGATTTCTAACGCGCCAAACATCTCATTGACAGGGGGCCTACAGTTTTACTCCTTATCCGAGAAGAAGGCATGTTTTTAATTTTTCTCCGCTATGAAAAATTACCAGCTCGGCCGGGGATCGAATCTGCGATCCTTGGATTATGAAGCAAACATGCAAACCACTAATCCACCGAGGCTGGCTTTTTCTAATTTCTTTAACATTTTGCATAAATCCTTCTAGGACAAATTTCCCAACTTACGATATGCAAAAAATATCGTGTGCAACACGTTGGAAAGTCTTATTTTTCACTCATTTGCTTGATAAACACGTGAAAAAAGTATGACTTTCATAACTAGTTGTACAATATACTATTCTATAAGCATTTATTAATTTATATCCATAAAACAGTTTTTTTTACAGGGAATTTAAAGTAGATATTTTCTGGAAGCTATCGGCAAGTACATCTTAAAATTGGCGCTATTAATTTTGTGTTTGACCTTTGGCAGAAGTATTGCTAGTGCTACAGTTAATGTGGGAGACATTGCGCTTCTTAATGAAAGCCAAATAATGAATCTACTTTTGGACATACGCAATGCTGGAAGTAGTGCCGTTCTGGAACGTGTTACGGAACCTTTTGCAAGTGAGATCGTAGAATCACTTCTAAGATATATTCCTGTAAATCCTTACAAGGAATTATGCAATGATGAATATCATGAACATTTAAATATAATTTTAAGTTGAAGTGGAGTATTAAACCTTATTTTTAAATAAACAAGTACAATTTCTAGTTTCATTTTTTTATTGTAAAAGATATATTTACACAGTTTTCACTTAACATTAATATACCGGGTACCGCAAAGGAGTATTTTAGGACCCCTTTTGTTTAGTCTATATATTAATGATGTTAGTAATGTCATTATAAATGTAAATTTTATTTGCTGACATGGTTGCGTACATTAGTGGGAGGGATAATATTGGTATTCAAAGGAAAATAAATCTAAATTGTTAATTATTGGTAAAGGAAGTGGATATCTAGAGGTTTTTAATAATTTTGGAGTTAATGTTAATGGTGAGATCGTAGAAACAGTAAAGTCATAAATATTTGGGTATTATTATTGATAAAAAATTAAAATTTGACGAACACATTAAATACATTTGTAAAAAGATTTTTTCAAAGAAATGGGGTTTTGGGAAGATGTGATTATTTGTCAACTTGCTCAAAAAGATTGGTTTTTAATACTATAATACTAATACATTTTTGTTTTGCTGCTATTTTATTTATGGGGAATAAAGGAGACTTGAATAAGTTAGGTACAACTTCTATAAAATAAAGCAATGAGAGTAATACTTATTTGCAATAGATATACTAGAGTGGAATACATGAGTACATCAGGGTTAACATCGAAACTTTTATTAAAATTCAGGTTGTTTTTGTACATAAATGAAATTACCCTAATAGCACACATTGCCCGATGGACGTTCTTTTTAGGTCCATTGTAGGTACTGTAGGTACGAGGATGTAAAATGGACGTCTACTGGACACTCGCACCAGGACGTTTTTCAGAAGTACAACAAAAGACGTCCAGCGGAGGTTTGTTTTGGGTCCATAGTAGAACCTTAAATCCCAGGACATAATAAGGACGTCTGGCGGACGTTCACACGCGGACGTTTTTCAGAAGTACAACAACAGACGTCCAGCGGACGTTCGTTTTGGGCCCATAGTAGGTCCTTGAATCCCAGAACAAGGTACGGACGTCTGGCGGACGTTCACTTGAGGACGTTTTTCAGAAGTACAGCATAAGATGTCCAGCGGACGTTTGTTTTGGGTCTACAGTTAAGCCCTTAATCCCAGTACAAGATACGGACATTTGGCGGACGTTCACACGCAAACGTTTTTCAGAAGTACAACAAGAGACGTCCTACGGACGTTTGTTATGGGCCCATAACAGGCCCTTGAGTCCCAGGACATGGTACAGACGTATGGCGGACGTTCACATGAGAACGTTTCTCAGAAGTACAGCATAAGACGTCCAGCGAACGATTGGTTTGGGTCCATAAAAGGACGTTCATAGGGAAACGTTTTACAGAAGTACCTACAACAAAACATGTCCGGCAGACGTTCGATTTGGGTCCATAATACGTTCGAATAGGAATTACAAAATGATTACAAACAAATAATTTGTAGATTAAGATTAACAATTATTCTAGAAATCTATTTTAACAAAAGATGTCCACTGGACGTTCAGTTTAGATCATGGTAGGCCCGTGACTTCAAAGTCATAAAAAAACCGGTCTGAACTTCAGATAAGGATCTTTTTTTAAGAATAGTCTGTTACATGTACATATAATTTTGAGAGCTTAACAAGGACCTCTATGAATACACATTTTTCTTATTGTTATTAAATACTACATTATGTAGTTCTCTAAACAAAGAATTAAAACTATTATGGAATATTCGAAAATTGCTTCTCCCGTGTTTTAAATTAATTATATTTTCTGTACTTTATGGAATACTCTTTAATATACTAAAGTATATTAATATAATAATAATAATCGCCCCCTCCCTCCCGCACAAGCTTATAGCTTCTGGGGCCTGGTTTCCTGGTTATGGGTTGTAGCAATTATTATTATATTATTATATATTTCATACGTTCATACCATCATAAACTCATTAAAAATATTTTCTTTTTAATTAATACAGCTATTTAAATTTCTCCGCTAATATAAAAATGACACAGCATGTTATGCACGGATCATAAAAGACGTACTACGCAAACTCAGTGCCAACAGTAAACACAGTAAAGCTATTATAAGCCGCCATTCGGTTTTCGGTTGTTCGGTATTTGTTCTCATCGTTTTTGTCTTGCAGTTTCTGTTTGAACCAACTATTTATATATGCTTTTTTAACATCTATTTAATCAGTCTTTTACGTTATGTGTTTTTAGTAAATAGTGTGAAGTGCAAGGGTGATTATTAATATTTTATCACATTCCTTTCATTCGTTTATTATTATTATTGTGCAGTAATAACGGTAATAAATAGTTGAATGAGTAACTCACCAGCAAAATATTCATGGTAACCTGCAGTATTATAGTATTTTAGATTGTTAAGTAATAAGGATTTATTATTATTTTATGCAAATTATTTATTATTAAATATGCAAAAATCTGTAAGTAATACTTTTTAGAATATCACTGTACAAAGTCAATAGAAAAACTCTGGAGTACCCTATATATTTATATAAAACGAGTAGTGTAACAAAACTACTGTAGGTGTTTTGTACTAACACTCCATTAAACGGTAATGACAGTTGAAAACACTTTCAAGCAATTCCTTAAACTACTGCAGTAAAATAATTGCGGCTTATGAAATCACAGAGTGCTGCAATACAGCATTTCCATCTAAAATTTGACATTGGACACCTCTATAGATTGTAATGAGTGTTGCAGCAGCTTTGACTAGTAACAACTCTAAGCTAAAATATTTTGTAAGATTCAAAAACACTAATTCATTGAGACGAGAAAGTAAAGCAACTAAAATGTTTCTAACCTTTTCATAAAATGCACAAATGCTGCTGATCCAACTAACAATATTTTTTTCTTCCTAATTGTTCAGATGTAGCAGAACAATTATACAGTTCTTCCACTCGATCTTTACCCACACGTCATAGATTTTATGCGTACGAATTAATAAACAAGAATTTTTAATAAAATCTACAACTAGTTTCATATTTTTGACATTGTAGCCAAGTTCACAACCATTAAGAGTCGTAAACTTTCGGATAACCTACAATTTTTAATAAGTTAGTTATTCCAAAAAATAGTTTTATTTTTTACTTTTTCTAATTACAGAAAATGTGTGATGATCTTCAAACTACATATTTGGTAAAGCTGTTTTAAGACTGAATAAAATATACTTAATAGAAATAAAAAAAACATGACCTTTTCAGATTCTTCTTAAGAAGTTGATTATAAAAATGAAAATGTTCCTTTACAACCCCACTGCATACTTTGTGCATGCATCGTCTGTCTTTTTAACTTGTGCAAGGGAATGGACAAATTGATGTTTTACAATAAAAGGCTAGAATTTACCAAAGAATCATTAATTCCTTGGTACGATTTTCTACGATCTATGAAATTATACTTTTTTATTAAATGAATCACGTAAAGACCCTTCCATTAGAGACTGGCCAAGGCAGCCATTTTATATCACAACACCTGGCGTCAAATTTGAAAAGTACAGAAATGATTCCACGACCAAATATTGGCACGCATGTGAACGGTATTTGACTCAATTAAAAAACACGAAATAGTGGATTGTGCATATAAAACATTGTTTAGCATTAAAATTAAGATGTCAAAATCAAAATATTATATCAAAAATATTGTGATTAAATGGCGATGCATTGGCCAGACTCTGATTGAAGGGTCTCTAGAATCACGCAGTTCTCACTGCTTCCCGCACTTTTTAGTTTTTTAAAAAAGCAGAACTAAAATTAAATTTTTCGAAAATTTTAAATTATCTCTCTCACTTCTAATTGCTTTTTGTGCAACCTTTCAATTTTTAGAACTGTTAAACAGCAAAATTTTATAGAATAAATTTGTAATTACAAATAAAAATTATTTCGGTTTTAAAATATTCCTAATGATTTTAGCGCCATCAAGAAAGCATTGCATTACCACTTAAAAATTCACTTTATCCTTTATTATCTCACGTAAGTAATAAGGATGTGAACATATGAATTGTCTTTACTAGCTACACATAATTGATGACGTGTGGGTAAAGATCGAGTGGAAGAACTGTATACCTATCTATAAATAGACAGTAGTGATCATGTAATGACATTAGACATTCTCTCAGCCGCGAGATTTCTAAACCTAATGGACTTTCTTACGGACGTGTATTGTGGCGCCGTGATTGGTCAGCTTCTGTGGCGCACGAATATGAAATGAAAACTATCATAACAACTGACGTGTTTAGATAAATTCAATGTTGTTTTATAGTAGAGTGCATATTAATCCTTTTTGTGACTTAATAATAGTTTAATTAATAAGTCGTTTTAATTAATTAGAATTAATTAAAACGATAGATGTTTAAAGGTTTAACTATTAAAAGAAGCTTTGATATTTTAAATAAATAATATAATCGATTTCGTGCTGTCGAATACTGTGTCACAATAATTTAAACAGCAGGGTCGACTAAACGTTTTGCAAGAATTATCAGAACCCATCATCTCTTTCAAATGATTATGAAGATTGTAGTCATTCACATTTTTAGAAATTTATTATGTAAATAGGACTAATTTTAATATTAAATGTGACATAAATATCAATATTTTAAATAATTTTCGAAGTTAATCACCACTGCTTGCAAGGAAAAAGCCTTTAAACTTGCAGAATATATCAAAAAATATAAATGTCATCAGTACATTATTAAGGATCTTAAATTAAAAAAGAAGGAAATCTAATGTAAAGCCCTTTAAAATAAATTATAGTTCGTGTGTGAGATAATATGTACAGGAAACTATTAAATCTATCGAATTGTTTCAAACTAGTAACAAGTTTCTTAATTCAAATCTGACGATTAATTAAGTTGAATAAAAAATTAAATTAAAAAGAAATCATGATACATATTTTCGGAGAAAAACCATTTAACTGCATCTACAGATAAAGTAGGTAGTCATCTAATTACTCAATAAATACCCATTTAATCCAAAAAACTAATTATAATCCACAGAAATATATAAAGCACAAGCACTTGTTATAAGAAATATTAATAAGGGGTAGCATCTAGCAAAGCATAAAACTGGAAATCACGTACCATTATTATTACGTACGATTAACACTATCATTAACACACAACAATCATAGCGCAACAACACGACAGTATTTAATAAATACTAGACACCAATTATTGTGACTTTTATATTGTAAAGATGAAGGCAAGCAGGTTATGAAACTTCTCGAAGCGCCGAAGGCCGTCCACTAGTGGGAACGTAAACAGCCAATCACGGCGCTACAATGTAGATCCATAAGAAAGTCCATTAGGTTTAGAAATCTCGCAGGAGCGGGTAAACATACAACACGGCTCTTTCAACTGCGCATGACTTGCTGTAACTTTGCTCTTCCTGAGTGCTGACACTACCACTATACGTTAGGTCATCTGCTCAATCCAACACCAACGATAAAAACGTGACTTCAGCAAAACTGATTAAACAAAAATGCCAAGATATAGTTGCCTTAAATTTAGATTCGTCCGATCCAAATGCACTCAGGCATGCTTTAAAACAAGTAAATAATGTCTATAATTTATTATTGCAATCTAATAATGATAAAATCATCGATAAACCAAACGACTTCAAAAACAGATTAGATGGTGAAGTTAATAATAGTTATAATGAACCCGCAAACAAAAAAATTAAAAAGCAGCTTCAGTTTGTTTCAACTAAAAAGAAAAGAATCGGCAAAAAGGAAGAATTTGGAAAACCTAACGGTATTGAAATATTTGAAATAAAAGAAATTTTACACTCTAAACAAGTGCTTCGTATTTCAAGGGATTCTGCAGCGGATCACAATTATTTTAATAGCACTATTAGCACTGTATAAAATTTAATTTTCCAATAACTACCTATAGGCACCTAACCGACCTACATAAATGATTATATTATTACTGTTGTAGCCACCTTATATTGTAAGTTACCTCTAGATAAAAATTTAAATAAATACGTTATTTTCTACCTTGTATTTTTAGCGAATTCCTACCACATGCTTTGCTAAAATAACCGATTGGTTATGTTAAACTGAAAATCATCGAACCTGAAAATTGTTCCATTTAAATGTGGTGCAGCTGAATTTCAAAATCTCCCACCATTAATAGAAATGCTCGGACTTGCGCAGTTGAAAGAGCCGTGTTGTATGTTTACCCGCTCCTAATCTCGCCTCTCAGCCGCGCTTGATCCTAAATTATGCGCAAGTACGAGTTGGCGCGCAGAGCGTTCCGTGCGTAACCGGTGTGAACATTAGCGTCTGATTTAAGTCCTGTTGCGTTCGACTAGTGTTCTCGGCTCTCACCATGCGAGAACTATCGGGAAGCGGGAAGTTTACCTAACCTATTTTTTCCATCGGATACGTTCATGGGTAGGAAAGTCTTATGATCAAGGCCGTGCAAATCATTTGCGCGCCAATTACAAATTATGATTTATCACTAGACGTAAGAGATGGTGCTGTTGTTTCTATTGGCGTATAGCCCCTCTATTTCATATAGTAGCGACATTGTGGAGCAAACCTGATCCAAACTTATAAAACAAAAAGTTACTACATGCATGGTGTTGCGGAATTTTAATAAAAAGTTATTCAAAAATTAGAATTACAGAAGTATATATCATATTAATATGGTCATTTTTACAGAACATGAATGCCTATTATCAAATTAATGTTAAACTGTGAATATTTTTGTACATGATTATTATTAAACCTAAGATTTATTGTGACAGAATGTCAAATCTGGTAACATTCAATGCCGCCAACGTGATTTTGCTCCAGCGGCGAGATCAATGGTTGTCGCTCAAGATATAAAACATATGGTATGTCAACTCGCTGTCATTTCGTCAACCAATTTTAACGCGAGCTAAATTTCTGATAGATGGCTCGACGTGCGAGCATGATTGTCATTCTACAGCAACATAACTTGTAATAATGAATATTTACTTTTGGCGTATTTTTCGTAATACAAATTAAATAAACTTTTTCATGATGATAGAGGTATAAGATTCTTTTTCTACTCCCATTTCTAAAATGCAATTTTACACATCGTTAAAATTGCGTGAAGTTCAAGTTTAAATACCGATGCGTAAAGTGCAATGCTATTCTTATGGGATTTATTTTACGCATCGCTGCCATAAGAGCTAATACACTTTTCGACACAGATGGAAAATTCACAGATAGCTGTGCATTAGAAAACTTTATTTTTTTGATGTTTAAACGTCAAACTCATTCGCGTTTTTCTTGGGTATTGTGCGCGCTAATTATGGAATCGTGTACAGAAAGACCGTCTACACCAACAAATATACTGTTATATTTTTGATGCACTTGCTGCGTTTGCTGCTGCTGTCAGCAGCAAACGCAGCAAGTGCATCTTTATTGCCGCAAAAATCTCTGCAAATTTACGAGAACACTATGAAAAATTTATGTTGTGGCGTATGGAGCAAAATATTCATTCGTTTTCGGAAAATGTTGTGTTAACTTACTTGTCAGAACTGGCGAAAAGCTTCAAATCATCAACACTCTGGAGTCACTATTCCATGTTGAAGAGTACCATCAGCATCAAACATAATATAAACATTGGTGATTATACGAAAGTTCGTGCATTTTTGAAAAGAAAGAATGAAGGATATGTTCCGAAGAAATCACGTGTTTTAGAAAAACAACATATTCTCAAGTTCATAAAGGAAGCGCCTGATGCTACATTTTTATTAAGCAAGGTAAGATAACATTGGAAAATTGTACACAGTTTTAATTTCTTTAACTGCAGGTAATTTTACTATTTGAACTGGCTGGTGCTCTTAGAAGAGATGAAATTTACAAATTAACAAAGGACGATATTGATCCCAAATCATCAATATCGTCAACTCAAGCAATCAATATCAGCAACTCTTCTCGTTGTTGTACGTGACACTAAAACTAAAGTTACCAGAAAATTCTGAACATCTAGAACTTTATAGAAAATATGTGGCTCTTCGCCCTCAAAATTTCTCAGAAAAGAAATTTTTTATAAATTATCAAAGAGGAAAATGTACTCGTCAAGTCATAGGCATTAATAAAATTGGAAGAGTACCTTCCGACGTTGCGAAATTTTTAAAACTGCCTGATCCAGAGCAGTACACTGGTCACTGCTTCAGACGCTCCTCTGCCTCCTTACTGGTGGAAAGTGGGGCAGATTTATTGACGCTCAAACAGCACGGAGGCTGGAAGAGTTCCTCTGTGGCGGAGGGATATATAGAAAACTCCTTCAATAAAAAAAATGATATTTCTCATAGAATTTTGTCCATTCACAATTCAAACAAAAATACTGTTGTGAATGGAAATTCATCAGTTGAGGCCGCTGGCGTAAGATTCGAGCATTTTACAAATTGCACCATTACTATTAATAATAATTATTATAATAAAGAAAATTAAATAATTTGTTTAAATTCTTTTTTGTATCTTTAATTTGTTTTATTCGTACGGTCGGTCATAGAAAAAGTACAGTGTGCAACACGTGCGTGAAGTTTTTTTTTACACTCGCGTGGTTGCTTCACTCGCTACGCTCGTTCCGCAAACTCCACGCTTGTGTAAAAAAGTCTACTTCACGCACTTGATACACAATGTACTATTGGCACTATTAAAATGCTAAATTGTGACTCTTCTTTATTTAAAACATCTTTGGTAATAAAACTAAATTGAAATTTTATTTTTTACAGCAAACTAAGGTAACATCTTTTTTTATTTTCATTTAACTTAATATTAATTATTTTGTAATATTTTTCGGAAAGCAGATAAACTGCAAGCATGGATTGATGCAACAGGAGTTTTATTAACAAGTAAAGACCTTCTGTGCCACTATAAAAAAATTTATATGCGAAATTCAAACCTATTAGACGCTAGTAGGTATACCGTCCCTTGAGTCCAACCCCACCCTTTTTATGCAAATGACCCGCGATCTAATTAATATTCAAATGAGGCGTGGTCTAATTAAATGCGCGAATTAATATTCAAATGAGGCGTGGTCTAATTAAATGCGCGAATTAATATTCAAATGAGGCGTGGTCTAATTAAATGCGCGAATTAAATTAATTGATCTAATTAAATTAATTCACGGTATCATTTACATATCTCCTCTCTCGTTTATATATATATATATATATATATATATATATATATATATATATATATATATATATATAATTTCTCATATGCATGCGCGAACATATCTGCCATTTTGTATCTGTCATTTTCAATTTGTCATCTAGGATTTCCCGCCCTTAGATTCAAATTTTTAGTACTACTAATGCCATCTATCGGTGACGTCATATGATCGGTATAGTAGATTTCTATGCGCCTGTTGATAGGCAACCCGCTATATTTTTTATAAAAAACCAATGGAGCCAACAGGATTTGAACCGGGGACCGCTCGAATGGTAGTCAGCCAATGCATCCACTACACCAACGAGGTAATCTATTAAAAGACTGTAAAAGTTGTATTTATTAAATAGATACGCGTCACCGTTAATCTTATACGAACTAAAATTCATATTAAGCATAATTAATCTATATGATTATTTCGACGAACAACGTTTTAAAATAACACAAAGAAATCTTAATCCTAACAAAATAATAAACGGACTTACTAGAGCTCGTAACAATGAATCATTACACTAGAATGTTAAATGTTGCGCAAAAATTTACATGGATGCTCGAATTAATCATTTCTCATACGCATGCTCGAATTAAATTAATTCACGGTATCATTGGCATATCTCATCTGTCATTTACATTTATCATTTCTCATATGGATGCTCGAATTAGATTAATTGATGGTATCATTAGCATATCTCATCTGTCATTTCTCATATGGATGCTCGAATTAAATTAATTCACGGTATCATTAGCATATCTCATTAACATTTATCATCTCTCATATGCATTCACGAATTAAATTAATTCACGGTATCATTAGCATATCTCATCTGTCATTTACATTTATCATTTCTCATATGGATGCTCGAATTAATCATTTCTCCTACGCATGCTCGAATTAAATTAATTCACGGTATCATTGGCATATCTCATCTGTCATTTACATTTATCATTTCTCATATGGATGCTCGAATTAGATTAATTGATGGTATCATTAGCATATCTCATCTGTCATTTCTCATATGGATGCTCGAATTAAATTAATTCACGGTATCATTAGCATATCTCATTAACATTTATCATCTCTCATATGCATTCATATAGGTAAGAAAGTTAAGTCACGTTACGTTCAACGCAGCCAATCCCGACGAGTTTTCTAGGTCACCCCGAGTGTAGCCGAACATACCCGAACAATTATTACACAATTCTAATCATTCTAGAACATTACAAGGGGGTGGGATAATCCAATAAAAGCAAAATTTCTCTAGCCTAAATCCAACGAGTTTAGCCGAACATTCTCGAACAATTATTACACAATTCTAAACATAGACAACCGATATTATTATAAGCAATCGATATTAACAGCTGTCTAATACCTGTTTAACACCAGTTAGACCCTTGTTTAACGCCTGTTAGACACTTGTTTAATACCTGTACAATTGGTGGAAGAGTGGGTGACGGTAAAAAGACAACAACAAAATAATCCATTATAATTAGGTGTATTTTTTCAACTTTATAAACAATATTAACATTACACATATTTATACGCAAAATACAGACATTTCTTTATTTCTATTTACAGCAGGCTTAATTTTATCTAATTTAATTTTTATCTTATAATTAATATCTATTTTAAGATCCTCTATTTCTTTTTGTAAAAAGTAATTTGACATATATAATGGTTCTAAATTTTCGAACTTTAAAATATAACGTTTTTTATTTCTATAATATATTTCTTTAATGGCAATAATTATTAACTGTCCCTTCTTGCAATTCTTCTAACCTTCGACACTGGGATGGTTTAACACTCCCGCTAATCGATTGCATTGTAACAATATTTATTTGTTCTATATCTTCTTGTGTACAAGATAAGTTATCCAAGTTTTGCGGTGTTTTGATACAAAATTTAAATTCCTCCACCTTAACGAATGTGTTCCTATTGTAAGATGTAAGTCCATTCGTTTTAAATGTTATAAATGGTTCTCCAGTTTCCAAACGTATTATATCCAGACCATTAACAGGAATGACCATGACGCCTTCCTTTTCTTCTTTAAAGTTTTCTCGAGATTGATAAACTTTTATAAGGGTACTTTTATCAAATCCTTTTAAGTAGTAAACTCTTTTAATTCCATCTTTTTCGGCCAGTACTCCAACATGTGGATATTTTCCTTTGGTATTAACAGTAAATGCAAATACTTTGTAGAATCCAGTTATGTCCAAATTTATCCATTTTCTGTCAAAATAACTTGCCAACATATCTTTAAGTTCTTCTATCTCTTGCTCTTTATCCAGTAAATGTTTATATTCTTCCTTTACAGCTATGGTTTTTTCTAAATACTCGATCTTTCTTCTTTTTGCATCTGTTTCTTCCAGGTCCATTTTTCGTTTCTTTATACTTAATAGATAAACAGATGAGAGAGGTTTTATTTTCTTAATTGGATATGGAGACAACCTATTAGTTATGTTGGTTCTCTTCCTTAAAACTTGTGGAATTACATTATTGGTTTTGATCAAACCGGTGTTTTCGATATTTATATCTTCCGAGATTGTGGAGAAAATGGTGCTGTTCCGAGAAAAAAAGGTCTCGCCAGCTTTAATATAACATTTGTGTATAACATTTATAATATCTTTATTTACAACATCCTCCACAATTTCTACATAATTAATAGGTAAATAGTTAAAGCTAAAAGCGGAAAGTACGTAATTAACCATCTTTTCTCGTAATTTTAGATCACCAGGCAGCTTAATTTGTAATCCAGTCAGCTTCCGTGTATTTAAATTTGCCCAAAATACAAACTGTAAAAGATTATTATAGAGTACTAAACAACTGTTCTGTAAACTTTCGGTTAATTTCGACCACATTTTAGAAATCGGCACAGAGTAAAATGGAGCATTTCGAAAGTAACTTTTATTATTTTCTAATAAACTTAAACAATCTTCTAGGGGATCAAATGCACTAGATGGTTTACAGTAATTTCCAATTGTATAGTTATAGATTGTTGCTTCCAATCTGGTTATTCCATGTTCCTTAGCTAAAGTAGATGAAAAAGTTTCCTTTAATCGCTCATCTGGACAAGAAATAAAATCGATTATATGATTTCCAATTTGTTTGTTTACCCCTGCGCTTGTTATTAGACAGATAAACTTGTTGTATATTTTAATTCTTGCATTCGAATTTATCCATGTTAGACAATCTATTCCCACTGTTTTATTATTTTCTACAATCGTATTACAATTTTCTTTGTACTCGCCTTGGTAACAGAAGTTATAATTAGCTGTTAAATAATCGCACATTTCTATTTTATTAAATATTCCTGCGAAATCTTGCGTAATATCCAAATCCATAAGGTAAAAATCCTCTTTTTGGAGCTCCTTTAAGATGATTGGTAGTTCTAACAAAGTTTCGATTTTAACATCTGCTAGTTCTACTTTGTAAAGGATAACTAATGGGTTTGCATATTTTTTAATAATATTTTCCACGCCTTTCTGTCCAATAACTTTTAGTAATCCATCGGCCATTTTGTTCCCACCTTGCAAGAGAAAAGGTAGTTTTGCTTTTACACCATGTCTGGCGGAAATAAACTTGGAGAATTTTCCTCGTAAGTAGCTATTAAATGCCCCACATATCTCTTTCTTAACTAAAAATCCACCTTTTTCACTTTTCCCAGTTTGTCCAACACAGTCCACAATGTCACTTATTTTAACCAGCATTGTTATCACAGAAGGGATCTGTAATCGGTGTTAGATCACTACCGCTAAGGAGTTGTTCACCTTCCGAATAATTTACGACCAACATCTGTAATTAGATTGTTATTCCTGCTATTTTCCGTCAATAACCACAGACCAAAACGTTCGTTACTAACTAACTAACTAAAGAGTTGACTAACACTGTATATTTTAGGAGCGTCCATGTTAACTGATTCGACGATCACTACTAAATGGATTTAGGCTAGAGAAATTTTGCTTTTATTGGATTACCCCCACCCCCTTGGAATGTTCTAGAATGATTAGAATTGTGTAATAATTGTTCGGGTATGTTCGGCTACACTCGGGTGACCTTGAAAACTCGTCGGGATTGGCTGCGTTGAACGTAACGTGACTTGACTTTCTTACCTATATGAGAAATCATATATGTAAATAAGAGAGGAGATATGTAAATGATACCGTGAATTAATTTAATTCGCGCATGCTTATGAGGAATGAGAGAGGAGATATGTAAATGATACCGTGAATTAATTTAATTCGCGCATGCTTATGAGGAATGAGAGAGGAGATATGTAAATGATACCGTGAATTAATTTAATTCGCGCATGCATATGAGAAATCATATATGTAAATGAGAGAGGAGATATGTGAATGATACCGTGAATTAATTTAATTAGATCAATTAATTTAATTCGCGCATTTAATTAGACCACGCCTCATTTGAATATTAATTAGATCGCGGGTCATTTGCATAAAAAGAGTGGGGTTGGACTCAAGGGACGGTATACCTACTGACGCTCTAAGGATTTCAAGTATTAAAAAAGAGTAGGTATAAGTCGAATTATATATACTTAATGCTTAAACATGTTTTTAATTATATGCATTAAGCAGGTTAAGTAAAACTGTTACTGGTAATTAATAGCAATAAAGCACACATCTCAGCATAATTTTTATAGCAACAAGAAGCTAAATACCAATATAAACACGGTCCACATGTGAAAGGGACAAAAATATTAAATACAACAGCAGAACACAGACTTTTGTACTGAAAAGCAATAGTTTTTTGACTTGATAACAATTATATTATTGTGCATCTAACTCTGTAACAAACAAGATCAATTACAGCAAAACTATCCATGAAATATTTATATTTTAAAAATTTAATTACAAACATTTATAAAATTACATATAACAAGGCCATCGATGATGATAACAACGAAATCAATGATATACCAGGCCAATTGTGGTCTGGCAAGGAAAGTGAAGTCGACATCGATCACTATTACAATAAAATCTAAACATAAATGTAATGTACGTAAAGATTGGTTTGACCCTGTAGTACAGACATATTCATATTTTGGAAACAAAATTCTTTCTGGTAACCAAATTTTGAAGTTATTTTAAGAACCTCAGTCACTTCCATGAGAATCCATACAAGACCTTCCATGCAATGTCCCTGAAAATATAAGAGGTTTAGATTAAAGCGATTTCATTTTATGATAAATTTAAAAATTACATTTTGACAACTGATTTTCTAAATACCTTATATTGTGATTGAGAAATACATAACGGTCCTCACTCCATTACCATTAGCCACATACAGAAAGGTGGAATCCCTAAAAAGAGCAATTTTAATAGAACAATTAAACATCAAACTATTTACTGGTAAAATTTATCACATGATACGAATGGCGTTTTGCTATCGAAAACAAACCAGAAAAATTAGTTTAGAAATAAGTGTTCATTTATACGTACCTGTATATTTGAGAACGCGCTATCTTTTATTAATTCTGGCTTGTTAATTATAATAAACAGAAACAAAGCTGCATAAGAAACATCAATTAAATTCTCGAATGACAATAATAAAAATATAAATTTTATTATTATTAAAAAAGATTAATAGAGTTTGAAGGTTAACAGATGTGGTTTGATTTGACACTCACGTTTCACTGTTGCGGCATCTAGCGGCGACTTTCGAACTAATGATCTCGTTTCAATTTTGTGTGAAAAATTTATCATGGCAAGCATAGGGGAGTTGACCTACTAGTGTTTTATATATCTTGTTGTCGCTACTATATAAAATAGAGGGGCTATATATTGGCGATAAAAACAGGTAGTTGAGATCTACTATACCTTAAAACAATTGCTGACCGCGAAAAAACTTTGTTTTTGGCAATGTCACTATATTATTACATTTTTTTATTGTATGGGCATTTTAGTAGTGTTAACCGAAGGAATAAGATAAAAAAAGTAAAATAAAAAAACTAATATAGAAAAATTGTTAAAAATGGTGTTTTCCTGTTGTGTGCCTTCATGCAAAAATAAAAGTAAATAAAAGTAAATAAAATAAAAGTGCAAAATAAAGTACAAATAATGCATATGTTTCCAAGAGATGAAAGGGTATGTATAAGATATGAATACCTATATTGCTTGTAATATTAATCTACACCACATATTAATTTATCTGAAGCTGTTTGGAGATTTTATAATTTAAATCATAATTTATAATATGTGTACCTAATCCTAATAGCTACTACATATATATTCTGAAGTGAAATATATATTTCTAGATATATAAATTATGGCTGAAGCAAGTGCAAAACTCTAAACTTTCCCTATTAGAAAATGTGACTGTACGAAACAATTATCGAGTATGTAATATACATTTTTCTGAACGCGATAGACTTGGTGGAAGTGGAGCAAATTTGAGAATTGATAGTGTCCCATCATTGAACCTACCGCCTCAAACAGAAGGTAGCAGTATTTTGTATTTTATTTGTTAATATGTTTTTGTTACTGTAATATTTATTTACATAAGTATATATTATATATTATAGCTGTTAAAACCAATTTCAATTTCAATTCTCTGTTTTTTATATTTTCCTCATCTTATAGATCAACAAGTGACTATACCTGAAGTTAAGGAACTTTATGATGAACTTGCAAGATCTCTGGCTAATTTTATAATGGAAACTGGCCAAGCATCTTCATCTAGAGGAAATTTTACGATCGAAGAAGAAAAAACACTAACAGAAATTAGTGAACCTTTTCCTAGTATTGTGGGAATGGATATTGATAGAGAGGTTCCTAAATTAATGGCCACCGCTACAGTGACATCAGTAGAAAGTATTTATTTCATAAATGTATTTATGCTAATACATCCTTATTGAAATTACGAGGGTGGTTCAAATATAAACCGGAATTTTGCTGTAAAAAATTTTATTATTAAGTTACAGAGCTGAAATGTTTTACAGTTTTTCTAGATAGTCTCCGTCACACTCTACACACTTTTGCCATCTCTCCGGAAGCTTTAGGATGCCTTTTTCGTAAAAATCTTTCGGCTTGTCACGTAACCATTCGCGCACGAAAGATTCTACCTCCGCATTGCTTTTGAATCGCTGTCCGCCAAGTCCCTCTTTCAATGGACCGAATAAATAATAGTCGCATGGCGACAAATCGGGACTATAAGGAGGGTGTTCCAGTGTTTCCTAACCCAATTCGTGCAATGTTTCCATCGTAAGCCGAGCTGTATGCGGTCTGGCGTTGTCTTGCAGCAATATCGCAGTTCGGATTGGAATCTCGCGTCGTTTCGATCTGTAGGCAGGTTTCACCGTGTGTTTTAGAAGGTTACTATAATACTGCGCGTTCACAGTTCGTTGTTCAGTGAGAAAATCGACCGCAATTACTCCTCTCATGTCCCAAAACACGGTACACAACACCTTTCCCGCTGACAGTGTAACCTTCGCTTTAACTGGCGCGCCTTCCTCTTGCTTCCTCCACTCCATAGACGCGCGTTTACTCTCCGGAGTATAGTAGTGCACCCAAGTCTCGTCTGTGGTGAATATGCGCTGCAATAAATTGTCTCCTTCGTCTGCATATCGCTGCAGGAGACGCGTGCAAACTTCCCAGCGTGTGAATTTCTGGTCAAAATTCAAAAGTCTTGGCACCCATCTGGCTGATATTTTGCGGTAACCGAGCAGTTCATGAATTATTTGCTCAATACTGCCTATGCTGATGCCCACTTGTGCAGCCATATCGCGTACAGTAATGCGTCGGTCTCCCAAAATGAGTTTTTCTACAGCGCGGACGTTCTCATCGGTAACGCTTGTTTTGGGGCGCCGCGCATGTGGCAAGTTTGCCACCACTTCTCGGCCATTTCGAAAAGCGGAATCATACCAATCATACACTTGAGTCTTGGAGAGGCACTCATTCCCGAACTGCTCGAGCAATTTCCGATAAATTTCCGCGGTTTTTACATTATCTTTGACCAAAAAACGAATAATAATGCGTTGCGCAACAGACACTGGTACGTCCTTCTCACTCATGGCTACAACTACACTGAAAAGCGAAATTACGCGGTCCCAGCCGTTCTCTACGCTTTGTAACAGACCAATCTAACATCCAGTACAGCCACTTTAACGACACTAACTTCTTCGCGCGTTTATTTAAAAATTCCGGTTTATATTTGAACCACCCTCGTATACTACAGGTTTATGTACAGCCAACAATTGATAGAAGAAAAAAATAAATAAATCAGTTTACTCTGTATTTACTCTAGCTAACAGGTACTCTTTTGCAGGTAGTTCCACAGTTCACACAACTTATCGACACAAGTCTCCTCCTCTTAGTTTAAAAATTTCTGGGAGACGCAAAGGTAATTTTATTAAATTAATGTACATATAATTTTTTCTGCAACTCAATAAAATGATCCATGATTATTAGTAAATATCGGTTACTTATTTCAGATTTATCAAAACGAAGCAACATCCTTCATTCCTTAGCAGTGAGAAAAAAGAACAAAGAACCAGTTAAGTCCAAAAGCAAGGCGACTTCAAAAAGTAGTCGGGTACTTGAGGAAAACTGCAAAACGTTTATTTGTACAACGAGTAAACCTCAAAGAACGTTTAAGAGCAGCATAAGAATTTTTAACTTTACCACATTATCTAAGCTTGAGGCTTAATGCTGTAGCATACAATTTTGTGCTCATGTAATTACGTTTACAAACAGTACCTGATAAATCTCTTTAATTTCCTTCTCATATAAAAAATAAATAGTTTAGCGTTACTTACTATGTTAATAATTAGTTTATTGAAAGATATATATGTAAAAAATTATATTATTATAGATATGAATGACAATATTTTTTATATCGTTTTTCTAATTTGCGTTTTTAATACGTTTATTAACGTCTATCATTAGGAGTCGTTTATGGCTATCTATAAAAGTACACTGTACTTTAATGAATTATAGAGTTATTTAGTTTTTAAGGGTTGGATGGGTAATGCGTGGAATGTGACAACTTCAAACTGCAAGTATTTGTCAAAATTTCAACCTCCGATGAATTTGTATTATTTATGAATTATAGGCAATAGTGTATTAACTTACGAACGGTTATAATTATTATAATTTATAAGCAAGGGAAAATATTACTCCTAATTGTTTTTGCTACATGGACAATTATAAACAAGTAACAAAAGTAATAACTAATTTATTTGAAGTGACGGATGATGACAAATGATTCAAAAAATCAAGTGTTACCAAGTGTTACCAACTAACACAAAATTCTCTAGACGACCAAAATATTTTTTTTGTATTAAAATAAGAAAAAAAGGGGCGCAAATTAAAAAAAATAGCATAAAATACTCGTTTTATAAGGGCATTGGCGCACTCATCCTATAGAAAAACTCGCCTGCGGCTCGTTTTCTAACTTGGGATTTGTGCGACAAATCAACCCTTATAAAACTTGTTCTTTAATATACTATTTTATTACTATAACCACAAAATGTCAAATATTTTAATAAAACTACTGATGGTGTAAATCATAGTAATTTATTAATATATATTGACATTTTCTTTTTAATAAAATAATGGCTGGTATTATAAAACTTTTTATTAAATAAAATTTACTACTTTGATAATAAATTAATTTATTCTATCAATTTAATACGTAAATTGATAGAATACATTAATTTATTCTGAAATTAAATTTTATTTAGGAAATAAAAAGTTTTATAATACCAGCCATAAATTTATATTTTACAAGAAATATAATAGGACAAGACAAAGAAAACTGCATTTAAAATTAAGATAGTTCGTTATTAGAGACACGAGATGGCGCTGTTCTTTTGGAACTAATATAGCCCCTCCATTGAACTGAATATATAACTGGAAGGAGTACGCAAGCGGACGTTCTATTGTGTTTTTGTGACCATGTTGTGAGAACGGTAGCGCTGCTGTGGAAGGGATAGCTTTCTCATTTCAATACACGACGCTAAACGGTAAATAAGTTGGAGAAGCAGTTAAGAGCGCGCTTGATAACGTAAAAGTGCATAAATTACTGCGCCTTAAAAGAAAATTAATTAGATAACCCATCTTGCACTGGTTTCTTTTCTTTCAGACAGCAGATATGACTAATTCAACATTGGAATTCCCAAATATTCCGACCAGGGTCGCTCGTAAATTACTGTGTTATAAACAACACTAAACATATTAGGTTTCATTTTCATTTTTATAAGCGTCAGTTTTATAATTGTTCATTTTTCTGTTTATCAAAATGAAAGACATTATTGAATGTCTATTGAAATCTCTTTAAATTAAAAGTATTTATTATTATATTATTAAGAGTTACGAATTAAATTAATAATATTAATTTAGTTTCGTATTAGTAAAGGGTTTATGTTTAATTTCACCTATGGATATCAAGGTTATTGTTATTATGCTTAGCAACTATTAAGCTATAATAGCATAAACTATTTAAAATACTTCTAGTTATTATTAAAATTGGAGATTTCTAGTGGAAATCAATTTTTCAGTATGTGGAAGTTTCAATTAAAAAAAGCATAGAATGCAAGAGTTTATACATTTTGTTAAAAGACACAGTTAGAGGTTACTATACAGGGTGGCCTAAGGAATACATACGTATTTATTTTTCTAAGCAAGAAAATCAAACAATTAAGTGAAAATATTTATTCAATATACATGTAAGTCGTAGACTTTTGGTGTAATGCGTTATTCCGCGGAAAACGTGGTAATATTATCTATGTGACACCATAACAAGACTTATTTTAAATATTGTATTCGGCGCATATTTCACTGGGCCATGGTGCTAGAGATAAAATGATTTTTGCTTTAAAATCAGACCACATCATTCCACGACCTGTTTTCGGATATTTCTACAATCGTGTGAAATTCGTCTTAAGAAGAAAAAAGGTAAAATCGAAACATACAAATTTGGTTACTAAACCTATAGTTTTAAAAGAATTTTGTTCTCGGGGCCAAGTTGATTTGATTGATTAGCAGTCATGTCAGGATAAAGAATACAAATTGTTACAAAATTATTAGGACCATCCCACAAAATTTATTTGCCTACGTCCTTTGAAATCAAAGAAAGCTGTTGAAGTAGCTTAGAAGTTTTTGAAAATCTTCCTTGAACTTGGATGTCCAGCCATATTACAAAAGCGACAATGACCTCGAATCTGCAAACTATATAATTCTCGAATTAGTAAAACTATGGCCTGAGCTGGAAATTATTCATGGCCAACCTCGACATCCTCAATCACACGCAGTATTATAGCAAGAAGCAATCAGGATGTCAAAAATATGTTGCCAGTCTGACTGCAGGACAATAATTACACAAATTGGTCCGTTGGCTGTTATTTCTTGCAGTTTCAGTAAAGCTGTTCCTTCCATAGGATTATTACATTGGATTGGTACAAGGCAAAATTTGGCACAGACCTAAAAATTAGACTATCCTCTACAAATCATTTCAATAAAATGATTAAATCCCTAGGGCATAGTATAAATAACATACAATAACGTGACTGTCGCAAATAGTTACCATCCACCACACAACAAGCTGGCAGGTGCCGGCAGTACATAGAAAGCCTACTTCATAGACGCGACCGAGCACATCAAATTATCCAGTCCCGTATAACTCCAATTATGCAGTGCGAATGCCCCCTATTACGAAATGAATAAACACAGAATCAGGAAACGATGAAGAGATTGTTTTAATTGACAAAGATTACCAAACTTCTGATAAATTAGAAAAAACTTTATTCGATATATATGCAGTTATTTGATAAAAAATGTTTATCGGTACATACCTGCAAACCTGAGTTTTATTTAATTTATTTTATCTATGGAAATACTTTTTCAACAACACTTCCAAGATATTTGTGTAAATGAAAATGTTGTCAAACGCGTTTTATCCATCTTCAAAACATTAACATTTCTACATTCGTACAATAATTTTAAATATAATAATAATATAGTATATCATTTACACGCTCGACTGCGAGTGTATTACACTTTAAAAGACGTTAACCGTAATTTTAAATCATCTAAAAGTAGTAAAAAGATAATTGTATTGAAACATAATTAACAATAAAGTTTTCGTTTTGTAAATGAATATTCAATTATGTACGTTAATTTAAGTTCAGTTAATAACAAACTAATTGTTCAAAGGCGTCAATTAATTTTGTTGATTCAAACAATTCTATTTCGTATTTTATTGAATACGTTACTGGATATTATCTGCAGGCGACGTCGACCGATCAACTCCGGTGCACTACTTCGTTTATGGGCGTGATATTCGAAGGTGGATTAATGAAATCAATAGTGCCGCACGCAAGTAAACCTACTGACTGTTATATATACTGTGCCTAGGCACTAAAGATGATCTTGATGAGTTACTCTAAAAATTACAAAGTCATTCAGTAGAAGTAAATGCCAGTATTAGCCAATCATATAAATATGTACAAGAAGGTGAACAATGGGAAAGAACAATTGGCGAAGAAGAAACAACAGAAATGTGTATAACATGGTGGAAGAAACAAATGTAATAATATATGCAGAAAATGTAAGAACTTAGAATTGAATAACGTTACTACAATGCCTTGTAACGAACAGGAAAATGACAAAAACCTACAAGAAACAGATCAACAAATTATGTGCCTTAATTGCGAAAATCGGAATACCACATGTGTTTTCAATGGAATAGGTATGTCGAGATGTTCTTGCAAATGTCCCCCTCCTAATGACTAATCACTAAAATAATGGATTTGTACTTTTCATGATTTCCAAAGCATCGTTTGTAGTGTTCGATTTGCCAGTTTTCGGAAATATCTATTTGAAAAGGGCAGCTTTGGAAAATTCGAGAATTGATACAAAGTTGATACACTTTGAAATTTTGAAAACATATTTTTGCTGTGGGGAGTTTATGTAGACGCATTTGCCGTTAAACGCAATTGGGGACCTCAAGTGACTCAAGTTCGTGAGTGAAGTCTACCAGAGAACTTCACTCACAAACTTTAGTCACATAAAAGTCTTTAATTGCAAGATAAGTAACTTAATAAAATAAGCAGATATTATAAAAAGTATGTACAGCCTCTTCCACATGATAAAATCAGGAGACTAATCTCAAGAAAGAAATTGTACACGCTACACCAGATTACAAAACACGGCATGATCTCACAGCCGAATACACATTTTATTCAGAATTATTTATTTGCCTCAAAATTTGTATATCGACTAACTAAGTTTCAAAGAATCGAAATTTCATTATCTCTAAAATTCTAAAGTTTAGTATTTTAGTTTCAATCATTTAAAGATTAAATATCAAGAACTGAGACATTCAAAGTTTAATTTCCAAGTTTCTAATGTAATCGAAATCGTTAATCTAAATTTTCAAAGTTTCAGTTTCTAAGTTTTCATTTTAAACAATAATGGAATGTTTGGAAGTTTCCAATATAATGATGCTCAGAACATATCAATGTAAACTACGGATATGAGTTGAAATCTAAAACGTGACATCTCTGACTTGAATTTTAAATTTCTAAAATTTCGAATTTTAGAACCTTAAGAGTGAGACTTTACATTATAAACTTCTTAAACTGCATTTTAAAACTATGTCGGTTTTAGACTTAAGCTTCATTTTTAATCCTAAACGTTTACAGTAAATACCAATTCCGTTGGAGGGAGATTCTTGGAATGAACGGAAAGGAGATTTCGAATCCCTAGAACCAACCGACAGGTAGAGACCCCATCGTTTACAATCATGTAGCATTCTAGGGATAGCTTTCACTATGTGACAGATGACGTTTCGTTCCAAGAATCTTCCGCCAACGGAATTGGTATTTACTGTAACATTCTGCTATTTTTAAAGTTTTCGAATATTATATCTCTGAAATTTATAATTTTTGAGATTTTAAAACATAGAAGAAATTCTATAATCGATGCTTTAAAAACTGTTGTAATGCTGAACTTGTAATTGTGAACCTCTAAAAGACTTCTGTTTGAGACTTGAGAAATCACACAGTATTGGATTATAAATTTCGAATTTTTGATACCTTAAAACGTTTGAACTGGGGTTTCAAATCATTTTCATGTTCAGGAGCAAGAACAGATTATTTTAAACCTTTGGGACATGCAAAAAAGTAACATTATATCAATTACATTGATTCGGCCTGTACTTTATGAAGATCCATAATAACACAATAAATAAAACTATTTATTTAAAAATCATAACTGTCCTTTCGCTACACGGTAGCTTCTTCAGATAAAGACTGGTTTAAGTTTTAGTTATAACCAGTCTTTATCTGAAGAAGCTATTGTGTAGCGAAACGACAGTTATAATTTATAATTAAATATTTTAGTGAAGATTTTAATAGTATTTTATTGTGTTATTGTATTTAACATTATATTCAATAAATAATTAGCCAATCGCACACAGTGTATAGCAATAAACAATGGAATTTCTAGCTTTTCACCGGTAGTAACAGGAGTACATGTTTTGTGTTAAAGGCTGTTCCCAAAGGCTTTCCAAAATTAAACTTACACCAAAAAGAGTCTACACCTAGCTGTATAACATACTGTATTTCTAAAGAAATTGAAGGTACACTTTCTTAGATATTCAAAGTCAAAGGTCACATCACATGTGACCTTGCAATGAAGAATTCAATATTTTTTATAAAACTCTGCTCTTTTAGCTTTAAAACAAGCCTAAGATAAAAGATCTACTACGATTAGAAGCAAAGTTATGAATTGTTTTTGTTCACCTTGTAAGCGTAAATTTTACATTTTGTACCATATATCCAACCCTGCTGTATGAATACCGTGTGTCACTGAGGGTTATTATTTTACATAGGTACGTAAGTTACTTTATGTCGTCTACCATCCTACTAAATTTCACGAAAATCTGAGATGGTCGGGTTGAAAGGTTCATTTTGCTTGTGATGATTTGGCATGGAATGACCCGAATGACATTGAAACAACAGTATTTGACCTGACCCAAAAAAAAACCAATAGCAGATTCGTGATCTTCATACAAAAAAGTTGTAGAAAAACCATATGAAAACCTGCAAGTTTTTTTCGTGTTGTACAGTGTTATCAATCTTCAAAAATCAGTTGTTATCTTCTTTGCGAATAAAGCCTAATACATTTTTAACTGACAATATTAACGTAGCGATTGGTGGGATCCCTATTCCTATCAAAAAAGAAGCTAAAAGTTTAGATTTTAGTTTACAGTGTGTGTCGTAAAGTTGGATCCATATTCCACATCAGAAAATTCTTTCTATTCTGATTGGAAACAACTATGCAGGGCAACTCTCTTTCCAGAAATACTTGAAATACGCCATGTCAAAGTTGAGGTGAAATTATAGGTAGGTATCTGTTAAATTCGCAATTTTCTAAATCACGAAAAACGACCTTATGTGTTAAAATATGGAAAATATTTTATTAATAATAATGATAATAATAATTGCTACAACCCATAGCCTGGAAACCAAACCCCAGAAGCTAGAAGCTTGTGCGGGAGGGAGGGGGCGATTATTATTATTACGTAGGCCGTAAGAAAAAATGTTTCTAACGACATTTTACGTTCACATATCTAGTTTGAACAAGATATCCCAACATAAGGAAAATGTTTTTTAACATTTTTACACCCCATAACTGACTATTTTGAAATCATTAAATAATAGTTTATGATAGAAAAGTGTCAAAAGTGAATGTTTATTTTGCGAAAAGAGAAGTTTGGCCCAAGACGTGCCAGCAGAGTTAGTAATCTCCTCGAACAAACTAAATTCACTTTTAACACGTATATCATACATTTATTTTTTACTTTTTACACTCGTGTCTAAAGTGTTACTCTAGATATCGCTTTAGATACTAGTGGTATAAAATGACATTTTCGACTCACGACAATACAAAAAAGTCAAAAGTTCTGCTTTTAATAGGGTTTGTAACACTTTAAAGGAGTGGTAAAGCAACAATTGCATAGCAGATTTTGCTAATAATATCAAAATATGAAATGAAACTTTCTGGACGATTTTCCAATTTAGAAGAAAATAACGGATAATTTTAATCCTTTTTTTATTAAGTCAGTTTGAATAATACTAGATAATACCTTCCTATGTGAAAAATCCATATAAACTCTCGCATAAATAAAAGTATTCAAGCACTGAAATTAATCTACCCCCATAGACAAATATTAACTACTGAAACAACAAAGACCTTGCATTGTTATTCACTTATTTTATCTAATTTTTTATGCTGTAGCGAAATTTACGATGGATAAATAAATCCATTTATTTAATATTATACTGTATATTTATTTTTGTTGTATTTTTAACTATTTACTAATTGTGAAATGAATAAGGATTAATAAAAAGTTTCAATAAATTGTTTTAAATAAGTTTTACTATTTGCTAATTAAAACTTACTTCTTACAAAATACGTTACGCATGTGCTCAAAAGGATATTTATTAATTAAAATTCCCATTCTCTATTCCATAGAAATATTTTAATTTTAAATTTATTTCTAAGAAGGCAAACAATGAACGAAATATTATACACTTATAGAGTTCTAATAAAACATGTATATTTATCTCCAATATTTTTTTCTATGTCAGAATTTCTTTATATAAACATCACAACTGCTCGAATTACAAATACGAATGAAGCGCCTCTAGTGGGAAAATACCTTAACTTCTTATCTCCGCTTGGATATCTTTTTTACAGCCATTGTCAGTTGGGTAGCCTAAAATTAGGAGTAACTGTATAAATCGCTGTCAGGAACATTGCGCACTTTGTTAGAGTTCATCACAAAATTCAGAGGTGATAGCGACATGCAGTTTTCATAAACACATTCTCCATTGAATTTCCAAGGGGATGACATATTTCTAATTTTCGAAGAATTTCTAAACTTGTAGAAAATAACAATCTAAAGTTGCCGAAGTTTGAAAGACTCTCTATCAATTATTACAAAATATCCACCCTTGAAAAATATGTCAAACCCTAGGTATATACTTTATCTACAATTTAAGACCTCGACCAAATTTTCATCTCATTCCTGAAGGTGTGTGAACTCTAACGAAAATTGGTCGGAAACGACACTTTCAGCACGTAATGAAGCGCGCCCTTAAAAAGTATTAAAAAATGGTTGTTTATTGTTGCGCGTATGGATGTAACAATGAACGGACTCCTACAAGTAATATTCGTTTTCACAAGTAAGTACATAATTTAAATTATAATTCTGGTAGGAAGAGAACATTAAAGATAATAATTGTTCACTTAACCTAGCCATGTAGGTTGGTTAGGTAGATATCCACCTTTTTGTGTTATTTTGTTACACTTCAAAGTTAAAAAATTAAAACTATCATTCATACAGGGAATTTTTTCAATTAATGGAATTAATAACTACAAGTATAATAAATCGTAATAATACCTATCGTCCCCACACTAACAGACCTTTAATGACTTTTCTTTAAAATAATGTTTGACGCTTTATTAAAGTCTGTATTCTTTTTAATACAAGTGTGTATGTGTATTACAAGAATGTTGTAATTTTAACCCATACTTAAAAAAATCTAATGGTGCTATACTAGAGGTTGCGCTCACTGACTATCTATTTTATTTTAAGGTTTCCATTATCCCGTCCTGAAATTAATAATTTGGGATTTATGGGCAAAAACAATTTTAAAAGAAGGATAGTAATGCTTGTGATTCAAAATTTTATTCATAAAATCACGACTATGTTTCAACCTGCACATCCTATTGTAGACATATCACAAAATTTACATGAGTTACAAATTATTAAATTTGTAGCTAGTACCTATGCAGATCTTCGCATACAAACTCATGCTAAGAAAAAAAGTTTACAATTATTGGGAGAAAAAGCAACACTTCGGCATAAATTAAACAAAACCATACTCTTTTACCACATTTAAAAAATTGTACATATTACAATACAATAAAAAAATTTGAATACATATTTTTATCATAAATAATTGTCGTGAATGTATCATTTTTTCTGCACCCAAAAGATACCTACCGTCATCATTATCGTTCCCTAAATTATTTTAGAGCCGTACCGGTCACACCTGCCAATTTATTCAACATACAACAGCGGAACCGCCAGCTAAGTCGGTAACACCTGGGTAACACACTGTGTGCGCGACAGAGAAAGCATTCCCTTCTACAACCGCCGCGCGTGTCTAACGCTTGGGTCACAGTTTTGTAGCGTTTCGTACTCCTTCCAGTTATAATGTTCAGTTCAATGAGCCCCTCTATTTGATATAGTAGCGACAACCATTGATCTCGCCGCTGGAGCAAAATCACGTTGGCGACATTGAATATTACCAGATTTGACATTCTGTCACAATAAATCTTAGGTTTAATAATAATCATGTACAAAAACATTTACAGTTTAATATTAATCTGATAATGGACATTCACGTTCGGTAAAAACGATCATATTAATATGACATATATTTCTGTAATTCTAATTGTTTAACAACTTTTTATTAAAATTCCGCGACACCATGTATGTAGTAATTTTTTGTTTATTAAAGTTTGTATCAAGCTTGCTCCACGATGTCGCTACTATATGAAATAAAGGGGCTATAGGAACTAACTATATACAGTGACTTTCTTATCTATAAGTATATTTATTATCTATGAATACGTTGACGTTTCTAAAGTATTTTCGCGTGTAGTGTTTTATTGCTGTTTATTATTGTTATTTGAATCTGATAAGTTTAATAATAATGGAAAAAGATTTTGAAAATAATGTGCTTTAAGATAAGACCCCAGAAATATGTGGAGTTAGGTCTTTGTACAACATACAACAACATTTCTCAAAACCACGAGGAAACTCAAAAATAAAGTACTGAAATTGCTATGAGCCAAAATAAAAATCTAACTTCTTCAATAAATAGTATGAATCACCACTTAATATTTTGGGGACCACCACTTTTTGTGTAATTGCAATTCTTTAAATAATTGTGATCAACTGCGATGGAATCCTATGCACATACTTCTTTTAATTCGATTTGTGGAAAAATATCAAGATGACTTTCAGAGAAGGATAAAGAAGAATATCTGGCTAAAAATTGCCAAAGAAACAGAATAAACTAACAGGCAAACAGTATACTTCAGAAGAAGTGAATAATATGTGGAAAAGTCTTTAAAAAACATATTAGAAAATAAAAGAACACAACAATAAGACTGGCAAATCTTTAAAAAGATGGGAGTATTATAATGCAACCTATGCCAATTTATGACAAAAAACAGAAATAGAACATGTTGCTACTTGTAACAGTACAAGTACCGGCATATGAAAATATGTATTTTTTTCATAATTAATATTTATTTTGTAATATTAATTTGTAATTTGGTGTGTATTTATATATACTGGTTGTTTTGTAGAAAAGAGTTGGAGGAAATCCCAAAGAGCAATGTATTTAAAAGAAAATGAATAGAAAACGCCATCCAGAAAAGACATAATGAAAATTGCGATATATGATAGCGAGGATAGATAAATTCATGGATTTGCTTCAAGTATCTGTTGAACACCAAATTGGACAAAAAAAGTGATGAAATTTAAAAATAAAATATTCTATAATTACCATTAACTTTCTTCTTTTACAATTACTAGGATGTTTGTGGATAGTATGCTGTATACATCAGGGACTGAAACAGGAACCCAAAAGAACCGGAATCGGAACGGGAACCGATTACTTTTATGGAACCAAAACCGGAATCGGAACCCTTACTAAAATCCGTGTTAATGTTAAGATGAGAACCCGAACTGTTATAAATTTTCGAAGGAACCTGTACTTTTCGGTTCCACATTTCGGTTCTACTGGTAAATAAAAAAGTAGTTCAACATTTTCCCAACAGCGCTACCATAACCATTTCTTACTAAGTTGATGTTGATACTAAATCCACTTCCACTACTAATTGACCAATGGTAGTGTGTGAATTGACTAGAAAAGTGTTACGTCACCTTTTATATTGGTAACCCTGAATATTTCAAAACAAAGGACTAGGCACCACTTAAATGGAAATCTAAGGACCAGTCGATTTTGTTGATTTTTATACCATTGGAAAGATAATGAAAAAACGAAAAATTCATATCATTGGCCCAACACGGGGAAATTCCTAGCAAAGCCGCAATTCTGGATTTTAGAGTAATATAATTCCCATTTAAAATGTATTGCTGTCAATCAATTCACCTCAACAATAGAATCTGATACTAACCCTGTCAGTGGCTCTAAAACTTTTTAAAATTTTGAATGCAACAATAAAAGGTTTTAGTAAGTTTTGTTTTCTCAAGTTGCACATACTTAAAAATTTCAAAATTTGATTGACATTGGTTTGACAATTTATTCTAACCTTCTTGGAATAAATATTCGAAAATAAATAGGGTTTCTTGAAATAAATGCACATAAAAATATCGAATAATAATTTTATTGGGGCAGGAACAAGAGGCAATTTTAAATATTACATCAAAAAACAAAAAGAAACTTCTAATTTTACTAAACCTGCAAACATATTTTCAGTAAGTACTGATTTCATGTAATATAGCTGTAAGTAGGTAATGCGTCACTTGAGGCAGACGGAAATTGACATGCCATTTGGCATGCCAATGGCATGGCTCCTCCCCTTGCTTCTGATTGGCTACCCCCACTCGTGTAGCCCCACCCTTTCGCTCTCATTGGTCGACGAAGCCCCACCCCTTCGTTCTCATTGGTCAACGAAATCCCGCCTACTGTGCTCTCATTGGTCAATTAAGTCACCCCTACTGCTCTCTGATTGGTTAATTAAATCAGCCCTATAGCTCTCTGATTGGTCAATTAAAAATAAGAGCGTTGTCCGGATTATTGATTGAGTTGATCGGCCTCGCCCCTATAGCTCTCTGATTGGTCAATTAAAAATAAGGGAGTTGTCCGGATTATTGATTGAGTTGATCGTCCAATAGAAACCTACTAGCCGGTATTGATTAAACATAATAATAATTGGATAGAAGCACTGAGGGGTCCACAATATTGATTTTCCCCACTTGTAACACCCCTACTATTACGTAAATCTGTATTACCGATAACGTACTTACTGGTGATAGATTGCGTCCTTTGTAAAAGGAATCTGTATTACCGATTACGTACTATATTGTTAACAGAAGGCGTATTTGTGCCAATTGTAGAAGGAATCAGTAGTAGCAGTAGCAATGAATATTATTGATTCGATGAAAGCAAGCAATTAATATTCATAGGGGTAGAAAAACCTCGATTTACATATCAACAACAATAGCAATACTAAATAGAGGCGTAAGACAATATAATACTTATCTGAACTATTTCTTCTTCTTCTCCTCACATGTTTTATGAGCTAATAATAATAATAATAATAATAATAATAATAAAACTCGATAAATGATTTTTTATTGGTTTTATTTCATACTTTTACTTAATATAAATTACATATGCATGAGATTATATGGGTATATCTACACACACACAGAGAGACACATAAACATTAAACTATATGAGTATACCATTGTCTAAATTACTTAGATTAACTTTAACTTAGTAATATAGAAGTATAATCCTTTTACTAAATATAACTTACATATGCATGAAACTATTTGAGAGTATATCATTTATAAATGAACTTAGATGTTATGTGAGAACATCTTCAGCCTTTATCCAGGACTTTTCGTTTAAACCAAACCATTTGACGTAAATGTCACCATTGCTGCGGTGTTTAAGTACTTTTTCAACTAAGTAAACGTCTGGCTGTTTGGTTTTCTGCAACTCGAACTCGTAGAAAGCTCCTAGAACAGCAACCCCATGAAGATCTTCCAGCAGATATGTGACAGGTTTTGTAAATTGAACTTTAACTATTTTGAATAATTCAGTTGACCAGTTGGGCGTGTATCCCTTAGAAAAGATCCCTTTGAACTTACTAATACGTACAAGGTCATTCAAGTCTAGTTTACGTTTACTTCCTGCCGCGACATCAGCTTTTACATTAGTGTCATAAACGGCTAGTTGGGTCGTAGGTGTAACAGTAGCAGGAGCTCGGCCTATCGTTCTATGTCTGGTGTTGTTATAGCTGTCAACTACCCTCTGTAATATATCTATCCATTTAAATGATCCTCGGTAGCTAAACTCTTTATACAGTTTTTATTTAATTGTACGGATAACGCGTTCAACTATTGAAGCCTTAATTACGGAATATGTAGAGTAATGATTTATACTGTGCTCTTTCATTAATCGTTTAAAATGTTTATTGTAAAACTCTTTCCCGAGATCCGTCTGAAGATTCTTAGGTATGACTGCATTAGCACTCTTAAAGATGCTGCGGACCTGCTTTGTCACCTCTTCTCCGGATTTAGTTTTCAACGGTCGTGCATACAGATATTTCAAATAACAGTTTATCATCAGCAGTATGTAACGATACTCCTTATTTACTTTAGCATAGGGCATAAACTCGGCTAAGTCAGCCTGGAACAAGTCCTGGAAATTTTTTATTATAGTGCGACGTCTTTGAAAGTTTTTTCTAGCAGCCCTATGTATTTCATCAACAACGGTTTGTTTAGCACTCATCATCATAGAGTAATACAATTAATCTCAACGATACTGAGAGAGCAACGTCTCAAATAATTATATTAGCAGCAGCCGTGTTTGATGAATACTGAATAATGTTAAAAGCAATATATCATTATATACTCGAAATATTTTATTCTATGATGCCTTCCTCCTTAAGTTCACTTATAATTGATATTATTTCGTTTTCATTCTGCGGACTACTGTTGCCGGCACTCTTTACAGCATATCACAAACGAAACCTGTCGACTAGCTCGTTAGCCTTATTCCAGTAGACGTATTCGACTTTGCAATCGCTTAATTTTTTAAAATTTGACGATGATGATGATAGTCTAATACCTAAACCTTTGATTCTGGATAAGTTCGGCTTAATTATATAATCATACTTCCAATGTTTAACAGCTGTTAGTTTACCACGTGGTCTATAGGATTTCTTATGCGCGTTAGTAAGGGCTATTATCTGCATATAATTATTGATATCAGCTTGCGATGGTATAGACTCTAATTCTCTAAACGTGAGTAAGTCAAACAGACCGGGTGTTTCTTCGAAAACGTTGTTTTTAATTATGATGTTTGTATCACGCATAGTCACAGGGGAAGATGCAAATGTCCACGCGTCTCGATTAATTTTATATCTAATACCGAATCTAGTTCTATCGATATTTTTGTTTCCGACAGCGTTAGCTATTAACATACCGTAATGAGTAGAGAGATCATGAGTTTTATTAGATTCTTCTTCTTCTTCTTCTTCATCTGCTTCCGATGATGATGATGCTGATGCAGCAGGTTGTTTTTTAACTTTCAACAGGGGAGTGTAACTAGCAGTAGTAGTAGTAGTAGTAGCAGCAGCAGATGGTTGTGTGTTAATTTTCAATAGAGGTACGTTAGAGATGTTTACTGATTTAGCAATGGTTTCCAACGGCGATATAACTGGATTGTGCGTGACGCGATACATACCTTCTGCTTCTGCTCTATCACGACGAAAGTATGCAAATTTCTTACGTATAGCATTACGAGCGTGTATTATTTTACGCTTTAAACTCAGATCATACGTGTTGGACATGTCGGCGATGCAGAGACTACTAAACGAATCGACTCTAATTATAAACTTATATATGAATCAAAACCCATCCGATATATGCCCCTGTCTAGAGAGCAGTCTTTATTAATTACCAGGAAATCATGCGGCTTCTTCCAACACAGAAAGCAAATGTTTTTGAACTGATCATAGCTAATACCGTCTCCTACAACATGATCGCTAAACACGTGTTTTAAGTTCAACTCGTCTTGTCTAAAGAGAATAATTATGTTTGCATTGTCCCTAATCAGATGTTTCGGTATCTTGGAGTACGTTTGACCTAGATAAAAACAGTCGACGGCGTTATGCCTACCCATGCTAAAATATTCTCTAATCTTTTCCTGCTTGCTGCAAATTATATCATCATATAGGTAAAAAAGTCAAGTCACGTTACGTTCAACGAAGCCAATCCCGACGAGTTTTCAAGGTCACCCGAGTTTAGCCGAACATACCCGAACAATTATTACACAATTCTAATCATTCTAGAACATTCCAAGGGGGTGGGGGTAATCCAATAAAAGCAAAATTTCTCTAGCCTAAATCCATTTAGTAGTGATCGTCGAATCAGTTAACATGGACGCTCCTAAAATATACAGTGTTAGTCAACTCTTGGGAGTTAAAGTAAAACCAACAAACGAACGTTTTGGTCTGTGGTTATTGACGGAAAATAGCAGGATTAACAATCTAATTACAATGTTGGCAATATAAATTATTCGGAAGGTGAACAACTCCTTAGCGGTAGTGATCTAACACCGATTACAGATCCCTTCTGTGATAACATAATGCTGGTTAAAATAAGTGACATTGTGGACTGTGTTGGACAAACTGGGAAAAGTGAAAAAGGTGGATTTTTAGTTAAGAAAGAGATGTGGGGCATTTAATAGCTACTTACGAGGAAAATTCTCGAAGTTTATTTCCGCCAGACATGGTGTAAAAAGCAAAACTACCTTTTCTCTTACAAGGTGGGAACAAAATGGCCGATGGAGCACTAAAAGTTATTGGACAGGAAGGTATGGAAAATATTATTAAAAAATATGCAAACCCATTAGTTATCCCTTACAAAGTAGAACTAGCAGATGTTAAAATCGAAACTTTGTTAGAAGAACTACCAATCATCTTAAAGGAGCTCCAAAAAGAGGATTTTTACCTTATGGATTTGGATATTACGCAAGATTTCGCAGGCATATTTAATAAAAAAGAAATGTGCGATTATTTAACAGCTAATTATAACTTCTGTTACCAAGGCGAGTACAAAGAAGATTGTAATACGATTGTAGAAAATAATAAAACAGTGGGAATAGATTGTCTAACATGGATAAATTCGAATGCAAGAATTAAAATATACAACAAGTTTATCTGTCAAATAACAAGCGCAGGGGTAAACAAACAACTTGGAACTTTTTCATCTACTTTAGCTAAGGAACATGGAATAACCAGATTGGAAGCAACAATATATAACTATACAATTGGAAATTACTGTAAACCATCTAGTGCATTTGATCCCCTAGAAGATTGTTTAAGTTTATTAGAAAATAATAAAAGTTACTTTCGAAATGCTCCATTTTACTCTGTGCCGATTTCTAAAATGTGGTCGAAATTAACCGAAAGTTTACAGAACAGTTGTTTAGTACTCTATAATAATCTTTTACAGTTTGTATTTTGGGCAAATTTAAATACACGGAAGCTGACTGGATTACAAATTAAGCTGCCTGGTGATCTAAAATTACGAGAAAAGATGGTTAATTACGTACTTTCCGCTTTTAGCTTTAACTATTTACCTATTAATTATGTAGAAATTGTGGAGGATGTTGTAAATAAAGATATTATAAATGTTATACACAAATGTTATATTAAAGCTGGCGAGACCTTTTTTTCTCGGAACAGCACCATTTTCTCCACAATCTCGGAAGATATAAATATCGAAAACACCGGTTTGATCAAAACCAATAATGTAATTCCACAAGTTTTAAGGAAGAGAACCAACATAACTAATAGGTTGTCTCCATATCCAATTAAGAAAATAAAACCTCTCTCATCTGTTTATCTATTAAGTATAAAGAAACGAAAAATGGACCTGGAAGAAACAGATGCAAAAAGAAGAAAGATCGAGTATTTAGAAAAAACCATAGCTGTAAAGGAAGAATATAAACATTTACTGGATAAAGAGCAAGAGATAGAAGAACTTAAAGATATGTTGGCAAGTTATTTTGACAGAAAATGGATAAATTTGGACATAACTGGATTCTACAAAGTATTTGCATTTACTGTTAATACCAAAGGAAAATATCAACATTTTGGAGTACTGGCCGAAAGAGATGGAATCAAAAGAGTTTACTACTTAAAAGGATTTGATAAAAGTACCCTTATAAAAGTTTATCAAACTCGAGAAAACTTTAAAGAAGAAAAGGAAGACGTCATGGTCATTCCTGTTAATGGTCTGGATATAATACGTTTGGAAACTGGAGAACCATTTATAACATTTAAAACGAATGGACTTACATCTTACAATAGGAACACATTCGTTAAGGCGGAGGAATTTAAATTTTGTATCAAAACACCGCAAAACTTGGATAACTTATCTTGCACACAGGAAGATATAGAACAAATAAATATTGTTACAATGCAATCGATTAGCGGGAGTGTTAAACCATCCCAGTGTCGAAGGTTAGAAGAATTGCAAGAAGGGACAGAGTTAATAATTATTGCCATTATAGAAATAAAAAACGTTATATTTTAAAGTTCGAAAATTTAGAACCATTATATATGTCAAATTACTTTTTAGAAAAAGAAATAGAGGATCTTAAAATAGATATTAATTATAAGATAAAAATTAAATTAGATAAAATTAAGACTACTGTAAATAGAAATAAAGAAATGTCTGTATTTTGCGTATAAATATGTGTAATGTTAATATTGTTTATAAACTTGAAAAAATACACCTAATTATAATGGATTATTTTATTGTTGTCTTTTTATCGTCACCCACTCTTCCACCAATTGTACAGGTATTAAACAAGTGTCTAACAGGCGTTAAACAAGGGTCTAACTGGAGTTAAACAGGTATTAGACAGCTGTTAATATCGATTGCTTATCATAATATCGGTTGTCTATGTTTAGAATTGTGTAATAATTGTTCGAGAATGTTCGGCTAAACTCGTTGGATTTAGGCTAGAGAAATTTTGCTTTTATTGGATTACCCCCACCCCCTTGGAATGTTCTAGAATGATTAGAATTGTTCGGGTATGTTCGGCTAAACTCGGGTGACCTTGAAAACTCGTCGGGATTGGCTTCGTTGAACGTAACGTGACTTGACTTTCTTACCTATATGAATGACCTCGTACGTATTAGTAAGTTCAAAGGGATCTTTTCTAAGGGATACACGCCCAGCTGGTCAACTAAATTATTCAAAATAGTTAAAGTTCAATTTACAAAACCTGTCACATATCTGCTGGAAGGTCTTTATGGGGTTGCTGTTCGAGGAGTTTTCTACGAGTTCGAGTTGCAGAAAACCAAACAGCCAGACGTTTACTTAGTTGAAAAAGTACTTAAACACGGCAGCAATGGTGACATTTACGTCAAATGGCTTGGTTTAAACCAAAAGTCCTGGATAAAGGCTGAAGATGTTCTCACATAACATCTAAGTTCATTTATAAATGATATACTCTCAAATAGTTTCATGCATATGTAAGTTATATTTAGTAAAAGGATTATACTTCTATATTACTAAGTTAAAGTTAATCTAAGTAATTTAGACAATGGTATACTCATATAGTTTAATGTGTATGTGTCTCTGTGTGTGTGTAGTTTATTTTAAGTAAAAGAAAAAAAACTGTTAGCATATAAGTTGATTTAAGTTAGTTTATAAAACGATATACCCATATAATCTCATGCATATGTAATTTATATTAAGTAAAAGTATGAAATAAAACCAATAAAAAATTATTTATCGAGTTTTATTATTATTATTATTATTAGCTCATAAAACATGCGAGGAGAAGAAGAAGAAATAATTCAGATAAGTATTATATTGTCTTACGCCTCTATTTAGTATTGCTATTGTTGTTGATATGTAAATCGAGGTTTTTCTACCCCTATGAATATTAATTGCTTGCTTTCATCAAATCAATAATATTCATTGCTACTGCTACTACTGATTCCTTCTACAATTGGCACAAATACGCCTTCTGTTAACAGTATAGTACGTAATCGGTAATACAGATTACTTTTACAAAGGACGCAATCTATCACCAGTAAGTACCTTATCGGTAATACAGTAATCGGTAATACTATTTCCGTAATAGTAGGGGTGTTACAAGTGGGGAAAATCAATATTGTGGACCCCTCAGTGCTTCTATCCAATTATTATTATGTTTAATTAATATCGGCTAGTAGGTTTCTATTGGACGATCAACTCAATCAATAATCCGGACAACTCCCTTATTTTTAATTGACCAATCAGACAGCAGCAGCGAATAATCAATATCTACTGGTTCCGTACCACCTAACGATACAAAAAGTCACTAGATTAGAGTGAGATCGACATAAAAGTCCGCATATTCGTCGTAAAACGACACTGGCGCCATCTGTTTTCCCCTAGCAACAACGCTACCATTTAGCCAAGTGACGAACCAAATGCCGATAATACAGAATGTCGGTAATGCAGATTCCGTACTTAACCACCTAGAGAGAGAGACAGACAAAAAGTCACCAGATGAGAGAGAGACAGACATAAAAAGTCACTAGATTTTCCCCCAGGGGTACCAACTGTAAACAAAAAACTCACTAAAAACGTCTGGCCAAAGTGACGCATTACCTACTTCTCTTCCATTTTACTTAACAACACGTTAGTATCAATTGCGGGTCCAGGTATTTCGAATAGGAAACTTTCAGGGTCTTCCTTCTGTTCCAAAGGCCATTCTCTTAGGCGATTTATTAACACGCTTTTAAGGCCTGTTGTATCCAAATCTCGTTCTTCAAGTTCTTGATTTAAGTCTATTACCCTCAGATCTTTTAACAATTTCATCGCCATTTTAATTATTAGTTGTAATTGTTTTTAACACTAACAGTTTATTCTCACAGCACTTTGTTTATTAAGCGATTTTATTTATTTTAAAACCCGACACTTGTAACACCACTGTAACGTTCTTTTTAAAATAATAACAAGAATGCTGTTTAAATCGTCTTTAAAACGGGTTTCAGATGGTATCAAAATAAATTAAAATAAAATGTCACAAGTGACTGCAGATTTCACTGCAATGCCCGAAAGCACTTTGCCCAAAGGCGCACAACACAAACATAACTTACTGCAGCAAATTTGCGGAATTGGTAAATGATGAACAGGATGACGTACAGAAAAGAGTGAAGGAGACACTCTTTAAGGGTCCAACCAGGAACTGGAAGCCTCCTACAGAACAGGAATTTCGTACAACTCCAAGTTACCTGGAGCGGCCTGGATGAGCTCTATCCTCCGTCGCCGGCTCACGAAACAGGTATTTACCAACACCTACCGTAACGGTGGTCAACAATTGCTAAGACTTGCAAGACTTAAGCCTTGGGAATTCGGCTGAATGTACTTCACAAAAGGTAGTGTCCACTAACAACTTCAGCAAAACACACCCGTACCGAATTCAACATGGAACTCTGTCTGTGAAACCCAAAAGATGCGTGATGTTATTTACACACGCATATCCACGAATGTTCTTAACAAAGGCATTAAAACAAAACAAATTTTTAAAGTTTAAATATTGAAGTTACACTAACAACTTCATTCCTTCTCGGTAGTAACTTTTTATAAACTCTCGTATAGAATTTAATTAGTCAAGATAATGCACAATTTTATTCCTTTTTGTTTTACAATCTAATAAATGTTTAAGGTTTATTAACGTAGGAGAAATTGGGGAATTTAAACTTGATCGATTCTTCTATGGAAAAAAATTCACAATTTGTTTTAACACAATGTTGTTGTTTTTTAACACAAATGTTCCGTATAACACAAAAAAAAGTTCCACAATACAAGGTTTCAATTATGCGTGCTTATATTGAAATCACGGTGTTTCACCACTTTCTCGTGTTTGGAAATTTGAAGCTTTCGCTTTCTTGACGCCAATTAAAACAAGTAATAAACTATATTCGCGGATACCTGGTTTTAATTTTGTTTACACCTGACACCAAAATATATATGTAGTGAACCACTTGATTAAGGTAGTACTTACCTAATATAATAAATAAAACGATAACCAATTTATATGTTCAATATGTTTATTAAACTAAGTTAAAAAAGCTGTTCCATGTTACAACGTTTATTACCAATTAAAGCTACATTATGCTTTCAAGAGTTGCTTGCCAGTCTAAAATGCAAGTCTAAGCATCCCATGGAACGCACAATATCTTTTTCCACAGGATGCACGTGGAGTTACGTATGCCAGTGGCTAAAAGTACCAAGTGATGATTTTACATTATGAAAATAAATGATGACTTTATGATTAATTTTTACAAAAATAAATAAAGTGATTTATAAAATATGTATTAAATTTGATTATTACAATTTGACATTACAACAATATAGATCTTGTTAATAAACAGTTAAAACAGCATCTTTAGTATTATTTAAAAAGAAGTAACAATAACTACAAATATTAAACTTGAATTATTTCTCACAACTATGAGTGAGCATGTGGTTTTGCAAACGTCCTTTTTGTGAGCATTTATAACTACAAATATTACATGCAAATGGTTTCTCACCACTATGAATAAACATGTGTTTTTGCAAACTTGACTTTTGTGAACATTTATAACTACACATATTACACTCAAATGGTTTCTCACCACTATGAGTGAGCATGTGCTTCTGCAAATTTGTTCTTAGAGAGCATTTATAACTACAAATATTACACTCAAATGATTTCTCACCACTATGAGTGACCATGTGCTTTTGCATCCTTGTTTTTATTAAGCTTTTACAACTACAAATAATACACCCACATGGTTTTTCACCACTATGAGTGAGCATGTGCTTTCGAAAAGTTGTTTTCTGTGAGCATTTATAACTACAAATATAACAGTTAAATGGTTTCTCACCACTATGACTGAGCATGTGCTTTTGCAAACTTATTTTTTGTTTGCATTTATAACTACAAATATTACACTCAAATGGTTTCTGACCACTATGAGTGAACATGTGTCTTTGCAAGTTTCTTTTCTCACAGAATTTATAACTACAAATATTGCACTCAAATGGTTTCTCACCACTATGGGCGAACATGTGCCTCTGCAAATTTGTTTTGTCTGAGCATTTATAACTACAAATATTACATTCATGCGGTTTCTCACCACTATGAGTGAACATGTGTCTCCGCAAATTTGTTTCCTGTGACGCTTTATAACTACAAATATTACACTTAAATGGTTTCTCGCCACTATGAGTGAACATGTGCCTCTGCAAATTTCTTTTGTCTGGGAATGTATAATTACAAATATAACACTTAAATGGTTTCGCACCACTATGAGTGAGCATGTGCCTGTTCAAATTTCCTTTTTGAGAGCATTTATAATTACATAAATTACAATTAAATTGTTTCATTATCAAATGTTTATAAAATATTTTTTTTGAATAATTACTTATAGTCACATGTTTACATACGGTTGTTCAGTTGCAAGTACACTTTATACATTCAATCTTTAGGGTGGTTTCCAATTACTAATTTTTGTTGCCGCTAAGAGCTTTGCCATCCAAAATTTGACATTAGACACCTTCCATACATTGTAAGAAGTGTTTCAGCAGCTTTGACTAGTAGGAACTCCGAGCTAAAATATTTTGTAACATTCAAAAACACTTAACTTGTTAAGGTGTAAAAGCAAAGCAACTAAAATGCTTCTAACCTTGCCATAAAAACACAAATGCTACTGATCCAGTTGCATTGTACTTAATTACTGTTACTGTATGTTATTATAGATTAATAAATAATTATAACTATAACAATGGTTTTTTTCGTAATTTGTTCGGAGGGTAGCAGGATTCACCCAGTGAAGTATAATAGTACTAATACCACAGAACTGCCTGCTGATATGGAAGGAGAGGATTCACCTTGGGATTCACAAAGACTCCGACTGCTGTTGTAGCAGCGTTGCCAATCTGGGCGAAACCAGAAATAGTACAGGAGCATTTAAAATTATAGTACACTTAAAACCAAAAATTATAGTACTCAATCAGTTTGCCAACTTTCGGAATACCTAACGTAAATGAACTAAAAGTTAAAAAGTAAAACCGAAATTTAATAGTATTTGATAACTAAAGAGCAATCTTTCCCGTGTTACTATGCTTATTCATTTATTTCAGGAGTTTTTATGTACCTCACGCAATTTCATTCTCCGATCGTCCAATATCGTTTCATGGATTTTATCAACGATTTCTACATGACGACCTCTTTTAGGCGACCTGAACGTTCGGCGTCAGTTGTGCTGATACAACCACAACGGAGCTCAATAAACCACTTCTTAACCATTGAGATTGATGGTGCAGAGTCCCCATAGTATTTATCAAGCCTTTCTTTGGTTTCGGTGATGCTTTTTTACGCATAAGATAATGCTTAATCAGCACACGAAATTCACTTTTTTCCATTTTTCAATTCACGAGATTGTTTGCTTTCAATGGCTGTCAAACACAAATTAAATGGCGCCTTCTCAAAACTTTACAGTAGTCTATTCATAGATGGCAGTTGACGGGAACAGTGTTGCAGTTAAAGTTACTGCGAGGAAAATTCAAAAAGTCATTGACTTATCAAAGCACCCTCGTAACACGCGTCGGTCTAGCTACATACCACGCTGTTTGCAGATGTACGGGGTTTCAAGAGTTTCAGTAGAAGCTGTACTCAAGGAATTAACTGTTTCATGAACATCACGTGTCTCCACAAATTACATCATCAGAATTTCAAAAAAGAAAAAGTACATACATAAGATAGATTTAATTTCGTGTGTAATACAGATGAAATGTCTGTCTTTCTTAATGCCAAAGTGATGTACAAAGATGATCACAAAAGGATGTATCTATCACATGCCAATAATGCCGCTGTATTTTTTTCGCTTTGGAATGAAAAACAGTACGCAGCAAAAATGCCTTGTACATCTGTTCTTGACTTAACTAAAACTTAATATAAACTTAATATAAAACTGCAGAAAGCAGAAAGGAACATAATCATCTACAACATGTGACCGGGATGAGGTCTCAATATGGTAGAGTAGGTGTTTCCGATTTTGTAATGAGATATTTTCATTGGCGGTTCTCGCTGTCTCGAAATGCGCACATAAACTACATAACCTCAATTTTAAAACATAGTATTTCGAAATTACTCTTAGAATACAAATTTTAATATTTAATATTTTAAACCGACGAATACTTACTTATGAAATGTAATTCTCTTCTTCTATTTGTCGGAGTTTGAAAGAAAAGCAGATTTAGATGGTGTCTAATGGCGGCCAGTGTGACGTCATATTCGTCGCTTTTAAAGCTCTCATTGCGCCAGGTAGTTACGCTCCTTCCTACAGTTTTATATTCTAAGCTTCTTGAAGATCTAAGTATGAATTCCATTTTCAAATAATGTGCAAATAATATTAGTTCAAATTAGTTTATTTAACAAAAACGTACTTACAATACTGAAATATTAAGTCGCATTTATCGCGGGCATGCTTGACCGTCCGAACACGCGAAGACACACCATCGCATTATTATTAATTAATTTAAAAGAAAAATACTTAAGATAATGAATTATATTACAATAGTATCTTAATATAGTTCATTAATAAATAAAGGCAAGGCCGTATACAAGGGGGGGGGCATTTAGGGGGTGTGAACCCTACCCCAAAACTAAACTTAATATTAATAAACGACAACAAAATAAAATTATTTTTCTATTCTGCTGCCTCCCGAAAATAGATTCCTCCATAACCTCCCCAGAAATAGATTTCTGGCTACGGCCCTGAATACAGGCAACTCCTCTGTATTGGCAACTGGTTTTGTAAATTCTGCACAAAATTCCATATTTATTTTTAATGGTGTTGTTGAAATATGTTTTTTTATGTTGGTTCAAAAAAGCGTAAAACATTCACGAAAAACGCATTCAAATCCTTATGTATTAAGTTTACTATAATTGAAGTTTGTAAACGGGATTGAAATGCTGCTGTTAGATCCCTCCAAATTACACTTCTTTTTTGATCAAGCTTTGCTCCAGCACCCGTTTTTCCTAAAAAATAACTTTTTGTTAAAGCTAAAACAATAATTATTTATATTTTTACCTTTCAGAAGTTGATTGAATAATTCTTCATATCGACTCAATTGTCCAGCGACCGCTTGCATATGTTTTTTATTTGCAGTTGTTAAATTTTGATTATTGGTATTTACTTCATAACTTATTAATCTTAAATTATAATTAATAAGTTTAATATATTTTTCAATTTTTAATGGATTCAAAGTTTCTTTGTGTTTTTTATACGTTTCTTGAACCATTTTCAACACAACATCAATTTTGTTTAGGAATTCCATTTTTTAGTTTGTTGTAGGTATAGTACTGTGTGAACAAAAACAACTTTTTGTGAACAAAAACATCTTTTAGAATGAAATGTTTACACACATGCTTGCTTATATATGCATCAAACAACCTTGTTATTTTCATCAAAAGTATAATCTTTACTAAAAGTAAAAACATCTAGAAAAATATATGAAAAATTGTTTTTCCAGAATTAATGGAAAATATGTTTTTGACATTGAAAACACTGTTTAATTCTGGAAAAATATATTTTTTCACCTTGACAATATCCTGTGTAGAAATCAATTATTTATTAACAAAATATGTTTACATCCGGTATTTTTGTTCAATATTGGAAAAAATATATTTTTTTACCTTGATAATTAATATCCTGTCTTTTTTCTTATCGCATGTTTTTTTCTTCAACTTGATATGTGTATATATTAAGATTTACCTTTATAAAAATCATTTATCAAATTACTGCGTTATCTGTTGTTTAAGCTAGGTAAGAATTATTTATTTTTATAATCTAAAATTTTTTTACTTTTTTTAAATTGTGTTAGAAAAATGCCTTGCATAAGCTGTGCCGGATATGGATTCGATCATATTGATTTATATTGGTACATTTATCTTGGTGCTACAGCTGATAATATTAAAATAATGGCTGATCCAAACAACCTGGAAGGGAGAGCATTACGGAGCTTTTTTGATAATAAAGGTGTTCAGGAAGCTAATCAACATGGAATACCTTTAGAAATTTATAAGTGTGAACAAGCAAGAAAATCAAGGTTAATAGAACAGAGTAAAATCAATCTGTGAAAATTATATGTAAATTATTTTTTTCTATAAGTTTTTGGGTTATCTTAAAAGGTTATTTATAGAAACTCTTTTTAAGATAACCTCCTTCCTATATAGATTATATAAACACGCAAAGAATTTTTTTAAAAGAAGTTTTGTTAATTTACATTTATTAAATAAACTAAATAAAATTTTTACACCTGATTAATGCTTTTTTATTTACAGATTAAAAAGCTTTTTGGGTTTTCTTTAATTAAAGTTTTACCTGTTTAGTAAGTAGGTATATTTTTAAAATGAAACAAATATTATTTCCTTATTTGCATTTGTTATTTAGAGGTTGTCTGATAAACAAAAATACTTTTTTCTAGATGTTTTTTTACTTTTAGTAAAGGGTTCCTTTAGATATCTATAAACTATGTTGAATAATAATAATTTTATTATCTAACTCACCCCAAAATAATGGCGGTAACAATATAAAATTCCAAAACCTTTTTGTAAAACTTGTATTTAACTCACTCTAAATTAGGTTGTCCACGTTAAAACATATTTGATAAAAATAGTTTGTGGTTGAAACTTCCGTTCTCTATTTTGTTGATTAACATGATTGCAACATTGGGTTATTTAATGAAAACTAATTTTTAGCTTATATTATTCATTGTGAATAACAGATGGCTGCACTAGGATGTTTTAGCGCATAAATATGTAATGATAACCCACATGTGATATCATTTGGCGGGCTTATCTAATAAGAGCATTTACATGCATACCGCCATTTAAATCAACCAATCAGCTGCTTTGTTTACATTTCAAATTTAGTGACTTTTAACTAAATATCATTTGGTTACCTTGTATGTTTACATATGCTTGGCGGGCTTATCTAATAAGAGCATTTACATGCATACCGCCATTTAAATCAACCAATCAGCTGCTTTGTTTACATTTTTGGGGAATTATTTAGTAATTTTCTATTTAACTAAATGTCATTTGGTTGCCCTGTATGTTTACATATGCTTGGTGGGCTTATCTAATAAGAGCATACCGCCATTTAAATCAACCAATCGGATGCTTTATTTACATTTCAAATCTAGTGACTTTTTTATTTGGTTGTCCTGTATGTTTACATATGCTTGGCGGGCTTATCTAATAAGAGCATTTACATGCATACCGCCATTTAAATCAACCAATCGGCTGCCTTTTTTACATTTCAAATCTAGTGACTTTTAACTAAATATCATTTGGTTGCCCTGTGTGTTTACATATGCTTGGCGGGCTTATCTACTAAGAGCATACCGCTATTTAAATCAGCTGTTTTGTTTACGTATGACGTCACTTCCGGCGGCAATATTTGTTTACACCCGGCGGCCATATTGTTTACATCTGGCGGCCATGTTTGTTTACATATTACCTATAACACATGTGCTTATGACGTCACTTCCTGCGCTAGAAGGTATATTACTCTACTACTGGTAGCTTTAAGGGTAGTTTTTTGGAGGTCGTAAATACAATCCTAATCCTTTTTTGTACGGTTTCAAATATAATCCTTTTCCTACAGGCGCTTGCTCCATCGCTATATTGTGTCGTTTCGTTTCTTCGAGCGCTGATTTCGCTGCTTTTGCTTCATTCACTGCTTTGGCAACCGCAGCTGCTCCAGTTCCTAACGAGCCTATAGCTCCGAGAGCGGCAAATAAAGGAATGAGCGGTAGAAAACCACCTTGCTTGAGAATAGGTATAATCCGACCTTTAGGAGCAATGATACGTTTACGTTTCAAGGCCGCTAGGGCAAGACGAGCAGACCGTTTTAAAGATAACTTTTTTACTTTATCACCAATACGTTTTCTAGCTAATTTGATGGCGTTGTTGAACGTTAAAGTACCCCTTATTTTCACCTTAGATCATCGTCGTCGTCGAACACCCATACCCAATTTTCTTTTTCCAGACATAATGCCGGCCACAGTAAGTGCAGCCGCTTTCTCTCCAAAACGAGCGTCCTTAAAACGAAACCTAGTCCACGCCTTAAGTCCTAATATACTATCGGCTTTATGACGTTCACCAAGATCGTTAGTTTTTGAATAGACTATGTCGTGCTCTTTACAAGCTTCATCCAACGGGTTTATTCCTTTGTCTCCACGAGCAAGCCTTTGATGTAAACGGGTGCCAGGTCCGCAGTAATTATACCCTGGTAAATGTAATTCTAACGGTAACTTATTAGTGAGAGTGTTGATCACTCCCTTCCCCTTACGAGTTGATTGACGATTATCCGCTTTTCGCAGAGTACGTTTCATAACACATTACTCCTCCTATCATAGGTGAAGAGTGACTGTAAGTGGTCCGTCTACATATATTTATATATATCACACACGTGTGCTCTTCCCTCACAACGTGTCCTACATGGAGCAGCTAAAGTTGGTGCATCAGAGGCACAGATTACCGGTTGTAAATCGGGATAATTGTTCACCGACGCCACAAGTGTTTAAACATAGCGTATTGTTGGGTGCAGGATGCAAACGCGGTATAATAGTAGGCAGTTCCAGATGTGGTAAAACCAACCTAATGATAAGTTTACTAGAACATCCAAACGGTTTACGCTTCGTAAACGTATATGTTTATAGTAAATCTCTTTATCAACCGAAATACGCATATCTGCGCGACCTGTTTCGATCATTACCTATCGGTTATTTCGAAAACGATTCTTCTGAAACTATATTACCGCCTAAGGATGCAAACCAAAACTCGATTATTATCTTCGATGATGTAGTTTGCGATAGTCAAAGCACCATACGCGATTACTTCTGCTTCGGAAGACATAAACACATCGATTGTCTTTATTTATGTCAGACATATTCTGCGATACCCAAACAACTCGTAAGAGATAATTCAAATCTCAGTGTCGTGTTTAAGCAGGATAATACTAACTTAAAACACATATTTAACGATCATGTTAGCGGGGATATGACTTTCGAAGCGTTTAAACACTTGTGTTTACACTGTTGGAAGGAGAAATATGGCTTTTTAGTAATCGATAAAGATTATCCACTTAATGGGGGACGTTATCGAAAAGATTTCGACTGTTACTTCACCATAAATACCGAAGACACGAACTAAACGTTTTAGTAACCATGGACAAGCGTGTAGCAGAAGACTTGGTTAAAGCACGACGTCATGTTAAACTGAAATACAAAAGTCTCAAGTCTGAAATTGCACGGTCAGAAGTGGAACTACAACGCCGCTATCAACCTATCACTCAACCATTGCGTGAGTTTATAACCGGAGTTAAAACGGAATTATTAACCCCGAAAGAAGAACCCTTAAAAACGGAAGTGTCTTCTCCCATACCTACCTCCACCCCAAAAAAATTTTATAAACGGCTTCCACCCGCAAGACGAATACCTCACGAACCATTACCTATCGCCCAAAGAATGCGCACTACTAGCGTTCCCTCACCTGATATCTCAGTTTTTGAAACAGAAGTCCTGGAAGAATCTGGGATCCCAACATTGGATCAATTGAAAGAACAACTTGCTGCTGCTGGGTTCAGTCCGGAATTCCAAACTTACATAGATGAGACCTTTTCTGGTAGAGCTAAAATGTATATGGAAAACATGTTCAAGGATACTAAGAACGAGTTCGATCATCATTATGGAGTACGATTCCATCCGGAATCTCACCAGTACCTAATCGGAGACGCCGTACTCACTTTTGACGAGAACGACTTTATTATTAAAAAACCCTCAGGCACAATTTTTAAATATACAGGCACTCCTGGTTTTTACGAATTAGTATTTAAAAAAGCACCTATTGGATACACCCAATCAGACTTGCAGAAGTATAAGGACCTTCTTACACGTACCAATGCTACCAGAAGAGGTTACATTGAGGGTGCACAGCTACACGGAACCGGAAAGAAATATTCAAATATAATTAGACCCCTTCTAACTACTCCTGGAGCAAGATTTCGAATCGAGTCTACACCTACTACACCGGTCACCGGAATATTAATTAATAGCACGTAATTATATTAAAATTAAGAAAATCACATTAAATATAATTGTTGCTCAATATTATCAAACATATATTAAAAAAATCATCATAAGTAAGTATTAATTAACAAATGTTTATAATTATTTAAAAACAAATTTTAACCTATGATAACATAAAGTGTCAATTGTGTAACTGTAATTAACCTTTTAACATATATGTAATGTATAAAAATTGTTTGTAGATCTTGATAAAGACAATGAACCTATTGTCGAAACGTCGATGAAGTGGTGAATTAGACAAGTAAATAGTATAAAGACTGAAACCCATGAAGTTTTATTTCTATTACATTCAACAGTCGTGAGAAAAAACAAAATCCTGAAGTATTTTTAGTAGAGAAGGTGTTAAAAAAAAGGGAGATCAAGTTTTAGTCAAGTGGTTGGGCTTTGATAATACCCACAACTCGTATATAGCAGCACGTGATATAGTGCATTAAGTAGTATAGTGCATACAGTGTGTTGCAATGTTAATATATAACTATCATTTTATGTAAGCAGTAAACAATAATAAATCACTTTTTGATATCAATAGTGTGTTTTATTTCTTCTACCTTTACAGAAACACAGAGTATGATGTATATAATTTATTCACATTAGTCAATATCATAATAAATACATGAAATATATACGGTTATAAACTACAAAGCATAAATACTATTTACAATAATTCATAACAAAGAAAAGGCTGTTGTCAACGTAGCCGGGGGCCTCTGCGATAATACTAATCAGTATCGTCGGTTCTACCAACAAACGAGTTCCAAAATTACATTTCAGCTTGCAGTAATTCTAACAGACGATCCAAATTCTGATAACTATCACGCCCCGGATGAATATCGCGGTGTCCCCATGCTAAAGTGTTGTGCGACCCGGGAATAATGTAACGTTTGTTATCGGCTGGTGATAACGCTACTTTATTCCGAAGTTCTGTGTACATAGCATGTAAACGTGATTTGAATATAAACATTTTTCGGAAGAGCACAACACAATCCTCCACAACCTGACGGTAGTCCTCAATGGTGAGATCGCGCTTAATTACCGCCCTTTTTACCCCTTTTGCCTTTTTAATCGCCATTTTACCGTCGCGGTCAAGCACGTTTACACAATACGTTTTAGCACCTGCACCGTAGAAACTGCAGAGGGGCACTCCACAATATTCATCTTTCATTTTACCAACCACCGAGGCCGTGCGCGGTATACCGTGAATGTTGTCAGGTGGGAATTTTGAGGTGTCAAATTTATCTAAGTGTTGCTTCATATCAGCATAAAAATTTTCAGTACGAATTTCTATAATGAAAGAGTCAGTATCTGTGTACAGCAAGCGCACGTTATCACCATATAAAGGTTTGAGAAAATAATAATAATAATAATAATAATAATTACTACAACCCATCACCTAAACCAAGGCCCCAGAAGCTATAAGCTTGTGCGGGAGGGAGGGGGCGATTATTATTATTATGTAGGCCCAATGTGCGGCTGCAGCCGACTTACAGATGGAACAGCGCAAATCCCACATTTGTGTTACAGCTAAGGGAAACTGCAGAAAACCTTAACCAGATCTGCCAGCGCCGGGAGTCGAACCCGGGCCGCTTGGGTGAAAGTCCGGCACGCCAGACATTACACTACCAAGGCTGTATAAAAAAATTCATACATTATCGTTTTAGAAAGATCCAAAATAGTAAAACCCACGTACACCGGTTTATTGTATGTAACCGACACTTTTTGTAATTCTATAGCGACCAAATTTGCCGAAAAGACAGCAACGCTTTTGAATTGAGGCTTTGCTACTAACGTCTCAGCCCCATGCTTTCTACCATGACATTCCCAATGACTGACCAAACGAACGTCCACCCTTTTTCGACATTTTCCATTGTCTTGCCAAATAAACTGTTAACCATTAATTTAAAGAAGTCCCTGTCCGCTTCGTTAGTAGCCTGATTACGTAACGTGGTATTCAAAACAATATAGGAACGCAACCAGGGTGCCTGATGAAATTTTAACACGCGATGAATTTTAGTTAATTCTAAACCATGCTTAAGACACTGTTGTAAATTTCTATAGTGGATAACGTAACGCGTTTTATCGAACAAGTTTAGAATTAATTTTGGGTGACGCGCGTTTCCCGTAGGCGGCACCAGAGGTTCGGGGCAGAAAGGAAAGTCATTATGTAAATCGTGCAACCGCGTTGGGTAGTGTAGATCTACTTCCAGCACGTAACCCATATCGGCGTCTTCCGCCACGGAATTTAGATCGAACTGTTCAATTTCGTACGGACTAAGCCATTCAAAGTCACGCTGCGGCAGATACTGTCGCATACTGTAACCGTAGATATTGGTAGCATCGAGATACATAATAAAGAATGGGGCTTTGACGCGTCATAATTTGGAAGAAACGTATTATTCGCGAAACACTTCCTGCCAACACAGGTACTGACACCTCCCCGAATGCCTTTCTTAAAGAAATGGAGCATGTCCAGATCCGTGAGCAGCTCCAGTTCTACAGACGTGCGTTTCAACATAGCATCCCAACTTAAACCCGGTGCAGTAAAATACTGCGCCGGATCTAACTTGTAATTTTCAAGACATACACGTCTAAGGTTTTCAAAGACATCAACCAAAAGTAAGACATCGGTTTTCAAATAGAGATCCGAATACTCGCCCAAAGTCGTGCATCCAAACGTATTCCACACCTCCACAGCGCGAGCATACCGCGATCGAGAGACGTGTTCCCCTGTCAAACGATCGAAAAATTCCTCATACGTCGGCAACGTGTCCTGTTCGAGTTTGGAGAAGCTGTCGACGTACGAATAGGGAAACACACCTTTCTGTCGCAGTAAGTCGAAGCTAACCCCATCTCCAAAATACTTTTTAATAGTCAAGCACTGGTCGGAAGTTAGATTTTGAGACAACTTATCCAAACTAGAATTTAGAAATCGTAAACTGTCTAGAAAGCGCATTTTAAGACATACCTGTATCCGTTGGGACCCGTTCCTAATTTCATCTACCAAAAGCCGTTTCGAAAACGAAACGTATTTCTCTTTATTGAGCGCAATCACTTCGATTGCTTCTTTTTCTAATGCCAATTGCTTTATGAATAGATGTGAATCGTATCCCGTCAAATTATGGAAAAAAATCGGTGCGAAGTCGGGAATTTGATACATTAGATTGCACACGGAGTGAGCCGCACCGCGGTACTCGCCGCTGAGGTGACAGTGATCTTTCACCTTAACGTCGTTTTCACCAAAGGGTCTGTTACAAATATGACACGGTTGCATTGTCATAGTTCAAAGTTTGTCGACACGATAAAAGTCGCATGTCTTGAACATGTTTTAAATGATCCTTATACAACCTTCTAACATCTCCTGCTAAGCGCGTCATAAACTCACTTGCTGCATTCGGACCACGGTACAATTCAAATTTAAATAACGCGTCATCGTAGGAACACTTAATTTAATACGCAAACGAATGTGGTTCGTGTTCGTACGATGTCATGGTAAATTTTCCACTAGGATCCGGCTCAACCGTGTCCAAAGGTTTCAACACACTTTCAAAATCCGCGTAAACGACAAAAGGTACTGTAAGTTGCTTTTGAAAATTCTCAAACTTCAATAGATTACCCGGCCGGTCGTGCCCCAATTTATCGCATACGGGTTCGATAGTTGGTAACTTGGTGTAAACATGATTACAATCAAAACTGGAATGTTGTTCTAATCTACTTTCACTTGGAAAATACTGCAAGCAGCCGTCACAAAAGTATTTTGTTGCATGGTGATTCGACAATTGTGACGACACCAAACGCGAAAAGTTTTTTATCCAACAGTAATGACTATTACCCTCCATATCAGAAATTAATAATAAATTTACATGAACTTCTTTCTTTTGCTTAGAGTAATGCAGAGGCCCTACAACTTCTTGTTTCATTTCTCCGTCTTTAAATACAGCTTCCAAACCATACACGTTAATGGATAAGCGTGGATACGCGCTTCAAATTTCGAAATAGCATCCAGTTTGACAGGAAAGGTGATACCTTCAAAATCAAACAGTTGCGCAAAATTTGGATACAACGTCGTACTGTCGTAATGTCTCCTCGGAGGATACAAAGCGGACACCAGGGCCCAACCAAAACAGCACTGATCGTTATTTTGCACGTTGATTACAGCCTTTTTATGTTGTATCGACGGCGGAAGTGGAACATAGGAGGAAGCACGTAGCGGGTTGTATTTATTGACGTTGACTTCTATAAATAACAGCTGCTCCAGTACCCAACCTGTAAAGACCCTACAATTAGCAATCGAATCGTAACCCGTAACTATTCATTACCTGAGTTGCGATCATTAAAGTCCGACATCTTTGTATCCAGCACCTCAACGAAATCATCATATAAATCGGTCAGATTCGAAGTCACGGTCACAATCTCATTTTGCGTATTAAACGATTTAATTTCGTGCAAATTTTGACTTTCCAAAAAGTACATTCCGAATACTTCTAGATTGACTTTCACACTACGAAAGCGTCGAACGTTTCTTTCTAATAGTGTTAACACATTTTCGCGGGTCTCATCAGTAAATTCTCTGAGATTAATGTGATGATTTCTCACCGAGACTCGGTAACTGGCTATACGCGACTTGAAAGCCGTCTCCAAGACCACCACTTCCTCCGACTGCACTGACGCGTCATTACGATGATTGTGGCGGTTGCTTCGTAGATGTCCAGCGTAGCCACGTCGTGGAACATCCAGCTCGCACACATCGCAATACACCGTCGCGGAGGTATTTCCTGAAACAACTGCACAGATCACTAACACTAAAACAGTTAACAAGGTGTACACGTACCTTGCGGGGAGGTTTTTTTCGCTTTCTTAGGTGCAGGTCCTTCACCAGTATTCCCTACAGCATCCGAAGCTCCCCCAGCTGTAATCAAGAAAATATTCATATCACATCATACAACCTCACAGGTGGTTACTTACCGCTCGTGGATGGGCGGTCCAGCTTTCCACGGCAACTTTCTCTTCGGTGACGGGCTAAGGCATCCCGTCGGGTGAAGGACGCGCCGCAGCTACACACATGCATATTCTTAGTAATCAGTAAACGGGAACGCACTGGCAAACGATAAAGCTTTTACGTCAACTTTTACCACTAACGTTCGCGATACTGATTTCCAGTCGGGACGACGAGGACGTGTTATGCAAACCCGACCGGGATAGGAAGAGGACTGGGTTATTGTTAGTGGGAGGTCACAGTTATATCAACCGTTAACGTTGTTGATGACGCAAAGCAGACAAGTTTTCCGCTTCGGTTAAAAGTGCGAGGCGTTTGCTCTCACAGGACCCCAACTCCGTCATCACTTGTCGTAGCTGCTGCGTCTTGATACTCTTGATTTTGATCTCGTATCTTTCCACAGCAGCTAAGAGTTCCGCTTTGCGTTGAAGGAGAGCGATGCGTTCACTCTCGCACCCTCGCAAACCGGACGCCACTTCTCTTAACCGTCGTGTAATCCTTGTCTGCTGTGCATCATCAACGACAGCAAGCGGTAAAGACTGCTTCTCGCATGGTACACCATCTATGAAGACAATCGGTGAAGTTGTGAAGTCTCTGATGCTGTCGGACAACTGTATAGACGCTGTGTCATCTCAGAAACCTCCATAAGTGTCGCTGTGTCTATGTCCAAATGGTCATGCACCCCGTCATCACAGGGGGTACCCGGAATGATTAACTCCTCATCGTCATCGTCAGGAGCGCTTGCAATTGATGTGGAACAGTCCGACTCCGTTTCATCAACAATTACATTTGCACTTGCGGCAATCTCCATGGGCAGGTTCACTTCATCATCGGTTGCAGATGGTGATGCATCCCCCAAAAGGGACCCCCAAATTGAGATATCATACTCGCTGCCCGGTGGGCTATTCAACAATTGGGAGTCCCACTCACCCGAACATGGTGATGCCGCAGGTGCTTCCTGGACCGTCACGATGGGGATTCCTCTCATGTGCAAACTTCTAGCAGCGTAAAACACATTTGTCGAAGTCAACAGCTCTCGCAGTAAAGGTTGTGAACGCCCGGAAAGCATGTCGTACTTCGGCTTCTCCACATTAACGGCTGCCGCTTTTACTACCACATTTTGTAGTACTATAATCTTCTTTGCGGCAGCAACTGGAGATGGTGTACGCTCGATAGTTGGCACAAGTACCGGGCACGCAGCAACTGGAGATGGTGTACGCGGTACATGTACCGGGCACGCTGCAACTGGAGATGTGCACGCTCGATAGTTGGCACAAGTACCGGGCACGCAGCAACTGGAGATGGTGTACGCGGCACATGTATGGGGCACGCTTTCTTCATCGATAATTTTGACCAGAAGGACAATGTCACACAACGACACTTATTCACTTCACCAACACTGGTAACACTACTAGATGATGTATCCATGATGAACGAAGACAGACTGACGCTCCGCTGCGTCGCCCTCCGGTTTTGTCGAACCACCCCCCACTCCCTAACCTTGAACCCCACTTTCACCCCCACTCCTTCATCTTGAACCCCTCCATCACCCCCACCACTTTACCTTGCATTCGCGCAAATACTTACATTTCCTCACGGTCATTGGTGTATAGGCAGAAACCTTGCATTTTCTCACGGTCATTGGTGTATAGGTCGGTTTCTAGACAGAAACCTTGCATTTCCTCAAGGGCATTGGTGTATAGTCGGTGTATAGGTACCTCAAGGTCTTCCCCCCACTCCCTCCGTGGGTGTTGCTACTTCGATATTGTCACAAACGGAATTATTCTAAATGAAATCCCTTTTGTAACATTTCAACTTGCATTCATTTCGCAGCAAGAGTAGTGCGATAGCCGCCTACACTCCGCCACGCGCGGCACACAATCTGCATTGCCTTGAGAATAATTTATACAATTGAATCTCACTAGACTAAATTATTCAGTCTGCAGAATAAATTATACAATTTGTATCTCATTGGAATAATTTATACAATTCGTATCTCATTAGAATAATTTATACAGTTTGGATCTTATTAAGTATTCATGTGTTCTTCGTATTCCACTTAATGTATTCAATTAATTCAGTAACGTTTCCGCCTTCAGCAATATATAAACCCGCTTGTTCTGGCTTCAAATCAGTCTGTGCCAAAGACTCACTAGAAGCCTCATCAAGAACAAGCGGGTAAGTGCTCTTTTGACTAATTATGGCTTAGTTTGCTTAGTTGAGTGGGCGGCGCTAAAAACGCCCACTCTATGCAGAATTGTGGGTGGTTGTGACCAGGCTACCCGGCTTAGTTATAATTACTAGGAGTCTAGCTCCTACGCTTAGTTGGTAGATTTAGTGCTAGGACAGGGTTGGTCCCAACCTTCCCTGTACTGTAGTAGTTAGGAGGACATATACGTCCTCACCATATGTCAACATGTAAACCTTTTGTACTCTGTTTATTGTCAATATGTAAACCTTTTGTACCCTGTTTATTGTCTTAGTATATAGTTGTTTTTACAACTTGTGTTTGATTCCTTCCTACTTCTGACTACGTTCCCCAGTCACGAAAACCCCACGTGACAATATAATAGGTAGTATGTTCCACACCAGGTAACACATCACAATGTCCGTCATCGCTCCTCGCATACCACATTCCGCTGAAGGAGATACTGCGCCAGATGCGCAGCAATGGAATCGCTGGCTCAGCCTACGGGCTCAATCGTTACGCTGCATCGCTGCCTCGTTGGATCCACATGTAGCCATCGCCCGCCACCATCGAGAGCTGATGAATCCACAATCATCCATAGGTATAGGAATTGAACGCCTAGTGTTCGAACTATGGGTGATGTGGAAATGGTATTGGTATACAACCGCTAAGTACGCCCAACATTATGATGAAGACCGTTTCGGTGACATGGAGGACGTTGCTTGTGCAAACCGAACCCTACGGTTTCAACAGGTGGCAACGGTATTGCAGGGGTTGTTTACCGTGGCAGATGTCCCGTACTGTCTGTGGTGGTCATACTACACGTGGAAAGAGAAGCGTCTATGCAAGGGCTGCATACGCAGTGTGTGTAGTACGGCCACCCTACCGCAGGAATACCACACCAGGGTGTCGAGATCGATATACCACGTACCATCCCATAGGTGTGATGGATGCATGAAACGGATGCTTTACAACACCTTCGACCCAATTGCGTGTTCCGAACGGTTGCATATCCTCGGGTCGGTATCCCAATTTGGAGGCAACGATGTGGATGAGTGTACCTGCGATGATAATTGTCACGGAAGCCCACTGTTTCAAATATTGAATGCACGGTTGGAGATGGATCAGCAGTGATGTGTAATTGTAGATATTATAGACATTATAGTTAGTAATTTTGTTAATATTATTTAGTTAGGACCAGCACATTTTAAATAAAAATAGCATGAAATAATTCTTTTTCCTTTACAATTGATGATTTGATTGTATACAATAAAAAAAATTGTAGATATTATAACCGTAAACAAAAAGTTACTAAAACCGTCTGGCCCAAGTGGTCCATTACTCACTATGTTGTTTTAATTCAACAGTTTGTAGCAACCAGACAATACTCTCTGAAAAATATCCAAAATTAAAAAAAAAATCCAAAAGTTTGTAGTAACCCGGAAATACTCTATGACCATTCAATTGTGGTCAACAGCATACCCGTGACGACCTTCATTTATCTCTACCTAGCAAATCGAGAAATCGAATTCTTTCCCTTCGTTAACCTTGAGAGCTAGAGCGCTGATTTTTCAATTTTCGTTCCCCCCGGCCCCCACACCCCCCTTAAATTATTTAGTTAGTTACCAGCACTTCCATCGTTTCCTCGTTTTTATTTACAAGTAATTTTGTTAAAAGTAATTTTGTTAAATTATTTAGTTACGTACCGGCTCTTGGTACTGGGGTTCTTCCTCCTCTTCCATGGGTTCTTCCTCCTCCATCGTTTCCTCCAGGTCCTCTACGTTCGCAACGTCGTTCGCAGCGAGGATCTCCGTATCCTCACTCCATATTGACGATCCTCGAGACGGTGGTCGCTCGACCTCTGGCGATGCACTTTCATTATTATTTTCACTATTCATCTTCACTGTTGTAACTGTAACTGAGTGCTGCAGCTTGGAAGGTATAGATATATCTGTACCCCCACTCCGTTCTGTGTAAATACAATCTCCTTGGCCTTGCCTTGTTTCATCTGTTCTCAACAACGACTGCGGAATTTCTTTGTTCTCGTCTGCACATTCCTGACTGTCTGGCCACTCCTTTCTGTGTAAATACAATCTCATTGACCTTACCTTGTTTCGTCTGTTCTCAACAATGTCTGTGGAATTTCTTTGTTCTCGTCTGCACATTCCTGACTGTCTGGCCACTCCTTTCTGTGTAAATACAATCTCCTTGACCTTGTTTCATCTGTTCTCAACGATATCTGTGGAATTTCTTTGTTCTCGTCTGCACATTCCTGACTGTCTGGTGTAGTTCTTACCTTGAGGTTGTGTTGATCTTTCGTCTGCATACTTTCATAGTTAAGTACGAATCTAATTGAAATTAAAATGGTATGACATTTTTAAATCTTAGTTTCACTTTTGATTTAATAGTTAAATTAGTCTCTAAAAGAGACGGAGATCGGTCTTTAATGAAACGATATAATGGGATAAATACGTGGTTTATTTAACTAAATACATATGCAATTTACCCCCTTGTATTTGTTTACAGAGTACATTTATCTTTTACAATTTATAACCTTGTATTTGTTTACAGAGTACAATGATTTCAATAATACATTAGTTAAGCCTCGGCGTACTTTTCACTAAATAATGCACTGGCTGTTTCTGCACCTTTACATAAACAGCACAACACTTTAACTCTCCCTTATTAAGATGGTGAAACGACGCCAATGTTCCGTTCGAAACTTATCCGGCTTATACTAGCCTATAAACAGCACTTTAACTCTCCGCTATTAATATGGTGAAACGACACAAATGTTCCATTCAAAGCTTATCCGAATTATACTCCTCTATACATCTCATTATAGGCATTTTTATATTTGCATCGTACCATTCGTGTAACGGCTCTTCCAACTGTTTCGGCGCTGTCCCACTTTTTTCGTCAAACCATATCCTTTCACCATTTAAGTCCATTGAATATGCAAACGACACTAGCACAAACACCAGATAACCAGCTTCAAGAACACGCTTCTCTTTGACACGTTTAATGAATGCCTCTTTGTGGTGGTCTATAGTTTTCTCGACGTTCCCACCATATAGTTGTTCGTCTCGCATTTCATCGTCCTCGTCCTCGAAATTGAATGTTACTAAAACGGTTGCCTCTGTCACGTTCATGATGCTGTACTGCTGAAGTGTTCTTGAGTAAATGCTGTACTACTGAAGTGTTCTTGCGTATGCGTTTATATATACTGAGTTGACGGGTGGGATCCAAGGTCATAGTCTGGTTGAGGGGTGGGATCCAAGGTCATGGTCTTAGTTGACGGGTGGGGTACAAGGTCATGGTCTTTAGTGGTAACGATAACGAGCGATACAATATGTCCCCATGTTTACACCAACTACTGCAACTAACAGGGTGCCCAAGGTCATCACAGAAGAGTAACACGTTTCGCTGCTGACTTTACATTGTTCCACCGGACTATTCCCGATGGTTTGCCACTCGCTGTCCTTAGTATGTGTTGGGTACACGAATTTGACCCTGAATCGTACTTCTTGCGTTCTATTGCCGACCTCATGTTTAAACATTCCCATTTGTTGCAACGTCACTGGTTGCATTCCATACCAAACACTCGTATTGAAGTCATAGGAAATAAAAGCTGCTGTTGTATCTGGGAGTTTTGCAACGTACACTACACCCTCGTACAAGGTTGCTAATAATATTACTGCCTTGATTGGCAACATCTTCCTTAGTGTTATATTCTATGTTGTATCTTCTTTTAACCGCAAACGTCTCTACCGCTTTCAACGTTTATAGGTGCTAACACGTTTGCAAACACGCAATGTGGTGACCATTTCAGGTGTTCTACGATTGGATTATCCGACGGGTCCCATTTGAAAATGTTCACTCGGCAATAAAAACATTCTACTCTATCTTCACGCCCCGTATAGACAAATCCGGCCTCAGCTAAAGATTTTGGAGTTTGTATACCCTTCCAATTACGAAATGATAACACTCGTTCTGTCAAGCACGTATTCTGCAAGCTAGCTTCTACACACATTTTGAATTTTCAATACATGTGACCTGCTATATATATCTACAGCTTGACCTTGAATGGTGTTTGATAACCTTGAAGAGTGGCCTTGAATGCATTGTTGCCATATTGCTGACCTTGAAAAGTGGCCTTGGGTTCAAGGTCATAACATTGTTAGCATATTGATGACCTTGAGAATGCGGTGTTGCCATATTGTTGACCTTGCGAATGCGGTGTTGCCAAGTTTACGTGACAGAGATAGATTCAAGGTCACCATGTGTTAGAGAGAGATAGGTCCAAGGTCAAGGTCAGGAGTGGGGGGGGGTGGGTTCAGAACGCCCAATTTTTACCTACTATATATATATATATATATATATATATATTTTTTTTTTTTTTAATATACCTATTATGCAGTGTGCTACACCAATTAAATATTTAATGCACAAGAAATATGGCAGTGCCACACGCTGCCTCTGTACAAAGATGGATTAGTATATGAATTATTGTTTAATTTTACTTTAATATTTATTGTATTTAGTACATAAAATAAAATAGATTAAATTGTAACAAGATAACTATTATGAACGAATTGCAGTAAAAGTTACAGAAGCAGTTAAATATTATTGATATTTTAGATATATTTGTTAGTTATTATAGTTATATTTTTAATTATATTTAGCACATATAAACTTTTTACAGATCTTACTGTTTTTTATTGCTATTAAACCATTTTAAAATTGAACAATGTCTTGTCTCTCTCATTATATATCCACAAACAGTATAGTACATTAATCAAGATAATCCAACAGTTTAAATTTATTTATTCTTTTTACCATTAATAAGCCTGTCTAAATTTCTATAATTTAGCATAGTTTTGATTCGAAATATTCTTAATCCGGATCTGGTGTTTGCTAGTGCGCATGCTCACAAATCCGTTGTCCGAAGTCCTATTGTAAACGAAATACCCTATTGACAATTCCTTTTTCCTACTTTTATTTCTGTGGTCGCATACAAAGCGTTAGTGCACGTTGCTTACCAGAACCAATTACGAAAAAAACAAGCCTAATTATAATTATTATTAAGCATATAACATACGATAACAATAATTAAGTACAATACAACTGGATTAACAGCATTTGCATTTTTATGGAAATGTTAGAAACATTTTACTTGCTTTGCTTTTTTCATCTTAATGAATTCAGTGTTTTTGAACGTTACAAAATATTTTAGCTTAGAGTTCTTACTGGACAAACTGCTGCAACACTTATTACAATCTATGGAGGTGTCCAACGTCAAATTTTGGATGGAAACTGTATTGCAGCAAGCTGTGATTCTGTAAGCATAAATTACTTCACTACAGTTTTTTAAACTGTTAGTATCATTCAACGGCACGTTAGCACCAAATGCCTACAATAATTTTGTTCATGCTAATCTTATGCTAAATGTAGGGTTCACTAGAACTTGCATTGTAATTCCTATAATAGTATATATTCTAAAAAATATTTCTTTTGATGTAGGAGTTTGAAATGTTAAAAGTACTGTGTTATGGAACAACTATTTTATAGAACATTTATGTTAAGAATAGGATAAACACAAAAAAAAACCTGATTAATATAAAAAATGCATGTAAGATTAATCATTGGTTTGTTTGTAGTTGACGGCAAAGCTGTTGGTGGCAACAAAAATTAGTAATTGGAAACTAACCCAAAAACGTATGTAGTTATACATGCTCCATGAAACGAAATTTGCAAAACCACATGCTCACTCATAGTGGTGAGAAACGATTTCAGTGTAATATCTGTAGTTATAAATGCTCAGATAGAAGAAATTTACGGAGGCACATTCTCACTCATAGTGGTGAGAAACCATTTGAGTGTAATATTTGTAGTTATAAATGCTCACGAAAAACAAGTTTGCAAAAGCATATTCTCACTCATAGTGGTGAGAAACCATTTGAGTGTAATATTTGTAGTTATAAATGCTCGGAGAAAAGAAATTTACAGAGGCACATGTTCACTCATAGTGGTGAGAAACCTTTTGAGTGTAATATTTGTAGTTACAAATGCTCACAAAAAATAAATTTGCAGGGGCACATGCTCATCCATAGTGGTGAGAAACCATTTGAGTGTAATATTTGTGGTTATAAATGCTCACAAAAAGGAAGTTTGCAAAAGCATATGCTTAGTCATAGTGGTGAGAAACCATTTGTGTGTAATATTTGTAGCTATAGATGCTCACGAAAAACCAATTTGCAGGGGCATATGCTCACCCATAGTGGTGAGAAACCATATGAGTGTAATATTTGTAATTACAAATGCTCACAAAAACCAAATTTGCAGGTCCACATGCTCACTCATAGTGGTGAAAAACCATTTGAGTGTAATATTTGTAGTTATAAATGCTCACAAAAAGGAAGTTTGAAAAAACACATGCTTACTCATAGTGGTGAGAAACCATTTGAGTGTAATATTTGTAGTTATAGGTGCTCACGAAAAACACATTTGCAGGGGCACATGCTCACCCATAGTGGTGAGAAATCATTTGAGTGTAATATTTGCAGTTATAAATGCTCAGAGAAAACAAATTTGCAGAGGCACATACGCACTCATAGTGGTGAGAAACCATTTGAGTGTAATATTTGTAGTTACAAATGCTCACAAAAAACAAATTTGCAAAGGCATATGCTCGCTCATAGTGGTGAGAAACCATTTGCGTGTATTATTTGTAGTTATAAATGCTCACGAAAAACACATTTGCAAGGGCACATGCTTACCCATAGTTGTAAGAAACCATTTTAGTGTTACATTTGTAGTTATAAATGCTTACAAAAAGGAAGTTTGCAAAAGCACATGCTCACTAATAATGGTGAGTAACCATGTTTATGTAATATGTGTAGTTATAATGCTAACATAAAACAAATTTGCAAACTTATAATTAAATCATACTTAGAAGAAAGATACTTCCAGATAAAATTTGATCAAACACTCACTGAAATAGATCCAATTAGATCAGGGGTATCACAGCGGAGCGTCCTCGTGTCTCTTTTGTATATCCTTTTGACAGCTGATATACCTACCAATGATCAGTCTCTCACAGCTACTTTTGCGGATGATAAAGCAATCCTGGTGAAACACAAAGAGACAAAGACCCAGTAATAGCTGCAAGAACGTTACAAAATAATTTAAATGACATTGTAAAATGGACCAAGAAGTAGAGAGTTCAAATAAATAAGACTAAATCTTATCTTATATGTTCACAAAGTGTAAAGGCAACTCGCCACTAGTTTTCATTAACAACAGTCCATTACCTCAAGTAACAGAGGTCAAATATCTCGGAATGCACCTTGATAAAGGGTTGACATGGAAGTCACATATTTGGAATAAGAGAAAACAACTTGGCATCAAATTCAGCAAGCACTACTGGTTACTGGGCAGAAAATCCAAATTGTCACTCAGGAATAAATTATTAGTTTACACTGTTGCGTTCAAACCAATTTCGACTTATGGTGTTCAACTCTGGGGAACTGCAGCCAACACCAACTATCAAATTATCGAAAGATATCAGTCAAAAGTTCTACGTGCCATGTGCGACGCTCCTTATTTTGTGAGAAATGCTGACATATTGAGTGATGTGAAAATGGACACAGTTAAGGAAACTATTGGAAAGTTTAGTGAAAAATATTTTAATAAACTATAACATCATAGTAACGTCTTAGCGATTAAAGATTCAAGCCCCTTGACCTGCCAAATAGACTCTGAGTTGTAGTTAATGTGTTTAGTATTATTATAAGTATAAGCAACAACTATATTTTAAGATAACACTGAGTTATGGTCACTGGACCCTAACTCACATCTATACTAGTCTACACACATTTCACATATCAAATTGCTTATTGTAAGTCTTTCAAGATTGTAAATAGTTATAAAATTAATTTAAAAAAATGATGATAGATTGCTCAACTAATAGGAAAAACATAATTATAAAACTTCTATGTTATAAGAATGTTTAAATATTCTTTGAACTATAAATATCAAGATAAATAAGCTCAAGCTTGTGCAAGGGACGATTAATATTATTACGCAGGCCCATCGTGCGGCTGCAGCCGACTTACAGATGGTATAGCCCAAATCACAGTGTACTATTCCAGGCAGTATAGTTACACTCACCAAGGTCGCTGTTATAAGAATTTAAATTCCTGCCCTTGTAACTCCTCATCTTGGAGGTATGTGTGAACACAACTGTTCGTACACCTGTACTTAAATAAGAGGGAATTTCTCTTCAATATATATTTTTCTTTTTAAATAAACAATATGAATCTTCTTTTAATAATAGTTATTACAATTAATTTAATCTATTGCTAAAAAAAGTAAAAATTGATTAAAAAATTAGAAACTAAAGTAATTATTAGCTAATTTAGGAAAGCAAGGGGTCAATATGACGTGACGGGCATGTAATTAGAATTAGTTTAGGAGATTTTAAAAACAAATTTTGTATGAGCAAATTTGATTGTGTAAATAAATCGTTATAGTAATTATATAAATAAACATAATTTTTCTTATTTATAGTAATGTTTGTCTTTTTGTTGTTAGCTTTTAGAATATATATTGTCATGTATTATACATGCATAGGAAAATTTAGGCTTTAAATTCATAAATGTTGATTTGGTTGCCTAACCTCCCAGACGACAGATTTGGGGAATCATTAAACTTAGATTAAATGTAATTAAAAACTGTTCATTTTGTAAAGTATACACTGTAGACTTTTCTATATATTTAGGTTTTAAAGCCATTTCAGGGCTTGGTTACACCTGAGACAGACACAAGTCATGTGGGTGGATAAGTACGCACATGTTAATTGGTTTACCTGAGAGTTTAGTCTTCCAAATTTGTGAAGTTGTCTTGTATATCAACGATTTCAGTAAATTTTTCATTACTTTGTTTTGTGTCAAGTTTAATTAATCTGTAAGGGTATATATTTTATTATATAATTGTTAAGTGGGTTCTGAAGAACAATTGAAACATAGATATTAATGTTTGTATCATCTCAGAGAATATCTATAGGTTTAAAGATCACATTTGGTTGCGGATTTACCTAGTAATCTAAAAGTATGAAATTTAATAATATTTAATAGTTTGGATACCTAAAAAAGTTGTAAATATTGTGCTATAGGTTGTAAGGAAGGATTCTATATGCAAAGATAGATGTAATTAACTATTTTAGATTAATTATTTTATATTTTAATGTGTAACTGAAGGCATTCACTATGGACGCCATTGTTAAACTAAAACAATCTTATTATTCGACCAAATTAACATTGTAATATGTCTTTTTGAAGAGGAACATATCCTCTAGAAAACTATAATATTAGTTTTGGGATTTATTAATATTTATAAATAATGTTTGGTTAAAAAATACTTAGTAATAATTAATGCAATTGTTTCTGGTGGAAATCACTAAATTTGTGTCAGTGCATTCTTTTGTTTCTTCAAAAGGTATAAAAGAAGATCAAAATCTGGCCACTCTCTCTGTAATTTTGTATTGTTCATTAAGTATGTACGTTAACCGAGCAAATTTCAAAAATTTTAAGGCTAAGCGCGAAGATTTATAACCGTTGACATGTGTCAAATCTTGAGGTTATAATTTTGTTCTGTAAAGTGGTTGCCATTTAGGGCAATTTTTTAAAAGTTAATGAGTGACAATAATAATAAACAAATTGAATTTAATTATTTAAACAATGTATTGAATTTTAACTTGGACTTAATAAATATCACCTGCAGTTATAAACGTTTTTAAGTTGGTGTTTGGAACTTAGTGAGAATTTAATTTGTTTCTCACTGCTTTTTTATTAATGGATTTACCAAATGGAAAAGAAGCATTTGCTGTTATTAATTATGGATTTATCCAGTTTCACAAATAACTTCCATCAAAAGACCACAAATTTTGGGACATTGTGGCCATGTTGTAAACAAGCTAATGACAGCTACCGTTTTAAAGAAATCTACTAGCACAGATCGGTAATTAAAAATAAGGCGCCAAAATTAAGTAGTTTGAATTTAAGTAAGATAATTTGTTTGTTGTTTTTAGTTTTAAATAATTATTTAGCTAATAAAAGAAAAGTAATTGTAGTATCCATATCCATTGTGGTATCCAGACTTTATTTGTTTGATGTTTAAAAAGTTAATTATGAGAATTTTGTTAAAAATTTTATTTGGTTTGTTTTTTTTTTCTTTTGATTTGTGTGTTGATACATACATAATCCATTCCCCTTATACCGCATTTCGCAGTGTCGGGGTTCCACACAAACTCTTATTATGGGAGTGCAATTGTGTGTTGATAAATAAATTAATTCATTTGAATTTTTTTGTAAACTTTGATTTTTTAATTTCTTTGTTTGTAATTGGTCAGTTAATAATGTTTTGCAGATGTATTTTAAGTAGTGCCTCATTTATAGTGATTCGCCTGAAAGAGTCGCAAGTTAATTTTGGAACTTGCTTTCTAATTAAAAAAAAGAATTTAGAATAACAGGTGCATTTTTCTTCAATGATGAAGATATGTGGTTTTTGCTTTGTCTATATATCCACTGTTTGTGTATCTTGCCGGATGTCTGTTCCATGTGTTAATCAGCATCAATAAGTACAAATTAAATTTGAAATTTTAACCTGTTACCTTTCGTCATCGATTTATTTGTGATGTTCCCAATTATTTATTATATAAATATTATCTCATAATATCTCCACAACGTGGGGCTCTTCCCAAAATGTTTCTTTTTATTAAGCCCAAGAGCATAAATACCATCTCAATATGTATTACTTGGTTATTGTAATATGTAAAATACTAAAACAGTTATAAGTAAAAAGCTATAAGTAAAACAGTATTAAATAGTGAAGATACATGATATGTACGTTTTCATTAGAACATTCTTTGAATCAGTGATGTTATGAACATATACATCACATTTATAGAGACCATAAATCAATGATTTATGATGTGTGCTTATTAAACCAGCATTACAATTTGGTAACGTTCAATAAAACGCAGATAAATAAACACAGCTAACTCCAACAGGCGAAGCTTAAGTGCTGACAAGTCAAATTATAAAGATCAAAGTGCGACCAGGAGAGTGTCACTACAGCCTAGAATAGTATTGTGTGCTCAAACCCACATTTGTGTTAGAGATAAGGAAAAACTTAGCAAAATGGAATGATTTCTTTACTATTAAAATAAAATAAAAGAATAAAAATAAAGATTTCTCCAAAATGCCACAAAGAAATATTCCTTAATCCCACTTCATTCCTAATTTATATAATAGCCGTAATCAATAAGCATAGTAATCATTGAAAATCGGGGGTCCGAGCGCCTACGACGCGCTATAATTTAATTATAAAATATTGATTAAAATATGATTAAAAAATCATTTTCGATTCACCATGTTTGAGATGCCAGATTAACGCAGTTAATTTAAAAAAATTCCCAACTCTGAAAAGGGGCTGAGCGGGAGGGGAAAAATAGTTTTTTTGACGATCATCCCAATCAGACAGAAACCATACAAAAGCTTCTAATATTAAAATAATTCTGTATCTCAGAAACCATAAAAGTAGGAACCATAATTTTGGTGTTATTTTGCTTCTCTCGTTGCCCCTAGCTTATATCTAGGTCGCCGCGTAAATTTGATCTTTCGTTCCCGAGATCAATTGGCGTTTTAATATAATCATTGATAATAAATGATCTATTATTGATCTACCCTAAAATACAAAACAAACAAAAATAATGGTTATAAAGAGCTGACCTTTTATCCTTGTTTTCTTTAAATTAAACCTGAAAATGTGTGGATTTCAATAGTTGTATCTTCTAATTGACGCAGGTAAAGTAATGTGATGTAGTTTCTGCTTCTAGGGTAATTCTCGATGCGTACGTAATGAAAAGTGTATGTTGTAACGTGCTTAAATTTACGATTTAATAAAAATGCAATTTCAAAGGCATTAATGGTAAAAAGCCTTAGTACGGTTCTGTATATTTATTCCTATACATTTTAGTTGGTTAAAAGTGGCAGACTTCATATTAAAGCAAAAGTTGTTTTTTCGTAGAGAAAATACAGATAAGATTGCGTTTATAAAATATGCAGAAATAATATCATCTTTTTACCAAAGAAATATAATGACGGAAAAGACATTTAGCTCAAATATATAGTTCCTGTACATGTCGATCTGCAATTTGTACCACTAGATCTTTCCGAACGCAGACAAATAAAAAAATGGTCTGAAGCCACATTTTAAAACAGCAGGTTTCACTTTACAAGCTGATTTTGATCATTGTAATTCCCCTCAACGATCTAGAATGTTCCAGAAATATTCGAGATGATTATTCCCCATTGGTTTAAGAAGTGTTAGTCCCATTCGAATAGGCTAGTTTGAATTTTCCCTTTCTTAAAATTTATAGCTAGAACAATATTTTCGCACCTTCAGGGGTCAGTCTCACAGAGAAGTGTCACATACGGAATTATTTCGACTTGAATAATTTTATAATTTCTACAAATTGCATTCCGTTTTGTGCAAATACCGTGCAAGGTTACGCTCAGCTACCCACGTTATTCAAACAGCCGCGGTCATGTCGCCTATGACTCTTAGCCAACTGCGCATTCATTAGAAGAAATTCTAGCTAGCACGCTTCCGTTCAGACGACGACAACCCACGAGCCTACGTACCAGCTACGCCAACTTGCGTACAAACTACCCACCGGAACATCAACCTACAGATTTCCACTGCTATGCTGATTTCTTCCGCGTTGAACAGTATATAAAACACCTTGCTTTAGTTTAGAATTCAATCAGTACCATGACTCGAAGGAGTCACATCCAGAAGTAAGCGAGTAATCAACCTTTTTATTAATTAATAGTAGAGGGTCTAGAATCTGATACCTTGGGGTATTGATTACCTGAATCTCTACTGCTTAGTTATTAGAGAGTTGTGCCAGGCACCCTATGCTTAGTTGTAGTATTCTAGGAATCCAGATTACCAGATTTCCTACGCTTAGTTTGTAGACCTAGTGCTAGTACAGGGTGGTCCCGATTGCCCTCATGTTAATCTTAGATTTAGGAAGACTTGCCTGTTCTCATACTTATTTGTAATCCAATGTCCTCATTACATCTACTATTTTATTGTTTAGTATGTAGATGTTTTTATAAACTGTGTTTACTGTCTAACCCTACCTCTGATTACCTTCTCCAGTCACGAAAACCCCACGTGACAGAGTCAAGTCAGATAACGACCATGAGCCGAGCTGTGGCTTTTAGCCGAGTAACCGGCGGTAGCCCTCAGCTCCTTTGGTGTTAGTTGTAGTTTTCGTTATTACAGTTTTAGTTTTCAAGATGCAACACATTTTGAAAGTTAACTAGTGAGAATGCGCAGAGCTAGCATTGCCATGACGAACAAAAAGAACTGTTGATTGTATGAAAACTAATGTTGACGTAACACATTAGGTGTCATAAAAACTAAAATTCTAAATCCTAAAATTTTTTGAATTTTTTGTTGCTAAAAATGTTTATTTTTTCGTAATTTTTTAAAAAATACAAAAATTTTCATTTTTCAAAAATTTACCGAAATTTTCGGTGGTCATTTTGACCAGTTTCCCGAAGAGATACAAAAAAAAGTTTCAACCAAAAGTTTCTACCAAAAGAAAAATTCAAAAAAATCAACAGGGAAAAAGGCGACAGACCGACAGACAGACAGACTTCACGAATTCAGAGACGAACTTTTTGTTCGGTGATTAAACTTAAAAAAAAGTCCAAATCTGTTAACGTTAATTATGCATGTATTGTAGGTAAGTTTACGAACAGTCATAAAAAAGGGTAGTTATGTATCGGTCAATACCCTACTTATTGAGACGTTTCTCATGTTGTTTATCTTTTATTACAGGAACGGACCAATCAACCAGTTTTGGTGTGATAAGCCATCGTTACTTTTATTAGATGTTTCTTCTTATTATAAGTTCTAGATTATTGTAAGATTCATGTTCTTTCAGGTTAGATATTTTATTTTGTTTATAATTTCATTTAAATATTTCCGTCGTTTCTTTTATTATCTATGTATTTTTAAAAATTAACATTTGATTCTTTCGAATAAACTTTTGTATTTATGTATGTAGTTTTCAATTTTATTTTTTTATGTTTTAATAATAAATATGATGCAATTAACTCCTGGTTTTTTATTTATTTTACCTTTATTTCTCTTGTTTTCTAATACAGTGACAACATTATAAAGCAATATTTACAATCAACATTTCACCAACATAGCATACTATTATTGAGCAATGTCTAAAGACCATATTGGACCAATAAAGTAGAATATTATTGAGCAATATTTAAAATCGACATTGCACCAATACAGGATACTATTATTGAGCAATGTTTAAAACCCATATTGAACCAATAGAATAGAATATTATTGAGCAATATTTAAAATCAATATCGTACCAATAAAGCAGAATGTTCACATTTCTATATTCGGTCAATATTTGTTAGGAACATTGTACCCTTATTGCCGCAATTTCTAGCCAATATTGCACCAATATTTTGTGCTACTTGGGAAAGTTGTTAACTTACCTGTTACTACATTGACTTAAGCCTCCTCGGATACCCCGCTCGACAAACATCAACATATCGATGTCTCTCAGCAGCTCTAGTTCGACCTGTGTATATTTTAACATGGCGTCCCAGGTAAGTCCTGGGGCACTGACGTAGTGAGCTGCATCGAGCTTATAAGTTTTCATCGATGTGTCTCGAAAATTTCCGAAGATATCTGCGAGCAGTAAGACATCCGTATTCATGTACAGGTCCGCATAGTCGTCTAGTGTCTGACATTCGAACTCATCCCACACTCGACTAGCGTGGGTGTAGTCCTCATCGGTTATGCCTTCCCCCTTTAACTTGGAGAAGAAGTCACGTTTAGGGGGAAGCTGAGGTTCATCAAGACGCCCCCACGAGTCGAGGTACTCGTAGGGGAACACGCCTTTACGGGTCAAGAGTTCGAATTTGTAGTCATCTAAGTCGGGGAATTGCTGCCTCATTATCTTTAACTCATCCAGGTACGATGCTAGTTTATCGAGGGAGGAAGCCATGAACCGGAAAGAGTCGATCAATTTTAGCTTGATCTCGCTGCCCTCTATCGATTTGGTGAACGAAATGTACTTAGTTTTGTTCACCGGCAGGAGATTTACATTGCCGTCAATTTGTAAAGCTAAGTCTTTGATGATGAATGATGCATCGTACCCGCTGAGATTATGAAACACTACCGGGATGACCCTTTTATCTTGGTAGTTGATGTTACACCCGACGTGCCCGGCCCCGCGAAAAGCTCCAGTAAGATGGCAATGATCATGGACTTTAACATCATTATCAGTAAACGGCTTTAAACAGATGTGGCAGGTAGTAGCAGCCTCAAAATCTCGCTCTTCTTGAGGAGTAAAACTCATAGGTTTAACCGTCCTGTAGATAGGTTGTACATCCTCAACGATTTGCCTGAGCTCCTCAATAAACCACTCGCGGCAGTCGGGCCCCCGATGACTTTTGTATTTGCTTAGGGAGGGGTCGTAGGAGCTGTGAAAATAGTAGCCTACGCTAAAGGCCTCGTGCTCTTGATAAAGTTCACTCTGCTTCCCTTTCTGCTTATTTATTGGTTTTAGTAAAGCCTCGAAGTCCGCATAAATGATGAAGGGTACACGAAGAGCGTGGCTGAGGTTCTTGAATTGTACTATTTTCTCATCCTCCCTAGGCATTCGGACTCGACACTCATTGATCTCCCCGCAATCAATTTCGTGAGTTTTCAGCCTCTCCTCGCTGAAGAAACTTTGAAGGCAGCGCTCGCAAATAAACTTCTTATGCGTGTTAGATGACATTTGTTTGTTAACTAGGCGGCTCAGGTTCTTTATCCAAACCCAATGATATTTGATGTCATCCTCATCATACGTACTCTGTATGATGAGGAGGTTGACGTGACGGTCAAGCTTCTTTTTGGTGATGCGGGCTGACACTACTTTATACCCCTTTTTCTGCCGCTCGATCATGAAGGTGTTGACAGAGATGTTATTCAGCTTCTCAAACTTCTTGACTTGATCGACTGTCATGGGGAACCTGAGGCCTTCGACATTAAGAACCTCGGAATAGTGCGGGTAGCTGCTGACTCTATAAGTATGAGAATCATCGGTAGGATGGAGAGCGGACACAACTGCCCAAGCAAAACATGCATCATCATCGTTCCTGACGTTGATGCATGCCTGCTTTCTTTCTATGCTGGGCGGCAGGTGGAGGTATGAAGAACCCCGAATGGGTTCGTATCTGTAAACATTTGAAATTAATTTTTGAATTCAGAATAAAGAGAAATTATATTACCTGTTTACATTGACAGCGATATTAATGATGGGCTTGAGTGCCCATCCGGATTCCCGCTCTTGGAAATCCTCGAGCTGAACAATGATGCTGTCTTGAACATACTCCGACCACCACTCTTTCAAGTCGGTCTCCGCATCAATTACGACATTTTTGGACTGAAAATGTTTAACGTCCTCTATGGGGCCCTCTGGGGAATCTTTCTCAAAAACGCCGCAGAAGACTGTGTTAGCCTTCATCTGGGGCATCTTTTTGAGGGCATGTTTGATGCGGATAGCGAACACGAAGTATGCGTCTTCTAAAAACGTGAGGGGATCTGTATGTTTCAGGTTCACGATAACCCCTGTCCTGATCTTCCCTTGGAAGGCTGAGTTAACTTCCTCCCAACGCAGTCTATGACTGCGAAGCTCTTTTGCTTGATAGCCTGCCCCCTGATATTGCCGGGCTTTCATGATTGTGCGGCATCCTAAAAAATAGTAATTAGAAAACTGTGAAAGTTTACAAATAATATGCTTACCCTTCATCCGTCCTATAGCGGCTTCTACATGCCGTTTATGCCCCATGTTTAAATCCCCCTTTTTGAGGGCGGCATTCAGTAAGCGGATGTTGGCCCCTGCCTGCTTAATCCATGCCTCAAGCTCGGCAGGATTTTCAATAATTAACTGCATTGCCCGTTCAATGGTGTTAATCATTTGAGTTGAAGTCTCAATAATGGCGGCCATTTTTTCTTTAAAATAAAAAATATGAAGCCGTTTAATAAAATTAAAATAAATTTAACAAAATTAAAATAAATTCATAAAAATTTAACATACCTATCTCACTTCACAACACTTAAAAATTCACAAAGCACTGACAAGAGCACAAAGCACAAGATACTTCTAGGATAACTGGAGAAGAACTGATAAACTTTCTGTAGGTGTGGTGCCTTTTTATTCTAAATCTACCTGAGTTCTCTCGGCGGTACATGTGTTAAAATGTTTGAGCGGATGTAAAAGACCGTTACCAATGGCCCGATGTAAAAGGTCGTTAAATTTTGGAGCGGATTTAAAAGATCGTTACAAATGGCAGGATGTAAAAGTTCGTTAAATTTCGGAGCGGATGTCGTATCCTGTTTCTGGACCGGATTCATCTGAAAATGTTTCGGGCCGGATGCTGCATCCTGTTTCAAATTTTGGAGCGGATGCAAAAGTTCATTACAAAGTTCATGACGTCATCGGTCGGACTCAGACCGGAAGTGAAATAGATTTTTTGGGCCCATGTTAAATCCCATAAGAAAATGGCGTCGGAACGGCTTAGTTTTACTACTTATGGCAAAACAACGTTTGCCTGGTAAACTAGTATTACTATAAAAAGATAACAGAAGTTATCTGTAGTACCCCGAGATTCTTTTCAGCGTCGCCTAGAAGTAACAATAATAAAACAAATAACAAAAGCGACTGATACTTAGCTGCGTTTATTAATTATAAACTTCCCCCCAAATTCCAACAAAAATAAATGTTATTAGTACACATACAATTAATTGTATTTAAATTGCTGAAACAATACAGAGTAAATCAAAGTAAATAAGATTGTATTAGACCTCTATAATCATTACAATATGTACAATACGTATATCGGTATGTTTAATATTTAAATAAAAATCTGTTTAACATGTTTTTTGTAAATGTAACAATGTTGTTTGGTACACATATAACTACACATATTACATACAAATAGTTACTCACCACTATGAAGGAGCATGTGCTTCAGCAAACTTCCTTTTCGTGAGCATTTATAACTACAAATATTACACTCAAATGGTTTCTCACCACTATGAGTGAGCATGTGCTAGTTGAAACTTCCTTTTTGTGAGCATTTATAACTACAAATATTACACTCAAATGGTTTTTCGTCACTATGAATGAGTATGTGCTTTTGCAAACGTTCTTTTCGTGAGTATTTATAACTACAAATATTACACTCAAATGGTTTCACGTCACTATGAATGAGCATGTGCTTTTGGAAACTTTCTTTTCGTGAGCATTTATAACTACAAATATTACACGTAAATGGTTTCTCACCACTATTAGTGAAAATGGGCTGTTGCAAATGTACTTTTTGTGAGCACTTATAACTACAAATATTACACTTAAATGGTTTCTCACCACTATGAGTAAGCATGTGCTTTTGCAAATGTCCTTTTTGTGAGCACTTATAACTACAAATATTACACTTAAATGGTTTCTCACCACTATGAGTGAGCATGTGCTGTTTTAAACTTCCTTTTTGTGAGCATTTATAACTACAAATATTACACTCGAATGGTTTCACGCCACTATGAATGAGCATGTGCTTTTAGAAACTTTCTTTTCGTGAGCATTTATAACTACAAATATTACAGGCAAATGGTTTCTCACCACTATGAGTGAAAATGTGCTGTTGCAATTCACATGTTATAGTTATACATACCTACATTCAATCTTTGGAGTGGTTTCCAATTACTAATTTTTGTTGCTGCCAACAGTTTTGCCATAAACTACAAACAAACTAACAATTAATTTTGCATGCATTTTTTAATATTAATCATGTTTTCTTCTTACGTTTATATATATATATATATATATATATATATATATATATATATATATATATATATATATATATATATATATATATATATATAATAATATTTTTGAATGCAAATTCATATAGAAAAATTTATCGACTCTGCTGGGATTCGAACCCAGGACCCTCCACTGTCTAGGTGGTATCTCTACCAACTGAGCTACAGAGAACGACTACCAGCATAGCGAGAAATTTTCAATATGAATTAGATATCAAGCAAACATGCAAGTAACTAGATATTTTTTTCTATATGAATTTGCATTCAAAAATATTATTTAATGTAAAATCATTATCCAACTTGATAAAAATTAACTCTATCTAAAAATATATATATATATATATATATATATATATATATATATATATATATATATATATATATATATATATATATATATATATATATATATATATATATATATATATATATATATATATATATATATATATATATATATATATATATATATATATATATATATATATATATATATATATATATATATATATATATATATATATATATATATATATATATATATATATATATATATATATATATATATGCTTTTAGTACTTATACACCTCCGAACGCTATATAGAGCGTACGAGTCGGACTCAAAATCCGGAGGCAACTCGTCGGTATCGGAGTCGAACGCGCTAACCATGTTATTCGGCATCAGGACACCTCCAGGATCATTTTCCACCTATTTTCAGCCGGAGTCAAACGGGACCTATTTACGTATACTTATATACATTTTAGTTCCAGCGATTGCCGCAGAGTCGCTGCGAGATATACATGTATACGCCACGCGGTTGTGTTTACCTCCGCATGTATAAAAGCATTCAAAGGATGTTTTCGCCTCCGAATTCGCGGCAACACTGCCTAGCATATTTTTAGTTTATATTCGTGATTTGTTTTGCTGAAGCCCGTTTAATAACGCGTCATTTCCTTATCTAAGGTATCACATTTCTGTCTGTATTTCTTAGTAAATATAATTACATCTTTTTAAAAGGGAAGGATGATTATATTATATTAAAACTGTACTCTTATTTGAAATTCTTGCAAATGATTACGAAATTATGACTTATGACAGTAATTTATTTTTAATGCATAAATCTTAGATTTGGGACAAAATTCGTGAAGTGGACCCAATTTAACAACAGCTAATGCTTAGTGATTTTATAAAATTATTGATTTATTGATAGTTATGAACAGTAACGTTTCTACACAACGATTCAGGAAAACATTCGTTTTTAAGATACTCTAACATTAAAATCAATGTTTTTCGGCAAATCTCTGTATAAAGAAATATACAATACGAAGCAAATGTTTTTATCAAATATGATATTTTTATAACAATAATAGGATACACAAATTTTTACAGCAAACAAAATTAACAAAATATCTTATTTTAAAGGATTCTCTTACAAATTAAGAAAATTGATAATTATGAAGAGAAACGGCAGATTTTGCAGGTGGTCAACTATATAGTGTGTGCCATAAAGTTCGATCCATATGGGAAAACATTTTAATATTCTTCGTTTAAAGGAAAAAACTTTGTTGTTCAATCACTTCTGCTTCCAAAAATACTTGAAATACGCCATGTCAAAGTTTACAAGTGACAATATGTGTTTAAATCGAGATGACCTTATTTGTCAAAATATAGAAAAATCTTATTAAGAAAAAATATTGCTAATGACATTTTACGTTCACAAACCGGGCTTGAAGAAATATCCCGACATGAAAAATTCCTTTTTTAACATTTTTTGATACACCCCCGTTATTGATTATTTTGAAATCATTAAAAATGCTTTAAAGGAGTAGGAAGGCAACAATTGCAGAGCATATTTTCTAATAATATTGAATGGTGTAGGTATTTTTGAAAAATATTAAAATTATCAAAAAACAAAATAAAACTTTTTGGCGATTTTCCAATTTACAAGAAAACAACGTATAGTTTTATTAACTTTTTTAAATAATTGTTTGAATAATACAAGAGTTGTTGAAACTACTACTTAAAAACATAATAAACTAATTCGCAAAGAATAGTACAATTTGAGGTTTTGGAACCGATCAACAAGATTGAAGAAACTCTTGAAAATTTCTATTTGAAAAAAACATAATGGCAAATTTATATCCCAAAATTCAGAAGATATTAGAATGACGTAACAACAAGCTTGTTTCGTTTCCAATAATAACTTGCTAATAATAAATTCCAAAGACCTAAAGATTGTGTCAAAACTTGAGACATTCGTTAAGTACTTCTTTTTTGGTAGATCTATATCTTCCTATACCATCAATAGAATTTAAAATTTTTAAAAATATACCGGATGGCCTAGATAAAACGCTTTATACTTTGGAGTTCAATGACGATTGTTACCAACTTCAAAATAGCTGCGCGTTCGTTAAAGTATAATTTTAAAAGTCTACATAATTACAATACATATTTAATTAATAGCACTTCTAATACGATATATTGTATTAGAGTTTATATATACTAGTTTCACCAATAAAATGACACTATTTTCCCTATTTTCAGTTATGATCATTCTCAATCGTGCTTTCCACTGCACAATAGCTCACGGAATAGTTTCTTGAAAATCTAAATCTCTCCCTTTCAATTCTTCCCTATTTTTAAACGGTTTCAGGATACTGCTCACTTTTCTCTGTAAAGCTTTAACTTAGTAATCAAAAGAATTAAGGTCTGGCGAATTTGAAGGCCAATGTTTGGCTGAAATAAAATTAGGACAACGTTTTAGTAAATTAATTATGAGAACCTTTAAGCTTGTCGAGAACGATGCGATGTATTGCTATCCAAAAACTATAATAATATTTATCTATGTGCAGTCGTTCACATTCCGGAAAAAGTTGTAAATGTCTAATGAAAGTTTCATTGTTGAATCTTGTCTTGTAGATTTACAAGAAACCAGTTCATTTCAGGAAACAAAGCATATACCACAATTTTTAAAGAAAACCTGACTCGGTGTTTGTACAAGCGTAGTAGGGAGATGTTACTTTTTAAACCTCGACTGTTTGTCCGATTATGCTATTTTGCAACTTGTGGGAGCATGCACTATAAAATCTTTTTCGTTTTGAAAACGCATTCGTTTGACATCATTGAACATGTACATTCGCTACAGATATGACTATAAATGTATTTCTATCGTCGTTGCATCTAGTAGGGTACAAGAATATTTTTTCTAAGTGTCTGGGGAGAAAGAAATCTGCGCAAATTTGAAATATGAATAATTCTTTTACTATTGAGTTTAGATAAGCTGCGATTTTTAAACAGATAACTAGATGTTCATACAACAGAATCACCACCTTAGAAACTTTCGGTTATCGTCTCTTTGGGAACCTATAAAGACCGTAATTTTATAGGTGTCGCATCGGTTAGCATTTGGTACTAATGTTAGTCATTAGCTTGTAAGCCAGGAATCTGTGTGTGGGGTTCACAGGTGATTAGCTCCAGCTGATGAGAATGCAACAAACTCAAAACAGTCTGTCCTAGAGTATCACTGGTGAATTCCACACATTTCATTTTTACTCTGGGTTAATCGTCTTAAATAGTCTTAGTAAATCTTTTATATTTTAAATTGTCAATTCCTATACGATGTTTTGCCTTTGCTGATTCACTAGATTTATAAATTGTAATTTTGGAGTTTTCCGGAGTTTTTAGTTAGAATCAGGAGCCGGGAGAGTCTGGAACATTGGCCACCTTTTTTAATAACATCAATAACAACCACAATTAACCCTCTTTTATAGAATCTGTTACCATTAGATAACAAATACTGTTTTTACTTCTACACCATTGCATTCTAGAACTGAAAACAATAAAATTATAACAAAGATTCTGGAGTTGGAAGAATTTAAGATAAAAGTGGCCACTGTACCTACAGTGATGGTACAGTGGCCATTAGAGTATGGTACTGTAGCCACTACTGTGTAGAAGATGGGAATAATAAAAACCAGTACACAGACATTTACAGAATAATGATTTATTTTGTAAAAAATAGTTTGTATTGAAAAAAAGGCAACTTAAATTTAAAAAACCAGGCAAAAGCTAACAAACATTATACGGTGGATTAGTGGTTTGCATGTTTGCTTCATAATCCAAAGATCGCAGGTTCGATCCCCGGCCGAGCTGGTAATTTTTCATAGCGGAGAAAAATTTAAAACATGCCTTTTTCTCGGATTGGAAGTAAAACTGTAGGTCCCGTGTCAATGCGATGTTTGGCACGTTAAAAATCCCTACTGGTGGTGGAATTCCCCCAGATTCGGCTAAATTCTAGTAGGGTCGGCCAAATGATCATAGCAATCGGTGCCATGAGGTACGAAGGATGCTCCGCTATCCTGATTCCTCACCCAAAAACAAACAAACAAACAAACAAACATAGATAAATTAATGGAAAAAACAGATTTGCTGTTCTAGTAGTGCCGCCTATTTTTACAGGTTGATATAAATAATGTACAAATCATCAGGAACATCTAGGAAATAATATCTGAAATAAATAAAATATTGTACTAAATAATAGTACAGGGACCTACATAACAAAGAAGTGGCCACTGTACCTACACTTATGTACCAACTACATGTTTTTAATCATTTAATAATAAAATGTTTTTAACATCAACTTCATGTTTTTTAAAAAGTAGGGAAAAACAAAAACTATCCAACACAATCAAAATATTATTATACCAATAAATATTTACATGAAGTAGGTATAAGCGGCCAACGCTAGTTCTTTTCGACGTTTATTTATTTAGCCACTAACATTTATTTCACTTGCCTGTTGTATTTTACTTCAAGTACAAAATTTCAGGTTGTTTGTTTTAAAATAAAAATTTCGAGATTTAAATGGAAATACTTTGTTAATATACTTAGTGTCCTATTGGTACATTCTGTGCTAGATGATAGCACCTAATCTTGAGCAGCACCTAATAAATAAGAAAATGGCGGGAAGGTGGCCACTGTTCCTGCATGGCCAATGTTCCAGACTCTCCCCTACTTTTTCTTTTTAACAATCCCTGTCTTGTAGTCTCCTTATTTGTACAGCGAATTTCTTGTTTACAATATTCATGCTATTGGTTGATTTATGGAATTGTCAAAAAGTTGTACCGGTTTATAAGAGTAACAAACCTTTTAGTAGGTATTTGATTGTAATTTGGTATATATTTTGGAGTTGCTAATGACAAACCTTACCAAACATGTACATTCGCTACAGATACGACTAGAAATATATTTCTATCGTCGTTGCATCTAGTAGGGTACAAGAATATTTTTTCTAAGTGTGTGGGGAGAAAGAATCTGCACAAATTTGAAATATGAATAATTCCTTTACTATTGAGTTTAGATAAGCTGCATTTTTAAACAGATGACGAGATGTTCATACAACAGAATCAGCACCTTAGAAACTTTCGGTTATCTTCTCTTTGACAACCTATAGAGACCGTAATTTTATAGGTGTCGCATCGGTTAGCATTTGGTACTAATATTAGTCATTAGCTTGTATATAAGCCAGGATGCTGTGTGTGGGTTTCACAAGTGATTAGCTCCAGCTGATGAGAGTGCAACAAACTCAAAACAGTCTGTCCTAGAGTATCACTTGTGAATTCCACACATTTCATTATTTTTCTGGGTTAATAGTCTTAAATAGTCTTAGTAAATCTTTTATATTTTAAATTGTCAATTCCTATACGATGTTTTGTCTTTGCTGATTCACTAGATTTACAAATGGCAAATTTGGAGTTTGCCGGAGTTTTTAGTTACTTTTTCTTTTTAACAATCCCTGTCTTGTGGTCTCCTAATATTTACTGCCAATTTCTCGTTTACAGTATTCATGCTATTGGTTGATTCCTGGAATTGTCAAAAAGTTGTACCGGTTTATAAGAGTATTTTTACAAACCTTTTAGTAGGTATTTGATTGTAATTTGGTATATATTTTGGAGTTGCTAATGACAAACCTTTCTTGTTGTAAATCCTACCATGCTTTATTGCAATACTGAATCTTTGACCGAGGATTTGTATTGTTTGAGCAAGCTTTCCAGAACCTGCATGTTTACAGCAGAAAAGTTTTTCAAAATTCCATACCAAGTATAAAATTTGTCAATTTTATCTTCGAGTTAATTCTTGTTTAAATTCTTGATTATTTATGCATTAGAAATTAATTCTACTAGCTAAGTAAACTACACTGTAAATAAAAAAACCCAGAAAGTATCATAGCATTCTAGATGAATGCAAGCAAATTAGAGTTGCAACCAAATTTTGCAGATTTTTCCCCACAACCTTATGTATGGATATCTTGTATACCTTTGAGATTTATATTCACATGCAGTCATCCAGTAGGTACCTGTCAGAGATTCTGTTGAATTTAATTATTTTCTAAAGCATCTTTTTGTCTTGAATAATCGTGTCATTGTCATAGAAATATCCGACTTGGGCGTCACAGAATTTATGCAGAATGGTATAATCAACAAACAAAATTTTAGTCATTGGACAGGTGAAAATATTGGCAAGCGTTAACAAAAAACCTACATAGCCCGAAAGTCATTGTTTGGTACAGTGTAGGATCGTTTGGAATTATAGGTCAATACTTTTTCAAACACGAAAATGACATTCCGTTACAGTAACCTTCCAACTCGACTCACATATGTTAAAAACCTATGCTGTTCCCGGATTAAGATGCCGGGGACTACTAAATAATGGCCTGTTGTTCCAGCAGAATGTGACAACTCATACAGCTGGAAATTCAATGAAGATCCTCAGGCAATATTTTAATGGCCAAATCAATTCACCTTTTGAATATTTACCGTGGCACGTGTGGTCGATCGATCTAATTAGAATCTAATCTATTTGAAAGCGAAAGAGTCGTCTTAGAACCATTGAGGAACTAACAGCATGCATTTATAGAGAAGTCGCTGTAATAAATGAAGGTTCACTCCACTGGGTAACGAATGTTGGTGAGGGTCACTTAGATGATCTAATCTTTAGAGATTAGGCAAATATCCACCCTGAATGGCAAGTTTCAAAGAATAGGCTTAATTCCATCCAATAAATTTTAAGAAAACTTATGGGTATAAGCTAATCGCCAGGTATGTGGTAGCTACCGTTTCCCTTCTTTCTTGTCCGACATCGGCCCAGAAATCCCTGCTTCGGATATCGCACACCACACCAATATTTTATCCGCAATAGCTTTTGCCTTATAGTTTACATTATCTGGTAGTTCATTGATGTTATCAGATGTTATCAAAGAAACCTTAATTTCCTTTTATTCAGGAATTACCAAGAGTAAAAAATGGCTCATCATTCTTAATAATGACTCTATTTTCCGAAAAGTAGTTTCTGCTCAGTGAACAATAACATACAGGTATCCGTTGCAGCTGGATTTGGATATACTTATTTGGACATTTTTCCTTTTTCTGTATTTTTGACCATGTCTGGACATCTGGACAAATTGTTGATCTTGAAACGTTGAATTGGTGAAATCATTTACGACTTGAGATGACGATCCTGCCTTTGGCTCTATTCATCATTCTGTTTACCACAGGTTCTTCGTAATATATTAATTCGCAGAGAGTAGTATAGTTTGAGGTTTGGGCATTCGTCCAACAAGATTATAGATAAAACTTCTATCTTATAAAATCACAGTTATAAAATTTAATGACAAATCTAAACCCCAAAACTGAAATGACGTAACAACAAGCTTGTTTCGTTTCCGATAACAACCTGTTAAAAATAAATTACAAAGTCCTAAACATTGTGCCAAAACTTTTGAGACATTCGTAAATTACCTCTTTTTTGTAGATCTAGAGCTTCCTATACCGTCAATGCAATTTAAAATTTAACGCTAAAGCATAATTTTAAAAGTCTACATAATTACAATACACATTTAATTAATAGCAATTCTAATACAATGTTGGGCTGAAATAAAATTATGATAATGTTCTAGTAAAATAATTTTGAGATAATTTGAGTTTGCAAAGACGATGCGATGAATTGCCATCCAAAAACTAAAATAAGATTTATCTGGATGCATGATTTGCATGTGTTTTACGTGGGGTTCCCATATCAACATACCCCCACGTTCCTTCCAAAGGAGGAAGCAATTGAGATACGCTCAATCAGCGCGCAATCGCACAGCAATTGCTCCCAGTTACTCGCTGGTCAGAGCGAGGTTGCCTATCCACCCTCTATTAGCTAACCAGGCTAGTACCGGAGCGATTAACATATACGTGCTCATGCGCCGGCATCTTCCCGTCCCCTTTCATACGGGGCTAAGTACCTAGTCCAGCAATAGGACTATTCCCCCAACTTAAGTCAGTTCAGTACAACCGAGCCAGAGTTGGGGCCACTGCCCGATCGAATCCAACCTCAAGTGTGGCATGACTTGGATTTTAAATGGGTTTGCCACCCCGATCTCCCAGTTATAGGCCTGGTATGCCCCCGATAGAGCTTCGTTTCGAGGCTACTTTATAGGGCCCATCAAAGTAGCACCCCGGTGTGTGCCCGTTAAGGTGAAGTTGTCTTGAACGTGAGAGGCTATGCATCTTCGCATCAGCATCCTTTAAGTGTAGGTCTCTAGACGATTTCTCATTTTCAGTTTCTCATGGGTTAGCGAGCGAACTCCCTAACCGAGATAAACCTCACTTGAATCTCCTCCATTCGTCTAGGCCAGACATGAAATGTCAAGGTTGTTTTACGTGGGGTAGGGGAAATGTGCATAAAATGATCCCCCGAGGTAAAATGATCCTGTACTGTTATCCACGGCCTACTAGATTTATATAAGCTTCGTGAATCTAGTAGGCCGTGCTGTTATCAGATAAGTAGCGCCACCTATTGATATTACTGTTGGGTACCGTTTCCCAATCGTGTATTCAGAGTCTGTGTGAAGTTATATGCAAGTGGTCAAGTTGAGTACGTTTCTACGAGCCATAGTTGAAATTTGCCCTGTCTGATATAAGGTAAGGTATTTTTCAATGCTGCATAACTTTTATGTTAAAGAGGTTTTTGTAAAGTTTGCTTTATTACGATATCTCGTAACAATTCAACATACGTTAGTTACTGTCGTCATTTTACTGCACGCAAAAATTTGAGGTTATTTTTAAACTTCAAATATAAAACGTCATTTGGGGTGATATGATCCTTTTTTAGCAGACCAAAATGATCCCGGGGATCATTTTACCCATACAATTTTTTTTCTTTCTAGGACTAGATAACCGCAATGCCGCGGAAGTATGCAAGAAAAACAACGCGCCAAAGCTGGAGTGAAGTTTCAATGACGAAAGCTCTGGAAGCTGTTGAAAATGGTATGCACTATAAAACAGCAAGTAAACAATTTGGTGTTCCAGTTATGACATTAAAACGAAGAGCCAAAAATTAGAATGTCTATGCTGTAGGCGCAATAAAGCTTTTGGGAAGCAAACGGGCCGTTTTTACACAGGAACAAGAACGCGAACTAGTCCAGCATATACATGACATGGAATCCAGAATGTATGGACTGACGATCCGAGACATCCTTATTCTGGCATATCAGCTGGCCGAGATAAATAACATAAAGCACCCATTTTCTGTAGAAAAAGGCAGAGCAGGTGTTAACTGGTTAAGAGGATTTCGAAAACGGAATCCTGATATAAGTCTTCGTTCTCCTGAGTCAACATCAGCTGCACGAGCACGCGCCTTCAACAAGCCAGTAGTTGACATATTTTATTCCATTTTGAAGGACATACAAGACAAACATTCATTCCCTCCTCATCGCATTTTTAATGTCGATGAAACTAGTTTAAGCACTGTTCCTACCAAAAACACCAAAGTATTTGCAAAAAGAGGTCGCAAGCAGGTAGGAAGAGTAACGTTAGCTGAAAGAGGCAGTAGTACAACAGCCGTTATTTGCATGTCAGCTGCTGGTAATTTCATTCCGCCAATGCTAATTTTTCGTCGAGTCCGGATGAAGATGGAACTAATGGATGGTGCACCTCCAGGGTCTATTTATGCGTGCAATACGTCAGGTTGGATGAAACTGGAAGTGTTCACACAGTGGTTCGACCATTTTTTGACTCATGTGAAACCATCGTCCGAAGATCCTGCACTTTTAATATTGGATGGTCATCTCTCACATACCAAAAACTTGGAGGTTATTTTAACCCTCGAGTGGTCGCGCCGGGTCTGTGAGACCCAGCCGCCTATACTTTTATGTGTAACTTCCGGTTCTTTGTGCGCAGGTACCTGAGCGTCTGCAAGTGCTCTTCAGTTTGCAGTCTTTATTTGCTCTGAAAACATCATTGAGTTTTGTTGTGCCGTTTTTGAGTTATTTGTGTTTTGGGTTTCTCAGACCCAGCGCGACCGTTCTTGCACCAATTTTTTTTTGTGGAGTTTTAAACATTTTTGGAAAAGTAAGTTATATTTATTTATTTGTTTATCACGATATTTAATTATGATAAATTTTAATAGAATGGATTATGAAAACGAACAAAAACGTTTACTTCAACTTCTACACGAAGTTGAAACCGACGAGGAAATTTTAGACTCTGGCGAAGATGACGTCGATGAAGATTTATTTGAAGAACAAATTCTTAGTTCTGGAACAGAACAAGAAGCTGAATCGAGTGATTCCAACGAAGAAGCTCCTCCTGCCAAACGGAAGAAAGTACCTTCATACAGCGGTAAAGATGGAACCGTTTGGTATAAACATCCGTTGACAAAAGGAAAAGTGAGATCAGTAAATATAATAAAAGAAGGCCCAGGTGTGACAGACTACAGCAAAAATGCAACGTCTATTTTAGATTGTTGGAAACTGTTTTTTGATGATAGCATGTTGGACCTAATCGTCGAAAATACAAACAAATATATTTCAAACATTTCTGCGAAGTACAAGCGAGATCGTGATTGCAAACCGACAGATAGAATTGAAATCGAAGCGCTAATAGGACTCTTGTATTTAGCTGGAACACTAAAAGGTGCTCGATTGAATGTTGATGAATTATGGGATCGTAACGGAACCGGGATAGAACATTTTTGGTTGACACTTTCTAAAAAAAGATTTTTGTTTCTTTTACGTTGCTTACGGTTTGACGATTTATCAACTAGAGAAGAAAGAAAATCAGTAGACAGACTTGCTGCAATACGGCAATTTGTTGAATCCTTTGTAAGAAACTGCAAAAAGAGTTATAAAGTTAGTGACTGTGTCACGGTAGACGAAAAACTTGAAGCTTTTCGAGGACGCTGCGTATTCAAACAGTATATTCCTAGTAAACCGAATAAATACGGTGTAAAAATTTTTGCTGCTGTTGATGCGAGAAATCGTTACATTATGAATTTCGAAGTATATGTTGGTCAGCAACCAGATGGACCATTTAGAACCGCAAATGACCCAGCTAGTGTTGTGAAAAGACTTTTATCGCCAATTTATGGAACTGGAAGGAACGTTACTTGCGACAACTGGTTTACCAGTATTCCATTAGTAGAAGATCTTTTGAAAAATAAAATTACATATGTTGGAACAATTCGGAAAAATAAGCGGGAAATTTCAACAGAATTTATAAACACTAAACACAGACCATTACATTCGAGTGTTTTTGGATTTAGAAAAAATATGACAATTGTGTCTTACGTACCCAAAAAAAACAAGAACGTTACTTTGCTGTCCAGTATGCACTATGACGATACGCTCGATGGAACAAGTGAAAAACAAAAGCCAGAAATTATCACTTGGTATAATAAAACAAAGGATGGAGTGGACACTGTTGACGAACTTTGCGCAACATATAACGTGGCTCGCAACACTAGAAGATGGCCTATGGTCATCTTCTATTCATCGATGAACGTCGCCGGCATCAACGCACAAATAATATTATTCTGTAATACCAGAAATGAAACAAGAAATATTAAAAGAAGACTACTTTTAAAACAGTTATGTTTTGCCTTAACTGAGAACCAAAGAAGACGCAGAGCTCAAGTAAAAAATGTGCCACGACAGGTTCAAGAGCGTCGTCTGGAAGCAGCGGGAACATCCAGAGAAAGCCCAGATATTGAGGAAATTATTGAAATACCTCCAGGTACTAAGAAACGTTGTTATTTTTGCAAAAAAGATAGAAAAACTCAATATTTTTGTTTAAATTGTAAAAAATTTTTGTGCTTGGCTCATGTCAAAATGTATTGTGAAAAATGCTGTAAACAATAATAAAATGCAAAAATACTGAAAGTTTGAAATGTGTTCTTGACATATATAATAAAATTTTGTTTGAAAATTCAATAGTTCTTTTTTAAATCAAGATTAAGGTACTACAATTCTGTGCTGGTAAAAAAGATATAAATATAAAATTTGTCACAAAACACATAAATGATTGAAAGTTCACATGTTTTATATACAGGTAAGTAAAACAAGCCTGGAGAATATTGTAAACTAAACAATAAAGCAAAACAAAATTTTTGAACAAGAATTTCAATTTTTTTTCATGATGGGTCTCTCAGACCCGGCGCGACCGTTTGTGTTAGGAAATAGGGCGCGACTACTGCAGGGTTAAAAGCAAGAGACAAAAATGTGACTATTTTATGTCTACCACCACATTGCACGCATAAACTCTAACCATTAGATGTTGCTGTTATGTATCCATTAAGCGTATATCATAACCAAGCATTAGAAAAGTGGATAAATAATAACCCCGGAAGAGTAGTTACAGATTTCCAAATAAGTAAAGTTTTTGGTGAGTCCTATCTGAAAGCTGCGCAGCCTTTAAATGCAATCAAGGGTTTTTCAAAATGTGGTATATTTCCTTATAACCCTGATGTTTTCTCTGATGTGGATTTTGTGAGATCACACCGGAAGTCAAGGGGGCATTCAATCGACTGAAGACCGCATGCAGCCAACCGCTCCAGCTACACCATCCTCGCCCCAACGAGCCCCTGGTGGCCCAGACCGACGCGAGCTCCATCGGCATCGGGGCCATAGTCTACCAGGAGAACGACGACGGGACCAAGAGGATCATCTGCTTCGACAGCGCGCGCCTTAAACCAACGGAGCAGCGGTACCACATCAACGAGCAAGAGTGCCTGGCCCTGACATGGGCCCTCCGACGCTACCGACCGCTACTAGAGGGGAAACGCTTTAAAGTCCGGACGGACAGTAAAGCCCTTACCTGGTTACAATCGTTCAAAGAGGAAAAGGCAAAACTACTCAGATGGGCTTTGTTTTTACAGGAATTCGACTTCGACCTGGAGCATTGCCGCGGTACCCAGAACGAATTCGCGGACGTTCTATCGCGAGACCCCGAGGACGAGACCACCCACGACGCCCTAATCGACGCGCGACCAGCCTCACCGGAGCTCCACGCCCTGACCACCATCGTCGACGAGATCAAGCGGGCCCAAGACCAGGACGACGAGACGCAAGAGTTCCTGAGACGCTGGCGAAACCCCTTCACCCCCGAAGATGAAGGCATCCGATCCGCGTACGAGCAATTCGAGGGATACCTTTACCGCGCCGCCACCGACACCGATCCGCAGACGCTGTACGTGCCACCCGCAGCCCGAGAAAAGGTACTCAAGCAACACCACGACGACAGTGGACACCCCGGCCGGGACGAGACCCACACCGCCATCCGCCGGAGATACTGCTGGCCGCAACTAGCTCGCAACGTCGCCCTCCACGTCCAACAATGCGTGACCTGCGCCGACGTGAAAAGAGGTAAGTTACAGACTAACGCTAATTTACAGGCACGAAAGCCAACGCGACCATGGCATACCGTCAACATCGACATCATGGGGCCCTATCCACCAACAGCTTCTGGAAGAAGATACATCCTGGTGATCGAGGACGCCTTCACGAGATGGGTCGAGGCATTCGCGATGCGGGACGCCACCAGCCAGTTCATGTGTCGACTAGCGGAAGAGGAAGTCTTTCATCGGTTCGGCTACCCGAAGGTCATCCTCACGGACAACGGTACCCAGTTCACCAGCGACCTATGGAGAACCACGTGCAGAAGATGGGGCGCGACCCACCACACGACGGCGATCTACCACCCCCGAGCCAACCCGGTCGAACGACGCAACCAGGAGATCAAGAAGGCCCTCCGCACGCGACTTCAGGGACAACCCCACGACGAATGGGTCCGCCATCTACCCCGAGTCCTCCACGACCTCCGCCTCCGGACCAACGCCGCCACGCGATCGAGCCCTGCCAAGCTGCTGTTCGGGTACGAGCCACTTCAGCCAGGGGATCAACAGCTTCCGGAACAACGGGAACCGCCATCCGCCGAAGACCGACAGAGGGAAGCCACCGCCAACCAACTTCGGTATCACCGGAGATACCAGGGGCAGCCCACCGCACCAGTCGCCCGGGTAGGAGAGGATGTCATGGTACGGGCCCACATCCAGTCCAACGAGCAGCGGAAGATCCACGCCGGTTTCGCGCCCAAATGGTTGGGACCCTACAACATCCGCAACATCTTCGACAGGAGGGTCTACACGGTCGACAAAGGGGGACAGCAGGTGAAGTACCACGCAGACCACATCCGGCCAGCACCACGACGCCCAGCGCTTCGCACACCGCCTCCGGCATCACCACCACCGCACCCGGAAGAAGACGAAGAAGACGCTTTGCAGGCCATGCCGTCGTCTCCGAGGGGGGGCGAATTGTCACCGACGACCACGTGCGCCACGACGTCCGCAGCCTGCAATTGGAGAATCCGGCCGACCAACCACGATGCAGCACCAGCCTGGAGGAGGAACCGACATCCTAACATATAAGCGCTTCTCGCGGGACACTCTGTCTCATTATTTTTCCAACTTTTGCTTAACCACTATCATACTCTGTTAATATATATATTTGGATTAATATATGATTTATTTTGTGTTATAATACTGCCGTATTATTTCTTTAACCTCTCTTTCCTTTTAATAGCATTATTTGGTAACTCTGAATAACTACCAGCCGTTCAACGGTAACAATTTAGAATAAAAAGGCACCACACCTACAGAAAGTTTATCAGTTCTTCTCCAGTTATCCTAGAAGTATCTTGTGCTTTGTGCTCTTGTCAGTGCTTTGTGAATTTTTAAGTGTTGTGAAGTGAGATAGGTATGTTAAATTTTTATTAATTTATTTTAATTTTGTTAAATTTTTATTAATTTGTTTTAATTTTGTTAAATTTATTTTAATTTTATTAAACGGCTTCATATTTTTTATTTTAAAGAAAAAATGGCCGCCATTATTGAGACTTCAACTCAAATGATTAACACCATTGAACGGGCAATGCAGTTAATTATTGAAAATCCTGCCGAGCTTGAGGCATGGATTAAGCAGGCAGGGGCCAACATCCGCTTACTGAATGCCGCCCTCAAAAAGGGGGATTTAAACATGGGGCATAAACGGCATGTAGAAGCCGCTATAGGACGGATGAAGGGTAAGCATATTATTTGTAAACTTTCACAGTTTTCTAATTACTACTTTTTAGGATGCCGCACAATCATGAAAGCCCGGCAATATCAGGGGGCAGGCTATCAAGCAAAAGAGCTTCGCAGTCATAGACTGCGTTGGGAGGAAGTTAACTCAGCCTTCCAAGGGAAGATCAGGACAGGGGTTATCGTGAACCTGAAACATACAGATCCCCTCACGTTTTTAAAAGACGCATACTTCGTGTTCGCTATCCGCATCAAACATGCCCTCAAAAAAGATGCCCCAGATGAAGGCTAACACAGTCTTCTGCGGCGTTTTTGATAAAGATTCCCCAGAGGGCCCCATAGAGGACGTTAAACATTTTCAGTCCAAGAATGTCGTAATTGATGCGGAGACCGACTTGAAAGAGTGGTGGTCGGAGTATGTTCAAGACAGCATCATTGTTCAGCTCGAGGATTTCCAAGAGCGGGAATCCGGATGGGCACTCAAGACCATCATTAATATCGCTGTCAATGTAAACAGGTAATATAATTTCTCTTTATTCTGAATTCAAAAATTAATTTCAAATGTTTACAGATACGAACCCATTCGGGGTTCTTCATACCTCCACATGCCGCCCAGCATAGAAAGAAAGCAGGCATGCATCAACGTCAGGAACGATGATGATGCATGTTTTGCTTGGGCAGTTGTGTCCGCTCTCCATCCTACCGATGATTCTCATACTTATAGAGTCAGCAGCTACCCGCACTATTCCGAGGTTCTTAATGTCGAAGGCCTCAGGTTCCCCATGACAGTCGATCAAGTCAAGAAGTTTGAGAAGCTGAATAACATCTCTGTCAACACCTTCATGCTCGAGCGGCATAAAAAGGGGTATAAAGTAGTGTCAGCCCGCATCACCAAAAAGAAGCTTGACCGTCACGTCAACCTCCTCATCATACAGAGTACGTATGATGAGAATGACATCAAATATCATTGGGTTTGGATAAAGAACCTGAGCCGCCTAGTTAACAAACAAAGGTCATCTAACACGCATAAGAAGTTTATTTGCGAGCGCTGCCTTCAAAGTTTCTTCAGCGAGGAGAGGCTGAAAACTCACGAAATTGATTGCGGGGAGATCAATGAGTGTCGAGTCCGAGTGCCTAGGGAGGATGAGAAAATAGTACAATTCAAGAACCTCAGCCACGCTCTTCGTGTACCCTTCTTCCGCATAAATGATGAAGGGTAAGCAGAAAGGGAAGCAGAGTGAACTTTATCAAGAGCACGAGGCCTTTAGCGTAGGCTACTATTTTCACAGCTCCTACGTCCCCTCCCTAAGCAAATACAAAAGTCATCGGGGGCCCGACTGCCGCGAATGGTTTATTGAGGAGCTCAGGCAAATCGCTGAGGATGTACAACCTATCTACAGGACGGTTAAACCTATGAGTTTTACTCCTCAAGAAGAGCGAGATTTTGAGGCTGCTTTTCGCGGGGCCGGGCACGTCGGGTGTAACATCAACTACCAAGATAAAAGGGTCATCCCGGTAGTGTTTCATAATCTCAGCGGGTACGATGCATCATTCATCATCAAAGACTTAGCTTTACAAATTGACGGCAATGTAAATCTCCTGCCGGTGAACAAAACTAAGTACATTTCGTTCACCAAATCGATAGAGGGCAGCGAGATCAAGCTAAAATTGATCGACTCTTTCCGGTTCATGGCTTCCTCCCTCGATAAACTAGCATCGTACCTGGATGAGTTAAAGATAATGAGGCAGCAATTCCCCGACTTAGATGACTACAAATTCGAACTCTTGACCCGTAAAGGCGTGTTCCCCTACGAGTACCTCGACTCGTGGGGGCGTCTTGATGAACCTCAGCTTCCCCCTAAACGTGACTTCTTCTCCAAGTTAAAGGGGGAAGGCATAACCGAAGAGGACTACACCCACGCTAGTCGAGTGTGGGATGAGTTCGAATGTCAGACTCTAGACGACTATGCGGACCTGTACATGAATACGGATGTCTTACTGCTCGCAGATATCTTCGGAAATTTTCGAGACACATCGATGAAAACTTATAGGCTCGATGCAGCTCACTACGTCAGCGCCCTAGGACTTACCCGGGACGCCATGTTAAAATATACACAGGTCGAACTAGAGCTGCTGAGAGACATCGATATGTTGATGTTTGTCGAGCGGGGTATCCGAGGAGGCTTAAGTCAATGTAGTAACAGGTAAGTTAACAACTTTCCCAAGTAGCAGAAAATATTGGTGCAATATTGGCTAGAAATTGCGGTAATAAGGGTACAATGTTCCTAACAAATATTGACCCAATATAGAAATGTGAACATTCTGCTTTATTGGTACGATATTGATTTTAAATATTGCTCAATAATATTCTATTCTATTGGTTCAATATGGGTTTTAAACATTGCTCAATAATAGTATCCTGTATTGGTGCAATGTCGATTTTAAATATTGCTCAATAATATTCTACTTTATTGGTCCAATATGGTCTTTAGACATTGCTCAATAATAGTATGCTATGTTGGTGAAATGTTGATTGTAAATATTGCTTTATAATGTTGTCACTGTATTAGAAAACAAGAGAAATAAAGGTAAAATAAATAAAAAACCAGGAGTTAATTGCATCATATTTATTATTAAAACATAAAAAAATAAAATTGAAAACTACATACATAAATACAAAAGTTTATTCGAAAGAATCAAATGTTAATTTTTAAAAATACATAGATAATAAAAGAAACGACGGAAATATTTAAATGAAATTATAAACAAAATAAAATATCTAACCTGAAAGAACATGAATCTTACAATAATCTAGAACTTATAATAAGAAGAAACATCTAATAAAAGTAACGATGGCTTATCACACCAAAACTGGTTGATTGGTCCGTTCCTGTAATAAAAGATAAACAACATGAGAAACGTCTCAATAAGTAGGGTATTGACCGATACATAACTACCCCTTTTTATGACTGTTCGTAAACTTACCTACAATACATGCATACAATAATGGTGTTACACAAAATAACGGCATTGGTCCTGGCCTCCTGGTTCAACACTGACAAATGTTCGCAGCAGCCAATGTTCAATCATCACAGAAAATGAATAAATTGAATTAAATCACATGAATTATCATCACACACATGTTAACACTTTCACGAATTTATTTATTAAACAAAATAATGAAGTCGTACACACAGACACTCATTTATTTTGAACTTGTTGCGTTGCATCCTAACACATACTGTGAATTCTCGTGGCTTGACCTGTGAACATCCACCCGGAACGGACTTCTTAGAAATGCAACGATTAGGGGTAGGTAGGTAGCGGAACGAGTTGTCCTTTTTAGTTAACTACAAATATGTATCTTTTAACACTCATACAAAATTTTCTATCTAGTAAAGCAGTAAAAAGAAAAAATAACTAAAACTAACTCTAAAATCTTTTTAAAATTTTTGACCGCTCTTCTCTAAGCGATCGTTTTAGTTGTTCTTTGTTTAAAATTTCATGATTCCTTATAATCATTATTGTAATTTTCAATTGACATAAATTTTCAATAACATTCAAGTTCGGACTTTGAATTTTGAGGTAGTTATTGAAATGAGTTTCAATAACTTTTGGACATTTACGAACTAACCAGGCTTTAATTTTTTCGGCTTTGTGTTTGAGGTTATTGTCCTCGATATAGTTTAAATGGTTTACTGAGAAAACTAGACAAATAAATTTGAAAAAATGTTATAAATATAAATAGATAAGATATTATAAAACAATATTGTTAGAGTATTTACTATAAATATTGTGATGATTTTCCTCATTATTTGAAAATCATGAGTTTATAATTTGGTTACCCATGTAAAAACGATTCTGGTTTGGGTTAATTTTATTTATTGAATACATGCATATGTTAAAACAATTTTATCAGGAATACTACTTTGAGATTTATAGGATTATCACTTTCAGTTAAATATGAAAAGGAAAATGTATCAGTGATAAACGTTTACAAGACATTGCAAATATAATCAACAACAATACAGAAATAGTCTTGACGACCATAAACAATTAGTCGGTAATACAATTGATAAATAGACAATAATAAAATTACCGAGCTACATAAATAATGAGCAAGGCTAGGCTATTTAAAATAAAAACATAAACTATCAAAATACATGTAAGATAATTGCATAAAAAACAATATATAAGGTTTCCAGGGGTTTTTCTGGGAGAGAATAATAACATAAAAAGAAAGGTGGTTGTAAAATTTTTATTAATAGAAAAATAATAAGAAATGTAATGTTGTACAAAGAAGACAATAAATAAAATATTCAAGAAGTTATCCTGAGTTAATAGTATTTCATTAATTGTAATTATAATAATAAAGTTAAGAAAAGAGTATCCGAAGAAGAAGAAAGAAGAATATTATAAATACTAAATACACAGTTTCATAAAAGACACCAGTAGCAGAAAAAAAGCAAGTTGACATCACCCAGTTCAAATTTAGACAGGTATACAGTTGGTAGACCATTGGAACCATTAGCAGCCGAAAGAAAGTTCTTGAAGGCCGAAGGACCTGGTAGCATACCACTGGAAAGGAAATTGATGTGTATTACAAGAAAAGTTTTGTGGAAGTGAAAATGAAAGTATTAAGGTATATATAGTATTCCTCAATAATTAAAGCTATATTGAGGAAATAAAAATAAAATCAATATTAAAGATTACATAAGCTTACCTGAAAGTTGAGGAGTTAATTTGTAAAACCGTTAGTGATCATCCCATAACCTGAAAATTAAAATATATCTATAAAAAAAAAAAAACTAATTACTAAAGTCATAAATATAAATTAAAGCTTACCTGATCAAAGTCGTCGTGTGGGTTTTCATAAGTGAGGTTAAGTATCATTTTAAACAGATGTCACAGTAAACAGTACATAATGGAAAAGGTTTCCCATTTACTAAATGTTCTTATTTCATATTATAATAATATCATTGTATAAAATCCCAAAACTGCAAAACACTGAATTCTTTAAAGGAACCCATAAAGGAGTTCAGTATTTGTTTCATAATTAAATCAGAGTAAAATAATATCGACCCTGAGATAAACAATAAAATTCTTTTACTTAGGGATAAACGAATGGACTGAGTACGAAACAAATTCACGATAAAATGATTGTTTATATAAAATTGTAAATAAATAAAATTGTAAATAAATAGAATTGTAAATTTAATAATAATAATAATAATAATAACAATAGTTTATTTCACTCAACAGGTTTACACCCACTTATAGAGCTACATACAAGTACTGCTACGTTCATTAAACATTCTAAACATGAGCTTACAATAAGTTATAACAGTTATTCTAAAATGTGATCTACATATTTACAATAATTAATTAAATATAAAATATATGAGATATGAAATTTCTTATGATGAAAGCAAGGACAAAAACATCTCAGAGATACATTGTAAAGTAGAACAATAAATATCAGTTTCTGTTGCTATTTTATTTGCATTTGAGCACATAATATAAATAGGTGATTTACTTAAAATATTTGTTCTTGCCCTATCACAATAGAAGTCATTTGATGATCTGGTGTTTAAGCGAGGAACAAGTATATTAATTTTTCCAAGAATGGCGGAACAGTCAATAGTGCCATGTATTAGACCATGTAAGAATTTAATAGATATTAAAACTCGTCTATCACTCAAACTGATAATGTTAAATCTATTTAAAAGTCCATTGTGGCTACAGCCTTGTGTTGGATAAATACCATCTTCTTTATAAACCAAATATTTCAAAAATCGACGTTGTACTGTTTCTAGTTCACTAATGTGGCATTGGTAAATTGGATACCATATTAAGCAAGCATATTCGAGCGTGGGTCGAACAAATGCGTAGTATAGTCGAATTAATGTGCTAGTATGATGAAACAACTTAGAATTTCTTATGATGAAACCCAAAGATTTATTAGCATTTTGTGTTGTTGAATTAATATGATCTTTAAATTCAAGTTTATTATCAAAATAGACACCCAAGTCTTTTATTTTTGTGGTTCGTTGAAGTGTGTTTTTATCAATAGTATAGTTAAAGTCTATGAGATTAGATTTACGACCAAAAGATATTACTCTACATTTTGATATGTTAAGAGCTAAGTGATTTTCTTTGCACCATTCGTACACAGCGTCGAGATCTTTTTGCAACAACTTACAATCCTTTCGAGAATGGACTTTAGAATATATTTTAAAATCATCTGCATAGAGGAGTGAATTATTTTTTATCTGATCTGGTAAATCATTTATAAAAAGAATAAAAAGCAATGGTCCAAGGTTCGATCCCTGGGGTACACCAGAAGTAACTTCAAATTCATACGAATTAAAACCACTGTACTCAATATATTGTGAACGCCCATATAAATATGACTGAAATAAAGAAAGTAAGTTATTGGGAAATCCTAACGCATCTAATTTCCTTATAAGACTGGAGTGATTTACCTTATAGAAAGCTTTACTGAGGTCGGTGTATACGCAATCTACTTGACCACTAGCGTCTAGTTCCTCAGTCACAAATTGTGTGAAACATGCCAGATTAGAAATGGTTGAACGGTTCTGAACAAAGCCATGCTGCTCAGTGGATATGTAAGAAGATACAGATTTGTAAATGCATTTATAAATAATAATTTCGAAAATTTTTGCAAAGTTGCACAGAATGGATATGGGCCGATAATTTTCAGCTTGTGACTTATCTCCAGACTTGTGTACCGGACAGACTCGCGCACATTTCCATACTTTGGGAAACTGTTTGGTATCCAAAGATAAATTAAATATGAATTGTAAAGGTTCCGCAAGCACATGGATGCAGTCCTTAACTACAAAGCTTGGAATCTTATCAGGTCCAGCTGTAGGTTTATTACTCAGAAGGTTGGATGCCGCAATGATGTCTATCTCCGATATTTGTTTCATATTCTCAAAATACCCTACATTAGCAAAAGAGTTATTATGATGAGTTTTAGAATTTGTATCTATAGTATAAGCTGATCGAAAGTAATCAGCGAAAATGTTGACAATGTGTTGAGGATCACTATATGCCTTATTGTTGTAAGTAATAACCCCTGGTATTCGAGAGTTGTTCCTATGACAATTAATAAAGTTCCAAAATTGCTTTGGATCAGTTGAAATATTTTCCTCCATCTGAGCTGAATAATTTTTAAAACACAATTTAGAAGAGATTTTAACCTTAGCTCTCACAAAACAGTAGCTATTGTAAACATCAGTTGATCGGGTTCGTTTATACTGCTTCCGTAATTTCTCTTTTTGTTTTATTAAATTAATTAAGTCCCTATCAAACCATACGGGAAATCTGCGTCTAGACGTTCGTTTTTTAGGAATAGTAGCATCAAAAATGCGATAAAGAATTTCATAAAAATTGTTACAAGCTAGTTCTACATTTTCAATAGAGTATAAGTCAGTCCAATCAATTGTTGTGAAGACATAATACATGGTATTATAATCGGCTCTTCTGAAGTTATAATTCTGAAGGCTCGTATCCGCGTTTTCGTTAGCTGTTATAGATGATTTCCGATAAAAAACACCTAGATAGTTTTTTAAAGAAAATGTGAATACCAATGCCGGATGGTAATTATCTTCATAAATCAGTGGTAAGGGATCACGTGATACATAACAGAAATTATTAGAAAATATTAGATCTAGAGTATTCATTTTAGAATTATATATGCAATTAAACTGATCCAGACTGCAAAGATCACGAAAATATGTTAAGATTTTATGCTTCTTATCATTTGGGTCAAGATCATACTGCGAAGCATTAAAGTCTCCAACAATTACTACATTACATTTATTTTCAGTTATAATACTGGATAATGAATCCAGGAACATCTCCAGTTGCATAGCATTTAGATGAGGCGGAATGTATACGACAGCTAATAACGTTTGCGAGTATATGGGGCCTATTTTGCAACAAGCAATATCGATAAGTGGGAAACTTTTATGAAGATTGTCTACGTTGTATGGTAAGCACGGAATCGTGTCTTTAATAGCTATTAAGACACCCCCTCCTCTAGTTAGTTTTGTAGAATTTCGGTCTTTACGATATACCGTATAAGAATTATTAAACAGTTCGGCTGATAAAGTAGCATCTGATAACCAAGTTTCTGTTAAGCAGATGATATTGAAATCTGAGGAACAAGTACTATGAAAGAAATCAGTTATTTTAGTGTTTAGTCCTCGCACGTTTTGATAATAGCAGTTGATGTAATTAGAAGAAGAAGATGCCGGTACTGTTAAAGTTTGTTGCGGAGGTGTTGTATTGTTCAAAAAGTTTATAGGACTCTGTAATTGCTATTGGGATATAATTCTACGTTTCAATGCAGAAAGATATTTGGAGTACATATGACATTTGCTCTTGTCCCAAACAGCATGATGTGTATCAATATTTGTTGCATCCTCATTAGTGTTTTTATACAGGGAACAGTTGGAACAGCATAAGGTTTTCGATTTACATTCTTTAACAGCATGCCCACCAGCACAAAGGGGACATTTAATATCGTTCTTGCACCATTTTGCAGAGTGGTGATATGCATTACATTTATAGCACCTTAATACATCGGTAACATCGTACACTACACAACTATCTAGGCCAATAAACACACGCTTAACATCCAAAAGCTTTCTGTAGGTGTTACGATCGACTTGGAATGTTGCTTGAAATATATTTGCGTTTTTCTTCGTTGGAGAATGGTTGATTAATTTGCAGGATGAGCCATCATCGAAGATTTCCGCATTTTGCTTAAGGAGAAGCCGAGTTAAAGTGAAGTCATCAATGTCCTGTGAAAATCCGACGATTTTAATACGAGGTGTTATTTCTTTAACAGATTTAATTTCGTATGTACTTGCTAGATTAGTTTGAATAGCACATTTGAAGTCATCTGCGCATGCTTCATTTTCAAAATTTAATATAACACCTCCATTGTTAATATTTTTTGCACCCTTTATTTTTATCCTGGAAGAGATTAAGTCGATATTTTTTAATATATCAGACTTAGTAACATGTTCACTTTGAGATTGTTCTTTGGGCTTCACGATTACCTGTGACTCGATTTTCGAGGCGGTTTTGGCTGCATAGGTGTTTTGGGGCGGTGTAATGGAGTTTGAAGAAAATGCGCATTCTTTAGTAATTTTCTTAAGAGTAGTTTCAATAAATTCTGTTTTACACTTTTCAACTAGTTCTGATTTAAACTTTTCCAAATCACTACGTAATGCTTTACTAATATCATCGATTTTTTCATTAAGGAGCTGCAAACATTCCGGAAGATTAAATTGAGCGTTACGACAGTCCTTACACTTCCATATAAGTCCTGAGTTTGATTTGATGGTACTGGCTATCGTCGGTGGTAATTCTACACATTCAAAGTGAAAGGAGTTTTTACATGATCCGGCGCAAGATAAGCCAGCTGATTTGGTAGTAAACGGAAGTTTACATTTAGAACAATTAGGACGCATGATTAAAAGTTAATCGGATTTGTAGTTTACGTTTCACCTTTCAGATATTTGTATATAAAATTGATATGATAAACTTACGATTTTAGAATTTTAACACAATTTTATCTTATGAGGAATACAAAGTTTACACAATACAATGTAATCGCTGCTTTGACCTGGTAGCATACCACTGGAAAGGAAATTGATGTGTATTACAAGAAAAGTTTTGTGGAAGTGAAAATGAAAGTATTAAGGTATATATAGTATTCCTCAATAATTAAAGCTATATTGAGGAAATAAAAATAAAATCAATATTAAAGATTACATAAGCTTACCTGAAAGTTGAGGAGTTAATTTGTAAAACCGTTAGTGATCATCCCATAACCTGAAAATTAAAATATATCTATAAAAAAAAAAAAACTAATTACTAAAGTCATAAATATAAATTAAAGCTTACCTGATCAAAGTCGTCGTGTGGGTTTTCATAAGTGAGGTTAAGTATCATTTTAAACAGATGTCACAGTAAACAGTACATAATGGAAAAGGTTTCCCATTTACTAAATGTTCTTATTTCATATTATAATAATATCATTGTATAAAATCCCAAAACTGCAAAACACTGAATTCTTTAAAGGAACCCATAAAGGAGTTCAGTATTTGTTTCATAATTAAATCAGAGTAAAATAATATCGACCCTGAGATAAACAATAAAATTCTTTTATTATGTGATTGTAGTTAAACTAAAATCAAAGTGAAAATTAAATATCAAAATTTTATAACACCACATAATAATTTATGACGCCCAACGTGGCAGCGTGAGTTGTAATAAACATCACATAATAATTTATGACGCCCAACGTGGCAGCGTGAGTTGTATATAACACCACATAATAATTTATGGCGCCCAACGTGGCAGCGTGAGTTGTATATAACACCACATAATAATTTATGGCGCCCAACGTGGCAGCGTGAGTTGTATATAACACCACATAATAATTTATGACGCCCAACGTGTCTGGCTAGTTTAAAAAGAGCACATAATAATGTATGGCCCCCAACGTAAGTGGCAACTTTCACATCTACTTTTACTAGTCATTTACAACATATCTGGTGAGTTGCAACAGATTTATATCAATAAAGAAGTTAACACCTATTGAGGTTAAAATTTTTAAACGTCAGGTAAAACTGTCATAAAATTTAAATATCATAAAACTTTTGCTGGGGCTGATTTTATAAAAACAAAAAAATAAATAAAAAAAAGAAAGGTATTGTCATTTCTTTTTCTTTGTTTGTGTGGTTTTTTTTGTATTATTTCAGCGAAGATGGAAGGAGATTCAAGAATGGTAAGAAGATCGGGAAAGAAGTATGAGGAGCGAACCACAAGAGAGAAGGAACAAAACGAGAGTACAGAAGAAGATAGCACACCAATGGAACATGAAAGCGATATTGAAGAAGAAATTATACCAATACTGCAGGAAGAGCAAAGTATTTCAACAGTAGAAACACAGGTAAATGAAGAAGAAAAAGAAAAAACAGGGGTAACGCTTGAGGACCTAATGAAAATATTAGTAGAAACTAAACAAGATGGTGAAAAGAACATGCAAAATTTGGAAAAGAAGATAACAAAGGAACTTCAAGAAAGTAAAACAGAACTAAAGAAAAACAAACAAGAATTAGTAGAAAAATTTGAAGAACACAATAGAAAAATGGAAGAAAATTTTAAAAGATTTAAAGAAGAGAGTTTACAGATAATGGAAAAAAACTGAAAATTCATAAGGAAGAGGTGAAAAATGAAGTTCAAATAATACTACAAGAGAATACGACAGAAATGGAAAGAAAAGTGGTGGAAGTAAGAAATGAAATCAGAAGAGGTCGGGAAGAAGAGTTAAGAAGTAAAGATCAAATGGAAGAAAAACTAAAAGATGTGCAAAAAGAAGTTAATACAAGAGTTGACCACATCACTGAAGACATTAACATGAATTGTGGAAATATTGATCGGAATATTAATCAAATACAAGAAAAGGTGAGTAATTTAAAAAACAACAACACTTATAGGTTGAATAACAATATGAGATATGGACCCGATGCATTACCAAAATTTGAAAGAAGAAGAGGAGAGCAACCCATGGTATTTCTTACAAAATTAGATGAAATGATGAAACATGAGAAATCAGAGGACAACAGAAGACGAATCAAAAATAATAAGACAAAGATATCTGCGTTCGAAAGAAGAATACAAACGGTATTAAGGTTTTTAGTTAAAGAAGTATTAATTGATGTTGACGTTCATGCAGACCTTGCCGAAGAAAGATTTTTACGATGCTGGATGAATATGGAAGATGAATCAGGAACACTTTATGAAGAGGAAAGCTTCCAATTACAATTTAAAGGTAGTAAGAAAATTCAATTCATTTATCCAGAGATTACATTTATAAGAAATCAAACAGAAAAGCATACCAGAGAAATGATGAAGCACTTCAGACATTTAATGCTTCAACATCATACAAGTTGGATGGATCGAGCATAACAAATAGAAGTATGGAGGCTTCACAACGATATAAACAATTAATAAGTGTAAATAGTGGAAATGGGTAGTAAGTGTATATATTTAGTGAAATAATTATAAAAGAGTTAATACTGAGTGATAAATAATTAAATAGTGAAGAGTTTTTAATATTGTAGCATTCTTTCTTAAAATAATAATACAAGTGCTGTTTAAATCGTCTATTCACAAACAAATATTTATTTCTATACACTAATGAATACACTATAAATTAACGCTATGATTATAAAACATTAAAAACTATTATTTACAGACTATGAATTTCTAATACAACATTTATATTCACTATTTATCTTGTAATACACAGTTAATGACTTGCTGTTGACTGACTCTCTTTTATCCGCCATCCGCTTTTATATCTTCATATAAACGCACCAGAAATCGCTGGAACCTTCTATGTATTCTTAGAAAATGCTAGAATAAACCACGTCTGATTTACATGCTTGTGCGATGCGTCATTTTCTCGAAGGCGACAGAACACACCACCTGTCGCTCGAAAAGAGGTTCGTTCCTTTTCTCTCCCGTTACACTGCCCCCCTCTTCAAGTCTGTTCTGTCCCAGAACAGGTTTTATGCTCTGGTTCCTGTAGAACGGGTCATGACGATATCGACAGTCTTCACCTCGACTACACGTTCCATTACGGTAGAAATAACAGTCTACACTCTTCGTTGGCCTTAATGCGGGCTGTGGGTCAAAACTGCAGACGAAGATCTTGACGTCCGTACCTCTAAAGACAACTTCCAGCATGTTTCTAACGATTCTCCAATCCAGCTGGTCCCGCCCACAGCCGAGTTTGGGAACTGCCAATTTGTTAATTCCCCTGGTAAGCAACTCGATTCTCAAATTCCATAGTGCCCTCCACAAGTCGGCGTAACTCGGTTTCTGGTAGTAAAACTGCTTGGTTACCAAGTAGTAAATGGATCGGTCATGATCAGGCAAGCGTAAGGATTTACCAACAGAGGGATTTTGTTCTCGAAGTTCATTCAGCCGTCCAAATTTATTTCTAAACACTACTGCGATCCCCCTGGACATACGGAGATCCGCGGAGACACAGTGGGCAATGGAATAATCACCAGGGACCCGGAAGAGATCTTGTTGCATCTCAGTCGTGACTCCGAATCGCGCTTTTCTAGTTCCAGAGAACGCAGCCATAAGTTCTCTAAAGGTTGGCTGATCATCTTCAGGCCTTACGATTTTGATAGCCACCTCGGCCTCATCTTTCCGATCCGGGACTGCGTCATTATTTCCCTCACAGTGCGCCAGACGATTGGAGTGTACCACCTTTGGTTTCCCCCTTGGCAATTTCTGGATGCGATAAATCAAGTCATTTATTCGTTTCTTCACCTGGTATGGACCCTCCCAATTTCGCTGTAACTTTGGAGAATAGCCACGACGCCTTTGCGGGTTGTATAACCAGACAAGCTCTCCAGGTTGAAACCCTCCTTCTTGGGCCCTCACATCGTACGTAGCCTTCATCCGGTCACTCGCGATTCGACTATTATTTCGGGTTCGGTCGTGAATATCCTCCAACTTCTTCTTTAAGTTGATGACATAATCATTTCCAGCTACCTCCTGCTCTATAGGTGGAGACCCAAATTCCAGATCACACGGTAACCGTAACTCGCGTCCAAACATTACAGACGCTGGTGACTGACCGGTTGTTTCGTGGACCGATGCACGATAAGCCATCAGAAACAGATGCAGGTATTGGTCCCAGTCTCGTTGATGATCGGAGACGACCTTGGCCAAATATTTGCCCATTGTCCGATTCATGCGTTCTACCATTCCATCGGACTGCGGATGTAACGGTGTGGTCCGAGTCTTGCGAATGCCCAACAATCGACAGACTTCTCCAAAGAGTACAGACTCGAAATTACGGCCTTGATCCGAATGCAGCTCCATGGGCACTCCGAAACGACTGAAGAACTCTTTGACTAGTACGTCAGCAACAGTCGCAGCTTCCTGGTTTGGTAGGGCATATGCTTCTGGCCATTTGGTAAAATAGTCCATTGCCACTAAGATGTATTTATTCCCATCGTCAGTTTCGGGAAATGGTCCGGCAATGTCTATAGCTATTCTTTCCAGAGGACTACCCACATTGTACTGCCTCATGGGTGCTCTTCGTTTCCCCAAGGGTCCGTTGCCAGTGGCACATAGTTCACATTTCCGGCACCACTCCTTCACGTCTTCTTTACAGTTGACCCAATAAAAACGCTCCCAAACTTTCTCCAAGGTCTTTTTCACACCGAAGTGTCCTCCGGAGGCACCGTCATGGAGATGTCGCAATACTGTAGCCACTCGGCTTCTTGGAACCACGAACTGAGACCTAATGGTGGTGCCATCTTCACTCTCCAGTACTCACTTCAGGAGATCGTCTTCCACCTTCAAGGACTCCCATTGGGCCCAATATGCTTTGAGCGTTCTGTTGAAAGGGCTGACGGCCTCCCAGGCAGGCCTTTCTCCCACGCGCTTCCATTCCAGTACCATTTTTAGTTCGGGATCAGCCTCCTGCTGTCGTTGCAATTCTTCCGGCAACCAATTGTCGTTGACGATGGTAGTCTTTAATACTTGGCAAACCCTCTCTTCCAAACGAGAGCAATGACGGCAATCCGTTGGACAGGGTCTTCTTGAAAGAGCATCGGCATTTCGATGACTAGTGCCCGCTCGATGTTCGGTGTCAAAGTCGTATCCTTGTAATCGTTCGATCCACCTTGCGACCTGGCCTTCAGGATTACGGAATTGTAGAAGCCATTTCAACGCTGCATGGTCCGTCCTCAATAAAAACTTCCGTCCGTACAAGTATTTGTAAAAGTGCTCAACGGACTTCACGACGGCCAATAGTTCTTTTCTGGTCACACAATAATTCCTTTCGGCTTTAGACAAAACCTTACTAAAATAGCCGATGACCTTTTCTTGTCCATCCTGTATCTGAGAAAGTACACCCCCAATGGCCAGATTACTTGCATCTGTGTCAAGTATGAATTTCCCTTCTGTTCGTGGATAACTCAATATTGGTGCGGTTGTCAGGGCACGCTTCAGCTGTTGGAAAGCTGTTTCACACTCTCCGCTCCAAACATACTCGCGTCCATCTTCAGTTAGCCTTGTCAGAGGCTTCGCTATATTGGCAAACCCAGGAACGAAACGCCTATAGTAGGTACATAACCCAAGAAAACTACGAACTTGGTGTTTATCTTTCGGTGTTGGCCACTCTTGAACAGCACGAATCTTATCGGGGTCGGCTGCCACTCCATTTTGTGATACGACGTGCCCGAGATATTTCACTTCCTTTCTGAACATGTGGCACTTTTTCGGACTCAGTTTCAGATTGGCTCCACGTAGTCTTCGGAACACTTCCTCTAGATTTTTCAAATGTTCGTTGAATGATTTTCCGACTACAATCACATCATCTAGGTATACCAGGCAGGTCTTCCACGACAACCCTCTCAGGATGGTCTCCATTAGACGCTCAAAGGTGGCCGGAGCGTTACATAGACCAAAAGGCATAACTGTAAACTGCCATAGTCCAGAACCAATAGTGAACGCGGTCTTCTCCCGGTCTTCAGGTTCCATTTCAACTTGCCAATAACCACTCTTCAAGTCCAAAGTCGAAAACCATCGCGAACCAGACAGGGTATCTAACGTGTCGTCGATGCGTGGTAAGGGATAGCTGTCTTTCTTGGTCGCGTCATTAAGCTGCCGATAGTCCACACAAAATCTCGTTGACCCGTCCTTCTTACTGACCAGGACCACCGGTGATGCCCATGGACTGCTGGATGGCTCGATGACCCCTTGTTCTTCCATATCAGTAATAATCTTTTCGGCTTCTGCTCGCCTTGCTAGAGGTAGACGCCTCGGCTGCTGACGGACAGGCATAGAGTTGCCTGTATTGATTTTATGTTTTACTATATTTGTTCGTCCCTTCTGGCTATCGTCAAGAGCGAAGATATCTTGATATCGGTGAACCAAACCCTGTACCTCTTTCACTTCCGTTCTGTTAAGGTCTTCGCACGAACTAGTAACCATACCCACTAATTTTCCACCATGGTCTTTGGGCACTGGTTTTGGAACATCAGCCATACACCTGGCTACTCGAAATACTGGCACACACTGTCCCACAAGGGTACTCTTCTTCAATGTCACCGGATCCACATTAACATTCATAATTCTCACCGGTACTCTCTTTCCAACCTTGATCAGCGCTTTTCCCACCAGTATGCCACTATGGATCTTCTTATCACAAACAGGCTCCATCATTCGCACACACCCTACCCGAAGATCTCCATCCAAACCCGCCTCGACAACCATCTCGCTTTGACCCGGCAATATCACATCTTCAGTCAACAAAACCCTTACAACCGGATCTTCTCGTGGGTGCAACGGAAGTTCTTCGTTACCAACCTTCAAAACACTCTCCTTCAAGTCCAATGTAAAACCAAATTTTCTCAGGAGGTCCATTCCCAAGATGAAGTCATCAGTGATATCGGCTACCAGCACCTCATGTTCACGTTCTTCACTTCCAATGCCAATCTTCATCTTCACCACTCCGCGTGTTGGTATCACTTCACCTGTTGCTGTACGGAGTTGAGTAGTTGTCGGTAACAATTTAATACTTGATTGTAGAACATCAGGGCGTACGATGGATTTTGTCGCCCCCGTATCAATAAGTAGTGGAACAGTTCGGTTAGCAATCTTTCCATCTACAAACAAACTGCCGTTACTATTCTTTGATGTTACGGCATAGATCGTGATCTCCGGGGCATCTTCACACGCAGTCAACGTTCGCCCCCTCTTGCCAACCCCTTTTAACTTTTCCGACGGTTGTACTTTTCTTATTTTGGGACAACGGCGTTCTACATGTCCTTGTTCGCCGCAATTCCAACAACGAGGCCCTCGAACTTCTTGATGATTCTTCTTACGGCTTTCTTCCTTCCGAAGAACTCTCAGTACTAACTCCTCTAGGTGATCCTTAGAACCTTCTTCTTCTTCCACAACGGCTCGAACACGCCCGTGACCTCGGGACGCTTGTTTTGCAGCTTCAAATTCTAAAGCGTGAGCAAGCGCATCATCAGTTGTTCTTGGTCGTGCCAGCCTCAATGATTGTTGTGTTTCTCCGTCTCTTAACCCATCAATGAAGGTCTGCACAGCCAGTTGTCCCAGAAATGAATCGGGTACCGTAGGGTACGCCAATCGGACAAGCCGCGCAACATCGGCTTCAAACTCCTGCAGGCTTTCTCCATTCTTCTGGATACGATTCTTCACTTGCGCGTGATACACTTGTTGAAGATGCGCGTCTCCATATCTCATTTCCAATCTAGACACTAACAATTGGTAATCATTTTCCTGTCCTGCTGGGATTGTTTGCAGGACGTTCAACGCGTCTCCACGCAAAGCCACAGTTAGAGAAACGGCCTTTTCCTTGCGTGTCCATCCGTTGGCCCCAGCGGCCGCCTCAAATTGTTTGTAGTAGGTGGACCAAGGTATCTTTCCATCGAACGTGGGTGGTTTTACTTTTATCCCTACGGCAGGATCCTTTTCTTCTTTAAATTGTTTCTTTACTTCATTAAACGGCCTCTCAGAAGTTGAGGGAAACCGTAGTTGCCTCATTCTATCTTCCAGCATTTCGGCCATATCGTCTTTCTTAGTTGTTGGTGGTAATTGCATTTGGGCTATTTTCTCTTCTACCATCTTTATTACCCTATCTTGTTCCGCCAATCTACCTTCCAATAGTCCTAACGCACTGGCATTCTCCAAAAATTCTTCGAAAACTTTATCTTCCAACGCTTTGACATTTTCCAACAATTCTCCTTTCATCATTTTAACATTTTCTTCCAGTGCTTTAGTATTTTCAAGTAATTCTTGTTTTAAAATTCTAGAATTCTCTTCGGACTTTTCCAGTAGTTCTTCTTTTAGCATTCTAACATTTTCTTCGGACTTTCTAGAATTTTCTTCGGCTTTTCTAGAACTTTCTTCCATTTTACTTAACAACAAACTAGTATCAATTGCGGGTCCAGGTATTTCGAAGAGGAAACTTTCAGGATCTTCTTGCTGTTCTATAAGCCATTCTTTTAGCCGATTTATTAACACGTTTTTAAGGCCAGTTGTTTCCAAATCTCGTTCTTCCAGTTCATGTTTCAAGTCTATTACTTTCAGATCTTTCAACAATTTCATCGCCATCTTAATTGTTTGTTGAAATTATTTTTAACACTAAAAATTTAATCTCACAGCACTTTATTTAATTATTACGCGATTTTATTTATTTTAAAACCTCACACCTGTAACACCACTGTAGCATTCTTTCTTAAAATAATAATACAAGTGCTGTTTAAATCGTCTATTCACAAACAAATATTTATTTCTATACACTAATGAATACACTATAAATTAACGCTATGATTATAAAACATTAAAAACTATTATTTACAGACTATGAATTTTTAATACAACATTTATATTCACTATTTATCTTGTAATACACAGTTAATGACTTGCTGTTGACTGACTCTCTTTTATCCGCCATCCGCTTTTATATCTTCATATAAACGCACCAGAAATCGCTGGAACCTTCTATGTATTCTTAGAAAATGCTAGAATAAACCACGTCTGATTTACATGCTTGTGCGATGCGTCATTTTCTCGAAGGCGACAGAACACACCACCTGTCGCTCGAAAAGAGGTTCGTTCCTTTTCTCTCCCGTTACAATATTTAATGGAGAAAGATATTTGGGTTTAATAGATACAGGGTCACAAGCATCATTAATTAGGGAAGAAATTGTCAATAAAAACTTAGAAATATTAGGAGCAAGAATTTGTAAAATAAACAAGATAAACCTGGTGTCAGCAATGAAGAAAAAGATATCGTCCATAAATAAAATGGTAAATATTAGAGTTCAGATTGAGGAAAATATAATAGAGGTAAGATTTTTGATAGTGGATGGTTTAAGTATGGATTTTGTGTGTGGAATAGATTTTATAGAACAGTGTGGAATAATTATTGATGGACAAAAGAAGTCCATACAATTAAGTAATTTAATAAAACCTTGGATTGACCCAAAACGTGGCAACAAGGAAAATAAAATAATACATGATGAGCATATAAATAGCCTTCATGAAAATAAGAATGATTTATGCATGAACCTAAATAAAGGCGTGCTAAAGAATGAAATAGTGTTGGGATGTATGATGTAAAGTATAGTTAAAGAAAATCAGAACGGAGAGAAGAATGAATATTATAGAAGAAAAGTGAAGGAAACGTGTATGAACTTCATAATTTAAACCAACAATATAGAGGACGGTTCCATATTTCTAAATTATATCCATACAAAGGAGAACGGGTAGTGTGAATGATAAAATACATGTTTAAAATTTTTTTTCAAAATTCGCAATTACTTTTAGAATAATGATATAATAATCTTAAAAATTTTATTATTTCGATAATCACAAATAGTTACTGATATTAAAACTAATGATGAGACTTATATTACAGGACGTTTGGAAATTTTGAAATCACAATATAAAAAAAAATAAAAGAGTACTAACCTACAAATTGTAATGTCATAACCTACAAATGTAGAACATAACCTATAAAAAAAAATATAACCTAAAAAAATGATAATGAAAGCAGATTAATGTTGACATAATTAAATAACCTAAGTTTAAATTAATGACAATTGTCATGACAGATATAAAATAACCTCAATTATGACATTTGTAAATATTTGTAAATATGTTAGTATTTGAAAGTAAAAATTTAATATTAATCCAAACAGGATAAACGAATTTTAAAAGAAAAATAAAAAAGAAAAAAGGAATTGAAGTTAAAATGAGATAAATACTGAATCTTTGGTAAAATAAACATAAAATAAATAATAATGAATGATTAAAATAATTAATATTAATAATAAATGATAATTGAACAAAATATTAAACATTGAAATAAAAATAATCTAAGCCATTGAACAGATCATCATTAAAAGATGACATAATGATTTAATGAAAAATGGGAAATTTTCTTAAGAATACATGTACATAGTTAATTATTTGTTGATCATTCTATTAAAGTTTATTAAAGTTTGTTCATTACAAATTTATAGATACTTGTTGTTTTATGTTTTGATTTAAAAAAAAATAATAATCAATCCATAAATGTTTTACAGTTAAAGTTTACTTAGTATATAATTATTTTTGTTGAAATCAAGCTGGGGCTAAACATGTGATGATTTTCCTCATTATTTGAAAATCATTAGTTTATAATTTGGTTACCCATGTAAAAACGATTCTGGTTTGGGTTAATTTTATTTATTGAATGCATGCATATGTTAAAACAATTTTATCAGGAATAATACTTTGGGATTTATAGGATTATCACTTTCAGTTAAACATGAAAAGGAAAATGTATCAGTGATAAACGTTTACAAGACATTGCAAATATAATCAACAACAATACAGAAATAGTCTTGACGACCATAAACAATTAGTCGGTAATGCAATTGATAAATAGACAATAATAAAATTACCGAGCTACATAAATAATGAGCAAGGCTAGGCTATTTAAAATAAAAACATATAAACTATCAAAATACATGTAAGATAATTGCATAAAAAACAATATATAAGGTTTCCAGGGGTTTTTCTGGGAGAGAATAATAACATAAAAAGAAAGGTGGTTGTAAAATTTTTATTAATAGAAAAATAATAAGAAATGTAATGTTGTACAAAGAAGACAATAAATAAAATATTCAAGAAGTTATCCTGAGTTAATAGTATTTCATTAATTGTAATTATAATAATAAAGTTAAGAAAAGAGTATCCGAAGAAGAAGAAAGAAGAATATTATAAATACTAAATACACAGTTTCATAAAAGACACCAGTAGCAGAAAAAAAGCAAGTTGACATCACCAGTAGTATAGCTAAGCGGGTTCTAGCGCAAAATCCCATGTATTTTCTTATGAAGGTTCATTTTACATTTCAAGGTCATCCGCGAAATTCGAGGTTCATTTGCATATCATTCGCGGGGTCATTAGTGGATCATTTGCATACCATTCGCGGTGTTATGTATGTATCATTAACGGTATTATTTGCATATATAATTAATTTAATTCGCGGGGTCATTAGCGGATCATTTTTATATCTCGCGGGGTCATCTGCATATCTCCCTCTCTCTCCTCATTCCCAACTTGGATTTCCCGCTAAAAGATTTGAATTCCTAGCGCTGCTAATGCCATCTATCGGTGACGTCATATGATCGGTATAGTAGATTTCTATACGCCTGTAGATAGGCAACCCGCTATACTTTTTTTTACAAAACCAATGGAGCCAACAGGGTTTGAACCGGGGACCGCTCGAATGGTAGCCAGCCAATGCATCCACTACACCAACGAGGTAATCTATTAAAGCACTGTAAACTGGTTAAAAAAAAAATTGTTGACTAGCGACCACGTACTCATAATATAATACAATTAATTTTAGGTATAAATCTAAACGTGATACATTATTATTACTAAATTAATTTATTAAAATAAAAATAACTCAGAACTAAATTATTAATATCAAGAAATTTATTTAAAAAAAACATTTCAATTCTAAACGTGTACAGGAGTTATTTATAAAAATGCTTTCACGTATATTTGATTAAATCCAATTTATTTAAAAATAATTCCCGGAAAATATTTATAAATATTGTACATTAATAATATTAAATCTTTAGGATTCCAAAATTATAAGCCAATTATGATTATTATCATGAGTCATTGAGATGAGACAATTATTAACCTTATATGAGCCAATCGTGAAGAAACTCAAGAAATTTTTCTTGATACATCTTAAATATAACAATTTGAAAACTATATACAGATATTATTACTACATGAGCCCCGTAACATCAGTCGATCCGCGGCTTTTTATATCAATACAAACTAATTAGTCGTGTTATTTTCAACATTCTTTAACACTACTTTCAACCATAAATAAACAAACGTTCTTACGAATGACTGAAAGGAATTTAGATATTATAAATAATTTGTTAAGAGATCAAAGCTACTGTCAATCACTTGTCGGATTATCTCTGTTGCAGTTTTAAAAGTTAATGAAGCGTGAATCAAATCTCTATGATTCATTTGAAAGCAGAAATACTAAACAAGTGATTCTCATATGCATGCTCGAATTAAATTAATTCACTGTATCGTTTGCATATCTCATCTCTCATTTACATTTATCATTACTTATATTGATGCTCGAATTAAATTAATTCACGGTATCGTTTGCATATCTCATCTCTCATTTACATTTATCATTACCCATATTGATGCTCAAATTAAATTAATTCACGGTATCATTTACATATCTCCCATCTCTCATAAATTTATTTCAAAATAAATCTTATGTTGTCATTCCTGTTTGATATTTAAATATAGATCTACACGTCATCAAGTAATTATGCGAAAACAATTTAACATGTAGAAACTTGTCGTTTCTCAATATTGTTTTTACCTCAGTTCCCAGAATCTGTTTTACAGGGATTAACTCTGAGTCATAGGGTTGTTTGTTATGATTCAACTTGATTGAAGATGTGTATTCATGCGCATGTGTAGAAATCGCTATAAAATGTATTTCGGCGAAAGGCTATTAGTCATTAGAGTGCAGCAGTTGATCGTGTAACAGTACCATGATGAGTTTAGGCAGTCCAGATTATTATTATCATCGTTATGGAGACACGTTTACAAGTAGTGCTGAAATGGGTAAGAAAGAAAACGGTTTGTTTATGTATACATTTGAATAATTTATTTCATTTTAGATCAACAGCATGATGAACCGGATCAATCGGCAAACTTATCAATTCCAGAACCAAGCAGTTATTTCCAGGGTCAAGACTACGAAGTGATGCATGAAGAAATAGGTATGTTTTAAAAGAATGAAATCCTTTGAATGTTACTGAATAATTATTTCTTGTTTAGGTCCGAACGAACCATACTATGCAGACGATGCATCAAGCTTACAGGTACAAGGTACAGATAATGTAGCAACACCAGAATCGTCGTTGATTACCGTCTATCCGGGTGAACACATGCAGTTGTTGGGATCTGTACAATACCCTCTATTTGTCATGAGACCAAGAGAAGACTCTATTCATTTACATGATATCCTAGTAGGAATTATCCCGCCTGAACAACCTAATGAATTTGACGTGACTGTTAAATTGGAATGTATCAACAACATATGTGAGCACGGCGAAATTATGTTAACGGAAAGTATATGGTCCGAATTGTATGATGTCCGAGTCGAAGCAATGTTCAAAGACTTCTTTTCCACGAAAATATGGAACGATAAAAAGCTAAAATTCCATCTATGTACGAATCTTTACGTTGAGTTTAATCATAGTGTTTTTTATGGCAACACGGTGATGATATGTTATGACCAGCGGAAGATAACTGTAAAAGACCACGAATTTCAAAGGATCATGCATCTAGCACCGCTTATTAACCAACATGCTCGTGTATTACGTCACCTTAATTTCTCCTACTTCTACTACGCAAGTGTAGAGAACACAGCTGAAGGAGTAAGACGTCAGAAGAACGTATCAAACGAATCGATTTTATTCTCAGCCGAATTGTCGTGCGGTAACTACACGACGTTAAATTTAAAAGATCGCGGTGGATTGAACTCACTCATTTTATTAGAGATAATAAAACTTTATCCATCAAAATTTATCAATGTCGTACACAGTCAGTTACAACCCAATCAGCAAGCACCGGCAGCGTCATGGCCAGCAATTCACGAGACATCAACAGATGTATCATAAGAAGTTGAGGATAATTAAATATAGAAATAGGTTAGAAAATTATATAAACGCTTTGTATGTATTACGAAATGAAATAAAATCGTATTGTGTATTGAATAAGTTATATAAGAAATTTTCGCGATTGTCTCTTACAAATGTATTTAATAAAGAATAAACGTATAAAAAAAATTATTAGTGTTTTACTACCACTAGCAATAGTATGAGACAGTAAGTTTTCGCAGAGTATAAATAGAGATGCATCTGATCTCTTATCTCAGTACGTGATGTTGACTCATCAGGATAACAGTGCTGTTAACAAGCTCATTGACAGGCTCCCTATCGAACTACACCTGCCTTCTTACCAATATTGCGGACCCGGAACTAAATTATCTAAAAGATTAGAAAGAGGAGATAAAGGTATAAACCCCCTGGATCAGGCGTGTATGCAACACGATATTTCGTACGCTCAAAGTTCAGACTTGGATAGTAGACATAAGGCAGATCGTGTTTTAGAAGAAGCTGCCTGGAGACGTGTTAAAGCTAAAGACTCCAAATTAGGGGAAAAGGCTTCAGCTCTGCTTGTAACTGGTATAATGAAGGTTAAACGAAAGTTAGGAATGGGCGTGAATAGGAAGACTAGTAGGAGAAAGACAAAGAAGATTGGAAATACAAAGAAGATTGTCACTTTTAAAGGAGGTATTTTAAAGAAGCTTGTAAGTACGGTAAATCGAGCAAGTAAGACCCTCACGGGAAAGGATTTAATACATCATGCTTTGAACGCCGCTAGAAGAATCATTAAAAACGTAGGAGGTAGGAAAAACGTTAAAGTACCTCGAATTATTCCGGTACCTACAGCTACAGGGGGTATTTTACCTCTCATACCAATTTTTGCTGGCCTCTCGGCTCTCGGTGCAATTATAGGGGGCGCTTCGGGCGTAGCAAAAGCTGTTAACGCTGCTAATAGTAATAAGAGGCAGCTAGAAGAAACTAAACGACATAATAAAAGTATGGAGGCTATCGCAATAGATAGAAAGAGCGGAAACGCTCTTTACCTGAAACCTTATAAAGCAGGCGGTACAGCACTGTATCTGAAACCGTACAGGTCAAAAAACTGAATAACCTGCCTCGGAGACCACTTACAAACCTAGATCTAATAAAGCATGCTAAAGACATACCCTTTTTCAGGGGTGTCTATATGAGAACAAGTCTACCAAATAAACCTTTACGATTTGAAAGAGCTATTGTTAATCTCGATGATGCTGGAGGACCCGGTACGCATTGGGTAGCTTATAGAAAGGATCGAAATGTTGTTTTGTATTTTGACCCCTTCGGAGACCTAAGACCACCGGCTGAACTCGTGAAATATTTCGGCCCTCGTTGCAATGTATACTATAATGTTGCTCGAGAACAAAAGTTCAATACATACAACTGTGGACATCTGTGTCTGAGATTTTTGTATAAAAGAGAAGTGTATGTATAATTCGAACAAGTATGGCTAGAACCATCACTGTGTACGGTTATGGAAATGTCCTCTCTACCGGTAGTATTTATCCGAATATACAACTAGATAGTGAGCAATACAGATACTCCATAGGATTAGTTGGCCTATATACAAGTCATACGATACGGAATATATTTCCAGGGAAAAATAAATTTTATTACGGAGATCAAGAGATAACTATCACAACCGGTAGTTACGAATTGTCAGAAATCGCTAACTATATAAAGAATCAAATTAATACGAGCGATCCTGAAGAAGGAGATTTACTACTACAAATCAAGGCTAACACTAATACAGGAAAGTGTGAGATTGAATCTGCCACAGCGGTTATAGATTTTAGCAAACCGAACAGTATAGGCTCTCTATTAGGATTTAACAATCGTATATTACTACCCGGTATCAGACACGTATCAGATCGAATTGTCGATATACTCTCTACCCCGAACATCTTTGTAGATACGAATATTACAGGGGGCGCGTATAGAAATAATCAGCCGTGTCATACAATCTTTGAATTTGGTCTCTGCGTACCACCTGGATACCTGATTGAGAAGGAACCAACACATGTGATTTACTTTCCTATCACTGTCAGTGAAATTGATAATATTACCATCCGATTAGTAGACTCGAGTGGACAACTGGTAAATTTTTCTGAAGATACCTTCACAAGTATAAGACTAGAACTTAAACGTGAAAAATGGGAATAAACTTTAACTATAAAAACTATACCTCGCATCATTCGAGGGTCATTCGTCTTCGTACACCGACTAGTGCGGACCTCTTACGTATAAAGTTATCTAAAGAGAATCGGCTGTTTCTTGAATCTCTAGGTTTTAAAGTACAACATCAACATGTCGAAAAGAAGTAAATTGCATATTAATACAGGAAGCATCTTTGCTACTGATAAATTAAATATATTTCAAAAACCTCGTGTCGATACAGATATAATAAAAGAGGACTTCTATACCTATTTACCGTTTACGTTAAATGTAAATCATTCAGACATCATTAGAATCACCATACAAAATTCGGATAATGTTTTAGCTTTGTACGATAGCTACATTTTTGTTAAAGGTACTATGACTCGAAAAGTCAACGTAGAATTCCTACCGGTAAACAATTTTGCTTACTTTCTGTTTGACGAAATTCAACTAATATTAGGTACGAATCAAATCATCGATGTGTGTAAACATCCGGGTATTACAAGTACTATAAAAGGTCTCGTTTCACACGGTGCCGAGGATCGGGCATTATCCAGTAGCGCATGGGGAATCGAACTCGAAAACGGAAATGGCCTGTTACATAATGCGGGGAATAACGTGTTCAATTTCACTTGTAGAATACCATTAAAAGATATCTTCGGGTTTGCAGATGATTACAAGAAAGTTATTCCTCATATGAGTTGTCAGTTAGTTTTGATACGTTCTAAGAATGATTTTAATTGCTATAAAAGCGCTGCTGGAGATGCAGGTACTGATATAGAAATCAAGATTGATAGACTGTCTTGGGAGGTTCCTCATATACTATTATCGGACGAAAGCAAGTTGAACTTAGTTGAAAGTTTGAGAGATAATTCTTCTATTATCATTCCATTTAGGCGTTGGGAATTACACGAACTACCCTCGCTGGGAACTAGTAAAAATCAGGTTTGGCGTATAAAGAATTCAAATGAATTGGAAAAACCGCGTTGGGTCCTTGTAGTTTTACAAGACGAGCGTCAGTTGGGTATAAGAATCGGTAACCCTACTACATTTACTCATTCGAACCTAGTCGATATTAAGCTGTATTTAAATTCGCAAGTGTTTCCACAGCAACGGTTAAATCTCGATTTCAGTAGTAAGGATTACATTCCTGCTTATTTAAATTATACACGCTTTCGCGAGAGTTACTATGATATAGGTAGAGGATCGACTGATAGCTGTTTAATCGATTATTCAAAATTTGAAACATACCCTGTTTTTGTAATTGATTGTTCGAGACAGGTAGAAAGTTTTAAGGATTCCACGGTCGATATTAGATTAGAACTTGAATCTTCCGCTGCATTTACCAATACAACAAAGGCATATTGTTTGATCCTACACGACTCCTTGATAGAATATAACCCGTTCACTGAAACCGTGACTAAACACGTACGCATACCATAATGAAAACTGTTAAACAAAAGAAAACGCTAAACATATTTAATTTAGACAGCGATGTATCTCTACAATCTGACGATGATAGAAAACACGGCGACTTATTACCTACGTCTTGTCGAGCAATTCTTAGCGGTCCTTCTTCCTGCGGTAAAACTAATGTTATGCTAGGTCTACTGATTAGTGAAAACGGATTAAAATTTGAAAACATCTACCTGTTTGCCAAATCCTTATTTCAACCGAAATATGAATTCTTAAGGGAAGTTATGAAACCTATTAAAAACATTGGTTATCAAGAGTTTAGTGAAAACGATGATGTAATCAGTCCTAGCAACATCAAACCTAATTCAGTATTCATTTTCGACGATATTATTTGTGATAAACAGGAAAAAATTAGAGAATATTTTAGTATGGGTAGACATAAAGGTGTTGACTCGTTTTATTTAGGTCAGACATATGCAAAGATACCAAAACATTTGATAAGGGATAATGCAAACTTGATTATTCTTTTCAAACAGGATGAATTAAATTTAAAACATGTGTATAAGGATCATGTTGTAGGAGATGTTAGCTATGAAGACTTCAAAAACATTTGTCGTATATGTTGGAAGGATCCGTATGATTTCCTAGTTATTAATAAAGATTGTTCCCTAAACAGCGGTAGATATCGGAAAGGTTTTGATACATATATAAGTTTATAATTAGATTCAATTCGCTTAGTCGTCTTTTAGAGTTGTCAACATGTCGAGCTCATACGATATGAGTTTAAAACGTAAAATAATAAACGCACGCAAGGCTATACGTAGAAAATTTGCTTACTTTCGTCGTGATAAATCTGAAGCAGAACGTATTTATCGTGATACTCATAAACAGGTTATATCTCCTTTGGAAACTATTGCCGAATCAGTTAACGTTCCCCTATTGAAAATTAAAACACAACCATCTACTGCTACTACTACTACTGCTAGTTACATTCCCCTGTTGAAAGTTAAAAAACAACCTGTTGCATCATCATCATCGGAAGCAGATGAAGAAGAAGAATCTAATAAAACTCATGATTTCCCTACTCATTACGGTATGCTAATAGCTAGGGGTGGTAGCAACATAGATAGAACTAGATTCGGTATTAGATATAAAATTGATCGAGACGCGTGGACATTTGCATCTTCCCCTGTGACTATACGTGATACAAACATCATAATTAAAAACAACGCTTTCGAAGCAACACCCGGTCTGTTTGACTTACTCACGTTTAGAGAATTAGAGTCTACACCAACGCAAGCTGATATCAATAATTATATGCAGATAATAGCCCTTACTAATGCGCATAAGAAATCCTATAGACCACAGGGTAAACTAACAGCTGTTAAACATTGGAAGTATGATTATATAATTAAACCGAACTTATCCAGAATCAAAGGTTTAGGCATTAGACTATCATCATCATCATCGTCAAATTTTAAAAAATTAAGCGAATGCAAAGTCGAATACGTCTATTGGAATAAAGCTAACGAACTTGTCGACCGACTTCGTTTGTTATTTGCTGTAAAAGAAGCCGGTAACAGTAGTCCTCTGAATGAAAACGAAATAATTTCAATTATTTCCGAGTTAAAAGAAGAAGGTATTATAGAATAAAAGATTTAATCACGGTTGTAAGTAGTCAGTTCGTTACCATTAGCAGTATGAATGCTACTATAGATTTGTTTGGGCGTTCAATAGTTGGAGGTGCTGTAACAGTTCCAGGTCCTCCCGGGGTAGGATTTAAGCTAACAGAAGATCAGAATTTCGATTTAGAAAACAAAAGAATTACAAACGCAGGCCACGCTATTAATGATTCAGATCTGGTAACAAAGAAACATGCTTTAATACTAGAAAATAAAACTATTGACTGTAAGAAACGAAGATTAATCAATTTAGCGGACCCCATAGATGCAAAGGATGCAGTTACAAAATGGTATATGGATAGCGAGATATCTAACAACAGTCACGACGCGCTACGCGATAGTATTAAAACTCTGACCACACTTTGTATAGAACTATCTAAGGCAACTTTATGGCTTCTAGCTAAAGCAGATTCTAGATCTAAAAATTTTGATAGATCACCGCTCGTAGACCTACAAAATTTGTTAATTACTCAAAGAACCCCGCAATAGTCGTAGGATATATTACTTTACATTCTATTTAATAGGTCAGTCTTACATAACTTATAATTTGAGTATCTGCAGTTATTAGCAGAGATGAACGCAAAACAAACCGTTGTCGATGAAATACATAGATCTGCTAGAAAAAATTTTCAAAGACGTAGTACTATAATAAAGGGTTATGATGATTTGTTTCAAATAGATTTAGCGGAGTTTATTCCCTACGCTAAAGTAAATAAGGGTTATCGTTACATACTGATGATGATAAACTGTTATTCGAAATACTTGTATGTACGTCCGTTGAAACCTAAGACCGGAGAAGAGGTGACAAAGCAGGTCCGTAGTATCTTTAAGGATTCAGTCATACCTAAAAATTTGCAGTCTGATCTCGGGAAAGAGTTTTATAATAAACATTTTAAAAAGTTAATGAATGAATATAACATAAATCATTACTCTACGTATTCCATGATTAAGGCTTCAATAGTCGAACGAGTTATTCGTACAATTAAGCAAAAGCTGTATAAGGAGTTTAGCTACAGAGGGAAATTTAAATGGGTTGATATAATACAACGAGTAGTTGATAGCTATAATACTACAAAACATAGAACAATAGGTATGCCTCCTGCATCTGTTAAACCTACGACACAGCTGTCGGTGTATAACACTAATGTAAAAACTATCAGTAAACGTAGGTTGGATTTGAATGACATCGTACGTATAAGCAAATTCAAATGAGTCTTTTCCAAGGGATATACACCTAACTGGTCAACAGAATTATTCAAAGTAGTTAAAGTTCAATTTACAAAACCTATCACTTACTTGTTGGAAGATCTACACGGAGTTCCCGTTCGAGGTGCTTTCTACGAGTTTGAGCTACAGAAAACCAATCAACCAGATGTATACCTAGTTGAAAAAATACTTAAACGCCGCAGCAATGGTGACATTTACGTGAAATGGCTCGGCTTAAATGAAAAGTCCTGGATAAAGAAGGAAGATCTACTCACTCACTAGCTCCTTTATAGTATTATTATTATTAGTATACTTACGTATTATTTTAGATATAATTTAGTATTATATATCAATATGAACTGTATTTTCTTCTTTCAATAAAAGTTCTTATATAAAATATATATATTTTTTTATTTTTTTTTACCTTAAATTACAGAAATAAAAAGACAAGAAATAAATCATATTCTCTCTATTAGACAACTTTAGTAATGTTATAACGTTACAAAATAATTATTACAATTATCATAAGGTATCATAATACATGAGATGTGTAAAAAGAACTGACAAAAATTCTTAGCAGAAACGATTATATTTATATATATAATACAAAGCTAATTACAAACTAGAAATCTACTGAAAAATACAATTATATACAATATACAGGATAACTAATGTTAAAAATCAAAAAAAAAACGATATAACAATAAAATATTTACATATTACAAAACTAGAAATCTTAGAAATACAAGGTACTACTATTACATTCAACTATTTTGAGGTATGCTATAGTGCCCCCACGGTAGAGTGTCATGCGAGCCCGGTATAATATAGCGCTTATCATCGTGAGGACTGAGCGCTATTTTAGTCTGAGAGATAGTTGAAACTCGGTGTTTATCTGAGCGGAATAATTTTTGCTGTACAGATGTTTCTTTGCCAACTGATAAACAACTCACATAGTCATCAAATGTGATGATGTTTTTTACTATATGCTTCTTAACACCCTTCGCCTTCTTAACAGTTCTTCGGTTTTCAAGCGCTTGTCGAATTTCCGTCTCGCTTTTACCGGTCTGCATCATTTTATGCTGATCTAGCATCTCTTCGTCTTCATCTCTAAAAGTTTTAGAAGAGTACATTTTTGATCGAAGGCCGACGAAATGTGTCATCACCTTACCGGCGTTCTCATCTTTCATCAACCCCAAAACTTTCTTATTAACTCGCGGGATGCCGTAGATGTTATCGTCGGGGTAGTCGCTGGTGTCAAAATGTTCATGAGCGTCTTGTTTGATTACTTCATACAGATTAGGTGTTTCCACGACGTATACTAGGGAATCTGTGTCGGTGTAACAAACGCGTGCCTTGTCACCGAAACGCCTTCTCATGTATGAGTAATGGAAGTCGTAAAGTTTCAATTTTGATATGTCCAATATACACATACCTACATATATGGGTTTGTTGAAGTAAACTTCCGTTTTATTTAGTTCGATCGCTACCAAATTCTCCGCAAAAATCGTGCTAGATTTAAAATTTGGCTTTGAGATCATTGCTTTAGCACCGTAACGTCCCTCCCACCTGCTTATTAATTTGACTATCGAGTGTTTTTGAATGTCTTCCATCGTCTTTCCAAAAACCGCGTTATTCATAAGTTTAAACAGGTTTTTCTCGAACTCATTTTTAGCTTGCTTACGCAATTCTGTGTTTAAATCGATGTAGGATCTCAGCCAATCGGATTGTTTAAATTTCAAAACGCGGTGGATTTTAGTTAATTTCAAACCGTTCTCTAAACATTGTTGTAAATTTCGATAATGTATGATGTATCGCTTCTTATCAGTAAGTGTTGCCATTAATTTTGTTTCTTTCGAATTTGGCGGTGTACGATGCTCAGGACAAAATGGAAGGTCGGCATGGGCATCGTGAATGTCTTTAGGATAATCTAGATTAACCTCCAGAATGTACCCTTCTGGATTATCTGCTGATACATTGAAATTGAAATTATCTAAATTATCACCTTCTACCCATTCAAATCCTCCATACGGCAGGTACTGAGACATCGCCCAACCATATTGATTATTAATGTTCGCGTAAAGTAAAAATTTTGATGGTTCTTCCGGATTATAATTTGGTAAAAATTTGTTGTTGGCTTCAGCATACCGTTTTGAGCATTGACTTAGACCCCCGCGAATACCGCGTTCAATAAACAAAACTTTATCAATATCCTTAAGCAGTTCGAGATTAATTTTTGTTGACTTGAGCATACAATCCCAAGTGTATCCGGGTAGAGTATAGTAATGCGCTGGGTCTAAACCGTATGTTTTCAAACAACTTGACCGAAACTGCTCAAACACATCGGCTAGAAGCAATACATCAGTTTTCAGGTATAAATCGCTGTACTCGCCTAAATTTTGACAACCAAATGAGCCCCATACATGTTCGGCATGTGTATAGTGTTCGTCGCTTATAGCTGTGTCCGTTAAACTATTATAAAATTTTGATTTATCAGGTAATTGGGTCTCGTCAAGTTTTGTCCAGTCATTGATATAGTCATAGGGAAAGACCCCCTTCCTAGTGAGAATTTTGAATCTTGTGTCATCTAAGTCCGGGAATTGCGATTTTAAATTTGGATATATGTTTAAGTATGATGCTAAAGTTTCTAGTCCGCTAGCCAAAAATCTAAAAGAGTCTATGAATCTAAATTTAACCAAATTCTGTTCTATATTCTTGGTGAATGAAATGTATCTTTCTTTATTGATAGGAAGGAGATCTACTCGTCCGTCAAAGTCTGAAGCTAGGTTCTTAATAATAAAATGGCTATCATACCCGCTTAAGTTATGAAAAACTACGGGTACAACATGACTGTCCTTGTAGTTAATATTACAATTATCATGGGCAGATCCCCGATACCTTCCAGTAAGGTGACAATGGTCTCTTACTTTAACGTTATCTACAGCAAATGGTTCCAGACATATGTGACAATGTGTAGCGGCACGGAATTCAGCGTCTTGCTCAGGTGATAGGGTGTCCATAGGTAGAGGACAAAGAAACACTGTTTCAACATCCTCAGCAAACTGCTGCATCTCCCGAGCAAACCATTCCTGACAGTCCTCACCACGATAAGCCCGGTAAAAGGACAAGGTATCATCATAGGAGCATTTGACATAGTATGCTATGCTATGGGGAATATGATCTTGTACCTTATCCTTTTCCGTAGTAGGTACAAGCAAACACTCTAGATCTGCATATATGACGAATGGAGTCGGTTCTTTGTTTTTATAATTTTTAAATACTACATTAGCTTGTTTTGTTGTTGGTAACCTAACTTTACAATCGTTCATTTTAACACAGTCTATTTCATGCATCGACAATTTTTGCTGGGTACTAAAGTAATGCAAGCATCTATCACAGAAATATTTTCTATCTTTACGTCTGCTAAGTTGAGTGGACAACAGCCGGCTTAGATTTTTGATCCATACATAATGAAAGCGTGGTTTAAAATCTAAGTCGGTTACGTCATCATCTTCATCATAGTATACATCCTGGAGAAGCAAGAGGTTGACATGTTTGTCTTGCTTATTTTTAGTTAAATATGTAGGAACTACAATGAACTTTTTCTTACCCTCCTGCTTCTCTAAAATGTATACATTGATCGATAAACTGTTTTGATGTTCAAATCGTGAAACTTGTCCTAACGTCATGGGAAACTGTATACCCTTCAAGTTCAAGACAGTCGAGTAATGAGGGTATTTTGATATGCGTTGAGGATCGTTATCAACTATCGATATATATTGAGGATCGATATAAAGCACTCACCACGGACCATGCGAAGCACGCCTCATCGTCATTCTTCACATTGATGCATGCTTTCTTCATATTTATTTGCTCGGGCAGATCGATGTAAGATGACCCAAGCTGAGGTGTATATTTATTGATATTAACTTGAAGGTTGATAATCGACTTCAGCGTCCACCCGCTCTCTTTTTGCTGGAAAAAATATGTATACATTAGTTTATTTCCATTTTATGGAATTTCTATACTTACTTGAAACTCTTCAAGATCTTTAAGAATAGAATCTACAATATTTATATCGAACCACTGAGTTAAATCACTATCTCGATATACTGGAACATTTTTCGTATTCATATACTTGGTTTCCTCGATTATCGCATCACCCTTTTTGGCTTCAAACAATCCACAAAAAGTCGCATTCACTTTCAATGCTACATCCTTCTTTAACGCCTTCAGTATACGTCGTTTGAAAATGATTGAGCAGTCAGACATGAATGCCTTCGGCTCAATATGCTTAATGTTTGTGATCACACCAGTTCGAATACGTGACTTAAAGGCTGATTTCATATCAACCCACTTCACACGATTGCAAGCTGTTTCTTTTCGAGGGTTATAGCCCTCACCAACAATCTTTAGTGCTTTAGCAATCTCTCGATAGGATTTTACTTGACTCAAGCAGGCTGATAGATGGTTCTTCACACCTATACTTGTTGTTTCCTTTAACACCTTATTGATTTCACGTGCTACCTTTGTACATTGTTTTAAAACACTAGAAATGGCGCAGGCATCACCCTCTAACAGGGGGTCATAAACCTGTTTTCTCAATTCTTCAACAAGACCGCTGGCGTGAGACATTTTTTTTTCTTTATTGAATTAACGAGCTACAGCTAGCGCTGAAAACCGAAAGAAATTAAGTGTATTACAAAATTTATATTTGAAAGGTAAAACGTAACATAGATTAAGGCAGATTTGAAAAGTTGAAACTGAATACAATTTTACAAAACGTCAGTAAAAGTTTAATTAATGAAAGTCTTAGGCATTGAGATTTAAATATTATAATTATAATGCAATAGTAAAAGTGCGTACAACATTGAAAACTAAATTATGGGAATTAAAATGTACGGGATGTGTTAAAGTCAATCCCTTTGATTGTACTTACACCTACTTGTTCTATCGGATTATTAAATCTAACTGATATATTGAAGTTTTAGACAAAAAAAGAATTATGTAATAAGCTTAATACATTATTAAAAAATTAGATCAGAAACCATTCCGAATATATTTAAGTTTTAAACAAAATAATTATTAACATAAGACCTACCTTAATATTAACAGCGAAGAGATATAATAAAACAGCTCACTTTTTCTATCCAAGGACGCTAACAACAGTAAAGCACTTTAACTATCAAAGGCACTAACAACACTAAATCACTATAATAATCAGCTGTGAACTCCAGATGGTACGGTGCAATCTAAAACAAAGTTCAAAGTCATTAGTTTACATAATATTATTAAAATCGGAAAAGTAACTTACCAAATTGGATTTCAGAATAAAACAAGAAAAATATATTAACCAATGATGAGAGCTTCAGATGAACTGCACAGATCTAAAAGCACTGTAATAATGATTTGTGTTGACGGATACCGTCTGATTTATATTGGTTTTTTTTTTCATGTCATAACAAGAACTCGCTTCCAGGAAAAGATAATTCTTTTGTTATATATTTAACATTCACTAAACTTCGACATATAACAATATATTTTTAAAATTATGATGCGTTAGTCATCCTGAGCTACTAATTAAAAAACATTTTCGTATTATGCTATTCCTTTTTGTTATGATAAGAAATTCCAATCATTTTGTTATTGCTTACTTATAGCTAAAACGCGTCTTTGCTAATGATTTTAAACTGGCTTAGAAAATCTATGACTCACAATTCCTTGGAACTCAACAATAACAGAATGATAATTTTTTTGAAGGCTTAATAATGTGTTTGTTTAAGCGCCTTTTGTTTATTTTGTATTTGTTTGAATGCAGTTACGTTTAAAATTGAAATGTTTTTTTTTTTAAATTCGCTTCCAAGAAAAGCTAATTCTTTTGTTATGAAATTTATATTTGAAAGGTGAAATGTATATCGAATTATTAAATCTAACCCTGATATATGTATTGGCAATAAGAAATTCCAATCATTTTGTTATCGCTTAAACTTATAACTATCGCGCATGCATATGAGAATCACTTGTTTAGTATTTCTGCTTTCAAATGAATCATAGAGATTTGATTCACGCTTCATTAACTTTTAAAACTGCAACAGAGATAATCCGACAAGTGATTGACAGTAGCTTTGATCTCTTAACAAATTATTTATAATATCTAAATTCCTTTCAGTCATTCGTAAGAACGTTTGTTTATTTATGGTTGAAAGTAGTGTTAAAGAATGTTGAAAACAACACGACTAATTAGTTTGTATTGATATAAAAAGCCGCGGATCGACTGATGTTACGGGGCTCATGTAGTAATAATATCTGTATATAGTTTTCAAATTGTTATATTTAAGATGTATCAAGAAAAATTTCTTGAGTTTCTTCACGATTGGCTCATATAAGGTTAATAATTGTCTCATCTCAATGACTCATGATAATAATCATAATTGGCTTATAATTTTGGAATCCTAAAGATTTAATATTATTAATGTACAATATTTATAAATATTTTCCGGGAATTATTTTTAAATAAATTGGATTTAATCAAATATACGTGAAAGCATTTTTATAAATAACTCCTGTACACGTTTAGAATTGAAATGTTTTTTTTAAATAAATTTCTTGATATTAATAATTTAGTTCTGAGTTATTTTTATTTTAATAAATTAATTTAGTAATAATAATGTATCACGTTTAGATTTATACCTAAAATTAATTGTATTATATTATGAGTACGTGGTCGCTAGTCAACAATTTTTTTTTATAACCAGTTTACAGTGCTTTAATAGATTACCTCGTTGGTGTAGTGGATGCATTGGCTGGCTACCATTCGAGCGGTCCCCGGTTCAAACCCTGTTGGCTCCATTGGTTTTGTAAAAAAAGTATAGCGGGTTGCCTATCTACAGGCGTATAGAAATCTACTATACCGATCATATGACGTCACCGATAGATGGCATTAGCAGCGCTAGGAATTCAAGTCTTTCAGCGGGAAATCCAAGTTGGGAATGAGGAGAGAGAGGGAGATATGCAGATGACCCCGCGAGATATAAAAATGATCCGCTAATGACCCCGCGAATTAAATTAATTAGATATGCAAATAATACCGTTAATGATACATACATAACACCGCGAATGATATGCAAATGATCCACTAATGACCCCGCGAATGATATGCAAATGAACCTCGAATTTCGCGGATGACCTTGAAATGTAAAATGAACCTTCATAAGAAAATACATGGGATTTTGCGCTAGAACCCGCTTAGCTATACTACTATCACCCAGTTCAAATTTAGACAGGTATACAGTTGGTAGACCACTGGAACCATTAGCAGCCGAAAGAAAGTTCTTGAAGGCCGAAGGACCTGGTAGCATACCACTGGAAAGGAAATTGATGTGTATTACAAGAAAAGTTTTGTGGAAGTGAAAATGAAAGTATTAAGGTATATATAGTATTCCTCAATAATTAAAGCTATATTGAGGAAATAAAAATAAAATCAATATTAAAGATTACATAAGCTTACCTGAAAGTTGAGGAGTTAATTTGTAAAACCGTTAGTGATCATCCCATAACCTGAAAATTAAAATATATCAGTAGGTATTGGGACAGTTGAGTCCATCCCCTCTCCTTTTATGCAAATGACCCGCGATCTAATTAATATTCAAATGAGGCGTGGTTTAATTAAATGCGCGAATTAAATGCGCGAATTAAATGCGCGAATTAAATGCGCGAATTAAATGCGCGAATTAAATTAATTGATCTAATTAAATTAATTCACGGTATCAATTACATATCTCCTCTCTCATTTACATATATGATTTCTCATAAGCATGCGCGAATTAAATTAATTGATCTAATTAAATTAATTCACGGTATCAATTACATATCTCCTCTCTCATTTACATATATGATTTCTCATATGCATGGGCGAATTAAATTAATTGATCTAATTAAATTAATTCACGGTATCAATTACATATCTCCTCTCTCCTTTACATACAGTGAGGATTTTATTTCGCTGAACATCAGCACTATAAGTATTAACCCTATGTTCAGTTTTTAAAAAACCATGTCAATGCATTACAAGCAATTACAACATAGCCAAGCAACCTCTGATAAAACAATTGCCATTAATGTCCTTAAAAAGTGTCAAAACTGATTTTTTTTAAGTTTTTGCACTTGCGGTTTACACGAGGGTTTAGGGCATGTATTTAAAAGATGAAAAAACTGCTATTGTACGCTGGTACAATTGCAATAATGATAGTATGCAACAAGTTTGCGATTTGTTTGACACTTTTTAATGGCATTAATGGCAATTGTTTTATTAGAGGTTGCTTGGATATATTGTACTCGTAATTGCTTTTAATGTATTGACATGTTTTTTTTAAACTGAACATAGGGTTAATAGTGCTGATGTTCAGCGAAATAAAATCCTCACTGTATATGATTTCTCATATGCATGGGCGAATTAAATTAATTGATCTAATTAAATTAATTCACGGTATCATTTACATATCTCCTCTCTCATTTACGTATATAATTTCTCATATGCATGCGCGAACATATCTGCCATTTTGTATCTTTCATTTTCAATTTGTCATCTAGGATTTCCCGCCCTTAGATTCAAATTTTTAGTACTACTACTGCCATCTATCGGTGACGTCATATGATCGGTATAGTAGATTTCTATGCACCTGTTGATAGGCAACCCGCTATATTTTTTTTATAAAAAACCAATGGAGCTAACAAGGTTTGAACCGGGGACCGCTCGAATGGTAGTCAGCCAATGCATCCAGTACACCAACGAGGTAATCTATTAAAAGACTGTAAAAGTTGTATTTATTAAATAGATACGCGTCACCGTTAATCTTATACGAACTAAAATTCATATTAAGCATAATTAATCTATATGATTATTTCGACGAACAACGTTTTAAAATAACGCAAAGAAATCTTAATCCTAACAAAATAATAAACGGACTTAAAATTCCTAGAGCTCGTAACAATGAATCATTACACTAGAATGTTAAATGTTGCGCAAAAATTTATATGGATGCTCGAATTAATCAATTTACATATCTCATCCCCTATTTACATATATCATTTATCATATGCATGCCCGAATTAAATTAATTCACGGTATCATTTAAATATCTCATCCCCCATTTACATAACTGATATCTCATTCTGTACATCTCATTTTATATATTATTTGTCATCTCTCTCTCATAAATTTATTTTAAAATAAATCAGTCCTATTTGATATTTATCTATAGGTCGTCATGTAATTCTGCGAAAACAATTTAATATGTAGAAATGTAATAATAAAAAATTTATTTTCAACTATACAAAAGTAACTCTTAAGCTACTGTCAATTACCTGTCGGATTAGCTCTGATGCATTAGACCTGTTTAAATATACGCCATAAACATTTAAAATACGATTTTCAAGTAAAGCAAATTTCTAATTTGAAAGAAAAAGAGTTGAAGAAAAGAATTAGGGTCGTTATGATTTCATAAAATTTTATTTAAATGAAACGTTTAAGAATATAGAATACTGTAGAGTATTATTTTTAAAATTCAAGAAACATTATCTATAGCTAAAACTGGTTAAGAAATAACTTTCAAACTAAATGTTTTTTGCATGAAAATACGTACAAACTAATTAGCCATGTTTCGACATTCTTTAAAACTGCTTTCAAACCATAAATAAACAAACGTTCTTACGAATGACTGACTGAAAGGAATTTAGATTTTTTAAATACTTTGTTAAGAGATCATCATCTTAAAAGCGACATAAATTATTGTTTTAAATGACAATTACTCACTCTTGTGTTAACATGTATGCCAAGTATGTCCTAATGGTAAAACTGTAATCGACGAGATCTAACATCATAGTAATATTATAACAGATTAGGTGACCTAACAAACTCTTTAAAGAAATGTTTATTTACATGTATGAGATAGTATTTAACATAATGTCCTTACATACTGGGTTACGATAGAGACGGATAATCATACGAGCTGCTGAAATGTATGATATATTGTAAAATAACGTTTAAATAAGAGTTTACTTTAGATGCTACAAATATCTATATGGTGTATAAACAATAAGAACACATATTTAGAAACAGTTTACAAGGTAGTAGATATAACGAAAAAAGGCTAGCATTTGTTCAAAATTACATTACATCTAGAGGGCGATATGAATATAACTTATAGGATTTAATCAAACTAGAAAAATATCGATATATATCCAGCGTTGAGAAATAATTATACTATGCGTTTAAATGTTTAAGTTCATCATAGCCTGCATCTCCTAAAATATGAGCGTTATACACATGTTTGAAATTTAATTCATCTTGCTTAAAGAGAATAAGTAAGTTAGCGTTGTCCCTAATCAGATGTTTCGGTATCTTTGCATATGGCTGACCTAAATAAAATGAATCAACATCCTTTATGTCTACTCATGCTAAAATATTATCTAAGTTTTTCCTGTTTGTCACAGATAATATCATCGAAAATGAATACTGAATTAGGTTTCACATCATTAGGGGTGATTACATCATCGTTTTCGCCATATTTAGGTTGAAATAAAGACTTGGCGTATAGGTAGATATTTTCAAATTTTAATTCGTTTTCATTAGTTAGTAGACCTAACAAGACATTAGTTTTTACCACAAGAAGAAGGTACACTCAAAATTGCTCTATAGGAAACAGATAAAAGCTTACAATGCTTCTTATCACCATCGGAATATTATCGAGAAACACGATGGTCTAAGTTAAAATTATTGATTTAAAAAGTAATGACCATTACTCATCCTTTGTGTTTCGTCATATTTAAACGTTATTTTACAATACATCATACATTTTCAATAGCTTCGAAATACGCAGATATGTAATAATATACTATATACTCTTGTAGGTTATTCAACGTATCTATAGTAAACTATTATGATTAAAAATAATCTGTAACCTTATTGTTTTTTATTACATCACAGGTTAGAGCATACGAATATAATTCAGGTTAGATTAGGTTAGAGCCTACGAATACATTTTTAGGGCAGAACGTAGGGAGCAGAGTAAGTACAAAACAACATACTTTCATACAAGAACGTTTATTGATACGAGTAGTTTCGACGCTAGTTAAAACATAATACATAACTTATATATATATAATATCTATTAAATAGTACATTTCGTATACACTAATAATGGTACTACATACTCGACTATAAAGTAAACATGGTAGGTATAACAACAGTTTAAAAGAATAGATAGTAAATATAACTATGGGTCATGTGAATAAAATGTAGTAAAAGCTTTTACTATACACCTATCTTATTCTTATTAATTAAAAATTAATATTTGTTATCTTTTATTAATAGTAGTAAATGCATTTACTACATTTTATTCACATGACCCTATATCTAATTATTTTATATAATACTATGTTAACTAAGAGGTTATATACAGAATATATACGCCTGTATTCGACCTCTAGAGGGTTCATAAGACTACACTAGACCAGACCAGGCCAGACTAGACCAGCCCAGACCAGACCAGACCAGACCAGACCAGACCAGACCAGACCAGACCAGACCAGACCAGACCAGACCAGACCAGACCAGACCAGACCAGACTAGACTAGACTATAGATGATAGACAGTAAAATCATGAACAATTATACCGCCTGTAAAATAATAGAGCTTATAATATAATATATAATAGAGATATATAATATAGAATATTATCGAGAAACATGATCGTCTAAGTTAAATATATTTAGCGACTTCTTTTGCTTAATAATTTTCATTATGGTATATGTATATGTCTAGTCACAGTTTCAGCAAACGCATTGTATTCTGTCAACGAATCATGTAAATATCAAAAATTCGTAACGGTTATGCATAGGTTTAATACCATCAACAGCTCATTTAAAGGAAATGTTAGATTTTTAACAGTTTATGAGCATTAATCAAAGACTATTCTATAATGATGTATTATTTATTTATAAACGTTACATAGTATAGTAGCTAAATACATGACTGACTGAAAAAGTTACTTTTATTAATGATGACTATTGAATTCGATCTGTTACTAGCTTAACCTTTTAATTTCCACTTTTGACCAAATTATAGTTGATCTAATCAAATATTGCTTACAAATCGGAGCTCTAATTTAATGTCTACAGTAGAATCCTTAAAACTCTCTATGAAGTTTTAGAATTGTCGATTACTAAGACACCCGTTTCTTCTGCCTCCTTTAGTAAATTCATATTGTTAGCTTCTACTTTGTCAACTGTTACTAGAATGCTGTTCTTTAGATCCTTTACCTCGCTCTATGTATCTGTAGTCATTACAATGAAAGTTTGTACTGTTGTGTCGAATTGACGATTTGATTTGAAAATTTAATAATGCAATTTATCGTTTAAACTAACCCTTGTTTACTTCTATATATGTTTAATTAATATGTAATTAGTACATCAAAATATGTTCTTAATATGTTTTTCAATTTCCTTATAAATATAACTATATATCATTGAAATAAAATTAATAATTTTCATTATGGTATATGTATATGTCTAGTCACAGTTTCAGCAAACGCATTGAATTCTATCAACGAATCATGTAAATATCAAAAATTCGTAACGGTTATGCATAGGTTTAATACCATCAACAGCTCATTTAAAGGAAATGTTAGATTTTTAACAGTTTATGAGCAATAATCAAAGACTATTCTATAATGATGTATTATTTATTTATAAACGTTACATAGTATAGTAGCTAAATACATGACTGACTGAAAAAGTTACTTTTATTAATGATGACTATTGAACTCGATCTGTCACTAGCTTAACCTTTTAATTTCCACTTTTGATCAAATTATAGTTGATCTGATCAAATATTGCTTACAAATCGGATCTCTAATCTAATGTCTACAGTAGAATCCTTAAAACTCTCTATGAAGTTTTAGAATTGTCGATTACTAAGACACCCGTTTCTTCTGCCTCCTTTAGTAAATTCATATTGTTAGCTTCTACTTTGTCAACTGTTACTAGAATGCTGTTCTTTAGATCCTTTACCTCGCTCTATGTATCTGTAGTCATTACAATGAAAGTTTGTACTGTTGTGTCGAATTGACGATTTGATTTGAAAATTTAATAATGTAATTTATCGTTTAAACTAACCCTTGTTTATTTCTATATATGTTTAATTAATATGTAATTAGTACATCAAAATATGTTCTTAATATGTTTTTCAATTTCCTTATAAAATATAACTATATATCATTGAAATAAAACATTATTAAAATATTAAAAATAATTATATTTTATCACATCCTAAATATTTACACGACTGATCGCGTTTCTCGTCAGCTTCTTTTCAAACAACTGCCGTCGTTTATCATAAACCTAATGGTGAGCTTGTATTATTCGTATTACGATATGGATATATTATTCAATTTTCATGTCTTTTGCTAACCCTACATAACTTAAAGCTTTACATAGATTTAGACATGTTTTATATTTCGTATTTAGACACATAGCACGACATATCTGAATGATATATCCATCTCGACTAATGAAGGAACAGGAACACTACCCGTCTATTTATACTGTTTGACCAGAGCAATCGGTTGTTCTATCCTACGTTGAGAAAATAATTATACTATGTAAGCGTAGATACGCTACATATGATTGCGAGCCTGAGTATAAGCATAAACCCTATACTACAGATTTTTATGCTTTTTTTTTTCATTATATCTACTACAGACGAGGTGAAGAATAGGTACATTTAACATGCGTATGCTACAATTATCTAATTTATAGTTTTCTAGACGTAATGTAATTTTGAATAGATTTTAACCCTTTTCGTTATATATACTACCCTTGTAAGCGATTTCTACATATACGTTCTTATTGTTTATACACCATATAGATATTCGTAGCATCTAAAGTAAACTCTTATTTAAACGTTATTTTACAATATATCATACATTTCAGCAACTCGTATGATTATCCCTCTCTATCGTAACCCAATATGTAAGGACATTATGTTAAATACTATCTCATACATGTAAATAGTTACAGCAACAAAATAGAAAAAGTATACTTGAGGGTAAGAAAGAAGTCCCGGACGCGGCTGTCTATAACATATGTCATATGTTTTGTAATACGTCTTTATAACTTTGAAACTCTACGTGATTTCCTCTTACAATATCTCTAGTTATGAGAACCTTGAAGACTTAACCTGGAAAAATAAAACAGATAAATATTTTACTTTTTATTGAAACTAGTTAACTTATATTCTAACATACAAATATACAACAACAAAATAGAAAAGTATACTTGAGGGTAAGAAAGAAGTCCTGGATGCGGCTATCTATAACATTTGTCATATGTTTTGTAATACGTCTTTATAACTTTGAAACTTTACGTGATTTCCTCTTACAATATCTCTAGTTATGAGAACCTTGAAGACTTAACCTGGAGAAATAAAACAGATAAATATTTTACTTTTTATTGAAACTAGTTAACTTATATTCTAACATACATATTTGAAACTAGACAACTTATATTCTAACACAAATATACAACAACAAAATAGAAAAGTATACTTGAGGGTAACATTTTGTATAACCATTATCTTTTATTCTATAATACCTTCTTCTTTAAGCTCAGAAATAATTGAAATAATCTCATCCTAGTTTTCTAAACTACTGCTACCCCTCTGTTTTAAGGTATACAGTAGACGAAGCCTATCGACAACTTGATTCCAATACGGCGTTTTGTTTTTGGAATTTGAAATTGGTAGCTTGAGGTTAGAGCCTACGAATACATTTTTAGGATAGAACGTAGAGAGCTGAGTAAGTATAAAACAACATACTTTCATACAAGAACGTTTATTAATACGAGTAGTTTCGATGCTACTTAAAACATAATACATAACTTAAATATATAATATCTATTAAAATAGACCAGACCAGACCAGATCAGACCAGACCAGACCAGACTAAACTAGACTATAGATGATAGACAGTAAAATCATGAACAATTATACCGTCTGTAATATAATAGAGCTTACTTGATATTTTAAAATTAGCGGCTGAATCTAATTATTACAGAAATTCAATTGTAGAAACTGAAGATGTAATCTTTAAAACATCTAAAGTTAGAAGTTTTTAGTAGTCAGGTCAGATTAATAGAGGGTGTTATAATCAAATCGTTTTAGAAACTATTTGTTTGTAAGATTGGCGCCGTAAAGAAAAACAACATAGCTGTAGTCTTGATTTTGAAATTGAGATAGCTCGGAACAAAACGATGAATACAAAGTTTAGAAGTTTATTTCAAAATTCTGTGATAAAAAACATTAATTCTTCTTTACTTTACTTTAAAACCCAAAATTGCATGTTAAATCAATATAATATTAATATAAATGATTAAATTAAATGAAGCAATCTAGGTTAGACCCCCAAAAAAAAAATTATATTAAGGTTATAGATTTTAGACTCCGGTTGTTGCAAAGATTCAAGAATCTCTATTAAGATTAGTTCATAAAGCATTTATTAGGTTAGAGCATGTAGCTACTTACAAAAAATCTCTATTAAGATTAGTTCATAAAATATTTATTAGGTTAGACCATTGTAGCTACTTACAAAATCGTCATTAACATTCGAAAAACTTCACGTTCCGTTGAAGGGTGAAGGGTGAAGGGAGAAGGGTGAAGGGAGAAGGGTGAAGGGAGAAGGGAGAAGGGAGAAGGGAGAAGGGAGAAGGGAGAAGGGAGAAGGGAGAAGGGAGAAGGGAGAAGGGAGAAGGGTGAAGGGAGAAGGGTGAAGGGTGACTAGCCAGGGTTAATTAAGTTAAACGGAAAGTGAAGTTTTTCGAATGTTAATGACGATTTTGTAAGTAGCTACAATGGTCTAACCTAATAAATGCTTTATGAACTAATCTTAATAGAGATTCTTGAATCTTTGCAACAACCGGAGTCTAAAATCTATAACCTTAATATAATTTTTTTTGGGGGGTCTAACCTAGATTGCTTCATTTAATTTAATCATTTATATTAATATTATATTGATTTAACATGCAATTTTGGGTTTTAAAGTAAAGTAAAGAAGAATTAATGTTTTTTATCACAGAATTTTGAAATAAACTTCTAAACTTTGTATTCATCGTTTTGTTCCGAGCTATCTCAATTTCAAAATCAAGACTACAGCTATGTTGTTTTTCTTTACGGCGCCAATCTTACAAACAAATAGTTTCTAAAACGATTTGATTATAACACCCTCTATTAATCTGACCTGACTACTAAAAACTTCTAACTTTAGATGTTTTAAAGATTACATCTTCAGTTTCTACAATTGAATTTCTGTAATAATTAGATTCAGCCGCTAATTTTAAAATATCAAGTAAGCTCTATTATATTACAGACGGTATAATTGTTCATGATTTTACTGTCTATCATCTATAGTCTAGTCTAGTCTGGTCTGGTCTGGTCTGATCTGGTCTGGTCTGGTCTATTTTAATAGATATTATATATTTAAGTTATGTATTATGTTTTAAGTAGCATCGAAACTACTCGTATTAATAAACGTTCTTGTATGAAAGTATGTTGTTTTATACTTACTCTGCTCTCTACGTTCTATCCTAAAAATGTATTCGTAGGCTCTAACCTCAAGCTACCAATTTCAAATTCCAAAAACAAAACGCCGTATTGGAATCAAGTTGTCGATAGGCTTCGTCTACTGTATACCTTAAAACAGAGGGGTAGCAGTAGTTTAGAAAACTAGGATGAGATTATTTCAATTATTTCTGAGCTTAAAGAAGAAGGTATTATAGAATAAAAGATAATGGTTATACAAAATGTTACCCTCAAGTATACTTTTCTATTTTGTTGTTGTATATTTGTGTTAGAATATAAGTTGTCTAGTTTCAAATATGTATGTTAGAATATAAGTTAACTAGTTTCAATAAAAAGTAAAATATTTATCTGTTTTATTTCTCCAGGTTAAGTCTTCAAGGTTCTCATAACTAGAGATATTGTAAGAGGAAATCACGTAAAGTTTCAAAGTTATAAAGACGTATTACAAAACATATGACAAATGTTATAGATAGCCGCATCCAGGACTTCTTTCTTACCCTCAAGTATACTTTTCTATTTTGTTGTTGTATATTTGTATGTTAGAATATAAGTTAACTAGTTTCAATAAAAAGTAAAATATTTATCTGTTTTATTTTTCCAGGTTAAGTCTTCAAGGTTCTCATAACTAGAGATATTGTAAGAGGAAATCACGTAGAGTTTCAAAGTTATAAAGACGTATTACAAAACATATGACATATGTTATAGACAGCCGCGTCCGGGACTTCTTTCTTACCCTCAAGTATACTTTTTCTATTTTGTTGCTGTAACTATTTACATGTATGAGATAGTATTTAACATAATGTCCTTACATATTGGGTTACGATAGAGAGGGATAATCATACGAGTTGCTGAAATGTATGATATATTGTAAAATAACGTTTAAATAAGAGTTTACTTTAGATGCTACGAATATCTATATGGTGTATAAACAATAAGAACGTATATGTAGAAATCGCTTACAAGGGTAGTATATATAACGAAAAGGGTTAAAATCTATTCAAAATTACATTACGTCTAGAAAACTATAAATTAGATAATTGTAGCATACGCATGTTAAATGTACCTATTCTTCACCTCGTCTGTAGTAGATATAATGAAAAAAAAAAGCATAAAAATCTGTAGTATAGGGTTTATGCTTATACTCAGGCTCGCAATCATATGTAGCGTATCTACGCTTACATAGTATAATTATTTTCTCAACGTAGGATAGAACAACCGATTGCTCTGGTCAAACAGTATAAATAGACGGGTAGTGTTCCTGTTCCTTCATTAGTCGAGATGGATATATCATTCAGATATGTCGTGCTATGTGTCTAAATACGAAATATAAAACATGTCTAAATCTATGTAAAGCTTTAAGTTATGTAGGGTTAGCAAAAGACATGAAAATTGAATAATATATCCATATCGTAATACGAATAATACAAGCTCACCATTAGGTTTATGATAAACGACGGCAGTTGTTTGAAAAGAAGCTGACGAGAAACGCGATCAGTCGTGTAAATATTTAGGATGTGATAAAATATAATTATTTTTAATATTTTAATAATGTTTTATTTCAATGATATATAGTTATATTTTATAAGGAAATTGAAAAACATATTAAGAACATATTTTGATGTACTAATTACATATTAATTAAACATATATAGAAATAAACAAGGGTTAGTTTAAACGATAAATTACATTATTAAATTTTCAAATCAAATCGTCAATTCGACACAACAGTACAAACTTTCATTGTAATGACTACAGATACATAGAGCGAGGTATAGGATCTAAAGAACAGCATTCTAGTAACAGTTGACAAAGTAGAAGCTAACAATATGAATTTACTAAAGGAGGCAGAAGAAACGGGTGTCTTAGTAATCGACAATTCTAAAACTTCATAGAGAGTTTTAAGGATTCTACTGTAGACATTAGATTAGAGATCCGATTTGTAAGCAATATTTGATCAGATCAACTATAATTTGATCAAAAGTGGAAATTAAAAGGTTAAGCTAGTGACAGATCGAGTTCAATAGTCATCATTAATAAAAGTAACTTTTTCAGTCAGTCATGTATTTAGCTACTATACTATGTAACGTTTATAAATAAATAATACATCATTATAGAATAGTCTTTGATTATTGCTCATAAACTGTTAAAAATCTAACATTTCCTTTAAATGAGCTGTTGATGGTATTAAACCTATGCATAACCGTTACGAATTTTTGATATTTACATGATTCGTTGATAGAATTCAATGCGTTTGCTGAAACTGTGACTAGACATATACATATACCATAATGAAAATTATTAATTTTATTTCAATGATATATAGTTATATTTATAAGGAAATTGAAAAACATATTAAGAACATATTTTGATGTACTAATTACATATTAATTAAACATATATAGAAGTAAACAAGGGTTAGTTTAAACGATAAATTGCATTATTAAATTTTCAAATCAAATCGTCAATTCGACACAACAGTACAAACTTTCATTGTAATGACTACAGATACATAGAGCAAGGTAAAGGATCTAAAGAACAGCATTCTAGTAACAGTTGACAAAGTAGAAGCTAACAATATGAATTTACTAAAGGAGGCAGAAGAAACGGGTGTCTTAGTAATCGACAATTCTAAAACTTCATAGAGAGTTTTAAGGATTCTACTGTAGACATTAAATTAGAGCTCCGATTTGTAAGCAATATTTGATTAGATCAACTATAATTTGGTCAAAAGTGGAAATTAAAAGGTTAAGCTAGTAACAGATCGAATTCAATAGTCATCATTAATAAAAGTAACTTTTTCAGTCAGTCATGTATTTAGCTACTATACTATGTAACGTTTATAAATAAATAATACATCATTATAGAATAGTCTTTGATTAATGCTCATAAACTGTTAAAAATCTAACATTTCCTTTAAATGAGCTGTTGATGGTATTAAACCTATGCATAACCGTTACGAATTTTTGATATTTACATGATTCGTTGACAGAATACAATGCGTTTGCTGAAACTGTGACTAGACATATACATATACCATAATGAAAATTATTAAGCAAAAGAAGTCGCTAAATATATTTAACTTAGACGATCATGTTTCTCGATAATATTCTATATTATATATCTCTATTATATATTATATTATAAGCTCTATTATTTTACAGGCGGTATAATTGTTCATGATTTTACTGTCTATCATCTATAGTCTAGTCTAGTCTGGTCTGGTCTGGTCTGGTCTGGTCTGGTCTGGTCTGGTCTGGTCTGGTCTGGGCTGGTCTAGTCTGGCCTGGTCTGGTCTAGTGTAGTCTTATGAACCCTCTAGAGGTCGAATACAGGCGTATATATTCTGTATATAACCTCTTAGTTAACATAGTATTATATAAAATAATTAGATATAGTTATATTTACTATCTATTCTTTTAAACTGTTGTTATACCTACCATGTTTACTTTATAGTCGAGTATGTAGTACCATTATTAGTGTATACGAAATGTACTATTTAATAGATATTATATATATATATAAGTTATGTATTATGTTTTAACTAGCGTCGAAACTACTCGTATCAATAAACGTTCTTGTATGAAAGTATGTTGTTTTGTACTTACTCTGCTCCCTACGTTCTGCCCTAAAAATGTATTCGTAGGCTCTAACCTAATCTAACCTGAATTATATTCGTATGCTCTAACCTCTGATGTAATAAAAAACAATAAGGTTACAGATTATTTTTAATCATAATAGTTTACTATAGATACGTTGAATAACCTACAAGAGTATATAGTATATTATTACATATCTGCGTATTTCGAAGCTATTGAAAATGTATGATGTATTGTAAAATAACGTTTAAATATGACGAAACACAAAGGATGAGTAATGGTCATTACTTTTTAAATCAATAATTTTAACTTAGACCATCGTGTTTCTCGATAATATTCCGATGGTGATAAGAAGCATTGTAAGCTTTTATCTGTTTCCTATAGAGCAATTTTGAGTGTACCTTCTTCTTGTGGTAAAAACTAATGTCTTGTTAGGTCTACTAACTAATGAAAACGAATTAAAATTTGAAAATATCTACCTATACGCCAAGTCTTTATTTCAACCTAAATATGGCGAAAACGATGATGTAATCACCCCTAATGATGTGAAACCTAATTCAGTATTCATTTTCGATGATATTATCTGTGACAAACAGGAAAAACTTAGATAATATTTTAGCATGAGTAGACATAAAGGATGTTGATTCATTTTATTTAGGTCAGCCATATGCAAAGATACCGAAACATTTGATTAGGGACAACGCTAACTTACTTATTCTCTTTAAGCAAGATGAATTGAATTTCAAACATGTGTATAACGCTCATATTTTAGGAGATGCAGGCTATGATGAACTTAAACATTTAAACGCATAGTATAATTATTTCTCAACGCTGGATATATATCGATATTTTTCTAGTTTGATTAAATCCTATAAGTTATATTCATATCGCCCTCTAGATGTAATGTAATTTTGAACAAATGCTAGCCTTTTTTCGTTATATCTACTACCTTGTAAACTGTTTCTAAATATGTGTTCTTATTGTTTATACACCATATAGATATTCGTAGCATCTAAAGTAAACTCTTATTTAAACGTTATTTTACAATATATCATACATTTCAGCAGCTCGTATGATTATCCGTCTCTATCGTAACCCAGTATGTAAGGACATTATGTTAAATACTATCTCATACATGTAAATAAACATTTCTTTAAAGAGTTTGTTAGGTCACCTAATCTGTTATAATATTACTATGATGTTAGATCTCGTCGATTACAGTTTTACCATTAGGACATACTTGGCATACATGTTATCACAAGAGTGAGTAATTGTCATTTAAAACAATAATTTATGTCGCTTTTAAGATGATGATCTCTTAACAAAGTATTTAAAAAATCTAAATTCCTTTCAGTCAGTCATTCGTAAGAATGTTTGTTTATTTATGGTTTGAAAGCAGTTTTAAAGAATGTCGAAACATGGCTAATTAGTTTGTACGTATTTTCATGCAAAAAACATTTAGTTTGAAAGTTATTTCTTAACCAGTTTTGGCTATAGATAATGTTTCTTGAATTTTAAAAATAATACTCTACAGTATTCTATATTCTTAAACGTTTCATTTAAATAAAATTTTATGAAATCATAACGACCCTAATTCTTTTCTTCAACTCTTTTTCTTTCAAATTAGAAATTTGCTTTACTTGAAAATCGTATTTTAAATGTTTATGGCGTATATTTAAACAGGTCTAATGCATCAGAGCTAATCCGACAGGGAATTGACAGTAGCTTAAGAGTTACTTTTGTATAGTTGAAAATAAATTTTTTATTATTACATTTCTACATATTAAATTGTTTTCGCAGAATTACATGACGACCTATAGATAAATATCAAATAGGACTGATTTATTTTAAAATAAATTTATGAGAGAGAGATGACAAATAATATATAAAATGAGATGTACAGAATGAGATATCAGTTATGTAAATGGGGGATGAGATATTTAAATGATACCGTGAATTAATTTAATTCGGGCATGCATATGATAAATGATATATGTAAATAGGGGATGAGATATGTAAATTGATTAATTCGAGCATCCATATAAATTTTTGCGCAACATTTAACATTCTAGTGTAATGATTCATTGTTACGAGCTCTAGGAATTTTAAGTCCGTTTATTATTTTGTTAGGATTAAGATTTCTTTGCGTTATTTTAAAACGTTGTTCGTCGAAATAATCATATAGATTAATTATGCTTAATATGAATTTTAGTTCGTATAAGATTAACGGTGACGCGTATCTATTTAATAAATACAACTTTTACAGTCTTTTAATAGATTACCTCGTTGGTGTACTGGATGCATTGGCTGACTACCATTCGAGCGGTCCCCGGTTCAAACCTTGTTAGCTCCATTGGTTTTTTATAAAAAAAATATAGCGGGTTGCCTATCAACAGGTGCATAGAAATCTACTATACCGATCATATGACGTCACCGATAGATGGCAGTAGTAGTACTAAAAATTTGAATCTAAGGGCGGGAAATCCTAGATGACAAATTGAAAATGAAAGATACAAAATGGCAGATATGTTCGCGCATGCATATGAGAAATTATATATGTAAATGAGAGAGGAGATATGTAAATGATACCGTGAATTAATTTAATTAGATCAATTAATTTAATTCGCCCATGCATATGAGAAATCATATATGTAAATGAGAGAGGAGATATGTAATTGATACCGTGAATTAATTTAATTAGATCAATTAATTTAATTCGCCCATGCATATGAGAAATCATATATGTAAATGAGAGAGGAGATATGTAATTGATACCGTGAATTAATTTAATTAGATCAATTAATTTAATTCGCGCATGCTTATGAGAAATCATATATGTAAATGAGAGAGGAGATATGTAATTGATAGCGTGAATTAATTTAATTAGATCAATTAATTTAATTCGCGCATTTAATTCGCGCATTTAATTCGCGCATTTAATTAGACCACGCCTCATTTGAATATTAATTAGATCGCGGGTCATTTGCATAAAAGGAGAGGGGATGGACTCAACTGTCCCAATACCTACTTATATCTATAAAAAAAAAACTAATTACTAAAGTCATAAATATAAATTAAAACTTACCTGATCAAAGTCGTCGTGTGGGTTTTCATAAGTGAGGTTAAGTATCATTTTAAACAGATGTCACAGTAAACAGTACATAATGGAAAAGGTTTCCCATTTACTAAATGTTCTTATTTCATATTATAATAATATCATTGTATAAAATCCCAAAACTGCAAAACACTGAATTCTTTAAAGGAACCCATAAAGGAGTTCAGTATTTGTTTCATAATTAAATCAGAGTAAAATAATATCGACCCTGAGATAAACAATAAAATTCTTTAATTATGTGATTGTAGTTAAACTAAAATCAAAGTGAAAATTAAATATCAAAATTTTATAACACCACATAATAATTTATGACGCCCAACGTGGCAGCGTGAGTTGTATATAACACCACAATATGTATGCGATGTTGTATTTAAATAATCGTTTAATATTGCTATACGATATTTAAAAGAAAAATACTACAGTTATTCTGCCAGTGCCATGTGCCAATATTGGTTCAATAATTTAAAAATAAATGCTATAAAACAATATTGTTAGAATATTTATTGTAAACATTTATGGGATATTGCATTTAAATGATTCTGCAATATTGGTTTTTTATAGTAAAGCGCCATATTGCATTTAGATATTCCGCCAATATTATTACAATATTGTTAAAACATATTCTCAAAAACCAATATTGGTTAAATCTAGCTAATATTGCCCCAATTATGCAATATAGGTTCAATATTGCCCCAATCATTTGCCAATATTTTGTGCTACTTGGGTTCTTACATTTAAACTTTTGTAATTAACTTTTTCTTTTGTTTAGGTACGCTAAAGCTAACAACAAATACATGCCCGACTGCAATCCCAATGACGCTTCCTCATATCTGATGTACTACGACGTGAACAATTTGTACGGGTGGGCAATGAGTCAAAATCTACCGACTGGGGGGTTCAAGTGGATGAAAACATGTCCCTCCAGCAGCACAAGTAGCCCGCGATATAATGAAGGTCTCTGACACCTCGTCTAAGGGGTACATGTTAGAGATAAACATCGAGTACCCCAGGCACCTCCACGACCTGCATAAAGACATGCCTCTGCTGCCCATTCACACCACCGCCCTCGGCTCGAAACAGAAAAAGTTGATGACCACCTTGTACAACAAAGAGCGATACGTCATCCACTATAGGGCTCTCAAACAGGCGCTTAAGCATGGGCTCGTGCTCACTAAGGTACACAGGATCTTAGAGTTCAAACAAAGTGCCTGGATGAAGCCCTATATAGAGCTCAATACCGATATGAGGAAGCAGGCAAGAAATGAATTCGAAAAGAACTTCTACAAGCTGATGAATAACTCTGCTTTCGGTGAGTTTAAAAATCCTTTGTTGAACACAAAACTAATTGTATATTTTACAGGGAAAACCATGGAGGACGTTAGAAAACGTAAAGTAGTAAAGCTAGTGTCGGTATGGGACGGCCGGTATTCAGTTAAAGGGAGGATCGCCGCCCCCAACTTCCACAGCTCTACCATCCTCCAAGGGGACCCGGAAGACAGCTTAGTGCTCATAGAGATGAACAAGACTGAAGTGTGTATGAACAAGCCTGTGTACGTAGGGATGATATCTTGGATATTTCCAAAACTCAGCTGTATGAACTTTTTACGAATATTTACATCCTAAATACGGTGCCAGATGTAAAGTGATGTACTCGGACACTGATAGTTTAGTATGTAGTATATTATGTGATGATATTTATGCGGATATGAAAGAAGACATTCATCTCTTCGACACCAGTGACTATGCCCCAGACAATGTGTATAAAATCCCCCTAGTGAATAAGAAAGTGCCCGGGCTCATGAAGGATGAGAACAATGGGAAGATAATGACCGAGTTCGTGGGCCTGAGGTCTAAAATGTATGCGGATCGGGTCGAAGGCCGGGATGCCGCCAAAAAGGCTAACGGTGTCAAGAGTGTGGTTGTGAAACAAACTATTACCTTCGACGACTACCTCCAATGCTTAACAACAGGTATGGAGCAGCAGAGGAGTCAAAACTGCATCCGAAACAAAAACCACACCATGTACACCATTAAGCAAACGAAGATAGCCCTGAGTTCTACGGATGACAAGAGGCAGCTGTTACCCAATACAACAGACACACTACCTTGGGGGTATCAGCAGCCTCTTATAGAGATTGATCCTGCTGACCCGAACCGCATACCCGATGATCCTCTAGACTATCTAATCAAGCTAGCGGAGCGGGAATTAGACAATATGTGCTGTAAAAATTAGTATTAGTTAGTTAATAGATGAGAATGGACGTGTTAAGAATTCAAGACATGATTTATGAAGTAGTGATAAGTGAATTAAAACGGAAAAACATTATAGACTTCTGTTTTCCCCCTTGTATACTGTTATATGAACAATTTAGAAAATATGGTTTAAATGTTAGAATAGTTAAAGGGCATGCGATAGATTTTAGTTCGTACATTACGAAAGCCCGACAACATTATTGGATTGAACATGAAGGTAGAATTCTCGATCCTGCCGGACATGATGTTGAAGAATGGTTAGATCCCGATGATATACAGTTCCTAAGCTTCCCTGAAGATGAAGCTATGTGTAAATATTACGATAATGTTAAAGAATCAGACAGCGTTGAACTATTTTTTAATGACGCGCCTCTGTATTTAAAACATCTTTGAGATGTCATTAATTATAAGATAAAACAAAATGTTCGTGAAATCTTATCTGACAAATAATAAATGTATTGAACATATTGTAACAAGAGAGAAAAAGAAAGAACCTCTTCTTCACACAACAAATGGAATATTCTACAGCATTCGAGAAAATGACGCATCGCACCAAGTATGTAAACCAGACGCGGTTTATCTAGCGCCTTCCAGAAATACATAGTAGGTTCTAGCGGCTTCTGGTACGATTATATGAGGGTATAAAATTGACTTCGTGGATAAAAGAGGACCAGTCAACAGCGAGTCATTAACTGTGTATCACGAAATAAATAGTAAATGTGAAGATAAATGTTGTATTAGAAATTCATAGTCTGTAAATAATAGTTTTAATGGTTTATAATCATAGCGTTAATTTATAGTGTATTCATTAGTGTTTGTAAATAAATATTTCTTATTAATAGACGATTTAAACAGCACTTTTGTTATTATTTTAAAAAGAACGTTACAGTGTTGTCAGGTGTGGCGTTTTAAAATAAATAAAATCGCGTAATAATTAAATAAAGTGCTGTGAGAATAACTGTTAGTGTTAAAAACAATTACAATGAATAATTAAAATGGCGATGAAATTGTTAAAAGATCTGAAGGTAATAGACTTAAAACGTGAACTGGAAGAACGGGATTTGGATACAACGGGCCTTAAAAGTGTGTTAATAAATAGGCTAAGAGAATGGCTTTTGGAACAGAAGGAAGATCCTGAAAATTACCTCTTCGAAATACCTGGATCCGCAATTGATACTAGTTTGTTGTTAAGTAAACTGGAAGATAATTCTAGAAAGTCCGAAGAAAATTCTAGAATGTTAAAAGAAGAACTACTGGAAAAGTCCGAAGAGAATTCTAGAATGTTAAAAGAAGAACTACTGGAAAAGTCCGAAGAGAATTCTAGAATGTTAAAAGAAGAACTACTGGAAAAGTCCGAAGAGAATTCTAGAATGTTAAAAGAAGAACTACTAGAAAAGTCGGAAGAGAATTCTAGAATGTTAAAAGAAGAATTACTGGAAAATTCTAGAAAGGCCGAAGAAAATGTTAGAATGCTAAAGGAGGAAATACTGGAGAATTACAGGAAATTCGAAGAAAACTCAAGAAGGCTTAAAGAAGAATTACTAGAAAAGTCCGAAGAAACTTCTAGAAGGCTTAAAGGAGAATTACTGGACAATGTCAAAGCGTTAGAAGAAAAAGTTTTTGAAGAATTGTTGAAAAATTCCAGCGCGTTAAAACTATTGGAGATTAAATTAGAGAAACAGGATAAGGTAATAAAGATGGTAGAAGAGAGAATAGCCCAAATACAATTACCACCAACAACTGAGAAAGATAGCGTAACTAAAATGTTGGAAGATAGAATGAGTCAATTACGGTTTCTCTCAACTTCTGAGTGGCCGAAACAATTTAAAGAAGAAAAGGATCCTGCCGTATGGATAAAAGTAAAACCACCCACGTTTGATGGAAAAATACCTTGGTCCACCTACTACAAACAATTTGAGGCGGCCGCTGGGGCCAACGGATGGACAAGCAAGGAAAAGGCCGTTTATTTAACTGTGGCTTTGCGCGGAGACGCGTTGAACGTCCTGCAAACAATCCCAGCAGGACAGGAAAATGATTACCAGTTATTAGTGTCTAGATTGGAGATGAGATATGGAGACGCGCATCTTCAACAAGTGTATCACGCGCAAGTGAAGAATCGTATCCAGAAGAATGGAGAAAGCATTCAGGAGTTTGAAGCCGATGTTGCGCAGCTTGTCCGATTGGCGTACCCTACGGCACCCGATTCATTTCTGGGACAACTCGCTGTGCAGACCTTCATTGATGGGTTAAGAGACGGGGAAACACAACAATCATTGAGGCTGGCACGACCAAGAACAACTGATGATGCGCTTGCTCACGCCTTAGAATTTGAAGCTGCAAAACAAGCGTCCCGAGGTCACGGGCGTGTTCGGGCCGTTGTGGAAGAAGAAGAAGGTTTTAAAGATCACCTAGAGGAGTTAGTACTGAGAGTTCTTCGGAAGGAAGAAAGCCGTAAGAAGAATCATCAAGAAGTTCGAGGGCCTCGTTGTTGGAATTGCGGCGAACAAGGGCACATACGTCGTCGTTGCCCTAAACCAAAACAAGTTCAGCAGTCGGAAAACTAAAGGGGGTCGACGAAAGGGGGCGAACGTTGACCTTGAGTGGGGATGAGATCACCATCCATGCCGTAACATCGAAGAACAATACCAGCAGTTTGTTCGTAGATGGGAAGATTGCTAATCGAACTGTCCCCCTTCTCATTGATACGGGGGCGACAAAATCGATTATATGCCCTGACGTTCTACGAAGAAGCATTAAGTTGTTACCGACAACTACTCAACTCTGTACAGCAACAGGTGAAGTGATACCAACACGCGGAGTGGTGAAGATGAGGATTGGCATTGGAAGTGAAGAACGTGATCATGAGGTGCTGGTAGCCGACATCATTGACGAATTCATCTTGGGAATGGACCTCCTGAGGCATTGTCGGGCTTTCGTAATGTACGAACTAAAATCTATCGCATGCCCTTTAACTATTCTAACATTTAAACCATATTTTCTAAATTGTTCATATAACAGTATACAAGGGGGAAAACAGAAGTCTATAATGTTTTTCCGTTTTAATTCACTTATCACTACTTCATAAATCATGTCTTGAATTCTTAACACGTCCATTCTCATCTATTAACTAACTAATACTAATTTTTACAGCACATATTGTCTAATTCCCGCTCCGCTAGCTTGATTAGATAGTCTAGGGGATCATCGGGTATGCGGTTCGGGTCAGCAGGATCAATCTCTATAAGAGGCTGCTGATACCCCCAAGGTAGTGTGTCTGTTGTATTGGGTAACAGCTGCCTCTTGTCATCCGTAGAACTCAGGGCTATCTTCGTTTGCTTAATGGTGTACATGGTGTGGTTGATGTTTCGGATGCAGTTTTGACTCCTCTGCTGCTCCATACCTGTTGTTAAGCATTGGAGGTAGTCGTCGAAGGTAATAGTTTGTTTCACAACCACACTCTTGACACCGTTAGCCTTTTTGGCGGCATCCCGGCCTTCGACCCGATCCGCATACATTTTAGACCTCAGGCCCACGAACTCGGTCATTATCTTCCCATTGTTCTCATCCTTCATGAGCCCGGGCACTTTTTTATTCACTAGGGGGATTTTATACACATTGTCTGGGGCATAGTCACTGGTGTCGAAGAGATGAATGTCTTCTTTCATATCCGCATAAATATCATCACATAATATTCTACATACTAAACTATCAGTGTCCGAGTACATCACTTTACATCTGGCACCGTATTTAGGATGTAAATATTCGTAAAAAGTTCATACAGCTGAGTTTTGGAAATATCCAAGATATCATCCCTACGTACACAGGCTTGTTCATACACACTTCAGTCTTGTTCATCTCTATGAGCACTAAGCTGTCTTCCGGGTCCCCTTGGAGGATGGTAGAGCCGTCGTTGCTTAGAGTGAATCCTAAGCCCGGAGGGCCCTGCTTACCCCCTCTGAGTGCAGCATGATAACGTCCAAACTTATCTATGCTCATCTTGAAACTAACAGAGTTCGCGAGTTATCCTTGTTATTTATACAATAATATCATCTTCTCTCAGTTCTTCGATTATAGAAGCAATTTCATTAGCGTGACCTGTATGACCCGCTGTCTTGGATGCGAACAGCAATCTTAGTCTCTCAACTAGTTCCGAGGGTTCGTTCCAATACACGTATTCCATAGGTTTCTCGGTGACTTCCTTAAATCCGTAGCCGCTAGTTGATTTAGATCTGAGACTCGGTTTTATAATATGCATCCACTTGAAAGCGCTTGTACCCCTAAACTGCCCCTTAGGGTTGAGATTACGTCTGATTGCGTTAGTGTGATCAACGATATCCATATACTGCTGTTTATCCTTCTCTGTATAGTCCGGAGGTGTTTTGTAAATAAGGAGATTGTATAAGCCCTCCGTACCCTTATAAATTCTTCCTTTAATTTCTAAATCAGGCCCTATGATTCTGCTATCTGAGTCTCCGATACGCCATTTATCTGTTTCCGTATTGTACAACACCCCATAAGTATGATCTAGATTTTTCTTAGTATCCTTTATCATGATTTCAACATATTTCCTAGGTAAAGGATCGTACTGATTCAAGAACTCTTCGCCTACATCAGTATCTAATATGAATGCCTCGTCATCTTCTTCTTCTTGTATTTCCGGAAGACTCTCCCATTCCTGAGTATATTGAATAAGCTCGGTCTCTGTAGCAACATCGGCATGCTTGATAGGTTCAGTCTGCATATGTTTTTTATGTACAGGCACCGTTTCGGTATGCATATGCCGTACAGATCTCTTCTCAGTGATCTGCTTCAGCGGGGTCACTATCGGTTTGTAAAGGTCCTCAAGAAGGGGCTCGGTATCCTGCTTACCCTGTTTAAGTTCCTTATACTTTCTCTTAATGTCTTGGCGGACTATAATGAGATGCTGCTTGATTATCTTAGACTTTTTATCCATGCTGATAGGTATACTATATTCAGACAGACAGACTCCTTTTACATAGGTTCTGCACAGCTTTATACAGCTCTTGTACAGCTTTATACAGCTCCTGCACAGCTTTATACAGCTCCTGTACAGCTTTATACAGCTCCTGTACAGCTTTAGACAGGTTCTGTGTACTTCATATGACGTCACCTGCTTATATAGCAGTCGAAACCTTTGCGATATCTGCCTTTCTCGGAATCTTTATCTATCATAAGAAACCCGTATTTGTTCTTCCAACATTCCGAGCACATATGTTTAAACTCCTCGAAAGACATATCTGCACCTACGTGATCATCAAACACATGCTTTAGGTTTAGGCAACACCACCTACATTTAAGGCCGGACAACGAGCCGCTGACGTCACTAAAGAAAGGCCGAGTGCACTGTGGCAATGCACGCTGCTGTTTAATGTCGTGCATTGGTTTTTACACTTTTTTACCATAATAAAAATTAAAAAACAGAATGTGGGATAAGTTTTATTGTAACGTAAATATGACAAATTAATATGAGCAATATAACGTTATGGTATGGTGATTATTCTTAAAGCTAACAGAATATCTACAAAAAAATTACAAATATACCCTCTTCAGAAATTAAAAAACCATTTTTGAGTGTAAAACGGGTCAGCGGCATATGTCACAGCGACCTGTTTTACACTCAAAAATGTTTTTTTAATTTCTGAAGAGGGTATACCTATGTAGTTAATTTTTATTTGAATTGGGCTTAGAATTTGGATTAATTTTGACTCTTTTGACAAGAGTCTCACAGTTCTTGGAGTTTGGTTTGTCACTAACTGTTTGAAGTTTTCGGTCTTTTTTTCTTTTATTAACTTCCCTAGCTTTACTAACACTTTCTAAGGCGTTATTATTTGTAACTTTGCAATAGTTATTTAGTACAATATTAACTGTAACAAAAACGATTTTATTACACAAATCAGTAGTAGAATGTTGAACGCAATCCCAGTCTGGAACAATATCGTAATGGGAAAGCTTTTTCAGAATAATTCCACAAGCCGTAGATCTATGATTTTCTAAATTTAAAAAAGATTCATTTTGTAAGAGCTTTTGTAAAATCAAAAAAGAGTAAATTACAATTAATAACGCAGGTTTTTGAGGAAAACGTAAACCACCTCGATTTCTTTTAAAAATCAATCGTTGTGAAATTTCGCATGCCATTTCTCTGTCCACAGTCAAAAACTCTTTGCAGTCGTCACATTTATTTTTTTTTATAATACTGTAGCAACAATAGCCCGTGATGTAAGTCAACACTGGGATGTCAGACTCAACTGCATTTAAATCCTGATCGGAAACATGAATCTGTTCAAACAAGGTATCGGTCTCATTGGAAGGTGAACTATCAGTAGTTTCAGTTGTATCATCTAACTTTTTGAAAATTATTCTATTGCTGGAACCCGACTTAACAGATAGCTCTAAAATGCTTAGCAAGCGCAACTTTTTTTCGGACTCAAAAATCTGCCTCAAAGATACATGATACTGGGATCCGGAGAGCTGTCTGTAACGACCAAATCTGTCCTCTAACGAATCTGTTTGAACTTTACCAGGCAACAAATAGGTCATTTTCAGTTCAGTAATACAGTATTCGGTCATTTCGAGCAAAGCATACACAGTTGATTTAAAAGCTTCATGAGTTTCGGCAGTTAGTTTGCCTTCGTTAGGAAGAGATTCCCAAGACTCCAACCACGAATACAATTTCTCCAAGAAGATACGTCTGTCATCATTTTCGTCGTTGGTTAAAGGTTTTTGCATATCATTTCGCAGCCTTAAGCCTTTGAAAGGTGTTTTGACGTTAACCACCTCCCACCAACGTTTAATAATATTAATAAACTTAGCAGTACCCTCATAATTTTCAAGATTATTTGAAGGACCTAGCTCAAGTAGACTATTTTCAACATCATCGTTAAAGATTTGTGTAACTAGCTTAACATTCTGACGTTCGAATGTCGAAGGCCACAGAGCTTTAAGGCTAAGTCCATAACCGAATTTTAACAACTTGTCGGTTTCAATTTTATATACTTCCCTAATTGTCTCGAAAGATGCATAATGCAGTAATTTATTGTCATCAAAATCTGGAAAACAGAATGTTTTACGATAAGTTTTTAAATTTAGCCAATTGTTGCGGATGCATTTAAATATATGGACGGAGTCATTTAAATAAAAAAGAGGCTTACTGTTATCTGAAGGATTTGGGTAGACTATGCTTCGCGTTTTTTTTTTTTTGCTTTGGGATTTTAAATTACTGTTATTGGTGTTTTTATGTAATCTGGCAAAATTTGATACTGCTTTATTATTAATTTTATTATTATCGGTGACAATAGCCACTACTTGAAATCCAATACTTTGCAAACCGAGTATCACTTTTTCCAAAATTTTAAACAAATTATCCGCATCCATTTTATTGACAGGCAAAATATGAACTACATCCTTGAATGATGATAACAGGCTTTGAATCATAAATACATGGGCTGTTGAAGCCAAGTTTTGGCTGTCATAAGCTGAGCCTACTAAATTGCCGCCTTTATAATCCATGTATGGTTTAATATGAATCTCATCGATCATTAATGTCACATAACATTCATGCGACTGCAAAGAGTTTCTTTTTTCCTTAATATAACTCAAAAAGTCTGAAGTTCTTGGGTCTACATTAACATTGGAACACATATTTTTGAGTGTGTTGGGATGTGGCAAAACAATAATACCGAAACTTCTTAACAATTTGTAGGCATGTGGGGAAATGAATAAGATCATTGACGAAATGATCATAATTTCGGAATCAAAGTTATGGTGCCCTTTTGACTGAACGCAGAGATGGACTTGTTTTTTTAGAAATTCAATTGCTTTACATTTGTTCTCTTTGACTTTCAGCAAATCCAACAAGTTAAAAATAACATCAGCAATAAGTGTACTATTTTCTTCGCATTTTAAAACATTTTCAGATATAGCAATAATTTCATCTAACTGAACTACATTACAAACAAATTTTGGAACACTTTTGATTTTGATGGGCACCCCGTTAAGAAAAACATTGACGCCCAATTCATTATTTACAGTGACATACAATATGTCATGTGATACAGCATTTAAATTTAAATAAACAAAAACCACACAATTTTGTTTCAAAATAACATGCCACTCATTGCGCAGAGTAACGTTATCTACTTTCAATTTCAGTTCATTCAAATTTGAAAAATTGAATTTTTTATTTTGTTCTGCTGCCGTGACAGTGCTTTCAACTATTGCGTGCTGTAAATTTTCAGCTTCGATCCTACTTTTTTTTTCCAAGGGACTTTCTCTTGTAGAGTGTAAGCTGCTCAAATATGTGGGACAGTTTGGCAATAAAGACGGTACTGCTGAAGGTCTCAATCTTGGAATATTAAGTGGAACCTTGATTGTTTTGCCTGTGGTCCAGTCGACAGCACTGGTGCTGGTTACAATATCTGACTGTTTGAAATGTTTGTGGCAGACCTACAACGAAAGAAAAAACACCGTGTACACTGATAAAACAGTTAACTTGAATAAAATAAAAATGACTTCCTATGAGTAAATAATTTACTGAAATACGGCGAATTCAATATAGTAATTCTCCAAAGGAAATTGTTTATTTGACCGCTTACAAGTTAAGATTTACTTACGAGAAGTAAAATATTTTTCTGCAAAAAATTGTCGTATGCAAGTTAACATTTACTTATGACAAGTAAATATTTGTTAACCCAAATACTAGCGCGATTCTTTAAATACACTACACTAAAGGAAATATTGCTTATCATGAGATAGATATACTTAATTTTAATTGAAGAAATTAGCTTCTCAGAAGCATCTTATATTTATATGTAGGTTATATTGATTTGTGAGAAATCTAGCTTTAGTTCCCAGTTTTGATTACTTTGGAAAGGGGAGGGTAGGGGTGGTTGGGATAGTTCAATAATTATTCGGTTAATATGAAAATAGTATATTTATTATATCAATTATAAATACTTGTAACAAAAATAAATAATTTGCAGAACAAGACTAAATTCTATAAATTGTTTCCAAAACAAAAATAAATTCTTCACAAAACATGTAATGGTTTATGCTTAAATGCTCTAAGTAGGCACGTAACTAGTTTCGTACCATCATGTCATAAATAATATTAATTTCGTCCTAACAATAATTAAGGAATAAACACAAATTCGTTTCCTTGATAACCGTCAGTTAAATTCATTTATGTATCATACTAACGACCAATCATTATTTGCAACATTTGTCATTTTCTTGTGTAATTATTGTTACAGACTATATAATAATTATTATGTTATCGGTAGTGTCACGTTTTGTCCAGTTGGATGGAGGCCCAACTGGGCTGACTTGGCTACTTTTTGCGAGCCTGCATGAGTAACATCACGGGCATTCGACTTTTTGTGAAAAACAACAGTTGGGTGGAAAATTTTGTATGCAGCTCTGGAATAAACATTTAATTCACTTGCATTCTCGGGATTAAAATAGTTGTTTAGTCCCTTAATACATAAATAACTATTAATTTAATGATACTTTTGTCACTACATTGTAGGAATCAGAATCGTATTTTTAATTATGGTGGTGCTGCAGGATACGAGATGACTATAAAAGTATGTAGTAACCGAAAAAAAACACACACCTACTTATTTGCTGAAATTTACAAGTAGAACATCCCTTTATATATTTATTCAATTTGGTGTCAGACTCAGGCTGACTCAGGTGTTAAAATAGCATATACGCGAAACGAATAAACTTAGTAAACTATAGAAACTTATACCTTCAAAAAGTGCAATTAGTTTGGGTAACTTGAAATCTTCAAGGAGGTTTGTCACACGCTCGTCTGCCATAACGCCACAAACAACGAATGAAGAACGCAATAGCCCAGCATCACGATACAACACACATCAGCACAGTAAAAAATTCTGCAGTTAAATCACTTTTAATTCACGCAAAGCTGCGATGGTTGCTTGAAATTAAATTATGCTTCTTAGAAGAAAACTTCAATTCTTTTCGGGGCACAATTATTTATTTCCTAGAAGTATATAGGTTTCCCTCGAAAACACGATAGAAAGTAAATCCTTACTTGGGTGAAGTAAATAAGATTTAACACAATGAAATCAAGAACTGTGATCAACTAAATTATTTCTTTGATCCAATTAAACGTTCAAAACTCTTATTCTGCGCTCAAGTACAGTTCGATTTCTAAGTAGAATATTTACTTGCAACTACCGTATATCGAATGAAAAAAGAATAGTAAATATTGTCCATAAAATTCCATGATTATTTGTTTAAAACTAAACATAAAATTTAACTTTCTTAATTTCTTTCAAAAAATAATGTAACATTAAAAGGTTAATAATTTCTAGGCCAACTCACATTTCAAAATATGAACAAATGCTTTCTTGCAATATAAACACATTTTTTCTAATAATTGCAAGATATGCTTACTAGTTAAAAATAGTAGGTTAGTATAAAATGCTATTATGCTAAAATAATCACTTACTTAAAGAGCTAACTAGACAAACCAGAAAATAACAAAATGTTAGAATAAAAATTTCTTGTCAATTAATGTAATTAATGTAAATGTTTAGCATCACAGATTTATAAAAATAATTATAATTTGTATATAAGCAAAGGGAATTTTCAAATAAATTATTAGTAACGTATACTGATCAATCAACTATTACCTCCTTTAGAATCTGATACCAAGCGGTATTGATTACCTAAGGAGGTAAAAATAACAGTCACCCCTATGAAGAAGTGGTGACCACAGAAAGGTCGTAGTACCAATCTGCTTTAACGTAAAATCTACCAAGAGATTTTACATTTTGGTCATCTTAACGGCCGGAGCTCGTTTTTCTAACTCGGCAAGGCGGTTAGAGATGTAGGCTTCTGTTTTTCGGGATGTAGCATCCTTCTTGCAGTTGGTTAGAATCTGAGCAATTTTTTGGCCCAATTGCTCTTGCTGGCTGCTGAGTTGATTCATTTGTTCCATGTTGGTGGTGGACATCTTGACGTCTGTAGATTTCAAATGAACTACCCACAGGCTCGAAGGACCAAATTGTAAAGTCCTTCGTGGTGTGTGTTCTAACGCGGCAGTGCGGTTAGACTAATGGTAAATGTTTGTAAGACATCTACTTGGTAGGATCCTTCTTGGTTCGAAGGATCAAATGTAAAGTCCAGCGTGAAGACTTTATTTCTAACTCGGCAAGGCGGTTAGACTATTGTAAATGTTTGTAAGACATCTACTTGATAGGATCCTTCTTGGTTCGAAGAATCAAATGTAAAGTCCAGCGTGAAGACTTTATTTCTAACTCGGCAAGGCGGTTAGACTAATTGTAAATGTTTGTAAGACATTTACTTGAAAGGATCCTTCTTGGTTCGAAGGATCAAATGTAAAGTCCAGCGTGAAGACTTTATTTCTAACTCGGCAAGACGGTTAGACTAATTGTAAATGTTTGTAAGACATCTACTTGGTAGGATCCTTCTTGGTTCGAAGGATCAAATGTAAAGTCCAGCGTGAAGACTTTATTTCTAACTCGGCAAGGCGGTTAGACTAATTGTAAATGTTGGTAAGACATCTACTTGATAGGATCCTTCTTGGTTCGAAGAATCAAATGTAAAGTCTAGCGTGAAGACTTCACTGGTAATGTAGTAAATGCGTGTAAAACATTTACTAATGCACGATCCTTCTCGGTTTGAAGGACCAGATGTAAAGTTGTTGATGGTTGCTTGGATCTTGGTTGGTTGGATCTTCATTCACGGTCCCTTGGTGATGTTACCGCACAAGAGACCAAATGTTGAGTTATAGATGGTTGGTTAGATGTCCTCAGGATGATGGTGGTACCAGGAATTGTTGACGTTAACAATGTTCGTAGAACATCCTGCCGGACACCAAATGCAAAATCCAGCTTCCTACCACTCCGAAATGTAAGTAATTTCTTCAGTCCGTGTTGCTGGCGCTCTTCGTTAGTTTTGGACCACTGCCGACGTACAGTCTCATACGCCGAGGTTAGTTTTGACTTAAGTACAGTGGTCCATTGTTCTCGGAGTGGTAGGATGATTACCTCCTTAGGTAATCAATACCGCTTGGTATCAGATTCTAAAGGAGGTAATAGTTGAAGTGATCAGTATACGTTACTAATGATTTATTTGAAAATTCCCTTTGTTTATATACAAATTATAATTATTTTTATAAATCTGTGATGCTAAAACATTTACATTAATTACATTAATTGACAAGAAATTTTTTATTCTAACATTTTGTTATTTTCTGGTTTGTCTAGTTAGCTCTTTAAGTAAGTGATTATTTTAGCATAATAGCATTTTATAATAACCTACTATTTTTAACTAGTAAGCATATCTTGCAATTATTAGAAAAAATGTGTTTATATTGCAAGAAAGCATTTGTTCATATTTTGAAATGTGAGTTGGCCTAGAAATTATTAACCTTTTAATGTTACATTATTTTTTGAAAGAAATTAAAAAAAATTAAATTTTATGTTTAGTTTTAAACATTATTTTTTTCAGTGTAGGTAATTTCACGTGGGCAAGTGCTCTGTTATTTTTTTATTAAATACTTATGTATACTGTCACATTGAGAGCACGGATGTCATTGAACTTATTAGATACTTTTTAATCAAAGAAATAAAAACCTAACCTAAAAACACTTACCACAGAGTGTACAGAAACTTTAAAACTTTCTCTATGAATCGCTTTAATCCATTGTTCCCTCAAGCTGTCATCTTTGGGAAACTTGAAAACGTGCACTTTTTCCCCGGAGGTTGAGGCATAATTACCAGTACACCGCGGAACACAGCATTTGTTCACCATTTTCACAGTAGGTACCTATATGCGGACTTTGTGTACGTATTTTCCACTACCACCAATGCTTATTTCGTTCTCAGCATTAATACGTTTAATAAAACATGCAACATTTAGTCTTACAGCGTTAAAAAACACATTCAAGTAGCGGTTTTGTCAGATGCACTGCACGCGTTACTTAGTATCAGGTGGTATCAGCCACATCAGCCATATTACGATTACCGACTTGTCGGCCTCCGAGGCGTGACGTCATGTGACGTAAACGGCTAGTTGTCCGGCCTTAAATGTAGGTGGTGTTGGTTTAGGGCGTCTTGCTTAAACAACACCACCACATTAGCGTTGTCTCTTACTAGCTGTTTAGGTATACGAGAATAGGTTTGACAAAGATAGAAACAGTCTATCGAATTATGACGCCCCATGCTGAAATATTCCCTCATAGCGTTTTGCTTATCACAGGCTATGTCGTCGAAAATCATGACTGAATTGGGTTTAGCATCGCTAGGAGCTATCACGTCTGAGGTTGTAGGAAAATACTTTAAAGGCGGTTTGAGTATCTGCTCTAAATACTCGTACTTGGGCTGATTAAGCGATTTAGAATACACATATACGTTTTCAAATCGGAGTCCGTTCGGATGTTCGATCAGACTTATTACTACATTAGTTTTACCGCAATTACTAGGGCCGCATATTATTGCCCTGATTGAATTAGGCAACAAGGTTCCATGCTTATTCTTTACTTCAGACTCTAGGAAATCGTGATCGCTCACTGTTAACATGTGCTTCTGCTTATGGAACTTCATCTTTCTGATCTCTCAAAGCGGTACCCCCAATATATACCCCCACACCCACGCCAAATCTCATTAAATGCCGAGACGTCGTACAGGTAAAGGTGTGGTGAACACCCTGATAAATAATCTCCCGTTCGAAGCTCACATACCAGGATACAGGTTTTGCGGACCTGGCACTAAGCTGCAAGAGAGATTAGCTAGAGGAGATCGAGGCATAAATCTTTTGGACGAAGCCTGCAGAAAACACGATATCTCCTATTCTCAGCTTAAGGATTTAGCTGCAAGGCACGAGGCCGATCGTATTCTTCAGGAACGTGCTTGGCGTAGAGTCAAGTCTAAAGACGCTAGTGTAGGAGAACGGGCTGCTGCCTGGGGTGTCACTACTGTCATGAAAACTAAAAGAGCTATCGGAGCGGGAATGCGAAAGAAGAAACAGCAGCGGGTAGCTTTCAAGGGCGGTTTACTGAAACATATAAAAGCGGCAGTAAAGTTCGGAAATCATCCGCTAGCTGACTCGATTAAGAAAGCTTTGAATGTAGCAAAACACTTTATTAAAACTATCGGAGGGAAGAAAAACGTTCGGGTTCCTAGAGTCATCCCTATACCTAAGCAAGGCGGTATAATACCTTTCCTCATATAATATAATCCCTTTGTTCGCAGGCGTTTCAGCGGCAGGGTAAATATAATAATAATAATAATAATAATGATAATAATTACAATACAAACTTCCTTTACAGAGCTATCGCAGGAGGGGCCTCGGGAATCGCTAAAGCTGTAACCGATGCTAAAGCCGCTAGAAAACAGCTGCAAGAAAGCGAACGACATAACAAAACTATGGAATCGATCGCCTTAGGAAAACGAGGCTCCGCTCTCTACTTGAAACCTCACAAGTCGGGCACGGCTCCTTACTTAAAACCTTATTCAAAAAACCGATAATGTTGCCTCGGAGAGCTCTTACAGATCAGGATTTGAGAAAACATGCTAAAGGAGTAGCATACTTCAGAAACGTTTTCATGCGAGACAAGTTACCTACCAAGCCTCAGATTAACGAAAGCGGAATAGTAAATTTGGATGATGATAAAGGTCCGGGTACTCATTGGGTCGCATATAAAAAGCGAGGTAACTCGGTGACGTATTATGACAGTTTTGGCGATCTAAGACCTCCTCAGGAGATAATACGCTACTTTAGAGGATGCAACATTCGATACAATTAAGATAGAGAACAAAACTATAACTCAGTAATCTGCGGGCACCTATGTCTAAAGTTCTTATATAAATAAGGGGCCTGTATCCTTAGAGCTTAGTCATGTCGCGAACATTCACCTTGACAGGTGTAGGCAACGTGTTAAGCTGCAACTATTTTCCTCCGATCGAATTAGACTCAAGTCAAAACAACGAATTGGGACTGGTGGGGTTTTACGGCTGTAACTCTATCAGAAACATCTTTCCGGGCAACAACAGGCTTTATTATAAAGATAAAGCGATTACTATTCTTTCCGGCGCCTACGAAATCGAAGAACTCAACAAATACATTCAGTCAGTCATTTGCCCCGATAATCGAAGTGATTTTGTGCTGAAAGCGAACAACAACACTTTAAAATGCGAAATAAAATCTAAATACAACATCGACTTCACTAAGCCTGGCAATATAGGACGTATGCTCGGTTTTTCACCGAATTTACTAAAGGCGAATAAAACTCACGAATCGGATTTAGACGTTCAAATAGTGAAAGCAACAAACATTCACGTAGAGTGTAATATTACAGGAGGAGCTTACAGGAATAACACTTAGTCTCACACAATTTTCGAATTCGACATTTCTGTAGAACCCGGCAACAGATTAGTCAAGGAGCCTTCGAACGTTATATATTTACCTGTAAACGGGGAAAGAATAGACAACATCACTTAAAGACTTGTTGATCAGAACGGGGAATTGGTCGACTTTGGAGAGGAGCAAGTCACCATTAGATTGCAGTTGAACTCCTCTAAACCATTACTAAAGCCGGAAGAGTACTTATTGGATATACTGAAATCGTGGAAGATGCTATTAAATCCCTGTTGAACTATCGGGATAAAATTATTATGGGGCTGAAGATTTACTATAAAAGCGCCGGATGTCGTTCCGACTTTAATAGTCGGTCGGAAGCCGGACACATCACACCTTCGCAAGCTCATTTTCTGGAATCGATAGGACTAAAAGTTAAATATGGAAGACGCATTGACGGAAGTGTTTCATCGCGTACCCTACATCAACCTGATAGTGGAAGCAAACCTAAGGACGGTGTATCCTAAAGTTAGCACCTTCAACAATTCGGATGAAATCAGTCTCGTGATCGATAAAGGTGATCTGATCACGGCAACCTTCAATAGCACGCTCTATCTAGAAGGAACGTTTACTGTTAAGGAAGAGGGCAAGACATTCACGCTGACTCATAACGCTCCCCTATGCCTCTTCGAATAAATAAGATTCCTGCTAGGAGATCAGATTATCGAAACTTGCAGGCTGCACGGCATAAATTCAGCAATCAAGGGCGTAGTTTCCTACTCCCCCGCTCAATCGAAAGCTCTCACTAAAACAGGATGGCACCCTCTAGGCGAGAACCTGCAGATATCTCCAGACAAAAAATCATTCAGCGCCTCTATACCGTTAAGTCACATCCTGGGATTCGCCGAGGGTCATCAAAAGGACATCATAAACATGCATCAAGAATTGGTTCTGGTTCGTGCTAAATCAGACTTGAACTGCTACAGCAGTGCCGATACAGATGTCACAATCACCTTGAGTAAAGTTGTATGGAAGGTGCCTCATGTGATTCCTAACGATGAGGAAAAGCTTAAGTTATATCATGGAATAAATCAGAACGTATGGATTCCTATAGCATTCCACGAACGCAACCTAAACATTTATCCAGGCTTACCTCAAAGCAAAAACGTGGTGTGGTCAGTAAGAAGCAATATGGGATTTCAAAGACCTCAATGGGTATTGTGCGCCTTTCAAGTCAACAAGAATAATAATAATAGAGCCGCTTCCGCTACCGCTTTCGACGATGTTTCTTTACAGAACCTGGCTGTTTACCTTAATGAGCGTAGATATCCTTACGAACAACAAAACTACGATTTTGATAAGAAAGGTACATGTCTGCCAATGATGAGTATTTAGACTTCAGCTCGACGTACTATGGTAAGCGGGAAGCCGGACCCTTGTTCGACTATGCAGAATAGAAAAAGTGTACGATTTTCGTGGTGAACCTCACGAAGCAGAACGAGTCTATTCAAAACATAGTGCTGAATGTGAAATTGGACATTGAGTCCCGTAAGGATATACCCGCTAACACTACTGCATATTGTCTCATTCTTCACGACGTCGTGGTCGAGTATCAACCTTTCACAGGTCTCATAAGAAAACTTCAATGATTACCGTAATAGACTTTCAGGCCTTCTGCACTCCTGAGTTTACTGCTAAAGAATTGTCAGTGTGGGCTGGTAGTAGGCTAAGTCACTACCTCTTCAAACCTCCTTTTCCGTTTCGCTGCTTGAATGAAGATCTGAGAAGACAGGCGATATGGTTAGAACGAAATCATCACCGGGACTCGAGGTTTCGCTGACTTAAAGGATCTCCCCGAGATCCTGTTACATGATACAGCTCATGTACATACTGTGTACTGTAAAGGCCTGGAGAAAGGTCAATACATACAAAAATTCCTAGGGAGCAAAGTAAACATCCTTGAAGACTACGATTTCAAGCTGGAACCCTCGAGACCTGCCTGTCTCAATCATATTTTAGATATATGTCATTGTACTATAAATAATTGTAAATACCTATATGATGAAATAATTCAAAGTTAATAATAAAGATTTTTTTCAATATCGTTGTTTTATTAGTAGGCTTTTAGTATTTTGATGCTATGCTAATCATGAATAAAAAGATGTATCTGCTGTACAATCAATGGGTTTGGTCTATACCTTTAGGAAAGAGAAAATTTGGAACTCCGATTTATATTCCTAAATAAGTCATGATAATCTACGTCATACTACTGCTGCTGTTATATCAATGTCTCCTAACCGTATAGATATTTGCTTGGTAAAGGATTTTGATGCTATGCTGATCATAAATAACAAGGTAAATCTGCTATACATTTAGGAAAGAGAGAATTTGGAACTACTATTTATATTCCTGATTGGCTTAGATTTATCTGAGGTTTAAGAAAATCAATGGTGTATTGCTATTTGATTATGAGGTCATTCGATGATCCTTTTTCTTAACCTTATAATTCAACAGTATATATATAATCTTTAAATAACGATGATATTTATGTAACTTTCAGGTAAATGTATAGGTATGTGTTTTATATTCATTTCTATTGGCACTAAACGGTCTTCCGGATCCTCACCGATAATAGGAGGACCTAGCGGCGTCAACATAAGGCTGTGTGGCTGTAATATGTGGCGGTGTGGAGGTAATATGTGGATGTGTGGCTGTAATGTGTAGCTGTGTGGCTGTGTGGCTGTAATGTGTAACTGTGTGGCTGTGTGGCTGTAATGTGTGACTGTAATATATGACTGTGTGGCTGTAATGTGTAACTGTGTGGCTGTAATATGTGGCTGTGTGGCTGTAATGTGTGACTGTGTGGCGGTAATATGTAGCTGTAATATGGGGTTGTGTGGTGGTAACATGCATCTGTGTGACGCTATGTAGATGTAGGAATAAATAGAGGTAGTAGCATCACCTCATTTACTTCTTTCAAGATGAAGAGCCGTGTCTGTAATGTATGCAGTAAGAGTATTCGACAATCTGATTTTAGACGTCATATTCATGATGGGTATAAAGTTCAATGTTTTAAATGTTCTAAGAGATTCTCTCGTCTCGATAGCTATAAAAGGCATATAAACAAAGCATGACAAGGAGCTTTCCTTGTCATGTTTGGGGAATTCACAGTATGTTTATTGCTTAATAAACATACTGTGAATTCCCCTATAGAAGATGAGGTCAATGAGGTTGTAGCCCCTTCTTATGATGATGATTGGAGAACGTTTAGCGACTATTTAAGTGACGAAAAGCCTGAAATAAATTGGATGATTGTGCGCGGCCTAACAGACCGGCTTCGGCTTTATTATGGTATTTTGAAGGATAGCCTGTATACATACCCTATAGCTATTGAAATAATAAACGAATTGAAACACTCAGGATTATTTCCGTCCTTCGCTTCACCTCGTGAAATAATAAATAATCTTAAAGATGTTTTGAATATAAAGTGTATTGAATTAAAATAAAGAGATTTTTTAACATATATTGTTTAACTAATCTTACTTGAAAACTAGTTTTGTCATTAAAACCTTTTAATACCTATCTTTTGTCGGAAGTTATACATAAAAAATCTGCTAATCTATGCTTCCTTAGGCTAAGCAGTTTAACTGTTGAGCTATAAATGGAAAGCATGATCTGCAGGACATTTCGTAAAACTAGCTTTAAAAATAAATTATTATTTTAATTTAAACGATCTTTTCTCTTATTTATATGAAATTATACTACATAGAAAACCGCAAGCTGATAACGCTCATTGACTTTTAAATTCTTTCGGTATATTTACACGATAGTTTTATCGTTATAAATTTATATCATATCGCAAACCCTATCGGTACAAATAAATGTAAATCTGTCTAGCTATCTAGGCGATACCTCAGGCAATTTCTTAGAAAATGAACATCCCAAGTAATAAGAAGTACGAGAAATCAAATGCGATATATAGAAATAATTTTTGACTTTTGTGGGTAACTTATGCTGGTAAATTATAAGATACTTTACAGGTGTAAAATGTAGAAAATTGATAAACGGCTTTATTCGATTATGTAATAACTATAGTGACTGTCTTTCCTTAATAATTCGTATTAATAATTTGTTTCTGAATAAATTATTCAATTTGTCTATCTTATGTTTCTATGTTAATGATGATAAGAGCTTCCGGCCTCATTAATTTTTTAATCATATAAAACGACCTTTTAAGACCTATAACCGCAGGCTGCCTTTTCATTAATTGAAATTTACCTTTTTTAATATAAACAATTTATCGAATCAATATTAATTATTTACTTATCGTAAGACAGAGGAAGATTTGAATAAAGTTTTATTTCATCTCTCAAAACCGCAATCTTCCTTTTTAGTCAAAAGTTAGTTTTTTTTTCTGAATGAGATAAAACATTCTTCTATAGGAAGTTGATATCCTCAGTGAGATAATAATAAAATGTGTTTAGATTCTTTTTTTATTGATATAAAAGATTAACATACATTATTTCATGCACATATCTTGCATTAATTTTATAATATTTTGATTCCCCTTGTACATTTTGATATCTTACTTTAAGCGTTCTAATTCTATCAGAAAAGTATTTACGCTAATTTTTCCTAAATTACACATGTTTAAAATAGTTTTGTGCGTCTTCTACAAGCTTCTCAGGATACTGGTAAAGGATCTCAAGAATGCTGGCGGTATTGTGAGATTTCATGTTGAGCTAAGGACTTAATAATATTCTCACGTTATCTAGCAAGTTGCCTGCTAACTGCAATGCGGAAATAATGGTGGTCATATAAAAATTAGCAAACCCTGAATTTTTCAGCAGCTCCAAATGATATTGAATGACTTCCTTCGCATCCCACAAGTGGTCTAGAGTTTGTTGTCCTAAGGTGATGCTGCTGGAACCCTTAGATATTTTAATCATAGGTGTAGAATTAAATGAGGTGAATAGGATTTGACAGCCTTCAAACTGTACTGCTGCTGGGGTGTTTTGGGGCTCGGCGAAATATTCTATAATCTTCTGTTTATACTCAAATAATCCCTCGAACTCCTTAGGTAGAAAACTGACAGCACTCTTTTCTCCTCCAATTTTAACGATAGAAGCAAATTGGATGTTTGGACAATATCCTATAGCAATGTACTTGGTTCTCGATTTATTTAGCCATAAGCTGCTTTGGGAGATGAACTGCTCGTATCGCTTCTGCGCCTCTGCGGTTTTTAGGAATTCGCTAAGTTGACTCACTGGAAAATTAATACAATAAATAAAAAAATAAATTAGAATGCACTAAAAAATTCTTACTTGCAATATGTCGTTTTAATGATTCAGAGATGTAGCTTCAATGATTCAGAGATGTTGCTTCAATGATTCTTGGTGAAGAATTGATGAGCTTTCTGTAGGTGTAGCGTCTTTTTATTCTAAATCTACCTGAGTTCTCTCGGTGGTACGTGCGTTAAAATAGAGCGGAAGTCACATCTTGTTTCAAATTTTGGAACCCGATGTAAAATTTTGGAGCGGATGTAAAAGACCGTTACAAATGGCCGGATGTAAAAGTCCGTTAAATTTCGGAGCGGATGTCGTGTCCTGTTTCTGGACCGGATGCATCTGAAAATGTTTCGGGCCGGACACTACATCCTGTTTCAAATTTTGGAGCGGATGCAAAAGTTCGTTACAAAGTTCATGACGTCATCGGTCGAGCTCAGACCGGAAGTAAAAGTAGATTCTTTGGGCCCATGTTAAATCCCATAAGAAAATGGCGCCGTTCTCCCTTAGTTTTACTACTGCCATATAAATTATTCCTAGGATTATTTTAGTAGAAAAAAATGACTAACTTATTGTCAGTGTGTGCGAGGATGTGGTATATATGAGTGGAAGAGGCATGGAACGCTGTGAACGATGATGGAATATAAAAATAACACAATACCAAACATTTATATTTTTAATTCATTGTAATTTATTTTTAAAAATTATATATAGATATATATATATATATATATGATACTTCACTACTTTTCCGGGTTTCACTCCGCGTATTCACTATTCGGCTCCTAGAGGAACCAGACAATGGTTGACGACGTTTCGGCAAGATCACACTTGCCATCTTCAGGTCACTTCTAACTTCCTTCTGCTTCGCGTGGTTACACGATGTAGACTGACGTCTTGCTGCTGCGGTTGGTCTTTATATACGGTTACGGTGTTGCGCATGGTTGCGGTCGGCTGGTTTTTGGCGCGGCTGCGTGTCATTGGTCTCGCTTGATCCGGTGGCTTTCTCTCGCTTTCCCTTTTATCGTTCTGCTGTGCTGGTTTTCGCTTCTTGACGGTGATGCTGGTTATAGCTGGTTTCCAAGCTGATGGTAGTCGCTGTGTATCGTCCCTGGTATTAAGATTGTTCGGACGTTTCTCGATCTCAATGGCTTCTCTTATGGTTCGTCGGGTCTTATGTTGTATATTCGCTAAAACTTTTGTATTGTCGAAATCTATGTTATGAGATGTACCACTTACATGTTGTGCTAGTGAAGACGTTCTCTCATTTTTGTTAACTGCATTTCGGTGTTCTTCTCTTCTTGCTTGAATTCTTCTGTTGGTCTGCCCTATGTAGGATTCCCCGCAGTCTTTACATGGAATCTCGTATACTCCTTGGCTTTCTAGTGGTATTTTTGTTTTTGCGGATGGAAGCATGTTTCCAATCTTCTTGTCGGTGTTGAAGATGGTGTCGATGTTGTGTTTTCTCAGCACTCTACTTATTTTGTCCGTGGTCCCTTTGATGTACGGTAAGTGCGCTTTGGATACCGATGTTTCTTCTTCCTTTGGCTTTGGGTCCCTTGGTGTTAACGCTTTCTTGATATTTCTGGAAGAGAAACCATTTTGTTTTAATGCCAACTTCACCTGTTCTAGTTCTTGATGTTTATTATCGTCATCAGTCAATCGTTGTGATCTGGTTATTAATGTCTTGACTACTGACTGTAGTTGCGCTGGGTGGTGATGTGACTGCGCGTTCAGGTAGCGATTTGTGTGGGTTGATTTTCGGTATACTGTGTATCCCAGGCTGCCGTCTTCCTTCTTGATTATAGATACATCTAGGAAAGGTAGTTGATTGTCCTTTTCCATCTCCATTGTGAATTTGATCTTCTGGTGTATGTTGTTTATATGCTGTAAGAAGGTCTGCAGTTTCTCTTCTCCATGGGTCCATATAATAAAAGTATCGTCTACGTATCTTAGCCATAGTTTAGGTTTGTCACTTGCCGTTTCTATTGCTCGGACTTCTAATTCTTCCATGAATAGGTTCGCTATTACCGGTGATAAAGGTGATCCCATAGGTGCTCCTTCCACTTGTTTGTACCGTTGATCTTTGTAGATGAAGTAGGTGTTGTTTAGGCAGTGTCTTGTTAACTCGATGATTTCATTTGGGACTTGGTATTTCCGTTGTATCATATCTACTGCTTCTTTTACTGGAACATTCGTGAATAAAGAGGTTACATCAAAGCTTACTAGCAGATCTCCTGGTGCCACTGTTACGTCTTTTATACGCTCGATGAAGTGGCTTGCGTTCTTTACGTAAGATTCGGCTTCTTCGGCATAAGGTTGCAGTTGCTTGGCCAGGAATTTCGCTAGAGGTTGCAGTGGTGATCCAATGGAGCTTACGATGGGTCTTAGTGGTACACCTTCCTTGTGGACTTTTGGTAATCCGTAGAGCTTAGGGCATGATGACGACTTCTCTCTCGGAATTAGTTGTAACTGTTGTTCTTGACTGAAACTGCAGGCTTTTATTTTGGCTTTAGTGGTCTTTTCCAAATATGTTGTAGGATCCGTTGAGATTGTTTGGTATCCAGGATCATTTAGTAAGTTTTCTATTTTTCTTTCATATTCACCCTTATCCATGACTACGGTTGCGTTGCCTTTGTCTGCTGGTAACACGATTACGCTAGTATTCGCCCGTAGGTCGCGTAAAGCTTGGATTTCTTCGTGGGATAAGTTCTTCTTCGGTGGCTTGGCTGTTCTCAGTATACGTGACACGTCTTGACGTATAATTTCGGCGGTATTTCCTGGGATCCCTGTTATTGATGCTTCGACTCCGCAAATAATGTTTTCTATTGGAATCCGGTTTGGCGCTACTGCATAGTTAAATCCTTTCGATAGCACGCTATGTGTCGCTTCATCCAGCGGTAGATCTGAAAGATTGAAAACTACCTTCTTTGGTTCAACTTGGTGGTTGATGTACTTCCTGGGCTGTTGTTCGGCTTGTAGCTTCTCAAATTTCTTCTTCTGGTTAGAAGTTGTCAAATTAGCGTCAGTTTCTGCGCGAAACTCCGTGAGGTTATCTAGTGTTGACCATAGAGCTGGATGAACGATAATAAACATCAAGAACTAGAACAGGTGAAGTTGGCATTAAAACAAAATGGTTTCTCTTCCAGAAATATCAAGAAAGCGTTAACACCAAGGGACCCAAAGCCAAAGGAAGAAGAAACATCGGTATCCAAAGCGCACTTACCGTACATCAAAGGGACCACGGACAAAATAAGTAGAGTGCTGAGAAAACACAACATCGACACCATCTTCAACACCGACAAGAAGATTGGAAACATGCTTCCATCCGCAAAAACAAAAATACCACTAGAAAGCCAAGGAGTATACGAGATTCCATGTAAAGACTGCGGGGAATCCTACATAGGGCAGACCAACAGAAGAATTCAAGCAAGAAGAGAAGAACACCGAAATGCAGTTAACAAAAATGAGAGAACGTCTTCACTAGCACAACATGTAAGTGGTACATCTCATAACATAGATTTCGACAATACAAAAGTTTTAGCGAATATACAACATAAGACCCGACGAACCATAAGAGAAGCCATTGAGATCGAGAAACGTCCGAACAATCTTAATACCAGGGACGATACACAGCGACTACCATCAGCTTGGAAACCAGCTATAACCAGCATCACCGTCAAGAAGCGAAAACCAGCACAGCAGAACGATAAAAGGGAAAGCGAGAGAAAGCCACCGGATCAAGCGAGACCAATGACACGCAGCCGCGCCAAAAACCAGCCGACCGCAACCATGCGCAACACCGTAACCGTATATAAAGACCAACCGCAGCAGCAAGACGTCAGTCTACATCGTGTAACCACGCGAAGCAGAAGGAAGTTAGAAGTGACCTGAAGATGGCAAGTGTGATCTTGCCGAAACGTCGTCAACCATTGTCTGGTTCCTCTAGGAGCCGAATAGTGAATACGCGGAGTGAAACCCGGAAAAGTAGTGAAGTATCATATAATATCCGCGGAAATTTAAAATGTAACATATATATATATATATATATATATATATATATATATATATATATATATATATATTGGTTTAATCGACGTTGTCGGACCCGCTATATGGTGGGGTCGTTAGTAGACCCGCATTTTTTTATTTTTAAAATGTGTATATTTTACATAATATTGATCTATTTTTGATAAGCAATATTTAAGATCCTCGAGGGGTAAAAATATATGAAACAAAAATATTGGTAATATTTGACAGTCGTTCTTGAACCCGATACATATTACAGTGTTTACAGACCCATTTGTATAATTTTAAGCAAGCCTACCTACCCTACCGAACCCAGCAACGTTGCCGAATGTATCAGAGATAAAATTACGATTGACGTAATGATTTCGGGATGCTAAGCACATAAGTGATCTTTATTTTTGTTGATTTGTTCGTAAATTCCATAAATAACCTTAAACGCAGAAAAATTAACGTTTTCCGTAAAACTCTGATGTAACTCTGAAAATTATTATTAACATGAGAAAATAGCATTGAGCCTCTTTTGTTCTAAAATACATAAGGTTTATGCAAATAATTGTTTTTTAATAATTTGTTTTTAAATCATTTATTTTAACATGATTAGTTTTGTTTACAAGAATACAATTAAAAGTTTCGAAGACACGTCATGTATATGTGTTTTGAAAAAATAAATGTTATAGCCAAATCTTTTGACCTCCTGCATTTTACTGTTATGTTTCTAGCACAAATAAACAGTTTCTAAGATATGTATATTTTAATGCCACGGTAACAGTTCAGTCAAATTAGTAAAAATAGAGGGGAATTGAGGTAGATCCTTGGATTTTTGATAGGCCTTCTTTGTGATATGTTAAATAACCCCTTAAAAGTTACTACTCAAAAGTGGTGAACCAGAGAAGCTGATGAGGGTAAGCCATGCCCCCAGATGATTTTTACTGTTTTTTCAGAAACTATTAGGTTTATCAAAATGGAGCCAGTTAGGTTAAATAGGATTTTATTTAACTTTCATACCAAAAAGCTATGAAAACTTTGTGCATGTTGTCTTGTTTCTGTGTAATCGAAAAACGATCATTAATCACACAGACAAATAATTTGTATCGGTACATATTATACGAGAAGCTTCGAGCATAACTTTGTGTGATTTGATGTTCATCATGAAATAGCTATGGAAATCTCGTTGAGCATCGAACGCGATCCTGGTTCAGTCTTCTTCTATCTCAGCATCTCCAGCAAAATCTACGTGGCGATATTATCATTATTATTGGGGCTAGTCATATGGTAATTCTCGTATTGGCAAGATACATTTTAGGGGTATACCCTGTACTAATCAATCTTTTTAGTGAGCCTAAAACGTACAGGGTACTTCAGGGTTTTTGGATCTCTCTTACTTCGTTCTTTATATTCATATTCGTATCGAGTAATTTTTTTCTTGAATGGTTTTTGTTTTGGAATTCTAAGTTCACGACTTAATTCCACACCTGCTTTAAAATGTAGCTAGATATTTAACATTAAATGGGACTTCACCTATTTTACATATAGGATATCTTGAGCAGACGATGCCAATTCCTGAGGGTCAATGCCTTTGATCAAAATAGGCCATAAAGCACAACATATCTATGTTCAAAAATGAAATGTTACAAAGCTATAGACCTTCAAAATAAAAAAGTCAAAAATGCAATTTGGATAAAATTTTGTGTTCAAGGACAGTTGTTATTAGAACATACATTAGTGTTATTTTGTGCTTGTGGTAGCTGTAGCGTACCCGCTACCGCTAGATGCGGAGTTCTGTGGTAGTGATATGTTTAATGTATACTTGACCCAAGTCGAATAGTGACAAGTCAAATAATGCTCTATAAAATGCAGAAAGAAAATAAAGGTAAAACGTCATGCAGTATGACGTACAAACGAAGTAAGAAAGATTTCAAAACAAGGTGAAATGCCCTATACATTTTGGTTTCTATAGAATAATTGTCCAGTACAGGGTATTCTCCTAAAGATATTCTTTTTACTGCAAAATTATCATAATACTACAACCAACAATAACAACAACATCGCTTCATGAATTTTGCAGAAGTGATGCTAAGGTTGCACTGCGAACTCAACATTTTTTTTCTTAGCTAAGTACTTGATGACGAATACAAGATCGCAATAAGTTATGTTCTAAAGTTGCTCCGGCAAATGTATTGGTACAAATTGTTGGTCTACATACAGGGTGTTTTACTCAACTTTCGTATAAATTGCATGTGTGATAGTATTCATCAATAGGAACAAAAAACTCTTTTTGTTTTTACGCAAATTAACAAAAATTTGCTAAAAATGTCACCTTTTGGGAACTGCTGGAAATTATAGTCAAAACAAACTGCGACATCACCTAGCAGCAGCTGCGTCAATGTATCAGATAGGCACATCCAGCTCCAAGTGTGATTCTTAGACCAGTGACCTGCTACCCACTTTTCAAAAACCATTCTTTTTTCGGTTATTATGAAAGATAAACATTAATGATTTTCAGCTTTTTTGTTGCATTTTATGTGTACTACCACCTATTCAGAGGATACGAATCTTCAGTGAAACATCCTGTATGATATATATTCATGCGCCAATTAAATAAGATTTATTTTATCTAACCCACTTAACAACCAGTCCATAAACCTAACAGTTTTTGAAAATAAAACGACAAAATACATCTGGGGGCGTGGTTTAATATTGATATTTTACAAAGTTTATCTACTCGTAAACATGAACAAATCAAGCATAAAGTCATTTTCAAGTTTAGCTGACCAAAATACACTACATTTGATTAGTTTAACCAAGATTAAAAAAATAGCAGTTTCTATTTTTACTGTGGGTTTGTACAGTTACAAGAAAATTATGGATTGTTCGATCCCTACTTCCTGTTAAATGAATTTGAAGGTACAAAACAGTATACACTATATGGTGGTTAAGTGCCTTTAACAGAAACGTCGAAAGGTAACGAAGAAGAGAAGAAGTTTTTTCAAACCTTGCTCAATTCCGTTATATTGCACTTGTACTAAGTTAAAGATCAATTTTTATTGTATTCTGAAATAGCTATTTGTGAATTGGAATATGTATTATATTCTTAGTGACGAATTGTACACCACAGATTTTCTGATACATTTGAAATATATGTAGTTCTAAATATACCAGGCGCAAATCATATTAGTCCACCCTGTTTCATTTTTGTTGAAGATCGTCCCACAGAATTTATTCCGTTTATCTTTTGTTCTATGAGGTGGCCGTTTCTTGTTGCGATAGTGAAGTGCTGCTACTGCATCTACCCCATACCAATGTTCATGAAATTCAATTGGGGGTTGCAACATACACTGCCCCTCCGAACCTTTCGAGTGCCCTGTTTCCATTAAAAGTTCCATTAAGTAATCTTACAAATTACAGACGAGAAAGTTTTCCTTCAGTGTTTTAGCAAAAAAGTCACAAATGATGCTCAACTTAGTTCGCCCATTTTAATTTTTGATAAAGAACACCTCACGATTTTTACCCTAAATGGTCTACGCCGTTGTTATTTATTGGTGGTATATAGTACATATCGTTGCCGTTAATACATATGAACTTAATTCTTTGAAATGTTGTAACTAGCAATGTTGCTAGTTGCGATTTCAAAGAATTCATCATGCCATCTGTAACAAAGTTTCTATAAGCATTTAAACCGCGCTCCTGGAAAATTGCTAGAAAATAGTTCCGCTAGTATGCATTAACGTCGACGCTATGTATGAATGAGTACTGTGATCCATTGATAAATATGTATGTGTGAGTGTAGTATCCAATGCAACGAATATAAACAAGGAGTCAGAAAATAATTCAGAAACCAAATAGTTCAAGCATTCATTCTCTCATCTTAACAGTAAAAGAATAAAGCATTCATTAACCACAAACAGTCTTTCAAACAAACAAACACAGAAGATATTACATGTGGTGACCGCCGACTTTAATTGAACACGCAACAATCTGTCAAGAAACTTACCCTTGCATGCATACCATTCAAGATACCAGGATCCTATTTATGAAGCAGATGTCGAGAAATCAATTAGCATAATTCCAGTAGAGGATCAATACTCTCTCAGCACCACCACTACCAGTACATGGAGCAGTTCCATCGCTGAAGTCATAATCTATCTGAAGTCACGGTTGTATAAAGTTTTTTTCTGTTCTAAATTTTTCTGCCATCAAAGTAGACTACTACAGCATTTAAAGAAAGTATTTCAACGCCTATATCATTACGGTTTACTATCAAATTAAAAAAAACAATCTTTGAAGCCAAAGAACAAACTTGTCTCGACCACACAGTGAAGAGTGATGGAGTTACGCCGCAAATTTCAACAGGAGAAGCTATTCATAACTTTCCAATCCTTAGAATGCAACAAGAATTATGCCATTTCGTTGGCATAAATTGTCGATTTAAACCTGAGCTAAACCTATTTATTCCAGAAAAAGTTTCAGAACCCTACAAGAAACCCACACAACAGTGTGTCGCAAAACGTATAATTACAAATCGGTTGTTGTGAACTTCAATAAACGGTCGTACCAAAAATTCGTTACTTCGTGTGATCGGGAATCGTGTGATACAGGGAATACATAGCAGATAAACTCGGATGCAGCCCATTACAAATCCTTCTTATCTTTTTTTGTGACGTTTATGTATAGAACGTTCGCAATTACTTTTTGTTACCTTTTAGACATATTCGTGTACATACATTTAATATTTTCCTTTTATGTTGCATATACGATTATGATCCAACCAACAACCTACAACAAATACAAGTCCAACAGAATCCTCATACGTTCCTCTTAGGTTAAGTTTTGTAGTTTTTAGTTATTTACATTTTGCAACGAGCCCTAAAATTAAGAATCTGCTGTCTTAATTTTAACCGTTTTCAATTATCTCATTCAATTCTCATGTTATTCTTATTAACTCATTTCTATTGGATAAGTTCTTATCATTGTAACGAACATTAACATTAAGAGCCCTGTACTAACTTTAATTAATTGTAAAACCAGCCAAAGAAAAAAACGCGGTTTTTACGTATCTATCAAATTGCTGTACAATCACAACCGCATCTTATGCGTACATTCACTAGTTCTTTCCAATCCTGTCCTCAAGCATACTGATGGAGACTTTTTCTGCTGGAAAAATTCTAAAAAACAAGGGAGCAATAAATGTGATGATCACCGTTGCCTTGGATACTTTGTAGTATCTAAGGAAACGAATGTAAACGAGGGATCAGAAAATAATGCAGAAACCAAATAGTTCAAGCATTCATTCTCTCATCTTAACAGTAAAAGAATAAAGCTTTAATTAATCACAAACAATCCTTCAAACAAACATACAAAGAAGATATTACAGTACTTTTATACTAAAAAATTTAATCAAGTTCTTGAAATTTATCGTTTGATTACTACGGAAAATGACATATGTACTTTTCCACCTTATTTGGAAACCATTCATTTTCCCCAGAAATTAACTTTTCCATATTATGTTGCGTTGTCTCACTTGTTCGAAAATCCTGTTAACCTTACTCTAAACATTTATATACAAAATGAATTCAATATCCTGTTAACCTTACTCTAATCATTTATATAAAAAATGAATTCAGTTATAAAGTCCTACTTAAAGATACCATTGATATGAACACATGGATTGTAGGTATTAATATATGCTTTCAATCATACAAATATAACTTTATAAATTTATACCACTCTCCAAACTCTAGTGATGCTCAATTTCTAATGAAACTTGAAAATTTGTTTGATGTATATGCTAGTAGATCAGAGACCTTACTAATTATCAGAGACTTTAATATTGACCTATTAAAGGATTCATATTATGAAAATAGGCTGAGAACTTTAATTAAAAATAATGGACTACATCAGATTATCGACTAACCTACAAGAATCACTAAGGACAGTGCTACCCTCATAGATCTTCTTGTATCTAATGAAAAAACCATTGATGCCCAGGTACACCATGTTCCAAAAATAACCGATCACCCAATAACTGTAAATGCAAAAGTGAAAGAAAAATATGAAGAATATACAATACAACACAGAGACATGAGCAACTTCAATGAAATGCAATTTCAATTAGATCTAATGGATCAACCATGGAATCCGGACTGTACAAACACCAATCAACTAGCAGAAACATTAGTTAAAACCATAATGGACACACTAAACAGGCATGCTTTAACTGTTAAAAAAACTATTAAATGTCAATGGAGTTGTAAGCGTTGGTGGACCCCAGAAATAGCCTTGGAAATTGAAGAAAGGGACAGATTATATAAAAGAGCAATCTTTACACAAGAAGAAAGTGATATGAATAGGTATAGACAACAAAGAAATGGAATTGTTAGTTTGATCAGGAACCACAAGAGAAATTATTATCAAGAAAAAATAGATGATATGAAAAATAACTCAACAGAAATGTGTAAAACAGTTAAAGAATTATTTAAAGGAGGCCATAACAGACAAAAAAAGGAAGGTATTATTTTTGACAATGAGTTAGAAAAAAAGGAAATTCAAATTGCAGAAAAATTCAATATTTACTTTATTAACAGCATACAACAAATTATTACATTAACAAATTTAACCCAAATTGAAACTGATTTAAGCCACATTAATGTGCATCAATGCAAGTTTGAGAAATTTTTACCAATAGGGTTTTTGGAGTTAAAAAAAAGTATAAACAATTTACCTAATAAGAATAGTAGTGTCGATGGTATTACCGTAAAGATTAGCTTTCAATGTAATAGGACAGAGATTTTTGCATCTAATTCAAATGAGTCTAGAAAGTGTATCCTTCCCAGAAACCTTGAAGACATCCCATATTATCCCCATTGAGAAGATAATCAACACTAACAAATGTGAAGAATACAGACCGATCAACATGGTGCCATCTTATGAAAAATTATTAGAGACCGTCGTAAATATCCAGTTTCGTGACTACATTGAAGTGAACAAACTGTTAACACCTTTTCAATCAGGGTTTCGGAAAAATAATTCATGTGAAAGTGCAATACAATCAGTTCTTTTGAAATGGAAAAATGCTATTTACAAGAAGAAGATGATAGGTGTAGTTTTTCTAGACTTTAGACGTGCTTCTGAGACTATTAATAGAGATCTATTATTATTGAAATTAAAAACATATGGGTTTGGCCCAATAGTTATAAAATGGTTTAGTGGATATCTCAAAAACAGATTTCAAAAAACTAGATACTTTAATACTACATCTTCACCTAAAAAAACTACCTTTGGTGTTCCACAAGGAACTGTATTAGGCCCCGATTTATTTGTACTATAAATAAATGATATTGTTAATGTAATTAAAAAATGTAACATTCAATTATTTGCAGATGACACTTTAATATATTTTATAGGAGATGATATTGAAAAAGTAATAAATATCATCAATGATGAATTAGTAAATGTATATAACTGGTTAGGTAAAAATAGTCTTTCTTTAAATGTAAATAAAACAAAATTCATGATAATAAAAAATAAGTTTAACGAAATTGATACATCTAGTCATGTGGGAATACAAATTAATAGTCAAAAAATAGAACAAGTTTATGAGTGGAAGTACTTAGGCGTAATAATAGATTGTCACTTAACATTTTCTAGTCATTCAAACTATGTTATCAGTAAAGTTGCAAAAATAGTAAATTTCATGGGTAGAATAAGCCAAAATCTTAGCAAGTGGTCTAAATTATTACTATATAAAACAATAATACTTCCCCATTTTAATTATTGTGCTAGTATACTTTACCTCCTAAATAATACTGAAATTAACAATCTTCAAAAAAAACTGTGCGTTAAGAATAATATTAAAATGTAGTAGGTATACTAGCATAAGAGGAATGTTGCAAGTTACATCTTTGTTAAGTATTAAGGAAAATATATTTTATAATACGATGATAATAATATTTAAAACAAAAACCGAATATATCCAGAGCACATTTTAAATGAATTTACTATTCGTAGAAGATGTTCATGATCATAATACTAGAAGTAGAAATAATTGTTATGTTCATACAGTAACAACAAATATAGGACAAAATAATCTGTTTCATAAAGGTTTAGTTGAATATAATTCACTTCCAGCTAATGTAAAAAACTGTACATCTTTAACATTATCTAAGAAACAGTGTAAAAAATATGTAATAAATTATATTAATATTTAAGAAATTATAATGTATTATATGGAATTTATCTAGTTATATGCTATAAATATAGTATATTATTAATAAATATTAAAACCTTCAATTTTACAAAGCCAGAGAATATTTACAAATGTGAAAAGAACTCGCATACGAGATGATGTAATTCTTACGTCACTTTTCTCCATCAAATATTAAATGCGAGCTATTATAACCAAACGTATATAAAACAAAGCTTAACATATGCGTCATGGCAATGTTGCCAGATCCAGGGCTTAGGAAGTCTGTAGAACATAGCGGGTTTGATAGCGTCTTGTATAAAAATATACGATATACACTTGAGAAAGGCGCGACGCCCCCTATAGTTCATTGTGATGAACTACGGTTGTATAAAACTTTTTACAGACCCTACTTTTCCAAACCCAAATTGTATATTTTTTTATTGCAGTTTTAGGTAAACCTTATCCTGTAGACATCGAAAACATAGGAGAACGTTGCCAGACCCAAGCCCGGGTCTGAGAGCGTCGAAAATGGTCCGACAAGTCGGTAGAATATAGCGAAACGGGTATGTATAAGCGGTTAAACAAATATATATATATATATATATATATATATATATATATATATATATATATATATATATATATATATATATATATATATATCTATAGGGCACCACTATGCGTCCCCCCATGTAAAATCTTAGGTTCAAGCAGCGTCCGAAGTCACTCGGCGTCCGGATATACGGACGCTGAGTGACTTGTGCCTCAAAATTGCACCACATGAAGCTTAAAGTGTCTAGATGACGAAAATGTAAAAATTAGCTCTGCGCAGTTTGACACCCATTTCTGATTCGTGTATAAAATCGTAGTTTGAGCGTTTGCCACACGCAGCGCTAATAGCGCGCGATTGTATACATTTGTATATAACATTTTTGGCATAGGTTTACCCTGCGTCCGCATACTTAACAGTAATTTTGTTGGTAACACTGATGGCTTTGTGGCTAGACACTGACGTCATTTCAACGGCACTTCACTTTATGCATTGTATTTCTGAGTAAAGATTACGTCATTTAAGGTGACACAAATTTTTACATATTATATTTTGTTAAAGCTATTTAATAAACACTTTACGTTTCATTTATGCGTCATTTAAATTTCTTTTTTAAAACTGTTTTGATTGCTATTACAAATGGGCGATAATTTTAATAAGACCGTAAGATTTAATAAGATAGATAAGAATGTAAGGACATTCTTTCGTTCACAAAATACGTCTGAGGTATTTAACCGTTATTATATTACCAATCAGTATTTAATCAATCACAGATGCTGTTAGCTAATAATAAATCTGGCTATTTAAAATACTATCTTATCCCATATTATATTTTAAAACTTTTAAAACTCATATGTTTGTGAGGCAGACAGTAACATCATTTCCAATGGAACTTCTTATGTATTACAATATTGAAATTAAATAAACTTTATAACTTCTAAATTGTCAGATGACATACAAACTTGAGATTTGGCACAGTTATAGGAATTAGGATTCTTGTAAAGAAAAAATAAAACAATGTTATTATGTCAACCCCGTACCCCGTTTTAGGGGTTGTAAAACTTTTAGATGACTTAGAAACTTGAAATTTGGCGTGATTATAGGATTTAAGATTCTTGTAAAGAAAAATATTTAAAAAATGTTCCTCTGTCAACCTCTGCATCCCATTCGGGGGTTGTAAGACTTCTAGATGACATACAAACTTGAAATTTGGTTTAGTTATAGGGTTTAGGATTCTCGTAAAGAGTGATATAGAAAAATGTTATTATGTTAACCCTCCGCACCCCTTTAGCGTTTGTAAAGCTTCTAGATGACACAGAAACTTTAAATTTGGTTCAGTTATAGGGTTTAGGGTTTTCGTAAAGAATGATATAGCAAAATGTTATTATGTTAACCCTCCGCAACCCCTTTAGGGTTTGTAAAGCTTCTAGATGACACAGAAACTTGAAATTTGGTAGTTATAGTTTAAGATTATTGTAAAAAATATATAAAAAAAATGTTATTATATCATCCCCCGCACCCTCTTATGGGGTTGTTAAACTTGCAGATGACACAGGAACTTGAAATTTGATATAGTTATAGGGTTTAAGACTGTCGAAAAGAAAAATATAGTTTTTTTTTTATTAAGTAAACCCCCGCACTTTATTTGGGGGTTGTAAAACTTCTAGATGACATACAAACTTGAAATTTGGCATAGTTATAGAGTTCAGAATTCTCGTCAAAAGAAAAATAAACAATGGTAAAATTTCAACCCCGCACCAACATTGGGGGTTGGAAAACGTTTATATGACATGCAAATTTGAAATTTGGTATAGTTATAGTGTTTAAAATTCTTCTAAAGAGAAAAATAAAAAATATTAAAATGTCAACCCTCCCACCCCCTTTTTAGTTATAAAACTTCTAGATGACGTACAAACTTGAGGTTTTGACATAGTTATAGAGTTTAGAATTCTTGTCAAAAGAAAAATAAACAATGGTAAAATTTCTACCCCCCACTCACATTGGGGGTTGTAAAACTTTTATATGATATACAAACTTGAAATTTGGTATAGTTATAGTATTTAAAATTTTCCAAAAGAGAAAAATCAAAAATATTAAAATGTCAACCCTCCCACCCCCTTTTGAGTTATAAAACTTCTAGATGACGTACAAACTTGAGATTTTGACATAGTTATAGAGTTCAGAATTCTCGTCAAAAGAAAAATAAACAATGGTAAAATTTTAACCCCGTACCCACATTGGGGGTTGTAAAACGTCTATATGACATGCAAACTTGAAATTTGGTATAGTTATAGTGTTTAAAATTCTTCTAAAGAGAAAAATCAAAAATATTAAAATGTCAACCCTCCCACCCCCTTTTTAGTTATAAAACTTCTAGATGACGTACAAACTTGAGATTTTGACATAGTTATAGAGTTTAGAATTCTTGTCAAAGGAAAAATAAACAATGGTAAAATTTCTACCCCCCACTCACATTGGGGGTTGTAAATCTTCTATATGATATACAAACTTGAAATTTGGTATAGTTATAGTATTTAAAATTTTCCAAAAGAGAAAAATCAAAAATATTAAAATGTCAACCCTCCCACCCCCTTTTGAGTTATAAAAATTCTAGGTGACGTACAAACTTGAGATTTTGGCATAGTGATAGAGTTTAGAATTCTTGTCAAAGGAAAAATAAACAATGGTAAAATTTCTACCCCCCACTCACATTGGGGGTTGTAAATCTTCTATATAATATACAAACTTGAAATTTGGTATAGTTATAGTATTTAAAATTTTCCAAAAGAGAAAAATCAAAAATATTAAAATGTCAACCCTCCCACCCCCTTTTGAGTTATAAAACTTCTAGATGACGTACAAACTTGAGATTTTGACATAGTTATAGAGTTTAGAATTCTTGACAAAGGAAAAATAAACAATGATAAAATTTCTACCCCCCACTCACATTGGGGGTTGTAAAACTTCTATATGATATACAAACTTGAAATTTGGTATAGTTATAGTATTTAAAATTTTCCAAAAGAGAAAAATCAAAAATATTAAAATGTCAACCCTCCCACCCCCTTTTGAGTTATAAAACTTCTAGATGACGTACAAACTTGAGATTTTGACATAGTTATAGAGTTCAGAATTCTCGTCAAAAGAAAAATAAACAATGGTAAAATTTTAACCCTGTACCCACATTGGGGGTTGTAAAACGTCTATATGACATGCAAACTTGAAATTTGGTATAGTTATAGTGTTTAAAATTCTTCTAAAGAGAAAAATCAAAAATATTAAAATGTCAACCCTCCCACCCCCTTTTTAGTTATAAAACTTCTAGATGACGTACAAACTTGAGGTTTTGACATAGTGATAGAGTTTAGAATTCTTGTCAAAGGAAAAATAAACAATGGTAAAATTTCTACCCCCCACTCACATTGGGGGTTGTAAAACTTCTATATGATATACAAACTTGAAATTTGGTATAGTTATAGTATTTAAAATTTTCCAAAAGAGAAAAATCAAAAATATTAAAATGTCAACCCTCCCACCCCCTTTTGAGTTATAAAACTTCTAGATGACGTACAAACTTGAGATTTTGACATAGTTATAGAGTTCAGAATTCTCGTCAAAAATAAATAAACAATGGTAAAATTTTAACCCCTCGACCACATTGGGGGTTGTAAAACGTCTATATGACATGCAAACTTGAAATTTGGTATAGTTATAGTGTTTAAAATTCTTCTAAAAAGAAAAATCAAAAATATTAAAATGTCAACCCTCCCACCCCCTTTTTAGTTATAAAACTTCTAGATGACGTACAAACTTGAGGTTTTGGCATAGTTATAGAGTTTAGAATTCTTGTCAAAAGAAAAATAAACAATGGTAAAATTTCTACCCCCCACTCACATTGGGGGTTGTAAAACTTCTATATGATATACAAACTTGAAATTTGGTATAGTTATAGTATTTAAAATTTTCCAAAAGAGAAAAATCAAAAATATTAAAATGTCAACCCTCCCACCCCCTTTTGAGTTATAAAACTTCTAGATGACGTACAAACTTGAGATTTTGACATAGTTATAGAGTTTAGAATTCTTGACAAAGGAAAAATAAACAATGATAAAATTTCTACCCCCCACTCACATTGGGGGTTGTAAAACTTCTATATGATATACAAACTTGAAATTTGGTATAGTTATAGTATTTAAAATTTTCCAAAAGAGAAAAATCAAAAATATTAAAATGTCAACCCTCCCACCCCCTTTTGAGTTATAAAACTTCTAGATGACGTACAAACTTGAGATTTTGACATAGTTATAGAGTTCAGAATTCTCGTCAAAAGAAAAATAAACAATGGTAAAATTTTAACCCTGTACCCACATTGGGGGTTGTAAAACGTCTATATGACATGCAAACTTGAAATTTGGTATAGTTATAGTGTTTAAAATTCTTCTAAAGAGAAAAATCAAAAATATTAAAATGTCAACCCTCCCACCCCCTTTTTAGTTATAAAACTTCTAGATGACGTACAAACTTGAGGTTTTGACATAGTTATAGAGTTCAGAATTCTCGTCAAAAATAAATAAACAATGGTAAAATTTTAACCCCTCGACCACATTGGGGGTTGTAAAACGTCTATATGACATGCAAACTTGAAATTTGGTATAGTTATAGTGTTTAAAATTCTTCTAAAAAGAAAAATCTAAAATATTAAAATGTCAACCCTCCCACCCCCTTTTGAGTTATAAAACTTCTAGATGACGTACAAACTTGAGGTTTTGACATAGTTATAGAGTTTAGAATTCTTGTCAAAAGAAAAATAAACAATGGTAAAATTTCTACCCCCCACTCACATTGGGGGTTGTAAAACTTCTATATGATAGACAAACTTGAAATTTGGTATAGTTATAGTATTTAAAATTTTCCAAAAGAGAAAAATCAAAAATATTAAAATGTCAACCCTCCCACCCCTTTTAGATTATAAAACTTCTAGATGACGTACAAACTTGAGATTTTGACATAGTTATAGAGTTCAGAATTCTCGTCGAAAGAAAAATAAACAATGGTAAAATTTCTACCCCGCACCCAAATTGGGGGTTGTAAAACGTCTATATGACATGCAAACTTGAAATTTGGTATAGTTATAGTGTTTAAAATTCTTCTAAAAAGAAAAATCAAAAATATTAAAATGTCAACCCTCCCACCCCCTTTTTAGTTATAAAACTTCTAGATGACGTACAAACTTGAGATTTTGACATAGTTTAGAATAGAATAGAATAGAGTTTAGAATTCTTGTAAAAAAATAAACAATGGTAAAATTTCTACCCCCCCACTCACATTGGGGGTTGTAAAACTTGTATATGATATACAAATTTGAAATTTGGTGTAGTTATAGTACCTAAAATTTTCTTAAAGAGAAAAATCAAAAATATTAAAATGTCAACCCTCCCACCCCCTTTTGAGTTATAAAACTTTATAAATGACGTACAAACTTGAGATTTTGACATAGTTACAGAGTTTAGAATTCTTGTCAAAATAAAAATAAACAATGGTAAAATTTCTACCCCCACTCATATTGGGGGTTGTAAAACTTCTATATGACATACAAACTTGAAATTTGGTATAATTATAGTGTTTAAAATTTTCCTAAAGAGAAAAGTCCAAAATTTTAAAATGTCAACCCTCCCACCCCCTTTTGAGTTATAAAACTTCTAGATGACGTACAAACTTGAGATTTTGACATAGTTATAGAGTTTAGAATTCTTGTCGAAAGAAAAATAAACAATGGTAAAACAACCCCCACTCACATTGGGGATTCTAAAACTTTTATATGACATACAAACTTGAAATTTTATATAGTTATAGAAGGCCAGTAACCGGGTAATTTATTTCTGCATCTTCTACAGAATTGATTTTCTTGTTGGAAAATGTTCGGAGGTGTTCCGTGAATGTAACGGTTGGGAATGAATTTGTCAGGACGGGGGCGGTTGAGCGCTAGCCGCCATCTTGTAAAACATGTTTTATCAAATATCTCGTGAACCGTGCATCGTACGACAAGAATAGTGTTGATCGTTTTTTTGAAATTCTGCTTAATGCTTTATATAAATGGAAGTATATCTGATTAACGTCCAAGTGTACGCAAAAAACGTGTTTGTCTTTTTCTTAAATAATATAATAATGTAATAACTTTGGTTTTAAATTAATACTCTAGGAATGTTAAAACTTGCTTACTTTACTTGTTTTGAAAAACGATGTTTGTTAATTAAATTATGTCACATTTTTTACGTGAAAAATTAATTTTAGAGAAACTGTTCGTTCATGTTACATTAGACATACAACTTTCCTAAAAGTTTGGAAAAAAAATTTCAAATACTATGAGACTTAAGCTGTATTTTTTGGTTAACTTTGAATGTACAGTTTTTCTAAAATTTATTTTTCACATAAAAAATGTCAAATAATTTAATTAATAAACATCGTTTTTCAAAACAAGTTAGGTAAGCAAGTTTTAACATTCCAAGACTATTCATTTAAAACCACAGTTATCACATTATTAGATTATTTATGAAAAAACGACGATTATTGATCATGCGGTTAAGATTTATGCACCGTATTTGAGTGTCTAAATGGCTTCTTTGTACTGACTTTTTGTTAAATTTGGAATAGTTATTCACAATACATATAAGTAAATCCACTGTGGTTTTGTTTAGATTTTTTAATGTACCGTTAAATTTTTTCTGGGTACATTTGGACCTTAAAATTACTCAAAGATTTTGCTATATTGTTATAAAAATGAAACTTCAGGACAGGTAACCCTTCTATAGACGGGTTGGCTGTGTTACAAGTCTGCTCCTGGTCTGTGAGTTTTCGTAATATTGTTTATTGTAATTTTCGTTGTACTCGTAATTATTTTTTTAAATCTTTAGTTTTGTGTAATAGTAACAGTAATAGTAATAGTAATATTTATTTTTCCCAACAGACAAAATGCCTATGGTGGAAACATAAGCTAACAACAACATTATACTAATAACATGAACAAGTAGATGTTACATAAAATAATATCATAAAAAATAATATAATAACATAGAACTAGTGTGTGAACAATATGCCAAAGTGAGATAGTTTAGTTAATAATAATACATTAAATTGCACTGTTATGTGGTTGCTCATAAATACTAATTATCTTAGATCTAGTACCTCTCGATGTGAAAACATCTATAAATATGTCAAATCTGTTACTAGGTAAACAATTGTATAATTTAAAGATAGTTAACATGGGACTATTATAATGGTGAAAAGTGTTTAGTATTCTATAATAAAAGACCTTTGTTGATCGGCTAGTAGATCTAGGTACATAAAAGTAAATTTGACTAAGAAGACCAGAACACTGTATACGACCATTAGTAATGTTTTGTAAGAATACAAGACTAGAAAGATTTTTTCTTGATAGGAGTGAAGTTTCATTAACAATAATAAGCAGAGCCTGGTGATTACAATGCCTAATTGGATAGTTATCATATGTTTTGTAGTAACAATATTTACAAAATTTACGAAAAACATTTTCAAGAAGACAAATATATATTTCCTATCTTTAATGAAAGTAAACTATTTTTGACAAATTCAAGGTCAGTTATGTTTACAAATTTTTAAACGTGTTCATTTTAACATTCGTTTTTTAGGGATTTTCCATATAGGTTCTCTTTTGCAATTATTAATTTGATAAACCTTACAGCTGTAGTTCATATAAAGTACTTGTAAAAAATAATTTATTTATGCAGCACTCATTCGGATCATTTAAAAATTAAATATCTTAAAATAAACACGTTCTAAGAATTCTATATAGTCAACATGCGAACTTTAGAATTAATTGTTTTTGTTCCTCAAGGCTTGTTTATAGTAACGAATGCAACTAAACTACCGTTGTAGATTAAAAGGCAAATAAGATTTTATGTCTGACCAATTTTTATTATAAAAAGTCATGTATCTTTTATAACAGTGATTATTACATTGCCATTTCACGATTCGTTTATGTATCTACGGCATACATAAAAAAATGTTGTGCTAAATTTAAAAATTTTTAATATAGAAAACGCATTGTAACATTATATATTATACATTCCCAGATTTGCTACAATATCTGAAGTATTATATAACAAAGTTAAAAAAACTTTAAAACCTGCGTAATATGACACATCATATAAACACTCCCTTATACTGCATGCACGTAGGATCCAGCTCTTTTCTGCTTCTCATTTTCTATGAGTCTTTCAAAATATTTTTTAATGTCACTCGATGTTGTTTTATAGCAATTTTACTTTGTCCAACAAGCGTTGATATTCGTACACTGGTATAACTGTAAACGTTTCAAAATTGAAAACAGCATTCACAAAGCATTCCAATTATAATGTCTGAACAAGGATTTTCTAAGCACCACAGTCTTTGAGGTTCAGTCCAATACATGAGAGTACCACTTTTAGGAGATAAAACCCTCCAACCCAAGCAATAGGTTGGATTTTTTTCTGCATTAGCAAACTGAATTTCTTTGGGCATGTAATATACTTTTTCATCACATCACACTGAACCCTTTAGTTCAGTTACATTTGATTTTGTAAGAAATAGAGAAACCATACGAGATCTTTGGGAAGGCTTTTACTTCATTTTCTGCGTTAACGTCTCTATTTCTTTTTGTTTTGATAGTACAGTAGCTTTTGAGCAGTAAAGTACTTTTTTTTCTTTTCTTTTCCGTCATATCTTTTTGCAGTTTTCAATGGTTCAGCACCATAGTGCGTGCATGTTGAATAAAAGAAAAGAAGTTGTCAAGGAAAATATTATGGTTATGGTTCTTGTCTACAATAGAATCTTACCGGTTTTACGTTTAGAAACATTTTGCATGAGTGCCGTCCAAGATATGGAACCATCTATTCATCTTAATATAAGTTGCTCGAAAATACTCCATACTGCATGAGTTTTTCATTCATGATGTAAAAATTACCTACTAAGAATTACCAAAAAGAATGAAGCGGATGTAATCATGAACGACTTCAACGCAAGGATAGGTAAAGGAAGAGTTGAAGATATTGTTGGAGACTATGGTATTGGCAAACGGAACGACAGGAGTACCAGTATATCCCTATACTGGTACAGTTCTTTAATGAAGAAACCTAATGGTAGCAAACATTTGGTTCCAATTCCCAGAAAGGCGATTATACACTTAGAAAGGACCAAGAGACAATGAAGGAAATATCATAGGAAATGATAATCAAATAAATTACATACTGATTGATAAACGATATAGAAACGGGATTATAGGTGTAAAAAGTTATCCTGGATCATACATCGGATCTGATCGCAAACGCCGTAGCTGGAAAACTTGATATTAAATTGAAGAAAATCCAGAAGAGAAAGAAACAAAACAAGGCCTAACTTTGAGAAACTGGGAGAACCAGAGAGATAAAACAGGAAATAACAAGTGTAAGAGAATAACAACAGTAAGAGTGTCAAATAGTAAATTTAAGGAAACTAAGTACAATTGGAAACAACAGAAACAATGAAAAACTCTTGGCAGTCTATTAAAAACGTAATACATGAAGTACAAGAAAATGAATTGGGAATCCAAGAGCCGAGAGCAAAACAGAAATGGATGACGGGAGAAATCATTTTATTGGTGGACGAAAGAAGGAAGTAGCTGCAATCTTAACATTAAATTCAACTATTTTTTCATTTTATTTTGACATTTCAGACACCTGCCATACATACACAATGCGTTACTACATGTTACAGGAGTTCATAGGAATTGTCATTATCTACAAGTTTTAGTGGTTATAGTTTTTGTGGTTTGAAGCTTATGTTTGCGCGTTGCTTGTACAAACAGGTAGCTCTGTTTATTTCATTAGGTTTGCATACATAATATAGACCAGTGGTCACCAAACTTATGAAGCTTCTGAGCTACTGCACCGTTTTTAAATCCTACTATGAGCTACTAGTCAAGAGAACTACCAACTTTTTTAAAAAATCTTACATTTGTTTATTGCCTATAAACTTACATTTCTAGTAAATATGAAATCAATTTTAATTAAACTGTATATAACAAAAAGAAACTGAAATTGAATTGTACATAAGAAAGAAATTGAAGTATTGCTAGTAATAAATAACAAATGTAATAACAGATTTTTTATCAGACTTATTAACTTTAATGAGAAGGATGGACTTCTTTTTTGTCATCAACAGCTCAGTGGAGGAATCATGGTTAGCCATCCGGAGCGTTAACGCGATCTACCGAAAATGTCCCCGCGAGCTACTAGTACCTCGCCATCGACGGTTTGGGGATCCCTGATATAGACGGTAAATAACATAGGGATGGCATCGAGAGAATGTTCTGTAGAATATTTTTGTTTTGTATGACAATTTTGTTTTGTGTGCAATGCCAATTGTTTTATTTGCTAAACTATAAAGACGGTAGTGTATATCATTGGACATCAACAATGTACTTAAAAATCTTTTCCGTTGGTTTTTTCGACCTCCAACAACTCTCCAAGGTTTCACCAGCGAGTCATGCAAAACTAGAGTACGGATTGCTTATTTCTCATTGCTTATTCCTTTTCCAGGTTCAAGTCCAACAAAACGTTTCCCTGTGTTTTTTTTATTCAGAGATGGACCTTAGTTTTTCTTCAGGTGTTTTCTTAACTGTATTGTTTTCAGTTTTTTTTACTTAAATGCTTTCTTCTTCTTTTCACATTCTCAAGTTTACTCAAAACAAATAACCAGAAACCTAAGTGTAGAGATGGTTTCTTTTTGTATCAGAACTTGCCCGACGAAGAGAACACAAAAAATTGAACAGCTAAAAAATCATTTGGCAGGTCAATCACCGCTGGATATTTTTTCTAAAACTTTTTGATGATGAAGTTGAAAATATAGTATTGCCATTTTTGTAAAGTAGGCTCATGATAAATAATACACACAATTTTATATTTACAAGGCAAGAACTTTTCAGTTTTATTGGCATCCTGTTTTTATTAGGCTATCATACGTTGTCCCAAGCTGATTTGTATTGGTATGTTGAAGAAGGCAAAGGAGTCGATATTGCATAGAACTGCATGACGAGAAACAAATTCAGAAATATTCAGTAAGGTCGATAAAACTGTTACATTTTCTAACTTTGCGGCCTTTTTTACAACTTCTTTTCCTTAAGGTGCTGTCTTCTTATAGAATGTTAGCAACAACTTCGGCAAATCTTATAAACTTATAAATACTTATTAGTAAATTAGAAGTACGTAATTCATGTATAAAAAATAATCGTATCGGGAATAATTCAATATAAGCATAAAAGACGTTCCTATAAAAATGCTGTTGTTTATTAATAACAAGTCGTAGCAAAATAAGAAACCTTTGCACTACGCCATTTCCGTGTAAAGCGATATTATGTAGGTGACAAGCATTATTATGGATTATAGGTATTTCCCAAAATTTCTGTCTTTGTTTATTTTAACATAAAGTGACGTAATCCTGTATATGCTATTATACTTTAGCATAGTTGCTTCCACGGTCATTTTACTTTTTTTAATGTCTCTGAAAATAAACGTTTTAAATTATTTTTTATTAAGAACTTGCATTATTATTATTACTTGTTTATGATAAATCTAATTTTGTCTGTATTACCTACAATTCTCGCAGTAATAAATAGTAGAGGAAAATATGAAACAAAAGCCGCTTATTTACGATTTTCGTGTGAACGGAAAGGTAAAAATGTATGCATGCATTTTTATGATAGTTTATGTCTTGGGGATGAACTTTCAACAATTCGTCAAAAAATCGTTCTGTGCAGGGGTCTTCTAGGGGTGGTTTTATGATAAAACCATCAATTTCTGATTTTTTGTAGTAATATTCTATTTATTATAAGCTTTCTGATGGTACCATCGGTAATTAAATGCGAGTATTAGAAATAAACAATGTTTAAGAAGACTTAAATAATTTAACACGGCAGTATACGGGCGAGAAATATTTCAAGAGCGATTATCTCAAAAGCGGCAATTTCTGTAAATTGTAATTTTTGTTTGCACTCAATTTTCTCGAAAACCGTCGACTTTATCAAAAAATCATACTGTATAAACATTATTACTCAATAGTAGCGCTATCTGATGGTTTTTAATTTTCTTAATTATCTCTCTTAATAAGGGAGATATTTGATGAAACGTAAAGCTCTGCATATTCCCCCTCTTAAAACGTCGTATACCCCCGTACACCGCAGCGCTCAACAAACTATCCATACATGTATCAAATAATGCTTCCTGTTATTTCTTACTATTCATATTTTTTACCCTTTGTTATTAAATATATTATTTAACTGCTATAAATTGGAAAATCCTTTGTGTGTACATATGTATAAGCAGTTACAAAAGTTGGTAACTTATTAGTTGACCCATTTAAATTTGTTATGGTAGGTTAATAATTTATTAATTATATCTTCCCATAACTTTAAACGGACCGTTGAATTTTAGACGTATGCTTGTGTTTATTATTATAGTTTTATGAAAACCCTGACAGATGTGAAATTATTAGTCTGGAATTTTAGTTTGATTTTGTCATTCAGTGGTTGAAACTGTGGTGACTGTTTGAAGGGTGCTTTCTTTAAATAAAAGTGTGTCTGTTTCGAGAGGTTAATAAGACTGTTTTTGCATCACATTGTTTACTTACCTTGAACTCCTATAATTGTAAGTATTATTTTTCACCATTTTATAATGTTCTTACTCAAAACAACAGTTTAACATAATTTGGTAGTAGTCATTTATTTTATTTCGTTCGAATATTATATTTTAGAATTGGAAATCATGGAAGTAACAAGTAGCTCGGAAAGCGAATTAGAATCAAAGATAAAAACGATTCAATATCGCAAGAAAAAACAGAAAACCTGCATAACTTGTCAACAAGCGGACAATTTAGTTTCAAGTGCTCCAAAATCATTCAATTAAGGCTAAATCAGCTAAATGTAGATCCTGGTCATGATGAATTTTTAAATAAAGTTCTAGGCATTATTAATTCCTCTCAAAGTCATGAGTTAGACTGGCATCAAAGGTGTTACTCTAGTTTTACAAGTAAAAAAATATTAAAACTTTTCAAGCTAAATATATAGCAGAGAATTTGTTTAAATCTTGTGAAAGTCACAGATAATTGAGATCGAACAGAAAGATGATCTGCAATCTTACGATTTCTTGCAAATTGGTTGTTCTTAAATATCTGAGATCGTCAATCTCTGCAACAGCATTAAAAGTGATATGTCACAAGTAAAGGGATTGGACAACTACAAAGATTTAAGTAGCAATAGTTTTAGAGAGTACATTCCAGATAAACTGTTTTTATTAATACAGTTGCTAGTCGAAGATTCAGACGATGAAAGGAAAAAAAATGTTGTTCTGAATATTTGTCAAGACATAATTTACTGTCATTCCAATTTTAAAAAGCATACTCCAAAACACGCCGCTTTGGGTTCACTGGTTCATCAAGAGACTAAATCAAGCAAAATCATCGAAACCCTTCATTCCTGTGGGCATTCTCTACCTTATAGGAATATCAATATCATGAGAATTAGAAACTCCGTTGCACAATCTGAAATTCTACGAAAATGAAAAAACATTGTTCCATCACAATTAATAAGAGGAAGATTTATTCAATTTGCTGGAAACAACATTGACCTTTTAGAGGAAACTCTTGGTAACGGTTCAACTTAATATTAAATATAAATTGTAGTAAACTGTGTTTTTTGGCTGTTTAATCGCTATTTATTGGCTTTTCAAACATTCTATACTTTAAACAATCTTGCTTTCTTTTTTTCCAAACTCTTATATTACGTTTGTATGAAGACATTACAAAATTACAAACATAAATAGTTCGTATAAATGAATCGTTGCACGTATTTACGAAGCCTGTAAGGAGTTGTGCCACGCGCTATCACAGCGCTTCACAAAACAATCGATATCTCCAAAACTATTAAACATAAGTTTATAATTCTTTTTTTAAAAACTTTTTGAAACCTTTACCATTAATTCTTCCGCAGGATGTATAGGAAAATTTCCAAAGATAAGAAACTTTGTCACTTAGTGTAATTTACATTACACGAAAAGCTAAATTTCAAGTTCAGACATATTGTTTAAATTAATTAAACAAATTTTATTAATCTGCTTTATATAGTTAGAAGCGCTCATGTTTGAGCATTAATTTAAAAAAAGAACTACAACGATATCGCAATTAGTTCCCAAGATATTGCGATATAAATATTAAAGTGTGGATTTTAAAAATTGTCGATTTTGATCTAAAATCACCCCTACAGCACCCCTGCACAGGACGATTTTTTGACGAATTGTCGGAACTTCTACCCCAATACATAGGCTATCATATAAAAACATCCATACATTTTTGCCTTTCAGTTCATACGGGAATCACGATAGCTGGTCGATTTGCTTCTACTAAAACAGTAGTCGAACTTTAAAACCAATTCTAGCACACGTAAAAAACAAATGCTGATTATTGTGTCACTTAATTCACAAATGACACTTAATTCGAATTCTCAGTTAGTGAACAGATTCAGAATTGGGAAATTGCCAAAAATTCCGTACTTTTTATAATTTTTAAAGAATTTTGAAAACATTTACATTTTTTCGGCAAAGAACAGAGCTAAAAATCTGATTTTGTACCGTAAATCTAGTTATGTTAAAAGTGTACGTTATGATGTTGACATTTCAAAAATGTGTAGATTTTATTTAAAAAAATAATTTCTCGAACGATGGATATTAGGGTAATGGACAATGGCTAGAATTTCAGACTGTGTTTGCATGCATGTAAAAACTGTAATAATTACTTTCTATTATTCACTGAACTGATTACTAAAGATGATAGCTTAAATATGTAAATCGATTTCTACAGCAGTAATTGTTGGACACCGTCGATGGAAAACTTTAAAATGTAAACGGAAACAAAATGTTTTAAAATACTTTAGTATTTTAGATTTTAATTACTATGGACGACATATTTCATACGTCCTTTCAAAATTTGCTAACGATGACAACAAATTTGAAATCAGCGACCTCAAAAATCCCTTTCTATAAAATTTCATATAAATCCAATAATATTTCGAGTTTTATGATGTTTTTATGCATATAATATTTTAAATCTGAAAGCCTTCTAAATAAAATTCATACACATACAGAAACGAAACTAAAAGTATTTATTACATAGCATTAATAAAATAGAATTATTTTTGCCAGTTTAAATGACGCAATCTTTACTCAGAAATGCAGAGAGTAACTCGACACCGCAGACAGGCAAAGGAATTCAAGCAGGCTGGCCAATACTGAAAAAATAAATGGACGCTGTATAAACCTATAGCTTGCATAAAATAAACAGACGCTGAATAAACCTATAGCTTGCAAAAGACGCTGACTGATACCATCATTTATATACACTTATATACGCCGGACGCTGGGCGCTACGCTTTTGGTCCGGACGCATGGTAGGCCTCTATAGATATATATATATATATATATATATATATATATATATATATATATATATATATATATATATATATATATATATATATATATATATATATATATATATATATATATATATCTATAGGGCACCACCAAGCGTCCCCCCATGTAAAATCTTAGGTTCAAGCAGCGTCCGAAGTCACTCGGCGTCCGGATATACGGACGCAGGGTGACTTGTGCCTCAAAATTGCACCACATGAAGCTTAAAGTGTCTAGATGACGAAAATGTAAAAATTAGCTGTGCGCAGTTTGACACCCATTCCTGATTCGTGTATAAAATCGTAGTTCGAGCGTTTGCCACACGCAGCGCTAATAGCGCGGGATTTGTATACATTTGTATACAAATTTATGGCATAGGTTTACCCTGCGTCCGCATATTTAACAAGAATTGTGTTGGTAACACTGATGGCTTCGTGTCTAGACAGTGACGTCATTTCAACGGGACTTCACTTTATGCATTGTATTTCTGAGTAAAGAGTGCGTCATTTAAGGTGACAAAAATTTTCTTACATATTATATTTTGTTAAAGCTACTTAATATTATAATTATTATTATTATTATAATATATTTAATATTATTGATTTAAGTGAAACAAACGTTAACCATTATTATATTATCATTTAGTATTTAATCAATCACTGATGCTGTTAGCTAACAATAAATCTGGTTGTTTAAAATACTATCTTATACCATATTATATTTTAAAATTCTTAAAACTCATATGTTTGTGAGACATACAGTGACATCATTTCAAACGGGACTTCTTATGCATTAAAATATTGAAATTAAATAACCTTTATAATTTCTAATTTGTTAGATGGCATAGAAACTTGAGATTTGGCACAATTATAGGAATTGGGATTCTTGTAAGGAGGAAAATAAAAATATATATTTATGTCAACCCTCGCACCTCCTTTTAGGGGTTGTAAAACTAGATGACTTAGAAATTTGAAATTTGGTGTAATTATAGGATTTAAGATTCTTATAAAGAAAAATATAAAAAAATATTAAGATGTCAACCCCTGCACCCCGTTCGGGGGTTGTAAAACTTCTAGATGACATACAAACCTGAGATTTGGCACAATTATAGGAATTGGGATTCTTGTACAGAGAAAAATAAAAAAATATTTTTATGTCAACCCTCGCACCCCCTTTTCAGGGTTGTAAAACTTCTAGATGACTTAGAAACTTGAAATTTGGTATAATTATAGGATTTAAGATTCTTATAAAGAAAAATATAAAAAAATTATTAAATCAACCCCCGTATTCCATTTGGGGGTTGTAAAACTTCTAGATGACATACATACTTGAAATTTGGTATAGTGATAGGGTTTAAGACTCTCGTAATAAAAAATATAAAAAATTTTTATTAAGTCAACCCCCGCACTTTATTCGGGGGTTGTAAAATTCTAGATGACATAAAAACTTGAAATTTGGTATAGCGATAGAATTTAGGACTCTCCTAAAGAAAAATTTAAAAAAAATATTAAACCAACCCCCGTATTCCATTTGGGGGTTGTAAAACTTCTAGATGACACACAAACTTGAAATTTGGTATAGTGATAGGGTTTAAGACTCTCGTAAAGAAAAATATAAAAATTTTTTATTAAGTCAACCCCCGCACTTTATTTGGGGGTTGTAGAAATTCTAGATGACATACAAACTTGAAATTTGGTATAGCGATAGAATTTAGGACTCTCCTAAAGAAAAATTTAAAAAAAATTAAACCAACCCCCGTATTCCATTTGGGGGTTGTAAAACTTCTAGATGACATACAAACTTGAAATTTGGTATAGCGGTAGAATTTAGGACTCTCTTAAAGAAAAATTAAAAAAAAATATTAAACCAACCCCCGTATTCCATTTGGGGGTTGTAAAACTTCTAGATGACACACAAACTTGAAATTTGGTATAGTGATAGGGTTTAAGACTCTCGTAAAGAAAAATATAAAATTTTTTTATTAAGTCAACCCCCGCACTTTATTTGGGGGTTGTAGAAATTCTAGATGACATACAAACTTGAAATTTGGTATAGCGATAGAATTTAGGACTCTCCTAAAGAAAGATTTAAAAAAAATATTAAACCAACCCCCGTATTCCATTTGAGGGTTGTAAAACTTCTAGATGACACACAAACTTGAAATTTGGTATAGCGATAGAATTTAGGACTCTCCTAAAGAAAAATTTAAAAAAAATTAAACCAACCCCCGTATTCCATTTGGGGGTTGTAAAACTTCTAGATGACATACAAACTTGAAATTTGGTATAGCGGTAGAATTTAGGACTCTCTTAAAGAAAAATTAAAAAAAAATATTAAACCAACCCCCGTATTCCATTTGGGGGTTGTAAAACTTCTAGATGACACACAAACTTGAAATTTGGTATAGTGATAGGGTTTAAGACTCTCGTAAAGAAAAATATAAAATTTTTTTATTAAGTCAACCCCCGCACTTTATTTGGGGGTTGTAGAAATTCTAGATGACATACAAACTTGAAATTTGGTATAGCGATAGAATTTAGGACTCTCCTAAAGAAAGATTTAAAAAAAATATTAAACCAACCCCCGTATTCCATTTGAGGGTTGTAAAACTTCTAGATGACACACAAACTTGAAATTTGGTATAGTGATAGGGTTTAAGACTCTCGTAAAGAAAAATATAAAATTTTTTATTAAGTCAACCCCCGCACTTTATTTGGGGGTTGTAGAAATTCTAGATGACATACAAACTTAAAATTTGGTATAGCGATAGAATTTAGGACTCTCCTAAAGAAAAAATTTAAAAAAATATTAAACCAACCCCCGTATTCCATTTGGGGGTTGTAAAACTTCTAGATGACACACAAACTTGAAATTTGGTATAGTGATAGGGTTTAAGACTCTCGTAAAGAAAAATATAAAATTTTTTTATTAAGTCAACCCCCTCACTTTATTTGGGGGTTGTAGAAATTCTAGATGACATACAAACTTGAAATTGGTATAGTGATAAGATTTAGGACTCTCGTACAGAAAAATTAAAAAAATTATTAAGTCAACCCCCGCACCCGCTTTAGGGGTTGTAAAATTTCTAGATGATATACAAACTTGGAATTTGGTTTAGTTATAGGGTTTAGAGTTCTCGTAAAGAAAAATATAAAAAATTTTTATTATGTTAACCCTCCGCTACCCTTTTAGGGGTTGTAAAACGGGACTTCACTTTATGAATTTAAGTAATGAAATTAAATAATCTTTATAACTTCCGAATTTCTAGAGTACATACAAACTTGAAATTTGGTATATTTACAGAGTTTCGGATTCTCGTCTAGCGAAAAATTAAAAAACGTTACAAAAACCCATATTTATATTTTCAAAATTTTGTTCTGTTTTGGGTAGCAGCCACCTCTTAGAATTTCTAAACACGGGAAAAATAGTAAACAATCTTTGTTGCGTTTCATTTTCTAACGGGTGCCGTGAAAGAACATAAAAAGTCACCTATTTTATAGATTTTGCGAAGTTCAGGGTCTAAGGGGGTAGCAACCAACCCTTAGAATTTTGAAATACGAGAAAAATAGTAAATAATCTTTGTTGCGGTTCATATTTGAATGGGTGACGTTAAAGAACATAAAAAGTTACATACTTTACGGATTTTGCGACATTAAGAGTCTAAGGGGGTAGCCAGCCATCCCTTAGAATTTGCAAATGTGGAGAAAATAGTAAAGCAGTTTATTTGCGTTTCATTGTTGAATGGGTTGCGTGAAAGAACATAAAAACGCACATGCTTCACCGATTTTGCGAAATTCAGGATATAAGGGGGTAGCAGCGAACCCTTAGAATTTCTAAATGTGAAAAAATAGCACGATTTTTGTTGCGCTTCATTTTCGTCGTTATCATGCACAAACATAAGAAGTTACATATTTTATGGTTAATAATGTAAAAGATACTTTTTAGATTTTGCAAAATTGAGAGTTCAAAGGTAGTACGAGACACCACTTCAAATGTTTAAATGTGGGAAAAATAGTAAACACTTAGTCACTTAACGGGTACTGGCCTATTTAACAGTCTACACTCAATCATTCGGACAAGCTTTTGGCTATAGCAATGGAATTAAAAGAGCTTTGTATATTTCGACCTCTAGTTCTACACTCAATCATTCGGACGAGCTTTTGGTTATAGTAATGGAATTAAAAGAACTTCGTAGATTTCGGCTTCTTGTTTACGAAAACAGTATTAGAATCCATTCACTTTATTATTTCATTATCATTCTCTTTAAGCCTATAGTAGCTTAATACTTTTTTTATTCAGAATCCCACTTGCTATCGATTTCCATACTTCAAATCTAATCGTTCCATTTAAAAAAATCTTCATGATGATATCCAGCACCAACACAAGTTCTAAGATGTGTTCTGATTTCGTAAACTAGAGGTCAAAGTATACAAAGTTCTTTTAATTCCACTGCTATAGTCACAAGCTTGTTGGAATGATTCAGTGTAGACTGTTAAACAGGACACCCTGTATATTCTTCAATATCTTCCTCTGGTTCGCAGGAAAATTAATTTAGTGAAGAGCGGTTTGGACAAAAAATTGGTTTTTTGTTACTGCACTGTTATTGTTAAAATTAGGAACATTTCTTTGAGAAAAATAATGCCTATATGAAAAGTGTTCATTTAACCAAAACGAAATCAAAAAATTAATAAACAAGAAAACACAATTCCCTATTTTTTATATAAATCTTAAATGAATTGCTTTTTGGTCGAAAATTAATAGCTAAGAACTCCAAGGTTTCTTTTTATAACCCCTACAAAAATTTTATAGATATATGGCATGTACTTTCTGAGATAAAAACTAATTTGCTTTTAATAAAATTGTCCCTAAAAATGGGTACCTTTTATTACCTATTGTCTGATAAAAACAAAAGTAGCTATAGCATTTAGAAATATAATATTTTACTAATGTTAAGCTTTATTAAAGTCAGAGGACTCGAGAAAAAAATGGATATTAGATAATCAAGAATAATTCAATATTATAGTAACATATAAAAGACGTCCTTATAAAAATTTTAATGTTGTTGTAAGTCGTAAGTCGTGTTGTTGTTTTGTCCTTGTAAGCATGGATTAAATTTCCCAAAATTCCCGACTGTATTTACTGATTGCAGGTGTGGAAGTCTATAAAGTGACGTAATTTTGTGTTTGTTATAACGCTTACACAGTCATTTTACGTATTTCTTACTATGAACTTGAATATTTTTCAAATTATGCACGATGGTATATTTTATATACTACAATGATTGCTTGAAGCTGGAAAAAGAACTTAAGATTTATAATTTCCACTCTTTTAAAAGTCACTCTTCTAAACAAAAAAAAACAATTTTAATTTAATCCTTGCAATTTATAAAACTTTTTAACCAAAATTTGTTTCGGGAGGGTTTCAAGTAATCCAGAATAAATTTATGTAACGACTTTTACAATTAAATAAGGTCTACTATGTTTTTTTTAAACATTCTTAAGGCATTAACAGCTTGAAAATACTTTAATAAATAAAATAAATAAAAATACAGTGTTGTAGGTTACATCAGTTATAAATTGGAGTTTAAAGTTGATTGACGCGTGTAAACCCCGTTTATTATAAAAAATGTAAAATTAAATGCAAATGTTTACACTTGAAACCACCAAAACAAATTTTGGTTAAAAAGCCTTGAATAATTATTGTTTTAATGCATTACTAGGATTGAATTAAGATTATTATTTTTTGTTTAAAAGAGTGACATGGAATTATAAATTATAGGGCCTTCGTCCAGCTTCAAGCAATCATTGTACCGGGTGATTTTTTAAATTTCTGATCTAGTAAGTCGTGATTTTTACGCCGTATCGAAGGTCACCGAAACGTAGGGCGTAGCGTTGATCACACTGCTATTCCAAATGTCATTTATGTGACAAATTGACTACTTACTTTTACATTTATTAAACAAATTGATAAATATTTAAACAGTGATCATTTGCGAAACATGTTTTTACCAAAGTGTGCATTTTATTGCGAGTTTAAGTGCAATTTCGATGTGATTATTGACTTGAGAAGTTTAGGTTATGGTTACAACTCGCTTCAATTTTTATTCCTTGGATTTAAGAAATAGCAAGATTTATTCACAATTATAACAATTTACATTGTTAACACAATATTTATTCAAAATTTACAACAACTGTTGGAAATGTTGACCTTCAGCATCTATACACAAATTAACTCGGCGCTTCATATTTTTGAAATCTGACAGTTGTGACAAATCGAACGATTCAAACTACGCCCTACGTTTTCCGCATCTTTTGTTTTAAAATTATGTCATGGCTTTCTAGATCAGAAATTTAAAAAATCACCCGGTAGTATAAAATGTACCATCGTGCATAATTTTTTCTAACAAAGAAGTAGGAAAGTGGCAAACACTCTCTTATACTGCATGCACGCAGGCCCCAGTTTTTTTCTGCCTGTCATTTTCTATGAGTTTCTCAAAATATTTTTTTATGTCACTATATGTAGTTTTATAGCAATTTAAATTTGTCCAACAAGCGTTGATCTTCGTACACTGGTATAACACCGTAAGCGTTTCAAAATAGAAAACAGTATTCCAATTATACTGTCTCAACAAGGATTTTCGAAGCTCCACTGTCTTTGAGGTACAGCCCAATGCATGAGAGTACCACTTTTAGGAGATGAATTCAGTGTTGTAATAGATACATTATTTTGTGTATCTAGATACAGATACAGATACTATCAGAAAAAGGTACCTAGATACAGATACAGGTACTTTTACAGTGAAGTATCAAGATCCAAATACAAAGCTTAACATAATGTATCTAGATACATTTGTAGATATTTGTTTTTCACCCCGAATATAAGAACTTCCTAGTCAATTTTTCGTACCGAAAATAGTGATTTAACTAAGTATCAATTCCAGGGCTAGTCTAGGACAGCAATATTTATTAAAATTTACACATATTAAAAATGGTTAAGCAAATACCAGTATCTAAAGATAAGTACAGCATGCATTCAAACCTTTCCACTTCATTAAAGCATTCCAAACATGACATTTGTGTAGATTTTCTATCTTCAGTTTTGGTGTTGTGCAGAATATTAATAACTTGAATAAACTCCAATAGTCTTCATTGTTTGAAAACCTAGAAAATGTTTTACCACTTTAACAGAAACCAGCATAGCTTAGGTATTATTTCTGATAACCTAGCTTCAAAGTATGTGTTGGTACGATTCACACTATAACAATTTGCTATTAGTTCGTAGTACTATTACACCCAAAAGTCGCTAAATCTGGTTGCTTTTAGTTACCCTTGGTGTAACGGAATATATTATAATTATTTGCTCTTCAACATATTTTCAAACGCACTACATTAAGATAGTTCTTACTTTGAAAGTTCTCAAATTGACTGTTGTGACAGAAAAAATAGGAGTGTGTAACAAAATCCGTATAGTGCCTTTACTGTACTCAAAGACTCACCAGTGGCTTGTCGTACCTAGAACTTATCTACAAGTCCAGTAAAATAAACATTACTACAACTATTACATGTAATAAAGAATGAATTCTCTTCATATCTGAAATTATGGTACACTTTTATCTAATTGTTGTTGATTGGTACAATCAGTAAATTATGGTACAGTTGGTAACACTGCCCTGGACGGACAAGAATGCTTCTTCCTCACACAATCAGTAATATCGTAATTCTGTAACAATATCCATTGTTTATAGAGTTTCTACATCTAGTCAGCCAGACCATACTGACGGATCAGAGTAGCGCAAACAACCCCACTTTGTGGCGAGAAAAGCCCGAAATTGTTAATTATTATTATCCCCATTGAATTTAATTAAATCCATGTTTAGTTTAAAAGACTTTTCTACATAGTTTTCATTTTGACAGCCACAAATTGTAATATGCCAAATACGTAAGATGCGATTTTAATTAATGAATTACTATATTTTACACTTCTTTTATCTCAATATGGCGTCGATAGCGAAACTCTGATACGCCAAGTTGACCTGGCTGACTAGATGTAGTGACTCAATTGTTTAACGAGGTGACATATTTGATTTCATGATTTCAAAGCAATTCCAAATTAAAAATTAGTTTTATTATGTTCGGCGGTTTATTTCAAATTTAATGACAATTTTTGTATTATAAAATCATTAAATTATGAAAATAGTATCTGCACAATACAGATACTCAGATACTACAGAAAATGTATCTAGATCCAAATACAGCTACAAAATTTTAAAAGTATCTAGATATGTATCTAGGTACCATAAACGTATCTAGATACTGTATCTAGATACTTGTATCTAGATACATTACAACACTGGATGAATCCCTCCAAGACCAAGCAATAGGTTGGGATTTTTTTTAGACACACTGAATTACTTTGAGCATATGATGTACTTCTTCATTGCATCACAATGAACCCTTTAGTTCAGTTACATTTGATTTTCTAAGAAATAGAGAAACCATACAAGATCCTTGGGAAGGTTTTTACTTTATTTTCTTCGTTAACGTCACTATTTCCTTTTGTTTTGATAGTACAGTAGCTTTTGAGCAGTACAGTAGTTTTTTTCTTTTCCTTTGCGTCATAATTTTTTGCAGTTTTCAATGGTCCAACACCATAGTGTCTTGTCGAATAATTTATATGAAGAAAAGAAGTTGTCTAGGAAAATATTATGATTATGGTTATTCTCTACAATAGATAGTAGATAAAAAACAAAGTCACCTCCCAACCCAAGTCTGGATTTTTTATTATTTGGAGGATAACTTGTATAAGTACCCTTCATCTGAACAGATATACCATAATTTGAAACCGAATCTCACCGGTTTTACTTTTAGAAGCATTTTGTTGCGAGTGCCGTCCAAAATATGGAACTATCTGTTCATCTAGTAATATAAGTTGCACGAGAATACTCCATACTGCATGAGTTTTTCATTCATGATGTAAAAATCACCTACTAAGATTTACTAAAAAGAATGAAGTGAATATAATCATGGGTGACTTCAACGGAAAGATAGGTAAAGGAAGAGTTCAATATATTGTTGGAGACCATGGTATTTGCAAACGACACGATAGGGGGGATATCTGGTACAGTTCTGTAATGAAGAAAACTTAATGGTAGCAAACACCTGGTTCCAACTTCCAGAAAGGCGATTGTACACTTAGAAGTGTACTTAGGACCAGGAAACAATGAAGGAAATATCATAAAAAATCAAATAGATTACATACTGATTGATACACGATATAGAAACGGAATTAAAAGTGTAAGAACTTATCCTGGATCAGACGTAAGATCTGATCAGAACCCCGTAGCTGAAAAACGTGAGATTAAATTGAAGAAAATCCGGAAGAGAAATAAAACAAGACCTAACTTTGAGAAACTGGGGGAACCACAAATAAAAGAGGAAATAACACGGGTTTTGAATAGTAAGTTTAGGGAAACTGTATAATTGGAAACAGAAACAATGGAAAACTTTTGGCAGTCTATTAAAAATGTAAACATGAAGTACAAGAAAATGAATTGGAAAACCAAGAGCAGAGAGCAAAACAGAAATGGATGACGGAAGAAATCCTTTTATTGATGAACGAAACAAGGAAGTACAAACATAAAGACTATAATAAATATAAAGAAATCCATAAAAAGATTACAAGGCTTATAAGAGAGGCAAAGGAGACCTGGATGGAGAAACGTTGTCAAGTGCTCGAAGAGCTGCAAAGAAAGCATGATTTCTTTAACACACAAAAAAGAAGATAAAAGAAATAACTGGAAATAAAACCTATCAACACGATATCTTAGTCACATATAGTAACAAAAAAACAATAGACGCAGACGAGATAGAAGAGATTTTGACAAGCTATATACAAGAGCTTTTTGATGATATCAGAATGTAACCAGAATCAAGAGAAATAGATCAAGAAGATTAGCCATTGAAAATTATTATAGCAGAAGTGAAACACGCAATAAAACTATCAAAACACGTAGAGTCCCAGGTGAAGATAACATCTATACTGAGATGCGTAAACGTATTAGACGATGAAAGCCTCAACATCTTAACATCTTTCTTAAATAGAATATACTATACAGGAATCGTACCACACGACTGGACCCAACCTATTTTTATTCCGATACCTAAAAAGAGCGGAGTAAAACAGTGCTTACAGTACCGATTGATTAGCCTGATGAGCCATGTACTGTAGATAATGCTAAGAACATGCATCAACTAGTACACACAAAATGCGAACAATATGTAGGAGAAGAACAATTTGGTTTTCGCTTAGGCATTGCAACTAGAGAAGCAGTTCAAGGTCTTAGGACTAGCAGAAATACATAAAACAAAATTAAATAGCTTATCGGTATCTCCAACGTAAGTGACTCCTGCGTACAATGTTGCTTCCTTACGACTTGCTCCAAAATTATAAGTCTGGATTTCTTCAGCTAGTTTGCAAGCATAATTTTCAGAGAAGTCTATATGTAGTAACCCTTCATTCTTACTAAGACTGTTTTTCAGTGTGTTCTAAGCAGCATTTTCATTTTTAATGTTAAATTTATATTTATTTTTAAAGTTTTCATTTCTTCTTGAACCTCTCCCTGCAACTCTCGGACAGGTTTAGTAACATTGATTTTAGCTGCAATCTTAACATTAAATTGAACCTTTTCTTCATTTTATTTTGACATTTCAGAGACCTGCCATACATATGCAATGCGGAAGCCTTACTACATGTTACAGGAGTTCATATGAATTGTCATTATCTACAAGTTTTAGTGGTTTTAGTTTTTGTGGTTTGAAGCTTATGTTTGCGCGTTGCTTGTACAAACAGGTAGCTCTGTTTATTTCATTAGGTTTGCATACATAATATAGACGGTAATAACATAGGGATGGCATCGAGAGAATGTACTGTAGGATATTTTTGTTTTGTGTGCAAGGCCAATTGTTTTATTTGCTAAACTATAAAGACGGTAGTGACGAATATCAATGGACATCAACACAGCACTTAAAAATCTTTTCCGTTGGTTTTTTGACCTCCAGCAACTCTCCAAGGTTTCACCAGCGAGTCGTGCAAAACTAGAGTAGGATTGCTTATTTCTCATTGCTTTTTCCTTTTCCAGGTCCAAGTCCAACAAAACGTTTCCGTGCAGTTTTTTTTTATTCAGAGATGGGCATTAGTTTTTCTCCAGGTGTTTTCATAACTGTATTGTTTTCAGTTTTTTTCTACTTAAATGCTTTCTTCTTCTTTTCACATTCTCAAGTTTGCTCAAAACAAATAACCAGAAACCCAAGTACAGAGAGGTTTCTTTTTGTATCTGAACTTGCCCGACGAAGAGAACACAAAAAATTGAACAGCTAAAAAATCATTTGGCAGGTCAATCACCGCTGGATATTTTTCTAAAACTTTTTGATGATGAAGTTCAAGATATAGTATTGCGATTTTTTGTAAAGTAGGCTCATGATAAATAATACACACGATTTTATATTTACAAGGGAAAAACTTTTCAGTTTTATTGGCATCCTGTTTTTATTAGGCTATCATACGTTGCCCCAAGCTAATTTGTATTGGTATGTTGAAGAAGGCAAAGGAGTCGATATTGTATAGAACTGCATGAGTAAAAACAAATTCAGAAATATTCAGTAAGGTCGATAAAACTGTTACATTTTCTAACTTTGCGGCCTTTTTTACATCTTCTTTTTCTTAAGGTGCTGTCTTCTTATAGAAGGTTAGCAACAACTTCGGCAAATCGTTCACTATCTTTTGCTATTCTTAGTAATAACTGTGAGTTTAGGCCAGTGCAGTCTCTCACATTGAGCCTTATCTCCTGCCAGTTCTCTTCTACCCTCAATCTTGCCCTCCATTATCAGTCTTAGGTATGGTTTAGCAGAAGTTCAAGAGTTGCAGGGAGAGGTTCAAGAAGAAATGAAAACTTTAAAAATAAATATAAATTTAACATTAGAAATAAAAATGCTGCTTACAACACACTGAAAAAGAGTCTTAGTAAGAGTGAAGGGTTACTCCATATAGTCTTCTCTGAAAATTATCCTTGCAAACTAGCTGAAGAAATCCAGACGTATCATTTTGGAGCAAGCCGTGAAGAAGCATTCATTTACGTTGGAGATACCGATAAGCTTTTTAATTTTGTTCTATGTATTTCTGCTAGTCCAGATCATGTCCTGCAGCTATTTGGGCACACTTAATCCTGTCTTTACCTTTCTGTCGCAACAATTGCCAAAAATCCAAACAGTTTATTTGTTTTCAGATAGACTCTCCATTCTTTAATAAGGTAGTTAGTTATCTTTAAACTTTGATGCATTGAGTATTCCTTAACTATCTTTGTAACATAAACGGTTTTTGTATTTAGTCAAAGTAAAACTTCTAACCGAGAAACAAGAACAACGACGAGTGACATGGACTAAATATGTAGTTATCCTAGACAATGTTCCAGAGAATGACTGGTATAAGGTCATATTCAGCGACTAGTCAAAGTCTGGTGTTTTCGTTGGTTACTCTCGCAAAAGAGTGATCGAAGCTAAACATGAAGCATTCCATAAGTACTGCTTAAAACGTACGGTTAGGTTTCCTCAAGGTGCAATAGTTTAGAGCTATATGTCAGCTGGAGGGTTAGAATGATTTCAATCCATAGACGGCACAGTTAATGTTGAAAAGTATCAGAAAATTCTTAACGCTAACTTGTTACCAATCGTTAAAAATCGATCTTGACCGCGATTTAATCTTTCAACAAGATGGTGCTTCTTACCACACATCAAAAACGACCAAAAATGGTTTGAAAATCATAATTTCAAAGTTGTTGAATGATCCTCAAGCAGTTCGGATCTTTAGTGTTATTGAATTTGAAATTATCAGCAAGTAGGGCATTATCCAATTTAGATAATTGTAATCCCCAAGTTAGAAGTATGTCAGCCAAAATTTAAGCGGCGAATAAAGCAAAGCGAGATGTTAAATCTTATTGAATTGTATTTATAAACTGCTATCTGAATATTTAGTTGTCAGCGAGTTTTGTTGAATTTTTGAAAATTGTTTTCTGCAGATCTTTTTTTACAGAAGTTAATGAGACCAAAATTCTTTCGGATCTTGTATTATTGCATTTTCAGTTTGAACTAGGTAATTTTCTTAAGCAATCTTGATGGAGTCTTTGATTTTTTTACGTAAGTAAGTGAATTCAGTGTGTAGTGATTGAATAATTGCAGAGTTGTTCCTACTTTTCATTTTTTTGCGAATCCTTCCCTTATGTTTAATGTCGGATATGATGTCACGTGAGAACCACGGTGGAAACTTTGAATTTGAAAGTTTACATAATGGTACTGTTTCATCAAACACGCTATATATAAATCTATAAAATAATTCAACAGCATCATCAACGTTACTACATTCATAGAGTGGTCGCCAATCTATTAATAACAAGTTACGGTATAATTCCAAAAAATTGGCTTTTTTGAAATTATATCTGTGTGCATTAGACTGTGTAGAAATATTATTATGCTTAATATACTCCAATGTGCATATTTCGCATAACGCAATTTAATGTTTGGTTAATCTGAATTAAATAGTGCAAATTCATAAAATTATAAAATTCTCTTTCAATTTCACCGTGCAAATTAACATTCATAAAATTGGGCATATTAAGATCACCTATTGTGTTTGTTATGTTATGTTTTTTATAATTATGTCAACTCTCCCATCTCCATTGGTGGTTGGTAAACTTCTAAATGACATATAAACTTGAAATTTAATATAGTTATGTGGTTTAGAATACTCGTCAACTGACAAATCAAAAAATGTTAAAAAGTCAATCCTCCCCCGTCTAAATTACCTACTAAAGATTTCTTGGATCTTGAGACAGTTTGAAGGCATTTAGACTTTTAAAGGTTCATAAGACTTTTTAAAAGTAAAGACTTCAGTTAAGTTACCTTCAGAGTAACTAGTACAATTTCAGTTAAGCCTTTTCAAACTGTTGTCAAGTCTAGGCTTTTCCAGTTCTGTATTATTTAAAGTAGACATACGTATATGAGCATAAATGTATTCAGTCTTTGGTTTCGCTAAAACATTCAGCTGGTTATTTGACCAAGGTGGAAGAGGGAAACGTAAGTTATAATTGGTTCCTTTCGAATGTCGCTCTTAGGGGAAAAGAACACAAGGTTTGCTAAAAACATTTTTCTTCTTTAATATTTAGGTATTGTGAAATAAATAAAGATTATTAAAAGTTTCACAGTTTTATTAAAATATACCTGACAATATTGTTTCGACAGCTATGCTGTCATTATCAAAGGTAATATAATTATAAACAAACACGTCGCTAAGGAAGGTAGATACAAAATAGGTAACTAGATAAAATAATAATAAAAATTAATAATAAAAATCATAATTAAACATCTAATACTTCCAGTAACGGAGAATTACTGAGCTCAAGTTGTTCATTCATTAAAGGTACCCTGAGTTTGTGTTTGTATATCTCAAAGGCTTCTAAAATGTCTAATTTGCGTTTATTATTACAAAAATGTAGGAATTTAATATTATTTTGAGGAGTCATTGTGTGATTTTGTTCTAAAAGGTGTTTGGCGTAATTCGATTTTTCAGGATGTTTATTTTTGTAATGACGTACGTGTTCTTTATATCTTATGTCAAAATTTCGAAGTGTTTGTCCAATATATACCGAACTACAAAAAGAACAATTTAAGCGGTAAATGCCCGATTTCATGATATCATGTGTTCTGTCTTTAGCATTAAATAAAAATGAAAAAGTGTTAGTGTTGGTTTTAAATGTTATTTTATAATTGTTGGTTTTTCTTAGTATATGTGCAATTTTTTTCTGATATTTTGCCAAAATATGGTATAGATATGTAATTTGTGTCTTCTGTTTGATTGTCAATGGGATATATTCTTTTGATAGCTAACTTATAATCTTTTTGTTTAATTAAAGTGTCAATCATGTTCGGATTATAATGATTTGCATGTGCTAGTTGTTTAATGGTTGATATCTCTTTGCTAAAATCTGATTTTGTTAGTGGAATAGTTAAAGCTCTGTGTACTAATGATCTGTATGCTGCTATTTTATGTGTATTGTGGTGACAAGATTCATTTGGTATTGTTATGTCTGTTTGTGTTGGTTTTCTGTATATGGAAAATTCAAAAAGATTGTCTGCGTTAATCTTGATATTCAAGTCTAGAAAGTTTATAGCCCTGTTTTGTTCTGTTTCTAGTGTAAATTTTATATTAGGATGGATATTGTTTATAAGAATTAAAAATTCATTGATAACCTCAAAAGAACTGTCAAAACAAGCTAAAATGTCATCAACATAACGAAACCAGAAGATAATGTGTTTAGAGAGGTTTAATTCAAATATTCGATAAAACTGTGAAACTTTTAATAATCTTTATTTATTTCATGATTATGGAGTTCCACAAAATAAGGCTGGAAACAATAAACAAGATTTAGGTATTGAATATCGACATTATATATAGTAACTATATATAAAGGTGACCCAGATATAAAAGTTAACCGTTAAGTGGCAGATAAAGGGATGATAGTCGAACAAATTTTCATTACGAAGTTTGGGCCGAAATCGAATAGTTATTTACTTGATATTTTACCAAATATCAATAGTGAGATTTCATTGAATTTCAAATCATGCTCTGTCATTTCTATTTTATAACTACCTTCCTCAATAGGGATTGCGGACATAATAATAATTAAGCAAAACAAACTGAAAAGTAAAAAATATTTCTTATAGAGATCTGGAACGATAACAAACAAATTGATATAATCTGTAAAAATAATCTAAATTTTGTAATATTCTAATCCCAAGAAATTCCCATTAGCTTCTCTGATTAAAATGGTTAAATACCTGACATACTATAAAAATGAAATAATTTATTATTAAGGACTTTTTACTAAAATACCGTAAAATCCCACGCCACTAACAATAACTCATATTTAACCTTGAGCAACATCTTTTTTAATTTGATTTTTTTTATATCAAAGTACATGCTATTAAGAACAAAATATACATATGAAAACTAAAATGCTACACTTCGCAAAAAGTGTTTTTAGTGTTGTACAAATTGTAATAAAATGAAAGATCAGTTTACAAATTTTAGAGTAACTTATGATTTGATGACTGCGAAAATTGCAAATCAAAGTTGTAAAATATAATAAACAATCAATGTAGGTATGCCTTATTAGTTAATTATACAACGTTAATTTAATATTTTCTTTTTGAATGATTCATATATTCAATTGTTCAAGGTAAATCTTGTTGGCGCTGTTGTTTTGTCGTTGAGAAATATGATATCTCAACGGAAACATATTTCATATTATTTTTATCGCGTGTATTATTTAAATTGAAAATATAAGAAATTTTTGTTGATGTGGATATATCATGTATCACCTTAATGTTTAATACTGTACATAAACTTCTATTATTATAGCTAAAGTGTAAACAATTCCCTCTATATAAGCATAGTTGGCAGGACAAAACGTAAGCAAAACGGCAAAGAAAACCAAACTAATTATTAATTCACAAATGATCTATTATTAAATTAATTTACCAACAATAAGAATAAATTTCAAAAATATGCTTTCTTCTAATTATTAAGATGTATTCCATCTTAAAAAAACATTATTATTATTAAGATACAATGTGTAAAGAAAATTAAAAATTCACTAAAATTTAGGAAATAACACGTTCTTATTGATACCTTAGGTAAGTATTTTAAAATAAAACTACATAAAACTACAAAACAAAGTAGTTAAATTTTTGAAAATATCTAAATCCTTAAGAATGATGTAAAATGATTTTGAAATATTTAAATCTGATCTTTTTTTGATAGAAAATCAAAGATACTTCCTAAAATGATTTTAAATCAAAAATCATTATCGAACAAAAGATTTAAAATAAAATAAATTAAATCATGATTCGTTGTTACAGCTCTAAAAGTAGATGGTCTATATAAGGGTATTTATTAATCTTGGTGTCCATCCCTGAAAATAGATTTCAATACTGCAACGTCATGAAAAAATAATAGTGTTGGAACTGTAGTAATTATTATAAAAAGGTTTTTACCAGTTCAGAAAACATCTTTTCAAATCGAATATGGAGCATTAATAGGTCTTGGTACGTCTAATAATAAAAATGGAATCCCTATTATTGAGTTAAATAATTTACAAAGGGTTATAAAAATTTGCTTACCAGGAAAGTGCTCGCTCACAATTTAATTGTTTTATAAAAGAAGCTTACTTGTAAAGTGTTTTTCATCATTCATAAGAGAAATTCTAAAAGTAAATAAAATCTAAAATGATTTTAATAAGCTATTAAAACTTAAAAATTAAACTCTAATAAAAGATTTATCAAGTCTAGTAAAAAAGGTCTTACCTTATTGTTTTGGCGAAATAAACGAGTTTATGCATTGATCATTCATATATAATAGTTTCCTGTTATTTCAACAAAGTTTGTTTAAATGTTACTTTTATTTAAACGTTAATAAAGGCGTTATTTGAATTCATACGTATAGAACCCATTTTATAAATTCAATAATTATATTAATGAAAATAAAAAAAAATAATAAAGCACATAAACAAATACATTCAATAAATAAAATTTATTAATTTTGAGAATTTGAAAGAAAATTCTCAGATACAACGTTTTTTTATTTTTGAGATATTCGTTCATAATCAACAGTAATATCCCAAGTGCATTAAAATAGCCAATTAAATTTTGACGTTTTCTGTCGGAATGTTTTGCTTGGAAATTACGTGGAGTAAATCTTCTCAACAAAATTCCGTGTGCGTAGCACGAGGGATTTTGGGTGGAAAAATTTTCGAGACGTATTTCGTTAGAGCAAGGCATTTTGACAAAAAACGCCTAAATTAATTGGTTATTTTAATGTGCATTCAAAGTTAACCAAAAAAACACTTAAATTTTAAGAAAATCGTATGTCTAGGGACTAAACTATTGACAAAAAAACTGTTTCTTGCCAAACAACCTGTTTTTTGTTTGGCAAAAAACAGGTAATAATTTAGTTCTTAGACATACGATTTTCTTAAAATTTTGGGAAAATAGTTCAAATACTATGAAACTTAAGTGATATTTTTTGGTTAACTTTGAATATACAGTTTCTCTAAAATTTAATTTTTCACGTAAAACATGTGAAATAATTTAATTAATAAACATCGTTTTCCAAAAAAAGTATGGTAAACAAGCATTTAACATTCGTAAAATATTAATTTGAAACCAAAGTTATCCATCGTTATATTATTTATGAAATAAACAGCAACACGTTTTTTGGGTACAATTGGACCGTAAGCTAAATCAATAAAGTTTTGAATTACGTGTAAAGATTTCAAACGTGTTTTGGAAACGAATAAATGTAAGGCAATCTTATTAAGATTATCCATCATTTTTAATAGCAAGTAAAACCGTTTTAATGGTTGGTCAGATGTTAAGTTTTATGCAAATAAATCAAATTTTAATTATTATGGCCGCCATATTTCATCCGTCCTTTAAAATTTGCAAACATTGACATCAGATTTGAAATCAGCGACCTGAAAAACCCCTTTGTAGAAAATTTCATATAAATCCAATAATATTTCGAGTTTTATGATGTTTTTACGATGCATATAGTATTTTAAATCTGAAAGCCTTTTAAATAAAATTCATGCACATACAGAAACGAAACTAAAAGTATTTATTACATAGCGTTAATAAAATAGAATTATTTTTGCCAGTTTAAATGACGCAATCTTTACTCAGAAATGCAGAGAGTAACTCGACACCGCAGACAGGCAAAGGAATTCAAGCAGGCTGGCCAATACTGAAAAAATAAATGGACGCTGTATAAACCTATAGCTTGCATAAAATAAACAGACGCTGAATAAACCTATAGTTTGCAAAAGACGCTGACTGATACCATCATTTATATACACTTATATACGCAGGACGCTGGGCGCTACGCTTTTGGCCCGGACGCATGGTAGGCCTTTATAGATATATATATATATATATATATATATATATATATATATATATATATATATATATATATATATATATATATATATATATATATATATATATATATATACGTGCTTATCTATCTTTTTCAACTCCGACGGCCTATAAGGCGCCCGCGACTCCGGCCTTAAATATACAGATACGGACAAACTAGTTATTGCCATTGCTTTATACAGCTTTGTTGATGATGAGCACGTCGAGAGGGGAATTTTTTTTTTGTAAATTCTTTATACTTAGAGTGAACAAATTACCGTACTATTTCGCCTCTGAATCTTTAACATGCGCTTTTAACTCCTATTTGTATATTTTATATATGACAACCAGTTGCGTTCGCCTCCAGCGGCGTTGCTATTATTTCGGAGTCGAAAATGTATTATTTGTATCTCTTAGATATTATAACCATATTACTAAAACACGCACGGTTCTTCTGTCCTTGTTGTTTAACAGCTTCGCTGAGTACCTCTGTTATAAATAGTATTATTTGCATTGTTGTCTATAAGTCGTCTGCTTACTAATGATAATATTTAATTTAATAGAGATATGCCATATTTTAGAAGGACGGTTGATTATATTTGTATCGTTGGCGTGTAATATTATATCATTTTATCACGTACTTTCATGTATTTAGAGTTAAATGAATTGGTTAAAAGACTTAATTTAATTAATTTAATTTAAAAAGCTTAAGTTTTTGTTAGAAGTTAACTTTTTATTTATTCAGTTAGGGAAGTACATTTATTTATTCTTCAAAAATGACTACTTTAAGCATAAAGGACTAATTTTCCATTAATTTAAAATATTTAATTTAGCAAGTGCAGCATACAAGGTGTAAAATCGCTTCACGCACGATACAGCTTTATGTGCATTTTATTTCAAACCCTAATACTATCTCCCCTAATTATTTTACAGTAAAAATATTCGGGAGTGTTATAAAGAAAAGAAATATATATGAATCGAATGATACCTTTGGTTACTGCAAAAATAGCTAAGCCTTGGAAACATTGGAACGATCAGAAATCAATTATACCTTGAAAATATTAGAATGTTAGAAACCTTTGGTTACGGATTACATTTGTAGAAGAGTAAAGAAAATAGAACTTCCGTTTCTGCAAAACATAGCTATGCTTTGGAAATATTGCAACGATCAGAAATCAATTAATTATACCTTGACAATCCAACTCGAAAATTTTTAACCAATCAAATTACAGAATTTTTCAAATTGGGACCAATGAAATTAGTTTTATAGTGAAAAAACCACTAGTGGTTTTTTTTAGTGAAAAAATGTATGTCAAAATGAAATGTCAAATTTAATTAAATTAATATTAACTACACACGCTAAATAAAAATTTGCTCGATGTATTGTCAAGCCGAATTCAACTCGTGGTCTAATTTTTTCTTGCAAAATTTATCGTTTAAGACATTCGTAGCTTTTGATTTTGGAAAATTACACTCGTCTCCTGCGTCGACTCGTGTAGTTTTCGTTGCGAAAGCTACTCATATCTGGAATGACAAATTTTGTCGGAAAAAATTAGACCACTTGTTATATTATTAATGAAAATATTAGAATGATAGAGGAAACATTTGCGCCATAGTCAAGATTATTTTGACAATCCAACTCGAAAATTTTTAACCAATTAAATTACAGAATTTTTCAAATTAGGACAAATGAAATTAGTTTATAGTGAAAAAACCAGTAGTGGTTTTTTCTCAGTGAAAAAATGTATGTCAAAATGAAATGTCAAATTTGCTCGATGGATTGTCAAGCCGAATTCAAATCGTGATCTAATTTTTTTTGCAAAATTTGTCATTTAAGACATTCGTAGCTTTGCTTTTATAAAATTACAGTCGTCTCCTTCGTCGAATCGTGTAGTTTTAGTTGCAAAAGATACTCATTTCTGAAATGACAAATTTTATCGGAAAAAATTAGACCACTTGTTAAATTATATATGAAAAATTGAATTCGTTCGTGTTTTGCAGTATTTTTGGATGTGAGATAGGACAAAATGTAACTCATATCGGAGACAGTGCAAATTATTTAACCTTTGTTATAATAAAACAATCGTATTTGTTGTTAGAACATTGTGAGACCAAGTAACGCAATTTCCTTTTATAAGAACAGTATTAGGACATCTTATCCGGACCTTACGAGGACTGAGGTTGTCTCTTTGGGGCCTTATTTAATTGTAAAATTAGCTCAGATTGCCCCTTTTGAAATTCACAACGATCTTAAGTGGTTCCCCTATGTAGTTTAATCCAGAAAAAAACTGTAGCTATTCCGATCGGGTCTTCATGAGGTCTTAATCAAGCTTCCCTAAGTAACTTATCCTTGAAATAAATTGGGGCTGACGTAATCGAGTACTCATAGGAACTTGATCGGGCTTTCCTAATTAGCGCTATCCTCAAATACACCTTATGAGATTTCTAGACTAAGTCGGGTAAATTTCCAATGTCGAGTTGTTTTGAAAATAAAAATCTTTTATGTTTCACTTACATATTATTCTTTGTTTATACCTGTGATACGAACTATATAAACAACTGTATAACAACTAGGGCATTATAAACGAGCGTTATAGTCTATAGCGCCCGCTCGTTGTATCGTATACTTTGCAATCGGGTCCGGCGTTCTATTCATAGTAATTTGTTTGTAATAGTCAATGTTTGAGTACGAGTGTGTTGCAACACAACAAATAACGAGTATTTGCAACATAGTTTCTGGGCGCGTGATCCGCGAATTCTTTTGTGCCGAATTCTGCACAAATTTCTTAAATAAAATTAACTTGTTCTTTAGATGACATGAGTGCTATACAGACTTTTTTTGTTTTCATGTTGGTAACAACAAAACATTTGAATTTAAATTGTCATATCTCTGTTTCACTTTTGTAGATTTAGTAAAAGTTGTTACCATCCGACAAACAAACAAAAATCCCTAGCTTTATAAATTACTAGGAGTCTAGCTCCTACGCTTAGTTAGTTGATTTAGTGCTAGAACAGGGTTGGTTCCGACCTCCTCTTGATTGTACTTGTTTTGGAGGACATATACGTCCTCACAATATGTATCAATATGTCAACATGTGTGTTAACCTTTTGTACTCTCTTTATTGTCTTTAGTATATAGTTGTTTTTTACAACTTGTGTTTAATTTCTCTCTACCTCTGACTACGTCCTCCAGTCACGAAAACCCCACGTGACAATCTCCTAAATTAAACAAAATATCGATTTCAGCAAAAACACGTCAATTTATTTTTCGATGGGGACATATAAATACAGAATTGTCAAAATTTTGCATCTCACACCCTTATCCCCACTCCACCAACTTTTTAACCCCTCCCCCCATTGTGACAGATCATTTTAAAGGGAATGAAAAAGGCGAGGGGTCTCTCACACCAGAAATTATGTACACCTATTGCCGCTTTACGGCAATAACTGTCTTTATTCCCGTATTCTCACTTGTTATTCCCGTATTGCCGTTTTTATTCCTTTATTCTTGTCTGTATTGCTGTATTCCCGTCTCGATTTCCGTATTGCCGTATTTATTTCCGTATTGCCGTATTTATTTCTGTATTGCTGCATTAATTTTCCTATTGCCGTGTTTATTTACGTATTCCATGCATGATTTTAGCAGTGGGTGTATTTGAATGAAAGGTGTTTATTATTGGTTTTTTTGATAATTTTACAAAAGGTCGTAGCTCCACTAAGAAAAATGTAAACAAAATTCCTCACAAATAAAAAATGATCTGTAAAAAATAGTTTTTTATTCAATCATAATATATGTACATCACATTTTTAAGTGCTGTTAAAGTAACTGCGAACCGAATACGTGAAACGAAGAACATATATATCAGATAGATCGACTCTAAGAAATACAAAAAAAGACACATTGAGATAAATAACAAAAATTTATTTGAAAAGTGAGAATCCCAATGCACGGCAGTAAATAAAATTCAAAAAGAATTCCAGAACTCCAGTAAAATTTACAGGACTATAAAATATAAATTCCGAATCTACTTTCTGAATGTCGTTTTCCTTGGGCTGTATGAAGTTTTCCAAATCTTCTTTCAAGAATTTTTCTTTATCAATATCCAAAATTCGGCCAATGTACCACCGGGTGTCGTAAAACATTACATAATATTTTTCTAATTTCAGCTTTATCTTTCATTTTTTTCTTGCATGTTTCCTTCCTCTAAGTCTGATTTTTCTGATTCAAAAAATTCTGATTCTGATGAAACTGAAATTACTTCAAGAGATTCGCTTGATTTCGGTGTAAGTGAACAATCGGTCTCGAGCGTATAGAAATGCATCGGTTACAAATAACTCTTTTAAAAATATAAATAATTAAAAACTCGCAAAACTAAAAATACCTGGCAAATCTACATCATAAAACTTTTAACTTGGAATTGCGCAGATCGGCCCAGTAGAACTCTCAAACGAAGCGTAACAAAAATAAGCCTTGTGTTTTAAATAGGTATAAAGTATTTTAAATTCATGGTATAAAAATCTAAAGAAAATAGAATATCAAAGCGGTCTTGGAGAACTCGTAAAAGAGAGCTATGGCGGCATGCAAGGGTTTGTCTATACATCAGATCAATTCGAATATTAAACACTCGATGATGGATGCTGAAAGACTAGACTGCAAGAGCTGCAGCCACCGACATGCCCTAGCTATTCCTAGCATTTGTAATTAATTTATTGTAGCACTTTTAAATACTGCCCGCGTTTAAATACAGAAATTATGAGAATCTAGAGATCTGGTTTAACAAATTTCTTGAACACGTTTATTAGTATTTCAAAAACATGACTGATGAAAAATATGTGTTTGAAATTGGCAGTCAAATATTTCGTTACTGTACATTTTTATGCAAGTTGAAACTGTTACTTCAAACCAAAATTGTTTAGTTACAAGAATTATTAATAAACAAGTAGATGTTTATAGCATTTTGTTGCAAATACTATTTTATACATACGTTTATTGCAGTTTTTATAGTTATGTTCGTAGTGAACTAACCTAAAAATTAAATATTGTCGTTTTAAATTTTCTATAACTTCACAATTTCAGAAAATAATTATTCTTATTCTCTTATCATTCATGTGGTAATCTTAGTACTATTTTATCTATTTTGAATTGATTTTTGTTTACTATTATAACCACTAAAATATAAAATTACAACTGCTAGAAACAGCTACAGCGCATATCGGCGACTTCAACACCTAGATGCTAGTGATAGAAATGGTTTGTCTATTAAGCGCAATTCCAAAGGTTTACACGCTGGGAACTAACAAGAGGGCGCTGCAAGTGGATGGCTTTTCTCGAAATAATTTTTTTAATTTTTGGATTTAAAAATTAAAAAATATAAAAAATACTAATGCACACAGTGGAAGCTTCACTGTAAAATAAGAATTACGTAAATCGACCCAGTAGAACTCTCAAACGAACTGGAACAAAAAACAGCCTTGTGTTTTAAATCGACTGCAGTCCTTACAGTCTAGCCATAGCCATCACTGAGTGTTTAATATTCGTATTGTTCTGATGTATAGACAAACACTTGCATGCCGCCATAGTTCTCCTATACGAGTTCTACAAGACCGATTTGCTAATTGTTTTTCATAAACTTTGACACGAAAATAATAATAAGAGTTGAAAGATTAATTATTATTTTCGTGAAAGTTATCACATTTGGTCCTCCAAATTTCAAAAAATACTAAGTTTAAATACCACATATTGCTGAACTCAAAAAAATATATACTTTTCATTTCTAGCAAGAAAATAAGGGGTTTCCATTTAAAATCATCGGCCGTGATACAGTAGCAAACTAAAAAATTAAAATTGATGTCCATAAAATTCGCAGGAAAGAAAATAAAATTCACGTGGTAATACAGAAAATATGAATTTTATTCCATACTTTATTTACACACTGTATAGTATAAAGAAATCCTTTATTCAATTAGCCTTTTAAGGGTAAGTGTCATATCACGATTCTTAGAAACGGTGAATGATTTTCAATGTTCAAACAAAAAACAATTACTTGCCGTCATTATTTTTCTGCGCACACTACAACATATACTCACTTCTTCAGAAGACCACCTAGATTTTTAAACGCGTTTGAGATAAAACGCGTAATGGAAATCGAGAAGAATGGAGCGTGTTATTTCTATTGCCGAGTTTATTTCTCAGTATTGCCACGTATTCCCCATTTATTGCCGCGTATTTTCTATTTATTGTCGCTTATTCCTGCGTATTCCCGTTTATTTCTGTTTATTGCCTCTTATTCCTTTGTATTCCCGTTTATTTCCCATATTGCACAATATTGCTCAATATTTCCGACTCATAGCAATTTATTCCCGAGAAACTGTACACCTATTGCCGAGAGTGAGAGACCCCTCGGAAAAAGGAATCTTTGGAGCAAAATAATTGAAATCGGCCGATGGATTGCTGAGATACAGAGATAAGTCTTTTAACAACCCATTTTCAATATGATTTAAATTATTTCACATACAAACGTCTCACACGTTTCACATACAGACTGGTGCCAAATTGTGGCAGTTCAGTCATTTACTTACAGACAACTCAAGTATATTATTTTAAAAACTGATCTTGTTATTGAGATACCATCTTTTAGAGCCCCATCCTTCTGAAAATGTAACTGATCATCATTGACCATCATGTTTCCTCATGTTCCATTCATGTTTCATGTTCATGAAGTTGATTTTTTAATTCTTCAATTATCAGTTATTAGTGGATCCTTTTTTAAACAAAGTAGGTCAATAATGACATTACCTAGAAGTCCCTAGAGATCCCCCAGCTCGAAAGTCCATTGGGAACCTTTGAGAGTTATTGGAGAGACGAATTCGATAACACTACATAACATTCTAAGCTGCTATAAAAGAAGTGTTGGATGAAGAATGGAATAAAATCACAGCCGGAGAAAACCTAAATTAGTTTTAAATATAAAAAACGTTAGAAGTAATTAAACAAAAAGGATATTCTACAAAATCCTGAAATTAAATTTTATACTTTCTTTCAACATTTATTTAGCATAATTTTCTACTCAGACTCAGACTTTTTTGTTATTTATAAGTTTAGTTAGGTTTTGTTTTAGTTTTTTTTAATATATAATAATTAAAGTTTTAGTACCTCTAGAGTCATTCGTGAAATAATTTTCAATATTATTATAATTTCATTGATTATAAATTATCTGAATCTCTTGCAAGTGCAACTGATATACAAGAATTTTTTCGAGTTGTTATTGTACCAAAGTAGATTTACTAAATTACAATGGAGAAGATGGTTATATGTTTATGTAATGAGCAAAACGTTTTATTCCAATTATTAACGTTTTTAATAATAAATATTTCACTTTTTTCTCAAGTTGCTTTTTATTAAAAATGTTAAATTTCGAATATAAATATGAAATCTTTAGTCAAAAATGTAATTATTCCCTAAAACCATTTCTCACAATTAAAATGTTATTATGGACAATACGATGGGGGCCTCGAATATGGTAAATCTGTGCCTGGATATTATACAATAAATTATTAAAGAAACGTTTTAGTATGATCAGCCTTCATACATTGTTTCTGCTAATATGATTAATTGATTAATATGAACAAAAAACGCAAGTTAAATGCTCGGAGACATGTATACTTAAATAAATACTTATCGTACTCTGTCAACTCCTATTAGTATATATTGTATGTAATTATCAGTTGTGTATGCCTCCAATGACGTTGTCTTCTCATAAGAGTCCATAAGGAATGATGCGTATACCATACGTATGTAAGTAGAAGAATTGAGTGAAGCCAAATAATTAATAACATCTTAAATAGTAAATATTGTGTTACTTTATTTATTCATTGTAGTTTTAATTGAAAGATACCATTAAATTTCTATAATAGCTTAATTTTGTCACAACGAAATTTTGTTATTCTTGCTTACATATAATGTGGGTTATTTACAAATTAAAGGTTTGTCAGTAAAAACATTCATTCTTAATCTTTGGAAGTGATAATGGTTTATGTAACAGCGTTTTATTAAGACAGTATGCCCCCAAGAATGGCACTTTTTATCGTTAGAAAATAATATAATTATGATAATTATAAATAATAAAAATAATTAAAAAGACGTAGAAAGTTAAATTATTCACATAATAGCATTTTATTGGATACAACAATCGTTGATTCGGCGATGGCCAGTAATAATAAGGTGATACGTAGGTACTGCTGAGTTTGTATTGTTCTTCTTAAAATTATGAAGTCATCGTAAAATACTGCGCCTCTCTAGTTTTGACAGTATCACTTTACAAACTGTTGCTAAAACAAACAATTTGTGACAAAGCATTCTCAAATCGTGCTAAAATGTTTATGATTGTTTGGATTTAATCATAAAATGCAGAAGAAAACGTCTAATATAGCCTAATTACGCTTACAATTTTAATAGACATAAATATTAAACTTTATTTCATAACGAACAAAACTTTTCTGACAATGAGGTATTTAAAATGATTTCCTAAATTCATTCCTATACTATAATAAACAAACGAGCAGGACGCGCGAGGGCATTTGCATTGCAAAAGTATTTTGATTATTTTTAAAATACGTTTAAAGTGCCAAGGAAGAAATAAAAAATAATATCATATAATTTTTTTATAAGTAAATACGTAAATAGGCAGTCAATTGAAATAATTTCAGAGAATTTGTGTATTTATTAGACATCTAATTAGATTTTAATAATGTATACCGATAATGGATATACGAATAAACGGGGTCATTTCATAATAATTAAGAATTTTGCTAATTTTTGAAACAAGCTTTTGGTCGGTCTACATTCCTCAGAAATTTAAATAGGTGTTTTTGAAATATGGTTATACATTTTATGTGTAAAACTATGTTTTAATTTTTATATAAATTTCCCAAATCATACATAATGCAAGTAACAAATTGTAAAGCTTTTAGTAACAAAATTTTAGTTTCATTTTAACTTGTTGATCTTATGAAAATCTATTTTTTAATAAATTTGAAAGTCCATGGTCAAGTGTATACAATAGAGCAACTTCTTGAAGATGCACATAGGGAGGTTTTGCCTCTATGCTGTGTTGCCGCTAATATGAACAAAAAATGCATGTTAAATGTAGGGAGGTGTATAATGCTGTAACTTAAGTTAAGACGTATCTCGTATACAGCGAAGGCGCCGCCTAGAGTATAACACGATGTACTAAAATGTATCTATGACTGGGTGAATAGGTATTTTTCGACTCCGACCTAAAATTTGGGAAACGGCATAATAAATGATTTCCAACATTTTAAACTACATATACACGGGGATTCGTTTTCGCCTCCGTTTTTTCCACTTCGCCTCCAAAATCGGAGGCGATCGCTATGAACAGACATATATTCGGAGGCGTATCAGTGCTTTCTGCATGTATATATATATATATATATATATATATATATATATATATATATATATATATATATATATATATATATATATATATATATATATATATATATATATATATATATATATATATATATATATATATATATATATATATATATATATATATATATATATATATATATATATATATATATATATATATATATATATATATATATATATATATATATATATATATATATATATATATATATATATATATATATATATATATATATATATATATATATATATATATATATATATATATATATATATATATATATATATATATATATATATATATATATATATATATATATATATATATATATATATATATATATATATATATATATATATATATATATATATATATATATATATATATATATATATATATATATATATATATATATATATATATATATATATATATTGTTGTATTATTTGTTTGGTTAGGTTTATACAAATAATAAAACTTTGATGAAGTTGTTTATTTTTTTTTTTCAAAATCAGTTTTAAAATAAAATTAAGGTGGCAAAATAGTTTGTGTAGTTTATTTTGAGTTGTCCTCGTATAATATAAAGTTTATTTAAAAGAGGTATATGATAATGTTATGTAGCTGGTCTGAGCGTGGCAGAACAAGATGCATTTATTTAGTTTGTTTATTACAAAATCATACGTGTTGATGAAGTATAGTTTGATTATAGCTCTGACAGCATTTTTGTTTTAATGAAATTTTAGTAAATTACGATAATTAATTTCAATAAGTTTGTACAGTCTGGTTATTGATTACATTAATATATTTTATGTAAATCCTACTTTGTGTTAGTTAAGTTGTGTAATTTCTTCCTTTTATTTTTGGTTATTGACCTGCAAAAATAAAAGAGATAGATAAGAATAGAAATGCAACAATATGAAATTGTTATCAAAAATGTTGGAGTTTAAAAAGGATAAAAATGGATATAGTCGGTGCAAGTCAGTTAAAAAGACATGCTCGTATAATTTGTAATAAAGCATTTGAAGAATGAATTTATGATGAAAATTGATTTTAGTTTAGGTAAAGATAATTACATGTAATTTAGTGGAGAAGATATTATTGTGCTACAAAGATAAAGGAGTGTATATAAGATAAAGTTATGTATGTGGTGATAGAAAAAAAAGTTGAGAAACTTTAATAAAAGCAAAAAGTAAAAGTGCTATTGGATGATAAATCTACAAAAGTTAACGATTATATAAATGATTATTTCCTAGATCAAACCATTATAATTAAATTTTAAGTTATGGGTTATAAAATCACAATTATGAAAATTAAAAGATTGATAATTTTTATAAAATTTTGATTAATTTTTATGAAAGGTTATTGTGTTTGTGTAAATCATAAAGTTAAATAAAAATGAATTTCTGTTGTCAAAAGGTTTATTATTGGAATTAAGAAATTCTAAATAAGTGACAGTAAAATATAAAAAGGTACTTACCCGTAAGACTTTTCTTGCTGTAAAATCTCACAAAGCAGAGTTGGTGCTCCATAAACATACACATTTGAAGCTGTTTCTTTCCACATTCAAATAAAAAAGGGAAGTAGGGGATCATTCTGGAATCATCGTCCAATGGTGATTGTGTGCAGAGATGATAACAAGATAAGCATTAGTGTAAGTAATCAATAATCCATACCATAATTGTTTTTATTTTATTTTTCAAAGCGAAAAGTCAATGAAGTTATTTATATATTTTTTCGTAAGTTATTACAGAGGTGTTGCAGAGCGGTAGTTTAACTATATTTTATTTATTTCGAACCTATATAATTTTAAAAGACCCTGTAAGAGTCTATTGTCTCTTGTTCTGAGTAGCTGAGCCGGCGCATTTCAGTAATCTTAGTAAGATACACAACATTTTTGGCGCTCCAATGTGGTTGGGCAATGCAACATTTTTAGCACCTGCAACGCGGTAGGGCTGATAAATTTAAATAACATTTTGGCAACTACATTTTTTGACTTACGTGGTAGGACTTATTAATTAATTGCACAACGTTTTGGCTACCATTAATTTGGCGTTATTAACTAATGCAAATTTTGTTGAAAAGAGAGAAAGTGTATTAAGGATTAAAATAGATTTGTCGAGCTTATTAATTAGTACAACCTTCACTCCTTCACGTATATTTATAAAGTATAGGAATTGAATTAATTGCTCAAGAGTAAAATTGGACTTGAGATTATTGTAAGGAATTTTTTTTTGTTTGTGTATAAAGCTAAAAGAAATTTGTGCGACCATCGAACTTAAAATAAATTGTGGAATGTAAAGGTAAATGATAGCATATTTTGTTGAAAATATAAAATATTTATTTAGAATTACAAAAGGAAAAGGTGTGTTTGTTTATTGGATAAGAATTGATACGATAGGGAAACAGGTAAGGGATAAGTTATATGACGTCACCCAAGAATATATGCAATATTTTTGAAGAAAAAGAAAAGAAGATAATAAATCGTTGCAGAAAGAAGCTAGAGAGAGAAGCAAAAATGGCAAAAGAATTTCCATTCGCCGATGTACTTATAGAAGAATTTGAAGAAGAAGAAGAAGGGGATAAAACGCTGATTTTAGAGCAGAAATTATCAAAAGATGATAATTGCGTGATGTTAATGTTACGAAAAATGATGAAAAGAAATGAGCAAATTAATAAAGATAATGTTAAAAGAATTGAAGGAAATTCCAAACAATTTAAAGAAAATTTTAAAAGAATTGATGGGAATCTTAAACGACTTGAAGTAAGTTTCGAACGAATGGAGGAGAAAAGTGATTTGATGATTAAAACAGTGGAGGAAGTTACGATGGAAATTAAAGAAAATAATAGGGAAACCCAGGGAAATTTTGAAAGAGTTAGAGAAGAAATGGAAAAAAGTAATAATATAAAGATTCAAGAGAATAAGAAAGAAGTAAATCAAGTATTAGAACAAGCAGAAAAAGTTAATGAAGATGTAGAAGATAATAAAATATTAGAAATGATAAAGATGGAAATGAAGGAGGACGGAGATAATGAAATGAAAAAGAAAGAGAGCGAGATGAAAAACAATATGGAAGAAGAAATAAAACAAAGAATTGAAACGGTTAAGGGAGAAGTAGTACAGGGCATAGAAGCAAATAATAAAAAAATTACGAACATAAATAAAGTTGTAAATGTAAAAACAAGAATAGGGGATCAAGGAATGGATGTATTAGAAGCGTTTGAGATGAAACTAGATTTCGAAAAGAAAGTGATTAGGGTAAGAGGAAAAATATTGAACTGGATACTGCAAGAGCCTGAAGGGGAAGCTAGAGGGTTAAATATGATAAGTAGAAATGGACGGTATGAGAATGAAACGAAAGAAGAATTACAAGATATGGAGGAAAAATTAAGTAATAAGTTGGAAACACAAGAAAGATACAAGCAAGATATTTGCAACATGTTAAAAGAATATAAAAATTTAATTAATGATGAAGTCTTGATAGCAAGAAATTTTGTACTCAAGATAGGGAATTTGTTAGGAAGAGTTAAAAAAAAAATTCAATAAGAATAGAAACAATAAATAATTATAACATATCAAATAGGGAACTTGTTAATTATTTTCCGTATTTAATAATATGTAAATAGGTGTATATAAAAAAGGGAATAATCAAATTAAATAAGGTTAAAAACATAAAAAAATTAATTATCATATATCAAATGGTGAACTTTTCAATTTATTTCCATATTAAAATCTGTAAATAAGTGTAAAAAGTTGAAGGGGAAAATGTTGTATTATTTGTTTGGTTAGGTTTATACAAATAATAAAACTTTGATGAAGTTGTTTATTTTTTTTTTTCAAAATCAGTTTTAAAATAAAATTAAGGTGGCAAAATAGTTTGTGTAGTTTATTTTGAGTTGTCCTCGTATAATATAAAGTTTATTTAAAAGAGGTATATGATAATGTTATGTAGCTGGTCTGAGCGTGGCAGAACAAGATGCATTTATTTAGTTTGTTTATTACAAAATCATACGTGTTGATGAAGTATAGTTTGATTATAGCTCTGACAGCATTTTTGTTTTAATGAAATTTTAGTAAATTACGATAATTAATTTCAATAAGTTTGTACAGTCTGGTTATTGATTACATTAATATATTTTATGTAAATCCTACTTTGTGTTAGTTAAGTTGTGTAATTTCTTCCTTTTATTTTTGGTTATTGACCTGCAAAAATAAAAGAGATAGATAAGAATAGAAATGCAACAATATGAAATTGTTATCAAAAATGTTGGAGTTTAAAAAGGATAAAAATGGATATAGTCGGTGCAAGTCAGTTAAAAAGACATGCTCGTATAATTTGTAATAAAGCATTTGAATAATGAATTTATGATGAAAATTGATTTTAGTTTAGGTAAAGATAATTACATGTAATTTAGTGGTGAAGATATTATTGTGCTACAAAGATAAAGGAGTGTATATAAGATAAAGTTATATATGTGGTGATAAAAAAAAAAGTTGAGAAACTTTAATAAAAGCAAAAAGTAAAAGTGCTATTGGATGATAAATCTACAAAAGTTAACGATAATTATATAAATGATTATTTCCTAGATCAAACTATTATAATTAAATTTTAAGTTATGGGTTATAAAATCACAATTATGAAAATTAAAAGATTGATAATTTTTATAAAATTTTGATTAATTTTTATGAAAGGTTATTGTGTTTGTGTAAATCATAAAGTTAAATAAAAATGAATTTCTGTTGTCAAAAGGTTTATTATTGGAATTAAGAAATTCTAAATAAGTGACCGTAAAATATAAAAAGGTACTTACCCGTAAGACTTTTCTTGCTGTAAAATCTCACAAAGCAGAGTTGGTGCTCCATAAACATACACATTTGAAGCTGTTTCTTTCCACATTCAAATAAAAAAGGGAAGTAGGGGATCATTCTGGAATCATCGTCCAATGGTGATTGTGTGCAGAGATGATAACAAGATAAGCATTAGTGTAAGTAATCAATAATCCATACCATAATTGTTTTTATTTTATTTTTCAAAGCGAAAAGTCAATGAAGTTATTTATATATTTTTTCGTAAGTTATTACAGAGGTGTTACAGAGCGATAGTTTAACTATATTTTATTTATTTCGAACCTATATAATTTTAAAAGACCCTGTAAGAGTCTATTGTCTCTTGTTCTGAGTAGCTGAGCCGGCGCATTTCAGTAATCTTAGTAAGATACACAACAATATATATATATATATATATATATATATATATATATATATATATATATATATATATATATATATATATATATATATATATATATATATTTAAGCTTTATTGGGATATCGGTCAAATAGTAAGTCAATAAATACTTCTTTGTTCTTTTCCAAGCTTTCGAAACTATTTTATTGTTTCTTCGTCAGGGTTATAGAACTGTGAGTAGATAAATTTTAAATAAATTAAAATTCATAGACATTTACATGATAGGTCTATATGACTTTTTTGTATATAATTGTATATAATAATTGTATATAATAATATATAGTCATATAGACCTATCATGTAAATGTCTATGAATTTTAATTTATTTAAAATTTATCTACTCACAGTTCTATAACCCTGACGAAGAAACAATAAAATAGTTTCGAAAGCTTGGAAAAGAACAAAGAAGTATTTATTGACTTACTATTTGACCGATATCCCAATAAAGCTTAAATATAACATTGTGCCGGTCGTTATTTCCAATTAACTTATATATATATATATATATATATATATATATATATATATATATATATATATATATATATATATATATATATATATATATATATATATATATATATATATATATATATATATATATATATATATATATATATATATATATATATATATATTGGTTTAATCGACGTTGTCGGACCCGCTATATGGTGGGGTCGTTAGTAGACCCGCATTTTTTGATTTTTAAAATGTGTATATTTTACATAATATTGATCTATTTCTGATAAGCAATATTTAAGATCCTCGAGGGGTAAAAATATATGAAAAAAAAATATTGGTAATATTTGACAGTCGTTCTTGAACCCGATACATATTACAGTGTTTACAGACCCATTTGTATAATTTTAAGCAAGCCTACCTACCCTACCGAACCCAGCAACGTTGCCGAATGTATCAGAGATAAAATTACGATTGACGTAATGATTTCGGGATGCTAAGCACATAAGTGATCTTTATTTTTGTTGATTTGTTCGTAAATTCCATAAATAACCTTAAACGCAGAAAAATTAACGTTTTCCGTAAAACTCTGATGTAACTCTGAAAATTATTATTAACATGAGAAAATAGCATTGAGCCTCTTTTGTTCTAAAATACATAAGGTTTATGCAAATAATTGTTTTTTAATAATTTGTTTTTAAATCATTTATTTTAACATGATTAGTTTTGTTTACAAGAATACAATTAAAAGTTTCGAAGACACGTCATGTATATGTGTTTTGAAAAAATAAATGTTATAGCCAAATCTTTTGACCTCCTGCATTTTACTGTTATGTTTCTAGCACAAATAAACAGTTTCTAAGATATGTATATTTTAATACCACGGTAACAGTTCAGTCAAATTAGTAAAAATAGAGGGAAATTGAGGTAGATCCTTGGATTTTTGATAGGCCTTCTTTGTGATATGTTAAATAACCCCTTAAAAGTTACTACTCAAAAGTGGTGAACCAGAGAAGCTGATGAGGGTAAGCCATGCCCCCAGATCATTTTTACTGTTTTTTCAGAAACTATTAGGTTTATCAAAATGGAGCCAGTTAGGTTAAATAGGATTTTATTTAATTTTCATACCAAAAAGCTATGAAAACTTTGTGCATGTTGTCTTGTTTCTGTGTAATCGAAAAACGATCATATGTCACACAGACAAATAATTTGTATCGGTACATATTATACGAGAAGCTTCGAGCATAACTTTGTGTGATTTGATGTTCATCATGAAATAGCTATGGAAATCTCGTTGAGCATCGAACGCGATCCTGGTTCAGTCTTCTTCTATCTCAGCATCTCCAGCAAAATCTACGTGGCGATATTATCATTATTATTGGGGCTAGTCATATGGTAATTCTCGTATTGGCAAGATACATTTTAGGGGTATACCCTGTACTAATCAATCTTTTTAGTGAGCCTAAAACGTACAGGGTACTTCAGGGTTTTTGGATCTCTCTTACTTCGTTCTTTATATTGATATTCGTATCGAGTAATTTTTTTCTTGAATGGTTTTTGTTTTGGAATTCTAAGTTCACGACTTAATTCCACACCTGCTTTAAAATGTAGCTAGATATTTAACATTAAATGGGACTTCACCTATTTTACATATAGGATATCTTGAGCAGACGATGCCAATTCCTGAGGGTCAATGCCTTTGATCAAAATAGGCCATAAAGCACAACATATCTATGTTCCAAAATGAAATGTTACAAAGCTATAGACCTTCAAAATAAAAAAGTCAAAAATGCAATTTGTTAGTTCAAGCATTCATTTTCTCATCTTAACAGTAAAAGAATAAAGCTTTAATTAATCACAAAGAATCCTTCAAACAAACATACAAAGAAGATATTACAGTACTTTTATACTAAAAAATTTAATCAAGTTCTTGAAATTTATCGTTTGATTACTACGGAAAATGACATATGTACTTTTCCACCTTATTTGGAAACCATTCACTTTCCCCAGAAATTAACTTTTCCGTATTATGTTGCGTTGTCTCACTTGTTCGAAAATCCTGTTAACCTTACTCTAAACATTTATATACAAAATGAATTCAGTTATAAAGTCCTACTTAAAGATACCATTGATATGAACACATGAATTGTAGGTATTAATATATGCTTTCAATCATACAAATATAACTTTATAAATTTATACCACTCTTCAAACTCTAGTGATGCTCAATTTCTAATGAAACTTGAAAATTTGTTTGATGTATATGCTAGTAGATCAGAGACCTTACTAATTATCGGAGACTTTAATATTGACCTATTAAAGGATTCATATTATGAAAATAGGCTGAGAACTTTAATTAAAAATAATGGACTACATCAAATTATCGACCAACCTACAAGAATCACTAAGGACAGTGCTACCCTCATAGATCTTCTTGTATCTAATGAAAAAACCATTGATGCCCAGGTACACCATGTTCCAAAAATAACCGATCACCCAATAACTGTAAATGCAAAAGTGAAAGAAAAATATGAAGAATATACAATACAACACAGAGACATGAGCAACTTCAATGAAATGCAATTTCAATTAGATCTAATGGATGAACCATGGAATCCGGACTGTACAAACACCAATCAACTAGCAGAAACATTAGTTAAAACCATAATGGACACACTAAGGCACGCTTTAACTGTTAAAAAAACCATTAAATGTCAATGGAGTTGTAAGCGTTGGTGGACCCCAGAAATAGCCTTGGAAATTGAAGAAAGGGACAGATTATATAAAAAGCAATCTTTACACAAGAAGAAAGTGATATGAATAGGTATAAACAACAAAGAAATGGAATTGTTAGTTTGATCAGGAACCACAAGAGAAATTATTATCAAGAAAAAATAGATGATATAAAAATAACTCAACAGAAATGTGTAAAACAGTTAAAGAATTAATTAAAGGAGGCCATAACAGACAAAAAAAGGAAGGTATTATTTTTGACAATGAGTTAGAAAAAAAGGAAATTCAAATTGCAGAAAAATTCAATATTTACTTTATTAACAGCATAGAACAAATTATTACATTAACAAATTTAACCCAAATTGAAACTGATTTAAGCCACATTAATGTGCATCAATGCAAGTTTGAGAAATTTTTACCAATAGGGTTTTTGGAGTTAAAAAAAAAGTATAAACAATTTACCTAGTAAGAATAGTAGTGTCGATGGTATTACCGTAAAGATTAGCTTTCAATGTAATAGGACAGAGATTTTTGCATCTAATTCAAATGAGTCTAGAAAGTGTATCCTTCCCAGAAACCTTGAAGACATCCCATATTATCCCCATTGAGAAGATAATCAACACTAACAAATGTGAAGAATACAGACCGATCAACATGGTGCCATCTTATGAAAAATTATTAGAGACCGTCGTAAATATCCAGTTTCGTGACTACATTGAAGTGAACAAACTGTTAACACCTTTTCAATCAGGGTTTCGGAAAAATAATTCATGTGAAAGTGCAATACAATCAGTTCTTTTGAAATGGAAAAATGCTATTTACAAGAAGAAGATGATAGGTGTAGTTTTTCTAGACTTTAGACGTGCTTCTGAGACTATTAATAGAGATCTATTATTATTGAAATTAAAAACATATGGATTTGTCCCAATAGTTATAAAATGGTTTAGTGGATATCTCAAAAACAGATTTCAAAAAACTAGATACTTTAATACTACATCTTCACCTAAAAAAACTACCTTTGGCGTTCCACAAGGAACTGTATTAGGCCCTGATTTATTTGTACTATACATAAATGATATTGTTAATGTAATTAAAAAATGTAACATTCAATTATTTGCAGATGACACTTTAATATATTTTATAGGAGATGATATTGAAAAAGTAATAAATATCATCAATGATGAATTAGTAAATGTATATAACTGGTTAGGTAAAAATAGTCTTTCTTTAAATGTAAATAAAACAAAATTCATGATAATAAAACATAAGTTTAACGAAATTGATACATCTAGTCATGTGGGAATACAAATTAATAGTCAAAAAATAGAACAAGTTTATGAGCGGAAGTACTTAGGCGTAATAATAGATTGTCACTTAACATTTTCTAGTCATTCAAACTATGTTATCAGTAAAGTTGCAAAAATAGTAAATTTCATGGGTAGAATAAGCCAAAATCTTAGCAAGTGGTCTAAATTATTACTATATAAAACAATAATACTTCCCCATTTTAATTATTGTGCTAGTATACTTTACCTCCTAAATAATACTGAAATTAACAATCTTCAAAAAAAACAAAATTGTGCGTTAAGAATAATATTAAAATGTAGTAGGTATACTAGCATAAGAGGAATGTTGCAAGTTACATCTTTGTTAAGTGTTAAGGAAAATATATTTTATAATACGATGATAATAATATTTAAAACAAAAAACCGAATATATCCAGAGCACATTTTAAATGAATTTACTATTCGTAGAAGATGTTCATGATCATAATACTAGAAGTAGAAATAATATTTATGTTCATACAGTAACAACAAATATAGGACAAAATAATCTGTTTCATAAAGGTTTAGTTGAATATAATTCACTTCCAGCTAATGTAAAAAACTGTACATCTTTAACATTATTTAAGAAACAGTGTAAAAAATATGTAATAAATTACATTAATATTTAAGAAATTATAATGTATTATATGGAATTTATCTAGTTATATGCTATAAATATAGTATATTATTAATAAATATTAAAACCTTCAATTTTACAAAGCCAGAGAATATTTACAAATGTGAAAAGAACTCGCATACGAGATGATGTAATTCTTACGTCACTTTTCTCCATCAAATATTAAATGCGAGCTATTATAACCAAACGTATATAAAACAAAGCCTAACATATGCGTCATGGCAATGTTGCCAGATCCAGGGCTTAGGAAGTCTGTAGAACATAGCGGGTTTGATAGCGTCTTGTATAAAAATATACGATATACACTTGAGAAAGGCGCGACGCCCCCTATAGTTCATTGTGATGAACTACGGTTGTATAAAACTTTTTACAGACCCTACTTTTCCAAACCCAAATTGTATATTTTTTTATTGCAGTTTTAGGTAAACCTTATCCTGTAGACATCGAAAACATAGGAGAACGTTGCCAGACCCAAGCCCGGGTCTGAGAGCGTCGAAAATGGTCCGACAAGTCGGTAGAATATAGCGAAACGGGTATGTATAAGCGGTTAAACAAATATATATATATATATATATATATATATATATATATATATATATATATATATATATATATATATATACATATATATATACATATATATATATATATATATATATATATATATATATACATATATATATATATATAGATATATATATATATATATATATATATATATATATATATATATATATATATATATATATATATATATATATATATATATATATATATATATATATATATATATATATATATATATATATATATATATATATATATATATATATATATATATATGGCTAATTATAATAATTTTACTAAAAAACAATATCAATCCCTTAACGCAATAGAGTGTACAATATTTTTTGTTATCCCATCTTTAGCTAACACAAACAAACTGGATGGTTTGCCCACTCGAGAGCATGCCACGTATAATTGTCCGTGTGAAAAACATGGTGTGCTGAGGTTGAAAATTATTGCATTACTAATATCGCTATTAAAAAATAGGGGTTGATGGTAGAAGGATGAAAATTTAGTGTTGTATGTATTTTTTAATGCCACATCATAAAAAAATAAAAATAAAAAATTTTGTTCAAAAAATTAAAAAAAAATTTGGGGTGGACCGTTGGGTCCACTTTTTATACCCCTATCACTTAGGGGTATAAAAAATAGATAACAACCTATTCTCAGACCTACTGAATATACATATAAAATTTCATTAAAATCGGTCAAGCCGTTTCGGAGGAGTATGGTAACTAAAACTGTGACACGAAAATTTTATATACACGGTGATTCAGTACTCAATGATCGGACTTTGAGGATAAGCTTCTCTGGTTATTAGAAACATAAAACCTTAGTAACTTTTTTGATTAAATGAACCTGGAAATTTCGAAAAATTTGACCGACGTTTTCAGAAAAGTACATATAATTGATGCAGGTCAGTGTAATTAAGTCGAATAGAAATAAATGCAAGATCTTTAGAAATTGACACCATCAGTAAAAACGTGACATCTGTTTAAACAAGCACAAGGATGCAAACGACGCACATTCCATTTTTTAGATGTTAAAACAAAACAATCTATTAATCCGGGGGATTCCCCTTTATTCTAATAGTAAACGCAGACAGAAATGACATCATTTTAATACTGACCCATTATTAAAACCTTATTATTCTTTTTGATGGTTTAATTCAACGACCCTGAATGATTGATGGATTTATTTACATAGTCAAGTACAAGTACTGTTACGTTTTATTACTAAAAGCTGCAGTGTAAGGGGTTTGCAATTTGTTATCATTTGAGAAACCAAATAGTATCGGGTATATTGTCTTTAGTAATCAGTAACAACACAAAACAAAAAAACCATTTTTGAAACAATATCCATCGAGAGGTCGTTCTCAACATGCTTTGTTTATTTAATTCTGTTTATCTGTTGTTATTCTACGAAACACTTGGCCAAAATAAAGACGTTTTTATTACTTTATTACGCTATCCTTGCACATTCTAGTAGTATTGAATATCTGCTTGAACTTTTAAAATATGTGTCATGTGCATTCATACTATTAAATTTGAAAACAACAGGCTGAACTTCGATGCCGTTTTTCTCCAAAAGTATAGAAATACGAGAAAAATGATATATAGGAATTTTCTTTCTTTAATGGTTATCTAACCACTGGCAAAGTCCGATTACTTCGTAATGTCTCACCGTGTATTAGATGATACAATAAAGGAATTGGAGGTCAACGTTTACTGACTCTAGTTATTCTGTTTATTGTTTTGTTTTTTCTTTTGAGCGTGGCAGGTAGCTGTAATGACGTAGAACATATTTTCCTTATCAACATGTGGGCTTCCTGCAAGTTTTCGAGAAAATGGCATTTTAAATTTTAAGTACGACCATTCTACTCCCATTACATTGAAAACACAAAATACGCAAAAAAATTTAAAAAAAGCGAAAAGAAATAAAAACAAAATTTTTTTGCTTGTTTTGTATTTTAAATGTAATGGGGGCCTGAGCACAACGGCCAATGACCACAACGGCCAATCGCTATTTTGGCTGTTGTGGTCATAACTGCAACTGCCTCCGTGACCATAACGCCCAACAGCCACAACGGCCAATTTGACCATATCGCCCAACTCGACACTTAACCACAACGGCCAACTAAAAATTCCACCCCATTCGCCATTTTCACCACAACGGCCACCAACGCTTATGTATTGACGTCGCTGGCGACGATGACCACAACGGCCAAAATGACCACAACGGCCAACTAGGGTGTGTGACCACAACGGCAAACTTTTTTCATTCTGTCATTTTGGTTTCATTAAAGCTCATTTCTCTCTTTTAACTTACACTGTATTTCTATAAGGTACGTCCAGAATTTAACAGCGGGGTCTGATATCAAAGTAGCGCTGATTTAACGTGACTTACCTATATTGAAAAATGCACCTCTATACAACTGCAGCCCCATGAAGTTTTTCTTTCTTATTTTCTCGGTAAGTATTTCAGGCAGATTAAAAGATAAATTATGAAAATTTGGTACATATGCTTCTTAATACACTAACGATTTACAGATTCATATTTTAGATAGTTTACAGGGTAGTTGATTTAACATCAAAAGTTGTTTTTATAACTTGTTTATCGCAATATTCCCATTTTGGGAACGTTTATGCATTGAATTGAACTCCGTAATTTGCTGTATCAGTTTTCAAATTAAACTAAATGTAAATCTGTCCCTAAAAAGTAAACAGGATATCTACGAATCTGTCCAGCACTTAATAAAATCGATCTAGGGAACAGCATGCGACGCAACTCCAGAAACAAAACGCAATAATCCAAAACAGTATTGCTCCAAACGTATCCGAGAGAAAATACAAGAAAAACTAGCTCTCAGAAAAAAATTGCAGATTACTTACTCGCGCACCTAGCGATAAAACGTAGTTTAATAAAGCCGTCAAGGAGTTTAATAAATTATTAGATGAGCAAAAATCAAGATTTCCAGAACTATTTCCACTCTCTAACAGCAACTAATAAAGCAACTGAGTGCATTATGAAAGGCCACAAAAATCAATCAACCGCAGTCACAAAACCCTCCGATTAGAATGTAATACTTGACGATTGGGCTGGAGACATTAGTAAAAAAGCAGATACCTTTGGTGAACATTTAACGAACGTATTTACGCCTCTTATCATTCAAGAAGAAAAAAACGCGAAGTAATTAAGGTTATCGAAACTGAAATAAATTCGTCCTAATAACTGGAAAACTTCTAAATGAACTTTCATATGAGGGATTTCGCATGATAACAATAATCTATAATGTGATATTGAGGACGGGATACTTCTCTGGCCAATAGAAGGTGGCCCAAATAGCAATAATCTCAAAATCGGAGAAACCCATCCAGCCAATGGTTTTTGAAAAATTGTTCCTCAAGTGAATGTCGTCGCTAATTGATCAAATTCAGCGAATACCCAACTATCAGGTTGCATTTCGTCGACAATACGCTACAACCGAACAAATCCACATAATTACATCAAAAATCAGGTTTGACCGGCGGCGGCATTCATAGACATAAGCCAAGCCTTTGGCAGTGTGTAGATATCCTGCTTGCTTTTTAGGGAAAGATTTACATTTAGTTTAATTTGAAAACTGATACACCGAATTCATTGAAGTTCAATTTAATGCAACAAACTCCCCAAAATGGAAATATTGCGATAAACAAGTTATAAAAAACTTTTGATGTTAAATCAACTACCCTGTAAACTAAAATATCATGAATCTGTAAGTAGGTATTGCGCCACCTGGGCAGACCCCTTCCCTTCCTACTTTTGACCACGCCTGCTGCTCTCTGATTGGCTATCCCCTCTCCTCTAGCTCCTCCCCTTGCTTCTGATTGGTCGACGCCATCTTGGATGACACGCCTACTATATTCAAATAACCCGCGATCTAATTAATATTCAAATGAGGCGTGGTCTAATTAAATGCGCGAATTAATATTCAAATGAGGCGTGGTCTAATTAAATGCGCGAATTAAATGCGCGAATTAAATGCGTGAATTAAATTAATTGATCTAATTAAATTAATTCACTGTATCATTTACATATCTCCTCTCTCATTTACATATATAATTTCTCATATGCATGCGCGAACATATCTGCCATTTTGTATCTGTCATTTTCAATTTGTCATCTAGGATTTCCCGCCCTTAGATTCAAATTTTTAGTACTACTACTGCCATCTATCGGTGACGTCATATGATCGGTATAGTAGATTCCTCTCTCACGCTCTCACTTGTCACTTCCAACTTGTCAATGTTTCCCGCTGAAAGATTTGAATTCACTCTGAAGTCGGTATAGTAGATTTCTATGCGCCTGTTGATAGGCAACCCGCTATATTTTTTTTTATAAAAAACCAATGGAGCTAACAAGGTTTGAACCGGGGACCGCTCGAATGGTAGCCAGCCAATGCATCCACTACACCAACGAGGTAATCTATTAAAAGACTGTAAAAGTTGTATTTATTAAATAGTTACGCGTCAGCGCTAATCTTATACGAACTAAAATTCATATTAAGCATAATTAATCTATATGATTATTTCGACGAACAACGTTTTAAAATAACGCAAAGAAATCTTAATCCTAACAAAATAATAAACGGACTTAAAATTCCTAGAGCTCGTAACAATGAATCATTACACTAGAATGTTAAATGTTGCGCAAAAATTTATATGGATGCTCGAATTAATCAATTTACATATCTCATCCCCCATTTACATATATCATTTATCATATGCATGTCCGAATTAAATTAATTCACGGTATCATTTACATATCTCATCCCCCATTTACATATATCATTTATCATATGCATGCCCAGATTAAATTAATTCACGGTATCATTTACATATCTCATCCCCCATTTACATATATCATTTATCATATGTATGCCCGAATTAAATTAATTCACGGTATCATTTACATATCTCATCCCCCATTTACATATATCATTTATCATATGCATGTCCGAATTAAATTAATTCACGGTATCATTTACATATCTCATCCCCCATTTACATATATCATTTATCATATGCATGCCCAGATTAAATTAATTCACGGTATCATTTACATATCTCATCCCCCATTTACATATCTCATCCCCCATTTACATATATCATTTATCATATGCATGCACGAATTAAATTAATTCACGGTATCATTTAAATATCTCATCCCCCATTTACATAACTGATATCTCATTCTGTACATCTCATTCTGTACATCTCATTTTATATATTATTTGTCATCTCTCTCTCTCATAAATTTATTTTAAAATAAATCAGTCCTATTTGATATTTATCTATAGGTCGTCATGTAATTCTGCGAAAACAATTAATTATGTAGAAATGTAATAATAATAAAAATTTATTTTCAACTATTCAAAGTAACTCTAAAGCTACTGTCAATTACCTGTCGGATTAGCTCTGATGCATTACACCTGTTTAAATATACGCCATAAACATTTTAAAATACGATTTTCAAGTGAAGCAAATTCTAATTTGAAAGAAAAAGAGTTGAAGAAAAGAATTAGGGTCGTTATGATTTCATAAAATTTTATTTAAATGAAACGTTTAAGAATATAGAATACTGTAGAGCATTATTTTTAAAATTCAAAAAACATTATCTATAGCTAAAACTGGTTAAGAAATAACTTTCAAACTAAATGTTTTTGCATGAAAATACGTACAAACTAATTAGCCATGTTTCGACATTCTTTAAAACTGCTTTCAAACCATAAATAAACAAACGTTCTTACGAATGACTGACTGAAAGGAATTTAGATTTTCTAAATAATTTGTTAAGAGATCATCATCTTAAAAGCGACATAAATTATTGTTTTAAATGACAATTACTCACCCTTGTGTTAACATGTATGCTAAGTATGTCCTAATGGTAAAACTGTAATCGACGAGATCTAACATCATAGTAATATTATAACAGATTAGGTGACCTAACAAACTCTTTAAAGAAATGTTTATTTACATGTATGAGATAGTATTTAACATAATGTCCTTACATACTGGGTTACGATAGAGACGGATAATCATACGAGCTGCTGAAATGTATGATATATTATAAAATAACGTTTAAATAAGAGTTTACTTTAGATGCTACGAATATCTATATGGTGTATAAACAATAAGAACACATATTTAGAAACAGTTTACAAGGTAGTAGATATAACGAAAAAGGCTAGCATTTGTTCAAAATTACATTACGTCTAGAGGGCGATATGAATATAACTTATAGGATTTAATCAAACTAGAAAAATATCGATATATATCCAGCGTTGAGAAATAATTATACTATGCGTTTAAATGTTTAAGTTCATCATAGCCTGCATCTCCTAAAATATGAGCGTTATACACATGTTTGAAATTCAATTCATCTTGCTTAAAGAGAATAAGTAAGTTAGCGTTGTCCCTAATCAGATGTTTCGGTATCTTTGCATATGTCTGACCTAAATAAAATGAATCAACATCCTTTATGTCTACTCATGCTAAAATATTATCTAAGTTTTTCCTGTTTGTCACAGATAATATCATCGAAAATGAATACTAAATTAGGTTTCACATCATTAGGGGTGATTACATCATCGTTTTCGCCATATTTAGGTTGAAATAAAGACTTGGCGTATAGGTAGATATTTTCAAATTTTAATTCGTTTTCATTAGTTAGTAGACCTAACAAGACATTAGTTTTACCACAAGAAGAAGGTACACTCAAAATTGCTCTATAGGAAACAGATAAAAGCTTACAATGCTTCTTATCACCATCGGAATATTATCGAGAAACACGATGGTCTAAGTTAAAATTATTGATTTAAAAAGTAATGACCATTACTCATCCTTTGTGTTTCGCCATATTTAAACGTTATTTTACAATACATCATATATTTTCAATAGCTTCGAAATACGCAGATATGTAATAATATACTATATACTCTTGTAGGTTATTCAACTATCTATAGTAAACTCTTATGATTAAAAATAATCTGTAACCTTATTGTTTTTTATTACATCACAGGTTAGAGCATACGAATATAATTCAGGTTAGATTAGGTTAGAGCCTACGAATACATTTTTAGGGCAGAACGTAGGGAGCAGAGTAAGTACAAAACAACATACATACACACTCTTCTGTTCTGTTGCTCCGAGCGTTTAGACGTGTTTCCTGAACGCTCCTCGGCAACAAACAACTTTCAATAATTTTTCGATAAATTTAAAATTTTAAATTAATTCAAAGCTATCAAAACATAAAAAACCAATCAGTGAGTAAAGTTTCTACCAAAAAAGTGCCATTTTGGCCCAATTTTTGGGAAGAAACCCAAACATAGTGAATGCAACAAACCAACCACAGTAGTGCTTAAGTGTCAGTGTGTAGTAAAAATAACAACAAAAACTACTAAAAACTATAATAGTGAAGTGCCCTCGTGATCTTTTGGGCAGAAAAACAAAACTTTGAAAATAAAATTCCCTTCTTGGAATTAATCGTGTGTGCGAACAAGTGATAAAAGAGCTCATTAAGTGCCAAACATTAAGGTAATTAACCAAGCTTAACTAAATAGTGACAAAAACCAAAGTCAAAGACAGTTAACAAAAATTTTTTGGGGACAAAAGGCCCTAGAAGAAGCAAATTAAACACCACGTTGCGTTCAACATCTACACGCAGCAAAATAGCTGGGCGCAGCCAGGTCATCGCACGAGGCAGCGAAGTGGGTCAGCGGTATCGAAGGTAAATCACAGTAACACGCCTTAATAAATTTAAAAATAGATTATCATATAGATTTAATCTTATCAAAATAACATAATCCTAACAAATAAGCTTTTCAAAACTATAACTTTCATCTCATTTTCAAGTTCTTGCAACTTCTTTGTTAAATTTTTTTTTTAAATAGCATAAAATACACATTCTATAATTTCACTCCGAAAAACACCTATAAAACTGTAATTTTGTTTCATTTATTATACACAACTTTTAATAGAAATAGAATAAGAAATTAAAACTGTTTATTCAAGCCAATAAACTTCTCAGATCATTTCAACCAAAATTCTTCAAATCAATTTTCCAAATTAACATAACTGTAATATTATCGCTAACAATAGTTTTATTAACCAGCTGGCGTAATCAGACGGCTCACATTTCAACACGGAAATAATAAACCACATTGCGGAAACTGCAATTCAACAAAAATAAATAACTTAATTATTTCAACTGTTTTTTCATTATAATTGCAAAATTTAGCTTCTTTTAAACTAAAATCTTCAAATCAATAACCTAAATTCACTAGCAGATACCACCCCATCAAAAGGACCTTTTTAAGTGGCTTAAACCACATTAAATAGACCAAATTAAAATCAACTTTAATCAAATTAACTCTTCAAGTGTAATGAAAATTAAACTAAAGAAAGAAAGAGAAAAGACATAATGTCATTAAAACGAACTCCTCCGCAACAGCGGAAATCATTTGCAGACCCCAAAGAATCAACTCCAATTATAAGCGATACATCCTCGGATGAGGGAAGCGTATTTGAAAACCCCTCTACAAATAAAAAAAAAAACGGAAAATAGCCACAAGCCCGGAACATAACCAAATGCATGAACACCTTACATCCCCAACGGCAATCATGACCCTTGAAGAACGTTACCTGGACCTTGTTAAATACATTGACGAAGAACTCGACCCCAGTAGTAAACTAAAAAACGAACGACGTGCTGAACTAAAAAACAAGTTGGCAATTTGGGCAATGGCCCAAATACAACTAGTAGGTACCTTAAAACTCAAAGACTCAGAAATTAACAAGTTACAAAACGAGAACAAAGCACTAAAAGACATGATCATACAACAACAAAAACAACCCACAACCCTTCCTACACCATCCTATGCTTCTGTTGCGGCCTCTGCAATTCCAACGAAAACCACAATGACGATCCAAAAAACCCTTTCCAAAAATACTAACACCCTCTTTATCACTTCAAAGACCGGAGATAAAAAAGTACAAGAAAACTTCACAAAAACACTGGACCCCCGTAAACAAAAAATTCATATAAAAACCATGCGGACAACGGACAGAGTACTAATAATTGAAACGGAAACAGCAGACGACATTAAAAAAATACAAGACAATGAACAAATAACAAACATCATGAACTGCTAAAAACCAAAAAAACGGAACCCCTTAGTCATATTATATGACGCCCCAACAACCACCCCGGAAGAAGAACTTAAAGAAACAATTTATGCTCAAAACTTTCAGGATAAAGGAATAACGAGAGAAGAATTCTATACCGAATTCAAACTTCGTTTCAGAACTGGGCCACGAGAAAAAGCAACAGTACATCATGTTGCTGAGATGAGTGCCCGCTTGAGAAAACTAACCCTCCAGCAAGGCAGGATATACGTTGGCTTCAGATCCTTGAACGCCAAGTATTACCTGGTAGCACCGAGATGCACTAGATGTCAAGATCTAGGGCATGTTGTCAAACATTGCACTAAGACCAATATGACCTGCGCGCACTGCGGCGATGAGGGTCATCAAAAAACTGAATGTACCAAGAAACAACAACCACCGACCTGCGTACCGTGTAAAAGACGGAACAAAACCTGCGCGAAAAACAACAAGGACTGTCCTACCTACAAATTACTACTAGAACGAATAATACAAAAAACAGATTATGGTAATTGAACCCATAATCTGTAGACCTATCAACACTAACGAACAAAACAACCAAGACGGAACAAGGACAGGAACTGACAATAAAAAGACCAAATCAAAACCACCTTCACGAAGACTAAAAAACAAAAAGAGAGCAGAGGAATACGCAAGTATCCTGATCACAAGACGTAACAACAGACAAATGACCCCTGACAAAGACGTACAAGAGATCGCGGTACAAACTGACCCGGAGCCGAATTTTAACAACATAAAACCTTACTCTCATACATTAACTGAAGCAGACTCGACTACCACAACCCCCATAACAGACAAGATACAAGAACAAAACTCAACCACCACACTAACTACCCCAACGGACAGACCAAAGAAGACCTTATGGACGAGACTAATGAACAAAAAAGACAAGAGACAAGAAAACATCACCAAAACAAGACAGGAAGACAAGAACAACGATGTACCTCCACCTACAACAAACAAAACGAAAGACATCGACACAACCCCCGACCTTACTACAAACAACAACCCTGACCCTCGAGCACTATATGACAAGATTGAAATTAGTATGAGGCTAAGCAGATTGGAAGAACCGGCCATGCTAACGTTAGCTCTACGACACCTGATCAGGGAATCCCACCCTGACGGGAAAAAGATCACCTTTCCCATCCCTAGTACAGTTGACAAAATTCAACTGAGGTGCAACTGTCTCCCCACAGATCATAGGGAACTCCTGGAGCTACTGAGGAAGGTCTATGCCAGAAGACAGGAACAACTTGACCTGAACGACATCTACAGGGACTTTGTAATGACTCATGGACGCATAGCAATTGATTTTCAACAAAAATGGCCACACAGCCACATTCACACACACCATCCGTGAATAAATTGAAAATCAAGATTGGCCAAATAAATGCCATGCGCTGTGCGACCGTGAGTCATGAAATCAGACAAATAGCTATGGAATCTGGCCTAGACCTCGTCTGTATACAGGAACCATACACGAGGGAGGGAAAGCTGCTGGGAATGCCTGTCACAGCACAAATAATTGGCGTTGGAGAAAATCCAATGGCAATCACTGTAATCTTGAACAACAACATAAAGACAACAGTGATCAGGCAGTTCAGCAGCTCTCACTCTGTCTGTGTGGAGATAGGGACAAAAATAGGCAACATTATTATCCTCAATCTGTACTGTCAGTTTGCGGATAGTATTGTACCCTATCTGAACAGGATGAGAGAGGTGGTTGAATGTTTCAGCGACATGCCAGTCCTTGTAGTAGCAGATGTCAACGCCAAATCACCCCTTTGGCACAGCAGGGAGACAGACGATAGGGGTGAGCTTTTGGAGGAGTTACTCAATGAGCTACAGATGGAGGTCATCAATAGACTCCACAACCCCATCCACATACCACAACAGAGCGGGGCAAAGTAGCAATATTGATGTAACTGTTTCGAATGGTCGCGCCTATCATATGATCACTGACTGGAAAGTAACAGAACAGACAGTGAGTGATCATAACATGATCACCTTTGCTGTGAAAAAGGGACAAGATTTGGTTGAGACAGAAACTGCAACAAGGCTGAGATTTAACATCCGCAAGGCTGACTGGGAAAAGCTTAATGAACATTTCACAATACCTTCTCCAATAACACCCGGAGAAAGTGTGAATGACAAGGCAATTGAAATCACTAGGGCCATAAAACAGGCCATGTTCATTGCTATACCAGTAGCCAAAGAAACAAAACACACTGCTAACGTAGCATGGACCGACCAGCTTACAAGATTGAGGAGCAGAGTAAGAAGAGCAAGACGCCTGTACCAAACCTCCATAATAGGAGAAGAACGTGAAAGATTACTAGGAATCTACAGAGAACTAAAAGAAACGTACAGGCGCCTGATCCTGGAAACAAAGGCCAAGAGTTGGGAAAATTTCGTAGAACGACACCTGCAATTAGATGTATGGGGAATGCCATACAAAATTGTCAGTGAAAAGATCAGAGCCCCCACCATGCTATCCACTCTGCAAAGGGAGGATGGCACGGTGACAAGAACTTGGGAGGAAACTACTCAGACGTTAATGGCCTCACTACTTCCCGACGATCAACACCAAGGAGAAACCCCACAACAACAACAGATCAGATATCAATCTGCAAATTATCAAGGTCTGCGGGAGGAAGTGACGCCGTTTACAGAAGAGGAAGTAATTGAAGCGATAAACACCATGCGAAAGAAGAAAGCGCCTGGACCGGATGCCATACCGGCGGAAGTAATCCAGGCGCTTCAAACACAACTAGCACCAACGTTGAGTGGCCTTTACTCTGAATGCTTGCGTCAAGGCAAGGTACCCTCAATCTGGAAACAAGCAGAAGTAATAATAATCAAAAAGGGAGAAGACAAGGACCCGACGAAACCAAAATCATATCGACCAATCTGCTTACTCAATATTTTAGGCAAACTACAGGAAAAACTACTTTGCAAAAGACTCAGACAGACTAGAGAGCGACATGGTCTACACCCTAATCAATATGGATATAGACCAGGTCGCTCGACAGAAGACGCGGTAAACCGAGTGATCATGGACGTTCGGGAATCTGAAGCTAAGTATGTAATAGGATTGTTTGTTGACATCAGCGGCGCTTTTGATAACTTATGGTGGCCGGCACTATTTCACCGCCTACAGACTCTGCAGTGCCCTAGAGCCCTTTTTAAGAGCTTTAGGAGCTACTGTCAAGATAGGTACGCCAGCATAAAAGCCCCGGGAAAGACTGTGTCGAAACTATTAACGAAAGGCTGCCCGCAGGGGTCGGTCTGTGGTCCCATTTTCTGGGACGTAGTACTCGAGGAATTGCTGGAAGATCTTGATCGCCAGGAATCCCTTAAGTCCACAATTGCCTATGCGGACGACCTTTTGCTGACAGTGGAGGCTAACAACAGAAGAAGTCTAGAAGAAAAATCAAACAGCGTCATGGAGGTTTTACAAGGATGGTGCGATCTCGTCAAGCTGTCAATATCGGCCGAAAAGACCACTTATGTGATCTTAAAAGGTCAGCTAAAGAGAGACCCGATGGTCAGGAAGGGGAACTCCTTAGTAAAAAGATCAAACTCAGTGAGATATCTGGGTGTACAGCTTGACGAGAAGCAAAATTATCATCAACACATAGACGCGGTATGTGGGAAAGCAACATCTACCCTGAATAAGCTAGCCAGGATTGCACAAAGGGAATATAAAATTCCTCTCTCCTGTGTTAGATTATATTTCAACACCATACTCGCGTCTATTGTGGGATACGGAGCCAGCGTATGGGCACATCGCCTTAACAACATCAAGCCGAGAGAGAAGGTAAACAGAGCTCAACGAGGTATCCTCATACGAATGACTGGTGCTTTTAGGACAACAACCCTGGAAGCACTGGCAGTAATCACGGGTATCTGTCCTCTTGATTTAGAAGTACGACGCAGAGCAGCTGCATACTGGATAAAGAGAGGAGAATTAGACAGGGCGGAAAGGATTTTGGGCAATCGCGCATCAACCAAGTCAGAAGCCACTAGAGCTATTCAACTCGAGTGGCAGAGACGATGGTCAATATCAACAAAAGGAAGAAGAACCTTCGACTTCCTGCCAAACATTGCCCAAAGAATGGAAAACCCTCTACTAATTCCCACTCAAGGACTCGTGCACTTTTTATCGGGGCACGGACCTTATCCTGTGTATCTGCACCGCTTCAATCTAAAGGAAGATGACAGATGCTCGTGTGGACACCTCGGAACACCAGAGCACGTAGTGCTGGAGTGCCCAACCACGGAAGCTGAATGTCGTGATGAACGAGCTCAACTCCGTGGAAGGACAACACAGCAAATCCTGCAAGACCCGCAGCTCCTACCTTCTCTGAATAAACTGGCACAAAAAACCTCCATGATTGCCAAACAACTCTTTAATAACAGAAACGGTTAGGAACAGTTCATGATGAAATACAACCTAAATCAAAATATGGACCAATTACCTTATACCAGACCAAAGACGATAACAAAATACACACGCACTCTAAATTAAGAATAACACCACCACAACCAACAAGTGTAAGAGGAGATCTCGGATATCCCAGTAGCAAAACTACTGACGACCGGGATATCCTCTTACACTAACAAGACATGAAACAACACAAGAGTCGAGACATCAAGACCACGAGACAAATCAACGACGAACATTGATCCTAAGCGACTATTGAAAAAAATAGTTTAGCAACTAGGAAACGTATACAAACCAAATAAAAAGAAAAAAAAAAAACATACCACGGACTCTAATAACAACAGAACACATGAGACGACCACTAACACATGACACGAACAACACTACTTAAAGAATACAACACCACAGAAGACATTTAACAGAATAGGGCTAAATCTAGAAATACGCGACATTCATAACAGCATAACAAACCTCGAAAAAACAATTGAAATAGGAGCATTGAAAATGAAAGATCTGAGAAGTCAATAGGCTAGGTTCCAGTAGGCATGTACACTGAAGTCTCATACCAGTGTACATGTCTACTGATGAGTAGAATAGAACTTAAATATGTCAAAGTACTACTACCTAAACAGCACAAGGAAGTTAAAAAACTCAATTGGGCGTGCGTGCAATTTTAGGTTAGATTTAGATCGCGAGCGACCTAAATCTAACCTAAAATATATTCCTAGACTGTAACCCAACTAATATTATATGTAAGTTTTTCGAATGTTAATGACGATTTTGTAAGTAGCTACAATGGTCTAACCTAATAAATATTTTATGAACTAATCTTAATACAGATTTTTTTGTAAGTATCTACATGCTCTAACCTAATAAATGCTTTATGAACTAATCTTAATAGAGATTCTTGAATCTTTGCAACAACCGGAGTCTAAAATCTATAACCTTAATATAATTTTTTGGGGGTCTAACCTAGATTGCTTCATTTAATTTAATCATTTATATTAATATTATATTGATTTATCATGCAATTTTGGGTTCTAAAGTAAAGTAAAGAAGGATTAATGTTTTTTATCTCAGAATTTTGAAATAAACTTCTAAACTTTGTATTCATCGTTTTGTTCCGAGCTATCTCAATTTCAAAATCAAGACTACAGCTATGCTGTTTTTCTTTACGGCGCCAATCTTACAAACAAATAGTTTCTAAAACGATTTGATTATAACACCCTCTATTAATCTGACCTGACTACTAAAAACTTCTAACTTTAGATGTTTTAAAGATTACATCTTCAGTTTCTACAATTGAATTTCTGTAATAATTAGATTCAGCCACTAATTTTAAAATATCAAGTAAGCTCTATTATATTACAGACGGTATAATTGTTCATGATTTTACTGTCTATCATCTATAGTCTAGTCTAGTCTGGTCTGGTCTGGTCTGACCTGGTCTGGTCTGGTATTTTAATAGATATTGTATATTTAAGTTATGTATTATGTTTTAAGTAGCATCGAAACTACTCGTATCAATAAACGTTCTTGTATGAAAGTATGTTGTTTTGTACTTACTCTGCTCCCTACGTTCTGTCCTAAAAATGTATTCGTAGGCTCTAACCTCAAGCTACCAATTTCAAATTCCAAAAACCAAACGCCGTATTGGAATCAAGTTGTCGATAGGCTTCGTCTACTGTATACCTTAAAACAGAGGGGTAGCAGTAGTTTAGAAAACTAGGATGAGATTATTTCAATTATTTCTGAGCTTAAACAAGAAGGTATTATAGAATAAAAGATAATGGTTATACAAAATGTTACCCTCAAGTATACTTTTCTATTTTGTTGTTGTATATTTGTATGTTAGAATATAAGTTGTCTAGTTTCAATAAAAAGTAAAATATTTATCTGTTTTATTTCTTCAGGTTAAGTCTTCAAGGTTCTCATAACTAGAGATATTGTAAGAGGAAATCACGTAAAGTTTCAAAGTTATAAAGACGTATTACAAAACATATGACATATGTTATAGATAGCCGCGTCCAGGACTTCTTTCTTACCCTCAAGTATACTTTTCTATTTTGTTATTGTATATTTGTATGTTAGAATATAAGTTAACTAGTTTCAATAAAAAGTAAAATATTTATCTGTTTTATTTTTCCAGGTTAAGTCTTCAAGGTTCTCATAACTAGAGATATTGCAAGAGGAAATCACGTAGAGTTTCAAAGTTATAAAGACGTATTACAAAACATATGACATATGTTATAGACAGCCGCGTCCGGGACTTCTTTCTTACCCTCAAGTATACTTTTTCTATTTTGTTGCTGTAACTATTTACATGTATGAGATAGTATTTAACATAATGTCCTTACATATTGGGTTACGATAGAGAGGGATAATCATACGAGTTGCTGAAATGTATGATATATTGTAAAATAACGTTTAAATAAGAGTTTACTTTAGATGCTACGAATATCTATATGGTGTATAAACAATAAGAACGTATATGTAGAAATCGCTTACAAGGGTAGTAGATATAACGAAAAGGGTTAAAATCTATTCAAAATTACATTACGTCTAGAAAACTATAAATTAGATAATTGTAGCATACGCATGTTAAATGTACCTATTCTTCACCTCGTCTGTAGTAGATATAATGAAAAAAAAAAGCATAAAAATCTGTAGTATAGGGTTTATGCTTATACTCAGGCTCGCAATCATATGTAGCGTATCTACGCTTACATAGTATAATTATTTTCTCAACGTAGGATAGAACAACCGATTGCTCTGGTCAAACAGTATAAATAGACGGGTAGTGTTCCTGTTCCTTCATTAGTCGAGATGGATATATCATTCAGATATGTCGTGCTATGTGTCTAAATACGAAATATAAAACATGTCTAAATCTATGTAAAGCTTTAAGTTATGTAGGGTTAGCAAAAGACATGAAAATTGAATAATATATCCATATCGTAATACGAATAATACAAGCTCACCATTAGGTTTATGATAAACGACGGCAGTTGTTTGAAAAGAAGCTGACGAGAAACGCGATCAGTCGTGTAAATATTTAGGATGTGATAAAATATAATTATTTTTAATATTTTAATAATGTTTTATTTCAATGATATATAGTTATATTTTATAAGGAAATTGAAAAACATATTAAGAACATATTTTGATGTACTAATTACATATTAACTAAACATATATAGAAGTAAACAAGGGTTAGTTTAAACGATAAATTACATTATTAAATTTTCAAATCAAATCGTCAATTCGACACAACAATACAAACTTTCATTGTAATGACTACAGATACATAGAGCGAGGTAAAGGATCTAAAGAACAGCATTCTAGTAACAGTTGACAAAGTAGAAGCTAACAATATGAATTTACTAAAGGAGGCAGAAGAAACGGGTGTCTTAGTAATCGACAATTCTAAAATTTCATAGAGAGTTTTAAGGATTCTACTGTAGACATTAAATTAGAGCTCCGATTTGTAAGCAATATTTAATCAGATCAACTATAATTTGGTCAAAAGTGGAAATTAAAAGGTTAAGCTAGTAACAGATCGAATTCAATAGTCATCATTAATAAAAGTAACTTTTTCAGTCAGTAGTAGGGAAAAAATGAGAGTTCTGGACCCACCCCCCACTCCTGACCTTGACCTTGAACCTATCTCTCTCTAACACATGGTGACCTTGAATCTATCTCTGTCACCTAGACGTGGCAACACCGCATTTTCAAGGTCACCAATATGGCACCACCGCATTCTCAAGGTCAACAATATGGCACCACCGCATTCTCAAGATCAACAATATGGCAACACCGCATTCTCAAGGCCATCAATATGGCAACACCGCATTCTCAAGGCCCTCAGTATGGCAACAATGCATTCAAGACCACTCTTCAAGGTCATCAAACACCATTCAAGGTCAAGCTTTAGATATATATAGCAGGTTGCATGTATGGGAAGAGTAAAGCGTTTGCAGTTGCAGTGTACAGTGCAGTGTTACAATGGAAAGCCTCGCTAAATCAATTGAGAATGCGAAAGCGCAAGCTCTAGAAAAGCAGTTGATGGTTCCAAACGAGCTTCCTAAGGATGCTAAATAGGCACCGCTAGTGAATCAATCAGTGTTTTATTTAAACAAATCAAAAAGTAAAGTTGTATTTGTTGGATTATGTGCTCATTTGGGATTCACTCCTGTAATAAAAGTAGCTGGAGTAAAGAATCAGTGCATGCTGTTTGATGAAACGGAGTGGAACGCGTTAATAACCAATGAAGGAGTCATTAATAAATACTTTAAAGCAGGAGAAGAGGTCGGGGTTCCTTTGAAAATGGGTACAAAAACTATCTCGTTTGAGCGTGTTAACAGAAATTACGATAAAACAAAAATCATAAAGATAACTGATGCAGGAGATGATGAATTGTATTTAGCGTGGGAGTCCTTATATGAGCTGTGGCAGTTAATACCGTTACTAACATATCGATTAAACCTTCTGAAGGGTTTGGAATTTTTCAATTTCTACCATAGCATAATAGATGGTGTTGTAGACATGCCGGGTGACTGCATAGTGAACATCACAAACATATTGGAACCATTAATGAAGATGCAAATCCCGAACGTGTTTGGAATGCTAGAAGTTGTGCATTATCTACCAGAAAAGGTAATAGTGGATGTGGAAGTCAAAAGGTGTATTGCGTAATGGAAGAATGAAGAGGGGAAAGGGTGGGGGGCGGGTGAATATAAGAACACATGGTCTAGGTGTAACGTAGTGAAATACAATGGAGACGCGTAACAGTGAAGACGTATCAAGCAAAGCTATTGATAAACTGAATGCTGTGGTGAAACTACGGTGTGAATTAGAAGCGCTAGAGGAGGATGCGGCACACGAAGCTGTTCATGGTACGGGGATATTCAGTCCAGAATATTGTCAAGAGTTAGCACAACGATATAGAAAAGGCGTGCAGTTGTGTCAAGACTTCATTAGAGGTGTGATTTGTGATGAGTGTTTGGTAAAAAAGCTCATTGCGCAACATCTAAGGGACTTTGCATATGACTTAATAGAGGACGGATTAAATGGGTGGTTTAGTGACATTTGATGAAAGTAAAAACAAAATACATTACATGTTAACATGGGAGTATGCACATCGTCAAGCACGCAGAAGTCAATGGGAGATAATAGCAAGGGATAGGGTACGATTTCAGAGACGAATAAGCTACGTAGAAAATGTAATCGCTCCAGTTTTGAGAGAAGAGTATAGAGAGGGTATCTATAATACACGTTTTAAAAGTGGTGGGGGTATAGTTTAAATAGTCACATCAGTCGCTTACCGTCAGTTACAAAAATGGGTTCAATCAAAGTGGGTTGGCAACATTACTGGGTTCTTGAAACAACAGATAAGGGTGAAATTAAATTTTCGCGTTATAAAACGCACAATACCGGGTTGTTAATCGAAAGAGCTAAACTATCGAACACTGTGGTTGTACGTAGTGAAAACGATTATCGACACACTTCGTGTGCAGGTGTAGAAGTCCATTATTTGTTAAAAAATGGTAAACTTATAAATATACAAAATTCCACATGTACAGAACAGGGGTTGCTCATACATCGTCATACTATTAACTTGTTGCCTGATAAATGTGATTTCATTCTTATCAAATGTAAATGTATTACACCGTATAGTGAATGGATTGCTGCAACTGAACGTGCACGTGACAACCTTGCTGCTGTCGGTTTTCCTTCGGGTTTAGTGCGTTATCTGGATTGGGAATTAAAGGGTAGTAATTGTTATATATTCAATTGTGAATAGTTATATAAGTTTGTAATAGACAATGAATAGTTGTAATCATATGATGTTATCTGGATTGGGTATTAAAGTTTAGTAATTGTTATATTTAATCGTGAATAGTTATATAAGTTTGTAATAGACAATGAATAGTTGTAATCATATGATGTTATCTGGATTGGGTATTAAAGTTTAGTAATTGTTATATTTAATCGTGAATAGTTATATAAGTTGTAATAGACAATGAATAAATAGTTGTAATGTTATTATGTTGTTTTAATAAAACCATTATGAATATTTAAAAACTTTATTCTGAAAAATCCATTACATGAGTTTTATATAAGTAGTATACATTACTTAATGCACAATAGCACAGTGAATGATGATGATAAAAGCATGATGGAAGCATAGCCTGTAGAGCTGGTTCCTCTGGTAACTCCACCACCGGTTGTGATACGAAACGTCGAATGTAGTTGCTCTTTTCAGATCCCTTCACGTAAATGGTATCCGCCTGCTGAGTTAAGCGTTGCAGAATTACAGGGAGCATAAAGGGAGGAGTGAATCCTTCATTCCAATCCAGACAATGATGATTATGCATTAACCAAGTAGCTTGTTGACGAAACGTGGGTGGTAAGTTGCGAAAGGCGAATGGAGGTTTGAAAACGTAGTGAGACACACGATGTCCATCAAACACCGCTAATTCCTTGGGTGCAAAGTCTTTTTCTGAAGTCTTGAAACCTTGCACATCGATAACTAGCATGATCGAAGCGTGCGACTATACTAATAAAGGTAACAGGTCCTTGGACGTATATAACGATTTCCTTTACAGTTGACGTACTTGCTTTGTCAATGCATTATACGTAAATACACGATCGTGCAAAATGAGACAGTAAGCAGTAGTGTTCGCTGGAATGCTTTTGTGAGTTTCGAAAGTAACTCGAAGAACGACAGCTTTCCCTAGCAAGGAATCTTTCTGTCGCGAACAGTCGATGACGATTAGAGGTGTAAGTGCCTTAAATCTATCAGGAGTCAGTAGAGGTTCGTTGGGTTTATCATAGTAGGATCGTTGAAAGTTAGCATACATTTCGTATAAAGTAGCATATCGATTTTCACCATAATTAATATTTAATTGATCGTAAGGATATCTTTCCGTATTTAAAAATACCGTCACGTTTTGAATATCACAGGCGTCGAATGTGCTCATATCTTTCTGCAACTGACCATCACGATCGGTTTGAAACCCTATGATAACGTAACGGGGAGTTTCCAGAGTGGTCGATGTTTTAATAGACCAACTGTGCTTATCCGTTTGCGGTACAGCGGGATAAATATGTGTTTCCCAGCTTCTAAATGCCACTTGAGTGTCAATATTTTTCCCAATATATTTCGTTAATGATAATTCTTCCGCCAATCCCGGTTGAATATGTGGAACTTTCCAATGTATTTTTTGCAAGTTAACCTTAAGCTTTTCATTAGCATCGGTGGATATTAGGGCATCGACATCGGAATTGCTTCTAATTAATACCAATTCTTGACGAATATTCATAATAATCTTTCCATAGTCTTCAAAAATCCCCAACAGTGTTGATAAAGGTATGCAGGCGCAAAAATTACCTTTACTATCTAGCAAGGTGCTGGTACCATCCGGAAACCAACCAGCGTTTTGTAACTTAACGCTTTCATTCGAATTGTGGGAAAGGTAAGCTTTCATGGTGGTTGTTAGACCAACTTTTGTTACCGAATCCACCACAACTCCATTCATTTCGTACCGAATCTCACTAAAAAGATATGCAATACCATTGTTTATAAATTTACCACTCGCTGATGGTTTACCATCTTCTTTCAGTACAGTACCTTCTACATATAGATAACTACGCGAAGGCAAAGTGGACATATCCTCTTGAATAGGTATTCGAATTTCATCATTATTCTCAAAACGAGTGGTATAAGGTTGGTGAGTGTGAAATTCAGCTCCAACAATCGAGTTATCGACGAGCACTTTTTCGTTTACATTTAGCACATTCATTTTGGGATAACAAAACCTAAGGTTTGCAAGAATAAGCGGTTACCCCTTGTCAATTGAGTAGCGACCGATGCCTGACTAACCATTTTCCGCTTCCAACACGATCTTTTATAGCCAGAGCGATCAGTGCAACATCGAGGAGTGTTATATTTGAACACCATCATCCACGCTCTTCAAATGAAGTCCTATCGTCACGGTTTCCCCTTGGAAATTAACCAAATCCCCGTCTTGATCCAATATTTTAAGGGTAATGTTTGAAATAGTATTGACATTAATTGGTAAATAGGGTGCAGTCTCAGGTGCTTCTATTATTTTGAATCCAGGAGGAACACTGGGGAAGAACTGATGTATCACATGGGCAGGTGTACCATTAATATAATTCCCTGTTATTATATTACATTCTATCATTAGCGAGTTAACCTTGATAATTTTAACTGGAAAATCAGATATGTGCCGTTCCTTAGCTTTTAAGATTCTATTCTTAAACCCTAACAATGTTCCGATAGAGTGTTCAACTGTAAAGTCAATGTCGTGATCGGCTTTTATAATCGATCTTAGGGTATTATGATTCGGATCGATGTTAACAGACTCACCGTTTACTTGAGAATTAATGTATTGAGCTATATCAGCAAGCTCATATGATCCAGTAGGTATCTTTATTATTCTTTCTCCCATTTTAAACACGTTGTTTTTATCCGTTACGTTCGGAACAGTATTGAACGTTTCGAAATTTGTCAAACGCATAACCCATTGTTTTGTAGGATCCAAATATATGGGAGGGTTAAAAGGAGAAGTTAAAACAGACGTTGTAGCGGAGAAGATGAATGTTTGAGACATCTCAACATTCCCAGTAAAACTGAGGAAATGTTAAGGAGTGTTTTCATATAAAAAGTTCAGCGCTAAATGTCCACAATTGTACGAATTTAGCTTCTGAAAAGCATCATAGTTGTAACTAATAACGTTTAAGCTACCATCACTTTTAAAGTAATGAACGAGTTCTAGTGGGGGTTTTAACTGTCCAATACTATCAAAGTATAATATATGTCGACCACGTTTAACATACGATGTCCAATGCGTACCTTCCCCATCTGTATCATCCAAATTCACAATTCCACATTCGTTTTTACGGATACGTTTCGGTAACCCGTTTCGCATAAAAATACCTCTGAAGTATGGAATTTTTAACTCGTTTACGTACTTTGACAGATCGATATTGGTCAGTGGTCGGTGTGGTAGCTTTAAGGGTAGTTTTTTGGAGGTCGTAAATACAATCCTAATCCTTTTTTGTACGGTTTCAAATATAATCCTTTTCCTACAGGCGCTTGCTCCATCGCTATATTGTGTCGTTTCGTTTCTTCGAGCGCTGATTTCGCTGCTTTTGCTTCATTCACTGCTTTGGCAACCGCAGCTGCTCCAGTTCCTAACGAGCCTATAGCTCCGAGAGCGGCAAATAAAGGAATCAGCGGTAGGAAACCACCTTGCTTGGGAATAGGTATAATCCGACCTTTGGGAGCAATGATACGTTTACGTTTCAAGGCCGCTAGGGCAAGACGAGCAGATCGTTTTAAAGATAACTTTTTTACTTTACCACCAATACGTTTTCTAGCTAATTTGATGGCGTTGTTGAACGTTAAAGTACCCCTTCTTTTCACCTTAGATCGTCGTCGAACACCCATACCCAATTTTCTTTTTCCAGACATAATGCCGGCCACAGTAAGTGCAGCCGCTCTCTCTCCAAAACGAGCGTCCTTAGAACGAAACCTAGTCCACGCCTTATGTCCTAATATACTATCGGCTTTATGACGTTCACCAAGATCGTTAGTTTTTGAATAGACTATGTCGTGCTCTTTACAAGCTTCATCCAACGGGTTTATTCCTTTGTCTCCACGAGCAAGCCTTTGATGTAAACGGGTGCCAGGTCCGCAGTAGTTATACCCTGGTAAATGTAATTCTAACGGTAACTTGTTAATGAGAGTGTTGATCACTCCCTTCCCCTTACGAGTTGATTGACGATTATCCGCTTTTCGCAGAGTACGTTTCATAACACATTACTCCTCCTATCACAGGTGAAGAGTGACTGTAAGTGACCCGTCTACATATATTTATATATATCACACACGTGTGCTCTTCCCTCACAACGTGTCCTACATGGAGCAGCTAAAGTTGGTGCATCAGAGACACAGATTACCGGTTGTAAATCGGGATAATTGTTCACCGACGCCACAAGTGTTTAAACATAGCGTATTGTTGGGTGCAGGATGCAAACGCGGTATAATAGTAGGCAGTTCCGGATGTGGTAAAACCAACCTAATGATAAGTTTACTAGAACATCCAAACGGTTTACGCTTCGAAAACGTATATGTTTATAGTAAATCTCTTTATCAACCGAAATACGCATATCTGCGCGACCTGTTTCGATCATTACCCATCGGTTATTTCGAATACGATTCTTCTGAAACTATATTACCGCCTAAGGATGCAAACCAAAACTCGGTTATTATCTTCGACGATGTAGTTTGCGATAGTCAAAGCACCATACGTGATTACTTCTGCTTCGGGAGACATAAACACATCGACTGTTTTTATTTATGTCAGACATATTCTGCGATACCTAAACAACTCGTAAGAGATAATTCAAATCTCATTGTCGTGTTTAAGCAGGATAATACTAACTTAAAACACATATTTAACGATCATGTTAGCGGGGATATGACTTTCGAAGCGTTTAAACACTTGTGTTTACACTGTTGGAAGGAGAAATATGGCTTTTTAGTAATCGACAAAGATTATCCACTTAATGGAGGACGTTATCGAAAAGGTTTCGACTGTTACTTCACCATAAATACCGAAGACACGAACTAAACGTTCTAGTAAACATGGATAAGCGTGTAGCAGAAGACTTGGTTAAAGCACGACGTCATGTTAAACAGAAATACAAAAGTCTCAAGTCTGAAATTGCACGGTCAGAAGTGGAACTACAACGCCGCTATCAACCTATCACTCAACCATTGCGTGAGTTTATAACCGGAGTTAAAACGGAATTATTAACTCCGAAAGAAGAACCCTTAAAAACGGAAGTGTCTTCTCCCATACCTACCTCGACCCCAAAAAAATTTTATAAACGACTTCCACTCGCAAGACGAATACCTCACGAACCATCACCTATCACCCAAAGAATGCGCACTACTAGCGTTCCCTCACCTGATATCTCAGTTTTTGAAACAGAAGTCCTGGAAGAATCTGGGGTCCCAACATTGGATCAATTGAAAGAACAACTTGCTGCTGTTGGATTCAGTCCGGAATTCCAAACTTACATAGATGAGACCTTTTCTGGTAGAGCTAAAATTTATATGGAAAACATGTTCAAGGATACTAAGAACGAGTTCGATCATCATTATGGAGTACGATTCCATCCGGAATCTCACCAGTACCTAATAGGAGACGCCGTACTCACTTTTGACGAGAACGACTTTATTATTAAAAAACCCTCAGGCACAATTTTTAAATATACAGGCACTCCTGATTTTTACGAATTAGTATTTAAAAAAGCACCTATTGGATACACCCAATCAGACTTGCAGAAGTATAAGGACCTTCTTACACGTACCAATGCTACCAGAAGAGGTTACATTGAGGGTGCACAGCTACACGGAACCGGAAAGAAATATTCAAGTATAATTAGACCCCTTCTAACTACTCCTAGAGCAAGATTTCGAAGCGAGTCTACACCTACTACACCGGTCACGCGATCGAAAACTCGCACATTACCAAAACGTGGCGGTGGTGATATGCGCGTTCTCAACTATAATAATAAACAGGTGGAATTTATACCTTGGAAAGATCGTAATAAACTAGTGGACAGATTGAGACTCCTTTTAAGTTCAAAGTCGGCTGGCCACACCGGTCACACTAATGAAATCATATATATTATCGATGAATTGAGAGCTGCTAAAATTATCGAATAAATCATCACACGCGTATCGATCCGTTTCATAATATTGCTAACGTTAGTGCAATCATGACGCTCAATAAATTAGGGAAACATCTTCACAAAACCCCGTTCGAAAGTGTACCTATTAGACGATATACCAAATGTAAGGTACACAACAATGATGCTATATCCGTCTACAGCCGTCCCATTTTACTTCGAAGCTGTTATTAGTCAGCCATATCATCATATATCGTCAGTACCTCACGACGATGACTCTGGATAAGTTCGGTAAACATCTTCATAAAACTCCTGTCCGAGTTAAACTCGACGCTCGTGCAAAAGTATTCTTTTTAGAAGACGTGTCTAATTTACACTACGAGACAATGTTGTATATGATGGGAATATACAACCATGCAAACGGTTATGCACTTTTGAACTCCACCAACTTCGAGTATGTCGTTCCTCTAACAAAAGGTATCATTAAACAAATCAAATACTATCCCACAGATGCGCAAATCTTTTTAAACGATACGTTATACGATGCCGAATCACTCATCGGAGTGTCATTGAAGAAAGGGGATAAGTTTAAGGTGAAGAAGCCTGGATCAAAGGACATATTTATTTTTGAAGCTGTTATTAGTGTTCCAGCATTTTCTAAATGAGTATAAAACGTCAAATAATTGAAGAATTGCATAAACCTGCTCGTAAACGATTTCAAAGAAGACGCGTAATCGTAAAAGACCTGAACGATTTGTACATGGCCGATCTTGTGGAAATGATTCCTTATGCTAAAATAAATAAAGGTTTTCGATATATTTTAGTATTGTTGAATATGTTTAGCAAGCGTGTTTGGGCGTGTCCACTTAAACGAAAAACCGGTGAAGACGTCACGAAAGCAATGAAAAAATTATTAACATCAACAGGAGGTACTCCCGACAATTTACAAACGGATATGGGGAAGGAATTTTACAACCAGCATTTTCGTAAGCTAATGCAAACGTTCAACATCAACCATTACAGCACCTTTTCTAGTATGAAAGCAAGTCCGGTAGAACGTGTAAACCGAACTCTTAAAAACAAGATGTGGAAGGAATTTTCCATGCAAGGGTCATATAAGTGGTTGCAGTTATTACCAAAGGTTGTTAACCAATACAACGATACCGTACACCGCACCACCGGCTACAAACCCATCGAAGTGAACCACAGCAACGCCAAGATTCTTTTAGAAACAGTTTACGATTTCCAGAAAACCACCGACCTGCGAAGTGCTAAATTCACAGTCGGTGATCACGTGCGAATCAGCAAGCATCGGGAAGCGTTTGCGAAAGGTTATACTCCCACATGGAGTACCAAAATCTTTCAAATTAAAAAGGTTAATCGAACCAATCCCATAACGTATATCTTGGAAGACACGAACGGGGAAGAGATACGTGGAGGCTTCTACACGGAGGAATTACAGATGGTTAAACATCCTGAAGTATTTTTAGTAGAGAAGGTGTTAAAAAAAAGGGAGATCAAGTTTTAGTGAAGTGGTTGGGCTTTGAAATACCCACAACTCGTATATAGCAGCACGTGATATAGTGCATTAAGTAGTACAGTGCATGCAGTGTATGTGTTGCAATGTTAATATATAACTATCATTTTATGTAAGCAGTAAACAATAATAAATCACTTTTTGATATCAATAGTGTGTTTTATTTCTTCTACCTTTACAGAAACACAGAGTATGATGTATATAATTTATTCACATTAATCAATATCATAATAAATACATGACATATATGCGGTTATAAACTACAAAGCATAAATACTATTTACAATAATTCATAACAAAGAAAAGGCTGTTGTCAACGTAGCCGGGGGCCTCTGCGATAATACTAATCAGTACCGTCGGTTCTACCAACAAACGAGTTCCAAAATTACATTTCGGCTTGCAGTAATTCTAACAGACGATCCAAATTCTGATAACTATCACGCCCCGGATGAATATCGCGGTGTCCCCATGTAAAGTGTTGTGCGATCCGGGAATAATGTAACGTTTGTTATCGGCTGGTGATAACGCTACTTTATTCTGAAGTTCTGTGTACATAGCATGTAAACGTGATTTGAACATAAACATTTTTCGGAAGAGCACAACACCATCCTCCACAACCTGACGGTAGTCCTCAACGGTGAGATCGCGCTTAATTACCGCCCTTTTTACCCCTTTCGCCTTTTTAATCGCCATTTCACCGTCGCGGTCAAGCACGTTTACACAATACGTTTTAGCACCTGCACCGTAGAAACTGCAGAGGGGCACTCCACAATATTCATCTTTCATTTTACCAACCACCGAGGCCGTGCGCGGTATACCGTGAATGTTGTCAGGTGGGAATTTTGAGGTGTCAAATTTATCTAAGTGTTGCTTCATATCAGCATAAAAATTTTCAGTACGAATTTCTATAATGAAAGAGTCAGTATCTGTGTACAGCAAGCGCACGTTATCACCATATAAAGGTTTGAGAAAATCATAAAAAAATTCATACATTATCGTTTTAGAAAGATCCAAAATAGTAAAACCCACGTACACCGGTTTATTGTATGTAACCGACACTTTTTGTAACTCTATAGCGACCAAATTTTCCGAGAAGACAGCAACGCTTTTGAATTGAGGCTTTGCTACTAACGTCTCAGCCCCATGCTTTTTACCATGACGTTCCCAATGACTAACCAAACGAACGTCCACCCTTTTATCGACATTTTCCATTGTCTTGCGAAATAAACTGTTAACCATTAATTTAAAGAAGTCCCTGTCCGCTTCGTTAGTTGCCTGATTACGTAACGTGGTATTCAAATCAATATAGGAACGCAACCAGGGTGCCTGATGAAATTTTAACACGCGATGAATTTTGGTTAATTCTAAACCATGCTTAAGACACTGTTGTAAATTTCTATAGTGGATAACGTAACGCGTTTTATCGAACAAGTTTGGAATTAATTTTGGGTGACGCGCGTTTCCCGTAGGCGGCACCAGAGGTTCGGGGCAGAAAGGAAAGTCATTATGTAAATCGTGCAACCGCGTTGGGTAGTGTAGATCTACTTCCAGCACGTAACCCATATCGGCGTCTTCCGCCACGGAATTTAGATCGAACTGTTCAATTTCGTACGGACTAAGCCATTCAAAGTCGCGCTGCGGCAGATACTGTCGCATACTGTAACCGTAGAGATTGGTAGCATCGAGATACATAATAAAAGAATGGGGCTTGGACGCGTCATAATTTGGAAGAAACGTATTATTCGCGAAACACTTCCTGCCAACACAGGTACTGACACCTCCCCGAATACCTTTCTTAAAGAAATGGAGCATGTCCAGATCCGTGAGCAGCTCCAGTTCTACAGACGTGCGTTTCAACATAGCATCCCAACTTAAACCCGGTGCAGTAAAATACTGCGCCGGATCTAACTTGTAATTTTCAAGACATACACGTCTAAAGTTTTCAAAGACATCAGTCAAAAGTAAGACATCGGTTTTCAAATAGAGATCCGAATAGTCGCCCAAAGTCGTGCAACCAAACGTATTCCACACCTCCACAGCGCGAGCATACCGCGATCGAGAGACGTGTTCCCCTGTCAAACGATCGAAAAAGTCCTCATACGTCGGCAACGTGTCCTGTGCGAGTTTGGAGAAGCTGTCGACGTACGAATAGGGAAACACACCTTTCTGTCGCAGTAAGTCGAAGCTAACCCCATCTCCAAAATACTTTTTGATAGTCAAACACTGGTCGGAAGTTAGATTTTGAGATAACTTATCCAAACTAGAATTTAAAAATCGTAAACTGTCTAGAAAGCGCATTTTAAGACATACCTGTATTCGTTGGGACCCGTCCCTAATTTCATCTACCAAAAGCTGTTTCGAAAACGAAACGTATTTCTCTTTATTGAGCGCAATCACTTCGATTGCTTCTTTTTCTAATGCCAATTGCTTTATGAATAGATGTGAATCATATCCCGTCAAATTATGGAAAAACATCGGTATGAAGTCGGGAATTTGATACATTAAATTGCACCCGGAGTGAGCCGCTCCGCGGTACTCGCCGCTGAGGTGACAGTGATCTTTCACCTTAACGTCGTTTTCACCAAAGGGTTTGTCACAAATATGACACACGGTTGCATTATCATAGTTGAAAGTTTGTCGGCACGATAAAAGTCGCATGTCTTGAACATGTCTTAAATGATCCTTATACAACCTTCTAACATCTCCTTCTAAGCGCAGCATAAACCCACTTGCTGCATTCGGACCACGGTACAATTCAAATTTAGATAACGCGTCATCGTAGGAACACTTAATGTAATACGCAAACGAATGTGGTTCGTGTTCGTACGATGTCATGGTAAATTTTCCACTAGGATCCGGCTCAACCGTGTCCAAAGGTTTCAACACACTTTCAAAATCCGCGTAAACGACAAAAGGTACTGTAAGTAGCTTTTGAAAATTATCAAACTTCAATAGTTCGATAGTTGGTAACTTGGTGTAAACATGATTGCAATCAAAACGGGTATGTTGTTTTAATCTACTTTCACTTGGAAAATACTGCAAGCAGCCGTCACAAAAGTGTTTTTCTCCATTGTGAGCCGACAACTGTGACGATACCAAACGCGAAAGGTTTTTTATCCAACAGTAATGACTATTACCCTCCATATCAGAAATTAATAATAAATTTACATGTACTTCTTTCTTTTGCTTAGAGTAATGCAGAGGCCCTACAACTTCTTGTTTCATTTCTCCGTCTTTAAATACAGCTTCCAAACCATACACGTTAATAGATAAGCGTGGATTACGCGCTTCAAATTTCGAAATAGCATCCAGTTTGACAGGAAAGGTGATACCTTCAAAATCAAACAGTTGTGCAAAATTTGGATACGAAGTCGTCCTGTTGGAATGTCTCCTCGGCGGATACAAAGCGGACGCCAAGGCCCAACCAAAACAGCACTGATCGTTATTTTGCACGTTGATTACAGCCTTTTTATGTTGTATCGACGGCGGAAGTGGAACATAGGAGGAAGCACGGAGCGGGTTGTATTTATTGACGTTGACTTCTATAAATAACAGCTGCTCCAGTACCCAACCTGCAAGGACCCTACAATTAGCAATCAAATCGTAACCCGTAACTATTCATTACCTGAGTTCCGATCATTAAAGTCCGACATCTTCGTATCCAGCACCTCAACGAAATCATCATACAAATCGGTCAGATTCGAAGTCCCGGTCACAATCTCATTTTGCGTATTAAACGATTTAATTTCGTGCAAATTTTGACTTTCCAAAAAGTACATTCCGAATACTTCTAGATTGACTTTCACACTACGAAAGCGCTGAACGTTTCTTTCTAATAGTCTTAACACATTTTCGCGGGTCTCATCAGTAAATTCTCTGAGATTTATGTGATGATTTCTCACCGAGACTCGATAACTGATTATACGCGACTTGAAAGCCGTCTCCAGGACCACCACTTCCTCCGACTGCACTGACGCGGTATTACGACGATTGTGGCGGTTGCTTCGTAGATGTCCAGCGTAGCCACGTCGTGGAACATCCAGCTCGCACACATCGCAATACACCGTCGCGGAGGTATTTCCTGAAACAATTGCACAGATCACTAACACTAAAGCCGTTAACAATGTGTACACGTACCTTGCGGGGAGGTTTTTTTCGCTTTCTTAGATGCAGGTCCTTCACCGGTATTACCTACAGCATCCGAAGCTCCCCCAGCTGTAATCAACAAAATACTCGTATCACATCATACAACTTCACAGGAATGGTTACTTACCGCTCGTGGATGGGTAGTCCAGCGGTCCACGGCAGCTTTCTCTTCGGTGACGGGCTAAGGCATCCCGTCGGGTGAAGGACGCGCCACAGCTACACACATGCATATTCTTTGTAATCAGTAAACGGGAACGCACTGGCAAACGATAAAGCTTTTACATCAACTTTTACCACTAACGTTCGCGATACTGATTTCCAGTCGGGACGACGAGGACGTGTTATGCAAACCCGACCGGGATAGGAAGAGGACTGGGTTATTGTTAGTGGGAGGTCACAGTTATACCAACCGTTAACGTCGTTGATGACGCAAAGCTGACAAGTTTTCCGCTTCGGTTAAAAGTGCGAGGCGTTCGCTCTCACAGGACCCCAACTCCTCCATCACTTGTCGTAGCTGCTGCGTCTTGATACTCTTGATTTTGATCTCATATCTTTCCACAGCAGCTAAGAGCTCCGCTTTGCGTTGGAGGAGAGCGATGCGTTCACTCTCACACCCTCGCAAACCGGACGCCACTTCTCTTAACCGTCGTGTAATCCTTGTCTGCTGTGCGTCATCAACGACAGCAAGCGGTAAAGACTGCTTCTCGCATGGTACACCATCTATGAAGACCATCGCCGAAGTTGTGAAGTCTCTGATGCTGCCGGACAACTGTATGGACGCTGTGTCATCAGATACCTCCATAAGTGTCGCTGTGTCTATGTCCAAATGGTCATGCACCCCGTCATCACAGGGGGTACCCGGAATGATTAACTCCTCATCGTCATCGTCAGGATCGCTTGCAATTGATGTGGAACAGTCCGACTCCGTTTCATCAACAATTACATTTGCACTTGCAGCAATCTCCATGGGCAGGTTCACTTCATCATCGGTTGCAGATGGTGATGCATCCCCCAAAAGGGACCCCCGAATTGAGATATCATACTCGCTGCCCGGTGGGCTATTCAACAATTGGGAGTCCCACTCACCCGAACATGGTGATGCCGCAGGTGCTTCCTGGACCGTCACGATGGGGATTCCTCTCATGTGCAAACTTCCAGCAGCGTAAAACACATTTGTCGAAGTCAACAGCTCTCGCAGTAAAGGTTGTGAACGCCCGGAGAGCATGTAGTACTTCGGCTTCTCCACATTAACGGCTGCCGCCTTTACTACCACATTTTGTAGTACTATGATCTTCTTTGCGGCAGCAACTGGAGATGGTGTACGCTCGATAGTTGGCACAAGTACCGGGCACGCAGCAACTGGAGAAGGTGTACGCGGCACATGTACCGAGCACGCTGCAACTGGAGATGGTGCACGCTCGATAGTTGGTACAAGTACCGAGCACGCAGCAACTGGAGATGGTGTATGCGGCACATGTACCGGGCACGCTTTCTTCATCGATAATTTTGACCAGAAGGATAATGTCACACAACGACACTTATTCACTTCACCAACACTGGTAACACTACTAGATGATGTATCCATGATGAACGAAGACAGACTGACGCTCCGCTGCGTCACCCTCCGGTTTTGTCGAACCACCCCCCACTCCCTAACCTTGAACCCCACTTTCACCCCCACTCCTTCACCTTGAACCCCTCCATCACCCCCACCACTTTACCTTGCATTCGCGCAAATACTTACATTTCCTCACGGTCAGTGGTGTATAGACAGAAACCTTGCATTTCCTCACGGTCATTGGTGTATAGGTCGGTGTCTAGACAGAAACCTTACATTTTCTCAAGGGCATTGGTGTATAGGTACCTCAAGGTCTTCCACTTCCCACTCCCTCCGTGGGTGTTGTAACTTCGATATAATAGGGAGTGTTTTCCACACCAGGTAACACATCACCATGTCCGTCATCGCACCTCGCATACCACATTCCGTTGAAGGAGATACCGCGCCAGATGCGCAGAAATGGGATCGCTGGCTCAGCCTACGGGCTCAATCGTTACGCTGCATCGCTGCCTCCTTGGGTCCACATGTATCCATCGCCCGCCACCATCGAGAGCTGATGAATCCACAATCATCCATAGGTATAGGAATTGAACGCCTAGTGTTCGAACTATGGGTGATGTGGAAATGGTATTGGTATACAACCGCTAACTCCGAAAGACATTATGATGAAGACCGTTTCGGTGACCTGGAGGACCTTGATTGTGCAAACCGAACCCTACGGTTTCAACAGGTGGCTACGGTATTGCAGGGGTGCTTTACAGTGGCAGATGTCCCGTACTGTCTGTGGTGGTCATATTACACGTGGAAAGAGAAGCGTCTATGCAAGGGCTGCATACGCAGTGTGTGTAGTACGGCCACCCTACCACAGCAATACCACACAACGGTGTCGAGATCGATTTCCCACGTACCATCCCATTGGTGTGATGGCTGCATGAAACGGATGCTGTACAACACCTTCGACCCAATTGCGTGTTCCGAACGGTTGCATATCCTCGGTCCGGTATCCCAGTTTGGAGGCAACGATGCGGATGAGTGTACCTGCGATGATAATTGTCACGGCAGCCTTTACTTTCAAATATTGAATGCACGGTTGGAGATGGAGATGGATCAGCAGTGATGTGTAATTGTAGATATTATAGACATTATAGTTAGTAATTTTGTTAATATTATTTAATAATTTTGTTAATATTATTTAGTTAGGACCAACACATTTTAAATAAAAAATAGCATGAAATAATTCTTTTTCTTTTACAATTGATGATTTGATTGTATACAATAAGAGAAATTGTAGATATTATAACCGTAAACAAAAAGTCACTAAAACCGTCTGACCCATTACTCACTATGTTGTTTTAATTCAACAGTTTGTAGCAACCAGACAATACTCTCTGAAAAATATCCAAAATTTAAAAAAGAAAAAAAAAAAAAACAAAAAAAATCCAAAAAAACCAAAATCCAAAAGTTTGTAGTAACCCGGAAATACTCTATGACCATTCAATTGTGGTTAACAGCATACCCGTGACGACCTTCATTTATCTCTACTTAGCAAATCGAGCAATCGAATTCTTGCCCTTCATTAACCTTGAGAGCTAGAGCGCTGATTTTTCAATTTTCGTTCCCCCCCCGGCCCCACACCCCCCCTCAACCCACCTTCCATCCCTCCCCATGCCTCCTCCCCCCCTCCAGTAGTTTACCTCACCTTTACCTTGACACCCCTTAAAATTCATTTAAGGGGGTTACTATAGTATCAGCTTTGTTTTCTTTGTAGTATCATCTAGTTTTCAACTAACCTAACCTAACCTACCTTAACTTTTTTTAGTTTTTAGTTTTTTTTTTTTATTTATTTTTTTTTTTTGATTTTTTTTTTGATTTTTTTTTTGATTTTTTTTTGGGGATTTTTTTGGGGGATTTTTTGGGGATTGTTTACACTCGCGCTGCACCTGCAAAACACGGGGTAAATTAAAACGTAATTTTATTACAATAAACTAATTCTAACTCACTTATGTGCATGCCTCACACTTTTGGTGAGTCGCGGCGTACCTCACCGCGTCATAGTCTCGAGGGACGGTTATGTAGGTCTCCCTACATACGCAACACAGCACCAGCGTGCTAAACCGCCCCCGTACCAGTACGGGTCGCGACATCGCCACTAAAACGATCTCCGGCTATAAACATTAAAATAAAAATATATGTCTCATATCTATGTGTTTTATTCAAAAGTAATTTTGTTAAATTGTTTAGTTAGTTACCAGCACTTGCATCGTTTCCTCATTTTATTTAAAAGTAATTTTGTTAAAAGTATTTTTGTTAAAAGTAATTTTGTTAAATTATTTAGTTACTTACCAGCACTTCCATGGTTTCCTCCTGGTCTTCCACCTCGTCCTCCATGTCCTCCGTCTCCTCCAGGTCATCTACCTGCGCAACATCGTTGACTACGAGGATCTCCGTATCTTCGCTCCACAGACTTGATCCCCGAGACGCTGGTCGGTCGACCTCCGGCGACGAACTCTCTACTCCACTTTCATTGTACATTTCGTTGTTCATTTCACTAACTTGTTGTAAATGTAACTGAGTGGTGAAGCTTGGAAGTTATAGATATATCTGTGCCCCCACTTCTTTCTGTGTAAATACAATCTCGTTGACCTTGTTTCATCTGTTCTCAACAACGACTGCGGAATTTCTTTGTTTGCACATTTCTGACTGTCTGGTGTAGTTCTTACCCTTGAGGTAGTGTTGACCTTTCGTGTACATTTTTTTGTAAACATAACAACGACTGCGGAATTTCTTTGTTTGCACATTTCTGACTGTCTGGTGTAGTTCTTACCCTTGAGGTAGTGTTGACCTTTCGTGTACATTTTTTGTAAACATAACAACGTCTGCGGAATTTCTTTTGTTCTGCCTGCACATTCGTGCCTGTCTGGCCACTCCTTTATGTGTAAATACAATCTCCTTGACCTTGTTTCGTCTGTTCTCAACAATGTCTGTGGAATTTCTTTGTTTGCACATTCCTGACTGTCTGGCTACTCCTTTCTGTGTAAATACAATCTCCTTGACCTTGTTTCATCTGTTCTCAACGATGTCTGTGGAATTTCTTTGTTTGCACATTCCTGACTGTCTGGTGTCGTTCTTACCTTGAAGTTGTGTTGGTCTTTCCTCTGGATACTTTCATAGTTACGTAAGAGTCTAATTGAAATGGTATGACATTTTTAAATCTTAGTTTCACTTTTGATTTAATCGTTAAACTAATCTCTAGAAGAGACGGAAATCGGTCTTAAATGAAACGATATAATGAGATAAATACGTGGTTTATTTAACTAAATACATATGCAATTTACCAGCTTGTATTTGTTTACAGAGTACATTTATCTTTTACAATTTACAATCTTGTATTTGTTTACAGAGTACAATTATTTCAATAATACATTAGTTAAGCCTCGGCGTACTTTTCACTAAATAATGCGCTGGCTGTTTCTGTGACTTTACATAAACAACACAACACTTTAACTCTCCGCTATTACGATGGTGAAACTATGCCAATGTTCTGTTCGAAACTTATCCGGCTTATACTAGTCTATAAACAGCACTTTAACTCTCCGCTATTAGTATGGTGAAACGACACAAATGTTCCGTTCGCAACTTATCGGTATTATACTCCTCTATACGTCTCATGATGGGAATTTTTATATTTGTATCATACCATTCATCTAACGGTTCTTCCAATTGTTTCGGCGCTGTCCCACTTTTTCCGTCAAACCATATCCTTTCCCCATTTAAATCCATGGAATATGCAAACGTCACTAGCGCAAACACCAGATAACCAGCTTCAAGAACACTCTTCTCTTTGACGCGTTTAATGAATGCCTCTTTGTGGTGGTCTAAAGTTTTCTCGACGTTCCCACCATATAATTCTTCGTCTCGCATTTCATCCTCGTCGTCCTCGAAATCGAATGTTACTAAAACGGTTGCCTCTACCACGTTCATGATGCTGTACTGCTGAATTGTTCTTGCGTAGATGCTGTACTACTGAAGTGTTCTTGCGTATGCGTTTATATACACTGAGTTGACGGGTGGGATTCAAGGTCATGGTCTGAGTCGAGCGGTGGGATCCAGGGTCATGGTTTCAGTTGGCGGGTGGGAGCCAAGGTCATAGTCTTTAGTGGTAACGATAACGAGCGATACAATATGTTCCCATGCTTACACCAACTACTGCGATTAACAGGGTGCCCAAGGTCGCCACTGAAGCGTAACACGTTTCGCTGCTGACTTTACATTGTTCTACCGGACTATTCCCGAGGGTTTGCCATTCACTATCCATGGTATATGTTGGGTACACGAATTTGACCCTGAATCGTACTTCTTGCGTTCTATTGCCGACCTCGTGTTTAAACATTCCCATGTGTTGCAACGTCACCGGTTGCATTCCATACCACACACTCGTATTGAAGTTGTATGAAATAAAAGCTGCTGTTGTGTCTGGAAGTTTTGCAACGTACACTACACCCTCGTACAAGGTTGCTAATAATATTATCGCCTTGATTGGTAACATCTTCCTTAGTGTTATATTGTATGTTGTATCTTCTTTTAACCGCAAACGTCTCTACCGCTTTCAACGTTTATGGGTGCTAACACGTTTGCAAACACGCAATGTGGTGACCATTTCAGGTGTTCTACGATTGGACTATCCGACGGTTCCCATTTGAAAATGTTCACTCGGCAATAAAAACATTCTACTCTATCTTCACGTCCCGTATAGACAAATCCGGCCTCAGCTAAAGATTTTGGGGTTTGTATACCCTTCCAATTACGAAATGATAACACTCGTTCTGTCAGACACGTATTCTGCAAGCTCGCTTCTACACACATTTTGCATTTTCAATACATGCAACCTGCTATATATATCTAAAGCTTGACCTTGAATGGTGTTTGATGACCTTGAAGAGTGGTCTTGAATGCATTGTTGCCATACTGAGGGCCTTGAGAATGCGGTGTTGCCATATTGATGGCCTTGAGAATGCGGTGTTGCCAAATTGTTGACCTTGAGAATGCGGTGGTGCCATATTGTTGACCTTGAGAATGCGGTGGTGCCATATTGGTGACCTTGAAAATGCAGTGTTGCCACGTCTAGGTGACAGAGATAGATTCAAGGTCACCATGTGTTAGAGAGAGATAAGTTCAAGGTCAAGGTCAGGAGTGGGGGGTGGGTCCAGAACTCTCATTTTTTCCCTACTACATTGGTGACCTTGAAAATGCGGTGTTGCCACGTCTAGGTGACAGAGATAGATTCAAGGTCACCATGTGTTAGAGAGAGATAGGTTCAAGGTCAAGGTCAGGAGTGGGGGGTGGGTCCAGAACTCTCATTTTTTCCCTACTGTCAGTCATGTATTTAGCTACTATACTATGTAACGTTTATAAATAAATAATACATCATTATTGAATAGTCTTTGATTAATGCTCATAAACTGTTAAAAATCTAACATTTCCTTTAAATGAGCTGTTGATGGTATTAAACCTATGCATAACCGTTACGAATTTTTGATATTTACATGATTCGTTGATAGAATACAATGCATTTGCTGAAACTGTGACTAGACATATACATATACCATAATGAAAATTATTAAGCAAAAGAAGTCGCTAAATATATTTAACTTAGACGATCATGTTTCTCAATAATATTCTATATTATATATCTCTATTATATATTATATTATAAGCTCTATTATTTTACAGGCGGTATAATTGTTCATGATTTTACTGTCTATCATCTATAGTCTAGTCTAGTCTGGTCTGGTCTGGTCTGGTCTGGTCTGGTCTGGTCTGGTCTGGTCTGGTCTGGTCTGGTCTGGTCTGGTCTGGTCTGGTCTGGTCTGGTCTGGTTTGGTCTGGTCTGGTCTGGTCTGGTCTGGTCTGGTCTAGTGTAGTCTTATGAACCCTCTAGAGGTCGAATACAGGCGTATATATTCTGTATATAACCTCTTAGTTAACATAGTATTATATAAGATAATTAGATATAGTTATATTTACTATCTATTCTTTTAAACTGTTGTTATACCTACCATGTTTACTTTATAGTCGAGTATGTAGTACCATTATTAGTGTATACGAAATGTACTATTTAATAGATATTATATATATAAGTTATGTATTATGTTTTAACTAGCGTCGAAACTACTCGTATCAATAAACGTTCTTGTATGAAAGTATGTTGTTTTGTACTTACTCTGCTCCCTACGTTCTGCCCTAAAAATGTATTCGTAGGCTCTAACCTAATCTAACCTGAATTATATTCGTATGCTCTAACCTGTGATGTAATAAAAAACAATAAGGTTACAGATTATTTTTAATCATAAGAGTTTACTATAGATACGTTGAATAACCTACAAGAGTATATAGTATATTATTACATATCTGCGTATTTCGAAGCTATTGAAAATATATGATGTATTGTAAAATAACGTTTAAATATGGCGAAACACAAAGGATGAGTAATGGTCATTACTTTTTAAATCAATAATTTTAACTTAGACCATCGTGTTTCTCGATAATATTCCGATGGTGATAAGAAGCATTGTAAGCTTTTATCTGTTTCCTATAGAGCAATTTTGAGTGTACCTTCTTCTTGTGGTAAAACTAATGTCTTGTTAGGTTTACTAACTAATGAAAACGAATTAAAATTTGAAAATATCTACCTATACGCCAAGTCTTTATTTCAACCTAAATATGGCGAAAACGATGATGTAATCACCCCTAATGATGTGAAACCTAATTTAGTATTCATTTTCGATGATATTATCTGTGACAAACAGGAAAAACTTAGATAATATTTTAGCATGAGTAGACATAAAGGATGTTGATTCATTTTATTTAGGTCAGACATATGCAAAGATACCGAAACATCTGATTAGGGACAACGCTAACTTACTTATTCTCAACGGTGGATATATATCGATATTTTTCTAGTTTGATTAAATCCTATAAGTTATATTCATATCGCCCTCTAGACGTAATGTAATTTTGAACAAATGCTAGCCTTTTTCGTTATATCTACTACCTTGTAAACTGTTTCTAAATATGTGTTCTTATTGTTTATACATCATATAAATATTCGTAGCATCTAAAGTAAACTCTTATTTAAACGTTATTTTATAATATATCATACATTTCAGCAGCTCGTATGATTATCCGTCTCTATCGTAACCCAGTATGTAAGGACATTATGTTAAATACTATCTCATACATTTAAATAAACATTTCTTTAAAGAGTTTGTTAGGTCACCTAATCTGTTATAATATTACTATGATGTTAGATCTCGTCGATTACAGTTTTACCATTAGGACATACTTAGCATACATGTTAACACAAGGGTGAGTAATTGTCATTTAAAACAATAATTTATGTCGCTTTTAAGATGATGATCTCTTAACAAATTATTTAGAAAATCTAAATTCCTTTCAGTCAGTCATTCGTAAGAACGTTAGTTTATTTATGGTTTGAAAGCAGTTTTAAAGAATGTCGAAACATGGCTAATTAGTTTGTACGTATTTTCATGCAAAAACATTTAGTTTGAAAGTTATTACTTAACCAGTTTTAGCTATAGATAATGTTTTTTGAATTTTAAAAATAATGCTCTACAGTATTCTATATTCTTAAACGTTTCATTTAAATAAAATTTTATGAAATCATAACGACCCTAATTCTTTTCTTCAACTCTTTTTCTTTCAAATTAGAATTTGCTTTACTTGAAAATCGTATTTTAAAATGTTTATGGCGTATATTTAAACAGGTGTAATGCATCAGAGCTAATCCGACAGGTAATTGACAGTAGCTTTAGAGTTACTTTGAATAGTTGAAAATAAATTTTTATTATTATTACATTTCTACATAATTAATTGTTTTCGCAGAATTACATGACGACCTATAGATAAATATCAAATAGGACTGATTTATTTTAAAATAAATTTATGAGAGAGAGAGATGACAAATAATATATAAAATGAGATGTACAGAATGAGATATCAGTTATGTAAATGGGGGATGAGATATTTAAATGATACCGTGAATTAATTTAATTCGGTCATGCATATGATAAATGATATATGTAAATGGGGGATGAGATATGTAAATGATACCGTGAATTAATTTAATTCGGGCATACATATGATAAATGATATATGTAAATGGGGGATGAGATATGTAAATGATACCGTGAATTAATTTAATCTGGGCATGCATATGATAAATGATATATTGGGGGATGAGATATGTAAATGATACCGTGAATTAATTTAATTCGGACATGCATATGATAAATGATATATGTAAATGGGGGATGAGATATGTAAATGATACCGTGAATTAATTTAATTCGGGCATACATATGATAAATGATATATGTAAATGGGGGATGAGATATGTAAATGATACCGTGAATTAATTTAATCTGGGCATGCATATGATAAATGATATATGTAAATGGGGGATGAGATATGTAAATGATACCGTGAATTAATTTAATTCGGGCATACATATGATAAATGATATATGTAAATGGGGGATGAGATATGTAAATGATACCGTGAATTAATTTAATCTGGGCATGCATATGATAAATGATATATGTAAATGGGGGATGAGATATGTAAATGATACCGTGAATTAATTTAATTCGGACATGCATATGATAAATGATATATGTAAATGGGGGATGAGATATGTAAATGATACCGTGAATTAATTTAATTCGGGCATACATATGATAAATGATATATGTAAATGGGGGATGAGATATGTAAATGATACCGTGAATTAATTTAATCTGGGCATGCATATGATAAATGATATATGTAAATGGGGGATGAGATATGTAAATGATACCGTGAATTAATTTAATTCGGACATGCATATGATAAATGATATATGTAAATGGGGGATGAGATATGTAAATTGATTAATTCGAGCATCCATATAAATTTTTGCGCAACATTTAACATTCTAGTATAATGATTCATTGTTACGAGCTCTAGGAATTTTAAGTCCGTTTATTATTTTGTTAGGATTAAGATTTCTTTGCGTTATTTTAAAACGTTGTTCGTCGAAATAATCATATAGATTAATTATGCTTAATATGAATTTTAGTTCGTATAAGATTAGCGCTGACGCGTAACTATTTAATAAATACAACTTTTACAGTCTTTTAATAGATTACCTCGTTGGTGTAGTGGATGCATTGGCTGGCTACCATTCGAGCGGTCCCCGGTTCAAACCTTGTTAGCTCCATTGGTTTTTTATAAAAAAAAATATAGCGGGTTGCCTATCAACAGGCGCATAGAAATCTACTATACCGACTTCAGAGTGAATTCAAATCTTTCAGCGGGAAACATTGACAAGTTGGAAGTGACAAGTGAGAGCGAGAGAGAGGAATCTACTATACCGATCATATGACGTCACCGATAGATGGCAGTAGTAGTACTAAAAATTTGAATCTAAGGGCGGGAAATCCTAGATGACAAATTGAAAATGACAGATACAAAATGGCAGATATGTTCGCGCATGCATATGAGAAATTATATATGTAAATGAGAGAGGAGATATGTAAATGATACCGTGAATTAATTTAATTAGATCAATTAATTTAATTCACGCATTTAATTCGCGCATTTAATTAGACCACGCCTCATTTGAATATTAATTCGCGCATTTAATTAGACCACGCCTCATTTGAATATTAATTAGATCGCGGGTTATTTGAATATAGTAGGCGTGTCATCCAAGATGGCGTCGGCCAATCAGAAGCAAGGGGAGGAGCTAGAGGAGAGGGGATAGCCAATCAGAGAGCAGCAGGCGTGGCCAAAAGTAGGAAGGGAAGGGGTCTGCCCAGGTGGCGCAATACCTACTTCTGTAAATCGTTAGTGTATTAAGAGGTATATGTACCAAATTTATTATCAATTATCTTTTAATCTGCCTGTGATACTTATCGAGAAATAAGAAAAACAAATTTTTTCATGGGGCTGCAGTTGTATAGAGGTGGATTTCTCAATATAGATAATTCACGTTAAATTGGCGCTACTTAGATATTAGACCCCGCTGTTAAATTCTGGACGTACCTTATTGAAACACAGTGTAAATTAAAAGAGAAAAATGAGCTTTAATGAAACCAAAATAATATAATGAAAAAATTGGCCGTTGTGGTCACATTCCACAGTTGGCCGTTGTGGTCATTTTGGCCGTTCTGGTCATCGTCGCCAGCGATGTCAATACATAAGCGTCGGTGGCCGTTGTGGTCAAAATGGCGGATGGAATGGAATTTTTAGTTGGCCGTTGTGGTCATGGTGGCCGTTATGGTCAAGTGTCGAGTTGGGCGATATGGTGAAATTGGCCGTTGTAGCTGTTGGCCGTTATGGTCACGGAGGCCGTTACGGTTATGACCACAACAGCCAAAATAGCGATTGGCCGTTGTGGCCTAGACCCATGTAATGTGAGTACAATGGGCGTGCTTAAAATGTAAAATGCGATTTTATCGGAAACTAGATTTCTAGTTATATTAGTTACACTCTGTATATATTAAACGTGAATATTGAGATTTCAATATGATACGTATGTTACAAACATGTATTAAATATTCAATGCTGTTTGGGTATAAATGCTCACTAAAAGGAAGTTTGCAAAAGCATATGCTCACTCATAATGGTGGGAAACAATATTGTTGTTATAAAAGCTCACAGAAAATACATTTACAAACGCACATGCTCACTCAAATTTCCAAAGTTTATATGTAACATACATTAACAGACTTGAATCGGTTCAGCACCGATTTACCAGATCACTATTTTGCTAATTTTTTCAACTGACTGTATAAACAGACTGCAAATTCTAAACATACTTAGAATGAGAAATCGCTGTGACAATGGACATTATTTAGTTATACATACATTATCAAAATGAGGACTTTCAATGACTTAGATATGGTAAATCTAGGTATCTTCCATCAACGTTTCCACTCCGTGTGTAAACATGTAACTATTAGGAAATATTACATTCGAGTGCTTTACCAATAATCATACTGCCCAAGTAGCGATATTACATGAAAATTACGTTATTTTATCATGCCACAAATTACATGCTCAGAATTTCACATAAAACAGATGTAATTCTCGCGTATTGAAAATTTTGTATAATATTCTGCGGGCGCCTATGATTAGTTGCAGACCTTTATTTATAAATCACAAGATCTTGACAATTTTAATCTATTTTACGAAAGTGCGATGTTTGTTTTTAATAATAAAAATACTTTTAAACAAAATGCGGATGTTCATGACCATAATACCAAAAACAAGCTTTTGAGACCTAATGCTGCTAAAACCTCAACAAATGATAAAGCACTCATGTTTACTTTAGTAACTAGTTTACTTTATGTTTACTTTAGTTTAGTAAAAAAATTTTTAATAAACTTCCTGATCAGATAAAAAATTTAGAAAATATAAAAAAATTCCAAATGTGCACTAAAATCGTACTTGACTGATTACTACTTTTATAACCTGGAGGAGTTTTGGAATGCTGGAAGTATTGCGACTGCTTAGTGTTTGAAATGTAAACTCTATACCTATATTTGATAAACCCTAACTTTTATATTATCTTTAATTATTCTTTTAATATGTTTTACGTCTACAGTGTTTTTATAATATTTTATATTGTTATGTTTACGTTAATGTGAAGTGGAAAAATTAATATGAGCATGTACATAAGATAAAGAAAAATTTAAAGAATCATTATTGCACAGACGTGGTTCTTAGGGATCAATAAATAAAAACATATAAACTTACATACAAAGTTACGATGATATCCCAAGAATACAAAATTTTAATATAGAATTATAAAATAATAAAACAGAATGGAATAGCATATATTTATTATAGTATTATGATACAATATTAACATTTACAAGGATAATAAAAGGAAATGATATCCTAGCCATAAGTCAACCTGAAAATTAAAAATCATGTATATTAGGTAAAGATATCGTGGCATCAATCAAAAGAATAATTTAAAGGTATATTGATTTTCTATAGCATATTTAAAATTCTCTCTGTACTTCAATAATAATGTATAAAAAAATAACTTCTATGGTTATAGACATTGTTAGTGAGGAAACAGAAAGAATTACCAAAGATAGGAGGTATTTTTATAAAAGGAAAACATAACAGACAAAATAGTTGAATTTTTTTAACAAAAAGAAAATCTCTCGCGGAGATGAAAATAATAATATAATTTTTTTGTGGAGAGAATCTAAAAAATTTTTACTGAAGAGAGAATTTGTATAAATAATAGTAAATAAAATAAATGTGTTAATAGAATTTGTAAAATAATAAAGCTCAAGAAGTAAAATTGTTAAATTAATAAACATAAAAAGAAAGTTCAGCGTTTTATTGATTAAAGGAAGAGTTTCAGTGTATTAGTTACAGGAAGCAATATTAAAGGGCATTACGATACAGTAAGAGCAATTGAGAAAAGAAAATAAATTAAAAAACCGTCTTCGAGCTGGGTTTGTTACTTACCAAGGTGTTGAAGAGTCGAATTCTTCATTATATTCCTGTAAAAGAAAAGAATCAATAAGGTGACTTCATCAGAGGAAAAAGATTTTGAAGATACTTACTGAGGTGTTGGGAAGCTTGCAGTCTTCATTCGAGCCCTAGACAAGAAGAAAACCATAAAGGGTAAAAGGCATTTAAAAGAAATATCGAATTTACTAACCTGACCTGGGAAGGATGGCATTCTTGTAGCAGTCTTGAGGCAGTCAGAAACGGTGACGAGGTCTTTGATGGTGCGAGGTCTGCAGATTCAGCAGCAGTGACCACGGTTCCTGGCGGAAAGTGCATATTGTGGAAGTTGTAGGTTTAGTTAAAGTGAAGGTAATTGTTGGAAAAGGATTAGAAGATACATATGTGAAAATAACAAGAAACTATGGACTTCCCTGAAGGAAAAGTTAATGTGTAAGTTGACAGGGTAAGATTTCTTTCCATTTTAACATCCTGAAAATAAAGATTTATAAAATAAAGAATTAAATAAAAATATATGCTATACTTACTTGTTCATTCTTGGGAAAATTTAATTGATAACTGTCAGATTTGATATTCCAGATATATGTGTCAATCACTATTAGTAACAACCAAACTTTATTTATTGAGAGATACTAACCACCGTGTGAGAGTGGCAAATTTTAAATGATTTATTTGTCAAGTTTAATCTTTCAATGATTGAACCCAATATTGAAAGATAATCATTAGAGTCTCATATTAAGGTAAATAAAAAAAAATTATAGGTAACCTTTACTATTGAGTATTTAGTATTAATTCGACCCTGAGATATATAAGGTTTATTGACGATTTGCAATATACAAAATAACAACACAATATCTATAACTATATACACTATAATTGTTTTTCATATTTACACAATATTTTAAGTTATTATTTTATTTTATTAATAAATATGTTTTTTTTACTGGCACTGTAGTTCCCATACTTGCCATATAAAAATGGTAATCATATTGTATGCAAGATAATATGTAACATGACAATTTTGGCATTAGAAACAAAATAAGCAAAATTTTAATTGCCTTTGGATTATTATCTTATGATTGATGATAATTTAATTAAATTGAATGGCAAGTATATTAAATGTATTTTATATCTTTTAAAATATCACAGCTATTACTACTACGCAAAACAGACGAAAACCTGCCATTATAATCTTAAAAATAAGATTCAAATTTTGCGCCATAAGGTTGTAACTATCAAAATGGCCGCCCCCGTGTTTTCCATATCGCGGATACGGTATACTCATTCTAAAAATCTTTTATTGTCATTAATTATGATTGCAGCACGCTGTGATTCTGTAAGTCTAAATTATTTCACTGCAGTTTTTTTAAGGTAGTGCCATTGCCATCTAAATATTTTCTAGATGGCATTGGAAGTGCTTGCAAGTTTTTATAACTGTTTTCAATTATTAAACTTTGACATTTGCGTTTTGTTTTACAGTTACCTATTAGTGATCAGTTTTTTTTTCTGGGACAGTCCTTCATTCGATAATACTATATACCTATTCTAAAATCTATAGCCTTTGAAATAGAAGTTTGAAATGTTAAATGTAGTATGTTATGGCACAACTATCTCATAGAGCATTTATAATAAGAAGAGGATAAAAACATAAGAAGAAATTAATTGTTAGTTTGTAGTTGATGGCAAAGCTGTTGGCGGCAACAAAAATTAGTAATTGAAAACCACCCGAAAGGTTTAACGTAGGTATAACATGTAAATTTTCTTTTAAACGCTAAATTTCAAAATCATTTCATTCGTTTCTGCTACTAAACAACCATATGTAAACATATACCTGTAAGTGATTATTATTATTTAAAATAAATATGCCACTAGCATTTAAATGTAATTTATGTAATTATAGATGCTCACGAAAAGGTAATTTGCGACATCACATGTTCACTCATAGTGGTGAAAAACCATTTGAGTGTAATATTTGTAGTTATAAATGCTCACAGAAAATAAATTTGCAGAGGCACATGCTTACTCATAGTGGTGAGAAATCATTTAAATGCAATATTTGTAGTTATAAATTCTTGTTAAAAGGAAGTTTGCAAAGGCACATGTTCACTCATAGTGGTGAGAAACCATTTGAATGTAATATTTGTGGTTATAAATGTTCGTTAAAAGGAAGTTTGCGAAGGCACATGCTCACTCATAGTGGTGAGAAACCATTTGAATGTAATATTTGTTCTTATAAGTGCTCAGTAAAATCAAGTATGCAACAGCACATGCTCATTCATAGTGGTGACAAACCATTTGAATGTAATCTTTGTACTTATAAATGCTCACAAAACGGAAGTTTGCAAAAGCACATGCTTACTCATAGTGGTGAGAAACCATTTAAGTGTAATATTTGTAGTTATAAATGCTCAGTAAAAACAAATTTGCAAAGACACATGGTGACTCATAGTGGTGAGAAACCATTTGAGTGTAATATTTGTAGTTATAAATGCTCACAAAAAGGAAAAGTGCAAAAGCACATGCTCACTCATAGTGGTGAGTAACCATTTGTATGTACTATGTATAGTTATAAATGCTTGCATAAAACAAATTTGCAACCGCACAGGCTCACTCAAGTTTGAAAAGTTTATGTAACATACATTAACAGACTCGAATCCGTTCAATGTTAATTTACCAAGTCACTATATAGCCAATGTTTACAAGCGACTATGAAAACAGACTGGAAATTCTGAACATGCTTACAGTGAGAAATCGGTATGAAATAATTGACATTAATCTATCTATGCAAATTGGTCTTCGATTCTAGTTATACATTATCAATAATTAATCTTTGTATTCCCATAACTACAAGACAGTCCGCACTATTCTCAACATATGGCAGCACTCATAATATTAGGTTTCATTCAATATTAAATAGAATAGTGAGGACTTTCAATAGATAATGTAGATTTAGATTTCTTCCATCAACAATTTTACTCCTTCGATGTAAGTATTAGGAAAATGGTATATTAGAGTACTTTACTAATAATACTGTTAAAACGCAATATAATGCTATGATGTATAATGTAATTTTATGAATTTTGTATTGTTTTTATATTTCTTTTGTATGAAAGCATCTAATTGGGCTTAATTCCAGTTTATTTTCTCAATAAATAAATAAATAAAAGAATATGCTCAGTCATATATAAATATATGAAAGCTTTCTCTAGGCCCATAGCTTTGTTATTTCTTTCAATTTCTTTCGGTCTTGGGTCTTATATCTACAGTCGCTTATGTTCTTTGCCTCTAGCTCTTCCTCTACTGCCTGTATCCATCATTTTCGTGGTCTGTCCTGCTTTCGTGTTCCTTCTGGGGTTTTGCGTATCATTGTTTTTGTTACTCTATCTCCTGCTTGCCTTTCCATATGCCCTAGCCAGTGTAATCTTAGGGGTTTTATAAAATGTGTGACATCTGGTTCTCCGTACATTCTGGGTAAATCCTTATTGGTTCCCCTTTGCCATCTCCCCTCGATTCACTTTCCTCCATATATCCTTCTCAATATCTCCCTCTCCCATCTTTCTACTTTTTGTAGCGTATTTTTGTTTAATACCCATGTTTCACATGCATATCAATCATAGTGTTGAGAAAACATTTGAGTGTATTTACACTAATATTTATTAGTAGTTATAAATGCTCACTAAAAGCATTAGAAGAATCACTGTAATTAGCTACCCATTTAAAAATGAGTTCCTTTTTTGGCGTCTATACGTTAAGCTTGTTTACAAAACATGTTACAATTAAATTATGTGAATGTTCTTACACGGATATTATTTGGTTTGTAAATAAAATTGATTAATAAAATTCTATATTCTGTTTTTATAAATGTTCAATACATACTAGAATGTATTAAGTATAACATACCGTCAATCTGTGGATTGGGGTATATTGAGGGAAAGACAATGATACTACAGATTTAATCAAATAACCAATATATTAAAAATCAAACATAAAAATTAAAAATGATAGTTATAATAAAAATAATAAAATCGTTACTGAGGTAACTAATAAGTGAAAGAAAGATGTCTGACTGTACTCCCTGATGAGTTTAAGTAATAACAATGAAAGGTTAAATAAATACAAGTAAATTCAACTAGAGTATAGCTCCAAGATTTAAAGCAATTATAAGGTACGATTGTGCAGATTCTTACCCTTTGCGCTTATAATAAATTAATTCAATTTCTCTGTCTGAAATTAGTTAATTAACACTTTAATTTTTACGCTTTCGTGTGTAACCGCCCGGTTGTGAAGTATATGTTATTATTATTGTTAGTTTTTGTATGAGTTATAATTTGTAATATTTATGTTTAAATTATATTAAAATTCTTAAGTTCACAATTAACTAAATGAGTCCCGAATGTATGCTCTTTTTGTTAGAGCTAATTAGTGCCAACCGTTCAATTCTAGAGTTTCCTGGGAACTGACTTCTATGTCAAGCTTTTCAAGCACCTCGCCGAAAAGCTGATTCTGTCAAAACTTCAGTAGTTTTCCAACATGTTATGCCAAATTGCAAAACAACCTGTGCATTGTTTTGCTTATTAGAACGCTACGAGTGAATTTTGCATCATGTGTTTGGTCTTACGATAACCCAACTATTATATTTCGTGTGAAGTGCCTATTTAGCACAGTTACTTTTTATTAAATTACATTTTATAATTTATTTTGATGCAGCTTAATGTTTCCTGTCTTAAGTTTATCAAAGTTTAAAAAGGTATATTTGCTGTGAAGCGCAGCGTCAGTATTATCTCACATTTTATGAAAGCATTCCTGAATTAATAAAGTATTAATAATTAAGTAGTGATTATTTAAATCAATATTTTAGTATTGTAAATATGTTTTTGTTAAATAAACTAATTTGAGCTAATAAATATTTGCATTTTATCTGAAAATTGTAATTCATTTAGTTCACTTACAACACTCATGAACCGTACATCTTCCTTTAAAGATCTAAAAGTGTTAATTCTTAGTTTTTTTGAAGCTCCTCGAATTTGTTTATCAAAATGCAGAATCTCATCGATTTTACGTTGATCGATCTTAACATCTTAAAATTGATTCCTTATAAAAAACACATCACTAATTTTGAAAAAAATTACAATATGAAATGTCAGAGCTATTTAGTTGCTGTATATTGCCATTGCATTAGGAATTTACTATTTTCAAATGCTAGTAAAGTTAAAGAAAAGATTTGTAACAAATACTTGTGAAGAATTAGTCGGTAACAGGCATACAAAATAATTATAATCATAATTACACGCCTCGCGTTCGGACGTCGAGCAATTAAACAGCGTCTGGTTTATAATATGATTATGTCCATGAAAATTAATAAATTGTATTAGAAGGTATAAACTTGTTTTTTCGCTATATTTGAATTTTTACACCATACTGTTACTGAGATCTATTCGTTTGTATTAGCCAAAAAAGCCACTTTTAGCCGTTATCTAAAAAATCGATTAATTGGACAGTTTGGTAAATCAATTTGTAGTCAGCATCAAAGAACTATTGGAATCCATGTTTAGATTCTCAAGGACACATGTACGGTTTATTTTTGCTGTGCACTGCTATTAATTGCAAAACGAAGAAAACCCATGCTATCGTCATGCCCGATGGGACGTAATAAATACATCCTTTTTTGATCATCTTTGTACATCAATTGGTACAAAAATTACATCATTTTTACGAGTCATTTTTTTCTTGAAATTCTAGAGATGTAATTTTAGGCACGCGAATTTTACGTAATTTTTATTTAATATCGCTACTTGGGATGTTAAATGCTTAAATGTCGGTATCAATAATAACATCTTATAGCGTTTTCGATTTATACGCACTAACATTGCCCGGACATGGAGCAAATTCTGAAATAGTGCAAATTAGCACGAACATTGAGCATATAAAAACGAACTATAAAAGTATAAATCGAACGCGCGCGCGTCAATAAAGAAAACAACCTAACCGCAACCACTCAACTCTATGAAACAACACGTGCTCCGACCTGTTCTTATTGTACAATAAATATTTGACACATTGATCTCTATAGACACACTAACCACAGCACAACCTCTTTGACATACACCTGACACCTCTGTGCATATAAATCGAAAACATTATTCGACGTAAACTCGGCTTTGCCTGATGTTAGGTTTGAATTTCTGATTCTCTCTTTAATTTAAAACTTTGTAGATTAATTAATGAGGATTTTGTCACGTTAATTATGAATGCGCATTCAATATAGTTTCGTTTTACACATACAATATAACGTGTTTTGATAGTTGAGGGAACGTAAGCCGTGACCAATATTAAATTAGTTGTACAAAACTAGTATTTATTGTGCATCCGAAACGTTTTGCACATGATTTATGTACAAATCTACTTTTCTAAGTTGTGTGAATGTACCTCGTATTGTACCCAATCAACGTGAAAGTCAAACAATCGGAGCTGTATCACATAAACCGCAGCAGATCGCAATGTACTTCTTCTTTCTTCCAGTGATAAGAAGAATCATTATACGTTTTGTCTCACACACTGCCGTGTAAATATTTTCAATAAATCAACAAATTCTGTGCGGAATTAGAGCTTATACTGTTTTTAAATGCTAATAAAAAAAATCTAGCACATAAGAAATGAAAAATTGTTTGTTCTTGCACATCAATAATTTAAATCTATTGACGCAAAGGCAATTATATTGGTCGACAGATCTGGAAAGGAACGCGGCTGTTTCAGAGATTTAGCTTTAGAGTTCTCGCTTGTAATAGTAAAAAACACCATTTAATTTTAATAATTTAATGCGTCTAGAAATACATGTTAACAGTTTGCTTCTTTTCTCTACAATTCAAATCTCCCTTTTCGTTACAGAAAACATTCGAGTGGAGGAACTTAAATATAAAGCGACAATTATGACAAAGTCATAATACAAAAATAAATAAGTTTTATAAACTCTAACATAGCCCCACGTTGAAAGGGCACGACACTTTAAATAATAATAATTGTCATCACTTATGCACATACACCTTATTGACAGTCTTCTTGATTGGCTGCAGAACCTTCGACGCACTCCAAGGGCAGCATGTAGATCTTGGAAATAGCTCTCTTGGTGATGGTAGAAGCAGTTTTAACAGTGGCAACACGTGCAACACCATCAGGATGAAGAGCAATAATGCGACCACGAGGCCACCTTAATGGTGGTACATGGCTATCATGAATTAATACTAAAGAACCATGTTGAAGAGCTTCTTGGGAGTATTTCTATTTATTGCGATTTTGTAGTTGAGAAATGTAGTCTCGTTGCCACCTTTTCCAAAATTGCTGTAGATATTGGTATCTAGATAGGCGATTGCTTGCCAAGTCAAGTAAATTTGGATCAGGTAAGGAGGTAATTGTTCGACCAATAAGGAAATGTGAGGGTGTTAGTGCTTCAAAATCAGAAAGTTTGTTGCTCAAAGGACACAGGGGTCTTGAGTTTAGGATAACCTCTACTTGTGTAAGCACTGTATAATATTCCTCAAACGTTAATAAAGAATTTGCAAGTATTTTACAGTAGATAAAAATTGGGCGTCCTGGGACCACCCCCCGCTCCTGACCTTGACCTTGAACCTATCTCTCTCTAATACATGGTGACCTTGAATCTATCTCTGTCACCCAAACGTGGCAACACCGCATTCTCAAGGTCAACAATATGACAACAATGATTTGACCTTGAACCCAAAGCCATCAATATGGCAACAATGTAACTTCAAGGTCACCCAATGTTGGTGACCTTGAACCTATCTCTCTCTAACACATGGTGACCTTGAACCTATCTCTGTCACCTAAACGTGGCAACGATGATCATCAATATGACAACAATGTCGTGACCTTGAACCCAAGGCCACTAAATAATGTATCTTCAAGGTCATCAAAATGGTAACAATGTATAGTCACCAAATAATGTATTTTCAAGGTCATCAAACATCCAATTTATTGACCTTGTCAAAGTAAAAAATGATTACGACAGTCTAAAGGAGAAATTAAATTAAACATTATTAGGGGTATATTAATGTTAACATCGAGTGTACACTGTAAGAAAGAGAAGTTTGAAGAAAGGTGTCTGCCTCAAGTGTCCCATTACCTACTAACACACGTTGACCTTCGCGTGCTCGCGATTAACACGTCCGAAATTCTTATATACATCCATCCATCGACATTTTTACCTTTACTACATGTAATGGATAAAGTTTTAAAATTCGTTAATAATAATAATAGTTTATAGTTTAATAGTTTTATTAAAACAGCTATTTATTCAATGTTTTACCTGAAGAAAAGGTATAATTGATGTCTTTATTAAAGCATAAAAGTGAACCATACAAGCTTTAATATCCGCAAAACATCCTTTCTTCTGCGTCTATAGCGGCTATAGCTATTCCAGAGCGGTTCTTAATAAAAGAAGATTATTTTGGAAAAATAATTAAATAGTAAATGAAAAAATAAATCAAAATCTTTAACCACATTAAAATTATGTGTAATTTAATGCAATTAGAGGTTATATTTTGGATTTGATAATTGCATAATGATAATTACATTGTTTATAATCAATATACCTCAATAACGTGTTGAAGTGCTTTTATTAAAACTATATTACTTTCACCTATTTTTAACTTTCACGGTTTAACCAATTTTATTGGTTAATATTAGAAATTTAGATATTAAAGTATGTAACAGAAAAATGCTTTCACTGCACAATTTTCCTTTTTCTCATTTTTAACCATCTTCAATCGCATAATAAATCCCGCAATCTTTAAACAATGAAAGAGGCTTTTGTGGTTTGTCTTGGAAATCACTTGTTTATGTGCATACGTACCCTTAAGGTAGATTAAGCTTACAGTAGTTTTAAAATTCGGTAATGGTTTTATTAAAACAGCTATTTATTCAATGTTTTACCTGAAGAAAAAGTATAATTGTAACCGTACAGTGTAGGATTTAAGTATGGAATATTAAAACTTTTGTTCAACTTCGATTTTGTTTTTAAAATGCACAGCTCGATTTTTCTCAGAATTTTTCTTAGGCAACCTTATAATTTATTTACATGATCATAAAGGGAAGACAAATCACTCTCGATTCCACTACTAAAAATCTATATCATCATCTAAATTTTTTTGTGATAACGTATTTTTAGTTTTAATATTTTGAGTGTAATTGTTTAATTGAATGGTCATAGAGTATTTCCTGGTTGCTAGAAACTTTTGAATTTTTATTTTTAGTTTTAATGTTTTGGTTTTAATTGTTTAATTGAATGGTAAGAGAGTATTGTCTGGTTGCTGCAAACTTTTGGATTAAAACAACAGAAATAAAGGTTCTATAGTTTACTAAATAAAGGTACTACAATAAATATGGTGGTGGTCTAAAGTTTTCACGACGTTTCCATCGTCGTCGTCCTCAAAATCGAATGTTACTAAAACGGTTGCCTCTACCACGTCCATGATGATGTACTACTGAAGTATTCTTGCATATGCGTTTATATATACTGAGTTGACGGATGGGGTACAAGGTCATGGTCTTTAATGGTAACGATAACGAGCGATACAATATATTCCCATGCTTACACCCACTACTGCAACTAACAGGGTGCCCAAGGTCACCACGGAAGCATAACACGTTTCGCTGCTGACTTTAAATTGTTCCACCGGACTATTCCCGATGGTTTGCCACTCACTGTCCTTAGTATGTGTTGGGTACACGAATTTGACCCTGAATCGTACTTCTTGCGTTCTATTGCCGACCTCGTGTTTAAACATTTCCATTTGTTGCAACGTCACTGGTTGCATTCCATACCAAACGCTCGTATTGAAATCATAGGAAATAAAGGCTGCTGTTGTATCTGGGAGTTTTGCAACGTACACTACACCCTCGTACAAGGTTGCCAATAATATTACCGCCTTGATTGGTAACATCTTCCCTGTTCCCTCGCGTTATATTCTATGTTGCATTTGGTTACTTTTAACCACAAACATCTCTACCACTTTCATCGCTAATGGGTGCTAGCACGTTTGCAAACACGCAATGTGGTGACCATTTCAGGTGCTCTACGATTGGGCTATCCGATGGTTCCCATTTGAAAATGTTCACTCGGCAATAAAAACATTCTACTCTATCTTCAGGTCCCGTGTAGACAAATCCGGCCTCAGCTAAAGATTTTGGGGTTTGTATACCCTTCCAATTACGAAATGATAACACTCGTTCTGTCAAGCACGTATTCTGCAAGCTAGCTTCTACACACATTTTGAACTTTCAATACTTGCAACCTGCTATATATACGTAGTGAAATTTCAAAAAGAAGTTAATTTAAATTTTAATGGAAGGAAATTTGTTGTTCGAAATTAGTATATCCAAACCATTTCTTAAATTTAATTGATCAGATCAAACTGTTTTAAAGTATGTAGTAACTGTGAATTATAGATTTTCTATGCTTATATTAAATAGCTGTTTAACCATATTATTGTTTATTTTTATCTAAATTTCAAAAAATTGTAAACAAAATTATGCGTTTTCTAAAATTTCTAAAGGTTTTTTTATAAACTTTAAAAATTATACTGTTGCAAATTTTAGTTTTAAAAGATTCGTGTTTGAAGTTTTTAAATTCTAAAATATTTTAGTTTTAAAATAGATAAAAGATTACATCTTCAGATTTTAAACGGCGAATTTCAGAGATTGTTAATTAGCTTAATAAACCGCTGTTTTAATAATATATCAAAATTAGTTTGTTTTTGATTTACTAAAACTAATAATAAAAATATTTTATTTTATTCTTGCATTTTTATTTCACAATGTATAACTACATACATATAATTTATTTTGAGACCGTTTTTCTGGAATTTCTAGTTTTTAATACAAATAAAATTAAATTACGCGTCAGGAAATTTTTAACCAGTTGAAATGTAGTTTTGAAAATATCCAAGTAGATTTACTCGGAATTTACGGTTGTTACTAAATAATAATTAGCCATCGACAACTTTTAAAATATTTCTATCAAAGGAATAGTCTTTTATTGTTTAAAAGTGCTTAAAATGTATATAATTTAGATAATTATTCTCATATTTATCCTGTGTTAATAAAACCCAACAAATGTTTTATTGTCTTTTATTTTTATGTTTTATTTTGTAAGTTACTACAAGTCTACGGTTAATCAACTTATGCGTTGCATAATGGTTAATCGACTTATGCGTTGCTTAATATATATATATATATATATATATATATATATATATATATATATATATATATATATATATATATATATATATATATATATATATTCTGCCTGATAATGTTTCTGCCTCCCTCCATGTCAGTCCTTTTTCTTTTAGTAATTTTGCCACTTCGTTGTCCCATGTCATTCTAGGTCTTCCTCTTTTCTTCTTTCCTATTTTCTTTGCTCCCCGTATTTTCTTGACTGTCTATTTTGATTTAGTCTATTTAGATGTCCCCATCATCTTAATTGTGACTTCTCTATATATTTGTTAATACTTTCAACTCCTAGTCTATCTCTTATAGTGTCGTTTCTTATTTTATCCATTATTGTTACATTCGCTACTCTTCTCAAGTATTTCATCTCCATCACTTGAAGCCTTTTCTTAAGTTTTTCTGTAAGTACCCAGGTTTCACTGCCATAAAGTATTGTTGGTAGATATACTGTTTTGTATATTGTAAGCTTTGTTTTATTACTAATTTCTTTTTTGTTTATAAATTCATTTCTTAGGGAATAGTATAGTTTTGTTGCTGATGTTATCCTATTGTTTACTTCTTCTATATATCTTCCCGTTTTGTCAAATATTGCTCCCAAGTATTTAATATTTTCCACTTGTTCTATTATTGTTCCATTCAGTGTTATATTAGTTTTTGTTTCTTTATTTGATATTACAATGATTTTAGTTTTATTTACATTTATTTTCATTCCTTTTTCTTCTAGGTTTTTCACCCATATATCTATGTTGTGTTGTAGATTTTTCTGGTTATTTGCTATTGTTACTATATCATCAGCGAATATACATTCACTCATTGTAATATTTTGCAGTTTATTATATCCCACGTTTATTTTCTTGGATTGTCTGCTGGCTGTATTAATTATTTCGTTCATGAAGATCAGAAACAACAGCGGGCTGAGTACTCCTTGTTGTATTACTCCTTTTGTTGTTTTGAATTTTTCTGATTCTTGATTATGTGTTCTTATTATTGTGGTACTGTTTCTGTATATTGCTTTTATTCCTTCTATTAAGTTATTGTTAATTCTAAATTTGTTGAAGATTTTCCATATCTGTTGTCGTTGGACTGTGTCAAAAGCTTTTTCTAGGTCGATAAAGCAGAGATACATTTCTTTGTTGTGTGTTATGAATTTCTCTGTTAAGTTTCTAATCGTGAATACATGATCTTGTGTGCTGTATCCTGATCTAAATCCGCTTTGTGTTTCGTGAAGTTGTCTTTCTATTTTTCCTCTCAGTCTCTGCTCTAAAATTCTTTCATATACTTTACATGTAGTACAGGTCAGCGTTATTCCTCTATAATTCCCGCAGTTATTTTTGTCTCCTTTCTTGTATATTGGTACGATTACTTGTGTTTTCCAATCTTCCGGTACTTCTTTTGTTTTCCATGCTGTTTCTATAATTTCATGTAGTATTTTAATTCCATTTTCTCCCATATATTTGTACATTTCCGATTTTATGTTGTCGATTCCTGGTGTTTTCCGTTCTTTAGCTTCTTTACAGCTTGTTCTACTTCTTCTTTTGTAATTTCTTCGTTGGGTTCGTTATTTATGTTTATAGTTTCTAGCTCCTCTTCTAATTCATCTGTTCCTAATAGTTCTTGAAAGTGTTCTTTCCATCTCAGTAATATGTCATCTATATTTGTAATAATTTTTCCTTCTTTATTTTTTATATGCTTTGTTGTTTCGTTTTTCCTCTTACTTCTCATATTTTGCAACACTCTATAGAGGAGGTTTTGGTTGTTTTTACTATCGTTTTCCATCTTTATTCCAAAATCTTCCCATTCACGAGCTTTAGCTTCTTTCACTTTTGTTTTTACTATTTTTCTAGCTTCTTTATATTTCTCATAAGTTTCCCTTGTTTTTCTTCGCATGTACTCTTTCCATGCATGTTTTTTATCTTGTATAATTTTCTTAATTTCGTTGCTCCACCAGCTACTTCTCTTCTTTGTACCTCCTGTTAGTGTGACACCACAGGATTTACTAGCTGCTTCATTTATTATTGTTTTGAACATCCTCCATTTCTCTTCCAACTTTGCTTGTCTTATTTCTTCATATTTTTGATTTGATAATTCAGTGATTAGTTCTGTATATTTTTCTTTGATTTTTCCTTCTTGTAATCTGTATGTCCTAATAACTTTCTTCGCTTTGTAATCTTTTTTGTTTTTATTGTCATGAAGTTTTTTATCTTGTGTACATTTTATGTTTGCAGCTACTAGATAATGGTCTGTTCCTAATTCTAGACTTCTATATACTCTTACATCTTTGACAATTTTCCGCTTTGCTCGTTCGGTTAAAATATAATCTATAATTGAGTTCTTATTTCTTCCCGGTTCTTCTCTGTTGTATTTGTGGCAATCTTTATGTTGGAAAAATAAGTTTTGTATAATCAAACCGTTTTGTATACAGAACTCTATTAATTTTGATCCATTTCTATTCTTTGTTATTTCCCCGAATCTACCCATTACTCCTTCTGTTCTTTTAGTATCGTTCTCTATTCTGGCATTGAAGTCTCCCATGATTATTACAGAATTTTTAGCTTCATCATATGTTTCTTGAAGCTTTTCCCAAAATTTTTCTTTCTCTATTGCTTTATCATTTTCTCCGGGTCCATATACTATTATTATCTCATTAGTTTCTTCCTCTGTTAATTTAATTTTAACTTTCATGATTCTTTCATTTATTCCTTGCCAATCAATCAGTTTTTCCATGTATTTAGGGCTTATTACACATCCTACTCCTGCTTCTGCTCTTTGATTCTTATCTACTCCACTATATAATATTCCATAGTCTTCTATCTTTATTTCTCCTTCTCCCTTTTTCTTTGTTTCTGTTATGGCTAATATTTCTAGTTTTGCCTTTTTAAATTCTTCTAGCATTTCTATTTATTTACCTTTAATGCTTCTTATGTTCCAGGTTCCAATTTTAATATCTCCTCTTTGTACATCGTTCCTTGTGGTTTGCTTTGTGGTTGTATTTATTATATTTCCTTTTTGCTTCTCATTTTCCTTGTTTATCATTTGTCCGTATTCGATTACCGTATCATTTGCCTGTTTTGTCGCCGTTTTTCGCCTCTCTTGGTGTTTTAGTTTTTTGACTTTTTATTTGTTTCTCTTTTTTCCAATTCTCTTTTATTCTTGTTCCATTTCCACTCAGTATCTTCTACTGTTACTTTGCTGTACCCTAATTTGTCTGTTTTTCCTTTTCTTTTCTCTTCTTGCGCTAGTTTCCTGATTTTCCACAGTTTTTCTCTTTCTGCTTTTGTTTGATCGTCATTTATGTATACTCTATCCGTTTTCATATTCTTTAGCTTTTGTTTATTCTGCATTATTCTTCTCGTGTCTGCTTCGTTTCCTAATTCAATTAGAGATATTTTTTCGCCTATCTTAGTTGCCTTTATAATTTTGACCTCTATTTCTAAATGCTGCCGAATAAAGTTCTCGGTAGCTTGTTTCAATGTATCTGGTTCGCTAGTATTTATTTTTAGTCCGTTCATAACTACATTATTTTTCCGTTTTTCCTTCTCTAACCATTCTATATTGTCTTTAATTTCTCTCAATTTATTTTTAATTTTTGCATTTTCTTGCTTTACCTGCTCATTCTCTTCTCTCAAGCTTATATTTTCATTTTTTAGTTTGTTGATTTTTTCCACGAAGTTCTTGTGGTTGGTATTCATTTTCTGTATTTGCTCTTTTATACCTGTCATCTCATTGGTTAGGTTGGTCATCATCCCGATTAATGTCTCTAATTTTCCTTCCTTTCCTTTCTGTATTTTAGATGCGTCCCTTGGTTTTCGTGGGAGACCTTGGTTTGATTTTAATTCAAATCAAATCAAATTTATTCTAGAACAAATACAAATTAATACGGTTTTCTTTCACTTAACCCGCCTAAACCATTGGTTTGTGATGCGGGGAAATATATACCATATTGTTGAGAAAACATTTGTTGAATGTAAAGTATGCATGAACTAAGTGTTAATACCCCATTCTTTTAGTGTAAAAATTATTGCTTATAATAGTAAGGAACATTTTTTTTAATGGAAAAGGAACCAACTATAGTGGTTACAATCATTTATTGGAGTGTAAATAACTATTCTGTTCGTGTAGTTATATACTTCTACTTTGTGGTTCAGATATTTTTTTGTAATTTAGGACAAAATGGAAAAAAGTAAAAAAATAGTCCACATAAATATTAGTTTTATTTTAAAACAAAATGCAAAATATAAATATATTCTAAATCTAAATAATCCAGTGTAAATACATATTGTGATGATTTTCCTTCATTATTTGAAAATCATGAATTCTTAATTTTGTTACCCAAAAATGTTCAAAGTTGACTGTTTGTGTTTATCATTTGTAATTATGAATTGAATTTTTAAAAGGCTTTATTGTTAAAACTATTTTTGTTTGAGTTAATTTATTTATTGGATACATGTATATAGTAACAAAATTTGATCAGGAAAACAATTTTGGGTCTACAGGATTTTCACTTCCAGTTAAATCTGAAAAAGAAAATGTATTAGTTACAAAGGTTTATAAAACATTACAAACATTATTAACAACAATAAAAAAATAGTCATCTATCGAATGACGCCAAAAAGGAACCCCCTGACCCCCCTTGTAGGGGGTAAGGGGGCAACTTTAAAAATTCAAATGGGAATCCCTAAGTTTTATTGCATATTTAGATTCTACTCATCAAAATATGAATTTTTATCTTCGCAACAGGTGGCGCAGCAATCGCAAAAAATGGTGGACACATTGAACACATTCGAAACTGGTATTAATTTGCATCATTTAAAAATGAATATTTTTCAAAATTCTATTGTAACTAAGTACGTCAATAGGTTTTATTATTTAACATCTGTTTTTCTGCCTTTAGATGTACACCGAGTTCTACGCACACTTTCCGTCATGCCATCATGCGCACATTTTCTCCGCTTGATTCTTGTTTATTAATCTACAATTGTTTAATTCAAAGTTTTTCTTACTTATTCTCGTATATTGAATAATGTTAGTTTTGTAGGAAGAATGCTAGAATTACTAGAAAACTAGAGAAGTAGTAGAATTTCTAGATTTTATTAATTTTAATTTTTTATATTTTTTTGTACTACGCCTTTAAATAGTACGTAATTGTTGAAAATCAACTACTAAAATAAATATTATTTATTTCACAATTTAAAATTTTATTCGTTTAAATTATTCTTACTTTTTGGCCTGAGTGGATGAGATATCCATATTTCATCATCCATTGCTATACGCTAAAAGAAAGATAACCACCGAAATTTAATAGTGAATTACAAAGTGAAATTCTCGTCGGCAGATTTTTGCAATGTACCGTGACTTGACATGTTTTGAAGTAAAACCATCTTCCCCAGTAGAATCTTGGAAATTGTTGTTAGAATGGAACACAAATTCTAACAACATTTCAAGCAAAAAAATATATTTATGACGTACAATGTTAGAAAAAAATCCGTTTGTCGAAAACACCTTAGATAGAGAATTTGTGTTTTTCATTGTAACGTAAAATTTGTTCTCATGAAGGTACACATTAGCAAAGCTTTTTCATCACTATTTAGTAAAAAATATGAGAAACTGTTATTTGCACCTGTAAATATGCCAGAGACGGCGGGAAATTCAAAAAATCGGTTTTTGCGATTACAGCGCCACCTGTTGCGAAGATAAAAAATGTTTCAAATGAATTATTCATATTTTGATGAGTAGAATCTAAATATGCAATAAAATTTAGGGGTTCCCACGTTTGGTTAAAAAATATTAAGTTATAAAGAAGGCAATTGCTTTCTGGTGCAAACTACAAGATTTACGTCAGTACAGTCTTTTGTTTTATCTAAAGGTATAAAAGAAGATCAAAGTCTGGTCACTTTCTCTGTATTTCCATATTTTTCATCCAGCGTGTTTGTTCACAGTGCAAAACTTTTAAGGTTAAGCCCAAGAATTTTCTAACCGTTGACATGTGCCAAAAATTTGAGGTTAAAACTTTGTTATGTAAAATGATTTGTCAATGATGACAATTTTATGAAATGATGGAGCGACCAGTACTGCAGCACTTCATATGGATTGATCCCAATTGCTGTGATGGGGGATGACAAAGAAATGGTCATTAGTTTAATCCGGCAACCTCTACAATATCAAAGCTTATGTATTTCTCGACTTATATTAACAATCAGAATGAGTCCAACGGGTTTTTTTATACGGAAAGCCTCTGGGCGTCCAGTCTGACGGAAAATCGAAAATTTGTAAAATTGTCGTTTCTTCAACCGTCGATTTCGACCATACCAAATTTAAAGTGTTATATAGTCATCCGACGCAGAATTTAATGCTCTTTAATTCTTGTAATAGTGAAGTTTTCGTTGTAAAGCACCGCTTTGGAGTTATAAGCTGAAAACTAAAAAAGGTCCGAAGATTTCGTGATTCTTTTGATGCCCTCAGGTAAGTTCACGTCGAGGGACCGTGCAAACCTAGGATACTTATATTTGACGTTAAATGAAGCAATCGAAACGATCTCCCGCTTTCCAACATTTATTTCCACCAACGGTCCCCATCGGGTCTAATTTTACTGACCTATTATAGCGACCCCCCAGAAAGAGTCTCAAGTTAATTTTGGAACTTGCTTTCCAATTTTATAAAAATAACTAAAAATAACCGGTGCATTTTTCTTCAATGATTAAGGTAGGTGGTTTTTACTGTACATATATCAGGGACTGGAAACCTTTATAAATTAGGTTCCGTTTCCAGTACCGGTTCTTGGAAATTCAAAATAAGGGTTTCGGTTCCGGTCCCAATTTTAATTTTCTAAACATTAATAAGGTTCCGGTTCCAGGATTTTTTAGGTTTCATAAGGGTTCCAGAAACAAAAGTAATGACGTCACATTTTATGTTATATAGGTATGGTATATAGCTTCAAATATTTCCAAAACAAATATGACCTTGATAACCGACAGTCGATGCATGTTAGGTTAAAGTATTATTTATAACATGGGTGATAAATGATAAATATTTGGTGGGTTCGATAGTTGAGCTCTTTTGGCTCTGAAAGTTCTATTGCTAGAGTTACAATTATTTTCAACAATGGATACCATAGAAACTGAGGTCTGGGAGTAAACAGATGTGAAATAATGAACTCTGCTATTGTAAATTTTTTCAAAATGAAATTTGTTTGGAAATATTCAGGGCTACCAATATAAAATGTGACGTAACACTTTTCTAGTTAATTCACAAACTATTGGTCAATTAGTAGTGGAAGTGGATCTAGTATTAACATCAACTCAGTAAGAAATGGTTATGGTAACGCTGTTAAATTGGGAGAATGGCTGGAGAATGTTGAACTTTTTTTTTATTTATCTTAGAATCGAAATGTGGAACCGAAACATACCGGTTCCTTCGAAAATTTATAACGGTTCTGGTTCTCATCTTAACATTAACATGGATTTTAATAAGGGTTCCGATTCTGGTTTCGGTTCCTTAAAAGTAATCGGTTCCGGTTTTTTTGGGTTCCTGTTCTAGTCCCTGGCATATACCCACTGTTTGTTTATTTTGTTGGATGTCTGTACCATGCGTTAATGAGCTTCAATTATTGGAAATCAAATTTTAAAAGTTTAATTTGTTATTTTTCATTATTAATTATTTGGGTCGTTCCCAATTTATTTATTATTTAGCCTATAAAAAATATAGTATTTATGTTTCCACAACGTGGGGCTTTTCCCAAAATGTTTCTTATTATTAACCGTAAGAACTTAAATGATTATAGTAATATGTATGTTTCACATTCTTTTCGGAAATCCAACTTAGAAATTTAAATCAATTTTACATCGTAGAAGTGAGGATATCGATGGTAAATAGTTTTTATTTGTTCCTTGTTGTTGTTAACTTGTAAACATCAATTTATCAAGTCATTCTAATTCCCTTGAAAATGTCTAATAACTGGAGCACGGGTGTAAAAAAATAACTGGCTAGCATGTAAAATTTTTTATTTTTTATTAACATGATATGGATTATTTTCGTCCTAGATACCAACTATGAAAAGCAACTCATATCTCCCAAGGGAGTTTTAAATTTTTTTTTCTCAATTTTCTCGGCTTTTTTTTCTAATGTTAAATTTGTTAACCTCACAATAACCACGCAACTATAGCGACTACATTCACGCAATCCTTGATGTTATTGTTATTTCATTATAAAATGTTCTTAAGAAAATTTAAAAAACCATCGAAAATTTGGTCTAGAGCGTATTTGGACTAAATGATTGTGACTGTACGAAAACACAAATGTAAGCAACTTTTTACAACAACCAGATTAAGGCATACCAAGTCTTGAAAATATGCTAACATTACAGTTCCATTTATACCCGTAACCCCATTTTTCACCATCCATACATGAAATCGGTCATATTATAACGTTGAAATTCACCACCCATTATTTGTTTGATGGTCACTGTTTAAAACCAAGCTTCTCCGTTGTTTGGTTGTCACTGGTTTTCCCTTTCTTTCGGTTTACCGTGAAGTCGCTCCTGCGCGTTTGAGCTCCCTGCTCAATAGTAGAGTGAAGTAACAAAATGGCTGGTTTTTGGTACTAGAAGTTGAATGGGCGAGATATAAATTAGAAATTGGTTTTAAATATTAATTCGCTTAGCGGAATAAATCTCACATTCAACAGAACGATCGCTTGATTATTTATATGCGATCAATCGTCAAATTGGACGGATTACGTTCTGGTGCTAACCATTTTAGGTAAATTATCTTCGTTAAAATCTCGTTGCGATAAATCTCACAAATGTCTTTTTATTTTAGGTAATATTTCCCTAGTAGTCACCTTGAGGGAATTGTTGTGTAAAAGACCTTTCAGTTTATAGAAAGGTAAAAATCTTCAAATAATTAAACTTAATACAATATACAGGGTGTTTTTTTGTAGGTCTTTTTTTTCCTTTCTTTTGGGTTTTGTTGTTCTTTGTATTTGTGTTCCCGCTCTCTGATCGTGGGTTCCATTTAGGAGGTCCGTACCTACATCTATACAGATATCGGGACGGAATTAAATAACAAACATCGAAGGGTGAAGTAATAACCCCTAAGCAGGGTTTTAAACATACAGCCGTGGATCTACGAATGGTGGGACGTTTGTGAAAATTTGTATGTATTATATGTCTGTGTTTTAGTTATATATATCTATATTTATTTAATGTATTTACAATTTCGTCATGCATGTTAATGTTAAGAAACGAGATCTCGACTAGTGGAGTTGTAGGGTAGTTTTAAGTACAACCAACTGTGATACAAATCACCATTCACCTTTTTTTTTTTTATTTAAACATTACATTTTTTTTATCTGCACAATAGAAAATAGTTGCAAGTAAAATAAAGCCCTACTTAGAAAGTTTACATTTCACTACGTGTGTTTTATTTATTTATTATTTATTTATTTGTATGATTTTAATATTGCTTTCCAGTTCGTCATTTGTAAGTATATATGTACGGTACGACCAAAATATTGGAAGTTGCCCATATTTTAGTAGATCTATTTCTTCGTTTGTCTGATAAGCTTGAAGCTTTAGTAATAAGCATTGTTTTTAAACGAAGTGGCGCTTGTTTTTTTTATCCTTTATATCTTGTATTACCCCGCCCCTCTCCGACTTATTGGGGGCTAGCTGGCAAAAACTAAAGCAGTGTTATTTGGATCAAGCTGATACTTCCAGCACAGCTACATTTTGGTTGGTTAAGTATTTCTTTATATAAAAATAGCCTTTGTGTTTCTGTAGGTTATAATATTCTTTGATGTACAAATGTTCAGACTTCTTCGGAACCAATAACTCACTGGCTTTTTCCGCTTTTATAATCACACTGTGAGGAATAACGCTGCTGCTTTCAGACATTTTTTTTTGTTGATTGAAAAACAAATTCATGCAACTGTAGCAACCATCGTAACAACGGCACAGTCAAACCACCTTTGATATTCACAATTTATTTTAATTTTGAATGTTTTTTTACGTTTTAAGTTGAAAATAAAGAATATGATGTTACTAAAAAATAAAATATTTAATGCACTACGGGAGATATTCTGTTTTTTGCCCTCGGTAGACTTACAGACCGCGGGCCTTCGGCCCTTGGTCTGTAACACGTCAACCTCGGGGGAAAAAACATTCATATCTCCCTTAATGCATAAATATCTATTTTTTATTGGTAACCTATTTTGCTTATTTAAAGTACGCCTCAGCGTGCATAAATCCAACTTTCAAAAACGCGCGTGTTTTAAAGTTTCCATGGCAACATCAACAATCCGAGAAACGCCAAGTTTAAATGTGAACTTTTCAATGACTGATTTACAGGAGTACCTTGTAACGTCAAATAAAATACTACTAACAAATGTTTCAAAAGCTTTATTTATATATTCAACAATCTTAATTTTTTAAATGAATGTGAAAAGTACAGTTGGTATTGTTTGAAATACTTATACTTCGGTTTTTTAAGTCAGAAGAAATGTTGTTCAAATTAACAGTGCTAACATTTTCGGAACTCACTGGGTTGCGCTTCCACTAATGGCACTTCCAATTATGTTCGAAACATTCTTCTTATTACTTTTATTTCATACTGTCCGGGAGATACTAATTTCCCGGCTCCATTTGAGTCCGGGAAATGAGACATTACAGTACTAGGCCGGGAAATGTTGCCTGGTAATATTTCCCGGACTCATGAACTAAAACAAATGAAGCCCTTTTTTTTAACAAATTTATTGAAAACGACAAACTTTAAAACTTATTAATGATTAATAGTGATATTAATGGAACAACAAGAATTTTCATTAATGTTAATACTTGGCATGACCCCGTCGGTGGTAATTCTGGGGTTGGAAACTTCTTTTTTTTGTTGAAGCACCTCTACAAAAGTTTCTCCGCCTTGGATCATTCTTGCTACTTTTCTTTTCCCTTCATTGCATTCTTCTACATATTTCTCTGCTACCAAAGAACTCTTCCAGCCCCCATGACGCTTTAAAACGTTAATGTCGGCCCCAGCGTTAGCCAAAAGAGTCGTCGACGTACGGCGAAAGCAATGGCCTGTATATTTTTCGGGGTGTTCCAACTTAAGATATTCAGCGATTTTTTTTGGTATCCCTCCAATGGTGTGGATACCAACTCTTTGAGAAACACACCTTCCTTGTCTATACGCTATAAAGAGCGCTTTTCCAGTCATAGTTTTAGGGCGCAAATGTCGGTAGTTTCTATAGAGCTCCAAAAAGTTAATTCCATCGCATACATTAAGCACCGTAAACACCCGTTTAACATAAGTTTTTGTTTGATTGATAGTGACAACCAATTGGGATCCACTGTCCACCACGTCGTCAATACTCAAGTTGTACAGTTCATCTCGCCTGCAACCACCGGCAATGCCTAGCATTGCAATTACCTATAACAAAAATAAAACCCTTGTAACTTATTTAAAAAATTTACGACCAAAATTATAGTTATTCTTACAACCGTGGTGATGACAAAGCAAAGATGTCGGTAATATCCTACCTTTATCAAAAGAAAATCCTTGGTGGGTGCTTCCTTCATAAATCTATTAACTTCTTTCCGACTAAGAACTTTGGATTGATTTGGATGATGGCCTACCGACTCCCTTTTGAGAAAAGCTGTCAACTTGCAATATTTGGAGATGTTCACATTTTCATTTACCAACAGCGTGGATTTAACCATTGAATATTTAGCCCACAAAGTAGAGCTATTGTATTTTTTGGACTAAAAATAATGTTTTTATTAAAAACATTCTTTGATAAAACATATTTTCTTACCGCATCTAAAAAGTAAGCCAACATAATGTCTTCGTTGACATTCTTTTCCGCCTTGTGATCTTTTCGCCAATCGCAAAATAACCGGTATTCTTTTTCGTATCTTCCTATCGACTTGGTGGGAATAAGCTTCGCCGTAGCTTCGGCACATTTCGAAACTATTTCATCCAAACAATAATTACTTGACGAACATGCAGCTTCCATTTTTGACAGGAGTTTTGAAAACAAGAAAATTTTCAAACATTTCGTTGCTACCGTTACTATAAATAAGGCGACCAGATTATCCTTAATAATTTAACTGATTAAAATTATTCTCTATTTCAAAATTAAAAAAGCGATACAGCATGAAATAAAATGTTATACGTCACATGGCCGTGAGATGATCTTACAGTACTCATTTCGAAATACCTGACTCGGCTCCTTTGTCGCCTCGTCCGTTAACTTCTCATTCGTACTGTAATAAAATATCTCCCGGCCTTATAACGTAAATAACTAATACATTCTTCAACGTAACCAGCCGCCACCGCTGCCGATTTCCATCCTACTTGTCGTTGGATTTGATCTATTGTCATGCCACTATTCGCCATAATGGTAGCAGACGTACGTCGGAACGCATGACCCGTGTATTTCTCAGGATCGTCCAATTTAAGATAACGTGCAATTTGCAAGGAACATGATCCAAATGTATTAATACCAACCACTTGATTGGTGCACTTCCCCTTATCATACCGTAAGAAAACTCGGTTTGTACTTACATCTTGGAGGCGCAATGATAAATACTGCTTCACCAAACGCACATAACTCATTCCATCACTGTCGGCAACAGTAAAACGTCGACCCTTGACTGTCTTGGATGGTCGGATTGTAATAAGCAATACGCTTCCTTCTTCCTGGATGTCATGTAAACGTAAATCGCATAATTCACATCTTCTACAAGAGCCAAAGATTCCGCAAATGGCCACCATCTTTAAAAATAAATACGTAATGTCCGGTGCATCTATGAAAAACTTCCGCAAATCGTCTTCCTGGAATGCCTTCTTGGCTACGTCATTCTTGCTAATTGTCTTAATGAATGCATGCACTTTCACAAACGATTATATATCAACCCCTTTGTTTACCCTCAACATACTTTGCAATTTCGAATGGATAGCCCACATAGTTGACGCCTTGTACTGTTCCGACATTTTCTGAAGGTAAGCAAGTACAACTCGTTCATCTGTATCTGTTATCTTTTGCTCTTCCATCCATTTGATAAACTTGTCGTATTCTTTTTTATAAGCGTGTTCCGATTTTTGGGGTATTAACCGCGATTCTGCTTTGCTGTATAAGTTATCAATATTATGACTCATTTTTAAACGAAATACAACCAGTAACAACTGTGGTCAGAAAAATTATTCTCAAGTGACATTGAAAATTAATTTTTGTTTTTTTCATTTTGCATGACAACGAAAGGTATACTGATTTTACATCACTAACGTAACCATTTTACATTATTAGTTCTTATTTCCAGTTTTTGTAATATTTACCAGTATTATTTATGATTTCAAGGTGTACCAATAAAAAAAACTAGCGTAAAGTATTCGTGGATAACTGGTCTTTAAAACACTTGCTCTATTTCAAGCACTCCGGCTACGCCGTCGTTAAGTTCGTCGCACTTCTTTCTCGTAAGGCCCTATGTTACACGCATATATTTAATATTCCTATATTGCTAGTAGGGGTCTGGAGAGGGACGAAACCATTACGGTGCAAACATATATGCGTCTTCGAGCTGGTAATTTCTCATAGCGGAGAAAAATTTAAAACATCCCTTCTTTTCGGATAGGAAGTAAAACTGTAGGTCCCGTGTCAATGCGATGTTTGGCACGATAAAGATCCCTACTGGGGGTGGAATTCCCCCAGATTTGGCTAAATTCTAGTAGGGTCGGCCAAATGATCATAGCAATCGGTGCCATGAGGTACAAAGGATGCTTCGCCATCCTGATCGCCCTAAGGAAGGGGGCTTGCCCCGCCACACTTGCCAATTGCCCCACCAGACTAGTGACGCTTGCGCACAACATGTCGAGTAGTCTAATAAAAAAATATAAAAGTAGTCGTTTGCTGTCTCACTTATTCCGTGACACTTCCACTTACGGGCTATAGCAATATAAGGTGCTTTCCATTGGGTTAATCTACTGATCCAGTTCTATATGATTAGGTCATCTTAAGATCAGTTTATAATAATTTGCCAATGGAACAACTTTAGATCACAATCTTGACAGATTATAAAACCTAACCTATAGCAACAAAACAAGTAACTTTTTCATTGCTATTATAAGAATGAAACTTTGTTGCAGTTATGAATAACGTAAATAAATGAGGGAAAAAATACATTAGACATTGTTATATTAAAGGGTTTCTTACAGGAAAATATAATGTTTCTAACATCAGCACTCGCATCAGATGATAGCAGCAGCAGCAACGAATCTAGCGACAGTGATTTGGAAAATAATTTAATAAAAAAACCCCAACCTATCCCAAAAATTGAAGGATATTGGTTGCGCTGCACCGCAGGTTTGAGGTGACGCCATATAGCGCAGGGCGCTTTCTTGTAATTTCTCCGCTTATCGCTATTTTGGATAGCGTCTATGGCGTTGCCAGGATATGATGGCCGCCAACTATTTTTGTTTTGAAGCACGTTTGCAACGAGAAAAAATACGGAAGAAAAAGACGTTGACATTTTTGTATTTGGCCCCTTTTTTTGTGAATCCTATAAAACCGCCTGCCCCCGTAAACTCACAATTTGATATTGGTGTTCATGAACCAGAAGTCAGCAGAAGTAGGAGGAATTACTAGGTGAGTCCCTTGTGCTTTGGCTTCTCAATAGCATAGAGCTGTAGACCAATCTTACTCCCACCTTTCTTGTTATTTTATAATTCTTTAATTTTTGTTAATTAATTTATTGGTGAGGCTATTTACACGCCCCATCAGATATATTGTGCTAGTTGTTAAGGAGTATAGCGATATAACTTTAAAGTCATTTTAGAATTACAAGGACTACGGCTGAAATATTAATTGGTTAGTATTACAGCATCTGTAGAATGGTAAATGTTAACCATTTTCATTATTATTCAGGTCGTTTAGCATCAAGTAATTTCACACCTACTGGTGAGCATGGAGGAAGAGAAAAGATTTCCGCGGAAGAATCATTGCTTCTCACTTTATGGTATTTGGTCAATAATGAAACTTTCAGGCAAATTTCTGATAGATTTAACGTGTCCTCAAGTTCAGCTCACAGCGTACTGTTAAGAGTTTTAAATTTTATTTTGTCCTTAAGGACACAATATATTCGATGGCCAACTAATGAACGAGTTGCAACCACTGCTAGTGCATTCCAGAAACAGAAAGCCATAAACAATGTTCTGGGAGCAATCGATGGATGTCATCTTTGAATTGAAAGACCAAATGTTTATAACAATTTTTTATTTGAAAAATATATTCTAAAAACAATATTTTTTTAACTTCATCCAGTCATGCAATGTTATCAATTAAAAAATAATTATAATCACCAATAAAAAAAATATATCAGATATAGAATTTATTTATTAAAAAACAGGTTAAGTAACAAGTTATTAAAACAGATAAGTAAAAAATGTTTAACTCATAGTAGCGTAGTACTACCTATAATATGGGAGTATTAAATATATGGTTACACGACACTCAACCATGCACATATCGGTGTCGCCAACTCAGGAAATCTGAAACGATGCATAGGTGCCAACATAACCAAAGGTCCATCACAGCTGAATCTCCCTACATCAATAGAATACTTTCTGAACACAAGGATAGATGGCTTCTTCGAACAGTTCGAATCCTTCCTCTCTCGGCTCGCATACGAATCGTCAGTGCACAATCCAGTATTATTATTATATTTCACTGGGTGAACTTTGCTTCCCAGAACAAATTACGAACAAAACAAGTCTTATTATATTATTATAATTATTATTTTAATTATATAACATACAGTACCAGTAATTAATTACATTACAACGGGATCAGCAGCATTTATGCGTTTTTATGGTTTTATGGAAAGGTTAGAAACATTTTAGTTGCTGTACTTTCTCATCTCCATGAATTAAGTGTTTTTGACTATTACAAAATATTTTAGCTCAAAGTTCTTACTAGTCAAAACTGCTGCAACACTTATTATAATCTATGGACATAAACATCAAATTTTGGATGGAAACGCTGTATTGCAGCATGCTCTGATTCTGTAAGTCTAGATTATTTCACTGCAGTTTTTTAAGGAAGTGCTTGCAAGTGTTTTCAAGTGTCAGAACTATTCAACAGTACATTAGCAGAAAATGCCTACAGTAGTTTTGTCTATGCTAATTAATGTTTAATTATGCTAAATTAAGTGTTTTTGAATGTTACAAAATATTTTAGCTCCGAGTTCTTACTAGTCAAAACTGCTGCAACACTTATTATAATCTATGGAGGTGCCCCAACGCCAAATTTTGGATAGAAACGCTGTATTGCAGCATGCTCTAATTCTGTAAGTCTAGATTATTTCACTGCAGTCTTTTAAGGAAGTGCTTTCAAGTGTCAGAACCATTCAACAGTACATTAGCACAAAATACCTGCACTAGTTTTGTCTATACTAATCTTATGCTATATGTAGGGTACACCAGTACTGACATATAATTCGTATAATAGTATATATTATAAAAAATATTTCCTTTGAAGTAAGAGGGTAAAAACATAAGAAGAAAACATGATTAATATAAAAAATGCATGCAAGATTAATTGTCAGTTTGTTTGTAATTGATGGCAAAGCTGTTGCTCGTAACAAAGATTAATAGCTCGAAACCATCCCAGAAATTGAATCTATAACATGTACTTGTAAATTTTCTTTTAAAAACCAAATTTCAAAATCATTGTTTCTGCTACTAAACAATCTTATGTAATATATGTGACTGTAACTCCTTAATCAAAAGGAATATGTCGCAACCATTTGAATGTAACTTATGTAATTATAAATGCTCACGAAAGGCTAACTTGCAAAAGCACATGCTCACTCACAGTGGTGAGAAACCATTTGAGTGTAATATTTGTAGTTTGAAGTTGTCTCAAAAAAGATGTTTGCCGAGGCACATGCTGACTCATAGTGGTGAGAAACCATTTAAGTGTAATATTTGTGATTTAAATTTCGCGCTGAAAATAACTTTGCAGAGGCACATCCTGACTCATAGTGGTGAGAAACCATTTAAGTGTAATATTTGTAATTTAAATTTCGCGCTGAAAATAACTTTGCAGAAGCACATGCTGACTCATACTGGTGAGAAACCATTTGAGTGCAATATTTGTATTTATAAATGCTCACAGAAAACACATCTGCAAAAGCACATGCTGACTCATAGTGGTGAGAAACCATTTAAGTGTAATGTTTGCAGTTATAAATGCTCACGAAAAGAAGATTTGCAGAGGCACATGCGAACTCATAGTGGTGAGAAACCATTTGAGTGTAATATTTGTAGTTATAAAGGCTCAATAAAAGGAAATTTGCAAAAGCACATGCTCACTCATAGTGGTGAGCAACCATTTGAGTGTAATATTTGTAGTTATAAATGCTCACACAAAGGGAGTTTGCGGAGGCACATGCGAACTCATAGTGGTGAAAAACCATTTGAGTGTAATATTTGTATTTATAAATGCTCACAGAAAGCACATCTCCAAAAGCACATGCTCAGTCATAGTGGTGAGAAACCATTTGAGTGTAATATTTGTATTTATAAATGCTCACGGAAAACAAGCTTGCAGAGGCACATGCTTACTCATAGTGGTGAGAAACCATTTTAGTATAAATATATCTTACTCTAATTATCAGTAAATGTATTGTAATGCATTACAGTAAATCGCACAATTTAACAAATTTTACTTATAACATTGATAATAAAAACTTGCATAATTAAAACTATGCAGAAAGATAATAATAATAATCTTTATTAAAAAACCGTAGAAATATACAATTTCATCTAGGTTTATCCTCTAACTTTTATACATAATTATCGAATCGTAACATAGGATCGTCAATCTTTTTAAATGATAGTACATTACTGTCACTAAAAGTTGATCAGTAGAGTATGGTCCATTTTTTGAAAAATATTACTTTCAGAATTAAATTCTGCGCAACTTCAAGACTTCTAAGAGTCGTGTTCAATGCACTACCCCAAACCACAATGATGCAATATCGTAGTATACACTCAGCAAAGGCATCGTAAGTGAGCAATAAATCTTTTGCTTCTAGTATGTTTCTTAGGGTGTAAAATGTTGAAAGCAGTCTTCTCAACTTTAACCTACCTGGTTAATATGGAAACTCCGTTTTAGGTTTTGGTCGACCAGAACTCCAAGATATTTTATCGAATCAACTCTGTTAATGGAACAATAGTTATAAATGGCGCCTCTGCAATCATTTAGATGGATGTATAAGGTTTCTCTAAGTTTCACACCTGAAGAATTTCTTGCTGCAAAGTGCTATCAACACTCAAGTTTCTCGTTCAGATTCAGGCAGGTTTATTGTGTCCTTGCCTTTTCAGACTGAGCAGCCGAGTTTAAACTAAATGAAACAAACTTTGTTTTAGCAGTATTAAAGCTAAGAAGGCTACAATCCAGCCAATGTTTAATAGTAGATAGACCAGATTGTGCTTTGTTATATAGTTCGTCCCAGTCGTGACCACTAAATACCGCCGTAGTGTAGTCAGCGTATCAAATTAAGTTTTCTTTTATTTCATTTATGTCATAAAAAAATTATGTAAATTAAAAATAAAACAGGACCTAAAACAGCACCTTGCGGTACGCCTCTAGTAACTTTTTCAGTAGAACTAAAACAATCATTAATTTTTACTTTTTGGTATCTATCAGCTAAATAATTCACAAAAAACTTTAAAGCTTTTTTTAGCTCTTAAAGTTCTTATTCCAAGTTTTTGTAGATGCTGGAAAAGTAATTCGTGATCGACTATATCAAATGCCTTTGCTAAGTCGAGGAAAATCACAAGGCATTTAAGATTCACGTTCATGTTGCTCGTGATCATTTTTATCAGTTCTATAACAGCATCTTTGGTGCTTAAATTTTTCCTAAATCCAAATTGCTTCTGAGAAAAAGAATTTCGTTTATCTAAAAACTTCTCTAGCCTGTCTTTTACATATTTTTCCATTATTTTAGCAAAATTATTGATCAATGAAATGGGTCGATAGTTGGTTATAAACGACTTGTCTCCAGATTTGAAAATTGGAATAATGGTAGAGCTTGGCCTTGGGATACATCCTGTTGATATTATTAGATTTAAGACATGAAGTAGGGGTTTAAGAATATGTAAATGGATTACTTTAATAGTTTTGGCAGTTATGCAGTCGGGCCCTGGAGCGGAATGTTGGTAATGATAATCACAATCGCTCCGTAGTCGTTGTATTCTTCGATGATTTCACTTTCATGACTGTTCTTTGTCTTGTTATCGGCCATGCCAACATGTGGAACATGTTGACATGGGCGATAACGTTGGAATTCGATAGTTGTTTGGTATAATAATTACCGTTGTTTAATTGGGTGTGGAGGCGTGGCCGTTGTTGGCGATTGATTGATGGTAATTCTTAATTGATGTTTGCTACTTATGACGTTGTAGTTAGATTGTTGATGAGATAAGTTGAAGTTGTTTGTCATAATTAGCAGTAGTTGTTAAAATGTTGAGATTGTTGAAGTAGTAAATTGATGTAGGTGAAGATGGTAGTTGAATGTTGATTGATTGCAGTCGACGAATTTGTAGAAGTAGTAGTAGTAGTTATGGATTGGTCAACAAAAAACAGCTCTTTCCAGAACCACCCCCGAAATATGGCTTTCGGGGGATCTTTTTGTAGCACTAAGCAGTGAGTCGATTCCACTGTCGTTCCATTCAACAAGCCCCTCAACAATGGAGTTCGGAGGACACCCAGGATAGGACTCAAGGTGTAAGGATTAACAGCCGCTAACAGATAGCTCAGACGAGCCAACCACGTACTCGCAGAAGTTACCCTTAGTGTTAGTGACTGTTATGGAAAGAAGGAAGGTGCCCCCCTGGTGGAGGGTTGTCGGCCCTAGGCTGGAACAGCACTAGGGAACCTGGATACTTCGGAGCCTAGACAGGCCCACCACCCCGACTAGGAACCGGAAAGTTGGAAAAATAGGACAGGGGTTGCCTCCTGGAACTAGGTTTTATCGACTCACCGGTTAACACTACACAAACTGACCGAGCCCGGTTGCCGGCTGAAGAGTGGCCGCATGACTAACAACTCTACTAGGGTTCGCGTTCCGTTCGAGATGATAATCACACGCGTGTCCACTCTACAGACAACAACACAGTACTGAATAAATCTTGTAACCTTATCTTTTAGGTTTCACTTGTCTGCTAGCTTATTAGTCAGTGGGCGTCGTGGGTTTCAAAGAAAGTCGAAAAAATAGTTCATGCATTTAATTAAATATAAATAAATTTAGGAATAACAAGGTAAAAACAAATCTTTAGTAACACAACAAATTATAACATAAGAATGCGAATAACAGTAAGTATGGACGTGTGTGTTAAGTTGCCTACATTTGAGCCTTTAAATTCAAAAAGTTTGAGTAGGTACCCGAAAGGGTGGCAGGCGTCATTGAACTTATTAAACGCGACCACCAGTTTTTTTTCAAAATGTGAAGGTAGGTAAGTAACTTTAATAATATCAATTAGAAACATATAAATCAAAGGCTTGGTTTTCAGGTTACTTTTGAGGCAACTGTCCATAAATAATAACACGGTTTGGATCCAAAACGTTTACAACGGTAATATTGATTAATCAACAATTATGTAATATAAATAACCAATAAACCAACACTTAAACTAATACAAATAAACTGCATTACATTCACAGCTCTAAATCTTGAGTGGCCATGGTCTGCCATACAAATCAGCCTTTACAGCAAGAGGATTTCTTAAGATGTAAGTATAAAAATCTACACTGACCTTTATCTTTAATTAATCTTACTATTCTAGGTATCGGCGACGTCTGCTGCCCTTGCCACATAAACTCCACTGGAGTGGACGATTGAGGATCACCCTGAGCCTCAAAGGTAGGCAGAATTGAGTCCCATAGCTCAGAATCGAAACGGGAGCCCGGTACGGAAGCGAGCCAGCAAGTGATAACCAGAACAACGCCTTTTATATTTCCTTTGCGTATCTCTTGGTATCCCTTACAACCCTAATATAATTTTTATATAATTATTGATGTATATATTATTAATTAGCATATTTTGAACATACCTAGTTGTTATTTGGGTAAAAACAATAATTTGGATAACCCTCTGTAAACCGTAATTTTAACTTGTGGCCATTTTTGAGAAATCTTATCTCGTCGCCTTTCTGATATTCTAGCCTTTATCAAACCCCAGCAAGTGGCGACCTCGATTTAACTTTATAAATATACCGCGCCCGAATTTTATTTTTGAATTTAGTTATTAAGAAAACAATGTACATATAACAATTTTATGTAATAATATTCTATTAACAATAAATAATTTAACTACTACAAATAATAAACTATATTTTATTATAATCTTCGCTCTGCGCTTGTTTATATAGGCGCTCTCGGAGCGTGGGGGAAAAGGTAGGAGTAAATCGGAGCGGCGCACGCCAAATATCGGTTAGGGAAGGGACGCGTACACTAGCTCGAGTCGGTCTCTTATCCGAACGGAATGAGATTGCACGCGAAGATAACCATATTTATTCAAACACCCAAAATAAATAACCAAAATTAAGTAACTTCGTTACAGTATGCGATTTTCACGATTAAGTTTTATTTTGCGTTAACTTTTCCAGCTTTTGCTTTAATTTTTCCTCACTTCTACAGGGTGTTATAAAATAATTGTCCAATTTGCACACCAAATTGAAAGAAAATGTACAAAACACAACTTTAAGTTTTTTCAAACGAAATCTTTGAATATAAGTTACTTTTTGTGGTTTAGATTAGGTAAGAAGTTGCATTAAAAGTTATGTTGAAGTTTAGATTAGAGGTAAGGTACGTCGTACATACATAAGTGCTTAATTTATAACACCCTGTAGAAGTGGGGAAAAATTAAAACAAAGCTGAAAAAGAATTAACGCAAAATAAAACTTAATCATGAAAATCGCATACTTTATTTTGTTCAGTCAGTTTTCGGTGTTAAAATGTGTCATTTTTGTCTGGGACACCCTGTATAGCTACCAGTATTTGCAGGTGCAAATTTTTAGGGAATTTCCTTCGTGCACCAAAATCATTCCCTTACACTACAGCCAGTGCAGTATCTATTAATCCATCGTGTTCAACACAGGGATTATTTTGGTGAAACAGAGGACGGATTGAATCCGGATTAAATCGCGAGTCAGTGCTGGCTAACTCCCGTTTGAACAACAAAACACACCTACGAATAGAACGAAAGGATCCATATAAAACATTAAAGCCGAGTTTTGTTACACCCTCTATTGTCAGGGGGGTCAACTAACACCCAAGCGGCAAATTTAAAAATATTGCTGTTAAAAGCTTTAAAATTAAAACAAAAAAGAAAAGTGCATTCGCTTGTTTCAACTCAATTTAAACCTCTCAGCTGAAGTCTTAAATTAAATTGAAATAAGTACTTGCGCAATTCTGTGTAATTTTCTATACCAATAATAAACAAAAATACAAAGCTATTATATCTCTTTTATTGCTTTAAATGAATTCTGGACAAATTGCCTCAATTTGGTTTTTATTTCTAGAATTGCTTTTTCCTTTTTCCAGTCAAAATAATATTTACGTAGTTTTTAATGTAATTAAAAATATACTTACAGAGTTACAAAACATTTACATATTGTTATGATATAGGCATCCTGAACAACATTTATGTAGGATGGGTTGCCTATCCTCGCAGGCGACAGATTTGAGGAATCTTTGTTGATAGTTTAAATGTAATTGAAGACTGTTCATTTTGTAAAGGATACACTCTAGAACAACGTTTCCCAACCGTCGGTCCGTCAGAGATTTTTGACGGTCCGCAGAGAAATAACAGTATTTTCAAAATTGTACTGAAAGAATTTTTTAATTCGTGTTATCCTGGAGCTAACGTAGGGTCAAATAGTTTATCGGAATTGACTAAGAGTAAACTCTGACTTTTGTACGGATCCGACGCTATATACAATACATACATACGTGATATAAAACGCGTTACAAGTTAATATCCAGTAATAGGTAATAAGGAGGATCCCCCATTTTAGAATATTAAGCAGGTTTGGCGCACATGGATCTAGGTATACCGGAAACCAAAATAATTTTTGTCTAGCCTTCCCGATTAACGCGAACTTTCAAAATCCGGGTTTCGAGGGGCCGCAAAACTTGCTGCGATCCGGGCCGGTTTTTGTGTGTCAATGCGTTGGGTAGTTCCCGTCTCATATTTGAAGTCTCGACCGTCTTCGGTAAACCGCTTAGGCCGAGGCGGCAAAAAACTGCCCCGCCTTACGGTAGGTCTGAGCGAAAATTTGAAAAGCGAAATCTGTGCCAGCGCAGTACCTCAATCATTTCTACCGGAAGTCTCTTTTGCCAACAGCTCCGGGGGCGGAGCTAGGGGTGACACAGGGTTTTTACTAGCGGCTAGAACCCGCTGGTCACAAGCATTCCCGGTAACGAAATGCAACGAGTGAAGTCGGAGCAACACGAACAGTAACATCACGCATATCATATGACACTTATGAGTTATGACGGTTAAAATTTAAACTCTCTGCAGTAAGTGGAGTATTATATGAGGCAGTTAGTCGTTACTAATATTAATCTTTGTGATTTTCGTGTTCGTGTAGTTTTCTGGGTAAATCTAAAGGAAACGGGCTTCCCTTGCCATTTCTCTGTGCCCTGTTCCTGATGTGTGATGACCTAAAACCTGACTCGGCAAAAGCCTGTCTCCTTTAGATTGACCGTATTTTTTTTTATGTTGTGCTTGGCTAGACTGCCGAAGATGTCTGAAAAAGATATTAAGTGTTGTGTGTGCCAAAAACAGTTTAGTAATGCTGGTAACTTGATGAAACACGCAAGGAAGTATCATGTTGGTCTGTGCATTTTTTATTACTCAACTCCACGCTGTAACTGTACTCGTTTTAATGTTTAGGACAAGTACATCTCATAGTTCCCAAGAAGACGTACAATTACCAGTGTACACAATGTCAGAAAAATTTTTCACTCTTGAAACATTTGAATTATCACAAGAAAACGCATAATCAAAACCTTTCGTCCGATGTATCCTCTGGTTCAAAACACACCAATGCAGAATGTCCAATTTGCAAGTTGGCAGCACCAAAAGGAAATCTGATAACTCATTTTGAAGTGGAGCATGATATAAAGTGTGTAACCCAAACAATTGAATTTACTTCCTTTGAAGAATTCTCAACATGGAAAACTGGTATGGAACATGACACGAAGTCAAAATACTTGGTAGAGCGAGGTTCTGAGTGTGGTAAAGATGGGACCAGGATAATGAAATATTGTTGCCACCGTTCTGGGAAATATGTTGCCTGTGGAAAAGGATCAAGACACTTGAAAACTCAGGGTTCATACAAAATTGGTGGTTTCTGCCCTGCTCGTTTAAAGGTGATCATTGACAAGAACAATGAATGTAAAGTATCTTTTATGGATCAACATGTGGGTCATGATGAAGATGATTTGGGGCATTTATCCCTCACCCTGCAAGAAAGAACATCTCTGGCAAACAGAATGGCATTAAAAATTCCATTTACACAAATACTGGATGACATACGAGATTCAGTAGTGGGATCTCAATTAGAACGCATCCACTTACTCAATAGAAAGGACCTGTCCAATATCGAGAGGAGTTTCAACTTACAGTCCATGGTAGTTCAACATGAAAATGATGCTGTCAGTGTGGATGCTTGGGTGAAACAACGAGAAAGTTCTGGTAGTGTTCTATTTTACAAACCTCAAGGTATATTTTATTAAATTTATGAACATTACATAAACATAATATGTATGTTTAATCTTTTTTCAAGATACTGAATCTGAAATCCATCCTGTCTTACGAAAAGAAGATTTTGTGCTCATTATTATGAACTCAGGCCAGGAAGACGTTTTTAAGAAGTATAGTTCAGATTGCATTTGTGTAGATGGCACTCACGGATTAAATCAGTATGACTTTGAGATGCACACTTTGTTGGTAATTGATGACGTACGAGAAGGATTCCCATGTGCATTTCTAATTTCAAATCGGTCAGATGAAGTTGTCATGAACGTTTTTTTTCATCACATTAAAGAAAGAATTGGCTTTCAAGTGGCTTGTAAAGTTTTTATGTCAGATATGGCAGAAGCCTATTACAATGCTTGGAAATTCATAATGGGTCCTGCACAGTATAGGTTAGTAACCACTACATAAAATTTATCAAATTATTTATACCTATTATACGTTAATATGCTTGCTACAGACTTTTCTGCACGTGGCACGTGGACAGAAGTTGGCGAAAAAATCTTTCCAAAATAAAAGCAAAAGAAAAAAAGTAAGTTAGGCACTAGAAAATTTAATGAAGTATGATATTTTTACATTGTTTTTTTTTTCTATAATACCTGTCAGTGAAGTTTTAGGGTTTCTATTGGCATTATTTGGGGTAACAAAGGTGACAAAGTAGCTAATGGAACGACAGATCTTCTTGGCACCTTAGTACCGCTTGTGTCTTTTTTGTTCAGCAAATTGCGCTTTTTCTTGTATTCATTGTCAATTAATGATTAAGATTAATGATAATTTGAAATTAGTCTGATGCTGTCTCGACTGTTGACTTTTTACATTCTTTAAACTTAACGGGAAGACAGGGCTCACAATATCATCCAACAAAATTTACTGTAAATTTGTGTTGATTTTGCCAACCTTACAAAAGTTTGATAGGTGTTATAGAAAAAAAAATTGTATTTATGCACCTTACTCCTTGATTATTTATCAGGTCATGGTCTACAAGTACCTACGAACTTTGTTGCAAGAGAGGGATGAAAACGCATTTTCACGCATGTTGATTGACTTCATTGATACTGTCACTAATGACCAAGACACGGGCGAGTTTTCTGATTACTTCAAAAATAACTACGTCAATAATCGACATTGCTGGGCATACTGTCATCGTCTAGACATCGGGTTGAACACTAATATGCACATAGAACGGATGCATAGGACCATCAAATACATCTATTTCGGTGGACGGAAAGTCAAGCGCTTAGATAAAGCATTATATGAAATAGAAAAGTTTATCCGAGATCGTTTGTTCAACCGTTTGACGGTACTGTTTAAAGGTAAATTGTCACACAAATTGAAGGAACTTCGCGCACGCCATGCCAGTAGTGAGAAGCTTTCTACAGAGTTGCTTGTTGCAAATGGTGCTGGATGGGAAATTCCTTCAAGTAACTCTTTTGAAGTGTATATGCTTGAAGAAAAAGAGGTTGATGTGGCATGTGATAATTGCAAGCTGATGTGCACGGAATGTGATGCATGCATTCACAAGTACACTTGCACCTGCATGGATTCATGCATAAAATTCAACATGTGCAAACATATACACCTATTGTGTAGATACCTGAAGCAACAGAACATTACCCACATTTCAGGGACCACCATTTCAGGTAACATCCCTTTAACATTGATTTTGTTGATTACCTTCTTCCTACATGAAACAAACAAAAATTATATAAATTAGGAAAACATATTGATTTTTTTCAGTGATTCATCTGTTTTAGTACTCAACCAATAATGTTTGTGGGATCGATTTTGAAAAAAAGCACAGGTAAATTTTGTTGTAAGGGGAGGAGCTAGGGAGTTGGCGGTGATGGCGAAATATAGTTTATTAGGTCCTATAGGTATTAAAATCATCAGTAGAGACTTTTCTACAGAGGCTTTATGGTGAAGTAGGAGCTTGGTGGTGATGGCGGTGGTTTTCAGTTATGTATTATTCCCTATTTTAGTTTAATTCTATGTTATCTCAGTAGTCTCAGAATTACGTGCTACTGAGACACACACGTGAGCGCATATGCACTTGTTAATATACTGTTTTGATCTAGATGAACGTAATTTGGTCATCATCGAAGATCCCAATGTTTCTGAAATTTCCGGGATTCTAACAAGTGTTACTCTCAATAAAGATTCAAAAGCCGGGGATGTTGACGTCAAGCAACTTGCCACAGAAAAACAAAGACTGATTGACAATTTCACTCAACTGGTGGAAAGTGTGACGAGCATGGAACAACTCGACGCAGCGAAAAAAATGTGCATTTCTCGAGGACCAACACTCGAGGCAATAGCAACGAAACAACAACTGCGAAAACCATGTGGTACATCCGTCCGTTCCTCAGATCCTAGTAACAAGAAAATTACCCCTCAACGAGGCAAATTACATTCCACCAAGAAAAAGACAAAAAAACAAGCAGTAGCTGTACTCACACCAACAAATGAGGAAATGCAAGCAATCGCCATCAAAGCATTGTCTAAATAGCTTTTTATACAGATTTACTATACAGAATGTCCCAACCACCGTTGGACGGAGGATTACAACACGCACAATCCGGTGCACGGAATTTCTGGCATATTTCAGTGTAAAACGGATCACAGTTCAATATACATTGGCTGATATGCATAAAAGGTAGTAAAATGCTCTTTACTGGAATTTATTGAGATAGAAATATAAAGGTCGATCAAATATAAAATACCTCTAGTTAGTAGTCGATGCTCAATTGCATGTCGCCTATCTCTCTCTCACTTATCGTTGACAGTAGACCCCTGCCTTTATTTATGAAATACAATTGAGCATCGACTGGTAACTAGAGGTATTTTATATTTGATCACCCGTTACCAATAGCAGTAGAGAGTAAAAGATGGAGTATAGAAATAGTAGATTGTTCTACAAGTAAAGAAAAGTCATAGTTTTCCAGTGAGTGTAAATGTTTAATTCATGAGAGAGCGAAGCGAGCGAATGGATTAAATTTACACGAACATGGAAAACTCACTTTTCTTTAAGTGTGGAACATGCTACTTTTTCGTATTTGGAATGAGACATACTAAAATTTAGGAAAAAATTACGTCAAATTATGTCAAAGTTTGGCAGAAGAGTGGAGAAAAGTTGTTGCTAACGAGAAAAGACGCACATTTCTTTACGATTTTGACTGAGAGTGAAGAAAAGTGTTGCTAACGAACAAACACTCACATTTCTTTACGATTTTGGGTTGAACAATGTACCACATTTCTATTCCAAATACGAAAAAAGTATTTACTATATTTTATGCATATCAGCCATTAATGTGTAGTTTTTTTTTGGTTATTTTTTTTTCAAAGGTACAATAATTGTGGCATAATTGTACTGAGATAGCGGTGGAAACATTCAACTTCTCCGCCGGCGACAGTTTTACTTTTCCTTTTCCCTCCGCCGTAAGGAAAAGTGTTACTATGAAAACGCTACATTAATAACACACAACAACAATGAAACATATGGGTTTAAACGTCACAACTGACAACGACGATAATAATTTATATCTGTCACAATTGTTGTTTCCATAACTACCCGCATTTATTAATCACACCTAAAGCCCATTCACTTAGGTTTTACCCTTTTTTGAGTGTAAAACGGGTCAGCCGCAATATGGTTATAATGTCATAGCGACCTGGTTTACACTCAAAAAAGGGGTAAAACCTAAGTGAATGGTCTTTAAGTATCACAGCTTTATATTTTGAAGCGTTTGAAAAAAAGATTGCATATTTTATGTGGAGGAGAAGTGACTTTTCATGGCTTGCCTTCTATTACCCGCCTCACTGCGTTCGTCGGGTAAACTCAGGCGCGCCATGAAAAGTCATACTTCTCCTCCGTATAATACTATTTTTTATTCCACTATTTATTCTAAAATGTAAGACTGTTTCTGTAATAAATTAGAGAATCGATCCAATAATTCTGTTGATCATGGCGCGTTTTATATTAAAATATGGTTGAAATTCCGCGCTCCAGATTGTACGCAAATAGTTTCAGGCGACTCCCTCTCATTAGACCTGGCTTCTTCGTCGCCTCGTTCTTAATCACGATTCGTCCCCTAAAACTCCATTTTGCGTACTTGATACATAAATAGCTATATAGGTTTTTCACTCGGGTACAGTGTATAATAATCCATCAACAACATTTTTAGAAAACTTTTAGTTTATGAATAATTCTCCCTCCATCGATAGTTGGGACAGCCTGTAATCATATTGTACCTACTATTAAAATTTGTGGATTGTTGAATAAACATGGGATAAAATGCAGAGCAACATACATTATTTCATTATATCGGTTCCCAAAATCCAGATAATGAGAAATAGTTTTTTATTGTAGAAGTGTTTTAATAAGCATTTGATCCACGTAAAGAATGTTTAAACAAGTGGACAAAATGTGACTAAAACACGTATGCTATGTGGTTCATCAACCACCGATCACCCATACGTTGAAGAAGATGGGTCAACTCATAATGTTTGACATTAATATTATTTGAGATAACCTCAAATGTGTCAATATCAAACAATATCTTACACACGTTTGTAAATTGAAAAAAAAATATTTATGTGAGCAATTATTATTATGATAGCCATAATTCTGAATTCACGAAAAGGGCACTTAATAATGATGCATTTTAAAAATATGTTTTATTCCTGTTCCTCCGACTTCGTTCGTTGCATTTCGTTACCGGGAATGCGTGTGACCAGCGGGTTCTAGCCGCTAGTGGGGTTTTTGGGAGCGATCAAACATGTGTTGACGGCATTTGATGTTACGCAGCCTGCTACGATCGGTGCATATATTGGTTTTTTGCTCTAGGGAGCTCCGTACGTTTTCGAGAGAAGGTATCTCGGAAACTATAGGAGCCAAAACGACTATCTTGGCGTCAAACAACGGGCAATCTCAAAATGTTTCCCATTCAAATGCCGTGCAAAACTATAAGAAAAAAGTTACAGCCGAAAAACTCAAAATTTCCCATTTGTTTTTCGTCCGAGAATCATGCTAAAGTTATGGAGGTCTTATAGGAATATCTCCTGGGTCGTTTGAGCCCATTCCCGTTTTTGAACGCCACTTCCAAAGCCCACACTCCAGCGTTTTTGGTTATATCTCCGCTCTCTGTCGAGATATCTTGTTCTGATTTTAAAGATCGAACGTCCTATGTATCTAGAACCCGGTTTGGCGCCGAACCTCACCCTACGATCGTTTTTCGACGTTCGTTTGGCGAAAAGAGAAAAACTCCAGCTTCTCGATACTCGCCGATTTCGGGCCGGGCTCAGTTTTGGTCGTTTGAGGTTTGGTCGCCTGATTTACCTGATAGAATAGTTTTCCAATTTTGTGAAGTTGTTTTACATGTCAACGATGTAATTAGTGTGTTTTTCATTATTTTGTTTTATGCCAAAGTTAATTAATCTGTTTAGGCAAGTATTTTCTTATTATGTTGTTACGCAAGTTCTGGAGCACATTTAAGACATAAATATTAATGTAGAGAGCAATTCTTAGTGAAGATCTATCGGTTTAAAGATAGCTCTTTGCTGCATTTTGACATAGTAAGCTATAAGTATGAAATTTCATGTTATTTAGTAGTTTGGATACCTAGAAATTTGTAATTATTGTGTTATAGGGTCTAAAGCCCGTTTGACATGATACTAAATTTATGCAAAAATTTAGAAGTAAATTTATTACAAAATTTTTTGCAAGTTGCAAACACGAAATTGATGTAAGAAATTTATTACAAGATTTTTTAGTAAATTATTTAGTTCTTGTTCTAAATGTGTGAGTAAAAATGCGCGTAAATGTGCGCACAGCACCATGGCTAACTTCAGAACGCATGCATTTTTAGCTAATTTTGTTTTTTTTTCTTTTTTACTAATGGTATGTCCAGTAACGTACATGCAGCTACTGATGCAGATATATAAACTGCACTAGTATTAGACGTTTTCCAAATATTGTAATAATAACTAAACAGAACTAAATGCAAAGGTAATTAACCTCAAAACGTAATATTAAAAATATAAACAAACACGAAGTCAACTTTTAGTTATATCAAGACTACAAACACTGCAACCATAAATATTACTAAAAAAATACGTTAATACGCATGCGCGATTGACAAATTTCGGGTTCGTTGCAAACAGAAAATTGTCAATTATTGTGAAATTTTATCGAAAAATTTATTACTAAATTCACTGCTAAATGTTTGCCTAAATTTAGTATCGTGTCAAACGGGCTTAAGGAAGGATTTTGTATGTAAAAAAAGCATGTAATTAACCAGCTTAGATTAATTCTTTTATATTTTAATATGTAACTGAAAACATTCAAGATGGATGCCATTGTCAAACTAAAACAGTCTTAATATTCGACCAAATTAGCATTGGAATATGTCTTTTTGAAGAGGAAAATGTCCCCTACAAAACCATAGTATTAGTTTTGGGTTTTATTAATATTTATAAATAATGTTTGGTTAAAAATATTTTCTGGTGTAGACCATTAAATTTATGTTAATAGTCTTTTGTTTTATCTAAAGGTATAAAAGAAGATCAAAATCTGGTCACTTTTTCTGTATTATCATATTTTGCATCCAGCGTGTTTGTTCACAGAGCAGAAATTCAAAAATTTTAAGGTTAAGCGTGAGAATTTTATAACCGTTGACATGTGGCAAAAATTTGAAGTTAAAGTTTTGTTATGTAAAGTGATTTGTCAATGATGAAAAATTTTAAAAGTTAGTGAGTGAATTTAATAATAAAACAGTTTATTCTAATTATCTGGTCTACAAATTTCAACTTTTTGTTTGCTTCAGAAAGGAAATAAGCCTAATGAAAACTTTGGATTAGCTCAGGTTTTCGAGATCTATTAACTTTTAGTAAAATACATAAACACAATACTATAAAAACAATAATGATATAATATAGCAACTTGAAGCACAGAAACTGTCAAGATATTTATCTAATCATGAAAGTCACAATGTAGCTATTAAAACACAATAAGCACAATGTAACCTGAGAGGCGTGTTTCTCGAAATTATAGGTTTATTAGTTTAGTATTTAATAGTTATCAGTCTAATAGTTATTAGTACTAATAAAATGCGTGTCTCTATTATTTTTCTATTAGTCCTAAAATAAATGTCTGTTATTACTAGTTTATTAGTTGTCAAATGTCAAAGCAAATATCAAAGTTGTTTGTATTTTAAATGTCTAACAATGGTTAAGAAAAACGAAGCAGCAAAAATAGCTCTCTTAAATAAGATTTTGGAGGAAAAGTGTTTTATTTGCTGCATTTTCCGACAAAATTATAAAAGAAACAAAGAGTAGCAAATGGAAGAATGTGGCTGAACTTGCAAAATCGTTGTGCCTTATAACACTAAAAAAAGATTTCACGTATATGTGCGGGATACTCTTTGGCCAAATATACGAAATTCAACTACTGTAAGTTTAGTTTTACGAATGTTAGTTGTATAAGCTGTTGTTTAAGTTTATCTAATTTTTAAACATTCTTTCAAAATTACAGAAAAAAATCGATAATGCAAAAAAAAACTGGAACTGGGGGAGGGCCCGAAGCTAAACTCACTGTAATTGACAATTTAGTGTTAGATATTCTAGGGAAAGATTCGCCGGGAGTGATGGGGTTAGGAATAAAAGATCCTCTTGCTGAACAAATAGAATTAGAAAACGTTATTTCTGCCTCGGTTTGCGATGAAATACTAAATTTGATTTCTGCCCCTGTTGGTGATGAAAATCATACAGTAATTGAACCTAGTCTTTAGTTACAATGCAGCATAACTGATGATAACTCCGCTTGCAACTACGAATTAGCAAGAAAGTTATCAGGTTAACTAGATTTGGTTATTTTTAATTACTACATAAACAATGTTTACCCTGTACTAATTCTAATTTTTTCAATAGTTAAAATTGGCCATAAAAATTCTAAAAGACACAAGGAAGTTGAAGAAGAAATTCTAAAAAGGAGAAAATTAGAATTGCAGATTGACCAGCTGAATTTACAAAATTATAAACTAAAGCTAGAAATTTTAGAAAAAGAAAAATTATTAAATGTTTGCAGATCAAAATACACTGCCGAAGTTCAATAAAATTCATTGTAGTTTTTTTCTCGTTTTTCTTTATTTGTAAACTCAGAATATCTAATAAAATATTAACATTAACTTTTTTTTTTAATTATTCATCACATAAACAGCAGTACATAAAAAAAACTATAACAAGGGAGTAAAATAAAGTAACAAAAATAAACTATCTTCTAAAGTGCCTGATAATATTTTGAAGCTTTTTTTCGGCATTAATTAGAACAACTAGTTCTTCTTCAAACACTAAATCATTTTGATCATCTTCATCATGTACAGTTGCGATCGTTCACTAAGGAACGATGAAAAAATAGTGATCACCGATTTTTCAGTTTTTTGTACAATGTACGCTGTAATTCGACCTAATTTATGAACTGGGCAATTACAATATTCAAAAATAAGATGTTCTTGAATACCATACTTGTTGGCCATTCTCTCCTTTTGAAATGTGCTGCTCGGTCATGTGCTGCTGCCCTATTCACAGATGAAACAACAGTATTTTTTGTAGTCTAGCTAAAATCCAAGCACTGTAGTTACAAGTTTCAAATCACCACAGAGTTGTCATTTATGTTGTTCGTAGTTAATTTTTATAAGAAGGTGCTTTATGTTTTCATAGGATTATTTCATGTTTTGCATGGCCAATAGGAATAGAGGGTAATGTATTGCCATTATGTAATAAAACTGCTTTAAGGCTCGTCTTGGAGGAGTCAATGAAGAGTCTCCATTCATTTGGTTTGTAATTGACATTAATAGCTGCCATACACCCGTTTACATCATTGGAGAAGAGAAGATTGCCATCCATTTTGAAAAATGAATCTAACTGTTGATGACGAAAACGAAACACACTCACTGAAACCTATGCTTCCAGAAGATTCCATTGCTATAGCCTGAACCCAACAGCAGCGCAACTTTTCATTTTGGCAATCCGAGATCACTTACTAGGTCATTAAGTTCAGTTTGAGTTATAGTATGAGGTTTTCGTTCATTTACTGGCGAAATGAAATTTGGATCTGTGGATGTTGATGGTTCTGCAGCATCGTGAACTTCCATTATATTTTCTTCTATAGATTCAAGTGAATATGATTCTGGTGGCTGCGGGATTGGAATATCTTCAGTATGGGGTACAGGTCGACGTGAAGATTCAATATTGGGATAGTTTATCATGCATGTTTTCTTCTTTGAGTAACCTTTATTCATTGGAGATACCAGGTAAAAATAACAGCTATTTACATGATCCGTAGGCTCCCTCCATACCATGGGAGCGCCAAATTTCATCGAGCGCTTCTTGCCACTGACGAAGAGTTGTTGCACAATGGTTACAACATATGTGTGAAGCCGATGTTTTATCTTGGTCGCCAAGCTTACAACCAAAGTATAGTTTATAATAAAGTGATTAATAAAGTGATATTCCGCTTTTGTAAAGCAAAACGTGAATTCTCCACAAATATCACAAAAATTGTCAACGTTATTTACACACTTACGATGCATTGTGTCCAAAATACACTCACTCACTGATAAACTAAAGAAGACAATGTGAGTAAATCTTTCGCATTTCCTAAACACCTGATTCCACACAAGAAACTGACGCGATCAAGAATGATGTAATCTGTATTTAGTATTAAAAAGTTAATGTTATAAAAAGTAAGAGTCACTGCATCTAGTCACCTAGGCCAGCTGGTCGATCAGAGTACCACAAACCGCCGCCATATTGGGGCAGATAAGGGTGATTTTAAATAATGGACAATTAAAACCACGTTTTACGTGTTTGACATATTAGAGGTTTGATCTTTCAGAATAAGAAAAACCTTTTAAAGTAAACGTGGATTTGATTAAATTCAATACAGAACAAATAATGAACAATTTCGTCCTTCGTTTGCCCCAATATGGCGGCGGTTTGCGTTACTCTGGTCGACCAGCTGGTCTAGGTAACTAGATGCAGTAACTCTATAAAAAGTGTAACATGGCTGACATCTGTTGATTTTTTTACCGAACTAGGAGAAGACTGCAAGAAAATTCCTTCACAGACACAATGACCAATGAATACCTGCCAAAATAAAAGCAAATTTAATTTATAACATCATGTTTTATAAAAAATAATCAAGCAAAATATAAACATACGATTATATATAGAGAGATAGTATTTATTTTCGATATTTTGAAAACTAGAGCTAAATAACAAATTTTATTGCCAGATTCGTGTTCAGCACATTCAAATTAGTAATATGCAGCTACTTAGGTTTCTAATTAAATTTTACCTGTAGTTATAAATGTTTTGCAGCTTGGTGTTTTGAACTATGTTTCTTTTCTCCGCTCATTTATTATGCATTTTTCTTCAATAATTAAGGTAGGTAGCTTTTACTGTGCATGTGGATATGGTGACTGGAACCCTTTATAAATATAGGTTCCGGTTCCAGTTCCGGTTCTTGGAAATTCAAAATAAGGGTTTCGGTTCCGGTTCCAATTTTAATTTTATAAACATTAAGGTACAGGTTCCAGGATTTTTTTAGGTTCCATAAGGGTTCCGGAAAAAAGTAATGACGTCACATTTTATGTTATATAGGTATGGTATATAGCTTCAAATATTTCCAAACAAATATTACCTTAATAACTGACAGTCGATGCATGTTAGGTTAAAGTATTGTTTATAACATGGGTGATAAATATATTTGCTGGGTTTGGTAGTTGAACTCTTTTGCCTCTGAAAGCTCTATTGCTACAGTTACAATTATTTACAACAATGGATACCATAGAAACTGAGATCTTGGAGTAAACAGATGTGAAATACTGAACTCTGCTATTGTAAATTTTTTCAAAATGAAATTTGTTTGGAAATATTCAGTGGTCATCAATATAAAATGTGACGTAACACTTTTGTAGTCAATTCACAGACTATTTGGTCAATTAGTAGTGGAAGTGGATCTAGTATTAACATCAACTCAGTAAGAAATGGTTATGGTAGCGCTGTTAAATTGGGAGTATGTCTGGAGAATGTTGAACTATTTTTTTTAATTACCAGTAGAACCGAAACGTGGAACCGAAACATACCGGTTCCTTCGAAAATTTATAACGGTTCGGGTTCTCATCTTAACATTAACATGGATTTTAATAAGGGTTCCGATTCCGGTTTCGGTTCCTTAAAAGTAATCGGTTCCGGTTTTTTTGGGTTCCTGTTCTAGTCCCTGGCATATACCCACTGTTTGTTTAATTTGTCGGATATCTGTACCATGTGTTAATGAGCTTCAATTATTGTAAATCAAATTTTAAACGTTTAATCTGTTATTTTTCATTATTAATTATTTGGACCGTTCCCAATTTATTTATTGTATAGCCTATAAATAATATAGTATTTATGTCTCCACAACGTGGGGCTTTTCCCAAAACTTTTCTTATTATTAACTCCAAGAACTTAAATAATTATAATAATATGTATGTTTCACATAATTTTCGGAGAACCAACTTAGAAATTTAAATCAATTTTACATCGTAGAAGTGAGGTTATGTTAATGGTAAATAGTTATACTTATAAGCCGTAATTATGTATAAATAAAGAGTTCATTTTTTTACAAAATGATCATTTCGGATTTTTTGGATTATTACGATTTGTTTATTTTCGGAATTGTCATATGGCATATGAAATATTCATTCTCGCACCTACAAAGAAAGATTTAACTTTAAAATTTTCTTACAGTACAACAATGAATAAACTTTGAAAGAAAAATAATTTTATAAACAGAGTAATGTAACATTTGGTATGCAGTGTACAAATTTCACCAAATCCGGTTAATGAAGTTTTAATTGACATTCTAACTATGTTTACATTTTTATTTATTTATTTATTTAATCAAATACACGCTTATCTCTCTTTATAGACATAAAATTAATTCTAAAATAAGCTACAAATATAGGTTAGTTACCAAAACTCATAACAAAATGCATTTTTATAATAATTATCAACGGATAAAGTTCAAATAATCAATTCCACAAACATAATGTAAATGTTGTAATAATAATTTAAAAGAATAAAACGGTTGAATTCATAATAGGGTGATTGCAATTTGCACAAATTGCCAAAAATGATTAACGTTTGTAGACAATTTTAGTTCTATACCTTCTAAATAATTTTGATACAAATTTTCACTTAATTTACTACACTCAGTTCTTAAATCTTGTAAACTTAGGTAGTCGTTATAATCTTGTGAGTTCTTATATTTAATATGCTCAATCTTTTTGTTTTTTACCAAAGAAATCAATTCACTACTGAACCAAACCAGATAGTTTTATTTTCTATGTTACTTTTGGAACAAAATTTTCTAAAAGATGATATAAAGAATAATATTCATTAACAAAATCATTAATGTCATTATCAGAAGAATTTGACACAGATTGCCAGTCTACATTTGCAATGCAAGAGTTAATTGCTACATAATTAGCACGTTTAAACATGTATTTGGTTACTTCGCTCACTGTAGTACAAATATTTTCAGGATTATGGTAATAGATATCATACAAGCTATGATGACAAGTGTTCTTAGAGGATCAGATGCTACTTGAATAGCGACATTATTAACGTTAGCAAAAACTAAGTCTAAGTAAGTTTTCCGCACATTTGGAATACTGTTGCACTGAGATAGATTTAAAAAATTGAAACTATTGGCTACCACTAATGTCCCTAGAGAAGCATTGTCACTGGTAATCAGTTCCATTTCGTCCAGATCCCATTTGTCCAAGGGTAAATTGTAATCGCCGCAAATAATTACTTCATCATGACTTATTTGGATAATCGCACAAGTCTTCAACAGATCTTCATACTTCGAAACTGCACTATTTGGAGGAATATAGCAACAACCAATAAGCAATCTGATAAGTTATAAGCAATATGCTACATCTGATGAAATAAAGAATAAATCCGAAATACTCATTCTGTAAAAAAATTAACTGTTTATATTTTTACATAATTACGACTAAAACATATTTTTTCTATTTTGCGTCTGTAATATAGTATATTAAAGAACGAGTTTCATAAGGCAAGATTTATTGTACGAGTCCAAATGACGAGTGCAATAATGACTTATGAAACGAGATTTTATGCTATTTTTTCTATTTTGTGTCTTTTATTGCCTTTTTAAATAAAAAAATCGCAATTTCAAAATTTATGGATTTTTGTGGTAGCAGAAAATACTGATATGACATTTGAAGATTCATGGACTGACACAGAATATTGAGTGAAGTTTTTGTCAATATTCTGTTTTTTTTCAATTATTTTTTCAACGCTACCAACTTTGAAAAAGTTGAGCTATTAAAGCACTCAAATGAGCTATTAACGCTCTGTTTTGGGTGCTTTATCAGCTTTATTATAGACACAAAATAGAAAAACGACATTTTCTCGGCATTGATCCAAGTCTAGGCCAATTTTCAGATATCGAATCTTGGTTCTCTAACTCAAGTTTAATATGAATGACATTTATTTATCAGTCCTCGGTTCTGTCATTGGGTACGCCCATCACACTGCCGGAAAACAGCGCTGCAGCAGCTTTAACAGTCGTCTTAGATTTAAAAACCACCATTTAATATTTTTATTTTTTATTATATCTCTTATCTACCGTCAAAATTGATGTTCTGGCATTTTGATTATTGGCTTTCAGTAAATCAGTCGTCTAGTGTTACTTGTCAGCGCTTTAAGCATTTTATATGTATAAAACGATGATATACTTTAAACGATGTTATTGCTTGAGTGGCTTTTTAAATCTAAGATGGATGTGGAAGCTGCTGCAGCGCTGTATTTCCAGTGGTGTGTTAGACGCACCGATTTCCACCCACGTTTCAAGTTGTTTAATTGTCACTCAAGGGTTAACCAACAAGCTGGTACTAATTCTCGATTCACTAAACGTTGTACAAGCCAGAGCCAATGTTCATAAACCGAATCTAGGTTTCTTACGACTTGTCCAAGCTCCAGTCAATTTCCAGGTGTCAACTTGAGGCAGTTACCCATAGAATATACTGGAGTCAAGCATCAGATACTATTTATGCTAATTTATACACGCTAGTCTTAGCCAATCTCTACATATCAAGCCCCGGTTACTTATCAACCAAAACCTTAGACAACTTTCAATCTTAGGTTCACTAAGATAATACCAGCCTGAGTAATCTTTAAATTCCAAATCGTGGTTTCTTACCCTGTATCCAAGGTTGGGTAAATTTTCATATATTCTGCTAAATTCTTGCCTGTATTATATCAGCTAGCGAAATGTAAAATAAAAAGTTCCTAGTCGGCCCACTAGATGTATCAAACGAATATATGTACTATACGGTCTGTACACTCAAAAAAGATGGTTGGTTCAACTGAAAAAAGTTGTTAAGTAACAAATTGGGAAATTTAGTAAGTATAAACATGACCCCAGTTGAAGTAAACCGCTCGCTTACTGTTAGAACAACGGTAGGAAATTTGTTGCAGTACAAAATAGAACAACCAAATTATTTAGTTAATCTAAACGTCCAATAGGTTCCTTAATCGGCGAAGACTAATAAAACTAAACTATGGATTTGTTTATCTATAAAGTTTACCCACATTTTTCGTTGACCAACCAAATTATTCTATTTAATTTGAACAATATTTTGTAAGGTAATAATTATGATTGTATATGAACGTAAGTTTTGATTAATAACTCATACATTTGTTTGAAATAACGTATTCTTTCCTCTGGGCTACCTACAAAAGAAGTACAATTTAACTATCTTTATGTATAGATTATTGTGTTACAAGTCAGTCTCGGTGGATTAGTGGTTTGCATGTTTGCTTCATAATCCAAGGGTCGCAGGTTCGATCCCCGGCCGAGCGGGTAATTTTTCATAGCAGAGGAAAATTAAAAACATGCCTTCTTCTCGGATAGGAAGTAGAACTGTAGGTCCCATGTCAATGCGATATTTGACACGTTAAAAATTCCTACTGGGGGTGGAATTCCCCCAGATTCGGCTAAATTCTAGCAGGGTCAGCCAAATGATCATAGCAATCGGTGCCATGAGGTACGAATGATGCTCCGCTATCCTGATTCGTCGCTCAAAAATAAATAAATAAAAATATTGTGTTACAACACAAACATAGATTGATGAACCTGTTCAACGTTGTCACTTAAACAATCTTTATTTTGTTACTTAACCAACTGAATGCGGCTAATAAGTCAACTGAAAAGATGGATAGGCGCAAATTCATAAGCTTGTTTTAGTTGATTTTACCGATCGTTTTATTTGAGTGTACGTACAGTTGAGGAGTTAATAAATAGGTTACATTTTTATAAATCTAGGCACTGATGTTTTTAATGTAATATTTGTAGTTATAAATTCTCGCAAAAAGTAAGTTTGCAAAAGCACATGCTCACTCATAGTGGTGAGAAACCGTTTAAGTGTAATATTTGTAGTTATAAATGCTCACTAAAAGCAAGTATTCAAAAGCACATGCTCACTCATAGTGGTGAGAAGCTATTTGAGTGTAATATTTGTAGTTATAAATTCTCGAAAAAAGTAAGTTTGCAAATGCACATGCTCACTCATAGTGGTGAGAAACCATTTGAGTGTAATATTTGTAGTTATAAATGCTCACAAAAAGGAAATTTGCAAAGGCACATGTTCACTCATAGTGGTGAGAAACCATTTAAGTGTAATATTTGTAGTTATAAATGCTCACAAAAAGGAAATTTGCAAAGGCACATGCTTACTCATAGTGGTGAGAAACCATTTGAGTGTAATATTTGTAGTTATAAATGCTCGGTAAAAGGAAATTTGCAAAAGCACATGCTCACTCATAGTGGTGAGAAACCATTTGAGTGTAATATTTGTAGTTATAAATGCTCACTAAAAGGAAGTTTGCAAAAGCACATCAACCTCACTCATAGTGGTGAGCAGCCATTTTATTGTAATATTTGTAGCTATAAATGCTCACAAAAAGGAAGTTTGCAGAAGCACATCAAGCTCACTCATAGTGGTGAGTAACTATTTCTATGTAATATGTGTAGTTACCCAAACAACATTGTTACATTTACTATAAACATGTTAAACAGATGTTTACTTAAATATTAAACATATCGATAAACGTGTTGTTCATATTGTAATGATTATAGTGGTTTATTGCTATCTTATTTACTTTAAAAATTATTAATGGACGACAATTATTATACTCACAATTTTATAGTGATATGTGTATAAATCACAGACAACACGCTAAGACAGTTGTTTAGAGCTTTTGGCTATCCTCGGTTAGGGGCAGCCATCTGCGATATCTACGCACATCACTTGAGCTTATATACTACCTCGGATATAACATTAACACCATCAAATAACTATGGTGCCTCCTGTATGTTACTTTTACTTTAGGTTATTTTTCTTAGTTACCTTAATGAAAATAAATCTAGTTTATTAAAACTAACATGTGCACAAGAACATTTTTAGCAGATAAAGGATATGTGGAAATCTTGATTTTTCGTGTAATTTAGACAGTTTCCTTTTTAACTTAATGATTGAGTCTCGTTTTGATGGCATTGTCAATTTAATAAAGATTAGTTCAATTCCAATGTAAGATATCACCTGGAGCAGACAAAATGTATTGTATTAAGGATGCATATTGTTATGTTAACAGATTATTTCATTAAGACATTAAATATTATTTTGTTTAATTGGGAAATAAACATAAATGTTATTTACTTTCAAAGAGCTAATGGTTTTCGGATAGTTTTGGAACTTTTAATCGTTATGGTAATTGTTTCACTATAAAAGACCCCGACTTGTGTTTTTCCTTTGCAGCACATTGCAATTGATGTTTAATGTAAACATACTTGCAACTTTTATCGAAGTTATATAAAGACGTAAAACAGTAGCATTAAGTAGTTATCTATCTTGGTTACTCATCAAAACACTTTGTAATTTCTTAAGTAAAATAAATTGTTTTTAAAAAGAGATTCTTTAGAGTATTTAATATACCTATATACAATTGATAGCAACTTATCTTGTCGAAATTTAGTTAAAACAATGTTGTCATAATAACGAGATTCTTTCATTTTGGAAGTTTCAAGTATTTCAGAACTTTAAAGCTGTTGGCTAGATTGTTTTGTTGGATATTTGAGAAGCCGCTTTATCATCACAGAATTGGAACATTTTTAAATGTAAGAGTTGCAATTCAGTTGTGCCTTTAAGTAGGGTATATAGGCCGATTCTGAGCCCACACCTCTGCATGAGAAGGAAGGAAATATATCCATCTCTGTATAGCACAGGTATATGTCTATCCTTCTCCAACAAAAGTTTGACAACTTTTAAATACAACTTTCAAAAGCCAACCAACCAAAGCGAAATCACAATCACTGATACAACTGCGAGGGTTGCAAGCTCGTCTTAAGGATGTATCTATGCGATTTTCAAACCTTCGTAAAGGGTAAGGTTAGTCAAAGCCTTTAATAGCCAAGATAATAAGTAAACCAAGATTTACCTCTGCATGAGAAGGAAGGAAATATCTCTGTGTATAGCACATGCAAAGGGTTATGTAAACTTTTTTGAAGTTTTATTGTGTAGAACAGCTACAGCTGTTATAAAAACAAAGATAAACCTTTCATATTGTTTATTTAAAAAAAACATTACTAATAATAATAATAATAATAATAATAATACGTCTTTATTGTTCAACAGGTAATCTAATTCTAGGACAACATTAAAATATATATATAGTGTGTAAATTAGCAACTAAAAATACAATAGTTGGTAAAAGAAAATAAAGCATGTACATGGTGAACATAGCTAACTACATAATCAAACTCGATTATTATTAAAAAAAATCAATTAAATATGTCAGTTATAAGTTTTTCAGCATTACGACACATAACTGAAACGGGCGCGCGCCGTAATACGTTTGTTCTTAATCAATCATACTAATTAATCATAAATACTAATCAATTCATCACATATTATTGTACACAAATATTAATTATTTACAATCATTTTATAATTTTCATGTATGAAATTAACATCTTAACTTAATTTCAATAATTATTTAACTATTTTTTGAAACAGTTTCTAATATACATCGTTATTCAACATGTTTCGGAATTCTGTGATGCCCCCAAGCTAGAGTGTCACCTGAACCATCAGGTATGATGTATCTCTTATCATCTAACCAAGAAAGTGCTATTTTATTCTTCAGTTCAGTGTACAGTTGATGTTTATGTGATCTAAATGTTCGTACATTCTTGTATATCACTGCCTTGTTAAATACTACATTCTTATAGTCTTCAACTGTTAACTCATTCTTGATTATATCATTTTGTACACCTTTGGCCGTTTTACTTAATTCACCCTCAACATTGACAACGTAAGCTTTCGCTCCTGTCCTCACAAACTCCCATAATATCTTTCCTGCATATTCATCCTTTATTTTTCCTATCACAGATTCGGTTTTAGGTATTCCAAATTGATTATCTTCCTTGAAATTTGATGTATCATACTTGTTTAGATGATTCTTCATATCTTGGTAAAAATCAGCTGTACAGGTCTTCGGGATCAGGCTGTCTGTGTCTGTATAGGCTAGTTCCACATTACTCCCATAAATAGGCTTGATAAAATTGTAATAAAACTCATACATCACGTGTTTAGCTAGGTCTAGAACGCAGAATCCAATATATATCGGTTTATCGTATTTAACCCACATTCTTTCTAGATGAATGGCTACCAGATTATCTGAGAAAACAGATATATCTTTAAATTGCGGTTTAGAAATCAACCCTTCAGCTCCAAGCCTTTTTCCTTTATTTTCCCAGTGTGTAACCAGTCTTATATCGATCCGTTTATCCACATTTTCCATAGTTTTCCCAAACACTGAATTATTCATAAGTTTAAAAAACATTTTTCCAAACTCAGACTTATCCGCATTCCTCATACGTGTATTTAAATCCACGTACTCTTTTAACCAAGATGCCTGATTAAAAGATAGCACCCGATGAAACTTCTCGAGTTTTAAACCTGCGGTTAAACAGTGTTGTAGATTTATAAAGGTTTTTCACAAATATGACATGTAAGAGCGTTGTCATAATTAAATTGTTCCTCCGGTGTTAATTTTTCCATTGGAATTATATGTTTTAGATGGTCGTTGTAAATTCTCTTAATGTCATCCTCTAAGCGTTTACAAAATACTTCAACGCAATCTTGACCTCGATATGTAACGTACTTAGATAATGAGTCATTGTAATTACATTTTATATAATATCCGAAAAAATATGGTTGATGCATATGCGTTTTTTTCAGTAAATGGACCGCTGTTATCTTTTTGACGATATTTCAGGGGGATAAGTAGAGATTCAAAGTCCGCGTAAACTACAAATGGTAAAGTTAATTTTTGTTCAAACGATTCAAATTTTAAAATATTACCCGGAACTTCATTTCCAAATTTATCGATACGTGGTTCCGTTGTTGGTAATTTAACAGCTACATGATTGCAATCGTGTTTTTGATGTTCACGTAATTTTTCTTTGTTACTAAAATTAATTAAACAACCATCACAGATAAACTTCCTATGACCTTTTTTGTTAGTTGTGAGCTTACAAGCCTAGATAAGTCTTTGATTAAACAATAATGCGAATTTCCCATATCATTGTCTATTACTAATAAATTTATATGTTTATCTAATCTTTTCTTCGTGAAATGCAGCGGTCCGAAAATTTCATAGCTTGTTTTACAATTTTTATAAACCAACTCAATACCGTAAACATTAACCGAGATATTATTTAATTTTTCGAATTTACTGATGTCTTCCACTTTAACCGGAAACTTTATTCCTGTAAAATTTAATTCGTTTTCGTATTTTTGATAGTTAGTTACACGTTCCGCATGATAATTTGCAGGGTGAAGATCAGCTAAAATTGACCACATGAAACATTTGTTATCAGAATTCTGCACATTCATTATTGCATGCTTGTTTGCAACAGATTTCGGTAGTTGAATGTATGAAGAAGCTCTCAGAGGGTTATATTTATTTATATTTAATTCTACAAACAGCAAATTTTAGGACCCAACCGCTCCCCCTTTCGGCAAACTCACTCACCTTATTATCTAATACATCAATGAAATCGTTATATACCGCATTGAGATCTATCGAGAGATCACATTTTTTAAATTTAGTATTAAATGATTTTATTTCTTCTAATTCTTTTGATGGTAATTCGAAAAGTTCCAAGTTTAGTTTCACTGCAACGTGCTTATCTAAGCTGGTTAAAATGCAGTTTAAAATTTTTGATTTTAAACCCCTTAAAAATTCCTCCACGTTTACGCAAACTTTATTATCATCTGCAGTAAGGCGGTATGGAGCTATTCTGTTTTGAAATGCACTGTTTATTAACGAGATTCCGGATGCTTGCGTTACACTTATCTTATTCTTGTGTTCTAAACTTCTGTTATGTTGTGTTATGTATTTTCTTGATATATCAACTTCACATAGATCACATCTCATTATATCATTCCTTTTAATTTGCTTGGTTTCAGGTTCAATAAAAATTTTCTTCGAATTACTGGTTGATGGTATTAATTTTCTTTTTCGTAAACCATGTTTCTCCTGTTGATGTTTTACGAAATGACCTTGACTGGTGAATATAACCCCGCAAACGTCACATAAATTAGTTATCGGTTTGCAATATCCTTGTTGATGCCTATACAGGCTATCCCTTCTTGCAAAGCACTTGTCACAAGAATCACACGAGAACATTTTTTCTTAAGATGTCTTCAACCCCCCACACACGTTGACAAAATGGAGCTTCCCCAACCGCCTCTTCTTATATACACCTGCAGCAATACCCACAATGCATTTCAATATCGATTATACCCGAACGTACCTAATACTAACACGAAATCTTTAATCATAATGATACCTTTTCTCGGATTACATCATACTTTTACTCTAAGAAATTAGGGTAGGAGTGTAGTTGAAGCTCCTATGAATGCTACTTAGTAATCTATAACCATTACAGCTTAAGACTTACGACGTTAACAGCTTGGTGCGGTTAAACAATTACACTGAGAATATTCCAAAATATATATATATTGATGAAGGTTTAAACCAATGCCAACATCGAGCGTGAACACTATATTCGTAGCATAATACAGCGCTCGTTCCAAGACCCGTCTTACAATATTAGATAGTGTCACCATCCTTCGTAAAGGACCCCAATGTATCCATCAAAGTTCGTTAGCACCAAAATACATATATCGTCATATCGTCAGTGAAAGCCAACTTATTAACAGATTAGGTAACTAAAAACAATATTTTTCCATATTTCGGAAATACACGTCCGACTAGCCACGTCCGACTAGCCATATCAGGAACAAGAAGCCCCCGAAATGAAGCAGGTCAAGGACGGATGTATTACAAAATTTTTTTTGTTACTACTTACGAAAGGTATATAAGGCGGGTTTTCTAGACATTATTTACATTTGTTGTTGGTTCGTACTGAAAACGGCTCTAGGAGTGTGAGGAAGTGTCTTAAAAAATGTTATTCTGGTCGAATTTCCAGCGGTTATCGAGTTATTAAGAATTTTAACTTATTGCGGAACAGATGAACAATGAAATGAAAAGAAAAAACAATGAAACAAAATTTGAGGATTATTGCGGGGATTATCGTTATTTTTTTCTTTTTTTGAATTTTTTTGGACCAAATTCTTTTCATGTCAGAAATTTCTATGTTAGGTGAAGCATCATTCGGGTTCATTTTACAGTAAAATTTTATTTAGAAATTGTGTTGTACTACTTAATTCATGGACCTGTGTCGAATTTCAGATATGTATGACAAATTTTTCTGTCTAGGTAAAGGTGTTTTTTAGTTTATTTTTGCTGAATTCTCAACCGTTTTATAGATATAACACATTTTCTGATTTTTAAAGTGAGACTTAAAAAAGTTTAACATTGGGAATTATGTGGTAGGTAAACCTTATCGCGGGTTGATGATACTGGTATTAAAATATTGTATATAAGTTTTACTGCTCAGCTTTATTGACGGTGGTCTATTAGGTTATTTAAAAATTATGTGGTGCTTTACGTACCCATTATTTTGATGTGATTTCTTTTTAATAACGTATACCTATCTCTTTAATTTTCAGAATTTGCTTATTTAGCCGAGTAACTATCCACCTTTAAGACAGGTTTTGTTTGAAGAGGCTACGGTATTCTAACACTTCTACACAGCGAAGACTATTCTCCACTCACGTTGGTTGCAACTTCAGCCGGTGAGAGTGAAAGTGTTAAACATCGAATTCAATAGGTAAGTATACCCCTAACCTATCGGTCGAATAGATGAATCATTCCTAGAGCTTACCCAAATGTGTCGGGCGGTCTAAAACAAATATTTTCCATGTTTCTAATAACTGTCTGTTTTTCCTGAAATCGTAGGTGCCCTCACCAAGGGAGAGTATCAGGTTTGTACTTGGTAAGTCGCCTCTACAAAGGGTGCTTGGTACGTTAAAAACCTAGATATATGCGGTGTTATTGATTTCGGTAAAGCTGACATGAACAATACACTTTAGACTTTATCGGTCCTTGACATGCTTCATGTCCTTGACCTGCTTCATTTCAGGGGCTTCTTGTTCCTGATATGGCTAGTCGGACGTGTATTTCCGAAATATGGAAAAATATTGTTTTTAGTTACCTAATCTGTTAATAAGTTGGCTTTCACTGACGATATGACGATATATGTATTTTGGTGCTAACGAACTTTGATGGATACATTGGGGTCCTTTACGAAGGATGGTGACACTATCTAATATTGTAAGACGGGTCTTGCAACGAGCGCTGTATTATGCTACGAATATAGTGTTCACGCTCGATGTTGGCATTGGTTTAAACCTTCATCAATATATATATATTTTGGAATATTCTCAGTGTAATTGTTTAACCGCACCAAGCTGTTAACGTCGTAAGTCGTAAGCTGTAATGGTTATAAATTACTAAGTAGCATTCATAGGAGCTTCAACTACACTCCTACCCTAATTTCTTAGAGTAAAAGTATGATGTAATCCGAGAAAAGGTATTATGATTAAAGATTTCGTGTTAGTATTAGGTACGTTCGGGTATAATCGATATTGAAATGCATTGTGGGTATTGCTGCAGGTGTATATAAGAAGAGGCGGTTGGGGAAGCTCCATTTTGTCAACGTGTGTGGGGGTTGAAGACATCTTAAGAAAAAATGTTCTCGTGTGATTCTTGTGACAAGTGCTTTGCAAGAAGGGATAGCCTGTATAGGCATCAACAAGGATATTGCAAACCGATAACTAATTTATGTGAAGTTTGCGGGGTTATATTCACCAGTCAAGGTCATTTCGTGAAACATCAACAGGAGAAACATGGTTTACGAAAAAGAAAATTAATACCATCAACCAGTAATTCGAAGAAAATTTTTATTGAACCTGAAACCAAGCAAATTAAAAGGAATGATATAATGAGATGTGATCTATGTGAAGTTGATATATCAAGAAAATACATAACACAACATAACAGAAGTTTAGAACACAAGAATAAGATAAGTGTAACGCAAGCATCCGGAATCTCGTTAATAAACAGTGCATTTCAAAACAGAATAGCTCCATACCGCCTTACTGCAGATGATAATAAAGTTTGCGTAAACGTGGAGGAATTTTTAAGGGGTTTAAAATCAAAAATTTTAAACTGCATTTTAACCAGCTTAGATAAGCACGTTGCAGTGAAACTAAACTTGGAACTTTTCGAATTACCATCAAAACAATTAGAAGAAATAAAATCATTTAATACTAAATTTAAAAAATGTGATCTCTCGATAGATCTCAATGCGGTATATAACGATTTCATTGATGTATTAGATAATAAGGTGAGTGAGTTTGCCGAAAGGGGGGGCGGTTGGGTCCTAAAATTTGCTGTAGAATTAAATATAAATAAATATAACCCTCTGAGAGCTTCTTCATACATTCAACTACCGAAATCTGTTGCAAACAAGCATGCAATAATGAATGTGCAGAATTCTGATAACAAATGTTTCATGTGGTCAATTTTAGCTGATCTTCACCCTGCAAATTATCATGCGGAACGTGTAACTAACTATCAAAAATACGAAAACGAATTAAATTTTACAGGAATAAAGTTTCCGGTTAAAGTGGAAGACATCAGTAAATTCGAAAAATTAAATAATATCTCGGTTAATGTTTACGGTATTGAGTCGGTTTATAAAAATTGTAAAACAAGCTATGAAATTTTCGGACCGCTGCATTTCACGAAGAAAAGATTAGATAAACATATAAATTTATTAGTAATAGACAATGATATAGGAAATTCGCATTATTGTTTAATCAAAGACTTATCTAGGCTTGTAAGCTCACAACTAACAAAAAAGGTCATAGGAAGTTTATCTGTGATGGTTGTTTAATTAATTTTAGTAACAAAGAAAAATTACGTGAACATCAAAAACACGATTGCAATCATGTAGCTGTTAAATTACCAACAACGGAACCACGTATCGATAAATTTGGAAATGAAGTTCCGGGTAATATTTTAAAATTTGAATCGTTTGAACAAAAATTAACTTTACCATTTGTAGTTTACGCGGACTTTGAATCTCTACTTATCTCCCTGAAATATCGTCAAAAAGATAACAGCGGTCCATTTACTGAAAAAAACGCATATGCATCAACCATATTCTTTCGGATATTATATAAAATGTAATTACAATGACTCATTATCTAAGTACGTTACATATCGAGGTCAAGATTGCGTTGAAGTATTTTGTAAACGCTTAGAGGATGACATTAAGAGAATTTACAACGACCACCTAAAACATATAATTCCAATGGAAAAATTAACACCGGAGGAACAATTTAATTATGACAACGCTCTTACATGTCATATTTGTGAAAAACCTTTAGGGGGTGATATGGTTAGGGATCACGACCATCTTACAGGTCGATTTCGATCGGCCAGCCATAGTACATGTAACCTCAATTTCAAAATTCCAAATTACGTCCCCGTGTTCCTGCATAATTTATCAAATTATGATGCCCACCTATTTGTAAAGGCTTTAGGTGGAGATGAAAACAAAATAGACGTTATTGCTGAAAACAAAGAAAAGTATATCTCTTTCACAAAACATGTTTTAGTTGATAAAAAAATTAACAGTCTAGGAAAAGGAGAAAATAAATTTATGAAAATTTGGTTTTTAGATTCGTTTAGATTTATGCCTATAAGCTTAGATAAGCGAGCTAAAAATTTAGAAAACGAACAGTGTCAAGCAACTAAAACACATTTTCCAGAAGATAATAAATTTAAGTTAATGAGACAGAAAGGGGTATTTCCCTATTCGTTCTTAGATTCTTTCGACAAACTCTACTATACCGAATTACCATCACATGAAGCTTTCTTCGATAACTTAAGAGGTACTAATATATCTGCGAAAGACTATGAGCATGCAAAAAACGTTTGGGGGACTTTTAAATGTAAAACGTTAGGCGAATACTCAGATCTGTATTTGAAAACAGATGTTTTGTTGTTAACAGATGTATTTGAAGCTTTTCGCGATAAATGCAAAAACGCATATGATTTAGACCCAACCCACTTCTTTACTGCTCCAGGCTTATCGTGGTCGGCCATGTTAAAACTTACAAAAATCGAATTAGAACTGTTTACGGATATCGATATGGTTCATTTTATTAAAAAGGGTATTAGGGGTGGTGTAAGTCAATGTGGTAAGAGGTATGTTAAAGCTAATAATAAATACATGTTGAAATATGATGAATCGAAGCCTACAGTCATTATCAATTACCTAGATGCAACAAATCTTTATGGGAAAGCTTTATCAGCCAATCTACCCATCAATAACTTTAAATTTTTAACTTCTGAAGAAATCGCAAATCTGGATATATTAAATGTATCTGAAAATTCAAAAAGAAACTATATTTTAGAAGTCGATTTAACCTATCCGGAAGATCTTCACGATGGACATAATGATCTACCATTTTGCCCAGAAAATATCACGCCTCCAGGATCAAAACAACCAAAATTGATTCCTAACTTGAACAACAAAACTAGGTATATTATCCACTACAGAAATCTACAACACTGTTTAACCGCAGGTTTAAAACTCGAGAAGATTCATCGGGTGCTATCTTTTAATCAGGCATCTTGGTTAAAAGAGTACGTGGATTTAAATACACGTATGAGGAATGCGGATAAGTCTGAGTTTGGAAAAATGTTTTTTAAACTTATGAATAATTCAGTGTTTGGGAAAACTATGGAAAATGTGGATAAACGGATCGATATAAGACTGGTTACACACTGGGAAAATAAAGGAAAAAGGCTTGGAGCTGAAGGGTTGATTTCTAAACCGCAATTTAAAGATATATCTGTTTTCTCAGATAATCTGGTAGCCATTCATCTAGAAAGAATGTGAGTTAAATTCGATAAACCGATATATATTGGATTCTGCGTTCTAGACCTAGCTAAACACGTGATGTATGAGTTTTATTACAATTTTATCAAGCCTATTTATGGGAGTAATGTGGAACTAGCCTATACAGACACAGACAGCCTGATCCTGAAGACCTGTACAGCTGATTTTTACCAAGATATGAAGAATCATCTAAACAAGTATGATACATCAAATTTCAAAGAAGATAATCAATTTGGAATACCTAAAACCGAATCTGTGATAGGAAAAATGAAGGATGAATATGCAGGAAAGATATTATGGGAGTTTGTGGGGACAGGAGCGAAAACTTACGTTGTCAATGTTGAGGGTGAATTAAGTAAAACGGCCAAAGGTGTACAAAAAGATATAATCAAGAATGAGTTAACAGTTGAAGACTATAAGAATGTAGTATTTAACAAGGCAGTGATATACAAGAATGTACGAACATTTAGATCACATAAACATCAACTGTATACTGAACTGAAGAATAAAATAGCACTTTCTTGGTTAGATGATAAGAGATACATCATACCTGATGGTTCCGGTGACACTCTAGCTGGGGGGCATCACAGAATTCCGAAACATGTTGAATAACGATGTATATTAGAAACTGTTTCAAAAAATAGTTAAATAATTATTGAAATTAAGTTAAGATGTTAATTTCATATATGAAAATTGTAAAATGATTGTAAATAATTAATATTTGTGTACAATAATATGTGATGAATTGATTATTAATGTTTTTTTTAAATAAACAATATAAAAGGTTTATCTTTGTTTTTATAACAGCTGTAGCTGTTCTACACAATAAAACTTCAAAAAAGTTTACATAACCCTTTGCATGTGCTATATACAGAGATATTTCCTTCCTTCTCATGCAGAGGTAAATCTTGGTTTACTTATTATCTTGGCTATTAAAGGCTTTGACTAACCTTACCCTTTACGAAGGTTTGAAAATCGCATAGATACATCCTTAAGACGAGCTTGCAACCCTCGCAGTTGTATCAGTGATTGTGATTTTGCTTTGGTTGGTTGGCTTTTGAAAGTTGTATTCAAAAGTTGTCAAACTTTTGTTGGAGAAGGATAGACATATACCTGTGCTATACAGAGATGGATATATTTCCTTCCTTCTCATGCAGAGGTGTGGAGGTGTGGGCTCAGAATCGGCCTATATACCCTACTCCTTTAGAACGCTCAATGACTTGTAAGTCAGAATTTTTGTCATTTTCACGTTCAAATAATGTTTTGCAGCGGATGTAATGTTAAGTTTTATAAAGATAAGAAGATAATAATTAGTTTTAGGAGATGTTTGTTCATCGACATTGAATTTAATCAATTTAGACGCATAATTTTGATTGATCTCCTAAGTGTTCTATATCATTAGATTCGCAATTTTAAGCTCTACAAAATGCAATTGATAATCTTCCTGAAAAAGGAAATTTATAAAAAAATCTAAGGTTATAGTAATAAAATGCATAATTGGGACTAGAGCATACGCATACCTACTGAGCATAACAACTATATCTGATTAATAAACTTATGGGAATAACCCTTACACTGCTGTCGGTCCTACTTCCTTATCATAAATAAAATATTAATGTACTGCATACATTTAACATTTTGTATATTTTTAAAGTACGAACGCGAAAATGATTTGAAATTGTCCTTTCAAAATGTAAATTAAATCTTGCTGACTGTATACCTACAATTAATAAAATGAATTTACCGCTAAAAAGTTTTGACAGGTTGTATATACATAAGTTCATCGAACTATGAGGATAGTGCAACGGCATCGCCAAGCGTGTACTTTCGCTTACATTGTCACCTCTAGCGTACGCGATAGCTGTTGTCTATTAAATTGCTATGCTATCTTCCTAGTAGGATGAACCCCTAAGTATATTATTACTGTAGGTAATAATATGGATTTAATAATATTAAATAAACTTCAGCGAATGTAAGTAATTTTTTTAAATTAATTTTATTACTGTAAGTTTTGTAACCTTTTTATGTACGAAATTAATTTAATTAACTACGGACTTAATAATAACAATCACTTTCTACACACTTAACAACGGAAACTACAACGATTGAAATACCGGTCCAATGTAAATATCACAAACCTAACCTGTTATTCTACTATATAAACCTAAAAACGTCCGCTGCTGCTGTTACACTACAGAGACCGTGAACATACACTTTACAGAATAGGTTATAACGTCGAAATTCACAACTCATTGTTTGTTTGATGGTCACTCTTTAAAACCAAGCTTCTCCGTTGTTTGATTGTCACTGGTTTTCCCTTTCTTTCTGTTTATCGTAAAGTCATACCTGCGCGGTTAAGTGCTCTCTCGATAGTGCGGTTGATAGAACAAAATGGCTGGTTTTGGTACTAGAAGTTGAATGTTCGAGATATGTTAGAAACTTGATTTTGGATATTAATTCGCTTTAGCGGAATAAATCTCGCATTCAACAGAATGATCGCTTGATTAGTTATATGCGATCAATCGTCAAATTAGACGGATTACGTTCTGCTGCCAACCATTTTAGGTAAATTCTTATCGTTTCATTTCCATTGCGCTAAAATCTTACAAATGTCTTTTTATTTTAGGTAATATTATTTTTGGCCTCCTGTATTTTAAAACGTTTGTTTCAGTTTTGTTTACGTCAACTGTGGCTTCATATTTACGCATGATGTCGTAAAATGACAAGCGAATGTGGTAAAAATACTAAAAAACACTGGGCAATTAGAGATATTTAAGAAACCAACAATTCTTGTAATAATTAAGTTTATGTAATAAAATACATGTTACCTAAGTTATTATTAAAAATATTTCGGGCTTTAATAGAAAAAATTAAAATTTAATTAATTTAAATCGCCGTAGCGCCATCTATTGTACGTTTGGAAACTACAAATGTCATCCAAGAGCACACTATTATGTGCATGTTTTGAATTATTTTTTTTAATTTTCTATAAAACTTGTCGGCCAAAAAATCTTATACAAATCTCATGCGTCAAGTCATTTTACAGGACTCCAACTAATAAGGCACTCGCCCTACGGGCTCGTGCCTTAAACAAAGTTGTCGCCGTGTAAAATTCGACTTACCGCATTCGAGTGTAAATAGCTATTCCCTAGCGTCACCTTGAGGGAATTGTATTGTAAAAGACCTTTCAGTTTATAGAAAGGTAAAAATCTTCAAATATTTAAAATTAATACAATATACAGGGTGATCTCTTTGTAGGTCTTTTTTCTTTTGGGTTTTGTTGTTCGTTTATTCTTGTTCCTGCCTCTCTGATCGTGGGTTCATTTAGAAGGTCCTTCCCCTTTGGGTCCGTACCTACATCTATACATGTACCGGGTCGGAACAAAACAACAGATATTAAAGGGTGAAACGAAAACCCCTAAGCAAGGCTTTAAATAAAACAGCCGTGGGCCTTCGAATGGTGGGATGTTTGTCTAAACTTGTATGTATTCTGTGTCATTTTATTTATGTTTATATTTACCTATTTATTAAATGTGTATACCATTTATTCATGCATGTTAATTTTAAGAACAACACGAGATCTCGAGTAGTGAAATTGTCTTAGGGTAGTTAGTTTTAAGACAACTGTGATACAAATCACCATTCACCGTTTTTTTTATTAAACCTTAACATTTTTGATCTGCACAATAGACAATAGTTACAATTAAAATAATTCCCTACTTAGAAAGTTTACATTTCACTACGTGTGTTTTATTTATTTATTATTTATTTATTTGTATGATTTTAATATTGCTTTCCAGTTCGTCATTTGTAAGTATATATGTACGGTACGACCAAAATATTGAAAGTTGCCCATATTTTAGTAGAAGATCTATTTCTTCGTTTGTCTGATAAGCTTGAAGCTTTAGTAATAAGCATTGTTTTTAAACGAAGTGGCGCTTGTTTTTTTTATCTTTTATATCTTGTATTACCCCGCCCCTCTCCGACTTATTGGGGGTTAGCCGGCAAGAACTAAAGCAGTGTTATTTGGATCAAGCTGATACTTCCAGCACAGCTACATTTTGGTAGGTTAAGTATTTATTTATATAAAAATAGCCTTTGTGTTTCTGTAGGTTATAAGGTTTTTCATAACGACCGTTATAAGATCATGTTAGATAACATAATGTTACTATACATAATGTAATACAACATTAACATACAGAATAAGACCCTTAATTTGTAAAATTTATTATTTGTAAAACAGGACATATATTATAAAGTCAACCGCGTGAAGAGCAACCAATGAACCAGACGCGTTTAGTGTGAAATAGTAATAAATAAATGTGTGTGTACCATTTAATATAAATATTGTAGTTAATAAACCTTTAAATGAATTAGTTTAAGTTCGTTAATAGTTTCATAATTTGTGCATCTAATTAGTTAAGTTTAAACCTGTGTTATAAATATTCACTTCTTATTATACTTTTAAACAGCATCTTTACTTTTATTTAAAAAAAGAACGTAACAGTAGATATAAAATATTGGTACTTTATTGTCAATGTAGGTGTTTAAAGACACGACTATAACTCGCCAAGTCTTTTTAAATAGTTTTTAGGCGAAATAGATATGAACAAGATAGGGAGGTATAACAAAAAGAAGGTTGACATCAATTCATGAATTACATCAAAGGAAACATAAAACTGTTTTTTTTTACTTCCGAAGGGAGAACAAAAAATTGGAACTAATGACTGAAATATTACTGAGTCTGAAAATCCACCTTGCATGATAAATAAGAAATAAGATCAATTGGTTTTACCAGTTTCTTAAAAGGCAGTACCTAATAGAACAGTTTGCTCTAGTAGTAATTGACTATTTTCAAAATTGAAGCAAAACACTTGATAACGTTTACGATAATGATTTACAGACAATTTGGCAATAACGTTGGTAAATAGTTGGGGGAAGGGGCAACAAATATTTGGGACCCTCCCTATACCGCAGTTTTTGTCTCCCTCCTTCCACAAGAAATATTATACAGGGTCTTTATTGGGCCACCTATAAATATAAATAACTCCATTATTTATGGTCCGATTTCGCTAAACCAAAAACCAGATAAGATAGTTCTGCAAGTATTACAAAACAGTCTGGTCTAAGTGAAATTTATAACTTAGTCTACCCAAACTTTCAATTTTGTAAAGAAAGGTTTTTATTTGGGGTGGGAAAACGTCATTACATGGAATTCTACACGAAATGTATTTAAAATGGAAGAAAAGCAACAATGAAAGATTAATGAAAAAACAGTTTTTACAAAATGATATGTGTTTGATTGATTCGCAATTTAAATCCAAGGCAGTTTGTTTATCTTGATGAAACATAGATGCCAATCTGACCAATAAGACCTAACCTTCGCTTTGAAAATTATTTCTTAAAGTTTTTTTTTACGAATACTATAGATTTCTCATAAATATAGGCTTTCCCATTTTATAGATATGAGAAAGGATAATGGTATTCAAATGTTGTGTGTTTAGTTATAGAAATGTAAATAGTAGTTTACAAATGCATCATTTTCTATGCAGTGTGGCTTAGGGGCCCGAAGTTACAAACCTCAAAAAGCCTTATTGGTTATTTGCCTTTTCAGCCTTTTAGTAGCTTTCCAAAGAGAATAATCAGTGCTAATAACTACTGTAAGATGCAATAGATTTATTTGTCACTCGATGCATTGCACTCCTAAGTATTGGCAGTTCATAACCATTGTTATTTTATTTCTATTCCTTTTGATTAAAATATGGTAGCCAAATTTGTTTCGTGGTGCACGATGTTTTTTGCGTTTTTTGATGTAAACGTAAAGCTGATATCTCAAGAACGGTTGAACCTACAGACTTACGGTAAAAACCATTGTACTGTTTAGATGTTGGACTACACTTTCTAGTTTAAACATAATTTTTGTAGGATGCTTATTTATGGGTGTAATTTAACCCTGAAGTTTAATAACAATTTTGCAAAATTTTCACTTTTTAGGGGACCATATCTCCAGATAAGGGTGAAGTCTTAGCGTTGATTTTTCTGTTACTGGTACACAGTTAGGGGTAGTTTATGTATAAAATATTTCAAATCTAAAACTTTACTATTTTGGTATTTATGGGCTTTCGAAGTTCTCGTTTTTTCTATTTTTGGTCAACTTTGGCCCTAAATATCTCCCATCGGCACGGATGGATTTTTTTTATATTACGTGACAATGAAGTACTATATGATGGCAAACTGTGGTAAGATACTCAACATTGATATTAGCCTGAGAACAAAGTTATGCTCATTTGAAAACTGTAAATAAATTTTGTAAATAACCATAAAACTCATGTTACTGTCATTATTAAATAGAGATATGCATATTGTTCCAGAGCTTAGACGATTATTCCCGAACAATAACAATCCCGATTTACCGACAGAACAAATATGCTTTTAACCAGATGGGGTTCCTCCGAATTTTGGACTTGCGGTACCTGCATATCTAAATGAATTTTTTCCTGAAAAATTGATTGGACGTAGGGCGGGGCACCTGAATGACCAGCTAGGTCTCCTGATATGACCTCGCTTGACTTTTCTCTGCGGGGTCAAATAAAAAATCTAGTCTACAAAAATAAGCCGCCAAATATCGAAGAGTTGGAAGAAAGGATAAGGCAAGAAATAAGAAATTTCCAATATTCCTTCCAATGCCCTTTTAAAATCACTACAAAAATTATGTTCAGCGAATTCATTACTGCCAGGAAGTAAATTGCGAACACTTTGAGCACCTTATAAACTAGAATTCCAAAGAAGATATTTGTTTTCTCTTTTTTTTCTGGCTTTACTACTATTTTCTTAAAATGTAAAATATCCAGGACATTATTTAAAAAATACAGTTTTTCGTATCATGCATTTTTATGGTGATATGGATATGAATCCATATCACCATATCACCTTGTGTAATTTTCATAATAAATATCCATCATTTCGGGCTTTTTCTTTAATAAATTTGAAGGTAGTAGAAAATGATTTTCAAAGTTCGAATCTCGAAAATGGTTAAGTTTAGGTATATTGATGTGCTATACAATTTTGTTTAGAATTTCGAGATAATTTGAAATATGGAATAATATAAAGGGTGTTCCATTAAAAAAAGCAACTTTGTTTCGTCATGACTTTTTGACTAATCCTGTATACTACTTGTCTTTATTGTAATAAATCTTAAAAAACCCTTAAACTTTTGTATTTAACATTTTTCGCTAGCTATCTTACTTTAGAAGATAATCGACCGTTTCCATACATCTCAGCGACCCTGTATATCGAAAATACATGGTTTAATAATCACAGAGTTTTATGGTTATTTACAAAATTTATTTACAGTTTTCAAATGAGCATAACTCTGTTCTCAGGCTAATATCAATGTTGAGATTTTTACCACAGCTTGCCATATAGTACTTCATTCTCACGTAATATAAAAAAATCGATCCGTGCCCATCGGAGATATTTAGGGCCAAAGTTGACCAAAAATAGGAAAAACGAGAACTTCAAAAGCTCATAAATACCAAAATAGTAAAGTTTTAGATTCAAAATATTTTATACATAAACTACCCCTAAGTGTGTACCATTAACAGAAAAATCAGCCCTAAGACTTCACCTTTATCTGGAGATATGGCCCCCTAAACAGTGGAAATTTTGCAAAAACGTTATTAAACTTCAGGGTTAAATTACACCAATAAATAAGCATCCTACGAAAATTATGCCTCATCTAGAAAATGTAGTCCGACATGTAAACAGTACAATGGTTTTTACCACAGGCCTTTAGGATCAACCATTATTGAGATATCAAGATTTACTTTTACATCAAAAAACGCAAAAAACATCGTGTACCACGAAACAAATATGGCTACCATATTTTAATCAAAAGGAATAAAAATAAAATAACAGTGGTTTCAAACTACCAATACTTAGGGGTAATAACACAAAAAATATTAAACGTTTTTGAAATAGTCGAGCGACCAATTTATTATTTTCTGGACCACTTGAGATGGATTGACCCGTATTGTTAATCACAATCTCTTAATTATAGTTAAAGAAAATGACGATATGAAATGAATACCCAGATCATTGCATTCTATTATTCTAGCTAGAGTATTATCATCCATTTTATAAGTATAATTTATTATATTGACCTTACGTGAAAACGACATGAATTTGCACTTAGATATATTGAAATTCAACCTGGACCAACAATGGATCACTTAGAAATGCGATTTAAATCTACTTGTAACAACTTTAAAAGTTTGAAGTCATCGGCATAGATGAGATTTTCACTATTGTGAACTTAAGTCGGTATATCATTTATAAATAAAATAAAAAATAGTGGGCCAATGACACTACCCTGGGACACACCGAAAGCTGCTATATAATCACTGGAGCGATACCCATTGCAATACACAGTCTGAACGTCAGATAAGAATGAAAAAATATATTTAAATTATTGGTAAAACCTATTTTATTTAATTTGTTTAACAAGATTCTATGGTCAACAATATCGAAAACTTTGGAAAAATCTGTATATATAACATCTACTTGAAATCTCCCCTCCAAGGCGTCCGAAACACACTAACCAAAAACTGTTAAATTAGTTGTAGTGGATGGCTTTGTTATAAATCCATGCCGAGTTGTGGACATAATATTGAAAAGTTGGGGTCTTAACCAATTGTTTAAAGTAATTTCAAAAACTTTTGAAAAAGTGTTTAAAAGGGTAATTGGGCAATAGTTTCTTATTTCGGCCTCAGATCCGCTTTTATAAATTGGAATTATCTTTCCACTTTGAAGGGAAAGTACTTGTTAGCAGTGATAAATTAAAAAGTTTGTTTAAAGGAGCTGTAAGAAATTCAGTCACACCCTACTATACAGTAGGGTGTGGCTGATAATATTCCGGGTTCTACAAGCCGGAATATTATCAGGTCCCGTAGATCTAGTATTACTCAATTGGCGAATGGCAGTTAATATGTCATCATTGTTAACCTTGTTAAGACTAATTGTATTACTTATAACGTAAGGCAATATGGATAAATCAATACTTGCATTATTAGAATAAGGTTCCGAAAAGCTACCACTAAAATATCTCGCAAAAGCTTCAGCAATATCGGAACCGTTCGTCAATGGAGCACACTCATTATCTACCATAGGTACCTGTATGCCATGTGTACCTTTTTTAAAATGTACATACTGCCAGAAATATTTTAGATCCTCTTTCAAGTTCAATTCAGCATCTCTTAGATAGGCAGCGTGAGCATTGTAAATGAGTATCTTAGTTTCGGATCTAATTTGCTTATAGTTATTTAAATAAATTTTGTTATTGGTGTTTTTATATTGTTCTCTATACTTTTCTTTAAGTCTTATTTTGCGCCTAATATCATGACTAAACCAGTGAAAATACTTGGATTTGCCTTGAATCATTTTTGGCACACATTGATTTAAAATAGAGTAGGACTTATCATAAGAAACATCTATAGCTGAATTAACATCAGTTAAATCAAATATATTGTGCTAATCTGCATCCAGCATTAAATTATATAGCAAAAGGAAATCAGCACTTTTAAAATTGTAGGCTAGCTTTAACCTTTTACAGCGCTTCACTTTTTTGGGGGATATTTCAATACTAAAGTTTAGTGCGGGATCTGGGCTCTGGTAGTAAGGGATGCAGTTCTTTAATTACATCAAGCTTATAATTAGATAGCACTAAGTCTAAAAACCCACCATTAACATTAACCACAGAATTTAAGTGTTGTGAAAGCAGAAGTTGTCCTTTTCGGAATCTTTCTTTCCTTGCGCCAAATCTCGAAAAGCTCTTCTCGCACTATGCCTGCTTTTAATTCTAAAATAGACATACGACAAAGAGTTGATGGGTTACTGACAAAAATTGTAGTTTTTTTATGTGTGTTGATGATTGATGAATACAATAAAAGTAAATTAACGACGGCCTTTCAGGGCCCAAAGAAGTATAACCTTAGTAAATCTTAAAAAAATAAATAGAAAATATTGAATAAATATTATATTTTCCGATGAAAAGGTTTTTCAATCCTATAAAAATGGAAAAGTTAATGTATACCGGCCAAACAATAGCCGATTTGTTGAGCAATATGTTCAACCAAATCGCGGAAGTGGAAGATTTTCGGTAAACGTATGAACCTGGGTAAGTGCTAGAGGTGCTGAAGTGTGTTGGAGAATTGGTGAACGTTTTACGAGTGAAGCTTATGAAGAAATTTTACAAAATGTGATGTTACCATCTGTAAATTTATTATATGGTGATCATTTCATTTTTCAACATGACAATTGTCCAGTTCATAAAGCTGGTCGAATTACAGCGTTTCTCAATGCAAATGATGTTGAAGTGTTACCATTTCCAGCGCGAAGTCCAGATCTTAACCCGATTGAAAATGTCTGGGCAATTATCGTAAATAGTTTACGATTATAACGATTTGAACCTCGTAATGTTGAAGAATTATGGGAAGCAATAAATAATGAATGGGAAAATTTAGATCAGGATGTTATAAACCGTACAGTATTATCAATGAGGTCTCGCCTGCAAAAAGTAATTTTAGCATATGGTGCTGCAATTAAATATTAAATAACAGTAATAACTTAAAACTTTATAAAATCTAAGTATTATTTTATTGTTATTTGTTTGAATTAATACATAACCAAACATATGTAACTGTCTTTTAACCCACATTTACATTGTACAAAAAACTGAAAAACCGGCTACCACGATTTTCTCATCGTTCCTTAGCGAATGATCGCAACTGTACATATCATTAGCTAACTCCTCCATAGGATCAAAAATAAAACCCAGTAATAAAAAAATGAAATCACTTGTACCGATGCCTCAACCACTAAGCGACAACTAAGTATTGCTAATACAACCATGTAACTACCAGACTCCAAAAAGTACTCTCAAAAGACTCTCACTGCAATACGATTGGCACTCTGGAATCTGAATCCGGAGAGTACACCAAAACAGGCAAAGAAACATTGACCAAACTCACTCGGATACACTTTCCTGGATCTGTAATTATACAACAGTCGCCCTCAGACTGGAGAAATCAGATATCCCTTGATCTTGGTAACGCAACATCAAGGGAAGACTGGCAGACTGCAAGAAGGGTGGTATCTTTCAACAAAATCAAATGGGCTGTAAACTCATTTGAAGCCATAAATCTCCGGGACCGGACGGAATCATTCCTGCCGTGCTACAGAAAAGTTCGGAACTTCTTATGACAAAGATCTGCTTGGTACTTAGGGCCAGCTTGGCTCTAAACTACTTGCCAAAATCATGGAGACTTACCAGAGTGGTATTCATACCAAAGCCTGGTCGGGCTCACTATTTACAAGCAAAGAGCTACAGACCAATTAGTCTTATGTCCTTTCTGCTTAAGACGTTGGAAAAATTGCTTGACAAGCATATTAGGGGACGTATACTGATACACCAACCACTATACGAGAACCAATTTGCCTATCAAGCTGGTCTTTCGAGAGAAACAGCACTTCACTACCTTACCTGTAGAGTAGATAAAACGCTGGATAATAAAGAGATCCTTCTAGGTGCCTTTTTGGACATAGAAGGGGCCTTTGGCAATACAACTTTCAACTCCATAACCTCGACCCTGAGAGGACGTGGCCTGGAGGAGACCTGCTGTAGGTGGATAGACTGCATGCTCAAAGGAAGGATGGTTTATTCGTCTGTGTATGACAAAACTATAATGGTCCATGTAGCGGGGGGAGTTCTCTCCCCCCTGCTGTGGAACCTGATAATGGATAGACTTTTAAGAAACTTAAAAGACCAAGAATTTTCTTCTGTAGAGTATGCCGATAACCTAGTTGTCTTGGTGGAACTTACCGGGAACGCCTCAAGGACAGTCCCGGGAAAACATTATACACAATTATACCCTTTACGTGAAGGAAAAAAGTAGAGGAGCTTACACCTCTCTTCTTTGGCGAAAAAGAAATCACCATATTGGGAGAAGTAAAGTATCTAGGAGTCGTTTTCGATTCTAAACTTACTTGGAACCGTCATATTTGTTGTGAAAGTAGTCGACAAATCGGTGACAACTCTAGTGTTGTCAGACGGATGTACGACAAGTCGTGGAGGCTAAAACCAGGAATGGTGGACTGGTTGTACACCAGAGTGGTTAGATGGCCCTCTCTGACATACTCAGCTTTCGTCTGATGACCCAAAGTTATACAAGAAACCACCAAACTAAAACTAGGCAAGGTACAAAGATTTGCCTGTTTGAGCATTACAGGGGCTATGAGAACCACACCTTCTGCAGCAATGGAGACTCTTCTAGACCTCCCTCCTCTGCACATAGTGATTCAGGGGGAGGCAAGACTGGATCACTACAGGCTGCATCATTCACTGTACAAGATACATACGGGTACAGGTCATACTAGAATTACTGATAGTCAGGGGGGGGCACTCTACTTGTAATGACGACGGACCACATGATCTCGAAAATATGCGACGACTTCCAATTCGAGGTGATCATGCAGGATCGAGGAAGGAGCGAGACATTTAGACAGGCAATTGCACCTGGTAGCCATATACGCCATACTACAGTGTGCGCGTGAAAACAGTAAGAGGACTTACATGAGCAAGCGGATCTATATTATATTAGACAGCCAGGCAGCTTTAAAGGCTTTATCAAGCATTAAAGCATCATCTAGACTGGTATGGGAATGCATCAACGAACTCAATGCACTGGCAGAACATAATACGGTGAAACTGTTATGGGCACCTGGGCCTTGCGGTATCTACGGCAATGAGAAAGCCGATGAACTGGCTAGGCAAGGATCTAGTGAAGCTTACATTGGCCCAGAACATGCTTGAAGTGCTGTCCGAAGCTTTATCAAGGAGAGGAGACGTACTCATCATGGAATGTACTGGAAGAATCGACCAGGGCATAATTTCAGCAAAACCTTCAACAAGGGACCCTACCAAAAGAGAACTGCAGAACTTCTTAATCTAAGTAGGCCACAGCTAAAGACAACCATAGGGTTTCTTACAGGACATGCGACTGTTAAAGAACACTTCTGGAAAATTGGTATATTCAATGGTGAGCTTGCATGTAGGCTCTGTAGCAAGGAACCAGAAACAGTTTTACACATCCTATGCGAGTGCGATCAATTTGGTTTTTATTTCTAAAATAGCATTTTCCTTTTTCCAGTCAAAATAATATTTAGTTTTTAATGTAAATAAAAATATACTTACGTTAGGCATCCTGAATAACAGTTATGCTGGATGGGTTGCCTATCCTCGCAGGCGACAGATTTGAGGAATCTTTAATGGTAGTTTAAATGTAATAGAAGACTGTTCATTTTGTAAAGGATACACTCTAGAACACTTTATATATAACAGGAATAAGTTTTAAAATTGATTTTCCTCTTAATTCTGATGATTTTTCTGATTCAAAACAACGTTGCACTGTCGTTGGTGGTTTTTTCAAAATAATTAGATTTTAAGGCCATTTTAAGGCTGGATTACACCTGAGACAGACACAAGGCATGGTAATGGATTATTATGCGCAGGTTAAATTGCCTGATTTACCTTCCAATATATGAAGTTGTTTTATATGTCAACGATGTAATTAGTGTGTTTTTCATTAATCTTGTTGTATGCCAAAGTTAATTAATCTGTTTAGGCAAGTATTTTGTTATTATGTTGTTAAGCAAATTCTGGAGCACATTTAAGACATAAATATTAATGTAGAGAGCAATTCTTAGTGAAGTTCTATCGGTTTAAAGATAGCTTTTTGCTGCATTTTGACATAGTAAGCTATAAGTATAAAATTTCATGGTATTTAGTAGTTTGGATACCTAAAACGTAATTATTGTGTTATAGGGTCTAAGGAAGGATTTTGTATGTAAAAAAGGACGTAATTAACGCAGTTAGATTAATTATTTTATATTTTAATATGTAACTGAAAGCATTCAAGATGGATGCCATTGTCAAACTAAAACAGACTTAATATTCGACCAAATTAACATTGTAATATATCATTTTTGAAGAGGAAAAGGCATTCGTTTCATAAGGCGTTTTAGCGCACTTGTCCGTTAGCAAACTCCCCGCTTCGCGGGTCGTTGTCTAAACTCGGACGCATGCGCTAAAAACGCGTCTTATGAAACTAATACTTTAATATACTATTATTGTTTTTTCTACTCGACACGTTGCCCTCACTGACATTTTTCAGTAATTTTGCCAGTTCTTCTTTTTTGGCATAATTCTTTCCACTACTAGTGACTATGAGACGTCTTTTCTCAGTAATTTTAAATAATTCTAAATCAATAAAAGAAAACCATTAATTTCAAACATTTATTGATTCCCGAAATAAAAAAAATATCTAACAATTCCCATTTATCCAAATACGGTTCCCCCTCAGACAGCTGTCCTGGAGTTTACAATTACGTTAATGCTACACAATTGACCTTTGTATTCATTAATGGTTTAATTGTTAAAATAATAATATAATAATGAATTAAATAATAGAAGGTTAAGAAAACAATAATTATAAATTTTATATTTATGTTCGGTTGGCTTAATAGTCGTTCTCTTTAGATAGCATTCCATTACAATATTAAGATCTAGCACTTATCTGACATGATTCCTAAAAAGAACAGTAGTCCCAGATGGTAGCAGGCTGGAAGACCAGTAGCAGCTACTATATATAGTATCACCCACGGTAAACGATAGTGATTTTTGTTCAGAAACCATCAATAGATCATCCAACAATTCAACCCTAGAATGCAACATGAGTTGTAGAAAAGATTCGACTCGTAAGGATTCCAACTATAAACTAAAAGGAACTTACCTGAAGGACGTGGGGGCTGACAATGAAAATATGATTAAGTTCGCTGGAACGAAATCCTCCACTGGAGAATAATTCAGTCTTGTCAGTCAACCACTGAATTTAAATTTATCTAATTGCAATTGGATCCGACACTCTGTCGAGGGTAGTTAACCAAACACCCTTTAAATATGATTGCAAAAGATTGTTCCTAATCTATGAAACTATTTGTGCAGTCACAGAAAAGTGTCCTTGTTAGAATAGTTGAAAGATAAAAGCAAGTCTGATAAGAATTTTGTTGTACTAAAAATCAATTTTTAGAAATGTGAATTGTACAAGGTCAATAATGCAAAAGGAATAAACAAAGATGAAATATCTCATTTAAATGAAGGAAATCCCATGTTTTCTTTTCCAGGCTGAAACATAGAATAAAGAACAAGATAGTATTGTCTATTGTACCATCAGACAAAAGATCAGTAAATTCCAGTAGCAGAAATCACAGTTTAGAAACGGCATGGTTGAAGTGTTGCCTAAACATCAGGGTGGAGAAAGCAATAAAATTTATTCAATTCGAAATAAACTTTATAAAGGGAGTGGTCATAAATATTGCGTATTTATTTTAAATATTAAACTATATAAATACACTGCAAAAAAGGATGAGTCTTACGACAGAGGAAATAGAACCATCACAAGTAGTATTCGAAAAATCCTGAAGAACGCACATAAATAATTATCACTAAAAACTGAAAAAGTACGATTCGTTAAAATAAAAAAATATTCGAGAACTAATTTGAATTACCTTTACTTTGAAAGAATAACTGTTTAAATGTTTTAAACTGAACCTTCTTTACCACACTTCTTTTAATTCAAATATTTTGACTAGAGTCACTGCATTTAGTTACCTAGGCCAGCTGGTCGACCAGAGTACCGCAAACCGCTGCCATATTGGGGCAAACGAATCACGAAATTGTTCATTATTTGTTCTGTATTGAATTTAATCAAATCCACGTTTACTTTAAAAGGTTTTTCTTATTCTGAAAGATCAAAATAACTCTAATATGTCAAACACGTAACATGTGGTTTTAATTTGTCCATTATTAAAAACCCACCCTTCTATGCCCCAATATGGCGGCGGTTTGCGTTACTCTGATCGACCAGCTGGCCTAGGTAACTAGATGCAGTGACTCTAATTTTGACAGGTAACCAGTGCTCAGCGACGGCGTTTCAGCGAACTGTAAAACCGCGAGAAACAAATGCTAGGCTATACAGTCCCTCTGTAATAAAAATAAGCTATTTTTCTTATAAAGGACTTGACTAAAACAAGATCCGTAAATGTATAAGCAAGCTTTGAAATATAGGTCATCGCATACACTTCCACAATGCAGCTAGCGCGAATATGGCGGTTCATGTTGATTAACAGGAATCAGGAATAATCGACAACTCGATTTGTTTGCAGTTATGTACTTCCTGGTAGTAAGGGTTAATTTCACGTTTGAGAACGTCATGCACCTCATAGATGACAATCAGATTCTCCTTTGAATTTTAACGAGTAAGGTTGTTCGCGGCTGAGCTCCGATAAGTAAAATTGAGTTAAATAGTGTGTGTTATTAACAATAAACTATTTATATGAACGTGACGTTATCGCCGCAAAAACGTTGTAGATGTAAACAAAATAACAGTGTGTGTTATTATCAATAAAACTATTTATATGAACGCGACGTTATCACCGCTTAAACAGTGCAAATGTAAATTCCTTTAATAAAATTGTTTATATCTGGATATGGATGCGTCTTATCAACGCCCACCAATACCAGGTGAAGCGCTTCTGGTGCAGCAAAACCAAGTATCCCAAGTAAATCAGGTAAGAAACTAAAATGAACAACCATTATATAACGCTTGGGTGACAGAAGAAACAGCAAGGGAAGCCCTGGAAGTTACAACCAAAACTATGGAAAAACAACTATATGAAATACAGCAAAAGATGATACTCCTAGAAGCACAAAAAACTATAACGTGAGCAAACAAGAAGATTATCAGCAATATGCAACAGATGAAGAAGAATTAGCTAAAGAATTAGAATGGCAAGAAGTCAAAAATAAAAAAACCAAAAAAAATTAGAAATTCTCCAGAAGTACTTCTTAAAAATAAAATAAACAGTACACCAAAGCAAATTAATCCAGTTAATCGATTTCAATTCTCAGAAAATAAAAATTCTATGAAAATTGGGGAAAGTACCGTTTCTGCTAAAACAAAACAAAATATTACAATCACGAAGATTGTAAAACCACCTCGCATATTCCTTGCTGAAATAAGCGATATAAAAGGCCTAACAGCAACCCTAAATACAAATGAAATAATAAAAGGTAAATACTCACTCAAAATCATACACAATAATGAAGTAAAACTAATGACTGAAAATGAGAATATATACAGACTGGCCATAAAAGTATTAACTAATCTCGACGTAAAACATTATACATACCAGTTAAAAAGTCAAAGAGGTTTCAGAGTAGTCTTAAAAGAACTTCATCATAACGCGAACCTAGACGAATTAAAAACTAAAATCACTGAGAAAGGCCATACTATACGAAACGTCCACAATGCGACAAGTAAACGCGATAAGAAACCGCTTCCAATGTTTTTTCTTGAGTTGGAACTCTCTAACTGCTTAAGACTAGTACACACAAAAAATTTCTGTATGAGACAAACGCGATGTGTTAAATGTAGTGGCTTTCACAGCAACAAAACCTGCAATATTAAAGAACGCAAGGACCTAAAATGTGCTCTTTCAATGAAAACCACCCAGCAAGTTATAAAGGCTGTAAAGTGAATAAAGAACTACTAATGAAAAAGTTTCCTCCTTTGAGGCCTAGAAACTCTCTAAACCAACCACTTACCAAGACGCCAGTAGTTTCAGAAAGAAACTCCGAAGATGTACCAACTGCTGCAATCCCAAGAGTAACAATAACCAGCAACTCAAAAGCTGTAACACCAACGTCAAGTACCGATAATAGAATAAACCAACTGGAAAAATTGGTTGAGACGTTAACTCAAAAAATGGACACAATGATGACCATTGTAACAAAGCTTCTTGATAAACTTAATTAATGGACCCAATTCTGAATATAGATGTTTGGAATGCTAACGGTCTTATAAATCATGGGCTAGAAGTTTCGAAGTTCTTGCAATTACACAACATTCATATTATGCTGATATCAGAATCTCACTACACAAATCGCAGTTACTTGAAGATACACAACTATAAAATCTATGATACAAAGCACCCCGACGGTACTGCTCATGGCGGGAGTGCCATTATTATCAAGAATAGTATAACACACTATGAAGCTCCCAAAACCCAAACAGACTACATGCAGGCAACTAATATTGTCATTCAAGATACAACTGGGCCAATAACTATCTCCGCACTTTATTGTCCTCCCAGACACGTAATCAAAGAAGACACTTATTTAAAATTTTACAATACCCTCGGAAACAGGTTTCTGGTGGGGGGCGATTATAATGCTAAGCACTCCAGGTGGGGATCAAGGCTGATAACTCCCAAGGGTCGCCAACTTTTAAATTGTATTGATAAAAATAACCTGAATGTATTAGCTACTGGGAAGCCTACTTATTGGCCCAGTGATAGAAATAAGCTTCCTGATGCCATCGACTTTTGCGTCATAAAGGTAATACCAAAGGGCCAGTTCTTAGTAGAAGAAAACTTAGATCTTTCTTCTGATCACTCAGCAGTAATAGTGAGACTACACTCCAGAATTATAAATATACAAAAAACAACATCCCCTACTAATAAAAACACTAACTGGGAACTATTTAAAGAATTGATTGAGGAAAGGATCAATATTGATATCCCTTTAAAAACTTCTGACGAAATAGATGAAGCTGTGGAGAAGCTAACACAAAAAATCCAAAGCTCGGCTTGGGACTCAACCCCGGAAAATAACATTCAAATCAAGCAACCAAATTGCAGTAGAGTAGTAAAAGAAGCTATACTCGAAAAGAGGAGACTAAGAAAAGAGTGGATGTCGACCAGGGCTCCACAAGATAAGCTAAGATTAAACAGAGCTGTACGCAACTTAAAAGAATTGCTGATGAGCGAAAAAAACCAAACAATCCAGGAATATTTACAACGGCTGACACCAACGAAAGCTACGGAATATTCCCTTTGGAAGGCGACATCGAAAATTAGAAGACATCAGGATTATATTCCTCCTATCAGAAAGATAGACGGCTCGTGGGCGAGAACAGACAGAGAAAAAGCTGAAACATTCGCTGATCACTTGGAAAATGTCTTTAAACCTTATGCATCAGAGAACCTGCAACATCAGGAAGAAATTAAAACCTTTCTAGATGCGCCGTACCAAATGGCACTACCACTTCAACCTACAAATATACGCGAAGTTAGTACTGTAATTAAAAACTTAAATTTGAAAAAGTCACCCGGACATGACATCATAACAGGTGCAGTCTCTAAACAACTTCCGCAGAAGGCATTAATTGCACTAACACATATCTATAATGCGATATTCAGAACTGGTTATTTCCCATCACAATGGAAGGTGAGTCAAATTATATTCATATTAAAACCTGGTAAGCCGACAGAAGAAGCATGATCTTACCGACTAATTAGCTTATTGCCTATCCTGTCTAAAATCTTTGAGAAAATATTATTAAAAAGATTTAAGCGTATACTCATTGAACTTAACGTTATACCGCAACATCAGTTTGGATTTTGCGAGCAGCACTCCACTGTTGAGCAGATACATAGGGTCGTTCAAACGATTAATAACACATTTGAAAACGGAGAGTATTGCTCGGCAGCCTTCTTGGACATCAGCCAGGCTTTCGATAGGGTATGGCACCATGGGCTGTTATACAAACTAAAACTAAAGCTACCTACCCCATTTTACAAAATACTACACTCATACCTAACGAATAGATACTTCATGATTAAATATCAAGAAGAAGAAACAGAACTAAGAGCTATACAATCAGGAGTACCGCAGGGCAGTGTCATCGAACCAACACTATACTTAATTTATACCGCCGACATTCCAGAAACTACAAATACCATTACAACTACCTTCGCAGATGATACTGCTATCTTAGCAACGAGTAATGAACCCATACTAGCCTCGCAAAAACTCCAAACTGCCCTGGAAAACCTACAAGTGTGGCTACAAAATAAGGCAAATGAAGCTAAATCGCAACACGTAACCTTTACTCTAAGGAAACAGATATGCCCTAGTGTTACTCTTAATGCTCAGCGACTACCCCAAACTGAAACAGCAAAATACTGGGGCATGCATTTTGATCGCCGGCTAAACTAGAGACACCATATTTTTACCAAGCGCAAGCAACTGGGACTAACGTTTTCTAAACTCTACTGGCTACTGGGTAGAAATTCAAAACTTACATTAACGAATAAGTTATTAGTGTATAAAGTGATTATTAAACCAATATGGGATCCAGTTATGGGGCACCGCAAGTATGTCAAATATTGAAATTTTGCAACGTTTTCAATCAAAAACACTAAGAACTATTACTCAAGCGCCGTGGTTTGTCTCTAATAAAACGCTACACAACGATCTAAACGTTTTACCTGTGTTATAAGAAGCAAAGTGCGCGAGTGCTAAATATTTATTTCGACTCCAGGCTCATCCAAACTATCTTGCTGTTAACCTCTTAGTAACAGCAGATGAACATATAGGCTAAAGCGATGTGATCCTTTAAACATAGAAAACCGATAATTTAATTATTTCGTTTAGACACAAAGATTTACTAACCGTAGGGTAGTTATTCTTCGTTAGGTCTTTATTGTAAGATACTAACCACATGCTTATAATCACATGTTATTACACCATTCGCTCATTGCCTTAGGGTAAATTGTGAACTGTATAAAATTTAAAAAATATATATGACAATCGTGTAAGCTTCAATAGCAGCCGTATAGAAACTTTTACCTAGCGCGAAAATGGCGGCATTGCGACGACCTATATCACAAAGCTTACTTATACATTTACGGACCGCGTTACTAAAAATACTGGACGCAGTGGCGTAGCATCGGGGGATGGGGGGCGGTCCGCCCCGGGCCCCTGCCTCAGCGGGGCCCCCACAAGATTAAATATTTTAAAATTTACATTTTAAATGTTCATATTTTTTAATGTTACAACACAGGAATCCTTATTGCAAAACACTTAACAATAATTATAAAAAATTACCTTCCCTGAAAAGAAGATAAAAACCGCAGGATGACATTGTGTTTTAAGCTATAGGAAATATTGAAATAAATTATGATTAATTGTAATTTATTGATTACCTCTCTTTACCTCTAAATTTGATCAAAATAATTATCAATAAATTTACTGTTAAATAAATAATTTAAAAGAGAAACAATTTTCATATTATACGTATTTTCTGGAAACTATAATTTCTCTCTAAAAATGAATGTTAAATACTGTTAATGGATTATTACTAACCACATTTGAGAATACTTTTAACCAGTTTTTGACACAATAATTTTCAGCGCCGGATTTACCATTAGGCTAAAAAGGGTTCAGTCTAGGGCCCCCAAATTCAAGGGGTCCCGCATTGAAATTGCAGTACTTTTTAAGTTTTAATGAATTTAACTTCTGGTAATATTTGTACATATTTATTAGAGAAATTATATATTACATAATCTATTTAGATTTAAAATTTACTGTAATTATTGTAAATGTACTGATTGTAACGTATTTATGCAAAATATGAATTATAATAATAAAAATTTTATTAATCTTGTTCGTCAAATAGATTCATTGTACTTTTGATTTTTACAGTAACCCCCGTCTTACTGTGAAAATGGCTACTTTGTATATTCAGCCTAGGGCCCCAAGTAAATCCGGCATTGATAATTTTCTACCAATATTCGAAACATAGCTAGTTTAAGTTACAGTGAGCTCTATATAATGCTGTACATCAGATTACCTTGTAATGGCGGTTGTTATAGATAGTGTAATTAATGTACTGAATAATTTAAAATTGAACATTGCGGATATAGTTAGGGTTGCTATGGATATGTTTTTTAATATCACAGTGAATAAATTAAAAATTGTACATAAGGAAATTACATAATACAAATACAATAGGCGGTTACGGAAATTTAATCAGCTTGATCATCTCACTATTCTGTCTTTTCCTTTTTAATATCAATAACAATGACAGAAATTATAGTAATTCTCATCAACCCGATTTAGTTTTCGTAAATACTTAAATATTACACAAATAAACATTTGCTTTCACAGGTTATATAGTACAAACGTTACAGTATATTAAAGAATGAGTTTCATAAGGAAATATGTATTGCACAAATCCAAATTTAGAATCCGAACCGCTTGCGGCGAGTTTTTCTAAATGACTTATGAAACGAGTTTTTTTAAGCTATTTTTTTATTTTGCGTCTTTTATTCCCTTTTTTAAATAAAAAAAATCGCAATTTTAAAATTTAGGGAATCTTGTGGTAGTTGGCAAGATCACACTTAGACAGTCTACATCGTGTAACCACGCGAAGCAGAAGGAAGTTAGAAGTGACCTGAAGATGGCAAGTGTGATCTTGCCGAAACGTCGTCAACCATTGTCTGGTTCCTCTAGGAGCCGAATAGTGAATACGCGGAGTGAAACCCGGAAAAGTAATGAAGTATAATATATATATATATATATATATATATATATATATATATATATATATATATATATATATATATATATATATATATATATATATCATATATATCATATATTACATATATATCATATATATCATATATATCATATATATCATATATATCATATATATCATATATATCATATATATCATATATATCATATATATCATATATATCATATATATCATATATATCATATATATCATATATATCATATATATCATATATATCATATATATCATATATATCATATATATCATATATATCATATATATATCATATATATCATATATATTACCATTCACAGACACACAGTCGATCGTACGTGGCGTTTGCACTCTTTATAGTTTTCGCTTTTTCTAGTGGACACTCATACATATAAATATAATTTTTAACTGTGAATTACCTAAGTAGCACTAAAAAGCCGAGGTTAATTAAATTTTAAGAAAAATATAAATAAATAAAACAGAAGAGACAGAAAACTGTACAGACGTATTACGAAGTCTTTTCCCATATTGGAAGTGTCCTCACATAATTTAGTGTGTTAGTTTAAAGAAATAATAATTGAAAATAACTGAAAAAAGAAATTGTGTGAAGGACTGGAATCAAGAAAGTTAATTGAAAATTTACTAAAGTTGTTAATGGTTAAAGGTTAATACCACCAAGGTTTTTACGTAGTCATGAGTGATTTACAAAATGAAGAGAACTTATCCCCAGAGCAGGCGTTATTCTACAAGTTATTAAAAAATCTTAATGATAAACAAACAAAGGACCTAAAGGAAGCAATTGAAAACAATAAAAAGGACGTAAATGAAAGAATTGATAAATTAGAAGAAAAAGTAAATCTGCTATCAAATCGCTGCGAACTACTGGAAAGAAAAGTTAGGAAAAATAACGTAGTGGTCTTTGGTATCGAAACAAGTACAACAGACGATCTTTTAATAAAAACTTTAAATGTTTTGAACACAACATTAGAAACAAACATTCAAGAAGGCGATATTAATAATATCTACAAATTAGGCAAATCAAGTAAGTCTCCAGTTATTGTTGAATTTATTTGTTTTAGAAAGAAAATAACCTTGTTTGAAAACAAGCAAAAACTAAAAGAATTAAAGGAAACCGGAATTGCTCTGGCGAATGATTTAAGTAAAGAAGATAAAGCAGCTCAGAAACTTTTGCGCACACATCTCAAACAAGCACGTTCGCAAAATCTTACTGCTCACATAAAAGGTTTTATTCTTTTCATAGACAATAAACCCCATACCGTGGAAGATCTAATCAACCTGGAAAATATAAATTACTTATGCAGTAGTAGTGATAGTGATAGCAGCTACGAAGAAACAAATAAGGAACCAACAGAAACAGTGGTGGAAAAGACAAAGTCCCGTCGCAAAAGAAAGCGAACCAGTATTTATCACCCCAGTTCAATGCAAACGCGTTCCAACAACAATAAAATAAAATAAACTAAGGTTTGATATAACGTCTATTCAAAATTTATTGTTATACTGTATACATAAATTTTTTTTGTCTATTTTAATATTTGCGTAAACCATTGCAACAATAAAGAAAAAGAAAACAAATAAAATCATATATGTTTAGTCTTATGCTTAAATTTTTATAAAATTAGGTTCATTAATAAGTGATTTTGTTTATAATTATAATATAGTATACACAACACAACATTATGAATAAATTTGTTAGAGATTGTGAAAGTAGTTTATATAGCACTTTACAATTTGATGAGATAGCATACTTTAACAGTAACGAACAAATGAATAATTATGATTTTGCAATATTGCATCAAAACATAAGAAGTATAACAAAAAACCTAGATACTTTTAAATTATATTTATCACAAATCAAATTTACATTTAGCTTAATTGTCTTAACAGAAACTAGAACTATAGACGATATAAATACACTTCATATACAAGGGTACAAGGCGTTATATAATGCAGGAAATATAAACAAATGTGATGGTGTTGTGGTATATATTGATGAAAACTTAGATTTTTCACATGAAGTAATACAAATTGGAATATGGAAAATAATTGAAATAAAAATTAAGATTAATAAATCAGATATAATATTAGTTACAGCTGTATACAGACCTCCAAGCACCATTGACCAGGACTTCATTTTTCATCTTTCTAATTACCTAAAACAAACAAGAGAATATAATGTTAATCATCACCTTATTGTGGGTGACATAAATATTAACATCCTTGAAGAAAATGATATTAGTTTCGATTATCTTAATTTATTAAGTGAAAATAACTTCATTTCAACTATAAATCGCGTCACTAGACCGACAAGTGGTACATGCCTAGATCACATTTTCTATAAGAGTAAACTACCCGAGCCTGATTTTATATCATGTGTCCTGGATCTAGACATAACTGATCACTCTTCAACAGTAATAAGCATCCCTATTAAAAACTTATCCAAAAATAAAACAAATAACATAAAAACAGTACTAGATAAACCCTCCTTAAAGGAAGAATTAAAAAAGAAAGACTGGAGTTACTTCTACTCTATTCTTGACATTGATTTGGCAGTTGAATATCTAACAAATACTATAAAGGAAGGGATTGCTCATTGTTCTAAATCTATTAAAATCAAACATAGTAACGTAAAGAGAAAAGAATGGATAAGCAATGGTTTAATAAATAGCATAAACCAACGAAATAAATTATATAAAAAACATAAATTACATCCAGAAAATGGAAATTATGAAAGAGAATACATTAATTATCGTAATTACCTGAATAAACTTATTAAAGAGACCAAAGCTTCATATTATATAAACAAAATCAATTCTGGTAAACATGACAGTAAAACACTTTGGAATTTTGTAAAAAATTTGTCTGCGCCTGGAAAAAAAGAAACCATAAAACAAGTTCTTAACGAGAAAGGTGAGATAATTTCGGACGAATTTAAAATAGCTAATATTTTTAATACTCACTATACAACACTTGCTAAGACATATGCGGAAAAAATTACACCACCTGTAAATCCTCCATTACAACGAATAACTCAGCAAACATCTATGTTTCTTAAACCTGTAACAAAAAAAGAATTACTAGAGATCATTTCAGAAATAAAAGAAAAAAAGGCTCCGGGAATTGACGGGATTACATCATCAATATTAAAATTGATTGGGGAAGAAATAGCATCACCATTTACTTATCTCCTTAATAACATTATAGAAAAAGGGTATTGTCCGAACAGCTTTAAACAAGGTGTAATAAAACCATTATTTAAAAAAGGTAGTAAAAATGATGTTATTAATTATAGGCCTATCACACTTATTAACAATCTAGCTAAAATATTTGAGAAAGTAATCAAAACTCGACTCATCAGTTATCTGGATAAAAATAAGTCTATTTCGGATAATCAATTCGGATTCCGAGAGGGTAGGTCAACAAGTGATGCGATCTGTTCATTAACTTCAAATATATATAAAAGCTTAGATAGTGGTTCCCCGTCTTTGGTGGTATTCCTAGATCTTGCTAAGGCCTTTGATACGGTCGATCATAAAATATTGTTGCAAGTCTTGCAAGATCTAGGAATACGAGGCAATGTTTTAGATCTATTTAAAAGCTATCTCTCAGCAAGAGAGCAATACGTAGTAATCAATGAAACAGTTAGCAATAAACTAAATATAGAATATGGAGTTCCCCAAGGGACCGTTCTTGGTCCTGTATTATTTATAATATACATGGACAGTATCTTAAGACATAATATAGTTGGATCAATTATTAGTTTTGCGGACGACACGGCAATTTTTTACAAAGCAGATACTTGGCAAAATTTAAAAAACAAAGTAGAATGTGACATGAGTTTAGTACTTAACTGTTTCAAACAAAGGAAACTCACTATAAATTTTGAAAAAACTTGCTTTCTTCCTTTTAGTTGTAACTCAGCATGCGTCCCAGAATTTACAACTTTAATAATAAATAACAACAATGAGCAATCTCAAATCCAAATTGCAGAAAATGTAAAATACTTGGGTATCTACATCGATAAACATCTTCGTTGGGATATTCACATAAAACAGACCATAAATTCACTGAGGGGTACTTTATTCAAATTTATATATTTCAGAAATATATTGGATACTTACTGCATGCGTATTCTATATTACGCCTTAGTAGAGTCGAGACTGGGCTATGGCATTGTTGCTTGGGGTGGCCTGGCATCTGTTCATTTAAAATATCTGGAGATCCTACAAAAAAAATTTTTAAAAATTTCATTCCATAAACCACAATTTTATTCAACGGATGTATTATTTACAGAATTGAAAATTCTAGATCTGCGTCAACTCTTCTTTTTACGAACTGTTACGCACGTCTTTAAGAATAAATATAAGTTCAAATATATCGACCACAATCATAGCACTAGATATAAAACTGAGTATACAATAAAAACACCATCCTCTTTAAAAACCATAGGTCAGAGGGATCCCGCTTATCTATCACCGCGGTTATATAATAGTCTTCCTAAATCTGCAAAAGAATCTAAATGCGTACCCGTATTTAAAAGGAGAGCAAAATCGTATTTATTTAATATGGATAGAAAAACAATTCATATTCTGATAAATCCTTAAGAATATTTAACCGTAATTTTTGTAATCCGTAAAAATGTAAAAAAAAAAAAAAAAAAAGGTACCTGTTAATAGTTAATTAGTTAATATCTAAACTTATGTTTATACATATCGTTATACTTACCTTTATATTTACCTTTAAACTTTTATTTATATTTATCTTTATACAAATTCAATTTATAAATTTTTTCCTATTTTAAGATCATGCACAAATACTAGAACTAAGTTTATATATATATATAACTCACGCTCAGGTTTTCCTTAGTGAGTATATTTATATGAAGTATTTATCTAAGCTTACTGTACAATGTTTTAATAAATTATTATTATTATTATATCATATATATCATATATATCATATATATCATATATATCATATATATCATATATATCATATATATCATATATATCATATATATCATATATATCATATATATCATATATATCATATATATCATATATATCATATATATCATATATATCATATATATCATATATATCATATATATCATATATATCATATATATCATATATATCATATATATCATATATATCATATATATCATATATATCATATATATCATATATATCATATATATCATATATATCATATATATCATATATATCATATATATCATATATATCATATATATCATATATATCATATATATCATATATATCATATATATCATATATATCATATATATCATATATATCATATATATCATATATATCATATATATCATATATATCATATATATCATATATATCATATATATCATATATATCATATATATCATATATATCATATATATATATATATATATATATATATATATATATATCATATATATCATATATATCATATATATCATATATATCATATATATCATATATATCATATATATCATATATATCATATATATCATATATATCATATATATCATATATATCACATATATAACATATATCATATATATCATATATATCATATATATCATATATATCATATATATCATATATATCATATATATCATATATATCATATATATCATATATATCATATATATCATATATATCATATATATCATATATATCATATATATATATATCATATATATTATATATATCATATATATCATATATATCATATATATCATATATATCATATATATCATATATATCATATATATCATATATATCATATATATCATATATATCATATATATCATATATATCATATATATCATATATATCATATATATCATGTATATCATATATATCATATATATCATATATATCATATATATCATATATATCATATATATCATATATATCATATATATCATATATATCATATATATCATATATATCATATATATCATATATATCATATATAACATATATATCATATATATCATATATATCATATATATCATATATATCATATATATCATATATATCATATATATCATATATATCATATATATCATATATATCATATATATCATATATATCATATATATCATATATATCATATATATCATATATATCATATATATCATATATATCATATATATCATATATATCATATATATCATATATATCATATATATCATATATATCATATATATCATATATATCATATATATCATATATATCATATATATCATATATATCATATATATCATATATATCATATATATCATATATATCATATATATCATATATATCATATATATCATATATATCATATATATCATATATATCATATATATCATATATATCATATATATCATATATATCATATATATCATATATATCATATATATCATATATATCATATATATCATATATATCATATATATCATATATATCATATATATCATATATATCATATATATCATATATATCATATATATCATGTATATCATGTATATCATGTATATCATGTATATCATATATATCATGTATATCATGTATATCATGTATATCATGTATATCATATATATCATATATATCATATATATCATATATATCATATATATCATATATATCATATATATATATATATGTTAGACACATGTCTACATCGTGTAACCACGCGAAGCAGAAGGAAGTTAGAAGTGACCTGAAGATGGCAAGTGTGATCTTGCCGAAACGTCGTCAACCATTGCCTGGTTCCTCTAGGAGCCGAATAGTGAATACGCGGAGTGAAACCCGGAAAAGTAGTGAAGTATCATATATATATATATATATATATATATATATATATATATATATATATATATATTGGTTTAATCGACGTTGTCGGACCCGCTATATGATAGGGTCGTTAGTAGACCCGCATTTTTCCATTTTTTAAATGTGTATATTTTACATAATATTGATCTATTTCTGATAAGCAATATTTTAGATCCTCGAGGGGTAAAAATATATGAAAAAAAAATATTGGTGATATTTGACAGTCGTTCTTGAACCCGATACATATTACAGTGTTTACAGACCCATTTGTATAATTTTAAGCAAGCCTACCTACCCTACCGAACCCAGCAATGTTGCCGAATGTATCAGAGATAAAATTACGATTGACGTAATGATTTCGGGATGGTAAGCACATAAGTGATCTTTATTTTTGTTGATTTGTTCGTAAATTCCATAAACAACCTTAAACGCAGAAAGATTAACGTTTTCCGTAAAACGATGTAACTCTGAAAATTATTATTAACATGAGAAAATAGCATTGAGCCTCTTTTGTTCTAAAATACATAAGGTTTATGCAAATAATTGTTTTTTAACAATTTTTTTTTAAATCATTTATTTTAACATGATTATTTTTGTTTACAAGAATACAATTAAAAGTTTCGAAGACACGTCATGTATATGTTTTGAAAAAATAAATGTTATAGCCAAATCTTTTGACCTCCTGAACATTTTACTGTTAAGTTTTTAGCACAAATGAACAGTTTTTAATATATGTATTTTTAATGCCACGGTAACAGTTCAGTCAAATTTGTAAAAATAGAGGGGAATTGAGGTAGATCCTTGGATTTTTGATAGGCCTTCTTTGTGATATGTTAAATAACCCCTTAAAAGTTACTACTCAAAAGTGGTGAACCAGAGAAGCTGATGAGGGTAAGCCATGTCCCCAGATGGTTTTTACTGTTTTTTTCAGAAACTATTAGGTTTATCAAAATGGAGACAGTTAGGTAAAATAGGATTTTATTTAACTTCCATACCAAAAAGCTAAGAAAACTTTGTGCATGTTGTCTTGTTTCTGTGTTATCGAAAAACGAACATATGTCACACAGACAAATAATTTGTATCGGTACATATTATACGAGAAGCTTCGAGCATAACTTTGTGTGATTTGATGTTCATCATGAAATAACTATGGAAATCTCGTTGAGCATCGAACGCGATCCTGGTTCAGTCTTATTCTATCTCAACATCTCCAGCAAAATCTACGAGGCGATATTATCATTATTATTTGGGGCTAGTCATATGGTAATTCTCGTATTGGCAAGATACATTTTAGGGGTATACCCTGTACTAATCAATCTTTTTAGTGAACCTAAAACGTACAGGGTACTTCAGGGTTTTTGGATCTCTCTTACTTTGTTCTTTATATTGATATTCGTATCGAGTAATTTTTTTCTTTAATGGTTTTTGTTTTGGAATTCTAAGTTCACGACTTAATTCCACGCCTGCTTTAAAATGTAGCTAGATATTTAACATTAAATGGGACTTCACCCATTTTACATGTAGGATATCTCGAGCAGACGATGCCAATTCCTGAGGGTCAATGCATTTGATCAAAATAGGCCATTAAGCACAACATATCTATGTTTAAAAATGAAATGTTACAAAGCTATAGACCTTCAAAATAAAAAAGTCAAAAATGCAATTTGGATAAAATTTTGTTTTCAAGGACAGTTTTTATTAGAACATACATTAGTGTTATTTTGTGCTTGTGGTAGCTGTAGCGTACCCGCAACAGCTAGATACGGAATTCTGTGCCAGTGATATGTTTAATGAATACACCATTGAATGCAAAATTTAATTCTTCACGAAACAGGTATACTTGACCCAAGTCGAATAGTGACAAGTCAAATAATGCTCTATAAAATGCAAAAAGAAAATAAAGGTAAAACGTCATGCAGTATGACTTACAAACAAGTAAGAAAGATTTCAAAACAAGGTGAAATGCCCTATACGTTTTGGTTTTTATAAAATAATTGTCCAGTACAGGGCATTCTCCTAAAGATATTCTTTTTACTGCAAAATTATCATAATACTACAACCAACAATAACAACAACATCGCTTCATGAATTTTGCAGAAGTGATGCTAAGGTTGCACTGCGAACTCAACATTTTTTTTCTTAGCTGAGTACTTGATGACGAATACAAGATCGCAATAAGTTATGTTCTGAAGTTGCTCCGTCAAATGTATTGGTAGAAATTGTTGGTCTACATACAGGGTGTTTTACTCAACTTTCGTATAAATTAGGAATAGGAACAAAAAACTCTTTTTGTTTTTACGCAAATCGACAAAAATTTGCTAAAAATGTCAACTTTTGGAAACTGCTGGAAATTATAGTCAAAACAAACTGCGACATCACCTAGCAGCAGCTGCGTCAATGTATCAGATAGGCACATCCAGCTCCAAATGCGATTCTTAGACCAGTGACCTGCTACCCACTTTTCAAAAACCATTCTTTTTTCGGTTATTATGAAAGATAGACACTAATGATTTTCAGCTTTTTTGTTGCATTTTATGTGTACTACCACCTATTCAGATGATACGAATCTTAAGTGAAACAACCTGTATGATATATATTCATGCGCCAATTAAATAAGCTTTATTTTATCTAACCCACTTAACAACCAGTCCATAAACCTAACAGTTTTTGAAAATAAAACGACAAAATCCATCTGAAGGCGTGGTTTAATATTGATAGTTTACAAAATTCAGGATATTATCTACTCGTAAACATTGACAAATCAAGCATAAAGTCATTTTCAAGTTTAGTTGACCAAAATAGACTACATTTTATTAGTTTAACCTAGATTAAAAAATAGCAGTTTCTATTTTTACTGTGCGTTTGTACAGTTACAAAAAAATTATGGAATGTTCGATCCCTACTTTCTGTTTAATGAATTTGAAGGTACAAAACAGTATACACTATATGGTGGTTAAGTGCCTTTAACAGAAACGTCGAAAGGTAACGAAGAAAAGAAGAAGTTTTTTCAAACCTTGCCTAATTCCGTTATATTGCACTTGTACTAAGTTAAAGATCAATTTTTATTGTATTCTGAAATAGCTATTTGTGAATTGGAATATGTATTATATTCTTAGTGATGAATTGTACACCAGAGATTTTCTGATTACATTTGAAATATATGTAGTTCTAAATATACCAGGCGCAAATCATATTAGTCCACCCAGTTTCATTTTTGTTAAAGAACGTCCCACAGAGTTTATTCCGTTTATCTTTTGTTCTATGAGGTGGCCGTTTGTTGTTGCTATAGTGAAGTGCTGCTACTGCATCTACCCATACCAATGTTCATGACATTCAATTGGGGGTTGCAACATACACTGCCCCTCCGAACCTTTTGAGTGCCCTGTTTCCATTAAAAGTTCCATTAAGTAATCTTACAAATTACAGACGAGAAAGTTTTCCTTCAGCGTTTTAGCAAAAAAGTCACAAATGATGCTCAACTTAGTTCGCCCATTTTAATTTTTGATAAAGAACACCTCACGATTTATACCCTGAATGGTCTACGACGTTGTTATTTATTGGTGGTATATAGTACATATTGTCGCCGTTAATGCATATGAACTTAATTCTTTGAAATGTTGTAACTAGCAATGTTGCTAGTTGCGATTTCAAAGAATTCATCATGCCATCTGTAACAAAGTTTTTATAAGCATTTAAACTGCGCTCCTGGAAAATTGCTAGAAAATAGTTCCGCTAGTATACATTAACGTCGACGATATGTATGAGTGAGTACTGTGATCCAGTGATATGTATGTGTGCGTGTAGTATCCAATGCAACGAATATAAACAAGGAGTCAGGAAATAATTCAGAAACCAAATAGTTCAAGCATTCATTCTCTGATCTTAACAGTAAAAGAATAAAGCATTCATTAACCACAAACAGTCTTTCAAACAAACAAACACAGAGGATATTACATGTGGTGAGCGCCGACTTTAATTGAACACGCAACAATCTGTCAAGAAACTTACTCTTGCTAGCATACCATTCAAGATACCAGGATCCTATTTATGAAGCAGATGTCGAGAAATCAATTAGCATAATTCCAGTAGAGGATCAATACTCTCTCAGCACCACCACTACCAGTACATGGAGAAGTTCCATCGCTGAAGTCATAATCTATCTGAAGTCACGGTTGCATAAAGTTTTTTCTGTTCTAAATTTTTCTGCCATCAAAGCAGACTATCTACAGCATTTAAAGAAAGTATTTCAACGCCTATATCATTACGGTTAACTATCAAATTAAAAAAGAAACAATCTTTGAAGCCAAAGAACTAACTTGTCTCGACCACACAGTGAACAGTGATGGAGTTACGCCGCAAGTTTCAAAAGGAGAAGCTATTCATAACTTTCCAAGCCTTAGAATGCAACAAGAATTATCCCATTTCGTTGGCATAGATTGTCGACTTAAACCTGAGCTAAACCTATTTATTTCAGAAAAAGTTTCAGAACCCTACAAGAAACCCACACAACAGTGTGTCGCAGAACGTATAATTACAAATCGGTTGTTGTGAACTTCAATAAACGGTCGTACCAAAATTTCGTTACTTCGTATGATCGGGCACACAGGGAATACATAGCAGATAAACTCGGATGCAGCCCATTACAAATCCTTCTTATCTTTTTTTGTACCGTTTATGTATAGAACGTTCGCAATTACTTTTTGTTACCTGTTAGACATATTTGTGTACATAAATTGACTATTTTCCTTTTATGTTCCATATACGATTATGATCCAACTAACAACCTACAAGTCCAACAGTATCCTCATACGTTCCTCTTAGGTTAAGTTTTGTAGCTTTTAGTTATTTACATTTTGCAACGAGCCCTAAAATTAAGAATCTGCTGTCTTAATTTTAACCGTTTTCAATTATCTCATTCGATTATTAGCTCATTTCTATAGGTTAAGTTCTTATCATTGTAACGAACATTAACATTAAGAGCCTTGTACTAACTTTAATCAATTGTAAAACCAGCCAAACAAAAAAAACGCGGTATTTTACGTATCTATCAAGTTACTTTACAATCACAACCGCATCTTATGCGTACATTCACTAGTTCTTTCCAATCCTGTCCTCAAGCAAACTGATGGAGACTTTTTCTGCTGGAAAAATTCTAAAAAACAAGGGAGCAATAAATGTGATGATCACCGTTGCCTTGGATACTTTGTAGTATCCAAGGAAATGAATGTAAACGAGGGATCAGAAAATAATTCAGAAACCAAATAGTTCAAGCATTCATTCTCTCATCTTAACAGTAAAAGAATAAAGCATTCATTAACCACAAACAATCCTTCAAACAAACATACAAAGAATATATTACAGTACTTTTATACTAAAAAATTTAATCAAGTTCTTGAAATTTATCGTTACTACGGAAAATGACATGTGTACTTTTCCACCTTATTCGGAAACCATCCACTTTCCCCAGAAATTAACTTTTCCGTATTATGTTGCGTTGTCTCACTTGTTCGAAAATCCTGTTAACCTTACTCTAATCATTTATATAAAAAATGAATTCAGTTATAAAGTCCTACTTAAAGATACCATTGATATGAACACATGGATTGTAGGTAGTAATATATGCTTTCAATCATACAAATATAACTTTATAAATTTATATCACTCCAAACTCTAGTGATGCTCAATTTCTAATGAAACTTGAAAATTTGTTTGATGTATATGCTAGTAGATCAGAGACCTTACTAATTATAACTGTAAATGCAAAAGTGAAAGAAAAATATGAAGAATATACAATACAACACAGAGACATGAGCAACTTCAATGAAATGCAATTTCAATTAGATCTAATGGATCAACCATGGAATCCGGACTGTACAAACACCAATCAACTAGCAGAAACATTAGTTAAAACCATAATGAACACACTAAACAGGCATGCTCCAACTGTTAAAAACCATTAAATGTCAATGGAGTTGTAAGCGTTGGTGGACCCCAGAAATAGCCTTGGAAATTGAAGAAAGGGACAGATTATATAAAAGAGTAATCTTTACACAAGAAGAAAGTGATATGAATAGGTATAGACAACAAAGAAATGGAATTGTTAGTTTGATCAGGAACCACAAGACAAATTATTATCAAGAAAACTAGATGATATGAAAAATAACTCAACAAAAATGTGTAAAACAGTTAAATAATTAATTAAAGGAGGCCATAACAGACAAAAAAAGGAAGGTATTATTTTTGACAATGAGTTAGAAAAAAAGGAAAATCAAATTGCAGAAAAATTCAATATTTACTTTATTAACAGCATACAACAAATTATTACATTAACAAATTTAACCCAAATTGAAACTGATTTAAGCCACATTAATGTACATCAATGCAAGTTCGAAAAAGTTTTACCAATAGAGTTTTTGGAGTTAAAAAAATTTATAAACAATTTACCTAATAAGAATAGTAGTGTCGATGGTATTACAGTAAAGATTCTTAAATTAGCTTTCAATGTAATAGGACAGAGATTTTTGCATCTAATTCAAATGAGTCTAGAAAGTGGATCCTTCCCAGAAACCTTGAAGACATCCCATATTATCCCCATTGAGAAGATAACCAACACTAACAAATGTGAAGAATACAGACCGATCAACATGGTGCCAACTTATGAAAAATTATTAGAGCCGTCGTAAATATCCAGTTTCGTGACTACATTGAAGTGAACAAACTGTTAACACCTTTTCAATCAGGGTTTCGGAAAAATAATTCATGTGAAAGTTCAATACAATCAGTTCTTTTGAAATGGAAAAATGCTATTTACAAGAAGAAGGTGATAGGTGTAGTTTTTCTAGACTTTAGACGTGCTTTTGAGACTATTAATAGAGATCTACTATTATTGAAATTAAAAAGATATGGGTCGGCCCAATAGTTATACAATGGTTTAGTGAATATCTCAAAAACAGATTTCAAAAAACTAGATGCTTTAATAGTACATCTTCAGCTAAAAAAACTACCTTTGGCGTTCCACAAGGAACTGTATTAGGCCCTGATTTATTTGTACTATGCATAAATGATATTGTTAATGTGATTAAAAAATGTAACATTATTATTTGCAGATGACGCTTTAATATATTTTATAGGAGATGAAGTTGAAAAAGTAATAAATATCATCAATGATGAATTAGTAAATGTATATAACTGGTTAGGTAAAAATCGTCTTTCTTTAAATGTAAATAAAACAAAATTCATGATAATAAAAAATAAGTTTAACGAAATTGATACATCTAGTCATGTGGGAATACAAATTAATAGTCAAAAAATAGAACAAGTTTATGAGTGGAAGTACTTAGGCGTAATAATAGATTGTCACTTAACATTTTCTAGTCATTCAAACTATGTTATCAGTAAAGTTGCAAAAAAAGTAAATTTCATGGGTAGAATAAGCCAAAATCTTAGCAAGTGGTCTAAATTATTACTATATGAAACAATAATACTTCCCCATTTGAATTATTGTGCTAGTATACTTTACCTCCTAAATAATACTGAAATTAACAATCTTCGAAAAAAACAAAATTGAGCATTAAGAATAATATTAAAATGTAGTAGGTATACTAGCATAAGAAGAATGTTGCAACTTACATCTTCGTTAAGTGTTAAGCAAAATATATTTTATAATACGATGACATTAATATTTAAAATAAAAAACCGAATATATCCAGAGCACATTTTAAATGAATTACTATTCGTAGAAGATGTTCATGATCATAATACTAGAAGTAGAAATAATTTTTATGTTCATACAGTAACAACAAATATAGGACAAAATAATCTGTTTCATAAAGGTTTAGTGGAATATAATTCACTTCCAGCTAATGTAAAAAACTGTACATCTTTAACATTATTTAAGAAACAGTGTAAAAAATATGTAATAAATTACATTAATATTTAAGAAATTATAATGTATTATAAGGAATTTATCTAGTTATATGCTATAAATAAAGTATATTATTATTATTAATAAATATTAAAACCTTCAATTTTTCAAAGCCAGAGATTAATTTACAAATGTGAAAAGAACTCGCATACGAGCTGATGTAATTCTTACGTCACTTTTCTCCATCAAATATTAAATGCGAGCTATTATAACCAAACGTTTATAAAACAAAGCTTAACATATGCGTCATGGCAATGTTGCCAGATCCAGGGCTTAGGAAGTCTGTAGAACATAGCGGGTTTGATAGCGTCTTGTATAAAAATATACGATATACACTTGAGAAAGGCGCGACGCCCCCTATAGTTCATTGTGATGAACTACGGTTGTATAAAACTTTTTACAGACCCTACTTTTCCAAACCCAAATTGTATATTTTTTTATTGCAGTTTTAGATAAATCATATCCTATAGACCTCGAGAACATAGGAGAACGTTGCCAGGCCCAAGCCCGGGTCTGAGAGCGTCGAAAATGGTCCGACAAGTCGGTAGAATATAGCGAAACGGGTGTGTATAAGCGGTTTGACAAATATATATATATATATATATATATATATATATATATATATATATATATATATATATATATATATATATATATATATATTGTTGAATTATTTGATTATACAATCAAACCAACTATTATCATTAGATTAATAATGATGAAAAAGCATAATTATCAATAAAAACAAAACATTACACAAAGTAAGACTAATACTCTGATATCCCCTGTATATTAAAAATTATGATATAATAAAAAAAACAATGTTGGGCGACAGCTAAGCTTATCTTAGCACGAGACTGATACTCACAGGGTCTTTTAAAATTATTAAGGTTCAAAAATACGCAACTCTGCAACACCTCAAAATTCAGAAATAAATTTTCATCAAATAACAAATGAAACAGAGAAATTCGTATACAGTGCAGTTTTGTTTTACTATATATCTGCCTTGCCTTTACACGAATTTTAATGGAGTAAGTATTATAATAAAATAATTATCTATTGTTACTGTTTATTGCGGATTAATGTATGTTCAAATTTTGATTGCAAATGTTCACAATCTATTTCTTACCGCCACCAAAAGTTCCCGCACGTTCCCCCATGCGATTGCTGTTGGATGCAGGTAGATGATTGACTCCTTTTCCCCGGGTGTCGAGACGCACGCCAAAGATGTTGAACGAGAAGCTAATAATCGAATAGTAAGTGTACTTGGATAAACTGTTTTTATAAAACTGTGTTTTTATTATTTTTTTATAGTTCTTTTCTTTTGTTTCAGGTAAGAACAATTACTTCTCCAGACTTCCTCTTCAATGTAAATAATACACTACTGATAGACCCAAATTAACATTTTTATTTTCCATTCACACGTAAATAAACTTCTTCTACAATTTTTTTAAAATTAATTTACTAACCAAAAAAAAAGGTTTTGGTTTTGTTTATACCTTATCTATAACTTAAATTGTTAATGCTCAAAACCAATCATTCCTTGATTATACGACAAATTACTCCGTAGATTCCTTTTCAAAAAAAACCTCAAAAACACTTTCAGATTATGCACAAATTCACTGTTTCCGTTAAAATCACTGTAATCCTCTCACCTATCAAACTTCTTATTATTAATTAACTACTTATACTTATCAATTTTATTCAATTCTTTAAACATAATTAGTACTTGCATTCGTTTTTGCAATAATTCAAAAAATACATTTTTAAAAGCATGCCTATACTCTCTGCTGTGCACCTGCAGACAACTACAGCTCGAAAACAACTGACTAACAATTTTATTTCTTTCTAGGTAAAGGCACACTTTAAAATTTCCGAAGAATTTTAAACACATTTTTCTTAACATAAAATATTATCATCAAATCCACTCTTATACGAATTTCTTATTAAATTTAGCATTAATTAATTTAAAACAATATGTCCTGCAGAGCTTAGTATTATCGTAATCACCAATGTGATAATATTTTAAACAAAAATAAAAGTTTCTCGCTTAAAATAGCTTAGCCTGATTTTACCTTTAAATTCGAAACATGTATTTAAATAAAATTTATGAGTGATACGAGGACCGTTCAATAAATACTTGGCACTCAAAATATTTTCTTACTTTATGTAGCTAGAAACGAAATTACTCGCTGTATTTAATTTAAAATAATGCAATATGATACAGTTTGATTATGCAATGTTCATTAATTTTGACTAAATCCCATTTACGACAAAATAATACAACAATAATACAACAATATATATATATATATATATATATATATATATATATATATATATATATATATATATATATATATATATATATATATATATATATATATATATATATATATATATACGTGCTTATCTATCTTTTTCAACTCCGACACCCTATAAGGCGCCCGCGACTCCGGCCTTAAATATACAGATACGGACAAACTAGTTATTGCCATTGCTTTATACAGCTTTGTTGATGATGAGCACGTCGAGAGGGGAATTTTGTTTTTGTAAATTCTTTATACTTAGAGTGAACAAATTACCGTACCATTTCGCCTCTGAATCTTTAACATGCGCTTTTAACTCCTATTTGTATATTTTATATATGACAACCAGTTGCGTTCGCCTCCAGCGGTGTTGCTATTATTTCGGAGTCGAAAATGTATTATTTGTATCTCTTAGATATTATAACCATATTACTAAACACGCACGGTTCTTCTGTCCTTGTTGTTTAACAGCTTCGCTGAGTACCTCTGTTATAAATAGTATTATTTGCATTGTTGTCTATAAGTCGTCTGCTTACTAATGATAATATTTAATTTAATAGAGATATGCCATATTTTAGAAGGACGGTTGATTATATTTGTATCGTTGGCGTGTAATATTATATCATTTTATCACGTACTTTCATGTATTTAGAGTTAAATGAAGTGGTTAAAAGACTTAATTTAATTAATTTAATTTAAAAAGCTTAAGTTTTTGTTAGAAGTTAACTTTTTATTTATTCAGTTAGGGAAGTACATTTATTTATTCTTCAAAAATGACTACTTTAAGCATAAAGGACTAATTTTCCATTAATTTAAAATATTTAATTTAGCAAGTGCAGCATACAAGGTGTAAAATCGCTTCACCACGATACAGTTTTATGTGCATTTTATTTCAAACCCTAATACTATCTCCCCTAATTATTTTACAGTAAAAATATTCGGGAGTGTTATAAAGAAAAGAAATATATATGAATCGAATGATACCTTTGGTTACTGCAAAAATAGCTAAGCCTTGGAAACATTGGAACGATCAGAAATCAATTATACCTTGAAAATATTAGAATGTTAGAAACCTTTTGTTACGGATTACATTTGTAGAAGAGTAAAGAAAATAGAACTTCCGTTTCTGCAAAACATAGCTATGCTTTGGAAATATTGCAACGATCAGAAATCAATTATACCTTGACAATCCAACTCGAAAATTTTTAACCAATCAAATTACAGAATTTTTCAAATTGGGACCAATGAAATTAGTTTTATAGTGAAAAAACCACTAGTGGTTTTTTCTTAGTGAAAACATTTATGTCAAATTTAATTAAATTAATATTAACTACACACGCTAAACAAAAATTTGCTCAAACCGAATTCAACTCGTGGTCTAATTTTTTCTTGCAAAATTTATCGTTTAAGACATTCGTAGCTTTTGCTTTTGGAAAATTACACTCGTCTCCTGCGTCGACTCGTGTAGTTTTCGTTGCGAAAGCTACTCATATCTGAAATGACAAATTTTGTCGGAAAAAATTAGACCACTTGTTATATTATTACTGAAAATATTAGAATGATAGAGGAAACATTTGCGCCATAGTCAAGATTATTTTGACAATCCAACTCGAAAATTTTTAACCAATTAAATTACAGAATTTTTTAAATTAGGACAAATGAAATTAGTTTATAGTGAAAAAACCAGTTGTGGTTTTTTCTCATTGAAAAAATGTATGTCAAAATGAAATGTCAAATTTGCTCGATGGATTGTCAAGCCGAATTCAAATCGTGATCTAATTTTTGTTTGCAAAATTTGTCATTTAAGACATTCGTAGCTTTGCTTTTATAAAATTACAGTCGTCTCCTTCGTCGAATCGTGTAGTTTTAGTTGCAAAAGATACTCATTTCTGAAATGACAAATTTTATCGGAAAAAATTAGACCACTTGTTAAATTATATATGAAAAATTGAATTCGTTCGTGTTTTGCAGTATTTTTGGATGTGAGATAGGACAAAATGTAACTCATATCGGAGACAGTGCAAATTATTTAACCTTTGTTATAATAAAACAATCGTATTTGTTGTTAGAACATTGTGAAACCAAGTAACGCAATTTCCTTTTATAAGAACAGTATTAGGACATCTTATCCGGACCTTACGAGGACTGAGGTTGTCTCTTTGGGGCCTTCGTGGGGGCCTCATCGGGCTTTCTTAAGTTATTTAATTGTAAAATTAGCTCAGATTGCCCCTTTTGAAATTCACAACGATCTTAAGTGGATTTCTAGACTAAGTCGGGTAAATTTCCAATGTCGAGTTGTTTTGAAAATAAAAATCTTTTATGTTTCACTTACATATTATTCTTTGTTTATACCTGTGATACGAACTATATAAACAACTGTATAACAACCAGGGCATTATAAACGAGCGTTATAGTCTATAGCGCCCGCTCGTTGTATCGTATACTTTGCAATCGGGTCCGGCGTTCTATTCATAGTAATTTGTTTGTAATAGTCAATGTTTGCGTACGAGTGTGTTGCAACACAACAAATAACGAGTATTTGCAACGTAGTTTCTGGGCGCGTGATCCGCGAATTCTTTTGTGCCGAATTCTGCAGAAATTTCTTAAATAAAATTAACTTGTTCTTTAGATGACATGAGTGCAATACGGACTTTTTTTGTTTTCATGTTGGTAACAACAAAATATTTGAATTTAAATTGTCATATCTCTGTTTGACTTTTGTAGATTTAGTAAAAGTTGTTACCATCCGACAAACAAAAAAAATCCCTAGCTTTATAAATTACTAGGAGTCTAGCTCCTACGCTTAGTTAGTAGATTTAGTGCTAGAACAGGGTTGGTTCCGACCTCCCCTTGATTGTACTTGTTTTGGAGGACATATACGTCCTCACAATATGTATCAATATGTCAACATGTGTGTTAACCTTTTGTACCGTCTTTATTGTCTTTAGTATATAGTTGTTTTTTACAACTTGTGTTTAATTTCTCTCTACCTCTGACTACGTCCTCCAGTCACGAAAACCCCACGTGACAATCTCCTAAATTAAACAAAATATCGATTTCAGCAAAAACACGTCAATTTATTTTTCGATGGAGACATTTAAATACAGAATTGTCAAAATTTTGCATCTCACACCCTTATCCCCACTCCACCAACTTTTTGACCCCCCCCCCCATTGTGACAGATCATTTTAAAGGGAATGAAAAAGGCGAGGGGTCTCTCACTCCCAGAAATTATGTACACCTATTGCCGCTTTACGGCAATAACTGTCTTTATTCCCGTATTCTCACTTGTTATTCCCGTATTGCCGTTTTTATTCCTTTATTCTTGTCGGTATTGCTGTATTCCCGTCTCGATTTCCGTATTGCCGTATTTATTTCCGTATTGCCGTATTTATTTCTGTATTACTGCCTTAATTTTCCTATTGCCGTGTTTATTTACGTATTCCATGCATGATTTTAGCAGTGGGTGTATTTGAATGAAAGGTGTTTATTATTGGTTTTTTTAATAATTTTACAAAAGGTCGTAGCTCCACTAAGAAAAATGTAAACAAAATTCCTCACAAATAAAAAATGATCTGTAAAAAAGTAGTTTTTTATTCAATCATAATATATGTACATCACATTTTTAAGTGCTGTTAAAGTAACTGCGAACCGAATACGTGAAACGAAGAACATATATATCAGATAGATCGACTCTAAGAAATACAAAAAAAGACACATTGAGATAAATAACAAAAATTTATTTGAAAAGTGAGAATTCCAATGCACGGCAGTAAATAAGATTCAAAAAGAATTCCAGAACTCCAGTAAAATTTACAGGACTATAAAATATAAATTCCGAATCTACTTTCTGAATGTCGTTTTCCTTGGGCTGTATGAAGTTTTCCAAATCTTCTTTCAAGAATTTTTCTTTATCAATATCCAAAATTCGTCCAATGTACCATCGGGTGTCGTAAAACATTACATAATATTTTTCTAATTTCAGCTTTTTCTTTCATTTTTTTTCTTGCATGTTTCCTTCCTCTAAGTCTGATTTTTCTGATTCAGAAAATTCTGATTCTGATGAAACTGAAATTACTTCAAGAGATTCGCTTGATTTCGGTGTAAGTGAACAATCGGTCTCGAGCGTATAGAAATGCATCGGTTACAAATAACTCTTTTAAAAATATAAATAATTAAAAACTCGCAAAACTAAAAATACCTGGCAAATCTACATCATAAAACTTTTAACTTGGAATTGCGCAGATCGGCCCAGTATAACTCTCAAACGAAGCGTAACAAAAATAAGCCTTGTGTTTTAAATAGGTATAAAGTATTTTAAATTCATGGTATAAAAATCTAAAGAAAATAGAATATCAAAGTGGTCAAGCGGTCGGAGAACTCGTAAAGGAGAGCTATGGCGGCATGCAAGGGTTTGTCTATACATCAGATCAATTCGAATATTAAACACTCGATGATGGATGATGAAAGACTAGACTTCAAGGGCTGCAGCCACCGACATGCCCTAGCTATTCCTAGCATTTGTAATTAATTTATTGTAGCACTTTTAAATACTGCCCGCGTTTAAATACAGAAATTATGAGAATCTAGAGATCTTGTTTAACAAATTTCTTGAACACGTTTATTAGTATTTCAAAAACATGACTGATGAAAAATATGTGTTTGAAATTGGCAGTCAAATATTTCGTTACTGTACATTTTTATGCAAGTTGAAACTGTTACTACAAACCAAAATTGTTTAGTTACAAGAATTATTAATAAACAAGTAGATGTTTATAGCATTTTGTTGCAAATACTATTTTATACATACGTTTATTGCAGTTTTTATAGTTATGTTCGTAGTGAACTAACCTAAAAATTAAATATTGTCGTTTTAAATTTTCTATAACTTCACAATTTCAGAAAATAATTATTCTTATTCTCTTATCATTCATGTGGTAATCTTAGTACTATTTTATCTATTTTGAATTGATTATTGTTTACTATTATAACCACTAAAATATAAAATTACAACTGCTAGAAACAGCTACAGCGCATATAGGCGACTTCAACACCTAGATGCTAGTGATAGAAATGGTTTGTCTATTAAGCGCAATTCCAAAGGTTTACACGCTGGGAACTAACAAGAGGGCGCTGCAAGTGGATGGCTTTTCTCGAAATAATTTTTTTAATTTTTGGATTTAAAAATTAAAAAATATAAAAAATACTAATGCACACAGTGGAAGCTTCACTGTAAAATAAGAATCACGTAAATCGGACCAGTAGAACTCTCAAACGAACTGGAACAAAAGTCTTGTGTTTTAAATCGACTGCAGTCCTTACAGTCTAGCCATAGCCATCATTGAGTGTTTAATATTCGTATTGTTCTGATGTATAGACAAACCCTTGCATGCCGCCATAGTTCTCCTATACGAGTTCTACAAGACCGATTTGCTAATTGTTTTTCATAAACTTTGACACGAAAATAATAATAAGAGTTGAAAGATTAATTATTATTTTCGTGAAAGTTATCACATTTGGTCGTCCAAATTTCAAAAAATACTAATTTTAAATACCACATATGGGGTATTGCTGAACTCAAAAAAATATATACTTTTCATTTCTAGCAAGAAAATAAGGGGGTTCCATTTAAAATCATCGGCCGTGATACAGTAGCAAACTAAAAAATTAAAATTGATGTCCATAAAATTCGCAGGAAAGAAAATAAAATTCACGTGGTAAACAGAAAATATGAATTTTATTCCATACTTTATTTACACACTGTATAGTATAAAGAAATCCTTTATTCAATTAGCCTTTTAAGGGTAAGTGTCATATCACGATTCTTAGAAACGGTGAATGATTTTCAATGTTCAAACAAAAAACAATTACTTGCCGTCATTATTTTTCCGCGCACACTACAACATATACTCACTTCTTCAGAAGACCACCTAGATTTTTAAACGCGTTTGATATAAAACGCGTATTGTAAATCAAGAAGAATGGAGCGTGTTATTCCTATTGCCGAGTTTATTTCTCAGTATTGCCACGTATTCCCCATTTATTGCCGCGTATTTTCTATTTATTGTCGCTTATTCCTGCGTATTCCCTTTTATTTCTGTTTATTGCCTCTTATTCCTTTGTATTCCCGTTTATTTCCCATATTGCCCAATATTGCTCATTATTTCCGACTCATAGCAATTTATTCCCGAGAAACTGTACACCTATTGCCGAGAGTGAGAGACCCCTCGGAAAAAGGAATCTTTGGAGCAAAATAATTGAAATTTGCCCATGGATTGCTGAGATACAGAGATAAGTCTTTTAACAACCCATTTTCAATATGATTTAAATTATTTCACATACAAACGTCTCACACGTTTCACATACAGACTGGTGCCAAATTGTGGCAGTTCAGTCATTTACTTACAGACAACTCAAGTATATTATTTTAAAAACTGATCTTGTTATTGAGATACCATCTTTTAGAGCCCCATCCTTCTGAAAATGTAACTGATCATCATTGACCATCATGTTTCCTCATGTTCCATTCATGTTTCATGTTCATGAAGTTGATTTTTTAATTCTTCAGTTATCAGTTATTAGTGGATCCTTTTTTAAACAAAGTAGGTCAATAATGACATTACCTAGAAGTCCCTAGAGATCCCCCAGCTCGAAAGTCCATTGGGAACCTTTGAGAGTTATTGGAGAGACGAATTCGATAACACTACATAACATTCTAAGCTGCTATAAAAGAAGTGTTGGATGAAGAATGGAATAAAATCACAGCCGGAGAAAACCTAAATTAGTTTTAAATATAAAAAAACGTTAGAAGTAATTAAACAAAAAGGATATTCTACAAAATCCTGAAATTAAATTTTATACTTTCTTTCAACATTTATTTAGCACAATTTTCTACTCAGAGTTTTGTTTTAGTTTTTTTAAATATATAATAACTAAAGTTTTAGTACCTCTAGAGTAATTCATGAAATAATTTTCAATATTATTATAATTTCATTGATTATAAATTATCTGAATCTCTTGCAAGTGCAACTGATATACAAGAATTTTTTCGAGTTGTTATTGTACCAAAGTAGATTTACTAAATTACAATGGAGAAGATGGTTATATGTTTATGTAATGAGCAAAACGTGTTATTCCAATTATTAACGTTTTTAATAATAAATATTTCACTTTTTTCTCAAGTTGCTTTTTATTAAAAATGTTAAATTTCGAATATAAATATGAAATCTTTAGTCAAAAATGTAATTATTCCCTAAAACCATTTCTCACAATTAAAATGTTATTATGGACAATACGATGGGGGCCTCGAATATGGTAAATCTGTGCCTGGATATTATACAATAAATTATTAAAGAAACGTTTTAGTATGATCAGCCTTCATACATTGTTTCTGCTAATATGATTAATTGATTAATATGAACAAAAAACGCAAGTTAAATGCTCGGAGACATGTATACATAAATAAATACTTATCGTACTCTGTCAACTCCTATTAGTATATATTGTATGTAGTTATCAGTTGTGTATGCCTCCAATGACGTTCTTCGTCTTCTCATAAGAGTCCATAAGGAATGATGCGTATACCATATGTATGTATGTAAGTAGATGGATTGAGTGAAACCAAATAATTAATAACATTTTAAATAGTAAATATTGTGTTACTTTATTTATTCATTGTAGTTTTAATTGAAAGATACCATTAAATTTCTATAATAGCTTAATTTTTTCACAACGAAATTTTGTTATTCTTGCTTACATATAATGTGGGTTATTTACAAATTAAAGGTTTGTCAGTAAAAACATTCATTCTTAATCTTTGGAAGTGATAATGGTTTATGTAACAGCGTTTTATTAAGACAGTATGCCCCCAAGAATGGAACTTTTTATCGTTAGAAAATAATATAATTATGATAATTATAAATAATAAAAATAATTAAAAAGACGTAGAAAGTTAAATTATTCACATAATAGCATTTTATTGGATACAACAATCGTTGATTCGATTGGCGATGGTCAGTAATAATAAGGTGATACGTACTGCTGAGTTTGTATTGTTCTTCTTAAAATTATGAAGTCATCGTGAAATACTGCGCCTCTCTAGTTTTGACAGTATCACTTTACAAACTGTTGCTAAAACAAACAATTTGTGACAAAGCATTCTCAAATCGTGCTAAAATGTTTATGATTGTTTGGATTTAATCATAAAATGCAGAAGAAAACGTCTAATATAGCCTAATTACGCTTACAATTTTAATAGACATAAATATTAAACTTTATTTCATAACGAACAAAACTTTTCTGACAATGAGGTATTTAAAATGATTTCCTATATTCATTCCTATACTATAATAAACAAACGAGCAGGACGCGCGAGGGCATTTGCATTTACAAACGTATTTTGATTATTTTTAAAATACGTTTAAAGTGCCAAGGAAGAAATAAAAAATAATATCATATAATATTTTTATAAGTAAATACGTAAATAGGCAGTCAATTGAAATAATTTCAGAGAATTTGTGTATTTATTAGACATCTAATTAGATTTTAATAATGTATACCGATAATGGATATACGAATAAACGGGGTCATTTCATAATAATTAAGAATTTTGCTAATTTTTGAAACAAGCTTTTGGTCGGTCTACATTCCTCAGAAATTTAAACAGGTGTTTTTGAAATGTGATTATAAATTTATGTGTAAAACTATGTTTTAATATTTACATAAATTACCCAAATCATACATAATGCAAGTAACCAATTGTAAAGCTTTTAGTAACAAAATTTTAGTTTCATTTTAATTTGTTGATCTTATGAAAAATCTATTTTTTAATAAATTTGAAAGCCCATGGTCAAGTGTATACAATAGAACAACTTCTTGAAGATGCACATAGGTAGGTTTCGCCTCTACGCTGTGTTGCCGCTAATATGAACAAAAAATGCATGTTAAATGTGGGGAGGTGTATAATGCTGTAACTTAAGTTAAGACGTATCTCGTATACAGCGAACGCGCCGCCTAGAGTATAACACGATGTACTAAAATGTATCTATGACTGGGTGAATAGGTATTTTTCGACTCCGACCTAAAATTTGGGAAACGGCATAATAAATGATTTCCAACATTTTAAACTACATATACACGGGGATTCGTTTTCGCCTCCGTTTTTTCCACTTCGCCTCCAAAATCGGAGGCGATCGCTATGAACAGACATATATTCGGAGGCGTATCAGTGCTTTCTGCATGTATATATATATATATATATATATATATATATATATATATATATATATATATATATGTGCTTTTGTATCGTGTTCGCCTCCGTATACTGAACAGACGACCACAACTCCGCCATTAATAATGATTGTATATTAATTATTGTAGTGTCACAGACTTTTTCTTGAACTAACACTCCTAAATCCACCAAGAGGGGTAATTTTATTTAATTTTTTAGATATACATGCTTCTGTATAGTGCGCGTTCGTGTCAGCCTCCGTACATAGACCGCTCGTATTCACCTCCGTGTATATATTTTGGCAAATCAAGCGTTCGAGTACGCCTCCATCAACGTTGTCAAGTTTACAAGGTATAAAACTATGGTACTTATCACTATTCAGCATATTCTGTTTATCAAGTCCGTGTTTATGTCTGCTATAAGTGCTGAGTTCGAGGACACCTGCTGAAAGTATGCCGTTAAACAAAACGGACCTTTAAATTTATACATATAAGATATTTCGAGATATAGTTCTGTTAGAAACGAATTTTCAGATTATAATAATGTAAATTTGTTTCGTTTATATTCTAATGGAAGAAAATCATATATGTTTAATATTTTATTAAATAATATAATGTCACGCCTACAATTTTTTTGTATTTTTAAATAATTAACAAAGGATGACATTCCTTACTGTATAAGGTATGTGCGATGTGGTAAGTAGCTAGAATCATTTCAGAACTACATTTCTAACAACAAAGTGGTTGAAAACAATTAAAGTTTATTCTTTAAACCCATTTCTTTGCTTTTGCTTTCTCACAATATATGTACAAGTCCACAGAATGAGAACGAGTTTTTGTAAAAAATACCTTTTTTTATTTCTCGACGATATATGACCTAAATAACACGACAGACATCCCTGGAGGAAAAAGATCCTGTTGTTTTTGTCTTTGTCTGTACACCTGTTAAGTTTTGAAATTATTGCAAATATCAATGTCAAATTTGAACCAAAACTATTTGGTCTGAAAATACAAATCCAGCTCGTAAATAACCAAAATATAAACAGTGTATCGTCAGGGTTTTTTAAGGCGTTTACAGCATTAAAAAGTCTGTTGCAATTTAATTGTAAAAACGACAATCAAATTTAACCGAAAAATTACATCAACCATTACCATTACATCAATCATTATCGTTGAAATACATATATTAAAAATAAAAACAAACAAACATGGACGAAGTTCCAAAAGGTTTTAAATCTAGATAGATAAACACATTCTCGTTTCAAACACATAAAGTATACCAGGGTTCAATCTTTCAAAGAAATATTGATCATTTATTTGTTAATATTCCCTGAGTTATCTGTTTTGGGATGGTATTTTGAAATCTACGCCAAACAAAAAGTTACATATTGAAAGACTGTGTAAAGTTTTTGAAATTTTAGGAAAAAATAGGTATCGATAAAAGCATAATTCACGGGGAATCGAGAAAAAAGGCGATTCTGGAAGTGCCACTACCCAGTAATGTTACCTAACTCAAGTTGTTTTCCGCTATAATAAATCATTATCATCTATTTATTCCGAATGTACGAAATACTACATACATGAGCATTAGCTTATACCCATAAGTACTATTAAAATTTATTGGATGAAATTAAGCCTAATCTTTGAAACTTGGCAAACAGGGTGGATATTTGCTTAATCTTTAAAGATTAGACCATCTAAGTGACCCTCGCCAACTTCAATACACTTTTTACGTCTGGATATAAAATTATTCATTACCCAGTGGAGTGAACCTTCATTTATTGCAGCGACTTCTCTATTGTAAATTTTTCTGAAATTGAAATTCTGGAAACATTTATTATGTTATATTTGTATTGTATTAGAAAAAGATACGTACTAGAAAAGATGAGATTTTGAAAGACATATAACCTCTTTCCAAAAAAAGATGAGGTATTGGCGAATGCAGCTTCTGGGAAGCTCGATCAAACAATACAAATCCTAGGTCAAAGATTCAATATTGCAATAAAGTATTGTAGCATTTACTACAAAAAAGGTTTGTCATTAGCAACTTAAAGATTTATATTAAATTACAATCAAATACCTACTAAAAGGTTTGTAAAAATACTTTTATAAACTGGTACAACTTTTTGACAATTCCATAAATCAACCAATAGCGTGAATATTATAAAAATCTCAAACGAAAATTGGCTGTAAAAATTAGAAGACCTCAAGACAGGGATTTTTAAAAAGAAAAAGTAACTAAAAACTCCGACAAACTCAACAAATTTGCCATTTGTAAGACTAGTAGGGAGCAAAGACAAAACATCGCAAAGAAATTGAAAATTTAAACTATAAAAGATTTATAACACCATTAACCCACAGTAATAATAAAATATCTAGAATTCACAAGTGATACTTCAGGGTAGACTGTTTCAAGTTTGTTGTACTCTCATCAGCTGGAGCTAAACATCTGTGAAACCTAAGCACATCATCCTGGCTTATTTACAAACCAATGACTAACATTAGCACCAAATGGTACCCGATGCGACACCTATAAATAAAAAGCCAACCGCACCATGCAGTAAAATTACAGTCTCTTTTGGTTGTGAAAAAGACGATAACCGAAAGTTTCTAAGGTGTTCATTCTGTTGTATGAACATCTCATCAGTTTAAAAATTTCAACTTATCTAAACTCAATAGTAAAGAAATTAGTTATCTTTCAAATTTGTGCAGATTTCTTTCTCTCCACACACAATATGAAAAAATATTCTTGTAGCCTGCTAAATGTATCGACAATAGAAATATATTTATAGTCATATCTTTAACGAATCTACGCTGAATGATGATGTCAAACGAATGCGTTTTCAAAACAGAATAGATTTTACATTGCATGCCCCCACGAATTGGCAAAATGATAGAATCAGATAAACAGTCGAGGTTTAAAAAGTAACGTCGCCTCACTACACTAGTACAGACAATGTTCCAGATTTTCCTTTAAAATGTGGTATATGCTTTGTTTCGACTGCATCCAGATAAATCTGGGTGAACGGTCAAGCAGTCGTTTGAGATGTCGGACTTTATTCCTAGTATCCGAGACTAGCCCGAAGACAGAGGGAGGGCAGTTGTTAGAGGTGTTGGGAAGCACTAGGATTCGAGACTAGCTTGAGGGCAGACCACATGGCGTTCACCCTTAGAACTGGTCGTTGTCTACCCCATCCCAGGCTTGTCTGGGTAACGGATGACGCGATCAGAATCAAATGTGAGGTAGAGTTATGCCGAGGTGTTGCGTTTACGTTTCACCGGAGTGTTTCTCGACGATGACCCTAAAACGTTGCAGGGGGAGCTCTGTTAACAAGGGGGTCCGGTGTGGATGGATTGAATCTTACCTGACGTCAGGGTCTTTTAATGAGCTAAGTATCCCGCTGTGTTCTACCCTTTGGGTGAACGGGAGACCACACGACGTTCACCCCTAGAACTGGCTGTCTTCTACCCTATCTCTATCAAGGGAAATGGACGAAGCTGTCAGTTAAAGTGTGTGGTAGAGAAATTCGTGAGAATTCTCGACGGATACTCATACCGATCAGGGGGAGCCATGGTAGATGAGATCGGTGTGGGCGGATTCGAATCTCGCCTAAGGGAGGAGGTCATTTATGGTCACCAAGGAACCCGCTGCTTGGCCGAGGGCAATCATGGTCACCAAGGAACCCGCTGCATGACCTAGGTCATGTAAGGTCACCAAAGGAACCCGCTGTTGCCCGAGGTCATTTATGGTCACCAAAGGAACCCGCTGTTTGACGGAATCTCTAGTGCGGTGACTAGAAGTGAGGTTTATCCCATGTGCTGGGAAACTGCAAGCCGCCAGATAAATGCGCTTAGGAGCTGTCCTGGCCACCCTTTGATCCGGACTGCAGCTGGGTACGGTGATTGGGAGAAGCTCTGAAAGCCATTACACTTAAGGATAGTTGAAGCGAATATATAGCCTCTCACTATTAAGACAACTTCACCAATATCGGGTACGCACCGGGAGTCTATAACGTGTAGACTTTAAAGAAGCTCTGTCGAGGGCCCACCAAGCCTAAAATTGGTAGATCGGGGTGGCAAAACCGCTTAAAAACCAAGTCCTGCCACATTTGAGGTTGGATTCGATTGGGCAGTGGTCCCACTTTGCAAGAGGGCATAGCTGGGGAATAGTCCTATGCTGGACGAGGTACTTCGGTGCCGGCGGGTGAGCAGCGTGTCTTTTCAACTGCTCGGTCACTATGCGCGTCTTAGCTAGTAGAGGGTGGATAGGCAACCTCGCTCCTACCAGTGAGTTAATCTGGTAGCAATTGCACGACTGCCGGTTATGCAACTTGCGCGCTGATTGGGCGTATCCCAATCACTTCCTCATGGACGGAACGTGGGGGTATGTTAATACGGGGACCCCACGTAAAACAATCTTGGCTTCTATGTCTTCTACCCTATCCTTGCTTCCTTGGAAACTGGGTAATGGATGAAGCTGTCAGGTCAAGTGTGTGGTAGAGAAATTCGTGAGAATTCTCGACGGTTACTCATACCGATCAGGGGGAGCCCTGGTATATGATACCGGTGTGGGCGGATTCGAATCTCGCCTTGGATAAGGTCATTTATGGTCACCAATGGAACCCGCTGTTTGACCGAGGTCATTTATGGTCTCCAACAGAACCCGCTGTTTGACCGAGGTCATTTATGGTCACCAAAGGAACCCGCTGTTTGACTGAATCCTAAGTGAGGAGAATCGAAGTGAGGTTTATACCAGGGCAGATGAGAAACTGCATGCCGCCAGGTAAATGTGCTTAGGAGCTATCCCGACCACCCTATGATCCGGACTGCAGCCGGGTACAGCGGTTGGGAGAAGCTCTGAAAGCCATTACACTTAAGGAGAGTTGAAGCGAATACATAGCCTCTCACAATCAAGACAACTTCACCTTAACGGGTACACACTGGGAGTCTATAACGTGTAGACTTAAACGAAGCTCTGTCGAGAGCCCACCAAGCCTATAATTTGGTAGATCGGGGTGGCAAAACCATTAAAAAACCAAGTCCCGCCACAATTGAGGTTGGATTCGATCGGGCAGTGGCCCTAAGCCCTGTCTCGGGGAGGAGCTTATGAAGGTATGAAAGAGGACTGGAGGGCTCTCTCTATTCAACTGAGTTAACTTGTGGGGATTGTTCTATTGCTGGACGAGGTACTTAGCCCCGTATGAAATAGGACTGGAGGGTGCCGGCGGGTGAGCACGTGTTAAGTCAATCGCTCCGGTACTAGCCTGGATAGCTAGTAGAGGGTGGATAGGCAACCTCGCTCCGACCAGTGAGCTGACTGGGAGCAATTGCTATGCAATTGCGCGCTGATTGGGCGTATCCCAATCACTTCCTTCTGGAAGGAACGTGGGGGTATGTTGATACGGGTACCCCACGTAAAACAAATTATAATAATCTGTCTGGCCTAGACGTTGGCCTATTGGGTGGACGGGAGACCACACGACGTTCACCCTTAGAACTGGCTGTCTTCTACCCTATCCTGCTGACGGGAAACGGATGAAGCTGTTAGAATAAAGCGTGTGGTAGAGAAATTCGTGAGAATTCTCGACGGTAACTCTGACCGATCAGGGGGAGCCCTGGTAGATGAGACCGGTGTGGGCGGATTCGAATCTCGCCTAAGGGACAAGGTCATTTATGGTCACCAATGGAACCCACTGTTTGACCGAGGTCATTTATGGTCACCAAGGACCCCGCTGCATGACCGAGGTCATGTATGGTCACCAAAGGAACCCGCTGTTTGACTGAATCTCTAGTGCCGTGACTAGAAGTGAGGTTATCCCGCTTTTGGGCAATGGGAAACTGCAAGCCGCCAGGTAAATGTGCTTAGGAGCTATCCTGACCACCCTATGATCCGGACTGCAGCCGGGTACAGTGATTGGGAGAAGCTCTGAAAGCCATTACACTTAAGAATAGTTGAAGCGAATACATAGCCTTTCACTATCAAGACAACTTCACCAAATTCGGGTGCGCACCGGGAGTCTATAACGTGTAGACTTAAAAGAAGCTCTGTCGAGGGCTCACCAAGCCTAAAATTGGTAGATCGGGGTGGCAAAACCGCTTAAAAACCAAGTCCTGTCACATTTGAGGTTGGATTCGATCGGGCAGTGGTCCCTCTTGATAACAGCGTCAAGTTGGGGAATAGTCCTATTGCTGGACGAGGTACTTCACCCCGCATGGGAGAGGACGGGAGTGTGCTGGCGGGTGAGCAGCGTGTTAAGTCAACTGCTCGGTCACTATGCGCGACTTAGCTAGTAGAGGGTGGATAGGCAACCTCGCTCCTACCAGTTAGTCAATCTGGTAGCAATTGCACGACTGCCGGTTATGCAACTTGCGCGCTGATTGGGAGTATCTCAATCACTTCCTTCTGGAAGCAACGTGGGGGTAAGTGCACACAGGTACCCCACGTAAAACAACCTTGACATTTCATGTCTGGCCTAGACGAATGGAGGAGATTCAAGTGAGGTTTATCTCGGTTAGGGAGTTCGCTCGCTAACCCATGAGAAACTGAAAATGAGAAATCGTCTAGAGACCTACACTTAAAGGATGCTGATGCGAAGAACATAGCCTCTCACGTTCAAGACAACTTCACCTTAACGGGCACACACCGGGGAGCTACTTTGATGGGCCCTATAACGTAGCCTCGAAACGAAGCTCTATCGGGGGCATGCCAGGCCTATAACTGGGAGATCGGGGTGGCAAACCCATTTAAAAACCAAGTCATGCCACAATTGAGGTTGGATTCGATCGGGCAGTGGCCCCAACTCTGGCTCGGTTGTACTGAACTGACTTAAGTTGGGGGAATAGTCCTATTGCTGGACTAGGTACTTAGCCCCGTATGAAAGGGGACGGGAAGATGCCGGCGCATGAGCACGTATATGTTAATCGCTCCGGTACTACCCTGGTTAGCTAATAGAGGGTGGATAGGCAACCTCGCTCTGACCAGCGAGTAACTGGGAGCAATTTCTGTGCGATTGCGCGCTGATTGAGCGTATCTCAATTGCTTCCTCCTTTGGAAGGAACGTGGGGGTATGTTGATATGGGAACCCCACGTAAAACACATGCAAATCGTGCACCCAGATAAATCTTATTTTAGTTTTTGGATGGCAATTCATCGCATCGTCTTTACAAACTCAAATTATCTCAAAATTATTTTACTAGAACATTATCATAATTTTATTTCAGCCCAACATTGTATTAGAATTGCTATTAATTAAATGTGTATTGTAATTATGTAGACTTTTAAAATTATGCTTCAGCGTTAAGTTTTAAATTGCATTGACGGTATAGGAAGCTCTAGATCTACAAAAAAGAGGTAATTTACTAATGTCTCAAAAGTTTTGGCACAATGTTTAGGACTTTGTAATTTATTTTTAACAGGTTGTTATCGGAAACGAAACAAGCTTGTTGTTACGTCATTTCAGTTTTGGGGTTTAAATTTGTCATTAAATTTTATAACTGTGATTTTATAAGATAGAAGTTTTATCTATAATCTTGTTGGACGGATGCCCAAACCTCAAACTATACTACTCTCTGCGAATTAATATATTACGAAGAACCTGTGGTAAACAGAATGATGAATAGAGCCAAAGGCAGGATCGTCATCTCAAGTCGTAAATGATTTCACCAATTCAATGTTTCAAGGTCAACAATTTGTCCAGATGTCCAGACATGGTCAAAAATACAGAAAAAGGAAAAATGTCCAAATAAGTACATCCAAATCCAGCTGCAACGGATACCTGTATGTTATTGTTCACTGAGCAGAAACTACTTTTCCGAAAATAGAGTCATTATTAAGAATGATGAGACATTTTTTACTCTTGGTAATTCCTGAATAAAAGGAAATTAAGGTTTCTTTGATAACATCTGATAACATCAATGAACTACCAGATAATGTAAACTATAAGGCAAAAGCTATTCCGGATAAAATGTTGGTGTGGTGTGCGATATCCGAAGCAGGGATTTCTGGGCCGATGTCGGACAAGAAAGAAGAGAAACGGTAGCTACCACATACCTGGCGATTAGCTTATACCCATAAGTTTTCTTAAAATTTATTGGATGGAATTAAGACTCTTCTTTGAAACTTAGCATTCAGGGTGGATATTTGCCTAATCTCTAAAGATTAGATCATTTAAGTGACCCTCACCAACATTCGTTACCCAGTGGAGTGAACCTTCATTTATTACAGCGACTTCTCTATAAATGCATGCTGTTAGTTCCTCAATGGTTCTAAGACGACTCTTTCGCTTTCAAATAGATTAGATTCTAATTAGATCGATCGACCACACGTGCCACGGTAAATATTCAAAAGGTGAATTGATTTGGCCATTAAAATATTGCCTGAGGATCTTCATTGAATTTCCAGCTGTATGAGTTGTCACATTCTGCTGGAACAACAGGCCATTATTTAGTAGTCCCCGGCATCTTAATCCGGGAACAGCATAGGTTTTTTACATATGTGAGTAGAGTAGGAAGGTTACTGTAACGGAATGTCATTTTCGTGTTTGAAAAAGTATTGACCTATAATTCCAAACGATCCTACACTGTACCAAACAATGACTTTCGGGCTATGTAGGTTTTTTGTTAACGCTTGCCAATATTTTCACCTGTCCAATGACTCAAATTTTGTTTGTTGATTACACCATTCTGCATAAATTCTGTGACGCCCAAGTCGGATATTTCTATGACAATGACACGATTATTCAAGACAAAAAGGTGCTTTAGAAAATAATTAAATTCAACAGAATCTCTGACAGGTACCTACTGGGTGACTGCATGTGAATATAAATCTCAAAGGTATACAAGATATCCATACATAAGGTTGTGGGGAAAAATCTGCAAAATTTGGTTGCAACTCTAATTTGCTTGCATTCATCTAGAATGCTATGATACTTTCTGGGTTTTTTTATTTAAAGTGTAGTTTACTTAGCTAGTAGAATTAATTTCTAATGCATAAATAATCAAGAATTTAAACAAGAATTAACTCGAACATAAAATTGACAAATTTTATACTTGGCATGGAATTTTGAAAAACTTTTCTGCTGTAAACATGCAGCTTCTGGAAAGCTTGCTCAAACAATACAAATCCTCGGTCAAAGATTCAGTATTGCAATAACGCATGGTAGGATTTACAACAAGAAAGGTTTGTCATTAGCAACTCCAAAATATATACCAAATTACAATCAAATACCTACTAAAAGGTTTGTAAAAATACTCTTATAAACCGGTACAACTTTTTGACAATTCCAGAAATCAACCAATAGCATGAATACTGTAAACGAGAAATTGGCAGTAAAGATTAGGAGACCACAAGACAGGGATTGTTAAAAAGAAAAAGTAACTAAAAACTCCGGCAAACTCCAAATTTGCCATTTGTAAATCTAGTGAATCAGCAAAGACAAAACATCGTATAGGAATTGACAATTTAAAATATAAAAGATTTACTGAAACTATTTAAGTCTATTAACCCAGAAACATAATGAAATGTGTGGAATTCACAAGTGATACTCTAGGACAGACTGTTTTGAGTTTGTTGCACTCTCATCAGCTGGAGCTAATCACTTGTGAAACCCACACAGTTTTTTAAGTTTCTAAGGTGCTGATTCTGTTGTATGAACATCTCGTCATCTGTTTAAAAATGCAGCTTATCTAAACTCAATAGTAAAGGAATTATTCATATTTCAAATTTGTGCAGATTCTTTCTCCCCACACACTTAGAAAAAATATTCTTGTACCCTATTAGATGCAACGACGATAAAAATATATTTCTAGTCGTATCTGTAGCGAATGTACATGTTTGGTAAGGTTTGTCATTAGCAACTCCAAAATATATACCAAATTACAATCAAATACCTACTACAAGGTTTGTTACTCTTATAAACCGGTACAACTTTTTGACAATTCCATAAATCAACCAATAGCATGAATATTGTAAACAAGAAATTCGCTGTACAGATAAGGAGACTACAAGACAGGGATTGTTAAAAAGAAAAAGTAGGGGAGAGTCTGGAACATTGACCATGCAGGAACAGTGGCCACCTTCCCGCCATTTTCTTATTTATTAGGTGCTGCTCAAGATTAGGTGCTGTCATCTAGCACAGAATGTACCAATAGGACACTAAGTATATTAACAAAGTAATTCCATTTAAATCTCAAGATTTTTATTTTAAAACAAACTCAACCTGAAATTTTGTACTTGAAGTAAACTACAACAGGCAAGTGAAATAATAATTGTTAGTGACTAAATAAATAAACGTCGAAAGGAACTAGCGTTGGCCGCTTATACCTACTTCATGTAAATATATATTGGTATAATAATATTTTGATTGTGTTGGATAGTTTTTGTTTTTCCCTACTTTTTAAAAAACATGAAGTTGATGTTAAAAACATTTTATTATTAAATGATTAAAAACATGTAGTTGATTAGTGGCCATGTTAAATGTAGGTACAGTGGCCACTTCTTTGTTATGTAGGTCCCTGTACTATTATTTAGTACAATATTTTATTTATTTCAGATATCATTTCCTAGATGTTCCTGATGATTTGTACATTATTTATATCAACCTGTAAATATAGGCGGCACTACTAGAACAGCAAATCTGTTTTTTTTTCATTAATTTATCTATGTATAATGTTTGTTAGCTTTTGCCTGGTTTTTTAAATTTAAGTTGCCTTTTTTTCAATACAAACTATTTTTTACAAAATAAATCATTATTCTGTAAATGGCTGTGTACTTGTCTTTACTATTCCCATCTTCCACACAGTAGTGGCCACAGTACCATAGTCTAATGGCCACTGTACCATCACTGTAGGTACAGTGGCCACTTTTATCTTAAATTCTTCCAACTCCAAAATCTTTGTTATAATTTTATATTTTTCAGTTTTAGAATGCAATGGTGTAGAAGTAAAAATAGTATTTGTTATCTAATGGTAACAGATTCTATAAAAAAGGGTTAATTTTGATTGTTGTTGATGTTATTAAAAAAGGTGGCCAATGTTCCAGACTCTCCCGGCTCCTGACTAACTAAAAACTCCGAAAAACTCCAAAATTGCCATTTATAAATCTAGTGAATCAGCAAAGACAAAACATCGTATAGGAATTGACAATTTAAAATATAAAAGATTTACTAAGACTATTTAAGACGATTAACCCAGAGTAAAAATGAAATGTGTGGAATTCACAAGTGATACTCTAGGACAGACTGTTTTGAGTTTGTTGCATTCTCATCAGCTGGAGCTAATCACCTGTGAACCCCACACACAGATTCCTGGCTTATATACAAGCTAATGACTAACATTAGTACCAAATGCTAACCGATGCGACACCTATAAAATTACGGTCTTTATAGGTTGCCAAAGAGAAGATAACCGAAAGTTTCTAAGGTGCTGATTCTGTTGTATGAACATCTAGTTATCTGTTTAAAAATCGCAGCTTATCTAAACTCAATAGTAAAAGAATTATTCATATTTCAAATGTGTGCAGATTTATTTCTCCCCAGACACTTAGAAAAAATATTCTTGTACCCTACTAGATGCAACGACGATAGAAATACATTTATAGTCATATCTGTAGCGAATGTACATGTTCAATGATGTCAAACGAATGCGTTTTCAAAACGAAATAGATTTTATAGTGCATGCTCCCACAAGTTGCAAAATAGCATAATCGGACAAACAGTCGAGGTTTAAAAAGTAACATCTCCCTACTACGCTTGTACAAACACCGAGTCAGGTTTTCTTTAAAAATTGTGGTATATGCTTTGTTTCCTGAAATGAACTGGTTTCTTATAAATCTACAAGACAAGATTCAACAATGAAACTTTCATTAGACATTTACAACTTTTTCCGGAATGTGAACGACTGCACCTAGATAAATATTATTATAGTTTTTGGATAGCAATACATCGCATCGTTCTCGAGTTTAAAGCAAAAAGCTTAAAGGTTCTCATAATTAATTTACTAAAACGTTGTCCTAATTTTATTTCAGCCAAACATTGGCCTTCAAATTCGCCAGACCTTAATTCTTTTGATTACTAAGTTAAAGCTTTACAGAGAAAAGTGAGCAGTATCCTGAAACCGTTTAAAAATAGGGAAGAATTGAAAGGGAGAGATTTAGATTTTCAAGAAACTATTCCGTGAGCTATTGTGCAGTGGAAAGCACGATTGAGAATGATCATAACTGAAAATAGGGAAAATAGTGTCATTTTATTGGTGAAACTAGTATATATAAACTCTAATACAATATATCGTATTAGAAGTGCTATTAATTAAATATGTATTGTAATTATGTAGACTTTTAAAATTATACTTTAACGAACGCGCAGGTATTTTGAGGTTGGTAACAATCGTCATTGAACTCCAAAGTATGAAGCGTTTTATCTACGCCATCCGGTATATTTTTAAAAATTTTAAATTCTATTGATGGTATAGGAAGATATAGATCTACCAAAAAAGAAGTACTTAACGAATGTCTCAAGTTTTGACACAATCTTTAGGTCTTTGGAATTTATTATTAGCAAGTTATTATTGGAAACGAAACAAGCTTGTTGTTACATCATTCTAATATCTTCTCAATTTTGGGATATAAATTTGTCATTATGTTTTATTAGATAGAAATTTTCAAGAGTTTCTTCAATCTTGTTGATCGGTTCCAAAACCTCAAATTGTACTATTCTTTTCGAATTAGTTTATTAAGTTTTTAAGTAGTAGTTTCAACAACTCTTGTATTATTCAAACAATTATTTAAAAAAGTTAATAAAACTATACGTTGTTTTCTTGTAAATTGGAAAATCGCCAAAAAGTTTTATTTTGTTTTTTGATAATTTTAATATTTGTCAAAAATACCTACACCATTCAATATTATTAGAAAATATGCTCTGCAATTGTTGCCTTCCTACTCCTTTAAAGCATTTTTAATGATTTCAAAATAATCAGTAACGGGGGTGTATCAAAAAATGTTAAAAAAGGAATTTTTCATGTCGGGATATTTCTTCAAGCCCGGTTTGTGAACGTAAAATGTCATTAGGAATATTTTTTCTTAATAAGATTTTTATATATTTTAACAAATAAGGTCATCTCGATTTAAACACCTATTGTCACTTGTAAACTTTGACATGGCGTATTTCAAGTATTTTTGGAAGCAGAAGTGATTGAACAACGAAGTTTTTTCCTTTAAACAAAGAATATTAAAATGTTTTTCCATATGGATCGAACTTTATGGTACACACTGTATAGTTGACCACCTGCAAAATCTGCCGTTTCTCTTCATAATCATCAATTTTCTTAATTTGTAAGAGAAACCTTTAAAATAAGATATTTTGTTAATTTTGTTTGCTGTAAAAATTTGTGTATCCTATTATTGTTTATAAAAATATTATATTTGATAAAAACATTTGCTTCGTATTGTATATTTCTTTATACAGAGATTTGCCGAAAAACATTGATTTTAATGTTTGAGTATCTTAAAAACGAATGTTTTCCTGAATCGTTGTGTAGAAACGTTACTGTTCATAACTCTCAATAAATCAATAATTTTATAAAATCACTAAGCATTAGCTGTTGTTAAATTGGGTCCACTTCACGAATTTTGTCCCAAATCTAAGATTTATGCATTAAAAATAAATTCTTATTACTGTAATAAGTCCTAATTTCGTAATAATTTGCAAGAATTTTAAATAAGAGTACAGTTTTAATATAATATAATCATTCTTTCCATTTAAAAAGATGTAATTATATTTACTAAGAAATACAGACAGAAACGTGATACCTTAGATAAGGAAAAGACGCGTTTTTAAACGGGCTTCAGCAAAACAAATCGCGAATATAAACTAAAAACATGCTAGGCAGTGTTGCCGCGAATTCGGAGGCAAAAACATCCTTTGAATGCTTTTATACAAGCGGAGGTAAACACAACCGCGTGGCGTATACATGTATATCTCGCAGCGACTCTGCGGCAATCGCTGGAACTAAAATGTATATAAGTATACGTAAATAGGTCCCGTTTGACTCCGGCTGAAAATAGGTGGAAAATGATCCTGGAGGTGTCCTGATGCCGAATAACATGGTTAGCGCGTTCGACTCCGATACCGACGAGTTGCCTCCGGATTTTGAGTCCGACTCGTACGCTGTATATAGCGTTCGGAGGTGTATAAGTACTAAAAGCATATATATATATATATATATATATATATATATATATATATATATATATATATATATATATATATACATGCAGAAAGCACTGATACGCCTCCGAATATATGTCTGTTCATAGCGATCGCCTCCGATTTTGGAGGCGAAGTGGAAAAAACGGAGGCGAAAACGAATCCCCGTGTATATGTGGTTTAAAATGATGGTAATCATGTATTACGCCGTTTCCCAAATTTTAGGTCGGAGTCGAAAAATACCTATTCACTCACTCATAGATACATTTTAGTACATCGTGTTATACCCTAGGCGGCGCTTTCGCTTTATACGAGATACGTCTTAGCCTAAGTAACAGCATTATACACCTCACTACATTTAACATGCATTTTTTGTTCATATTAGCGGCAACACAGCGTAGAGGCTAAACCTACCTATGTGTATCTTCAAGAAGTTGTTCTATTGTATACACTTCAACATGGGCTTTCAAATTTATTAAGAAACAGATTTTTCATCTAAGATTCATCTAAGATTCATTTAAGATCAACAAATTAAAATGAAACTAAAATTTTGTTACTAAAAGCTTTACAATTGGTTACTTGCATTATGTATGATTTGGGTAACTTATGTAAATATTAAAACATAGTTTTACACATAAAATTTGTAATCATATTCCAAAAATACCTGTTTAAATTTCTGAAAAATTCGACCAAAAGCTGGTTTCAGAAATTCACAAAATTCTTAATTGTTATGAAATGACCCTGTTTATTCGTATGGTATACATTATTAAAATCGAATAAGAGGCCTAATAAATACATAAATTCTGTGAAATTATTTCAATCGACTGCCTACGTATTTACTTATAAAAAAATGATATGATATGATTTTTATTTCTTCCCTAGCACTTTAAACGTAATTTAAAAATAACCAAAATACTACTTTTGCATGGCAAATGCCCTCACACGTCCTGCTCGCCTTTGTTTATTATAATATGCTCTACATAAAAATGAATTTAGGAAATCATTTTAAATACCGCATTGCCAAAAAAGTTTTGTTCGTTATTAAATAAAGTTTAATATTTATGTCTATTAAAATTGTAAGCATAATTAGGCTATATTAGACGTTTTCTTCTTATTTTATGATTAAATCCAAACAATCATTAACATTTTAGCACGATTTGAGAATGCTTTGTCACAAATTGTTTGTTGCAGCAACAGTTTGTAAAATGATACTGTCAAAACTGGAGAGGCGCAGTATTACGATGACTTCATAATTTTAAGAACAAGAACACAAACTCAGCAGTATATCACCTTATTACTGGCCATCGACGAATCAACGACTGTTGTATACAATAAAATGCTATTATGTGAATAATTTAACTTTCTACGTCTTTTTAATTATTTTTATTATTTATAATTATCATAATTATATTATTTTCTAACGATAAAAAGTGCCATTCTTGGAGGCATACTGTCTTAATAAAATGCTGTTACATAAACCATTATCACTTCACAAGATTAAGAATGAATGTTTTTACTGACAAACCTTTAATTTATAAATAATCCACATTCTATGTAAGCAAGAACAACAAAAAATTCCGTTGTTAAAAGATTAAGCTATTATAGAAATTTAATGGTATCCTTTCAATTAAAATTACAATGAATAAATAAAGTAACACAATATTTACTATTTAAGATGTTATTAATTATTTGGTTTCACTCAATTCATCTACTTACATACATACATATGGTATACGCATAATTCCTTATGGACTCTTATGAGAAGACAAGGTCGCGACGCGTCGTTGGAGGCATGCACAACTGATAGCTACATACAATATATACCAACAGGAGTTGACAGAGTACGTTAAGTATTTATTTAAGTATACATGTCTCCGAGCATTTAACTTGCGTTTTTTGTTCATATTAGCAGAAACACTGCAAGAAGGCTGATCATACCAAAACGTTTCTTTAATAATTTATCGTCTAATATCCAGGCACGGATTTACCATATTCGAGGCCCCAAGCTAAAATATTTTTGAGGCCCCCACCGTATTGTCAATAATAACATTTTAATTGCGAGAAATGGTTTCAGGGAATAATAACATTTTTGACTAAAGATATATCTATATTCGAAATTTAACATTTTTAATAAAAAGTAACTTAAGAAAAAAGTGAAATATTTATTATTAAAAACGTTAATCATTGAAATAACACGTCTTGGTCATTACATAAACATATAACCATTTTTTCCATTGTAATTTAGCAAATCTATAATATCATTTAGTAATTTTTGAGACCCCCTGGAACCCAATAATTAATTTAATTAGATCTGAATAATCATTTAGAAGTCATTAGGAGACTTTAAATTGCACGACAATTTCTATAAATAATTTTTTTTATTATGTCCTAACTAGACTAAAATCTATTTAAAACATTGGTATAAATAAAATATATTAAGCGTAATATTCAACAGTGCAGTTGTCAGTTACGCATATCGGTCGATTGTGGTAAAACTAAGTTTGATTGCAATTTTATTTTTTGTAAAAATTATTGTCAAAGGTACATTCTGTTGACAGCAATACTTTTACTTTAGTTTTTTTATTTTGAATTAAGATATTCACATTTAAAATGTCCCACACAAATTTTCAAATATAAAAATTACTCGTCAACTTTAGCAAAAGATATCTCAAAAAAGGTAAAACCGTATATGAGATTTTTGTTGTCAACACTAAATTGACTATTATTCTATCCAAATAACTAATTTATAACTGCTAACGTTCGCAATTCTGATCTTTATAGAATATCTACAGACATTCCATCAAAAATGAATAACAAAGATCTTTAGGAGAAGTGGATCTTTAGCGAACACTTCGACGGAGTATCAAATATTATCACCTACATTCTTGATCCTTTCGGTGTAGAAAATTGCTTTGAAAGTCTTAATAAAAGTTATATGTAAATAGGGATTCGACAGCAGTTCAGGGTACAAGATTTTTAAACAAAAATTTTCTGATACCAAAAACACTATTAATGTTTTTTGTAATAGCTTTTTTACCTCTGAAGTTGGTTGATAATACTTCTGGGAAAGATTAGAGGATCAATCATTGCCCAGAATCAACAATTTTTCGGAGTAGCGATTACTTCTCCCTCGGAAAGTAATGGTAAACCACCGTGGTATACTTTGCCCAGAAAATCTTCCTAAAATTAATAAAAAATCCAATCCAAAAATCCTATGTACTTAGGGTGGTTCGAGGCGTACCTTAAGCTCTAGGTCTCCGATACTTGAGATCACTGGACACGCACAACGCAAGTGTAGGAGGGAAACGATAAAACGCAACAGAGCCCAGCACTCGCAGAAAAAGAACTAGTGATTATACAACTGGTTCTAAATTAAATTTTATGCTTTGACATCAAGTTGTAGTTAATTTATTACATCATGATCTTTTTTGTTACAAATTAGTTTGATTTTAATTTCTTTATCTAATTTTGCAAAAATATTTACTGAAAAAAATGTTACTGTATAAATCTAAGCGTAATCTACCAATTAATGTGAGAAATGGCACAGATTCTGTACAAAAAGACACTTTTTATTTTTGACCAGATTTCCCATTTAAACAACGCACTGTGCGACGGTTTATAACCTGGTAGTCATCTCTTATCCTTTGTTAAATATCATGAAAACTATCTGGTTACTATGTTACTAATCAACTTATTCATTAGAAAACTGAACATTTCAAAAATTCAATAACATTATTCTTAAGGCGATAAGTCACGTTTATCCCACATGAAACGATCATTACAAGGTGCGTACTGCGTCGCGACTACTTCTACTCACGTCGATATACGAGACATCAGAAGGAAATAGACTGAGTTATTTGTATTTTTATAAACCTGTAAATGTAGCAAACAGAAAATTTTTATTAGAAAAAAAATTTAAGTCAGTTAGATAGTTAAAGGGTTATAGAATGTGTGAAACATGTTAAACTAAACAAATTTGTAATATTTGTGTAAATAAATGGCATTAAAAACAAAACTTCGTTACTGTACCTATTAAAACATTTAATCTCTAGACTAACTACATTTAATTAAATTAAATTAAAGTAAAAAGCTGCATTGCCCGTCTCAGTTCCCCTCAGTTATTAGGCTAAAACACTATCTTTGTCGTATATTGTCGAATTCTAAATGTCTGTTACGATTTACAATGGCTCATATAAGATACAAATGCTAAGGTCGCTCATTTCTCATAATAACATAGTTGGGCAACTGGTTAAACTTTTCGTATCTATTTCGTGGCCTGTGTGCGGGCTTCGGGCGCTCAGCTGCCGGTTGGAGTCGAGTGCCCTTCTCTGTTCGATTAGGTAACGCACGGTAGGATGAACAAAGAGAAATCTATTCTTTACTATAAATGTTTTTCTGAGAAATAGAATATGGAATACGTTAAGATAAATTAATTTCAAGTGAGGTAGTGTCTTATGCTCTTAATAGTTACCCAGACTATGTCACATATATAAAAAGCATGTCACTATAGAAAACCCCTAATAGTAGTTATTTATGTACCAAGGGCGTTAGGATAAGGATAATGACAGGAGGGGACGATGTTGCAGCCCGAAGGATGGAAGTCGCCCGATGGGCATTACCATCTAGTAACGCTCGTGGTGCATACAAATTTTTTTTCACGCGAATATATTGTACAAGTAGAAATAGTCATTTATGGTACAAGTGAGTTAAGTAAGATATTATCCACGAACGAAATTTTTCTGAGTGGATAATATCCTTAACTCACGTGTGCCATACTCAATTTTTTCCAACACCTCTTTACTTAAGTTTAAATATCGAATTTGCAATTTAATGTTAGTCTGTAGTTTTTGACAGTAATAAGTTTAATACTCTACCGCGATGACTGGATTTTAATAACATTATGCAATGTAGTTAAGTCGAGTTTGTGGCGGTCAGTAGTTGGATGGGTAAACCACGAGCGCAGTGTACTTGCCTATATGACTCCGCTGCCTCGTCTGACGTACACATATCCACTCTGCGGCTCGGTGTGTCCGGTACTTCGACACCGAAAGGTATAAGAGGTTAAAGATTATGTATGTATGTATGTATGTTATGCAATGTAAGCTGGTGATTGGTTGCTACGTATAATAGCAGCCAATCACCATTCTAATGTAAGTATATGTTTTTCTACCCACAAGTGAGTAAACATCAACTTTAATTGCTTGAAAACATCAAGTTTTAGCCCTCTTTATTTAGAGGTATTGGATAAATTAGCTGTTGATAATATTGTTGGAGTTGCCAAGGACGTTGTTTATATATTTATAAAGCTAGAAATTTTTTTGTTTGTCGGATGGTAACAACTTTTTACTAAATCTACAAAAGTCAAACAGAGATATGACAATTTAAATTCAAATGTTTTGTTGTTACCAACATGAAAACAAAAAAGTCCTTATAGCACTCATGTCATCTAAGAACAAGTTAATTTTATTTAAGAAATTTGTGCAGAATTCGGTACAAAAGAATTCGCGGATCACGCGCCCAGAAACTACGTTGCAAATACTAATCTAACCTAGCCTAACCTGGGCTGACTTAGCCTGACCTACCCTAGCCTAACCTACCCTAATCTAATCTAACCTAACCTAACATAATCTAACATAACCTAACGTAACCTAACATAACCTAACGTAACCTAACGTAACCTAACATAACCTAAAATAACGTAGCCCAGCCCAACTCAACCCTATCTAATCCAACCTAACCTAACCTAATCTAACCTAGACCCATCTACAATTCCATTAAATTCAATATGTTTTTTTTTTTCTAAAAGTTACATAGTTATTTATTAGAGAGGAACCAGTACAAGAATTACCATATTACTGTCGAATAGCGTCCAATACACCTTCGACAATGCCGACCCCACAAATATTCGCATATATCGCTGCACGTTACGTCCACGAAACCACTCCTTAGCCGGATGCCAAGTTGACTCAATCCTCTGTGTATGTTTCTGTAGAATTAATATAACTTTTATGACTAGCTCGACGAGAAGGATTCAACGATGTATAGCAGTGCCCACCAAGGGCATGTATGCTAAAGTAAAGTCAAGCCTATTGAAGATTTGGGAAACAGTAGTGATGATTAGATAGACGTAATTTCACTAGGCTAGAGAACATACAGCCCCTCACGTCGAAGAGAACTTCTTGTAGAACCTGGGTCTCCATTAGGTAGACTCGAACGATACTCTGCCAAAGGCAGATAAGAGTTCAATGCACGCTTGGTTTCGATGTGGTTCGCGCTGGGAGCTGCACTCCGACGTGTGAGCTACGATTCTAGCTCCTGTCTTGGAAAGCTAGCAGAAGGTGGATGTTGCCTAGCTCCCATCAGTACGAACTAATAGTTCTGTGTATCTCAACTCTTCGCCCACGGACTGGGCTGGATAGATTCTGACACTCAGTTTGTAGAAAGCGGTAAATGTAAGGTAATAGCTAACTGTTCAGGACCAGATTTAGACTTGATAAGGCCCTAAGCTATTTGAGATATGGGGCCCTTTAGTATGGGACGTCTCGGACATGCCGCATTGGGACAAATAATACTGCAGTATTATTTAAGTATATACATATGACAATTGCTCACTTGGACAATTTTTTTTGGGGCCCCCTAAGAAAGTGGGGACCCTAAGCTATAGCTTGTGTAGCTTATACGTAAATCCTGCACTGTAACTGTTCTATTAAAAACAGTACACCATTTCGGCATTTTTGTTCTGTTTATTATCCTGCTTTTTGATTGTGAGGTTATAAATTTGAAATTATTTACTTAAATATTGTTTTCTTTTTGGAAAATTATGGAAGACATAATCATTGATGTTTTCAGGTAAAACAGCGAGAAATCATTTAAACGAATGTAATATTATTTATTTAATGATGATTTTGCGGTAAACGGCGTGTTGCAAATACCCAGCCAGCACACTGACGTCATAAACGACATCAAATTGTCGTAAAACTGACATCATTATGTCACAGCCCAAAGACGTCAATATAAGACGTCATTAAAACCTATACGAGGACTAAGACGGGAATTATAAATAAAAAGTTGAATATTGGAAATAACATTTATTATATACTACAGTCAAAACATTTCTATATTGTGACCTCCTGCTTAATATGACCAATATTCCTGTTAAAATAATATCTTTGTAATGAAACTTGTACGTATTGTATTGTACGTCCAAAAGACGTCGTTTTGAAGACGTCTACGTACGTCCCATTATATGCCGTCTCATGGCCATCATTAGTCATATGACGTCGTCGACCAATATTGACTTAAAAATAACGTCATTATAACCTCAGTGTGCTGGCTGGGTAGTGGTTGATAATATTGCTAAGGCTGTATTTTACGCGCTAATCATTCCCACCAACCGTGGATAACCAAAGTAAGCGAAAGTATTTTAAGATGGAAAGTTTCATCAGTTTCTGACTTTCTGTCGGAGGTGTTTATTAAAACAGTTGAGTGAGCAATTTAGCAACTGAACTCCCTGAATGCGTTCAATGTCTTGTTTGGCCAATCAGCAAAGCTCTGAACGACAATAATGATGATGCACACACATAGCTGTCAAGGCCATGAAAGGACTTATCTGGTTTTGAGCGAGTACCTAGATTAATTTGTTGTGTTGCAACACACTCGTACGCAAACATTAACTATTAGAAACAAATTACTACGAACAGAACACCGGGCCCAATTGCAAAGTATACGATGAGCGGGCGCTATAGACTATAACGCTCGTTTATAATGCCTTGGTTGTTATGGAGTTGTTTATATAGTTCGTATCACAGGTATAAACAAAGAATAATATGCAAATGAAACATAATAGTTATTTATGTGTTAAGGGCATAATGAAGCTTTTATGGTCAGAAGCGTTATAAAGCGTTTTAAGGCTGTAGGGCCCTGAAAGCAAGTTATGCCCGCTATACATACACTATTTTATGCACATATTAAGTTTTTAATGTCAAATCTATTATTGTGTAAAAATATAATTAAATGAGTACGTAGGTACATCAAGCAGCTATGCGTATACTTATGTGATTATATGAAGTTCGTTACTATAGTTACTATTCCAAAATATTTAATTTCAGTTTATTTTCATTGGTGATAAGTTTACAAATTATATTAAGAACCAATCAAGTTCTACAAAAAAACTTCTGACATTTAATTGACTTTTCGTTATTGCCCGTCTGACCATAAAGAGGCCCTTGAGCCATAAAAAGACGTTTATGTTTAAATGAGTCTTGCAATAATAGTCTAATTATAATGCATGCATGCATAAAAGATTTTTATTTTCGAAACAACTCGACATTGAAAATTTACCCGACTTGGTCTAGAAATCTCATAAGGTGTATTTGAGGATAGCCCTAATTAGGAAAACCCGATCAAGTTCCTATGAGTACCCGATTACGTCAGCCCCAATTTAATTCAAGGATAAGTTACTTAGGGTAGCCTGATCTTAATCAGGCTACCCTAAGTAACTTATCCTTGAATTGAATTAACCTCATGAAGACCCGATCGGGACAGCTACAGTTTTTTTCTGGATTAAACTACATAGGGGAACCACTTAAGATCGTTATGAAGTTTCAAAATGGGCAATCTGAGGTAATTTTACAATTAAATAACTTAAGAAAGCCCGATGAGGCCCCCACTAAGGCCCCAAAGAGACAACCTCAGTCTTTGTAAGGTCCGGATAAGATGTCCTAATAAGTTTCTTATAAAAGGAAATTGCGTTACTTGGCTTCACAATGTCCTAACAACAAATATGATTGTTTTATTATAACAAAGGTTAAATAATTTGCACTTTCTCCGATATGAGTTACATTTTGTCCTATCTTACATCCAAAAATACTGTAAAATACAAACGAATTCAATTTTTCATATATAATTTAACAAGTGGTCTAATTTTTTCCGACAAAATTTGTCATTTCAGAAATGAGTATCTTTTGCAACTAAAAGCAAAGCTACGAATGTCTTAAATGACAAATTTTGCAAGAAAAAATTAGAACACGAGTTGAATTCGTCTTGACAATCGATCGAGCAAATTTGACATTTCATTTTGACATATATCTTTTCACTGAGAAAAAACCACTACTGGTTTTTTCACTATAAACTAATTTCATTGGTCCTAATTTGAAAAATTCTGTAATTTGATTGGTTAAAAATTTTCGAGATGGATTGTCAAAATAATCTTAACTATAAAGCAAATATTTCCTCTATCATTCTAATATTTTCAATGTATAATTGATTTCTGATCGTTCCAATGTTTCCAAGGCTTAGCTATTTTTGCAGTAACCAAAGGTATCATTCGATTCATATATATTTCTTTTCTCTATAACACTCCCGAATATTTTTACTGTAAAATAATTAGGGGAGATAGTATTAGGGTTTGAAATAAAATGCATATAAACTGTATGGTGCGTGAAGCGATTCTACACCTTGTATGCTGCACTTGCTTAATTAGATCTTTTAAATTATTGGAAAATTAGACCTTTAGGCTTAAGGTAGTCATTTTTGAAGAATAAATAAGTGTACTTCTCTTACTGAATAAATACAAAGTTAACTTCTAACAAAAATTCAACCTTTCAAATTAAATTAATTAAATTAAGTCTTTTAACCAATTCTTTTAACTCTAAATACGTGAAAGTACGTGGTAGAATGATATAATATTACACGCCAACGATACAAATATATTCAACCGTCCTTCTAAAATATGGCATATCTCTATTAAATTAAATATTATCATTAGTAAGCAGACGACTTATAGACAACAATGCAAATAATTCTATTTATAACAGAGGTACTCAGCGAAGCTGTTAAACAACAAGGACAGAAGAACCGTGCGTGCTTTGGTAAAATGGTTATTAATATATAAGAGATACAAATAATACATTTTCGACTCCGAAATAATAGCAACGCCGCTGGAGACGAACGCAACTGGTTGTCATATATAAAATATACAAATAGGAGTTAAAAGCGCATGCTAAAGATTCAGAGGCGAAATGGTACGGTAATTTGTTCACTCTAAGTATAAAGAATTTACAAAAAAAAAATTCCCCTCTCCACGTGCTCATCATCAACAAAGCTGTATAAAGCAATAGCGATAACTGGTATGTCCGTATCTTTATATTTAAGGCCGGAGTCGCGGGCGCCTTTTAGCCTGTCGGAGTCGAAAAAGATAGATAAGCACGTATATATATATATATATATATATATATATATATATATATATATTAATCTATTAACATCAATGGAATAAGCCTATATAGTTATTTTTATATCTGGTTTATTTTATTTGCCAATATTTCGAAGAATGTTATTTTCTCTTCATTTTCAAGGCGAAAAATTAACAAGATATTAACCTAAACTAGTCCTAATAATTATACAAATAAAATTTTAAATTACAATATGTCTAAAATTCAAATTTTTTTTTCTATGAAAAAAAAAAAAAAAAATTTGAATTTTAGACATATTGTAATTTAAAATTTTATTTGTATAATTATTAGGACTAGTTTAGGTTAATATCTTGTTAATTTTTCGCCTTGAAAATGAAGAGAAAATAACATTCTTCGAAATATTGGCAAATAAAATAAACCAGATATAAAAATAACTATATAGGCTTATTCCATTGATGTTAATAGATTAATATAATTATAAAAGCCATTAATTAAAAGTCTACTATATATATATATATAATAATATTTAGAATGCAAATTCATATAGAAAAATTTATCATCGACTCTGCTGGGACTCGAACCCAGGACCCTCCACTGTCTAGGTGGTATCTCTACCAACTGAGCTACAGAGTACCACTACCAGCATAGCGAGAAATTTTCCATATGAATTAGATGTTTAAGCAGACATACAAAGTAACTAGATATTTTTTTGAATATTATTAATGAAGATCAGCAAGTCGCATGACAACAACATCAATATTCAAAGTATCTAGATTATTTTTAATCATTCCGAAAGGAAATTAATTATATATAAATTTTAGTTGAAATTAATTTTTGTTAAGTTGAATAATGATTTTACATTAAATAATATTTAGAATGCAAATTCATAGAAAAATAGAAAAATATTCAGCAGAGTCGATGATAAATTTTTCTATATGAATTTGCATTCTAAATATTATTTAATGTAAAATCATTATTCAACTTAACAAAAATTAATTTCAACTAAAATTTATATATAATTAATTTCCTTTCGGAATGATTAAAAATAATCTAGATACTTTGAATATTGATGTTGTTGTCATGCGACTTGCTGATCTTCATTAATAATATTAAAAAAAAAAATATCTAGTTACTTTGTATGTCTGCTTAAACATCTAATTCATATGGAAAATTTCTCGCTATGCTGGTAGTCGTACTCTGTAGCTCAGTTGGTAGAGATACCACCTAGACAGTGGAGGGTCCTGGGTTCGAGTCCCAGCAGAGTCGATGATAAATTTTTCTATATGAATTTGCATTCTAAATATTATTTAATGTAAAATCATTATTCAACTTAACAAAAATTAATTTCAACTAAAATTTATATATATATATATATATATATATATATATATATATATATATATATATATATATATATATATATATATATATATATATATATATATATATATATATATATATATATATATATATATATATATATATATATATATTGTAATGATATTTTGACCAAGTTCAAGTTAATAAAAGTTCATTATTGTTTTAAAATTGCTTGATGAACAGAGATGAGGTAGTTGTGATGTTGAACATTCATAACATTGACTTTCATATAAAATCATTAATGAAAACCGAGTTCAAGTTTAAATTTATCTATTTAGTTTATTGTTGTTACATAAAACAAGTATTTGGGTTGATAGGTTATCACATCTGAAGCTCAAACCTGAAAAGAAAATTGTTAATTAGAATTAAGGAAAAATTGTAAAATAGCTTTTAGTACATTTAAAAATAGTACAAACATAGCATTCTATTTTAAATATCAATCAAAATTTATCCATAACCATTCTTCAATAATAATGCATGGTTGCAATGGAGATATATAAATAATGAGAAACTAAATAATCATCTAAGAAAAGTTAATTTTGTATTTTAAATTATGAAACAAAGAAAGAAAAATATGAAGGTAATAAGAATGGTGGTTTCTATGGAGGTTGTTAGAAAAAACATTTTGAAAAAAAAAGATATAATAATTCTTGTAAAGGGAAGATGTAATAATTTTTGTTATTGGAAAATAAAGATTAAAAACCAGTTTAAAATATAGTAAAGGTGTTATTTATTTAACCAACAAATACCAGAAGCAGTTTACAGAAGAAGAAGTTTTAAAACATGGAAAAATACTTACTACCAAAAGATGTCCGAAATGAATACAGGCGCAAGACCTTCAAAGTTTTACTTTGATCCTAGAAGAATAGAATAGTTATTTCAATTATAAAGGTAACGACAAACAGGTACTCTTGACCTACAACATTTTTAGCTGTCTGGAAATTTCTAAGTATCCTGAGTTACGTAAGTTCCTGAATCCAGGGCAGTTTGAGAGAGCGAGCGGCGTGCCGGTTCCTGAGAAAGGGCTACAAGAAGGGAGAAGCATTATTAACTACATAACAAAAAAGGTTTGTGAAAGTGTTATTAAAAAGCAGAGCATTAATGACAAGAAGGTTAAAGTGCGATTTTATAATTTAATTCGGAGGTTAAATCAACGTACCATTATTATTGTAAAAAAGGCTTCAAGCAGATGATGCCCATAACCTATAAAGTAATAAAGAATTTAATTATATTATTTAACTAAAATATTGATCAAACTTACCTCATTTCATAAAGTTGCAGTTCATAAGTGTGGTTATAACGAAACGTCAGAATATTAATTTTTCAAGGTTAAGCAAAGTTTCCCATTAAATAAATTTCTCAATAGTTAAAGATTACTTAAAATTCCATTGTTCTATAATATTTTTAGTTAAAGTTTTAAAGATTTTCAAGGAAATGAACCCATACTTGAAAATTCAATTATAAGTATTTTAGTCTCATTGTGTAAAAAAAATATAGTAAAGGCACATAAAAATTAGTAAAGGCGACCCTGAGAGATAACAATCTAGCGAGTGCAGTTCACAATTAAACTAAAACATAAAGGCATTCTATTTGCATAGCTGCATAACATCGCAATATATATATATATATATATATATGTATATATATATATATATATATATATATATATATATATATATATATATATATATATATATATATATATATATATATTTGTCAAACCGCTTATACACACCCGTTTCGCTATATTCTACCGACTTGTCGGACCATTTTCGACGCTCTCAGACCCGGGCTTGGGTCTGGCAACGTTCTCCTATATTTTCGAGGTCTACAGGATAATGTTTACTTAAAACTGCAATAAAAAAATATACAATTTGGGTTTGGAAAAGTAGGGTCTGTAAAAAGTTTTATACAATCGTAGTTCATCACAATGAACTATAGGGGGCGTCGCGCCTTTCTCAAGTGTATATCGTATATTTTTATACAAGACGCTATCAAACCCGCTATGTTCTACAGTCTTCCTAAGCCCTGAATCTGGCAACATTGCCATGACGCATATGTTAAGCTTTGTTTTATAAACGTTTGGTTATAATAGCTCGCATTTAATATTTGATGGAGAAAAGTGACGTAAGAATTACATCAGCTCGTATGCGAGTTCTTTTCAAATTTGTAAATAACTCTCTGGCTTTGAAAAATTGAAGGTTTTAATATTTGTTAATAATAATAATATACTTTATTTATAGCATATAACTAGATAAATTCCATATAATACATTATAATTTCTTAAATATTAATGTAATTTATTACATATTTTTTACACTGTTTCTTAAATAATGTTAAAGATGTACAGTTTTTTACATTAGCTGGAAGTGAATTATATTCAACTAAACCTTTATGAAACAGATTATTTTGTCCTATATTTGTTGTTACTGTATGAACATAAAAATTATTTCTACTTCTAGTATTATGATCATGAACATCTACGAGTAATTCATTTAAAATGTGCTCTGGATATATTCGGTTTTTTATTTTAAATATTAATGTCATCGTATTATAAAATATATTTTGCTTAACACTTAACGAAGATGTAAGTTGCAACATTCTTCTTATGCTAGTATACCTACTACATTTTAATATTATTCTTAATGCTCAATTTTGTTTTTTTCGAAGATTGTTAATTTCAGTATTATTTAGGAGGTAAAGTATACTAGCACAATAATTCAAATGGGGAAGTATTATTGTTTTATATAGTAATAATTTAGACCACTTGCTAAGATTTTGGCTTATTCTACCCATGAAATTTACTTTTTTTGCAACTTTACTGATAACATAGTTTGAATGACTAGAAAATGTTAAGTGACAATCTATTATTACGCCTAAGTACTTCCACTCATAAACTTGTTCTATTTTTTGACTATTAATTTGTATTCCCACATGACTAGATGTATCAATTTCGTTAAACTTATTTTTTATTATCATTAATTTTGTTTTATTTACATTTAAAGAAAGACTATTTTTACCTAACCAGTTATATACATTTACTAATCCATCATTGATGATATTTATTACTTTTTCAACATCATCTCCTATAAAATATATTAAAGTGTCATCTGCAAATAATAATGTTACATTTTTTAATCACATTAACAATATCATTTATGCATAGTACAAATAAATCAGGGCCTAATACAGTTCCTTGTGGAACGCCAAAGGTAGTTTTTTTTTAGCTGAAGATGTACTATTAAAGCATCTAGTTTTTTGAAATCTGTTTTTGAGATATTCACTAAACCATTGTATAACTATTGGGCCGAACCCATATCTTTTTAATTTCAATAATAGTAGATCTCTATTAATAGTCTCAAAAGCACGTCTAAAGTCTAGAAAAACTACACCTATCACCTTCTTCTTGTAAATAGCATTTTTCCATTTCAAAAGAACTGATTGTGTTGAACTTTCACATGAATTATTTTTCCGAAACCCTGATTGAAAAGGTGTTAACAGTTTGTTCACTTCAATGTAGTCACGAAACTGGATATTTACGACGGCTCTAATAATTTTTCATAAGTTGGCACCATGTTGATCGGCTGTATTCTTCACATTTGTTAGTGTTGGTTATCTTCTCAATGGGGATAATATGGGATGTCTTCAAGGTTTCTGGGAAGGATCCACTTTCTAGACTCATTTGAATTAGATGCAAAAATCTCTGTCCTATTACATTGAAAGCTAATTTAAGAATCTTTACTGTAATACCATCGACACTACTATTCTTATTAGGTAAATTGTTTATACATTTTTTTAACACCAAAAACTCTATTGGTAAAACTTTTTCGAACTTGCATTGATGTACATTAATGTGGCTTAAATCAGTTTCAATTTGGGTTAAATTTGTTAATGTAATAATTTGTTGTATGCTGTTAATAAAGTAAATATTGAATTTTTCTGCAATTTGATTTTCCTTTTTTTCTAACTCATTGTCAAAAATAATACCTTCCTTTTTTTGTCTGTTATGGCCTCCTTTAATTAATTATTTAACTGTTTTACACATTTTTGTTGAGTTATTTTTCATATCATCTAGTTTTCTTGATAATAATTTGTCTTGTGGTTCCTGATCAAACTAACAATTCCATTTCTTTGTTGTCTATACCTATTCATATCACTTTCTTCTTGTGTAAAGATTGCTCTTTTATATAATCTGCCCCTTCCTTCAATTTCCAAGGCTATTTCTGGGGTCCACCAACGCTTACAACTCCATTGACATTTAATGGTTTTTTAACAGTTGGAGCATGCCTGTTTAGTGTGTTCATTATGGTTTTAACTAATGTTTCTGCTAGTTGATTGGTGTTTGTACAGTCCGGATTCCATGGTTGATCCATTAGATCTAATTGAAATTGCATTTCATTGAAGTTGCTCATGTCTCTGTGTTGTGTTGTATATTCTTCATATTTTTCTTTCACTTTTGCATTTACAGTTATTATTGAGTGATCGGTTATTTTTGGAACATGGTGTACCTGGGCATCAATAGATTTTTCATTAGATACAAGAAGATCTATGAGTGTAGCACTGTCCTTAGTGATTCTTGTAGGTTGGTCGATAATATGATGTAGTCCATTATTTTTAATTAAAGTTCTCAGCCTATTTTCATAATATGAATCCTTTAATAGGTCAATATTAAAGTCTCCGATAATTAGTAAGGTCTCTGATCTACTAGCATATACATCAAACAAATTTTCAAGTTTCATTAGAAATTGAGCATCACTAGAGTTTGGAGAGTGATATAAATTTATAAAGTTATATTTGTATGATTGAAAGCATATATTACTACCTACAATCCATGTGTTCATATCAATGGTATCTTTAAGTAGGACTTTATAACTGAATTCATTTTTTATATAAATGATTAGAGTAAGGTTAACAGGATTTTCGAACAAGTGAGACAACGCAACATAATACGGAAAAGTTAATTTCTGGGGAAAGTGGATGGTTTCCAAATAAGGTGGAAAAGTACATATGTCATTTTCCGTAGTAACGATAAATTTCAAGAACTTGATTAAATTTTTTAGTATAAAAGTACTGTAATATATTCTTTGTATGTTTGTTTGAAGGATTGTTTGTGGTTAATGAAGGCTTTATTCTTTTACTGTTAAGATGAGAGAATGAATGCTTGAACTATTTGGTTTCTGGATTATTTTCTGATCCCTCGTTTACATTCGTTTCCTTGGATACTACAAAGTATCCAAGGCAACGGTGATCATCACATTTATTGCTCCCTTGTTTTTTAGAATTTTTCCAGCAGAAAAAGTCTCCATCAGTTTGCTTGAGGACAGGATTGGAAAGAACTAGTGAATGTACGCATAAGATGCGGTTGTGATTGTAAAGTAACTTGATAGATACGTAAAATACCGTGTTTTTTTCTTTGGCTGGTTTTACAATTGATTAAAGTTAGTACAAGGCTCTTAATGTTAATGTTCGTTACAATGATAAGAACTTAACCTATAGAAATGAGCTAATAATCGAATGAGATAATTGAAAACGGTTAAAATTAAGACAGCAGATTCTTAATTTTAGGGCTCGTTGCAAAATGTAAATAACTAAAAACTACAAAACTTAACCTAAGAGGAACGTATGAGGATACTGTTGGACTTGTAGGTTGTTAGTTGGATCATAATCGTATATGCAACATAAAAGGAAAATAGTAAATTTATGTATACAAATATGTCTAACAGGTAACAAAAAGTAATTGCGAACGTTCTATACATAAACGGTACAAAAAAAGATAAAAAGGATTTGTAATGGGCTGCATCCGAGTTTATCTGCTATGTATTCCCTGTGTGCCCGATCAAACTAAGTAACGAATTTTTGGTACGACCGTTTATTGAAGTTCACAACAATCGATTTGTAATTATACGTTCTGCGACACACTGTTGTGTGGGTTTCTTGTAGGGTTCTGAAACTTTTTCTGAAATAAATAGGTTTAGCTCAGGTTTAAGTCGACAATCTATGCCAACGAAATGGGATAATTCTTGTTGCATTCTAAGGATTGGAAAGTTATGAATAGCTTCTCCTTTTGAAACTTGCGGCGTAACTCCATCACTGTTCACTGTGTGGTCGAGACAAGTTAGTTCTTTGGCTTCAAAGATTGTTTCTTTTTTAATTTGATAGTTAACCGTAATGATATAGGCGTTGAAATACTTTCTTTAAATGCTGTAGATAGTCTGCTTTGATGGCAGAAAAATTTAGAACAGAAAAAACTTTATACAACCGTGACTTCAGATAGATTATGACTTCAGCGATGGAACTTCTCCATGTACTGGTAGTGGTGGTGCTGAGAGAGTATTGATCCTCTACTGGAATTATGCTAATTGATTTCTCGACATCTGCTTCATAAATAGGATCCTGGTATCTTGAATGGTATGCTAGCAAGAGTAAGTTTCTTGACAGATTGTTGCGTGTTCAATTAAAGTCGGCGGTCACCACATGTAATATCCTCTGTGTTTGTTTGTTTGAAAGACTGTTTATGGTTAATGAATGCTTTATTCTTTTACTGTTAAGATCAGAGAATGAATGCTTTAACTATTTGGTTTCTGAATTATTTCCTGACTCCTTGTTTATATTCGTTGCATTGGATACTACACGCACACATACATATCACTAGATCACAGTACTCACTCATACATATCGTCGACGTTAATGCATACTAGCGGAACTATTTTCTAGTAATTTTCCAGGAGCGCAGTTTAAATGCTTATAAAAACTTTGTTACAGATGGCATGATGAATTCTTTGAAATCGCAACTAGCAACATTGCTAGTTACAACATTTCAAAGAATTAAGTTCATATGCATTAACGGCGACGATATGTACTATATACCACCAATAAGTAACAACGTCGTAGACCATTCAGGGTATAAATCGTGAGGTGTTCTTTATCAAAAATTAAAATGGGCGAACTAAGTTGAGCATCATTTGTGACTTTTTTTGCTAAAACGCTGAAGGAAAACTTTCTCGTCTGTAATTTGTAAGATTACTTAATGGAACTTTTAATGGAAACAGGGCACTCAAAAGGTTCGGAGGGGCAGTGTATGTTGCAACCCCCAATTGAATTTCATGAATATTGGTATGGGTAGATGCAGTAGCAGCACTTCACTATAGCAACAAGAAACGGCCACCTCATAGAACAAAAGATAAAGGAATAAACTCTGTGGGACGTTCTTTAACAAAAATGAAACTGGGTGGACTAATATGATTTGCGCCTGGTATATTTAGAACTACATATATTTCAAATGTAATCAGAAAATCTCTGGTGTACAATTCGTCACTAAGAATATAATACATATTCCAATTCACAAATAGCTATTTCAGAATACAATAAAAATTGATCTTTAACTTAGTACAAGTGCAATATAACGGAATTAGGCAAGGTTTGAAAAAACTTCTTCTTTTCTTCGTTACCTTTCGACGTTTCTGTTAAAGGCACTTAACCACCATATGGTGTAGTGTAGGGATCGAACATTCCATAATTTTTTTGTAACTGTACAAACGCACAGTAAAAATAGAAACTGCTATTTTTTAATCTAGGTTAAACTAATCAAATGTAGTCTATTTTGGTCAACTAAACTTGAAAATGACTTTATGCTTGATTTGTTCATGTTTACGAGTAGATAATATCCTGAATTTTGTAAAATATCAATATTAAACCACGCCTTCAGATGGATTTTGTCGTTTTATTTTCAAAAACTGTTAGGTTTATGGACTGGTTGTTAAGTGTGTTAGATAAAATAAAGCTTATATAATTGGCGCATGAATATATATCATACAGGTTGTTTCACTTAAGATTCGTATCCTCTGAATAGGTGGTAGTACACATAAAATGCAACAAAAACGCTGAAAATCATTAGTGTCTATCTTTCATAATAACCGAAAAAAGAATGGTTTTTGAAAAGTGGATAGCAGGTCACTGGTCTAAGAATCACACTTGGAGCTGGATGTGCCTATCTGACGCAGCAGCTGCTAGGTGATGTCGCAGTTTGTTTTGACTATAATTTCCAGCAGTTTCCAAAAGTTGACATTTTTAGCAAATTTTTGTTGATTTGCGTAAAAACAAAAAGAGTTTTTTGTTCCTATTGATGAATACTATCACACATGCAATTTATACGAAAGTTGAGTAAAACATCCTGTATGTAGACCAACAATTTCTACCAATACATTTGACGGAGCAACTTCAGAACATAACTTATTGCGATCTTGTATTCGTCATCAAGTACTTAGCTAAGAAAAAAAAAAGTTGAGTTCGCAGTGCAACCTTAGCATCACTTCTGCCAAATTCATGAAGCGATGTTGTTGTTATTGTTGGTTGTAGTATTATGATAATTTTGCAGTAAAAAGAATACCTTTAGGAGAATACCCTGTACTGGAAAATTATTTTATAGAAACCAAAATGTATAGGGCATTTCACCTTGTTTTGAAATCTTTCTTACTTCGTTTGTACGTCATACTGCATGACGTTTTACCTTTATTTTCTTTCTGCATTTTATAGAGCATTATTTGACTTGTCACTATTCGACTTGGGTCAAGTATACCTGTTTTGTGAAGAATTAAATTTTGCATTCAATGGTGTATTCATTAAACATATCACTGACACAGAATTCCGTATCTAGCGGTAGCGGGTACGCTACAGCTACCACAAGCACAAAATAACACTAATGTATGTTCTAATAACAACTGTCCTTGAACACAAAATTTTATCCAAATTGCATTTTTGACTTTTTTATTTTGAAGGTCTATAGCTTTGTAACATTTCATTTTTGAACATAGATATGTTGTGCTTAATGGCCTATTTTGATCAAATGCATTGACCCTCAGGAATTGGCATCGTCTGCTCGAGATATCCTACATGTAAAATGGGTGAAGTCCCATTTAATGTTAAATATCTAGCTACATTTTAAAGCAGGCGTGGAATTAAGTCGTGAACTTAGAATTCCAAAACAAAAACCATTCAAGAAAAAAATTACTCGATACGAATATCAATATAAAGGACAAAGTAAGAGATATCCAAAAACCCTGAAGTACCCTGTACGTTTTAGGTTCACTAAAAAGATTGATTAGTACAGGGTATACCCCTAAAATGTATCTTGCCAATACGAGAATTACCATATGACTAGCCCCAAATAATAATGATAATATCGCCTCGTAGATTTTGCTGGAGATGCTGAGATAGAATAAGACTGAACCAGGATCGCGTTCGATGCTCAACGAGATTTCCATAGTTATTTCATGATGAACATCAAATCACACAAAGTTATGCTCGAAGCTTCTCGTATAATATGTACCGATACAAATTATTTGTCTGTGTGACATATGATTGTTTTTCGATTACACAGAAACAAGACAACATGCACAAAGTTTTCTTAGCTTTTTGGTATGAAAGTTAAATAAAATCCTATTTTACCTAACTGTCTCCATTTTGATAAACCTAATAGTTTCTGAAAAAACAGTAAAAACCCTCTGGGGACATGGCTTACCCTCATCAGCTTCTCTGGTTCACCACTTTTGAGTAGTAACTTTTAAGGGGTTATTTAACATATCACAAAGAAGGCCTATCAAAAATCCAAGGATCTACCTCAATTCCCCTCTATTTTTACAAATTTGACTGAACTGTTACCGTGGCATTAAAATATACATATATTAGAAACTGTTCATTTGTGCTAAAAACATAACAGTAAAATGTTCAGGAGGTCAAAAGATTTGGCTATAACATTTATTTTTTCAAAACACATATACATGACGTGTCTTCGAAACTTTTAATTGTATTCTTGTAAACAAAAATAATCATGTTAAAATAAATGATTTAAAAGCAAATTATTAAAAAACAATTATTTGCATAAACCTTATGTATTTTAGAACAAAAGAGGCTCAATGCAATTTTCTCATGTTAATAATAATTTTCAGAGTTACATCGTTTTACGGAAAACGTTAATTTTTCTGCGTTTAAGGTTATTTATGGAATTTACGAACAAATCAACAAAAATAAAGATCACTTATGTGCTTAGCATCCCGAAATCATTACGTCAATCGTAATTTTATCTCTGATACATTCGGCAACATTGCTGGGTTCGGTAGGGTAGGTAGGCTTGCTTAAAATTATACAAATGGGTCTGTAAACACTGTAATATGTATCGGGTCCATGAACGACTGTCAAATATCACCAATATTTTTTTTTTATTTATTATTATTATTATTTATTTTCCTTAATATATAATAAATTTTATGTAGTTACCTATGAAAATACAATTTAAATCCTGATTTACACGTTGTTAAAAACACAAAAGTCACTCTCAAGACTTGTCCTAGATTTATTTTGAATCGGCTGTACTTTCATACAAAATGGGTTTAAAATTCCATTAGTCATTCAAGCTTTGTTTTTATAGATTTTTTATTGGTAAAAGACTGTGCAGATACTCCTTATAGTATATACTCAGCAGCGGACGGCAACAATAGGGTCGCGACCCAATCCTGGGTCGTGAAGGTTTTAAACATTTATTTTTATTATATCATTTAGGTTCAAGTTAAGAATATGCGCTATAAGGACCTATAATTTTAAATAACTCCCCTCTCCCTCTCGTAAAGGTCGCCTTATAATTTTATTGATATTTTAGGGTCGCTAGATAAAAAAGGTTGAGGAACGCTGGATATAGTACTTATATTTGAAAAGATTCATGGGGGGCCCCGAAGAAGAATCCGCCCCGGGCCCCAAAAGGTGTTGCTACGCCGCTGACTGGACGACACCATTTAGTTATAGGGGAAACACTGTAACACGAACATCCTTGATGCAATTTAAGCATTCGCCACCTGGTTTGAACCTCTTTGGTGAAATCGGACATAAAACTTTTTTTCTCGTAAGGCCCTATGTTACACGATACTCAACCATGCACATATCGGTGTCGCCAACTCAGGAAATTTGAAATAATGCAAAGGTGCTAAGATAACCAGGGGTCCATCACAGCCGAATCTTCCGTACATCAATAGAATACTTTCTGAACGAGGATAGATGCAGCGTTGCCAACTTGGACGAAGACAGAAATAGTACAGGAGCATTGAAAATTGTAGTACTTTTACAAAAAATTATAGTACCAATCAGTTTTCCAACTGTTGGGACTGCCTAACGTAAATGAAGTAAAAACAAAAAAATTTAATAGCATTTGATAACTAAAGAGCAGTATGGCCCAATACTCTTATTAAAAGACGGGCGCGAACGCGAACTTGCGGCAGGTAACTGCAGTTCTCGGTACCTAATGCTGAATCATGAAAGTATTTAATTACTTCTAAATTATTTATTGCTCTTTTATCAAGTCTCTATATAGAACAATTTTATTATTTGTTATTAACGATAAAAGAATATAAATGATTTGTTATTATGAAGAAGTTTTTCATTTGTTTTTGCATACTGTTATTATGTGTAATTTAATATTAGATATACAGAAAAGATATAGTACATTTGGCGTACTATTTACATTTTAAAAGTACATAGTACCGATAGTCCCAATTATAGTGGGAATACTATAATTATAGTACGGTTGGCAACGCTGGATAGATGGCTTCTTCGAATAGTTTGAATTCTTTCTCTCTCGGCTCACATACAAATCGTCAGTGCACAATCCAGTATTATTATTATTATTATATTTCACTGGGTGAACCTTGCTTCCCAGAAGCAATTACGAACAAAACAAGTCTTATTATATTATTATAATTATTATTTTAATCATATAACATACAGTGTAATTAATTACATTACAACAGGATCAACAGCATTTATGCGTTTTTATGGAAAGGTTAGAAACATTTTAGTTGCTTTACTTTCTTATCTCCATGAATTAAGTGTTTTTAAATGTTACAAAATATTTTAGCTCAAAGTTCTTACTAGTCAAGACTGCTGCAACACCTATTATAATCTATGGAGGTGCCCCAACATCAAATTTTGGATGAAAACGCTGTATTGCAGCATGCTCTAATTCTGTAAGTCTAGATTATTTCACTGCAGTCTTTTAAGGAAGTGCTTTCAAGTGTCAGAACCATTCAACAGTACATTAGCACAAAATACCTACACTAGTTTTGTCTATGCTAATCTTATGCTATATGTAGGGTACGCCAGAACTGACATATAATTCGTATAATAGTATATATTATAAAAAATATTTCCTTTGAAGTAAGAGGATAAAAATATAAGAAGAAAACATCATTAATATAAAAATTGCATGCATGATTAATTGTAAGTTTGTTTGTAATTGATCGCAAAGCTATTGATTGTAACAGAGATTAATAACTCGAAACCACCCCAAAAATTGAATCTATAACATGTACTTGTAAATTTTCTTTTAAAAACCAAATTCCAAGATCATTGTATGTTTCTGCTACTAAACAATTTATGTAATATATGTGACTAACTGCTTAATCAAAAGAAATATGTCGCAACCATTTCTATGTAATTTATGTAATTATAAATTCTCACAAAAAGGAAATTTGCAAAAGCACATGCTTACTCATAGTGGTGAGAAACCGTTTGAGTGTAATATATGTATTTATAAATGCTCGCAGAAAATAAGTTTGCAAAAGCACATGCTCACTCATAGTGGTGAGAAACCATTTGAGTGTAATATTTGTAGTTATAAATGCTCAATAAAAGAAAATTTGCAAAGGTACATGCTTACTCATAGTGGTGAGAAACCGTTTGAGTGTAATATTTGTGTTTATAAATGCTCACATAAAATAAGTTTGCAACATCACATGCTCACTCATAGTGGTGAGAAACCATTTGAGTGTAATATTTGTAGTTATAAATACTCAAGAAAAGGAAGTTTGCAGAAGCACATGCTCACTCATAGTGGTGAGAAACCTTTTGAGTGTAATATTTGTAGTTATAAATGCTCAATAAAAGGAAGTTTGCAAAAGCACATGCTTACTCATAGTAGTGAGAAACCTTTTGATTGTAATATTTGTATTTATAAATGCTCAAAGAAAATAAGTTTGCAAAGGCACATGCTCACTCATAGTGGTGAAAAACCTTTTGAGTGTAATATTTGTAGTTATAAATGCTCACAGAAAATAAGTTTGCAAAAGCACATGCTCACTCATAGTGGTGAGAAACCATTTGAGTGTAATATTTGTAGTTATAAATGCTCAATAAAAGAAAATTTGCAAAGGCACATGCTTACTCATAGTGGTGAGAAACCGTTTGAGTGTAATATTTGTGTTTATAAATGCTCACATAAAATAAGTTTGCAACATCACATGCTCACTCATAGTGGTGAGAAACCATTTGAGTGTAATATTTGTAGTTATAAATACTCAAGAAAAGGAAGTTTGCAGAAGCACATGCTCACTCGTAGTGGTGAGAAACCTTTTGAGTGTAATATTTGTAGTTATAAATGCTCAATAAAAGGAAGTTTGCAAAAGCACATGCTTACTCATAGTAGTGAGAAACCTTTTGATTGTAATATTTGTATTTATAAATGCTCAAAGAAAATAAGTTTGCAAAGGCACATGCTCACTCATAGTGGTGAAAAACCTTTTGAGTGTAATATTTGTAGTTATAAATGCTCACAGAAAATAAGTTTGCAAAAGCACATGCTCACTCATAGTGGTGAGAAACCATTTGAGTGTAATATTTGTAGTTATAAATGCTCAATAAAAGAAAATTTGCAAAGGCACATGCTTACTCATAGTGGTGAGAAACCGTTTGAGTGTAATATTTGTGTTTATAAATGCTCACATAAAATAAGTTTGCAACATCACATGCTCACTCATAGTGGTGAGAAACCATTTGAGTGTAATATTTGTAGTTATAAATACTCAAGAAAAGGAAGTTTGCAGAAGCACATGCTCACTCATAGTGGTGAGAAACCTTTTGAGTGTAATATTTGTAGTTATAAATGCTCAATAAAAGGAAGTTTGCAAAAGCACATGCTTACTCATAGTAGTGAGAAACCTTTTGATTGTAATATTTGTATTTATAAATGCTCAAAGAAAATAAGTTTGCAAAGGCACATGCTCACTCATAGTGGTGAAAAACCTTTTGAGTGTAATATTTGTAGTTATAAATGCTCACAGAAAATAAGTTTGCAAAAGCACATTCTCACTCATAGTGGTGAGCAGCCATTTTATTGTAATATTTGTAGCTATAAATACTCACAAAAAGAAAGTTTGCAAAAGCACATCAAGCTCACTCATAGTGCTGAGTAACTATTTCTATGTAATATGTGTAGTTACCCAAACAACATTGTTACATTTATTAAAAACATGTTCAACAGATGATTATTTAAAAAATAAACATATCGATAAACGTGTTGTAAATGATTATAGTGGTCTACTTCAATCGTATGTACTTTGTTTTACTCAATTACTCATTACTAAATTTACATTTACCCAAATCACCAGTTACAAGCATTTCTTTAGTTTTTTCTAAATTCTTAATGTTAGTTTCGAAATGATGCAGTTTATTTACTGCAATTAAATTAACATTTGCCCCTGTATTAATTTTGATATTCTCCTGAGAAGTAATTTTATTGTTAATTATTACATTGATTATTATATATGAATTAAAGTCCCTTTGCGGAGACCTGTCGCAGGATGTGAACAAACGGTAAGCGATGCTATTGGTCGGCGCGCACGTAGTCTCATTAACGCTTAAACTACTGTACATAAATGCGAAAACACGTATATGCAATCAGTTCTCGTTAACGTGTGTACTGTGCAGTTTGTTGCAAGTTTCATTATCTTCTGTGGCCGAAGCTTTTTTTAAAAAACTTTATTTATTGAATATAATAAAACACATTTATATATTTCGTTTGCAGTCGTAGAATATATTTTATTATTTTTAATCAAGAGAAAACTTTATCTTTTTTTAACATTTATGATACAAATGTATTAATATTACTTTGTCAGTAATTATTTGACGAGTAAGACGAGTTTAAATAATTAGATTTGAATTAACACACTTAACAGAACAATTTTAGAATTCACATTTTAATGACATTAAGCAAAATAATTAATTAAAAACTCGAATGAGCCTTTATGTTTTACTAGCAGGACAATTTTAAAATCCACACCTAGTTTAATACTCCCTCTGGATAAACACTTGTTGAAGAGACTTGTGAGTTGAATAAAGATTAATAAAGACTTAAGATTAAAATAGAGGTATTTATACAGTGTTACAATCTTATCTGCCTACACAGTTCTCGTGGTCATGAGAGAATTAATTCTAAAGAAGTTCTCATAGAGATAACGTAGACTTATCAGAAAAATGTATTTTGATATCGTGTGTTCACATTCCTAAACAATTCTCATGTAACATGATCTTATCTATAGTGTGATTATAACGTACGTTACTTGCAAGTTTCGTTTGTATTCAAATGAAGCGAGTTTTTAAAAAGATTTTTTGTTTTCCCTGGATCTTTATTTTAAACCAGCGGAAGTAATGACAATTACAATACACAATAATATAAATGCTCATTAGAGCTTAGATGTAAACTTAACTATGAACTGATCAAAACTTAATGAATCTACTGTTCAAGCTCTTTATATATGATTCTCTTATCTAAATAAAATATTACTAAGCAGTTCCCACGAGAAGAGTAATACAATATTATCTGCATGATAAGCAATTCTCACTTATAATATACCAAGTGCATTGATTATTGCCGGAAATTTTTTGAGTGACATTTCTGCAACGTCATAATTGCAATTAGTTGCATTCTGCAATTAGTTGCAGAAATGCACGAAAGTAAAATTTCCAGGCATAATCAATGCACGAGGATATATTCGGCAAGAAAATCGTGACGACACAAACCATTTCTACGTATTTTAAATTTTGATTATCACTGTCAAGTTGTAACATAACATAGTTAGCCGTGGTATCCAAAATTAAAATTCTGAATCACGTGTTGTGGTTAATTCTAATACAAGTTCCACTTCTTCTGATTTATCGTCAACAGGAAACGTTTATTACAATAGTTGTGTATTTAATTTTAATTGATTTGTTCTAGTTTTTTGTAATTTGTTCAGTTGTATAGTTTAAATAAATTTGACATTTTTGTCAGAAAAATTTCCACTTATTAATTTCAGTTAGGTTGGTCTACCTACAAAAAATTTCCAAAAAATTTTTTAGTTGCCATGGTAACGGCTCCTGAGCTAGTTTTTTTATTGGTCACTACTGAGTGTCGTACGATTTTCATGAGAAAGTTAATACTGCAATCTCAGCAGTTCCCACGATAGATAAAACTTTATTCTTATTTTGGAATGTAATATGATATTATCTGCTTGCTGATAGTAAGCAGTACTTCTACGTAACTCCTCAGCGCTAAAATGTTTTAATATGGTTTTTATTTAAAACAATATTAAAATCAGTAAAATGAAAATTTTAATTTTCTGTGTTTTATTTATCACAACTAAATCTTTATTTAGAAAGTCAATGAATTTTATTTTTAAGTAATTACGTTGACAGTATAAATATACAAAAATACTTATAACTAAAATTATAGCAATTATGGTTAATATAATAGATGATATGCTTAAATGGTTAGTAGTCACATGATCAATTGATTTTAGTAGATAACTGTTATCGGTAATTTTGATTTGAATGTCAATTAACTTTTGCGTATCGATCGGAATTAAGTCGACTCTTGAGATGTCAACATTACTTGATTCAGATATTACTAGTTGGTCAATATTTCGTAATTTTAGGTCGATAATTTTGTTTGACGTAGTTTTAGCTACAAATAACATTTGCTCGTGATTAATTAACGCTGTACAATCAGGGCTCAAATGTAAAATTTTAGAACCATAAAGTTCTTTTCGAAAATTTTGATTTTTACAATTAATGTCTAGAATTGCTTTGGAAGGTACAGTTACTAGCCAAGTGGCAGTATCTATTTGAGAGATTTTAATATGAGTTAGATCAAAAAGATATGGGGTACATGTTTGGTTACTATTAAAAGATAGTAATTGGGTTTCACATAATTTATCGTTTGGAATTTCAAAGTGATTATTTTGGTTACAAAAGTAAGTGTCTATTGTAACTAATTTGCAATGATCGAGTTCGATAGGGATACTCATTTTAGTATTAAACAATATATTATTGTAGGTTGGAATAATCATACGGAAATGGCGGGTGTTAATAAATATTGGAAAAGGTATCAATTGTATAAGTTGATATTGGTTAGTTTTAGAGGTTAGAGGGATTTCAAAGATGAAGGTGATTCTATTTGCAATTTGATAGGCTTTGGTAGTAATGATACTTTCATATAGATGTAGATAACTTTGATCTGCGGAATAGGGAATGGTTAATGTTGTTTGGTGGGACAAGTGTTTAGAAATATCCTTTAGATTTTGAATTAGTTCAATATTGTCAATTAATGACATATGCATTTGTTGATTCTGTGCGAAAGTTAATGCGTTTTCGAGTTCAAAGTACACTGAGAAAAAGGTTTATTTCCAAATACAAAATGTATTTACTTAGGTACAATTGAGAGTTCCTTAATTAAAGCTAACAAATGTTTTTTAGTTTAATATTATTGTTTTTAAAAGAACGAACAAGATATTTTACTTCAAGTTGGTACTTTATTTGAGTATAATTTATTTCAGTGTTGTAAATATTTTTTGACTTAACGCTATCAGTTTAGTTGACCACCTCTTCATTTAAATAAAATGAATTATTATAATGGGACTGATTTAATGTGAAAGTTGCAACAAATGTTTAATAAAGTTCTCAGAACTAAATTATGAATTGCTGATATTCTATCTTTATTTACTGCAAGCTTGCGTTCCGTGCAGAATATAAAATATTTATTTAAATGAATTGCAGTTAATTTAGTTTTACGATCTCTTTGTTCATAAAATGTTCGTTAAGATGACGCGTCCAAAAAGATTGCATCACAACATTTCGACCTTCACCAAGTTTGGAAGTTCTATTACACGGGTTGCAGTTATAGTTAATTGTGATTACTGATTATTTGTTTATTATTTCAATGAGTGACCAAAAAAGTTAAAATTCTTTTAATGTTAAGTGGAACTGGAAAGAACAGGTAATTGATATTTTAAAGGTAAGAAAAATTTTATTGATTAGTGCAATATTTAAGTAAGTCATTATTTAATTCTTATTAGAAGTACCAGTAACTAATCAAAGTACTAACTATATATTCAATTAATTTTTATATAGTTTTATATTACACTGAAAGAAGGAAATTGTTAAATCAAAGAAGAAATCAGCATATTCTAAACTTTAAATATGTGCAATGTGTGCAAAATAAAATGTTAATTTTGGTTTGTTAGTTCAACAATCTGCATCTTTCGGTTAAAGGTTTAAACTGTTTTAACATTCGTTTTAAACAAAATTAACGTTGTTGATCTTATATTAAACAATTTCTAATGTTGTGAAAAATGTTTTTACCTATTCGCTTTAAGTTTTAAGAAAATATAAATATCAAACAAAACAATTATATTTAATTATCATTAAAACTTCATTCAAAGCAACATTGGTAATCAGCTTAACAGTCTTTTTGTTGTGTCAACAATAAATAATTTTTGAACAAGAAATTTTTGAATCAACATTTTCATTTCTCTCAGTGCATACATTTATCATTTTTGTTTAAATATTAGGAGTTTGCAGATTCGGGAATAGTGATGAAATTATCATTTATACGAGTATCATCCTTGGTTCCACCAGCACTGAGCACCGGGGGCATATACAGTTCAAGCCAAGCAAGGTAACAGCAATCTTGGAATCCTACCACTCATGAAGCAAAGGCGGGGATTATTTTACATGTGAAGGTACAAATATATTGCATTAAATCATAAAGTAATAAGTATATCAACAATAAATAATTTTTGAACAAGAAATTTTTGAATCAACATTTTCATTTCTCTCAGTGTATACATTTATCGTGTTTGTTTAAATATTAAGAGTTTGCAGATTCGCGAATAGTGATGAGTATCATCGTTGGTTCCACCGACACCAGGAGAAAATGTAGTTCAAGCCAAGCAAGGTAACAGCGATCTTGGAATCCTACCACTCATGAAGCAAAGGCGGGGATTATTTTACACGTGAAGGTACACATTATTGCATTAAATCAAAAAGTAATAAGTATCTTATTCATTATTTTTGTTACAGAATCTTGGTGCACTAGAAGGATGTGTAAACATAAAGAAGACTAAAATAAAATGTCCCAAGTTTGGATTGACCTTTCAACAATTCATTATATGTTTGTAGTAGTGAGTCGTTCAATAACAGACATTCAAAAGGTTTATGTTGCCTATTTCAATAATACTTGATAAATATTATGTTGATGTTTCATTTATTCAATGATTTTCATTAATTATTGGCTAATTTCACGCCAAATCACCTAGAGCTATTTGCTTCAAGTCTTAAGTTTTTTCAAATTTTTTCTTGTATAGACACATAAATTATGAAATGACATTAAATTAATTTTTTCAAATTTCTTGGATGAAAACAGCCGAAGATTTTTGAAAATTTCGATATCTTTGCAAATACTGCTATCCTACGCTGCGCATCATCTGACTTATTGTCATTACTCTGTTTTTTCTGAGTTATCTGGCTCATCCAAGTGTCAGATTAAAAGCTAGTTTTTAGATCTTTCAGATTATATCAAGTAACGTTCAAAGACATGCACAGTAGAAAAGCAAATTTTAGTGTTTTACAAATTTTGACATTGCTCCTGTGAATATCACACAATTGAATCTTGTTTATAGAATTACCTTAGCATATACGTGGCTTGGTTAAAAAATAAAAAGGGTGTTCTTTGTAGTTTTAAAACAATTATTTTTGAAAAAATTTGTTCTCAGAGTCTCTTCTTTTTCTACTGTTCAATGTCTGTTGCACGTTTCTTGATATACTCTGAAAGATTCAAAAACTAGTTTATACTGATACCTGAATTAGCCAGATAACATAAAAAATAAGGGAGTTATGACAATTTTAGCCAGATGATGCAAAGTGTGGGATAGCAGTATTTTCACCCAAAAAGTTAGTTTAATGTCATTTCATAATTCGAGGGCATCTGATCAGAGGGGCAAATTATGATTTTTTGTTTTGTAAGACATTAATCTGGCCATACAAAACATTCGCCTGTTTTGAGAGACAAAAGATCACAAATATGGTGATATGCCTCTCTAATCTGATGCCCTCGAATGTATCTATGCAAGGAAAAAATCTGAACATAATCTGAGATATCGAAGCACGGTCATGTTTTAAAATTAGGTGATTTGGCATGAAATTAGCCTATTACTAATGTAGAAAAATGTTTTGTATCTGTAAATTTGAAATAACACACATTAAAGGTAAATCAGATGTTTTATTGTCTAAAAAGAATGGTGAAGTTTTGTGAACTAAACAGGATTTCATTCAATTTTTATAAATAATTAAAAGAAGTAACAATAAATTCTATTAACAATTTGATTTAGTTGTGACATGCATACTTTAATTATGAATATTTTGCTTTCCTTGAGGTAAATAATAATTTAATTTCTTTTAAACTAGCCAACCTTGCAATAAAATTTTCATTAATGTAAAAGAACAAAAAATTTGGTTGTTACAAATAATCCCGAATTATGAAGAAATAATCCGAAGAATGAAACAATTCTGAAGCATACTTCCGGGAAGACGGCCTACATTTCCTACAACCTAAGATTTAGTTGATCTAAATAATTAATTCTATGTTACAACTATTTTACTTATGTTATGGCAAATAAGCCATAGGTTGTAGGAATTATATTTAGTTCTGTGAAACAAACAATATATTTGTCTTAACTTTCCGCTTTGTTTCTTTAGAAACACTTTTATTTCAGTTACATAATTCTTGACTCTACTAAATTATTGCTTAATTGTATTATCGAACTTAAGCCTTTGGTTCATATAACTGTATCTTTGTTTCGCCGTATTCAACTTTAGTATTTGTTTACCTCAAATAAATTTTAGTTACATCTAATAAACCTTTTTCTCAGTGTAGGTGTTTATAAGAAGTTGTAAAGATTGCACGGCTTCGAGTAAAACTGTTTTTTGGGATACTGTGGCAACATGTTTTTTCACCTGTTCGTTTTCTAAAATAATTTTGTTTAGGTTTTCATTGAGTAGCATTTGATTGTTGGCTAGATTGTTTATAGTGGAAATAGTGTCATTAAGAATTTTAGCTTGTTCTAATATGACGTTAGTTTGTGTTTCACTAACTTTTTGTAATTTGGAAATCAATGTTTCATATCTTTGACCATCTTTGGCATCCAGATTGCCAGTTAAGAATTTAAAAATGGTTCCTAAACCATCTACGAATCCTCGTTTTTGGATTGTATGTTGTGTTTGAGGGAATAATTGATCGATAAATATTGTTTAATGATTAATAATATGTTATTATGACTAAGTAATATGTCAGTAATATTAGTGAACTGCCTATGTTCGATGGGGTATTGTTGATTTTCCAAAATTATAATGATTTTTATTAAATTCTCTTTAAGCATACCATATTGAGTAATAATAGGTGTATCATCTATAGTCTTAATTAATGTAAATTCGCTTTCTTTTAGCGTTACCTAAGTTTAATGGATAAAGTCCAGGATTGTCATCTAAGTTTTCGATAATTACGTCACTGATCACAAATTGGGTTGTGAGGATGTAGCAGGCGATAATGGTTAACCTGAAAATGGTAATAGTTCGTTTATATGTCGTTTAATTTGAGGTCCTTCATTAGGGGGTGTTAATTCATAAGTATCATGCTCAAGAATTTGGGAAATAGTGTATGGTCCAGAAAATTTCGGGTCCTTTTTATTTCTAGTGTTAGTCGTAATGAAAACTTCCTAGTTCAAGTTTTTTTGTTCCGCGCGTTTGGTTTAATTTTATATTTCGTTTTTCTTTGGTGTCCGTTTGTTCTTTTTGTAATGATTCATAAAGATAGTGCATTCTTGTTTTATGTTCCGACATATAATCATGATAATAGGTTTTTGTATAATCTAAGTCGAATGGATTTTTGCTTTCTGTGTACCCGAACATTATTTCAAAAGGTGTTAGCTTAAGGTTGAATATGGATTGCGTGATTGTAAGCCAAGGTTCAGTATTGAATTTTTTGGTGTTCTGGTATATTAGTCAATAAACGATAATGTTCGATGATAGTGGAATGTAGACGTTCTACAAGCGAATTTGATTGGTGGTGAGCGGGGGTTGTAGTGTGTAATTGAATCTTGTGAAGAATTAGGAAATCTTTAAATATGTTTTTATTAAATTCTCTATCAGCAATAATTATATTTGGGGCTGTGAAGACGCATATATAAGTTAGTAATTGTTCAATAACATCTATCAGGTTACACTGAGAGAATTTTTTCACTATCATTGTAAAAAAATATGTAATACTAGCAGAAAACTCTAATAGAATAGGCGCCAGTATAATACTCCCCTATGATAGTAAAGTCTGCTTTGCTATTATGAGGTTATAATCATAGCAAATTTACTTTACAAAGCACTACTTTTCAGTATTTGGAAAGCAAGTTTGCTAACACTGTAAAGTAAACGTTACTGTCATCACCAAGTAACCTTGCTACGATTATAAAACAACATTTCAATCATAATAAAGTAATTTGTTGCCCCCATGAAGTAACTCTGCTAGCAGTGTAAACCAACTTTTCTGTCTCTATAAAGTAACTCTAACTACCATTATAAACTAACTTTGCTGTCTCTATAAAGTAACTCTGCTACCATTATAAACTAACTTTGCTGTCTCTATAAAGTAACTCTGCTACCATTATAAACCAACTTTGCTGGCTTTATAAAATAACTCTGCTACCATTATAAACAAACTTTACTATAGCTGTACAGTACTCTTTTGTTTCTGTAAAGTTATCGATTGTTATTGAAAAGTACTTTTGTTCTCTCTATAAGGTAATCATCATGTTACTACAACAGAGTAACTTTGCTGGGATTTTTTATACTGGCTAATTATTATAGACTGCAACATTACTCTTGCTATTATAATGAAACGAAGTTGAGAATTTTCTTTATTAATTACATGTTCTTTTGTAATATTTAGGAACTATAATAAAGAAGTTTGGCATGCTCTAATTAATAATGAAAAAGTCAAATCATTTCATTGAATTAATTCGAGTAATGTTGTGCTCATTAGTCAGTTATACAAGATCTACAGCAAGGTTTCTTGTAGTACATATTAACAAAATTATTTTGTAGTAAGAGCAAAATTAGTTTTCAATAATGGCAATTAACAAATTGCAAATTACACACAAGTTGCTCGAAGACCATCTAAACTAACTGCAATTTCTCAAAAAAGTTGTGATATGAATTTCTTGAGTCTTTTTTCATGTGCCTTCCTTCTCCTTATTTTCCCTTCCATGACTTTTTGTATTATAGGATTCTCTCCTCTTAATGTTATATTGTATAACCATTACAATATATGTAAGTATTGTGAGAGCCGAACTGTCAGCAGATTCAGGCCCGTAGTATACCTTCACCTAGGTTAGTTAAGAGTTTCTTATATTCTGCAACTGGAAAACAGCCTACTGTTTAACCAAAAAATGACAAGGGTGAAAGAAAACATATGCTTTATTTAAAACTCAAACATAGATATATCTTATTTCTAACAAAAGGAAATAAAATTAATATTTCTAAAAGCAAATAAAAAAAAACTTAAATATTGGTTTTAACAAACACAAATAAAACAACTGTGGTTACCCTTTATTTAAGCAATCACCCACAATGAAAGATAGTTTGTCCAGTATTCTTTTTTTAACTTTACAATGACGTCATCATAAAGGGGAAAACAATTTATTATATTTACCTACATTTAACGTGCACATAAATTTATGTAATGGAAAACTAAGATTTAAAACTTAACCTTCAACGAACCAAGGTCCGAATAGTTACGTAAAGACCCAAGGGGGGGTGCATCTGCACCCCTACGAAAAAATGCAGTTTTCTGCAAAACAAATTCATGGAAACTACAGTTATGTTTATTGTGATTAATCACTAGTTAAAAGCGTATGAAAATAAAAGCAATTTATTGTAAGAAACCAATACAAAATGTTAAAGAAATCCTTTTTTTGTAAAACTAGACTGTTCCTATTTTGTGAGTGAAACGAATTTTTTCCCTACTGTTTCTCTCTACATGGGTTGCACAGTTTCTCTGTAACAGATGTACTGTGCTCTGCACAGACAAACCTCTTACATGTGCCGCAAATGGTACGGACTTTTCTATCCCGTTTACGTGCACAAGCAAAGCACCTTCCTTGTTGACGTTCAGGTGAATCTTCCACTGGAAACGCCTGACGATTTTCCCTTTCTTGTAAATCTGGATTCAACAGCTTCATGCAACTCAATATTCTTCTGCTCAGTCCTGCAGGATTTTCGCTTCTCCTCTTTATATAAGGAGTAATTAGTGATTTTCCTAACTCAAGCAGAAAAATTTTCCTGTTATCTGATCTTTGTTTTTGCCAGTCTGGAAACTTGGTTCTATACACTGCAAAAGCATTTATGGCTCCAAGGTCTAACAAGTTCGAAAAAATAGCCATGGGCCATCGGTTACACTTTCTTTTGGTGGTATATTCTTTGGCCAACTTATCAACTGTGTCAACTCCCCCTTTAGTAGCATTGTAATGTAGAATTATGTCTGGTTTTTTGTGTTCTTCTTCCATAGCTATTTTATTGTCATGATGTTCCGTGGATAAAAGTATAACTGCCCTCCTTTTTTCTGGGACATAAGAAACTAAGGTATGCTGCTTGGTAAAACAGAACTGACTAGAAAATTTTTCTTTCTGTGGTGAAGGTAATAACTGATGGGGAATATCAACTTTGTTCTTACGTATTGTGCCACAAAGCGTAAGATGCTTTTCCAACAAACAGTCCGCTAAGGACATACTGGTAAAAAAGTTGTCGGTTGTTATTCCATGGCCTGCTGGTAAATGATCCACTAAGTCCAAAACAACTCTTTTACCTTGTTCCTTTTCAGGGTTTTGCCCAGTTTTGCCTAAATACACTTGCAAATTGTGCACGTATGCTATTTCGGTATCGGCAAGTATCCAGTGTTTTAGGCCATACTTGTCGGGCTTACTTTTCATATATACCCTGAAGGGTGCTTTTCCTCGGAAACCTACGAGCTGTTCATCGATGCATACGTGTGAAGAAGGATTCATAGCAATTTTGCATTTATCGACAAACATTTCAACTATATCCCGTATTGCGGCTAATTTATCAGTAGATCTGCGTTCTACTCTTGTTTGAAAGTTATCAAATCTGATAAATCTAGTCAACAAGGCAAATCGCGTTCTTGACATAGTGGCAGGAAATATTGGCCTGCAATATAGTTCATTAGATTCCCACAATGATCTGACAGATTCCTTCTTTGCTTTCAATGCACCTTGAGTAAAAAGTAAACCGATATATGCGTATATTTCTATGCTATCTGTAGGCTTCCAATCTCGTATTTTTTCTGGATGATTTTTATTCCACTCTTGGTATACGAAATTCGCTTTTCGGTTTGTTTCCATAGCAATGAGTTCAATCATTTCACGGGTGAAAAATAACATAAAAGCTGATTCAATGGTAGAAACATTAGAATTATAACCCGTCAAACCACGCTCATTGACCAAAATGTTGGCAAGTTGTCTGCGGGATGTTTTCACTGGGGTAGTAGACCACTTGAAACCAGACTTGGCAATCATATAATTGCCCAGAACATCGTCGGTACTTTCATCATCACCGGAACTAGATTCTGTGACATCTTCAGTGGCAATTTCATCGTCATGTTTTTCGTCACACTCAACTTGATCATCGTCGTCGGAGTCTGAGGATATTGCCTTCAAAAATTCTTCATCGTCATCGCTATTCTCAGCATAATATCTCAACTGTTCTTCTGTTAGTGGGGCATATCGTGATGTAGATGGTTGAGGCGCTCCAAGATGCTTAGTACGTTTCATTATTTTTTTCAATTGCAGTTTCTACACAACAAATATTTGAGGTTATATTACACAAGAGAATATAATTTTTAGAAATCTAATAATTAGAAATAGCACACAATAACTTACAGCAATCTGAAACGTTTCCTGACTGAAATATTGTAGACGTTTTGACCAAAATAAAATCTTATAATTATTATTGCTATATCTGAAATGACATATAACATTGGAAACCGACAACGCAGCCTACAATAAAGTTGTAACGTTAAGTGTTAAGGAGGGGGTGCACGCGCACCCCAGTGCCTATTTTATTTTTATCCGTGTGTGTGAAATAAATTAAAAATTACAAAATAACGCACAGGCCGTAAAAAGCATTGATTAACAAAGTCATGAAGTATCAAAACTAAAAAAAAAATATTTACTTTGCTACGGCGAAAAAACCAATTCTGGGGTGCAGTTGCACCCCCCCTTGGTTCGATGAAGGTTAAATATCACATGCACTCCCAGCACCCCACAAACTAAATAATCGTAAATTGGCGTCAGCCGCGGGAAGATGAACGGCAATCTGCCTTTTATGCTTCTATTATATGTATCTTGCATGCACCTGCAACTATCCGTGTAGGTGATCCGAAATTTGCCGTAAAGTCACGAACTCTTATTAAGGCAAACGCAATATTTGTAATACGATATTGTCTGTCTTATTATTACTCTTAGCAAAGCGCTTTTTTCAATTGTAGAAAGGAAGTTTCTTAATCCTTATTCAAATATCTAATATGAATCTTAGGTTTCAATCGTAGTAAAGTTTTCTGCTATTACGCTAATAAATTTATTAATGGATGAAAGTTAATTTCTTAAAAACGTACATTTGTATTTCAGTAAAGTGATAATTCTCATCATAGCTAAATATATTGTTGGCGTAGCAGAAAGTATTCAGTAAAATGATATTTGTTATGGCAACAAAATGAATATGCAATCATAAAAAGAAAATCTATTGCGACAGAAAAACAAACTGTAGCAAAGAATTCTTTGCTGGTACTTTTCTCAGTGTATGAGATTTAATCGGATAATCTTGAGCAAATCGGGAAAAGGCGTGGATTATGGTCAAATAACTTTTATTGCCTATTCGAAAGATATCTAAATGTACGGTATGAAATGGTCTATTAAGAGTCGGTGTAAGTTGAAAAGGTTGTTTAATCGGATTACGATTATATTTTTGAGTTTTACAAATTTAACATTTATTAATAAATTCAGCGATGTCTTTATTGATAGATTTCCAATAATACTTGCGTTTAATATGTTCTAAAGTTTCGTTAATTCCGCGATGATTGGTTTTGCCTAAATGGTAACTTTGAATTTGATTTTGTCTTTCTTCGGGGTCTATAATATATGTAACTTGAATGGTACAGCGATGGAATTTGGGTGTGTTTTCATTAGTTATTTCTGCGATGAAATTTGAGAAATCAAGGTAAAGTTCGTTATCAGGAAAGTGACAGTAGTAATGAGTTTTAGGTTCACAATGTTCGATTAATATTTTATTAAACATATCAGTTTTATTGTGATCATTGATAAATACAGTGTAATGGATGTTTCCATCATATTTTGTACTACGGATTTTTCTTGGAATTTAGGCTCTTATGAATTCAATTTGATGTTTAAAATGTTGTAGTGGTTTGTCAGAGATATCTATTACTGGGGTTGATGATAATTGAGTATGTATTGTATCTGTAAGGGATTTACTGTCTTCGTCTTTGTTTTTAGTACTTGGTATGTTGGGGCGGTTATCAGGTGGTTTTACTTGTACATCAGAAAGTATTTTAATACGAGGTTTATCTAACACAGGAGGATTTATGATTGGTATGTCGAATAATTCGGTAATATCAGGGGTGCTAGCTCTGCTTCCTAGTCTGCTATCGATATTGGTGAAGGTTTCTGGTTCGGGGGTTTCAAGTCTATCGGTTTCAACATTCATAGGATAAAGTTGAATGCGTGATAAAGCATCAGCTACCTTGTTTAGTTTTCCTGGTAAATAGTTTACGTCAAAGTCATACTCTTCTAGTTTGAGTACCCAACGGGTTAATTTTGAATTTGGTTCTTTTAGATTTCTAACCCAAATTAACGGTCTATGGTCTGTGTATAATTTGAATTTTACACCGTATAAGTAAGGGCGAAATTGTTGAGTTGCCCACACTATAGCGAGCAGTTCTCGTTCTATTGTAGAATATTTTTGTTCAGCTTCGTTAAGGGTTCTTGATGCATAACAAATAGGTTTTCCATCTTGTGATAATACTGAACCAAATGCATATTTAGATGCATCAGTGGTTAATTCAAAAATTTTATTAAACTCGGGATATTGAAGTAACGGTTCATTAGTTAAAATTTGTTTGCAATTTTAAAGAAATTCAGGGGTGTGTATAATTTTACTATCCCTTTTGAGACAAACAGTTAAGAATTTAGTTATTTTAGCAAAGTATTTAACAAATTTTCTATAATATCCGAATAATCCTAGAAATGATTTTATTTCTGTTTTGGTTTTTGGGGCAGGGAAATTCTTAATGGCTGAAATTTTAGAAGGGTCAGGTTTTATTCCTTCCGAGGATATTATATGACCAAAATATTTTACGGATTTATGTAAAAATTCGGGTTTATCTAATTGAATTTTGATATTTGATTGTCGACATCGATTAAAAACATTTTTTAAGCGGGTTATGTGTTCTTGTAAAGAAGTAGAGTAAATAATAATATCGTCAAGATAAACGAGGCATTGTTGGGGGGTTACTCCTATGAGAGCATTATTTATAGCTCGTTGAAATGTGGCTGGAGCATTTTTTAATCCAAAGGGCATACGTCGAAATTGAAAGTGGCTCTTTTCAGTCGAAAAAGCTGTTTTTCGCGGTCTGATTTTTCTATTTTAATCTGGTGGAAACCAGATGCGAGATCTAAAGTCGTGAAGTAGTTGGCTCGACCAAGGTGGTCTAAAACGGTTTCGATTCGTGGTAAAGGGTTTTGTCTTTTATGGTCTGTTCGTTTAATTTACGATAATCAATAACAATGCGCCATTCTGATGTCCTGAGGCGTCTAATTTCTTAGCAACGACCCAAATTGGAAAATTATATGGACTTTCCGAAGGTTCTATAATTTTGTCTTCTAACATTTTACGAATTTGATTTTTTACTTCTTCTCCATGCACATGTGGGTATCTATATGTTTTTGTGAATATAGGAACATCAGTTTTGGTTCTAATATGATGTTTGGTTAAATTGGTGGAAGATAAAGGGATATTTGGAGAATAACAAATATCTTTATACTGATAACAATGATTGGTTAATAATGTTTGTTCGTCTTCGTTTAGATGGTCAGTTCTTAAATTTGTTTGTAAATTCTGATTAAGAATGGTTTTGATGTTTAATTTGGAATTATGAACGTCTATGTTGTTGATTTGTATTGATTCTTCATTATTACTCTCATATTCATCTAAAATTAATGGGGAGTATATATTTATTTTTTGTATTTCATTAGAAGTGTTTATTACACTAGTTTGAAACCAATTATTATGTAATTTAACTAATGCAGACGGGATCATGACATGTTTACTAAGATTTAATCTTGGGGTTATTTTTATTCCGCTTTTACCAACGGCTGGTAAAGTCACAAACATTTCAGCACGTGGGGGTATTTCAATTTGTTTTATTAGGATTTCGTTATGTTTTAATTTGGAAAAATTACATTCATTACGTCTTTGGGTTTCCTGTTTAATCATGGATGAATTATAATAAAACGGTATTGTAGTGCTATCGGTTTGGATATGCATCCATTTATAATCAATTCTGGCTGATAAATTGTTAAGTAGATCTGAGTCAATTAAGCCTACGTATTCAGAATGAAAATCGTATAAATAGCAAAGATGAAATCCATCTTCTGAAAAAAGGTTTAGAATAGGTAAATTAGCAACTAAATTATGTCTGGTGGTTCCATGAGAAGTGGTAATTTCAAAGTTAAAATTATAAACGAAATTAGGGAAATGTTCATTAACAAATTTAGGGGAAATTATGGTTTTAGAGCTACCAGTGTTTATTAGGAGTTTTTGTCCGGTGGACGGAATTATAATATATGGGAGATTAGATTTGGGATTAATACTAAAGCTTTCAATATTTTCCGAGGCCGTTAATGAAAATTTTTGGCATCTTCATTGTCGTTATTTGAGTATTGATAATAAGAATTTTCCAATTCTTCAGTGGATATTTCTTCTTCGGTTGATTGTTCAAGGTACTGTTCAGGGAACTGTTCAGACCTAGTGATAGAATCTTGATAGTCATATTGGGGGTGTGTCGAAGTTTCAGGTTCATCGTCATCATGATAGAATAATTCTTCGGAGATAAAAGTTCGTTGTGGACCAGCTGGAGTAGGCAAAGTCCTTATATTTTGAGAATTAGCTCGAAATTTATTATGGTTGGTTAATTGTGTAGTGGGAGGTCTTTTTACTATTGTGTTTGCTTCCATAGGTATAGGATTATTGGTTGGTCTATAATTTTGTTTTGGGGTGAAGACATTTCGATGTTGATGGCTGGTTGGATTGTTTTGCCTATTAAAATTAGGATTAAATTGTCTAGGGACAAATGATTGTGCAGAAGGTTGAGGTTGTATAAAAGGTTGAGGTTGTCTTAGTGGATAAGCGGTCCTAAATGAATTGTTTGTAATTTGTTTAAAATTATTTGGCGAAAAACTAATAGATCTTCTTTGATTTAAATTTGAAGATAATTTTGAATTTTGAGCTTGAGAGTATCTAATATCGAGCTCTTCTTTAATCATAGTAAGTGCTGCTTCTAATGAATTTGGGTTACGGCTACGAATAAAAGTTCCAAAATCGTCATTGAGTTTACTAGTGAATGTTCTCAATGCTAAGTCTTTATTTGATTGAAGTTTATAATTTTTAATGTCTTGGTTTTCGTTTCCTAAAGCAATTTTAGAATTAAAGATTGCTAATTGTGTTCTAATTTTATTATAAAATTCGATTGGAGAATCTTTTCCTTGTCTTAATTTAGTTAAATCGATTAATAAATTTAATTCTGGCCTTTGATCTCCAAAATTTTCTATTAATACTTGCTTTAATGCATTCCACGTAGCATATTCGTATCTAGTAATTATTTCTAATGCTTGACCTTTTAATCTATTTCTGATTGCTGAAATAATCAATTGATTAATGCAATCTGCTGGGTTTTCTGTACAAAATTGACCTGTGATTGTAACAACAGCTCTAATAAATTCAGAAAGTAACGATGGATTACCATCGTAATTTGGAATTTCATTCAAAAGGGAACATGAAAATGTGCAGAAAAAAACATATTTCTATTAATATTATTGTTATTTAAAAATAATAAAGGAGGGTTGTTCAGATTTGAACGTTCTACACTTCTTGATCGTCTTGGGGATCTTGAGCGATTTCTTGGCATTAATAATACACTTTTATTATTATATAGAATTTTTAATTATTATTCTTATGTTAGTGGGCTTAAAAATTAAGCGTCCTACCCATACATGGCAAGCATGAAAGGCTTTATAATGTCACCAGTTGACACTACCTATCGGTTTGGCGTCTACCATGTACATAAATTAGAAACTAAAATGCAATTATTAATTACCAAAGTGTCCAACTATTCCTTTCGTCTATCGAAAGCAAATAAGTTGAAACAGATTGTATAATTAAATGCTCTTAATACTAGCTTAAATTAATTGTAAAAACTATGTTAGTAAATTTATGATTTGAATTTAAATTTATTTTTTAAAACTTTAAACTTTTCACTTTAAGATTATAAATTTCACTTACATTTTCTTGTAATGATGAATTATTGATCGCGATGATCAGTCGTCAGCAGTTGACGGGAGTTCTCTATGAACAGGGTCCTAACGCAATGGACAAAGCGGTTGTTGTTGAAGTAGGTGCCGTAAAGATGCTTGGGCCGGGGCGATGTGGTCCTCGGGGTCCCAATGCAACGTCAGCGGCGGTGTCTACTTGGAGCGGATGGTTTCTTCAATTGACCGTTGAAACGGAAAATTAGAGTACTTGGTTCCTCTAATTTTTGAAGATCCGGACGTTAACTGCGCCAGTTTCGTTTGTGTTCAAATGAAACGAGTTTTTAAAAAGATTTTTTGTTTTCCCTGGATCTTTATTTTAAACCAGCGGAAGTAATGACAATTACAATACACAATAATATAAATGCTCATTAGAGCTTAGATGTAAACTTAACTATGAACTGATCAAAACTTAATGAATCTACTGTTCAAACTCTTTATATATGATTCTCTTATCTAAATAAAATATTACTAAGCAGTTCCCACGAGAAGAGTAATACAATATTATCTGCATGATAAGCAATTCTCATGAGAAAGTTAATACTGCATTCTCAGCAGTTCCCTCGATAGATAAGACTTTATTCTTATCTTGGAATGTAATATGATATTATCTGCTTGCTTATAGTAAGCAGTATTTCTACGTAACTTGCATTTGTTTCGTAAGAGTGTTGTGTTTGTGTAAGTGTCCAAGAATGGCAGAAAATCAAGAAAATACTTCTTTGAAAAGGAAACAAGCTGCATTTTCCAGACGCGAAAAGGAGATCATAGTTAATAACTATATGAGGTTGTGTGAACAGCATGTAATTTTTTCAGTTCGCAGAATAAAAAGATTATTTGCCGCGGACGCTGTTTAAAAATTGCTCTTTTGAGGGCAAACACCTCTTTTAAACTAGGCTTTGTTATGTTTAAATAGCAAGTGACGAGTCTGATTTATTTGTGGTGTATTTAGTTTTCATCAGTATCACTTCCCATTCCATATTACGCTGAAACCATAAGAGCGAGTTAAGCGCACACGGTACGCAAACGCGCATCATCGTAAATGAAGCTTCAAGGGTCAGCTAACTTCAAGCGTGTTTACGTCTTGCGACAGGTCTCCGCAAATGGACTTTAGTAAAATGTTTATTTGTTATAAAATCTATTTCAAATTGACAATGTTTTGTATCTTTATTTGTAATTTAATTTAACTGGTTTATATTTTTCTTCTTACATTGTGCAATTTTCCAGTAATTCATCTAGTTGCAGGTTCTGCATTTTTTCTATACGTAGAGAAACCTTTCACATCTCATACATTTTTCGATAAATCGGCTTACCCAAGAGCTTGAGTTGAGGCGATGGCGATCGACTAAATGCGAAGATGCGTTGCATGTTCTACGTTAATATACGCAAGTTACATATAGCTCTGATTTCCATATACATAAATTCAATGTTAATAATTAAACTACATATCTATTTTATGCAGTTTAATATAATAATTTTATTCTACTTAATGTAAATGTTACTTTATTAAGTCACTTCTAACGTGTCACAGACTCGTTTGCTATAATGGTTTTTCTGAGAGCATTTGAAAGTCAAACTAAGAACGACATCAAACAAGAAACTTTCATCCGGTCACACCCTGGAAGCACAAGATATAAATACAGCATCGAGCTGCAACCTTGTCAGAGTGATCCCAGCATTAAATAGTAACGTATTTGACCACTGAGCAACGAAAGTGTAGTGTAGTTTGCATCATTGTAATACCGTAGAAGTCAGATTTGTCGACTTAGACGAATTGGTGTATTTTACCAGTAAATACTTTATTAAATTCTGGTGTCCAAATATTTTAAACTATATAATTGGACTAGGATGGGATGTCGTAATTTGTGCTCATAGAAACATTCGATGGAAAAATTCTTGATTGATTTTTAAATTTTTATACGACACCACGAACTTTTTGAAAGATGCCATCTACGTGGCGAAATCCAAAAGGGAAACATCTTTCTACAACGACAACTATATAAAGAAGTCGAATGCAACGTAGAAAGAATCAAATTATTGACAACGCTCAAGGCGACGCCCTAATTAGAAAGCTCATTAGCGAGGCAAACTCGACCGAAGATTCTGTACCCCAACTTAAAATTTTGTAAAAAAAGGTTTTTATTTGGGGTGTGTGGACGTTATTATATGAAATTACACGAAATGAGTTTTAAATGGAAGAAAATCAACAATGAAAGTTTAATGAAAAAAAAAAACAGTTTTTACGAAACGGTATAAGTTATCGCGGTTTAAATCCCAGGTTTGCTTATCTTGATGAAACATACATGCCAGTCAGGCACGTCGTGGCAAGATGATAGTCGCAAAAAAGTGCGAAAACTATAAAAAGTGAAAGGAAAACCCCTCTTACACTATACCTAATACCGACCTAAGACCTAACCATCGCACTGTGGAGCCGAAACTTGCGACACAAATACGTAACTCCTAAGATCATCACCATCTTCAAGATCTTTATTATTTATGACGTTAATAATTAACTATTACTGTAATAAGTATATATGGGCACTAAAATTTTATGTAATTATTATATATATATATATATATATATATATATATATATATATATATATATATATATATATATATATATATATATATAAAATATTTTGCGTTTTATTAAAAATAAAACAACAGTTTTCTTTTGCTGTAAAACATATAAGTTTAAAAACATACAAGTTTAAACCATTTCTTGGGTATAAGCAGCAATTAAAATAATAATTAAAATAATGATTAGAATAATATTTGAGAGATACAGAATTTCAAACAAAACACCCCTAGACAATTGTTTCGCCCTTACTTTGGGCTCCTCAGTAGGGGAGGCTTTGTCTGAAACCCTGTACCTCTCAAACCGTCGCTTGTTTATATGTAAATCCCGAATTTACATTAATAGCAACATTTAATACTGGAGACATCTATAAGATGCCATCCAAACTTCCATTTAACCCGGAAGTAGATATAAAATATTTGCGTTTTATTAAAAATAAAACAACAGTTTTCTTTTGCTGTAAAACATATAAGTTTAAAAACATACAAGTTTAAACCATTCTTGGCTATAAGCAGCAATTAAAATAATAATTAAAATAATGATTAGAATAATATTTGAGAGATACAGAATTTCAAACAAAACACCCCTAGACAATTGTTTCCCCCTTACTTTGGGCTCCTCAGTAGGGGAGGCTTTGTCTGAAACCCTGTACCTCTCAAACCGTCGCTTGTTTATATGTAAATCCCGAATTTACATTAATAGCAACATTTAATACTGGAGACATCTATAAGATGCCATCCAAACTTCCATTTAACCCGGAAGTAGATATAAAATATTTGCGTTTTATTAAAAATAAAACAACAGTTTTCTTTTGCTGTAAAACATATAAGTTTAAAAACATACAAGTTTAAACCATTTCTTGTGTATAAGCAGCAATTAAAATAATAATTAAAATAATGATTAGAATAATATTTGAGAGATACAGAATTTCAAACAAAACACCCCTAGACAATTGTTTCGCCCTTACTTTGGGCTCCTCAGTAGGGGAGGCTTTGTCAGAAACCCTGTACCTCTCAAACCGTCGCTTGTTTATATGTAAATCCCGAATTTACATTAATAGCAACATTTAATAATGGAGACATCTATAAGATGCCATCCATACTTCCATTTAACCCGGAAGTAGATATAAAATATTTGCGTTTTATTAAAAATAAAACAACAGTTTTCTTTTGCTGTAAAACATATAAGTTTAAAAACATACAAGTTTAAACCATTCTTGGGTATAAGCAGCAATTAAAATAATAATTAAAATAATGATTAGAATAATATTTGAGAGATACAGAATTTCAAACAAAACACCCCTAGACAATTGTTTCGCCCTTACTTTGGGCTCCTCAGTAGGGGAGGCTTTGTCTGAAACCCTGTACCTCTCAAACCGTCGCTTGTTTATATGTAAATCCCGAATTTACATTAATAGCAACATTTAATACTGGAGACATCTATAAGATGCCATCCAAACTTCCATTTAACCCGGAAGTAGATATAAAATATTTGCGTTTTATTAAAAATAAAACAACAGTTTTCTTTTGCTGTAAAACATATAAGTTTAAAAACATACAAGTTTAAACCATTTCTTGGGTATAAGCAGCAATTAAAATAATAATCAAAATAATGATTAGAATAATATTTGAGAGATACAGAATTTCAAACAAAACACCCCTAGACAATTGTTTCGCCCTTACGGGAGGCTTTGTCTGAAACCCTGTACCTCTCAAACCGTCGCTTATTTATATGTAAATCCCGAATTTACATTAATAGGAACATTTAATACTGGAGACATCTATAAGATGCCATCCAAACTTCCATTTAACCCGGAAGTAGATATAAAATATTTGCGTTTTATTAAAAATAAAACAACAGTTTTCTTTTGCTGTAAAACATATAAGTTTAAAAACATACAAGTTTAAACCATTCTTGGGTATAAGCAGCAATTAAAATAATAATTAAAATAATGATTAGAATAATATTTGAGAGATACAGAATTTCAAACAACACACCCCTACACAATTGTTTCGCCCTTACTTTGGGCTCCTCAGTAGGGGAGGCTTTGTCTGAAACCCTGTACCTCTCAAACCGTCGCTTGTTTATATGTAAATCCCGAATTTACATTAATAGCAACATTTAATACTGGAGACATCTATAAGATGCCATCCAAACTTCCATTTAACCCGGAAGTAGATATAAAATATTTGCGTTTTATTAAAAATAAAACAACAGTTTTCTTTTGCTGTAAAACATATAAGTTTAAAAACATACAAGTTTAAACCATTTCTTGGGTATAAGCAGCAATTAAAATAATAATTAAAATAATGATTAGAATAATATTTGAGAGATACAGAATTTCAAACAAAACACCCCTAGACAATTGTTTCGCCCTTACTTTGGGCTCCTCAGTAGGGGAGGCTTTGTCTGAAACCCTGTACCTCTCAAACCGTCGCTTGTTTATATGTAAATCCCGAATTTACATTAATAGCAACATTTAATACTGGAGACATCTATAAGATGCCATCCAAACTTCCATTTAACCCGGAAGTAGATATAAAATATTTGCGTTTTATTAAAAATAAAACAACAGTTTTCTTTTGCTGTAAAACATATAAGTTTAAAAACATACAAGTTTAAACCATTCTTGGGTATAAGCAGCAATTAAAATAATAATTAAAATAATGATTAGAATAATATTTGAGAGATACAGAATTTCAAACAAAACACCCCTAGACAATTGTTTCGCCCTTACTTTGGGCTCCTCAGTAGGGGAGGCTTTGTCTGAAACCCTGTACCTCTCAAACCGTCGCTTGTTTATATGTAAATCCCGAATTTACATTAATAGCAACATTTAATACTGGAGACATCTATAAGATGCCATCCAAACTTCCATTTAACCCGGAAGTAGATATAAAATATTTGCGTTTTATTAAAAATAAAACAACAGTTTTCTTTTGCTGTAAAACATATAAGTTTAAAAACATACAAGTTTAAACCATTTCTTGGGTATAAGCAGCAATTAAAATAATAATTAAAATAATGATTAGAATAATATTTGAGAGATACAGAATTTCAAACAAAACACCCCTAGACAATTGTTTCGCCCTTACTTTGGGCTCCTCAGTAGGGGAGGCTTTGTCTGAAACCCTGTACCTCTCAAACCGTCGCTTATTTATATGTAAATCCCGAATTTACATTAATAGCAACATTTAATACTGGAGACATCTATAAGATGCCATCCAAACTTCCATTTAACCCGGAAGTAGATATAAAATATTTGCGTTTTATTAAAAATAAAACAACAGTTTTCTTTTGCTGTAAAACATATAAGTTTAAAAACATACAAGTTTAAACCATTTCTTGGGTATAAGCAGCAATTAAAATAATAATCAAAATAATGATTAGAATAATATTTGAGAGATACAGAATTTCAAACAAAACACCCCTAGACAATTGTTTCGCCCTTACGGGAGGCTTTGTCTGAAACCCTGTACCTCTCAAACCGTCGCTTATTTATATGTAAATCCCGAATTTACATTAATAGGAACATTTAATACTGGAGACATCTATAAGATGCCATCCAAACTTCCATTTAACCCGGAAGTAGATATAAAATATTTGCGTTTTATTAAAAATAAAACAACAGTTTTCTTTTGCTGTAAAACATATAAGTTTAAAAACATACAATTTTAAACCATTTCTTGGGTATAAGCAGCAATTAAAATAATAATCAAAATAATGATTAGAATAATATTTGAGAGATACAGAATTTCAAACAAAACACCCCTAGACAATTGTTTCGCCCTTACTTTGGGCTCCTCAGTAGGGGAGGCTTTGTCTGAAACCCTGTACCTCTCAAACCGTCGCTTTTTATATGTAAATCCCGAATTTACATTAATAGCAACATTTAATACTGGAGACATCTATAAGATGCCATCCAAACTTCCATTTAACCCGGAAGTAGATATAAAATATTTGCGTTTTATTAAAAATAAAACAACAGTTTTCTTTTGCTGTAAAACATATAAGTTTAAAAACATACAAGTTTAAACCATTCTTGGGTATAAGCAGCAATTAAAATAATAATTAAAATAATGATTAGAATAATATTTGAGAGATACAGAATTTCAAACAACACACCCCTACACAATTGTTTCGCCCTTACTTTGGGCTCCTCAGTAGGGGAGGCTTTGTCTGAAACCCTGTACCTCTCAAACCGTCGCTTGTTTATATGTAAATCCCGAATTTACATTAATAGCAACATTTAATACTGGAGACATCTATAAGATGCCATCCAAACTTCCATTTAACCCGGAAGTAGATATAAAATATTTGCGTTTTATTAAAAATAAAACAACAGTTTTCTTTTGCTGTAAAACATATAAGTTTAAAAACATACAAGTTTAAACCATTTCTTGGGTATAAGCAGCAATTAAAATAATAATTAAAATAATGATTAGAATAATATTTGAGAGATACAGAATTTCAAACAAAACACCCCTAGACAATTGTTTCGCCCTTACTTTGGGCTCCTCAGTAGGGGAGGCTTTGTCTGAAACCCTGTACCTCTCAAACCGTCGCTTGTTTATATGTAAATCCCGAATTTACATTAATAGCAACATTTAATACTGGAGACATCTATAAGATGCCATCCAAACTTCCATTTAACCCGGAAGTAGATATAAAATATTTGCGTTTTATTAAAAATAAAACAACAGTTTTCTTTTGCTGTAAAACATATAAGTTTAAAAACATACAAGTTTAAACCATTCTTGGGTATAAGCAGCAATTAAAATAATAATTAAAATAATGATTAGAATAATATTTGAGAGATACAGAATTTCAAACAAAACACCCCTAGACAATTGTTTCGCCCTTACTTTGGGCTCCTCAGTAGGGGAGGCTTTGTCTGAAACCCTGTACCTCTCAAACCGTCGCTTGTTTATATGTAAATCCCGAATTTACATTAATAGCAACATTTAATACTGGAGACATCTATAAGATGCCATCCAAACTTCCATTTAACCCGGAAGTAGATATAAAATATTTGCGTTTTATTAAAAATAAAACAACAGTTTTCTTTTGCTGTAAAACATATAAGTTTAAAAACATACAAGTTTAAACCATTTCTTGGGTATAAGCAGCAATTAAAATAATAATTAAAATAATGATTAGAATAATATTTGAGAGATACAGAATTTCAAACAAAACACCCCTAGACAATTGTTTCGCCCTTACTTTGGGCTCCTCAGTAGGGGAGGCTTTGTCTGAAACCCTGTACCTCTCAAACCGTCGCTTATTTATATGTAAATCCCGAATTTACATTAATAGCAACATTTAATACTGGAGACATCTATAAGATGCCATCCAAACTTCCATTTAACCCGGAAGTAGATATAAAATATTTGCGTTTTATTAAAAATAAAACAACAGTTTTCTTTTGCTGTAAAACATATAAGTTTAAAAACATACAAGTTTAAACCATTTCTTGGGTATAAGCAGCAATTAAAATAATAATCAAAATAATGATTAGAATAATATTTGAGAGATACAGAATTTCAAACAAAACACCCCTAGACAATTGTTTCGCCCTTACGGGAGGCTTTGTCTGAAACCCTGTACCTCTCAAACCGTCGCTTATTTATATGTAAATCCCGAATTTACATTAATAGGAACATTTAATACTGGAGACATCTATAAGATGCCATCCAAACTTCCATTTAACCCGGAAGTAGATATAAAATATTTGCGTTTTATTAAAAATAAAACAACAGTTTTCTTTTGCTGTAAAACATATAAGTTTAAAAACATACAATTTTAAACCATTTCTTGGGTATAAGCAGCAATTAAAATAATAATCAAAATAATGATTAGAATAATATTTGAGAGATACAGAATTTCAAACAAAACACCCCTAGACAATTGTTTCGCCCTTACTTTGGGCTCCTCAGTAGGGGAGGCTTTGTCTGAAACCCTGTACCTCTCAAACCGTCGCTTTTTATATGTAAATCCCGAATTTACATTAATAGCAACATTTAATACTGGAGACATCTATAAGATGCCATCCAAACTTCCATTTAACCCGGAAGTAGATATAAAATATTTGCGTTTTATTAAAAATAAAACAACAGTTTTCTTTTGCTGTAAAACATATAAGTTTAAAAACATACAATTTTAAACCATTTCTTGGGTATAAGCAGCAATTAAAATAATAATCAAAATAATGATTAGAATAATATTTGAGAGATACAGAATTTCAAACAAAACACCCCTAGACAATTGTTTCGCCCTTACTTTGGGCTCCTCAGTAGGGGAGGCTTTGTCTGAAACCCTGTACCTCTCAAACCGTCGCTTATTTATATGTAAATCCCGAATTTACATTAATAGCAACATTTAATACTGGAGACATCTATAAGATGCCATCCAAACTTCCATTTAACCCGGAAGTAGATATAAAATATTTGCGTTTTATTAAAAATAAAACAACAGTTTTCTTTTGCTGTAAAACATATAAGTTTAAAAACATACAAGTTTAAACCATTTCTTGGGTATAAGCAGCAATTAAAATAATAATCAAAATAATGATTAGAATAATATTTGAGAGATACAGAATTTCAAACAAAACACCCCTAGACAATTGTTTCGCCCTTACTTTGGGCTCCTCAGTAGGGGAGGCTTTGTCTGAAACCCTGTACCTCTCAAACCGTCGCTTGTTTATATGTAAATCCCGAATTTACATTAATAGGAACATTTAATACTGGAGACATCTATAAGATGCCATCCAAACTTCCATTTAACCCGGAAGTAGATATAAAATATTTGCGTTTTATTAAAAATAAAACAACAGTTTTCTTTTGCTGTAAAACATATAAGTTTAAAAACATACAAGTTTAAACCATTTCTTGGGTATAAGCAGCAATTAAAATAATAATCAAAATAATGATTAGAATAATATTTGAGAGATACAGAATTTCAAACAAAACACCCCTAGACAACTGTGTCGCCCTTACTTTGGGCTCCTCAGTAGGGGAGGCTTTGTCTGAAAGCCTGTACCTCTCAAACCGTCGCTTATTTATATGTAAATCCCGAATTTACATTAATAGCAACATTTAATACTGGAGACATCTATAAGATGCCATCCTAACTTCCATTTAACCCGGAAGTAGATATAAAATATTTGCGTTTTATTAAAAATAAAACAACAGTTTTCTTTTGCTGTAAAACATATAAGTTTAAAAACATACAAGTTTAAACCATTTCTTGGGTATAAGCAGCAATTAAAATAATAATCAAAATAATGATTAGAATAATATTTGAGAGATACAGAATTTCAAACAAAACACCCCTAGACAATTGTTTCGCCCTTACTTTGGGCTCCTCAGTAGGGGAGGCTTTGTCTGAAACCCTGTACCTCTCAAACCGTCGCTTGTTTATATGTAAATCCCGAATTTACATTAATAGCAACATTTAATACTGGAGACATCTATAAGATGCCATCCAAACTTCCATTTAACCCGGAAGTAGATATAAAATATTTGCGTTTTATTAAAAATAAAACAACAGTTTCCTTTTGCTGTAAAACATATAAGTTTAAAAACATACAAGTTTAAACCATTTCTTGGGTATAAGCAGCAATTAAAATAATAATCAAAATAATGATTAGAATAATATTTGAGAGATACAGAATTTCAAACAAAACACCCCTAGACAATTGTTTCGCCCTTACTTTGGGCTCCTCAGTAGGGGAGGCTTTGTCTGAAACCCTGTACCTCTCAAACCGTCGCTTATTTATATGTAAATCCCGAATTTACATTAATAGCAACATTTAATACTGGAGACATCTATAAGATGCCATCCAAACTTCCATTTAACCCGGAAGTAGATATAAAATATTTGCGTTTTATTAAAAATAAAACAACAGTTTTCTTTTGCTGTAAAACATATAAGTTTAAAAACATACAAGTTTAAACCATTTCTTGGGTATAAGCAGCAATTAAAATAATAATCAAAATAATGATTAGAATAATATTTGAGAGATACAGAATTTCAAACAAAACACCCCTAGACAATTGTTTCGCCCTTACTTTGGGCTCCTCAGTAGGGGAGGCTTTGTCTGAAATCCTGTACCTCTCAAACGGTCGCTTATTTATATGTAAATCCCGAATTTACATTAATAGCAACATTTAATACTGGAGACATCTATAAGATGCCATCCAAACTTCAATTTAACCCGGAAGTAGATATAAAATATTTGCGTTTTATTAAAAATAAAACAACAGTTTTCTTTTGCTGTAAAACATATAAGTTTAAAAACATACAAGTTTAAACCATTTCTTGGGTATAAGCAGCAATTAAAATAATAATCAAAATAATGATTAGAATAATATTTGAGAGATACAGAATTTCAAACAAAACACCCCTAGACAATTGTGTCGCCCTTACTTTGGGCTCCTCAGTAGGGGAGGCTTTGTCTGAAACCCTGTACCTCTCAAACCGTCGCTTATTTATATGTAAATCCCGAATTTACATTAATAGCAACATTTAATACTGGAGACATCTATAAGATGCCATCCATACTTCCATTTAACCCGGAAGTAGATATAAAATATTTGCGTTTTATTAAAAATAAAACAACAGTTTTCTTTTGCTGTAAAACATATAAGTTTAAAAACATACAAGTTTAAACCATTTCTTGGGTATAAGCAGCAATTAAAATAATAATCAAAATAATGATTAGAATAATATTTGAGAGATACAGAATTTCAAACAAAACACCCCTAGACAATTGTTTCGCCCTTACTTTGGGCTCCTCAGTAGGGGAGGCTTTGTCTGAAACCCTGTACCTCTCAAACCGTCGCTTGTTTATATGTAAATCCCGAATTTACATTAATAGCAACATTTAATACTGGAGACATCTATAAGATGCCATCCAAACTTCCATTTAACCCGGAAGTAGATATAAAATATTTGCGTTTTATTAAAAATAAAACAACAGTTTTCTTTTGCTGTAAAACATATAAGTTTAAAAACATACAAGTTTAAACCATTTCTTGGGTATAAGCAGCAATTAAAATAATAATCAAAATAATGATTAGAATAATATTTGAGAGATACAGAATTTCAAACAAAACACCCCTAGACAATTGTTTCGCCCTTACTTTGGGCTCCTCAGTAGGGGAGGCTTTGTCTGAAACCCTGTACCTCTCAAACCGTCGCTTATTTATATGTAAATCCCGAATTTACATTAATAGCAACATTTAATACTGGAGACATCTATAAGATGCCATCCAAACTTCCATTTAACCCGGAAGTAGATATAAAATATTTGCGTTTTATTAAAAATAAAACAACAGTTTTCTTTTGCTGTAAAACATATAAGTTTAAAAACATACAAGTTTAAACCATTTCTTGGGTATAAGCAGCAATTAAAATAATAATCAAAATAATGATTAGAATAATATTTGAGAGATACAGAATTTCAAACAAAACACCCCTAGACAATTGTTTCGCCCTTACTTTGGGCTCCTCAGTAGGGGAGGCTTTGTCTGAAACCCTGTACCTCTCAAACCGTCGCTTTTTATATGTAAATCCCGAATTTACATTAATAGCAACATTTAATACTGGAGACATCTATAAGATGCCATCCAAACTTCCATTTAACCCGGAAGTAGATATAAAATATTTGCGTTTTATTAAAAATAAAACAACAGTTTTCTTTTGCTGTAAAACATATAAGTTTAAAAACATACAATTTTAAACCATTTCTTGGGTATAAGCAGCAATTAAAATAATAATCAAAATAATGATTAGAATAACATTAGAGAGAAACATAATTTCAAACAAAACACCCCTAGACAATTGTGTCGCCCTTACTTTGGGCTCCTCAGTAGGGGAGGCTTTGTCTGAAACCCTGTACCTCTCAAACCGTCGCTTATTTATATGTAAATCCCGAATTTACATTAATAGCAACATTTAATACTGGAGACATCTATAAGATGCCATCCAAACTTCCATTTAACCCGGAAGTAGATATAAAATATTTGCGTTTTATTAAAAATAAAACAACAGTTTTCTTTTGCTGTAAAACATATAAGTTTAAAAACATACAAGTTTAAACCATTTCTTGGGTATAAGCAGCAATTAAAATAATAATCAAAATAATGATTAGAATAATATTTGAGAGATACAGAATTTCAAACAAAACACCCCTAGACAATTGTTTCGCCCTTACTTTGGGCTCCTCAGTAGGGGAGGCTTTGTCTGAAACCCTGTACCTCTCAAACCGTCGCTTTTTATATGTAAATCCCGAATTTACATTAATAGCAACATTTAATACTGGAGACATCTATAAGATGCCATCCAAACTTCCATTTAACCCGGAAGTAGATATAAAATATTTGCGTTTTATTAAAAATAAAACAACAGTTTTCTTTTGCTGTAAAACATATAAGTTTAAAAACATACAAGTTTAAACCATTTCTTGGGTATAAGCAGCAATTAAAATAATAATCAAAATAATGATTAGAATAATATTTGAGAGATACAGAATTTCAAACAAAACACCCCTAGACAATTGTTTCGCCCTTACTTTGGGCTCCTCGGTAGGGGAGGCTTTGTTTGAAATTCTGTATCTCTCAAACCGTCGCTTATTTATATGTAAATCCCGAATTTACATTAATAGCAACATTTAATACTGGAGACATCTATAAGATGCCATCCAAACTTCCATTTAACCCGGAAGTAGATATAAAATATTTGCGTTTTATTAAAAATAAAACAACAGTTTTCTTTTGCTGTAAAACATATAAGTTTAAAAACATACAAGTTTAAACCATTTCTTGGGTATAAGCAGCAATTAAAATAATAATCAAAATAATGATTAGAATAATATTTGAGAGATACAGAATTTCAAACAAAACACCCCTAGACAATTGTTTCGCCCTTACTTTGGGCTCCTCAGTAGGGGAGGCTTTGTCTGAAACCCTGTACCTCTCAAACCGTCGCTTATTTATATGTAAATCCCGAATTTACATTAATAGCAACATTTAATACTGGAGACATCTATAAGATGCCATCCAAACTTCCATTTAACCCGGAAGTAGATATAAAATATTTGCGTTTTATTAAAAATAAAACAACAGTTTTCTTTTGCTGTAAAACATATAAGTTTAAAAACATACAAGTTTAAACCATTTCTTGGGTATAAGCAGCAATTAAAATAATAATCAAAATAATGATTAGAATAATATTTGAGAGATACAGAATTTCAAACAAAACACCCCTAGACAATTGTGTCGCCCTTACTTTGGGCTCCTCAGTAGGGGAGGCTTTGTCTGAAAGCCTGTACCTCTCAAACCGTCGCTTATTTATATGTAAATCCCGAATTTACATTAATAGCAACATTTAATACTGGAGACATCTATAAGATGCCATCCAAACTTCCATTTAACCCGGAAGTAGATATAAAATATTTGCGTTTTATTAAAAATAAAACAACAGTTTTCTTTTGCTGTAAAACATATAAGTTTAAAAACATACAAGTTTAAACCATTTCTTGGGTATAAGCAGCAATTAAAATAATAATCAAAATAATGATTAGAATAATATTTGAGAGATACAGAATTTCAAACAAAACACCCCTAGACAATTGTTTCGCCCTTACTTTGGGCTCCTCAGTAGGGGAGGCTTTGTCTGAAACTCTGTACCTCTCAAACCGTCGCTTATTTATATGTAAATCCCGAATTTACATTAATAGGAACATTTAATACTGGAGACATCTATAAGATGCCATCCAAACTTCCATTTAACCCGGAAGTAGATATAAACAATTTGCGTTTTATTAAAAATAAAACAACAGTTTTCTTTTGCTGTAAAACATATAAGTTTAAAAACATACAATTTTAAACCATTTCTTGGGTATAAGCAGCAATTAAAATAATAATCAAAATAATGATTAGAATAATATTTGAGAGATACAGAATTTCAAACAAAACACCCCTAGACAATTGTTTCGCCCTTACTTTGGGCTCCTCAGTAGGGGAGGCTTTGTCTGAAACCCTGTACCTCTCAAACCGTCGCTTGTTTATATGTAAATCCCGAATTTACATTAATAGCAACATTTAATACTGGAGACATCTATAAGATGCCATCCAAACTTCCATTTAACCCGGAAGTAGATATAAAATATTTGCGTTTTATTAAAAATAAAACAACAGTTTTCTTTTGCTGTAAAACATATAAGTTTAAAAACATACAAGTTTAAACCATTTCTTGGGTATAAGCAGCAATTAAAATAATAATCAAAATAATGATTAGAATAATATTTGAGAGATACAGAATTTCAAACAAAACACCCCTAGACAATTGTTTCGCCCTTACTTTGGGCTCCTCAGTAGGGGAGGCTTTGTCTGAAATCCTGTACCTCTCAAACCGTCGCTTATTTATATGTAAATCCCGAATTTACATTAATAGCAACATTTAATACTGGAGACATCTATAAGATGCCATCCAAACTTCCATTTAACCCGGAAGTAGATATAAAATATTTGCGTTTTATTAAAAATAAAACAACAGTTTTCTTTTGCTGTAAAACATATAAGTTTAAAAACATACAAGTTTAAACCATTTCTTGGGTATAAGCAGCAATTAAAATAATAATCAAAATAATGATTAGAATAATATTTGAGAGATACAGAATTTCAAACAAAACACCCCTAGACAATTGTTTCGCCCTTACTTTGGGCTCCTCAGTAGGGGAGGCTTTGTCTGAAATCCTGTACCTCTCAAACCGTCGCTTATTTATATGTAAATCCCGAATTTACATTAATAGCAACATTTAATACTGGAGACATCTATAAGATGCCATCCAAACTTCCATTTAACCCGGAAGTAGATATAAACAATTTGCGTTTTATTAAAAATAAAACAACAGTTTTCTTTTGCTGTAAAACATATAAGTTTAAAAACATACAAGTTTAAACCATTTCTTGGGTATAAGCAGCAATTAAAATAATAATCAAAATAATGATTAGAATAATATTTGAGAGATACAGAATTTCAAACAAAACACCCCTAGACAATTGTTTCGCCCTTACTTTGGGCTCCTCAGTAGGGGAGGCTTTGTCTGAAACCCTGTACCTCTCAAACCGTCGCTTGTTTATATGTAAATCCCGAATTTACATTAATAGCAACATTTAATACTGGAGACATCTATAAGATGCCATCCAAACTTCCATTTAACCCGGAAGTAGATATAAAATATTTGCGTTTTATTAAAAATAAAACAACAGTTTTCTTTTGCTGTAAAACATATAAGTTTAAAAACATACAAGTTTAAACCATTTCTTGGGTATAAGCAGCAATTAAAATAATAATCAAAATAATGATTAGAATAATATTTGAGAGATACAGAATTTCAAACAAAACACCCCTAGACAATTGTTTCGCCCTTACTTTGGGCTCCTCAGTAGGGGAGGCTTTGTCTGAAATCCTGTACCTCTCAAACCGTCGCTTATTTATATGTAAATCCCGAATTTACATTAATAGCAACATTTAATACTGGAGACATCTATAAGATGCCATCCAAACTTCCATTTAACCCGGAAGTAGATATAAAATATTTGCGTTTTATTAAAAATAAAACAACAGTTTTCTTTTGCTGTAAAACATATAAGTTTAAAAACATACAATTTTAAACCATTTCTTGGGTATAAGCAGCAATTAAAATAATAATCAAAATAATGATTAGAATAATATTATAGAGAAACATAATTTCAAACAAAACACCCCTAGACAATTGTGTCGCCCTTACTTTGGGCTCCTCAGTAGGGGAGGCTTTGTCTGAAACCCTGTACCTCTCAAACCGTCGCTTGTTTATATGTAAATCCCGAATTTACATTAATAGCAACATTTAATACTGGAGACATCTATAAGATGCCATCCAAACTTCCATTTAACCCGGAAGTAGATATAAAATATTTGCGTTTTATTAAAAATAAAACAACAGTTTTCTTTTGCTGTAAAACATATAAGTTTAAAAACATACAAGTTTAAACCATTTCTTGGGTATAAGCAGCAATTAAAATAATAATCAAAATAATGATTAGAATAATATTTGAGAGATACAGAATTTCAAACAAAACACCCCTAGACAATTGTTTCGCCCTTACGGGAGGCTTTGTCTGAAACCCTGTACCTCTCAAACCGTCGCTTATTTATATGTAAATCCCGAATTTACATTAATAGGAACATTTAATACTGGAGACATCTATAAGATGCCATCCAAACTTCCATTTAACCCGGAAGTAGATATAAAATATTTGCGTTTTATTAAAAATAAAACAACAGTTTTCTTTTGCTGTAAAACATATAAGTTTAAAAACATACAAGTTTAAACCATTCTTGGGTATAAGCAGCAATTAAAATAATAATTAAAATAATGATTAGAATAATATTTGAGAGATACAGAATTTCAAACAAAACACCCCTAGACAATTGTTTCGCCCTTACTTTGGGCTCCTCAGTAGGGGAGGCTTTGTCTGAAACCCTGTACCTCTCAAACCGTCGCTTGTTTATATGTAAATCCCGAATTTACATTAATAGCAACATTTAATACTGGAGACATCTATAAGATGCCATCCAAACTTCCATTTAACCCGGAAGTAGATATAAAATATTTGCGTTTTATTAAAAATAAAACAACAGTTTTCTTTTGCTGTAAAACATATAAGTTTAAAAACATACAAGTTTAAACCATTTCTTGGGTATAAGCAGCAATTAAAATAATAATCAAAATAATGATTAGAATAATATTTGAGAGATACAGAATTTCAAACAAAACACCCCTAGACAATTGTTTCGCCCTTACTTTGGGCTCCTCAGTAGGGGAGGCTTTGTCTGAAATCCTGTACCTCTCAAACCGTCGCTTATTTATATGTAAATCCCGAATTTACATTAATAGCAACATTTAATACTGGAGACATCTATAAGATGCCATCCAAACTTAAATTTAACCCGGAAGTAGATATAAAATATTTGCGTTTTATTAAAAATAAAACAACAGTTTTCTTTTGCTGTAAAACATATAAGTTTAAAAACATACAATTTTAAACCATTTCTTGGGTATAAGCAGCAATTAAAATAATAATCAAAATAATGATTAGAATAATATTATAGAGAAACATAATTTCAAACAAAACACCCCTAGACAATTGTGTCGCCCTTACTTTGGGCTCCTCAGTAGGGGAGGCTTTGTCTGAAACCCTGTACCTCTCAAACCGTCGCTTGTTTATATGTAAATCCCGAATTTACATTAATAGCAACATTTAATACTGGAGACATCTATAAGATGCCATCCAAACTTCCATTTAACCCGGAAGTAGATATAAAATATTTGCGTTTTATTAAAAATAAAACAACAGTTTTCTTTTGCTGTAAAACATATAAGTTTAAAAACATACAAGTTTAAACCATTTCTTGGGTATAAGCAGCAATTAAAATAATAATCAAAATAATGATTAGAATAATATTTGAGAGATACAGAATTTCAAACAAAACACCCCTAGACAATTGTTTCGCCCTTACGGGAGGCTTTGTCTGAAACCCTGTACCTCTCAAACCGTCGCTTATTTATATGTAAATCCCGAATTTACATTAATAGGAACATTTAATACTGGAGACATCTATAAGATGCCATCCAAACTTCCATTTAACCCGGAAGTAGATATAAAATATTTGCGTTTTATTAAAAATAAAACAACAGTTTTCTTTTGCTGTAAAACATATAAGTTTAAAAACATACAAGTTTAAACCATTCTTGGGTATAAGCAGCAATTAAAATAATAATTAAAATAATGATTAGAATAATATTTGAGAGATACAGAATTTCAAACAACACACCCCTACACAATTGTTTCGCCCTTACTTTGGGCTCCTCAGTAGGGGAGGCTTTGTCTGAAACCCTGTACCTCTCAAACCGTCGCTTGTTTATATGTAAATCCCGAATTTACATTAATAGCAACATTTAATACTGGAGACATCTATAAGATGCCATCCAAACTTCCATTTAACCCGGAAGTAGATATAAAATATTTGCGTTTTATTAAAAATAAAACAACAGTTTTCTTTTGCTGTAAAACATATAAGTTTAAAAACATACAAGTTTAAACCATTCTTGGGTATAAGCAGCAATTAAAATAATAATTAAAATAATGATTAGAATAATATTTGAGAGATACAGAATTTCAAACAAAACACCCCTAGACAATTGTTTCGCCCTTACTTTGGGCTCCTCAGTAGGGGAGGCTTTGTCTGAAACCCTGTACCTCTCAAACCGTCGCTTGTTTATATGTAAATCCCGAATTTACATTAATAGCAACATTTAATACTGGAGACATCTATAAGATGCCATCCAAACTTCCATTTAACCCGGAAGTAGATATAAAATATTTGCGTTTTATTAAAAATAAAACAACAGTTTTCTTTTGCTGTAAAACATATAAGTTTAAAAACATACAAGTTTAAACCATTTCTTGGGTATAAGCAGCAATTAAAATAATAATTAAAATAATGATTAGAATAATATTTGAGAGATACAGAATTTCAAACAAAACACCCCTAGACAATTGTTTCGCCCTTACTTTGGGCTCCTCAGTAGGGGAGGCTTTGTCTGAAACCCTGTACCTCTCAAACCGTCGCTTATTTATATGTAAATCCCGAATTTACATTAATAGCAACATTTAATACTGGAGACATCTATAAGATGCCATCCAAACTTCCATTTAACCCGGAAGTAGATATAAAATATTTGCGTTTTATTAAAAATAAAACAACAGTTTTCTTTTGCTGTAAAACATATAAGTTTAAAAACATACAAGTTTAAACCATTTCTTGGGTATAAGCAGCAATTAAAATAATAATCAAAATAATGATTAGAATAATATTTGAGAGATACAGAATTTCAAACAAAACACCCCTAGACAATTGTTTCGCCCTTACTTTGGGCTCCTCAGTAGGGGAGGCTTTGTCTGAAACCCTGTACCTCTCAAACCGTCGCTTTTTATATGTAAATCCCGAATTTACATTAATAGCAACATTTAATACTGGAGACATCTATAAGATGCCATCCAAACTTCCATTTAACCCGGAAGTAGATATAAAATATTTGCGTTTTATTAAAAATAAAACAACAGTTTTCTTTTGCTGTAAAACATATAAGTTTAAAAACATACAATTTTAAACCATTTCTTGGGTATAAGCAGCAATTAAAATAATAATCAAAATAATGATTAGAATAATATTTGAGAGATACAGAATTTCAAACAAAACACCCCTAGACAATTGTTTCGCCCTTACTTTGGGCTCCTCAGTAGGGGAGGCTTTGTCTGAAACCCTGTACCTCTCAAACCGTCGCTTATTTATATGTAAATCCCGAATTTACATTAATAGCAACATTTAATACTGGAGACATCTATAAGATGCCATCCAAACTTCCATTTAACCCGGAAGTAGATATAAAATATTTGCGTTTTATTAAAAATAAAACAACAGTTTTCTTTTGCTGTAAAACATATAAGTTTAAAAACATACAAGTTTAAACCATTTCTTGGGTATAAGCAGCAATTAAAATAATAATCAAAATAATGATTAGAATAATATTTGAGAGATACAGAATTTCAAACAAAACACCCCTAGACAATTGTTTCGCCCTTACTTTGGGCTCCTCAGTAGGGGAGGCTTTGTCTGAAACCCTGTACCTCTCAAACCGTCGCTTATTTATATGTAAATCCCGAATTTACATTAATAGCAACATTTAATACTGGAGACATCTATAAGATGCCATCCAAACTTCCATTTAACCCGGAAGTAGATATAAAATATTTGCGTTTTATTAAAAATAAAACAACAGTTTTCTTTTGCTGTAAAACATATAAGTTTAAAAACATACAAGTTTAAACCATTTCTTGGGTATAAGCAGCAATTAAAATAATAATCAAAATAATGATTAGAATAATATTTGAGAGATACAGAATTTCAAACAAAACACCCCTAGACAACTGTGTCGCCCTTACTTTGGGCTCCTCAGTAGGGGAGGCTTTGTCTGAAAGCCTGTACCTCTCAAACCGTCGCTTATTTATATGTAAATCCCGAATTTACATTAATAGCAACATTTAATACTGGAGACATCTATAAGATGCCATCCTAACTTCCATTTAACCCGGAAGTAGATATAAAATATTTGCGTTTTATTAAAAATAAAACAAGTTTTCTTTTGCTGTAAAACATATAAGTTTAAAAACATACAAGTTTAAACCATTTCTTGGGTATAAGCAGCAATTAAAATAATAATCAAAATAATGATTAGAATAATATTTGAGAGATACAGAATTTCAAACAAAACACCCCTAGACAATTGTTTCGCCCTTACGGGAGGCTTTGTCTGAAACCCTGTACCTCTCAAACCGTCGCTTATTTATATGTAAATCCCGAATTTACATTAATAGGAACATTTAATACTGGAGACATCTATAAGATGCCATCCAAACTTCCATTTAACCCGGAAGTAGATATAAAATATTTGCGTTTTATTAAAAATAAAACAAGTTTTCTTTTGCTGTAAAACATATAAGTTTAAAAACATACAATTTTAAACCATTTCTTGGGTATAAGCAGCAATTAAAATAATAATCAAAATAATGATTAGAATAATATTTGAGAGATACAGAATTTCAAACAAAACACCCCTAGACAATTGTTTCGCCCTTACTTTGGGCTCCTCAGTAGGGGAGGCTTTGTCTGAAACCCTGTACCTCTCAAACCGTCGCTTGTTTATATGTAAATCCCGAATTTACATTAATAGCAACATTTAATACTGGAGACATCTATAAGATGCCATCCAAACTTCCATTTAACCCGGAAGTAGATATAAAATATTTGCGTTTTATTAAAAATAAAACAACAGTTTTCTTTTGCTGTAAAACATATAAGTTTAAAAACATACAAGTTTAAACCATTTCTTGGGTATAAGCAGCAATTAAAATAATAATCAAAATAATGATTAGAATAATATTTGAGAGATACAGAATTGCAAACAAAACACCCCTAGACAATTGTTTCGCCCTTACTTTGGGCTCCTCAGTAGGGGAGGCTTTGTCTGAAACCCTGTACCTCTCAAACCGTCGCTTGTTTATATGTAAATCCCGAATTTACATTAATAGCAACATTTAATACTGGAGACATCTATAAGATGCCATCCAAACTTCCATTTAACCCGGAAGTAGATATAAAATATTTGCGTTTTATTAAAAATAAAACAACAGTTTCCTTTTGCTGTAAAACATATAAGTTTAAAAACATACAAGTTTAAACCATTTCTTGGGTATAAGCAGCAATTAAAATAATAATCAAAATAATGATTAGAATAATATTTGAGAGATACAGAATTTCAAACAAAACACCCCTAGACAATTGTTTCGCCCTTACTTTGGGCTCCTCAGTAGGGGAGGCTTTGTCTGAAACCCTGTACCTCTCAAACCGTCGCTTATTTATATGTAAATCCCGAATTTACATTAATAGCAACATTTAATACTGGAGACATCTATAAGATGCCATCCAAACTTCCATTTAACCCGGAAGTAGATATAAAATATTTGCGTTTTATTAAAAATAAAACAACAGTTTTCTTTTGCTGTAAAACATATAAGTTTAAAAACATACAAGTTTAAACCATTTCTTGGGTATAAGCAGCAATTAAAATAATAATCAAAATAATGATTAGAATAATATTTGAGAGATACAGAATTTCAAACAAAACACCCCTAGACAATTGTTTCGCCCTTACTTTGGGCTCCTCAGTAGGGGAGGCTTTGTCTGAAATCCTGTACCTCTCAAACGGTCGCTTATTTATATGTAAATCCCGAATTTACATTAATAGCAACATTTAATACTGGAGACATCTATAAGATGCCATCCAAACTTCAATTTAACCCGGAAGTAGATATAAAATATTTGCGTTTTATTAAAAATAAAACAACAGTTTTCTTTTGCTGTAAAACATATAAGTTTAAAAACATACAAGTTTAAACCATTTCTTGGGTATAAGCAGCAATTAAAATAATAATCAAAATAATGATTAGAATAATATTTGAGAGATACAGAATTTCAAACAAAACACCCCTAGACAATTGTGTCGCCCTTACTTTGGGCTCCTCAGTAGGGGAGGCTTTGTCTGAAACCCTGTACCTCTCAAACCGTCGCTTATTTATATGTAAATCCCGAATTTACATTAATAGCAACATTTAATACTGGAGACATCTATAAGATGCCATCCATACTTCCATTTAACCCGGAAGTAGATATAAAATATTTGCGTTTTATTAAAAATAAAACAACAGTTTTCTTTTGCTGTAAAACATATAAGTTTAAAAACATACAAGTTTAAACCATTTCTTGGGTATAAGCAGCAATTAAAATAATAATCAAAATAATGATTAGAATAATATTTGAGAGATACAGAATTTCAAACAAAACACCCCTAGACAATTGTTTCGCCCTTACTTTGGGCTCCTCAGTAGGGGAGGCTTTGTCTGAAACCCTGTACCTCTCAAACCGTCGCTTGTTTATATGTAAATCCCGAATTTACATTAATAGCAACATTTAATACTGGAGACATCTATAAGATGCCATCCAAACTTCCATTTAACCCGGAAGTAGATATAAAATATTTGCGTTTTATTAAAAATAAAACAACAGTTTTCTTTTGCTGTAAAACATATAAGTTTAAAAACATACAAGTTTAAACCATTCTTGGCTATAAGCAGCAATTAAAATAATAATTAAAATAATGATTAGAATAATATTTGAGAGATACAGAATTTCAAACAAAACACCCCTAGACAATTGTTTCCCCCTTACTTTGGGCTCCTCAGTAGGGGAGGCTTTGTCTGAAACCCTGTACCTCTCAAACCGTCGCTTGTTTATATGTAAATCCCGAATTTACATTAATAGCAACATTTAATACTGGAGACATCTATAAGATGCCATCCAAACTTCCATTTAACCCGGAAGTAGATATAAAATATTTGCGTTTTATTAAAAATAAAACAACAGTTTTCTTTTGCTGTAAAACATATAAGTTTAAAAACATACAAGTTTAAACCATTTCTTGTGTATAAGCAGCAATTAAAATAATAATTAAAATAATGATTAGAATAATATTTGAGAGATACAGAATTTCAAACAAAACACCCCTAGACAATTGTTTCGCCCTTACTTTGGGCTCCTCAGTAGGGGAGGCTTTGTCTGAAACCCTGTACCTCTCAAACCGTCGCTTGTTTATATGTAAATCCCGAATTTACATTAATAGCAACATTTAATAATGGAGACATCTATAAGATGCCATCCAAACTTCCATTTAACCCGGAAGTAGATATAAAATATTTGCGTTTTATTAAAAATAAAACAACAGTTTCCTTTTGCTGTAAAACATATAAGTTTAAAAACATACAAGTTTAAACCATTTCTTGGGTATAAGCAGCAATTAAAATAATAATCAAAATAATGATTAGAATAATATTTGAGAGATACAGAATTTCAAACAAAACACCCCTAGACAATTGTTTCGCCCTTACTTTGGGCTCCTCAGTAGGGGAGGCTTTGTCTGAAACCCTGTACCTCTCAAACCGTCGCTTATTTATATGTAAATCCCGAATTTACATTAATAGCAACATTTAATACTGGAGACATCTATAAGATGCCATCCAAACTTCCATTTAACCCGGAAGTAGATATAAAATATTTGCGTTTTATTAAAAATAAAACAACAGTTTTCTTTTGCTGTAAAACATATAAGTTTAAAAACATACAAGTTTAAACCATTTCTTGGGTATAAGCAGCAATTAAAATAATAATCAAAATAATGATTAGAATAATATTTGAGAGATACAGAATTTCAAACAAAACACCCCTAGACAATTGTTTCGCCCTTACTTTGGGCTCCTCAGTAGGGGAGGCTTTGTCTGAAATCCTGTACCTCTCAAACGGTCGCTTATTTATATGTAAATCCCGAATTTACATTAATAGCAACATTTAATACTGGAGACATCTATAAGATGCCATCCAAACTTCAATTTAACCCGGAAGTAGATATAAAATATTTGCGTTTTATTAAAAATAAAACAACAGTTTTCTTTTGCTGTAAAACATATAAGTTTAAAAACATACAAGTTTAAACCATTTCTTGGGTATAAGCAGCAATTAAAATAATAATCAAAATAATGATTAGAATAATATTTGAGAGATACAGAATTTCAAACAAAACACCCCTAGACAATTGTGTCGCCCTTACTTTGGGCTCCTCAGTAGGGGAGGCTTTGTCTGAAACCCTGTACCTCTCAAACCGTCGCTTATTTATATGTAAATCCCGAATTTACATTAATAGCAACATTTAATACTGGAGACATCTATAAGATGCCATCCATACTTCCATTTAACCCGGAAGTAGATATAAAATATTTGCGTTTTATTAAAAATAAAACAACAGTTTTCTTTTGCTGTAAAACATATAAGTTTAAAAACATACAAGTTTAAACCATTTCTTGGGTATAAGCAGCAATTAAAATAATAATCAAAATAATGATTAGAATAATATTTGAGAGATACAGAATTTCAAACAAAACACCCCTAGACAATTGTTTCGCCCTTACTTTGGGCTCCTCAGTAGGGGAGGCTTTGTCTGAAACCCTGTACCTCTCAAACCGTCGCTTGTTTATATGTAAATCCCGAATTTACATTAATAGCAACATTTAATACTGGAGACATCTATAAGATGCCATCCAAACTTCCATTTAACCCGGAAGTAGATATAAAATATTTGCGTTTTATTAAAAATAAAACAACAGTTTTCTTTTGCTGTAAAACATATAAGTTTAAAAACATACAAGTTTAAACCATTCTTGGCTATAAGCAGCAATTAAAATAATAATTAAAATAATGATTAGAATAATATTTGAGAGATACAGAATTTCAAACAAAACACCCCTAGACAATTGTTTCCCCCTTACTTTGGGCTCCTCAGTAGGGGAGGCTTTGTCTGAAACCCTGTACCTCTCAAACCGTCGCTTGTTTATATGTAAATCCCGAATTTACATTAATAGCAACATTTAATACTGGAGACATCTATAAGATGCCATCCAAACTTCCATTTAACCCGGAAGTAGATATAAAATATTTGCGTTTTATTAAAAATAAAACAACAGTTTTCTTTTGCTGTAAAACATATAAGTTTAAAAACATACAAGTTTAAACCATTTCTTGTGTATAAGCAGCAATTAAAATAATAATTAAAATAATGATTAGAATAATATTTGAGAGATACAGAATTTCAAACAAAACACCCCTAGACAATTGTTTCGCCCTTACTTTGGGCTCCTCAGTAGGGGAGGCTTTGTCTGAAACCCTGTACCTCTCAAACCGTCGCTTGTTTATATGTAAATCCCGAATTTACATTAATAGCAACATTTAATAATGGAGACATCTATAAGATGCCATCCATACTTCCATTTAACCCGGAAGTAGATATAAAATATTTGCGTTTTATTAAAAATAAAACAACAGTTTTCTTTTGCTGTAAAACATATAAGTTTAAAAACATACAAGTTTAAACCATTCTTGGGTATAAGCAGCAATTAAAATAATAATTAAAATAATGATTAGAATAATATTTGAGAGATACAGAATTTCAAACAAAACACCCCTAGACAATTGTTTCGCCCTTACTTTGGGCTCCTCAGTAGGGGAGGCTTTGTCTGAAACCCTGTACCTCTCAAACCGTCGCTTGTTTATATGTAAATCCCGAATTTACATTAATAGCAACATTTAATACTGGAGACATCTATAAGATGCCATCCAAACTTCCATTTAACCCGGAAGTAGATATAAAATATTTGCGTTTTATTAAAAATAAAACAACAGTTTTCTTTTGCTGTAAAACATATAAGTTTAAAAACATACAAGTTTAAACCATTTCTTGGGTATAAGCAGCAATTAAAATAATAATCAAAATAATGATTAGAATAATATTTGAGAGATACAGAATTTCAAACAAAACACCCCTAGACAATTGTTTCGCCCTTACGGGAGGCTTTGTCTGAAACCCTGTACCTCTCAAACCGTCGCTTATTTATATGTAAATCCCGAATTTACATTAATAGGAACATTTAATACTGGAGACATCTATAAGATGCCATCCAAACTTCCATTTAACCCGGAAGTAGATATAAAATATTTGCGTTTTATTAAAAATAAAACAACAGTTTTCTTTTGCTGTAAAACATATAAGTTTAAAAACATACAAGTTTAAACCATTCTTGGGTATAAGCAGCAATTAAAATAATAATTAAAATAATGATTAGAATAATATTTGAGAGATACAGAATTTCAAACAACACACCCCTACACAATTGTTTCGCCCTTACTTTGGGCTCCTCAGTAGGGGAGGCTTTGTCTGAAACCCTGTACCTCTCAAACCGTCGCTTGTTTATATGTAAATCCCGAATTTACATTAATAGCAACATTTAATACTGGAGACATCTATAAGATGCCATCCAAACTTCCATTTAACCCGGAAGTAGATATAAAATATTTGCGTTTTATTAAAAATAAAACAACAGTTTTCTTTTGCTGTAAAACATATAAGTTTAAAAACATACAAGTTTAAACCATTTCTTGGGTATAAGCAGCAATTAAAATAATAATTAAAATAATGATTAGAATAATATTTGAGAGATACAGAATTTCAAACAAAACACCCCTAGACAATTGTTTCGCCCTTACTTTGGGCTCCTCAGTAGGGGAGGCTTTGTCTGAAACCCTGTACCTCTCAAACCGTCGCTTGTTTATATGTAAATCCCGAATTTACATTAATAGCAACATTTAATACTGGAGACATCTATAAGATGCCATCCAAACTTCCATTTAACCCGGAAGTAGATATAAAATATTTGCGTTTTATTAAAAATAAAACAACAGTTTTCTTTTGCTGTAAAACATATAAGTTTAAAAACATACAAGTTTAAACCATTCTTGGGTATAAGCAGCAATTAAAATAATAATTAAAATAATGATTAGAATAATATTTGAGAGATACAGAATTTCAAACAAAACACCCCTAGACAATTGTTTCGCCCTTACTTTGGGCTCCTCAGTAGGGGAGGCTTTGTCTGAAACCCTGTACCTCTCAAACCGTCGCTTGTTTATATGTAAATCCCGAATTTACATTAATAGCAACATTTAATACTGGAGACATCTATAAGATGCCATCCAAACTTCCATTTAACCCGGAAGTAGATATAAAATATTTGCGTTTTATTAAAAATAAAACAACAGTTTTCTTTTGCTGTAAAACATATAAGTTTAAAAACATACAAGTTTAAACCATTTCTTGGGTATAAGCAGCAATTAAAATAATAATTAAAATAATGATTAGAATAATATTTGAGAGATACAGAATTTCAAACAAAACACCCCTAGACAATTGTTTCGCCCTTACTTTGGGCTCCTCAGTAGGGGAGGCTTTGTCTGAAACCCTGTACCTCTCAAACCGTCGCTTATTTATATGTAAATCCCGAATTTACATTAATAGCAACATTTAATACTGGAGACATCTATAAGATGCCATCCAAACTTCCATTTAACCCGGAAGTAGATATAAAATATTTGCGTTTTATTAAAAATAAAACAACAGTTTTCTTTTGCTGTAAAACATATAAGTTTAAAAACATACAAGTTTAAACCATTTCTTGGGTATAAGCAGCAATTAAAATAATAATCAAAATAATGATTAGAATAATATTTGAGAGATACAGAATTTCAAACAAAACACCCCTAGACAATTGTTTCGCCCTTACGGGAGGCTTTGTCTGAAACCCTGTACCTCTCAAACCGTCGCTTATTTATATGTAAATCCCGAATTTACATTAATAGCAACATTTAATACTGGAGACATCTATAAGATGCCATCCAAACTTCCATTTAACCCGGAAGTAGATATAAAATATTTGCGTTTTATTAAAAATAAAACAACAGTTTTCTTTTGCTGTAAAACATATAAGTTTAAAAACATACAATTTTAAACCATTTCTTGGGTATAAGCAGCAATTAAAATAATAATCAAAATAATGATTAGAATAATATTTGAGAGATACAGAATTTCAAACAAAACACCCCTAGACAATTGTTTCGCCCTTACTTTGGGCTCCTCAGTAGGGGAGGCTTTGTCTGAAACCCTGTACCTCTCAAACCGTCGCTTTTTATATGTAAATCCCGAATTTACATTAATAGCAACATTTAATACTGGAGACATCTATAAGATGCCATCCAAACTTCCATTTAACCCGGAAGTAGATATAAAATATTTGCGTTTTATTAAAAATAAAACAACAGTTTTCTTTTGCTGTAAAACATATAAGTTTAAAAACATACAAGTTTAAACCATTCTTGGGTATAAGCAGCAATTAAAATAATAATTAAAATAATGATTAGAATAATATTTGAGAGATACAGAATTTCAAACAACACACCCCTACACAATTGTTTCGCCCTTACTTTGGGCTCCTCAGTAGGGGAGGCTTTGTCTGAAACCCTGTACCTCTCAAACCGTCGCTTGTTTATATGTAAATCCCGAATTTACATTAATAGCAACATTTAATACTGGAGACATCTATAAGATGCCATCCAAACTTCCATTTAACCCGGAAGTAGATATAAAATATTTGCGTTTTATTAAAAATAAAACAACAGTTTTCTTTTGCTGTAAAACATATAAGTTTAAAAACATACAAGTTTAAACCATTTCTTGGGTATAAGCAGCAATTAAAATAATAATTAAAATAATGATTAGAATAATATTTGAGAGATACAGAATTTCAAACAAAACACCCCTAGACAATTGTTTCGCCCTTACTTTGGGCTCCTCAGTAGGGGAGGCTTTGTCTGAAACCCTGTACCTCTCAAACCGTCGCTTGTTTATATGTAAATCCCGAATTTACATTAATAGCAACATTTAATACTGGAGACATCTATAAGATGCCATCCAAACTTCCATTTAACCCGGAAGTAGATATAAAATATTTGCGTTTTATTAAAAATAAAACAACAGTTTTCTTTTGCTGTAAAACATATAAGTTTAAAAACATACAAGTTTAAACCATTCTTGGGTATAAGCAGCAATTAAAATAATAATTAAAATAATGATTAGAATAATATTTGAGAGATACAGAATTTCAAACAAAACACCCCTAGACAATTGTTTCGCCCTTACTTTGGGCTCCTCAGTAGGGGAGGCTTTGTCTGAAACCCTGTACCTCTCAAACCGTCGCTTGTTTATATGTAAATCCCGAATTTACATTAATAGCAACATTTAATACTGGAGACATCTATAAGATGCCATCCAAACTTCCATTTAACCCGGAAGTAGATATAAAATATTTGCGTTTTATTAAAAATAAAACAACAGTTTTCTTTTGCTGTAAAACATATAAGTTTAAAAACATACAAGTTTAAACCATTTCTTGGGTATAAGCAGCAATTAAAATAATAATTAAAATAATGATTAGAATAATATTTGAGAGATACAGAATTTCAAACAAAACACCCCTAGACAATTGTTTCGCCCTTACTTTGGGCTCCTCAGTAGGGGAGGCTTTGTCTGAAACCCTGTACCTCTCAAACCGTCGCTTATTTATATGTAAATCCCGAATTTACATTAATAGCAACATTTAATACTGGAGACATCTATAAGATGCCATCCAAACTTCCATTTAACCCGGAAGTAGATATAAAATATTTGCGTTTTATTAAAAATAAAACAACAGTTTTCTTTTGCTGTAAAACATATAAGTTTAAAAACATACAAGTTTAAACCATTTCTTGGGTATAAGCAGCAATTAAAATAATAATCAAAATAATGATTAGAATAATATTTGAGAGATACAGAATTTCAAACAAAACACCCCTAGACAATTGTTTCGCCCTTACGGGAGGCTTTGTCTGAATCCCTGTACCTCTCAAACCGTCGCTTATTTATATGTAAATCCCGAATTTACATTAATAGGAACATTTAATACTGGAGACATCTATAAGATGCCATCCAAACTTCCATTTAACCCGGAAGTAGATATAAAATATTTGCGTTTTATTAAAAATAAAACAACAGTTTTCTTTTGCTGTAAAACATATAAGTTTAAAAACATACAATTTTAAACCATTTCTTGGGTATAAGCAGCAATTAAAATAATAATCAAAATAATGATTAGAATAATATTTGAGAGATACAGAATTTCAAACAAAACACCCCTAGACAATTGTTTCGCCCTTACTTTGGGCTCCTCAGTAGGGGAGGCTTTGTCTGAAACCCTGTACCTCTCAAACCGTCGCTTATTTATATGTAAATCCCGAATTTACATTAATAGCAACATTTAATACTGGAGACATCTATAAGATGCCATCCAAACTTCCATTTAACCCGGAAGTAGATATAAAATATTTGCGTTTTATTAAAAATAAAACAACAGTTTTCTTTTGCTGTAAAACATATAAGTTTAAAAACATACAAGTTTAAACCATTTCTTGGGTATAAGCAGCAATTAAAATAATAATCAAAATAATGATTAGAATAATATTTGAGAGATACAGAATTTCAAACAAAACACCCCTAGACAATTGTTTCGCCCTTACTTTGGGCTCCTCAGTAGGGGAGGCTTTGTCTGAAACCCTGTACCTCTCAAACCGTCGCTTGTTTATATGTAAATCCCGAATTTACATTAATAGCAACATTTAATACTGGAGACATCTATAAGATGCCATCCAAACTTCCATTTAACCCGGAAGTAGATATAAAATATTTGCGTTTTATTAAAAATAAAACAACAGTTTTCTTTTGCTGTAAAACATATAAGTTTAAAAACATACAAGTTTAAACCATTTCTTGGGTATAAGCAGCAATTAAAATAATAATCAAAATAATGATTAGAATAATATTTGAGAGATACAGAATTTCAAACAAAACACCCCTAGACAACTGTGTCGCCCTTACTTTGGGCTCCTCAGTAGGGGAGGCTTTGTCTGAAAGCCTGTACCTCTCAAACCGTCGCTTATTTATATGTAAATCCCGAATTTACATTAATAGCAACATTTAATACTGGAGACATCTATAAGATGCCATCCTAACTTCCATTTAACCCGGAAGTAGATATAAAATATTTGCGTTTTATTAAAAATAAAACAACAGTTTTCTTTTGCTGTAAAACATATAAGTTTAAAAACATACAAGTTTAAACCATTTCTTGGGTATAAGCAGCAATTAAAATAATAATCAAAATAATGATTAGAATAATATTTGAGAGATACAGAATTTCAAACAAAACACCCCTAGACAATTGTTTCGCCCTTACGGGAGGCTTTGTCTGAAACCCTGTACCTCTCAAACCGTCGCTTATTTATATGTAAATCCCGAATTTACATTAATAGGAACATTTAATACTGGAGACATCTATAAGATGCCATCCAAACTTCCATTTAACCCGGAAGTAGATATAAAATATTTGCGTTTTATTAAAAATAAAACAAGTTTTCTTTTGCTGTAAAACATATAAGTTTAAAAACATACAATTTTAAACCATTTCTTGGGTATAAGCAGCAATTAAAATAATAATCAAAATAATGATTAGAATAATATTTGAGAGATACAGAATTTCAAACAAAACACCCCTAGACAATTGTTTCGCCCTTACTTTGGGCTCCTCAGTAGGGGAGGCTTTGTCTGAAACCCTGTACCTCTCAAACCGTCGCTTGTTTATATGTAAATCCCGAATTTACATTAATAGCAACATTTAATACTGGAGACATCTATAAGATGCCATCCAAACTTCCATTTAACCCGGAAGTAGATATAAAATATTTGCGTTTTATTAAAAATAAAACAACAGTTTTCTTTTGCTGTAAAACATATAAGTTTAAAAACATACAAGTTTAAACCATTTCTTGGGTATAAGCAGCAATTAAAATAATAATCAAAATAATGATTAGAATAATATTTGAGAGATACAGAATTTCAAACAAAACACCCCTAGACAATTGTTTCGCCCTTACTTTGGGCTCCTCAGTAGGGGAGGCTTTGTCTGAAATCCTGTACCTCTCAAACGGTCGCTTATTTATATGTAAATCCCGAATTTACATTAATAGCAACATTTAATACTGGAGACATCTATAAGATGCCATCCAAACTTCAATTTAACCCGGAAGTAGATATAAAATATTTGCGTTTTATTAAAAATAAAACAACAGTTTTCTTTTGCTGTAAAACATATAAGTTTAAAAACATACAAGTTTAAACCATTTCTTGGGTATAAGCAGCAATTAAAATAATAATCAAAATAATGATTAGAATAATATTTGAGAGATACAGAATTTCAAACAAAACACCCCTAGACAATTGTTTCGCCCTTACTTTGGGCTCCTCAGTAGGGGAGGCTTTGTCTGAAACCCTGTACCTCTCAAACCGTCGCTTGTTTATATGTAAATCCCGAATTTACATTAATAGCAACATTTAATACTGGAGACATCTATAAGATGCCATCCAAACTTCCATTTAACCCGGAAGTAGATATAAAATATTTGCTTTTTATTAAAAATAAAACAACAGTTTTCTTTTGCTGTAAAACATATAAGTTTAAAAACATACAAGTTTAAACCATTTCTTGGGTATAAGCAGCAATTAAAATAATAATCAAAATAATGATTAGAATAATATTTGAGAGATACAGAATTTCAAACAAAACACCCCTAGACAATTGTTTCGCCCTTACTTTGGGCTCCTCAGTAGGGGAGGCTTTGTCTGAAATCCTGTACCTCTCAAACGGTCGCTTATTTATATGTAAATCCCGAATTTACATTAATAGCAACATTTAATACTGGAGACATCTATAAGATGCCATCCAAACTTCAATTTAACCCGGAAGTAGATATAAAATATTTGCGTTTTATTAAAAATAAAACAACAGTTTTCTTTTGCTGTAAAACATATAAGTTTAAAAACATACAAGTTTAAACCATTTCTTGGGTATAAGCAGCAATTAAAATAATAATCAAAATAATGATTAGAATAATATTTGAGAGATACAGAATTTCAAACAAAACACCCCTAGACAATTGTTTCGCCCTTACTTTGGGCTCCTCAGTAGGGGAGGCTTTGTCTGAAACCCTGTACCTCTCAAACCGTCGCTTGTTTATATGTAAATCCCGAATTTACATTAATAGCAACATTTAATACTGGAGACATCTATAAGATGCCATCCAAACTTCCATTTAACCCGGAAGTAGATATAAAATATTTGCGTTTTATTAAAAATAAAACAACAGTTTTCTTTTGCTGTAAAACATATAAGTTTAAAAACATACAAGTTTAAACCATTTCTTGGGTATAAGCAGCAATTAAAATAATAATCAAAATAATGATTAGAATAATATTTGAGAGATACAGAATTTCAAACAAAACACCCCTAGACAATTGTTTCGCCCTTACTTTGGGCTCCTCAGTAGGGGAGGCTTTGTCTGAAATCCTGTACCTCTCAAACGGTCGCTTATTTATATGTAAATCCCGAATTTACATTAATAGCAACATTTAATACTGGAGACATCTATAAGATGCCATCCAAACTTCAATTTAACCCGGAAGTAGATATAAAATATTTGCGTTTTATTAAAAATAAAACAACAGTTTTCTTTTGCTGTAAAACATATAAGTTTAAAAACATACAAGTTTAAACCATTTCTTGGGTATAAGCAGCAATTAAAATAATAATCAAAATAATGATTAGAATAATATTTGAGAGATACAGAATTTCAAACAAAACACCCCTAGACAATTGTTTCGCCCTTACTTTGGGCTCCTCAGTAGGGGAGGCTTTGTCTGAAACCCTGTACCTCTCAAACCGTCGCTTATTTATATGTAAAACCGAATTTACATTAATAGCAACATTTAATACTGGAGACATCTATAAGATGCCATCCATACTTCCATTTAACCCGGAAGTAGATATAAAATATTTGCGTTTTATTAAAAATAAAACAACAGTTTTCTTTTGCTGTAAAACATATAAGTTTAAAAACATACAAGTTTAAACCATTTCTTGGGTATAAGCAGCAATTAAAATAATAATCAAAATAATGATTAGAATAATATTTGAGAGATACAGAATTTCAAACAAAACACCCCTAGACAATTGTTTCGCCCTTACTTTGGGCTCCTCAGTAGGGGAGGCTTTGTCTGAAACCCTGTACCTCTCAAACCGTCGCTTGTTTATATGTAAATCCCGAATTTACATTAATAGCAACATTTAATACTGGAGACATCTATAAGATGCCATCCAAACTTCCATTTAACCCGGAAGTAGATATAAAATATTTGCTTTTTATTAAAAATAAAACAACAGTTTTCTTTTGCTGTAAAACATATAAGTTTAAAAACATACAAGTTTAAACCATTTCTTGGGTATAAGCAGCAATTAAAATAATAATCAAAATAATGATTAGAATAATATTTGAGAGATACAGAATTTCAAACAAAACACCCCTAGACAATTGTTTCGCCCTTACTTTGGGCTCCTCAGTAGGGGAGGCTTTGTCTGAAAACCTGTACCTCTCAAACCGTCGCTTTTTATATGTAAATCCCGAATTTACATTAATAGCAACATTTAATACTGGAGACATCTATAAGATGCCATCCAAACTTCCATTTAACCCGGAAGTAGATATAAAATATTTGCGTTTTATTAAAAATAAAACAACAGTTTTCTTTTGCTGTAAAACATATAAGTTTAAAAACATACAATTTTAAACCATTTCTTGGGTATAAGCAGCAATTAAAATAATAATCAAAATAATGATTAGAATAATATTAGAGAGAAACATAATTTCAAACAAAACACCCCTAGACAATTGTGTCGCCCTTACTTTGGGCTCCTCAGTAGGGGAGGCTTTGTCTGAAACCCTGTACCTCTCAAACCGTCGCTTATTTATATGTAAATCCCGAATTTACATTAATAGCAACATTTAATACTGGAGACATCTATAAGATGCCATCCAAACTTCCATTTAACCCGGAAGTAGATATAAAATATTTGCGTTTTATTAAAAATAAAACAACAGTTTTCTTTTGCTGTAAAACATATAAGTTTAAAAACATACAAGTTTAAACCATTTCTTGGGTATAAGCAGCAATTAAAATAATAATCAAAATAATGATTAGAATAATATTTGAGAGATACAGAATTTCAAACAAAACACCCCTAGACAATTGTTTCGCCCTTACTTTGGGCTCCTCAGTAGGGGAGGCTTTGTCTGAAACCCTGTACCTCTCAAACCGTCGCTTTTTATATGTAAATCCCGAATTTACATTAATAGCAACATTTAATACTGGAGACATCTATAAGATGCCATCCAAACTTCCATTTAACCCGGAAGTAGATATAAAATATTTGCGTTTTATTAAAAATAAAACAACAGTTTTCTTTTGCTGTAAAACATATAAGTTTAAAAACATACAAGTTTAAACCATTTCTTGGGTATAAGCAGCAATTAAAATAATAATCAAAATAATGATTAGAATAATATTTGAGAGATACAGAATTTCAAACAAAACACCCCTAGACAATTGTTTCGCCCTTACTTTGGGCTCCTCGGTAGGGGAGGCTTTGTCTGAAACTCTGTACCTCTCAAACCGTCGCTTATTTATATGTAAATCCCGAATTTACATTAATAGCAACATTTAATACTGGAGACATCTATAAGATGCCATCCAAACTTCCATTTAACCCGGAAGTAGATATAAAATATTTGCGTTTTATTAAAAATAAAACAACAGTTTTCTTTTGCTGTAAAACATATAAGTTTAAAAACATACAAGTTTAAACCATTTCTTGGGTATAAGCAGCAATTAAAATAATAATCAAAATAATGATTAGAATAATATTTGAGAGATACAGAATTTCAAACAAAACACCCCTAGACAATTGTTTCGCCCTTACTTTGGGCTCCTCAGTAGGGGAGGCTTTGTCTGAAACCCTGTACCTCTCAAACCGTCGCTTATTTATATGTAAATCCCGAATTTACATTAATAGCAACATTTAATACTGGAGACATCTATAAGATGCCATCCAAACTTCCATTTAACCCGGAAGTAGATATAAAATATTTGCGTTTTATTAAAAATAAAACAACAGTTTTCTTTTGCTGTAAAACATATAAGTTTAAAAACATACAAGTTTAAACCATTTCTTGGGTATAAGCAGCAATTAAAATAATAATCAAAATAATGATTAGAATAATATTTGAGAGATACAGAATTTCAAACAAAACACCCCTAGACAATTGTGTCGCCCTTACTTTGGGCTCCTCAGTAGGGGAGGCTTTGTCTGAAAGCCTGTACCTCTCAAACCGTCGCTTATTTATATGTAAATCCCGAATTTACATTAATAGCAACATTTAATACTGGAGACATCTATAAGATGCCATCCAAACTTCCATTTAACCCGGAAGTAGATATAAAATATTTGCGTTTTATTAAAAATAAAACAACAGTTTTCTTTTGCTGTAAAACATATAAGTTTAAAAACATACAAGTTTAAACCATTTCTTGGGTATAAGCAGCAATTAAAATAATAATCAAAATAATGATTAGAATAATATTTGAGAGATACAGAATTTCAAACAAAACACCCCTAGACAATTGTTTCGCCCTTACTTTGGGCTCCTCAGTAGGGGAGGCTTTGTCTGAAACTCTGTACCTCTCAAACCGTCGCTTATTTATATGTAAATCCCGAATTTACATTAATAGGAACATTTAATACTGGAGACATCTATAAGATGCCATCCAAACTTCCATTTAACCCGGAAGTAGATATAAACAATTTGCGTTTTATTAAAAATAAAACAACAGTTTTCTTTTGCTGTAAAACATATAAGTTTAAAAACATACAATTTTAAACCATTTCTTGGGTATAAGCAGCAATTAAAATAATAATCAAAATAATGATTAGAATAATATTTGAGAGATACAGAATTTCAAACAAAACACCCCTAGACAATTGTTTCGCCCTTACTTTGGGCTCCTCAGTAGGGGAGGCTTTGTCTGAAACCCTGTACCTCTCAAACCGTCGCTTGTTTATATGTAAATCCCGAATTTACATTAATAGCAACATTTAATACTGGAGACATCTATAAGATGCCATCCAAACTTCCATTTAACCCGGAAGTAGATATAAAATATTTGCGTTTTATTAAAAATAAAACAACAGTTTTCTTTTGCTGTAAAACATATAAGTTTAAAAACATACAAGTTTAAACCATTTCTTGGGTATAAGCAGCAATTAAAATAATAATCAAAATAATGATTAGAATAATATTTGAGAGATACAGAATTTCAAACAAAACACCCCTAGACAATTGTTTCGCCCTTACTTTGGGCTCCTCAGTAGGGGAGGCTTTGTCTGAAATCCTGTACCTCTCAAACCGTCGCTTATTTATATGTAAATCCCGAATTTACATTAATAGCAACATTTAATACTGGAGACATCTATAAGATGCCATCCAAACTTCCATTTAACCCGGAAGTAGATATAAAATATTTGCGTTTTATTAAAAATAAAACAACAGTTTTCTTTTGCTGTAAAACATATAAGTTTAAAAACATACAAGTTTAAACCATTTCTTGGGTATAAGCAGCAATTAAAATAATAATCAAAATAATGATTAGAATAATATTTGAGAGATACAGAATTTCAAACAAAACACCCCTAGACAATTGTTTCGCCCTTACTTTGGGCTCCTCAGTAGGGGAGGCTTTGTCTGAAATCCTGTACCTCTCAAACCGTCGCTTATTTATATGTAAATCCCGAATTTACATTAATAGCAACATTTAATACTGGAGACATCTATAAGATGCCATCCAAACTTCCATTTAACCCGGAAGTAGATATAAACAATTTGCGTTTTATTAAAAATAAAACAACAGTTTTCTTTTGCTGTAAAACATATAAGTTTAAAAACATACAAGTTTAAACCATTTCTTGGGTATAAGCAGCAATTAAAATAATAATCAAAATAATGATTAGAATAATATTTGAGAGATACAGAATTTCAAACAAAACACCCCTAGACAATTGTTTCGCCCTTACTTTGGGCTCCTCAGTAGGGGAGGCTTTGTCTGAAACCCTGTACCTCTCAAACCGTCGCTTGTTTATATGTAAATCCCGAATTTACATTAATAGCAACATTTAATACTGGAGACATCTATAAGATGCCATCCAAACTTCCATTTAACCCGGAAGTAGATATAAAATATTTGCGTTTTATTAAAAATAAAACAACAGTTTTCTTTTGCTGTAAAACATATAAGTTTAAAAACATACAAGTTTAAACCATTTCTTGGGTATAAGCAGCAATTAAAATAATAATCAAAATAATGATTAGAATAATATTTGAGAGATACAGAATTTCAAACAAAACACCCCTAGACAATTGTTTCGCCCTTACTTTGGGCTCCTCAGTAGGGGAGGCTTTGTCTGAAATTCTGTATCTCTCAAACCGTCGCTTATTTATATGTAAATCCCGAATTTACATTAATAGCAACATTTAATACTGGAGACATCTATAAGATGCCATCCAAACTTCCATTTAACCCGGAAGTAGATATAAACAATTTGCGTTTTATTAAAAATAAAACAACAGTTTTCTTTTGCTGTAAAACATATAAGTTTAAAAACATACAAGTTTAAACCATTTCTTGGGTATAAGCAGCAATTAAAATAATAATCAAAATAATGATTAGAATAATATTATAGAGAAACATAATTTCAAACAAAACACCCCTAGACAATTGTGTCGCCCTTACTTTGGGCTCCTCAGTAGGGGAGGCTTTGTCTGAAACCCTGTACCTCTCAAACCGTCGCTTGTTTATATGTAAATCCCGAATTTACATTAATAGCAACATTTAATACTGGAGACATCTATAAGATGCCATCCAAACTTCCATTTAACCCGGAAGTAGATATAAAATATTTGCGTTTTATTAAAAATAAAACAACAGTTTTCTTTTGCTGTAAAACATATAAGTTTAAAAACATACAAGTTTAAACCATTTCTTGGGTATAAGCAGCAATTAAAATAATAATCAAAATAATGATTAGAATAATATTTGAGAGATACAGAATTTCAAACAAAACACCCCTAGACAATTGTTTCGCCCTTACGGGAGGCTTTGTCTGAAACCCTGTACCTCTCAAACCGTCGCTTATTTATATGTAAATCCCGAATTTACATTAATAGCAACATTTAATACTGGAGACATCTATAAGATGCCATCCAAACTTCCATTTAACCCGGAAGTAGATATAAAATATTTGCGTTTTATTAAAAATAAAACAACAGTTTTCTTTTGCTGTAAAACATATAAGTTTAAAAACATACAAGTTTAAACCATTCTTGGGTATAAGCAGCAATTAAAATAATAATTAAAATAATGATTAGAATAATATTTGAGAGATACAGAATTTCAAACAAAACACCCCTAGACAATTGTTTCGCCCTTACTTTGGGCTCCTCAGTAGGGGAGGCTTTGTCTGAAACCCTGTACCTCTCAAACCGTCGCTTGTTTATATGTAAATCCCGAATTTACATTAATAGCAACATTTAATACTGGAGACATCTATAAGATGCCATCCAAACTTCCATTTAACCCGGAAGTAGATATAAAATATTTGCGTTTTATTAAAAATAAAACAACAGTTTTCTTTTGCTGTAAAACATATAAGTTTAAAAACATACAAGTTTAAACCATTTCTTGGGTATAAGCAGCAATTAAAATAATAATCAAAATAATGATTAGAATAATATTTGAGAGATACAGAATTTCAAACAAAACACCCCTAGACAATTGTTTCGCCCTTACTTTGGGCTCCTCAGTAGGGGAGGCTTTGTCTGAAATCCTGTACCTCTCAAACCGTCGCTTATTTATATGTAAATCCCGAATTTACATTAATAGCAACATTTAATACTGGAGACATCTATAAGATGCCATCCAAACTTAAATTTAACCCGGAAGTAGATATAAAATATTTGCGTTTTATTAAAAATAAAACAACAGTTTTCTTTTGCTGTAAAACATATAAGTTTAAAAACATACAATTTTAAACCATTTCTTGGGTATAAGCAGCAATTAAAATAATAATCAAAATAATGATTAGAATAATATTATAGAGAAACATAATTTCAAACAAAACACCCCTAGACAATTGTGTCGCCCTTACTTTGGGCTCCTCAGTAGGGGAGGCTTTGTCTGAAACCCTGTACCTCTCAAACCGTCGCTTGTTTATATGTAAATCCCGAATTTACATTAATAGCAACATTTAATACTGGAGACATCTATAAGATGCCATCCAAACTTCCATTTAACCCGGAAGTAGATATAAAATATTTGCGTTTTATTAAAAATAAAACAACAGTTTTCTTTTGCTGTAAAACATATAAGTTTAAAAACATACAAGTTTAAACCATTTCTTGGGTATAAGCAGCAATTAAAATAATAATCAAAATAATGATTAGAATAATATTTGAGAGATACAGAATTTCAAACAAAACACCCCTAGACAATTGTTTCGCCCTTACGGGAGGCTTTGTCTGAAACCCTGTACCTCTCAAACCGTCGCTTATTTATATGTAAATCCCGAATTTACATTAATAGCAACATTTAATACTGGAGACATCTATAAGATGCCATCCAAACTTCCATTTAACCCGGAAGTAGATATAAAATATTTGCGTTTTATTAAAAATAAAACAACAGTTTTCTTTTGCTGTAAAACATATAAGTTTAAAAACATACAAGTTTAAACCATTCTTGGGTATAAGCAGCAATTAAAATAATAATTAAAATAATGATTAGAATAATATTTGAGAGATACAGAATTTCAAACAACACACCCCTACACAATTGTTTCGCCCTTACTTTGGGCTCCTCAGTAGGGGAGGCTTTGTCTGAAACCCTGTACCTCTCAAACCGTCGCTTGTTTATATGTAAATCCCGAATTTACATTAATAGCAACATTTAATACTGGAGACATCTATAAGATGCCATCCAAACTTCCATTTAACCCGGAAGTAGATATAAAATATTTGCGTTTTATTAAAAATAAAACAACAGTTTTCTTTTGCTGTAAAACATATAAGTTTAAAAACATACAAGTTTAAACCATTTCTTGGGTATAAGCAGCAATTAAAATAATAATTAAAATAATGATTAGAATAATATTTGAGAGATACAGAATTTCAAACAAAACACCCCTAGACAATTGTTTCGCCCTTACTTTGGGCTCCTCAGTAGGGGAGGCTTTGTCTGAAACCCTGTACCTCTCAAACCGTCGCTTGTTTATATGTAAATCCCGAATTTACATTAATAGCAACATTTAATACTGGAGACATCTATAAGATGCCATCCAAACTTCCATTTAACCCGGAAGTAGATATAAAATATTTGCGTTTTATTAAAAATAAAACAACAGTTTTCTTTTGCTGTAAAACATATAAGTTTAAAAACATACAAGTTTAAACCATTCTTGGGTATAAGCAGCAATTAAAATAATAATTAAAATAATGATTAGAATAATATTTGAGAGATACAGAATTTCAAACAAAACACCCCTAGACAATTGTTTCGCCCTTACTTTGGGCTCCTCAGTAGGGGAGGCTTTGTCTGAAACCCTGTACCTCTCAAACCGTCGCTTGTTTATATGTAAATCCCGAATTTACATTAATAGCAACATTTAATACTGGAGACATCTATAAGATGCCATCCAAACTTCCATTTAACCCGGAAGTAGATATAAAATATTTGCGTTTTATTAAAAATAAAACAACAGTTTTCTTTTGCTGTAAAACATATAAGTTTAAAAACATACAAGTTTAAACCATTTCTTGGGTATAAGCAGCAATTAAAATAATAATTAAAATAATGATTAGAATAATATTTGAGAGATACAGAATTTCAAACAAAACACCCCTAGACAATTGTTTCGCCCTTACTTTGGGCTCCTCAGTAGGGGAGGCTTTGTCTGAAACCCTGTACCTCTCAAACCGTCGCTTATTTATATGTAAATCCCGAATTTACATTAATAGCAACATTTAATACTGGAGACATCTATAAGATGCCATCCAAACTTCCATTTAACCCGGAAGTAGATATAAAATATTTGCGTTTTATTAAAAATAAAACAACAGTTTTCTTTTGCTGTAAAACATATAAGTTTAAAAACATACAAGTTTAAACCATTTCTTGGGTATAAGCAGCAATTAAAATAATAATCAAAATAATGATTAGAATAATATTTGAGAGATACAGAATTTCAAACAAAACACCCCTAGACAATTGTTTCGCCCTTACTTTGGGCTCCTCAGTAGGGGAGGCTTTGTCTGAAACCCTGTACCTCTCAAACCGTCGCTTTTTATATGTAAATCCCGAATTTACATTAATAGCAACATTTAATACTGGAGACATCTATAAGATGCCATCCAAACTTCCATTTAACCCGGAAGTAGATATAAAATATTTGCGTTTTATTAAAAATAAAACAACAGTTTTCTTTTGCTGTAAAACATATAAGTTTAAAAACATACAATTTTAAACCATTTCTTGGGTATAAGCAGCAATTAAAATAATAATCAAAATAATGATTAGAATAATATTTGAGAGATACAGAATTTCAAACAAAACACCCCTAGACAATTGTTTCGCCTTTACTTTGGGCTCCTCAGTAGGGGAGGCTTTGTCTGAAACCCTGTACCTCTCAAACCGTCGCTTATTTATATGTAAATCCCGAATTTACATTAATAGCAACATTTAATACTGGAGACATCTATAAGATGCCATCCAAACTTCCATTTAACCCGGAAGTAGATATAAATTATTTGCGTTTTATTAAAAATAAAACAACAGTTTTCTTTTGCTGTAAAACATATAAGTTTAAAAACATACAAGTTTAAACCATTTCTTGGGTATAAGCAGCAATTAAAATAATAATCAAAATAATGATTAGAATAATATTTGAGAGATACAGAATTTCAAACAAAACACCCCTAGACAATTGTTTCGCCCTTACTTTGGGCTCCTCAGTAGGGGAGGCTTTGTCTGAAACCCTGTACCTCTCAAACCGTCGCTTGTTTATATGTAAATCCCGAATTTACATTAATAGCAACATTTAATACTGGAGACATCTATAAGATGCCATCCAAACTTCCATTTAACCCGGAAGTAGATATAAAATATTTGCGTTTTATTAAAAATAAAACAACAGTTTTCTTTTGCTGTAAAACATATAAGTTTAAAAACATACAAGTTTAAACCATTTCTTGGGTATAAGCAGCAATTAAAATAATAATCAAAATAATGATTAGAATAATATTTGAGAGATACAGAATTTCAAACAAAACACCCCTAGACAACTGTGTCGCCCTTACTTTGGGCTCCTCAGTAGGGGAGGCTTTGTCTGAAAGCCTGTACCTCTCAAACCGTCGCTTATTTATATGTAAATCCCGAATTTACATTAATAGCAACATTTAATACTGGAGACATCTATAAGATGCCATCCTAACTTCCATTTAACCCGGAAGTAGATATAAAATATTTGCGTTTTATTAAAAATAAAACAACAGTTTTCTTTTGCTGTAAAACATATAAGTTTAAAAACATACAAGTTTAAACCATTTCTTGGGTATAAGCAGCAATTAAAATAATAATCAAAATAATGATTAGAATAATATTTGAGAGATACAGAATTTCAAACAAAACACCCCTAGACAATTGTTTCGCCCTTACGGGAGGCTTTGTCTGAAACCCTGTACCTCTCAAACCGTCGCTTATTTATATGTAAATCCCGAATTTACATTAATAGCAACATTTAATACTGGAGACATCTATAAGATGCGATCCAAACTTCCATTTAACCCGGAAGTAGATATAAAATATTTGCGTTTTATTAAAAATAAAACAAGTTTTCTTTTGCTGTAAAACATATAAGTTTAAAAACATACAATTTTAAACCATTTCTTGGGTATAAGCAGCAATTAAAATAATAATCAAAATAATGATTAGAATAATATTTGAGAGATACAGAATTTCAAACAAAACACCCCTAGACAATTGTTTCGCCCTTACTTTGGGCTCCTCAGTAGGGGAGGCTTTGTCTGAAACCCTGTACCTCTCAAACCGTCGCTTGTTTATATGTAAATCCCGAATTTACATTAATAGCAACATTTAATACTGGAGACATCTATAAGATGCCATCCAAACTTCCATTTAACCCGGAAGTAGATATAAAATATTTGCGTTTTATTAAAAATAAAACAACAGTTTTCTTTTGCTGTAAAACATATAAGTTTAAAAACATACAAGTTTAAACCATTTCTTGGGTATAAGCAGCAATTAAAATAATAATCAAAATAATGATTAGAATAATATTTGAGAGATACAGAATTGCAAACAAAACACCCCTAGACAATTGTTTCGCCCTTACTTTGGGCTCCTCAGTAGGGGAGGCTTTGTCTGAAACCCTGTACCTCTCAAACCGTCGCTTGTTTATATGTAAATCCCGAATTTACATTAATAGCAACATTTAATACTGGAGACATCTATAAGATGCCATCCAAACTTCCATTTAACCCGGAAGTAGATATAAAATATTTGCGTTTTATTAAAAATAAAACAACAGTTTCCTTTTGCTGTAAAACATATAAGTTTAAAAACATACAAGTTTAAACCATTTCTTGGGTATAAGCAGCAATTAAAATAATAATCAAAATAATGATTAGAATAATATTTGAGAGATACAGAATTTCAAACAAAACACCCCTAGACAATTGTTTCGCCCTTACTTTGGGCTCCTCAGTAGGGGAGGCTTTGTCTGAAACCCTGTACCTCTCAAACCGTCGCTTATTTATATGTAAATCCCGAATTTACATTAATAGCAACATTTAATACTGGAGACATCTATAAGATGCCATCCAAACTTCCATTTAACCCGGAAGTAGATATAAAATATTTGCGTTTTATTAAAAATAAAACAACAGTTTTCTTTTGCTGTAAAACATATAAGTTTAAAAACATACAAGTTTAAACCATTTCTTGGGTATAAGCAGCAATTAAAATAATAATCAAAATAATGATTAGAATAATATTTGAGAGATACAGAATTTCAAACAAAACACCCCTAGACAATTGTTTCGCCCTTACTTTGGGCTCCTCAGTAGGGGAGGCTTTGTCTGAAATCCTGTACCTCTCAAACGGTCGCTTATTTATATGTAAATCCCGAATTTACATTAATAGCAACATTTAATACTGGAGACATCTATAAGATGCCATCCAAACTTCAATTTAACCCGGAAGTAGATATAAAATATTTGCGTTTTATTAAAAATAAAACAACAGTTTTCTTTTGCTGTAAAACATATAAGTTTAAAAACATACAAGTTTAAACCATTTCTTGGGTATAAGCAGCAATTAAAATAATAATCAAAATAATGATTAGAATAATATTTGAGAGATACAGAATTTCAAACAAAACACCCCTAGACAATTGTGTCGCCCTTACTTTGGGCTCCTCAGTAGGGGAGGCTTTGTCTGAAACCCTGTACCTCTCAAACCGTCGCTTATTTATATGTAAATCCCGAATTTACATTAATAGCAACATTTAATACTGGAGACATCTATAAGATGCCATCCATACTTCCATTTAACCCGGAAGTAGATATAAAATATTTGCGTTTTATTAAAAATAAAACAACAGTTTTCTTTTGCTGTAAAACATATAAGTTTAAAAACATACAAGTTTAAACCATTTCTTGGGTATAAGCAGCAATTAAAATAATAATCAAAATAATGATTAGAATAATATTTGAGAGATACAGAATTTCAAACAAAACACCCCTAGACAATTGTTTCGCCCTTACTTTGGGCTCCTCAGTAGGGGAGGCTTTGTCTGAAACCCTGTACCTCTCAAACCGTCGCTTGTTTATATGTAAATCCCGAATTTACATTAATAGCAACATTTAATACTGGAGACATCTATAAGATGCCATCCAAACTTCCATTTAACCCGGAAGTAGATATAAAATATTTGCTTTTTATTAAAAATAAAACAACAGTTTTCTTTTGCTGTAAAACATATAAGTTTAAAAACATACAAGTTTAAACCATTTCTTGGGTATAAGCAGCAATTAAAATAATAATCAAAATAATGATTAGAATAATATTTGAGAGATACAGAATTTCAAACAAAACACCCCTAGACAATTGTTTCGCCCTTACTTTGGGCTCCTCAGTAGGGGAGGCTTTGTCTGAAACCCTGTACCTCTCAAACCGTCGCTTATTTATATGTAAATCCCGAATTTACATTAATAGCAACATTTAATACTGGAGACATCTATAAGATGCCATCCAAACTTCCATTTAACCCGGAAGTAGATATAAAATATTTGCGTTTTATTAAAAATAAAACAACAGTTTTCTTTTGCTGTAAAACATATAAGTTTAAAAACATACAAGTTTAAACCATTTCTTGGGTATAAGCAGCAATTAAAATAATAATCAAAATAATGATTAGAATAATATTTGAGAGATACAGAATTTCAAACAAAACACCCCTAGACAATTGTTTCGCCCTTACTTTGGGCTCCTCAGTAGGGGAGGCTTTGTCTGAAACCCTGTACCTCTCAAACCGTCGCTTTTTATATGTAAATCCCGAATTTACATTAATAGCAACATTTAATACTGGAGACATCTATAAGATGCCATCCAAACTTCCATTTAACCCGGAAGTAGATATAAAATATTTGCGTTTTATTAAAAATAAAACAACAGTTTTCTTTTGCTGTAAAACATATAAGTTTAAAAACATACAATTTTAAACCATTTCTTGGGTATAAGCAGCAATTAAAATAATAATCAAAATAATGATTAGAATAATATTAGAGAGAAACATAATTTCAAACAAAACACCCCTAGACAATTGTGTCGCCCTTACTTTGGGCTCCTCAGTAGGGGAGGCTTTGTCTGAAACCCTGTACCTCTCAAACCGTCGCTTATTTATATGTAAATCCCGAATTTACATTAATAGCAACATTTAATACTGGAGACATCTATAAGATGCCATCCAAACTTCCATTTAACCCGGAAGTAGATATAAAATATTTGCGTTTTATTAAAAATAAAACAACAGTTTTCTTTTGCTGTAAAACATATAAGTTTAAAAACATACAAGTTTAAACCATTTCTTGGGTATAAGCAGCAATTAAAATAATAATCAAAATAATGATTAGAATAATATTTGAGAGATACAGAATTTCAAACAAAACACCCCTAGACAATTGTTTCGCCCTTACTTTGGGCTCCTCAGTAGGGGAGGCTTTGTCTGAAACCCTGTACCTCTCAAACCGTCGCTTTTTATATGTAAATCCCGAATTTACATTAATAGCAACATTTAATACTGGAGACATCTATAAGATGCCATCCAAACTTAAATTTAACCCGGAAGTAGATATAAAATATTTGCGTTTTATTAAAAATAAAACAACAGTTTTCTTTTGCTGTAAAACATATAAGTTTAAAAACATACAATTTTAAACCATTTCTTGGGTATAAGCAGCAATTAAAATAATAATCAAAATAATGATTAGAATAATATTAGAGAGAAACATAATTTCAAACAAAACACCCCTAGACAATTGTGTCGCCCTTACTTTGGGCTCCTCAGTAGGGGAGGCTTTGTCTGAAACCCTGTACCTCTCAAACCGTCGCTTGTTTATATGTAAATCCCGAATTTACATTAATAGCAACATTTAATACTGGAGACATCTATAAGATGCCATCCAAACTTCCATTTAACCCGGAAGTAGATATAAAATATTTGCGTTTTATTAAAAATAAAACAACAGTTTTCTTTTGCTGTAAAACATATAAGTTTAAAAACATACAAGTTTAAACCATTTCTTGGGTATAAGCAGCAATTAAAATAATAATCAAAATAATGATTAGAATAATATTTGAGAGATACAGAATTTCAAACAAAACACCCCTAGACAATTGTTTCGCCCTTACGGGAGGCTTTGTCTGAAACCCTGTACCTCTCAAACCGTCGCTTATTTATATGTAAATCCCGAATTTACATTAATAGGAACATTTAATACTGGAGACATCTATAAGATGCCATCCAAACTTCCATTTAACCCGGAAGTAGATATAAAATATTTGCGTTTTATTAAAAATAAAACAACAGTTTTCTTTTGCTGTAAAACATATAAGTTTAAAAACATACAAGTTTAAACCATTCTTGGGTATAAGCAGCAATTAAAATAATAATTAAAATAATGATTAGAATAATATTTGAGAGATACAGAATTTCAAACAACACACCCCTACACAATTGTTTCGCCCTTACTTTGGGCTCCTCAGTAGGGGAGGCTTTGTCTGAAACCCTGTACCTCTCAAACCGTCGCTTGTTTATATGTAAATCCCGAATTTACATTAATAGCAACATTTAATACTGGAGACATCTATAAGATGCCATCCAAACTTCCATTTAACCCGGAAGTAGATATAAAATATTTGCGTTTTATTAAAAATAAAACAACAGTTTTCTTTTGCTGTAAAACATATAAGTTTAAAAACATACAAGTTTAAACCATTTCTTGGGTATAAGCAGCAATTAAAATAATAATTAAAATAATGATTAGAATAATATTTGAGAGATACAGAATTTCAAACAAAACACCCCTAGACAATTGTTTCGCCCTTACTTTGGGCTCCTCAGTAGGGGAGGCTTTGTCTGAAACCCTGTACCTCTCAAACCGTCGCTTGTTTATATGTAAATCCCGAATTTACATTAATAGCAACATTTAATACTGGAGACATCTATAAGATGCCATCCAAACTTCCATTTAACCCGGAAGTAGATATAAAATATTTGCGTTTTATTAAAAATAAAACAACAGTTTTCTTTTGCTGTAAAACATATAAGTTTAAAAACATACAAGTTTAAACCATTCTTGGGTATAAGCAGCAATTAAAATAATAATTAAAATAATGATTAGAATAATATTTGAGAGATACAGAATTTCAAACAAAACACCCCTAGACAATTGTTTCGCCCTTACTTTGGGCTCCTCAGTAGGGGAGGCTTTGTCTGAAACCCTGTACCTCTCAAACCGTCGCTTGTTTATATGTAAATCCCGAATTTACATTAATAGCAACATTTAATACTGGAGACATCTATAAGATGCCATCCAAACTTCCATTTAACCCGGAAGTAGATATAAAATATTTGCGTTTTATTAAAAATAAAACAACAGTTTTCTTTTGCTGTAAAACATATAAGTTTAAAAACATACAAGTTTAAACCATTTCTTGGGTATAAGCAGCAATTAAAATAATAATTAAAATAATGATTAGAATAATATTTGAGAGATACAGAATTTCAAACAAAACACCCCTAGACAATTGTTTCGCCCTTACTTTGGGCTCCTCAGTAGGGGAGGCTTTGTCTGAAACCCTGTACCTCTCAAACCGTCGCTTATTTATATGTAAATCCCGAATTTACATTAATAGCAACATTTAATACTGGAGACATCTATAAGATGCCATCCAAACTTCCATTTAACCCGGAAGTAGATATAAAATATTTGCGTTTTATTAAAAATAAAACAACAGTTTTCTTTTGCTGTAAAACATATAAGTTTAAAAACATACAAGTTTAAACCATTTCTTGGGTATAAGCAGCAATTAAAATAATAATCAAAATAATGATTAGAATAATATTTGAGAGATACAGAATTTCAAACAAAACACCCCTAGACAATTGTTTCGCCCTTACTTTGGGCTCCTCAGTAGGGGAGGCTTTGTCTGAAACCCTGTACCTCTCAAACCGTCGCTTTTTATATGTAAATCCCGAATTTACATTAATAGCAACATTTAATACTGGAGACATCTATAAGATGCCATCCAAACTTCCATTTAACCCGGAAGTAGATATAAAATATTTGCGTTTTATTAAAAATAAAACAACAGTTTTCTTTTGCTGTAAAACATATAAGTTTAAAAACATACAATTTTAAACCATTTCTTGGGTATAAGCAGCAATTAAAATAATAATCAAAATAATGATTAGAATAATATTTGAGAGATACAGAATTTCAAACAAAACACACCTAGACAATTGTTTCGCCCTTACTTTGGGCTCCTCAGTAGGGGAGGCTTTGTCTGAAACCCTGTACCTCTCAAACCGTCGCTTATTTATATGTAAATCCCGAATTTACATTAATAGCAACATTTAATACTGGAGACATCTATAAGATGCCATCCAAACTTCCATTTAACCCGGAAGTAGATATAAAATATTTGCGTTTTATTAAAAATAAAACAACAGTTTTCTTTTGCTGTAAAACATATAAGTTTAAAAACATACAAGTTTAAACCATTTCTTGGGTATAAGCAGCAATTAAAATAATAATCAAAATAATGATTAGAATAATATTTGAGAGATACAGAATTTCAAACAAAACACCCCTAGACAATTGTTTCGCCCTTACTTTGGGCTCCTCAGTAGGGGAGGCTTTGTCTGAAACCCTGTACCTCTCAAACCGTCGCTTGTTTATATGTAAATCCCGAATTTACATTAATAGCAACATTTAATACTGGAGACATCTATAAGATGCCATCCAAACTTCCATTTAACCCGGAAGTAGATATAAAATATTTGCGTTTTATTAAAAATAAAACAACAGTTTTCTTTTGCTGTAAAACATATAAGTTTAAAAACATACAAGTTTAAACCATTTCTTGGGTATAAGCAGCAATTAAAATAATAATCAAAATAATGATTAGAATAATATTTGAGAGATACAGAATTTCAAACAAAACACCCCTAGACAACTGTGTCGCCCTTACTTTGGGCTCCTCAGTAGGGGAGGCTTTGTCTGAAAGCCTGTACCTCTCAAACCGTCGCTTATTTATATGTAAATCCCGAATTTACATTAATAGCAACATTTAATACTGGAGACATCTATAAGATGCCATCCTAACTTCCATTTAACCCGGAAGTAGATATAAAATATTTGCGTTTTATTAAAAATAAAACAACAGTTTTCTTTTGCTGTAAAACATATAAGTTTAAAAACATACAAGTTTAAACCATTTCTTGGGTATAAGCAGCAATTAAAATAATAATCAAAATAATGATTAGAATAATATTTGAGAGATACAGAATTTCAAACAAAACACCCCTAGACAATTGTGTCGCCCTTACTTTGGGCTCCTCAGTAGGGGAGGCTTTGTCTGAAAGCCTGTACCTCTCAAACCGTCGCTTATTTATATGTAAATCCCGAATTTACATTAATAGCAACATTTAATACTGGAGACATCTATAAGATGCCATCCAAACTTCCATTTAACCCGGAAGTAGATATAAAATATTTGCGTTTTATTAAAAATAAAACAACAGTTTTCTTTTGCTGTAAAACATATAAGTTTAAAAACATACAAGTTTAAACCATTTCTTGGGTATAAGCAGCAATTAAAATAATAATCAAAATAATGATTAGAATAATATTTGAGAGATACAGAATTTCAAACAAAACACCCCTAGACAATTGTTTCGCCCTTACGGGAGGCTTTGTCTGAAACCCTGTACCTCTCAAACCGTCGCTTATTTATATGTAAATCCCGAATTTACATTAATAGGAACATTTAATACTGGAGACATCTATAAGATGCCATCCAAACTTCCATTTAACCCGGAAGTAGATATAAAATATTTGCGTTTTATTAAAAATAAAACAACAGTTTTCTTTTGCTGTAAAACATATAAGTTTAAAAACATACAATTTTAAACCATTTCTTGGGTATAAGCAGCAATTAAAATAATAATCAAAATAATGATTAGAATAATATTTGAGAGATACAGAATTTCAAACAAAACACCCCTAGACAATTGTTTCGCCCTTACTTTGGGCTCCTCAGTAGGGGAGGCTTTGTCTGAAACCCTGTACCTCTCAAACCGTCGCTTTTTATATGTAAATCCCGAATTTACATTAATAGCAACATTTAATACTGGAGACATCTATAAGATGCCATCCAAACTTCCATTTAACCCGGAAGTAGATATAAAATATTTGCGTTTTATTAAAAATAAAACAACAGTTTTCTTTTGCTGTAAAACATATAAGTTTAAAAACATACAAGTTTAAACCATTCTTGGGTATAAGCAGCAATTAAAATAATAATTAAAATAATGATTAGAATAATATTTGAGAGATACAGAATTTCAAACAACACACCCCTACACAATTGTTTCGCCCTTACTTTGGGCTCCTCAGTAGGGGAGGCTTTGTCTGAAACCCTGTACCTCTCAAACCGTCGCTTGTTTATATGTAAATCCCGAATTTACATTAATAGCAACATTTAATACTGGAGACATCTATAAGATGCCATCCAAACTTCCATTTAACCCGGAAGTAGATATAAAATATTTGCGTTTTATTAAAAATAAAACAACAGTTTTCTTTTGCTGTAAAACATATAAGTTTAAAAACATACAAGTTTAAACCATTTCTTGGGTATAAGCAGCAATTAAAATAATAATTAAAATAATGATTAGAATAATATTTGAGAGATACAGAATTTCAAACAAAACACCCCTAGACAATTGTTTCGCCCTTACTTTGGGCTCCTCAGTAGGGGAGGCTTTGTCTGAAACCCTGTACCTCTCAAACCGTCGCTTGTTTATATGTAAATCCCGAATTTACATTAATAGCAACATTTAATACTGGAGACATCTATAAGATGCCATCCAAACTTCCATTTAACCCGGAAGTAGATATAAAATATTTGCGTTTTATTAAAAATAAAACAACAGTTTTCTTTTGCTGTAAAACATATAAGTTTAAAAACATACAAGTTTAAACCATTCTTGGGTATAAGCAGCAATTAAAATAATAATTAAAATAATGATTAGAATAATATTTGAGAGATACAGAATTTCAAACAAAACACCCCTAGACAATTGTTTCGCCCTTACTTTGGGCTCCTCAGTAGGGGAGGCTTTGTCTGAAACCCTGTACCTCTCAAACCGTCGCTTGTTTATATGTAAATCCCGAATTTACATTAATAGCAACATTTAATACTGGAGACATCTATAAGATGCCATCCAAACTTCCATTTAACCCGGAAGTAGATATAAAATATTTGCGTTTTATTAAAAATAAAACAACAGTTTTCTTTTGCTGTAAAACATATAAGTTTAAAAACATACAAGTTTAAACCATTTCTTGGGTATAAGCAGCAATTAAAATAATAATTAAAATAATGATTAGAATAATATTTGAGAGATACAGAATTTCAAACAAAACACCCCTAGACAATTGTTTCGCCCTTACTTTGGGCTCCTCAGTAGGGGAGGCTTTGTCTGAAACCCTGTACCTCTCAAACCGTCGCTTATTTATATGTAAATCCCGAATTTACATTAATAGCAACATTTAATACTGGAGACATCTATAAGATGCCATCCAAACTTCCATTTAACCCGGAAGTAGATATAAAATATTTGCGTTTTATTAAAAATAAAACAACAGTTTTCTTTTGCTGTAAAACATATAAGTTTAAAAACATACAAGTTTAAACCATTTCTTGGGTATAAGCAGCAATTAAAATAATAATCAAAATAATGATTAGAATAATATTTGAGAGATACAGAATTTCAAACAAAACACCCCTAGACAATTGTTTCGCCCTTACGGGAGGCTTTGTCTGAATCCCTGTACCTCTCAAACCGTCGCTTATTTATATGTAAATCCCGAATTTACATTAATAGGAACATTTAATACTGGAGACATCTATAAGATGCCATCCAAACTTCCATTTAACCCGGAAGTAGATATAAAATATTTGCGTTTTATTAAAAATAAAACAACAGTTTTCTTTTGCTGTAAAACATATAAGTTTAAAAACATACAATTTTAAACCATTTCTTGGGTATAAGCAGCAATTAAAATAATAATCAAAATAATGATTAGAATAATATTTGAGAGATACAGAATTTCAAACAAAACACCCCTAGACAATTGTTTCGCCCTTACTTTGGGCTCCTCAGTAGGGGAGGCTTTGTCTGAAACCCTGTACCTCTCAAACCGTCGCTTATTTATATGTAAATCCCGAATTTACATTAATAGCAACATTTAATACTGGAGACATCTATAAGATGCCATCCAAACTTCCATTTAACCCGGAAGTAGATATAAAATATTTGCGTTTTATTAAAAATAAAACAACAGTTTTCTTTTGCTGTAAAACATATAAGTTTAAAAACATACAAGTTTAAACCATTTCTTGGGTATAAGCAGCAATTAAAATAATAATCAAAATAATGATTAGAATAATATTTGAGAGATACAGAATTTCAAACAAAACACCCCTAGACAATTGTTTCGCCCTTACGGGAGGCTTTGTCTGAAACCCTGTACCTCTCAAACCGTCGCTTATTTATATGTAAATCCCGAATTTACATTAATAGGAACATTTAATACTGGAGACATCTATAAGATGCCATCCAAACTTCCATTTAACCCGGAAGTAGATATAAAATATTTGCGTTTTATTAAAAATAAAACAAGTTTTCTTTTGCTGTAAAACATATAAGTTTAAAAACATACAATTTTAAACCATTTCTTGGGTATAAGCAGCAATTAAAATAATAATCAAAATAATGATTAGAATAATATTTGAGAGATACAGAATTTCAAACAAAACACCCCTAGACAATTGTTTCGCCCTTACTTTGGGCTCCTCAGTAGGGGAGGCTTTGTCTGAAACCCTGTACCTCTCAAACCGTCGCTTGTTTATATGTAAATCCCGAATTTACATTAATAGCAACATTTAATACTGGAGACATCTATAAGATGCCATCCAAACTTCCATTTAACCCGGAAGTAGATATAAAATATTTGCGTTTTATTAAAAATAAAACAACAGTTTTCTTTTGCTGTAAAACATATAAGTTTAAAAACATACAAGTTTAAACCATTTCTTGGGTATAAGCAGCAATTAAAATAATAATCAAAATAATGATTAGAATAATATTTGAGAGATACAGAATTTCAAACAAAACACCCCTAGACAATTGTTTCGCCCTTACTTTGGGCTCCTCAGTAGGGGAGGCTTTGTCTGAAATCCTGTACCTCTCAAACGGTCGCTTATTTATATGTAAATCCCGAATTTACATTAATAGCAACATTTAATACTGGAGACATCTATAAGATGCCATCCAAACTTCAATTTAACCCGGAAGTAGATATAAAATATTTGCGTTTTATTAAAAATAAAACAACAGTTTTCTTTTGCTGTAAAACATATAAGTTTAAAAACATACAAGTTTAAACCATTTCTTGGGTATAAGCAGCAATTAAAATAATAATCAAAATAATGATTAGAATAATATTTGAGAGATACAGAATTTCAAACAAAACACCCCTAGACAATTGTGTCGCCCTTACTTTGGGCTCCTCAGTAGGGGAGGCTTTGTCTGAAACCCTGTACCTCTCAAACCGTCGCTTATTTATATGTAAATCCCGAATTTACATTAATAGCAACATTTAATACTGGAGACATCTATAAGATGCCATCCATACTTCCATTTAACCCGGAAGTAGATATAAAATATTTGCGTTTTATTAAAAATAAAACAACAGTTTTCTTTTGCTGTAAAACATATAAGTTTAAAAACATACAAGTTTAAACCATTTCTTGGGTATAAGCAGCAATTAAAATAATAATCAAAATAATGATTAGAATAATATTTGAGAGATACAGAATTTCAAACAAAACACCCCTAGACAATTGTTTCGCCCTTACTTTGGGCTCCTCAGTAGGGGAGGCTTTGTCTGAAACCCTGTACCTCTCAAACCGTCGCTTGTTTATATGTAAATCCCGAATTTACATTAATAGCAACATTTAATACTGGAGACATCTATAAGATGCCATCCAAACTTCCATTTAACCCGGAAGTAGATATAAAATATTTGCTTTTTATTAAAAATAAAACAACAGTTTTCTTTTGCTGTAAAACATATAAGTTTAAAAACATACAAGTTTAAACCATTTCTTGGGTATAAGCAGCAATTAAAATAATAATCAAAATAATGATTAGAATAATATTTGAGAGATACAGAATTTCAAACAAAACACCCCTAGACAATTGTTTCGCCCTTACTTTGGGCTCCTCAGTAGGGGAGGCTTTGTCTGAAACCCTGTACCTCTCAAACCGTCGCTTATTTATATGTAAATCCCGAATTTACATTAATAGCAACATTTAATACTGGAGACATCTATAAGATGCCATCCAAACTTCCATTTAACCCGGAAGTAGATATAAAATATTTGCGTTTTATTAAAAATAAAACAACAGTTTTCTTTTGCTGTAAAACATATAAGTTTAAAAACATACAAGTTTAAACCATTTCTTGGGTATAAGCAGCAATTAAAATAATAATCAAAATAATGATTAGAATAATATTTGAGAGATACAGAATTTCAAACAAAACACCCCTAGACAATTGTTTCGCCCTTACTTTGGGCTCCTCAGTAGGGGAGGCTTTGTCTGAAAACCTGTACCTCTCAAACCGTCGCTTTTTATATGTAAATCCCGAATTTACATTAATAGCAACATTTAATACTGGAGACATCTATAAGATGCCATCCAAACTTCCATTTAACCCGGAAGTAGATATAAAATATTTGCGTTTTATTAAAAATAAAACAACAGTTTTCTTTTGCTGTAAAACATATAAGTTTAAAAACATACAAGTTTAAACCATTTCTTGGGTATAAGCAGCAATTAAAATAATAATTAAAATAATGATTAGAATAATATTTGAGAGATACAGAATTTCAAACAAAACACCCCTAGACAATTGTTTCGCCCTTACTTTGGGCTCCTCAGTAGGGGAGGCTTTGTCTGAAACCCTGTACCTCTCAAACCGTCGCTTATTTATATGTAAATCCCGAATTTACATTAATAGCAACATTTAATACTGGAGACATCTATAAGATGCCATCCAAACTTCCATTTAACCCGGAAGTAGATATAAAATATTTGCGTTTTATTAAAAATAAAACAACAGTTTTCTTTTGCTGTAAAACATATAAGTTTAAAAACATACAAGTTTAAACCATTTCTTGGGTATAAGCAGCAATTAAAATAATAATCAAAATAATGATTAGAATAATATTTGAGAGATACAGAATTTCAAACAAAACACCCCTAGACAATTGTTTCGCCCTTACTTTGGGCTCCTCAGTAGGGGAGGCTTTGTCTGAAACCCTGTACCTCTCAAACCGTCGCTTTTTATATGTAAATCCCGAATTTACATTAATAGCAACATTTAATACTGGAGACATCTATAAGATGCCATCCAAACTTCCATTTAACCCGGAAGTAGATATAAAATATTTGCGTTTTATTAAAAATAAAACAACAGTTTTCTTTTGCTGTAAAACATATAAGTTTAAAAACATACAAGTTTAAACCATTTCTTGGGTATAAGCAGCAATTAAAATAATAATCAAAATAATGATTAGAATAATATTTGAGAGATACAGAATTTCAAACAAAACACCCCTAGACAATTGTTTCGCCCTTACTTTGGGCTCCTCGGTAGGGGAGGCTTTGTCTGAAACTCTGTACCTCTCAAACCGTCGCTTATTTATATGTAAATCCCGAATTTACATTAATAGCAACATTTAATACTGGAGACATCTATAAGATGCCATCCAAACTTCCATTTAACCCGGAAGTAGATATAAAATATTTGCGTTTTATTAAAAATAAAACAACAGTTTTCTTTTGCTGTAAAACATATAAGTTTAAAAACATACAAGTTTAAACCATTTCTTGGGTATAAGCAGCAATTAAAATAATAATCAAAATAATGATTAGAATAATATTTGAGAGATACAGAATTTCAAACAAAACACCCCTAGACAATTGTTTCGCCCTTACTTTGGGCTCCTCAGTAGGGGAGGCTTTGTCTGAAACCCTGTACCTCTCAAACCGTCGCTTATTTATATGTAAATCCCGAATTTACATTAATAGCAACATTTAATACTGGAGACATCTATAAGATGCCATCCAAACTTCCATTTAACCCGGAAGTAGATATAAAATATTTGCGTTTTATTAAAAATAAAACAACAGTTTTCTTTTGCTGTAAAACATATAAGTTTAAAAACATACAAGTTTAAACCATTTCTTGGGTATAAGCAGCAATTAAAATAATAATCAAAATAATGATTAGAATAATATTTGAGAGATACAGAATTTCAAACAAAACACCCCTAGACAATTGTGTCGCCCTTACTTTGGGCTCCTCAGTAGGGGAGGCTTTGTCTGAAAGCCTGTACCTCTCAAACCGTCGCTTATTTATATGTAAATCCCGAATTTACATTAATAGCAACATTTAATACTGGAGACATCTATAAGATGCCATCCAAACTTCCATTTAACCCGGAAGTAGATATAAAATATTTGCGTTTTATTAAAAATAAAACAACAGTTTTCTTTTGCTGTAAAACATATAAGTTTAAAAACATACAAGTTTAAACCATTTCTTGGGTATAAGCAGCAATTAAAATAATAATCAAAATAATGATTAGAATAATATTTGAGAGATACAGAATTTCAAACAAAACACCCCTAGACAATTGTTTCGCCCTTACTTTGGGCTCCTCAGTAGGGGAGGCTTTGTCTGAAACTCTGTACCTCTCAAACCGTCGCTTATTTATATGTAAATCCCGAATTTACATTAATAGGAACATTTAATACTGGAGACATCTATAAGATGCCATCCAAACTTCCATTTAACCCGGAAGTAGATATAAACAATTTGCGTTTTATTAAAAATAAAACAACAGTTTTCTTTTGCTGTAAAACATATAAGTTTAAAAACATACAATTTTAAACCATTTCTTGGGTATAAGCAGCAATTAAAATAATAATCAAAATAATGATTAGAATAATATTTGAGAGATACAGAATTTCAAACAAAACACCCCTAGACAATTGTTTCGCCCTTACTTTGGGCTCCTCAGTAGGGGAGGCTTTGTCTGAAACCCTGTACCTCTCAAACCGTCGCTTGTTTATATGTAAATCCCGAATTTACATTAATAGCAACATTTAATACTGGAGACATCTATAAGATGCCATCCAAACTTCCATTTAACCCGGAAGTAGATATAAAATATTTGCGTTTTATTAAAAATAAAACAACAGTTTTCTTTTGCTGTAAAACATATAAGTTTAAAAACATACAAGTTTAAACCATTTCTTGGGTATAAGCAGCAATTAAAATAATAATCAAAATAATGATTAGAATAATATTTGAGAGATACAGAATTTCAAACAAAACACCCCTAGACAATTGTTTCGCCCTTACTTTGGGCTCCTCAGTAGGGGAGGCTTTGTCTGAAATCCTGTACCTCTCAAACCGTCGCTTATTTATATGTAAATCCCGAATTTACATTAATAGCAACATTTAATACTGGAGACATCTATAAGATGCCATCCAAACTTCCATTTAACCCGGAAGTAGATATAAAATATTTGCGTTTTATTAAAAATAAAACAACAGTTTTCTTTTGCTGTAAAACATATAAGTTTAAAAACATACAAGTTTAAACCATTTCTTGGGTATAAGCAGCAATTAAAATAATAATCAAAATAATGATTAGAATAATATTTGAGAGATACAGAATTTCAAACAAAACACCCCTAGACAATTGTTTCGCCCTTACTTTGGGCTCCTCAGTAGGGGAGGCTTTGTCTGAAATCCTGTACCTCTCAAACCGTCGCTTATTTATATGTAAATCCCGAATTTACATTAATAGCAACATTTAATACTGGAGACATCTATAAGATGCCATCCAAACTTCCATTTAACCCGGAAGTAGATATAAACAATTTGCGTTTTATTAAAAATAAAACAACAGTTTTCTTTTGCTGTAAAACATATAAGTTTAAAAACATACAAGTTTAAACCATTTCTTGGGTATAAGCAGCAATTAAAATAATAATCAAAATAATGATTAGAATAATATTTGAGAGATACAGAATTTCAAACAAAACACCCCTAGACAATTGTTTCGCCCTTACTTTGGGCTCCTCAGTAGGGGAGGCTTTGTCTGAAACCCTGTACCTCTCAAACCGTCGCTTGTTTATATGTAAATCCCGAATTTACATTAATAGCAACATTTAATACTGGAGACATCTATAAGATGCCATCCAAACTTCCATTTAACCCGGAAGTAGATATAAAATATTTGCGTTTTATTAAAAATAAAACAACAGTTTTCTTTTGCTGTAAAACATATAAGTTTAAAAACATACAAGTTTAAACCATTTCTTGGGTATAAGCAGCAATTAAAATAATAATCAAAATAATGATTAGAATAATATTTGAGAGATACAGAATTTCAAACAAAACACCCCTAGACAATTGTTTCGCCCTTACTTTGGGCTCCTCAGTAGGGGAGGCTTTGTTTGAAATTCTGTATCTCTCAAACCGTCGCTTATTTATATGTAAATCCCGAATTTACATTAATAGCAACATTTAATACTGGAGACATCTATAAGATGCCATCCAAACTTCCATTTAACCCGGAAGTAGATATAAAATATTTGCGTTTTATTAAAAATAAAACAACAGTTTTCTTTTGCTGTAAAACATATAAGTTTAAAAACATACAATTTTAAACCATTTCTTGGGTATAAGCAGCAATTAAAATAATAATCAAAATAATGATTAGAATAATATTATAGAGAAACATAATTTCAAACAAAACACCCCTAGACAATTGTGTCGCCCTTACTTTGGGCTCCTCAGTAGGGGAGGCTTTGTCTGAAACCCTGTACCTCTCAAACCGTCGCTTGTTTATATGTAAATCCCGAATTTACATTAATAGCAACATTTAATACTGGAGACATCTATAAGATGCCATCCAAACTTCCATTTAACCCGGAAGTAGATATAAAATATTTGCGTTTTATTAAAAATAAAACAACAGTTTTCTTTTGCTGTAAAACATATAAGTTTAAAAACATACAAGTTTAAACCATTTCTTGGGTATAAGCAGCAATTAAAATAATAATCAAAATAATGATTAGAATAATATTTGAGAGATACAGAATTTCAAACAAAACACCCCTAGACAATTGTTTCGCCCTTACGGGAGGCTTTGTCTGAAACCCTGTACCTCTCAAACCGTCGCTTATTTATATGTAAATCCCGAATTTACATTAATAGCAACATTTAATACTGGAGACATCTATAAGATGCCATCCAAACTTCCATTTAACCCGGAAGTAGATATAAAATATTTGCGTTTTATTAAAAATAAAACAACAGTTTTCTTTTGCTGTAAAACATATAAGTTTAAAAACATACAAGTTTAAACCATTCTTGGGTATAAGCAGCAATTAAAATAATAATTAAAATAATGATTAGAATAATATTTGAGAGATACAGAATTTCAAACAAAACACCCCTAGACAATTGTTTCGCCCTTACTTTGGGCTCCTCAGTAGGGGAGGCTTTGTCTGAAACCCTGTACCTCTCAAACCGTCGCTTGTTTATATGTAAATCCCGAATTTACATTAATAGCAACATTTAATACTGGAGACATCTATAAGATGCCATCCAAACTTCCATTTAACCCGGAAGTAGATATAAAATATTTGCGTTTTATTAAAAATAAAACAACAGTTTTCTTTTGCTGTAAAACATATAAGTTTAAAAACATACAAGTTTAAACCATTTCTTGGGTATAAGCAGCAATTAAAATAATAATCAAAATAATGATTAGAATAATATTTGAGAGATACAGAATTTCAAACAAAACACCCCTAGACAATTGTTTCGCCCTTACTTTGGGCTCCTCAGTAGGGGAGGCTTTGTCTGAAATCCTGTACCTCTCAAACCGTCGCTTATTTATATGTAAATCCCGAATTTACATTAATAGCAACATTTAATACTGGAGACATCTATAAGATGCCATCCAAACTTAAATTTAACCCGGAAGTAGATATAAAATATTTGCGTTTTATTAAAAATAAAACAACAGTTTTCTTTTGCTGTAAAACATATAAGTTTAAAAACATACAATTTTAAACCATTTCTTGGGTATAAGCAGCAATTAAAATAATAATCAAAATAATGATTAGAATAATATTATAGAGAAACATAATTTCAAACAAAACACCCCTAGACAATTGTGTCGCCCTTACTTTGGGCTCCTCAGTAGGGGAGGCTTTGTCTGAAACCCTGTACCTCTCAAACCGTCGCTTGTTTATATGTAAATCCCGAATTTACATTAATAGCAACATTTAATACTGGAGACATCTATAAGATGCCATCCAAACTTCCATTTAACCCGGAAGTAGATATAAAATATTTGCGTTTTATTAAAAATAAAACAACAGTTTTCTTTTGCTGTAAAACATATAAGTTTAAAAACATACAAGTTTAAACCATTTCTTGGGTATAAGCAGCAATTAAAATAATAATCAAAATAATGATTAGAATAATATTTGAGAGATACAGAATTTCAAACAAAACACCCCTAGACAATTGTTTCGCCCTTACGGGAGGCTTTGTCTGAAACCCTGTACCTCTCAAACCGTCGCTTATTTATATGTAAATCCCGAATTTACATTAATAGGAACATTTAATACTGGAGACATCTATAAGATGCCATCCAAACTTCCATTTAACCCGGAAGTAGATATAAAATATTTGCGTTTTATTAAAAATAAAACAACAGTTTTCTTTTGCTGTAAAACATATAAGTTTAAAAACATACAAGTTTAAACCATTCTTGGGTATAAGCAGCAATTAAAATAATAATTAAAATAATGATTAGAATAATATTTGAGAGATACAGAATTTCAAACAACACACCCCTACACAATTGTTTCGCCCTTACTTTGGGCTCCTCAGTAGGGGAGGCTTTGTCTGAAACCCTGTACCTCTCAAACCGTCGCTTGTTTATATGTAAATCCCGAATTTACATTAATAGCAACATTTAATACTGGAGACATCTATAAGATGCCATCCAAACTTCCATTTAACCCGGAAGTAGATATAAAATATTTGCGTTTTATTAAAAATAAAACAACAGTTTTCTTTTGCTGTAAAACATATAAGTTTAAAAACATACAAGTTTAAACCATTTCTTGGGTATAAGCAGCAATTAAAATAATAATTAAAATAATGATTAGAATAATATTTGAGAGATACAGAATTTCAAACAAAACACCCCTAGACAATTGTTTCGCCCTTACTTTGGGCTCCTCAGTAGGGGAGGCTTTGTCTGAAACCCTGTACCTCTCAAACCGTCGCTTGTTTATATGTAAATCCCGAATTTACATTAATAGCAACATTTAATACTGGAGACATCTATAAGATGCCATCCAAACTTCCATTTAACCCGGAAGTAGATATAAAATATTTGCGTTTTATTAAAAATAAAACAACAGTTTTCTTTTGCTGTAAAACATATAAGTTTAAAAACATACAAGTTTAAACCATTCTTGGGTATAAGCAGCAATTAAAATAATAATTAAAATAATGATTAGAATAATATTTGAGAGATACAGAATTTCAAACAAAACACCCCTAGACAATTGTTTCGCCCTTACTTTGGGCTCCTCAGTAGGGGAGGCTTTGTCTGAAACCCTGTACCTCTCAAACCGTCGCTTGTTTATATGTAAATCCCGAATTTACATTAATAGCAACATTTAATACTGGAGACATCTATAAGATGCCATCCAAACTTCCATTTAACCCGGAAGTAGATATAAAATATTTGCGTTTTATTAAAAATAAAACAACAGTTTTCTTTTGCTGTAAAACATATAAGTTTAAAAACATACAAGTTTAAACCATTTCTTGGGTATAAGCAGCAATTAAAATAATAATTAAAATAATGATTAGAATAATATTTGAGAGATACAGAATTTCAAACAAAACACCCCTAGACAATTGTTTCGCCCTTACTTTGGGCTCCTCAGTAGGGGAGGCTTTGTCTGAAACCCTGTACCTCTCAAACCGTCGCTTATTTATATGTAAATCCCGAATTTACATTAATAGCAACATTTAATACTGGAGACATCTATAAGATGCCATCCAAACTTCCATTTAACCCGGAAGTAGATATAAAATATTTGCGTTTTATTAAAAATAAAACAACAGTTTTCTTTTGCTGTAAAACATATAAGTTTAAAAACATACAAGTTTAAACCATTTCTTGGGTATAAGCAGCAATTAAAATAATAATCAAAATAATGATTAGAATAATATTTGAGAGATACAGAATTTCAAACAAAACACCCCTAGACAATTGTTTCGCCCTTACTTTGGGCTCCTCAGTAGGGGAGGCTTTGTCTGAAACCCTGTACCTCTCAAACCGTCGCTTTTTATATGTAAATCCCGAATTTACATTAATAGCAACATTTAATACTGGAGACATCTATAAGATGCCATCCAAACTTCCATTTAACCCGGAAGTAGATATAAAATATTTGCGTTTTATTAAAAATAAAACAACAGTTTTCTTTTGCTGTAAAACATATAAGTTTAAAAACATACAATTTTAAACCATTTCTTGGGTATAAGCAGCAATTAAAATAATAATCAAAATAATGATTAGAATAATATTTGAGAGATACAGAATTTCAAACAAAACACCCCTAGACAATTGTGTCGCCCTTACTTTGGGCTCCTCAGTAGGGGAGGCTTTGTCTGAAACCCTGTACCTCTCAAACCGTCGCTTATTTATATGTAAATCCCGAATTTACATTAATAGCAACATTTAATACTGGAGACATCTATAAGATGCCATCCAAACTTCCATTTAACCCGGAAGTAGATATAAAATATTTGCGTTTTATTAAAAATAAAACAACAGTTTTCTTTTGCTGTAAAACATATAAGTTTAAAAACATACAAGTTTAAACCATTTCTTGGGTATAAGCAGCAATTAAAATAATAATCAAAATAATGATTAGAATAATATTTGAGAGATACAGAATTTCAAACAAAACACCCCTAGACAATTGTTTCGCCCTTACTTTGGGCTCCTCAGTAGGGGAGGCTTTGTCTGAAACCCTGTACCTCTCAAACCGTCGCTTGTTTATATGTAAATCCCGAATTTACATTAATAGCAACATTTAATACTGGAGACATCTATAAGATGCCATCCAAACTTCCATTTAACCCGGAAGTAGATATAAAATATTTGCGTTTTATTAAAAATAAAACAACAGTTTTCTTTTGCTGTAAAACATATAAGTTTAAAAACATACAAGTTTAAACCATTTCTTGGGTATAAGCAGCAATTAAAATAATAATCAAAATAATGATTAGAATAATATTTGAGAGATACAGAATTTCAAACAAAACACCCCTAGACAACTGTGTCGCCCTTACTTTGGGCTCCTCAGTAGGGGAGGCTTTGTCTGAAAGCCTGTACCTCTCAAACCGTCGCTTATTTATATGTAAATCCCGAATTTACATTAATAGCAACATTTAATACTGGAGACATCTATAAGATGCCATCCTAACTTCCATTTAACCCGGAAGTAGATATAAAATATTTGCGTTTTATTAAAAATAAAACAACAGTTTTCTTTTGCTGTAAAACATATAAGTTTAAAAACATACAAGTTTAAACCATTTCTTGGGTATAAGCAGCAATTAAAATAATAATCAAAATAATGATTAGAATAATATTTGAGAGATACAGAATTTCAAACAAAACACCCCTAGACAATTGTTTCGCCCTTACGGGAGGCTTTGTCTGAAACCCTGTACCTCTCAAACCGTCGCTTATTTATATGTAAATCCCGAATTTACATTAATAGCAACATTTAATACTGGAGACATCTATAAGATGCCATCCTAACTTCCATTTAACCCGGAAGTAGATATAAAATATTTGCGTTTTATTAAAAATAAAACAACAGTTTTCTTTTGCTGTAAAACATATAAGTTTAAAAACATACAAGTTTAAACCATTTCTTGGGTATAAGCAGCAATTAAAATAATAATCAAAATAATGATTAGAATAATATTTGAGAGATACAGAATTTCAAACAAAACACCCCTAGACAACTGTGTCGCCCTTACTTTGGGCTCCTCAGTAGGGGAGGCTTTGTCTGAAAGCCTGTACCTCTCAAACCGTCGCTTATTTATATGTAAATCCCGAATTTACATTAATAGCAACATTTAATACTGGAGACATCTATAAGATGCCATCCTAACTTCCATTTAACCCGGAAGTAGATATAAAATATTTGCGTTTTATTAAAAATAAAACAACAGTTTTCTTTTGCTGTAAAACATATAAGTTTAAAAACATACAAGTTTAAACCATTTCTTGGGTATAAGCAGCAATTAAAATAATAATCAAAATAATGATTAGAATAATATTTGAGAGATACAGAATTTCAAACAAAACACCCCTAGACAACTGTGTCGCCCTTACTTTGGGCTCCTCAGTAGGGGAGGCTTTGTCTGAAAGCCTGTACCTCTCAAACCGTCGCTTATTTATATGTAAATCCCGAATTTACATTAATAGCAACATTTAATACTGGAGACATCTATAAGATGCCATCCTAACTTCCATTTAACCCGGAAGTAGATATAAAATATTTGCGTTTTATTAAAAATAAAACAACAGTTTTCTTTTGCTGTAAAACATATAAGTTTAAAAACATACAAGTTTAAACCATTTCTTGGGTATAAGCAGCAATTAAAATAATAATCAAAATAATGATTAGAATAATATTTGAGAGATACAGAATTTCAAACAAAACACCCCTAGACAATTGTTTCGCCCTTACGGGAGGCTTTGTCTGAAACCCTGTACCTCTCAAACCGTCGCTTATTTATATGTAAATCCCGAATTTACATTAATAGGAACATTTAATACTGGAGACATCTATAAGATGCGATCCAAACTTCCATTTAACCCGGAAGTAGATATAAAATATTTGCGTTTTATTAAAAATAAAACAAGTTTTCTTTTGCTGTAAAACATATAAGTTTAAAAACATACAATTTTAAACCATTTCTTGGGTATAAGCAGCAATTAAAATAATAATCAAAATAATGATTAGAATAATATTTGAGAGATACAGAATTTCAAACAAAACACCCCTAGACAATTGTTTCGCCCTTACTTTGGGCTCCTCAGTAGGGGAGGCTTTGTCTGAAACCCTGTACCTCTCAAACCGTCGCTTGTTTATATGTAAATCCCGAATTTACATTAATAGCAACATTTAATACTGGAGACATCTATAAGATGCCATCCAAACTTCCATTTAACCCGGAAGTAGATATAAAATATTTGCGTTTTATTAAAAATAAAACAACAGTTTTCTTTTGCTGTAAAACATATAAGTTTAAAAACATACAAGTTTAAACCATTTCTTGGGTATAAGCAGCAATTAAAATAATAATCAAAATAATGATTAGAATAATATTTGAGAGATACAGAATTGCAAACAAAACACCCCTAGACAATTGTTTCGCCCTTACTTTGGGCTCCTCAGTAGGGGAGGCTTTGTCTGAAACCCTGTACCTCTCAAACCGTCGCTTGTTTATATGTAAATCCCGAATTTACATTAATAGCAACATTTAATACTGGAGACATCTATAAGATGCCATCCAAACTTCCATTTAACCCGGAAGTAGATATAAAATATTTGCGTTTTATTAAAAATAAAACAACAGTTTCCTTTTGCTGTAAAACATATAAGTTTAAAAACATACAAGTTTAAACCATTTCTTGGGTATAAGCAGCAATTAAAATAATAATCAAAATAATGATTAGAATAATATTTGAGAGATACAGAATTTCAAACAAAACACCCCTAGACAATTGTTTCGCCCTTACTTTGGGCTCCTCAGTAGGGGAGGCTTTGTCTGAAACCCTGTACCTCTCAAACCGTCGCTTATTTATATGTAAATCCCGAATTTACATTAATAGCAACATTTAATACTGGAGACATCTATAAGATGCCATCCAAACTTCCATTTAACCCGGAAGTAGATATAAAATATTTGCGTTTTATTAAAAATAAAACAACAGTTTTCTTTTGCTGTAAAACATATAAGTTTAAAAACATACAAGTTTAAACCATTTCTTGGGTATAAGCAGCAATTAAAATAATAATCAAAATAATGATTAGAATAATATTTGAGAGATACAGAATTTCAAACAAAACACCCCTAGACAATTGTTTCGCCCTTACTTTGGGCTCCTCAGTAGGGGAGGCTTTGTCTGAAATCCTGTACCTCTCAAACGGTCGCTTATTTATATGTAAATCCCGAATTTACATTAATAGCAACATTTAATACTGGAGACATCTATAAGATGCCATCCAAACTTCAATTTAACCCGGAAGTAGATATAAAATATTTGCGTTTTATTAAAAATAAAACAACAGTTTTCTTTTGCTGTAAAACATATAAGTTTAAAAACATACAAGTTTAAACCATTTCTTGGGTATAAGCAGCAATTAAAATAATAATCAAAATAATGATTAGAATAATATTTGAGAGATACAGAATTTCAAACAAAACACCCCTAGACAATTGTGTCGCCCTTACTTTGGGCTCCTCAGTAGGGGAGGCTTTGTCTGAAACCCTGTACCTCTCAAACCGTCGCTTATTTATATGTAAATCCCGAATTTACATTAATAGCAACATTTAATACTGGAGACATCTATAAGATGCCATCCAAACTTCCATTTAACCCGGAAGTAGATATAAAATATTTGCGTTTTATTAAAAATAAAACAACAGTTTTCTTTTGCTGTAAAACATATAAGTTTAAAAACATACAAGTTTAAACCATTTCTTGGGTATAAGCAGCAATTAAAATAATAATCAAAATAATGATTAGAATAATATTTGAGAGATACAGAATTTCAAACAAAACACCCCTAGACAATTGTTTCGCCCTTACTTTGGGCTCCTCAGTAGGGGAGGCTTTGTCTGAAACCCTGTACCTCTCAAACCGTCGCTTGTTTATATGTAAATCCCGAATTTACATTAATAGCAACATTTAATACTGGAGACATCTATAAGATGCCATCCAAACTTCCATTTAACCCGGAAGTAGATATAAAATATTTGCTTTTTATTAAAAATAAAACAACAGTTTTCTTTTGCTGTAAAACATATAAGTTTAAAAACATACAAGTTTAAACCATTTCTTGGGTATAAGCAGCAATTAAAATAATAATCAAAATAATGATTAGAATAATATTTGAGAGATACAGAATTTCAAACAAAACACCCCTAGACAATTGTTTCGCCCTTACTTTGGGCTCCTCAGTAGGGGAGGCTTTGTCTGAAACCCTGTACCTCTCAAACCGTCGCTTATTTATATGTAAATCCCGAATTTACATTAATAGCAACATTTAATACTGGAGACATCTATAAGATGCCATCCAAACTTCCATTTAACCCGGAAGTAGATATAAAATATTTGCGTTTTATTAAAAATAAAACAACAGTTTTCTTTTGCTGTAAAACATATAAGTTTAAAAACATACAAGTTTAAACCATTTCTTGGGTATAAGCAGCAATTAAAATAATAATCAAAATAATGATTAGAATAATATTTGAGAGATACAGAATTTCAAACAAAACACCCCTAGACAATTGTTTCGCCCTTACTTTGGGCTCCTCAGTAGGGGAGGCTTTGTCTGAAACCCTGTACCTCTCAAACCGTCGCTTTTTATATGTAAATCCCGAATTTACATTAATAGCAACATTTAATACTGGAGACATCTATAAGATGCCATCCAAACTTCCATTTAACCCGGAAGTAGATATAAAATATTTGCGTTTTATTAAAAATAAAACAACAGTTTTCTTTTGCTGTAAAACATATAAGTTTAAAAACATACAATTTTAAACCATTTCTTGGGTATAAGCAGCAATTAAAATAATAATCAAAATAATGATTAGAATAATATTAGAGAGAAACATAATTTCAAACAAAACACCCCTAGACAATTGTGTCGCCCTTACTTTGGGCTCCTCAGTAGGGGAGGCTTTGTCTGAAACCCTGTACCTCTCAAACCGTCGCTTATTTATATGTAAATCCCGAATTTACATTAATAGCAACATTTAATACTGGAGACATCTATAAGATGCCATCCAAACTTCCATTTAACCCGGAAGTAGATATAAAATATTTGCGTTTTATTAAAAATAAAACAACAGTTTTCTTTTGCTGTAAAACATATAAGTTTAAAAACATACAAGTTTAAACCATTTCTTGGGTATAAGCAGCAATTAAAATAATAATCAAAATAATGATTAGAATAATATTTGAGAGATACAGAATTTCAAACAAAACACCCCTAGACAATTGTTTCGCCCTTACTTTGGGCTCCTCAGTAGGGGAGGCTTTGTCTGAAACCCTGTACCTCTCAAACCGTCGCTTTTTATATGTAAATCCCGAATTTACATTAATAGCAACATTTAATACTGGAGACATCTATAAGATGCCATCCAAACTTCCATTTAACCCGGAAGTAGATATAAAATATTTGCGTTTTATTAAAAATAAAACAACAGTTTTCTTTTGCTGTAAAACATATAAGTTTAAAAACATACAAGTTTAAACCATTTCTTGGGTATAAGCAGCAATTAAAATCAGCGTTGCCAGATGATTTTTTATGATAGCGGTAGAAGAGGACGTAAAATAGCGGTAGAAAGCGGTAGATTGAAAAAACGAGCGTATAAAAGCCAGTTAAAATTAAATAAGGGTAATTTACGCCCGGGATATACTAAGTATAAAATAATACCAAAATAAATAAAAATAAAGGTTTTTTACTAAAAGAAAGGCAAACAAGAAACACTACAACTATATTAATTAATAAGTTTAAAATAATCATTCCTTATAATTATCTTTAGTCATTAGACGACGTAACGTACGACCATCGAGTTTGGCAAGGATGTAGTATTTTATGAGCTTTGGTATTGCAAAAGCCTTGAAATGCTTTAAATTCTAAAATTCTCTTAGGACTATTACTAAAATAATTATATACATTTTCAGTAAGAGTTTCTACAAAATTGGGAAGCTTATTGCATGCATTGGAAGCACACAGAGCACAACTATGACAAATACATTTTAAAATAAATATATTTGGAATGGCATCTGAAAATCTAAATGCCACAGAATTATGACACCCCATCATGTCTGAGGCACCGTCTGCGGCAAAACCGATAACATTGTACATCGTTTCTCATAACATCTTTTTACTGGTAAATTTCTTGACCAAATTTTTCAGGAAAGAAAAACATTTTTTTTGCTATAAATACAAAAAACGGTAGATCGGCATGCTAAAACGGGAGAACGGTAGATGGCAAGTGAAAGCGGTAGAAATACCGTTTTAGCGGTAGATCTGGCAACACTGATTAAAATAATAATCAAAATAATGATTAGAATAATATTTGAGAGATACAGAATTTCAAACAAAACACCCCTAGACAATTGTTTCGCCCTTACTTTGGGCTCCTCAGTAGGGGAGGCTTTGTCTGAAACCCTGTACCTCTCAAACCGTCGCTTTTTATATGTAAATCCCGAATTTACATTAATAGCAACATTTAATACTGGAGACATCTATAAGATGCCATCCAAACTTCCATTTAACCCGGAAGTAGATATAAAATATTTGCGTTTTATTAAAAATAAAACAACAGTTTTCTTTTGCTGTAAAACATATAAGTTTAAAAACATACAAGTTTAAACCATTTCTTGGGTATAAGCAGCAATTAAAATAATAATCAAAATAATGATTAGAATAATATTTGAGAGATACAGAATTTCAAACAAAACACCCCTAGACAATTGTTTCGCCCTTACTTTGGGCTCCTCGGTAGGGGAGGCTTTGTTTGAAATTCTGTATCTCTCAAACCGTCGCTTATTTATATGTAAATCCCGAATTTACATTAATAGCAACATTTAATACTGGAGACATCTATAAGATGCCATCCAAACTTCCATTTAACCCGGAAGTAGATATAAAATATTTGCGTTTTATTAAAAATAAAACAACAGTTTTCTTTTGCTGTAAAACATATAAGTTTAAAAACATACAAGTTTAAACCATTTCTTGGGTATAAGCAGCAATTAAAATAATAATCAAAATAATGATTAGAATAATATTTGAGAGATACAGAATTTCAAACAAAACACCCCTAGACAATTGTTTCGCCCTTACTTTGGGCTCCTCAGTAGGGGAGGCTTTGTCTGAAATCCTGTACCTCTCAAACCGTCGCTTATTTATATGTAAATCCCGAATTTACATTAATAGCAACATTTAATACTGGAGACATCTATAAGATGCCATCCAAACTTCCATTTAACCCGGAAGTAGATATAAAATATTTGCGTTTTATTAAAAATAAAACAACAGTTTTCTTTTGCTGTAAAACATATAAGTTTAAAAACATACAAGTTTAAACCATTTCTTGGGTATAAGCAGCAATTAAAATAATAATCAAAATAATGATTAGAATAATATTTGAGAGATACAGAATTTCAAACAAAACACCCCTAGACAATTGTTTCGCCCTTACGGGAGGCTTTGTCTGAAACTCTGTACCTCTCAAACCGTCGCTTATTTATATGTAAATCCCGAATTTACATTAATAGCAACATTTAATACTGGAGACATCTATAAGATGCCATCCAAACTTCCATTTAACCCGGAAGTAGATATAAAATATTTGGGTTTTATTAAAAATAAAACAGCAGTTTTCTTTTGCTGTAAAAACATATAAGTTTAAAAACATACAATTTTAAACCATTTCTTGGGTATAAGCAGCAATTAAAATAATAATCAAAATAATGATTAGAATAATATTTGAGAGATACAGATTTCAAACAAAACACCCCTAGACAATTGTTTCGCCCTTACTTTGGGCTCCTCAGTAGGGGAGGCTTTGTCTGAAACCCTGTACCTCTCAAACCGTCGCTTATTTATATGTAAATCCCGAATTTACATTAATAGGAACATTTAATACTGGAGACATCTATAAGATGCCATCCAAACTTCCATTTAACCCGGAAGTAGATATAAACAATTTGCGTTTTATTAAAAATAAAACAACAGTTTTCTTTTGCTGTAAAACATATAAGTTTAAAAACATACAATTTTAAACCATTTCTTGGGTATAAGCAGCAATTAAAATAATAATCAAAATAATGATTAGAATAATATTTGAGAGATACAGAATTTCAAACAAAACACCCCTAGACAATTGTTTCGCCCTTACTTTGGGCTCCTCAGTAGGGGAGGCTTTGTCTGAAACCCTGTACCTCTCAAACCGTCGCTTATTTATATGTAAATCCCGAATTTATATTAATAGCAACATTTAATACTGGAGACATCTATAAGATGCCATCCAAACTTCCATTTAACCCGGAAGTAGATATAAAATATTTGCGTTTTATTAAAAATAAAACAACAGTTTTCTTTTGCTGTAAAACATATAAGTTTAAAAAACATACAAGTTTAAACCATTTCTTGGGTATAAGCAGCAATTAAAATAATAATCAAAATAATGATTAGAATAATATTTGAGAGATACAGAATTTCAAACAAAACACCCCTAGACAATTGTTTCGCCCTTACTTTGGGCTCCTCAGTAGGGGAGGCTTTGTCTGAAACCCTGTACCTCTCAAACCGTCGCTTGTTTATATGTAAATCCCGAATTTATATTAATAGCAACATTTAATACTGGAGACATCTATAAGATGCCATCCAAACTTCCATTTAACCCGGAAGTAGATATAAAATATTTGCGTTTTATTAAAAATAAAACAACAGTTTTCTTTTGCTGTAAAACATATAAGTTTAAAAACATACAAGTTTAAACCATTTCTTGGGTATAAGCAGCAATTAAAATAATAATCAAAATAATGATTAGAATAATATTTGAGAGATACAGAATTTCAAACAAAACACCCCTAGACAATTGTGTCGCCCTTACTTTGGGCTCCTCAGTAGGGGAGGCTTTGTCTGAAAGCCTGTACCTCTCAAACCGTCGCTTATTTATATGTAAATCCCGAATTTACATTAATAGCAACATTTAATACTGGAGACATCTATAAGATGCCATCCAAACTTCCATTTAACCCGGAAGTAGATATAAAATATTTGCGTTTTATTAAAAATAAAACAACAGTTTTCTTTTGCTGTAAAACATATAAGTTTAAAAACATACAAGTTTAAACCATTTCTTGGGTATAAGCAGCAATTAAAATAATAATCAAAATAATGATTAGAATAATATTTGAGAGATACAGAATTTCAAACAAAACACCCCTAGACAATTGTTTCGCCCTTACTTTGGGCTCCTCAGTAGGGGAGGCTTTGTCTGAAACTCTGTACCTCTCAAACCGTCGCTTATTTATATGTAAATCCCGAATTTACATTAATAGGAACATTTAATACTGGAGACATCTATAAGATGCCATCCAAACTTCCATTTAACCCGGAAGTAGATATAAACAATTTGCGTTTTATTAAAAATAAAACAACAGTTTTCTTTTGCTGTAAAACATATAAGTTTAAAAACATACAATTTTAAACCATTTCTTGGGTATAAGCAGCAATTAAAATAATAATCAAAATAATGATTAGAATAATATTTGAGAGATACAGAATTTCAAACAAAACACCCCTAGACAATTGTTTCGCCCTTACTTTGGGCTCCTCAGTAGGGGAGGCTTTGTCTGAAACCCTGTACCTCTCAAACCGTCGCTTGTTTATATGTAAATCCCGAATTTACATTAATAGCAACATTTAATACTGGAGACATCTATAAGATGCCATCCAAACTTCCATTTAACCCGGAAGTAGATATAAAATATTTGCGTTTTATTAAAAATAAAACAACAGTTTTCTTTTGCTGTAAAACATATAAGTTTAAAAACATACAAGTTTAAACCATTTCTTGGGTATAAGCAGCAATTAAAATAATAATCAAAATAATGATTAGAATAATATTTGAGAGATACAGAATTTCAAACAAAACACCCCTAGACAATTGTTTCGCCCTTACTTTGGGCTCCTCAGTAGGGGAGGCTTTGTTTGAAATTCTGTATCTCTCAAACCGTCGCTTATTTATATGTAAATCCCGAATTTACATTAATAGCAACATTTAATACTGGAGACATCTATAAGATGCCATCCAAACTTCCATTTAACCCGGAAGTAGATATAAAATATTTGCGTTTTATTAAAAATAAAACAACAGTTTTCTTTTGCTGTAAAACATATAAGTTTAAAAACATACAAGTTTAAACCATTTCTTGGGTATAAGCAGCAATTAAAATAATAATCAAAATAATGATTAGAATAATATTTGAGAGATACAGAATTTCAAACAAAACACCCCTAGACAATTGTTTCGCCCTTACTTTGGGCTCCTCAGTAGGGGAGGCTTTGTCTGAAACCCTGTACCTCTCAAACCGTCGCTTTTTATATGTAAATCCCGAATTTACATTAATAGCAACATTTAATACTGGAGACATCTATAAGATGCCATCCAAACTTCCATTTAACCCGGAAGTAGATATAAAATATTTGCGTTTTATTAAAAATAAAACAACAGTTTTCTTTTGCTGTAAAACATATAAGTTTAAAAACATACAAGTTTAAACCATTTCTTGGGTATAAGCAGCAATTAAAATAATAATCAAAATAATGATTAGAATAATATTTGAGAGATACAGAATTTCAAACAAAACACCCCTAGACAATTGTTTCGCCCTTACTTTGGGCTCCTCAGTAGGGGAGGCTTTGTCTGAAACCCTGTACCTCTCAAACCGTCGCTTGTTTATATGTAAATCCCGAATTTACATTAATAGCAACATTTAATACTGGAGACATCTATAAGATGCCATCCAAACTTCCATTTAACCCGGAAGTAGATATAAAATATTTGCTTTTTATTAAAAATAAAACAACAGTTTTCTTTTGCTGTAAAACATATAAGTTTAAAAACATACAAGTTTAAACCATTTCTTGGGTATAAGCAGCAATTAAAATAATAATCAAAATAATGATTAGAATAATATTTGAGAGATACAGAATTTCAAACAAAACACCCCTAGACAACTGTGTCGCCCTTACTTTGGGCTCCTCAGTAGGGGAGGCTTTGTCTGAAAGCCTGTACCTCTCAAACCGTCGCTTGTTTATATGTAAATCCCGAATTTATATTAATAGCAACATTTAATACTGGAGACATCTATAAGATGCCATCCAAACTTCCATTTAACCCGGAAGTAGATATAAAATATTTGCGTTTTATTAAAAATAAAACAACAGTTTTCTTTTGCTGTAAAACATATAAGTTTAAAAACATACAAGTTTAAACCATTTCTTGGGTATAAGCAGCAATTAAAATAATAATCAAAATAATGATTAGAATAATATTTGAGAGATACAGAATTTCAAACAAAACACCCCTAGACAATTGTGTCGCCCTTACTTTGGGCTCCTCAGTAGGGGAGGCTTTGTCTGAAAGCCTGTACCTCTCAAACCGTCGCTTATTTATATGTAAATCCCGAATTTACATTAATAGCAACATTTAATACTGGAGACATCTATAAGATGCCATCCAAACTTCCATTTAACCCGGAAGTAGATATAAAATATTTGCGTTTTATTAAAAATAAAACAACAGTTTTCTTTTGCTGTAAAACATATAAGTTTAAAAACATACAAGTTTAAACCATTTCTTGGGTATAAGCAGCAATTAAAATAATAATCAAAATAATGATTAGAATAATATTTGAGAGATACAGAATTTCAAACAAAACACCCCTAGACAATTGTTTCGCCCTTACTTTGGGCTCCTCAGTAGGGGAGGCTTTGTCTGAAACTCTGTACCTCTCAAACCGTCGCTTATTTATATGTAAATCCCGAATTTACATTAATAGGAACATTTAATACTGGAGACATCTATAAGATGCCATCCAAACTTCCATTTAACCCGGAAGTAGATATAAACAATTTGCGTTTTATTAAAAATAAAACAACAGTTTTCTTTTGCTGTAAAACATATAAGTTTAAAAACATACAAGTTTAAACCATTTCTTGGGTATAAGCAGCAATTAAAATAATAATCAAAATAATGATTAGAATAATATTTGAGAGATACAGAATTTCAAACAAAACACCCCTAGACAATTGTTTCGCCCTTACTTTGGGCTCCTCAGTAGGGGAGGCTTTGTCTGAAACCCTGTACCTCTCAAACCGTCGCTTGTTTATATGTAAATCCCGAATTTACATTAATAGCAACATTTAATACTGGAGACATCTATAAGATGCCATCCAAACTTCCATTTAACCCGGAAGTAGATATAAAATATTTGCGTTTTATTAAAAATAAAACAACAGTTTTCTTTTGCTGTAAAACATATAAGTTTAAAAACATACAAGTTTAAACCATTTCTTGGGTATAAGCAGCAATTAAAATAATAATCAAAATAATGATTAGAATAATATTTGAGAGATACAGAATTTCAAACAAAACACCCCTAGACAATTGTTTCGCCCTTACTTTGGGCTCCTCAGTAGGGGAGGCTTTGTCTGAAATCCTGTACCTCTCAAACCGTCGCTTATTTATATGTAAATCCCGAATTTACATTAATAGCAACATTTAATACTGGAGACATCTATAAGATGCCATCCAAACTTCCATTTAACCCGGAAGTAGATATAAAATATTTGCGTTTTATTAAAAATAAAACAACAGTTTTCTTTTGCTGTAAAACATATAAGTTTAAAAACATACAAGTTTAAACCATTTCTTGGGTATAAGCAGCAATTAAAATAATAATCAAAATAATGATTAGAATAATATTAGAGAGATACAGAATTTCAAACAAAACACCCCTAGACAATTGTTTCGCCCTTACTTTGGGCTCCTCAGTAGGGGAGGCTTTGTCTGAAACCCTGTACCTCTCAAACCGTCGCTTATTTATATGTAAATCCCGAATTTACATTAATAGCAACATTTAATACTGGAGACATCTATAAGATGCCATCCAAACTTCCATTTAACCCGGAAGTAGATATAAACAATTTGCGTTTTATTAAAAATAAAACTACAGTTTTCTTTTGCTGTAAAACATATAAGTTTAAAAACATACAAGTTTAAACCATTTCTTGGGTATAAGCAGCAATTAAAATAATAATCAAAATAATGATTAGAATAATATTTGAGAGATACAGAATTTCAAACAAAACACCCCTAGACAATTGTTTCGCCCTTACGGGAGGCTTTGTCTGAAACCCTGTACCTCTCAAACCGTCGCTTATTTATATGTAAATCCCGAATTTACATAATAGGAACATTTAATACTGGAGACATCTATAAGATGCCATCCAAACTTCCATTTAACCCGGAAGTAGATATAAAATATTTGGGTTTTATTAAAAATAAAACAGCAGTTTTCTTTTGCTGTAAAACATATAAGTTTAAAAACATACAATTTTAAACCATTTCTTGGGTATAAGCAGCAATTAAAATAATAATCAAAATAATGATTAGAATAATATTTGAGAGATACAGAATTTCAAACAAAACACCCCTAGACAATTGTTTCGCCCTTACTTTGGGCTCCTCAGTAGGGGAGGCTTTGTCTGAAACCCTGTACCTCTCAAACCGTCGCTTATTTATATGTAAATCCCGAATTTACATTAATAGCAACATTTAATACTGGAGACATCTATAAGATGCCATCCAAACTTCCATTTAACCCGGAAGTAGATATAAACAATTTGCGTTTTATTAAAAATAAAACAACAGTTTTCTTTTGCTGTAAAACATATAAGTTTAAAAACATACAAGTTTAAACCATTTCTTGGGTATAAGCAGCAATTAAAATAATAATCAAAATAATGATTAGAATAATATTAGAGAGATACAGAATTTCAAACAAAACACCCCTAGACAATTGTTTCGCCCTTACTTTGGGCTCCTCAGTAGGGGAGGCTTTGTCTGAAACCCTGTACCTCTCAAACCGTCGCTTATTTATATGTAAATCCCGAATTTACATTAATAGCAACATTTAATACTGGAGACATCTATAAGATGCCATCCAAACTTCCATTTAACCCGGAAGTAGATATAAACAATTTGCGTTTTATTAAAAATAAAACTACAGTTTTCTTTTGCTGTAAAACATATAAGTTTAAAAACATACAAGTTTAAACCATTTCTTGGGTATAAGCAGCAATTAAAATAATAATCAAAATAATGATTAGAATAATATTTGAGAGATACAGAATTTCAAACAAAACACCCCTAGACAATTGTTTCGCCCTTACTTTGGGCTCCTCAGTAGGGGAGGCTTTGTCTGAAACCCTGTACCTCTCAAACCGTCGCTTATTTATATGTAAATCCCGAATTTACATTAATAGGAACATTTAACACTGGAGACATCTATAAGATGCCATCCAAACTTCCATTTAACCCGGAAGTAGATATAAACAATTTGCGTTTTATTAAAAATAAAACAACAGTTTTCTTTTGCTGTAAAACATATAAGTTTAAAAACATACAATTTTAAACCATTTCTTGGGTATAAGCAGCAATTAAAATAATAATCAAAATAATGATTAGAATAATATTTGAGAGATACAGAATTTCAAACAAAACACCCCTAGACAATTGTTTCGCCCTTACTTTGGGCTCCTCAGTAGGGGAGGCTTTGTCTGAAACCCTGTACCTCTCAAACCGTCGCTTATTTATATGTAAATCCCGAATTTACATTAATAGCAACATTTAATACTGGAGACATCTATAAGATGCCATCCAAACTTCCATTTAACCCGGAAGTAGATATAAAATATTTGCGTTTTATTAAAAATAAAACAACAGTTTTCTTTTGCTGTAAAACATATAAGTTTAAAAACATACAAGTTTAAACCATTTCTTGGGTATAAGCAGCAATTAAAATAATAATCAAAATAATGATTAGAATAATATTTGAGAGATACAGAATTTCAAACAAAACACCCCTAGACAATTGTTTCGCCCTTACTTTGGGCTCCTCAGTAGGGGAGGCTTTGTCTGAAACCCTGTACCTCTCAAACCGTCGCTTGTTTATATGTAAATCCCGAATTTACATTAATAGCAACATTTAATACTGGAGACATCTATAAGATGCCATCCAAACTTCCATTTAACCCGGAAGTAGATATAAAATATTTGCGTTTTATTAAAAATAAAACAACAGTTTTCTTTTGCTGTACAACATATAAGTTTAAAAACATACAAGTTTAAACCATTTCTTGGGTATAAGCAGCAATTAAAATAATAATCAAAATAATGATTAGAATAATATTTGAGAGATACAGAATTTCAAACAAAACACCCCTAGACAATTGTTTCGCCCTTACTTTGGGCTCCTCAGTAGGGGAGGCTTTGTCTGAAATCCTGTACCTCTCAAACCGTCGCTTATTTATATGTAAATCCCGAATTTACATTAATAGCAACATTTAATACTGGAGACATCTATAAGATGCCATCCAAACTTCCATTTAACCCGGAAGTAGATATAAAATATTTGCGTTTTATTAAAAATAAAACAACAGTTTTCTTTTGCTGTAAAACATATAAGTTTAAAAACATACAATTTTAAACCATTTCTTGGGTATAAGCAGCAATTAAAATAATAATCAAAATAATGATTAGAATAATATTAGAGAGAAACATAATTTCAAACAAAACACCCCTAGACAATTGTGTCGCCCTTACTTTGGGCTCCTCAGTAGGGGAGGCTTTGTCTGAAACCCTGTACCTCTCAAACCGTCGCTTGTTTATATGTAAATCCCGAATTTACATTAATAGCAACATTTAATACTGGAGACATCTATAAGATGCCATCCAAACTTCCATTTAACCCGGAAGTAGATATAAAATATTTGCGTTTTATTAAAAATAAAACAACAGTTTTCTTTTGCTGTAAAACATATAAGTTTAAAAACATACAAGTTTAAACCATTTCTTGGGTATAAGCAGCAATTAAAATAATAATCAAAATAATGATTAGAATAATATTTGAGAGATACAGAATTTCAAACAAAACACCCCTAGACAATTGCTTCGCCCTTACTTTGGGCTCCTCAGTAGGGGAGGTTTTGTCTGAAACCCTGTACCTCTCAAACCGTCGCTTTTTATATGTAAATCCCGAATTTACATTAATAGCAACATTTAATACTGGAGACATCTATAAGATGCCATCCAAACTTCCATTTAACCCGGAAGTAGATATAAAATATTTGCGTTTTATTAAAAATAAAACAACAGTTTTCGTTTGCTGTAAAACATATAAGTTTAAAAACATACAAGTTTAAACCATTTCTTGGGTATAAGCAGCAATTAAAATAATAATCAAAATAATGATTAGAATAATATTTGAGAGATACAGAATTTCAAACAAAACACCCCTAGACAATTGTTTCGCCCTTACTTTGGGCTCCTCAGTAGGGGAGGCTTTGTCTGAAACCCTGTACCTCTCAAACCGTCGCTTTTTATATGTAAATCCCGAATTTACATTAATAGCAACATTTAATACTGGAGACATCTATAAGATGCCATCCAAACTTCCATTTAACCCGGAAGTAGATATAAAATATTTGCGTTTTATTAAAAATAAAACAACAGTTTTCTTTTGCTGTAAAACATATAAGTTTAAAAACATACAAGTTTAAACCATTTCTTGGGTATAAGCAGCAATTAAAATAATAATCAAAATAATGATTAGAATAATATTTGAGAGATACAGAATTTCAAACAAAACACCCCTAGACAATTGTTTCGCCCTTACTTTGGGCTCCTCGGTAGGGGAGGCTTTGTCTGAAACTCTGTACCTCTCAAACCGTCGCTTATTTATATGTAAATCCCGAATTTACATTAATAGCAACATTTAATACTGGAGACATCTATAAGATGCCATCCAAACTTCCATTTAACCCGGAAGTAGATATAAAATATTTGCGTTTTATTAAAAATAAAACAACAGTTTTCTTTTGCTGTAAAACATATAAGTTTAAAAACATACAAGTTTAAACCATTTCTTGGGTATAAGCAGCAATTAAAATAATAATCAAAATAATGATTAGAATAATATTTGAGAGATACAGAATTTCAAACAAAACACCCCTAGACAATTGTTTCGCCCTTACTTTGGGCTCCTCGGTAGGGGAGGCTTTGTTTGAAATTCTGTATCTCTCAAACCGTCGCTTATTTATATGTAAATCCCGAATTTACATTAATAGCAACATTTAATACTGGAGACATCTATAAGATGCCATCCAAACTTCCATTTAACCCGGAAGTAGATATAAACAATTTGCGTTTTATTAAAAATAAAACAACAGTTTTCTTTTGCTGTAAAACATATAAGTTTAAAAACATACAAGTTTAAACCATTTCTTGGGTATAAGCAGCAATTAAAATAATAATCAAAATAATGATTAGAATAATATTTGAGAGATACAGAATTTCAAACAAAACACCCCTAGACAATTGTTTCGCCCTTACTTTGGGCTCCTCAGTAGGGGAGGCTTTGTCTGAAACCCTGTACCTCTCAAACCGTCGCTTATTTATATGTAAATCCCGAATTTACATTAATAGCAACATTTAATACTGGAGACATCTATAAGATGCCATCCAAACTTCCATTTAACCCGGAAGTAGATATAAAATATTTGCGTTTTATTAAAAATAAAACAACAGTTTTCTTTTGCTGTAAAACATATAAGTTTAAAAACATACAAGTTTAAACCATTTCTTGGGTATAAGCAGCAATTAAAATAATAATCAAAATAATGATTAGAATAATATTTGAGAGATACAGAATTTCAAACAAAACACCCCTAGACAATTGTTTCGCCCTTACTTTGGGCTCCTCAGTAGGGGAGGCTTTGTCTGAAACCCTGTACCTCTCAAACCGTCGCTTATTTATATGTAAATCCCGAATTTACATTAATAGCAACATTTAATACTGGAGACATCTATAAGATGCCATCCAAACTTCCATTTAACCCGGAAGTAGATATAAAATATTTGCGTTTTATTAAAAATAAAACTACAGTTTTCTTTTGCTGTAAAACATATAAGTTTAAAAACATACAAGTTTAAACCATTTCTTGGGTATAAGCAGCAATTAAAATAATAATCAAAATAATGATTAGAATAATATTTGAGAGATACAGAATTTCAAACAAAACACCCCTAGACAATTGTTTCGCCCTTACGGGAGGCTTTGTCTGAAACCCTGTACCTCTCAAACCGTCGCTTATTTATATGTAAATCCCGAATTTACATAATAGGAACATTTAATACTGGAGACATCTATAAGATGCCATCCAAACTTCCATTTAACCCGGAAGTAGATATAAAATAGGAGTATTTGGGTTTTATTAAAAATAAAACAGCAGTTTTCTTTTGCTGTAAAACATATAAGTTTAAAAACATACAATTTTAAACCATTTCTTGGGTATAAGCAGCAATTAAAATAATAATCAAAATAATGATTAGAATAATATTTGAGAGATACAGAATTTCAAACAAAACACCCCTTAACAATTGTTTCGCCCTTACTTTGGGCTCCTCAGTAGGGGAGGCTTTGTCTGAAACCCTGTACCTCTCAAACCGTCGCTTATTTATATGTAAATCCCGAATTTACATTAATAGGAACATTTAATACTGGAGACATCTATAAGATGCCATCCAAACTTCCATTTAACCCGGAAGTAGATATAAACAATTTGCGTTTTATTAAAAATAAAACAACAGTTTTCTTTTGCTGTAAAACATATAAGTTTAAAAACATACAATTTTAAACCATTTCTTGGGTATAAGCAGCAATTAAAATAATAATCAAAATAATGATTAGAATAATATTTGAGAGATACAGAATTTCAAACAAAACACCCCTAGACAATTGTTTCGCCCTTACTTTGGGCTCCTCAGTAGGGGAGGCTTTGTCTGAAACCCTGTACCTCTCAAACCGTCGCTTATTTATATGTAAATCCCGAATTTACATTAATAGCAACATTTAATACTGGAGACATCTATAAGATGCCATCCAAACTTCCATTTAACCCGGAAGTAGATATAAAATATTTGCGTTTTATTAAAAATAAAACAACAGTTTTCTTTTGGTGTAAAACATACAAGTTTAAAAACATACAAGTTTAAACCATTTCTTGGGTATAAGCAGCAATTAAAATAATAATCAAAATAATGATTAGAATAATATTTGAGAGATACAGAATTTCAAACAAAACACCCCTAGACAATTGTTTCGCCCTTACTTTGGGCTCCTCAGTAGGGGAGGCTTTGTCTGAAACCCTGTACCTCTCAAACCGTCGCTTGTTTATATGTAAATCCCGAATTTATATTAATAGCAACATTTAATACTGGAGACATCTATAAGATGCCATCCAAACTTCCATTTAACCCGGAAGTAGATATAAAATATTTGCGTTTTATTAAAAATAAAACAACAGTTTTCTTTTGCTGTAAAACATATAAGTTTAAAAACATACAAGTTTAAACCATTTCTTGGGTATAAGCAGCAATTAAAATAATAATCAAAATAATGATTAGAATAATATTTGAGAGATACAGAATTTCAAACAAAACACCCCTAGACAATTGTTTCGCCCTTACTTTGGGCTCCTCAGTAGGGGAGGCTTTGTCTGAAACTCTGTACCTCTCAAACCGTCGCTTATTTATATGTAAATCCCGAATTTACATTAATAGCAACATTTAATACTGGAGACATCTATAAGATGCCATCCAAACTTCCATTTAACCCGGAAGTAGATATAAAATATTTGCGTTTTATTAAAAATAAAACAACAGTTTTCTTTTGCTGTAAAACATATAAGTTTAAAAACATACAAGTTTAAACCATTTCTTGGGTATAAGCAGCAATTAAAATAATAATCAAAATAATGATTAGAATAATATTTGAGAGATACAGAATTTCAAACAAAACACCCCTAGACAATTGTTTCGCCCTTACTTTGGGCTCCTCAGTAGGGGAGGCTTTGTCTGAAACCCTGTACCTCTCAAACCGTCGCTTATTTATATGTAAATCCCGAATTTACATTAATAGCAACATTTAATACTGGAGACATCTATAAGATGCCATCCAAACTTCCATTTAACCCGGAAGTAGATATAAAATATTTGCGTTTTATTAAAAATAAAACAACAGTTTTCTTTTGCTGTAAAACATATAAGTTTAAAAACATACAAGTTTAAACCATTTCTTGGGTATAAGCAGCAATTAAAATAATAATCAAAATAATGATTAGAATAATATTTGAGAGATACAGAATTTCAAACAAAACACCCCTAGACAATTGTTTCGCCCTTACGGGAGGCTTTGTCTGAAACCCTGTACCTCTCAAACCGTCGCTTATTTATATGTAAATCCCGAATTTACATAATAGGAACATTTAATACTGGAGACATCTATAAGATGCCATCCAAACTTCCATTTAACCCGGAAGTAGATATAAAATATTTGGGTTTTATTAAAAATAAAACAGCAGTTTTCTTTTGCTGTAAAACATATAAGTTTAAAAACATACAATTTTAAACCATTTCTTGGGTATAAGCAGCAATTAAAATAATAATCAAAATAATGATTAGAATAATATTTGAGAGATACAGAATTTCAAACAAAACACCCCTAGACAATTGTTTCGCCCTTACTTTTGGCTCCTCAGTAGGGGAGGCTTTGTCTGAAACCCTGTACCTCTCAAACCGTCGCTTATTTATATGTAAATCCCGAATTTACATTAATAGGAACATTTAATACTGGAGACATCTATAAGATGCCATCCAAACTTCCATTTAACCCGGAAGTAGATATAAAATATTTGGGTTTTATTAAAAATAAAACAACAGTTTTCTTTTGCTGTAAAACATATAAGTTTAAAAACATACAAGTTTAAACCATTTCTTGGGTATAAGCAGCAATTAAAATAATAATCAAAATAATGATTAGAATAATATTTGAGAGATACAGAATTTCAAACAAAACACCCCTAGACAATTGTTTCGCCCTTACGGGAGGCTTTGTCTGAAACCCTGTACCTCTCAAACCGTCGCTTATTTATATGTAAATCCCGAATTTACATAATAGGAACATTTAATACTGGAGACATCTATAAGATGCCATCCAAACTTCCATTTAACCCGGAAGTAGATATAAAATATTTGGGTTTTATTAAAAATAAAACAACAGTTTTCTTTTGCTGTAAAACATATAAGTTTAAAAACATACAATTTTAAACCATTTCTTGGGTATAAGCAGCAATTAAAATAATAATCAAAATAATGATTAGAATAATATTTGAGAGATACAGAATTTCAAACAAAACACCCCTAGACAATTGTTTCGCCCTTACTTTGGGCTCCTCAGTAGGGGAGGCTTTGTCTGAAACCCTGTACCTCTCAAACCGTCGCTTATTTATATGTAAATCCCGAATTTACATTAATAGCAACATTTAATACTGGAGACATCTATAAGATGCCATCCAAACTTCCATTTAACCCGGAAGTAGATATAAAATATTTGCGTTTTATTAAAAATAAAACAACAGTTTTCTTTTGCTGTAAAACATATAAGTTTAAAAACATACAAGTTTAAACCATTTCTTGGGTATAAGCAGCAATTAAAATAATAATCAAAATAATGATTAGAATAATATTTGAGAGATACAGAATTTCAAACAAAACACCCCTAGACAATTGTTTCGCCCTTACTTTGGGCTCCTCGGTAGGGGAGGCTTTGTCTGAAACTCTGTACCTCTCAAACCGTCGCTTATTTATATGTAAATCCCGAATTTACATTAATAGCAACATTTAATACTGGAGACATCTATAAGATGCCATCCAAACTTCCATTTAACCCGGAAGTAGATATAAAATATTTGCGTTTTATTAAAAATAAAACAACAGTTTTCTTTTGCTGTAAAACATATAAGTTTAAAAACATACAAGTTTAAACCATTTCTTGGGTATAAGCAGCAATTAAAATAATAATCAAAATAATGATTAGAATAATATTTGAGAGATACAGAATTTCAAACAAAACACCCCTAGACAATTGTTTCGCCCTTACTTTGGGCTCCTCAGTAGGGGAGGCTTTGTCTGAAACTCTGTACCTCTCAAACCGTCGCTTATTTATATGTAAATCCCGAATTTACATTAATAGCAACATTTAATACTGGAGACATCTATAAGATGCCATCCAAACTTCCATTTAACCCGGAAGTAGATATAAACAATTTGCGTTTTATTAAAAATAAAACAACAGTTTTCTTTTGCTGTAAAACATATAAGTTTAAAAACATACAAGTTTAAACCATTTCTTGGGTATAAGCAGCAATTAAAATAATAATCAAAATAATGATTAGAATAATATTTGAGAGATACAGAATTTCAAACAAAACACCCCTAGACAATTGTTTCGCCCTTACTTTGGGCTCCTCAGTAGGGGAGGCTTTGTCTGAAACCCTGTACCTCTCAAACCGTCGCTTATTTATATGTAAATCCCGAATTTACATTAATAGCAACATTTAATACTGGAGACATCTATAAGATGCCATCCAAACTTCCATTTAACCCGGAAGTAGATATAAAATATTTGCGTTTTATTAAAAATAAAACAACAGTTTTCTTTTGCTGTAAAACATATAAGTTTAAAAACATACAAGTTTAAACCATTTCTTGGGTATAAGCAGCAATTAAAATAATAATCAAAATAATGATTAGAATAATATTTGAGAGATACAGAATTTCAAACAAAACACCCCTAGACAATTGTTTCGCCCTTACGGGAGGCTTTGTCTGAAACCCTGTACCTCTCAAACCGTCGCTTATTTATATGTAAATCCCGAATTTACATAATAGGAACATTTAATACTGGAGACATCTATAAGATGCCATCCAAACTTCCATTTAACCCGGAAGTAGATATAAAATATTTGGGTTTTATTAAAAATAAAACAGCAGTTTTCTTTTGCTGTAAAACATATAAGTTTAAAAACATACAATTTTAAACCATTTCTTGGGTATAAGCAGCAATTAAAATAATAATCAAAATAATGATTAGAATAATATTTGAGAGATACAGAATTTCAAACAAAACACCCCTAGACAATTGTTTCGCCCTTACTTTTGGCTCCTCAGTAGGGGAGGCTTTGTCTGAAACCCTGTACCTCTCAAACCGTCGCTTATTTATATGTAAATCCCGAATTTACATTAATAGGAACATTTAATACTGGAGACATCTATAAGATGCCATCCAAACTTCCATTTAACCCGGAAGTAGATATAAAATATTTGGGTTTTATTAAAAATAAAACAACAGTTTTCTTTTGCTGTAAAACATATAAGTTTAAAAACATACAAGTTTAAACCATTTCTTGGGTATAAGCAGCAATTAAAATAATAATCAAAATAATGATTAGAATAATATTTGAGAGATACAGAATTTCAAACAAAACACCCCTAGACAATTGTTTCGCCCTTACGGGAGGCTTTGTCTGAAACCCTGTACCTCTCAAACCGTCGCTTATTTATATGTAAATCCCGAATTTACATAATAGGAACATTTAATACTGGAGACATCTATAAGATGCCATCCAAACTTCCATTTAACCCGGAAGTAGATATAAAATATTTGGGTTTTATTAAAAATAAAACAACAGTTTTCTTTTGCTGTAAAACATATAAGTTTAAAAACATACAATTTTAAACCATTTCTTGGGTATAAGCAGCAATTAAAATAATAATCAAAATAATGATTAGAATAATATTTGAGAGATACAGAATTTCAAACAAAACACCCCTAGACAATTGTTTCGCCCTTACTTTGGGCTCCTCAGTAGGGGAGGCTTTGTCTGAAACCCTGTACCTCTCAAACCGTCGCTTATTTATATGTAAATCCCGAATTTACATTAATAGCAACATTTAATACTGGAGACATCTATAAGATGCCATCCAAACTTCCATTTAACCCGGAAGTAGATATAAAATATTTGCGTTTTATTAAAAATAAAACAACAGTTTTCTTTTGCTGTAAAACATATAAGTTTAAAAACATACAAGTTTAAACCATTTCTTGGGTATAAGCAGCAATTAAAATAATAATCAAAATAATGATTAGAATAATATTTGAGAGATACAGAATTTCAAACAAAACACCCCTAGACAATTGTTTCGCCCTTACTTTGGGCTCCTCAGTAGGGGAGGCTTTGTCTGAAACCCTGTACCTCTCAAACCGTCGCTTGTTTATATGTAAATCCCGAATTTACATTAATAGCAACATTTAATACTGGAGACATCTATAAGATGCCATCCAAACTTCCATTTAACCCGGAAGTAGATATAAAATATTTGCGTTTTATTAAAAATAAAACAACAGTTTTCTTTTGCTGTAAAACATATAAGTTTAAAAACATACAAGTTTAAACCATTTCTTGGGTATAAGCAGCAATTAAAATAATAATCAAAATAATGATTAGAATAATATTTGAGAGATACAGAATTTCAAACAAAACACCCCTAGACAATTGTGTCGCCCTTACTTTGGGCTCCTCAGTAGGGGAGGCTTTGTCTGAAAGCCTGTACCTCTCAAACCGTCGCTTATTTATATGTAAATCCCGAATTTACATTAATAGCAACATTTAATACTGGAGACATCTATAAGATGCCATCCAAACTTCCATTTAACCCGGAAGTAGATATAAAATATTTGCGTTTTATTAAAAATAAAACAACAGTTTTCTTTTGCTGTAAAACATATAAGTTTAAAAACATACAAGTTTAAACCATTTCTTGGGTATAAGCAGCAATTAAAATAATAATCAAAATAATGATTAGAATAATATTTGAGAGATACAGAATTTCAAACAAAACACCCCTAGACAATTGTTTCGCCCTTACTTTGGGCTCCTCAGTAGGGGAGGCTTTGTCTGAAACTCTGTACCTCTCAAACCGTCGCTTATTTATATGTAAATCCCGAATTTACATTAATAGCAACATTTAATACTGGAGACATCTATAAGATGCCATCCAAACTTCCATTTAACCCGGAAGTAGATATAAACAATTTGCGTTTTATTAAAAATAAAACAACAGTTTTCTTTTGCTGTAAAACATATAAGTTTAAAAACATACAATTTTAAACCATTTCTTGGGTATAAGCAGCAATTAAAATAATAATCAAAATAATGATTAGAATAATATTTGAGAGATACAGAATTTCAAACAAAACACCCCTAGACAATTGTTTCGCCCTTACTTTGGGCTCCTCAGTAGGGGAGGCTTTGTCTGAAACCCTGTACCTCTCAAACCGTCGCTTATTTATATGTAAATCCCGAATTTACATTAATAGCAACATTTAATACTGGAGACATCTATAAGATGCCATCCAAACTTCCATTTAACCCGGAAGTAGATATAAAATATTTGCGTTTTATTAAAAATAAAACAACAGTTTTCTTTTGCTGTAAAACATATAAGTTTAAAAACATACAATTTTAAACCATTTCTTGGGTATAAGCAGCAATTAAAATAATAATCAAAATAATGATTAGAATAATATTTGAGAGATACAGAATTTCAAACAAAACACCCCTAGACAATTGTTTCGCCCTTACTTTGGGCTCCTCAGTAGGGGAGGCTTTGTCTGAAAGCCTGTACCTCTCAAACCGTCGCTTATTTATATGTAAATCCCGAATTTACATTAATAGCAACATTTAATACTGGAGACATCTATAAGATGCCATCCAAACTTCCATTTAACCCGGAAGTAGATATAAAATATTTGCGTTTTATTAAAAATAAAACAACAGTTTTCTTTTGCTGTAAAACATATAAGTTTAAAAACATACAATTTTAAACCATTTCTTGGGTATAAGCAGCAATTAAAATAATAATCAAAATAATGATTAGAATAATATTTGAGAGATACAGAATTTCAAACAAAACACCCCTAGACAATTGTTTCGCCCTTACTTTGGGCTCCTCAGTAGGGGAGGCTTTGTCTGAAAGCCTGTACCTCTCAAACCGTCGCTTATTTATATGTAAATCCCGAATTTACATTAATAGCAACATTTAATACTGGAGACATCTATAAGATGCCATCCAAACTTCCATTTAACCCGGAAGTAGATATAAAATATTTGCGTTTTATTAAAAATAAAACAACAGTTTTCTTTTGCTGTAAAACATATAAGTTTAAAAACATACAAGTTTAAACCATTTCTTGGGTATAAGCAGCAATTAAAATAATAATCAAAATAATGATTAGAATAATATTTGAGAGATACAGAATTTCAAACAAAACACCCCTAGACAATTGTTTCGCCCTTACTTTGGGCTCCTCAGTAGGGGAGGCTTTGTCTGAAACCCTGTACCTCTCAAACCGTCGCTTATTTATATGTAAATCCCGAATTTACATTAATAGCAACATTTAATACTGGAGACATCTATAAGATGCCATCCAAACTTCCATTTAACCCGGAAGTAGATATAAAATATTTGCGTTTTATTAAAAATAAAACAACAGTTTTCTTTTGCTGTAAAACATATAAGTTTAAAAACATACAAGTTTAAACCATTTCTTGGGTATAAGCAGCAATTAAAATAATAATCAAAATAATGATTAGAATAATATTTGAGAGATACAGAATTTCAAACAAAACACCCCTAGACAATTGTTTCGCCCTTACTTTGGGCTCCTCAGTAGGGGAGGCTTTGTCTGAAACCCTGTACCTCTCAAACCGTCGCTTATTTATATGTAAATCCCGAATTTACATTAATAGGAACATTTAATACTGGAGACATCTATAAGATGCCATCCAAACTTCCATTTAACCCGGAAGTAGATATAAACAATTTGCGTTTTATTAAAAATAAAACAACAGTTTTCTTTTGCTGTAAAACATATAAGTTTAAAAACATACAATTTTAAACCATTTCTTGGGTATAAGCAGCAATTAAAATAATAATCAAAATAATGATTAGAATAATATTTGAGAGATACAGAATTTCAAACAAAACACCCCTAGACAATTGTTTCGCCCTTACTTTGGGCTCCTCAGTAGGGGAGGCTTTGTCTGAAACCCTGTACCTCTCAAACCGTCGCTTATTTATATGTAAATCCCGAATTTACATTAATAGCAACATTTAATACTGGAGACATCTATAAGATGCCATCCAAACTTCCTTTTAACCCGGAAGTAGATATAAAATATTTGCGTTTTATTAAAAATAAAACAACAGTTTTCTTTTGCTGTAAAACATATAAGTTTAAAAACATACAAGTTTAAACCATTTCTTGGGTATAAGCAGCAATTAAAATAATAATCAAAATAATGATTAGAATAATATTTGAGAGATACAGAATTTCAAACAAAACACCCCTAGACAATTGTTTCGCCCTTACTTTGGGCTCCTCAGTAGGGGAGGCTTTGTCTGAAACCCTGTACCTCTCAAACCGTCGCTTGTTTATATGTAAATCCCGAATTTATATTAATAGCAACATTTAATACTGGAGACATCTAGAAGATGCCATCCAAACTTCCATTTAACCCGGAAGTAGATATAAAATATTTGCGTTTTATTAAAAATAAAACAACAGTTTTCTTTTGCTGTAAAACATATAAGTTTAAAAACATACAAGTTTAAACCATTTCTTGGGTATAAGCAGCAATTAAAATAATAATCAAAATAATGATTAGAATAATATTTGAGAGATACAGAATTTCAAACAAAACACCCCTAGACAATTGTGTCGCCCTTACTTTGGGCTCCTCAGTAGGGGAGGCTTTGTCTGAAAGCCTGTACCTCTCAAACCGTCGCTTATTTATATGTAAATCCCGAATTTACATTAATAGCAACATTTAATACTGGAGACATCTATAAGATGCCATCCAAACTTCCATTTAACCCGGAAGTAGATATAAAATATTTGCGTTTTATTAAAAATAAAACAACAGTTTTCTTTTGCTGTAAAACATATAAGTTTAAAAACATACAAGTTTAAACCATTTCTTGGGTATAAGCAGCAATTAAAATAATAATCAAAATAATGATTAGAATAATATTTGAGAGATACAGAATTTCAAACAAAACACCCCTAGACAATTGTTTCGCCCTTACTTTGGGCTCCTCAGTAGGGGAGGCTTTGTCTGAAACCCTGTACCTCTCAAACCGTCGCTTATTTATATGTAAATCCCGAATTTACATTAATAGCAACATTTAATACTGGAGACATCTATAAGATGCCATCCAAACTTCCATTTAACCCGGAAGTAGATATAAAATATTTGCGTTTTATTAAAAATAAAACAACAGTTTTCTTTTGCTGTAAAACATATAAGTTTAAAAACATACAAGTTTAAACCATTTCTTGGGTATAAGCAGCAATTAAAATAATAATCAAAATAATGATTAGAATAATATTTGAGAGATACAGAATTTCAAACAAAACACCCCTAGACAATTGTTTCGCCCTTACTTTGGGCTCCTCAGTAGGGGAGGCTTTGTCTGAAACCCTGTACCTCTCAAACCGTCGGTTATTTATATGTAAATCCCGAATTTACATTAATAGCAACATTTAATACTGGAGACATCTATAAGATGCCATCCAAACTTCCATTTAACCCGGAAGTAGATATAAAATATTTGCGTTTTATTAAAAATAAAACAACAGTTTTCTTTTGCTGTAAAACATATAAGTTTAAAAACATACAAGTTTAAACCATTTCTTGGGCATAAGCAGCAATTAAAATAATAATCAAAATAATGATTAGAATAATATTTGAGAGATACAGAATTTCAAACAAAACACCCCTAGACAATTGTTTCGCCCTTACTTTGGGCTCCTCAGTAGGGGAGGCTTTGTCTGAAACCCTGTACCTCTCAAACCGTCGCTTTTTGTATGTAAATCCCGAATTTACATTAATAGCAACATTTAATACTGGAGACATCTATAAGATGCCATCCAAACTTCCATTTAACCCGGAAGTAGATATAAAATATTTGCGTTTTATTAAAAATAAAACAACAGTTTTCTTTTGCTGTAAAACATATAAGTTTAAAAACATACAAGTTTAAACCATTTCTTGGGTATAAGCAGCAATTAAAATAATAATCAAAATAATGATTAGAATAATATTTGAGAGATACAGAATTTCAAACAAAACACCCCTAGACAATTGTTTCGCCCTTACGGGAGGCTTTGTCTGAAACCCTGTACCTCTCAAACCGTCGCTTATTTATATGTAAATCCCGAATTTACATAATAGGAACATTTAATACTGGAGACATCTATAAGATGCCATCCAAACTTCCATTTAACCCGGAAGTAGATATAAAATATTTGGGTTTTATTAAAAATAAAACAACAGTTTTCTTTTGCTGTAAAACATATAAGTTTAAAAACATACAATTTTAAACCATTTCTTGGGTATAAGCAGCAATTAAAATAATAATCAAAATAATGATTAGAATAATATTTGAGAGATACAGAATTTCAAACAAAACACCCCTAGACAATTGTTTCGCCCTTACTTTGGGCTCCTCAGTAGGGGAGGCTTTGTCTGAAACCCTGTACCTCTCAAACCGTCGCTTATTTATATGTAAATCCCGAATTTACATTAATAGCAACATTTAATACTGGAGACATCTATAAGATGCCATCCAAACTTCCATTTAACCCGGAAGTAGATATAAAATATTTGCGTTTTATTAAAAATAAAACAACAGTTTTCTTTTGCTGTAAAACATATAAGTTTAAAAACATACAAGTTTAAACCATTTCTTGGGTATAAGCAGCAATTAAAATAATAATCAAAATAATGATTAGAATAATATTTGAGAGATACAGAATTTCAAACAAAACACCCCTAGACAATTGTTTCGCCCTTACTTTGGGCTCCTCAGTAGGGGAGGCTTTGTCTGAAACCCTGTACCTCTCAAACCGTCGCTTGTTTATATGTAAATCCCGAATTTATATTAATAGCAACATTTAATACTGGAGACATCTATAAGATGCCATCCAAACTTCCATTTAACCCGGAAGTAGATATAAAATATTTGCGTTTTATTAAAAATAAAACAACAGTTTTCTTTTGCTGTAAAACATATAAGTTTAAAAACATACAAGTTTAAACCATTTCTTGGGTATAAGCAGCAATTAAAATAATAATCAAAATAATGATTAGAATAATATTTGAGAGATACAGAATTTCAAACAAAACACCCCTAGACAATTGTGTCGCCCTTACTTTGGGCTCCTCAGTAGGGGAGGCTTTGTCTGAAAGCCTGTACCTCTCAAACCGTCGCTTATTTATATGTAAATCCCGAATTTACATTAATAGCAACATTTAATACTGGAGACATCTATAAGATGCCATCCAAACTTCCATTTAACCCGGAAGTAGATATAAAATATTTGCGTTTTATTAAAAATAAAACAACAGTTTTCTTTTGCTGTAAAACATATAAGTTTAAAAACATACAAGTTTAAACCATTTCTTGGGTATAAGCAGCAATTAAAATAATAATCAAAATAATGATTAGAATAATATTTGAGAGATACAGAATTTCAAACAAAACACCCCTAGACAATTGTTTCGCCCTTACTTTGGGCTCCTCAGTAGGGGAGGCTTTGTTTGAAATTCTGTATCTCTCAAACCGTCGCTTATTTATATGTAAATCCCGAATTTACATTAATAGCAACATTTAATACTGGAGACATCTATAAGATGCCATCCAAACTTCCATTTAACCCGGAAGTAGATATAAACAATTTGCGTTTTATTAAAAATAAAACAACAGTTTTCTTTTGCTGTAAAACATATAAGTTTAAAAACATACAATTTTAAACCATTTCTTGGGTATAAGCAGCAATTAAAATAATAATCAAAATAATGATTAGAATAATATTTGAGAGATACAGAATTTCAAACAAAACACCCCTAGACAATTGTTTCGCCCTTACTTTGGGCTCCTCAGTAGGGGAGGCTTTGTCTGAAACCCTGTACCTCTCAAACCGTCGCTTATTTATATGTAAATCCCGAATTTACATTAATAGCAACATTTAATACTGGAGACATCTATAAGATGCCATCCAAACTTCCATTTAACCCGGAAGTAGATATAAAATATTTGCGTTTTATTAAAAATAAAACAACAGTTTTCTTTTGCTGTAAAACATATAAGTTTAAAAACATACAATTTTAAACCATTTCTTGGGTATAAGCAGCAATTAAAATAATAATCAAAATAATGATTAGAATAATATTTGAGAGATACAGAATTTCAAACAAAACACCCCTAGACAATTGTTTCGCCCTTACTTTGGGCTCCTCAGTAGGGGAGGCTTTGTCTGAAAGCCTGTACCTCTCAAACCGTCGCTTATTTATATGTAAATCCCGAATTTACATTAATAGCAACATTTAATACTGGAGACATCTATAAGATGCCATCCAAACTTCCATTTAACCCGGAAGTAGATATAAAATATTTGCGTTTTATTAAAAATAAAACAACAGTTTTCTTTTGCTGTAAAACATATAAGTTTAAAAACATACAATTTTAAACCATTTCTTGGGTATAAGCAGCAATTAAAATAATAATCAAAATAATGATTAGAATAATATTTGAGAGATACAGAATTTCAAACAAAACACCCCTAGACAATTGTTTCGCCCTTACTTTGGGCTCCTCAGTAGGGGAGGCTTTGTCTGAAAGCCTGTACCTCTCAAACCGTCGCTTATTTATATGTAAATCCCGAATTTACATTAATAGCAACATTTAATACTGGAGACATCTATAAGATGCCATCCAAACTTCCATTTAACCCGGAAGTAGATATAAAATATTTGCGTTTTATTAAAAATAAAACAACAGTTTTCTTTTGCTGTAAAACATATAAGTTTAAAAACATACAAGTTTAAACCATTTCTTGGGTATAAGCAGCAATTAAAATAATAATCAAAATAATGATTAGAATAATATTTGAGAGATACAGAATTTCAAACAAAACACCCCTAGACAATTGTTTCGCCCTTACTTTGGGCTCCTCAGTAGGGGAGGCTTTGTCTGAAACCCTGTACCTCTCAAACCGTCGCTTATTTATATGTAAATCCCGAATTTACATTAATAGGAACATTTAATACTGGAGACATCTATAAGATGCCATCCAAACTTCCATTTAACCCGGAAGTAGATATAAACAATTTGCGTTTTATTAAAAATAAAACAACAGTTTTCTTTTGCTGTAAAACATATAAGTTTAAAAACATACAATTTTAAACCATTTCTTGGGTATAAGCAGCAATTAAAATAATAATCAAAATAATGATTAGAATAATATTTGAGAGATACAGAATTTCAAACAAAACACCCCTAGACAATTGTTTCGCCCTTACTTTGGGCTCCTCAGTAGGGGAGGCTTTGTCTGAAACCCTGTACCTCTCAAACCGTCGCTTATTTATATGTAAATCCCGAATTTACATTAATAGCAACATTTAATACTGGAGACATCTATAAGATGCCATCCAAACTTCCATTTAACCCGGAAGTAGATATAAAATATTTGCGTTTTATTAAAAATAAAACAACAGTTTTCTTTTGCTGTAAAACATATAAGTTTAAAAACATACAAGTTTAAACCATTTCTTGGGTATAAGCAGCAATTAAAATAATAATCAAAATAATGATTAGAATAATATTTGAGAGATACAGAATTTCAAACAAAACACCCCTAGACAATTGTTTCGCCCTTACTTTGGGCTCCTCAGTAGGGGAGGCTTTGTCTGAAACCCTGTACCTCTCAAACCGTCGCTTGTTTATATGTAAATCCCGAATTTATATTAATAGCAACATTTAATACTGGAGACATCTAGAAGATGCCATCCAAACTTCCATTTAACCCGGAAGTAGATATAAAATATTTGCGTTTTATTAAAAATAAAACAACAGTTTTCTTTTGCTGTAAAACATATAAGTTTAAAAACATACAAGTTTAAACCATTTCTTGGGTATAAGCAGCAATTAAAATAATAATCAAAATAATGATTAGAATAATATTTGAGAGATACAGAATTTCAAACAAAACACCCCTAGACAATTGTGTCGCCCTTACTTTGGGCTCCTCAGTAGGGGAGGCTTTGTCTGAAAGCCTGTACCTCTCAAACCGTCGCTTATTTATATGTAAATCCCGAATTTACATTAATAGCAACATTTAATACTGGAGACATCTATAAGATGCCATCCAAACTTCCATTTAACCCGGAAGTAGATATAAAATATTTGCGTTTTATTAAAAATAAAACAACAGTTTTCTTTTGCTGTAAAACATATAAGTTTAAAAACATACAAGTTTAAACCATTTCTTGGGTATAAGCAGCAATTAAAATAATAATCAAAATAATGATTAGAATAATATTTGAGAGATACAGAATTTCAAACAAAACACCCCTAGACAATTGTTTCGCCCTTACTTTGGGCTCCTCAGTAGGGGAGGCTTTGTCTGAAACCCTGTACCTCTCAAACCGTCGCTTATTTATATGTAAATCCCGAATTTACATTAATAGCAACATTTAATACTGGAGACATCTATAAGATGCCATCCAAACTTCCATTTAACCCGGAAGTAGATATAAAATATTTGCGTTTTATTAAAAATAAAACAACAGTTTTCTTTTGCTGTAAAACATATAAGTTTAAAAACATACAAGTTTAAACCATTTCTTGGGTATAAGCAGCAATTAAAATAATAATCAAAATAATGATTAGAATAATATTTGAGAGATACAGAATTTCAAACAAAACACCCCTAGACAATTGTTTCGCCCTTACTTTGGGCTCCTCAGTAGGGGAGGCTTTGTCTGAAACCCTGTACCTCTCAAACCGTCGGTTATTTATATGTAAATCCCGAATTTACATTAATAGCAACATTTAATACTGGAGACATCTATAAGATGCCATCCAAACTTCCATTTAACCCGGAAGTAGATATAAAATATTTGCGTTTTATTAAAAATAAAACAACAGTTTTCTTTTGCTGTAAAACATATAAGTTTAAAAACATACAAGTTTAAACCATTTCTTGGGTATAAGCAGCAATTAAAATAATAATCAAAATAATGATTAGAATAATATTTGAGAGATACAGAATTTCAAACAAAACACCCCTAGACAATTGTTTCGCCCTTACTTTGGGCTCCTCAGTAGGGGAGGCTTTGTCTGAAACCCTGTACCTCTCAAACCGTCGCTTTTTGTATGTAAATCCCGAATTTACATTAATAGCAACATTTAATACTGGAGACATCTATAAGATGCCATCCAAACTTCCATTTAACCCGGAAGTAGATATAAAATATTTGCGTTTTATTAAAAATAAAACAACAGTTTTCTTTTGCTGTAAAACATATAAGTTTAAAAACATACAAGTTTAAACCATTTCTTGGGTATAAGCAGCAATTAAAATAATAATCAAAATAATGATTAGAATAATATTTGAGAGATACAGAATTTCAAACAAAACACCCCTAGACAATTGTTTCGCCCTTACTTTGGGCTCCTCGGTAGGGGAGGCTTTGTCTGAAACTCTGTACCTCTCAAACCGTCGCTTATTTATATGTAAATCCCGAATTTACATTAATAGCAACATTTAATACTGGAGACATCTATAAGATGCCATCCAAACTTCCATTTAACCCGGAAGTAGATATAAAATATTTGCGTTTTATTAAAAATAAAACAACAGTTTTCTTTTGCTGTAAAACATATAAGTTTAAAAACATACAAGTTTAAACCATTTCTTGGGTATAAGCAGCAATTAAAATAATAATCAAAATAATGATTAGAATAATATTTGAGAGATACAGAATTTCAAACAAAACACCCCTAGACAATTGTTTCGCCCTTACTTTGGGCTCCTCAGTAGGGGAGGCTTTGTCTGAAACTCTGTACCTCTCAAACCGTCGCTTATTTATATGTAAATCCCGAATTTACATTAATAGCAACATTTAATACTGGAGACATCTATAAGATGCCATCCAAACTTCCATTTAACCCGGAAGTAGATATAAACAATTTGCGTTTTATTAAAAATAAAACAACAGTTTTCTTTTGCTGTAAAACATATAAGTTTAAAAACATACAAGTTTAAACCATTTCTTGGGTATAAGCAGCAATTAAAATAATAATCAAAATAATGATTAGAATAATATTAGAGAGATACAGAATTTCAAACAAAACACCCCTAGACAATTGTTTCGCCCTTACTTTGGGCTCCTCAGTAGGGGAGGCTTTGTCTGAAACCCTGTACCTCTCAAACCGTCGCTTATTTATATGTAAATCCCGAATTTACATTAATAGCAACATTTAATACTGGAGACATCTATAAGATGCCATCCAAACTTCCATTTAACCCGGAAGTAGATATAAAATATTTGCGTTTTATTAAAAATAAAACAACAGTTTTCTTTTGCTGTAAAACATATAAGTTTAAAAACATACAAGTTTAAACCATTTCTTGGGTATAAGCAGCAATTAAAATAATAATCAAAATAATGATTAGAATAATATTTGAGAGATACAGAATTTCAAACAAAACACCCCTAGACAATTGTTTCGCCCTTACGGGAGGCTTTGTCTGAAACCCTGTACCTCTCAAACCGTCGCTTATTTATATGTAAATCCCGAATTTACATAATAGGAACATTTAATACTGGAGACATCTATAAGATGCCATCCAAACTTCCATTTAACCCGGAAGTAGATATAAAATATTTGGGTTTTATTAAAAATAAAACAGCAGTTTTCTTTTGCTGTAAAACATATAAGTTTAAAAACATACAATTTTAAACCATTTCTTGGGTATAAGCAGCAATTAAAATAATAATCAAAATAATGATTAGAATAATATTTGAGAGATACAGAATTTCAAACAAAACACCCCTAGACAATTGTTTCGCCCTTACTTTGGGCTCCTCAGTAGGGGAGGCTTTGTCTGAAACCCTGTACCTCTCAAACCGTCGCTTATTTATATGTAAATCCCGAATTTACATTAATAGCAACATTTAATACTGGAGACATCTATAAGATGCCATCCAAACTTCCATTTAACCCGGAAGTAGATATAAACAATTTGCGTTTTATTAAAAATAAAACAACAGTTTTCTTTTGCTGTAAAACATATAAGTTTAAAAACATACAAGTTTAAACCATTTCTTGGGTATAAGCAGCAATTAAAATAATAATCAAAATAATGATTAGAATAATATTAGAGAGATACAGAATTTCAAACAAAACACCCCTAGACAATTGTTTCGCCCTTACTTTGGGCTCCTCAGTAGGGGAGGCTTTGTCTGAAACCCTGTACCTCTCAAACCGTCGCTTATTTATATGTAAATCCCGAATTTACATTAATAGCAACATTTAATACTGGAGACATCTATAAGATGCCATCCAAACTTCCATTTAACCCGGAAGTAGATATAAACAATTTGCGTTTTATTAAAAATAAAACAACAGTTTTCTTTTGCTGTAAAACATATAAGTTTAAAAACATACAAGTTTAAACCATTTCTTGGGTATAAGCAGCAATTAAAATAATAATCAAAATAATGATTAGAATAATATTAGAGAGATACAGAATTTCAAACAAAACACCCCTAGACAATTGTTTCGCCCTTACTTTGGGCTCCTCAGTAGGGGAGGCTTTGTCTGAAACCCTGTACCTCTCAAACCGTCGCTTATTTATATGTAAATCCCGAATTTACATTAATAGCAACATTTAATACTGGAGACATCTATAAGATGCCATCCAAACTTCCATTTAACCCGGAAGTAGATATAAACAATTTGCGTTTTATTAAAAATAAAACTACAGTTTTCTTTTGCTGTAAAACATATAAGTTTAAAAACATACAAGTTTAAACCATTTCTTGGGTATAAGCAGCAATTAAAATAATAATCAAAATAATGATTAGAATAATATTTGAGAGATACAGAATTTCAAACAAAACACCCCTAGACAATTGTTTCGCCCTTACGGGAGGCTTTGTCTGAAACCCTGTACCTCTCAAACCGTCGCTTATTTATATGTAAATCCCGAATTTACATAATAGGAACATTTAATACTGGAGACATCTATAAGATGCCATCCAAACTTCCATTTAACCCGGAAGTAGATATAAAATATTTGGGTTTTATTAAAAATAAAACAGCAGTTTTCTTTTGCTGTAAAACATATAAGTTTAAAAACATACAATTTTAAACCATTTCTTGGGTATAAGCAGCAATTAAAATAATAATCAAAATAATGATTAGAATAATATTTGAGAGATACAGAATTTCAAACAAAACACCCCTAGACAATTGTTTCGCCCTTACTTTGGGCTCCTCAGTAGGGGAGGCTTTGTCTGAAACCCTGTACCTCTCAAACCGTCGCTTATTTATATGTAAATCCCGAATTTACATTAATAGGAACATTTAACACTGGAGACATCTATAAGATGCCATCCAAACTTCCATTTAACCCGGAAGTAGATATAAACAATTTGCGTTTTATTAAAAATAAAACAACAGTTTTCTTTTGCTGTAAAACATATAAGTTTAAAAACATACAAGTTTAAACCAGTTCTTGGGTATAAGCAGCAATTAAAATAATAATCAAAATAATGATTAGAATAATATTTGAGAGATACAGAATTTCAAACAAAACACCCCTAGACAATTGTTTCGCCCTTACTTTGGGCTCCTCAGTAGGGGAGGCTTTGTCTGAAACCCTGTACCTCTCAAACCGTCGCTTATTTATATGTAAATCCCGAATTTACATTAATAGCAACATTTAATACTGGAGACATCTATAAGATGCCATCCAAACTTCCATTTAACCCGGAAGTAGATATAAACAATTTGCGTTTTATTAAAAATAAAACAACAGTTTTCTTTTGCTGTAAAACATATAAGTTTAAAAACATACAAGTTTAAACCATTTCTTGGGTATAAGCAGCAATTAAAATAATAATCAAAATAATGATTAGAATAATATTTGAGAGATACAGAATTTCAAACAAAACACCCCTAGACAATTGTTTCGCCCTTACTTTGGGCTCCTCAGTAGGGGAGGCTTTGTCTGAAACCCTGTACCTCTCAAACCGTCGCTTGTTTATATGTAAATCCCGAATTTATATTAATAGCAACATTTAATACTGGAGACATCTATAAGATGCCATCCAAACTTCCATTTAACCCGGAAGTAGATATAAAATATTTGCGTTTTATTAAAAATAAAACAACAGTTTTCTTTTGCTGTAAAACATATAAGTTTAAAAACATACAAGTTTAAACCATTTCTTGGGTATAAGCAGCAATTAAAATAATAATCAAAATAATGATTAGAATAATATTTGAGAGATACAGAATTTCAAACAAAACACCCCTAGACAATTGTTTCGCCCTTACTTTGGGCTCCTCAGTAGGGGAGGCTTTGTCTGAAACCCTGTACCTCTCAAACCGTCGCTTATTTATATGTAAATCCCGAATTTACATTAATAGCAACATTTAATACTGGAGACATCTATAAGATGCCATCCAAACTTCCATTTAACCCGGAAGTAGATATAAAATATTTGCGTTTTATTAAAAATAAAACAACAGTTTTCTTTTGCTGTAAAACATATAAGTTTAAAAACATACAAGTTTAAACCATTTCTTGGGTATAAGCAGCAATTAAAATAATAATCAAAATAATGATTAGAATAATATTTGAGAGATACAGAATTTCAAACAAAAGACCCCTAGACAATTGTGTCGCCCTTACTTTGGGTTCCTCAGTAGGGGAGGCTTTGTCTGAAAGCCTGTACCTCTCAAACCGTCGCTTTTTATATGTAAATCCCGAATTTACATTAATAGCAACATTTAATACTGGAGACATCTATAAGATGCCATCCAAACTTCCATTTAACCCGGAAGTAGATATAAAATATTTGCGTTTTATTAAAAATAAAACAACAGTTTTCTTTTGCTGTAAAACATATAAGTTTAAAAACATACAAGTTTAAACCATTTCTTGGGTATAAGCAGCAATTAAAATAATAATCAAAATAATGATTAGAATAATATTTGAGAGATACAGAATTTCAAACAAAACACCCCTAGACAATTGTTTCGCCCTTACTTTGGGCTCCTCAGTAGGGGAGGCTTTGTCTGAAACCCTGTACCTCTCAAACCGTCGCTTATTTATATGTAAATCCCGAATTTACATTAATAGGAACATTTAATACTGGAGACATCTATAAGATGCCATCCAAACTTCCATTTAACCCGGAAGTAGATATAAACAATTTGCGTTTTATTAAAAATAAAACAACAGTTTTCTTTTGCTGTAAAACATATAAGTTTAAAAACATACAAGTTTAAACCATTTCTTGGGTATAAGCAGCAATTAAAATAATAATCAAAATAATGATTAGAATAATATTTGAGAGATACAGAATTTCAAACAAAACACCCCTAGACAATTGTTTCGCCCTTACTTTGGGCTCCTCAGTAGGGGAGGCTTTGTCTGAAACCCTGTACCTCTCAAACCGTCGCTTATTTATATGTAAATCCCGAATTTACATTAATAGCAACATTTAATACTGGAGACATCTATAAGATGCCATCCAAACTTCCATTTAACCCGGAAGTAGATATAAAATATTTGCGTTTTATTAAAAATAAAACAACAGTTTTCTTTTGCTGTAAAACATATAAGTTTAAAAACATACAAGTTTAAACCATTTCTTGGGTATAAGCAGCAATTAAAATAATAATCAAAATAATGATTAGAATAATATTTGAGAGATACAGAATTTCAAACAAAACACCCCTAGACAATTGTTTCGCCCTTACTTTGGGCTCCTCAGTAGGGGAGGCTTTGTCTGAAACCCTGTACCTCTCAAACCGTCGCTTGTTTATATGTAAATCCCGAATTTATATTAATAGCAACATTTAATACTGGAGACATCTATAAGATGCCATCCAAACTTCCATTTAACCCGGAAGTAGATATAAAATATTTGCGTTTTATTAAAAATAAAACAACAGTTTTCTTTTGCTGTAAAACATATAAGTTTAAAAACATACAAGTTTAAACCATTTCTTGGGTATAAGCAGCAATTAAAATAATAATCAAAATAATGATTAGAATAATATTTGAGAGATACAGAATTTCAAACAAAACACCCCTAGACAATTGTTTCGCCCTTACTTTGGGCTCCTCAGTAGGGGAGGCTTTGTCTGAAACCCTGTACCTCTCAAACCGTCGCTTATTTATATGTAAATCCCGAATTTACATTAATAGCAACATTTAATACTGGAGACATCTATAAGATGCCATCCAAACTTTCATTTAACCCGGAAGTAGATATAAAATATTTGCGTTTTATTAAAAATAAAACAACAGTTTTCTTTTGCTGTAAAACATATAAGTTTAAAAACATACAAGTTTAAACCATTTCTTGGGTATAAGCAGCAATTAAAATAATAATCAAAATAATGATTAGAATAATATTTGAGAGATACAGAATTTCAAACAAAAGACCCCTAGACAATTGTGTCGCCCTTACTTTGGGCTCCTCAGTAGGGGAGGCTTTGTCTGAAAGCCTGTACCTCTCAAACCGTCGCTTTTTATATGTAAATCCCGAATTTACATTAATAGCAACATTTAATACTGGAGACATCTATAAGATGCCATCCAAACTTCCATTTAACCCGGAAGTAGATATAAAATATTTGCGTTTTATTAAAAATAAAACAACAGTTTTCTTTTGCTGTAAAACATATAAGTTTAAAAACATACAAGTTTAAACCATTTCTTGGGTATAAGCAGCAATTAAAATAATAATCAAAATAATGATTAGAATAATATTTGAGAGATACAGAATTTCAAACAAAACACCCCTAGACAATTGTTTCGCCCTTACTTTGGGCTCCTCAGTAGGGGAGGCTTTGTCTGAAACCCTGTACCTCTCAAACCGTCGCTTATTTATATGTAAATCCCGAATTTACATTAATAGCAACATTTAATACTGGAGACATCTATAAGATGCCATCCAAACTTCCATTTAACCCGGAAGTAGATATAAAATATTTGCGTTTTATTAAAAATAAAACAACAGTTTTCTTTTGCTGTAAAACATATAAGTTTAAAAACATACAAGTTTAAACCATTTCTTGGGTATAAGCAGCAATTAAAATAATAATCAAAATAATGATTAGAATAATATTTGAGAGATACAGAATTTCAAACAAAACACCCCTAGACAATTGTTTCGTCCTTACTTTGGGCTCCTCAGTAGGGGAGGCTTTGTCTGAAACCCTGTACCTCTCAAACCGTCGCTTGTTTATATGTAAATCCCGAATTTACATTAATAGCAACATTTAATACTGGAGACATCTATAAGATGCCATCCAAACTTCCATTTAACCCGGAAGTAGATATAAAATATTTGCGTTTTATTAAAAATAAAACAACAGTTTTCTTTTGCTGTAAAACATATAAGTTTAAAAACATACAAGTTTAAACCATTTCTTGGGTATAAGCAGCAATTAAAATAATAATCAAAATAATGATTAGAATAATATTTGAGAGATACAGAATTTCAAACAAAACACCCCTAGACAATTGTTTCGCCCTTACTTTGGGCTCCTCAGTAGGGGAGGCTTTGTCTGAAACCCTGTACCTCTCAAACCGTCGCTTATTTATATGTAAATCCCGAATTTACATTAATAGCAACATTTAATACTGGAGACATCTATAAGATGCCATCCAAACTTCCATTTAACCCGGAAGTAGATATAAAATATTTGCGTTTTATTAAAAATAAAACAACAGTTTTCTTTTGCTGTAAAACATATAAGTTTAAAAACATACAAGTTTAAACCAGTTCTTGGGTATAAGCAGCAATTAAAATAATAATCAAAATAATGATTAGAATAATATTTGAGAGATACAGAATTTCAAACAAAACACCCCTAGACAATTGTGTCGCCCTTACTTTGGGCTCCTCAGTAGGGGAGACTTTGTCTGAAAGCCTGTACCTCTCAAACCGTCGCTTTTTATATGTAAATCCCGAATTTACACTAATAGCAACATTTAATACTGGAGACATCTATAAGATGCCATCCAAACTTCCATTTAACCCGGAAGTAGATATAAAATATTTGCGTTTTATTAAAAATAAAACAACAGTTTTCTTTTGCTGTAAAACATATAAGTTTAAAAACATACAAGTTTAAACCATTTCTTGGGTATAAGCAGCAATTAAAATAATAATCAAAATAATGATTAGAATAATATTTGAGAGATACAGAATTTCAAACAAAACACCCCTAGACAATTGTTTCGCCCTTACTTTGGGCTCCTCAGTAGGGGAGGCTTTGTCTGAAACCCTGTACCTCTCAAACCGTCGCTTATTTATATGTAAATCCCGAATTTACATTAATAGCAACATTTAATACTGGAGACATCTATAAGATGCCATCCAAACTTCCATTTAACCCGGAAGTAGATATAAAATATTTGCGTTTTATTAAAAATAAAACAACAGTTTTCTTTTGCTGTAAAACATATAAGTTTAAAAACATACAAGTTTAAACCATTTCTTGGGTATAAGCAGCAATTAAAATAATAATCAAAATAATGATTAGAATAATATTTGAGAGATACAGAATTTCAAACAAAACACCCCTAGACAATTGTTTCGTCCTTACTTTGGGCTCCTCAGTAGGGGAGGCTTTGTCTGAAACCCTGTACCTCTCAAACCGTCGCTTGTTTATATGTAAATCCCGAATTTACATTAATAGCAACATTTAATACTGGAGACATCTATAAGATGCCATCCAAACTTCCATTTAACCCGGAAGTAGATATAAAATATTTGCGTTTTATTAAAAATAAAACAACAGTTTTCTTTTGCTGTAAAACATATAAGTTTAAAAACATACAAGTTTAAACCATTTCTTGGGTATAAGCAGCAATTAAAATAATAATCAAAATAATGATTAGAATAATATTTGAGAGATACAGAATTTCAAACAAAACACCCCTAGACAATTGTTTCGCCCTTACTTTGGGCTCCTCAGTAGGGGAGGCTTTGTCTGAAACCCTGTACCTCTCAAACCGTCGCTTGTTTATATGTAAATCCCGAATTTACATTAATAGCAACATTTAATACTGGAGACATCTATAAGATGCCATCCAAACTTCCATTTAACCCGGAAGTAGATATAAAATATTTGCGTTTTATTAAAAATAAAACAACAGTTTTCTTTTGCTGTAAAACATATAAGTTTAAAAACATACAAGTTTAAACCATTTCTTGGGTATAAGCAGCAATTAAAATAATAATCAAAATAATGATTAGAATAATATTTGAGAGATACAGAATTTCAAACAAAACACCCCTAGACAATTGTTTCGCCCTTACTTTGGGCTCCTCAGTAGGGGAGGCTTTGTCTGAAACCCTGTACCTCTCAAACCGTCGCTTATTTATATGTAAATCCCGAATTTACATTAATAGCAACATTTAATACTGGAGACATCTATAAGATGCCATCCAAACTTCCATTTAACCCGGAAGTAGATATAAAATATTTGCGTTTTATTAAAAATAAAACAACAGTTTTCTTTTGCTGTAAAACATATAAGTTTAAAAACATACAAGTTTAAACCATTTCTTGGGTATAAGCAGCAATTAAAATAATAATCAAAATAATGATTAGAATAATATTTGAGAGATACAGAATTTCAAACAAAACACCCCTAGACAATTGTTTCGTCCTTACTTTGGGCTCCTCAGTAGGGGAGGCTTTGTCTGAAACCCTGTACCTCTCAAACCGTCGCTTGTTTATATGTAAATCCCGAATTTACATTAATAGCAACATTTAATACTGGAGACATCTATAAGATGCCATCCAAACTTCCATTTAACCCGGAAGTAGATATAAAATATTTGCGTTTTATTAAAAATAAAACAACAGTTTTCTTTTGCTGTAAAACATATAAGTTTAAAAACATACAAGTTTAAACCATTTCTTGGGTATAAGCAGCAATTAAAATAATAATCAAAATAATGATTAGAATAATATTTGAGAGATACAGAATTTCAAACAAAACACCCCTAGACAATTGTTTCGCCCTTACTTTGGGCTCCTCAGTAGGGGAGGCTTTGTCTGAAACCCTGTACCTCTCAAACCGTCGCTTATTTATATGTAAATCCCGAATTTACATTAATAGCAACATTTAATACTGGAGACATCTATAAGATGCCATCCAAACTTCCATTTAACCCGGAAGTAGATATAAAATATTTGCGTTTTATTAAAAATAAAACAACAGTTTTCTTTTGCTGTAAAACATATAAGTTTAAAAACATACAAGTTTAAACCATTTCTTGGGTATAAGCAGCAATTAAAATAATAATCAAAATAATGATTAGAATAATATTTGAGAGATACAGAATTTCAAACAAAACACCCCTAGACAATTGTTTCGCCCTTACTTTGGGCTCCTCAGTAGGGGAGGCTTTGTCTGAAACCCTGTACCTCTCAAACCGTCGCTTGTTTATATGTAAATCCCGAATTTACATTAATAGCAACATTTAATACTGGAGACATCTATAAGATGCCATCCAAACTTCCATTTAACCCGGAAGTAGATATAAAATATTTGCGTTTTATTAAAAATAAAACAACAGTTTTCTTTTGCTGTAAAACATATAAGTTTAAAAACATACAAGTTTAAACCATTTCTTGGGTATAAGCAGCAATTAAAATAATAATCAAAATAATGATTAGAATAATATTTGAGAGATACAGAATTTCAAACAAAACACCCCTAGACAATTGTTTCGCCCTTACTTTGGGCTCCTCAGTAGGGGAGGCTTTGTCTGAAACCCTGTACCTCTCAAACCGTCGCTTATTTATATGTAAATCCCGAATTTACATTAATAGCAACATTTAATACTGGAGACATCTATAAGATGCCATCCAAACTTCCATTTAACCCGGAAGTAGATATAAAATATTTGCGTTTTATTAAAAATAAAACAACAGTTTTCTTTTGCTGTAAAACATATAAGTTTAAAAACATACAAGTTTAAACCATTTCTTGGGTATAAGCAGCAATTAAAATAATAATCAAAATAATGATTAGAATAATATTTGAGAGATACAGAATTTCAAACAAAACACCCCTAGACAATTGTTTCGCCCTTACTTTGGGCTCCTCAGTAGGGGAGGCTTTGTCTGAAACCCTGTACCTCTCAAACCGTCGCTTATTTATATGTAAATCCCGAATTTACATTAATAGCAACATTTAATACTGGAGACATCTATAAGATGCCATCCAAACTTCCATTTAACCCGGAAGTAGATATAAAATATTTGCGTTTTATTAAAAATAAAACAACAGTTTTCTTTTGCTGTAAAACATATAAGTTTAAAAACATACAAGTTTAAACCATTTCTTGGGTATAAGCAGCAATTAAAATAATAATCAAAATAATGATTAGAATAATATTTGAGAGATACAGAATTTCAAACAAAACACCCCTAGACAATTGTTTCGCCCTTACTTTGGGCTCCTCAGTAGGGGAGGCTTTGTCTGAAACCCTGTACCTCTCAAACCGTCGCTTGTTTATATGTAAATCCCGAATTTACATTAATAGCAACATTTAATACTGGAGACATCTATAAGATGCCATCCAAACTTCCATTTAACCCGGAAGTAGATATAAAATATTTGCGTTTTATTAAAAATAAAACAACAGTTTTCTTTTGCTGTAAAACATATAAGTTTAAAAACATACAAGTTTAAACCATTTCTTGGGTATAAGCAGCAATTAAAATAATAATCAAAATAATGATTAGAATAATATTTGAGAGATACAGAATTTCAAACAAAACACCCCTAGACAATTGTTTCGCCCTTACTTTGGGCTCCTCAGTAGGGGAGGCTTTGTCTGAAACCCTGTACCTCTCAAACCGTCGCTTATTTATATGTAAATCCCGAATTTACATTAATAGCAACATTTAATACTGGAGACATCTATAAGATGCCATCCAAACTTCCATTTAACCCGGAAGTAGATATAAAATATTTGCGTTTTATTAAAAATAAAACAACAGTTTTCTTTTGCTGTAAAACATATAAGTTTAAAAACATACAAGTTTAAACCATTTCTTGGGTATAAGCAGCAATTAAAATAATAATCAAAATAATGATTAGAATAATATTTGAGAGATACAGAATTTCAAACAAAACACCCCTAGACAATTGTTTCGCCCTTACTTTGGGCTCCTCAGTAGGGGAGGCTTTGTCTGAAACCCTGTACCTCTCAAACCGTCGCTTGTTTATATGTAAATCCCGAATTTACATTAATAGCAACATTTAATACTGGAGACATCTATAAGATGCCATCCAAACTTCCATTTAACCCGGAAGTAGATATAAAATATTTGCGTTTTATTAAAAATAAAACAACAGTTTTCTTTTGCTGTAAAACATATAAGTTTAAAAACATACAAGTTTAAACCATTTCTTGGGTATAAGCAGCAATTAAAATAATAATCAAAATAATGATTAGAATAATATTTGAGAGATACAGAATTTCAAACAAAACACCCCTAGACAATTGTTTCGCCCTTACTTTGGGCTCCTCAGTAGGGGAGGCTTTGTCTGAAACCCTGTACCTCTCAAACCGTCGCTTATTTATATGTAAATCCCGAATTTACATTAATAGCAACATTTAATACTGGAGACATCTATAAGATGCCATCCAAACTTCCATTTAACCCGGAAGTAGATATAAAATATTTGCGTTTTATTAAAAATAAAACAACAGTTTTCTTTTGCTGTAAAACATATAAGTTTAAAAACATACAAGTTTAAACCATTTCTTGGGTATAAGCAGCAATTAAAATAATAATCAAAATAATGATTAGAATAATATTTGAGAGATACAGAATTTCAAACAAAACACCCCTAGACAATTGTTTCGCCCTTACTTTGGGCTCCTCAGTAGGGGAGGCTTTGTCTGAAACCCTGTACCTCTCAAACCGTCGCTTGTTTATATGTAAATCCCGAATTTACATTAATAGCAACATTTAATACTGGAGACATCTATAAGATGCCATCCAAACTTCCATTTAACCCGGAAGTAGATATAAAATATTTGCGTTTTATTAAAAATAAAACAACAGTTTTCTTTTGCTGTAAAACATATAAGTTTAAAAACATACAAGTTTAAACCATTTCTTGGGTATAAGCAGCAATTAAAATAATAATCAAAATAATGATTAGAATAATATTTGAGAGATAAAGAATTTCAAACAAAACACCCCTAGACAATTGTTTCGCCCTTACTTTGGGCTCCTCAGTAGGGGAGGCTTTGTCTGAAACCCTGTACCTCTCAAACCGTCGCTTATTTATATGTAAATCCCGAATTTACATTAATAGCAACATTTAATACTGGAGACATCTATAAGATGCCATCCAAACTTCCATTTAACCCGGAAGTAGATATAAAATATTTGCGTTTTATTAAAAATAAAACAACAGTTTTCTTTTGCTGTAAAACATATAAGTTTAAAAACATACAAGTTTAAACCATTTCTTGGGTATAAGCAGCAATTAAAATAATAATCAAAATAATGATTAGAATAATATTTGAGAGATACAGAATTTCAAACAAAACACCCCTAGACAATTGTTTCGTCCTTACTTTGGGCTCCTCAGTAGGGGAGGCTTTGTCTGAAACCCTGTACCTCTCAAACCGTCGCTTGTTTATATGTAAATCCCGAATTTACATTAATAGCAACATTTAATACTGGAGACATCTATAAGATGCCATCCAAACTTCCATTTAACCCGGAAGTAGATATAAAATATTTGCGTTTTATTAAAAATAAAACAACAGTTTTCTTTTGCTGTAAAACATATAAGTTTAAAAACATACAAGTTTAAACCATTTCTTGGGTATAAGCAGCAATTAAAATAATAATCAAAATAATGATTAGAATAATATTTGAGAGATACAGAATTTCAAACAAAACACCCCTAGACAATTGTTTCGCCCTTACTTTGGGCTCCTCAGTAGGGGAGGCTTTGTCTGAAACCCTGTACCTCTCAAACCGTCGCTTATTTATATGTAAATCCCGAATTTACATTAATAGCAACATTTAATACTGGAGACATCTATAAGATGCCATCCAAACTTCCATTTAACCCGGAAGTAGATATAAAATATTTGCGTTTTATTAAAAATAAAACAACAGTTTTCTTTTGCTGTAAAACATATAAGTTTAAAAACATACAAGTTTAAACCATTTCTTGGGTATAAGCAGCAATTAAAATAATAATCAAAATAATGATTAGAATAATATTTGAGAGATACAGAATTTCAAACAAAACACCCCTAGACAATTGTTTCGTCCTTACTTTGGGCTCCTCAGTAGGGGAGGCTTTGTCTGAAACCCTGTACCTCTCAAACCGTCGCTTGTTTATATGTAAATCCCGAATTTACATTAATAGCAACATTTAATACTGGAGACATCTATAAGATGCCATCCAAACTTCCATTTAACCCGGAAGTAGATATAAAATATTTGCGTTTTATTAAAAATAAAACAACAGTTTTCTTTTGCTGTAAAACATATAAGTTTAAAAACATACAAGTTTAAACCATTTCTTGGGTATAAGCAGCAATTAAAATAATAATCAAAATAATGATTAGAATAATATTTGAGAGATACAGAATTTCAAACAAAACACCCCTAGACAATTGTTTCGCCCTTACTTTGGGCTCCTCAGTAGGGGAGGCTTTGTCTGAAACCCTGTACCTCTCAAACCGTCGCTTGTTTATATGTAAATCCCGAATTTACATTAATAGCAACATTTAATACTGGAGACATCTATAAGATGCCATCCAAACTTCCATTTAACCCGGAAGTAGATATAAAATATTTGCGTTTTATTAAAAATAAAACAACAGTTTTCTTTTGCTGTAAAACATATAAGTTTAAAAACATACAAGTTTAAACCATTTCTTGGGTATAAGCAGCAATTAAAATAATAATCAAAATAATGATTAGAATAATATTTGAGAGATACAGAATTTCAAACAAAACACCCCTAGACAATTGTTTCGCCCTTACTTTGGGCTCCTCAGTAGGGGAGGCTTTGTCTGAAACCCTGTACCTCTCAAACCGTCGCTTATTTATATGTAAATCCCGAATTTACATTAATAGCAACATTTAATACTGGAGACATCTATAAGATGCCATCCAAACTTCCATTTAACCCGGAAGTAGATATAAAATATTTGCGTTTTATTAAAAATAAAACAACAGTTTTCTTTTGCTGTAAAACATATAAGTTTAAAAACATACAAGTTTAAACCATTTCTTGGGTATAAGCAGCAATTAAAATAATAATCAAAATAATGATTAGAATAATATTTGAGAGATACAGAATTTCAAACAAAACACCCCTAGACAATTGTTTCGTCCTTACTTTGGGCTCCTCAGTAGGGGAGGCTTTGTCTGAAACCCTGTACCTCTCAAACCGTCGCTTGTTTATATGTAAATCCCGAATTTACATTAATAGCAACATTTAATACTGGAGACATCTATAAGATGCCATCCAAACTTCCATTTAACCCGGAAGTAGATATAAAATATTTGCGTTTTATTAAAAATAAAACAACAGTTTTCTTTTGCTGTAAAACATATAAGTTTAAAAACATACAAGTTTAAACCATTTCTTGGGTATAAGCAGCAATTAAAATAATAATCAAAATAATGATTAGAATAATATTTGAGAGATACAGAATTTCAAACAAAACACCCCTAGACAATTGTTTCGCCCTTACTTTGGGCTCCTCAGTAGGGGAGGCTTTGTCTGAAACCCTGTACCTCTCAAACCGTCGCTTATTTATATGTAAATCCCGAATTTACATTAATAGCAACATTTAATACTGGAGACATCTATAAGATGCCATCCAAACTTCCATTTAACCCGGAAGTAGATATAAAATATTTGCGTTTTATTAAAAATAAAACAACAGTTTTCTTTTGCTGTAAAACATATAAGTTTAAAAACATACAAGTTTAAACCATTTCTTGGGTATAAGCAGCAATTAAAATAATAATCAAAATAATGATTAGAATAATATTTGAGAGATACAGAATTTCAAACAAAACACCCCTAGACAATTGTTTCGCCCTTACTTTGGGCTCCTCAGTAGGGGAGGCTTTGTCTGAAACCCTGTACCTCTCAAACCGTCGCTTATTTATATGTAAATCCCGAATTTACATTAATAGCAACATTTAATACTGGAGACATCTATAAGATGCCATCCAAACTTCCATTTAACCCGGAAGTAGATATAAAATATTTGCGTTTTATTAAAAATAAAACAACAGTTTTCTTTTGCTGTAAAACATATAAGTTTAAAAACATACAAGTTTAAACCATTTCTTGGGTATAAGCAGCAATTAAAATAATAATCAAAATAATGATTAGAATAATATTTGAGAGATACAGAATTTCAAACAAAACACCCCTAGACAATTGTTTCGCCCTTACTTTGGGCTCCTCAGTAGGGGAGGCTTTGTCTGAAACCCTGTACCTCTCAAACCGTCGCTTGTTTATATGTAAATCCCGAATTTATATTAATAGCAACATTTAATACTGGAGACATCTAGAAGATGCCATCCAAACTTCCATTTAACCCGGAAGTAGATATAAAATATTTGCGTTTTATTAAAAATAAAACAACAGTTTTCTTTTGCTGTAAAACATATAAGTTTAAAAACATACAAGTTTAAACCATTTCTTGGGTATACGCAGCAATTAAAATAATAATCAAAATAATGATTAGAATAATATTTGAGAGATACAGAATTTCAAACAAAACACCCCTAGACAATTGTTTCGCCCTTACTTTGGGCTCCTCAGTAGGGGAGGCTTTGTCTGAAACCCTGTACCTCTCAAACCGTCGCTTATTTATATGTAAATCCCGAATTTACATTAATAGCAACATTTAATACTGGAGACATCTATAAGATGCCATCCAAACTTCCATTTAACCCGGAAGTAGATATAAAATATTTGCGTTTTATTAAAAATAAAACAACAGTTTTCTTTTGCTGTAAAACATATAAGTTTAAAAACATACAAGTTTAAACCAGTTCTTGGGTATAAGCAGCAATTAAAATAATAATCAAAATAATGATTAGAATAATATTTGAGAGATACAGAATTTCAAACAAAACACCCCTAGACAATTGTGTCGCCCTTACTTTGGGCTCCTCAGTAGGGGAGACTTTGTCTGAAAGCCTGTACCTCTCAAACCGTCGCTTTTTATATGTAAATCCCGAATTTACACTAATAGCAACATTTAATACTGGAGACATCTATAAGATGCCATCCAAACTTCCATTTAACCCGGAAGTAGATATAAAATATTTGCGTTTTATTAAAAATAAAACAACAGTTTTCTTTTGCTGTAAAACATATAAGTTTAAAAACATACAAGTTTAAACCATTTCTTGGGTATAAGCAGCAATTAAAATAATAATCAAAATAATGATTAGAATAATATTTGAGAGATACAGAATTTCAAACAAAACACCCCTAGACAATTGTTTCGCCCTTACTTTGGGCTCCTCAGTAGGGGAGGCTTTGTCTGAAACCCTGTACCTCTCAAACCGTCGCTTATTTATATGTAAATCCCGAATTTACATTAATAGCAACATTTAATACTGGAGACATCTATAAGATGCCATCCAAACTTCCATTTAACCCGGAAGTAGATATAAAATATTTGCGTTTTATTAAAAATAAAACAACAGTTTTCTTTTGCTGTAAAACATATAAGTTTAAAAACATACAAGTTTAAACCATTTCTTGGGTATAAGCAGCAATTAAAATAATAATCAAAATAATGATTAGAATAATATTTGAGAGATACAGAATTTCAAACAAAACACCCCTAGACAATTGTTTCGTCCTTACTTTGGGCTCCTCAGTAGGGGAGGCTTTGTCTGAAACCCTGTACCTCTCAAACCGTCGCTTGTTTATATGTAAATCCCGAATTTACATTAATAGCAACATTTAATACTGGAGACATCTATAAGATGCCATCCAAACTTCCATTTAACCCGGAAGTAGATATAAAATATTTGCGTTTTATTAAAAATAAAACAACAGTTTTCTTTTGCTGTAAAACATATAAGTTTAAAAACATACAAGTTTAAACCATTTCTTGGGTATAAGCAGCAATTAAAATAATAATCAAAATAATGATTAGAATAATATTTGAGAGATACAGAATTTCAAACAAAACACCCCTAGACAATTGTTTCGCCCTTACTTTGGGCTCCTCAGTAGGGGAGGCTTTGTCTGAAACCCTGTACCTCTCAAACCGTCGCTTGTTTATATGTAAATCCCGAATTTACATTAATAGCAACATTTAATACTGGAGACATCTATAAGATGCCATCCAAACTTCCATTTAACCCGGAAGTAGATATAAAATATTTGCGTTTTATTAAAAATAAAACAACAGTTTTCTTTTGCTGTAAAACATATAAGTTTAAAAACATACAAGTTTAAACCATTTCTTGGGTATAAGCAGCAATTAAAATAATAATCAAAATAATGATTAGAATAATATTTGAGAGATACAGAATTTCAAACAAAACACCCCTAGACAATTGTTTCGCCCTTACTTTGGGCTCCTCAGTAGGGGAGGCTTTGTCTGAAACCCTGTACCTCTCAAACCGTCGCTTATTTATATGTAAATCCCGAATTTACATTAATAGCAACATTTAATACTGGAGACATCTATAAGATGCCATCCAAACTTCCATTTAACCCGGAAGTAGATATAAAATATTTGCGTTTTATTAAAAATAAAACAACAGTTTTCTTTTGCTGTAAAACATATAAGTTTAAAAACATACAAGTTTAAACCATTTCTTGGGTATAAGCAGCAATTAAAATAATAATCAAAATAATGATTAGAATAATATTTGAGAGATACAGAATTTCAAACAAAACACCCCTAGACAATTGTTTCGTCCTTACTTTGGGCTCCTCAGTAGGGGAGGCTTTGTCTGAAACCCTGTACCTCTCAAACCGTCGCTTATTTATATGTAAATCCCGAATTTACATTAATAGCAACATTTAATACTGGAGACATCTATAAGATGCCATCCAAACTTCCATTTAACCCGGAAGTAGATATAAAATATTTGCGTTTTATTAAAAATAAAACAACAGTTTTCTTTTGCTGTAAAACATATAAGTTTAAAAACATACAAGTTTAAACCATTTCTTGGGTATAAGCAGCAATTAAAATAATAATCAAAATAATGATTAGAATAATATTTGAGAGATACAGAATTTCAAACAAAACACCCCTAGACAATTGTTTCGCCCTTACTTTGGGCTCCTCAGTAGGGGAGGCTTTGTCTGAAACCCTGTACCTCTCAAACCGTCGCTTATTTATATGTAAATCCCGAATTTACATTAATAGCAACATTTAATACTGGAGACATCTATAAGATGCCATCCAAACTTCCATTTAACCCGGAAGTAGATATAAAATATTTGCGTTTTATTAAAAATAAAACAACAGTTTTCTTTTGCTGTAAAACATATAAGTTTAAAAACATACAAGTTTAAACCATTTCTTGGGTATAAGCAGCAATTAAAATAATAATCAAAATAATGATTAGAATAATATTTGAGAGATACAGAATTTCAAACAAAACACCCCTAGACAATTGTTTCGCCCTTACTTTGGGCTCCTCAGTAGGGGAGGCTTTGTCTGAAACCCTGTACCTCTCAAACCGTCGCTTATTTATATGTAAATCCCGAATTTACATTAATAGCAACATTTAATACTGGAGACATCTATAAGATGCCATCCAAACTTCCATTTAACCCGGAAGTAGATATAAAATATTTGCGTTTTATTAAAAATAAAACAACAGTTTTCTTTTGCTGTAAAACATATAAGTTTAAAAACATACAAGTTTAAACCATTTCTTGGGTATAAGCAGCAATTAAAATAATAATCAAAATAATGATTAGAATAATATTTGAGAGATACAGAATTTCAAACAAAACACCCCTAGACAATTGTTTCGCCCTTACTTTGGGCTCCTCAGTAGGGGAGGCTTTGTCTGAAACCCTGTACCTCTCAAACCGTCGCTTGTTTATATGTAAATCCCGAATTTATATTAATAGCAACATTTAATACTGGAGACATCTAGAAGATGCCATCCAAACTTCCATTTAACCCGGAAGTAGATATAAAATATTTGCGTTTTATTAAAAATAAAACAACAGTTTTCTTTTGCTGTAAAACATATAAGTTTAAAAACATACAAGTTTAAACCATTTCTTGGGTATAAGCAGCAATTAAAATAATAATCAAAATAATGATTAGAATAATATTTGAGAGATACAGAATTTCAAACAAAACACCCCTAGACAATTGTGTCGCCCTTACTTTGGGCTCCTCAGTAGGGGAGGCTTTGTCTGAAAGCCTGTACCTCTCAAACCGTCGCTTATTTATATGTAAATCCCGAATTTACATTAATAGCAACATTTAATACTGGAGACATCTATAAGATGCCATCCAAACTTCCATTTAACCCGGAAGTAGATATAAAATATTTGCGTTTTATTAAAAATAAAACAACAGTTTTCTTTTGCTGTAAAACATATAAGTTTAAAAACATACAAGTTTAAACCATTTCTTGGGTATAAGCAGCAATTAAAATAATAATCAAAATAATGATTAGAATAATATTTGAGAGATACAGAATTTCAAACAAAACACCCCTAGACAATTGTTTCGTCCTTACTTTGGGCTCCTCAGTAGGGGAGGCTTTGTCTGAAACCCTGTACCTCTCAAACCGTCGCTTGTTTATATGTAAATCCCGAATTTACATTAATAGCAACATTTAATACTGGAGACATCTATAAGATGCCATCCAAACTTCCATTTAACCCGGAAGTAGATATAAAATATTTGCGTTTTATTAAAAATAAAACAACAGTTTTCTTTTGCTGTAAAACATATAAGTTTAAAAACATACAAGTTTAAACCATTTCTTGGGTATAAGCAGCAATTAAAATAATAATCAAAATAATGATTAGAATAATATTTGAGAGATACAGAATTTCAAACAAAACACCCCTAGACAATTGTTTCGCCCTTACTTTGGGCTCCTCAGTAGGGGAGGCTTTGTCTGAAACCCTGTACCTCTCAAACCGTCGCTTATTTATATGTAAATCCCGAATTTACATTAATAGCAACATTTAATACTGGAGACATCTATAAGATGCCATCCAAACTTCCATTTAACCCGGAAGTAGATATAAAATATTTGCGTTTTATTAAAAATAAAACAACAGTTTTCTTTTGCTGTAAAACATATAAGTTTAAAAACATACAAGTTTAAACCATTTCTTGGGTATAAGCAGCAATTAAAATAATAATCAAAATAATGATTAGAATAATATTTGAGAGATACAGAATTTCAAACAAAACACCCCTAGACAATTGTTTCGCCCTTACTTTGGGCTCCTCAGTAGGGGAGGCTTTGTCTGAAACCCTGTACCTCTCAAACCGTCGCTTATTTATATGTAAATCCCGAATTTACATTAATAGCAACATTTAATACTGGAGACATCTATAAGATGCCATCCAAACTTCCATTTAACCCGGAAGTAGATATAAAATATTTGCGTTTTATTAAAAATAAAACAACAGTTTTCTTTTGCTGTAAAACATATAAGTTTAAAAACATACAAGTTTAAACCATTTCTTGGGTATAAGCAGCAATTAAAATAATAATCAAAATAATGATTAGAATAATATTTGAGAGATACAGAATTTCAAACAAAACACCCCTAGACAATTGTTTCGCCCTTACTTTGGGCTCCTCAGTAGGGGAGGCTTTGTCTGAAACCCTGTACCTCTCAAACCGTCGCTTATTTATATGTAAATCCCGAATTTACATTAATAGCAACATTTAATACTGGAGACATCTATAAGATGCCATCCAAACTTCCATTTAACCCGGAAGTAGATATAAAATATTTGCGTTTTATTAAAAATAAAACAACAGTTTTCTTTTGCTGTAAAACATATAAGTTTAAAAACATACAAGTTTAAACCATTTCTTGGGTATAAGCAGCAATTAAAATAATAATCAAAATAATGATTAGAATAATATTTGAGAGATACAGAATTTCAAACAAAACACCCCTAGACAATTGTTTCGCCCTTACTTTGGGCTCCTCAGTAGGGGAGGCTTTGTCTGAAACCCTGTACCTCTCAAACCGTCGCTTGTTTATATGTAAATCCCGAATTTATATTAATAGCAACATTTAATACTGGAGACATCTAGAAGATGCCATCCAAACTTCCATTTAACCCGGAAGTAGATATAAAATATTTGCGTTTTATTAAAAATAAAACAACAGTTTTCTTTTGCTGTAAAACATATAAGTTTAAAAACATACAAGTTTAAACCATTTCTTGGGTATACGCAGCAATTAAAATAATAATCAAAATAATGATTAGAATAATATTTGAGAGATACAGAATTTCAAACAAAACACCCCTAGACAATTGTTTCGCCCTTACTTTGGGCTCCTCAGTAGGGGAGGCTTTGTCTGAAACCCTGTACCTCTCAAACCGTCGCTTATTTATATGTAAATCCCGAATTTACATTAATAGCAACATTTAATACTGGAGACATCTATAAGATGCCATCCAAACTTCCATTTAACCCGGAAGTAGATATAAAATATTTGCGTTTTATTAAAAATAAAACAACAGTTTTCTTTTGCTGTAAAACATATAAGTTTAAAAACATACAAGTTTAAACCAGTTCTTGGGTATAAGCAGCAATTAAAATAATAATCAAAATAATGATTAGAATAATATTTGAGAGATACAGAATTTCAAACAAAACACCCCTAGACAATTGTGTCGCCCTTACTTTGGGCTCCTCAGTAGGGGAGACTTTGTCTGAAAGCCTGTACCTCTCAAACCGTCGCTTTTTATATGTAAATCCCGAATTTACACTAATAGCAACATTTAATACTGGAGACATCTATAAGATGCCATCCAAACTTCCATTTAACCCGGAAGTAGATATAAAATATTTGCGTTTTATTAAAAATAAAACAACAGTTTTCTTTTGCTGTAAAACATATAAGTTTAAAAACATACAAGTTTAAACCATTTCTTGGGTATAAGCAGCAATTAAAATAATAATCAAAATAATGATTAGAATAATATTTGAGAGATACAGAATTTCAAACAAAACACCCCTAGACAATTGTTTCGCCCTTACTTTGGGCTCCTCAGTAGGGGAGGCTTTGTCTGAAACCCTGTACCTCTCAAACCGTCGCTTATTTATATGTAAATCCCGAATTTACATTAATAGCAACATTTAATACTGGAGACATCTATAAGATGCCATCCAAACTTCCATTTAACCCGGAAGTAGATATAAAATATTTGCGTTTTATTAAAAATAAAACAACAGTTTTCTTTTGCTGTAAAACATATAAGTTTAAAAACATACAAGTTTAAACCATTTCTTGGGTATAAGCAGCAATTAAAATAATAATCAAAATAATGATTAGAATAATATTTGAGAGATACAGAATTTCAAACAAAACACCCCTAGACAATTGTTTCGTCCTTACTTTGGGCTCCTCAGTAGGGGAGGCTTTGTCTGAAACCCTGTACCTCTCAAACCGTCGCTTGTTTATATGTAAATCCCGAATTTACATTAATAGCAACATTTAATACTGGAGACATCTATAAGATGCCATCCAAACTTCCATTTAACCCGGAAGTAGATATAAAATATTTGCGTTTTATTAAAAATAAAACAACAGTTTTCTTTTGCTGTAAAACATATAAGTTTAAAAACATACAAGTTTAAACCATTTCTTGGGTATAAGCAGCAATTAAAATAATAATCAAAATAATGATTAGAATAATATTTGAGAGATACAGAATTTCAAACAAAACACCCCTAGACAATTGTTTCGCCCTTACTTTGGGCTCCTCAGTAGGGGAGGCTTTGTCTGAAACCCTGTACCTCTCAAACCGTCGCTTGTTTATATGTAAATCCCGAATTTACATTAATAGCAACATTTAATACTGGAGACATCTATAAGATGCCATCCAAACTTCCATTTAACCCGGAAGTAGATATAAAATATTTGCGTTTTATTAAAAATAAAACAACAGTTTTCTTTTGCTGTAAAACATATAAGTTTAAAAACATACAAGTTTAAACCATTTCTTGGGTATAAGCAGCAATTAAAATAATAATCAAAATAATGATTAGAATAATATTTGAGAGATACAGAATTTCAAACAAAACACCCCTAGACAATTGTTTCGCCCTTACTTTGGGCTCCTCAGTAGGGGAGGCTTTGTCTGAAACCCTGTACCTCTCAAACCGTCGCTTATTTATATGTAAATCCCGAATTTACATTAATAGCAACATTTAATACTGGAGACATCTATAAGATGCCATCCAAACTTCCATTTAACCCGGAAGTAGATATAAAATATTTGCGTTTTATTAAAAATAAAACAACAGTTTTCTTTTGCTGTAAAACATATAAGTTTAAAAACATACAAGTTTAAACCATTTCTTGGGTATAAGCAGCAATTAAAATAATAATCAAAATAATGATTAGAATAATATTTGAGAGATACAGAATTTCAAACAAAACACCCCTAGACAATTGTTTCGTCCTTACTTTGGGCTCCTCAGTAGGGGAGGCTTTGTCTGAAACCCTGTACCTCTCAAACCGTCGCTTATTTATATGTAAATCCCGAATTTACATTAATAGCAACATTTAATACTGGAGACATCTATAAGATGCCATCCAAACTTCCATTTAACCCGGAAGTAGATATAAAATATTTGCGTTTTATTAAAAATAAAACAACAGTTTTCTTTTGCTGTAAAACATATAAGTTTAAAAACATACAAGTTTAAACCATTTCTTGGGTATAAGCAGCAATTAAAATAATAATCAAAATAATGATTAGAATAATATTTGAGAGATACAGAATTTCAAACAAAACACCCCTAGACAATTGTTTCGCCCTTACTTTGGGCTCCTCAGTAGGGGAGGCTTTGTCTGAAACCCTGTACCTCTCAAACCGTCGCTTATTTATATGTAAATCCCGAATTTACATTAATAGCAACATTTAATACTGGAGACATCTATAAGATGCCATCCAAACTTCCATTTAACCCGGAAGTAGATATAAAATATTTGCGTTTTATTAAAAATAAAACAACAGTTTTCTTTTGCTGTAAAACATATAAGTTTAAAAACATACAAGTTTAAACCATTTCTTGGGTATAAGCAGCAATTAAAATAATAATCAAAATAATGATTAGAATAATATTTGAGAGATACAGAATTTCAAACAAAACACCCCTAGACAATTGTTTCGCCCTTACTTTGGGCTCCTCAGTAGGGGAGGCTTTGTCTGAAACCCTGTACCTCTCAAACCGTCGCTTATTTATATGTAAATCCCGAATTTACATTAATAGCAACATTTAATACTGGAGACATCTATAAGATGCCATCCAAACTTCCATTTAACCCGGAAGTAGATATAAAATATTTGCGTTTTATTAAAAATAAAACAACAGTTTTCTTTTGCTGTAAAACATATAAGTTTAAAAACATACAAGTTTAAACCATTTCTTGGGTATAAGCAGCAATTAAAATAATAATCAAAATAATGATTAGAATAATATTTGAGAGATACAGAATTTCAAACAAAACACCCCTAGACAATTGTTTCGCCCTTACTTTGGGCTCCTCAGTAGGGGAGGCTTTGTCTGAAACCCTGTACCTCTCAAACCGTCGCTTGTTTATATGTAAATCCCGAATTTATATTAATAGCAACATTTAATACTGGAGACATCTAGAAGATGCCATCCAAACTTCCATTTAACCCGGAAGTAGATATAAAATATTTGCGTTTTATTAAAAATAAAACAACAGTTTTCTTTTGCTGTAAAACATATAAGTTTAAAAACATACAAGTTTAAACCATTTCTTGGGTATAAGCAGCAATTAAAATAATAATCAAAATAATGATTAGAATAATATTTGAGAGATACAGAATTTCAAACAAAACACCCCTAGACAATTGTGTCGCCCTTACTTTGGGCTCCTCAGTAGGGGAGGCTTTGTCTGAAAGCCTGTACCTCTCAAACCGTCGCTTATTTATATGTAAATCCCGAATTTACATTAATAGCAACATTTAATACTGGAGACATCTATAAGATGCCATCCAAACTTCCATTTAACCCGGAAGTAGATATAAAATATTTGCGTTTTATTAAAAATAAAACAACAGTTTTCTTTTGCTGTAAAACATATAAGTTTAAAAACATACAAGTTTAAACCATTTCTTGGGTATAAGCAGCAATTAAAATAATAATCAAAATAATGATTAGAATAATATTTGAGAGATACAGAATTTCAAACAAAACACCCCTAGACAATTGTTTCGCCCTTACTTTGGGCTCCTCAGTAGGGGAGGCTTTGTCTGAAACCCTGTACCTCTCAAACCGTCGCTTGTTTATATGTAAATCCCGAATTTACATTAATAGCAACATTTAATACTGGAGACATCTATAAGATGCCATCCAAACTTCCATTTAACCCGGAAGTAGATATAAAATATTTGCGTTTTATTAAAAATAAAACAACAGTTTTCTTTTGCTGTAAAACATATAAGTTTAAAAACATACAAGTTTAAACCATTTCTTGGGTATAAGCAGCAATTAAAATAATAATCAAAATAATGATTAGAATAATATTTGAGAGATACAGAATTTCAAACAAAACACCCCTAGACAATTGTTTCGCCCTTACTTTGGGCTCCTCAGTAGGGGAGGCTTTGTCTGAAACCCTGTACCTCTCAAACCGTCGGTTATTTATATGTAAATCCCGAATTTACATTAATAGCAACATTTAATACTGGAGACATCTATAAGATGCCATCCAAACTTCCATTTAACCCGGAAGTAGATATAAAATATTTGCGTTTTATTAAAAATAAAACAACAGTTTTCTTTTGCTGTAAAACATATAAGTTTAAAAACATACAAGTTTAAACCATTTCTTGGGTATAAGCAGCAATTAAAATAATAATCAAAATAATGATTAGAATAATATTTGAGAGATACAGAATTTCAAACAAAACACCCCTAGACAATTGTTTCGCCCTTACTTTGGGCTCCTCAGTAGGGGAGGCTTTGTCTGAAACCCTGTACCTCTCAAACCGTCGCTTTTTGTATGTAAATCCCGAATTTACATTAATAGCAACATTTAATACTGGAGACATCTATAAGATGCCATCCAAACTTCCATTTAACCCGGAAGTAGATATAAAATATTTGCGTTTTATTAAAAATAAAACAACAGTTTTCTTTTGCTGTAAAACATATAAGTTTAAAAACATACAAGTTTAAACCATTTCTTGGGTATAAGCAGCAATTAAAATAATAATCAAAATAATGATTAGAATAATATTTGAGAGATACAGAATTTCAAACAAAACACCCCTAGACAATTGTTTCGCCCTTACTTTGGGCTCCTCAGTAGGGGAGGCTTTGTCTGAAACTCTGTACCTCTCAAACCGTCGCTTATTTATATGTAAATCCCGAATTTACATTAATAGCAACATTTAATACTGGAGACATCTATAAGATGCCATCCAAACTTCCATTTAACCCGGAAGTAGATATAAAATATTTGCGTTTTATTAAAAATAAAACAACAGTTTTCTTTTGCTGTAAAACATATAAGTTTAAAAACATACAAGTTTAAACCATTTCTTGGGTATAAGCAGCAATTAAAATAATAATCAAAATAATGATTAGAATAATATTTGAGAGATACAGAATTTCAAACAAAACACCCCTAGACAATTGTTTCGCCCTTACTTTGGGCTCCTCAGTAGGGGAGGCTTTGTTTGAAATTCTGTATCTCTCAAACCGTCGCTTATTTATATGTAAATCCCGAATTTACATTAATAGCAACATTTAATACTGGAGACATCTATAAGATGCCATCCAAACTTCCATTTAACCCGGAAGTAGATATAAACAATTTGCGTTTTATTAAAAATAAAACAACAGTTTTCTTTTGCTGTAAAACATATAAGTTTAAAAACATACAAGTTTAAACCATTTCTTGGGTATAAGCAGCAATTAAAATAATAATCAAAATAATGATTAGAATAATATTAGAGAGATACAGAATTTCAAACAAAACACCCCTAGACAATTGTTTCGCCCTTACTTTGGGCTCCTCAGTAGGGGAGGCTTTGTCTGAAACCCTGTACCTCTCAAACCGTCGCTTATTTATATGTAAATCCCGAATTTACATTAATAGCAACATTTAATACTGGAGACATCTATAAGATGCCATCCAAACTTCCATTTAACCCGGAAGTAGATATAAACAATTTGCGTTTTATTAAAAATAAAACTACAGTTTTCTTTTGCTGTAAAACATATAAGTTTAAAAACATACAATTTTAAACCATTTCTTGGGTATAAGCAGCAATTAAAATAATAATCAAAATAATGATTAGAATAATATTTGAGAGATACAGAATTTCAAACAAAACACCCCTAGACAATTGTTTCGCCCTTACTTTGGGCTCCTCAGTAGGGGAGGCTTTGTCTGAAACCCTGTACCTCTCAAACCGTCGCTTATTTATATGTAAATCCCGAATTTACATTAATAGCAACATTTAATACTGGAGACATCTATAAGATGCCATCCAAACTTCCATTTAACCCGGAAGTAGATATAAACAATTTGCGTTTTATTAAAAATAAAACAACAGTTTTCTTTTGCTGTAAAACATATAAGTTTAAAAACATACAAGTTTAAACCATTTCTTGGGTATAAGCAGCAATTAAAATAATAATCAAAATAATGATTAGAATAATATTAGAGAGATACAGAATTTCAAACAAAACACCCCTAGACAATTGTTTCGCCCTTACTTTGGGCTCCTCAGTAGGGGAGGCTTTGTCTGAAACCCTGTACCTCTCAAACCGTCGCTTATTTATATGTAAATCCCGAATTTACATTAATAGCAACATTTAATACTGGAGACATCTATAAGATGCCATCCAAACTTCCATTTAACCCGGAAGTAGATATAAACAATTTGCGTTTTATTAAAAATAAAACAACAGTTTTCTTTTGCTGTAAAACATATAAGTTTAAAAACATACAAGTTTAAACCATTTCTTGGGTATAAGCAGCAATTAAAATAATAATCAAAATAATGATTAGAATAATATTAGAGAGATACAGAATTTCAAACAAAACACCCCTAGACAATTGTTTCGCCCTTACTTTGGGCTCCTCAGTAGGGGAGGCTTTGTCTGAAACCCTGTACCTCTCAAACCGTCGCTTATTTATATGTAAATCCCGAATTTACATTAATAGCAACATTTAATACTGGAGACATCTATAAGATGCCATCCAAACTTCCATTTAACCCGAAAGTAGATATAAACAATTTGCGTTTTATTAAAAATAAAACTACAGTTTTCTTTTGCTGTAAAACATATAAGTTTAAAAACATACAAGTTTAAACCATTTCTTGGGTATAAGCAGCAATTAAAATAATAATCAAAATAATGATTAGAATAATATTTGAGAGATACAGAATTTCAAACAAAACACCCCTAGACAATTGTTTCGCCCTTACGGGAGGCTTTGTCTGAAACCCTGTACCTCTCAAACCGTCGCTTATTTATATGTAAATCCCGAATTTACATAATAGGAACATTTAATACTGGAGACATCTATAAGATGCCATCCAAACTTCCATTTAACCCGGAAGTAGATATAAAATATTTGGGTTTTATTAAAAATAAAACAGCAGTTTTCTTTTGCTGTAAAACATATAAGTTTAAAAACATACAATTTTAAACCATTTCTTGGGTATAAGCAGCAATTAAAATAATAATCAAAATAATGATTAGAATAATATTTGAGAGATACAGAATTTCAAACAAAACACCCCTAGACAATTGTTTCGCCCTTACTTTGGGCTCCTCAGTAGGGGAGGCTTTGTCTGAAACCCTGTACCTCTCAAACCGTCGCTTATTTATATGTAAATCCCGAATTTACATTAATAGGAACATTTAATACTGGAGACATCTATAAGATGCCATCCAAACTTCCATTTAACCCGGAAGTAGATATAAACAATTTGCGTTTTATTAAAAATAAAACAACAGTTTTCTTTTGCTGTAAAACATATAAGTTTAAAAACATACAATTTTAAACCATTTCTTGGGTATAAGCAGCAATTAAAATAATAATCAAAATAATGATTAGAATAATATTTGAGAGATACAGAATTTCAAACAAAACACCCCTAGACAATTGTTTCGCCCTTACTTTGGGCTCCTCAGTAGGGGAGGCTTTGTCTGAAACCCTGTACCTCTCAAACCGTCGCTTATTTATATGTAAATCCCGAATTTACATTAATAGCAACATTTAATACTGGAGACATCTATAAGATGCCATCCAAACTTCCATTTAACCCGGAAGTAGATATAAAATATTTGCGTTTTATTAAAAATAAAACAACAGTTTTCTTTTGCTGTAAAACATATAAGTTTAAAAACATACAAGTTTAAACCATTTCTTGGGTATAAGCAGCAATTAAAATAATAATCAAAATAATGATTAGAATAATATTTGAGAGATACAGAATTTCAAACAAAACACCCCTAGACAATTGTTTCGCCCTTACTTTGGGCTCCTCAGTAGGGGAGGCTTTGTCTGAAACCCTGTACCTCTCAAACCGTCGCTTGTTTATATGTAAATCCCGAATTTATATTAATAGCAACATTTAATACTGGAGACATCTATAAGATGCCATCCAAACTTCCATTTAACCCGGAAGTAGATATAAAATATTTGCGTTTTATTAAAAATAAAACAACAGTTTTCTTTTGCTGTAAAACATATAAGTTTAAAAACATACAAGTTTAAACCATTTCTTGGGTATAAGCAGCAATTAAAATAATAATCAAAATAATGATTAGAATAATATTTGAGAGATACAGAATTTCAAACAAAACACCCCTAGACAATTGTTTCGCCCTTACTTTGGGCTCCTCAGTAGGGGAGGCTTTGTCTGAAACCCTGTACCTCTCAAACCGTCGCTTATTTATATGTAAATCCCGAATTTACATTAATAGCAACATTTAATACTGGAGACATCTATAAGATGCCATCCAAACTTCCATTTAACCCGGAAGTAGATATAAAATATTTGCGTTTTATTAAAAATAAAACAACAGTTTTCTTTTGCTGTAAAACATATAAGTTTAAAAACATACAAGTTTAAACCATTTCTTGGGTATAAGCAGCAATTAAAATAATAATCAAAATAATGATTAGAATAATATTTGAGAGATACAGAATTTCAAACAAAAGACCCCTAGACAATTGTGTCGCCCTTACTTTGGGCTCCTCAGTAGGGGAGGCTTTGTCTGAAAGCCTGTACCTCTCAAACCGTCGCTTTTTATATGTAAATCGCGAATTTACATTAATAGCAACATTTAATACTGGAGACATCTATAAGATGCCATCCAAACTTCCATTTAACCCGGAAGTAGATATAAAATATTTGCGTTTTATTAAAAATAAAACAACAGTTTTCTTTTGCTGTAAAACATATAAGTTTAAAAACATACAAGTTTAAACCATTTCTTGGGTATAAGCAGCAATTAAAATAATAATCAAAATAATGATTAGAATAATATTTGAGAGATACAGAATTTCAAACAAAACACCCCTAGACAATTGTTTCGCCCTTACTTTGGGCTCCTCAGTAGGGGAGGCTTTGTCTGAAACCCTGTACCTCTCAAACCGTCGCTTATTTATATGTAAATCCCGAATTTACATTAATAGGAACATTTAATACTGGAGACATCTATAAGATGCCATCCAAACTTCCATTTAACCCGGAAGTAGATATAAACAATTTGCGTTTTATTAAAAATAAAACAACAGTTTTCTTTTGCTGTAAAACATATAAGTTTAAAAACATACAATTTTAAACCATTTCTTGGGTATAAGCAGCAATTAAAATAATAATCAAAATAATGATTAGAATAATATTTGAGAGATACAGAATTTCAAACAAAACACCCCTAGACAATTGTTTCGCCCTTACTTTGGGCTCCTCAGTAGAGGAGGCTTTGTCTGAAACCCTGTACCTCTCAAACCGTCGCTTATTTATATGTAAATCCCGAATTTACATTAATAGCAACATTTAATACTGGAGACATCTATAAGATGCCATCCAAACTTCCATTTAACCCGGAAGTAGATATAAAATATTTGCGTTTTATTAAAAATAAAACAACAGTTTTCTTTTGCTGTAAAACATATAAGTTTAAAAACATACAAGTTTAAACCATTTCTTGGGTATAAGCAGCAATTAAAATAATAATCAAAATAATGATTAGAATAATATTTGAGAGATACAGAATTTCAAACAAAAGACCCCTAGACAATTGTGTCGCCCTTACTTTGGGCTCCTCAGTAGGGGAGGCTTTGTCTGAAAGCCTGTACCTCTCAAACCGTCGCTTTTTATATGTAAATCGCGAATTTACATTAATAGCAACATTTAATACTGGAGACATCTATAAGATGCCATCCAAACTTCCATTTAACCCGGAAGTAGATATAAAATATTTGCGTTTTATTAAAAATAAAACAACAGTTTTCTTTTGCTGTAAAACATATAAGTTTAAAAACATACAAGTTTAAACCATTTCTTGGGTATAAGCAGCAATTAAAATAATAATCAAAATAATGATTAGAATAATATTTGAGAGATACAGAATTTCAAACAAAACACCCCTAGACAATTGTTTCGCCCTTACTTTGGGCTCCTCAGTAGGGGAGGCTTTGTCTGAAACCCTGTACCTCTCAAACCGTCGCTTATTTATATGTAAATCCCGAATTTACATTAATAGCAACATTTAATACTGGAGACATCTATAAGATGCCATCCAAACTTCCATTTAACCCGGAAGTAGATATAAAATATTTGCGTTTTATTAAAAATAAAACAACAGTTTTCTTTTGCTGTAAAACATATAAGTTTAAAAACATACAAGTTTAAACCATTTCTTGGGTATAAGCAGCAATTAAAATAATAATCAAAATAATGATTAGAATAATATTTGAGAGATACAGAATTTCAAACAAAACACCCCTAGACAATTGTGTCGCCCTTACTTTGGGCTCCTCAGTAGGGGAGGCTTTGTCTGAAAGCCTGTACCTCTCAAACCGTCGCTTATTTATATGTAAATCCCGAATTTACATTAATAGCAACATTTAATACTGGAGACATCTATAAGATGCCATCCAAACTTCCATTTAACCCGGAAGTAGATATAAAATATTTGCGTTTTATTAAAAATAAAACAACAGTTTTCTTTTGCTGTAAAACATATAAGTTTAAAAACATACAAGTTTAAACCATTTCTTGGGTATAAGCAGCAATTAAAATAATAATCAAAATAATGATTAGAATAATATTTGAGAGATACAGAATTTCAAACAAAAGACCCCTAGACAATTGTGTCGCCCTTACTTTGGGCTCCTCAGTAGGGGAGGCTTTGTCTGAAAGCCTGTACCTCTCAAACCGTCGCTTTTTATATGTAAATCGCGAATTTACATTAATAGCAACATTTAATACTGGAGACATCTATAAGATGCCATCCAAACTTCCATTTAACCCGGAAGTAGATATAAAATATTTGCGTTTTATTAAAAATAAAACAACAGTTTTCTTTTGCTGTAAAACATATAAGTTTAAAAACATACAAGTTTAAACCATTTCTTGGGTATAAGCAGCAATTAAAATAATAATCAAAATAATGATTAGAATAATATTTGAGAGATACAGAATTTCAAACAAAACACCCCTAGACAATTGTTTCGCCCTTACTTTGGGCTCCTCAGTAGGGGAGGCTTTGTCTGAAACCCTGTACCTCTCAAACCGTCGCTTATTTATATGTAAATCCCGAATTTACATTAATAGGAACATTTAATACTGGAGACATCTATAAGATGCCATCCAAACTTCCATTTAACCCGGAAGTAGATATAAACAATTTGCGTTTTATTAAAAATAAAACAACAGTTTTCTTTTGCTGTAAAACATATAAGTTTAAAAACATACAATTTTAAACCATTTCTTGGGTATAAGCAGCAATTAAAATAATAATCAAAATAATGATTAGAATAATATTTGAGAGATACAGAATTTCAAACAAAACACCCCTAGACAATTGTTTCGCCCTTACTTTGGGCTCCTCAGTAGAGGAGGCTTTGTCTGAAACCCTGTACCTCTCAAACCGTCGCTTATTTATATGTAAATCCCGAATTTACATTAATAGCAACATTTAATACTGGAGACATCTATAAGATGCCATCCAAACTTCCATTTAACCCGGAAGTAGATATAAAATATTTGCGTTTTATTAAAAATAAAACAACAGTTTTCTTTTGCTGTAAAACATATAAGTTTAAAAACATACAAGTTTAAACCATTTCTTGGGTATAAGCAGCAATTAAAATAATAATCAAAATAATGATTAGAATAATATTTGAGAGATACAGAATTTCAAACAAAACACCCCTAGACAATTATTTCGCCCTTACTTTGGGCTCCTCAGTAGGGGAGGCTTTGTCTGAAACCCTGTACCTCTCAAACCGTCGCTTGTTTATATGTAAATCCCGAATTTATATTAATAGCAACATTTAATACTGGAGACATCTATAAGATGCCATCCAAACTTCCATTTAACCCGGAAGTAGATATAAAATATTTGCGTTTTATTAAAAATAAAACAACAGTTTTCTTTTGCTGTAAAACATATAAGTTTAAAAACATACAAGTTTAAACCATTTCTTGGGTATAAGCAGCAATTAAAATAATAATCAAAATAATGATTAGAATAATATTTGAGAGATACAGAATTTCAAACAAAACACCCCTAGACAATTGTTTCGCCCTTACTTTGGGCTCCTCAGTAGGGGAGGCTTTGTCTGAAACCCTGTACCTCTCAAACCGTCGCTTATTTATATGTAAATCCCGAATTTACATTAATAGCAACATTTAATACTGGAGACATCTATAAGATGCCATCCAAACTTCCATTTAACCCGGAAGTAGATATAAAATATTTGCGTTTTATTAAAAATAAAACAACAGTTTTCTTTTGCTGTAAAACATATAAGTTTAAAAACATACAAGTTTAAACCATTTCTTGGGTATAAGCAGCAATTAAAATAATAATCAAAATAATGATTAGAATAATATTTGAGAGATACAGAATTTCAAACAAAACACCCCTAGACAATTGTTTCGTCCTTACTTTGGGCTCCTCAGTAGGGGAGGCTTTGTCTGAAACCCTGTACCTCTCAAACCGTCGCTTGTTTATATGTAAATCCCGAATTTACATTAATAGCAACATTTAATACTGGAGACATCTATAAGATGCCATCCAAACTTCCATTTAACCCGGAAGTAGATATAAAATATTTGCGTTTTATTAAAAATAAAACAACAGTTTTCTTTTGCTGTAAAACATATAAGTTTAAAAACATACAAGTTTAAACCATTTCTTGGGTATAAGCAGCAATTAAAATAATAATCAAAATAATGATTAGAATAATATTTGAGAGATACAGAATTTCAAACAAAACACCCCTAGACAATTGTTTCGCCCTTACTTTGGGCTCCTCAGTAGGGGAGGCTTTGTCTGAAACCCTGTACCTCTCAAACCGTCGCTTATTTATATGTAAATCCCGAATTTACATTAATAGCAACATTTAATACTGGAGACATCTATAAGATGCCATCCAAACTTCCATTTAACCCGGAAGTAGATATAAAATATTTGCGTTTTATTAAAAATAAAACAACAGTTTTCTTTTGCTGTAAAACATATAAGTTTAAAAACATACAAGTTTAAACCATTTCTTGGGTATAAGCAGCAATTAAAATAATAATCAAAATAATGATTAGAATAATATTTGAGAGATACAGAATTTCAAACAAAACACCCCTAGACAATTGTTTCGCCCTTACTTTGGGCTCCTCAGTAGGGGAGGCTTTGTCTGAAACCCTGTACCTCTCAAACCGTCGCTTATTTATATGTAAATCCCGAATTTACATTAATAGCAACATTTAATACTGGAGACATCTATAAGATGCCATCCAAACTTCCATTTAACCCGGAAGTAGATATAAAATATTTGCGTTTTATTAAAAATAAAACAACAGTTTTCTTTTGCTGTAAAACATATAAGTTTAAAAACATACAAGTTTAAACCATTTCTTGGGTATAAGCAGCAATTAAAATAATAATCAAAATAATGATTAGAATAATATTTGAGAGATACAGAATTTCAAACAAAACACCCCTAGACAATTGTTTCGCCCTTACTTTGGGCTCCTCAGTAGGGGAGGCTTTGTTTGAAATTCTGTATCTCTCAAACCGTCGCTTATTTATATGTAAATCCCGAATTTACATTAATAGCAACATTTAATACTGGAGACATCTATAAGATGCCATCCAAACTTCCATTTAACCCGGAAGTAGATATAAAATATTTGCGTTTTATTAAAAATAAAACAACAGTTTTCTTTTGCTGTAAAACATATAAGTTTAAAAACATACAAGTTTAAACCATTTCTTGGGTATAAGCAGCAATTAAAATAATAATCAAAATAATGATTAGAATAATATTTGAGAGATACAGAATTTCAAACAAAACACCCCTAGACAATTGTTTCGCCCTTACGGGAGGCTTTGTCTGAAACCCTGTACCTCTCAAACCGTCGCTTATTTATATGTAAATCCCGAATTTACATAATAGGAACATTTAATACTGGAGACATCTATAAGATGCCATCCAAACTTCCATTTAACCCGGAAGTAGATATAAAATATTTGGGTTTTATTAAAAATAAAACAGCAGTTTTCTTTTGCTGTAAAACATATAAGTTTAAAAACATACAATTTTAAACCATTTCTTGGGTATAAGCAGCAATTAAAATAATAATCAAAATAATGATTAGAATAATATTTGAGAGATACAGAATTTCAAACAAAACACCCCTAGACAATTGTTTCGCCCTTACTTTGGGCTCCTCAGTAGGGGAGGCTTTGTCTGAAACCCTGTACCTCTCAAACCGTCGCTTATTTATATGTAAATCCCGAATTTACATTAATAGGAACATTTAATACTGGAGACATCTATAAGATGCCATCCAAACTTCCATTTAACCCGGAAGTAGATATAAACAATTTGCGTTTTATTAAAAATAAAACAACAGTTTTCTTTTGCTGTAAAACATATAAGTTTAAAAACATACAATTTTAAACCATTTCTTGGGTATAAGCAGCAATTAAAATAATAATCAAAATAATGATTAGAATAATATTTGAGAGATACAGAATTTCAAACAAAACACCCCTAGACAATTGTTTCGCCCTTACTTTGGGCTCCTCAGTAGGGGAGGCTTTGTCTGAAACCCTGTACCTCTCAAACCGTCGCTTATTTATATGTAAATCCCGAATTTACATTAATAGCAACATTTAATACTGGAGACATCTATAAGATGCCATCCAAACTTCCATTTAACCCGGAAGTAGATATAAAATATTTGCGTTTTATTAAAAATAAAACAACAGTTTTCTTTTGCTGTAAAACATATAAGTTTAAAAACATACAAGTTTAAACCATTTCTTGGGTATAAGCAGCAATTAAAATAATAATCAAAATAATGATTAGAATAATATTTGAGAGATACAGAATTTCAAACAAAACACCCCTAGACAATTGTTTCGCCCTTACTTTGGGCTCCTCAGTAGGGGAGGCTTTGTCTGAAACCCTGTACCTCTCAAACCGTCGCTTGTTTATATGTAAATCCCGAATTTATATTAATAGCAACATTTAATACTGGAGACATCTAGAAGATGCCATCCAAACTTCCATTTAACCCGGAAGTAGATATAAAATATTTGCGTTTTATTAAAAATAAAACAACAGTTTTCTTTTGCTGTAAAACATATAAGTTTAAAAACATACAAGTTTAAACCATTTCTTGGGTATACGCAGCAATTAAAATAATAATCAAAATAATGATTAGAATAATATTTGAGAGATACAGAATTTCAAACAAAACACCCCTAGACAATTGTTTCGCCCTTACTTTGGGCTCCTCAGTAGGGGAGGCTTTGTCTGAAACCCTGTACCTCTCAAACCGTCGCTTATTTATATGTAAATCCCGAATTTACATTAATAGCAACATTTAATACTGGAGACATCTATAAGATGCCATCCAAACTTCCATTTAACCCGGAAGTAGATATAAAATATTTGCGTTTTATTAAAAATAAAACAACAGTTTTCTTTTGCTGTAAAACATATAAGTTTAAAAACATACAAGTTTAAACCATTTCTTGGGTATAAGCAGCAATTAAAATAATAATCAAAATAATGATTAGAATAATATTTGAGAGATACAGAATTTCAAACAAAACACCCCTAGACAATTGTTTCGCCCTTACTTTGGGCTCCTCAGTAGGGGAGGCTTTGTTTGAAATTCTGTATCTCTCAAACCGTCGCTTATTTATATGTAAATCCCGAATTTACATTAATAGCAACATTTAATACTGGAGACATCTATAAGATGCCATCCAAACTTCCATTTAACCCGGAAGTAGATATAAAATATTTGCGTTTTATTAAAAATAAAACAACAGTTTTCTTTTGCTGTAAAACATATAAGTTTAAAAACATACAAGTTTAAACCATTTCTTGGGTATAAGCAGCAATTAAAATAATAATCAAAATAATGATTAGAATAATATTTGAGAGATACAGAATTTCAAACAAAACACCCCTAGACAATTGTGTCGCCCTTACTTTGGGCTCCTCAGTAGGGGAGGCTTTGTCTGAAACCCTGTACCTCTCAAACCGTCGCTTATTTATATGTAAATCCCGAATTTACATTAATAGCAACATTTAATACTGGAGACATCTATAAGATGCCATCCAAACTTCCATTTAACCCGGAAGTAGATATAAAATATTTGCGTTTTATTAAAAATAAAACAACAGTTTTCTTTTGCTGTAAAACATATAAGTTTAAAAACATACAAGTTTAAACCATTTCTTGGGTATAAGCAGCAATTAAAATAATAATCAAAATAATGATTAGAATAATATTTGAGAGATACAGAATTTCAAACAAAACACCCCTAGACAATTGTGTCGCCCTTACTTTGGGCTCCTCAGTAGGGGAGGCTTTGTCTGAAACCCTGTACCTCTCAAACCGTCGCTTATTTATATGTAAATCCCGAATTTACATTAATAGCAACATTTAATACTGGAGACATCTATAAGATGCCATCCAAACTTCCATTTAACCCGGAAGTAGATATAAAATATTTGCGTTTTATTAAAAATAAAACAACAGTTTTCTTTTGCTGTAAAACATATAAGTTTAAAAACATACAATTTTAAACCATTTCTTGGGTATAAGCAGCAATTAAAATAATAATCAAAATAATGATTAGAATAATATTTGAGAGATACAGAATTTCAAACAAAACACCCCTAGACAATTGTTTCGCCCTTACTTAGGGCTCCTCAGTAGGGGAGGCTTTGTCTGAAACCCTGTACCTCTCAAACCGTCGCTTGTTTATATGTAAATCCCGAATTTACATTAATAGCAACATTTAATACTGGAGACATCTATAAGATGCCATCCAAACTTCCATTTAACCCGGAAGTAGATATAAAATATTTGCGTTTTATTAAAAATAAAACAACAGTTTTCTTTTGCTGTAAAACATATAAGTTTAAAAACATACAAGTTTAAACCATTTCTTGGGTATAAGCAGCAATTAAAATAATAATCAAAATAATGATTAGAATAATATTTGAGAGATACAGAATTTCAAACAAAACACCCCTAGACAATTGTTTCGCCCTTACTTTGGGCTCCTCAGTAGGGGAGGCTTTGTCTGAAACCCTGTACCTCTCAAACCGTCGCTTATTTATATGTAAATCCCGAATTTACATTAATAGCAACATTTAATACTGGAGACATCTATAAGATGCCATCCAAACTTCCATTTAACCCGGAAGTAGATATAAAATATTTGCGTTTTATTAAAAATAAAACAACAGTTTTCTTTTGCTGTAAAACATATAAGTTTAAAAACATACAAGTTTAAACCATTTCTTGGGTATAAGCAGCAATTAAAATAATAATCAAAATAATGATTAGAATAATATTTGAGAGATACAGAATTTCAAACAAAACACCCCTAGACAATTGTTTCGCCCTTACTTTGGGCTCCATGAGAGGTACAGGGTTTCAGACAAAGCCTCCCCTACTGAGGAGTCCAAAGTAAGGGCGAAACAATTGTCTAGGGGTGTTTTGTTTGAAATTCTGTATCTCTCAAATATTATTCTGGTCATTATTTTGATTATTATTTTAATTGCTGCTTATATCCAAGAAATGGTTTAAACTTGTATGTTTTTAAACTTATATATATATATATATATATATATATATATATATATATATATATATATATATATATATATATATATATATATATATATATATATATATACACGCCCAACTATCCATACCAAGCCCGCTATGTTACGCAGGCACTCAGAAGCCCGGGCTTTCCTGTAGAGTTGCAGCTATATATTCTACGCCAATCGAACCGATAATTTCATATTATTAAGCGCAACCTGCGAGGGGTAAGTTATTTTTACATACAAATGAATATATACTGTACAGCTTTTACGAGACCGCATATATTATTGGTACTGTAGCAGTCCTGTTTGTATAAAAATAGATATTTCACGCATTATACCAAGCCACGCAGGGTTGCCGCTACTGTTACCAGCAAAACGTAAGATTATTGATCGTGTAATTTGTCTAGCCGGCTGTGAATGTCGGACAAACCACGGTTAGTCACCGAGACTTCCCGAATGCTTTCGTTCTTATGTGATGGTAATGCCGAGTTGGGAGTATCCTAGCGGAACTTTTGTTCTCGCCAACAGCCTGAGTCAAGGTCCTACATCTGGTTATTATCGATTTTATTTTAGCTTTCTCGCGGCATAGTAACACAGACAATTATATACAACGAACTTTATGAAAAGAAGATGGAATTTTAGATTTCAGATCTTGTTCTACATGCATAATTAACTGAATATTAAGTTAACTCGGAATTCGCCTTTTGGCCACCGATTTTGATTCAAAGTCTAAATGTTAGATTTGTCCTGTAATGCCCTGTTTAATTGTTAATAACAAATTATTACTTTTTTCATAAGGGACTAACATTTAAATAATTTCATCAAATTTGTATTATAATTGCATAAAGTTGGGTACTTATAGGTTTTTAGGGTCGTAGATTCAAAATTTTTATAAAAATTTGATGAAATTATTTAATTATTAATTAGCCCCTTATGGAAAAAGTAATAATTTGTTAATAACAATTAAACAGTAATTTTCAAACCTTTGACAGTACAGACTTTACCAATTAAATATTTTAGTTTAAAAGAAAATGGCAAGAACAAAATTACAGTTTTCAATTAAATTAATATAAATAAAAATATTATTTCTAAAAAAAGACAAATCAATATTAGACGGTTTCCTAGAAAAAAATACCTCGGAATTCGCCTTTTGGGCACCGAGTTTGATGCTTTTTTTAAAATAGTAGGTAATCTAATATATTTCAAAGTCTAAATGTTCGATTTGTCCGCTAATGCCCTGTTTAATTGTTATTAACAAATTATTATTTTTTCCATAGGGGGTTAATTAATAATTAAATCATTTCATCAAATTTTTATTATAATTGAATAAAGTTGGGTACTTATAAGTTTTTAGGGTCGTAGATTACGAATCCGGGGTCCAAATTGGTCTAAAATTCAAAATGGCGGCTACAAAATGGCCGCCGGTGTCAAAACTTTAATATATGAAATTTTGAATGAAAAATCGTACCAAGGGGTTTTTAAAGTAGCTAATTGTGCTGTTAAGCTAAAAAATGACCCAGATGTAAAATGCTTGTCACAAAATGGCCACCGAAACTAAATATGATTAAAATTCAAAATGTTTAATCTCTACTGTATGTTTGTTTAAGATGGATTAATATAGTAGTTAACACAATTTTAAGATTGTTGCAATTATTATTTATTTAAAATTCAAATTGATAGAATGGAGTTATTCCGTATGAATAGTGTTAAAATAAATTAATACTCCATAATTTAACCAGATTCCGTTTAAGTCTGAAACTTTATTTATCGTCAGATTTAAATAAAGGATATTGTCTTAATTATTATTTACTTGTGTTTCATGTAAAGCATTGTTAGTTTTTTCAGCTACTTCTGGCAACGTAGAAAAAGAATGTGCTCTTTACATTTTGAAAACTGATTAGTAAGCTTTTTTTTGGGAAGAATAAATTCTTTTTTACATGCTCTTACTGGTTGCGACATTTCAACAGCGTTTTTCGGCAAATGGGAAAATAAATTTTTCAAAACTTTTGAATGCAAAATTTTATAGGTGTTTTTATAATTTTTAGAAATAGTTAGGGTTACTGAAGACTAGATAAGATATATAGAAAATAAATAAAATGGAACTTTTTTATTAGAAATTGCATGAAAATACAAGTAAAAGAAATTGATTTAATTTTATTTTATTTGACAAATCCCATATTGTATAATATCATCTTCAGAGTCATTGCGTTCGGTTTCTTCTTCTTGTTATTTTGAAAAGTTATTTGAGTTTTGTTTTCGACTATGCTTAAAAATTGGCTATAAGTGGATTCGAAGATGCCAAAAATAAGTTGAGAATTTTCTCATTAGTTTCTTCTCTGGAAGATTTGCATGGATGACCTCTTCTAAATTAACTAATCAACTTTATTTTTTTCTTCTAAATAGCTTGAAATCTTTTTTCTCGCTTCTTCGCTAGCCGTTCATCTGTATCTTTTTGATGGACCAGCATGTCTCGAAGGTTAGTTAGAGTACCGTAGGTACATTTTACTAAAACATTTTCTGCAGCTTTTATGGTTGAATGGTCTTGAACTTTTCAACATTTATTTCATATCCACATACAACTGTTTGCATAATATCAAATCTATTAATAAATTATCTCTGACTTAATTTCTGTAATTTCTGCAGAAGTCGCAAGCGCTTTGAAAAAGCACCTTGCTTCATATTTTCTTTGTTTTTAAAACTGTAAACCATGTGGGAAAAAATTCTGAATCTGTGTATCAAACAATAAACAAGTAACTGTGATTCACTGGCAAACATTTTAAGAAAAAATGAATGAACTGGGTGTTTTGCAAACCTTACTGAGCTGAAAACATGTGAATACATGTCTGAGATACCTATTAGAGACCGCTAGTTTAGCCGTTTAATTCTTTCGACATTTTGTCAGCTTTTGAAGCAAAATCCCGTTACATGAGACGGTGGAATAGTCTAAATTTTTGACAGTATTGCCTTTTTGTCCGTTCCAAGTTTTGATGACTTTCGGATTTAGATTAATTTATTATGATATGAGCTTTCAATCAGTAAAGGTTTCATCTTGTAAATCCGTTTCCCCAAAAAGAACGACCTAAACAAATCCACAAACTGACAGAGGAACTCAGGGAAGACTGACAGATAGGTGCCCTGTTCGTGTTATGTTATTCATTAACCATGTACAGTGCCGCCCATTTGAAAGTGCACGACTCTTTATATGTAATATTCCAAAATGACATCGTGTAAGTCAGGATTCCATGGGCTGTGTTTATAACAGCTGCAGCGGAATGAAAGGTTTATTATTATTATTTTCAAATACTTGTTTAAAATAATTTATCAGCTTAGAGTAAGTTATAGAAAACATAACCGAGGTAAATCGGGTCTATCGTGTACTTTCAAATGGGCGGCACTGTACCTCTAAGTTGCTATTTAATACTTCATAAAGAATTATGATATGAATTTTAAATTATTAGTCCAAGAGCAAGAGCAAAAAAGTAGGTTCATAATGCAATGAAATGTTTTCGTAGACAATAACATTTTCTACAACTTTTATTACAAACTTTTTTCTGTATAGTGCATAGCTTTATATTTAAAGCGCGCCAAACTTTCTCCAACATGGTTATTGCTAAATATATAGTTAACGGTTGATGATACATTAAAAATGGTAATAACCAAATTTGTAGAACACAAAATTTCTTATAGAATTTATTTGAAGTTTTTTTTCTATAAAATTGATACTTTAAGAGCTATAGCTTGGTAAACTATTGCACCGCATGAATTATCAGTGGTAATGTTGGTCATAGTACACGGTAAACATTTCATAACACATAAAACGGCGAAAAGTGTTCAGAAAAATGACAGTACTGTGTAGTGTGTAGTGAATGTAATGTATTAATCTTATAAATAGTGCCAAGAAGTACTCATAATTTATACATCTTTCTTAAATTGCATGGGTAGAACGTATTATCATAAAAAACTGTCAATGTAGCAAGATATAATAGTTTGTACATCACGTACATCATAAAAAATAATAATAATCATGATGATAATAATAATCATGAGAAGGGAAAGGTGGAGAAAAGGATAACAGAGTTCAAAGAATGCAAATTAATTTTTTGAAATAAAAAACGGATTAAAACATTTATTTATACAAAAAGTGGCAAGTTATTTTACGTCATAAGTCTCATCTGTTTCGATGATGAAGGAAGTCACTCATCGTCTTCCACATCCTTGTTTTCTGCCACCGATATATCCGTAGGAGGTGAATCGAAAATTTCATTTTCATCGACTTCGTCTTCGATGGTTTCCAATGTATCTGGCACATTGTCCCATGTGCATCCACCACAATTCGAACAAATAATGGAACATTTTAAGCCAGCTTTTCGGCATACACAGGCAGCCCCGCAATTTGTTGTGCATTTGCAAGATATTATTTTCAGCAAACTTGAGGGTGCTGGAGCCATAGTAGTTCGAATTGGTTGAAGTCCATTTGTAGTCCGCTTCCAGTCCCATTCTTCAGGATCATGGTAAAATCCAAGCCAAGTTTGAACCTGGTGGTAGGTTCTAAAAGAATGGTAACGTGCCGTATCTTGGGTTGGAGGTAGAAGTGAGAGGTTTAGTTTGGTGTTACTCGCCAAATTTGCGAAGCATTTTTAGCGAAGAGAGTTAATGGACGCATTGAGAGGCGCATGATTTAATATATAGTGTATAATTTCGTGGCTATTGTGCGTAAACTCGGCATTTACAGCGTTATAAGTCTTAAAGTATCAATTTTATAGAAAAAAACTTCAAATAAATTTTATCGGAAATTTTGTGTTCTACAAATTTATCATCAACCGTTAACTATATTGTTTATTGTTTCCAGCCTTATTTTGTGGAACTCCATAATCATGAAATAAATAAAGATTATTAAAAGTTTCACAGTTTTATTAAAATATACCTGACAATATTGTTTCGACAGCTATGCTGTCATTATCAAAGGTAATATAATTATAAACAAACACGTCGCTAAGGTAGATACAAAATAGGTAACTAGATAAAATAATAATAATAATAATAATAAAAATTAATAATAAAAATCATAATTAAACATCCAATACTTCCAGTAACGGAGAATTACTGAGCTCAAGTTGTTCATTCATTAAAGGTACCCTGAGTTTATGTTTGTATATCTCAAAGGCTTCTAAAATGTCTAATTTGCGTTTGTTATTACAAAAATGTAGGAATTTAATATTATTTTGAGGAGTCATTGTGTGATTTTGTTCTAAAAGGTGTTTGGCGTAATTCGATTTTTCAGGATGTTTATTTTTGTAATGACGTACGTGTTCTTTATATCTTATGTCAAAATTTCGAAGTGTTTGTCCAATATATACCGAACTACAAAAAGAACAATTTAAACGGTAAATGCCCGATTTCATGATATCATGTGTTCTGTCTTTAGCATTAAATAAAAATAAAGTGTTAGTGTTGGTTTTAAATGTTATTTTATAATTGTTGGTTTTTCTTAGTATATGTGCAATTTTTTCTGATATTTTGCCAAAATATGGTATAGATATGTAATTTGTGTCTTCGGTTTGATTGTCAATGGGATATATTCTTTTGATAGCTAACCTATAATCTTTTTGTTTAATTAAAGTGTCAATCATGTTCGGATTATAATGATTTGCATGTGCTAGTTGTTTAATGGTTGATATCTCTTTGCTAAAATCTGATTTTGTTAGTGGAATAGTTAAAGCTCTGTGTACTAATGATCTGTATGCTGCTATTTTATGTGTATTGTGGTGACAAGATTCATTTGGTATTGTTATGTCTGTTTGTGTTGGTTTTCTGTATATGGAAAATTCAAAAAGATTGTCTGCGTTAATCTTGATATTTAAGTCTAGAAAGTTTATAGCCCTGTTTTGTTCTGTTTCTAGTGTAAATTTTATATTAGGATGGATATTGTTTATAAGAATTAAAAATTCATTGATAACCTCAAAAGAACTGTCAAAACAAGCTAAAATGTCATCAACATAACGAAACCAGAAGATAATGTGTTTAGAGAGGTTTAATTCAAATATTCGATCTTCAAACTTGTCCATAAATATGTTAGCTAATAGAGGACTTAGAGAATTACCCATAGGTAAACCATCCTTTTGTAAATAAATTATGTTATTAAAAGTGAAATAATTTTGACTTATACAAAGGTCAAATAATTGAATTAACTCTAACCTTTTAACTAATTCTATATTACTATTGATCAAGAAACTATCTAATAAAGGAATACATTCTTGTGGTGGTATTCTGGAGAACATGTTGCAAATATCAAAACTAACAAGTTTTGAATGTGGTGGAAGATGTATGTTTTGCAGCTTATCTACTAATTCTAATGAATTTCTAACAGAGTATTTCGATTTGTAACCTATCGTGTTAATAATCTGGTTCAGTTTTTTGGATAAAATGTGATTAGGTGCATTGATGTATGATACAACTGGTCTTATTGGCATATTCTGTTTGTGGGTCTTCACTAATCCATACAGTTTAGGTATTTGTGGGTTTTTATTAATGATTTGTTGCTTTTCTAATTCTGAAAAGCAGATATTGCAGTTTTCTAAACCTTGTTTTATTTCTTTTTGGAATTTTGTGGTTGGGTTTTTGTTTAACGTTTCAAAATTTTCTTTATTAATAAATTCATTAACTTTTTGTATGTAAATATCTTTTGAAAGAATTACCAAAGTGCTACCCTTATCTGCTTTAACAGAAATTAGATTGTTCTCTGTGATTTTCTGTTTTATAGATTGAAGAAGTGATATGTTAGATGTGTTGTACATTTTGTCCTGTTTCAAAGACATCTCTTTTAACAAATTCGAAATTTGGAATTTTGCATAGTTATTATGATCTTTCTTAAGTATAGTTTCGCATTCAACGGCCAAAATTTCTTTAATTTTGTTGGTAAATTTTGGAAAAGGACAAAATTTGAAACCTTTGTTAAGAAATCGTGTTTCTCTGTCATTGAATGTTATATTCGACAAGTTTATGAAACGAGGATAAAAGTTTGCAGTGTTCTGACAATTATGGTTATTTTGTAGTGTACGTTTTTGTTGTACAAGTCGATGAAGTTTATTTTTCTGTGTGGTGTATTTTTTATAAACTTTCTATAAACTTTCTAGACTTAAATATCAAGATTAACGCAGACAATCTTTTTGAATTTTCCATATACAGAAAACCAACACAAACAGACATAACAATACCAAATGAATCTTGTCACCACAATACACATGAAATAGCAGCATACAGATCATTAGTACACAGAGCTTTAACTATTCCACTAACAAAATCAGATTTTAGCAAAGAGATATCAACCATTAAACAACTAGTACATGCAAATCATTATAATCCGAACATGATTGACACTTTTAATTAAACAAAAAGATTATAGGTTAGCTATCAAAAGAATATATCCCATTGACAATCAAACAGAAGACACAAATTACATATCTATACCATATTTTGGCAAAATATCAGAAAAAATTGCACATATACTAAGAAAAACCAACAATTATAAAATAACATTTAAAACCAACACTAACACTTTATTTTTATTTAATGCTAAAGACAGAACACATGATATCATGAAATCGGGCATTTACCTTTTAAATTGTTCTTTTTGTAGTTCGGTATATATTGGACAAACACTTCGAAATTTTGACATAAGATATAAAGAACACGTACGTCATTACAAAAATAAACATCCTGAAAAATCGAATTACGCCAAACACCTTTTAGAACAAAATCACACAATGACTCCTCAAAATAATATTAAATTCCTACATTTTTGTAATAACAAACGCAAATTAGACATTTTAAAAGCCTTTGAGATATACAAACATAAACTCAGGGTACCTTTAATGAATGAACAACTTGAGCTCAGTAATTCTCCGTTACTGGAAGTATTAGATGTTTAATTATGATTTTTATTATTAATTTTTATTATTATTATTATTATTTTATCTAGTTACCTATTTTGTATCTACCTTAGCGACGTGTTTGTTTATAATTATATTACCTTTGATAATGACAGCATAGCTGTCGAAACAATATTGTCAGGTATATTTTAATAAAACTGTGAAACTTTTAATAATCTTTATTTATTTCACGTTAACTATATATTTAGCAATAACCATATTGAAAAAAGTTTGGCGCGCTATAAATATAAACTTATGCACTATACAGAAAAAAGTTTCAAATAAAAGTTGTAGAAAATGTTATTATCTACGAAAACGATTTTTTTACTATTTTTGTGGCACGATGCACAGTCACGAGATATTTGATAAAACGTGTTTTCCAAGATGGCTGCTAACGTTCATCTCTCCCGTCCCGCCAACTAGACGTTACATTCAGGGGACACCTACGAAGATTTTCCAACAAGAAAATCAATTTTGTAGAAGATTGCAGAAATAAATTACCCGCTTACTGGCCGATATTATTTATTTTCCAACTTGTTTACATGCAGGTTATTAACATTATTCCATTGATATTTCTAAACTACTACTATTTAGTAAGCATTAATCCTACAGTTCGGACAGCTTTTTTAAGGAATTCTCTCGTGTAAAACAGCCAGCCTTCGCATTCAAATGAGACAGTGTTAAGATCTGCAGATGAGAACAACTTTGTTCTATTTCTTCCACCTAATGTAACTGCTATCACTCAACCAACGGACCAAGAATATATAAGAAACACCTAAGAGATTTTACAGACGTACCGTTTCGATTAATTTCTTGGAAACATTTGATATGATGCTATTTTGAAAGTTCTCTAATATCAAAGATGCAATTTTTGCTTTCGCTATTGCATGGATCAATGTTAAACAACTGACAATCGAGAAAACGTTTTTTACAATTATGAATAATGGAAAAGAAGTTAAAGGCGAAAATGTTACTGAAGACGTGATTTGTTCTAAAGGTATTGGTAGTTTGGAAGGGGAAATTCCACGCGACACCTCTCAAGTAGATCAAGAAGTTCTAAGTGATGGTGATGATGATTTAAACATGAAGAAAGTACTTTATGGACAAACTGCTGAAGCCATAGGCGTGTCATTAAATTTTTTTGAACAGCATAAGGATCCTGATGTAATACATATTTTACACTGGCAAAATATAAAACAAATGATAAAAAATAACATGGTACGCACAGAAGAAATTTTCAGATTTTCATATAGCTTTTCTAGAACTTTTTGGTATGAAGATTACGAATCTGATGTTGGTTGTTTCCAATCAGGTCAAATGTTGTTTCGAATTTCATTCGTACGCCATGCAGCCAACCCATACCTGCCTCATAAATTTAACTCAAACCGGGTTCCTCAGGAATTGCTTTTTACCTTACGAATGCAAAACGCCAATAGAAGAATAGCATGCATACACCACATAAACAGGGTTGACAATTTTGGCGTTTCTTAATTCTACAGCTTTTTTGCTTTGGCGCTTGGTGCGTAAATTTTGCTATTAGTTTTTAGCTTTGCATCGTGTTTGACTACTATTGCATAATAAGTAGCGTGCCCCAACTTCACCTAACGATAGAAAAAATGTCAGGCGATGCATCTGTGACTCTCGTTCAGAATTGGACTGGTCTAGTGCCCTCATGTCTCTGTGATTTGTGATTGCGCATTAAGTCTGGTTCCGTTACGGGTAAACTAGCTAGACATATGTTTCCGAACTATCGTTCTCAGATAGTTACGTCAAGGAACTTCAACGCTTTCTTGGATTAATTACTTATTTATCTAAGTTCTTTTAAGAACTTATCAGAATTATTAGCTCCACTTAGAGTGCCGTTAGAAAAAGATGATGAATGGAGATGGGAGAATGAACATAAAGAATCATTCTGTAAATTAAAAGAAATATTAAAAAACCCTCCAGTACTTGGTAATTTTAACCCAAATTTACCTATTTTATTATCTGTAGATGCTACTAGTACTGCATATGGTGGGGCATTAATTCAGAATGGTCACCCAATAGCTTATTACTCCAAATCTTTAACTAAAACGCAGATCAATTATAGTCAAATTGAAAAAGAAGCATTGGCCATATTACTGGCTTGCAAGAAATTTCCTGTTTATATATGGGGAAACAAAAATCTGATAGTAGAATCAGATCATAAGCCGTTAGAAACCATATTCAGGAAGCCATTGACTGAAGCGCCTCCCAGACTACAGAGAATCCTATTTGAAATACTGCCATATCCCACAATTGTGTACAAAAAAGGAACGATGTTGTACATAGCTGATATACTGAGCAGAGACTGCACAAAAAAAGTTCATGATGACGAGGATGAAAACTCATTTGAGACATGTGTAATAATACCAATGAGTAAAACGAGATTGCAGCAGTTAAAACAAGAGACAAATACAGATATAGAATTGGTGGAATTAAAACAGCAAATACTTGTAGGATGGCCCGACAGAATAAGCGAAGTTCCGGCTTCCCTAAGAAAATACTGGTCTTACAGGCACGAACTAGCAACTTATGAAGATATCATATTCAAAAATGATAAAATAATGATACCTCCGAGACTACAAGAAGTTGTTCTCAAATGTTGTCACTTTAGTCACAAAGGTATCACTGGTACTCTCTGATTGGCCAGAGATTTTGCGTATTTTGGCCAAGAATGTCTGTAGACATTATTAAATTGGTGCAAAACTGCAAGATTGGTACGAAGGAACAAAAAGAAAATCCTAAAGAAAAAATTTTACTTCAAGAGTATCCAGAACGGCCATGGCAAATATTCGCTTCTGATATTTATCATTTGAAGGACAAGGAATACTTGCTAATGGCAGATAGCTATTCAGGTTATTTTGACTTCGTGCAATTATCAAGCTTAACCAGCAGGTCAATAACTCGAGCATTTAGATGTTGGTTTGCTACATTTGGAATACCTGATATTCTTCGTACAGATGGAGGAAAACAATATGTATCTGAAGAATTTAAAGAATTTGCTAGAAGATGGAGGTTTGAACATAGAGTTTCCAGTCCACAGTTTCCCAGACCGAATGGTTTAGCAGAGCGATATGTACAAGAAGCAAGATCGATACTAGATAAAAGTATAGAAGAAGGTTCAGATATCCAGTTAGCCCTTTTACATCACAGAAACACACCAAGAGACACCCTAGGTTCTCCAATGCAAAGATTAATGGGTCGAAGAACTAAAACGTTCATTCCCATTAATACAAAGTTATTATTACCTGAAACAGTTAAAAATTTTTCTGAAAAGTTGAAAAATATTAAACTAAAAGAGAAGAAATGTGCAGATAGAGCAAAAGCAAATTTACCAGAATTTTAAAATGATGAAAAAGTATTAATTAGAAAGAGACACAAGGAATGGACTCCTGCAACAGTTGTAAAGAAGGCAGAAGAACCAAGCTCGTGGATTGTACAATAGGGTGGTCCAACAAAAAAAGCAAAGTCGGAAATCTTATGTTCTCACCCCCTAGGATTATTGTATATCGAAAAAAAAAGTACCCCTATTTTTTATTTTGAAATCGGACGATGTTTAGGGGTGCCTCAAAGCCCTTAAAGGTTCCAATGTATTTTATATGGGAAAAAAAACTCTTTCATAGGTTTGGTATAGAATTTTAGAAAATCAATATTTTTCAATGGGACTACTCTGTTTCTCTTCAGAAATGTTCAGAAAATGACATCCAATAATTTATTTATCAAAATATTTTATATTAAAAAATAGTAATAAATATTTTTTAACGATTTTTCTGTTTCTTTCATTTATGGGGTTCTTTGCGGGTCTGTAAAAAATAGTTAATATAAAAAATTTAACAAATAAATTATTGGATGTCATTCTCTAAACATTTCTAAAGAGAAACACAGTAGTCCGGTTGAAAAATATTGATTTTCTAGGATTCTATGCCAAATCTACGAAAACGTGTTTTTTTTCTCATATAAAATACATGGGAAACTTTAAGGGCTTTGAGGCACCCCTAAACATCGTTCGATTTCAAAATAAAAAATAGGGGTACTTCTTTTTTCGATATACAATAATCCTAGGGGGTGAGAGCATAGGATTTCCGACTTTGCTTTTTTGTTGGACCACCCTATTGTACAAACACCAGATGGTACACAATATCGAAGAAATTCATGGTTCATCAAAAGAAATCACTCAGAGCTACAATAAATAAATCATGGCGATGATGTTAAGCAGTTGACAGTAGTGTGTCAAATCAAGAACCAAAAGCACAAGCAACGAATGATCAATTTCTTCAACAACAATATACTTATATCAAGATATGGTAGAGTAATTAAGAAACCAAACAGACTGAATTTATAACTGCAGAATTAGTTGATGTGTTGTGATTGATATATGTTATTTGTTAAATGAATGATGTGTAATTTATTTATTTTATTAGAAAAAGAGAGATGTAATACAGGGATCTAGTTACAGATAGATAAACAAACATTGTACTAGTTTGACATTAGTAAATGGAACACGTTAATAAATAAATTATTTAAATAACATGTTTTATTGGGTAATTATTATTATAAATAATAACATAAAACATGACATTATTTAATGTCAATTCTACTGCTATTGAGAGACATAGTACCAACGACAGTAATACTGCCAGGTGCTTTTTCAAAGCGCTTGCGACTTCTGCAGAAATTACAGAAATTAAGACAGAGATAATTTATTAATAGATTTGATATTATGCAAACAGTTGCATGTTGATATGAAATAAATGTTGAAAAGCTCAAGACCATTCAACCAAGGAAACTGCAGAAGATGTTTATGGTACTCTAACTAACCTTCGAGGCATAAAATGCTGGTCCATCAAAAAGATACAGATGAACAGTTAGCGAAGAAGCGAGAAAAAAGATTTCAAGCTATTTAGAAGAAATAAATAAAGCTGATTAGTTAATTTAGAACAGGTCATCCATGCAAATCTTCCAGATAAGAAACTAATGAGAAAATTCTCAACTTATGTTTGGCATCTTCGAATCCACTTATAGCCAATTTTGAAGCATAGTCGAAAACAAAACTGAAATCTTCAAATCTTTGGAAATATCCAAACGTAGGAAACATTAATGAAAAAGAAGATTTAGATGAAAATTTCTCTGATGAAGAATGCTTTTCAAAATAATAATAAGAAGAAACAGTTTTGCATTCAAAAGGTTTTTTTTTAGGGGCAAAGAGAAAAATTTATTTTTCCTTTTGCCGAAAAACGCTGATAAAGTGTCGCAACTAGTAAGAGCACGTAAAAAAGAATTTAGTCTTCCAAAAAAAAGCTTACTAATCAGTTTTCAAAAATTAAAGAGCACATTCTTTTTTTACGTTGCCAGAAGTAGATGAAGAAACTAACAGTGCTTTACACAAGAAACACAAGTAAATAATAATACAATATTCTTTATTTAAATCTGACGATAACTAAAGTTTCAGACTTAAACGGAATCTGGTTAAATTATGGAATTCCATTCCATCAATTTGACTTTTAACTAAATAATAATTGCAACAATCTTAAAATTGTAACTACTATATTAATCCATCTTAAACAAACTTGTAGTAGAGATTAAACATTTTGAATTTTATTCATATTTAGTTTCGGTGGCCATTTTGTGACAAGCATTTTGCATCTGGGTTAGTTTTTAGCTTAACAGCACAATTTGCTACTTTAAAAACCCCCTGGTACGATTTTTCATACGAAATTTCAAATATTAAGCTTTGACACCGGCGGCCATTTTATAGCCACCATTTTGCACTTTGGACCAATTTGGACCACGGATTCGTAATCTACGACCCTAAAAACCTACTTTATTCAATTATAATAAAAAATATTTAATTATTAATTAGCCCCTTATGGAAAAAATAAAAATTTGTTAACAACAATTAAACAGGGCATTAGCGGACAAATCTAACATTTAGACTTTGAAATATAGTCGATTACCTATAATTTAAAAAAATCATCAAAATCGGTGCGCAAAAGGCGATTTCCTAGGTAACTTAATATTCATTTAATCACGCTTGTAGAACATGATCTGAAATCTAAAATGTAATTAATGCGAATAAGATGTGGCAAAAGCTTTTATTTTACTATACATACATCTATTTTATTCTTAATAATTAAGAATCATAACTGTTATCTTTTATTAATAGTAAAAACACCTTACCACACCTTATTCACATGACCCATTATTTTGTAATCAATCTTTGAAACAAATTGCGTGTAGTTTCTTCAATTTTATTTCATAATTACCCATTTACCAATTTTCATAAATTATCAGGTATTTTTTTCAAATAAAAACATTTCAATCTTCACTTTATTATTTAAAAAGTTAATTACAGCGAAAAATCTACGTAGCTAATTATAACTAATTATTGTAGAATTCTTACAAAAAGCCTACATCACCCTATTTTATGAGAGATATTGTTCAAGAAATAAAATATGTACCTAATATCACCAAAAAATCAACGAAAATATAAAATGTATAATTAGAAATTTTAAAAATTCCCTATCTGCAACTACAAATACTATAGTGTGGGTTTTGTTTTTATAATAAATAGCTATACAAACTACCAAATTAATATAATAATAAATTAAACATTTTCATAAAGAAACGGAAACTTAGGAAGTAATTTTAAAGAAAATACAAGTTTGTTACAAAAATCAATATTAAATGTGTGCAAATGTACAAATAAGCAGGGAACCAGTCCCCCTACATACGTTAACCACTCTTATGGTATAAAAATGTGTGAAGTTAAATAGAAAAATCAATAATCCAAACACTTGACTTTCAAGCCCCGTTGCCAGATCACTGGGACTCGTATAATGCGTGTAATTTGCATCGCGCGTAAGGTCAGTTTGATGTCTACAGTATATATACAACACCGATCGTTGGCCCCCTATATTTATTTCCCTTGAACTAAACGTGTGTATTTTGAGATATATGACGGTCTTTACCCGCCATTTCGAAAATCGAGATTCCGCATCTCCTGATGATGCTTAATCAAGAAAACACTATTATACACATAAAATTTACGAAGCCCAGAACCGGGCTGCGTAAGTTGGTGCCGGGCTTCGTATAGATAGGAGAACACTCTGTTTTAGGCTTGGTAATGCCGCCTAATGTGTGTATATATATATATATATATATATATATATATATATATATATATATATATATTGTACTGATGTTCGTCGACTTAACCAAAAAAAATCGACCAATTCTATAAAAACTAAAAGTTGGGCGCCAGCTCACTCAGATTGAGCATGATAAACATGTTACAAAATTCAAAAAGTTAATTGAAATTGTTGATCTCAGGTAGTGTCATGAAAAGTTCTCAAATTCCTTCTTTCCTAAGAAAAATTAATAAATTACTTTTATGATTCAAATAACGATCAGACTTTACATTCTGTCTAATAATAAAAAAAAATAACTATTACGAGTATCATAAAACTGAGAATCTAGATTGTTGTCTTGTAGCTGAAAATTCTCTTGCACACACAAAACCAAAAAAAAAATGTTTCACCACACAATATTTTCCTACCTGGAGAAGCTCGCCGGAACATCAGCAGCTGAAGAGCTCATAGTTGATGCAGGACGCATGATTGCCAGGAAGCTGCCATCCAGGATGCCTTGGAGTAATATGGAACATGGATCCAGCTTACCGATCTTGAAGATTTGTTGATTTATTTCTTTTATTTTATAGAGTAAGTCCTATTTTGTTGTTTTGTTTACTAATCTTTTATTGCAGTATTGTATACGCAATTTATATCTAATGCTTTTTTATTTTTAATAAAATAAAAACACAATAACACTTTAGTATTTTTATTTCCCGCTATCCCAAACAAAAAATATTATTTCCACATAAACAAATTACAAACATTAGGCTATAACTGTGATGAACGTTATTTTTACATTAATCTTTATTATTATTAATTTATTATATTTTTTGTGAACTTTGCTGTTTACACTTTTGTTTTAAATTTTTAAAATTACTATTGCGGTGAACTTTATTGTTTACACCTTTTATTCAAATATCTAGTAATACCACGGTGAACTTAACTGTTTACACCTCAAGCATCTCTAATCAAGTCCACTACATTTCTTACTTATTATTATGGTGAACTTTCCCGTTTACACCTTTGATTCAAAATATAATAATACTACGGTGAACTTAACTGTTTACACCTCAAGCATCATTACTCAAGTCCCCTACATTTCAATTCTCTCCCAAAACCTGACACATAAAGTGCCCTCTTGTAGAATTTTCAAAATTCTTCAAAATATTCACAATTCTTAATATACTAATGCAATATTTTTGATTTACAAAATTAAATATAAAATAACGTATTAATTAATAGTGACACAATTTATAAATGTTTAATTAGTCTGATTGTTTCCAATATAATAATTTGAAACTACAATTTCAAAATAATAAAAATTCGCGTACAATAAATCTCAAAACCATTAGCGTCTCATAAAATTGGGCTTAATCACAAAAAGAAAATTCATATTTCGTTCTTTCATAACGGAAACTCATTAATGATCACCTAACATCACGAAAATTGACCTTAGCCTAAAAAAAAATATTTTCCTTTTTAAATAAATATTTTAAAAGGCAAAATCCACTACAATATATATATATATATATATATATATATATATATATATATATATATATATATATATATATATCTATAAAGGCCTACCATGCGTCCGGACCAAAAGCGTAGCGCCCAGCGTCCTGCGTATATAAAGTGTATATAAATGATGGTATCAGTCAGCGTCATTGTCAGCGTTAGCAAACTATAGGTTTATTCAGCGTCCATTTTATTTTTCTAAAGTTTAGCAGCTTGCTTGCCTGTCTGCGGTGTCATGTTACTCGCTGTATTTCTGAGAAGATTACGTCATTTAAACTGACAAAAACATTTCTATTTGATTAATGCTACTTAATAAATTCTTTTAGTTCCGTTTCTTTATTTGTATGCATTTTATTTAAAAGGCTTTCATATTTAAAATGCTCTATAAACATCATAAAACTCGAAATATAATTGGATTTGTATGAAATTTTCTACAAAGCGGTTTTCAAGGTCGCTAATTTCAAATTTGATGTCAACGTTTGCAAATTTTAAAGGACGGATGAAATATGGCGGCCATAATAATTAAAGTCTAAAATACTAAAGTATTTTAAAACATTTTGTTTTCGTTTATATTTAAAGTTTTCCATCGACGATTTCCAACAATTATTGCTGTAGAAATGGGTTTACATATATAAGCTATCGTCTTTAGTAATTAGTAATAAAGCGTAAAAAGTAAGATCGCCGATTATCAAGGATCAAAAAACCGTTTTACTTAATTTATGTTATGTAACAAGAAATATTATTGACTGCGAATCTTTTAAAATGACATTTTTGTTTTCGTTATTACTGCTTACTTCATTTTTTAGGTGCACGAGGTTGGATATAGACAAGGGTTTTTACAAGGAATTCAAAGATTTATTGATTCAAGTTAAACATAAATTAACAATTATTATCTTTCACTATATTTAATTGATTACTGATGCTGATTTAGGAAAAGAAAATTGATATATAATAAATCTAAAACAATCCGGGTCCAGAAGTTTTGTTAAAAGTTGTTCGTTAAACCGAATAGTGACTTTACATTTTTACGTTAAGTAACTATTTATTATAGTATTGTTAGGAATATAAAATTAGAAACGTTAAAGATAACGAATTTACAAAAAAATTTATATTATAATAGATTTTAACTACAGCACAAACAAAAATAAAAAATTTCAACGTTATAAGAAATAAAAATTTCGATTTTATTATAAAATGTCCAACGTTATCTGAAACAGTTTTTATCCAATTCAGTAAAGTGATATTTTATTGTTTGCAATTATTTATTTTAAAAAGAAAAACAGCTGTGCATTCAATGTACTAAATGTCGATGTCCTTCAGTGATATGATATCATTTTTGAATAGCAACCGTAGCAACGCAAAACGACAGGTTGTTAACCATTAAATTCTTGGGATTGGAACTGTTTAAAAGATATTTAATTTGTAAATGCTCCGAATGAGTGCTTTTAATTTGATTTACTTTTGATTATATCATATATAACCCAGATTTTTAGTGTTTGGTCTGTTGTTTTTAATATAATAAATAGGTATAACTGAAATGTGAAACCTAGAACCTTGGATGTGTTTCGTGACAGACAATGATTGCCCACACAAACAAGAAGAGGTTTTGTTTAAAAGTTTTGAAATTAGTGAAAAGTAAATCTACAGGGTGGTTGGTGCATCTTAAAGATCCTTTACACATAAAGAAAACACAGAGATTGCATAAAATAATTTCTTAAATTTATTACAAAAAGTACAAGAATATAACCCTTTCTGATAGAGTTACACAACAATTATTAAATATAAGTAAAGATTTAAATACAGTTTTTAACTACTTTATCACAAGTTACCAGCATAATGTTTGTTATTACAATTTAGTTTTTCTTGTTCTAAATTTGGAAGCTTTTAGGCACTCACTTTACTAAATACCTTTTAAGTTTCTGATCCTTAAACTCCACAAATCTGGATCGTATTAACAATACAAATTATTTACAGGATGCCATTTACGAGACCTCCAATTCTGCTATTAATCCTTTGCATGCAGAGTTTATGTTTCATTATGATTATAATAAAAATTGAGCAGTACTATTCGACTGAATTCCATCTGTCATCAATTATTAAAATATAAACTTGATGGGTTTATCCAAATTCCCCCTGGGGGTTTTACTTAACTTAGAGTTGACTCCTTCTTCAAAGGATCTTCATATACATAAAGTATCATTAAATTGGTTTTTTTGTTCACAGAAAAACCATGAATTTTTTAACATGAAAGGATTCTTTTTTGTGTTGTTGACATATTGTTTTTCATTTTTTTTATATTTGAAATCAACTATCTCAGATCCAAGTTTTATGCACTTTTTATATTATGCAAAAAAAGAAGCGAAAAAGGAGGAGGAACATTCCTCAATTATGTTTTACCATTTCAGGAACCAACAATATTAGAAAAAGAAAACAAAAAGCGTACAGACGTCAGCAACGCGCAAAAACGTATAAAAAAACAAGTGGCAAGTTAACAGTTCGCCGCAAAATAAATATATACAGGGTGAAACAAAGTTGAACTAGAACTGATGAAGGGATTGTTTCCCGAACATCCTCCCCGGCCTTGAGGGTTCTAACCTCAAAGGGATTATAATTAATAAACATATTAAAAGATAGATTGAACAAAAACAAAAAGAAATATTAAGTTCGTATTATTATTTTTTTCTAAATTTCTGCGGGAAATTCTTCAATTAATTTATCTTGTGGAAGAGGACAAATCTTAGTTATGGATCGTGTGAAACAACCATTTTGAGTTTTAACTTTAACTACCCTGACCTTCTTGTCAGGACTTAAAATAATCTCTATTATTCATGCCAGCGGCCATTTAAGAGGAGGATTATCATCTTCCTTTAGCAGAACCAAATCATTTACTTTTAAGTTTGGAACATTGTAAACCCATTTAGGTCGATTTTGCAAGCGATTGAGGTACTCAATAGACCATCGTCTCCAAAATAATTGTTGAATTTGAGAAATCCTTTGATAAAGGGTAAGTCGATTTTCAGAAATGGAAGTTACACTTTTTTCTGGATGAGCTACTAAGCTTGATCCTATCAAGAAATGTCCAGGGGTCAAACATTGCAAATCATTTGGGTCAGTAGATAATGGACAGATGGGGCGTGAGTTTAGAATGGCTTCTATTTCGGTTAGAATTGTATAAAATTCTTCAAAGGTAAAAGTGGAATTACCTACTAATCTCTTTAGATGATATTTACAACTTTCTATTGCTGCTTCCCAAATTCCACCCCAGTGGGGACTTCTAGGAGGAATGAACTTAAATGTAATTTGGGTTTGAGCACAATAGTCTTGGATTCCTTTTAAATTACTTTGAGTGCAAAAAAAATTATGTAATTCCTTAAACTGATTCTTTGCCCCTAAGAAATTGGAAGCATTGTCGCTGTAGACTAAAGAGGGATTTCCTCTTCGAGAAATGAATCTTTTCAATGTCATAAGAAAGGCTTCAGATGATAGATTCGTGACCAATTCAATATGAACCGATTTGGTTACCATACAAACAAAAATAGCTATGTATGCCTTGATTAAAGGCGCCTTCCTTACCTTTGAAGATTTAATCATGAAGGGACCACCATAATCCACACCTACCTTTTGAAAAGGTCTTGTAACGTTAACTCTATCTTTGGGTAAGCTTGCCATTAATTGTTGAGCTGGCTGAGCTCTGAATCTATAACAAGTCACACAGTTTCTGATTATTCTTTTTATTTCTCTTAATCCATTTAACGGCCAAAACCTTAATCTGAAATTCGATAAAACTGTTTGAGCACCAGCATGTCCCAAACGTGTGTGCTCTTGGGTTAACATAAGAATTACAACATAATTATGAGAAGGAAGCAAAACTGGGTGTTTCTGATCAAAGTTAACATCCGCATTTTCTAACCTGCCACCAACGCGCAAGATACCATCTTTTCATCAAAAAAGGGGTTAAGAGAAAGCAAATTCTTATTACTAAGAAGTTTTTTATTTTGCAGTTCAGAGATTTCCTTTGAAAAATATTTAATCTGTAGTATTCTTAGAATGAAGTATGTTGCATCTTTCAACTCATTTACATTTAAAGGGCCAGAAAATTTGTTTGAAATAAATTTTGTGTTTTGAATAAAACGCAAACAATATGAAACAGTACGTTGAAGCCTAGAGAAAATTGAAAATTTTAAAAATATAGATTCCCAAAAGGCAGACTGATCTGTTATTTATTGTAGTAACAAGAGATATTTTCCTTTCTTCCGATATTTCTGGCACAACAGGATTTTTGGCAAATTCAGAAATGTCTAAATTAGGATTCTTTAGAAAAGAAGGCCCGCACCACCAAATTTCACAGTTTAAAACGTCTTGAGGTAACATCCCTCTGGAAGGAAGGTCGGCAGGATTTTCGCTGGATTTGACATAATACCACTTGAATCCTGTTGTTAATTCTTGTATTTGTGATACTCTGTTAGCTACAAAAACTGTCCAACGTGAAGCATGAGAAGTTATCCAGAATAAAGCTATTTGGGAATCTGACCACAAACTCACAGAATTTATTGTAAATCTGTTTTTATAAATAGGCAAAAGTTTTTTCGTTAATCTTGAAAGAAGAAGCATAGCACACAATTCCAAACGAGGAAGAGATTACCTTTAGAGGTGCTATTCTAGATTTTGAAGACACTAAATTACAAGATATAGATCCATCCAAATACAAAGTACGAATATATACACATGCTGAAACTCTACGCTCTTTATAGATTTATTTAAATATAAATACCGAGGTATCTTTAGTTTTGATAAAACAGAAAGATTATTTACAAATTTTTGCCACTCCTGTACGAGATTATCAGTAACAACTGTATCCCATCCAAATTTTAAAGACCAAAGTGTCTGAATCAATAGTTTTCCTACAACTATGACGACAGAGAGCAATCCTAGAGGATCATAGCACTGAGCTACAGTTGGAAGGATTTTTCTTTTAGTTATAGGACCTTGCAATGAGTTTGAAGAAACTTTGGGAATTGAAATACACAAAGAATCTGCTACAGGGTTCCACTTTAATCCGAGCACCTTATTAGGAGCATCATCAAAATTAATATCATATTCGAGAATCCTTTCTTCAGAAAATGTACTCAAAAATGTTTCTGAATTGGAACACCATTTATGGACCTTGAATCCATGATAGTTTAAAAGAGTATTTAATTCATTATAGAGTTTTTCTAAGTTTGTAAGGTCATCACAACCACAAAGAATGTCATCTACGCAGGTTTGTTTCATCAAAGCTTCTGCGGCGAGAGAAAAATCAGATTCGTATTTTAATGCTATTTCCTGTAGTACACGGGTTGATAGAAATGGAGCGGAATTTGTTCCATATGTTACTGTCAAAAGTTCAATACACATGAGTGGTTTATCAGGATGGTCTCGCCACAAGATGTTTAACAGAAAGGTTTGAGATGGATTTATTCTTATCTGTCGAAACATTTTTTCAATGTCTGTAGTTAACACAAACTTGAAAGATCTAAATCTACACAAAATATCATAGAGATCAGGTTGTACCTGATAACCTTTAAGAGTGATGTCATTCAATGACAAACCTGAAGTGGTTTTGCATGAAGCATCAAAGACAACTCGAAGTTTCGTTGAGACACTATTCTCACGAATCACTGCATGGTGGGGTAAAAAATATTTCTGATGTGACGATTTATTTGTTTGAGTAAGGGGAACGAATCTTCTATGATTCAATTCAACGTATTCGTCAATAAATCTTTTATATTCAACGAAATAAGAAGGACTTTTTTGAAATCTTTTTTCTAAATTAAAAAATCGTTTCTTTGCAATCGACAGAGAATCACCGAGCTTTAAGTTTTCTTGAGGGGTTCTCAAAGGAACATTCACTTGAAACCTACCATCATTTGAGATGGTAGTTGTAGATACGAACATTTTTTCAGCTAGCTCATCTTCCATGGCTAGAGGGACCTTTTCCGGAATCTCTTCTGTATTCCAGAATTTAGTTACTAATTGATCAAGAGATGGTGAGTCTCGTACTTGAGTAAACATAGATACTAAAGGTTGATTATTTATTATGGAGGAGGAAGTGTATACTTTAGGTAATAAATTTCTTTGTTGAGAATTGAGAAACGGAACTGTACCTGCAATTACCCATCCTAAATGAGTACTTTGAAGTACTGGGAGGTTTTTTCCAAGATGGAATACACCTTTTTTCAAAAGATTATAATAGCAATCTGCTCCAATTAAAATATCTATTTAAGATGGTTTGTAAAAGAAGGGATTAGCAAGGATTATTTTATCTGGAATATTAAATTTACTAGTATTAATATTAACTTGTGGAAGCATACAAGTTATTCGGGGTAATATAGAACAAGAAATTCTAAAATTCTTGTTTTCATACACATTGGAATGCATAACTAAATTAATCATTCTGTCAGAAATTATGGTACTTCCAGATATTCCTGAAATATTTAATGTTTTACAATAAGGATTGAAGTTAAGTTTTTTAACTAAGTTTTCTGAGATGAAAGAACTTTGACTGGCAGAATCAAGTAACACCTTAGCTGTGATAGGGACTCCCTGAGAATTGTAAATAGTAACACAAGCTGTAGCCAATAGTACATGAACATTTTTGATCGATAAGGCAGAGAGAGTATTAGAAGTAAGTGACATACCTTGAGTATTATGCTGTATCAATTCTTGAGAACCAGAAGGAATTGTATTAATTTGAGAATTTGTTTTGTCATCACCCTGCTCAGGCAAACTTTGTGTTTTTAAATATTTATTGAAAGAATTTGACCTATTAGAAAGTACATTCCTATTATGGTGAGGTCCTTGATTTCCTTGAGAATTACTGGTTGTGTTGCTGTTAACATTATTATTGTGAAGAAGAGTATGATGTCTTTGATTACACTGCTTACAGGAGATACTTCTGCACTGAGGTGACATATGGGAAGAGGCAAAACAATTGAAGCACAATCTTTTGGACCTGACAAAGTTTATTCTTTTTGCATGTGGTAATAATTTAAATTTGTTACAAGAATAAATTTTATGAAATTTTTCATTACAAAAAATACAATTATTTAATTGTCATGTGATTTTCCTTTATGTTTGCATGTAAGGAGGTTTTCATCACCTTTTTGGTTGATGAAATCTCGGTTGTTGATAGATTTTCTAAAATGGTACACCTTTTGTTCAAAAATTCAAAAAATTCTGTAAGGTTAGGTAATGAATCAATCTTACGATCAGTCTCAAAACTGCGTCTACTTGCATAGTCGAGCTTACGTTCAAGCGAATAAATTAATAGGAAATCAAAAAGCTGTTTGTCAGTGTAGTTAGTGTGTAGTTTCTTCATTGTGTTAGTTACAAATTCTCTTAATTGTATTGCAGAGCCTTTGTTTATGGAACTTATATCCAAAAGAGAAGCTAAATGTGCATTGATCACTGATATCTTATTTTCATACCTTCCTTTTAAAATATTAATTGCCGTGGAAAAGTTTTCATTAGTTATTTGTAAATTTTCTATTAGTTTTAATGGTTCATCACGCAAATTTAAATACAAAAACCTTTGCACGTCAGTCAATGAGGAGTTATTGGATACCAAAGCAGTAAAAAGTTGATAGAAAGACTGCCATTCTGCAACATTTCCTGTGAATAGTTGTAGATTAACTTCGGGTAACCTAATCAAAGGTGTAGCTTGTTGTCGCAGAATCACCGTCTTTGGCTCTGATCGCTCTGGTTTAGTTAACATAGGTGAAGATAATTCTTCTATACGTTCTAATATTTCGGTTAATGTTAAATAATATTGCTCTTCAATTGCGTCACGATTTTCAGCATCATCATGAGCTTCAGAATTCACTAGAAGTTCAATGTTATCTTGTGCTTCAGAATACCTTTCAAAGGCTGTTTGCAAATTCTTTTCTCTAGTTCGGAACTGAAAAACATGTGTCTCTCTATCTTTATTTGAAACTACCCAATTTGAAATTCGAGTAATAGTAGCTTTGGCACTTGTACGACTAATCTTTAGTGCTTCGTAATTCATTTTGAAATTAGACCTTTAGTAAAAGATTTCTAGAGAAGTTAACAAAAAAAGTTAAAAAAATTTGCACGCCCAAAAAGGTTACTATATACTAACATTAAAAGCTAAGGTTGAAATTGTTTTATGCATTCTCAAACTGAAGAATTGTTATTGACCATCCGGGTCGAAGGACCACTTTGTTTCGTGACAGACAATGATTGCCCACACAAACAAGAAGAGGTTTTGTTTAAAAGTTTTGAAATTAGTGAAAAGTAAATCTACAGGGTGGTTGGTGCATCTTAAAGATCCTTTACACATAAAGAAAACACAGAGATTGCATAAAATAATTTCTTAAATTTATTACAAAAAGTACAAGAATATAACCCTTTCTGATAGAGTTACACAACAATTATTAAATATAAGTAAAGATTTAAATACAGTTTTTAACTACTTTATCACAAGTTACCAGCATAATGTTTGTTATTACAATTTAGTTTTTCTTGTTCTAAATGGAAGCTTTTAGGCACTCACTTTACTAAATACCTTTTAAGTTTCTGATCCTTAAACTCCACAAATCTGGATCGTATTAACAATACAAATTACTTACAGGATGCCATTTACGAGACCTCCAATTCTGCTATTAATCCTTTGAATGCAGAGTTTATGTTTCATTATGATTATAATAAAAATTGAGCAGTACTATTCGACTGAATTCCATCTGTCATCAATTATTAAAATATAAACTTGATGGGTTTATCCAAATTCCCCCTGGGGGTTTTACTTAACTTAGAATTGACTCCTTCTTCAAAGGATCTTCATATACATAAAGTATCATTAAATTGGTTTTTTGTTCACAGAAAAACCATGAATTTTTTAACATGAAAGGATTCTTTTTTGTGTTGTTGACATATTGTTTTTCATTTATTATTATATTTGAAATCAACTATCTCAGATCCAAGTTTTATGCACTTTTTTATATTATGCAAAAAAAAGAAGAGAAAAAGGAGGAGGAACATTCCTCAACTATATTTTACCATTTCAGGAACCAACAATATTAGAAAAATAAAACAAAAAGCGTACTACTTATTTATTTACATAAAACACAAGGGGTGCAAAATTGACGTTTTTGTTTTACACGGCAACTTAAAAAATTGTTGTATAGTCAACAATCTGATAGATAAGAATTGTGAAGATTTTAAAAATCGACATTCTACATATTTATTTTAAAGTTTGTTCAAATTAACGTAATATAATAAATGCCATAAAAATATATTTTAATTGTATATTTTGATTTATTATTATCTAACAGCATCAGTAATTGATTAAATACCGAATGATAATATAATAATGCATAATGTTTGTTTAATTTAAATAAATAAAGCTTTCAATTACGTGTAAATATCCCACACATATTTTGAGAACGAAAGAATATCCTTAAATTCTATCCATCTTATTAAATCTTACAATTTTATTAAAATTATCGCCCATTTGTAGTAGCAAGCAAATCCGTTTTAATAACGAAGTTTAAATAACGCATAAATAAAATGTATTAAAACATTAAAAGTGTTTATTAGCTTTAACAAAATATAATATGAAAGAATTTTTGTCACCATAAATGACGCAATCTTTACTCAGAAATACAATGCATAAAGTGAAGTCCCGTTGAAATGACGTCACTGTCTAGCGATAAAGCCATCAGTGTTACCAACAAAATTACTGTTATGTGTGGGGACGCAGGGTAAACAGTTGCCGATTTGTATACAAGTGTATACAAATCGCGCGCTATTAGCGCTGCATGTTGCAAACGCTCGAACTACGATTTTATACACGAATCAGAAATGGGTGTCAAACTGCGCACAGCTAATTTTTACATTTTCGTCATCTAGACACTTTAAGCTTCATATGGTGCAATTTTGAGGCACTAGTCACCCAGCGTCCGTATATCCGGACGCCGAGTGACTTCGGACGCTGCTTGAACCTAAGATTTTACATGGGGGGACGCATAGTGGGGCCCTATAGATATATATATATATATATATATATATATATATATATATATATATATATATATATATATATATATATATATATATATATATATATATATATACAGTGAGAATTTTATTTCACTGAACATAGGACTATTGACATTCCCTATGTTCAGTTTTAAAAAAGCCAAGTCAATGCATTGCGAGCAATTAAAACATATCCAAGCAACCTATAAAACAATTGCTATTCGTAGTGTCATTAGAAAGTGTCAAAACTGTGTTTTTTTTCAAAGTTTTTGCCAAGACAGCTGCAGATCCTGACCTGACCTGAAGCTGTCTTTGGCATCAGTGAGGACTTTATGCCTTTATTATGATTAATTAATGAATATTCGTGTCGATAATTATTGTCAAGGATTACAATCATGTTGCAAACATTGTCGCTGGGTAGGCAACCAAACTTGCAGGTCTGCTGGTAGCTGGTGTTTTTTTTATTGTACATTCTTTTGACACAACTGAAATTATTTAGTTTTAGGTTAAGTATAATTACATCCAAATAACAAGTTTAAACAGAAACTTTTATTTAAATTACTTTAACAAATGTTCAAAGTGACCACCCTCCTGTTCCAAACAATATGCTAACCGATTGTAAAATCCTTGTACACTATTTCTAAAAAAAATTGGATTTATTTCGTTGCAGGCGGTAAGTATTCTATTCTTTAGCTCTTCTGTATGCTCTATTACTCTATTATTGTAGACTTTGGATTGGATATAACCCCAGAGAAAGAAATCATTTGGTGATAAATCTGGGGACCGAGGTGGCCAAGCTATGGGGCCAAATCTTCCAATCCAGCGATCCTGGAATGTTTCGGTTAGGAAGCGTGTAATAGGGCCCGTGGAATGTGGTGGAGCGCCGTCCATTTGAAACCATGGGTTTTCAATATTTAAAACTTCTAGTCGTGGTATAATGTTTCTCCGCAGAAGTTCCAGAAATTTGGCAGCGTTTAGGGTGCCATCGATAAAAAATGGACCAATAAGGGTACCGTCAACTATTCCAGTCCAAACATTAACACTCCTATTGTATTGAGTGTGTGTTAAATTTTGAACGTGCTTGTTTGTACGTGACCAATACCTGTAGGAATTAGCAAAGAAGGATAAGGAGAAAGGAGAGAAAAGTGTTAGATACAAACCGATAATTCTGTTTATTGACAGTGCCATCTAAACAAAACGACGACTCGTCTGTGAAAACTATTTTTTGTAGAATATCTTCATTTTCATTTAGTAAATTAAATACTGTTTCACAAAAATCTGTTCTTTTAATTTTGTCAATAGGAAAAAGCTGCTGGTGATTGGAAAATTTGTAGGGTTTGTATTTATACTTCTTGAAAGTTTTAAGCACAGAGTCTTTCGAAATGCCAAATTGCTGTGCTACTATCCGCGAGGGGGTAATGGGATTTTCTTCTGCATAACATAATATTTGTATTTCTCGTTCTTCTGTTAAAACGGGGCAAGCTTTTCTTCTTTTTTTATGTGAATTTATTACACAACCTTCACCATTAAATTTTTTAATTATGCTATGAATAGTTGCGACAGATGGTATCGGTCTTTCGGGATAACTTACGGAAAACAAATCGCGCACTTGTCTCATACTATTATTGGAATTGTACCAGTTTACAATGGCAATCTTTTCATCTTTTGAGTACATATTGCAAAGCACAAGTTGAAAAACTTTTTAAAAAAACAGTTTTGACTTTTTAATGACATTAATGGCAATTGTTTTATCAGAGGTTGCTTGGATATTATGTTTTAATTGCTCGCAATGCATTGACTTGGCTTTTTTAAAACTGAACATAGGGAATGTCAATAGTCCTATGTTCAGTGAAATAAAATTCTCACTGTATATATATATATATATATATATATATATATATATATATATATATATATTTTCGGCACAAAACGAGATCCTTTGGAGTTAGAAACTATACAAGTTGAGATCCTTTTTGCAAGGCGAGATCCGATTTTGGATCTCGTCTTGTATCTGTGTGTATATCTTACTCATTCAATAGACGATGTGCAGGGAAGAGGAAATTCAAATTTTTGGTAGGAACTCACTTTGTCCCATTTTGTGCAATTTTATACTCTGGCAGTTCATCTAACCTTACTGTAGGGGGCACTGCAGCGCCTTTTATGTATAAAACTTCAAAATGTATGTTACAGTCAAGTTGAGATCCGGTATGCTTGACAACATCGCAGATGTATTTGCAGCTTGAATTCTTGGGAAACGAGATTGTCACTTCCCTTCTTAGTCATAGAACTGGGTTGTTTATTTTTAAAATTACTTCTATACGTGGTCATGCGATTCTTATAAAAAGCAATAGTATAAATTCTATTAAATGGGAAGAAAGTGCTATCCCAAATATTATTAGCATTATCTAACTAACATTTGAATAACAAATATATTTTTAGTTTTGTCTAAAGTATGAGAAAAATTCCAATGTTTGATTTATAAAAAGCACACATTTAAGCACTATCTTTCTTGTTTTAAATACGCGCTGTATATTTCTATCCAGTCCATATATATTGTTTAACTTAATTTATAGATTTTGTTAATATCACGACTGTTGGAATTAATTTTAAAAAGGAAATTTTTTCTTTTAAAGGAATTTCTGGTCTTTATCAAGATCTAAAGCAATTTTAAATATAATTACACATAAGTTAAAACCTTAATTAAAACTATAAACTTGGCAGTTAATGTTATCATATGTTAAAGTTTTTTTAAAACGATTGTTTATTTTAGTCAATACTTACTTTTGATGATTTTTAATTTAGAATGTGCAATGTTGAGAATCAATTATATTTGTAGTTAAATTACTTAATCTATTAAAATGTTAGATTTAAACCAAACTTTAAAGAAAACTTTAACCTCTGATAACATTAAGTGCAATTGTATAGTTTTAATTAAGGTTTTAACTTATGCGTAATTATTTTAAAATTGTTTTAGATCTTGATAAAAACAAGAAATCATTGTCGAAACGTTGATATTTCGATGGATTAATTAATAAAATACATCAAAGACTGAACCCCATGAAGTTTCCTTTTTAAAGTTAATTTATAGAATTAACAGAATTCCAGCTGAAAACTATTTTAACATTGATAGGCCTTGGCTAAATTTTGGCTTGAAAATAGTATATTGAAAAATGAGCGTCACAATGACCATTAGTGTAATACGAGTGCAGTTTTTATAATAAATTGTATGTAGATATCCCAGTAGCACAATTAATGCCTTGAATCAAATGGGTTGTCTTTAGGGAAAAGGCATCAAATCAAAAAGTGCCGTATTTAGCTAAGAAATGAATAAATCGATTTCCTTTCTTTAATTCAAATGTTTTTTTATAACTTATATGTACTAATTATTAAAATAAAATACAAATTCACTAAAGTAGTTCATTAAAATAACCTATCAAATTAATTAATAACCAGAATTTCTCTTCAATACTCTTTTGTTGATACACCATTGTAATAATTTTCTTATATACTGTTAACGGAATATTGTATTTATTTATATTCTTATCAAGTATTATTTGCACATGATGGCGTATAGTTTTTAAGATGTTATTTATACAAGGTTAATTATCACTATTTCAGCATTTCTTTTCTGAAAGTAAATATCAAATCCAACGATGGAGCTACAATTACCATTGCAGAATCTTCTATAAAATTTTTGCATAACTATCAGGACGTTTAGTAAGTTTAACGGTAACCTACAAAGAGAAAATATTGATACAGGTATCGGAATGGGAATTATGTTGCCCTTTTAAAAAAAGTGGGATTAAATGATCTAAACATCTGATTACAGTAATTTATCTACAATATTATAGGAAATTTAGTTTTTTAAGTAATTCACAATATAAAAGTACTACATTTATTGTAAAAATAAACACTAGTTATCAGAGGGTTCCATTTTAATCTATTATAAACAAACTTCAGGGTGCTCTGTAGGCCTCGTGAAATTTCCTAACCAGAGATTTAATGTATTTATGAGAACAAAAATATTTTTTGCTATATGTCCATATATTTACAATACGGGCTTTTACTTATTCCGTAAATTTAACTGCTTCTGACATTGACCGTAGTCGGAAACTGATTATAGTTATTGTTAGGTTAAATATAATATAGTTATCTGTTAATAATTTTATACGATAATTTGTAATAATTTTCTTATATACTTTTAACGGAATATTGTATTTATTTATATTCTTATCAAGTTTTATTTGCACATTCTTTTATACAAGGTTAATTATCACTATTTCAGCATTTCTTTTCTGAAAGTAAATATCAAATCCAACGATGGAGCAACAATTACCATTGCGGAACCTTCTATAACATTTTTGCATAACTATCGAGACTTTTAGTAAGTTTAAAGGTAACCTACAAACAGAAAATATTGGTATAAGTATCGGAATGGGAATTATGTTGCCCTTTTAAAAAAAGTGTGATTAAATGATCTAAACATCTGATTACAGTAATTTATTTACAATATTATAGGAAATTTCTAGTTTTTTAAGTAATACACAATATAAAAATACTACTTTTATTGTAAAAATAAAAACTTTTAAACTATCTGGAAAACAACCAGTGTCCAGGGAAGAATTAATAAGATGCATTAATGTATAACTTAAACTGTCGATGAGTGGCTTAATAATGGACGGCCCGAATTCATCTGGACTAGACTTGACCGTTTCAAGTTTTATAATTTTTTCTAAAAACTTAATATCAATTTTTTTCAAATTTGAATAACCTACAAGATCTATTATTTAATACAGGAGGATTATCACAATTAAGTGGGATTATGCTATTAACAGTATCATTTAAATTGCTAATAAAGTATTCATTTAATTTATTCGGTATTGCAATTTCAGTTTAAATTTTTTAAAATCAATGTCATCTGGGAGATCGTTGTTTGATTTTCCAATTAATTTTTTCCACATAGCGCGAGAATTCTCCTTATTGTTATCAATCTGTAATCTATAATACTCTAATTTTTCTGATCTTATTACACTAACGAGTTCATTTCTCAAAATTTTATAATTAATCCAGTTTTGAGGATCATTAGTAGTTTTAAAGTTTTATATGCTTTATCCCGCTTTATTTGAATTTTCTTAATGTTATTATTGAACCATGGTTTTAAGTTACTTCTAATTTTGTACGTTTTAAGTGGAGCATATGTATCTAACAAATTGACAATATTGTTACGAAAATTATAGATAATAACATTAACATTAGACGTATCATACTTCCAGTTACATTCAGATAGTTTGTTTCTCATTTCCGCTATTACCTCATCGTTTATTACATTTTTTTATATTTTTCTGTTTCAATAGACGCAGATTGCTTGTTAATAACTGTTACAAGCACAATATCGTGATCTGTAATTTTTGGCGTATCTTTTACTGTAACGTTTAGTAAGGATCGTTCGTTATCACAAGATCAATTGTACTTACGAGTTAGGTGTAGTACGAGTGGGAACGTTAACTATTTGTTTCATACCTATATTATTAACAATGTTTTTTAATTTTCTGTTGTCCAAATTATCTGTCCTCATATCAATATTAAAATCTCATGTGAAAATAACACGACCTTTATAGTAAGACTCGTCATCCAACAAGTTACTGAAATAATTTATAAAATAACTATATAGCACTTGAATTCGACGAGCGATATACAGTTTCAACCATTATTTTATTTACGTTTACAACTAACAACCAAAACGTATTGGCAACATTAATATTATCCATAATCTTAAAATTATATTTACGGTTTATAAACATTATAACACCACCTGTGTACCTATTATCTGAAAAGCATACAACAGCGTGATACCCCTTTATTTCTGTCTCACATTCTAAAGTATCCGCAGTAACTCTAGTTTCTGATAAGCCCAACACTGAAGGTTGAAACTCAGCTATAAATCGATGTACTTCCCATATAGGAAATAACAAAGGGCCCGCGCTTGGCTCAGGTTTGGGACGATGCTTATCAACTCTGGTACAAGCCTGAAATCCAAGACTGGCCCATGACTGGTCTAAAATCGGGATGATAACTTCGTGCCAAGCTTGTTAATCAGTCATGGTACTAGATTGGTGATGCATCTTGGCCCAATAGTGAAAACCAATATAGTGCCGACGCTAATACTGAGTCTTGGCCCAAGGTATATAACCAATATTGGGCCATTCTTTATATTAATGTGGTATCATGGCTGACAATCATTGATAGTGTAGGTTCGGAATCCAACGGTAGCTCTGGGTTATTACTGACCTTTGAGTATGAGACCAACCTAATATTTAATATTGTACTATAGCTTATTAAGACTTGTATGAAATAACTTTGATGAAGAAAACAAAGTAACACAAACATTCTAAATTATTACCAATTATTTTAATTCGTTCAATTATTAGTAACATAACAACGTAACTTAAAAAAATTGTGACACAAGAACAAGGCTGAGACTGATTTTATACGAAATTAATAATATTTTAGGTGTTTAACAAATAAATTTAAAAAATAAAGTGACTTAAAAAATTGTTTTCAAGCATACAAGTTTAATTTTTACTACTAAAAATTGTATTTATTCTTATTAGCGTAGCTTTGTTTTTAAATAAACACTTTTTATTTCGTTTACTGTCTCCAGCCTTACTTTGTGGAACTCCATAATCATGACATATAATATAAATACAAAGATTAGTTAAAGTTTCACAAGTTTTATTAATGTCTTAACCTGACAATATTGTTTCCACACTTTGTGTCATTATCAAAGGTAGATAAGATTGATAAACAAATACGTTGCTAAGGATAAATACATACAGAAAATAGGTAACTAGATACAATACATAACAAAAACTAAATATCTAACACTTCTAATAAAGGAGAATTACTAAGCTCAGTTTGTTCATTCATTAAAGGTACTGTGCGTTTATGTCTGTATATTTCAAAAGCTTCTAAAATGTCTAATTTGTGTTTGTTGTTGCAAAAATGTAAGAATTTAATGTTGTTTTGAGGTGTCATTGGGTGGTTCTGTTCCAAAATGTGTTTGGCATAATTCGATTTTTCTGGATGTTTAAGTCTATAAGAGCGTACGCGTTCTTTGTATCTTATGTCGAAATTTCTAAGTGTTTGCCCAATATAAACCGAGTTACAAAAAGAACAATTCAAACGGTAAATGCCGGATTTCATGATAGGAAAGGATCTCGTTTTGTGCCGAAAATATATATATATATATATATATATATATATATATATATATATATATATATATATATATATATATATTAGTTGATATTAATTTTTGTTAAGTTGAATAATGATTTTACATTAAATAATATTTAGAATGCAAATTCATATAGAAAAATTTATCATCGACTCTGCTCTGATCTTCATTAATAATATTCAAAAAAATATCTAGTTACTTTGTATGTCTGCTTAAACATCTAATTCATATGGAAAATTTCTCGCTATGCTGGTAGTCGTACTCTGTAGCTCAGTTGGTAGAGATACCACCTAGACAGTGGAGGGTCCTGGGTTCGAGTCCCAGCAGAGTCGATGATAAATTTTTCTATATGAATTTGCATTCTAAATATTATTTAATATATATATATATATATATATATATATATATATATATATATATATATATATATATATATATATATTGATACCTGCTTTAAACGTGCCTTAAAAATTCAAATATTTCTCTAATTGTGAAAATATGTTGTATTACGATATTAGATGGTCTTTACTCATTACTTACAGTATTTATTTTGTTTAGTTTATTAATGTACATCAATATTTAATGAAATTATTTATCTGGTATCAAGATGAGTAATTACGTTATTTGAATATTTTGGTGGTAATAAGCCGCTATCAGCTTATTTTATTTAAAAGATTTTATATAGTTGCAAGACGATTTCTATGAACGAAGAGAACAAACTTTTGTACATATAAAATTGAAAATAAACTGAAAAAAAGTATATGGATCCACACAGAAATGATTCATTCTTATAGTACCTACCTACTACACAGTAAAATAAAGTGTAATTTATTGTAAATTTTAAACAAAATTTAGTGTAAGATTCGAACACTAGATCACTCTAAAAAGTGTGTGATTAGGTCCAATACATTTAGAGTAAAATATCTAATCTGTACCTTCGTGTAGACACTAGAGTTAACTTCAATACAGTGTTAGTGTACATTTATTACACTCTAAAACAATTATCTTTTTTACACTAAAGCAGTCCAATTTCTAATCGTTTCGGAGTAAGATTTTACTCTTGAATTTTGAATCTTTTACTCTACTTGGTAAAAATATTACCTATTTAGAGTGGATTGTTAAAAAAACTTGTATAATTAGATTGAAATTTTAGAGTGAAAATAGTGTACTTTTTCAAGGTCGAGATCAATAATCAAATAAGTGATTTATTTATTTATTGCAATGCAAACGTACATAAAAAGTATATATGTACTTACAATTAAAACATAAGAACGTATTGAAGAATTGGTCGTAAGTCTGTGCAGACTAGATCCGAAGATGAGTACATTATATATTAAGTCTCTGATGGTTACCGTTCTATTAATTTTCTGAATGTCATTCGTGAATGTCTTTCACGAAAAGCTCTAACATTCATTGAATCCAGCTTCCAGTTTCTTCTGATAATAAGCCTAAGGGAAGGGTAGCATTTCGAGCAATATCTGCAGAAGATCTGTGAGAAGAAGATGAAGTAAGCGTATCTGAAGGACTCTCTTCATTATCTGTCAATAAAAACATTTCAACCAACCGTTTGGAGTATTTTTTCTAAAAATCTTGCTTTTATATAGTAGCATTCTTTGTACTTTTATTTAAAGAAATTCAAGAAGGTATACAATGATATTTTTAAGATCATTTAATATTTTTCCATCAAATACTCCTTGGTACTCAACTTTTGAAAGGGTAGAACTGTATACAGATTCTATTAGAGTTTTGTCTCTTCGATCTCCTTTAAATGAATCAACTCCTCTAATTTCCTTCTAATCACAATTTCGTACATCTGTATAGAAAAAATTGAATAACTCCAAAAAGTGGAAAAAGGTGGAAATAATATTTACAGGGCATGAAAGAGCAAGCATTATGCTATCGTTTAATGTAAGTAGCAAACGTCAACTAATGTAGACTTTTTTTGTATCTCAAAATGAAAATAATTTTTATGAAAATTTAAATAAACATGAAGAATTAGTCAATTTGTCTATTAATATTAATTCTAATCTTCTAGAAAACCGGCAACTTATTATAGAGAGATGTAAAATACTTACCAATATATATTTAGTTTAAGATGTATAAACTTAGAACTAAAATTGTAACACTAAAAAAGGCGTTTAATTCGTACCCACTTCACATCTTTAGCAAGTTCTAACTTCAATGTCTAACTGTACACAAAAGAATAAATCCCTACAGATGTGACCGGCATTACCAAGTACTACAATTATAGTATTTCTAAGAAAAAGCATAAAAATGGGTAAATATTAAAGTTCATTTTTCGGATTTTTGTCGCAAGCTTAGATGCATCGGCCCCATAGTGCATCGCTTTGAAAATTATTTTTTTAAGTTTTTTAAGAATACTATTTCAAGATTTTCCCATTTTCTAGATATGAGAAAGGATAATGGTGTTCAAATGTCGTGTGCCTAATTGTAGAAATGTAAATAGTATTACAAATGCATCATTTTCTATGCATCTTCACTTGAATAAGGAGAGTAACTCTAACGAACATGTGCTGGCAGTGTAGCTTAGGGGCCCGATGTTACAAACCTCATAAAGCCTTATTGGTTATTGGCCTTTTCAGCCTTTTAGTAGCTTTCCAAAGAGAATAATCAGTACTACTAAGTACTGTAAGATTCAATAGATTCATTTGTCACTCTATGCATTTCTCTTTTTAGTTGCTGACTAGCATTGACAACCATACATCTGCATGGACAGCAACACCTGAAAGAACACTATCATCACCTACAGAATATTGTTCACCAGTTGTGAAAGAAATAAATGCTGAGAAAAGAAGATTGCGAAAAATTTGGCAACGAAATAGAACTGCGTTTAATAGTTTTTCTGATGCACTGTTCTAAATTGTATTATGTGAGATGTATATATGGGATTCAATATCATTACTCTATATTTAAGTTTTGTGCGCACAAGGGAATTAAACAGAATCGTTATTGTCTCTATATTTGTAAAAGATTTATTAGTGTTGCTAAATATAAACCACAATTGTTTTAATGCATTGTTAACCACAATCTCATTATGATAGTTAAAGAAAATGACAATATGAAATGAATACCCAAATACTCAGTATCCGGCTGCTACAGTATAAACTGTTAATAGACATCCTCTTTATTTGCTTTTTGCATATTTAAATTTCGCACAAAGCAGATTAATCGTTTTATCCGTATATTCTGCTAACAAACACAGCGTGTATTTGGAATTTTATTTAGCTGCAGTTTGCATGAACATATTGACCAACAGCGACCCTTGTAAAGGTATTTTTAACAATGGGAGTCGAATGGATATCTTATTATAATTAATAATAATATATAATCCAATACTACTAAAGTTGATTTGTATGTGTGTCCGAGCCCCATTCTCGCGTTCTATAAGGGCTATAAGGGAAAATTTTTTAAAGTAGGTCATGTTAGAGATGGGTTGGGCTCATTCGACTCCAATTACTAAAGTTGAGTGTCCGAGCCTCATTCTCGCGTTCTATAAGGGCTAGAGAGATGGGTTGGGCTCATTCGACGCGTAATTTGCCGAGGATAATGCACGACCGAAATTTTTTAAATTAGGTTATGTTTTAAAATTTTTTAAATTAGGTTATGTTTTAAAATTCTTTAAATTAGGTTATGTTTTAAAAAATCGATAAATGCTGATTCTATCGTACTATTTAGTACTATTGAGTGTTATTTGGTACTAATATGTGCTCTATCGATAGAGAATCGATTGGAGATTTATGTACGTCATGTAAATACTGACCTACTTTAAAAAAATCGATAAATGCTATTTCTATCATACTTAAGTGCTTAGGTCCGTAGGGCCCATTATCCTAGTTATTATATATTGTAGTAGTCGCGCTGTAGTAGCATAGCCGTGGATAAGGATGGTTCACAACGAATTCAATGAGCTATCGACTGCCACTTTCACTGCCGTAGCAATTAATTACATTACATCAGCAGCATTTATGCGTTTTTATGGAAAGGTTAGAAACACTTTAGTTGCTTTACTTTCTCATCTCCATAAATTAAGTGTTTTTGAATGTTACAAAATATTTTAGCTCCGAGTTCTTACTAGTCAAAACTGCTGCAACACTTATTATAATCTATGGAGGTGCCCCAACGCCAAATTTTGGATAGAAACGCTGTATTGCAGCATGCTCTAATTCTGTAAGTCTAGATTATTTCACTGCAGTCTTTTAAGGAAGTGCTTTCAAGTGTCAGAACCATTCAACAGTACATTAGCACAAAATACCTGCACTAGTTTTGTCTATGCTAATCTTATGCTATATGTAGGGTACGCCAGAACTGACATATAATTCGTATAATAGTATATACCTATTATAAAAAATATTTCCTTTGAAGAGGATAAAACTATAAGAAGAAAACATCATTAATATAAAAAATGCATGCAAGATTAATTGTAAGTTTGTTTGTAATTGATCGCAAAGCTATTGATCGTAACAGAGATTAGTAACTAGAAACCACCCCAAAAATTGAATCTATACATGTACTTGTAAATTTTCTTTTAAAAACCAAATTCCAAAATCATTGTATGTGTCTGCTACTAAACAATTTATGTAATATATGTGACTAACTGCTTAATCAAAAGAAATATGTCGCAACCATTTCTATGTAATTTATGTAATTATAAATTCTCACAAAAAGGAAATTTACAAACGCATATGCTCACTCATAGTGGTGAGAAACCTTTTGAGTGTAAATATTTGTAGTTATAAATGCTCACAGAAAATAAGTTTGCAACATCACATGCTTACTCATAGTGGTGGGAAACCTTTTGAGTGTAATATTTGTAGTTATAAATGCTCACTAAAAGTAGGATTGCAAAAACACATGCTCACTCATAGTGGTGAGAAACCTTTTGATTGTAATATTTGTGGCTATAAATGCTCACTAAAAGTAAGATTGCAAAAGCACATGTTCACTCATAGTGGTGAGAAACCTTTTGAGTGTAACATTTGTAGTTATAAATGCTCACTAAAAATAAGATTGCAAAAGCACATGCTCACTCATAGTGGTGAGAAACCTTTTGAGTGTAACATGTGTAGTTATAAATGCTCACAAAAAATAAGATTGCAAAAGCACATGCTCACTCATAGTGGTGAGAAACCTTTTGAGTGTAATATTTGTAGTTATAAATGCAAACAAAAACGAAGTTTGCAAAGGCACATGCTTATTCATAGTGGTGAGAAACCTTTGGAGTGTAATATTTGTAGTTATAAATGCTCAGTGAAGAGAAGTTTGCACAACCACATGTTTAGTCATAGTGGTGAGAAACCATTTGAGTGCAATATTTGTCGTTATAAATACTCACAAAAAAGAAGTTTGCAAAAGCACATCAAGCTCACTCATAGCGGTGAGTAACTATTTCTATGTAATATGTATAGTTACTCAAACAACATTGTTGCATTTACTATAAACACGTTAAACAGATGTTTATTTTAAAAAATTAATCTTATCGATAAATGTTTGTACATATTGTACTGATTATACTGGTCTACTGCAATCTTATTTACTTTGTATTTATTGGGTATATAAATATATCTTTTATTAGGGCGTTTTATTAATGATCATATCCTTTTATGAGAATTTTTTGGGTTCTTTATTGAAAAGTCATTGTTGTTCATTAAAGAAAAATTTGATGTAATGATATAAGTTTCTACTTAAAGGAATGTAAGCTACAAAGCAGCTGCTTGGGGTTACTGATGTACTACATAATTTTTTGGTAATTTTTTACGGAATTTAAATACAATTAATTGTGTGTAATAATAACATTTATTTTGGTTGGGGGAAATTTATAATTAATAAATGCAACTAAGTAACTGTCTCGTTTGTTATTTGTTTTATTATTGCTGGCTTCTATGTGACACCGAACACAGTCTCGGGTCACTACGGATAACTTCTGTTATCTTTTCATACTAATGTGATTATGTGATTCTTGTTGTATATAAATGGTAAGGCATGGAAAGGAAATAAAAACACGTTCACAAATCTAATTGTTTTAATTTATTTTCAGGTTAACTATGTACACAAAAAAAATGTTCATATTTTATACATATAACACAATCACAATGAATAAAAAAAAAGCTTTATGAAAAAGCCTCCATTGAGGGGCGAAACGTTAAATTAATTTTATAAATGTTTTATTAAACGCTGCCAGTCCTCAATAACTAACAAATAATAAATTTATTAATAAAATAACAGGCTAAAAAGAAATAAAATTTAAAAACAATTTATTTAAAAAATATAATTAAGTAAAATTTTAATGCTTTAAATTTAAAAATGAATGGAAAGCACGCAGCAACATACATAATCCATTCCCCTTTTCCTGCATTTTGCAACGAAAGGAATGGAGCCAGTGTAGCAAGTAAATTATACTGCCCCATACTTTATAACTCATACTACTTTCATACCTTATCCTAATGAACTCAAATATGCTTGTACTAAATTTTTAAAATTCAGTCGCAACCGACATTTGAAGCCCTGTTCCAATGATCAAGAAGCAGGGTCTCTCGCAGCAACATATTTTAAAGAAATTTATATAATAAACAAGGACTTTTAGAATCATCTGTACTTCTAGTCACCATACTAGTGTAAAGTAAAGTAAATTGAAGTGTTTAAGAAAAAATAATTCTTGTTAAGAAAATCTTAATTTGATGTAGTCAAGTCCAATACCATTATGTGGTGCGACCAAGAATAGAAAATGCGATTAGGCAATATTAAACATTTTTTAAAATTAATGGGATATTTTTGAAACAGTATACAAGCATAAAACTCAGGAGACTTTTTACGAGTTACTTCTACCAAAATAATTAAACTTAAAAATCAAAAGTTCCTTTTATCACTTCTTAACGCCTCTCTATTTATTTATCACGTCCTTTAATTTAAATTAGTTAGATCTGAAATCGTTTCCTATTTCCTGGTGGTCTAGGTGTCCCATAACTGGTGAACACCTTAAGCTTTCCGTACATATGATAAGCTGGTAAATAAAAAAAAGTACTTACTAGCTGTTGTTTAATCTTGTCGAAGCATGTCTTAACCAATTCTTAATAGCTGCTATGATGTCTTGCTTGGATGTTTCTTTAGCATTTGGGCTTAGGGTTGGTGCTTCTGAAATATTTAATAACATAATAATAATCGTATCGGTAAAAACAATGAAGATTTAACATACCTTTGATACAGTCAGAGGAAAGCAGGAAAACATTTTCTTTCCCTCCCGGTCATATAAGGAGGCGACAGAATCTGTGACGTTTCTTTAAAATAATTTTTACAATAGTATTGATCTCATGACTTTCAATTCGGGCAAGGAATGATAACTGAAAATAATAAGATTTGTTATAAGGAAAGCAAGATATGCATTCAAGTACCTATCATTTTCTGTTCATCCTTTGTACTTGGGCGTCTTTCACATGTACCAATGTCTTCTTCGCTCTTCATGGGTAGTTTCCCGTCAAAATCTTCGTACAAATTCAGATCATCAGGAATTATCTGTGGTCGGCTTTGCTCCCTCAATATTTGCAAAAACCAACTTCAGCTGATGAAGTCGGTTTTTCGTTTGTACTCTAGAAAACAAATTTAAAATCGTAGAAAAAATATAAATTTAAACATACGTGATTAATCATCATACCTTTGTAAAACTTGCAGCAATCTGTTGCTGGTTGAATAACCCTTTATTTGTAATATTATCACCATTTGATGATAAGCAGCTTTTCAGTGGATATGCAGGCTCTCTTATTCGTAGAAGTAGAATAGTCACTTCTTATCTTGTTATCACCACTGAAGTCATGTAATAAGGTTGTCTTTGGGACCTTGGAAAAACGCATTATTCCAGTGACTTCCTCATCATGGTTCATGTGTACTAAACAGTTTATTATAATCATAATCTTGATTTTTATGCAATTGTACTTTGTACAGACATTCCTCGCCTGTTAAATCCCCTTCAACAAATTCATTACTATCAATGTTTAATTCGATGTATTTAATACAGTTTTCTAAAGATTCACTAGAACTAAAAACTGTCCAAATAATAATTATCAATTATAGAGGGTTCTGTTACAGCTTTTCTTGGCTTCTTGGTATTGTTACATAGACGACGAAAATGCCTTGTAGTCAGATCAAGAACGGATTTTCTTTTACGTGATGACATTTTCCTGTAAAACAAGAATATGTCTATATCACTCCACATAAAATTCAAGCACCAATTTCGCCCACACCTGCTCAAGCATCCCCTGATGCATATTTATCATGCCTTTTTAGCATATTTAACTAATAAACAAAAGAAAATCTATAAATAACAACTACACTAACGTACGTCTCATTTAAGATAAAAATTGACGGGTTCGAGGATTTTTCTCAAAAGCATTTAATAAAAGATTTACTTCGATAGTTCTAGACTTTACACTTGCACTCTATATAACTCTGTGTGTGATAAGCTGATAAACGATTCATATTCATAAATATTAATAAATCCTATTAATATTTTCATAAAATATTCATAGATTTCCAGAAGGAATCTTTAATACAGCATCTTGTCTGTAAGTTATTTGAACAATATATTTGTTGTGATCTTATTCTTTGCCAACATATGTTTTTCTACGTTAATTAAGAAACCTAATGCAAATGTATTTAGAATGGGATCCCAAGTTAAGATTTGTAGAAAATAATAATGCGAGTAGATTTTTTGATTATTCACTCATTAATTATGTTTACGAGATTTAACACAGAGATGCGCCGAATTTGCAGGAATTTTCTTTATCATTCTGTAGAATAATTCTTTAATAAGTTAAATATGACAGTACAGAGTGATCTGGCAATTAATCTGTTTTTGACAGTACGCCAAAGTGAACGTCTTGTGTGATTTTGTAAGCAATGGAAAAAAAGTTGAGAGCAGTGATAAAGTACTTTTATTTGAAAGGCTTAACACCAACCGAACTCAAAGCAGAGCTGGATTCAACATTATTGGAATCCGTTCCTTCATTTTCAATGGTTAAAAACTGGGTTGCCGAATTTAAGCGTGGCCATAAGGGCACAAATGATAAACCCCGTAGTGGACGTCCAAAAACATATCGTCTTGGATGACCATCGAGTAAAAGTGCGCGAGATAGCAGACATAGTGGGCATCTCAAATGACAATGTGCACAAAATTTTAACTGAAGAATTGGAAATAAAAAAATACTCGGCGCGTTTGGTGCCGCGGTTGTTCACACCGGAGCAAAAACTGAACCGTTTGAGTGTTTCTCGCGACCTTTTGGCATGTGTTCGTCGCAATCCGAAATACTTTTTACGCCGTTTCATAACGTCATAACGTCGATGAAACCTGGGCTCACCATTATACTCCCAAAACCAAAGAACAGTCCAAGAAGGCAAAATCAGTTTTGTCAGAAGGAAAGATTAGGCAACTGTGTTTTGGGATTCTTATGGAATTATTTCGGTCGACTACTTAGAAAAGGGGAAAACAATAAATGGCGTGTATTATACCAATTTGTTGCAACAATTAAGCGACACAATCAAAGAGAAACGGCCTTATTTGGCAAAGAAGAAAGTGCTTTTCCATCAGGATAACGTATCTGCCCACAAGTCTATATATCGTTGGAATAAGTGTGTTGAGCGAGCAGGAGACTATATTGAAAAATAAATTGTTTTTGTCAAAAAAATGGCGTTTTCTTTGTTAGGCCACGTAGTTACCGAACAATCCTCGTACTTCAATATACCGAATTCAACCTTAATACTCACTGCTATAGTTGACACGACAAATTGTTGATGTTTTACGCGCTGGATAATATCATAGGTTGAAAATTTTGACAGTTACTAGAATGACTAATTTAGCGTAAACCAAAAGAGAATATTTTCTGAATTGGGGATTCTTGCTTATTTAAATATTAAATAATCATATCTACAATTTGGGTGGCACCCTGTATCTTGTGATTTATTCTTGATTCTTACCTTAAATCAGCAAGCCTCTGCAATTAACACCCACGAAACCTAAAAGCTATTTGAAGAAATAAGACGTCTCTGTCGGAAGATATGTTAAAGTAAGTATATGTGATTTATGAGCTTTCAACATGATTTCGATTAACCTATACAGTTACAATTTTAATTACTTATTGAGAATTTTAGTATGCTACAACATCTTCATATATTTCTAATAGTTCCCAATATTAAGCGAGTATTAGCATTCAACATTCTATATGGTATAGAGACTGGTTATATACCAGTTGTCTGTCACAAGGGTTTTTCCTTCGTTTAGTAAATCGTCCACCAAATAAAGAAAAACTTGTTCTGGAATTACAATACGTCTACTATCTTCTTTTCCTGTATACAGGGTGTTTCAGTTAACTTTGGCATAAATTGAATGTGCGATAGTACTTGTCAATTGAAACAGAAAATCCTTATGGCATTTTTGATTTTACGCGCAAAAAATCAAAAAAATCAGAAAAAAGTGCTAAAAAAGTGTTTAATGTTTGCATTTAGTTTAAAATACATTTAAAGTACATAAACATTAGCTGACATTGAGTTTCGATCTTCATAAACTAAATAGGACGAAACGAAAATAAGCCAAAACAAATAACTGCGGCATCACCTACCATCTGCTGCATTAATGTATCATTGACCATGTAAAAATGCAGTTAAGTACATCCTGATTCTTAAACCAATGACACCAAACCCATTTGTCGAGGACATTTTTTTTTCTCGGTTATTATAAAAGATAGGCACTATAATGATATATTAAGCTTTTATTTTTGTTGCATTTTATGTGTATTATCACCTGTTCAAATGATTCTGAGCTATAGTGAAACACCCTGTATATTTCTAAGTTATCTATATCGTCCCCTTCATAACGAAAAGGCGTATCTCATTTTTTACAAGCTTACAGGGGCGCAATTGAAAAGGCTTGTAATAAGAATATTTAAGATAAACCGAGAAACAACTAAGAAAAACATAATCTTATTTCAATAACAAAGAGGATTTTAGATAAATCACTTGATTATATTAAAGCATCCTTAAATATAATCAAGATAATATAATCTATCACTACAAACTGTTAACAACTACAAACGATCTTTTGACAAAATGTTAGCTACGCCTTTTCATTTTGAAGGGAACGATATGTATATCCGAGCCCAGAACATATTTTAAATCACTTCACTGCATATCTGTTTGATTAAATATATTGAACCTATGACTAAATAGCAAGAGTATCTCATTTACACAAATTTATTCTTCTGGAACATACAATATGTCTTATTGAGATCTCTTGTTAAGATGCCAATCAAATGCTTTATTATTTTATATAATTTCTCACTTTTGTCTGCAACAGAAGCTGTCACTGTCAGCTAGTAGTCTAAAGTAGGTAGTTAGCATTTTAGCTCAACTTGACCCAAAAGTCTTCTTATTTCGGCATTTGTAGTAGAGGAATTCAATGGTACAAATAAGAGAGATTATTGTATCGTTGATAACAAGAAAATGATTTTATAAGCCTGTAGTTACCAACTGTTGGTAACTACAGACCCAATTCTGAGTGGTCTGTTGGAGTTTCTGAAAATGTATGTGTTCTCTTCATTCGGTAGTGGATTTCTTCTGGGTGGTATTGGGATTTCTAAAATATGTATTTCCTCATAATGTAGATGGTGAACTTATTTCAGCTAAAACTGAGGTTTCTAAAACATGTAATTTCTCCTTTACGGTGTAGTTTTTGCAGATGTAGAAGGAATATTTTGAGTATACATTGATGATTTTAGGTTTTTGTTTTTAGTGAAAATGTATTTCTTTTGTATACATTTTCTGCATCTGATGATAATGTTTCCGAGTGGTCCTTTGATGGAGACTCAAAAGATGATTTGCTACTCACACCCTCAAATGATTCCCGGTAATATTAATTAAACAACTAAAAAAAAATTAGCTGAAATTTCAGATGTTCAGCTTATTCCTCCGAGATAGTGTAATTTTTACATTAGGCATCTAAAATTATAGTGTGTATACGCTTCAGAAATAATAATTTCTAAGCGTGAAGTAGTTTGTATGTTTTTTTTTAATTTCATAACATGGTAATAGCAAAACAACAAAACTCACACATGGACCCATGGTACCAGCACAGTAAAAGTTGTTATTATGCATTATAGTATTATAAACACAGTATAATAATTTTAAAATACATAATATAAAAATATCAGCCAATGGGATATTCTTTTAAAAATAATCTTAGCAATGAACAATACTAAACGGTAAACATTATTTCAAATATTTTGTATTTCATATAATGGCAAGCCCTTATTCTTTTGGAAATACCAAAGATTATTAATTCTTACAAATGCTAAGGTTCTTAAAACTGCATTAAGTATTAGAAACTACTATAAATATTTAATGTAAATAAAACAAAAAGTAAATAAACAATTCTCGAAAATAAATTAACAGAAATGGAATAAAGAAATTAACATAATTAAGAAAACTGAACAGAGTAATATTTTTTAATAACTTAAAGAATATTCAAGAAACTCAAACAATAAACAAGAAACAAAATAAAAAGAATATCAAAAAAAAAGTAAGGACCGACTGTAATTTTCTGTATCGTCGCTCATTTATAAATTTTTCAAAAAAAATTTACATATTTTATAACTAATCCTATGAGCAGATATACACTTTTGTAGAGTATGTTTATAACTGCACTCTTATATGATGTCTCGGAGTGTTTCTAGATGAAACTCTCTGACCATATTAATTTCGAGTGAAATAGGTGTCTTAAACTACCTTTCTATAAATATTTATAAAATCATACTTTGCACATATGAGTGCTTATGTGATATCTCAAACCTGACTTTGACAATAACTTATAGCCACAAGTATTACATTCAAAATGTTTCCTATCGTTATGAACAACTATCGTGTGTCTTACAAGATCGCTTTTGCATAAAGACTTGTAATTGTTACAAATTTTACATTCAAGACAGCTATGAGTGAGCATGTGTTTTTTCAGGTCTTTTTTCCCTGAACATTTCTTACCACATATGTTACATTCAAACTTTTCACTTGAATGAGTACGCATGTGTCTTTGAAGCTGATACTTCTGTGAGCTTTCATATTCACATACAATACATTTGAATGGTTTCTCTTTAGTATGAACAAACACGTGCCGTTCCATATGTGCCTTTCGTGAGCACTTATAATCACATATATTACACTGGAATGGTTTGTCACCACTGTGTGTGTTCATGTGTCGCTTTAGATGTCCTTTTCGTGAAAAATTGTAGTGGCAAATATTACACCCATATGGTCTCTCGCCACTATGGCCAAACATATGTATTCGCAAGTTACCTTTCCGTGGTGTCTTATAATCACAAACGCTACATGCGAATTGCTTTTCACCACTATGTGTATCAATCATGTGAGATTTCAAATTGCCTTTCCGTACACTTTTATAATCACAAATATTGCAAACAAATTTCTTTTCACCGGTGTGAATGAGCATTTGTTTTGCCAAATTCTCTTTTAAAGAACACTTATAATCGCATGCATCACATTCAGGAGATCGCTCACCGGTGTGAGTGAACATATGTCGTTTTAAGTCGCTTTTCCTAAAAAAACCTTTATACTTGCAGATTTTACATTGAAATGGTTTTTCACTACCATAAGGTAACATGTTACATTTCATGCTAGCATTTTGAAAACATTTATAATTGCTTGTAAAGCATTTTAACAGTTTTTCACTGTGAACACATGTATTTGATTTTAAAATTGTTTTCGGATAAAGCTTTCGATTAGATAATGTATCTTCAAAAAAGTAATGTGCAACAAACTCAGTTTTAGAATTAGATTCTTCTTTAAAGTCTTCATTTTTAATAGAGATTTCATTCTGCGAAACATCAATTTTCATGTCATAAGTGTCTTCAATACCTAAAGAAATAAATTTATTTGCCTGTCGTTTTCAGAAAAATAAACTCTTGTTCTTACCACTTGTCGATGACATAATTACAGATAGATCTAAATTCATTCCACTTGCAGAACCTGTTCCTAAAACATGAACTAATTTTAGAAAACACTTTAATAAATAAAAATAATATGTATCCAAGAAGGCCTGTAAAAGCAAAACCAAAATAATAAATTATAGGTTGTTTCATTCATTCCGTAAAAGCGCCCAAAAATGGCAGCGTTTTCGCAGGTTATTCGAAAAATTGAACACATACTCTAAAATTGTACTTACTTGTTTAATAAATTACTTTAACTCCAGTACCAAAGCTGCGGAGGGTAAACTAAACAATTAAGAAAACCAATAGAACTCATTAACTGAGACTGTAGGGATTAGTTGATATAGTTGAAGGACTATCGAATACAGTACAGCTTTCAACACCCGCCATTTCGCTGCTAACACCAGCATCAAAGCAGCGCAGAAACACCACTTAAAACTCTACCCAGCCACTCGCATTTGCCATTTCTATGCAGCGTGCAGCTGGAGCTACCAGGAACGATGAGAGTATGACCCAAGTAGCGCTGAAATAGAAATTCATATGAAAATTACATGCCTCTAGTTATTTTTGCACGCCGCAATGGCACATAATAATAATGTGCCCCGCGGTATATCTTTGGACGTTAAGATTAGGACATCATTTTTATTTTTCATTACCATAACCTTCACATACTTTTGATGCGTATATGAATAATTGAACAAAACATTTAATTTATAAAGTTTCTAAACAGCAAAGAAATGTTGATATACAGGGTATAACTAACATAACTAGAAACACGTGGTCGCTTCCTGCTAGTTTTCGAGAAAATCGCATTTTAAATTTCAAATACGCCCATTGTACTATTGATTTCATAATGCTCTACGGCAGCAAGGTTAATATGATGCTATTTTATTCTTTTTTTCCTCAGTGTAAATGCATAGGATAATATCTTAGAATATAAAACTGTAGGAAGGAGCGTAACTACCCGACGCAATAAGCTTTAAAAACAACAGATATCACACAGTCACACTGGCCGCCATTAGACATCACTTAAATCTGCTTTTCTCTCAAACTCCGACAAATATGAAGAAGGGAATTACATTTCATAAGTAAGTATTCGTTTGTTTAAAATATTAAATATAAAATTTTATTCTAAGATTAATTTTAAAATACTATGTTTTAAAATCGAGACAGTGAGAACCGCCAATGGAAATATCATATTACAAAACCAGAAACATCTACTCCGCCATATTGAGATCCCATCCCGGTCGTATGTGGTAAATTATTATGTTCCTTCATATAAGCATTAGTATTAATTAACAATACTAATCTCAGAAAATTCCCGAAGGGGTACAATTGTATAGGTTTGTAGTATTGTGACGGAACAAGTAATTATTATACTCACCTTTTGTGACAAGCCACACAATTATCATATGCAGTAGTTGCACTCATAACACTATAAATGTACGTCGACAACTTTTTAATAATAAGTAGGAACGTTACTAATTAATAAAGAGCAAAACAAATACCGAAATATGTTGTTGCTGTTTTTATTGCGGCATGTGTCACGTGCAGTTCAGTAAAAAAAATTAAGTGAAACAGTGCTGCCAGATTTGTCTCTCGTACATCAGTGGACCTGACAATACAAAAATAATGTATTTATTATAATTAATACATTAGACGTCGACATATGACATCGCCGACCAATAATTACTTATTAAAGAAGTAAGAGTAAACAACAGGTTTTATGGCCGCCATATAAGTATAATAATATAATAATAGTGATTGTTTCAGAAGTTTCAGAATTTTGAATAATAAATCTACTTTTTTCAAATAAGTAGAAAGAAGTAGGTATGTGATTAATAAGACGTCATTTAAATATGTAGTTTTATCATTATATGACGTTTTCTTTAAATCATAAAACAACGTCTTTTTCACGTCGGAAAATGATGTCTATTGGGCTGTGACATTTACCCGACGTTATAATCATCATTATAACGTCACTACAAAGGTGAAAATGACAGACTAATAATCGACGTTAAAATGACGTCACTCTCCTTACTGAAATATTTACTTTTGCATTCACCAAGTGAAATACAGTCTCATATCTATAGAACCTAGATTGAACAAACATTCCCAAACGTAAGGCGCGAATGCTAATGTTCTATATGTTACTTCGCACATGCACAAAATTGTCAAATTATAGTTTTTAGGCTCCATTCACCATTTATGATTTTAAAAGGTGGAATTTATAATTCACTGTCCAGAAGAAAATAAGGACGAACATGTACAAAAAAACTAAAAGCGTATAACTAAAGCAACCAGATTTAGTATTTTCTAGTGTAATAGTACTAATAAAAGAACTCAGTACTTGCAAAATTGTTATGGTATGAATTGCATCAACACCTAAACTTTGCAATTAAATGGTATCAGAAATAATATCTAGGTTATGTTGGTTGCTGTCAAACTGTTGCTTCATGTTCAAACGTGGAAGCAAAGAATAGAGAGGATAAGAATGGAAGGCTAACGACCTCAAAAATAGTAACGCCATCTAGCGTGTTGGATGTTAACTGATGGGAAGATGATTATATCTTGACGTAAGTTTGCATTCTGTTGACACGTGTTGAATCAAATAGGTTAAGAAAAGTAAACATTTCGCGGTTAATAACACTTGTTAGATAGATCTTTTTATGGAAAGTATTATATATTGTTTTTTGATGTATTATAATTTTAAAAATGTCTAGCGATTCTCACGACATCTAAAGTGTTAGGTGTTAACTATTACTGTAAAATAAGGTCGGATTTTTACATATAGTTCTTATGGAGCCTTCCATTTTTATCCTCTCTATTCTTTGCTAACGACCTCAAAAATAGTAACGCCATCTAGCATGTTGAATGTTAACTGATGGGAAAATGAGATAATCTTATTTTTTTCAGTTCTAGAATGCAATGGTGTAGAAGTACAAACAGTATTTGTTATCTAATGGTAACAGATTCTATAAAAAAGGGTTAATTTTGGTTGTTATTGATGTTATTAAAAAAGGTGGCCAATGTTCCAGACTCTCCCGGCTCCTGACTAACTAAAAACTCCGAAAATCTCCAAAATTGCCATTTATAAATCTAGTGAATCAGCAAAGACAAAAAATCGTATAGGAATTGACAATTTAAAATATAAAAGATTTACTAAGACATTTAACCCAGAGTAAAAATGAAATGTGTGGAATTCACAAGTGATACTTTAGGACAGACTGTTTTGAGTTTGTTGCATTCTCATCAGCTGGAGCTAATCACTTGTGAAACCCACACACAGCATCCTGGCTTATATACAAGCTAATGACTAATATTAGTACCAAATGCTAACCGATGCGACACCTATAAAATTACGGTCTCTATAGGTTGCCAAAGAGAAGATAACCGAAAGTTTAAGTTTCTAAGGTGCTGATTCTATTGTATGAACATCTCGTTATCTGTTTAAAAACCGCAGCTTATCTAAACGCAATAGTAAAAGAATTATTCATATTTCAAATTTGTGCAGATTTCTTTCTCCCCAGACACTTAGAAAAAATATTCTTGAACCCTACTACAACGACGATAGAAATACATTTATAGTCATATCTGTAGCGAATGTACATGTTCAATGATGTCAAACGAATGCGTTTTCGAAACGAAAAAGATTTTATAGTGCATGCTCCCATAAGTTTGAAACACTAGTTTTTTAACCATAAAAAAACAATAAAAATGCTATAAAAAGTTATAAAAATACATCATACTTACTGTAACTGAAAAGCTCAAAAAATATCTGCCACAGCTTGAGATTTAAACTCTCTCTTTACAAATTAATTAATCAAGTCGTAGGTATTGGTTCCACAGCTGTATAAATTGTGAAAAGGAATAGATAAGGGTTTGTAACGGTTCGTTTTTGTCAGTAGATTTATCTTGAATTATTTGCCAATTGGCATTGATTTGAGCTTATAATTTATAGTACGAAAGCAATAAAATATTATTCTTATATTTTCTTTATTGAAATATTTCAAATACACAATAAAATAAAATAAAATGTTGATGGTATAGGCAACTCTTCTTGCTTAGGTAAGAATCTTAGTGATGAGTTGGCATTTTTTTGTTTTCAACTCTTTTATTTGCTAAAAAATTATTAGGTATTAGCATTAGTGAATTGGAACTTTCACTAGAGTTTCGTACTTACTTGAAAAAGAATTCTTCTCGTAGTCTTGTGGTTATTCCTAAAAGATAGAGATTATTAGTTCAAAATAAACAGTAATTAACTTGTTTTGTACTTACCCAACTTTCGAGTCATCTATTTAGCCTTAACGCTGGTGCTAACTTCTTCATGCATATTGCGGACAATTTTGTAAACAATTTTGTCGTATTCAAAAGTATTTTTAATAGAAATTATAAATTTCCATTTTGCATACGATATGTAAACAAACTTTATCTTGCAACTGTCTTGTTGCGCCGTCTCGAATGATTCCCTTTAATAAACATTGTTGCCGCAGTTATCTCTTCATGCTACTTGAGACTACTGGTCATACATTTGCTTTGCGCAGAAGCTATCGCATTACGTAATAGCTGCCGCGTGTTTTGAAACGTGTTGTGTTAATTATTTAACCCATTTGACATGGAATTTCTTAATTAGATTGGAATAATATTTGCAACGCTGCCCCTCGCGGACGTACTTTGATAATTGAGATTGCGCATTTTTGCCGTCGACTGATATCCGGTGATAGGCTTTTAAAGAAAGGTCTGAACGACATTCTTCTTTTGGTTTAGTAGTAATCAACTACGATCGAATTTGATCTTGGTGAAATATTGTGGGTGCTATTTAAGAAATAAATCTCTGAAGCCATATATGATGGTAATGGTGAGATTTTGTCTTCAATTACGCTTCAGCGGATTATTAGCACCACATCAATAATAATCAAACTGGTAACTACCCTATTGGAATATTTGGAGGGAAACCATTTTGTCGCACAAGCGGATTCATTAGACCAGATCAATTCCTTCGATCGATACGAATTAACCCCCACCCAATGCCTGAAGTTACATACAGTCTTAATAATAAGTAGAATACATACGTGGTTATAAACTACAAAGCACAAATACTATTTACAATAATGATTATAATACATAACAACGAAAAGGCTGTTGTCAACGTAGTCGGGGCCTCTATGATAATACTAATCAGCACCGTCGGTTCTACGAACAAAGGAGTTCCAAAATTACACTTCGGCTTGCAGTAATTCGACGATTCGATTTCTGATAACTATCACGCCCCGGATGAATATCGCGGTGTTCCCATGATAAGGTGTTGAGCGACCCGGGAATAATGTAACGTTTGTTATCGGCTGGTGATAACGCTACTTTATTCCGAAGTTTTGTGTACATATCATGTAAACGTGATTTGAATATAAACATTTTGCGGAAGAGCACAATACCATCCTCCACTACGTGACGGTAGTCGTCAACGGTGAGATCGCGCTTAATTACCGCTTTTTTTACCCCTTTCGCCTTTTTAATCGCCATTACACCGTCGCGACCAAGCACGTTTACACAATATGTTTTAGCACCTGCACCGTAGAAACTGCAGAGGGGCACTCCACAATATTCATCTTTTATTTTACCAACCACCGAGGCCGTGAGTGGTATACCGTGAATGTTGTCAGGTGGGAATTTTGAGGTGTCAAATTTTTCTAATTGTTGCTTCATATCAGCATAAAAATTTTCAGTACGAATTTCTATAATGAAAGAGTCAGTATCTGTGTACAGCAAGCGCACGTTATCACCATATAAAGGTTTGAGAAAATTGTAAAGGAATATAGAAATTATCAAAATTTATATTATGTGTTTTTGAAAGATTAAAATATTTAGGTAATAAAGTTCAATAAATTCAATTGCGTAAAGCTCATCAAATTCCTTTTAGCAATAACTAGGTTAAGTAAAAATGCAATGCTTGTATAATAGTTGTAACAGTTTAATGACTGAATTTAATAAAAAAGACGACAGAGTTTCGAAGAGTAAACATGTAATAACGTATCAAATTTCTATTTTATAAGAATAAGAAATAAAACCAATTTATTATGGGATACAAATTTGTGTATTATTTAAACTAACATCCATAATGAATAAAACCAATAAAACCGATAAACGAGGGGTTTATCACATGGCGACCCTGCCAATTAAGAACTTTAACAATTGGGAAGCGAATTAAGAAGAAAGAAAACGAAAGTGGAAAGATTGGTAAAAATGGTTAATGGTTGCAAACCAGAATAAAATTACAAATGCAATAGAAAAATAAAATTGGGATCAAGCCAGTCAAAAGAAGAAGTTGTCATAGCTCAAGCCGGAAACAATGGTGCAAATGTATCGAAAGAGGGCTATTCTGTTGCAGAAATACTAGGCGTGGTTTCGTGTGGTATGATGGTTATTGCATTATTTATATTTTTAGGGTGTCTAATTCAGTGGCGGATTTAATACTTAAGGATCCTGAAGCGTTACAAATTCTTGGGGCCCCTAGTATAAATCAATTACTACAATTTATATACCTTTTATTTTTTTTATCAAAAATTAAGTACATATAATTATTAATATCAGGCGCGAATTCACGGTGGGGGGATGGAAGAAATTCCCTCCCCAAGGAGGACATTTTTTAAATAATTCAAATTCGTCTCATGCAGTAGACATACGAGTGTAAAATTGGCGTTTTTGTACGTGTTACATACTATACTTTATCTACGACCATATATTTAACCTAGAACATGATTTGAGATTGAGATGCTGGATTGTCAAAAGTAGACAATGCCCACAGTTTGTGGAAAACAGGTGTTAGATATAAAAATTAAGAAATGCGTATAACTCAGCCATGCAATAATCATTTATTATTTAAAATTAATACTGAAATTTGAACAATTATTTAAATTAATAATAGTAGTTTTGTTGGTGTCTTCAATTTTTTAAATGTTATAGACACATTTTTAAATGTATTTTGGACTCGTGTTGTTCCGCCGCTGTTTTTTTGTCAATGTAAGTAAATCATAACCTCAATTCTACAAATACATTGAATACCTAATACATCATTTGAATGTAATTTGAAATAATAAATTCCCAAAACATTTTTAGATTTCCATGTAATAGACCGGTTATTCTAAATGTATGGATTAAAGCTATCAGAAGGATATATCGTTAAATCAATTATACGTTAATTCAATAACATTTTTGTAATAACTTTATATGGTATTAATAATGTTATATGCTGGTAGTCGACACAGTAGCTCAGAGGTAGAGATGTGGAAGAAAGTGGAAGGCCCAGGGTTCGATTTTCAGCTGGGGTGATAATTTTTTCTATATGGATTTGCATTCAAAATATAAGTAAAACATTAATTAAACAAAATAAATTAACATAAATCAAATTAAAATGAACACAAACGTGTTTTAATAAAGCGAGTTTTGTTAATGAACGACTATTATACTCACAATTTTATAGTGATATGTGTATAAATCACAGACGAGCTGCCCTAACTGAGGAGAACCAAAAGCTCGAAACAGCTGTCTTAGGAAGCCGCCTGTGATTTATACACATATCACTATAAAATTGTGAGTATAATAGTCGTTCATTAACAATTTTTAACTTTTAAAAATAAATTAATCTTTATATAAAAGTTATAACTTTGTATATTTCAAATAATTAGAAATACTGATTGCATGTGCTGACATCTATGGCATTTTAATAGAACCACTGAAAATGCGAAATCATTTCCCACGGTCATTTCCGTACATTATGAACAATGAGTCATTTTCATGGTTACTAGACTGTGTGGAATGTGTAATTTTCTATAGTGGTCGTAGATAAATTAGTTATTTGTATACCGAATAAAGTTAAACTTTTTTATCACGAATATGGAGATTGTTGAACAACCATAACGAGTGATAAAAAATCTACTTTAGTGCTGAGGTATACATTACGTTTTTTCTGAAATTGTGAAATTAAGAATTTAAAATACAAAAGTGCTTTTAATAACAGTAGATGAGGCAACTAAGTCAACGTGGCTGTGTGAGACATATGTCAAATACATGTGAAGCAATGCAAATAAAAATGACAGATGATCCGTAAAAGTCAGTTTAGACATATGTCATTGTGACAAATGAGTCCGTAAAAGTTCTACTTTATTTGAGAAAAACATTTTATTCCATAATCAGTTCATTTATAATGGAACTTTTCTGCTTTTAGAAGCATCAAGTTGATCAATAATATTTTAAAAACAGTCAAAAAGTTCAAAATGTCATTTTCAATGATAAATTTTTATTTACTGGTAAATTTTTTAAATGACACTGTCCAAGATTATTTCTTAAATAATTTTTTACACGTTTAAGAACGGAGATAGATCGTTCTCCAGTTGCATTACATATCGGTAATGTTAAGATTTTTTTAAAAATTGTTTCAACATTGGGAAATGTTGACAATTGACAAATGACATTAAGGAATTTTACCCATTCGAAAGCATGGTACAGTTTGCCTTCCCCGAATGTAAGTCGGACGACCGCGCAGAGTTTGCTAGAAGGCATTGAAGGCAAGCCATTCAGAGCGACAGAGATGATATATTCCTTGCAGGTCTGCTGCGAAACTGTATATTCCGTTACAAAATTTTACCTATCACTCTGAATGCCTGCCTTTTCACACGAAACTCTATTGCGTCGACCGTACACCTTTTTTACCCGCCTGTACACGATATGAACTGTTGTTCTCACATGTTTCACTATTCTCGACAAAGTGAGTTCCCATGCCAATACTTTTATTTGTCGCATGTCCACTGCGATCTTGGGCAAAGGTCCTCTGCGGAACCCCCTGACTTGTGAGGCCTGGAGCGACCGCTTCCACCGCTTGTGCGTAAATCCGCCACTGTTCACCGAAGGTCTATTAGAAACCATTAATTCAAGAAATTGCTCATCATAGTAGTCGGATGATCGCGCTGATTGTACGAGAAGACGAGCATTCGGACCGACAAAGGATACATTCCTCGCAGGTCTGCTGTGGAACAGTATACTCCGTTACATTATTTTACCTATCGCTCTGAGTGCCGCTTGCCTTTTTGTACGAAACTAATGCGTCAACCGTACACTTTTTTACCAGCCTGTACACGATATGATCTGTTTCTTGTTTCACTTTTTTATTTGAGGCCTCTGCGGGGCCCCTTTGCTTGTGGGGCCTGAAGCGGCCGCTTCAAACGCTTGTGCCTAAATCCGCCTGGTCTAATACAAAAAAGATTGGAACGTAAAATAAAACGGGGTAGTCAAATATTATATAAGAAATAAAACACTAGTGTAAGTAAATACTTGTTAGAATTTAAATAATTGTAGGTATCATTTTTAGTATTATTTCAGGTTTATATTTTATGTACTCGTATAGAACTTATGTAACTGTAGCATTTATTTGATTAACATGTTCTTAAGTTTACATTAATGAAGGCGATAGAACCATTTAGGTTTGTGTATGAAGAATTAAAGATATTTTTCAGAAACATTAATAAAGATAGCCGAGAACGTCGCTCAAATGTGGATTTAGTTAAGAAAAAGCTAGATAAGTTACATAGAATAGAAACCGAATTTACCACAGCTAGACAACAATTCAACGAACTCGGTAATACTGACACTGTTATTATAGCGGAAGCGAAAAAATATGTTGATGCAACAGAAAAATTGATAAAAGAGGTTAGTAGTACTTTGTTGGATAGGTTAGGGCAGGCTGTAAAGATAAGTTCACCTGAGATAGTTACTAATATTATAAAGACAATGGATAAATTTGATTTAAAAACAGCAACAAGTTTGTTGCCAGTTATGGACGATTCAGAAAATAATACTAAACAACTTATTGATGCAATCCAATTGTACGATTCGATGTTAAACGCTGATAGTAAGAAGTTACTAACAGAGTTTATTTTAAAAACTAGACTATCGCAGAGCGCAAAGATAATATTAGAGAAAGCATATGCGTGTAATAACAATTTAATTAAAGATATGTAAATCTATTTACATATATAAATTCATTTACTTACTAAAAAGTCAGCTGTAAGTCTCTCTTTATCTTTGCACACTGTAAAGCAAAATCAAAATCGATTGATAAGTTTGGAAAAAATATCGAGGAACTTATGCAAAATTTAACTTTGGGTCAAGCGCAAATGAGGAGTCAATAAAAATCTTAGCTCAAACTAACGAAAAGCTTGCTATAGCTTCATTTGCCAGTGGATTAAGGGATCCTTATCTTAAAACCATTATCAAGGCAAGAAATTATTCTAAATTAAATGAGGCAATTACCGGAGCAAAGGACGAAGAAAATTTAGTACAAGGTTCACAAAATCAAAATATTTTCTTTGCAAAAGATCGAGGACAGGTGGTACGTAGGCAGCAACATTTTAGGCATAATTTCAGATCTAACAATAGCTACGGTAATAATGAAAGACGTTCATTTAATCAACAGCCACAGGTAGTCAATAAAAACCAAAATCATGCTTTTTCTAAACGAGGTCAGTTTGGTCCTACAAGAGTTTGGAAAAATAGAAATAATCATTCCCAAAGAAGCTATTTTGTTGAAAACAGAGGTAGTAATAATAACAATGAATCAAGTAGAAATACAGAAGGTTTTACCACTAGGAATGATAGGTTTTCTCGAGGTTTCTCACAATGACAATACAGTAAATAACAGTTTAAATTTAGGAATGAATGGGATAAATTATGTAAGAGTAAAATATGGCAAGAAGGAGTTAGATTTTTTGATAGATACTGGAGCATCTGTGAGTGTTATTTTTTCTTCTGAATTATCTCAGACACAACATGTAAATAATAAGGAAAGAATAAAACTATCCGGAATTGTTGGATCAGTATAAGTACCAAGTTAGAATTTAAGTTAGGTCATACCCAACTTGACCATAAGTTTGTAGTAGTAAACAAGTTCAGTAAAGAATTTCATGGGATTATAGGGTCTGATTTCTTCGAAAACTTTTCGGCCATCATAGACTATGAAAAATTTTGTTTTTCTTTCTGGAATATCGGAGAAAACATTGTAGTACCTCTTCAATCAAAAGGTGACTGCTACACCACAATTCCACCCAGGTGTGAAATAATTCGATATTTTTCTGTTGATATAAAGGAAGAATGTGTTGTTTTGCCCGAAAAAGTTTGCGGAGGAGTCTTTACTGCTAGTGCAGTAGTTAAGCCTAACAGTAATTCTATACCCCTTAGGATACTAAATGTTAATGATAAGGAAGTTAGTATTAGGAATTATAGACCGAAAACAGAAAACTTTCAAAGTTTTGTTCATATAAATTAGACAATATACCACCATCCGTGGAACGAGTTGACAAGGTTTTAGATCTAGTTAATTGGAAATCTTTAAATAGGGAAGAGAGGAATTCCATAGAAAAAATATGTGCAAAGTTTTCGGACATATTTTATTTAGAAAATGACCTCTTAACTGTAACTAACGTTTATCAGCAAAAAATTTATTTGCGAAAAGGCGTATCTCCGGCATACATCAAGCCGTATCGATTACCGCATTCTCAAAAAGTTGAGGTAAATAATCAGATTGATAAGATGCTTGCCGATGGTATAATTGAGCCCTCACGTTCTGAATGGTCAGCACATCTTTTAATAATACCGAAAAAGCTGATAGTAAAGGAAATAAGAAATGGAGGGTAGTTGTAGATTACAGGCACTTAAATCAACGTATCGAGAATGACAAATTTCCTCTCCCGTGTATCGACGAAATTTTAGACGTTTTATCTGGTGCAATCTATTTCAGTCATTTAGACATTACACTACCAAGGCTGTATCGATTTTGTATATAATTTTGCAAATTATTATCGCAAATTTATTCCAAATTTTTCAAAAATAGCCACACCATTAAATCACTTAACTAAAAAAGGAGTAATTTTTCAATGGACTGACAGTTGCCAGTCAGCGTTTGAAAAATTAAAAGTAGCATTAGTTAGTCCACCCATTCTATAATATCCTGACTTTTCGGAGAATCACCAGTTTATTTTAAGAACCGATGCCTCAGGATTTGCCGTGGGTGCAGTTTTATCAAATGCAAATGATAAACCTGTCTCCTATACAAGTCGAAGTCTTAATAACGCAGAGAAAAATTACTGCATAATTGAAAAAGAGCTACTAGCTATTGTCTGGGCAGTTAAGAAATTTAGGCCGTATTTGTTCGGAAGAAAATTCACTATTTTCACCGACCATAGACCTTTAGTGTACTTATTTAGTGTAAAAACCCGTCCAGTAGGTTAACTAAGTTTAGATTAATATTAGAAGAATATAGTTTTGAGATCCAGTACGTTCCTGGGAAGGAGAACGTAGCCGCCGATGCTTTATCGCGTATTTCGATACTTTCAGATGATCTGAAAACCATGAGTGAAAACACGGTTTGTGTTCTTACCAGAGCTCAAACAAAACGTAAGAAGGATCACCCTATGGGAGATTTTGGGAAATCACAAGATAGCGGGACTGATCACCCTGGTATCGTGGAGCTTCTAAAACCTCCTCTAGAGTGCATTGAACTACGAAATCTAAGTAAAACCGAACTGAATCAATTATCAACCACAAGTCGCGACTCTAATTTCTATAAATTAGAAAATATATGGTTTGATAGAAATATAAATATAATTTATTTAGTACAGGATACGGCGTCAGCCTTCGGAGCGTCGTTAAAAGACCTGAAAAGTATATGTGAAAAGTTCAAAATTCCGGAATTGTTAGTAATGAAAAACAAAGGTAATTCACAATTACTAGAAGAATTACGTAGGGCCCACAATAAAATCAAAAGTACCGGTATAAGAATATGTACTGTTAAAGATACACGTATAACCGTAGAGAAACGCAACAATTAACACTAAACGATTTCCACATGTTACCGACAGGAGGACATGCTGGTATTAACCGTATGTACAACAATATTAAACGTTATTATTTTTGGTCAAGGTTACGTAAAGACATTGAACACTTTGTTAAACAATGTACAGAGTGTCAAACGTGTAAATATTCACCAAGTGTAAAACAACCTTTGGAAATCACAACAACAGCTACATCAGCATTTCAAAAGGTTTATCTCGATTTAGTCGGACCTTTAGAATTAGATCAAAGCAATAATCGTTACATTTTAACGTTACAATGTGAATTGAGTAAATTTGTAGAGTGTTACCGCATTCCTAATAAAGAAGCGGTCTCTGTTGCAAGATCATTTGTCGAAAATTTCATACTCCGATATGGAATCCCGAACGAAGTAGTTTCAGATCAGGGAACAGAATTTTTAGCTTCTACTTTTCAAGAAACTTGCAAACTTTTGCAAATTAATCACTTACATTCTACTGCATATCATCACGAGACTCTCGGGGCACTTGAAAATTCTCACAAGAATTTAGGCGCTTACCTGAGAATTTATGCATCAAAACATCCCGACAGTTGGAGCTCTTGGGTTCCTTACTGGTCGTTTGCTTACAATAATACGGTGCATACCGAAACTCACTTCACTCCTTATGAGTTAGTGTTTGGAAAACTAAGTAGTTTACCAACTAATATATGCAAAACCGTAGATCCTTTGTATACTTTCGATAACTATCCGCACGAGCTAAGGTATCGACTACAAGTTGCTTATAATGAAGCGAGAAACAATTTGATCGCATCAAAAGTTAAAAGAAAGCAAAGATATGATATCAATAGTAATTATGTTAATTTTAAAGTAGGTGATAAAGTATTGTTAAGAAACACTTCTAATGATAAAAGGGAAGTAATCTTTAAAGGTCCATATGATGTTATAGAAGACCAACATCCTAATGTAGTCATAAGTATCAATAATAAATTAGTTATAGTACATAAAAATAGAGTTAAGTTATATTATACGTAGAAAATATTATAGAATTATTTTAAAATTTTAGAAAAAAAAACAATTCCATAAAAAAATTCTTTTTTTATTCTTTTGCGCTGGGAAGGTGTAAAGGAATATAGAAATTATCAAAATTTATATTATGTGTTTTTGAAAGATTAAAATATTTAGGTAATAAAGTTTAATAAATTCAATTGCGTAAAGCTCATCAAATTCCTTTTAGCAATAACTAGGTTAAGTAAAAATGCAATGCTTGTATAATAGTTGTAACAGTTTAATGACTGAATTTAATAAAAAAGACGAAGACGAGTTTCGAAGAGTAAACATGTAATAACGTATCAAATTTCTATTTTATAAGAATAAGAAATAAAACCAATTTATTATGGAATACAAATTTGTGTATTATTTAAACTAACATCCATAATCAATAAAACCAATAAAACCGATAAACGAGGGGTTTATCACAAAATCATAAAGAAATTCATACATTATCGTTTTAGAAAGATCCAAAATAATAAAACCCACATACACCGGTTTATTGTATGTAACGGACACTTTTTGTAATTCTATAGCAACCAAATTCTCCGCAGCAAAAAGACAGCAACGCTTTTGAATTGAGGCTTTGCTACTAACGCCTCAGCCCCATGCTTTCTACCATAACGTTCCCAATGACTGACCAAATGAACATCCACCCTTTTATCGACATTTTCCATTGTCTTGCCAAATAAGCTGTTAACCATTAATTTAAAGAAATCCCTGTCCGCTTCGTTAGTAGCCTGATTACGTAACGTGGTATTCAAATCAATATAGGAACGCAACCAGGGTGCCTGATGAAATCTTAACACTCGATGAATTTTGGTTAATTCTAAACCATGCTTAAGACACTGTTGTAAATTTCTATAGTGGATAACGTAACGCGTTTTATCGAACAAGTTTGGAATTAATTTTGGGTGACGCGCGTTGCCCGTAGGCGGCACCAGAGGTTCGGGACAGAAAGGAAAGTCATTCTGTAAATCGTGCAACCGCGTTGGATAGTGTAGATCTACTTCCAGCACGTAGCCCATATCGGCGTCTTCCGCCACGGAATTTAGATCGAACTGTTGAATTTCGTACGGACTAAACCATTCAAAGTCGCGCTGCGGCAGATACTGTCGCATACTGTAACCGTAGAGATTGGTAGCATCGAGATACATAATAAAAGAATAGGGCTTGGACGCGTCATAATTTGGAAGAAACGTATTATTCGCGAGACACTTCCTGCCAACACAGGTACTGACACCTCCCCGAATGCCTTTCTTAAAGAAATGGAGCATGTCCAGATCCGTGAGCAGCTCCAGTTCTACAGACGTGCGTTTCAACATAGCATCCCAACTTAAACCCGGTGCAGTAAAATACTGCGCCGGATCTAACTTGTAATTTTCAAGTAATACACGTCTAAAGTTTTCAAAGACATCAACCAAAAGTAAGACATCGGTTTTCAAATAGAGATCGGAATAGTCACCCAAAGTCGTGCATCCAAACGTATTCCACACCTCCACAGCGCGATCATACCGCGATCGAGAGATGTGTTCCCCTGTCAACCGATCGAAAAAGTCTTCATACGTCGGCAACGTGTCCTCTTCGAGCTTGGAGAAGCTGTCGACGTACGAATAGGAAAACACACCTTTTTATCACAGTAAGTCGAAGCTAACCCCATCACCAAAATACTTTTTAATAGTCAAACACTGGTCGGACGTTAGATTTTGAGACAACTTATCCAAACTAGAATTTAGAAATTGTAAACTGTCCAGAAAGCGCATTTTAAGACATACCCGTTGCCGTTGGGACCCGTTCCTAATTTCATCTACCAGTGTTTCGAAAACGAAACGTATTTCTCTTTATTGAGCGCAAGCACATCGATTGCTTCTTTTTCTAATGCCAATTGCTTTATGAATATATGTGAATCATATCCGGTCAAATTATGGAAAAATATTGGTAAGAAGTCGGGAATTTGGTACACTAAATTGCACACGGAGTGAGCCGCACCGCGGTACTCGCCGCTGAGGTGACAGTGATCTTTCACCTTAACGTCGTTTTCTCCAAAGGGCTTGTCACAAATATGACACATGGCTGCATTGTCATAGTTCAAAGTTTGTCGGTACGATAAAAGTCGCATGTCTTTAACATGTCTTAAATCCTTATTTAATCCTTATATAACCTTCTAACATCCGCTTCTAAGCGCATCATAAATTCACTTGCTGCATTCGAACCACGGTACAATTCACATTTAGATAACGCGTCATCGTACGAACACTTAATGTAATACGCAAACGAATGTGGTTCGTGTTCGTAAGATGTCATGGTGAATTTTTCCCGAGGATCTGGCTCAACCGTGTCCAAAGGTTTCAACATACTTTCGAAATCAGCGTAAACGACAAAAGGTACTGTAAGTTGCTTTTGGGCATTTTCAAACTTCATTTGCAATATCAATATTTGCTGGTATATTATTAGTTGCATATGACATTCGCAAAATAGGCGAGTTTTGAAAAGCATTAGTACGAGCCGTAGGAATAAAGAACAATTGACGTTGACGGAGTGGTCGGGGACAGCAATTTAATCCAAAATGTTGTAATATGTCCGGTGCATCTAAGTTGTGGTTAACTAGGCGCGAAACAAATAGAATATCACTACAAGTTCTACGCTGTTCTAAGCTGAGCAACCCAAGGCTATGACATAGGTCCGCGTAACTACTAAAAGTTAAATAAAATTTACGTTGTAAGTAATTAGTGAATTTTCGCTGGATACTTTCAATTCGGTTGATGCGGACAGCATATTGTGGATTCCTTACAATACAACAGTAAGATAATATGCTATGTACATATGCGTAATAGAGAGTAATAACTGTTTTGGTGTTATTAAAATCATATGTTGTACGTTGGATATATCCCAACATGCGGTATGCTTTTGATGTTATGACATTGATATGTTCATTAAATGACATCCTGGAATCGAAAATAACACTTAAGTCTATAAAAGAAAGTAATTTTGAAACTGTTAAACAATGGAGTGACAGTATAAAAATGCACGATATTAAAATTAGTCTATTAAGTATAAATATAAGAAGTTTGAGGCGTAATTGGGAAGAATTTCTGACTCATTTAACTGCGTCCTCAATATCTATCGATATGTTGGTTTTAGCGGAGATTGGTGTGTCCGATGCTGAAGCGGAGACATATGCAATCAAGGGCTATGAATCAATTTTTTGGTGTCGAAACAACCAAAAAGGTGGAGGGATTTTAATTTTGTATAGAAATCACTTAAAAGTTAATATTATGAATAGAAAGTTATTTGATTCTGCAGAAAATATAATCATATCGGTGGCATTTAATAAGCTACATGTTGAACATTCATTACTTGTAAATTGTATTTATCGACCACCTAAAAATAATAAAAAAAGTTTCATAACAGAACTAAAAAATTGGCTTCTTGATACATCGGAATCTAATGTATGTATAGTCGGTGACATCAATATCGATACTCTGAATACGAGAAAACCTGATAATTTAGCATACATTGATCTCTTATCGGAATTTGGTATTGAATCCTTAATTAAATCAGTTACTAGACAAGAACTTAGACTTAACAATTTATCTGCATCCTGTATCGACCACATCAATCTCCGAAGGATTGCCGGTGTTGAAGTGGAATCCGCAGTTATTCATACCAAGATAGCTGATCATTACTTAGTTGCTATGTGTTTATACTCTCAACAGAAAATTACTAATCAATTAAATATTAATTCTATTGAAATTTTGGATCAAATAAAAATAAATTCAGAAATACAAATGTATGATTGGGAAACTAAATGCAATAATATTCGAGATCCCGAATTATTATATAATATTATTACAAATATTTTTCACGAAATTTACAATAAATCAAAGAAAACAATTAAATTCAATAATCGTCATAAATCGTGGATTACAGCTGAACTAAAGGAATTAATTGTGTTGAAAAATAGTCTTTGGAAACAAATTAAATGTTCGCCGAATAACGTACGTATTCGATTAGAATATCGTGCAGTTCGTAATAAAGTCTCTAAATTATCAAAATCTTTAAAAAACACATTTATTCATGGAGAATTCGAAAAAGCAAAAGGTAGTATGCGACAAACTTGGTCATTAATAAATGAAATGTTAAATAAAAAACCTAAATCAAATCCAGTTGAAGTAGTTGAAAGAAATTTTCAAGGTATAAATGATCAGTTATCAAACAAGTTCAATGAATCTTTTGTGACTAGGGTTTTTGCTTTGAAACAACAGGTGACTGCGGTTCCAGAAATTCTGGGCCTACAACAACAGTCTGTAAGCGCATCTCAATCTGTATACTTTCCTGAAATGACTATTTCTGAACTTGCGGAGATCATTAGCCATATGGACACCAAAAAATCCCCTGGTATCGATAAAATCCGAATTAAAGATATCAAAATTAATTTTCGTAGAATTGGTAGTATTATCTTAACACTTCTGAATCTAATACTCTCGACAGGTATAATTCCAAAAGATTTAAAAACTGCACTAGTAATACCATTATATAAAAGTGGGAAAGTCAAAGAATTTAATAATTACAGGCCTATTTCGATTCTTTGTACATCTGATAAAATCATTGAAAGATACATTCATACTAAACTTACAAACTACCTTAATACGTTTAATTTATTGTCAAAGAATCAATACGGTTTTCAAAAATATAAAAGTACAACAACTCTTTTAAATAAATTTTGTGATAAAATAAATAATGCTTTGGACAATGAAACAGTAGTAGCGGCTGTTTTTCTTGATTTATCCAAGGCATTCCATACGCTTGAGCATAGTATCTTGTTAGAAAAATTAGAAAAATTTGGTATCAGAGGAGGTCTCCTAAAATGGTTTGGTGATTTTCTCAGGGAAAGAAAACAAATTGTCAAACTTGGAAATAATTTGAGTGAACCTATGAATATTATCTATGGCGTTCCTCAAGGATCAATTCTGGGCCCATTGCTATTTAATATTTATATAAATGATATTAATAATATAACTCTCAATAATAATTCCTTTATATTTCAATATGCAGATGATACAGCTATTATTAATATCAATGAAAACGCCGATGTAGCTGTCAATGATTTGCAAACAGATATCAATAAGCTTTGTACGTGGTTTCACAATAATGCAATTTTCCTAAATGCAAAGAAAACTGAATTTACTATATTTAAAAGTCCTATGAAACACATTAATTACCCGATATATCCAATTTTTATTCATGATAGTAGTTGTTTATATAGAAACCATATCAGTTGTTCATGTAAACACATACACGACGTTTGTAAAGTCAAGTATTTGGGCTTAGTTTTAGATTCAAATATGAAATGGAAATCGCATATTGAGAACGTTACAAAACGACTGCGAGTTGTGTCGGCAAAGCTCTATCACCTTAGATTTATGCTCCCAGTATACATAAAAAAAAGAATTTATCAGTCTCTTGCTGAAAGTGTTATAAGGTATGCAATGACATGCTATGGATTCACATTCAACTACCACTTTGATAGTTTATTGAGGGTCCAAAATAATATTTTGAAGTCTATCGTAATTGATGTTAAAAATCCTGAATCATTTAATCTAACTATAGAGAACTGCTATAGTACAGTAGATGTACTACCGTTGTTTAAACTTAGAAACTCAATAGTTATTCTACAATTTTATTTTGATAGAAATTATTTAATTCATTCTCAACATGGTTATCACAATAGACCTCAAACAAGATTGTATTTAACTCCTCGTATAAAAAATCATTACGGTATGGCTCAGTCTAGTTATTACATCCCCAACGTCTTAAATAAATTTCCGTTTAAAGAACTTACTTCGGTTTCTGAAATTAAAAATAAAATTAAAAGCTGGAATCCAACTACATAACGTGTGTTCTAGATTATGTTTATATAGTATTATATTGTGAGTGGGTTGCATGGAGGTGGATGGGTTTGGACTGGGATCATAGTTCCTAGACGGCTTTGATTACTCGTTGATCGCTGCCGGGAACTGATCCTTGTTGGCTTAGTCCGCCTGTATGCGATCTACCGCATGTTAAATGTTCTCCTAGCTTTCCGTCAGAAATTAGTTATAAATCAAACTTTTCCACAAATAAGTCTTCAAGGCTTCGTAGGATGGGCGTATGGAGGTAAGGGAAAGGCTCGAGCAACTGGTCAGTGCTATTCTCTGACGAGTTGCTCGGAGGGGAGATGGGCGGCCTTATAAAAAATAAAAAAAAAATTGAGGTTACACGATTGATGAAAGTATTATTGAAATGGTAATTATACGTAATTTGCGATTTATTTTTAGTAAACGTTATGACGTTACATTTAGTAAGATTCAAATATAAGGAGTTATTATCACAAAATGACGAAAAGTTGTCCAAGTCACGTTGAAGTAATAGACAGTCATCATTACTACGTATAGTAAGGAAAATTTTCATATCATCCGCATATAGCAGACAACGTGCGTATTGAAAGCATTTAACGACATCGTTAATGTAAATTAAGAATAGTAACGGGTCAAGGTGACTACCTTGAGGGACACCGGAAGTGACAGGTATAAAAGCAGAAGTAAAGCCCTGAATGAAAACTTGTTGAGAACGATTTGTTATGTAAGACTCAATCCATCGCAATAAACTACCACTAATTCCCAGGGTGCACAGCTTAGAAAGCAGGATATTATGGTCTATTTTATCAAACACTTTCGAGAAATCCGTGTAGATGGAATCCTGAACGCCTTTATCCATTGATGAAAGAATGTAGTTAGAGTAGTTTAACAGGCATGTTTCTACTGATCGACCAGAGAAAAAGCCATGTTGTTGAGGATATATAATATTTTTAGTCTTAAAAAAGATTACTTCATATACTAATTTTTCAAACAGCAGTTTGAAGTTTTCCAAATGTCAGGAAATTCAGCTTCTCTTAAAGATCTGTTAAAGAGAATCTGTAAGGGATTAGCTAGAGATTCAGCACACGTTTTCGCTAATAAAGGAGGTATACCATCAGGTCCAGGTCCTTTCTTAATATCAACGGAACGCAAGGCGGACTCCACCTCAGGTAACTCAAAAGCAATATTTGAAAGAATTATATCTGTATTGGGACTGTTATCATTAAAATTAAAATTACCATGTGTTGAAGGAAGAACATAAACTGAACCAAAGTAACCGGCAAACAAATTACAAATTGCTCGACCGTTGATGGCAGTTTGATCATTCACAGTAAAAGATGGAGTGTTAAATCTTACACTCAAATAACACCCAGAGTGGTTCCTATTTATCCACACTGACGAGTGTAAATAACATTGGTCTTAAAAGTGGTAAAATATATAACAACTTTAACCTTCAATGCAGGTTAAAGTCATGGACACTGAGTGTAAAAATGACAACCATATTGTTGAGAAAACATTTGTTGAGTGTAAAGTATGCACGAACTGAGTGTTAATTTACCATTCTTTTAGTGTAAAAATTATTGCTTATAATGGTAAGGAACATTTTTTTAATGGAAAAGGAACCAACTATAGTGGTTACAATCATTTATTGGAGTGTAAATAACTATTTTGTTCGTGTAATTATATACTTCTATTTTTTGGTTCAGATATTTTTTTGGATAAAATTTAGGATAAAACAGAAAAAGGTAAAAAAATAGTGCACACAAATATTAGTTTTATTTTAAAACAAAATGCAAAATTTAAATACATTCTAAATCTAAATAAACCAAATTGTGATGATTTTCCTTCATTATTTGAAAATCATGAATTCTTAATTTTGTTACCCAATGTAAAAAAGTTCAAAGTTGACTGTTTGTGTTTATCATTTGTAATTATGAATTGAATTTTTAAAAGGATTTATTGTTAAAACTATTCAAGTTTGAGTTAATTTATTTATTGGATACATGTATATAGTAACAAAATTTGATCAGGAAAACAATTTTGGGTCTACAGGATCTTCACTTCCAGTTAAATCTGAAAAAGAAAATGTATTAGTTACAAAGGTTTATAAAACAGTACAAACATTATTAACAGCAATATAAAAATAGTCTTGACCACCATATATAGTTAGTAGGGTACATAATACAATTGCTTTATAGACAATAATCAAATTACTGAAATAATGATCAAGGTCAAGCTATTTTTTGAATAAAATTATAAACTATCAAAATATATGGAAAATAATTGCAAGAAAAACAATATTAAGTTACCAAGGGGTAGTGATGTAAATAAAAGGGGGAGATGAATTTAATAAAATGATAAAAATGGTTGTAAATGAATTTGACCAGTAAATAAATGTATAATTTATAAAGAAAATAATAAATAAAAGTTTAAGAAGTTATCCTGGGTTAATAGTGTATAGTTTATTGGTCAAAATAATTAAAAAATAACTACAGGAGAAGAACGTAAAATATTAATTAGTATCCCACATACGGTTGTTTTCAAGAAACCAGCAACAAGTGAAGAAGAAGTTAGCAATAATGTTTCTTGAATAGTAATCAAGAAATGCTATTTAAGAAAGGTAAATAAATAAAAAGAAAATTGACCTCACCATTTCAGTATCGCAGTATTTCAGCTATCCAGCCTAGAGAACGGTTTTGGGAGTACCGCAGCAGCAGAATCTTGAAGGGCATAACACCAAGCAGCATGCAGCTACAAAAGAAAATAAAGTGAATCACAGAATAAGGTTTGTGGAAATAGAAACAAGTGTATATAAAGCATATCTAGTGTTTCTCATAGAAAGAAAAATAAATCCAATTAAAAGAGAATTATGGCTTAAAAAAGATAAATGGTTAAATTATAAATACAGAATTAATAAATAAAAATATGTACAATATAATAGGTACAATATTTAAATATTATAGAATACCTTATAGACAAAATGTTATAATTTGTATATTATATTATTTATATATTACTATTTACAGCCGTACTATAGATAAATGACACGCGTGTAACACAATGTTTATTAATGTTGCACGCGTGTAAATATTTCTATAAGTACGGCTGATAATATTAAAATAATAAAAAAGTGAATCGTTACTACTAGGAAATCAACATTAGTTTTGAACAATTACCTATGAGCTCCTTTGTATGATTAGAGTAAATGACCCATCCATCACCATCATGACCACCAGTTTCCGTAATTAAAGTTTTATTAAATTTATTATTGACACATTCTAATTTACATTACAAACCTTACCTGTAATTATAGAAACGACATTTAATGTCACTAATCACAATGTCAGTTCTTCTTCATAATCACACGTGAATTTTATAAACACATGTGCGCCATCGCCACCATCTTTTTAAGCTGAGTTCGGCCGTCAATGTTCCAACCTACTATACCAACGCGTAGAGCGCGGCAATAATTAAACTATGGAAGTATAATTTCATTACATACATACTTAGGGTTAGGTACTACATAGCAGGAACCAGAAACGGTTTTGCATTTAAATTGTTCCTTGTAAACCAAAAATCTGAAAATAATTTTATCTATTATTTATCCACAATTCACGTAAACATTATTATTTTTATTTATGCATAATGATGACTTAAATTACAATGGATCAACATGGCAGCTAAAACTTTTACATAAGAAAAAGCTGAATAGACACAACCAGGACTGGAAATTATAGTTTTAAAATCTTACTTACTTAATTGCACAAGATCGTAGAAAGATGCATCCTCTTCTATTTTAGCATATTTACTTTTATTGGCTAGTTGAATCTTAAAAATCATTGTTGTCACTTTCAAAGAGAACCAACTACATTCAAACACAAACAGTAAATAAAAGTGCTCACGTCCAATCGTGATTATTCGCGTTGGAGGTGGATATTCGGTGGATGACACTCGCGAGGGTTAAATCGGTTTTGTTGGATATTATTAACACTCTTTAATGCTGTTAACATGCTAGAATAGTGAAATACATTTTTTGAAAGATGACTCTTACACTAACGAGAGCATCTTTACTAAATTCAAATGATTTTTGTACACCAAAAACATTATTTTTACCCATTTTTTAAATTAAGATAACACTCATAAGAAACCTGGTGCTGCGTGTTAATTTTAGTTGTTAATTTCATTCACATGAGTGTAGAAATTTACACTCAGATATTTCATCACACCAAATATGTTTTTCACCACCACTGCATTTTTTACTGCGTTATAGCTCATTGAAGCTGGGAGAACCTGGTCAGAATTACGCTTATTTCTAGCTTTCTAAAAAGATTTTGGGTTAGACACTAGATTATTTTCTGTAGTTGCAATATAGTTAGCGTAATCTAAGGCAATTAAGTGTTTAGAACGACCCCTCAACAGACTGAAAGAAAGATAATCTAAGTCATTTTTGTGTTGTTTCCATTTCCTGTGATATTTGTTCTTTTCACGGATAACACATATAGTTCCTCAAGAGAACCAAAATGGATATTTCGGATGTTTTCTTTTAGCTAAAGGTACACAGGTGTTAATTGCATTTTGTAAACAATTATAAAATGTGTTGACTGCGTCGTTTATTGAATCCCTATCTAGGACAGCTGGCCAATCATATGACTCTAATAAAGCACTAATAGTTGGAAAATCAGCACGGTTAAAATTGAAAATACCTAATTGGTTATGTCTCTCTAATGGTTTTGTGTATGGCCAAGTTAGATCAAACTCAAGTGTAACATGTACTACATCTTCCAGAACCAGAGGCGATGAACAAGGATTAATATTTCTGATGAAAGATTTATTACTTAGTATTAAGTCTAATGTATTGCCAGCATTATTTCTATAATAATTGAATTGCATCAAATTACATTTATGTCTACCTATCAAATCGAGCAGTCGAAATCTTGCCCTTCGTTAACCTTGAGAGCTAGAGCGCTGATTTTATAAAAATCCCCCCCCCTCCCAGAAGCTAAACCCACCCCTTTTCATATCGCCTCGCACTTTTCATATATTTGTGCATCCCGTGCTGCATCGTAATCATCCGGGACGGTGATGAAATTGTGCCTACAGTCGGCACATAGGATTAGCTTCCTGAACCGTCCGCGAACGAGAATAGGGCGAGACATTGCCGCATTCTCCATCACCGGCTCATCATCTTCGTCGCTGGACCTTTCTTCTTCCTACACGCCCTCGTCCTCCAACGCCTCCACCAGATGGTACTCCAACTCCTAGTTGCCAACGTCGTTGGCAGCTCCGAGGATCTCCGTTTCCTCACTCGACAATGACGATCCCCGGGACGCCGGTCGGTCAACCTCCGGTGTTGGCGACGAACTTTCTGGTACACTTTCGTTGTTCATCTTCACTGTTGTTTGGATCTAACTGAGTGGTGCAGCTTGAAGTTATAGATATGTCTGCGCCCCCACTCCTTTTAGTGTAAATACAATCTTGTTGACCTTGCCTTGTTTCGTCTGTTCTCAACAACGTCTGCATTCTTTCTTCTGTTCTCAACTACATGTAACATTCCTGTCTGGTATTCTTGTTGACCTTTCGTCTGCATTCTTTTGTAAACATAGTTAGGTAAGAGTCTAATTGAAATTAAAATAGCATGAAATCTTTCTTTTTAAATCTTAGGTTAACTTTTTGATTTTCTATCATTAAATTGGAATGTATGTGTAGGAGAGACGGAGATCGTTCTTAAATGAAACAATATAATTTGACATATTTTATGGTTTATTTAACTCAATACATTTCACAATACATATACAATTGTTTACACATTATGATTGACTTTGATATATCAGAGGATTACATGTTTCAAATTTTACAACCTTGTGTTTGTTTACAGGGTACATTTATCTTTTATTTAAGGAATATATCGTTAAGTCCCGGCGTAATTTTTCAAGTTTCTAATTAATGCATTGGTGCGCTGGATGTTTCTGCGCCTTTCTATTTCTTTTCTGATTCTTTGTTCTTTACACGGATAAACTTCACAACACTTTAACTCTCCGCTGTTAAGATGGTGATACGACACAAATGTTCCGTTCGAAACTTATCCGAATTATACTTGTCTATACATGTCATGATGGGAATTTTTATATTTGTATCGTACCATTCGTTTAACGGTTCTTCCAACTGTTTCGGCGATGTCGCACCTTTTTCGTCTAACCATATGCTGTCGCCTTTTAAGTCCATTGAATATGCAAACGTCACTAGCGCAAACACCAGATAACCATCTTCAAGAACACGCTTCTCTTTGACGTGTTTAATGAATGCCTCTTTGTGGTGATCTAAAGTTTTCTCGACGTTTCCTTCGTGCAATTCTTCGTCTCGGATTTCATCGTCGTCCTCAAAATCGAATGTTACTAAAACGCTTGCCTCTACCACGTTCATGATGCTGTACTACTGAAGTGTTCTTGTGTATGCGTTTATATATACTGAGTTGACGGGTGGGATACAAGGTCATGGTCATTAATGGTAACGATAACGAGCGATACAATATATTGTCACGAAATGTTATTTAATGTTATTTTCCAAATTCTATATATTTCTAAATTATTCAATATTAAATTCTAATACTTTCAAATTATAATATAATTCTTATCATCAGATCTTTTGGTTAAGACGTATCCTGAGTTTGGCTAAACGTTACTAATTCCAGACGTAAGTCCAACCACAGTATCCGTCAAAGCAATTAACATTTCGGACTACGTGACTTTAGCTTCCCATGCTTACACCCACTACTGCAACTAACAGGGTGCCCAAGGTCACCACGGAAGCGTAACACGTTTCGCTGCTGACTTTACATTGTTCCACCGGACTGTTCCCGAGGGTTTGCCACTTACTATCCTTAGTATATGTTGGGTACATGAATTTGACCCTGATTCGTACTTCTTGCATTCTATTGCCGACCTCGTGTTTAAACATTTCCATTTGTTGCAACGTCACTGGTTGCATTCCAAACCAAACGCTCGTATTGAAGTCATAGGAAATAAAGGCTGCTGTTGTATCTCGGAGTTTTGCAACGTACACTACACTTTCGTACAAGGTTGTCAATAATATTACCGCCTAGATTGGTAACATCTTCGCTGTTCCCTAGCGTTATATTCTATGTTGTATTTGGTTCCTTTTAACCACAAACATCTCTACCACTTTCAACGTTTATGGGTGCTAGCACGTTTGCAAACACGCAATGTGGTGACCATTTCAGGTGCTCTACGATTGGGCTATCCGACGGTTCCCATTTGAAAATGTTCACTCGGCAATAAAAACATTCTACTCTATCTTCACGACCCGTGTAGACAAATCCGACCTCAGCTAATGATTTTGGAGTTTGTATACCCTTCCAATTACGAAATGATAACACTCGTTCTGTCAAGCACGTATTCTGCAAGCTAGCTTCTACACACATTTTGAAATTTCAATACATGCAACCTGCTATATATATTGTTTGGTGACCTTGAGGATACATTATTTGGTGATCTTGAGGATACATTATTTGGTGACCTTGAAGATAAATTATTTATTGACCTTGACAATGCATTGTTGCCACTTTGATGATCTTGAGAATGCGTTGTTGCCACGTTTAGGTGACAGAGATAGGTTCAAGGTCACCATGTGTTAGAGAGAGATAGCTTCAAGGTCAAGGTCAGGAGTGGGGGGTGGTTTCAGTTCTCCCAATTTTTACCTACTAATTTATTAGTTTTAATGTTTCTTTATTTAATAAAAACCAAATAACTATAACTTGTGTTGTACTTATTTATTTACGTAAAATTCAAAAACTCGAAATAAAACGTTTGACTTTTAATTATACTCAAAATTATTAGTTTTGTAATAGTACTGGCGTTCACTCATAAAGTATGGAACTATTGAAATAAATCTTTTATTAAATATTTTTGAGACAAATCCTCGAACACGTCGATTTTTATCTTAAATGAGACACATTTTAGTGTAATTGTTATTTGCAGATCATCTTTTGTTTCCGAGTTATGGCGATAGCGAAAATATTTTTAAATGGAAGCCCCAATTTCTTATGATGGATTTGGAAAGCAATCTTCGAGATAATTGCTTTTAAAGTTTTAAAACAAATATTAAAAAACAATCAAGACTTCCAAGTTTTAATAAAAAAAAATTAAAAATTCTTTTAAGAACCGCCATAAATTTAACGCTAAGTCAATTGTTACATGGCTACTTGATGTTTTATCAAAAAATTTTAATTCTTGATTTGAACTTTGATTGAATAACAATCAAGAGTTTAATTTTCTTATTAAAAAAATCAAGTATCTATGTAACAAGTGACTTAGCGTTAAACTTATGACAGTTCTTCAAAGAATTCTTTTTTTTATTAAAATTTGGAACTCTTGATTGATCTTTAATTTTTGTTTTAAAACTTTAAAAGCAATTATCTCGGAAATTTCTTAATACAGTATCATACTTTTTTAGCATATTTGATCTAAGCATTACATTATCTTTCCAAATCCATCATAAAAAATTAGGGTTTCCATTAAAAAAAATTCGTTATCGTCATAACTCGGAAACAAAAGACGATCTACAATTAACGATTACACTAGATATTTTAGTGTTGATTACACTAAAATATCCCCTTTAAGATAAAAATCAACGTGTTCGAGGATTTTTCTCAAAAATATTTAATAAAAGATTTATTTCGATAGTTCCAGACTTTATATGCGCACTACATGAACAGCAGCAAATTTTGAAATTTTGTTTTACCACCGCTGTAAGAAGAAGTGACTACCTGCAATATAACTTTCTCGAACAATAGGGATTATAAAGGTTTATGCAGTTACAACTACAATATTTAGAAAGTGTTTTTAAAAGTTGCTTGCAAGATGTTTGGCAACCCCGTTGTTCATAAGAACACACACTGTAGTCTCAACGTGAGACGATCAATAGTTCTCTTTTACGGGTCTTTTTTGGCTACCTTTTTAATCCTGCTCAATATATAGCTAACACAAATCCGAAGGTGTAAGGCTAAATACGAGATGTCTCCTACTTGAAATTTATTAGCTCCTTTCTGGTTCGCGAACTATTTTACAGGCATATATCAGGGCAACGTGGAGCACGTTGCTTTATAAACAAACACGCAGTGAAATACAAAAATAAAAGCGGTTTTTTTTTGTGACCGTTTTATGGCACTAATCTATTGAGTTCGCAGCGACTGTCTTTGGTCGCGGCAAAAATACTTTGGTGTTTACCGCTTTGTAAGTTGTAAACCACTCTTTTGACTACCCTTCCGGATAGATTAATTTATTAGAGGTGAAGCCGCATCTATTCTCTCCTAATGAAGTGCAAACACAAGTAAACAAAACGTTTGAATTTTTGAAGAAAATCTGTAATCTTTTACATGCTGTCGGAACATTATAAAGTACAGTAAAGGATCGTGACATTGAGACGACCCTAGCTCAAGGTATTGTACAAGTATGTGCCTTCTGCAAAGTATAGATTAGTCTTTTCTTGATTGTTTAGTGTGTGCTATCAAGGTTTGATTATACAGGGTTAGTTAAAAGTATGGAGACGGCGTTAATATTCATTTTAGGAAATAATGTTCAATACAAAAGTTTTTTAGGAAATTTTTATATACATTTGAGAATACTTGAAATTTTTTTCTTCAATTGTTTTTGAGTTACGCCTTTCCACATAATTTTTTTTAATGGGAACCTGTTTTAAAAAATTTTTATTTTATTTTATTTTAATTACATTTTTTCAAGGAAACGCCGGTTCAAGTTTTTACGAATAGTATGCATATTTCAGATTAAACTCGCCATTGCTAATTTTAACAGCAATAAATTGCATACAATTATTGTATGCAATTTGTTGCTGTTAATATTAGCAATGGCGAGTTTAATTTTCGATGTGCCTATTCGTAAACACTTGAACAAGCGTTTTCTGAAAAGAATGTTATTAAAATGAAATAAAAATAAAAAAATAATCCTATTGTAAAGAGAACAAAATGTTCTATCGAATAGTAGCGTAAAATCAACAGGTTCTCATTTAAAAAAAAATTGAAAAGGTGTAACTCAAAAACAATTGAAGAAGAAAAATTTAAAGTATTCTCAAATGTAGATAAAAATTTTGTAAAAAAACTTTTGTATTAAACATTATTTCCTATTCATTAATCACATTATTTAATATTAATTTAAAATGAATATTAACTACAATAAATCGCCGTCTCCATACTTTTAACTAACCTTGTATATTATTTAGTCAGATGCATCTAAATATTGAGGGGGCTGCGCCCTACTGCCGACTAAATTGGGGGGGGTCGGGCCCCCCAAGCCCCATGGAGTCGGCGCCAGTGCTTCCAATAGAAGAGTATAAACAGACAAGACTTACCCTATGAAAATGCATTATATTATGTTAGTGGATATTTAATTTAAAAAAATGCTTAAGTAAACATGCATGTACTGAATGTTTACAGTACAGTAAGTGTATCACGGAATTATGTGCAAGTACAATCATGTGTCATCTAAAAGATTACAAAACCAGAGAGAAAACAACATTTGGCAATTTAAGTATGCCTGGAGTAGATTTTGTAAGCTGCATAAGAGAAATGGACAATTGTTTTGTACAAAATTTTGAAAATCTTGCAGTAAAAGATAATATTGGATTAAATTTCAAAAAACTGTTTGACCAAATTTCCCTTAGTGCACCATGTGAAGACTTTCTAAATATATTTAAATATTTATAATTATTTCAACAATTTTGAATATAACTTTTATTTGAAGATTTCCTATTTAATCTTTAGTGATGTCAGTTGTTAATAAGATAAATTTAGTTTTCTTTATGTTAATAATTAGAGAGGCACTGTGTATCTTTACGAAACATATTGTTTATTAAATTGAATTGCTGAATTTTCTCAATAATCTGTTTTCAAATTTGTATCTTTTCGTTAAATTTATTTGCCTCCTAAAATAAAACTTTTAAACCATGTTGAAAAAATTGATAAAATTTCTAAGAATCGAATAGTTATACTTTTCTCAATAATATGTTTTAATATTTGCAATCTTCATTTGGCTTCCAAAATAGATCTTTTAAACTAAAATCTAAAAAAACAATCAATTTAAATATAAGGAATAAGAAAACATATCTTAAATATTTTGTCACCCTAATGCTTCGCGCCTCTGTACTGAAGCACGCCAATCGATTAGTAGTTTCAAAATGGCTGAAGGTCGTTAAAAACGAGACACTGAAACAGTACCTGTAATATAAAAAGTGCATTGTCGCTTCTTTGCGTGTAAATAATCTTTGCTTGTACCTTGTTTCCCAGAATCAAGTCTAATTATATTATTATAATTATTATTAATCATATAGCATACATACAGTAAGAGTAATTGAGTGCATTGCAACTGGACCAGCAGCATTTGTGCGTTTTTATGGAAAGGTTAGAAAGATTTTAGTTGTTTTGCATTTTCATCTTAATGAATTAAGTGCTTTTGAATGTTACAAAATATTTTAGCTTCGAGTTCTTACTAGTCAAAACTGCTGCAACACTTATTACAGACTATGGAGGTGTCCAACATCGTCAAGTTTTGGATGGAAATGCTGTATTGCAGCACGCTATGATTCTGTAAGCTTAAATTATTTCTCTGCAGTTCTTTAAAGAGTAAGTGTTTTCAACTGTCACTACCATTCAACAGTACATTAGCACAAAATGCCTACAGTAATTTGGTTGTGTTAATCGTATGCTATATGTTGGGTATGACAGAACTTCCATATAATTCTTATAATAATATAAATTCTAAAATATATTTCCTTTGAAGCAGAAGTATGAAGTGTTAAATGTAATGTGTTATAGCACAACCCTATCTCATAGAGCATTTATAATAAGAAGAGAATAAAACAAGAGAAAACATGATTAATATAGAAAAATGCATCTAAGATTAATTGTTAGTGTGTTTACAGTTGATGGCAAAGCTGTTGGTGGCAACAAAGATTAGTAATTGGAAACCACCCCATAAATGTATAATGTACTTGTAAATTTTCTTTTAAAAACCAAATTTCTGCTAATAAACAACCATATGTAAATTTATAGCTATAACTGTTCAGCGAAAAGAAGTTTGCAGATGCACATGCTCACTCGTAGTGTGAAAAACCGTATGAGTGTAATATTTGTAGTTATAAATGTCACTTAAAGAAAGTTTGCAGAAGCACATACTGACTCATAGTGGAGAGAAATTATTTGAGTGTAATATTTGTAGTTATAAATGCACAGAGGAAAAAAGATTGCAAAAGCACATGCTCACCCATAGTGGTGAGAAACCGTTTGAGTGTAATATTTGTAGTTATAAATGCACACAAAAAGGAAGTTTGCAAAAGCACATGCTAACTCATAGTGGTGAGAAACCGTATGAGTGTAATATTTGTAGTTATAAATGCTCAATAAAAGGAAATTTGCAAATGCACATGCTCACTCATAGTGGTGAGAAACCATTTGAGTGTAATATTTGTAGTTATAAATTCTCATTAAAAGGAAGTTTGCAAAACCACATGCTCACTCATAGTGGTGAGAAGCCATTTGAGTGTAATATTTGTAGTTATAAATGCACACAAAAAGGAAATTTGCAAAAGCACATGCTAACTCATAGTTGTGAGAAACCGTATGAGTGTAATATTTGTAGTTATAAATGCTCACAAAAAGGAAGTTTGCAAAAGCACATGCTCACTCATAGTGGTGAGAAGCCATTTAAGTGTAATATTTGTTGTTATAAATGCTCACAAAAAGGAAGTTTGCAAAACCACATGCTCATTCATAGTGGTGAGAAGCCATTTGAGTGTAATATTTGTAGTTATAAATGCACACAAAGAGGAAATTTGCAAAAGCACATGCTAACTCATAGTGGTGAGAAACCGTATGAGTGTAATATTTGTAGTTATAAATGCTCAATAAAAGGAAATTTGCAAATGCACATGCTCATTCATAGTGGTGAGAAACCATTTGAGTGTAATATTTGTAGTTATAAATGCACAGAGGAAAAAAGATTGCAAAGGCACATGCTCACCCATAGTGGTGAGAAACCATTTGAGTGTAATATTTGTAGTTATAAATGCTCACTAAAAGCAAGTTTGCAAAGGCACATGCTCACCCATAGTGGTGAGAAACCATTTGAGTGTAATATTTGTAGTTATAAATTCTCATTAAAAGGAAGTTTGCAAAACCACATGCTCATTCATAGTGGTGAGAAACCGTATGAGTGTAATATTTGTAGTTATAAATGCAAACAAAAACGAAGTTTGCAAAGGCACATGCTTATTCATAGTGGTGAGAAACCTTTGGAGTGTAATATTTGTAGTTATAAATGCTCAGTGAAGAGAAGTTTGCACAACCACATGTTTAGTCATAGTGGTGAGAAACCATTTGAGTGCAATATTTGTCGTTATAAATACTCACAAAAAAGAAGTTTGCAAAAGCACATCAAGCTCACTCATAGCGGTGAGTAACTATTTCTATGTAATATGTATAGTTACCCAAACAACATTGTTGCATTTACTATAAACACGTTAAACAGATGTTTATTTTAAAAAATTAATCTTATCGATAAATGTTTGTACATATTGTACTGATTATACTGGTCTACTGCAATCTTATTTACTTTGTATTTATTGGGTATATAAATATATCTTTTATTAGGGCGTTTTATTAATGATCATATCCTTTTATGAGAATTTTTTGGGTTCTTTATTGAAAAGTCATTGTTGTTCATTAAAGAAAAATTTGATGTAATGATATAAGTTTCTACTTAAAGGAATGTAAGCTACAAAGCAGCTGCTTGGGGTTACTGATGTACTACATAATTTTTTGGTAATTTTTTACGGAATTTAAATACAATTAATTGTGTGTAATAATAACATTTATTTTGGTTGGGGGAAATTTATAATTAATAAATGCAACTAAGTAACTGTCTCGTTTGTTATTTGTTTTATTATTGCTGGCTTCTATGTGACACCGAACACAGTCTCGGGTCACTACGGATAACTTCTGTTATCTTTTCATACTAATGTGATTATGTGATTCTTGTTGTATATAAATGGTAAGGCATGGAAAGGAAATAAAAACACGTTCACAAATCTAATTGTTTTAATTTATTTTCAGGTTAACTATGTACACAAAAAAAATGTTCATATTTTATACATATAACACAATCACAATGAATAAAAAAAAAGCTTTTTGAAAAAGCCTCCATTGAGGGGCGAAACGTTAAATTAATTTTATAAATGTTTTATTAAACGCTGCCAGTCCTCAATAACTAACAAATAATAAATTTATTAATAAAATAACAGGCTAAAAAGAAATAAAATTTAAAAACAATTTATTTAAAAAATATAATTAAGTAAAATTTTAATGCTTTAAATTTAAAAATGAATGGAAAGCACGCAGCAACATACATAATCCATTCCCCTTTTCCTGCATTTTGCAACGAAAGTAATGGAGCCAGTGTAGCAAGTAAATTATACTGCCCCATACTTTATAACTCATACTACTTTCATACCTTATCCTAATGAACTCAAATATGCTTGTACTAAATTTTTAAAATTCAGTCGCAACCGACATTTGAAGCCCTGTTCCAATGATCAAGAAGCAGGGTCTCTCGCAGCAACATATTTTAAAGAAATTTATATAATAAACAAGGACTTTTAGAATCATCTGTACTTCTAGTCACCATACTAGTGTAAAGTAAAGTAAATTGAAGTGTTTAAGAAAAAATAATTCTTGTTAAGAAAATCTTAATTTGATGTAGTCAAGTCCAATACCATTATGTGGTGCGACCAAGAATAGAAAATGCGATTAGGCAATATTAAACATTTTTTAAAATTAATGGGATATTTTTGAAACAGTATACAAGCATAAAACTCAGGAGACTTTTTACGAGTTACTTCTACCAAAATAATTAAACTTAAAAATCAAAAGTTCCTTTTATCACTTCTTAACGCCTCTCTATTTATTTATCACGTCCTTTAATTTAAATTAGTTAGATCTGAAATCGTTTCCTATTTCCTGGTGGTCTAGGTGTCCCATAACTGGTGAACACCTTAAGCTTTCCGTACATATGATAAGCTGGTAAATAAAAAAAAGTACTTACTAGCTGTTGTTTAATCTTGTCGAAGCATGTCTTAACCAATTCTTAATAGCTGCTATGATGTCTTGCTTGGATGTTTCTTTAGCATTTGGGCTTAGGGTTGGTGCTTCTGAAATATTTAATAACATAATAATAATCGTATCGGTAAAAACAATGAAGATTTAACATACCTTTGATACAGTCAGAGGAAAGCAGGAAAACATTTTCTTTCCCTCCCGGTCATATAAGGAGGCGACAGAATCTGTGACGTTTCTTTAAAATAATTTTTAGAATAGTATTGATCTCATTACTTTCAATTCGGGCAAGGAATGATAACTGAAAATAATAAGATTTGTTATAAGGAAAGCAAGATATGCATTCAAGTACCTATCATTTTCTGTTCATCCTTTGTACTTGGGCGTCTTTCACATGTACCAATGTCTTCTTCGCTCTTCATGGGTAGTTTCCCGTCAAAATCTTCGTACAAATTCTGATCATCAGGAATTATCTGTGGTCGGCTTTGCTCCCTCAATATTTGCAAAAACCAACTTCAGCTGATGAAGTCGGTTTTTCGTTTGTACTCTAGAAAACAAATTTAAAATCGTAGAAAAAATATAAATTTAAACATACGTGATTAATCATCATACCTTTGTCAAACTTGCAGCAATCTGTTGCTGGTTGAATAACCCTTTATTTGTAATATTATCACCATTTGATGATAAGCAGCTTTTCAGTGGATATGCAGGCTCTCTTATTCGTAGAAGTAGAATAGTCACTTCTTATCTTGTTATCACCACTGAAGTCATGTAATAAGGTTGTCTTTGGGACCTTGGAAAAACGCATTATTCCAGTGACTTCCTCATCATGGTTCATGTGTACTAAACAGTTTATTATAATCATAATCTTGATTTTTATGCAATTGTACTTTGTACAGACATTCCTCGCCTGTTAAATCTCCTTCAACAAATTCATTACTATCAATGTTTAATTCGATGTATTTAATACAGTTTTCTAAAGATTCACTAGAACTAAAAACTGTCCAAATAATAATTATCAATTATAGAGGGTTCTGTTACAGCTTTTCTTGGCTTCTTGGTATTGTTACATAGACGACGAAAATGCCTTGTAGTCAGATCAAGAACGGATTTTCTTTTACGTGATGACATTTTCCTGTAAAACAAGAATATGTCTATATCACTCCACATAAAATTCAAGCACCAATTTCGCCCACACCTGCTCAAGCATCCCCTGATGCATATTTATCATGCCTTTTTAGCATATTTAACTAATAAACAAAAGAAAATCTATAAATAACAACTACACTAACGTACGTCTCATTTAAGATAAAAATTGACGGGTTCGAGGATTTTTCTCAAAAGCATTTAATAAAAGATTTACTTCGATAGTTCTAGACTTTACACTTGCACTCTATATAACTCTGTGTGTGATAAGGTGATAAACGATTCATATTCATAAATATTAATAAATCCTATTAATATTTTCATAAAATATTCATAGATTTCCAGAAGGAATCTTTAATACAGCATCTTGTCTGTACGTTATTTGAACAATATATTTGTTGTGATCTTATTCTTTGCCAACATATGTTTTTCTACGTTAATTAAGAAACCTAATGCAAATGTATTTAGAATGGGATCCCAAGTTAAGATTTGTAGAAAATAATAATGCGAGTAGATTTTTTGATTATTCACTCATTAATTATGTTTACGAGATTTAACACAGAGATGCGCCGAATTTGCAGGAATTTTCTTTATCATTCTGTAGAATAATTCTTTAATAAGTTAAATATGACAGTACAGAGTGATCTGGCAATTAATCTGTTTTTGACAGTACGCCAAAGTGAACGTCTTGTGTGATTTTGTAAGCAATGGAAAAAAAGTTGAGAGCAGTGATAAAGTACTTTTATTTGAAAGGCTTAACACCAACCGAACTCAAAGCAGAGCTGGATTCAACATTATTGGAATCCGTTCCTTCATTTTCAATGGTTAAAAACTGGGTTGCCGAATTTAAGCGTGGCCATAAGGGCACAAATGATAAACCCCGTAGTGGACGTCCAAAAACATATCGTCTTGGATGACCATCGAGTAAAAGTGCGCGAGATAGCAGACATAGTGGGCATCTCAAATGACAATGTGCACAAAATTTTAACTGAAGAATTGGAAATAAAAAAATACTCGGCGCGTTGGGTGCCGCGGTTGTTCACACCGGAGCAAAAACTGAACCGTTTGAGTGTTTCTCGCGACCTTTTGGCATGTGTTCGTCGCAATCCGAAATACTTTTTACGCCGTTTCATAACGTCATAACGTCGATGAAACCTGGGCTCACCATTATACTCCCAAAACCAAAGAACAGTCCAAGAAGGCAAAATCAGTTTTGTCAGAAGGAAAGATTAGGCAACTGTGTTTTGGGATTCTTATGGAATTATTTCGGTCGACTACTTAGAAAAGGGGAAAACAATAAATGGCGTGTATTATACCAATTTGTTGCAACAATTAAGCGACACAATCAAAGAGAAACGGCCTTATTTGGCAAAGAAGAAAGTGCTTTTCCATCAGGATAACGTATCTGCCCACAAGTCTATATATCGTTGGAATAAGTGTGTTGAGCGAGCAGGAGACTATATTGAAAAATAAATTGTTTTTGTCAAAAAAATGGCGTTTTCTTTGTTAGGCCACGTAGTTACCGAACAATCCTCGTACTTCAATATACCGAATTCAACCTTAATACTCACTGCTATAGTTGACACGACAAATTGTTGATGTTTTACGCGCTGGATAATATCATAGGTTGAAAATTTTGACAGTTACTAGAATGACTAATTTAGCGTAAACCAAAAGAGAATATTTTCTGAATTGGGGATTCTTGCTTATTTAAATATTAAATAATCATATCTACAATTTGGGTGGCGCCCTGTATCTTGTGATTTATTCTTGATTCTTACCTTAAATCAGCAAGCCTCTGCAATTAACACCCACGAAACCTAAAAGCTATTTGAAGAAATAAGACGTCTCTGTCGGAAGATATGTTAAAGTAAGTATATGTGATTTATGAGCTTTCAACATGATTTCGATTAACCTATACAGTTACAATTTTAATTACTTATTGAGAATTTTAGTATGCTACAACATCTTCATATATTTCTAATAGTTCCCAATATTAAGCGAGTATTAGCATTCAACATTCTATATGGTATAGAGACTGGTTATATACCAGTTGTCTGTCACAAGGGTTTTTCCTTCGTTTAGTAAATCGTCAACCAAATAAAGAAAAACTTGTTCTGGAATTACAATACGTCTACTATCTTCTTTTCCTGTATACAGGGTGTTTCAGTTAACTTTGGCATAAATTGAATGTGCGATAGTACTTGTCAATTGAAACAGAAAATCCTTATGGCATTTTTGATTTTACGCGCAAAAAATCAAAAAAATCAGAAAAAAGTGCTAAAAAAGTGTTTAATGTTTGCATTTAGTTTAAAATACATTTAAAGTACATAAACATTAGCTGACATTGAGTTTCGATCTTCATAAACTAAATAGGACGAAACGAAAATAAGCCAAAACAAATAACTGCGGCATCACCTACCATCTGCTGCATTAATGTATCATTGACCATGTAAAAATGCAGTTAAGTACATCCTGATTCTTAAACCAATGACACCAAACCCATTTGTCGAGGACATTTTTTTTTCTCGGTTATTATAAAAGATAGGCACTATAATGATATATTAAGCTTTTATTTTTGTTGCATTTTATGTGTATTATCACCTGTTCAAATGATTCTGAGCTATAGTGAAACACCCTGTATATTTCTAAGTTATCTATATCGTCCCCTTCATAACGAAAAGGCGTATCTCATTTTTTACAAGCTTACAGGGGCGCAATTGAAAAGGCTTGTAATAAGAATATTTAAGATAAACCGAGAAACAACTAAGAAAAACATAATCTTATTTCAATAACAAAGAGGATTTTAGATAAATCACTTGATTATATTAAAGCATCCTTAAATATAATCAAGATAATATAATCTATCACTACAAACTGTTAACAACTACAAACGATCTTTTGACAAAATGTTAGCTACGCCTTTTCATTTTGAAGGGAACGATATGTATATCCGAGCCCAGAACATATTTTAAATCACTTCACTGCATATCTGTTTGATTAAATATATTGAACCTATGACTAAATAGCAAGAGTATCTCATTTACACAAATTTATTCTTCTGGAACATACAATATGTCTTATTGAGATCTCTTGTTAAGATGCCAATCAAATGCTTTATTATTTTATATAATTTCTCACTTTTGTCTGCAACAGAAGCTGTCACTGTCAGCTAGTAGTCTAAAGTAGGTAGTTAGCATTTTAGCTCAACTTGACCCAAAAGTCTTCTTATTTCGGCATTTGTAGTAGAGGAATTCAATGGTACAAATAAGAGAGATTATTGTATCGTTGATAACAAGAAAATGATTTTATAAGCCTGTAGTTACCAACTGTTGGTAACTACAGACCCAATTCTGAGTGGTCTGTTGGAGTTTCTGAAAATGTATGTGTTCTCTTCATTCGGTAGTGGATTTCTTCTGGGTGGTATTGGGATTTCTAAAATATGTATTTCCTCATAATGTAGATGGTGAACTTATTTCAGCTAAAACTGAGGTTTCTAAAACATGTAATTTCTCCTTTACGGTGTAGTTTTTGCAGATGTAGAAGGAATATTTTGAGTATACATTGATGATTTTAGGTTTTTGTTTTTAGTGAAAATGTATTTCTTTTGTATACATTTTCTGCATCTGATGATAATGTTTCCGAGTGGTCCTTTGATGGAGACTCAAAAGATGATTTGCTACTCACACCCTCAAATGATTCCCGGTAATATTAATTAAACAACTAAAAAAAAATTAGCTGAAATTTCAGATGTTCAGCTTATTCCTCCGAGATAGTGTAATTTTTACATTAGGCATCTAAAATTATAGTGTGTATACGCTTCAGAAATAATAATTTCTAAGCGTGAAGTAGTTTGTATGTTTTTTTTTAATTTCATAACATGGTAATAGCAAAACAACAAAACTCACACATGGACCCATGGTACCAGCACAGTAAAAGTTGTTATTATGCATTATAGTATTATAAACACAGTATAATAATTTTAAAATACATAATATAAAAATATCAGCCAATGGGATATTCTTTTAAAAATAATCTTAGCAATGAACAATACTAAACGGTAAACATTATTTCAAATATTTTGTATTTCATATAATGGCAAGCCCTTATTCTTTTGGAAATACCAAAGATTATTAATTCTTACAAATGCTAAGGTTCTTAAAACTGCATTAAGTATTAGAAACTACTATAAATATTTAATGTAAATAAAACAAAAAGTAAATAAACAATTCTCGAAAATAAATTAACAGAAATGGAATAAAGAAATTAACATAATTAAGAAAACTGAACAGAGTAATATTTTTTAATAACTTAAAGAATATTCAAGAAACTCAAACAATAAACAAGAAACAAAATAAAAAGAATATCAAAAAAAAAGTAAGGACCGACTGTAATTTTCTGTATCGTCGCTCATTTATAAATTTTTCAAAAAAAATTTACATATTTTATAACTAATCCTATGAGCAGATATACACTTTTGTAGAGTATGTTTATAACTGCACTCTTATATGATGTCTCGGAGTGTTTCTAGATGAAACTCTCTGACCATATTAATTTCGAGTGAAATAGGTGTCTTAAACTACCTTTCTATAAATATTTATAAAATCATACTTTGCACATATGAGTGCTTATGTGATATCTCAAACCTGACTTTGACAATAACTTATAGCCACAAGTATTACATTCAAAATGTTTCCTATCGTTATGAACAACCATCGTGTGTCTTACAAGATCGCTTTTGCATAAAGACTTGTAATTGTTACAAATTTTACATTCAAGACAGCTATGAGTGAGCATGTGTTTTTTCAGGTCTTTTTTCCCTGAACATTTCTTACCACATATGTTACATTCAAACTTTTCACTTGAATGAGTACGCATGTGTCTTTGAAGCTGATACTTCTGTGAGCTTTCATATTCACATACAATACATTTGAATGGTTTCTCTTTAGTATGAACAAACACGTGCCGTTCCATATGTGCCTTTCGTGAGCACTTATAATCACATATATTACACTGGAATGGTTTGTCACCACTGTGTGTGTTCATGTGTCGCTTTAGATGTCCTTTTCGTGAAAAATTGTAGTGGCAAATATTACACCCATATGGTCTCTCGCCACTATGGCCAAACATATGTATTCGCAAGTTACCTTTCCGTGGTGTCTTATAATCACAAACGCTACATGCGAATTGCTTTTCACCACTATGTGTATCAATCATGTGAGATTTCAAATTGCCTTTCCGTACACTTTTATAATCACAAATATTGCAAACAAATTTCTTTTCACCGGTGTGAATGAGCATTTGTTTTGCCAAATTCTCTTTTAAAGAACACTTATAATCGCATGCATCACATTCAGGAGATCGCTCACCGGTGTGAGTGAACATATGTCGTTTTAAGTCGCTTTTCCTAAAAAAACCTTTATACTTGCAGATTTTACATTGAAATGGTTTTTCACTACCATAAGGTAACATGTTACATTTCATGCTAGCATTTTGAAAACATTTATAATTGCTTGTAAAGCATTTTAACAGTTTTTCACTGTGAACACATGTATTTGATTTTAAAATTGTTTTCGGATAAAGCTTTCGATTAGATAATGTATCTTCAAAAAAGTAATGTGCAACAAACTCAGTTTTAGAATTAGATTCTTCTTTAAAGTCTTCATTTTTAATAGAGATTTCATTCTGCGAAACATCAATTTTCATGTCATAAGTGTCTTCAATACCTAAAGAAATAAATTTATTTGCCTGTCGTTTTCAGAAAAATAAACTCTTGTTCTTACCACTTGTCGATGACATAATTACAGATAGATCTAAATTCATTCCACTTGCAGAACCTGTTCCTAAAACATGAACTAATTTTAGAAAACACTTTAATAAATAAAAATAATATGTATCCAAGAAGGCCTGTAAAAGCAAAACCAAAATAATAAATTATAGGTTGTTTCATTCATTCCGTAAAAGCGCCCAAAAATGGCAGCGTTTTCGCAGGTTATTCGAAAAATTGAACACATACTCTAAAATTGTACTTACTTGTTTAATAAATTACTTTAACTCCAGTACCAAAGCTGCGGAGGGTAAACTAAACAATTAAGAAAACCAATAGAACTCATTAACTGAGACTGTAGGGATTAGTTGATATAGTTGAAGGACTATCGAATACAGTACAGCTTTCAACACCCGCCATTTCGCTGCTAACACCAGCATCAAAGCAGCGCAGAAACACCACTTAAAACTCTACCCAGCCACTCGCATTTGCCATTTCTATGCAGCGTGCAGCTGGAGCTACCAGGAACGATGAGAGTATGACCCAAGTAGCGCTGAAATAGAAATTCATATGAAAATTACATGCCTCTAGTTATTTTTGCACGCCGCAATGGCACATAATAATAATGTGCCCCGCGGTATATCTTTGGACGTTAAGATTAGGACATCATTTTTATTTTTCATTACCATAACCTTCACATACTTTTGATGCGTATATGAATAATTGAACAAAACATTTAATTTATAAAGTTTCTAAACAGCAAAGAAATGTTGATATACAGGGTATAACTAACATAACTAGAAACACGTGGTCGCTTCCTGCTAGTTTTCGAGAAAATCGCATTTTAAATTTCAAATACGCCCATTGTACTATTGATTTCATAATGCTCTACGGCAGCAAGGTTAATATGATGCTATTTTATTCTTTTTTTCCTCAGTGTAAATGCATAGGATAATATCTTAGAATATAAAACTGTAGGAAGGAGCGTAACTACCCGACGCAATAAGCTTTAAAAACAACAGATATCACACAGTCACACTGGCCGCCATTAGACATCACTTAAATCTGCTTTTCTCTCAAACTCCGACAAATATGAAGAAGGGAATTACATTTCATAAGTAAGTATTCGTTTGTTTAAAATATTAAATATAAAATTTTATTCTAAGATTAATTTTAAAATACTATGTTTTAAAATCGAGACAGTGAGAACCGCCAATGGAAATATCATATTACAAAACCAGAAACATCTACTCCGCCATATTGAGATCCCATCCCGGTCGTATGTGGTAAATTATTATGTTCCTTCATATAAGCATTAGTATTAATTAACAATACTAATCTCAGAAAATTCCCGAAGGGGTACAATTGTATAGGTTTGTAGTATTGTGACGGAACAAGTAATTATTATACTCACCTTTTGTGACAAGCCACACAATTATCATATGCAGTAGTTGCACTCATAACACTATAAATGTACGTCGACAACTTTTTAATAATAAGTAGGAACGTTACTAATTAATAAAGAGCAAAACAAATACCGAAATATGTTGTTGCTGTTTTTATTGCGGCATGTGTCACGTGCAGTTCAGTAAAAAAAATTAAGTGAAACAGTGCTGCCAGATTTGTCTCTCGTACATCAGTGGACCTGACAATACAAAAATAATGTATTTATTATAATTAATACATTAGACGTCGACATATGACATCGCCGACCAATAATTACTTATTAAAGAAGTAAGAGTAAACAACAGGTTTTATGGCCGCCATATAAGTATAATAATATAATAATAGTGATTGTTTCAGAAGTTTCAGAATTTTGAATAATAAATCTACTTTTTTCAAATAAGTAGAAAGAAGTAGGTATGTGATTAATAAGACGTCATTTAAATATGTAGTTTTATCATTATATGACGTTTTCTTTAAATCATAAAACAACGTCTTTTTCACGTCGGAAAATGATGTCTATTGGGCTGTGACATTTACCCGACGTTATAATCATCATTATAACGTCACTACAAAGGTGAAAATGACAGACTAATAATCGACGTTAAAATGACGTCACTCTCCTTACTGAAATATTTACTTTTGCATTCACCAAGTGAAATACAGTCTCATATCTATAGAACCTAGATTGAACAAACATTCCCAAACGTAAGGCGCGAATGCTAATGTTCTATATGTTACTTCGCACATGCACAAAATTGTCAAATTATAGTTTTTAGGCTCCATTCACCATTTATGATTTTAAAAGGTGGAATTTATAATTCACTGTCCAGAAGAAAATAAGGACGAACATGTACAAAAAAACTAAAAGCGTATAACTAAAGCAACCAGATTTAGTATTTTCTAGTGTAATAGTACTAATAAAAGAACTCAGTACTTGCAAAATTGTTATGGTATGAATTGCATCAACACCTAAACTTTGCAATTAAATGGTATCAGAAATAATATCTAGGTTATGTTGGTTGCTGTCAAACTGTTGCTTCATGTTCAAACGTGGAAGCAAAGAATAGAGAGGATAAGAATGGAAGGCTAACGACCTCAAAAATAGTAACGCCATCTAGCGTGTTGGATGTTAACTGATGGGAAGATGATTATATCTTGACGTAAGTTTGCATTCTGTTGACACGTGTTGAATCAAATAGGTTAAGAAAAGTAAACATTTCGCGGTTAATAACACTTGTTAGATAGATCTTTTTATGGAAAGTATTATATATTGTTTTTTGATGTATTATAATTTTAAAAATGTCTAGCGATTCTCACGACATCTAAAGTGTTAGGTGTTAACTATTACTGTAAAATAAGGTCGGATTTTTACATATAGTTCTTATGGAGCCTTCCATTTTTATCCTCTCTATTCTTTGCTAACGACCTCAAAAATAGTAACGCCATCTAGCATGTTGAATGTTAACTGATGGGAAAATGAGATAATCTTATTTTTTTCAGTTCTAGAATGCAATGGTGTAGAAGTACAAACAGTATTTGTTATCTAATGGTAACAGATTCTATAAAAAAGGGTTAATTTTGGTTGTTATTGATGTTATTAAAAAAGGTGGCCAATGTTCCAGACTCTCCCGGCTCCTGACTAACTAAAAACTCCGAAAATCTCCAAAATTGCCATTTATAAATCTAGTGAATCAGCAAAGACAAAAAATCGTATAGGAATTGACAATTTAAAATATAAAAGATTTACTAAGACATTTAACCCAGAGTAAAAATGAAATGTGTGGAATTCACAAGTGATACTTTAGGACAGACTGTTTTGAGTTTGTTGCATTCTCATCAGCTGGAGCTAATCACTTGTGAAACCCACACACAGCATCCTGGCTTATATACAAGCTAATGACTAATATTAGTACCAAATGCTAACCGATGCGACACCTATAAAATTACGGTCTCTATAGGTTGCCAAAGAGAAGATAACCGAAAGTTTAAGTTTCTAAGGTGCTGATTCTATTGTATGAACATCTCGTTATCTGTTTAAAAACCGCAGCTTATCTAAACGCAATAGTAAAAGAATTATTCATATTTCAAATTTGTGCAGATTTCTTTCTCCCCAGACACTTAGAAAAAATATTCTTGAACCCTACTACAACGACGATAGAAATACATTTATAGTCATATCTGTAGCGAATGTACATGTTCAATGATGTCAAACGAATGCGTTTTCGAAACGAAAAAGATTTTATAGTGCATGCTCCCATAAGTTTGAAACACTAGTTTTTTAACCATAAAAAAACAATAAAAATGCTATAAAAAGTTATAAAAATACATCATACTTACTGTAACTGAAAAGCTCAAAAAATATCTGCCACAGCTTGAGATTTAAACTCTCTCTTTACAAATTAATTAATCAAGTCGTAGGTATTGGTTCCACAGCTGTATAAATTGTGAAAAGGAATAGATAAGGGTTTGTAACGGTTCGTTTTTGTCAGTAGATTTATCTTGAATTATTTGCCAATTGGCATTGATTTGAGCTTATAATTTATAGTACGAAAGCAATAAAATATTATTCTTATATTTTCTTTATTGAAATATTTCAAATACACAATAAAATAAAATAAAATGTTGATGGTATAGGCAACTCTTCTTGCTTAGGTAAGAATCTTAGTGATGAGTTGGCATTTTTTTGTTTTCAACTCTTTTATTTGCTAAAAAATTATTAGGTATTAGCATTAGTGAATTGGAACTTTCACTAGAGTTTCGTACTTACTTGAAAAAGAATTCTTCTCGTAGTCTTGTGGTTATTCCTAAAAGATAGAGATTATTAGTTCAAAATAAACAGTAATTAACTTGTTTTGTACTTACCCAACTTTCGAGTCATCTATTTAGCCTTAACGCTGGTGCTAACTTCTTCATGCATATTGCGGACAATTTTGTAAACAATTTTGTCGTATTCAAAAGTATTTTTAATAGAAATTATAAATTTCCATTTTGCATACGATATGTAAACAAACTTTATCTTGCAACTGTCTTGTTGCGCCGTCTCGAATGATTCCCTTTAATAAACATTGTTGCCGCAGTTATCTCTTCATGCTACTTGAGACTACTGGTCATACATTTGCTTTGCGCAGAAGCTATCGCATTACGTAATAGCTGCCGCGTGTTTTGAAACGTGTTGTGTTAATTATTTAACCCATTTGACATGGAATTTCTTAATTAGATTGGAATAATATTTGCAACGCTGCCCCTCGCGGACGTACTTTGATAATTGAGATTGCGCATTTTTGCCGTCGACTGATATCCGGTGATAGGCTTTTAAAGAAAGGTCTGAACGACATTCTTCTTTTGGTTTAGTAGTAATCAACTACGATCGAATTTGATCTTGGTGAAATATTGTGGGTGCTATTTAAGAAATAAATCTCTGAAGCCATATATGATGGTAATGGTGAGATTTTGTCTTCAATTACGCTTCAGCGGATTATTAGCACCACATCAATAATAATCAAACTGGTAACTACCCTATTGGAATATTTGGAGGGAAACCATTTTGTCGCACAAGCGGATTCATTAGACCAGATCAATTCCTTCGATCGATACGAATTAACCCCCACCCAATGCCTGAAGTTACATACAGTCTTAATAATAAGTAGAATACATACGTGGTTATAAACTACAAAGCACAAATACTATTTACAATAATGATTATAATACATAACAACGAAAAGGCTGTTGTCAACGTAGTCGGGGCCTCTATGATAATACTAATCAGCACCGTCGGTTCTACGAACAAAGGAGTTCCAAAATTACACTTCGGCTTGCAGTAATTCGACGATTCGATTTCTGATAACTATCACGCCCCGGATGAATATCGCGGTGTTCCCATGATAAGGTGTTGAGCGACCCGGGAATAATGTAACGTTTGTTATCGGCTGGTGATAACGCTACTTTATTCCGAAGTTTTGTGTACATATCATGTAAACGTGATTTGAATATAAACATTTTGCGGAAGAGCACAATACCATCCTCCACTACGTGACGGTAGTCGTCAACGGTGAGATCGCGCTTAATTACCGCTTTTTTTACCCCTTTCGCCTTTTTAATCGCCATTACACCGTCGCGACCAAGCACGTTTACACAATATGTTTTAGCACCTGCACCGTAGAAACTGCAGAGGGGCACTCCACAATATTCATCTTTTATTTTACCAACCACCGAGGCCGTGAGTGGTATACCGTGAATGTTGTCAGGTGGGAATTTTGAGGTGTCAAATTTTTCTAATTGTTGCTTCATATCAGCATAAAAATTTTCAGTACGAATTTCTATAATGAAAGAGTCAGTATCTGTGTACAGCAAGCGCACGTTATCACCATATAAAGGTTTGAGAAAATTGTAAAGGAATATAGAAATTATCAAAATTTATATTATGTGTTTTTGAAAGATTAAAATATTTAGGTAATAAAGTTCAATAAATTCAATTGCGTAAAGCTCATCAAATTCCTTTTAGCAATAACTAGGTTAAGTAAAAATGCAATGCTTGTATAATAGTTGTAACAGTTTAATGACTGAATTTAATAAAAAAGACGACAGAGTTTCGAAGAGTAAACATGTAATAACGTATCAAATTTCTATTTTATAAGAATAAGAAATAAAACCAATTTATTATGGGATACAAATTTGTGTATTATTTAAACTAACATCCATAATGAATAAAACCAATAAAACCGATAAACGAGGGGTTTATCACATGGCGACCCTGCCAATTAAGAACTTTAACAATTGGGAAGCGAATTAAGAAGAAAGAAAACGAAAGTGGAAAGATTGGTAAAAATGGTTAATGGTTGCAAACCAGAATAAAATTACAAATGCAATAGAAAAATAAAATTGGGATCAAGCCAGTCAAAAGAAGAAGTTGTCATAGCTCAAGCCGGAAACAATGGTGCAAATGTATCGAAAGAGGGCTATTCTGTTGCAGAAATACTAGGCGTGGTTTCGTGTGGTATGATGGTTATTGCATTATTTATATTTTTAGGGTGTCTAATTCAGTGGCGGATTTAATACTTAAGGGACCTGAAGCGTTACAAATTCTTGGGGCCCCTAGTATAAATCAATTACTACAATTTATATACCTTTTATTTTTTTTATCAAAAATTAAGTACATATAATTATTAATATCAGGCGCGAATTCACGGTGGGGGGATGGAAGAAATTCCCTCCCCAAGGAGGACATTTTTTAAATAATTCAAATTCGTCTCATGCAGTAGACATACGAGTGTAAAATTGGCGTTTTTGTACGTGTTACATACTATACTTTATCTACGACCATATATTTAACCTAGAACATGATTTGAGATTGAGATGCTGGATTGTCAAAAGTAGACAATGCCCACAGTTTGTGGAAAACAGGTGTTAGATATAAAAATTAAGAAATGCGTATAACTCAGCCATGCAATAATCATTTATTATTTAAAATTAATACTGAAATTTGAACAATTATTTAAATTAATAATAGTAGTTTTGTTGGTGTCTTCAATTTTTTAAATGTTATAGACACATTTTTAAATGTATTTTGGACTCGTGTTGTTCCGCCGCTGTTTTTTTGTCAATGTAAGTAAATCATAACCTCAATTCTACAAATACATTGAATACCTAATACATCATTTGAATGTAATTTGAAATAATAAATTCCCAAAACATTTTTAGATTTCCATGTAATAGACCGGTTATTCTAAATGTATGGATTAAAGCTATCAGAAGGATATATCGTTAAATCAATTATACGTTAATTCAATAACATTTTTGTAATAACTTTATATGGTATTAATAATGTTATATGCTGGTAGTCGACACAGTAGCTCAGAGGTAGAGATGTGGAAGAAAGTGGAAGGCCCAGGGTTCGATTTTCAGCTGGGGTGATAATTTTTTCTATATGGATTTGCATTCAAAATATAAGTAAAACATTAATTAAACAAAATAAATTAACATAAATCAAATTAAAATGAACACAAACGTGTTTTAATAAAGCGAGTTTTGTTAATAAACGACTATTATACTCACAATTTTATAGTGATATGTGTATAAATCACAGACGAGCTGCCCTAACTGAGGAGAACCAAAAGCTCGAAACAGCTGTCTTAGGAAGCCGCCTGTGATTTATACACATATCACTATAAAATTGTGAGTATAATAGTCGTTCATTAACAATTTTTAACTTTTAAAAATAAATTAATCTTTATATAAAAGTTATAACTTTGTATATTTCAAATAATTAGAAATACTGATTGCATGTGCTGACATCTATGGCATTTTAATAGAACCACTGAAAATGCGAAATCATTTCCCACGGTCATTTCCGTACATTATGAACAATGAGTCATTTTCATGGTTACTAGACTGTGTGGAATGTGTAATTTTCTATAGTGGTCGTAGATAAATTAGTTATTTGTATACCGAATAAAGTTAAACTTTTTTATCACGAATATGGAGATTGTTGAACAACCATAACGAGTGATAAAAAATCTACTTTAGTGCTGAGGTATACATTACGTTTTTTCTGAAATTGTGAAATTAAGAATTTAAAATACAAAAGTGCTTTTAATAACAGTAGATGAGGCAACTAAGTCAACGTGGCTGTGTGAGACATATGTCAAATACATGTGAAGCAATGCAAATAAAAATGACAGATGATCCGTAAAAGTCAGTTTAGACATATGTCATTGTGACAAATGAGTCCGTAAAAGTTCTACTTTATTTGAGAAAAACATTTTATTCCATAATCAGTTCATTTATAATGGAACTTTTCTGCTTTTAGAAGCATCAAGTTGATCAATAATATTTTAAAAACAGTCAAAAAGTTCAAAATGTCATTTTCAATGATAAATTTTTATTTACTGGTAAATTTTTTAAATGACACTGTCCAAGATTATTTCTTAAATAATTTTTTACACGTTTAAGAACGGAGATAGATCGTTCTCCAGTTGCATTACATATCGGTAATGTTAAGATTTTTTTAAAAATTGTTTCAACATTGGGAAATGTTGACAATTGACAAATGACATTAAGGAATTTTACCCATTCGAAAGCATGGTACAGTTTGCCTTCCCCGAATGTAAGTCGGACGACCGCGCAGAGTTTGCTAGAAGGCATTGAAGGCAAGCCATTCAGAGCGACAGAGATGATATATTCCTTGCAGGTCTGCTGCGAAACTGTATATTCCGTTACAAAATTTTACCTATCACTCTGAATGCCTGCCTTTTCACACGAAACTCTATTGCGTCGACCGTACACCTTTTTTACCCGCCTGTACACGATATGAACTGTTGTTCTCACATGTTTCACTATTCTCGACAAAGTGAGTTCCCATGCCAATACTTTTATTTGTCGCATGTCCACTGCGATCTTGGGCAAAGGTCCTCTGCGGAACCCCCTGACTTGTGAGGCCTGGAGCGACCGCTTCCACCGCTTGTGCGTAAATCCGCCACTGTTCACCGAAGGTCTATTAGAAACCATTAATTCAAGAAATTGCTCATCATAGTAGTCGGATGATCGCGCTGATTGTACGAGAAGACGAGCATTCGGACCGACAAAGGATACATTCCTCGCAGGTCTGCTGTGGAACAGTATACTCCGTTACATTATTTTACCTATCGCTCTGAGTGCCGCTTGCCTTTTTGTACGAAACTAATGCGTCAACCGTACACTTTTTTACCAGCCTGTACACGATATGATCTGTTTCTTGTTTCACTTTTTTATTTGAGGCCTCTGCGGGGCCCCTTTGCTTGTGGGGCCTGAAGCGGCCGCTTCAAACGCTTGTGCCTAAATCCGCCTGGTCTAATACAAAAAAGATTGGAACGTAAAATAAAACGGGGTAGTCAAATATTATATAAGAAATAAAACACTAGTGTAAGTAAATACTTGTTAGAATTTAAATAATTGTAGGTATCATTTTTAGTATTATTTCAGGTTTATATTTTATGTACTCGTATAGAACTTATGTAACTGTAGCATTTATTTGATTAACATGTTCTTAAGTTTACATTAATGAAGGCGATAGAACCATTTAGGTTTGTGTATGAAGAATTAAAGATATTTTTCAGAAACATTAATAAAGATAGCCGAGAACGTCGCTCAAATGTGGATTTAGTTAAGAAAAAGCTAGATAAGTTACATAGAATAGAAACCGAATTTACCACAGCTAGACAACAATTCAACGAACTCGGTAATACTGACACTGTTATTATAGCGGAAGCGAAAAAATATGTTGATGCAACAGAAAAATTGATAAAAGAGGTTAGTAGTACTTTGTTGGATAGGTTAGGGCAGGCTGTAAAGATAAGTTCACCTGAGATAGTTACTAATATTATAAAGACAATGGATAAATTTGATTTAAAAACAGCAACAAGTTTGTTGCCAGTTATGGACGATTCAGAAAATAATACTAAACAACTTATTGATGCAATCCAATTGTACGATTCGATGTTAAACGCTGATAGTAAGAAGTTACTAACAGAGTTTATTTTAAAAACTAGACTATCGCAGAGCGCAAAGATAATATTAGAGAAAGCATATGCGTGTAATAACAATTTAATTAAAGATATGAAAATTCATTTACTTACTAAAAAGTCAGCTGTAAGTCTCTCTTTATCTTTGCACACTGTAAAGCAAAATCAAAATCGATTGATAAGTTTGGAAAAAATATCGAGGAACTTATGCAAAATTTAACTTTGGGTCAAGCGCAAATGAGGAGTCAATAAAAATCTTAGCTCAAACTAACGAAAAGCTTGCTATAGCTTCATTTGCCAGTGGATTAAGGGATCCTTATCTTAAAACCATTATCAAGGCAAGAAATTATTCTAAATTAAATGAGGCAATTACCGGAGCAAAGGACGAAGAAAATTTAGTACAAGGTTCACAAAATCAAAATATTTTCTTTGCAAAAGATCGAGGACAGGTGGTACGTAGGCAGCAACATTTTAGGCATAATTTCAGATCTAACAATAGCTACGGTAATAATGAAAGACGTTCATTTAATCAACAGCCACAGGTAGTCAATAAAAACCAAAATCATGCTTTTTCTAAACGAGGTCAGTTTGGTCCTACAAGAGTTTGGAAAAATAGAAATAATCATTCCCAAAGAAGCTATTTTGTTGAAAACAGAGGTAGTAATAATAACAATGAATCAAGTAGAAATACAGAAGGTTTTACCACTAGGAATGATAGGTTTTCTCGAGGTTTCTCACAATGACAATACAGTAGATAACAGTTTAAATTTAGGAATGAATGGGATAAATTATGTAAGAGTAAAATATGGCAAGAAGGAGTTAGATTTTTTGATAGATACTGGAGCATCTGTGAGTGTTATTTTTTCTTCTGAATTATCTCAGACACAACATGTAAATAATAAGGAAAGAATAAAACTATCCGGAATTGTTGGATCAGTATAAGTACCAAGTTAGAATTTAAGTTAGGTCATACCCAACTTGACCATAAGTTTGTAGTAGTAAACAAGTTCAGTAAAGAATTTCATGGGATTATAGGGTCTGATTTCTTCGAAAACTTTTCGGCCATCATAGACTATGAAAAATTTTGTTTTTCTTTCTGGAATATCGGAGAAAACATTGTAGTACCTCTTCAATCAAAAGGTGACTGCTACACCACAATTCCACCCAGGTGTGAAATAATTCGATATTTTTCTGTTGATATAAAGGAAGAATGTGTTGTTTTGCCCGAAAAAGTTTGCGGAGGAGTCTTTACTGCTAGTGCAGTAGTTAAGCCTAACAGTAATTCTATACCCCTTAGGATACTAAATGTTAATGATAAGGAAGTTAGTATTAGGAATTATAGACCGAAAACAGAAAACTTTCAAAGTTTTGTTCATATAAATTAGACAATATACCACCATCCGTGGAACGAGTTGACAAGGTTTTAGATCTAGTTAATTGGAAATCTTTAAATAGGGAAGAGAGGAATTCCATAGAAAAAATATGTGCAAAGTTTTCGGACATATTTTATTTAGAAAATGACCTCTTAACTGTAACTAACGTTTATCAGCAAAAAATTTATTTGCGAAAAGGCGTATCTCCGGCATACATCAAGCCGTATCGATTACCGCATTCTCAAAAAGTTGAGGTAAATAATCAGATTGATAAGATGCTTGCCGATGGTATAATTGAGCCCTCACGTTCTGAATGGTCAGCACATCTTTTAATAATACCGAAAAAGCTGATAGTAAAGGAAATAAGAAATGGAGGGTAGTTGTAGATTACAGGCACTTAAATCAACGTATCGAGAATGACAAATTTCCTCTCCCGTGTATCGACGAAATTTTAGACGTTTTATCTGGTGCAATCTATTTCAGTCATTTAGACATTACACTACCAAGGCTGTATCGATTTTGTATATAATTTTGCAAATTATTATCGCAAATTTATTCCAAATTTTTCAAAAATAGCCACACCATTAAATCACTTAACTAAAAAAGGAGTAATTTTTCAATGGACTGACAGTTGCCAGTCAGCGTTTGAAAAATTAAAAGTAGCATTAGTTAGTCCACCCATTCTATAATATCCTGACTTTTCGGAGAATCACCAGTTTATTTTAAGAACCGATGCCTCAGGATTTGCCGTGGGTGCAGTTTTATCAAATGCAAATGATAAACCTGTCTCCTATACAAGTCGAAGTCTTAATAACGCAGAGAAAAATTACTGCATAATTGAAAAAGAGCTACTAGCTATTGTCTGGGCAGTTAAGAAATTTAGGCCGTATTTGTTCGGAAGAAAATTCACTATTTTCACCGACCATAGACCTTTAGTGTACTTATTTAGTGTAAAAACCCGTCCAGTAGGTTAACTAAGTTTAGATTAATATTAGAAGAATATAGTTTTGAGATCCAGTACGTTCCTGGGAAGGAGAACGTAGCCGCCGATGCTTTATCGCGTATTTCGATACTTTCAGATGATCTGAAAACCATGAGTGAAAACACGGTTTGTGTTCTTACCAGAGCTCAAACAAAACGTAAGAAGGATCACCCTATGGGAGATTTTGGGAAATCACAAGATAGCGGGACTGATCACCCTGGTATCGTGGAGCTTCTAAAACCTCCTCTAGAGTGCATTGAACTACGAAATCTAAGTAAAACCGAACTGAATCAATTATCAACCACAAGTCGCGACTCTAATTTCTATAAATTAGAAAATATATGGTTTGATAGAAATATAAATATAATTTATTTAGTACAGGATACGGCGTCAGCCTTCGGAGCGTCGTTAAAAGACCTGAAAAGTATATGTGAAAAGTTCAAAATTCCGGAATTGTTAGTAATGAAAAACAAAGGTAATTCACAATTACTAGAAGAATTACGTAGGGCCCACAATAAAATCAAAAGTACCGGTATAAGAATATGTACTGTTAAAGATACACGTATAACCGTAGAGAAACGCAACAATTAACACTAAACGATTTCCACATGTTACCGACAGGAGGACATGCTGGTATTAACCGTATGTACAACAATATTAAACGTTATTATTTTTGGTCAAGGTTACGTAAAGACATTGAACACTTTGTTAAACAATGTACAGAGTGTCAAACGTGTAAATATTCACCAAGTGTAAAACAACCTTTGGAAATCACAACAACAGCTACATCAGCATTTCAAAAGGTTTATCTCGATTTAGTCGGAGCTTTAGAATTAGATCAAAGCAATAATCGTTACATTTTAACGTTACAATGTGAATTGAGTAAATTTGTAGAGTGTTACCGCATTCCTAATAAAGAAGCGGTCTCTGTTGCAAGATCATTTGTCGAAAATTTCATACTCCGATATGGAATCCCGAACGAAGTAGTTTCAGATCAGGGAACAGAATTTTTAGCTTCTACTTTTCAAGAAACTTGCAAACTTTTGCAAATTAATCACTTACATTCTACTGCATATCATCACGAGACTCTCGGGGCACTTGAAAATTCTCACAAGAATTTAGGCGCTTACCTGAGAATTTATGCATCAAAACATCCCGACAGTTGGAGCTCTTGGGTTCCTTACTGGTCGTTTGCTTACAATAATACGGTGCATACCGAAACTCACTTCACTCCTTATGAGTTAGTGTTTGGAAAACTAAGTAGTTTACCAACTAATATATGCAAAACCGTAGATCCTTTGTATACTTTCGATAACTATCCGCACGAGCTAAGGTATCGACTACAAGTTGCTTATAATGAAGCGAGAAACAATTTGATCGCATCAAAAGTTAAAAGAAAGCAAAGATATGATATCAATAGTAATTATGTTAATTTTAAAGTAGGTGATAAAGTATTGTTAAGAAACACTTCTAATGATAAAAGGGAAGTAATCTTTAAAGGTCCATATGATGTTATAGAAGACCAACATCCTAATGTAGTCATAAGTATCAATAATAAATTAGTTATAGTACATAAAAATAGAGTTAAGTTATATTATACGTAGAAAATATTATAGAATTATTTTAAAATTTTAGAAAAAAAAACAATTCCATAAAAAAATTCTTTTTTTATTCTTTTGCGCTGGGAAGGTGTAAAGGAATATAGAAATTATCAAAATTTATATTATGTGTTTTTGAAAGATTAAAATATTTAGGTAATAAAGTTTAATAAATTCAATTGCGTAAAGCTCATCAAATTCCTTTTAGCAATAACTAGGTTAAGTAAAAATGCAATGCTTGTATAATAGTTGTAACAGTTTAATGACTGAATTTAATAAAAAAGACGAAGACGAGTTTCGAAGAGTAAACATGTAATAACGTATCAAATTTCTATTTTATAAGAATAAGAAATAAAACCAATTTATTATGGAATACAAATTTGTGTATTATTTAAACTAACATCCATAATCAATAAAACCAATAAAACCGATAAACGAGGGGTTTATCACAAAATCATAAAGAAATTCATACATTATCGTTTTAGAAAGATCCAAAATAATAAAACCCACATACACCGGTTTATTGTATGTAACGGACACTTTTTGTAATTCTATAGCAACCAAATTCTCCGCAGCAAAAAGACAGCAACGCTTTTGAATTGAGGCTTTGCTACTAACGCCTCAGCCCCATGCTTTCTACCATAACGTTCCCAATGACTGACCAAATGAACATCCACCCTTTTATCGACATTTTCCATTGTCTTGCCAAATAAGCTGTTAACCATTAATTTAAAGAAATCCCTGTCCGCTTCGTTAGTAGCCTGATTACGTAACGTGGTATTCAAATCAATATAGGAACGCAACCAGGGTGCCTGATGAAATCTTAACACTCGATGAATTTTGGTTAATTCTAAACCATGCTTAAGACACTGTTGTAAATTTCTATAGTGGATAACGTAACGCGTTTTATCGAACAAGTTTGGAATTAATTTTGGGTGACGCGCGTTGCCCGTAGGCGGCACCAGAGGTTCGGGACAGAAAGGAAAGTCATTCTGTAAATCGTGCAACCGCGTTGGATAGTGTAGATCTACTTCCAGCACGTAGCCCATATCGGCGTCTTCCGCCACGGAATTTAGATCGAACTGTTGAATTTCGTACGGACTAAACCATTCAAAGTCGCGCTGCGGCAGATACTGTCGCATACTGTAACCGTAGAGATTGGTAGCATCGAGATACATAATAAAAGAATAGGGCTTGGACGCGTCATAATTTGGAAGAAACGTATTATTCGCGAGACACTTCCTGCCAACACAGGTACTGACACCTCCCCGAATGCCTTTCTTAAAGAAATGGAGCATGTCCAGATCCGTGAGCAGCTCCAGTTCTACAGACGTGCGTTTCAACATAGCATCCCAACTTAAACCCGGTGCAGTAAAATACTGCGCCGGATCTAACTTGTAATTTTCAAGTAATACACGTCTAAAGTTTTCAAAGACATCAACCAAAAGTAAGACATCGGTTTTCAAATAGAGATCGGAATAGTCACCCAAAGTCGTGCATCCAAACGTATTCCACACCTCCACAGCGCGATCATACCGCGATCGAGAGATGTGTTCCCCTGTCAACCGATCGAAAAAGTCTTCATACGTCGGCAACGTGTCCTCTTCGAGCTTGGAGAAGCTGTCGACGTACGAATAGGAAAACACACCTTTTTATCACAGTAAGTCGAAGCTAACCCCATCACCAAAATACTTTTTAATAGTCAAACACTGGTCGGACGTTAGATTTTGAGACAACTTATCCAAACTAGAATTTAGAAATTGTAAACTGTCCAGAAAGCGCATTTTAAGACATACCCGTTGCCGTTGGGACCCGTTCCTAATTTCATCTACCAGTGTTTCGAAAACGAAACGTATTTCTCTTTATTGAGCGCAAGCACATCGATTGCTTCTTTTTCTAATGCCAATTGCTTTATGAATATATGTGAATCATATCCGGTCAAATTATGGAAAAATATTGGTAAGAAGTCGGGAATTTGGTACACTAAATTGCACACGGAGTGAGCCGCACCGCGGTACTCGCCGCTGAGGTGACAGTGATCTTTCACCTTAACGTCGTTTTCTCCAAAGGGCTTGTCACAAATATGACACATGGCTGCATTGTCATAGTTCAAAGTTTGTCGGTACGATAAAAGTCGCATGTCTTTAACATGTCTTAAATCCTTATTTAATCCTTATATAACCTTCTAACATCCGCTTCTAAGCGCATCATAAATTCACTTGCTGCATTCGAACCACGGTACAATTCACATTTAGATAACGCGTCATCGTACGAACACTTAATGTAATACGCAAACGAATGTGGTTCGTGTTCGTAAGATGTCATGGTGAATTTTTCCCGAGGATCTGGCTCAACCGTGTCCAAAGGTTTCAACATACTTTCGAAATCAGCGTAAACGACAAAAGGTACTGTAAGTTGCTTTTGGGCATTTTCAAACTTCATTTGCAATATCAATATTTGCTGGTATATTATTAGTTGCATATGACATTCGCAAAATAGGCGAGTTTTGAAAAGCATTAGTACGAGCCGTAGGAATAAAGAACAATTGACGTTGACGGAGTGGTCGGGGACAGCAATTTAATCCAAAATGTTGTAATATGTCCGGTGCATCTAAGTTGTGGTTAACTAGGCGCGAAACAAATAGAATATCACTACAAGTTCTACGCTGTTCTAAGCTGAGCAACCCAAGGCTATGACATAGGTCCGCGTAACTACTAAAAGTTAAATAAAATTTACGTTGTAAGTAATTAGTGAATTTTCGCTGGATACTTTCAATTCGGTTGATGCGGACAGCATATTGTGGATTCCTTACAATACAACAGTAAGATAATATGCTATGTACATATGCGTAATAGAGAGTAATAACTGTTTTGGTGTTATTAAAATCATATGTTGTACGTTGGATATATCCCAACATGCGGTATGCTTTTGATGTTATGACATTGATATGTTCATTAAATGACATCCTGGAATCGAAAATAACACTTAAGTCTATAAAAGAAAGTAATTTTGAAACTGTTAAACAATGGAGTGACAGTATAAAAATGCACGATATTAAAATTAGTCTATTAAGTATAAATATAAGAAGTTTGAGGCGTAATTGGGAAGAATTTCTGACTCATTTAACTGCGTCCTCAATATCTATCGATATGTTGGTTTTAGCGGAGATTGGTGTGTCCGATGCTGAAGCGGAGACATATGCAATCAAGGGCTATGAATCAATTTTTTGGTGTCGAAACAACCAAAAAGGTGGAGGGATTTTAATTTTGTATAGAAATCACTTAAAAGTTAATATTATGAATAGAAAGTTATTTGATTCTGCAGAAAATATAATCATATCGGTGGCATTTAATAAGCTACATGTTGAACATTCATTACTTGTAAATTGTATTTATCGACCACCTAAAAATAATAAAAAAAGTTTCATAACAGAACTAAAAAATTGGCTTCTTGATACATCGGAATCTAATGTATGTATAGTCGGTGACATCAATATCGATACTCTGAATACGAGAAAACCTGATAATTTAGCATACATTGATCTCTTATCGGAATTTGGTATTGAATCCTTAATTAAATCAGTTACTAGACAAGAACTTAGACTTAACAATTTATCTGCATCCTGTATCGACCACATCAATCTCCGAAGGATTGCCGGTGTTGAAGTGGAATCCGCAGTTATTCATACCAAGATAGCTGATCATTACTTAGTTGCTATGTGTTTATACTCTCAACAGAAAATTACTAATCAATTAAATATTAATTCTATTGAAATTTTGGATCAAATAAAAATAAATTCAGAAATACAAATGTATGATTGGGAAACTAAATGCAATAATATTCGAGATCCCGAATTATTATATAATATTATTACAAATATTTTTCACGAAATTTACAATAAATCAAAGAAAACAATTAAATTCAATAATCGTCATAAATCGTGGATTACAGCTGAACTAAAGGAATTAATTGTGTTGAAAAATAGTCTTTGGAAACAAATTAAATGTTCGCCGAATAACGTACGTATTCGATTAGAATATCGTGCAGTTCGTAATAAAGTCTCTAAATTATCAAAATCTTTAAAAAACACATTTATTCATGGAGAATTCGAAAAAGCAAAAGGTAGTATGCGACAAACTTGGTCATTAATAAATGAAATGTTAAATAAGAAACCTAAATCAAATCCAGTTGAAGTAGTTGAAAGAAATTTTCAAGGTATAAATGATCAGTTATCAAACAAGTTCAATGAATCTTTTGTGACTAGGGTTTTTGCTTTGAAACAACAGGTGACTGCGGTTCCAGAAATTCTGGGCCTACAACAACAGTCTGTAAGCGCATCTCAATCTGTATACTTTCCTGAAATGACTATTTCTGAACTTGCGGAGATCATTAGCCATATGGACACCAAAAAATCCCCTGGTATCGATAAAATCCGAATTAAAGATATCAAAATTAATTTTCGTAGAATTGGTAGTATTATCTTAACACTTCTGAATCTAATACTCTCGACAGGTATAATTCCAAAAGATTTAAAAACTGCACTAGTAATACCATTATATAAAAGTGGGAAAGTCAAAGAATTTAATAATTACAGGCCTATTTCGATTCTTTGTACATCTGATAAAATCATTGAAAGATACATTCATACTAAACTTACAAACTACCTTAATACGTTTAATTTATTGTCAAAGAATCAATACGGTTTTCAAAAATATAAAAGTACAACAACTCTTTTAAATAAATTTTGTGATAAAATAAATAATGCTTTGGACAATGAAACAGTAGTAGCGGCTGTTTTTCTTGATTTATCCAAGGCATTCCATACGCTTGAGCATAGTATCTTGTTAGAAAAATTAGAAAAATTTGGTATCAGAGGAGGTCTCCTAAAATGGTTTGGTGATTTTCTCAGGGAAAGAAAACAAATTGTCAAACTTGGAAATAATTTGAGTGAACCTATGAATATTATCTATGGCGTTCCTCAAGGATCAATTCTGGGCCCATTGCTATTTAATATTTATATAAATGATATTAATAATATAACTCTCAATAATAATTCCTTTATATTTCAATATGCAGATGATACAGCTATTATTAATATCAATGAAAACGCCGATGTAGCTGTCAATGATTTGCAAACAGATATCAATAAGCTTTGTACGTGGTTTCACAATAATGCAATTTTCCTAAATGCAAAGAAAACTGAATTTACTATATTTAAAAGTCCTATGAAACACATTAATTACCCGATATATCCAATTTTTATTCATGATAGTAGTTGTTTATATAGAAACCATATCAGTTGTTCATGTAAACACATACACGACGTTTGTAAAGTCAAGTATTTGGGCTTAGTTTTAGATTCAAATATGAAATGGAAATCGCATATTGAGAACGTTACAAAACGACTGCGAGTTGTGTCGGCAAAGCTCTATCACCTTAGATTTATGCTCCCAGTATACATAAAAAAAAGAATTTATCAGTCTCTTGCTGAAAGTGTTATAAGGTATGCAATGACATGCTATGGATTCACATTCAACTACCACTTTGATAGTTTATTGAGGGTCCAAAATAATATTTTGAAGTCTATCGTAATTGATGTTAAAAATCCTGAATCATTTAATCTAACTATAGAGAACTGCTATAGTACAGTAGATGTACTACCGTTGTTTAAACTTAGAAACTCAATAGTTATTCTACAATTTTATTTTGATAGAAATTATTTAATTCATTCTCAACATGGTTATCACAATAGACCTCAAACAAGATTGTATTTAACTCCTCGTATAAAAAATCATTACGGTATGGCTCAGTCTAGTTATTACATCCCCAACGTCTTAAATAAATTTCCGTTTAAAGAACTTACTTCGGTTTCTGAAATTAAAAATAAAATTAAAAGCTGGAATCCAACTACATAACGTGTGTTCTAGATTATGTTTATATAGTATTATATTGTGAGTGGGTTGCATGGAGGTGGATGGGTTTGGACTGGGATCATAGTTCCTAGACGGCTTTGATTACTCGTTGATCGCTGCCGGGAACTGATCCTTGTTGGCTTAGTCCGCCTGTATGCGATCTACCGCATGTTAAATGTTCTCCTAGCTTTCCGTCAGAAATTAGTTATAAATCAAACTTTTCCACAAATAAGTCTTCAAGGCTTCGTAGGATGGGCGTATGGAGGTAAGGGAAAGGCTCGAGCAACTGGTCAGTGCTATTCTCTGACGAGTTGCTCGGAGGGGAGATGGGCGGCCTTATAAAAAATAAAAAAAAAATTGAGGTTACACGATTGATGAAAGTATTATTGAAATGGTAATTATACGTAATTTGCGATTTATTTTTAGTAAACGTTATGACGTTACATTTAGTAAGATTCAAATATAAGGCGTTATTATCACAAAATGACGAAAAGTTGTCCAAGTCACGTTGAAGTAATAGACAGTCATCATTACTACGTATAGTAAGGAAAATTTTCATATCATCCGCATATAGCAGACAACGTGCGTATTGAAAGCATTTAACGACATCGTTAATGTAAATTAAGAATAGTAACGGGTCAAGGTGACTACCTTGAGGGACACCGGAAGTGACAGGTATAAAAGCAGAAGTAAAGCCCTGAATGAAAACTTGTTGAGAACGATTTGTTATGTAAGACTCAATCCATCGCAATAAACTACCACTAATTCCCAGGGTGCACAGCTTAGAAAGCAGGATATTATGGTCTATTTTATCAAACACTTTCGAGAAATCCGTGTAGATGGAATCCTGAACGCCTTTATCCATTGATGAAAGAATGTAGTTAGAGTAGTTTAACAGGCATGTTTCTACTGATCGACCAGAGAAAAAGCCATGTTGTTGAGGATATATAATATTTTTAGTCTTAAAAAAGATTACTTCATATACTAATTTTTCAAACAGCAGTTTGAAGTTTTCCAAATGTCAGGAAATTCAGCTTCTCTTAAAGATCTGTTAAAGAGAATCTGTAAGGGATTAGCTAGAGATTCAGCACACGTTTTCGCTAATAAAGGAGGTATACCATCAGGTCCAGGTCCTTTCTTAATATCAACGGAACGCAAGGCGGACTCCACCTCAGGTAACTCAAAAGCAATATTTGAAAGAATTATATCTGTATTGGGACTGTTATCATTAAAATTAAAATTACCATGTGTTGAAGGAAGAACATAAACTGAACCAAAGTAACCGGCAAACAAATTACAAATTGCTCGACCGTTGATGGCAGTTTGATCATTCACAGTAAAAGATGGAGTGTTAAATCTTACACTCAAATAACACCCAGAGTGGTTCCTATTTATCCACACTGACGAGTGTAAATAACATTGGTCTTAAAAGTGGTAAAATATATAACAACTTTAACCTTCAATGCAGGTTAAAGTCATGGACACTGAGTGTAAAAATGACAACCATATTGTTGAGAAAACATTTGTTGAGTGTAAAGTATGCACGAACTGAGTGTTAATTTACCATTCTTTTAGTGTAAAAATTATTGCTTATAATGGTAAGGAACATTTTTTTAATGGAAAAGGAACCAACTATAGTGGTTACAATCATTTATTGGAGTGTAAATAACTATTTTGTTCGTGTAATTATATACTTCTATTTTTTGGTTCAGATATTTTTTTGGATAAAATTTAGGATAAAACAGAAAAAGGTAAAAAAATAGTGCACACAAATATTAGTTTTATTTTAAAACAAAATGCAAAATTTAAATACATTCTAAATCTAAATAAACCAAATTGTGATGATTTTCCTTCATTATTTGAAAATCATGAATTCTTAATTTTGTTACCCAATGTAAAAAAGTTCAAAGTTGACTGTTTGTGTTTATCATTTGTAATTATGAATTGAATTTTTAAAAGGATTTATTGTTAAAACTATTCAAGTTTGAGTTAATTTATTTATTGGATACATGTATATAGTAACAAAATTTGATCAGGAAAACAATTTTGGGTCTACAGGATCTTCACTTCCAGTTAAATCTGAAAAAGAAAATGTATTAGTTACAAAGGTTTATAAAACAGTACAAACATTATTAACAGCAATATAAAAATAGTCTTGACCACCATATATAGTTAGTAGGGTACATAATACAATTGCTTTATAGACAATAATCAAATTACTGAAATAATGATCAAGGTCAAGCTATTTTTTGAATAAAATTATAAACTATCAAAATATATGGAAAATAATTGCAAGAAAAACAATATTAAGTTACCAAGGGGTAGTGATGTAAATAAAAGGGGGAGATGAATTTAATAAAATGATAAAAATGGTTGTAAATGAATTTGACCAGTAAATAAATGTATAATTTATAAAGAAAATAATAAATAAAAGTTTAAGAAGTTATCCTGGGTTAATAGTGTATAGTTTATTGGTCAAAATAATTAAAAAATAACTACAGGAGAAGAACGTAAAATATTAATTAGTATCCCACATACGGTTGTTTTCAAGAAACCAGCAACAAGTGAAGAAGAAGTTAGCAATAATGTTTCTTGAATAGTAATCAAGAAATGCTATTTAAGAAAGGTAAATAAATAAAAAGAAAATTGACCTCACCATTTCAGTATCGCAGTATTTCAGCTATCCAGCCTAGAGAACGGTTTTGGGAGTACCGCAGCAGCAGAATCTTGAAGGGCATAACACCAAGCAGCATGCAGCTACAAAAGAAAATAAAGTGAATCACAGAATAAGGTTTGTGGAAATAGAAACAAGTGTATATAAAGCATATCTAGTGTTTCTCATAGAAAGAAAAATAAATCCAATTAAAAGAGAATTATGGCTTAAAAAAGATAAATGGTTAAATTATAAATACAGAATTAATAAATAAAAATATGTACAATATAATAGGTACAATATTTAAATATTATAGAATACCTTATAGACAAAATGTTATAATTTGTATATTATATTATTTATATATTACTATTTACAGCCGTACTATAGATAAATGACACGCGTGTAACACAATGTTTATTAATGTTGCACGCGTGTAAATATTTCTATAAGTACGGCTGATAATATTAAAATAATAAAAAAGTGAATCGTTACTACTAGGAAATCAACATTAGTTTTGAACAATTACCTATGAGCTCCTTTGTATGATTAGAGTAAATGACCCATCCATCACCATCATGACCACCAGTTTCCGTAATTAAAGTTTTATTAAATTTATTATTGACACATTCTAATTTACATTACAAACCTTACCTGTAATTATAGAAACGACATTTAATGTCACTAATCACAATGTCAGTTCTTCTTCATAATCACACGTGAATTTTATAAACACATGTGCGCCATCGCCACCATCTTTTTAAGCTGAGTTCGGCCGTCAATGTTCCAACCTACTATACCAACGCGTAGAGCGCGGCAATAATTAAACTATGGAAGTATAATTTCATTACATACATACTTAGGGTTAGGTACTACATAGCAGGAACCAGAAACGGTTTTGCATTTAAATTGTTCCTTGTAAACCAAAAATCTGAAAATAATTTTATCTATTATTTATCCACAATTCACGTAAACATTATTATTTTTATTTATGCATAATGATGACTTAAATTACAATGGATCAACATGGCAGCTAAAACTTTTACATAAGAAAAAGCTGAATAGACACAACCAGGACTGGAAATTATAGTTTTAAAATCTTACTTACTTAATTGCACAAGATCGTAGAAAGATGCATCCTCTTCTATTTTAGCATATTTACTTTTATTGGCTAGTTGAATCTTAAAAATCATTGTTGTCACTTTCAAAGAGAACCAACTACATTCAAACACAAACAGTAAATAAAAGTGCTCACGTCCAATCGTGATTATTCGCGTTGGAGGTGGATATTCGGTGGATGACACTCGCGAGGGTTAAATCGGTTTTGTTGGATATTATTAACACTCTTTAATGCTGTTAACATGCTAGAATAGTGAAATACATTTTTTGAAAGATGACTCTTACACTAACGAGAGCATCTTTACTAAATTCAAATGATTTTTGTACACCAAAAACATTATTTTTACCCATTTTTTAAATTAAGATAACACTCATAAGAAACCTGGTGCTGCGTGTTAATTTTAGTTGTTAATTTCATTCACATGAGTGTAGAAATTTACACTCAGATATTTCATCACACCAAATATGTTTTTCACCACCACTGCATTTTTTACTGCGTTATAGCTCATTGAAGCTGGGAGAACCTGGTCAGAATTACGCTTATTTCTAGCTTTCTAAAAAGATTTTGGGTTAGACACTAGATTATTTTCTGTAGTTGCAATATAGTTAGCGTAATCTAAGGCAATTAAGTGTTTAGAACGACCCCTCAACAGACTGAAAGAAAGATAATCTAAGTCATTTTTGTGTTGTTTCCATTTCCTGTGATATTTGTTCTTTTCACGGATAACACATATAGTTCCTCAAGAGAACCAAAATGGATATTTCGGATGTTTTCTTTTAGCTAAAGGTACACAGGTGTTAATTGCATTTTGTAAACAATTATAAAATGTGTTGACTGCGTCGTTTATTGAATCCCTATCTAGGACAGCTGGCCAATCATATGACTCTAATAAAGCACTAATAGTTGGAAAATCAGCACGGTTAAAATTGAAAATACCTAATTGGTTATGTCTCTCTAATGGTTTTGTGTATGGCCAAGTTAGATCAAACTCAAGTGTAACATGTACTACATCTTCCAGAACCAGAGGCGATGAACAAGGATTAATATTTCTGATGAAAGATTTATTACTTAGTATTAAGTCTAATGTATTGCCAGCATTATTTCTATAATAATTGAATTGCATCAAATTACATTTATGTCTACCTATCAAATCGAGCAGTCGAAATCTTGCCCTTCGTTAACCTTGAGAGCTAGAGCGCTGATTTTATAAAAATCCCCCCCCCTCCCAGAAGCTAAACCCACCCCTTTTCATATCGCCTCGCACTTTTCATATATTTGTGCATCCCGTGCTGCATCGTAATCATCCGGGACGGTGATGAAATTGTGCCTACAGTCGGCACATAGGATTAGCTTCCTGAACCGTCCGCGAACGAGAATAGGGCGAGACATTGCCGCATTCTCCATCACCGGCTCATCATCTTCGTCGCTGGACCTTTCTTCTTCCTACACGCCCTCGTCCTCCAACGCCTCCACCAGATGGTACTCCAACTCCTAGTTGCCAACGTCGTTGGCAGCTCCGAGGATCTCCGTTTCCTCACTCGACAATGACGATCCCCGGGACGCCGGTCGGTCAACCTCCGGTGTTGGCGACGAACTTTCTGGTGCACTTTCGTTGTTCATCTTCACTGTTGTTTGGATCTAACTGAGTGGTGCAGCTTGAAGTTATAGATATGTCTGCGCCCCCACTCCTTTTAGTGTAAATACAATCTTGTTGACCTTGCCTTGTTTCGTCTGTTCTCAACAACGTCTGCATTCTTTCTTCTGTTCTCAACTACATGTAACATTCCTGTCTGGTATTCTTGTTGACCTTTCGTCTGCATTCTTTTGTAAACATAGTTAGGTAAGAGTCTAATTGAAATTAAAATAGCATGAAATCTTTCTTTTTAAATCTTAGGTTAACTTTTTGATTTTCTATCATTAAATTGGAATGTATGTGTAGGAGAGACGGAGATCGTTCTTAAATGAAACAATATAATTTGACATATTTTATGGTTTATTTAACTCAATACATTTCACAATACATATACAATTGTTTACACATTATGATTGACTTTGATATATCAGAGGATTACATGTTTCAAATTTTACAACCTTGTGTTTGTTTACAGGGTACATTTATCTTTTATTTAAGGAATATATCGTTAAGTCCCGGCGTAATTTTTCAAGTTTCTAATTAATGCATTGGTGCGCTGGATGTTTCTGCGCCTTTCTATTTCTTTTCTGATTCTTTGTTCTTTACACGGATAAACTTCACAACACTTTAACTCTCCGCTGTTAAGATGGTGATACGACACAAATGTTCCGTTCGAAACTTATCCGAATTATACTTGTCTATACATGTCATGATGGGAATTTTTATATTTGTATCGTACCATTCGTTTAACGGTTCTTCCAACTGTTTCGGCGATGTCGCACCTTTTTCGTCTAACCATATGCTGTCGCCTTTTAAGTCCATTGAATATGCAAACGTCACTAGCGCAAACACCAGATAACCATCTTCAAGAACACGCTTCTCTTTGACGTGTTTAATGAATGCCTCTTTGTGGTGATCTAAAGTTTTCTCGACGTTTCCTTCGTGCAATTCTTCGTCTCGGATTTCATCGTCGTCCTCAAAATCGAATGTTACTAAAACGCTTGCCTCTACCACGTTCATGATGCTGTACTACTGAAGTGTTCTTGTGTATGCGTTTATATATACTGAGTTGACGGGTGGGATACAAGGTCATGGTCATTAATGGTAACGATAACGAGCGATACAATATATTGTCACGAAATGTTATTTAATGTTATTTTCCAAATTCTATATATTTCTAAATTATTCAATATTAAATTCTAATACTTTCAAATTATAATATAATTCTTATCATCAGATCTTTTGGTTAAGACGTATCCTGAGTTTGGCTAAACGTTACTAATTCCAGACGTAAGTCCAACCACAGTATCCGTCAAAGCAATTAACATTTCGGACTACGTGACTTTAGCTTCCCATGCTTACACCCACTACTGCAACTAACAGGGTGCCCAAGGTCACCACGGAAGCGTAACACGTTTCGCTGCTGACTTTACATTGTTCCACCGGACTGTTCCCGAGGGTTTGCCACTTACTATCCTTAGTATATGTTGGGTACATGAATTTGACCCTGATTCGTACTTCTTGCATTCTATTGCCGACCTCGTGTTTAAACATTTCCATTTGTTGCAACGTCACTGGTTGCATTCCAAACCAAACGCTCGTATTGAAGTCATAGGAAATAAAGGCTGCTGTTGTATCTCGGAGTTTTGCAACGTACACTACACTTTCGTACAAGGTTGTCAATAATATTACCGCCTAGATTGGTAACATCTTCGCTGTTCCCTAGCGTTATATTCTATGTTGTATTTGGTTCCTTTTAACCACAAACATCTCTACCACTTTCAACGTTTATGGGTGCTAGCACGTTTGCAAACACGCAATGTGGTGACCATTTCAGGTGCTCTACGATTGGGCTATCCGACGGTTCCCATTTGAAAATGTTCACTCGGCAATAAAAACATTCTACTCTATCTTCACGACCCGTGTAGACAAATCCGACCTCAGCTAATGATTTTGGAGTTTGTATACCCTTCCAATTACGAAATGATAACACTCGTTCTGTCAAGCACGTATTCTGCAAGCTAGCTTCTACACACATTTTGAAATTTCAATACATGCAACCTGCTATATATATTGTTTGGTGACCTTGAGGATACATTATTTGGTGATCTTGAGGATACATTATTTGGTGACCTTGAAGATAAATTATTTATTGACCTTGACAATGCATTGTTGCCACTTTGATGATCTTGAGAATGCGTTGTTGCCACGTTTAGGTGACAGAGATAGGTTCAAGGTCACCATGTGTTAGAGAGAGATAGCTTCAAGGTCAAGGTCAGGAGTGGGGGGTGGTTTCAGTTCTCCCAATTTTTACCTACTAATTTATTAGTTTTAATGTTTCTTTATTTAATAAAAACCAAATAACTATAACTTGTGTTGTACTTATTTATTTACGTAAAATTCAAAAACTCGAAATAAAACGTTTGACTTTTAATTATACTCAAAATTATTAGTTTTGTAATAGTACTGGCGTTCACTCATAAAGTATGGAACTATTGAAATAAATCTTTTATTAAATATTTTTGAGACAAATCCTCGAACACGTCGATTTTTATCTTAAATGAGACACATTTTAGTGTAATTGTTATTTGCAGATCATCTTTTGTTTCCGAGTTATGGCGATAGCGAAAATATTTTTAAATGGAAGCCCCAATTTCTTATGATGGATTTGGAAAGCAATCTTCGAGATAATTGCTTTTAAAGTTTTAAAACAAATATTAAAAAACAATCAAGACTTCCAAGTTTTAATAAAAAAAAATTAAAAATTCTTTTAAGAACCGCCATAAATTTAACGCTAAGTCAATTGTTACATGGCTACTTGATGTTTTATCAAAAAATTTTAATTCTTGATTTGAACTTTGATTGAATAACAATCAAGAGTTTAATTTTCTTATTAAAAAAATCAAGTATCTATGTAACAAGTGACTTAGCGTTAAACTTATGACAGTTCTTCAAAGAATTCTTTTTTTTATTAAAATTTGGAACTCTTGATTGATCTTTAATTTTTGTTTTAAAACTTTAAAAGCAATTATCTCGGAAATTTCTTAATACAGTATCATACTTTTTTAGCATATTTGATCTAAGCATTACATTATCTTTCCAAATCCATCATAAAAAATTAGGGTTTCCATTAAAAAAAATTCGTTATCGTCATAACTCGGAAACAAAAGACGATCTACAATTAACGATTACACTAGATATTTTAGTGTTGATTACACTAAAATATCCCCTTTAAGATAAAAATCAACGTGTTCGAGGATTTTTCTCAAAAATATTTAATAAAAGATTTATTTCGATAGTTCCAGACTTTATATGCGCACTACATGAACAGCAGCAAATTTTGAAATTTTGTTTTACCACCGCTGTAAGAAGAAGTGACTACCTGCAATATAACTTTCTCGAACAATAGGGATTATAAAGGTTTATGCAGTTACAACTACAATATTTAGAAAGTGTTTTTAAAAGTTGCTTGCAAGATGTTTGGCAACCCCGTTGTTCATAAGAACACACACTGTAGTCTCAACGTGAGACGATCAATAGTTCTCTTTTACGGGTCTTTTTTGGCTACCTTTTTAATCCTGCTCAATATATAGCTAACACAAATCCGAAGGTGTAAGGCTAAATACGAGATGTCTCCTACTTGAAATTTATTAGCTCCTTTCTGGTTCGCGAACTATTTTACAGGCATATATCAGGGCAACGTGGAGCACGTTGCTTTATAAACAAACACGCAGTGAAATACAAAAATAAAAGCGGTTTTTTTTTGTGACCGTTTTATGGCACTAATCTATTGAGTTCGCAGCGACTGTCTTTGGTCGCGGCAAAAATACTTTGGTGTTTACCGCTTTGTAAGTTGTAAACCACTCTTTTGACTACCCTTCCGGATAGATTAATTTATTAGAGGTGAAGCCGCATCTATTCTCTCCTAATGAAGTGCAAACACAAGTAAACAAAACGTTTGAATTTTTGAAGAAAATCTGTAATCTTTTACATGCTGTCGGAACATTATAAAGTACAGTAAAGGATCGTGACATTGAGACGACCCTAGCTCAAGGTATTGTACAAGTATGTGCCTTCTGCAAAGTATAGATTAGTCTTTTCTTGATTGTTTAGTGTGTGCTATCAAGGTTTGATTATACAGGGTTAGTTAAAAGTATGGAGACGGCGTTAATATTCATTTTAGGAAATAATGTTCAATACAAAAGTTTTTTAGGAAATTTTTATATACATTTGAGAATACTTGAAATTTTTTTCTTCAATTGTTTTTGAGTTACGCCTTTCCACATAATTTTTTTTAATGGGAACCTGTTTTAAAAAATTTTTATTTTATTTTATTTTAATTACATTTTTTCAAGGAAACGCCGGTTCAAGTTTTTACGAATAGTATGCATATTTCAGATTAAACTCGCCATTGCTAATTTTAACAGCAATAAATTGCATACAATTATTGTATGCAATTTGTTGCTGTTAATATTAGCAATGGCGAGTTTAATTTTCGATGTGCCTATTCGTAAACACTTGAACAAGCGTTTTCTGAAAAGAATGTTATTAAAATGAAATAAAAATAAAAAAATAATCCTATTGTAAAGAGAACAAAATGTTCTATCGAATAGTAGCGTAAAATCAACAGGTTCTCATTTAAAAAAAAATTGAAAAGGTGTAACTCAAAAACAATTGAAGAAGAAAAATTTAAAGTATTCTCAAATGTAGATAAAAATTTTGTAAAAAAACTTTTGTATTAAACATTATTTCCTATTCATTAATCACATTATTTAATATTAATTTAAAATGAATATTAACTACAATAAATCGCCGTCTCCATACTTTTAACTAACCTTGTATATTATTTAGTCAGATGCATCTAAATATTGAGGGGGCTGCGCCCTACTGCCGACTAAATTGGGGGGGGTCGGGCCCCCCAAGCCCCATGGAGTCGGCGCCAGTGCTTCCAATAGAAGAGTATAAACAGACAAGACTTACCCTATGAAAATGCATTATATTATGTTAGTGGATATTTAATTTAAAAAAATGCTTAAGTAAACATGCATGTACTGAATGTTTACAGTACAGTAAGTGTATCACGGAATTATGTGCAAGTACAATCATGTGTCATCTAAAAGATTACAAAACCAGAGAGAAAACAACATTTGGCAATTTAAGTATGCCTGGAGTAGATTTTGTAAGCTGCATAAGAGAAATGGACAATTGTTTTGTACAAAATTTTGAAAATCTTGCAGTAAAAGATAATATTGGATTAAATTTCAAAAAACTGTTTGACCAAATTTCCCTTAGTGCACCATGTGAAGACTTTCTAAATATATTTAAATATTTATAATTATTTCAACAATTTTGAATATAACTTTTATTTGAAGATTTCCTATTTAATCTTTAGTGATGTCAGTTGTTAATAAGATAAATTTAGTTTTCTTTATGTTAATAATTAGAGAGGCACTGTGTATCTTTACGAAACATATTGTTTATTAAATTGAATTGCTGAATTTTCTCAATAATCTGTTTTCAAATTTGTATCTTTTCGTTAAATTTATTTGCCTCCTAAAATAAAACTTTTAAACCATGTTGAAAAAATTGATAAAATTTCTAAGAATCGAATAGTTATACTTTTCTCAATAATATGTTTTAATATTTGCAATCTTCATTTGGCTTCCAAAATAGATCTTTTAAACTAAAATCTAAAAAAACAATCAATTTAAATATAAGGAATAAGAAAACATATCTTAAATATTTTGTCACCCTAATGCTTCGCGCCTCTGTACTGAAGCACGCCAATCGATTAGTAGTTTCAAAATGGCTGAAGGTCGTTAAAAACGAGACACTGAAACAGTACCTGTAATATAAAAAGTGCATTGTCGCTTCTTTGCGTGTAAATAATCTTTGCTTGTACCTTGTTTCCCAGAATCAAGTCTAATTATATTATTATAATTATTATTAATCATATAGCATACATACAGTAAGAGTAATTGAGTGCATTGCAACTGGACCAGCAGCATTTGTGCGTTTTTATGGAAAGGTTAGAAAGATTTTAGTTGTTTTGCATTTTCATCTTAATGAATTAAGTGCTTTTGAATGTTACAAAATATTTTAGCTTCGAGTTCTTACTAGTCAAAACTGCTGCAACACTTATTACAGACTATGGAGGTGTCCAACATCGTCAAGTTTTGGATGGAAATGCTGTATTGCAGCACGCTATGATTCTGTAAGCTTAAATTATTTCTCTGCAGTTCTTTAAAGAGTAAGTGTTTTCAACTGTCACTACCATTCAACAGTACATTAGCACAAAATGCCTACAGTAATTTGGTTGTGTTAATCGTATGCTATATGTTGGGTATGACAGAACTTCCATATAATTCTTATAATAATATAAATTCTAAAATATATTTCCTTTGAAGCAGAAGTATGAAGTGTTAAATGTAATGTGTTATAGCACAACCCTATCTCATAGAGCATTTATAATAAGAAGAGAATAAAACAAGAGAAAACATGATTAATATAGAAAAATGCATCTAAGATTAATTGTTAGTGTGTTTACAGTTGATGGCAAAGCTGTTGGTGGCAACAAAGATTAGTAATTGGAAACCACCCCATAAATGTATAATGTACTTGTAAATTTTCTTTTAAAAACCAAATTTCTGCTAATAAACAACCATATGTAAATTTATAGCTATAACTGTTCAGCGAAAAGAAGTTTGCAGATGCACATGCTCACTCGTAGTGTGAAAAACCGTATGAGTGTAATATTTGTAGTTATAAATGTCACTTAAAGAAAGTTTGCAGAAGCACATACTGACTCATAGTGGAGAGAAATTATTTGAGTGTAATATTTGTAGTTATAAATGCACAGAGGAAAAAAGATTGCAAAAGCACATGCTCACCCATAGTGGTGAGAAACCGTTTGAGTGTAATATTTGTAGTTATAAATGCACACAAAAAGGAAGTTTGCAAAAGCACATGCTAACTCATAGTGGTGAGAAACCGTATGAGTGTAATATTTGTAGTTATAAATGCTCAATAAAAGGAAATTTGCAAATGCACATGCTCACTCATAGTGGTGAGAAACCATTTGAGTGTAATATTTGTAGTTATAAATTCTCATTAAAAGGAAGTTTGCAAAACCACATGCTCACTCATAGTGGTGAGAAGCCATTTGAGTGTAATATTTGTAGTTATAAATGCACACAAAAAGGAAATTTGCAAAAGCACATGCTAACTCATAGTTGTGAGAAACCGTATGAGTGTAATATTTGTAGTTATAAATGCTCACAAAAAGGAAGTTTGCAAAAGCACATGCTCACTCATAGTGGTGAGAAGCCATTTAAGTGTAATATTTGTTGTTATAAATGCTCACAAAAAGGAAGTTTGCAAAACCACATGCTCATTCATAGTGGTGAGAAGCCATTTGAGTGTAATATTTGTAGTTATAAATGCACACAAAGAGGAAATTTGCAAAAGCACATGCTAACTCATAGTGGTGAGAAACCGTATGAGTGTAATATTTGTAGTTATAAATGCTCAATAAAAGGAAATTTGCAAATGCACATGCTCATTCATAGTGGTGAGAAACCATTTGAGTGTAATATTTGTAGTTATAAATGCACAGAGGAAAAAAGATTGCAAAGGCACATGCTCACCCATAGTGGTGAGAAACCATTTGAGTGTAATATTTGTAGTTATAAATGCTCACTAAAAGCAAGTTTGCAAAGGCACATGCTCACCCATAGTGGTGAGAAACCATTTGAGTGTAATATTTGTAGTTATAAATTCTCATTAAAAGGAAGTTTGCAAAACCACATGCTCATTCATAGTGGTGAGAAACCGTATGAGTGTAATATTTGTAGTTATAAATGCAAACAAAAACGAAGTTTGCAAAGGCACATGCTTATTCATAGTGGTGAGAAACCTTTGGAGTGTAATATTTGTAGTTATAAATGCTCAGTGAAGAGAAGTTTGCACAACCACATGTTTAGTCATAGTGGTGAGAAACCATTTGAGTGCAATATTTGTCGTTATAAATACTCACAAAAAAGAAGTTTGCAAAAGCACATCAAGCTCACTCATAGCGGTGAGTAACTATTTCTATGTAATATGTATAGTTACCCAAACAACATTGTTGCATTTACTATAAACACGTTAAACAGATGTTTATTTTAAAAAATTAATCTTATCGATAAATGTTTGTACATATTGTACTGATTATACTGGTCTACTGCAATCTTATTTACTTTGTATTTATTGGGTATATAAATATATCTTTTATTAGGGCGTTTTATTAATGATCATATCCTTTTATGAGAATTTTTTGGGTTCTTTATTGAAAAGTCATTGTTGTTCATTAAAGAAAAATTTGATGTAATGATATAAGTTTCTACTTAAAGGAATGTAAGCTACAAAGCAGCTGCTTGGGGTTACTGATGTACTACATAATTTTTTGGTAATTTTTTACGGAATTTAAATACAATTAATTGTGTGTAATAATAACATTTATTTTGGTTGGGGGAAATTTATAATTAATAAATGCAACTAAGTAACTGTCTCGTTTGTTATTTGTTTTATTATTGCTGGCTTCTATGTGACACCGAACACAGTCTCGGGTCACTACGGATAACTTCTGTTATCTTTTCATACTAATGTGATTATGTGATTCTTGTTGTATATAAATGGTAAGGCATGGAAAGGAAATAAAAACACGTTCACAAATCTAATTGTTTTAATTTATTTTCAGGTTAACTATGTACACAAAAAAAATGTTCATATTTTATACATATAACACAATCACAATGAATAAAAAAAAAGCTTTTTGAAAAAGCCTCCATTGAGGGGCGAAACGTTAAATTAATTTTATAAATGTTTTATTAAACGCTGCCAGTCCTCAATAACTAACAAATAATAAATTTATTAATAAAATAACAGGCTAAAAAGAAATAAAATTTAAAAACAATTTATTTAAAAAATATAATTAAGTAAAATTTTAATGCTTTAAATTTAAAAATGAATGGAAAGCACGCAGCAACATACATAATCCATTCCCCTTTTCCTGCATTTTGCAACGAAAGTAATGGAGCCAGTGTAGCAAGTAAATTATACTGCCCCATACTTTATAACTCATACTACTTTCATACCTTATCCTAATGAACTCAAATATGCTTGTACTAAATTTTTAAAATTCAGTCGCAACCGACATTTGAAGCCCTGTTCCAATGATCAAGAAGCAGGGTCTCTCGCAGCAACATATTTTAAAGAAATTTATATAATAAACAAGGACTTTTAGAATCATCTGTACTTCTAGTCACCATACTAGTGTAAAGTAAAGTAAATTGAAGTGTTTAAGAAAAAATAATTCTTGTTAAGAAAATCTTAATTTGATGTAGTCAAGTCCAATACCATTATGTGGTGCGACCAAGAATAGAAAATGCGATTAGGCAATATTAAACATTTTTTAAAATTAATGGGATATTTTTGAAACAGTATACAAGCATAAAACTCAGGAGACTTTTTACGAGTTACTTCTACCAAAATAATTAAACTTAAAAATCAAAAGTTCCTTTTATCACTTCTTAACGCCTCTCTATTTATTTATCACGTCCTTTAATTTAAATTAGTTAGATCTGAAATCGTTTCCTATTTCCTGGTGGTCTAGGTGTCCCATAACTGGTGAACACCTTAAGCTTTCCGTACATATGATAAGCTGGTAAATAAAAAAAAGTACTTACTAGCTGTTGTTTAATCTTGTCGAAGCATGTCTTAACCAATTCTTAATAGCTGCTATGATGTCTTGCTTGGATGTTTCTTTAGCATTTGGGCTTAGGGTTGGTGCTTCTGAAATATTTAATAACATAATAATAATCGTATCGGTAAAAACAATGAAGATTTAACATACCTTTGATACAGTCAGAGGAAAGCAGGAAAACATTTTCTTTCCCTCCCGGTCATATAAGGAGGCGACAGAATCTGTGACGTTTCTTTAAAATAATTTTTAGAATAGTATTGATCTCATTACTTTCAATTCGGGCAAGGAATGATAACTGAAAATAATAAGATTTGTTATAAGGAAAGCAAGATATGCATTCAAGTACCTATCATTTTCTGTTCATCCTTTGTACTTGGGCGTCTTTCACATGTACCAATGTCTTCTTCGCTCTTCATGGGTAGTTTCCCGTCAAAATCTTCGTACAAATTCTGATCATCAGGAATTATCTGTGGTCGGCTTTGCTCCCTCAATATTTGCAAAAACCAACTTCAGCTGATGAAGTCGGTTTTTCGTTTGTACTCTAGAAAACAAATTTAAAATCGTAGAAAAAATATAAATTTAAACATACGTGATTAATCATCATACCTTTGTCAAACTTGCAGCAATCTGTTGCTGGTTGAATAACCCTTTATTTGTAATATTATCACCATTTGATGATAAGCAGCTTTTCAGTGGATATGCAGGCTCTCTTATTCGTAGAAGTAGAATAGTCACTTCTTATCTTGTTATCACCACTGAAGTCATGTAATAAGGTTGTCTTTGGGACCTTGGAAAAACGCATTATTCCAGTGACTTCCTCATCATGGTTCATGTGTACTAAACAGTTTATTATAATCATAATCTTGATTTTTATGCAATTGTACTTTGTACAGACATTCCTCGCCTGTTAAATCTCCTTCAACAAATTCATTACTATCAATGTTTAATTCGATGTATTTAATACAGTTTTCTAAAGATTCACTAGAACTAAAAACTGTCCAAATAATAATTATCAATTATAGAGGGTTCTGTTACAGCTTTTCTTGGCTTCTTGGTATTGTTACATAGACGACGAAAATGCCTTGTAGTCAGATCAAGAACGGATTTTCTTTTACGTGATGACATTTTCCTGTAAAACAAGAATATGTCTATATCACTCCACATAAAATTCAAGCACCAATTTCGCCCACACCTGCTCAAGCATCCCCTGATGCATATTTATCATGCCTTTTTAGCATATTTAACTAATAAACAAAAGAAAATCTATAAATAACAACTACACTAACGTACGTCTCATTTAAGATAAAAATTGACGGGTTCGAGGATTTTTCTCAAAAGCATTTAATAAAAGATTTACTTCGATAGTTCTAGACTTTACACTTGCACTCTATATAACTCTGTGTGTGATAAGGTGATAAACGATTCATATTCATAAATATTAATAAATCCTATTAATATTTTCATAAAATATTCATAGATTTCCAGAAGGAATCTTTAATACAGCATCTTGTCTGTACGTTATTTGAACAATATATTTGTTGTGATCTTATTCTTTGCCAACATATGTTTTTCTACGTTAATTAAGAAACCTAATGCAAATGTATTTAGAATGGGATCCCAAGTTAAGATTTGTAGAAAATAATAATGCGAGTAGATTTTTTGATTATTCACTCATTAATTATGTTTACGAGATTTAACACAGAGATGCGCCGAATTTGCAGGAATTTTCTTTATCATTCTGTAGAATAATTCTTTAATAAGTTAAATATGACAGTACAGAGTGATCTGGCAATTAATCTGTTTTTGACAGTACGCCAAAGTGAACGTCTTGTGTGATTTTGTAAGCAATGGAAAAAAAGTTGAGAGCAGTGATAAAGTACTTTTATTTGAAAGGCTTAACACCAACCGAACTCAAAGCAGAGCTGGATTCAACATTATTGGAATCCGTTCCTTCATTTTCAATGGTTAAAAACTGGGTTGCCGAATTTAAGCGTGGCCATAAGGGCACAAATGATAAACCCCGTAGTGGACGTCCAAAAACATATCGTCTTGGATGACCATCGAGTAAAAGTGCGCGAGATAGCAGACATAGTGGGCATCTCAAATGACAATGTGCACAAAATTTTAACTGAAGAATTGGAAATAAAAAAATACTCGGCGCGTTGGGTGCCGCGGTTGTTCACACCGGAGCAAAAACTGAACCGTTTGAGTGTTTCTCGCGACCTTTTGGCATGTGTTCGTCGCAATCCGAAATACTTTTTACGCCGTTTCATAACGTCATAACGTCGATGAAACCTGGGCTCACCATTATACTCCCAAAACCAAAGAACAGTCCAAGAAGGCAAAATCAGTTTTGTCAGAAGGAAAGATTAGGCAACTGTGTTTTGGGATTCTTATGGAATTATTTCGGTCGACTACTTAGAAAAGGGGAAAACAATAAATGGCGTGTATTATACCAATTTGTTGCAACAATTAAGCGACACAATCAAAGAGAAACGGCCTTATTTGGCAAAGAAGAAAGTGCTTTTCCATCAGGATAACGTATCTGCCCACAAGTCTATATATCGTTGGAATAAGTGTGTTGAGCGAGCAGGAGACTATATTGAAAAATAAATTGTTTTTGTCAAAAAAATGGCGTTTTCTTTGTTAGGCCACGTAGTTACCGAACAATCCTCGTACTTCAATATACCGAATTCAACCTTAATACTCACTGCTATAGTTGACACGACAAATTGTTGATGTTTTACGCGCTGGATAATATCATAGGTTGAAAATTTTGACAGTTACTAGAATGACTAATTTAGCGTAAACCAAAAGAGAATATTTTCTGAATTGGGGATTCTTGCTTATTTAAATATTAAATAATCATATCTACAATTTGGGTGGCGCCCTGTATCTTGTGATTTATTCTTGATTCTTACCTTAAATCAGCAAGCCTCTGCAATTAACACCCACGAAACCTAAAAGCTATTTGAAGAAATAAGACGTCTCTGTCGGAAGATATGTTAAAGTAAGTATATGTGATTTATGAGCTTTCAACATGATTTCGATTAACCTATACAGTTACAATTTTAATTACTTATTGAGAATTTTAGTATGCTACAACATCTTCATATATTTCTAATAGTTCCCAATATTAAGCGAGTATTAGCATTCAACATTCTATATGGTATAGAGACTGGTTATATACCAGTTGTCTGTCACAAGGGTTTTTCCTTCGTTTAGTAAATCGTCAACCAAATAAAGAAAAACTTGTTCTGGAATTACAATACGTCTACTATCTTCTTTTCCTGTATACAGGGTGTTTCAGTTAACTTTGGCATAAATTGAATGTGCGATAGTACTTGTCAATTGAAACAGAAAATCCTTATGGCATTTTTGATTTTACGCGCAAAAAATCAAAAAAATCAGAAAAAAGTGCTAAAAAAGTGTTTAATGTTTGCATTTAGTTTAAAATACATTTAAAGTACATAAACATTAGCTGACATTGAGTTTCGATCTTCATAAACTAAATAGGACGAAACGAAAATAAGCCAAAACAAATAACTGCGGCATCACCTACCATCTGCTGCATTAATGTATCATTGACCATGTAAAAATGCAGTTAAGTACATCCTGATTCTTAAACCAATGACACCAAACCCATTTGTCGAGGACAATTTTTTTTCTCGGTTATTATAAAAGATAGGCACTATAATGATATATTAAGCTTTTATTTTTGTTGCATTTTATGTGTATTATCACCTGTTCAAATGATTCTGAGCTATAGTGAAACACCCTGTATATTTCTAAGTTATCTATATCGTCCCCTTCATAACGAAAAGGCGTATCTCATTTTTTACAAGCTTACAGGGGCGCAATTGAAAAGGCTTGTAATAAGAATATTTAAGATAAACCGAGAAACAACTAAGAAAAACATAATCTTATTTCAATAACAAAGAGGATTTTAGATAAATCACTTGATTATATTAAAGCATCCTTAAATATAATCAAGATAATATAATCTATCACTACAAACTGTTAACAACTACAAACGATCTTTTGACAAAATGTTAGCTACGCCTTTTCATTTTGAAGGGAACGATATGTATATCCGAGCCCAGAACATATTTTAAATCACTTCACTGCATATCTGTTTGATTAAATATATTGAACCTATGACTAAATAGCAAGAGTATCTCATTTACACAAATTTATTCTTCTGGAACATACAATATGTCTTATTGAGATCTCTTGTTAAGATGCCAATCAAATGCTTTATTATTTTATATAATTTCTCACTTTTGTCTGCAACAGAAGCTGTCACTGTCAGCTAGTAGTCTAAAGTAGGTAGTTAGCATTTTAGCTCAACTTGACCCAAAAGTCTTCTTATTTCGGCATTTGTAGTAGAGGAATTCAATGGTACAAATAAGAGAGATTATTGTATCGTTGATAACAAGAAAATGATTTTATAAGCCTGTAGTTACCAACTGTTGGTAACTACAGACCCAATTCTGAGTGGTCTGTTGGAGTTTCTGAAAATGTATGTGTTCTCTTCATTCGGTAGTGGATTTCTTCTGGGTGGTATTGGGATTTCTAAAATATGTATTTCCTCATAATGTAGATGGTGAACTTATTTCAGCTAAAACTGAGGTTTCTAAAACATGTAATTTCTCCTTTACGGTGTAGTTTTTGCAGATGTAGAAGGAATATTTTGAGTATACATTGATGATTTTAGGTTTTTGTTTTTAGTGAAAATGTATTTCTTTTGTATACATTTTCTGCATCTGATGATAATGTTTCCGAGTGGTCCTTTGATGGAGACTCAAAAGATGATTTGCTACTCACACCCTCAAATGATTCCCGGTAATATTAATTAAACAACTAAAAAAAAATTAGCTGAAATTTCAGATGTTCAGCTTATTCCTCCGAGATAGTGTAATTTTTACATTAGGCATCTAAAATTATAGTGTGTATACGCTTCAGAAATAATAATTTCTAAGCGTGAAGTAGTTTGTATGTTTTTTTTTAATTTCATAACATGGTAATAGCAAAACAACAAAACTCACACATGGACCCATGGTACCAGCACAGTAAAAGTTGTTATTATGCATTATAGTATTATAAACACAGTATAATAATTTTAAAATACATAATATAAAAATATCAGCCAATGGGATATTCTTTTAAAAATAATCTTAGCAATGAACAATACTAAACGGTAAACATTATTTCAAATATTTTGTATTTCATATAATGGCAAGCCCTTATTCTTTTGGAAATACCAAAGATTATTAATTCTTACAAATGCTAAGGTTCTTAAAACTGCATTAAGTATTAGAAACTACTATAAATATTTAATGTAAATAAAACAAAAAGTAAATAAACAATTCTCGAAAATAAATTAACAGAAATGGAATAAAGAAATTAACATAATTAAGAAAACTGAACAGAGTAATATTTTTTAATAACTTAAAGAATATTCAAGAAACTCAAACAATAAACAAGAAACAAAATAAAAAGAATATCAAAAAAAAAGTAAGGACCGACTGTAATTTTCTGTATCGTCGCTCATTTATAAATTTTTCAAAAAAAATTTACATATTTTATAACTAATCCTATGAGCAGATATACACTTTTGTAGAGTATGTTTATAACTGCACTCTTATATGATGTCTCGGAGTGTTTCTAGATGAAACTCTCTGACCATATTAATTTCGAGTGAAATAGGTGTCTTAAACTACCTTTCTATAAATATTTATAAAATCATACTTTGCACATATGAGTGCTTATGTGATATCTCAAACCTGACTTTGACAATAACTTATAGCCACAAGTATTACATTCAAAATGTTTCCTATCGTTATGAACAACCATCGTGTGTCTTACAAGATCGCTTTTGCATAAAGACTTGTAATTGTTACAAATTTTACATTCAAGACAGCTATGAGTGAGCATGTGTTTTTTCAGGTCTTTTTTCCCTGAACATTTCTTACCACATATGTTACATTCAAACTTTTCACTTGAATGAGTACGCATGTGTCTTTGAAGCTGATACTTCTGTGAGCTTTCATATTCACATACAATACATTTGAATGGTTTCTCTTTAGTATGAACAAACACGTGCCGTTCCATATGTGCCTTTCGTGAGCACTTATAATCACATATATTACACTGGAATGGTTTGTCACCACTGTGTGTGTTCATGTGTCGCTTTAGATGTCCTTTTCGTGAAAAATTGTAGTGGCAAATATTACACCCATATGGTCTCTCGCCACTATGGCCAAACATATGTATTCGCAAGTTACCTTTCCGTGGTGTCTTATAATCACAAACGCTACATGCGAATTGCTTTTCACCACTATGTGTATCAATCATGTGAGATTTCAAATTGCCTTTCCGTACACTTTTATAATCACAAATATTGCAAACAAATTTCTTTTCACCGGTGTGAATGAGCATTTGTTTTGCCAAATTCTCTTTTAAAGAACACTTATAATCGCATGCATCACATTCAGGAGATCGCTCACCGGTGTGAGTGAACATATGTCGTTTTAAGTCGCTTTTCCTAAAAAAACCTTTATACTTGCAGATTTTACATTGAAATGGTTTTTCACTACCATAAGGTAACATGTTACATTTCATGCTAGCATTTTGAAAACATTTATAATTGCTTGTAAAGCATTTTAACAGTTTTTCACTGTGAACACATGTATTTGATTTTAAAATTGTTTTCGGATAAAGCTTTCGATTAGATAATGTATCTTCAAAAAAGTAATGTGCAACAAACTCAGTTTTAGAATTAGATTCTTCTTTAAAGTCTTCATTTTTAATAGAGATTTCATTCTGCGAAACATCAATTTTCATGTCATAAGTGTCTTCAATACCTAAAGAAATAAATTTATTTGCCTGTCGTTTTCAGAAAAATAAACTCTTGTTCTTACCACTTGTCGATGACATAATTACAGATAGATCTAAATTCATTCCACTTGCAGAACCTGTTCCTAAAACATGAACTAATTTTAGAAAACACTTTAATAAATAAAAATAATATGTATCCAAGAAGGCCTGTAAAAGCAAAACCAAAATAATAAATTATAGGTTGTTTCATTCATTCCGTAAAAGCGCCCAAAAATGGCAGCGTTTTCGCAGGTTATTCGAAAAATTGAACACATACTCTAAAATTGTACTTACTTGTTTAATAAATTACTTTAACTCCAGTACCAAAGCTGCGGAGGGTAAACTAAACAATTAAGAAAACCAATAGAACTCATTAACTGAGACTGTAGGGATTAGTTGATATAGTTGAAGGACTATCGAATACAGTACAGCTTTCAACACCCGCCATTTCGCTGCTAACACCAGCATCAAAGCAGCGCAGAAACACCACTTAAAACTCTACCCAGCCACTCGCATTTGCCATTTCTATGCAGCGTGCAGCTGGAGCTACCAGGAACGATGAGAGTATGACCCAAGTAGCGCTGAAATAGAAATTCATATGAAAATTACATGCCTCTAGTTATTTTTGCACGCCGCAATGGCACATAATAATAATGTGCCCCGCGGTATATCTTTGGACGTTAAGATTAGGACATCATTTTTATTTTTCATTACCATAACCTTCACATACTTTTGATGCGTATATGAATAATTGAACAAAACATTTAATTTATAAAGTTTCTAAACAGCAAAGAAATGTTGATATACAGGGTATAACTAACATAACTAGAAACACGTGGTCGCTTCCTGCTAGTTTTCGAGAAAATCGCATTTTAAATTTCAAATACGCCCATTGTACTATTGATTTCATAATGCTCTACGGCAGCAAGGTTAATATGATGCTATTTTATTCTTTTTTTCCTCAGTGTAAATGCATAGGATAATATCTTAGAATATAAAACTGTAGGAAGGAGCGTAACTACCCGACGCAATAAGCTTTAAAAACAACAGATATCACACAGTCACACTGGCCGCCATTAGACATCACTTAAATCTGCTTTTCTCTCAAACTCCGACAAATATGAAGAAGGGAATTACATTTCATAAGTAAGTATTCGTTTGTTTAAAATATTAAATATAAAATTTTATTCTAAGATTAATTTTAAAATACTATGTTTTAAAATCGAGACAGTGAGAACCGCCAATGGAAATATCATATTACAAAACCAGAAACATCTACTCCGCCATATTGAGATCCCATCCCGGTCGTATGTGGTAAATTATTATGTTCCTTCATATAAGCATTAGTATTAATTAACAATACTAATCTCAGAAAATTCCCGAAGGGGTACAATTGTATAGGTTTGTAGTATTGTGACGGAACAAGTAATTATTATACTCACCTTTTGTGACAAGCCACACAATTATCATATGCAGTAGTTGCACTCATAACACTATAAATGTACGTCGACAACTTTTTAATAATAAGTAGGAACGTTACTAATTAATAAAGAGCAAAACAAATACCGAAATATGTTGTTGCTGTTTTTATTGCGGCATGTGTCACGTGCAGTTCAGTAAAAAAAATTAAGTGAAACAGTGCTGCCAGATTTGTCTCTCGTACATCAGTGGACCTGACAATACAAAAATAATGTATTTATTATAATTAATACATTAGACGTCGACATATGACATCGCCGACCAATAATTACTTATTAAAGAAGTAAGAGTAAACAACAGGTTTTATGGCCGCCATATAAGTATAATAATATAATAATAGTGATTGTTTCAGAAGTTTCAGAATTTTGAATAATAAATCTACTTTTTTCAAATAAGTAGAAAGAAGTAGGTATGTGATTAATAAGACGTCATTTAAATATGTAGTTTTATCATTATATGACGTTTTCTTTAAATCATAAAACAACGTCTTTTTCACGTCGGAAAATGATGTCTATTGGGCTGTGACATTTACCCGACGTTATAATCATCATTATAACGTCACTACAAAGGTGAAAATGACAGACTAATAATCGACGTTAAAATGACGTCACTCTCCTTACTGAAATATTTACTTTTGCATTCACCAAGTGAAATACAGTATCATATCTATAGAACCTAGATTGAACAAACATTCCCAAACGTAAGGCGCGAATGCTAATGTTCTATATGTTACTTCGCACATGCACAAAATTGCCAAATTATAGTTTTTAGGCTCCATTCACCATTTATGATTTTAAAAGGTGGAATTTATAATTCACTGTCCAGAAGAAAATAAGGACGAACATGTACAAAAAAACTAAAAGCGTATAACTAAAGCAACCAGATTTAGTATTTTCTAGTGTAATAGTACTAATAAAAGAACTCAGTACTTGCAAAATTGTTATGGTATGAATTGCATCAACACCTAAACTTTGCAATTAAATGGTATCAGAAATAATATCTAGGTTATGTTGGTTGCTGTCAAACTGTTGCTTCATGTTCAAACGTGGAAGCAAAGAATAGAGAGGATAAGAATGGAAGGCTAACGACCTCAAAAATAGTAACGCCATCTAGCGTGTTGGATGTTAACTGATGGGAAGATGATTATATCTTGACGTAAGTTTGCATTCTGTTGACACGTGTTGAATCAAATAGGTTAAGAAAAGTAAACATTTCGCGGTTAATAACACTTGTTAGATAGATCTTTTTATGGAAAGTATTATATATTGTTTTTTGATGTATTATAATTTTAAAAATGTCTAGCGATTCTCACGACATCTAAAGTGTTAGGTGTTAACTATTACTGTAAAATAAGGTCGGATTTTTACATATAGTTCTTATGGAGCCTTCCATTTTTATCCTCTCTATTCTTTGCTAACGACCTCAAAAATAGTAACGCCATCTAGCATGTTGAATGTTAACTGATGGGAAAATGAGATAATCTTATTTTTTTCAGTTCTAGAATGCAATGGTGTAGAAGTACAAACAGTATTTGTTATCTAATGGTAACAGATTCTATAAAAAAGGGTTAATTTTGGTTGTTATTGATGTTATTAAAAAAGGTGGCCAATGTTCCAGACTCTCCCGGCTCCTGACTAACTAAAAACTCCGAAAATCTCCAAAATTGCCATTTATAAATCTAGTGAATCAGCAAAGACAAAAAATCGTATAGGAATTGACAATTTAAAATATAAAAGATTTACTAAGACATTTAACCCAGAGTAAAAATGAAATGTGTGGAATTCACAAGTGATACTTTAGGACAGACTGTTTTGAGTTTGTTGCATTCTCATCAGCTGGAGCTAATCACTTGTGAAACCCACACACAGCATCCTGGCTTATATACAAGCTAATGACTAATATTAGTACCAAATGCTAACCGATGCGACACCTATAAAATTACGGTCTCTATAGGTTGCCAAAGAGAAGATAACCGAAAGTTTAAGTTTCTAAGGTGCTGATTCTATTGTATGAACATCTCGTTATCTGTTTAAAAACCGCAGCTTATCTAAACGCAATAGTAAAAGAATTATTCATATTTCAAATTTGTGCAGATATCTTTCTCCCCAGACACTTAGAAAAAATATTCTTGAACCCTACTACAACGACGATAGAAATACATTTATAGTCATATCTGTAGCGAATGTACATGTTCAATGATGTCAAACGAATGCGTTTTCGAAACGAAAAAGATTTTATAGTGCATGCTCCCATAAGTTTGAAACACTAGTTTTTTAACCATAAAAAAACAATAAAAATGCTATAAAAAGTTATAAAAATACTGTGACGAAGTATAAAATAAAAGAAAAAACTCATAACAAAATTAAATCAATTCATTATTCTAAAAATTTATTATTCCAAAAATATGTTACAACAATTATTACAGAACTCATTTCTAAATTATTTGACCCAGTAATAAAGATAAACAAATTGATTTCAAGTATGACATGAAGCTACTCTGCAATTTGTAAAGTGTGTCATAATACTAGCACAGCATTATTGCTCACAAAAGTAAGTAATGCTGACTCTAGCATTATGACACTGCCCTGATTAATTGGGACAAGTTGGCCATGCTTGATTGCAAGAAGAAATGATAGTAGGGATGAAGAGTCAAGATGGAAAGTGACAATCGAAAAGGATAGTCAGTTAGATGGTGAAATGAAAGTAGTAAAGTCCTTCTCGATTGTCATACCAAGTGTGAGGGAAATGGCCCTAAAAGTTATAATTAGTTGGTAAGTAAAAATCATGTTAATTATATTTAGAATTAGTTATAGTTATGAGTTAAGCAAATTCATTAAATAAAATTAGTAAATTAGATGAAGAGTGAGTGCATTTATTTTTATTCATAACATGGTGGAGACAAGTAAGAACGAAGCGAGCCTAGCTTCGAAACAATAAAGTTATCATTCGTAACATGGTGGAGGCGCCGAGTTCTTGTTCCGTTGTTGAGGATTCTTCACAATCTTCAACAGTCACCTTTTGCATAGTGCATTAGTTAATTCTAAAACAAAGAAAACATGTTTTAATGTTAAGAATCATCATCAGTTTGTTCATAGTTTAATGTTTTCATGAATTTTTTTTAGTTTAGTGCATAATTTTAAACAATGCACTTAGTATAAATCTTGGAAAATTACAATGCACTCACACTTACAATAAATTAAATTGAATTAAAGAGATAGGAAGGTTAGGGTACATATTGGTGAAGTATAACATGAAGCACTTATGGAAATCCCTGCATATAACACAAGGCAAAAAGCAAAAAGAGTACCTGTTAAGATCACAATAGTAAGTAACCAACAAGATCCAGAAGACACTCTTACTCCATCCCAGAACCCAGATTTCTATAGTCCTCGACCATCAAGCGAAACCTCTTTTAACCCACAACTGTCAAGCACCGTTATGCCATTAGAACAAACGCCAGCAACATCAAACAAAATGAGTCACAACATCACCATCACACAAGCGTCCCAAGCGGAAAGGACACCGACAATGCCACAGTTCATTTACCCGGAAACATTCAACCCGGCTACAACAAATCCAGTATCGTTCATACGGAATTTCGACAGAACAGCGATTGCAAATGGATGGGATTACGTACGTAGAATAAATCATTTCGGATCATTCTTGGACGGAGCAGCCAATATATGGTATAGGGATTACTCAAGTAGCGGGATCAATGCAAATAAAACATGGAAGGAAATCTGCGATGATTTCACTGCAGAGTTTGGTGGCGACAACCCCACGAGAAAAATGAAATTTCGCTTTAATACACGACGACAACAGGATAACGAAGACATAAAAAGTTACTATTACGACCTAGTCACATTAGCAGACGAATACGACCCGAAGATGAGCGACGAGACGTTTGCTGACCATTTTGAGAATGGCTTACATCCAAAATTCCAACGTGATTACTTTCTTTCCAGCTCGTCAAAAATGTCGAAAAAAGAAATAAAAGCAGTGGTGCAAAAGTTAAGCGAGATGTATGAACGTTCTACAGTTAATGAACTAGTAGCACAAACATCGTTACTAACAATAAGCAATTCACAAACCAACCCATCACGGCAGACCCATAAGCAGCTACAACAAAATTACCAGACACAAACGCATCGAAGGGGTAACCAAAGGAACTACGAAAGAAATCACCATGCATGGCCAAACAGCAGAACAAGGGATGGCAGGCCCAAATGCTTCGACTGCGGTAGACAAGGACACTATGCTGCATCATGCCGCAACAGGGCACCACAATTTGTCAACATGAGAAGGGAGAGAAATGGGTACTACAGACCCAGGTCAAGAGACAGAAACCAGAGACGAGAATGGCAAAGAGGAACAAACTCGCCAGGACAGAGAGGACGAGAACGTTCTAGTAGTAGGAGCACAGAAAGACAGGTATCGTTTAATAGAGGACCCTCCCCCAACCCAAACGCCACAGGACGACGCGAATAAGCCCTAGCGCCGTCCTCTACCAAATTTATGAGGATAGGGCTCGTAAGGATAACATTTTAATAATAAAAGGGCAAGTAAATAATAGAGACTTAGAAATAGTTTTAGACACTGGTAGTAGTAAAAATGTTGTGTGTGAAAAATTTGTCGAATTTTATGAAGTATGTGATAGCCACCAAATCTTACAAACTGCAGGTGGAAATAGAGTATCAGTAATAGGAAAGACAATCTTAAATATTAAGTTAGCCAGTGATTATAGGACCAAGTGTGAAGCATTAGTAATAAGAGATTTGCCCAAACCACTAATTTTAGGGACTGATTTTCTCATTAAAAATAAGGTTAATATTAATTATGAAACAGGTATAGTAATAATGAAAAATGATCGTGGAGTGAAAACTGAATTTAAAATACAACACATGGAAGACTGCTTACTTCTGGAAAATATACAAAAAGAAGCAGAAAAATCCACCTTTCCACTGAAATCATGTCTAAAGAAGGTCGAGCCACAGGAAGAGAATATCAACTGCTTCAGAGATTTCCCCAACCTGGAAAGCGAAAGACAAAAAACCAAGCTTACATCCGAAAAGGACTACACGATAAAACCAAATGTGAAGGTAACAATAAAAATGGAAGTGAAATCACGTGATAAGCCAATTGTAAATGAACATGAACATTACATACATGAGAATGAAAAGTTTTTAGGACCCAGAAAAATCACTATTGCTTCAGAATTACGTTTAGTTAATGAAAAATTCGAAATTGACCTGGTATCTTACTCAGCAATACCATGGCGAATATTTAGAGGGACAACAATAGGATTCCTGTGTGAAGATGCAAAAGTGGAAAAAGCAAATACCACATTAATAATGCAAGAAACAAAGACAAAGGATATAAACACAATTAAACCCAACATCAGTGAGAACCTAACAAATGAACAAAAAGAACAACTTGAAAAATTGGTGGAAGAATACAAAGATGTCTTTGCAGAAAATGCAAAAGAAATGGGAAAAACTAATCTGGCCGAACACACTATAGATGTACAGGGAGCTTCGCCCATAAGGAGTAAACCTTATAGAGTATCTCAAAGAGAGAGGGAAATAATTGATTCCCAGATTCAGGAAATGCTGGAAAACGGTGTAATACGACCTAGCCACTCCCCCTGGGCCAGTCCAGTTGTATTAGTGAAAAAGAAAGACAACCAGACCAGGTTCTGCATAGACTATCGTAAACTAAACGAAGTCACTAAGAAATCTAGCTACCCCTTGCCTAACATCGATGATGTTATGACGTATTTGGGAAATTCAAAGTTCTTCTCAAGTTTGGATCTGTATAGCGGTTACTGGCAGGTAAACGTCGCTGAGGAATCGAAAGAGTTCACTGCGTTCATAGCTCCAGGACATGGTCTGTATGAGTTCAATGTTCTTCCTTTCGGATTGTGCAATGCCCCTTGTACATTTCAACACCTTGCAGATAGAGTCTTTGAAGGAATGAAGTGGTCTGAAGTCATGATTTATGTCGATGACATATTAGTTTTCTCAAACACATTTCAAGAACATCTGATTCGACTAAGAAAAGTATTCGATAGACTACGAGCTGCAGGACTCACACTGAAGCCCAGTAAGTGCTCATACGCACAACCAGAAATAAAAATTCTTGGGCACCAAGTATCAGCCAATGGCATAAGTCCTGATGAAGATAAGCTAGTGGCAATCAATAATTTTCCAATTCCAAAAACGGTGAAAAAACTGCAGAGTTTCCTCGGATTATGCAACTATTATCGAAAATTTATAAAAGAGTTCTCTAAAATAGCCCGTCCGTTACATGAAGCCACGAAAAAGGACACAGGATTTGTTTGGCATGAAAATCAACAACAAGCTTTTGAAAAATTAAAACATAAATTGGTAAGTGCACCCATTTTGGCTCATTTTAACCCCAATATAGGATCAGAACTGAGAACAGATGCATCAACAGAAGGATTAGGCGTGGTATTGTTGCAGGAAACATCAGACAAGCAAATGCATCCTGTAGCATATGCTAGTCGCAGCCTAACCAAGGCAGAACGAAATTATACAATTTCGGAACTAGAAGCTCTGGCAGCCATTTGGGGATTACACTACTTACGACACTTAGTGTATGGACGACCAGTAAAAATAGTCACGGACCATCATGCACTGTGTTGGCTGAAAACATTAAAAGAAGCTAGTGGCAGATTAGCTCGTTGGGCAATCAAACTCAGTGAGTATCAGTACACCATAGTTCACAAGAGTGGAACCGCGCATCGAGATGCGGATTGTCTTTCAAGAAATCCAGCTACAAAGGGAACATCACATGATGAAGAAACTGCTCAAGACATACCAACATATCTATTGACAGAATTAGACATTGGGAAGATGCAAGACAAAGATAAAGAACTAAAACTCCTGAAAGAAGCTATATTAAATCCTCAGAATCCAGACGTCAGTATAGGATTAGCACGCAGAGCAAAAAACTTCCAAATAATCAATGGAGTCCTTTATAAGAAGAACCCATCAGTTGAAGGACGAGATAATCTGTTAGTAGTGCCTAAAAGCCACGTACATGAAATACTATATACACATCACAGTGAACCTCTTGCAGGTCACTTAGGCATTACCAAAACCTTATATAAAATAAAAAACAGGTTTTATTGGGATGGACTTCAAAAAGATGTCGAAAAATTCGTGAAAGGTTGTGAAGACTGTCAAGCAAGAAAGGGACTCAACAACATGAAACCTAGTGGATTACTACAGCCCATACCAGTGGGTACTCCATTCGAGCGAATAGGTATCGACCTACTAGGACCAATCCACAAAAGTCGCAGCAATAAAACTTTCATAGTTGTGGCAACAGATTATGCAACCCGTTGGGCAGAGACCAAAGCCCTTCCAAATGGAAAAGCAGAACATGTGGCACGATTCTTGCTGGAAAATATCTTTACGAGACATTCGTCACCAAAATACATCCTAAGTGACCGCGGGAAAACTTTCCAGTCACAGATGGTGCCAAAGTCAGTTTACGACTGCTTACCACCCGCAAACGAACGGATTGACGGAACGATTCAACAAGACACTCGTTGACATGCTTTCAAAGTATACAAACACTCAACAAACAGACTGGGACGAGTACCTTCCCCACGTAACGTTTGCATATAATACAGCTCGACAAGATACCACAAAGACATCACCTTTTATGCTGGTCTATGGTCGTGAACCAATTCTCCCAACAGAGGCTATGCTAACAAGCAATGTTTCAAATGACAACACAATAACAATCAGAGAACGAGCATTAGCTGTTAGAAGTTTAGCAGCACAAAATGTGCATGAAAAACAACAAGGTTCAAAAGAAAGATACGACAGCCTACACAGACATGCAGAATTCAAAAAGGGTGATCAAGTGAAAGTATTCTTCCCTATACGGAAGGTCGGACGAAGTGACAAACTAATGCTACGGTGGTTTGGTCCATATTACATTATGGACAAGGTGGGAGAAGTCAACTATAAAGTGAGACTGGGACCATCGTCAAAGTCAAAAGTAGACATAATTCATGTTAGTCGCATACTGCGATATGAGGACCCATGGACGCCAGAGGTAGAACCAGTTTACAACTCAGACGAAGATTAAACATAACACCATAGGAAAGATCACTCCACAAAAACAATTGTAAGTATAGAATTATGAATTAGAATTGGTTAATTAATTTTATAGGACATTTAACTATAAAAAGGGATGTAGTTATAATAAATAGAGTAGGATGACATTGCATAGATAGGATATAGATAGAATATACAGCAAAGAATTAAATAAAATTTTTATTCAAAGTGCAATTGGGGGTAACTGCACAAGGGAAGAAAATAAGTTTGTTTTAGGACTCTCTTTAGAAGATTCATGACCCAGATGGGACCATAGTGTCCAAGAAACAGCTACAAAATCATTAACATATGAAACAAAATGGATTCTAATAAACGAGGAAGGAAATAGGAAAAAATGTTGTTCACCAGCAAAGATCTCAAAAGATGAGAAGAAAGTTGTATTAAAAGTTTTTTTATAGTTATTTGAAAGCACCTCTTATCTCTGTCCAAAGTGAAGAGCGATCAGTGTAACCTTGAGCAGTATGGATGAAGATTTCCAAGTCATACAATAACCTGCAGTACCTTAACAGCCTACCTTGGTTGACACCTCTAGGATAGGACCTTGGACTGTATCAGGTGTTGGTTATATACTGGATCAATTAAAGATAAAAAAGGTAATTATAATTTATGTTTATTATGTATTGAAATGTGCAAAATAAGAATAATTTGAATAATAAGAGAAATTCATTGATGAATAGGGCCCATGACATCACTGCATTGCAAATTATCCAACAGCACTTTGTGTTTCAAAGCGCGCAAACAAATTTACATCTTACAAAAAATACAAAATGCTGTGGAAACAATTTATAATTCACTGATAGTCAGAAAATATACAAGATGAATGAATGAATAAATGAAGAAATGCACAAATGAAAGTATGCCCACTGAGTAATATGTGGGACAATAGGAAAAAAGATGAATAAAGTATGTCCACTGAGTAATATGTGGGACAATGAGAAATTAGATGAATGAATGTAATTTGAGATATACTTGGACATAGGTGTCAAATTTTGGGATAGAGGATTCAAATGGAATGTGTGAGAAATGATACAAATTTAGGTAAATGACTGATGAGAGCAAATAAAGAGTGAATAGAGTCCAGTTTCAATGTTTAAATTATTAAATTTTAACAAAGATTTATAGATTCATGTATAAAACAAATTAGGTTTTTAAAGTTAGCCAAGAAGGCAAGTATAAATAAATTGTTAAAAGTGTAAAACATGTGTTAGATACACCAAATAGTGTAAAACTCTAAACACCTAATTCAACAATAAAGGTCAAACAATATTCATAAGTATTCCATGTCAAATAATTACCATTTTCAAACCATTAGTTAATAAAATTCTTATAGTGCTTGGTATTACTTTTGCTAAAATGTAGTAAGATATATAATTATTAAACATTAACAGAAAAGTTGAAATAGGTAATATTTGACGTTTAATAGAATAAGTAGCTAATTAATATAATAATTAAGGAAAAAATATTATAACTCTTTAAATTAACATAAAACAAATTTGTAACACACTTGTTTCTTTGCATGAAACGACAATCGCATGGAACTTACCATCTGCGAGTGGAGCAGACAACATACCACAGAGCACCAAGATCGTATCATCACAAAAAGGGAATAACCATAAAGCAACCAATCTAAGGGTGGAAAAAACACCTTCTGAAGTTCATCAACAATAAACACCAGCTGAAATGTAGCCAATACATTAAAGGAACACAGATAAAATCATACCTACCTATGCCGAAGTCAACAATCCAGTAGACACATGTGTGTCTACATTGTATGAGGAAGCCAGTTACTTCATTACAAATCAGTGTTGGCAATTCAAATCGTCATTTCAAGCAGCATCACTTCACATTCTGGATGGACTGTTCATGAATTTTCATAATTACCACACATTTAACATGTTCAATGTGCATTGGGATTTAGCATACACATATTGGCACCTGAAGACAAGAAATAATGAATTTTCTTGGAAATCATTGCGTTGTATTTGCAACGTGTCATACAAATATATACTTTGGTAAACATCAGCTTTTATGTCTAACTTCAGTTAAAGGCATGCATTATTCAATTCTGAATTTGTGATGGACGAAAACAAAAACTTATTCAACTTACCAGTTCGTGTGTGATTTTGTGCAACTTTTCTCGAAAAATTGCGTGGAAAAACTTACTAAAACTGTTCACGTAGAAAGACATTTGAAATTGTTGATCTTGCACTTTTGAATAAGTCGCGTGTGCGCAATAGACAGAATGACTGTAACTCGAAAAAATGAAGTGCGTTCCGTAATGTACAGTGGTAGACCATAAAGACAAAGGTTGCGTTCCATGCATAAACTGATAAATATTAGATTTAATAAGTTCTAATTTAAAATTATTAATAGACGTTTTAATGCAACACTAGATACTGTTAATTTTAATTTGTTATTGTAATCACATCTATTTCCATTTTTTTTCTTTCTCATGAAAATTGTGTGTTATAATTCTAAGATTTTTTTTTAGGATAGGTTTTAAATTAAAAATTGTAAGGGCCAATTCTCAATTCTTTTTAAATGAACAATAATTATTTCAAATTAAGTTAGATCCATATTGATGTAGGTATAGACAAACTTGCAATCAGGCTGAAGGCTACAGAAGTTAATTGCTGAAGGAGCGGAGTGCGTGCCAGGGGCGTCACGCTTACCAGGCCGGGTCATGTGACGAAGTATAAAATAAAAGAAAAAACTCATAACAAAATTAAATCAATTCATTATTCTAAAAATTTATTATTCCAAAAATATGTTACAACAATTATTACAGAACTCATTTCTAAATTATTTGACCCAGTAATAAAGATAAACAAATTGATTTCAAGTATGACATGAAGCTACTCTGCAATTTGTAAAGTGTGTCATAATACTAGCACAGCATTATTGCTCACAAAAGTAAGTAATGCTGACTCTAGCATTATGACACTGCCCTGATTAATTGGGACAAGTTGGCCATGCTTGATTGCAAGAAGAAATGATAGTAGGGATGAAGAGTCAAGATGGAAAGTGACAATCGAAAAGGATAGTCAGTTAGATGGTGAAATGAAAGTAGTAAAGTCCTTCTCGATTGTCATACCAAGTGTGAGGGAAATGGCCCTAAAAGTTATAATTAGTTGGTAAGTAAAAATCATGTTAATTATATTTAGAATTAGTTATAGTTATGAGTTAAGCAAATTCATTAAATAAAATTAGTAAATTAGATGAAGAGTGAGTGCATTTATTTTTATTCATAACATGGTGGAGACAAGTAAGAACGAAGCGAGCCTAGCTTCGAAACAATAAAGTTATCATTCGTAACAATACATCATACTTACTGTAACTGAAAAGCTCAAAAAATATCTGCCACAGCTTGAGATTTAAACTCTCTCTTTACAAATTAATTAATCAAGTCGTAGGTATTGGTTCCACAGCTGTATAAATTGTGAAAAGGAATAGATAAGGGTTTGTAACGGTTCGTTTTTGTCAGTAGATTTATCTTGAATTATTTGCCAATTGGCATTGATTTGAGCTTATAATTTATAGTACGAAAGCAATAAAATATTATTCTTATATTTTCTTTATTGAAATATTTCAAATACACAATAAAATAAAATAAAATGTTGATGGTATAGGCAACTCTTCTTGCTTAGGTAAGAATCTTAGTGATGAGTTGGCATTTTTTTGTTTTCAACTCTTTTATTTGCTAAAAAATTATTAGGTATTAGCATTAGTGAATTGGAACTTTCACTAGAGTTTCGTACTTACTTGAAAAAGAATTCTTCTCGTAGTCTTGTGGTTATTCCTAAAAGATAGAGATTATTAGTTCAAAATAAACAGTAATTAACTTGTTTTGTACTTACCCAACTTTCGAGTCATCTATTTAGCCTTAACGCTGGTGCTAACTTCTTCATGCATATTGCGGACAATTTTGTAAACAATTTTGTCGTATTCAAAAGTATTTTTAATAGAAATTATAAATTTCCATTTTGCATACGATATGTAAACAAACTTTATCTTGCAACTGTCTTGTTGCGCCGTCTCGAATGATTCCCTTTAATAAACATTGTTGCCGCAGTTATCTCTTCATGCTACTTGAGACTACTGGTCATACATTTGCTTTGCGCAGAAGCTATCGCATTACGTAATAGCTGCCGCGTGTTTTGAAACGTGTTGTGTTAATTATTTAACCCATTTGACATGGAATTTCTTAATTAGATTGGAATAATATTTGCAACGCTGCCCCTCGCGGACGTACTTTGATAATTGAGATTGCGCATTTTTGCCGTCGACTGATATCCGGTGATAGGCTTTTAAAGAAAGGTCTGAACGACATTCTTCTTTTGGTTTAGTAGTAATCAACTACGATCGAATTTGATCTTGGTGAAATATTGTGGGTGCTATTTAAGAAATAAATCTCTGAAGCCATATATGATGGTAATGGTGAGATTTTGTCTTCAATTACGCTTCAGCGGATTATTAGCACCACATCAATAATAATCAAACTGGTAACTACCCTATTGGAATATTTGGAGGGAAACCATTTTGTCGCACAAGCGGATTCATTAGACCAGATCAATTCCTTCGATCGATACGAATTAACCCCCACCCAATGCCTGAAGTTACATACAGTCTTAATAATAAGTAGAATACATACGTGGTTATAAACTACAAAGCACAAATACTATTTACAATAATGATTATAATACATAACAACGAAAAGGCTGTTGTCAACGTAATCGGGGCCTCTATGATAATACTAATCAGCACCGTCGGTTCTACGAACAAAGGAGTTCCAAAATTACACTTCGGCTTGCAGTAATTCGACGATTCGATTTCTGATAACTATCACGCCCCGGATGAATATCGCGGTGTTCCCATGATAAGGTGTTGAGCGACCCGGGAATAATGTAACGTTTGTTATCGGCTGGTGATAACGCTACTTTATTCCGAAGTTTTGTGTACATATCATGTAAACGTGATTTGAATATAAACATTTTGCGGAAGAGCACAATACCATCCTCCACTACGTGACGGTAGTCGTCAACGGTGAGATCGCGCTTAATTACCGCTTTTTTTACCCCTTTCGCCTTTTTAATCGCCATTACACCGTCGCGACCAAGCACGTTTACACAATATGTTTTAGCACCTGCACCGTAGAAACTGCAGAGGGGCACTCCACAATATTCATCTTTTATTTTACCAACCACCGAGGCCGTGAGTGGTATACCGTGAATGTTGTCAGGTGGGAATTTTGAGGTGTCAAATTTTTCTAATTGTTGCTTCATATCAGCATAAAAATTTTCAGTACGAATTTCTATAATGAAAGAGTCAGTATCTGTGTACAGCAAGCGCACGTTATCACCATATAAAGGTTTGAGAAAATTGTAAAGGAATATAGAAATTATCAAAATTTATATTATGTGTTTTTGAAAGATTAAAATATTTAGGTAATAAAGTTCAATAAATTCAATTGCGTAAAGCTCATCAAATTCCTTTTAGCAATAACTAGGTTAAGTAAAAATGCAATGCTTGTATAATAGTTGTAACAGTTTAATGACTGAATTTAATAAAAAAGACGACAGAGTTTCGAAGAGTAAACATGTAATAACGTATCAAATTTCTATTTTATAAGAATAAGAAATAAAACCAATTTATTATGGGATACAAATTTGTGTATTATTTAAACTAACATCCATAATGAATAAAACCAATAAAACCGATAAACGAGGGGTTTATCACATGGCGACCCTGCCAATTAAGAACTTTAACAATTGGGAAGCGAATTAAGAAGAAAGAAAACGAAAGTGGAAAGATTGGTAAAAATGGTTAATGGTTGCAAACCAGAATAAAATTACAAATGCAATAGAAAAATAAAATTGGGATCAAGCCAGTCAAAAGAAGAAGTTGTCATAGCTCAAGCCGGAAACAATGGTGCAAATGTATCGAAAGAGGGCTATTCTGTTGCAGAAATACTAGGCGTGGTTTCGTGTGGTATGATGGTTATTGCATTATTTATATTTTTAGGGTGTCTAATTCAGTGGCGGATTTAATACTTAAGGGACCTGAAGCGTTACAAATTCTTGGGGCCCCTAGTATAAATCAATTACTACAATTTATATACCTTTTATTTTTTTTATCAAAAATTAAGTACATATAATTATTAATATCAGGCGCGAATTCACGGTGGGGGGATGGAAGAAATTCCCTCCCCAAGGAGGACATTTTTTAAATAATTCAAATTCGTCTCATGCAGTAGACATACGAGTGTAAAATTGGCGTTTTTGTACGTGTTACATACTATACTTTATCTACGACCATATATTTAACCTAGAACATGATTTGAGATTGAGATGCTGGATTGTCAAAAGTAGACAATGCCCACAGTTTGTGGAAAACAGGTGTTAGATATAAAAATTAAGAAATGCGTATAACTCAGCCATGCAATAATCATTTATTATTTAAAATTAATACTGAAATTTGAACAATTATTTAAATTAATAATAGTAGTTTTGTTGGTGTCTTCAATTTTTTAAATGTTATAGACACATTTTTAAATGTATTTTGGACTCGTGTTGTTCCGCCGCTGTTTTTTTGTCAATGTAAGTAAATCATAACCTCAATTCTACAAATACATTGAATACCTAATACATCATTTGAATGTAATTTGAAATAATAAATTCCCAAAACATTTTTAGATTTCCATGTAATAGACCGGTTATTCTAAATGTATGGATTAAAGCTATCAGAAGGATATATCGTTAAATCAATTATACGTTAATTCAATAACATTTTTGTAATAACTTTATATGGTATTAATAATGTTATATGCTGGTAGTCGACACAGTAGCTCAGAGGTAGAGATGTGGAAGAAAGTGGAAGGCCCAGGGTTCGATTTTCAGCTGGGGTGATAATTTTTTCTATATGGATTTGCATTCAAAATATAAGTAAAACATTAATTAAACAAAATAAATTAACATAAATCAAATTAAAATGAACACAAACGTGTTTTAATAAAGCGAGTTTTGTTAATAAACGACTATTATACTCACAATTTTATAGTGATATGTGTATAAATCACAGACGAGCTGCCCTAACTGAGGAGAACCAAAAGCTCGAAACAGCTGTCTTAGGAAGCCGCCTGTGATTTATACACATATCACTATAAAATTGTGAGTATAATAGTCGTTCATTAACAATTTTTAACTTTTAAAAATAAATTAATCTTTATATAAAAGTTATAACTTTGTATATTTCAAATAATTAGAAATACTGATTGCATGTGCTGACATCTATGGCATTTTAATAGAACCACTGAAAATGCGAAATCATTTCCCACGGTCATTTCCGTACATTATGAACAATGAGTCATTTTCATGGTTACTAGACTGTGTGGAATGTGTAATTTTCTATAGTGGTCGTAGATAAATTAGTTATTTGTATACCGAATAAAGTTAAACTTTTTTATCACGAATATGGAGATTGTTGAACAACCATAACGAGTGATAAAAAATCTACTTTAGTGCTGAGGTATACATTACGTTTTTTCTGAAATTGTGAAATTAAGAATTTAAAATACAAAAGTGCTTTTAATAACAGTAGATGAGGCAACTAAGTCAACGTGGCTGTGTGAGACATATGTCAAATACATGTGAAGCAATGCAAATAAAAATGACAGATGATCCGTAAAAGTCAGTTTAGACATATGTCATTGTGACAAATGAGTCCGTAAAAGTTCTACTTTATTTGAGAAAAACATTTTATTCCATAATCAGTTCATTTATAATGGAACTTTTCTGCTTTTAGAAGCATCAAGTTGATCAATAATATTTTAAAAACAGTCAAAAAGTTCAAAATGTCATTTTCAATGATAAATTTTTATTTACTGGTAAATTTTTTAAATGACACTGTCCAAGATTATTTCTTAAATAATTTTTTACACGTTTAAGAACGGAGATAGATCGTTCTCCAGTTGCATTACATATCGGTAATGTTAAGATTTTTTTAAAAATTGTTTCAACATTGGGAAATGTTGACAATTGACAAATGACATTAAGGAATTTTACCCATTCGAAAGCATGGTACAGTTTGCCTTCCCCGAATGTAAGTCGGACGACCGCGCAGAGTTTGCTAGAAGGCATTGAAGGCAAGCCATTCAGAGCGACAGAGATGATATATTCCTTGCAGGTCTGCTGCGAAACTGTATATTCCGTTACAAAATTTTACCTATCACTCTGAATGCCTGCCTTTTCACACGAAACTCTATTGCGTCGACCGTACACCTTTTTTACCCGCCTGTACACGATATGAACTGTTGTTCTCACATGTTTCACTATTCTCGACAAAGTGAGTTCCCATGCCAATACTTTTATTTGTCGCATGTCCACTGCGATCTTGGGCAAAGGTCCTCTGCGGAACCCCCTGACTTGTGAGGCCTGGAGCGACCGCTTCCACCGCTTGTGCGTAAATCCGCCACTGTTCACCGAAGGTCTATTAGAAACCATTAATTCAAGAAATTGCTCATCATAGTAGTCGGATGATCGCGCTGATTGTACGAGAAGACGAGCATTCGGACCGACAAAGGATACATTCCTCGCAGGTCTGCTGTGGAACAGTATACTCCGTTACATTATTTTACCTATCGCTCTGAGTGCCGCTTGCCTTTTTGTACGAAACTAATGCGTCAACCGTACACTTTTTTACCAGCCTGTACACGATATGATCTGTTTCTTGTTTCACTTTTTTATTTGAGGCCTCTGCGGGGCCCCTTTGCTTGTGGGGCCTGAAGCGGCCGCTTCAAACGCTTGTGCCTAAATCCGCCTGGTCTAATACAAAAAAGATTGGAACGTAAAATAAAACGGGGTAGTCAAATATTATATAAGAAATAAAACACTAGTGTAAGTAAATACTTGTTAGAATTTAAATAATTGTAGGTATCATTTTTAGTATTATTTCAGGTTTATATTTTATGTACTCGTATAGAACTTATGTAACTGTAGCATTTATTTGATTAACATGTTCTTAAGTTTACATTAATGAAGGCGATAGAACCATTTAGGTTTGTGTATGAAGAATTAAAGATATTTTTCAGAAACATTAATAAAGATAGCCGAGAACGTCGCTCAAATGTGGATTTAGTTAAGAAAAAGCTAGATAAGTTACATAGAATAGAAACCGAATTTACCACAGCTAGACAACAATTCAACGAACTCGGTAATACTGACACTGTTATTATAGCGGAAGCGAAAAAATATGTTGATGCAACAGAAAAATTGATAAAAGAGGTTAGTAGTACTTTGTTGGATAGGTTAGGGCAGGCTGTAAAGATAAGTTCACCTGAGATAGTTACTAATATTATAAAGACAATGGATAAATTTGATTTAAAAACAGCAACAAGTTTGTTGCCAGTTATGGACGATTCAGAAAATAATACTAAACAACTTATTGATGCAATCCAATTGTACGATTCGATGTTAAACGCTGATAGTAAGAAGTTACTAACAGAGTTTATTTTAAAAACTAGACTATCGCAGAGCGCAAAGATAATATTAGAGAAAGCATATGCGTGTAATAACAATTTAATTAAAGATATGAAAATTCATTTACTTACTAAAAAGTCAGCTGTAAGTCTCTCTTTATCTTTGCACACTGTAAAGCAAAATCAAAATCGATTGATAAGTTTGGAAAAAATATCGAGGAACTTATGCAAAATTTAACTTTGGGTCAAGCGCAAATGAGGAGTCAATAAAAATCTTAGCTCAAACTAACGAAAAGCTTGCTATAGCTTCATTTGCCAGTGGATTAAGGGATCCTTATCTTAAAACCATTATCAAGGCAAGAAATTATTCTAAATTAAATGAGGCAATTACCGGAGCAAAGGACGAAGAAAATTTAGTACAAGGTTCACAAAATCAAAATATTTTCTTTGCAAAAGATCGAGGACAGGTGGTACGTAGGCAGCAACATTTTAGGCATAATTTCAGATCTAACAATAGCTACGGTAATAATGAAAGACGTTCATTTAATCAACAGCCACAGGTAGTCAATAAAAACCAAAATCATGCTTTTTCTAAACGAGGTCAGTTTGGTCCTACAAGAGTTTGGAAAAATAGAAATAATCATTCCCAAAGAAGCTATTTTGTTGAAAACAGAGGTAGTAATAATAACAATGAATCAAGTAGAAATACAGAAGGTTTTACCACTAGGAATGATAGGTTTTCTCGAGGTTTCTCACAATGACAATACAGTAGATAACAGTTTAAATTTAGGAATGAATGGGATAAATTATGTAAGAGTAAAATATGGCAAGAAGGAGTTAGATTTTTTGATAGATACTGGAGCATCTGTGAGTGTTATTTTTTCTTCTGAATTATCTCAGACACAACATGTAAATAATAAGGAAAGAATAAAACTATCCGGAATTGTTGGATCAGTATAAGTACCAAGTTAGAATTTAAGTTAGGTCATACCCAACTTGACCATAAGTTTGTAGTAGTAAACAAGTTCAGTAAAGAATTTCATGGGATTATAGGGTCTGATTTCTTCGAAAACTTTTCGGCCATCATAGACTATGAAAAATTTTGTTTTTCTTTCTGGAATATCGGAGAAAACATTGTAGTACCTCTTCAATCAAAAGGTGACTGCTACACCACAATTCCACCCAGGTGTGAAATAATTCGATATTTTTCTGTTGATATAAAGGAAGAATGTGTTGTTTTGCCCGAAAAAGTTTGCGGAGGAGTCTTTACTGCTAGTGCAGTAGTTAAGCCTAACAGTAATTCTATACCCCTTAGGATACTAAATGTTAATGATAAGGAAGTTAGTATTAGGAATTATAGACCGAAAACAGAAAACTTTCAAAGTTTTGTTCATATAAATTAGACAATATACCACCATCCGTGGAACGAGTTGACAAGGTTTTAGATCTAGTTAATTGGAAATCTTTAAATAGGGAAGAGAGGAATTCCATAGAAAAAATATGTGCAAAGTTTTCGGACATATTTTATTTAGAAAATGACCTCTTAACTGTAACTAACGTTTATCAGCAAAAAATTTATTTGCGAAAAGGCGTATCTCCGGCATACATCAAGCCGTATCGATTACCGCATTCTCAAAAAGTTGAGGTAAATAATCAGATTGATAAGATGCTTGCCGATGGTATAATTGAGCCCTCACGTTCTGAATGGTCAGCACATCTTTTAATAATACCGAAAAAGCTGATAGTAAAGGAAATAAGAAATGGAGGGTAGTTGTAGATTACAGGCACTTAAATCAACGTATCGAGAATGACAAATTTCCTCTCCCGTGTATCGACGAAATTTTAGACGTTTTATCTGGTGCAATCTATTTCAGTCATTTAGACATTACACTACCAAGGCTGTATCGATTTTGTATATAATTTTGCAAATTATTATCGCAAATTTATTCCAAATTTTTCAAAAATAGCCACACCATTAAATCACTTAACTAAAAAAGGAGTAATTTTTCAATGGACTGACAGTTGCCAGTCAGCGTTTGAAAAATTAAAAGTAGCATTAGTTAGTCCACCCATTCTATAATATCCTGACTTTTCGGAGAATCACCAGTTTATTTTAAGAACCGATGCCTCAGGATTTGCCGTGGGTGCAGTTTTATCAAATGCAAATGATAAACCTGTCTCCTATACAAGTCGAAGTCTTAATAACGCAGAGAAAAATTACTGCATAATTGAAAAAGAGCTACTAGCTATTGTCTGGGCAGTTAAGAAATTTAGGCCGTATTTGTTCGGAAGAAAATTCACTATTTTCACCGACCATAGACCTTTAGTGTACTTATTTAGTGTAAAAACCCGTCCAGTAGGTTAACTAAGTTTAGATTAATATTAGAAGAATATAGTTTTGAGATCCAGTACGTTCCTGGGAAGGAGAACGTAGCCGCCGATGCTTTATCGCGTATTTCGATACTTTCAGATGATCTGAAAACCATGAGTGAAAACACGGTTTGTGTTCTTACCAGAGCTCAAACAAAACGTAAGAAGGATCACCCTATGGGAGATTTTGGGAAATCACAAGATAGCGGGACTGATCACCCTGGTATCGTGGAGCTTCTAAAACCTCCTCTAGAGTGCATTGAACTACGAAATCTAAGTAAAACCGAACTGAATCAATTATCAACCACAAGTCGCGACTCTAATTTCTATAAATTAGAAAATATATGGTTTGATAGAAATATAAATATAATTTATTTAGTACAGGATACGGCGTCAGCCTTCGGAGCGTCGTTAAAAGACCTGAAAAGTATATGTGAAAAGTTCAAAATTCCGGAATTGTTAGTAATGAAAAACAAAGGTAATTCACAATTACTAGAAGAATTACGTAGGGCCCACAATAAAATCAAAAGTACCGGTATAAGAATATGTACTGTTAAAGATACACGTATAACCGTAGAGAAACGCAACAATTAACACTAAACGATTTCCACATGTTACCGACAGGAGGACATGCTGGTATTAACCGTATGTACAACAATATTAAACGTTATTATTTTTGGTCAAGGTTACGTAAAGACATTGAACACTTTGTTAAACAATGTACAGAGTGTCAAACGTGTAAATATTCACCAAGTGTAAAACAACCTTTGGAAATCACAACAACAGCTACATCAGCATTTCAAAAGGTTTATCTCGATTTAGTCGGACCTTTAGAATTAGATCAAAGCAATAATCGTTACATTTTAACGTTACAATGTGAATTGAGTAAATTTGTAGAGTGTTACCGCATTCCTAATAAAGAAGCGGTCTCTGTTGCAAGATCATTTGTCGAAAATTTCATACTCCGATATGGAATCCCGAACGAAGTAGTTTGAGATCAGGGAACAGAATTTTTAGCTTCTACTTTTCAAGAAACTTGCAAACTTTTGCAAATTAATCACTTACATTCTACTGCATATCATCACGAGACTCTCGGGGCACTTGAAAATTCTCACCAGAATTTAGGCGCTTACCTGAGAATTTATGCATCAAAACATCCCGACAGTTGGAGCTCTTGGGTTCCTTACTGGTCGTTTGCTTACAATAATACGGTGCATACCGAAACTCACTTCACTCCTTATGAGTTAGTGTTTGGAAAACTAAGTAGTTTACCAACTAATATATGCAAAACCGTAGATCCTTTGTATACTTTCGATAACTATCCGCACGAGCTAAGGTATCGACTACAAGTTGCTTATAATGAAGCGAGAAACAATTTGATCGCATCAAAAGTTAAAAGAAAGCAAAGATATGATATCAATAGTAATTATGTTAATTTTAAAGTAGGTGATAAAGTATTGTTAAGAAACACTTCTAATGATAAAAGGGAAGTAATCTTTAAAGGTCCATATGATGTTATAGAAGACCAACATCCTAATGTAGTCATAAGTATCAATAATAAATTAGTTATAGTACATAAAAATAGAGTTAAGTTATATTATACGTAGAAAATATTATAGAATTATTTTAAAATTTTAGAAAAAAAAACAATTCCATAAAAAAATTCTTTTTTTATTCTTTTGCGCTGGGAAGGTGTAAAGGAATATAGAAATTATCAAAATTTATATTATGTGTTTTTGAAAGATTAAAATATTTAGGTAATAAAGTTTAATAAATTCAATTGCGTAAAGCTCATCAAATTCCTTTTAGCAATAACTAGGTTAAGTAAAAATGCAATGCTTGTATAATAGTTGTAACAGTTTAATGACTGAATTTAATAAAAAAGACGAAGACGAGTTTCGAAGAGTAAACATGTAATAACGTATCAAATTTCTATTTTATAAGAATAAGAAATAAAACCAATTTATTATGGAATACAAATTTGTGTATTATTTAAACTAACATCCATAATCAATAAAACCAATAAAACCGATAAACGAGGGGTTTATCACAAAATCATAAAGAAATTCATACATTATCGTTTTAGAAAGATCCAAAATAATAAAACCCACATACACCGGTTTATTGTATGTAACGGACACTTTTTGTAATTCTATAGCAACCAAATTCTCCGCAGCAAAAAGACAGCAACGCTTTTGAATTGAGGCTTTGCTACTAACGCCTCAGCCCCATGCTTTCTACCATAACGTTCCCAATGACTGACCAAATGAACATCCACCCTTTTATCGACATTTTCCATTGTCTTGCCAAATAAGCTGTTAACCATTAATTTAAAGAAATCCCTGTCCGCTTCGTTAGTAGCCTGATTACGTAACGTGGTATTCAAATCAATATAGGAACGCAACCAGGGTGCCTGATGAAATCTTAACACTCGATGAATTTTGGTTAATTCTAAACCATGCTTAAGACACTGTTGTAAATTTCTATAGTGGATAACGTAACGCGTTTTATCGAACAAGTTTGGAATTAATTTTGGGTGACGCGCGTTGCCCGTAGGCGGCACCAGAGGTTCGGGACAGAAAGGAAAGTCATTCTGTAAATCGTGCAACCGCGTTGGATAGTGTAGATCTACTTCCAGCACGTAGCCCATATCGGCGTCTTCCGCCACGGAATTTAGATCGAACTGTTGAATTTCGTACGGACTAAACCATTCAAAGTCGCGCTGCGGCAGATACTGTCGCATACTGTAACCGTAGAGATTGGTAGCATCGAGATACATAATAAAAGAATAGGGCTTGGACGCGTCATAATTTGGAAGAAACGTATTATTCGCGAGACACTTCCTGCCAACACAGGTACTGACACCTCCCCGAATGCCTTTCTTAAAGAAATGGAGCATGTCCAGATCCGTGAGCAGCTCCAGTTCTACAGACGTGCGTTTCAACATAGCATCCCAACTTAAACCCGGTGCAGTAAAATACTGCGCCGGATCTAACTTGTAATTTTCAAGTAATACACGTCTAAAGTTTTCAAAGACATCAACCAAAAGTAAGACATCGGTTTTCAAATAGAGATCGGAATAGTCACCCAAAGTCGTGCATCCAAACGTATTCCACACCTCCACAGCGCGATCATACCGCGATCGAGAGATGTGTTCCCCTGTCAACCGATAGAAAAAGTCTTCATACGTCGGCAACGTGTCCTCTTCGAGCTTGGAGAAGCTGTCGACGTACGAATAGGAAAACACACCTTTTTATCACAGTAAGTCGAAGCTAACCCCATCACCAAAATACTTTTTAATAGTCAAACACTGGTCGGACGTTAGATTTTGAGACAACTTATCCAAACTAGAATTTAGAAATTGTAAACTGTCCAGAAAGCGCATTTTAAGACATACCCGTTGCCGTTGGGACCCGTTCCTAATTTCATCTACCAGTGTTTCGAAAACGAAACGTATTTCTCTGTATTGAGCGCAAGCACATCGATTGCTTCTTTTTCTAATGCCAATTGCTTTATGAATATATGTGAATCATATCCGGTCAAATTATGGAAAAATATTGGTAAGAAGTCGGGAATTTGGTACACTAAATTGCACACGGAGTGAGCCGCACCGCGGTACTCGCCGCTGAGGTGACAGTGATCTTTCACCTTAACGTCGTTTTCTCCAAAGGGCTTGTCACAAATATGACACATGGCTGCATTGTCATAGTTCAAAGTTTGTCGGTACGATAAAAGTCGCATGTCTTTAACATGTCTTAAATCCTTATTTAATCCTTATATAACCTTCTAACATCCGCTTCTAAGCGCATCATAAATTCACTTGCTGCATTCGAACCACGGTACAATTCACATTTAGATAACGCGTCATCGTACGAACACTTAATGTAATACGCAAACGAATGTGGTTCGTGTTCGTAAGATGTCATGGTGAATTTTTCCCGAGGATCTGGCTCAACCGTGTCCAAAGGTTTCAACATACTTTCGAAATCAGCGTAAACGACAAAAGGTACTGTAAGTTGCTTTTGGGCATTTTCAAACTTCATTTGCAATATCAATATTTGCTGGTATATTATTAGTTGCATATGACATTCGCAAAATAGGCGAGTTTTGAAAAGCATTAGTACGAGCCGTAGGAATAAAGAACAATTGACGTTGACGGAGTGGTCGGGGACAGCAATTTAATCCAAAATGTTGTAATATGTCCGGTGCATCTAAGTTGTGGTTAACTAGGCGCGAAACAAATAGAATATCACTACAAGTTCTACGCTGTTCTAAGCTGAGCAACCCAAGGCTATGACATAGGTCCGCGTAACTACTAAAAGTTAAATAAAATTTACGTTGTAAGTAATTAGTGAATTTTCGCTGGATACTTTCAATTCGGTTGATGCGGACAGCATATTGTGGATTCCTTACAATACAACAGTAAGATAATATGCTATGTACATATGCGTAATAGAGAGTAATAACTGTTTTGGTGTTATTAAAATCATATGTTGTACGTTGGATATATCCCAACATGCGGTATGCTTTTGATGTTATGACATTGATATGTTCATTAAATGACATCCTGGAATCGAAAATAACACTTAAGTCTATAAAAGAAAGTAATTTTGAAACTGTTAAACAATGGAGTGACAGTATAAAAATGCACGATATTAAAATTAGTCTATTAAGTATAAATATAAGAAGTTTGAGGCGTAATTGGGAAGAATTTCTGACTCATTTAACTGCGTCCTCAATATCTATCGATATGTTGGTTTTAGCGGAGATTGGTGTGTCCGATGCTGAAGCGGAGACATATGCAATCAAGGGCTATGAATCAATTTTTTGGTGTCGAAACAACCAAAAAGGTGGAGGGATTTTAATTTTGTATAGAAATCACTTAAAAGTTAATATTATGAATAGAAAGTTATTTGATTCTGCAGAAAATATAATCATATCGGTGGCATTTAATAAGCTACATGTTGAACATTCATTACTTGTAAATTGTATTTATCGACCACCTAAAAATAATAAAAAAAGTTTCATAACAGAATTAAAAAATTGGCTTCTTGAAACATCGGAATCTAATGTATGTATAGTCGGTGACATCAATATCGATACTCTGAATACGAGAAAACCTGATAATTTAGCATACATTGATCTCTTATCGGAATTTGGTATTGAATCCTTAATTAAATCAGTTACTAGACAAGAACTTAGACTTAACAATTTATCTGCATCCTGTATCGACCACATCAATCTCCGAAGGATTGCCGGTGTTGAAGTGGAATCCGCAGTTATTCATACCAAGATAGCTGATCATTACTTAGTTGCTATGTGTTTATACTCTCAACAGAAAATTACTAATCAATTAAATATTAATTCTATTGAAATTTTGGATCAAATAAAAATAAATTCAGAAATACAAATGTATGATTGGGAAACTAAATGCAATAATATTCGAGATCCCGAATTATTATATAATATTATTACAAATATTTTTCACGAAATTTACAATAAATCAAAGAAAACAATTAAATTCAATAATCGTCATAAATCGTGGATTACAGCTGAACTAAAGGAATTAATTGTGTTGAAAAATAGTCTTTGGAAACAAATTAAATGTTCGCCGAATAACGTACGTATTCGATTAGAATATCGTGCAGTTCGTAATAAAGTCTCTAAATTATCAAAATCTTTAAAAAACACATTTATTCATGGAGAATTCGAAAAAGCAAAAGGTAGTATGCGACAAACTTGGTCATTAATAAATGAAATGTTAAATAAGAAACCTAAATCAAATCCAGTTGAAGTAGTTGAAAGAAATTTTCAAGGTATAAATGATCAGTTATCAAACAAGTTCAATGAATCTTTTGTGACTAGGGTTTTTGCTTTGAAACAACAGGTGACTGCGGTTCCAGAAATTCTGGGCCTACAACAACAGTCTGTAAGCGCATCTCAATCTGTATACTTTCCTGAAATGACTATTTCTGAACTTGCGGAGATCATTAGCCATATGGACACCAAAAAATCCCCTGGTATCGATAAAATCCGAATTAAAGATATCAAAATTAATTTTCGTAGAATTGGTAGTATTATCTTAACACTTCTGAATCTAATACTCTCGACAGGTATAATTCCAAAAGATTTAAAAACTGCACTAGTAATACCATTATATAAAAGTGGGAAAGTCAAAGAATTTAATAATTACAGGCCTATTTCGATTCTTTGTACATCTGATAAAATCATTGAAAGATACATTCATACTAAACTTACAAACTACCTTAATACGTTTAATTTATTGTCAAAGAATCAATACGGTTTTCAAAAATATAAAAGTACAACAACTCTTTTAAATAAATTTTGTGATAAAATAAATAATGCTTTGGACAATGAAACAGTAGTAGCGGCTGTTTTTCTTGATTTATCCAAGGCATTCCATACGCTTGAGCATAGTATCTTGTTAGAAAAATTAGAAAAATTTGGTATCAGAGGAGGTCTCCTAAAATGGTTTGGTGATTTTCTCAGGGAAAGAAAACAAATTGTCAAACTTGGAAATAATTTGAGTGAACCTATGAATATTATCTATGGCGTTCCTCAAGGATCAATTCTGGGCCCATTGCTATTTAATATTTATATAAATGATATTAATAATATAACTCTCAATAATAATTCCTTTATATTTCAATATGCAGATGATACAGCTATTATTAATATCAATGAAAACGCCGATGTAGCTGTCAATGATTTGCAAACAGATATCAATAAGCTTTGTACGTGGTTTCACAATAATGCAATTTTCCTAAATGCAAAGAAAACTGAATTTACTATATTTAAAAGTCCTATGAAACACATTAATTACCCGATATATCCAATTTTTATTCATGATAGTAGTTGTTTATATAGAAACCATATCAGTTGTTCATGTAAACACATACACGACGTTTGTAAAGTCAAGTATTTGGGCTTAGTTTTAGATTCAAATATGAAATGGAAATCGCATATTGAGAACGTTACAAAACGACTGCGAGTTGTGTCGGCAAAGCTCTATCACCTTAGATTTATGCTCCCAGTATACATAAAAAAAAGAATTTATCAGTCTCTTGCTGAAAGTGTTATAAGGTATGCAATGACATGCTATGGATTCACATTCAACTACCACTTTGATAGTTTATTGAGGGTCCAAAATAATATTTTGAAGTCTATCGTAATTGATGTTAAAAATCCTGAATCATTTAATCTAACTATAGAGAACTGCTATAGTACAGTAGATGTACTACCGTTGTTTAAACTTAGAAACTCAATAGTTATTCTACAATTTTATTTTGATAGAAATTATTTAATTCATTCTCAACATGGTTATCACAATAGACCTCAAACAAGATTGTATTTAACTCCTCGTATAAAAAATCATTACGGTATGGCTCAGTCTAGTTATTACATCCCCAACGTCTTAAATAAATTTCCGTTTAAAGAACTTACTTCGGTTTCTGAAATTAAAAATAAAATTAAAAGCTGGAATCCAACTACATAACGTGTGTTCTAGATTATGTTTATATAGTATTATATTGTGAGTGGGTTGCATGGAGGTGGATGGGTTTGGACTGGGATCATAGTTCCTAGACGGCTTTGATTACTCGTTGATCGCTGCCGGGAACTGATCCTTGTTGGCTTAGTCCGCCTGTATGCGATCTACCGCATGTTAAATGTTCTCCTAGCTTTCCGTCAGAAATTAGTTATAAATCAAACTTTTCCACAAATAAGTCTTCAAGGCTTCGTAGGATGGGCGTATGGAGGTAAGGGAAAGGCTCGAGCAACTGGTCAGTGCTATTCTCTGACGAGTTGCTCGGAGGGGAGATGGGCGGCCTTATAAAAAATAAAAAAAAAATTGAGGTTACACGATTGATGAAAGTATTATTGAAATGGTAATTATACGTAATTTGCGATTTATTTTTAGTAAACGTTATGACGTTACATTTAGTAAGATTCAAATATAAGGCGTTATTATCACAAAATGACGAAAAGTTGTCCAAGTCACGTTGAAGTAATAGACAGTCATCATTACTACGTATAGTAAGGAAAATTTTCATATCATCCGCATATAGCAGACAACGTGCGTATTGAAAGCATTTAACGACATCGTTAATGTAAATTAAGAATAGTAACGGGTCAAGGTGACTACCTTGAGGGACACCGGAAGTGACAGGTATAAAAGCAGAAGTAAAGCCCTGAATGAAAACTTGTTGAGAACGATTTGTTATGTAAGACTCAATCCATCGCAATAAACTACCACTAATTCCCAGGGTGCACAGCTTAGAAAGCAGGATATTATGGTCTATTTTATCAAACACTTTCGAGAAATCCGTGTAGATGGAATCCTGAACGCCTTTATCCATTGATGAAAGAATGTAGTTAGAGTAGTTTAACAGGCATGTTTCTACTGATCGACCAGAGAAAAAGCCATGTTGTTGAGGATATATAATATTTTTAGTCTTAAAAAAGATTACTTCATATACTAATTTTTCAAACAGCAGTTTGAAGTTTTCCAAATGTCAGGAAATTCAGCTTCTCTTAAAGATCTGTTAAAGAGAATCTGTAAGGGATTAGCTAGAGATTCAGCACACGTTTTCGCTAATAAAGGAGGTATACCATCAGGTCCAGGTCCTTTCTTAATATCAACGGAACGCAAGGCGGACTCCACCTCAGGTAACTCAAAAGCAATATTTGAAAGAATTATATCTGTATTGGGACTGTTATCATTAAAATTAAAATTACCATGTGTTGAAGGAAGAACATAAACTGAACCAAAGTAACCGGCAAACAAATTACAAATTGCTCGACCGTTGATGGCAGTTTGATCATTCACAGTAAAAGATGGAGTGTTAAATCTTACACTCAAATAACACCCAGAGTGGTTCCTATTTATCCACACTGACGAGTGTAAATAACATTGGTCTTAAAAGTGGTAAAATATATAACAACTTTAACCTTCAATGCAGGTTAAAGTCATGGACACTGAGTGTAAAAATGACAACCATATTGTTGAGAAAACATTTGTTGAGTGTAAAGTATGCACGAACTGAGTGTTAATTTACCATTCTTTTAGTGTAAAAATTATTGCTTATAATGGTAAGGAACATTTTTTTAATGGAAAAGGAACCAACTATAGTGGTTACAATCATTTATTGGAGTGTAAATAACTATTTTGTTCGTGTAATTATATACTTCTATTTTTTGGTTCAGATATTTTTTTGGATAAAATTTAGGATAAAACAGAAAAAGGTAAAAAAATAGTGCACACAAATATTAGTTTTATTTTAAAACAAAATGCAAAATTTAAATACATTCTAAATCTAAATAAACCAATGTAAATACATATTGTGATGATTTTCCTTCATTATTTGAAAATCATGAATTCTTAATTTTGTTACCCAATGTAAAAAAGTTCAAAGTTGACTGTTTGTGTTTATCATTTGTAATTATGAATTGAATTTTTAAAAGGATTTATTGTTAAAACTATTCAAGTTTGAGTTAATTTATTTATTGGATACATGTATATAGTAACAAAATTTGATCAGGAAAACAATTTTGGGTCTACAGGATCTTCACTTCCAGTTAAATCTGAAAAAGAAAATGTATTAGTTACAAAGGTTTATAAAACAGTACAAACATTATTAACAGCAATATAAAAATAGTCTTGACGACCATATATAGTTAGTAGGGTACATAATACAATTGCTTTATAGACAATAATCAAATTACTGAAATAATGATCAAGGTCCAGCTATTTTTTGAATAAAATTATAAACTATCAAAATATATGGAAAATAATTGCAAGAAAAACAATATTAAGTTACCAAGGGGTAGTGATGTAAATAAAAGGGGGAGATGAATTTAATAAAATGATAAAAATGGTTGTAAATGAATTTGACCAGTAAATAAATGTATAATTTATAAAGAAAATAATAAATAAAAGTTTAAGAAGTTATCCTGGGTTAATAGTGTATAGTTTATTGGTCAAAATAATTAAAAAAGAACTACAGGAGAAGAACGTAAAATATTAATTAGTATCCCACATACGGTTGTTTTCAAGAAACCAGCAACAAGTGGAAGAAGAAGTTAGCAATAATGTTTCTTGAATAGTAATCAAGAAATGCTATTTAAGAAAGGTAAATAAATAAAAAGAAAATTGACCTCACCATTTCAGTATCGCAGTATTTCAGCTATCCAGCCTAGAGAACGGTTTTGGGAGTACCGCAGCAGCAGAATCTTGAAGGGCATAACACCAAGCAGCATGCAGCTACAAAAGAAAATAAAGTGAATCACAGAATAAGGTTTGTGGAAATAGAAACAAGTGTATATAAAGCATATCTAGTGTTTCTCATAGAAAGAAAAATAAATACAATTAAAAGAGAATTATGGCTTAAAAAAGATAAATGGTTAAATTATAAATACAGAATTAATAAATAAAAATATGTACAATATAATAGGTACAATATTTAAATATTATAGAATACCTTATAGACAAAATGTTATAATTTGTATATTATATTATTTATATATTACTATTTACAGCCGTACTATAGATAAATGACACGCGTGTAACACAATGTTTATTAATGTTGCACGCGTGTAAATATTTCTATAAGTACGGCTGATAATATTAAAATAATAAAAAAGTGAATCGTTACTACTAGGAAATCAACATTAGTTTTGAACAATTACCTATGAGCTCCTTTGTATGATTAGAGTAAATGACCCATCCATCACCATCATGACCACCAGTTTCTGTAATTAAAGTTTTATTAAATTTATTATTGACACATTCTAATTTACATTACAAACCTTACCTGTAATTATAGAAACGACATTTAATGTCACTAATCACAATGTCAGTTCTTCTTCATAATCACACGTGAATTTTATAAACACATGTGCGCCATCGCCACCATCTTTTTAAGCTGAGTTCGGCCGTCAATGTTCCAACCTACTATACCAACGCGTAGAGCGCGGCAATAATTAAACTATGGAAGTATAATTTCATTACATACATACTTAGGGTTAGGTACTACATAGCAGGAACCAGAAACGGTTTTGCATTTAAATTGTTCCTTGTAAACCAAAAATCTGAAAATAATTTTATCTATTATTTATCCACAATTCACGTAAACATTATTATTTTTATTTATGCATAATGATGACTTAAATTACAATGGATCAACATTGCAGCTAAAACTTTTACATAAGAAAAAGCTGAATAGACACAACCAGGACTGGAAATTATAGTTTTAAAATCTTACTTACTTAATTGCACAAGATCGTAGAAAGATGCATCCTCTTCTATTTTAGCATATTTACTTTTATTGGCTAGTTGAATCTTAAAAATCATTGTTGTCACTTTCAAAGAGAACCAACTACATTCAAACACAAACAGTAAATAAAAGTGCTCACGTCCAATCGTGATTATTCGCGTTGGAGGTGGATATTCGGTGGATGACACTCGCGAGGGTTAAATCGGTTTTGTTGGATATTATTAACACTCTTTAATGTTGTTAACATGCTAGAATAGTGAAATACATTTTTTGAAAGATGACTCTTACACTAACGAGAGCATCTTTACTAAATTCAAATAATTTTTGTACACCAAAAACATTATTTTTACCCATTTTTTAAATTAAGATAACACTCATAAGAAACCTGGTGCTGCGTGTTAATTTTAGTTGTTAATTTCATTCACATGAGTGTAGAAATTTACACTCAGATATTTCACCACACCAAATATGTTTTTCACCACCACTGCATTTTTTACTGCGTTATAGCTCATTGAAGCTGGGAGAACCTGGTCAGAATTACGCTTATTTCTAGCTTTCTAAAAAGATTTTGGGTTAGACACTAGATTATTTTCTGTAGTTGCAATATAGTTAGCGTAATCTAAGGCAATTAAGTGTTTAGAACGACCCCTCAACAGACTGAAAGAAAGATAATCTAAGTCATTTTTGTGTTGTTTCCATTTCCTGTGATATTTGTTCTTTTCACGGATAACACATATAGTTCCTCAAGAGAACCAAAATGGATATTTCGGATGTTTTCTTTTAGCTAAAGGTACACAGGTGTTAATTGCATTTTGTAAACAATTATAAAATGTGTTGACTGCGTCGTTTATTGAATCCCTATCTAGGACAGCTGGCCAATCATATGACTCTAATAAAGCACTAATAGTTGGAAAATCAGCACGGTTAAAATTGAAAATACCTAATTGGTTATGTCTCTCTAATGCTTTTGTGTATGGCCAAGTTAGATCAAACTCAAGTGTAACATGTACTACATCTTCCAGAACCAGAGGCGATGAACAAGGATTAATATTTCTGATGAAAGATTTATTACTTAGTATTAAGTCTAATGTATTGCCAGCATTATTTCTATAATAATTGAATTGCATCAAATTACATTTATGTCTACCTATCAAATCGAGCAGTCGAAATCTTGCCCTTCGTTAACCTTGAGAGCTAGAGCGCTGATTTTATAAAAATCCCCCCCCCCTCCCAGAAGCTAAACCCACCCCTTTTCATATCGCCTCGCACTTTTCATATATTTGTGCATCCCGTGCTGCATCGTAATCATCCGGGACGGTGATGAAATTGTGCCTACAGTCGGCACATAGGATTAGCTTCCTGAACCGTCCGCGAACGAGAATAGGGCGAGACATTGCCGCATTCTCCATCACCGGCTCATCATCTTCGTCGCTGGACCTTTCTTCTTCCTACACGCCCTCGTCCTCCAACGCCTCCACCAGATGGTACTCCAACTCCTCGTTGCCAACGTCGTTGGCAGCTCCGAGGATCTCCGTTTCCTCACTCGACAATGACGATCCCCGGGACGCCGGTCGGTCAACCTCCGGTGTTGGCGACGAACTTTCTGGTGCACTTTCGTTGTTCATCTTCACTGTTGTTTGGATCTAACTGAGTGGTGCAGCTTGAAGTTATAGATATGTCTGCGCCCCCACTCCTTTTAGTGTAAATACAATCTTGTTGACCTTGCCTTGTTTCGTCTGTTCTCAACAACGTCTGCATTCTTTCTTCTGTTCTCAACTACATGTAACATTCCTGTCTGGTATTCTTGTTGACCTTTCGTCTGCATTCTTTTGTAAACATAGTTAGGTAAGAGTCTAATTGAAATTAAAATAGCATGAAATCTTTCTTTTTAAATCTTAGGTTCACTTTTTGATTTTCTATCATTAAATTGGAATGTATGTGTAGGAGAGACGGAGATCGTTCTTAAATGAAACAATATAATTTGACATATTTTATGGTTTATTTAACTCAATACATTTCACAATACATATACAATTGTTTACACATAATGATTGACTTTGATATATCAGAGGATTACATGTTTCAAATTTTACAACCTTGTGTTTGTTTACAGGGTACATTTATCTTTTATTTAAGGAATATATCGTTAAGTCCCGGCGTAATTTTTCAAGTTTCTAATTAATGCATTGGTGCGCTGGATGTTTCTGCGCCTTTCTATTTCTTTTCTGATTCTTTGTTCTTTACACGGATAAACTTCACAACACTTTAACTCTCCGCTGTTAAGATGGTGATACGACACAAATGTTCCGTTCGAAACTTATCCGAATTATACTTGTCTATACATGTCATGATGGGAATTTTTATATTTGTATCGTACCATTCGTTTAACGGTTCTTCCAACTGTTTCGGCGATGTCGCACCTTTTTCGTCTAACCATATGCTGTCGCCTTTTAAGTCCATTGAATATGCAAACGTCACTAGCGCAAACACCAGATAACCATCTTCAAGAACACGCTTCTCTTTGACGTGTTTAATGAATGCCTCTTTGTGGTGATCTAAAGTTTTCTCGACGTTTCCTCCGTGCAATTCTTCGTCTCGGATTTCATCGTCGTCCTCAAAATCGAATGTTACTAAAACGCTTGCCTCTACCACGTTCATGATGCTGTACTACTGAAGTGTTCTTGTGTATGCGTTTATATATACTGAGTTGACGGGTGGGATACAAGGTCATGGTCATTAATGGTAACGATAACGAGCGATACAATATATTGTCACGAAATGTTATTTAATGTTATTTTCCAAATTCTATATATTTCTAAATTATTCAATATTAAATTCTAATACTTTCAAATTATAATATAATTCTTATCATCAGATCCTTTGGTTAAGACGTATCCTGAGTTTGGCTAAACGTTACTAATTCCAGACGTAAGTCCAACCACAGTATCCGTCAAAGCAATTAACATTTCGGACTACGTGACTTTAGCTTCCCATGCTTACACCCACTACTGCAACTAACAGGGTGCCCAAGGTCACCACGGAAGCGTAACACGTTTCGCTGCTGACTTTACATTGTTCCACCGGACTGTTCCCGAGGGTTTGCCACTTACTATCCTTAGTATATGTTGGGTACATGAATTTGACCCTGATTCGTACTTCTTGCATTCTATTGCCGACCTCGTGTTTAAACATTTCCATTTGTTGCAACGTCACTGGTTGCATTCCAAACCAAACGCTCGTATTGAAGTCATAGGAAATAAAGGCTGCTGTTGTATCTCGGAGTTTTGCAACGTACACTACACTTTCGTACAAGGTTGTCAATAATATTACCGCCTAGATTGGTAACATCTTCGCTGTTCCCTAGCGTTATATTCTATGTTGTATTTGGTTCCTTTTAACCACAAACATCTCTACCACTTTCAACGTTTATGGGTGCTAGCACGTTTGCAAACACGCAATGTGGTGACCATTTCAGGTGCTCTACGATTGGGCTATCCGACGGTTCCCATTTGAAAATGTTCACTCGGCAATAAAAACATTCTACTCTATCTTCACGACCCGTGTAGACAAATCCGACCTCAGCTAATGATTTTGGAGTTTGTATACCCTTCCAATTACGAAATGATAACACTCGTTCTGTCAAGCACGTATTCTGCAAGCTAGCTTCTACACACATTTTGAAATTTCAATACATGCAACCTGCTATATATATTGTTTGGTGACCTTGAGGATACATTATTTGGTGATCTTGAGGATACATTATTTGGTGACCTTGAAGATAAATTATTTATTGACCTTGACAATGCATTGTTGCCACTTTGATGATCTTGAGAATGCGTTGTTGCCACGTTTAGGTGACAGAGATAGGTTCAAGGTCACCATGTGTTAGAGAGAGATAGCTTCAAGGTCAAGGTCAGGAGTGGGGGGTGGTTTCAGTTCTCCCAATTTTTACCTACTAATTTATTAGTTTTAATGTTTCTTTATTTAATAAAAACCAAATAACTATAACTTGTGTTGTACTTATTTATTTACGTAAAATTCAAAAACTCGAAATAAAACGTTTGACTTTTAATTATACTCAAAATTATTAGTTTTGTAATAGTACTGGCGTTCACTCATAAAGTATGGAACTATCGAAATAAATCTTTTATTAAATATTTTTGAGACAAATCCTCGAACACGTCGATTTTTATCTTAAATGAGACACATTTTAGTGTAATTGTTATTTGCAGATCATCTTTTGTTTCCGAGTTATGGCGATAGCGAAAATATTTTTAAATGGAAGCCCCAATTTCTTATGATGGATTTGGAAAGCAATTTTCTAGATAATTGCTTTTAAAGTTTTAAAACAAATATTAAAAAACAATCAAGACTTCCAAGTTTTAATAAAAAAAAATTAAAAATTCTTTTAAGAACCGCCATAAATTTAACGCTAAGTCAATTGTTACATGGCTACTTGATGTTTTATCAAAAAATTTTAATTCTTGATTTGAACTTTGATTGAATAACAATCAAGAGTTTAATTTTCTTATTAAAAAAATCAAGTATCTATGTAACAAGTGACTTAGCGTTAAACTTATGACAGTTCTTCAAAGAATTCTTTTTTTTATTAAAATTTGGAACTCTTGATTGATTTTTAATTTTTGTTTTAAAACTTTAAAAGCAATTATCTCGGAAATTTCTTAATACAGTATCATACTTTTTTAGCATATTTGATCTAAGCATTACATTATCTTTCCAAATCCATCATAAAAAATTAGGGTTTCCATTAAAAAAAATTCGTTATCGTCATAACTCGGAAACAAAAGACGATCTACAATTAACGATTACACTAGATATTTTAGTGTTGATTACACTAAAATATCCCCTTTAAGATAAAAATCAACGTGTTCGAGGATTTTTCTCAAAAATATTTAATAAAAGATTTATTTCGATAGTTCCAGACTTTATATGCGCACTACATGAACAGCAGCAAATTTTGAAATTTTGTTTTACTACCGCTGTAAGAAGAAGTGACTACCTGCAATATAACTTTCTCGAACAATAGGGATTATAAAGGTTTATGCAGTTACAACTACAATATTTAGAAAGTGTTTTTAAAAGTTGCTTGCAAGATGTTTGGCAACCCCGTTGTTCATAAGAACACACACTGTAGTATAACGTTGAAATTCACAACCCATTATTTGTTTGATGGTCACTGTTTAAAACCAAGCTTCTCCGTTGTTTGGTTGTCACTGGTTTTCCCTTTCTTTCGGTTTATCGTGAAGTCGCTCCTGCGCGTTTGAGCTCCCTTCTCAATAGGAGAGTGAAGTAACAAAATGGCTGGTTTTTGGTACTAGAAGTTGAATGGGCGAGATATAAATTAGAAATTGGTTTTAAATATTAATTCGCTTTAGCGGAATAAATCTCACATTCAACAGAACGATCGCTTGATTATTTATATGCGATCAATCGTCAAATTGGACGGATTACGTTCTGGTGCAAACCATTTTAGGTAATATTATTTCCCTAGCCGTCACCTTGAGGGAATTGTATTGTAAAAGACCTTTCAGTTTATAGAAAGGTCTTTTTTTGTTTCGGGTTTTGTTGTTCGTTGGTGTATTCTTGTTCCTGCCCATCTGACCGTGTATTTTAATTGGAAGGTTCTTCCCCTTTGTGTCCGTACCTACATCTATACATATATCGGGTCGGAGAAAAACAACCAAAGATCGAAGGGTGAAGCGAAAACCCCCTAAGCAAGGCTTTAAACATACAGCCGTGGGTCTTCGAATGGTGGGATGTTTGTCTAAATTTGTATGTATTATGTGTCATTTTATTTATGTATATGTATATATTTATTCAATGTGTTTACAATTTATGCATGCATGTTAATTTTAAGGATAAAACGAGATCTCGAATAGTGGAATTGTTGTAGGGTAGTTTTAAGTACAACCAACTGTGATACAAATCACCATTCACCTTTTTTTTTGTTGAAACATTACATTTTTTTCTATCTGCACAATAGAAAATAGTTGCAAGTAAAATAAAGCCCTACTTAGAAAGTTTACATTTCACTACGTGTGTTTTATTTATTTATTATTTATTTATTTGTATGATTTTAATATTGCTTTCCAGTTCGTCATTTGTAAGTATATATGTACGGTACGACCAAAATATTGGATGTTGCCCATATTTTAGTAGATCTATTTCTTCGTTTGTCTGATAAGCTTGAAGCTTTAGTTATAAGCATTGTTTTTAAACGAAGTGGCGCTTGTTTTTTTTATCTTTTATATCTTGTATTACCCCGCCCCTCTCCGACTTATTGGGGGCTAGCTGGCAAAACTAAAGCAGTGTTATTTAGATCAAGCTGATACTTCCAGCACAGCTACATTTTGGTTGGTTAAGTGTTTCTTTATATAAAAATAGCCTTTGTGTTTCTGTAGGTTATAGTAAATTAGCGCCCATGCGTGAGGCCTGTTGTTGAAAATTCCACTTTGTTAAAACCACTTAAGATTTGTTGTTCTTGCATGTTAGGATAGTTTTGGGGAATATATTTTGCCTGATAGATTCAGTATTTAGTAATTTAGGATAAAGAACCAACTCCAGGATTGATTTTGTAATTTGTTGTATTCTTGTTACAAGTTATTGGATTAGTATTGATTGTTAATCTTATTATAAAGTGGTTATTCGATTTGTTAGCCTTGATTATTAATTAGTTCATTATGGAACGGAAGATCCATATAGATAGGTTAAGTAAATCAGAACTATCTTATGAGTTAGCTATTAGAGGTCTTCCTGACTCTAATGTTGATAGTATGCGAAAGTCTCTTCGACAGTTAATGAAAATGGAACAAGATCAGTCCGTACTTGAGTTACCAACTCATCCGTTTACTTTTGAAGAAGATTCTGATGGTATTTCTACAGCTCTTATTGAACTTAATACGGCTTTGGAGTCATTTGATGATAGTGTGGATTCTAATCCGTATAAAAAATTGCAAAGTAGGTTAAGTCACCTATTAGGTAGGGCTGCGGCCATGAAAGCCAAAGATGAGGCTTCTGCATCAAAGCGGGCCGAGTTCATTCAATCCATTCTTGGATTAATGAGCGATATTCACGATAAAGCTTCAGTACCACAGGTAACTGATGAAGTAGCTGTTCAGTTAGGGTTAGGTTTAAGCGTTGGGGAAGCTATTGTTAATTCTCCTACGGGTAACCCAGCAGCTTCTTCTACCCTTGCTGCTCCTGATCCTCAATGTGGTCAGCCGAAGTCTGTACCAGTCTTTAAATGGGGACTTGATAAATTTGCAGGACATGAATCTAAGATTTCTTTAAATGCTTTTTTTTTGCAACAAGTGGATGAGTTGTCTATTGCTCGGAATGTATCAAAGACCCAGTTATTTGCATCTGCTTTGGATCTTTTTAAAGACCAAGCACTTTTGTTTTATAGATCTAGAAGAAATGAAGTTTCTGATTGGGACTCTTTGGTTAAACTTTTGAAAGAGGAATATCTCCCTTTAGATTATGATGATAAGCTTTTAGAAGAAATTCGTAGGAGGACTCAAGGTCCTAATGAACCGCTAGGGACTTATTTAGTAGCTATGGATAATTTATTTTCCCGATTATCAACAAAATTTTCTGAAGGGATTAAATTAAGATTACTGTTAAAGAACTTAGCTCCATTTTACCAATTTCATTTGTCGTTTAAGGAAATTAATTCTATCTCTGATTTACTACAATTTGGTAGGCAGCTTGAAGCTTCAAGGTTGAGGGCTGACAGTTATGTTCCTCCAACTAGAAGGAAAACCGACTTAGAGCCAGATTTAGCTTTTGTTGAGACTGCTAGTAATTCCAGTAGTGCTGCCTCAGATGTTTCATCACGGTTGTGTTTTAATTGTAGGAAAACAGGACACATGCGTTCTGCATGTTCTTCTCCCTTGATTAAACGTTGTTTTGGTTGTGGTGAGATGGGGGTCACTAAGACTTCTTGTAAGAAATGTTCTCCTAGGGATAATAATTCGGGAAACGGTCGAACTCGGCATTAATGGGTGGTGTTAGTACCGAGTCTTCTTTTCAAGCAACCACTGTATTATTAAATTTTATCCTTGCTCATGCCGAAGGAGATGAACGCCCGTATTTGTCTATAAAAGTTTTGGGTCATGATTTGTTAGGTCTTTTAGATTCCGGTGCTTCTCGGACTATAGTTGGTAAACCAGGTTGGTCGTTTTTATGTAGTTTAGGTTTTGGTGCTGGTTTATCTAAGTTTGGAGCGACTGATTGTCGTGTAGCAAATGGTCAAACTGTGAAGAGCATTGGTCAAGTTGATGTACCGATCCAACTTCAGGATCGAATGCATATTATTTCTATTTTGGTAGTTCCGGATCTTCCACAGACTTTGATCTTGGGTATTGACTTTTGGAACCTTATGGGTATTGTTCCCAATTTGAGACAAGGCAGTTGGCGATTTGTAAAAGATTCAGACAATTCGTCTGTTGAACTGGAATCTATTGAGGTTATGCATCTTAGTAATTCTACACTTAGTTTTGAACAGAAATTGGAGTTAGAGAAAATTTTGAATGAGTCTAAAGCACTTCCAAGTGAGATGTTAGGTTGTACGTCTAGGGTTGAGCATGTTATTCGTACAAATTCTGAACCGATTAAGCAGAGATATTATCCGGTTAGTCCGTTTATGCAACGTCTTATCGATGAAGAACTTGATCGTATGTTGAGCTTAGGTGTCATTGAACCGTCTTCTAGTGGCTGGTCCAACCCAGTCCTAATGGTCAAAAAGAAAGATGGGACCTACAGATTCTGCATAGATTTTCGTCGTCTTAATCGTGTGACCGAGAAGGATGCTTATCCTATTCCCTATGTTAGTGCTACTTTGGATAAACTTCGAAATGCCAAATTTTTGTCATCGTTGGATGTTAAGTCTGCCTATTGGCAAATTCCTTTATCTGAGGATTCCCGTAAATATACGGCTTTTACAATCCCCAATCGTGGCCTTTTCCAGTTTACTCGTATGCCTTTTGGGTTACATAATGCCCCTGCAACTTGGCAAAGGTTCATTGATAATGTTCTTGGTCCATCTTTGGAACCATATGTTTTGGTGTATCTGGACGATATAGTTATCGTGACAGATAGTTTTGAAAAGCATATTGAAATATTAAGAGAGGTTTTTAATCGATTGTCTTTGGCTGGTATCACCTTAAGTTCGGATAAGTGCAAATTTTGTGTTCCTGAGCTACGATACTTAGGTTATGTAGTTAGTCAGAAGGGAATTCATGTGGATCCTGAGAAAGTTCAGGCCATTATGAATATTCAGCCTCCTCGGAGTGTGACTGAAGTTAGAAGTCTGATAGGTTTGACTTCATGGTACCGTCGTTTTGTACCACAGTTTTCTGATATCATTCAGCCGTTGACAACCCTTCTTAAGAAAGGTGTCAAATTTTATTGGTCATCTGAGTGTGAATGTAGTTTGCGGACTTTGAAAGAAGCTTTGGTTAGGGCACCTATTTTACGTTGTCCAGATTTTGAGTTGCCATTTACTGTTCAAACCGATAGTAGTGGTTTTGGTTTAGGTGCTGTCTTGACGCAACAGATTGATGGTGAGGAAAGTGTAATATGTTACCTTAGTCGTTCTCTCACTCGTCAAGAGCGAAATTATTCTACGACTGAGAGGGAATGTTTAGGAGTTTTATGGGCCGTAGAAAAACTTAGACCATATTTAGAAGGCCGTCGTTTCACGGTGATCACCGATCACTATTCGTTGGTGTGGTTACATAATTTAAAAAACCCGACAGGTCGTTTGGCTAGGTGGTCTTTGAGACTCCAAGAATATGACTTTCAGGTGGTCCATCGTAAAGGTAAAGACCATTTGGTACCTGATGCGTTATCACGTTCCGTACCGATTCTTGACAGTATTGAGTCAGGTGATGAGCCTGTTATAGTTTCAACCGATAAGTGGTATAATAGTATGGTTGATAGGGTTCGGGCTAAACCTGCTAAGTTTTCTCAATGGCGTATTACTAATGAAGGTTTATATAAATCTATGAAAACCGAAAATGATTCTGATACCGTTTGGAAGCTTGTTGTACCTAAAGAAAATAGACTTGCTATTCTTCGTCAGGCACATGATCATCCTACTTCCGGTCATGGTGGAGTATATAAAACCTATCATAGATTAACTCCCAAATATTATTGGCCAAAAATGCAAGCCGATGTAGCTCGATATATTAAAACTTGTCAAATTTGTCAAAAATGTAAACCAGATTTAAGACCTCCTGCTGGACTGTTAGTTCCGCAACCAATTGTTGATCGCCCTTGGCAGATGGTCAGTATAGATTTGATTGGTCCTCTCCCGAGGAGTACAAAAGGTTATTCATATGTCTTAGTCATAATGGACTATTTTAGTAAATTTTGTTTGCTATTTCCTCTTCGGAATAGTTCAGCGAAGATGGTTTGTTCGAGAATTGAAGATGAAGTCTTCTTAGTTTTTGGAGTACCTAGATTGGTGTTGGTAGACAATGGAGCCCAGTTTACTGGTCGTGAGTTTCGCACTCTTTGTAGTAACTATTCAGTAAAAATTCGTTTTAATGCGCATTATCACCCGCAATCAAATCCCACAGAAAGAGCGAACAGAAATGTTAAAACTATGATTCGTTCCTATGTTAAAGAGAATCAGCGTTCTTGGGCAGATGAATTAACAAAGATTGGGTGTGCCCTTAGAACTGGTCGTCACGAAACTACTGGTTATACTCCCTATTTCTTAACTTTTGGTAGGGAACATATTTTAAAAGGCACTGATCATAAAATATCTGATAAAGTTCAAGATCTGCAAGTTGATCGTTCGTCTGCTACTGTTATTCCTGATAAATTGCAGGGAGTTTTTGAGGTAGTGCGTAATAAAATAAAAACTTCTTTTGATCGCAATAAACGTTACTATGATCTACGTAAGCGAGATACTCAATTTGTTATTGGTGACAGAGTTTTAAGGAAAAATTTTGCTCTTTCTGATGCAAGTAAATATTTTTCACATAAACTTGCTCCTCGTTATATTGGTCCTTTTACCATTCACAAAAAGGTGTCTCCTTGGACTTATATTTTAGCTGATGAACTTGGTAGGGAAGCCGGTAAATTTCATGCCAAAGATTTGAAAGAGTATGTTCCGAATCATGTCGGAGATTAGGGTCATTTGGTTGTTTCTTTTGGGGGAACCATTTGGTGGTTTGGGTTCCACAGAGTTCAGCGATGGTTGGGGCTGTCCTCATTTGGAGCGTTTAGTGATACGCTCAGTTCGACCTAATATCTGTCGACTTGTTAGGGCTTATTAGTTTTTATTTAGATCTTTGTTTTGCAGGTAACTATTTTTGGCTTTTATACCAAGATTTTTGATATAGCAATTTCGACTTTTGTTTTGGCTTAGCCAAACTATTTTTTTTGTATACCGGATTTGACAATTTCTCTTCTCCTTTTTACCTTCTCCTTCTTTCCTATACCGATTTTGACTCCATATTTAAAATAGCACGGCTTGGGCTGGATCCCCAAGACCGTGGTTCTTTTGGGTTTCTTTGGGCTGAACTCCCTTTTTAACCCCCGGTTTCTTCTTCTCTTGTTCTCTGTCTCAAACGGTACGTGTGTAGTGTCCGGGTGGTTAGTGTTGCTGAGTAGTGCTTCCGAACCTCGGATGCGGGGGTTTGGCGCTGTTCAGTCTCCACGACGTTGGAACTGGCAGTGCCCCGCATCGTGTGTGAAGTTGTGCTCCTCGGTGGCTCTGCCGTCTGCCCACTTCACATGTGTCCGGGCGAGCCCTTCTTTTTCACTCTGTTTTCTTTTCCTTCTTTTTTTTTCCTCTACACTACCCTCTCTTGGGTGCGAGCAGAGAGTATGTCGGCGGCTCTCTGTTCAGTTCTTTTTGCTGGCCATGTTCAGTGGTTCGTGCTGGTAGGTTTTGTTGTGAGTCGTTGCCAAGCCTCGGGCACTGGGAGTTGCTCAGTGGTCCCTTCCCGACATGGAATACCACTGTGCCCAGTACCGTGTGTGAAGCGCGTCTTTGCAGTGAACCCTGCTTGCCCGACCATCGTTCATGCTTCGGGGTGGAACCTATGCATGTTAATTTTAAGGATAAAACGAGATCTCGAATAGTGGAATTGTTGTAGGGTAGTTTTAAGTACGACCAACTGTGATACAAATCACCATTCACCTTTATTTTACTTGCAACTATTTTCTATTGTGCAGATAGAAAAAAATGTAATGTTTCAACAAAAAAAAAGGTGAATGGTGATTTGTATCACAGTTGGTTGTACTTAAAACTACCCTACAACAATTCCACTATTCGAGATCTCGTTTTATCCTTAAAATTAACATGCATGCATAAATTGTAAACACATTGAATAAATATATACATATACATAAATAAAATGACACATAATACATACAAATTTAGACAAACATCCCACCATTCGAAGACCCACGGCTGTATGTTTAAAGCCTTGCTTAGGGGGTTTTCGCTTCACCCTTCGATCTTTGGTTGTTTTTCTCCGACCCGATATATGTATAGATGTAGGTACGGACACAAAGGGGAAGAACCTTCCAATTAAAATACACGGTCAGATGGGCAGGAACAAGAATACACCAACGAACAACAAAACCCGAAACAAAAAAAGACCTTTCTATAAACTGAAAGGTCTTTTACAATACAATTCCCTCAAGGTGACGGCTAGGGAAATAATATTACCTAAAATGGTTTGCACCAGAACGTAATCCGTCCAATTTGACGATTGATCGCATATAAATAATCAAGCGATCGTTCTGTTGAATGTGAGATTTATTCCGCTAAAGCGAATTAATATTTAAAACCAATTTCTAATTTATATCTCGCCCATTCAACTTCTAGTACTAAAAACCAGCCATTTTGTTACTTCACTCTCCTATTGAGAAGGGAGCTCAAACGCGCAGGAGCGACTTCACGATAAACCGAAAGAAAGGGAAAACCAGTGACAACCATACAACGGAGAAGCTTGGTTTTAAACAGTGACCATCAAACAAATAATGGGTTGTGAATTTCAACGTTATAATTCCCCCCTCAACTCCCAGTCGCGAACCAAAAGGGTGATCCAAAAAAAATCCAAAAAAATACAACAAAGGACAAACACAAATTGGAGGTGGAGATAAGGAAAGAACAGAGGAACAAAAGGTTCCACCCCGAAGCATGAACGATGGTCGGGCAAGCAGGGTTCACTGCAAAGACGCGCTTCACACACGGTACTGGGCACAGTGGTATTCCATGTCGGGAAGGGACCACTGAGCAACTCCCAGTGCCCGAGGCTTGGCAACGACTCACAACAAAACCTACCAGCACGAACCACTGAACATGGCCAGCAACAAGAACTGAACAGAGAGCCGCCGACATACTCTCTGCTCGCACCCAAGAGAGGGTAGTGTAGAGGAAAAAAAAAGAAGGAAAAGAAAACAGAGTGAAAAAGAAGGGCTCGCCCGGACACATGTGAAGTGGGCAGACGGCAGAGCCACCGAGGAGCACAACTTCACACACGATGCGGGGCACTGCCAGTTCCAACGTCGTGGAGACTGAACAGCGCCAAACCCCCGCATCCGAGGTTCGGAAGCACTACTCAGCAACACTAACCACCCGGACACTACACACGTACCGTTTGAGACAGAGAACAAGAGAAGAAGAAACCGGGGGTTAAAAAGGGAGTTCAGCCCAAAGAAACCCAAAAGAACCACGGTCTTGGGGATCCAGCCCAAGCCGTGCTATTTTAAATATGGAGTCAAAATCTCTTGGTGGAGTCAAAAATCGTCTCAACGTGAGACGATCAATAGTTCTCTTTTACGGGTCTTTTTTGGCTACCTTTTTAATCCTGCTCAATATATAGCTAACACAAATCCGAAGGTGTAAGGCTAAATACGAGATGTCTCCTACTTGAAATTTATTAGCTCCTTTCTGGTTCGCGAACTATTTTGACAGGCATATATCAGGGCAACGTGGAGCACGTTGCTTTATAAACAAACACGCAGTGAAATACAAAAATAAAAGCGGTTTTTTTTTGTGACCGTTTTATGGCACTAATCTATTGAGTTCGCAGCGACTGTCTTTGGTCGCGGCAAAAATACTTTGGTGTTTACCGCTTTGTAAGTTGTAAACCACTTTTTTGACTACCCTTCCGGGTAGATTAATTTATTAGAGGTGAAGCCGCATCTATTCTCTCCTAATGAAGTGCAAACACAAGTAAACAAAACGTTTGAATTTTTGAAGAAAATCTGTAATCTTTTACATGCTGTCGGAACATTATAAAGTACAGTAAAGGATGGTGACATTGAGACGACCCTAGCTCAAGGTATTGTACAAGTATGTGCCTTCTGCAAAGTATAGATTAGTCTTTTCTTGATTGTTTAGTGTGTGCTATCAAGGTTTGATTATACAGGGTTAGTTAAAAGTATGGAGACGGCGTTAATATTTATTTTAGGAAATAATGTTCAATACAAAAGTTTTTTAGGAAATTTTTATATACATTTGAGAATACTTGAAATTTTTTTCTTCAATTGTTTTTGAGTTACGCCTTTCCACATAATTTTTTTAATGGGAACCTGTTTTAAAATTTTTTTATTTTATTTTATTTTAATTACATTTTTTCAAGGAAACGCCGGTTCAAGTTTTTACGAATAGTATGCATATTTCAGATTAAACTCGCCATTGCTAATTTTAACAGCAATAAATTGCATACAATTATTGTATGCAATTTGTTGCTGTTAATATTAGCAATGGCGAGTTTAATTTTCGATGTGCCTACTATTCGTAACCACTTGAACAAGCGTTTTCTGAAAAGAATGTTATTAAAATGAAATAAAAATAAAAAAATAATCCTATTGTAAAGAGAACAAAATGTTCTATCGAATAGTAGCGTAAAATCAACAGGTTCTCATTTAAAAAAAAATTGAAAAGGTGTAACTCAAAAACAATTGAAGAAGAAAAATTTAAAGTATTCTCAAATGTAGATAAAAATTTTGTAAAAAAACTTTTGCATTAAACATTATTTCCTATTCATTAATCACATTATTTAATATTAATTTAAAATGAATATTAACTACAATAAATCGCCGTCTCCATACTTTTAACTAACCTTGTATATTATTTAGTCAGATGCATCTAAATATTGAGGGGGCTGCGCCCTACTGCCGACTAAATTGGGGGGGTCGGGCCCCCCAAGCCCCATGGAGTCGGCGCCAGTGCTTCCAATAGAAGAGTATAAACAGACAAGACTTACCCTATGAAAATGCATTATATTATGTTAGTGGATATTTAATTTAAAAAAATGCTTAAGTAAACATGCATGTACTGAATGTTTACAGTACAGTAAGTGTATCACGGAATTATGTGCAAGTACAATCATGTGTCATCTAAAAGATTACAAAACCAGAGAGAAAACAACATTTGGCAATTTAAGTATGCCTGGAGTAGATTTTGTAAGCTGCATAAGAGAAATGGACAATTGTTTTGTACAAAATTTTGAAAATCTTGCAGTAAAAGATAATATTGGATTAAATTTCAAAAAACTGTTTGACCAAATTTCCCTTAGTGCACCATGTGAAGACTTTCTAAATATATTTAAATATTTATAATTATTTCAACAATTTTGAATATAACTTTTATTTGAAGATTTCCTATTTAATCTTTAGTGATGTCAGTTGTTAATAAGATAAATTTAGTTTTCTTTATGTTAATAATTAGAGAGGCACTGTGTATCTTTACGAAACATATTGTTTATTAAATTGAATTGCTGAATTTTCTCAATAATCTGTTTTCAAATTTGTATCTTTTCGTTAAATTTATTTGCCTCCTAAAATAAAACTTTTAAACCATGTTGAAAAATCTTGTTTATTGTTTCCAGCCTTATTTTGTGGAACTCCATAATCATGAAATAAATAAAGATTATTAAAAGTTTCACAGTTTTATTAAAATATACCTGACAATATTGTTTTGACAGCTATGCTGTCATTATCAAAGGTAATATAATTATAAACAAACACGTCGCTAAGGTAGATACAAAATAGGTAACTAGATAAAATAATAATAATAATAATAAAAATTAATAATAAAAATCATAATTAAACATCTAATACTTCCAGTAACGGAGAATTACTGAGCTCAAGTTGTTCATTCATTAAAGGTACCCTGAGTTTGTGTTTGTATATCTCAAAGGCTTCTAAAATGTCTAATTTGCGTTTGTTATTACAAAAATGTAGGAATTTAATATTATTTTGAGGAGTCATTGTGTGATTTTGTTCTAAAAGGTGTTTGGCGTAATTCGATTTTTCAGGATGTTTATTTTTGTAATGACGTACGTGTTCTTTATATCTTATGTCAAAATTTCGAAGTGTTTGTCCAATATATACCGAACTACAAAAAGAACAATTTAAACGGTAAATGCCCGATTTCATGATATCATGTGTTCTGTCTTTAGCATTAAATAAAAATGAAAAAGTGTTAGTGTTGGTTTTAAATGTTATTTTATAATTGTTGGTTTTTCTTAGTATATGTGCAATTTTTTCTGATATTTTGCCAAAATATGGTATAGATATGTAATTTGTGTCTTCTGTTTGATTGTCAATGGGATATATTCTTTTGATAGCTAACCTATAATCTTTTTGTTTAATTAAAGTGTCAATCATGTTCGGATTATAATGATTTGCATGTGCTAGTTGTTTAATGGTTGATATCTCTTTGCTAAAATCTGATTTTGTTAGTGGAATAGTTAAAGCTCTGTGTACTAATGATCTGTATGCTGCTATTTTATGTGTATTGTGGTGACAAGATTCATTTGGTATTGTTATGTCTGTTTGTGTTGGTTTTCTGTATATGGAAAATTCAAAAAGATTGTCTGCGTTAATCTTGATATTTAAGTCTAGAAAGTTTATAGCCCTGTTTTGTTCTGTTTCTAGTGTAAATTTTATATTAGGATGGATATTGTTTATAAGAATTAAAAATTCATTGATAACCTCAAAAGAACTGTCAAAACAAGCTAAAATGTCATCAACATAACGAAACCAGAAGATAATGTGTTTAGAGAGGTTTAATTCAAATATTCGATCTTCAAACTTGTCCATAAATATGTTATACAAGTTATACAAGAAACTTATGATAAAACACGGAATCGCAAGTCAGAATGTTTGGTTTAACCAAGAATGTCTGAAACGTCAGGTTATTCCTAACTACATAAGCATCACTACCGGAACCAAGAATTCGATTACTGAAAAAGTGATTAGGAATGCCAAAAGAAGATGGCTCAAAGAAGAATCGAAGAAATGGTTTAGTATAAGAGACAATATGCACGTTTATATAAAGGTACTCTATACAGAACTTACTCATAAATTACACAATATCCAATTTGACATCTTAGATTTTGACATTAGAGAAACCGTCAGTCACATTAAATTCAAAAAATACACCACACAGAAAAATAAACTTCATCGACTTGTACAACAAAAACGTACACTACAAAATAACCATAATTGTCAGAACACTGCAAACTTTTATCCTCGTTACATAAACTTGTCGAATATAACATTCAATGACAGAGAAACACGATTTCTTAACAAAGGTTTCAAATTTTGTCCTTTTCCAAAATTTACCAACAAAATTAAAGAAATTTTGGCCGTTGAATGCGAAACTATACTTAAGAAAGATCATAATAACTATGCAAAATTCCAAATTTCGAATTTGTTAAAAGAGATGTCTTTGAAACAGGACAAAATGTACAACACATCTAACATATCACTTCTTCAATCTATAAAACAGAAAATCACAGAGAACAATCTAATTTCTGTTAAAGCAGATCAGGGTAGCACTTTGGTAATTCTTTCAAAAGATATTTACATACAAAAAGTTAATGAATTTATTAATAAAGAAAATTTTGAAACGTTAAACAAAAACCCAACCACAAAATTCCAAAAAGAAATAAAACAAGGTTTAGAAAACTGCAATATCTGCTTTTCAAAATTAGAAAAGCAACAAATCATTAATAAAAACCCACAAATACCTAAACTGTATGGATTAGTCAAGACCCACAAACAGAATATGCCAATAAGACCAGTTGTATCATACATCAATGCACCTAATCACATTTTATCCAAAAAACTGAACCAGATTATTAACACGATAGGTTACAAATCGAAATACTCTGTTAGAAATTCATTAGAATTAGTAGATAAGCTGCAAAACATACATCTTCCACCACATTCAAAACTTGTTAGTTTTGATATTTGCAACATTGTTCTCCAGAATACCACCACAAGAATGTATTCCTTTATTAGATAGTTTCTTGATCAATAGTAATATAGAATTAGTTAAAAGGTTAGAGTTAATTCAATTATTTGACCTTTGTATAAGTCAAAATTATTTCACTTTTAATAACATAATTTATTTACAAAAGGATGGTTTACCTATGGGTAATTCTCTAAGTCCTCTATTAGCTAACATATTTATGGACAAGTTTGAAGATCGAATATTTGAATTAAACCTCTCTAAACACATTATCTTCTGGTTTCGTTATGTTGATGACATTTTAGCTTGTTTTGACAGTTCTTTTGAGGTTATCAATGAATTTTTAATTCTTATAAACAATATCCATCCTAATATAAAATTTACACTAGAAACAGAACAAAACAGGGCTATAAACTTTCTAGACTTAAATATCAAGATTAACGCAGACAATCTTTTTGAATTTTCCATATACAGAAAACCAACACAAACAGACATAACAATACCAAATGAATCTTGTCACCACAATACACATAAAATAGCAGCATACAGATCATTAGTACACAGAGCTTTAACTATTCCACTAACAAAATCAGATTTTAGCAAAGAGATATCAACCATTAAACAACTAGCACATGCAAATCATTATAATCCGAACATGATTGACACTTTAATTAAACAAAAAGATTATAGGTTAGCTATCAAAAGAATATATCCCATTGACAATCAAACAGAAGACACAAATTACATATCTATACCATATTTTGGCAAAATATCAGAAAAAATTGCACATATACTAAGAAAAACCAACAATTATAAAATAACATTTAAAACCAACACTAACACTTTTTCATTTTTATTTAATGCTAAAGACAGAACACATGATATCATGAAATCGGGCATTTACCGTTTAAATTGTTCTTTTTGTAGTTCGGTATATATTGGACAAACACTTCGAAATTTTGACATAAGATATAAAGAACACGTACGTCATTACAAAAATAAACATCCTGAAAAATCGAATTACGCCAAACACCTTTTAGAACAAAATCACACAATGACTCCTCAAAATAATATTAAATTCCTACATTTTTGTAATAACAAACGCAAATTAGACATTTTAGAAGCCTTTGAGATATACAAACACAAACTCAGGGTACCTTTAATGAATGAACAACTTGAGCTCAGTAATTCTCCGTTACTGGAAGTATTAGATGTTTAATTATGATTTTTATTATTAATTTTTATTATTATTATTATTATTTTATCTAGTTACCTATTTTGTATCTACCTTAGCGACGTGTTTGTTTATAATTATATTACCTTTGATAATGACAGCATAGCTGTCGAAACAATATTGTCAGGTATATTTTAATAAAACTGTGAAACTTTTAATAATCTTTATTTATTTCATGTTGAAAAAATTGATAAAATTTCTAAGAATCGAATAGTTATACTTTTCTCAATAATATGTTTTAATATTTGCAATCTTCATTTGGCTTCCAAAATAGATCTTTTAAACTAAAATCTAAAAAAACAATTAATTTAAATATAAGGAATAAGAAAACATATCTTAAATATTTTGTAACCCTAATGCTTCGCGCCTCTGTACTGAGGTACGCCAATCGATTAGTAGTTTCAAAATGGCTGAAGGTCGTTGAAATCGAGACACTGAAACAGTACCTGTAATATAAAAAGTGCATTGTCGCTTCTTTGCGTGTAAATAATCTTTGCTTGTACCTTGTTTCCCAGAATCAAGTCTAATTATATTATTATAATTATTATTAATCATATAGCATACAGTAACAGTAATTGACTGCATTGCAACTGGACGAGCAGCATTTGTGCGTTTTTATGGAAAGGTTAGAAAGATTTTAGTTGCTTTGCATTTTCATCTTAATGAATTAACCTTCAAATGTTACAAAATATTTTAGCTTCGAGTTCTTACTAGTCAAAACTGCTGCAACACTTATTACAGACTATGGAGGTGTCCAACATCGTCAAGTTTTGGATGGAAATGCTGTATTGCAGCACGCTATGATTCTGTAAGCTTAAATTATTTCTCTGCAGTTCTTTAAAGAGTAAGTGTTTTCAACTGTCACTACCATTCAACAGTACATTAGCACAAAATGCCTACAGTAATTTGGTTGTGTTAATCGTATGCTATATGTTGGGTATGACAGAACTTCCATATAATTCTTATAATAATATAAATTCTAAAATATATTTCCTTTGAAGCAGAAGTATGAAGTGTTAAATGTAATGTGTTATAGCACAACCCTATCTCATAGAGCATTTATAATAAGAAGAGAATAAAACATAAGAGAAAACATGATTAATATAAAAAAATGCATCTAAGATTAATTGTTAGTGTGTTTAGAGTTGATGGCAAAGCTGTTGGTGGCAACAAAGATTAGTAATTGGAAACCACCCCATAAATGTATAATGTACTTGTAAATTTTCTTTTAAAAACCAAATTTCTGCTAATAAACAACCATATGTAAATTTATAGCTATAACTGTTCAGCGAAAAGAAGTTTGCCGATGCACATGCTCACTCGTAGTGTGAAAAACCATATGAGTGTAATATTTGTAGTTATAAATGTCACTTAAAGAAAGTTTGCAGAAGCACATACTGACTCATAGTGGAGAGAAATTATTTGAGTGTAATATTTGTAGTTATAAATGCACAGAGGAAAAAAGATTGCAAAGGCACATGCTCACCCATAGTGGTGAGAAACCGTTTGAGTGTAATATTTGTAGTTATAAATGCTCAATAAAAGGAAATTTGCAAAAGCACATGCTCACTCATAGTGGTGAGAAACCATTTGAGTGTAATATTTGTAGTTATAAATTCTCATTAAAAGGAAGTTTGCAAAACCACATGCTCACTCATAGTGGTGAGAAGCCATTTGAGTGTAATATTTGTAGTTATAAATGCACACAAAAAGGAAATTTGCAAAAGCACATGCTAATTCATAGTTGTGAGAAACCGTATGAGTGTAATATTTGTAGTTATAAATGCTCACAAAAAGGAAGTTTGCAAAAGCACATGCTCACTCATAGTGGTGAGAAGCCATTTAAGTGTAATATTTGTAGTTATAAATGCTCACAAAAAGGAAGTTTGCAAAAGCACATGCTCACTCATAGTGGTGAGAAGCCATTTAAGTGTAATATTTGTTGTTATAAATGCTCACAAAAAGGAAGTTTGCAAAACCACATGCTCATTCATAGTGGTGAGAAGCCATTTGAGTGTAATATTTGTAGTTATAAATGCACACAAAGAGGAAATTTGCAAAAGCACATGCTGACGCATAGTGGTGAGAAACCGTATGAGTGTAATATTTGTACTTATAAATGCTCAATAAAAGGAAATTTGCAAATGCACATGCTCACTCATAGTGGTGAGAAACCATTTGAGTGTAATATTTGTAGTTATAAATGCACAGAGGAAAAAAGATTGCAAAGGCACATGCTCACCCATAGTGGTGAGAAACCATTTGAGTGTAATATTTGTAGTTATAAATGCTCACTAAAAGCAAGTTTGCAAAGGCACATTCTCACCCATAGTGGTGAGAAACCATTTGAGTGTAATATTTGTAGTTATAAATTCTCATTAAAAGGAAGTTTGCAAAACCACATGCTCATTCATAGTGGTGAGAAACCGTATGAGTGTAATATTTGTAGTTATAGATGCACACAAAAAGGAAGTTTGCAAAAGCACATGCTAACTCATAGTGGTGAGAAACCGTATGAGTGTAATATTTGTAGTTATAAATGCTCACAAAAAGGAAGTTTGCAAAAGCACATGCTCATTCATAGTGGTGAGAAACCATTTGAGTGTAATATTTGTAGTTATAAATGCTCTCAAAAAGGAAGTTTGCAAAAACACATGCTGAATCATAGTGGTAAAAAACCATTTGAGTGTAATATTTGTAATTATAAATGCTCACTTAAAGAAAGTTTGCAAATTCACATGCTTGCTCATAGTGGTGAAAAACTATTTAAGTGTAATATTTGTAGTTATAAATGCTCACTAAAAGCAAGTTTGCAAACGCACATGCTCACGCATAGTGGTTAGAAATCATTTGGGTGTAATATTTGTAGTTATAAACGCTCACAAAAATAAACTTTCAAAAACACATGCTGTCTCGTACTAGCGAGAAACTATTTTGCATGTAATATTTGTATTTATAAATGCTCACAAAAAGGAAGTTTGCAAAAGCACATGGACTCTCATAGTGGCAAGAAATCATGTGTGTGAAATATTTGTAGTTATTAATGCTAACAAAAAGGAAGCTTGCAAAAGCACATACTCATTCATAGTGGTGAGTAACTAACTATATGCTTGTAATATGTGTAGTTACCAGTAGCGTGCGGTTAGAATTTAAGCTAGGGAAGCAACCACGATTTTAATATACCTAGGTACAGTTGCGGATTCACGAGGGGGTAATCTCCCTCAAATTATAAGTAAGTATCCATAGAATAGAAACAAATAATGTTTGTTTGATTATTATTTATTAAAACAATTCTTCCAAAAATTTTCCCACCAAAATAATTCTCTGGATTCGTCCCTGCTAGGTACAATAAAAAACCAGATAATTATTAAGCTTAAAAGTTTTTTAACTTATACTTATAGAATTTCTTGACTATTATTCTTTATTTTAAAAAAACTACTACTATATATTTACAATGCAACTCGATTTTCCGGTCTTTTTTAGTAAAATACCTGGTGCAGGTTTTAAACTTTGTTATAAAATTTGAAAGTTCTGGTTTTGATCTGCCTTTCTCAATAATTAGTAACTGCTATCCAAAACTGTATGCAGAAAATTCTTTATCTAATAATTTACAAACTGAACAAAAAGATCGTAGCGATTTGGATGTATCAAAAGTACTCAAACTTTCCATCGAAGCAGTTGAATTTGCAGACATGACAATAATTTAATAAATAACCAAATTATAATAAATAAACATTTGGGCACGAAGCACACTAATAAAAATAACGACCTTACAATGTCAACCACAACGTTTGTATCACCACGCTCGCTAATCGGTATTACCTTTCCGCGCAGGTTTAATGAGCCTAATTTAAAATAGTACTCTAAATAATTATACTTTTTACTGTACGGATTTAATATTGAGCTTTAAGTTGATTAAATATTACAAATTTAAATAAACGATAACCATAATTTTATAAAAATATTTTTGTTAGCATTGGTTGTTATTTTTAATAAATTCTTAAGGGAAGCATTACCTCTATGGACCGCACGCCACTGGTAGTTACCCAAACAACAGTTACATTTACTATAAACATGTTAAACAGATCTTTATTTAAATATTAAACATATTGATAATCATGTTGTACATATCCACTACTACTAAAGTTGATTTGTATGTGTGTCCGAGCCTCATTCTCACGTTCTATAAGGGCTGGAGAGATGGGCTTGGGCTCATTCGACGCGTAATTTGCCGAGGATAATGCAAAATTTTTTAAATTAGGTTATGTTTTAAAATTTTTTAAATTAGGTTATGTTTTAAAAAATAGATAAATGCTGATTCTATCGTACTATTTAGTGCTATTGAGTGTTATTTGGTACTAATATGTGCTCTATCGATAGAGAATCGATTGGAGATTTATGTAGGTCATGTAAATACTACTTTAAAAAAAATCGATAAATGCTATTTCTATCATACTTAAGTGCTTAGGCCCGTAGGGCCCATTATCCTAGTAATGATTATATAGTGGTCTACTGTAATGTTATTTACTTTGTTTTGCTCTGTATTTATTGGCTATGTAAATATATCTCTTAGGGTGTTTTATTAATGATTATATTCTTATATGAGACTGGGTATGCAATGAATTTTCAATTGAATTCTTGATTCATAAGTCATTGTTGTTCATTAAAGAAAAATTTGATGTAATGACATAAGTTTCTAGTTTTGGTAATGTAATCTCCAAAGCACAGCTGCTTTGGGTTACTGGTCTACATGATTTGTTTAGGTGATTGTTAAGCAATTTAAATACAATGGGCGTGATTAAAATTTAAATGTTATTTTTCGAAAACTAGGTTTCTATTTATATTAGTTACACTGTATATTGCTCATTCCGCGAAAAGGTCAATCTCTACAAATACAATCCAATGTTCAATAATGCTTTAATAGACAAACCAATGCATTTTAGCCTGTGTCAAATTCATGTTACAACACGAATAATTGCACGAAGATAATGGCCTATTTGTAGAACACAGTACGTAACACATGCGACATACGCAACGCCTTCAAGACGTAAAATTATCATTAATGACATCTTAAAGCAAAACCGTAGGTATGGCATTATTTTTGGTGTTTTCTCTAATATTGTATAAATTATCAACTTGTAAGTTTATTATGAAGAATTCGCAGAACTATTGCAAAACTTATAATTACCTGTACTATTTCATGTTTCCATTTTGTCACTTGTACGTAATGCACGTTTTAGTTTGATCTGCTTGTAAACAAAATCAGATATAAAAAAACATATGTATTTTTATTAAGAACAAACAAATGCTTCAAATTAAAAGTTCAGTTGCTTAAAAATAATTTCTACGTATGTACGTAACCACGGAATACACTATATATTAAATATCAGTTCACGGAACCCATGCTTATCCCTTAGAAATTATTTGAACATAAAAAACAATGTTACCAAACTATTTTTATAAGATTCCATAAGATAAAATCATGGTGATTATTTACCTAACTTATTACTTAATTATCATTTATTTATTAAATTATATGTCAAAACGCAGCATAAAGTAATCTATAATCCCATAGATCTTCTCTATGAAATGGTACAAATATGAGTATTTATGTCTCAAATGTGCACTAGAACCTGCATAACAATTATATAATAAAATATATGTCGTTACAGATTAGTTAAACTTGGCACAAAACAAATAAAAAGTTTACTGAAATTGTTGACATACAAAACAATTTCACAAATTTGGAAGACAAAACTATCAGGTATGGAAATTAACTTGTGCATACATGTCCACTACTAACATGCTGCTACAATAGTGTTATTCACATTTTGGGCTTATGTTGTGAATCAATAACTATAAAATCTCATTTTATTAAAAACGTGAATTCTCATAAAGGAATCCAATGGAGGATCCATTATTCAAGATTGGTTTCATAAAAAAGGGCATAATTAATAATAAAGTTATAAGATTATTGATATGTATGCAACAGCAACATAAGTATGCACGATTGGTTGCATAAAGCTTCACATGCGCGAGAGCCTGGCAGACAGGACATCCTCACGGCCCTTTTACGACAAGGCCTCAAGCGATGAACATGTACCGGAATTAACAACGTTAATTATTATTACATGACAACTTGTGACTAAATAAATCATTTACTTAACGTGTAAAGGTGTTTTATTTGAGACATAACAAATGGCGACCAGGATAAAAGCGGAATAAGTGGTGTAAGTTGTAAAATAGTAGTGTGCGAAAATCACGTGTGAGAACTTTAATCAAAATGGTGTCGTATATCGGTTCCATACCAGAATTCGAATCTTAAGATGATTTTACGATCTACAAAGCGCGTTTCGAACAATTTTCTGTGGCAAATAAAATTGCAGAAGATAAAATCAAAACCGCGCTATTGCTATCAAACTTGAATAAAGAAGTATATAAAGTTTTACACGATTTGATGTTTCCAGATCAACCAGGTGCGAAAACATTCGAGCAAATCACGACAACACTTACCAATCACTTTAGTCCCCAGATAAACGTACACATCGAAAGAAGAGAGTTTTATACAGCCTTACAGACGAGTGGAGAAAGCTGTCTTGAATGGTTTTCAAGATTGAAGAGGTTAGCTCTCAACTGTAAATTCACCCAGTTGGAGGACATTTTAAGGGATCGATTTATATCCGGAATGTCCGCAGGCCCAATACTAGACAAGGTAGTCGAGGAGTCTATTACAAAATGATGGAAGAAATAATAAAAGTAGCACGTGCAAAAGAAACTGCGTTATCAAACTCAAAGAACGGCGGGAATATTCAAGCAATCATTTCCCGAAAGTTCAACAACGGCCATGCGCAAGGGCGGGTCGATAATATGGAACGCAATAAGAATATTGACAAAGGTCAGAGACAGCGCGAAAGGGCGCAAACGTCAAGACAACCCCAAGATGTCTGTAAATGCTGTGGAAATACACACGGTGGAAAATGCAAGTTCACCACATATAAATGTAATGAATGTGGGAAGATTGGACACTTGAAGAAAGTTTGTAATGGTAATAAGAGGATTATAGCCCGAATGGAAAATGTGATACACCCCAGCGAAGAAGAAAATGCAGAAACAAATGAAGATGAAATGAGGTACGAGGAGCACATTTATAGTTTGCACGAAGATATTTTAAACATAAATAACTCAGAAGAACCCATAATAGTTAACGTAAGAGTACAAGGTAACCAATATGCAATGGAACTGGACAGCGGCTCTCCAGTATCTGCTATCAGTCAAGAAAACTACAAGAAGAATTTCACACAATTCTCGATACAACCAACAACAAGGACATTCAGAGGTTACACTGGAGAAATCATCACACCAATAGGATTCATAGAATTACCGGTTGTATATAATAATATTTCTCATTATGTAACACTGTTTGTTATAAATAAGGCTTTAACGTCATTGTTGGGTAGAGATTTTATTAGAAAATTTACTGTTCTTGAAATTTCAGGTATCAATTCGTTAAATGCAGAAACGGCTGACATCAAGGAGAAATTAAAGCAGGAATTTCCTGAAGTATGTACCGACAAACTTGGATGTTTCAAATATGCAAAAATCTCGTTGCAATTGAAACCAAATGCTATCCCGAGAACATACCGTCCCAGACCCATTCCACTAGCTTTAAAATCCAGAGTAGAAAGCGAATTATCACGAATGGAAAGCCGTGGCATGATAACACCCACAGTAACTGCGGATTGGTCATCACAAATAGTCCCAGTTCTTCGTAGCAACAATACTGTAAGAGTTTGTGGTAGTTATGTTTATTTAAATCAATATTTAGCTGATATATACTATCCACTACCCAGAATAGATCAAATATTTGCCGGTTTGAATGGTAGTTGTAAGTTCAGTAAATTTGATTTGAGTGACGCATACATGCAATTTCAGTTAGACGATAACTCACGTAAATTAGTAACGATTTCAACACACAAAGGTTTATATGTCGTTAATAGAATGCCCTTTGGTATTAAAAATGCTAGTTTTTATTTCCAAAAACATATCGAGAATCTGTTACAAGGTGTTGAAAACGTATTCATGTTTCAAGATGATATACTAATAGGTCATAAGTTAGGTGATAACTATTATGAGTCTATACGTAATGTTTTAGAAAGGTTAGGAGAGGCAGGCTTAACTGTAAATCTAGGAAAATGTCAATTTCTACAGAATAAATTGTCATATTTAGGATTCGACTTAACACAGCAAGGTTTAAGTAAAAACAAAATCAAAGCTGTTTTAGCAGCCCCAGCTCCAACTAATGTAACCGAACTAAAATCTTTTATAGGAATGGCAACATACTATTCAAAATTTATACGAAATATGTCTTCTTTATTGTCACCAATGTATAATTTGCTCAGGAAAGGTATTAAATTTGAATGGAATGAAAATTGTCAGAAGGTGTTCGAAGCAATTAAAAGTAAATTAGCTTCGGACGATGTTTTGATGTATTTTGACCCAAAACTACCAATCATTGTAACTTGCGATGCGAGTGAAAAGGGGATAGGTGCAACATTAACACACAGGATGCCAGACAATACAGAAAAACTTGTATCTTGTATTTCACGTACTTACAGTAAAGCCGAACTGAATTATCCAACGGTGCATAAAGAATCTTTAGCTTGTTATTTTGCAATTAAAAAATTCGAAGATTATTTATTCGGTCAGAAATTTATCTTAAGATCAGACCAAAAAGCATTAGTTTCATTATTTGGTAACAAAAAGGAAATCAGTCAAACATACGCTAATAGAATAAAGAGATATGCAATTTACTTTTCCAATTTTAATTTTAATGTTCAACATATCAAAGGAAAAGATAATGTCGTAGCTGATTTTCTTTCACGCTTGCCACTTGCAGATTACATAAATGACGAAGTACAACAAGATCACATATTTTTCTCAAACGTTTATGTTCCTATTGATAAAACTGCTATAGTTCAAGCGACTAAGCAGGATAAAATTCTCCAAAAGGTTATGTATTATATCAAAAATGAGTGGCCAAATGTAATTCCACAAGAACTGAAACCCTATCATAATCGTAGGTTAGAACTAGACATTCATGACAATTGCTTGATGTGGGGCGACAGAGTGGTAATCCCAGAAATATTACAGTCCGACATTTTAAAAGAGTTGCACGCGACACATGAAGGAATTGTCAGAACTAAAGCACGCGCACGATCGTATCTTTGGTTCCCACAAATCGATAAAGCAATTGAAAACACTTTAAAATCATGTGATGCATGTTTATCAGTAAGATCCGATCCACCTAAAACTAATGTACCATGGCCTAAATCTAACAGTCCGTTTGACACAGGTCACATAGATTTCTTTGCCTTTATGAATCTCAATTTCTTAGTTTTAATTGATACTTTTACAAAGTGGCCGGAAGTTTGTCAGATGCAAAGAATAACTTCGGTGGAAACCATAGAACATCTCAGGGATTGTTTTGCTAGGTTCGGATTGCCAAAGATGGTTGTCTCAGACAACGGTCCTTCGCTTATTTCCGAAGAAATAGAATTGTTTTTCATGCAAAACGGAATTAAACACTTAACAATTGCACCGTACAATCCTCAGAGTAACGGTCCAGCAGAAAACATGGTGAAGACTGTGAAGAACAAGTTAAAAGCAGCTTTGTCAGATCCACTCAACAAGGATTTGTCAATTTCAACATTATTGGCAAGATTTTTGTTAGTTTATCGGAACACACCACATTCAATAACAAGGAAATCGCCTGCAGAATTCATGTTTGATAGGAAACTTAAAACAAAGCTAGATCTTATTAGACAATCAAAAACTATGTTAAATACTAATAAACCCAGCATTATTAGAAATTTTAAGATAGGTGAAATAGTCATGATTAGGGATTATAGGAAAGTTAACACCAAAACGTGGTTAAAAGCCAAAATTATAAAACCTCTAGGAAATGCAATGTATGCATGTCAAGCATTATCAAATCAACAAATATTTAAACGTCACATAAATCAAATTGTTATTTGTAATAATAAGGAAGGGGATAGTGGACAGAATGTAAAAGTTAATCGATCTCAGGCAGTCAATAAACGAATCGGAATTGATGTCAATAATGATAAAGTTGATAATCACATTTCTGGTAACGAAACAGCTACTGCCATTCATGGTGATAATTTCAGCATAGATAATAGTCAATCTATTCTTGTAAATCCCACCATAAACCCAGATCCCGTCACGAATCCTACTCATAGGAATCGAATCAATAATAAAGACAAGTCACTAACCAAATTAAGCAATTCAGCTTCAGCCAGTTTGTCTAAACCCTTGATGGAAGCTGAGTCTTCAAATAACAATTTAAATTTGCAAACTGTTCAAGATATACCAAAGACTGAAAATAATGTTATTAACTCAAACCTCAGAAACAGATCGAAAAGAAAAACCAATAAACCATTACGGTTAAATGATTTCGAATTATATTAATTAAATGTTTGGATTCTCTTTTCTTCTGTACCACAGTATTAATAGATGCTATAAGATTTTGTATTTTAACATGTAATCGTTTGTGATAATGTTCATGCGATATTATGTAGGTACACATTTTTATATTTATATATTTTTATGACGATATTGGTTTGTAAATTGATTGATTCTGCATGTCAAACTATGTATAATTGCCATAGTAATTATTATAAACTTGGTTATGTAAAGGATAATTATTTCCAAATTAGAAGGGAGATGTGATATGTATGCAACAGCAACATGAGTATGCACGATTGGTTGCATAAAGCTTCACATGCGCGAGAGCCTGGCAGACAGGCATCCTCACGACCCTTCTACGACAAGGCCTCAAGCGATGAACATGTACCGGAATTAACAACGTTAATTATTATTACATGACAACTTGTGACTAAATAAATCATTTATTTAACGTGTAAAGGTGTTTTATTTGAGACATAACAATTATTTACAATCATAAAAGCGACCTGAGATAGACTTGTACAGTATATGTAGTTGTAGATTAATAACCAAATAAAATTTCCTATTAACAATTAAAAGTCTGCAACATTATAATAAATATGATGCCCATCAGAGTATCGAATATTCGTTTAACTCTATTATATGTAGTGTACAAATTGTTGCATTTACATACAATATGGCAGTGGTGGTGATAAAGAACGGGGGGAGGAAACAAGTATTTGGGACCCTCCCTATACCGCTGTTTTTGTCCCTCTCCTATCACAAGAACTATTATACAGGTTGTTTACTATACTTATAAATATAAATAACTTTATTATTTATAGTTCGATTTCGCTAAACTAAAAACCAGATAAAATAGTTCTGTAACTACTACAAAACACCTTGAACAAAATGACCTTGATAACTGGCAGTCGATGCATGTTAGGTTAAAGTATTGTAACGTTCTTTTTCAAATAATAATACAAGTGCTGTTTAAATCGTCTATTCACAAACAAATATTTATTTCTATACACTAATGAATACACTATAAATTAACGCTATGATTATAAACCATTAAAAACTATTATTTACAGACTATGAATTTCTAATACAACATTTATATTCACTATTTATTTTGTAATACACAGTTAATGACTTGCTGTTGACTGCCTCTCTTTTATCCGCGAATCCGCTTTTATACCGTCATATAAACGTTCCAGAAGTCGCCCGAACATACCATGTATTTCTAGAATACACCAGAATAAACCGCGTCTGGTTCACATGCCCGCGCGATGCGTCATTCTCTCGAATGCGATAGAACACACCATTTGTTGCTCGAAAAGAGGTTCTTTCTTTTTCTCTCTTGTTACACTGCCCCCCTCTTCAAGTCTGTTCTGTCCCAGAACAGGTTTTATGCTCTGGTTCCTGTAGAACGGGTCATGACGATATCGACAGTCTTCACCTCGACTACACGTTCCACTACGGTAGAAATAACAGTCTACACTCTTCGTTGGCCTTAATGCGGGCTGTGGGTCAAAACTTGTTACGGTATATTTTCGATCTAAGATTTTCATATCCCATGAACCTTTATTTGCGGTATAGCGTTGAGATCCGATGAACCGTATTGTAGTTGAGATTAGATGGTCATGCGTATTAGCGTCTGTTGAGGGTTGTCATTTGTTAATCGCAAGGAAATTGTCCCTTCTTTCCGATTTAAGTTTCTTTCGTATCGCACATATTGCTGAAGGATTTTGGCTTATTGAATTGATTGGAATTGGTTCGATTATTGTTATAGCCGCATCTTAGATGGATTAAAGTTCTTCAGTTAATAAGAAGATTAACTATTCGGTAGATTAGTTTGGTTAATTTTCATCTTTCGAGGATTTGATTTTTGTGCATACGTCGTGGATTTATTACCTTGATCCCGTTTGTTATCTATAGGTACGCATATTTTGCTTGATTATTTTATCTTTTGTATAACCTTGTGAATTCTACGACTAATTATTTTGTTCCTCGTAGGGATCGTCGTTATCATCGACGTTATCATCGTCGTTATCATCGTCGTTATCGTCATCGTGGTTAATACCTCTCTTAATTTGTTAAATATTTAATTGTTGTTCATCGTATCATTGGTATTGACAATACAATCGTCGTCTTTTTTATTTAAGAAGATTAAATGTAATATTTGGATGGAAATTACATTTTGATAAGTGAAGAAGTTGGAGCTGTTTTATTTTCTTTTGTATGGGTCTTTGGTGAATTTAGTACAGATGGAGATCACTTGGTAGAGATCTTGAAGTAACCTTGGAGACCTTATGGATATGGAAATCAAGAAGTTCAATCTTGTCAATCAATTTTTGTAATAACAGACAATTCACAGGAAACCGATAACTTCTTTTGAGGGTTATAATTATTATTTATTGGTAACCGGGTAATGTAATTTTTGTTTACTTATCTAATTTATAACTTATTTGATTCAAATGTTGTGTTTGGTGTATGCTTGATTGAATGGAAGTAACATTTGTATAAATAAGGTACTTCTCGTATCTAAAAAATTCTATCAACTATATTTTACCTTTTTGCCTCAAATTAAGTTGGGTAATTATATTATTTCTTTTGGTGTTTAAATTTATAAATATTAATATTGATTATTTAATTGTTCAATGTATGTTATTACATATTCAGTTTATTAATTTATCTATATGACATGAACTTGATCATTTCTCTTACTATTTTTAGGTGGTAAATTGTTTGCTTTATTTTTAAACTTATTGATATAATAAATCTCATTGTGTTTTTGGGTACTCTTATATCTATTATTGTATGAAACCTTTGTTCTTGTCCGAACTAATTTTAGGTATTAGGTGGGTGCTTTTGGAGTTCTTGGTGGTAAGAAAGCATTTTGAAATTGAGTCTGGTATTTACTCTTAAACTAGGGTTAAACCAAGTGGCGCCCCGAGCATTTATTTTGATTGTATAGGTAGGTGGTTGATTTTAATTCCTTTTATTTTCACCCACTTCCCCTCTCCGACATCTAGTGAGCTAGTTAAGCCAGATCAAGATAACAACATCACCTTTACCGTTTAAGCGGGCGAAAGCGGTGACAAACTGCAGACGAAGATCTTGACTTCCGTACCTCTAAAGACAACTTCCAGCATGTTTCTAACGATTCTCCAATCCAGCTGGTCCCGCCCACAGCCGAGTTTGGGAACTGCCAATTTGTTAATTCCCCTGGTAAGCAACTCGATTCTCAAATTCCATAGTGCCCTCCACAAGTCGGCGTAACTCGGTTTCTGGTAGTAAAACTGCTTGGTTACCAAGTAGTAAATGGATCGGTCATGATCAGGCAAGCGTAAGGATTTCCCAACAGAAGGATTTTGTTCTCGAAGTTCATTCAGCCGTCCAAATTTATTTCTAAACACCACTGCGATCCCCCTGGACATACGGAGATCCGCGGAGACACAGTGATCAGCCAACCTTTAGAGGGTTGGCTGATCATCTTCAGGCCTTACGGTATTGATAGCCACCTCAGCCTCATCTTTCCGATCCGGGACTGCGTCATTATTTCCCTCATAGTGCGCCAGACGATTAGAGTGTACCACTTTTGGTTTCCCCCTTGGCAATTTCTGGATGCGATAAATCAAGTCATTTATTCGTTTCTTCACCTGGTATGGACCCTCCCAATTTCGCTGTAACTTTGGAGAATAGCCACGACGCCTTTGCGCGTTGTATAACCAGACAAGCTCTCCAGGTTGAAACCCTCCTTCTTGGGCTCTCACATCGTACGTAGCCTTCATCCGGTCACTCGCGATTCGACTATTATTTCGGGTTCGGTCGTGAATATCCTCCAACTTCTTCTTTAAGTTGATGACATAATCATTCCCGGCTACCTCCTGCTCTATAGGTGGAGACCCAAATTCCAGATCACACGGTAACCGTAACTCGCGTCCAAACATCACAGACGCTGGTGACTGACCGGTTGTTTCGTGGACCGATGCACGATAAGCCATCAGGAACCGATGCAGGTATTGGTCCCAGTCTCGTTGATGATCGGAGACGACCTTGGCCAAATATTTGCCCATTGTTCGATTCATGCGTTCTACCATTCCATCGGACTGCGGATGTAACGGTGTGGTCCGAGTCTTGCGAATGCCCAACAATCGACAGACTTCTCCAAAGAGTACAGACTCGAAATTGCGGCCTTGATCCGAATGCAGCTCCATGGGCACTCCGAAGCGACTGAAAAACTCTTTGACTAGTACGTCAGCAACAGTCGCAGCTTCCTGGTTTGGTAGGGCATATGCTTCTGGCCATTTGGTAAAATAGTCCATTGCCACTAAGATGTATTTATTCCCATCGTCAGTTTCGGGAAATGGTCCGGCAATGTCTATAGCTATTCTCTCCAGAGGACTACCCACATTGTACTGCCTCATGGGTGCTCTTCGTTTCCCCAAGGGTCCGTTGCCAGTGGCACATAGTTCACATTTCCGGCACCACTCCTTCACGTCTTCTTTACAGTTGACCCAATAAAAACGCTCCCTAACTTTCTCCAAGGTCTTTTTCACACCGAAGTGTCCTCCGGAGGCACCGTCATGGAGATGTCGCAATACTGTAGCCACTCGGCTTCTTGGAACCACGAACTGAGACCTAATGGTGGTGCCATCTTCACTCTCCAGTACTCGCTCAGGAGATCGTCTTCCACCTTCAAGGACTCCCATTGGGCCCAATATGCTTTGAGCGGTCTGTTAAAAGGGCTGACGGCCTCCCAGGCAGGCCTTTCTCCCACGCGCTTCCATTCCAGTACCATTTTTAGTTCGGGATCAGCCTCCTGCTGTCGTTGCAATTCTTCCGGCAACCAATTGTCGTTGACGATGGTAGTCCTTAATACTTGGCAAACCCTCTCTTCCAAACGAGAGCAATGACGGCAATCCGTTGGACAGGGTCTTCTTGAAAGAGCATCGGCATTTCGATGACTAGTGCCCGCTCGATGTTCGGTGTCAAAGTCGTATCCTTGTAATCGTTCGATCCACCTTGCGACCTGGCCTTCAGGATTACGGAATTGTAAAAGCCATTTCAACGCTGCATGGTCCGTCCTCAATAAAAACTTCCGTCCGTACAAGTATTTGTAGAAGTGCTCAACGGACTTCACGACGGCCAATAGTTCTTTTCTGGTCACACAATAATTCCTTTCGGCTTTCGACAAAACCTTACTAAAATAGCCGATGACCTTTTCTTGTCCATCCTGTATCTGAGAAAGTACCCCCCCAATGGCCAAATTACTTGCATCTGTGTCAAGTATGAATTTCCCTTCTGTCCGTGGATAGCTCAATATTGGTGCTGTTGTCAGGGCACGCTTCAGCTGTTGGAAAGCTGTTTCACACTCTCCGCTCCAAACATACTCGCGCCCATCTTCAGTTAACCTTGTCAGAGGTTTCGCTATATTGGCAAACCCAGGAACGAAACGCCTGTAGTAGGTACATAATCCAAGAAAACTACGAACTTGGTGTTTATCTTTCGGTGTTGGCCACTCTTGAACTGCACGAATCTTATCGGGGTCGGCTGCCACTCCATTTTGTGATACGACGTGCCCGAGATATTTCACTTCCTTTCTGAATATGTGGCACTTTTTCGGACTCAGTTTCAGATTGGCTCCACGTAGTCTTCGGAACACTTCCTCTAGATTTTTCAAATGTTCGTTGAATGATTTTCCGACTACAATCACATCATCTAGGTATACCAGGCAGGTCTTCCACGACAACCCTCTCAGGATGGTCTCCATTAGACGCTCAAAGGTGGCCGGAGCGTTACATAGACCGAAAGGCATAACTGTAAACTGCCATAGTCCGGAACCAATAGTGAACGCGGTCTTCTCCCGGTCTTCAGGTTCCATTTCAACTTGCCAATAACCGCTCTTCAAGTCCAAAGTCGAAAACCACCGTGAACCAGACAGGGTATCTAACGTGTCGTCGATGCGTGGTAAGGGATAGCTGTCTTTCTTGGTCACGTCATTAAGCTGCCGATAGTCCACACAAAATCTCGTTGACCCGTCCTTCTTACTGACCAGGACCACCGGTGATGCCCATGGACTGCTGGATGGCTCTATAACCCCTTGTTCTTCCATATCAGTAATAATCTTTTCGGCTTCTGCTCGCCTTGCTAGAGGTAGACGCCTCGGCTGCTGACGGACAGGCATAGAGTTGCCTGTATTGATTTTATGTTTTACTATTATAACGTTGAAATTCACAACCCATTATTTGTTTGATGGTCACTGTTTAAAACCAAGCTTCTCCGTTGTTTGGTTGTCACTGGTTTTCCCTTTCTTTCGGTTTATCGTGAAGTCGCTCCTCCGCGTTTGAGCTCCCTTCTCAATAGGCGAGTGGAAGTAACAAAATGGCTTTTTGGCAGTAGAAGTTGGATGTACGAGATATATTAGAAATTGGTTTTAAATATTAATTCGCTTTAGCGGAATAAATCTCACATTCAACAGAACGATCGCTTGGTTATTTGTGTGCGATCGGTCGTCAAATTGGACGGATTAGGTTCTGGCGCTAGCCATTTTAGGTAAATTATTTTAGTTAAAACCTCGTTGCGCTAAATCTCACAAATATTTTTTTATTTTAGGTAATATTATTTCCCTAGCCGTCACCTTGAGGGAATTGTATTGTAAAAGACCTTTCAGTTTATAGAAAGGTAAAAATCTTCAAATATTTAAAAATAATACAATATACAGGGTAATTTCTTTGTAGGTCTTTTTGTTTTGGGTTTTGTTGTTCGTTGGTGTATTCTTGTTCCTGCCCGTCTGACCGTGTATTTTAATTGGAAGGTTCTTCCCCTTTGTGTCCGTACCTACATCTATACATATACCGGGTCGGAGAAAAACAACCAAATATCGAAGGGTGAAGCGAAAACCCCCTAAGCAAGGCTTTAAACATACAGCCGTGGGTCTTCGAATGGTGGGATGTTTGTCTAAATTTGTATGTATTATGTGTCATTTTATTTATGTATATGTATATATTTATTCAATGTGTTTACAATTTATAATATATAATAATAATATTTATTTTACGGTAAATATACCTTTACAAACATTAGTAACATGCTGGTAATAAATGATAATATTATTAGTAACAATAAAACAGAGTGAACAATAATAGTAGTAATTACATGTGTAATATTTGGCGCAAACTATTCCTAAAACGATTTACCGATATACCACAAAAGTCCAATTCCTTGTACTCATAAGCATATCGCGAAATTCTTGAAATAGGTGAATTGTAACCATAAGACGTACGGTGATAATCAATATGCAAAAGGGAGGAATTCCTTGTGGTATATCCAGGAATGTGAAAAGAAAACATATTAACAATATCAGGACAATCAATTAGGCCATTAACAACTTTAAAAAGAAAGTATAAATCATGAAATGTACGTCTAACTTGCAGAGAACACAAACCAAAGTACTTAATTAGATTGACATAATTTTCTCTGTTATAAAGTACATTAAACTTAAAACATAAACGTTTTATAAATCTTTTCTGTATGTTTTCGAGTCTGTTAATACAAGTAGAAAAATATGGCGACCAAATCATTGAACAGTATTCCATCATTGATCGAACAAGTGAACAAAAGAGAATTATTAAAACTCGCAAGTGATGGAATTCATCCGATTGCCTTAAAACAAATCCTAACACTTTGTTAGCCCTGTTTATGAGATCATTTATATGTAAAGAATATAGCAATTGGTTATCAACAATAACACCTAGATCTTTAATGTAATGTACATTTTCTAATAATTCTTTGTCCACATAATAATGACAAATACCTCTACTATTCCTTCTAGAGAGTCGAATAGATTTACATTTTCCTATATTAAGTTGTATATCATTATGTTTACACCAATCATTAAGTAAATTAAGTTCAGATTGTAGCAGACAATCAGAAAAGTTATATGTATTACATTTGAAAAATTTTAAATCGTCGGCATACAGCAGAAAATTACAATGTGTAAATACATGTTTTACATCGTTTACATATAACAAAAAAAGAATAGGGCCCAAGTGTGATCCTTGGGGAACACCAGAATTTACCTTGATCCATCTCGATGTACTATTATTAACAAGAACTTGCTGCTTTCTATCAGTAAGGTAAGATTGTAGCCAAGATAATAATGGATCACTAATACCAATTTTACTTAATTTGTATATAAGGCGTTTAATGTTAACCTTATCAAAGGCTTTGCTGAAATCTGTGTAAATGCAATCAACATTATGTCCAAGTTCTATATTTTTTAATACATAACAGTTAAACAGAAATAAATTAGTCGTTGTAGATCTACCACTGCAAAAACCGTGCTGTTGGTCAATAATAATTCTCTGAACGGAAGCAAACAGCTTATCTGAGATAATAGCATCAAATACCTTTGGAATAGCAGAAGAAATACTAATGGCTCTATAATTTTTTGCAAGTGTACGGTCACCACTTTTGTATACAGGTATAACGTAAGATTCTTTCCAGATTTCAACAAAGTTTGATGATTGTAAGGATTTATTAAATATTAACTGTAATGGTTCAGCGAGAACATTACCACAACATCTCAAGAAATACGCTGACACACCATCAGGACCAGAGTTACATTTGGGATTAATCTCATAGATTTTTTAATAACATCATCAACTGTCACGTTAAAGGAGTTTAAGTCAATTACTTCATTTAAATATTTATCCCATACATGACTCTTATAACTATTATTATTGTTATTGCAGAAAACTGTTTCAAAGGTAGTTGCAAATAAGTTTGCAATGCTTAATGGGGTGTCGGCCTTATTGTTGTCATTAAATATGGTATTTGGAAGCCCTTGATTAGTTTTCTGGTCATTAACAAATTTCCAAAAATGTTTGGAATCATTTAAAATATTACTTTCAATATCTCTAATGTATGATCGTCTGCTCTTATCAATGGAGTCTTTACACATTCTTCTTAAATTACTAAAATTAGCATAATCATCAACAGATTTAGAACTCTTAAAATCTTTATGGGCGATTTTTTTATTTTTAATCAATATTTTTGTTTCATTGTCAAACCATTTTGGAAAATTGTTATTAGGAGACCGGTTGCGAACATATTTCTTAGGGACATAAATATTTATTACTTGATGAAGAATCTTATAAAACCTATTTACATATTCCTCCAAGCAGTTTATGCTTTGAAGAAATTCCCAATTGATATTTGATAAATAATTAACAATATCATCATAGCTAGCATTTTTAAAATCATAATAGTAATATTCTTCTACTGGGAGTATAGACATATCTGATATGATAGTAATAACAGCATTAAATGCAGGATGATGTGAATCTTCAGGTACTAAAGGCAAGCATTTTTCTAAATGAATTGTTTCAGAACAGAAGACTAAATCTAGAGTGACATTATTAAAATTATGAATAAAATTAAATTGAGATAAACCTAAGTAAGAAAAATTATCACATACTGTTTGTTCGGCTAAAGATGTAACATTAGATGCCATTAACTTATCGCAGATAGAAGTATCACAAATCCAATCAATATTTGGCAAATTATAGTCACCCATAATATAGATTATATCAGAAGGATATAAGTTAATTATTTTATCAACTAATAATGTATGGTCAATATACTCTTGTAAAGGGGAGTTAGGAGTAAAGTAGACTATACCTATAATAATACTCCTAGCACCAACTTCTATTCTTATCCATATTTCTTCTCTGTCTTCAGTATCACAGTTAATGGAGTGAGACTTTACACAATCCAAAACAGCTAATAAGATAAAACAGCTTCCCACTCATTTCTGGTGAACGGTCTTTTCTAAAAACAACATATCTATTGTCTATAAATTCACTATTGAAGATCCCATTAGATAACCATGTTTCTGTCAAGCCTATTACAATGTAATTTTCACTTAAGATACTGGAATGTATTTCTCTAAGCTTTGTTTTAATACCACGAACATTCTGATAAATTACAGTTAACGTCGATCCAACATTTGTTGAGAATTGTGAAAATTTGTATTTTTTACCTTGGTAGATGTAGATTTCTTATTCTCAAAATATTTTCTTATAGCAACACCTTCAGGCCAGAATGCTGAATCCATCAACACAGGTACGTACTTAGTGTTGATTGTAATTTTAAATGAACTATAGCAATCAGGATAACGGGAATTTAAAGAAACAACCTTTAATTCTATGTCATCGGAGTGATCCTTTAAATTAGCAGTTACATAATCAGAAACTTTTTGTTGATTTACTGTAGTAGCAACTCTCGTAAGATGTAAATTCGAGCACCTAATTCGTTTTTTAGCTGCTATAAAATCATCATCATTTTTCTTTGAAGCAGCATTAGTACTCCCAGTACCTATTATTAATTTATTTATAGAAGATTGCTTTTGAAATAAACTGTTTTCTTTAAATGTTGGGATTTGTTTATCGCCAGAAATTCCTTTTACGGCTTGCGATACGAGTTTTTTGGGGCTATTTGGAATTTTAGTAGTAATCTTTTCTCTGTAATAGGATTTGGTAGCTACATCATCAGACAGTTTCTGATTACTATTTACAGATTTAGGTGTATTACTAAGCAGTTTTATCATATCAATATTCGTAGACTTAATGGTATCAATTTCTTCGCGCAACTTACGTAACTCACATTGAAGATATTCCGTTTCCTGTTTTACTATACCCTTCAATATATTTTCAAATTCTCTGCTTTTTAGAAATAAAATTATTTCACTACTAATAGTATTGATTGATAAGGATGGTGTATTTATGCATTTACAATCCTTACATATCCATTTCATTCTTTTAATATTTTCAAAATCTTCTTGTTGTATATCAGTACACTTAAGATGATAACTTTCACAGCATTTATCACAATCAATTAAATCGTCACTTCTTCCACACTTCTGTTGACAAATTTTGCACAATATAGTCATTTTGAATAAAATATTACAATTAATAATAATCTAAGCAGTTTACAAAGCGTGTTCTCACTTTATGCATGCATGTTAATTTTAAGGATAAAACGAGATCTCGAATAGTGGAATTGTTGTAGGGTAGTTTTAAGTACAACCAACTGTGATACAAATCACCATTCACCTTTTTTTTTATTGAAACATTACATTTTTTTATCTGCACAATAGAAAATAGTCGCAAGTAAAATAAAGCCCTACTTAGAACGTTTACATTTCACTACGTGCGTTTTATTTATTTATTATTTATTTGTTTGTGTGATTTTAATATTACTTTCCAGTTCGTCATTTGTAAGTATATATGTACGGTACGACCAAAATATTGGAAGTTGCCCATATTTTAGTAGATCTATTTCTTCGTTTGTCTGATAAGCTTGAAGCTTTAGTAATAAGCATTGTTTTTAAACGAAGTGGCGCTTGTTTTTTTATCTTTTATATTTTGTATTACCCCGCCCCTCTCCGACTTATTGGGGGCTAGCTGGCAAAACTAAGACAGTGTTATTTGGATCAAGCTGATACTTCCAGCACAGTTACATTTTGGTTGGTTAAGTATTTCTTTATATAAAAATAGCCTTTGTGTTTCTGTAGGTTATACTATATTTGTTCGTCCCTTCTGGCTATCGTCAAGAGCGAAGATATCTTGGTATCGGTGAACCAAACCCTGTACCTCTTTCACTTCCGTTCTGTTAAGGTCTTCGCACGAGCTAGTAACCATACCCACTAATTTTCCACCATGGTCTTTGGGCACTGGTTTTGGAACATCAGCCATACACCTGGCTACTCGAAATACTGGCACACACTGTCCCACAAGGGTACTCTTCTTCAATGTCACCGGATCCACATTAACATTCATAATTCTCACCGGTACTCTCTTTCCAACCTTGATCAGCGCTTTTCCCACCAGTATGCCACTATGGATCTTCTTATCACAAACAGGCTCCATCATTCGCACACATCCTACCCGAAGATCTCCATCCAAACCCGCCTCGACAACCATCTCGCTTTGACCCGGCAATATCACATCTTCAGTCAGCAAAACCCTTACAACCGGATCTTCTCGTGGGTGCAAAGGAAATTCTTCGTTACCGACCTTCAAAACACCCTCTTTCAAATCCAACGTAAAACCAAATTTTCTCAGGAGGTCTATTCCCAAGATGAAGTCATCAGTGATATCGGCTACCAGCACCTCATGATCACGTTCTTCACTTCCAATGCCAATCTTCATCTTCACCACTCCGCGTGTTGGTATCACTTCACCTGTTGCTGTACGGAGTTGAGTCGTTGTCGGTAACAATTTAATACTTGATTGTAGAACATCAGGGCGTACGATGGATTTTGTCGCCCCCGTATCAATAAGTAGTGGAACAGTTCGGTTAGCAATCTTTCCATCTACAAACAAACTGCCATAACTATTCTTTGCTGTTACGGCATGGATCGTGATCTCCGGGGCATCTTCACTCGCAGTCAACGTTCGCCCCCTCTTGCCAACCCTTTTTAACTTTTCCGACGGTTGTACTTTTCTTATTTTGGGACAACGGCGTTCTACATGTCCTTGTTCGCCGCAGTTCCAACAACGAGGCCCTCGAACTTCTTGATGATTCTTCTTACGGCTTTCTTCCTTCCGAAGAACTCTCAGTACTAACTCCTCTAGGTGATCTTTAGAACCTTCTTCTTCCTCCACAACGGCCCGAACACGCCCGTGACCTCGGGACGCTTGCAGCTTCAAATTCTAAGGCGTGAGCAAGCGCATCATCAGTTGTTCTTGGTCGTGCTAGCCTCAATGATTGTTGTGTTTCCCCGTCTCTTAACCCATCAATGAAGGTCTGCACAGCGAGCTGTCCCAGAAATGAATCGGGTGCCGTAGGGTACGCCAATCGGACAAGCCGCGCAACATCGGCTTCAAACTCCTGCAGGCTTTCTCCATTCTTCTGGATACGATTCTTCACTTGCGCGTGATACACTTGTTGAAGATGCGCGTCTCCATATCTCATCTCCAATCTAGACACTAACAATTGATAATCATTTTCCTGTCCTGCTGGGATTGTTTGCAGGACGTTCAACGCGTCTCCACGCAAAGCCACAGTTAAAGAAACGGCCTTTTCCTTGCCTGTCCATCCGTTGGCCCCAGCGGCCGCCTCAAATTGTTTGTAGTAGGTGGACCAAGGTATCTTTCCATCGAACGTGGGTGGTTTTACTTTTATCCCTACGGCAGGAACCTTTTCTTCTTTAAATTGTTTCTTTACTTCATTAAACGGCCACTCAGAAGTTGAGGGAAACCGTAGTTGCCTCATTCTATCTTCCAGCATTTCGATCATATCGTCTTTCTTAGTTGTTGGTGGTAATTGCATTTGGGCTATTTTCTCTTCTACCATCTTTATTACCCTATCTTGTTCCGCCAATCTACCTTCCAATAGTCCTAACGCACTGGCATTCTCCAAAAATTCTTCGAAAACTTTATCTTCCAACGCTTTGACATTTTCCAACAATTCTCCTTTAAGCCTTCTAGAACTTTCCAGTAAATCTTCTTTAAGCATTTTAACATTTTCTTCCAGTGCTTTAGTATTTTCAAGTAATTCTTGTTTAAGCATTCTAGAATTCTCTTCGGACTTTTGCAGTAATTCTTCTTTTAAAATTCTAGAATTCTCTTCGGACTTTCTAGAATTTTCTTCCATTTTACTTAACAACAAACTAGTATCAATTGCGGGTCCAGGTATTTCGAAGCGGTAATTTTCAGGATCTTCCTTCTGTTCTAAAAGCCATTTTCTTAGCCGATTTATCAAAACTTCTTTCTTTCCATTACTATCCAAGTCCCTCTCGTCCAATTCCCGTTTCAAATCTATTACTAAGAGATCCTTTAATAGTTTCATCACCATTTTAATTGTTTGTTGAAATTATGTTTTAACACCAAAAATTTTATTCTCACAGCACTTTAATTAATTATTACGCGATTTTATTTATTTTAAAACCCACACCTGACACCACTGTAACGTTCTTTTTCAAATAATAATACAAGTGCTGTTTAAATCGTCTATTCACAAACAAATATTTATTTCTATACACTAATGAATACACTATAAATTAACGCTATGATTATAAACCATTAAAAACTATTATTTACAGACTATGAATTTCTAATACAACATTTATATTCACTATTTATTTTGTAATACACAGTTAATGACTTGCTGTTGACTGCCTCTCTTTTATCCGCGAATCCGCTTTTATACCGTCATATAAACGTTCCAGAAGTCGCCCGAACATACCATGTATTTCTAGAATACACCAGAATAAACCGCGTCTGGTTCACATGCCCGCGCGATGCGTCATTCTCTCGAATGCGATAGAACACACCATTTGTTGCTCGAAAAGAGGTTCTTTCTTTTTCTCTCTTGTTACACTATTGTTTATAATATAGGTGATAATTGATAAATGTTAGGTTTTTAAAATATTTATGAGATGGTGAGCGGGATGAAGGAAATATTTAAAGAATTAACACTAAAACTTCACGATGCGTATATTCCAATCTTGTTCGTTCAATTACATGTCATTGTCAATTTGAACTGTTGCCAAAACTTACTTTAATACACTACATATCCCCCCTTTTAAGCTTATACTGCTACAATACATATTATACATATCTATCATAACTATGTTTAGCTTACAAACTGATCTAAGTGTTTTGGTTTTTTAACAACTCGTCTAGGGCGTTGATTATTAGTATTGCTTACATCTACTTTTACATTGTCATTAATATTTGGTAATGCACTAGGTTGGCTTGTACTCACATTTGGGTTTTTACAAATATTGGTTAGAGCGGGGACCTTAGGAACATGATTAGGAGATAAATAAGATTCAAGTCTAGTTCTCTTTTCTTCTGTTGCATATTTCGGCTAGATCACTTCTTTGATTTGATCAATATGTCTTCTCCAGACTATATTTTCGTCAATTAATTTGCATTGATACTGTTTGTGTCCTAAATTTTTTTCAATAATTGCTTCTGCCCAACTTTTCTTGTTTATGTCTCGATAATCTCTTACTAACACTCTCTCCCCTACTTTAAATTCTTTGGCTTCCTTCTTTCTAGAATTTGTATTGTGCTTTTCTTGCTTTTCTATAATCATTCTATTAGTACAAGGTTTTATTAGATAATTTAGATATCGAATAATGTTCTTAAATTTCTTCCAATCATTAAGAATGCCGGAGTTTCATTTGTTTTGCAATGTTTTGCATTGCGGTAGTTTAATAAATAGTTTAATAACGATTTATCAAAACGTCAATATTAGTGTGTTTGTTTCTATCATCTGACAGTGCAGCATAAAGACCTTTCTTGAAAGATTTTACGGTGTTTTCAGATTGACCATTTGTAGCTGGGTGGTACGGTGTTGTTAAAATATGTCTGATGCCATTTGACTTTAAAAATATTTGAAATTCATTTGAAGTTAATTGCGTACCATTATCGGATATTATGACTTCAGTTATACCCCACCTGGAACATAGCTGTCTTAACTTTTTAATTGTTTGTTCAGAAGTAATGTTTTTCATTCTGAATATTTCTGGCCATTTGCTGTATGCATCTATGAATATCAGATAATGTGTTCCTTTAATTGGACCAAGGAAGTCCATATGTATTCTTTGCCATGGTGCTGTAGGTCGATACCAAGGTGTGCACAATGATTTTGGTGGGTCGCCTGACACTTTTGCACAATTTATGCAACTTTTGCCTAAATTTTCTATGTCGTTATCCAGCTTTGGCCACCAAAAATATGAACGTGCTATGGATTTCATTTTCACTATACCTAGATGACTGGAATGTAGTTCATCTAACAACTGTTTTCTTAACTTTGTTGGTATAATCACTCTATAACCCCATAAAATACATTCCTGTTCACAAGTTAGCTCATTGCGCTTGTTATAAAATGATTTTAATTCTTCTGCTTCTGTTATCTCAGGCCAACCATTTCTTACACAATCTAAAACTCGACTTAAAATTATATCTCTTCTCGTCTCAATTGCTATTTTGTTACTGTCAATAGGCAGACCCTCTGAAATTATTAAATTCAGCTCACTAAAGTTCTCATCCTCTTCTTCTTTTGCTTCTAGTGGGTGTCGACTTAACATATCCGCTATATTATTCTCTTCTCCCTTTACATATTCAATTTTATATGCAAAACCAGATAGATATAATGCCCAGCGCTGTAGTCTATCTGCTGCCATCTGTGGAATAGCTTTTTGCTCCGAGAATAAATATATTAATGGTTTATGGTCAGTACATATTGTAAATTTCTGTCCCAATAAATAATAATAAGATTTCTTTACAGACCAGTAAATTGCTAACGATTCTTTGTCTAATGTTGAATAATTAGCTTCTGCTTTCGTTAACATTCTTGATATGAAAGCTATGGGACGTAAATCTCCGTTATCTAATTTGTGAGATAATGCAGCTGCAATTCCGTCTTGCGAGGCATCGGTTGATAACACTATTGGTAATTTCGGGTTAAAATGGATTAGAATTTGTTCTGATGCTATCAAGTTCTTTATTTCTTCAAAAGCCCTATCACAATTTTCAGACCATTGAAAGAGTACATTTTTCTTTAGTAAATCATATAAAGGTTTCATTTTGATTGATAAGTTCGGTATAAATCTACTATAATAATTGACTAAACCTGCAAAACTTTTTAATTGCGTTGTATTTCTGGTGCTTTTATTATTGCATCAATTTTATCTGGGTTTTTCTTTAATCCTTCCTTTTTTAGTATAGCCTAAATAACAAATTTCGTTTTTGAAAAATTCACATTTTTCATATTTTACCTTTAATCCAGCCTCTTTCAATTTAGCAAAGACTTGCTTTAAGTTATTTTCATGCTCAAAATTTGTTTTTCCAGTAACAATGATATCGTCAATAAAATTCGTGACGCCCCCTAGATTTTGTAAAGTTTGCTCTGTTTTTTGAAAAATAGAGCTAGCAGATGTTATGCCATAAGGCAAACGGTTTACTTTATATAAGCCTTTGTGTGTTGACCATGTCAAAATTTCCGCAGTCTTCGTCTAATTTTAGCTGATTATAGGCATTACTTAAATCTATCTTTGAGAAAGACTCACCACCTTGAAGTTTATTAAAAATATCTTCTGTTCTTGGTAGAGGATATTTTACTTCAATCGATGCTTTATTTACGGTACATTGTTCCAATTTGGGTCCTTTGTTATTTTTAATGTTTATCAACGATCTTCCTGAATCTATACATTGCGAGAAACTATTATTTGCTGACGATTTAAAGATATATCATCAAGTACGTAATTTTAATTACCCGATGAATATATTCAACAAAGTAATCTACAGTTTGATTCAGAAAGTCCCATTACAATTAAAGTTCTAGGTTTACGTTGGCAGTCTACTTCAGATTTTTTCTCTTTTGAAGTTAATCCGTTAAATACACTATGTACGAAACGTTCAGTTTTATCCGAAGTAGCACGTATTTTTGACCCCTTAGGATTTCTAACTCCTCTGACTCTATTTGCAAAACATCTGATTCAGTACTTGTGGAGTTTGGGGCTACAGTGGGACGAGTCTCCTCCTCCAGAAGTCATTAAGCGTTGGGCTTCATACAAATTGGAACTCCCACAAATTTCTAATTTAAAAATTCCTCGACGCTTAATCACAGATTCGTACACGTCATGTGAATTGCATTGGTTTTGTGATTCATCGGAAAGAGGATACGCAGCTGTGGCTTATATTCGCGTTGTCAAGACGAAAATATAAAAGTGTTTCTTATTTCAGGAAAATCTAAAGTCTCACCATTAAAATGTATCTCCATACCACGTTTAGAATTATGTGGTGCTGTGCTTCTTTCAAATTTGCTTACGCTTATAATTACGACCTACAACAACAAACTTTCTTTTACACGCATTATTGCTTGGACAGACTCTCTAGTTGCACTCTCTTGGATAAAATCATCTCCTCATAAATGGAAGACATTTATTAGTAATCGCGTAAGCCATATCCAAGACAACATTCCTTCTCACATGTGGCGTCATGTTCCATGGTCAGACAATCCTGCAGACTGCGCCTCTCGCGGTCTATTACCGCTTGAGTTATGCAAGCATCCTTTATGGTGGGCGGGACCGCCATGGCTTTCTACTTCATCCAATTCTTGGCCTCAAGTTAATGTTCCTTCTTTTCTTTCAACTGAATCTCTCGAAGAAGAAAGAAAAGTTGTTCTTTCATCTTTTATTACTTTGACAGATTTAGATTATCTAATTGAAAGATATTCCTCTCTTCCCAAAATACAACGAATCGTTGCGTATTTTCTTCGATTCATTCATAACACTCGCTACCCTCAAAATAAACAATCAGGTATTTTAACTCTTCTTAATCTTAAAGACGCTTTATTGGTGCTAGTTAAGCGTGTTCAACACTTACTTCTTTCAAAAGAGATACATAGCTTAAAGAATGATAATCCTCTTCCCAAAACTTTTCGAAAACTAAATCCTTTTCTTGATTCGAGTAATATTTTAAGAGTAGGCTGTCGTTTGGCACATTCTACTTTATCTTATGATAAAAAATATCCCGCACTTTTACCTGGAAATCATCGTCTAACATTTTTAATAATAGAAAACATGCATACTCAATTTTTACATCCGGGTGTTCAAACCCTCCATTTCTTGTTGGTGCAACAATTTTGGATAATTTCCGCTAAACGAGTGATCAGAAAAGTTATTTCGAATTGCCATAAATGTTGGCGTCTTAATCCTGTTCCGCGTCAGCCTCTTATGGGGAACTTACCTGCTTTAAGAATATCTCAAGTTAAACCTTTTTCTTGTACAGGTGTTGACTTTGGAGGGCCATATTTTATTACTCTAGGTAAGACGAGAGGAGCCAAAACGCAGAAAGCGTACCTCTGCCTATTTGTATGCTACGCCACAAAAGCTCTACATTTAGAGCTCGCTTCTGATCTTTCAACTGAAGCCTTTTTAGCAGCTCTACGGCGCTTTATAGCCCGAAGAGGACGCTGCAGTAAGATGTACAGTGACTGTGGCAGCAATTTTATAAGTGCGTCTAAACAAATTTCAAAATTAATGTCTAAAGCTGTTGAAAGTGAAAGATTAGAATGGCACTTTAATCCCCCCTCGGCAGCTCACTTTGGTGGCTTGTGGGAGGCGGGCATTAAATCATACATATGAGGAACTTTACACGGTTTTCGTCCAGATAGAAGCGATACTCAATTCTCGCCCACTTTGTCCCGTAAGTACTGATCCTAATGATTTAAATGTCTAAACTCCTGGGCATTTTCTTACTTTGGAGCCCTTAACCGCGTTAACCGATCCAAACCTTAGTGAGGTTCCTCTTAACCGCTTAACCAGGTGGCAGTTGTTGCAGCGCCTCCACCAGGATTTTTGGACTCGCTGGCATAATGAGTATTTGCACACATTACACCAGCGGGCTAAGTGGACCACTCCGTCCACACCCATTGTACCGGGTGCTATGGTACTCATTAAAAATGAAATTACTCCCCCACTTAAATGGCTTCTGGGGCGTGTTGAACAAATACATCCTGGTGCTGACGGTATAACTCGTGTTGTCACAGTGCGCACTAAACAGGGATTATTTAAGCGCCCTGTTGTTAAAATTTGTCCGTTGCCAAATGAGCAGCTTGTTTAAAAGGTCTTGGCCTTTTAAGGTGGGCGGGAATGTTCCGTCCATGTAGTTTTGTGTTTGCGTTATTGAGGATTTTTATTCTTTTTCTGTTTAATAGTTTAATTTATTTATCAAAAAGGCATATTAAAAACAAATTAATGCATAACATAATGTCATATCGTTTTTTGCCCGCTTTTTGACGTTATGTGTAAATTATTACAATATATAACTTGGGGATAACTTCCTTCACCAAGCCCGTCTGCATAGTGGTGCGCAAACGATTTATATCGTATCGTTACTATATTAAAGTGTTACTCTGAACTATTTAACATTTTGAGACCAGAAGCTGTACTGACAGTGAAAGAGTGATCACAGCGGCCTCCCAACTAGACGTCCTGAGCTCAGGATAAGAAGACTCACGCGACAAAAGATAAAGGTAAGGATTTATCCCCTTCTTCCCTATTTATAATTGCATAAACCAGCCATTTACTCATATCTTAATAAAATTTCACAAACAGAAAATTTATCTATTTCAAATTTTCAATACAGTCCACTGAAACGCAAGTTCAAAAGAACACATGATATTCTTATAAACAATAAAATTCTTATTACTAATTATTCCCTTATGCAGATATTTTCAGAATTTTGACTTTAATGTTTTAGTAGCTTAGAAAAATAATTTTTTTTAAATCTGGCAATATATACGAGCTTTTGTGATTGGCAGATATTGATTTTTTTTCTCATCATCGATCATACTGCATTTACTACCTGTAAGTACCTACAGATTTTGCTCATTACAATAATACTAGACAATTTCTCGCGCCGAAATGTCCCTGCGCCAAAGTGGTCCGCGCTGAAGTGTCCCGCGCCGAAATGGCCGCACCTAAACGGCCGCGTTCAAATGTCCGGCCCCGGTAGAATGGGGATGTACCAGCTCGCAGTGTTGAACTAATTGTCAGCCTTTGCGTACGCATCTAGAAGTGTTTAATAATAACTTTTTTATTATTTATTTATTATTAAATTTTCTCTTCTACATATGCAATTATATTAAGTACGTTAATAAGAAATCTTTTCTAAAATTATTGTATTCTAAATATAAATATTTTTAGTTGTAGCCCTGTAATATGTCAGCGGTTAAAAAAATAAAAACAAACGATACAAGTTCCAGACCATATCAAATAGAATGGTTTGATAAATATGGTGTGATGATTGATAAATATGGTCCGTTAACAAATTTTCAGTGTTTCCAAATTATTGACACCCTTTTTACCCCCCCCCATTCCTTCCAAGTGAGGCTACTGACTTAGTGACGCATGGACTAATATTAAAAAAAATAATGAACACAGTTTGACCAACTTCTCAAAAAGGTTCGCCATCACTGCTATAGATGGACCTGTTTTGATAGTGATTTTAGAATCATATTAAAGAAATTTTTGTAATAGGTTATTAGTTATTTTAATATATTTAAGACTAAACCCTTAATGTGAGTCAACAATAATGTACCCGTACGGCTATATTGATTTATTATAATTAGCTAACCTGATTAGTTCATTAATTCGTATTATTTATTTTTAAACTATTTTAGCTAAAGTTCATATTTACTTAGTTTTGCAAATCATAACTGCATTTAGAATAAAATATTTATTTAGGGTTGAATAAACTCAAAGATACAACTTATTAAAATTTAAAAATTTAGTTGAAGAAATTGCAAAATTTAGTTTCCCACGGGAAATGGAAATGCTAAAAATGAAAACCTTTGTCTTTTGCTTAAAGCTTTGAAATTCTATATTTTTTATTTCAAAAATGATTATTCTTTCATAGGCGATAAGACGGCTTTCTGCAAGGCGTGCATAATTGCATTTTTCTAATATTAATCAAAATAAAGTAAGTTTTGTCTTAGAGTTTATCAAACACACGTACACTGGTAATTTAATTAAGTTTGTTTAGTCATCTAAACTGTTTTCTAAATGTTTACATTTTTACATAGGGTTTTTCTTTAAGTTAGTTCTGATTAGGTCCTCAAGAAAGAAGGAACTCACTTTCGGTTTTAAGTTTTTATAATTTTTCAATTTTCAATTATTTAAATGCAATATATTACTTCTTCTACGTGAAAGTAATAAAACTTCAATAATTTATGTTTGGTGTGAAAAAATGTTATAAATTGACTAGTAAGTCAATTTATAACATTTTTAAATTAGTAAATTTAATTAACAATAATAAATAAACTCGTCTTTAATTATTAACTATAAACTGTGTTTATATTATTGGATTACCTCTCTCCCTTTCTATAAGGAAGCGAAATTAAGGTAAGTGCACTCTATTATTATCTAGCCCAGCACTTCAACCCGTTGGCCTCTGAAGAAGCTACCAAACATCATAAGTTCCAGCCGAAGGGTTACAACTGGTGAAATCCCAAAGGGTTACAATAAGAAAGGCGCCCTAAAATTATTGAACCCCAAATAATCCGAGAAGTTTGTCTTATGTTTGAGTTAGCCATTTTAACTACAACAATATATAACAGGAATAAGTTTTAAAATTGAATTTCCTCTTAAATCTGATGATTTTTCTGATTCAAAACAACGTTGCACTGTCGTTGGTGGTTTTTTCAAAATAATCAGATTTTAAGGCCATTTCAAGACTGGATTACATCTGAGACAGACACAAAGCATGGTAATGGATTATTATGCACAGGTTAAATTGCCTGATTTACCTGTTAGAATAGTCTTCCAATTTTGTGAAGTTGTTTTGTATGTCAACGATGTAATTAGTGTGTTTTTCATTATTTTGTTTTATACCAAAGTTAATTAATCTGTTTAGGCAAGTATTTTGTTATTATGTTGTTAAGCAAGTTCTGGAGCACATTTAAGACATAAATATTAATGTAGAGAGCAATGTTTAGTGAAGATCTATCGGTTTAAAGATAGCTTTTTGCTGCATTTTGACATAGTAAGCTATAAGTATGAAATTTCATGTTATTTAGTAGTTTGGATACCTAAAAAGTTGTAATTATTGTGTTATAAGGTCTAAGGAAGGATTTTGTATGTAACAAAGGATGTAATTAACGAGCTTAGATTAATTATTTTATATTTTAATATGTAACTGAAAGCATTCAAGATGAATGCCATTGTTAAACTAAAACAGTCTTAATGATCGACCAAATTAACATTGTAATATGTCTTTTTGAAGAGGAAGATGTCTTCTACAAAACTATTGTATTAGTTTTAGGTTTTATTATTAATTATAAATAATGTTTGGTTAAAAATATTTAGTTATAAAGAAGGCAATTGGTTTCTGGTGTAAACCACTAAATTTATGTCAGTAGAGTCTTTTGTTTTATCTAAAGGTATAAAAGAAGATCAAAATCTGGTCACTTTCTCTGTATTTTCATATTTTTCATCTAGCGTGTTTGTTCACAGAGCAAGAATTTTAAGGTTGAGCGCGAGAATTTTATAACCGTTGACATGTGCCAAAAATTTGAGGTTAAAGTTTTGTTATGTAAAGTGATTTGTCAATGATGAAAATTTTTAAAAGTTAGTGAGTGAATTTAATAATAAAACAGTTTATTCTAATTATTTAAACAAATGTGGTGAATTCTAACTTGAACTTAAATATTATTTTGGAAATTAAATTTTACCTGCAGTTATAAATGTTTTGAAGCTTGGTGTTTGGAACTTTAATGTTTCTTTTCACCGCTCATTTATTAATGAAGATACCTTATGGAAAAGTTTCAACTGTTGTTATTAATTATGGATTTGTTTATTGTTTCTCGGATTCGGCAATTAAAAATCAGTAACTCCTGAGTTATGGCGTCTCCTAACAGAACAGTAATCTTTTGTTTTTGTAATCCTGAGAATAATAAAAGTATTCTAACGGTATTCTAAAATGTCCTTTATTGCTTTTTCTACTCGACACGTCGCCCGCACTGACATTTTTCAGCAATTTTACAGTTCTTCTTTTTGACATAATTTTCCCCACTACTAGTGACTAGTATCAAAGTCCTGAAGAACTCGCCTAAATAATTATCACTAAAAACTGAAAAAGTACGATTCGTTAAATACAAAAAATTATCGAGAGAACTACAACTTGAGTTACCAGTACTTTAAAAGAATAAATGCGTCTTTTAATTCAAATATTTTGACAACTAACGAGAACTCGACGACGGCGATTCAGCGAACTGTAAACCCGCGAGAAACAAATGCTAGGCTATACATAAGCTATTTTTCTTATAAAGGACTAAAACAAGGTCCGTAAATGTATAAGCAAGCTTTGAAAATATACGTCATCGCATACACTTCCACAATGCAGCTAACGCGAATATGGCGGTTCATGTAGATTAACAGGAATCAGGAATAATCGACATTCGATTTGTTTGCAGTTATGTACTTCCTGGTACTAAGCGTTAATTTCACGTTTTAGAACGCCATGCACCTCATATGACAATCGTGTAGGCTTAAATAGCAGCCGTATAGCAACTTTTACCTAGCGACGACCTATATTACAAAGCTTGCTTTGCATCTACGGACCTTGTTACTAAAAATACTGACGATACCATCTAGTTATAGGGGGAAACACTATAACACGAACATACTTGATGCAATTTAAGCTTTCGACACCTGTTTGAACCTCTTTGGTGAAATCGGACATAAAACTCTTTTCTCGTAAGGCCCTATGTTACACGACACTCAACCATGCACATATCGGTGCGCCAACTCAGGAAATCTGAAACGATGCATAGGTGCCAACATAACCAGGGGCCCATCACAGCCGAACAGCGTTGCCAACCGTACTATAATTATAGTACTAATACTATAATCGGGACTGCCTGTACTATGTACTTTTAAAATGTAAATAGTACGCCAAATGTACTATAATTTTTCTGTATATCTAATATTAAATTACACATAAAAATATTATGCAAAAACAAACGAAAAACTTTTTATTTTATCGATTTAATAACAAACATAGAATTCTTCTAAATAGAAACTTGATAATAGAGGTGTAATAATTTAGCGGTAATTCAATATTTCATGATTCAACATTAGGTACCAAAAACTGTTGTTGCAAGTTTGGCGTTCGTGCCCGTCTTTTAATAAAAGTAATATGTTTTGACTAAATAAATACTCCCGAAATAAATGAGTAAGCATAGTAAAACATGCAAATTATTGCTCTTTAGTTATCAAATGCTATTAAATTTCGTTTTCAATTTTTAGCTTTTAGTTCATTACTTCATTTGCCTACGTTATACCGAACAGTTAGGAAACTGATTATTTAATTCAATTGCAACGGCGTTGTTTTCAATTTCAATTATAGTATTTCAGACTTCAGTGTTAGTGGATTAGTTTTAGTGATTTATTATGTCGGATATGAAAGAAGACCCCACAACTCCACCCAAAAAGCGTTTAAAAAGACTACAAAAATATCGTCGTGAATGGGAAAAAACTTTTAAATGGGTTGAAGCAGATATCAATTCCAAAAGTAAAGCTTTCTGTAAATTATGCAGGATTTCATTAAAATCAGAAATCCAAGTATTAAAAAGTCATGAATTAAGCAAAAAGCATAAAATGCAAACGAATTAAAAAAACCCAATTAGCTGTGACAAGTTTCGTTAAACCGGAAACAAATGCATCTGTGACTAGAGCAGAAATTAAAACTGCTGGGTTTTTTGCCGAACATAATTTATTTTTACGATTAGTGAATCACTTTGTGAAATTTATACAAGATATTGCACCCGATTCGGCCATTATTAAAGGAATGAAAATGGGACGAACAAAATTGACTTCCATAACAAAAAACGTTATAGGAAATGAATATAAAAAAACACTGGCAAATAAGCTTAAAACGGTAAGATTTAGTATTCTTACTGATGAATCCACGGATATTTCAACACAAAAAACAGCTTGTGTAGTTGTTAGATACTTTGATGAACATTATGGAGAAATTGTTAGTAATTTTTGGGAACTGATTCAACTACATTCGGACAAAGAGGATCATTCTTCCATAACAGCGGAGATCTTGTATTCTGCAATTATAAATACATTTAAAAATCATTCTATTCCCCCAGAAGATGTAATTGGATTTGCGTCCGATGGTTGTAATCTAATGATGGGTCAGAATAATAGCGTCGCCAGTCGATTTAGAGAACATTATCCCGGTAAGGTAACAATGATTTTTTTAAATTATATTTAAATATAATCGTTACAGGAATAGTAATAATAAAGTACATTTGCCATTCAGCTCATTTATGTGCAAGTGAGGCATGCAAAAAACTTCCCAGAAGATGTGAAGATTTAGCACGGAATATCTACAATCATTTTAAATGCAGTGCAAAACGGCAGCATGAACTAAAGCAATTTCAAAAAATTTTAAATTTAGAAATACACAACTTATTACATCCATCTCAAACGCGTTGGTTAAGTCTAATTCAAGTTGTAAATAGACTGCTTGAACAGTGGGATGCACTGAAATTATATTTTACAAATAAATGGTTAGGGGATAGATTAGTAGCTACCGAACACATATATAACGATTTACATGATCCATTTACTAACTTATATTTTTTATTTTTATCTTGGTTTTTGCAAAGATGTACTGATTTTAATAAATATTTTCAATCTGAAACGGTAGTCATAACAGAACTTAATAACCAATTAGAATTTTTATATAAGGAAATTTTAGTGTGTTACATGGAGAGAAATTATGTTTACACAACGAATCCTGATGATATTGATCCCTCTAATAAATCATATTTTATTTCTAAACATAATATATATATATAATATATATATATATATATATATATATATATATATATATATATATATATTATGTTTAGAAATAAAATATGATTTATATATATATATATATATATATATATATATATATATATATATATATATATATACATATATATATATATATATATATATATATATATATATATATATATATATATATATATATATATATATATGTATAATCAGCACTTGCGAGACCTGATACACCATGTGCAACATACTATGCGAGGCCCGTTTTGCACATGCGAGACCCTTTTCGGGTCTCGCATTTCCAAGGGCTGTATATATGGTTTTTTGTGTTCTCCTGATCCTCAAACACCTAAATTTAAATTTTTGTTTGGGACTCAGAAATACGGTAAATATCGTCTCTTATACGGTTTTTAGTTAACACTTTCTTTATGCAGAGGGCGCGTCACTAGATCAGTATATAATCAGTATATAAAATGCGAGACCCGGTGTGTTAACATCAATATTCTTACGTTTCTGTTATATGCGAGTCCCTTAAACTTGGCAGCTATGTGTTTAAATATTTTTCGTACTGGAGCTTACAAATTATTATGAAGGAACATTCCTTAAAGAAACGTTTCTCACACGAGAGAGGGGTTTAAAGGTTTTACGGGCTTTTTTCTGTAATGAGAAGCATTGTGGAAAAATTATGTTTTTGCAATTTGTATTTGTTGTGTCTGTTTTATGCTAATAAAATAAAAATGTTTTATTTTGTTTACTAAATTGATATTTTATAGTTTACTAACTTATACTAAAATGTATCTTTCATTTCACACCAAATTCTCCAACTCGTTTTTTATGCTATAAAAATAAGCAATTTTAAAAATTATTTTTTAATAAGTTATAAAAAGTTTTAAAAGTTATTTTTATCTTTAAAAATAAAACTGTTGCATTTTAAAAAAACTTTTACTATTATCTTCTTGTTCTGAGATAATCATATTATTATACTTTAATATTTAATATACTATGCTTGCTAGCATGATATACTATTTTTGAAATAAACATTTTATTGAAAGTGAAGGTTTTACTGAACAATAAAAATTAAACTGAACGTATTAGAATACAAATAACAAAATAATTGCTAGTTTTAACTGAAAGTACAGTATTGATTGTATATAAATGTGTTATTCGTATCTAATTAACATTTTTAAAATGTGTTTCTTCTTTTGATTTCTACATCCTTCTTGTTGGACACCTTATTACAATAAGTCTGAATAGGGTTTTTAAAATGTTTTGGCTAACATCTCTTCTCTTCTTATGTCCACTTTGCTTTTTTGCAAACTGCTTGCGAACATTTTGAGGTAGCTTTAGCGGAAAGTATTATTACTAACTATTATTACCTTATTTGACATTTTTAAAGGAAGATTTTTTTATTAATTTATAAATAGTAAAGCTGACATTGGTTTAAAAAGTTTAACTTTAATACAAGTTGATATCAATACTTCTTGATTATTAGAAACATCTACTATTTATAAACTGTGTAAAAATTTAATAAAGAAAAAACGTATTGGAATATATTTCCTTCTTATTTAGTATAAATTGATAGAATAATAAATTTTTAACACTACATTTCGTTGGGGTTCACAGGCTCTATTGTAAATGAATTTTAAACCTATCCAGAGAAATTGTACAATGGTCATAAATCTTTACTTTAAGTACCTATAAATACGTATAGGGTAGGCATTTTAAAGTAGCAACTACTACCTGATTTTATAAAAGCAGGAGTTTTTGTAAGTTGCTGTAAAAAGTTGAAAATCGTTTCATTGAGTATTAAAAACCATCTATGACTTAAACAAAACTATCTTCAAGTTTAAAGGGTAAACGTATTTGCAAATAGCTTAAACACTGAGACAAGGGCAACCACAATAATTATAATACTATATTGTAGTATTTTGTAAGTTTTTGTACTGAATCTTTATGATATATAATAATAAAACGTCTTAATAACGTAAAGAAAAAGAGTTTTATGTTTAACATAAAACTCTTCTGCTTTGCATTAATATTCTTTGAACACTTTGGAAGTTCATTAGAACCTACTTAATATTATAAGACAAACTTAAATTTAATTACTGAATGTACGTAACATAAGAAGAAAACTACACTTCCATTTGCATTTAGTAAACATTTTTTAAATAACTAAAACATAAAACAACACATATGTACTTAATAAAGTTCTGTGAAAAAAGACTGTTGAATTTTGTTTGAGCAAAAGACATCATTCTCGGACTATCTTGGCCTTTGTTAGTAAAATCGTCATTACTACGTAGTTTTTAAATAATCACGAACGTTCAGAAGATGGAAAGTTGTTTGTTTTATGTAATGGTAATGCCAAAGTAAAAAATTAAGACCAAAATTTTCAAAAATAATTTCAGATTCGTAATCTGCGACTCGAAAAACTACCAGTGTGAACCTCTGAGAATGACAGTTATTAAATAAAATTATACATAGTTCATGTTTGGCATAAATTTATTTTGCAATATCATTAATTTGTTTGTCTATTTTTTTTATTTAAAACTTTGTCTTCTATCGCATAAATCTTTAATTTATTCTTAAGGCAGTACAGATCATGCAATCAATTAACGCGCCGCGTTAATCGCGCGTTAGGTAAAACACTCAATCTAAACAAGCAAGCGCTTAACGCAGCATCGTCGCGCCGTCAGTATCATGATTCACAAATTATATTAGTCAGCGTTACCGTTTTAGTACATTTGTACAAATTCAGTACAATTTTGCTATTGTAGTACTAGTACATAAGTACATTCTCGGACCAATCAACCACAATTTAAATAGTATGTTTTCTGGATCTTTATACATTTGACGATTGTTTAGTGCATATCAATAATAAACCTATGAGGGACCTACAAGCCAAGTGGTACAAGTAACGTTTTTTGTCAAAAAGAGCTATGTATTGAAATAAAATACGCACCTACCTATGTACCAAGGAAAATCCACAGTAACTGGACAGATGTTGAGACATAGTGGGTAAAAGTTTGACTATTTAGAAAATCGCTTACCATAATTGGAATCTTGCATCCTTTGTGCTCTAAAAGTGTACTTTTGAGTCGTGTGAACCATAATGTATGTTAACGCTTTTAAGATTGTGTTGTTATTGTATTATTTCTATATCACGAGCAACAAAGGAGTTTGTAGTATTTTGAATGTTTAAGATTTTTACTTGTTTTAGTTGAAATCTGATCATTTTGCGAGTGCGAATAAAAAACAATTGTAACAAAAATGACATTCATGACAAAGAACAACAATGTGGCCAGAACTTTAGTCTTATTAAAGCATCAAAAGAAACGGTCATTTAGAGATGTCTATATTCCACAATCTTGGTCTAACGTCGTACGAGGAAAAACCAAAATTACGTTGCACTCAATACTATTTGCCGGAGTGTTATATGATGGCACAGTGGCTAAGAACCATCACTATATAGTTTGTTGTCTACATGTTTTAAAGATATTAAAGAATATCAAACAGTTCCAGTGCGTAGTCTGAACTTAACAGACATTCAAAATGGTGCGGTGACTTAAAACTCCAAGTACGGAAACCGCGAAACCACCAATTTCTTTAATCTATATCTTGCGTTGCATTCGAAGTGAACTCTTCAATAGGCACTGTGTAATCAGGAGTCGTGGAAGTTTGGAAGTTGATGGCCTGCCTCTGCCTACTGCAACGGTAAGATTGGTATGCCCTTCTTCCAATTGCTTGCACCACTTTCTAATTTCCTATCGCGATATGGCATTTCCATACACAACTGACACTCCACGATGGATTTCTTAGATTCAAGAAAATTTTAGAAGATTCAAGTGGGAAGAGTTTCAAGCTATCAGGCCATTTTCAATGCCCGTTATGTTCAAACTAATGTTTAAATGTTTAACACCCAGTTAACAGGTAAACAACAAACTATATTATGATAGTTCTAAGCCGTTGTGCCACTTCTATAAAGGTCGAGTAAATAGTGCAACTTAAATTTTGATACCGCTTTGTATCTAAAAATAGCCAAAAGTTCACTGTGGTTATAATGAATGATGATGATTTTATTAGCTTAGATTTCCTTAAACCGTTTTCCAAAAACACAGGTTTATGCAGGAATCAGATCTACGCAGTTAGTGGTTGAATTTTAGAATGGAGCATCCTTTCACACCATCCGAAAATATATAGAAAAGTATTTTGAGTAAATATACTATTACTTAGATATGAAATAAAATATTTTGCACTTGTACCCTGGTTTTTTATTGACTAAGCAGACATGTTTGGAGTACCAGGGGTACAAATGCAAACACATGCTAAGAAAATACTGATAGAAGACATTAACAATGAATAAAATGATCTCATATTTTAGAGAGAAGTACAAAATAGTATAAGCAAAGGTAAAATATAATAACAAACTAATTAAATAACATACTTTAATTACAAGAATTATCAAAATTTAGCTCTGATTATCTAACATGTTACATTGCACTTATACCCCTTGGCTTCTAGTCCCCCTCATATAAAATAATTAGTTTTTCATCCGTACTACATATAATGATTTTCATTTATAATACTACAAATACATAATAAAAGTGTAAAATACGTTGTAAGATGTAATTCTGAACAAGTACATAATTTATATGTGCTGATTTTTGTTTTATTAACATTTAAACAAAATTTAAAACGCTGAGTTGAAAATAGTGCAACTAAAAAGTAATTGATAAACATATTTAACAATTTACATAATAATATTAACATTATAACGTGTCTGGTGTTCTTATCTTGTCCGATGACTTATTTATTACGTAGTAATTATTTTTGATTATTTTTTCTTTAATAAGAATTCACCCTGCTTTTATAGAATTTTTGTGAAAAATGTCCTTTTATCTATATATATAAAAGGGAAAGATTGTATATATGTATGCGATTTTCTCCGCAACCACTGGACCGATTTGGATGAAATTGGTATCATTGGAAAGGTCTTGGCCCAGAATAGAAAATAAGACCAAATTAGACTCTGTCGGCCATCGTGGTCTCGATTTATACCAACAGCAACTTAAATAGATAACAATAGATGGCGTTCTGTTCATCTCTTGCACTTAATGTTAATGTGTGCGACTATAATATGTGTGCGACTATTGAAATCATTTCCAAATTTAATTAAAAGCGCAGCAAAGCGCGCCGGGTATTTGCTAGTACTTTATAAAGTAAGAAATATCTTCAAAAAGGGAATTTTTTTAGTTCCTAGCATTCTCCCACGCAAAAACGCGTGATCATGTATACGGTCCAATGCAATTTCGTGTACCTCGCTATGCGTAAATCGCGCGATAGAATGGGGAATCTCGTTGCAACGCGAATCAACTAAAATTTACTCGCATTTGAATGTATACTTGTCTTATGCAATGCTATGTAGTCAATAACGTGCGTTAATAATCGCGCATTAGCTAACACCTCATGTGCACTGGGACTTGATAGAGAACTGGAAACATCTTTTTCAAATTTACAAATAATAAAACTGACATTTGTTTAAAAAACTTAACTTTAATACAAGTCAAAGAGCAATACTTGCTTTTTGTAAAATCTCAGATGTAAACTAACAGGGTTTAGTGTTGCATACGTTTTAACATTATCATTATCCCCAAATTCGTAGAAATCACCAGACTTACAATTAGTTGACGTTTCCAGTTCTCGCAGTACCTAATTACTCTTTCATTCGTGTCGAAATTCTAATATAAGTATCCGAGGCAGGATTATTGCTATTAGATTTTTTTTTCTGTATGACAGTTTCAGAAGATAATCTTGTAGGTTGGATAAATCATTTTTGATAAAAGAGGTAATTCCAAATGTTTTTTATTTGCATTAGAAACCTTTTTAAAAGCATTTCATACTCACATAAGGCAATAGTAGGATAAATTAAATGACAAACTATTTGCCTTATTTTCTACTCTACTTTTAAAGTAAAATATTATCTAAAATGGCTACATTAAATACTTTTAATTTTTTGGCTCAAATTCATTTTAAGTATTTACTTCGAGCGGGTATCCATTTAAAATAACTAGAGAAAAATAACCGCGTGTGAGAAGTGTGCGTAAAGATCCGTGACAAATTGAAAACACATTTCTTTACTTCGGAATATTCCGTTAACCTCACTGAGAACACCAGGTTTACTATAGTGTCATATTGGCAACGTCGTAGGGACTCTTATGTGACGATGAACGTATATTTCTAATATTACGGGTCTCGCATGTTCGTTGCACTTCAAAGGGTCTCGGAAGTCTGTCATAAATATTACTTTTTGAAAATTTTTACCCCTCAGACTAAATAATTCCTAAGACCAATAAATACATCCCAAAACACCAAAATACACAGTTTTAAAATAATTTTTTCGATCGGGTCTCGGATTGTCTGTTCCGTATCGCGGGTCTCGGATGTGTTGCTATTTACGTATATATATATATATATATATATATATATATATATATATATATATATATATATATATATATATATATATATATATATATATATATATATATATATATATATATATATATATATATAATATATATATATATATATATATATAAATATATATATATATATATATATATATATATATATATATATATATTTATATATATATATATTTATATATATATATATTTATATATATATATATTTATATATATATATATATATATATATATATATATATATATATATATATATATATATATATATATATATATATATATTTATATATACATATATATATATATATATATATATATATATATATATATATATATATATATATATATATATATCTAGGCGTTAACGTAATGACACAGTTAAATTGCACAGAAATTAAAAAACAACCTTTAGTTTTAGAAGAATTTTACACTAGGTGTCAAGCATTTATGATTGTGTCATGCCAGGAAATTAAAAAAAGATATTCTTTTAACAACCCTATTTTAAAAAATATGCATTTGTTTATCCCAAAAAATGCTCTATCGAACAGTTTTAGAAATTACAATGCTAGCTTAATAACCTTATTCAAGGAAACACAAAGATTTTTGCCCCAAGGTATAGACTTCCAAATTTTAGATGATCAGTAGAGAAAGTTACCTGCACTTGGTAGCGATTATAAAAAAATCGAAGAAGACGTTGATATATTCTGGAATTATGTATGTAACTTTAAGAATGCCCGTGGAGAATTAGAATTCAGAGAAATAGCTATATATGCATTATCTTTATTGTCGATACCGCATTCCAATGCGGATTGTGAAACGGTATTTAGTAAAATTAATCTAATAAAAACAAAATCAAGAAATAAGTTAATCGCGGACACTGTGAATGCATTGGTATTATCATCACAATGCTTGAAAATGAATAATTCTTGTATAGGTTTTCAACCTACAAAAGAAATGCACAATGCTTTCGCGGTAAATATGTACGATCACAAAAAATAAAAGTAGACGAAAACGAGAATGAAAGTGCAGACGAAATAAATTTTTGTGATGATAGCATGTAGGTAGGTTTTTATTATTTACTTTGTATATTATATTTCAAAATATAAAAATAAATAAAATATACATGTTTTTAATTATTATACTAATAATGCTTCGTAAAAATAAAGTAAAAAAAATACAGCGTACTATAATTTTTGGTATGTGTACTATAATTTCAAATGCCCCTGTACTATTCCCGCTGTCGTCCAGGTTGGCAACACTGCAGCCGAATCTCCCATACATCAATACAATACTTTCTGAACGCGACAAGGATAGATAGCTTCTTCGAATAGTTCGAATCCTTTCTCTCTCGCCTCGCATACAAATCGTCAGTGCACTATCCAGTATTATTATTATTATCATATTTCACTGGGTCAACCTTGCTTCCCAGAACCAATTACGAACATATTATATTATTATAATTATTATTTTAATCATATAACATACAGTACCAGTAATTAAGTACATTACAACGGGATCAGCAGCATTTATGTGTTTTTATGGAAAGGTTAGAAACATCTCCATGAATTAAGTGTTTTTGAATGTTACAAAATATTTTAGCTCGGAGTTCTCACTAGTCAAAACTGCAGCAACACTTATTATAATCTGTGGAGGTATCCAACATCAAATTTTGGATGGAAACGCTGTATTGCAGCATGCTCTGCTTCTGTAAGTCTAGATTATTTCACTGCAGTTTTTTTAAGGAAGTGCTTGCAAGTGTTTTCAAATGTCAGAACCATTCAACAGTACATTAGCACAAAATGTTTACAGTAGTTTTGTCTATGCTAATCTTATGCTATATGTAGGGTACACCAGAACTGACATATAATTCGTATAATAGTATATATTATAAAAAATATTTCCTTTGAAGTAAGAGGATAAAAACATAAGAAGAAAACATGATTAATATAAAAAATGCATGCAAGATTAATTGTAAGTTTGTTCGTAATTGATGGCAAAGCTGTTGATCGTAGCAAAGATTAATAACTCGAAACCACCACAAAAATTGAATCTATAACATGTACTTGTGAATTTTTTTTTAAAAACCAAATTTCATAATCATTGTATGTTTTTGCTACTAAACAATCTTATGTAATATATGTGACTGTAACTGCTTAATCAAAAGGAATATGTCGCAACCATTTGAATGTAATTTATGTAATTATAAATGCTCACAAAAGGGTAATTTGCAAAAGCACATGTTCACTCATAGTGGTGAGAAGCCATTTGAGTGTAATATTTGTAGTCATAAATGCTCACAGAAAATAAGTTTGCAAAAGCACATGCTCACTCATAGTGGTGAGAAACCATTTGAGTGTAATATTTGTAGTTATAAATGCTCACTAAAAGGAAGTTTGCAAAGGCACATGCTTACTCATAGTGGTGAGAAACCCTTTGAATGTAATATTTGTAGTTATAAATGCTCAGTAAAAGGAAATTTGCAAATGCACATGCTCATCCATAGTGGTGAGAAACCATTTGAGTGTAATATTTGTAGTTATAAATTCTCACAAAAAGGAAGTTTGAAAAAGCACATGCTCACTCATAGTGGTGAGAAACAAATTGAGTGTAATATTTGTAGTTATAAATGCTCGGTAAAAACAAGTTTGCAAAAGCACATGCTCACTCATAGTGGTGAGAAACCATTTGTGTGTAATATTTGTAGTTATAAATGCTCACAAAAAGGAAGTTTGAAAAAGCACATGCTCACTCATAGTGGTGAGAAACCATTTGAGTGTAATATTTGCTGCTATAAATGCTCACTAAAAACAAATTTGCAAAAGCACATGCTGACTCATAGTAGTGAGAAACAATTTGAGTGTAATGTTTGTAGTTATAAATGCTCGGTAACAACAAGTTTGCAAAAGCACATGCTCACTCATAGTGGTGAGAAACCAATTGAGTGTAATATTTGTAGTTATAAATGCTCACTAAAAGGAAGTTTGCAAAGGCACATGCTTACTCATAGTGGTGAGAAACCCTTTGAGTGTAATATTTGTAGTTATAAATGCTTAGTAAAAGGAAATTTGAAAATTCACATGCTCACCCATAGTGGTGAGAAACCATTTGAGTGTAATATTTGTAGTTATAAATGCTCACAAAAAGGAAGTTTGAAAAAGCACATGCTCACTCATAGTGGTGAGAAACAATTTGAGTGTAATATTTGTAGTTATAAATGCTCCGTAAAAACAAGTTTGCAACAGCACATGCTCACTCATAGTGGTGAGAAACCATTTGAGTGTAAAATTTGTAGTTATAAATGCTCACAAAAAGGAAGTTTGAAAAAGCACATGCTCACTCATAGTGGTGAGAAACCATTTGAGTGTAATATTTGTAGTTATAAATGCTCGCTAAAAGGAAGTTTGCAAAGGCACATGCTCACTCATAGTGGTGAAAAACCATTTGAGTTTAATATTTGTAGTTATAAATGCTCACTAAAAGACAGATTGCAAAAGCACATGCTCACTCATAGTTGTGAGAAACTATTTGAGTGTAATATTTGTAGCTATATATGCTCACAAAAAGGAAGTTTGCAAAAGCACATCAAGCTCACTCATAGTGGTGAGTAACTATTTCGATGTAATATGTATAGTTACCCAAACAACATTGTTACATTTACTAAAAACATGTTAAACAGCTGTTTCTTATTTAAAAATTAAACATATCGATAAATGTGTTGTGCATATTTTACTGCTTAAAATGGTCTACTGCAATCTTATTTACTTTGTTTTACTTTGTATTTATTGGGTATATAAATATATCTCTTATTAGGGCGTTTTATTAATGATTATACTCTTTTATGAGACAGACTATTCAGTCAATTTTCAATTGGGTTCTTTATTGAAAAGTCATTGTTGATCATTAAAGAAAAATTTGATGTACTTAATGATATAAGTTTCTACTTATTTATTTATTTATTTACTCCCACAAAACGGGCAAGCCCAATTACAATGCGGGGGAGTTCCCTTATATATCTGCATGCATGTAAAATAATTAATTTCTATAAAAAAAGACATAATACTTAAAAAATAACTGAAAACTAGGAAACAAAAAAGAAATCATTTATTGGAGTTGGAAAGAGACGAATACATATTTTTCAGTGTTTGAGATGTAGATAAATAAATATACTATGAGTTTGCCAGTAAATTTGTTAAAGACTTCTTGAACGATACGAAGGATGCATCAAATAAATCAATATTCATTTCATAACTGATACGGTTAATTGTCGCCATTTGCGTCATTGGAGAATAAAATTTCAAATTAGTTCTGTATTTTGAGATGTACAAGAGGTTTCGAGGATGGGACCGATGAGCTGGTACATACAACTGTATTAAAGGCAATAATTTGGGACAGTATTCTATTATTTATGAGCTTATAAATAAAGCAAATGTCTCCCATTTCTCTTCTTACGTGTAACTTAACAACTTTAAATTCATTCCTAATGTCCTGATATTTATTATAGTTAGAGTATCTACCACGAGCTTTAAAGTATAAATATTTTAAAAACTTATTTTGGACAGTTTCGATCTTGTTTTGGTATATAATTATGCCTGAATTCCATACTGCCGATGCGAATTCTAGTTTAGATCTTACTAAAGAGTTGTATCGTCGCTGTATTCTTAAAATCATTAGTAGCTCTTATGAGAAAACTGAGATTTTTTGTAGTTACATTTACTATTTGATTTATGTGATCGTCCCAGTTTAAATCAGCCTTAAGGTGAACTCATAAATCCCGAATGCTAGATATTCGTTCTAAGTACTTCCCATTCATTACCTATTGATTTTGATTTGGATGTTTCCTTAATGTGAATGTCATACACTTACATTTGTTGATGTTAAGACTTAATTTATTAGTGTTAATCCACAGCAGCAAGGAATCAACACTGTTTTGTAATATTTGATGGTCATGTTTATTAGTAATTTCTCTATAAATCTTAACATCATCTGCAAATATTAAACAGTCACATTTCTGAATGCAAGATGGGAGATTATTGATAAATAGTAGAAAAAGCAGTGGTCCCAAATTACTGTCCTGTGGTACACCCGAAGATACTAAGAACTTAGACGATTGGATCCGTGTACCTGTACAAATTGAAATCTATTATGTAAATAAGATTTGAAAAACTGTAATAAATCTATAGAAAAACCATATAAATGTAATTTACGTAATAAAATATCATGATTAACAGAATCAAATGCTTTAGAAAAATCCGTGTAGATTACATCTACCTGCCCACCCCTATCAATTACACTTCTAATATACTCTATGTATGTGATGAGATTGGTTTCGATAGATCTGTTATTCATAAATCCATGTTGAAGTTCTGTTAGATCATTTTTTAAACTACTATACTAGTATATTATGCAACGAGCACATAATGATGGTTATTAATACACGAGTATGACGTTTACAACACGAGCGCAGCGAGTGTTGTAATTCATAGGAGTGTATTAATAACCATTAAGTGCGAGTTAAATACACTATTCTTTCTTCGACCTTAACTGATTTGTTACTACTAAGTGGTTTTCTAAAGCTGTTATAAGATGTAACTTCAAACTGCAAACTTGCTGGCGATGAGACGGGGGCTTTTCTCCGCAATTTTAATTTTTTTAACTCTTATTGTGTTATAAAAATCCGCGACGAATGTAATTATTATTTTTTAAGACAGACTTACGAAATTGACAAATAAAAGCACCAAACAATACAATCAGAATTTCTTTAAATTAATATTTAATAAAACTAACAATAAGAATAATTTGTTAAAACAGATTTGAAATAATAGTAATTATCAGTAATATTTATTATTCACTGCATAGGTGCCAACATAACCAGGGGCCGATCACAGCCGAATCTCCCCTACATCAATAGAATACTTTCTGAACGAGACAAGGATAGATGGCTTCTTCGAACAGTTCGAATCCTTTCTCTCTCGACTCGCATACGAATCGTCAATGCACTATCCAGTATTATTATTATTATATTTCACTGGGTGAACCTTGTTCCCCCAAACCACGAACATATTATATGATTATAATTATTATTATAATCATATAACATACAGTACCAGCAATTAACCGCAATGAAACTGGCAGCCAAAAAGTAGCAGCCGATACCTCATTGAATTAGTTGTGAACCATCCTTATCCCACGGGCTATTCTACTATAGCGTGACTACTACAAGATATAATAATTATATATTAATAATTATAAGATATCCATTCGACTTCTATTGTTAAAAATACCTTTACAAGGGTCACTGTTGGTTAATATGTTCATGCAAACTGCAGCTAAATAAAATTCCAAATACACGCTGTGTTTGTTAGCAGAATATACTCGAGCAGCCGTCTACTGATGCGCAGGGGTAGCCAAATAGGGCTGTAAAACGAGTAATCTGCTTTGCGCGAAATTTAAATATGCAAAAAGCAAATAAAGAGGGTGTCTATTAACAGTTTATACTATAGCAGCCGAATACTGAGGCATAGGGATGACGAGAGAGGGCTGTAAATGGGTTAATCTGCTTTGTGCGAAATTGAACTATGCAAAATTCAAATAAAGAGGGTGTGTATTAACAGTTTATACTATAGCAGCTGGATACTGTTAAGTTACGGGCTTCCGAAAATATGAAACGAAACAAAATGAAACCCGTTCCTTTCAACGAAAGTAAGTGAACTGTATTTCGAAAATAACACAACAAAAAAAGGTAATAAAAGGATTCAGATGGTTAATTAATGAAAACCCAACCAAGGGACTTACCTTTAATTAAATTGCTTCTTTGCTGTTATTGTTCCCCTTTTCCAAACTCATCCCAATTTCAAGCTTTGGGGCCCCAAAAGTGTCCAAAGATTAAATCACTTTCGGAACCCAATTGTTTGCGGTTTTCCAATTCTCTCCAACTCAATGAATCCTTTTATAACACTTCACCAAAGCATGTTCCAAGAACATTCACGAATAATTAATTCATGAAGAATTAATGATTGTTTAAATTATAAAATACCTTTTATACCCAAATATTGAAATTAAGACGACTTTTATATAAAAATTAAGAATAATTTCTAAACATAATTATTTTTTAAGACAATTCAAAAAACGATTCGAAAGCAAATGTTTGATTTCCGGTAACTTGTGTTCAAATAGTAGTAGCTTTAGCAGCATTATGTGTTGTGAATGTAAACAAAGAGTGAATGGGTTAGAAAGAATGATCAATCAGAAATTCGAATGAGATAGATAACGTTACTAATTTTTCTATGCTCGATAAAAGTTTTAATGTCGGATAAAATTCAGATATACTGTAGAAAGCGGATGTCTGGTAATAACTGTTTGCGGAGATATCGTTGGATGTCGGGTCGGACTGGGATAAGATTATTGGTTTCTTAAGTGGCGCCCCTAATACGTCTCCTAGTCCTTATGTTGATAACAACTGTGTTGTATATTTAGTACACAGTGTTTATGACATCTCCACAGAAGGTTTAGGTAATTACATATTCAAGCCTATAATACAGTACACAAGGCTAACCACTTCATTATTTGATGGCCTGTCCCCACTGAGCGGGAATTGACGCTGATTGGTTGGATCCATTTGAACTAATGCCAATTTAAAAACACGAAGATTGACAAAATTATGTAATTTAGCACATGTATTTTCACTTTCTCATAAATTTATGTGGAAGTTAATTGCTATGGTTACAACTGTTTCTACAATTGTATCCATAACAACTTCCTGCCATATAAAGTTACAAGGTGGTGAAAGATCACCCTTAATTTGACAAATAACTGATGTTTAGTAAATCGAAGAATTTATATGTATTTCTTTTTAAGTTTTTAATAAATATAATCTGCAATTAAAGAGTTGATGTCAAAAAACTATAACCTTTAGGAGAACCAAAAAGTAGCTGTAAGGCGAAAATTTTTATTATTTTTAACTATGTGCAGTTTACGAAACATTCTTACACAATCCAAAAATCTGTGGTTTTTGACGAAAATTTGCAAAACAGATTTGTTATTTTTTTTATGAAACGTAAGATACATTTTAATTAGAAAATTAGAATATATCGGTCTGACAGATTTAAAAACAGTTTAAAATATATACTGTTATCCTGGGTCTTCAGAATATCATAAAAACTTCATACTACTTGTGATAATACTTCACAAAGTTTCTCCTTTTCTCAATTTTGCAGCTAAAATCTAAATATATTACTATAGTTAGGAATTTTATTATATTAATCAATTCGAATAAGCTATGGTAAATTTTAATGAAATAAATGTCAGGTATGAAACATTTGACATTTGGCAGGAAAACATTACCAATAATTTTGCAAAGTATATTTTTGGATCCAAAATGGCAGCTTGACATTCGCGTTGGATCAATTCTTATAAAAGTATTATAAAGGGTCTCTATGATTTGCGTGTTGCACGCGCCAGCTGCCGGATGGCGGCGTAAGTAAATCATATTTCATATTTAAATTTTACGTTTGACATAATGTAAATAAAATGAACGGAACATAAAAATTGTGCCTATTATTTGGTATTATTCAGCGAAAAGCATGAGTATAATATTATATTGCAAGTAGTATACCTAATTAAAGAATTTAGATATGGGGCATGAATTAAACGGTTTGTCGTGAGATCTCTATGATAAATAATTGCATGCAGTATTTAAGCTGTAAATATAAGTATTTACCGAAAAAAAGGTTTATCGAAGGGTTAAATGTTAGTTAAAAGCCCCCTGAAGTCACGAAGCAACTAATTATAATATGATATAGTTAGTCATCAACTTGTTTTGTGGGGTGCCCTCCCCGCATAAGTTTGTAAGAACCGTCAATTCTTATAAGATATGTCTTCGACAACATCTATTAATAGAAAAGACAAGAAAAAAATTTTCATAGCTATGAAGGACTATCAGGAGATCGAACCTACGACCCTTGGGTTATGAAGTAATCATGCAAACTATTAATCTATCGAGACTGGCTAAACAATTGGGACGCACCAATAAATTCGCATTAAAAACTGCACTTTTCATCATGCAAAATAAGAGATATGAGCATTTAAAAAATCTTCATAACGTCGTTTCTACCAATACAACCGGGGGCGTCAGAGTGTCGATGCTCTGTCTAATGCATTCCTGGTCGGTAGTAACTACGTCATCACCCCACATGGCAACAGGTTTACAAGCGTTTTTCTCGTCACGATATGTATTTTAAACAAACCTTTTTTTTTCAACAAACTAGTTTCTTTTATTCCTGACTATTAATAACCTGCTAAATAAAATAATAGGTATTTAAGATATTAGTGTAAAAAGTCATTCTTTATTGCGCGAACGGTTAGGTACGCGTATTTAGAAAGCGAGGTACGAGCGAGTGTATTAAAGGATGTGAGTGCAATGAAGAGATTTTTTACACGTATATCTTACAACATTTTATCTACGATCATAACGCTTTACTAAAGTATTCATTGTATTTGATATATTTTTTAAATTTGTGACTAATGTCAGGAGTACATATATTATACCTAAACCATAAATACAAGGAATGAGTCATCACAAATCACCTGGGAGTGCTTTGCCGCGATTTGCTTTCAACGCATTATTGTATTCCATCTCTCTCTATTGTATAACGAATATATGAAAAGGAAAAGTAAACAATAGATATAGTGAGTGATGGAATGCACTAAAGTGTTAGGAGTCCCCCGCTGTCGTCTAGGTGATTTGTGATGACTCATTCCTTGTATTTATGGTTTAGGTATAGTGTGTTTAAGATTTTTTTATATGCTTAGTTGTTTAGAAACCATTTTGTAAAATATTCATAAATCATTAATTTATCATACACTCTGTTTGACATTAGCGTGCAATAAAAATTTTATAACACTAGCGCAATAAACGTTAACTTTTTATACGAAAATCAGCGTAAAAAGTTGCCTTTTGTGTGGTTTTTGTATGATCGTAGATAAAATAATAAATAACCCAAATAGACCTCAATGACTTAAGGGGGCCTTTAACAGCCATCGTGTAGGGCATGTGAAAGAGGAGATCAAGAGAGAGTAACAGTAGTAAATGGCACTGTGAAAAAAGAAAACTGAAAAATGTTTTGATAATTTAAAAATGAGCGTGCAATATTGCAGTAATATTGTACTTTTTTTTTAATATTGCATAAATATTATAGAAATATTGTGGAAATATTGGTTTTAGTTGTCATATAAATAATGAAAAATATTACACATAGCTCAGTCAAATTAAAAAAAATAGCGAAATGTCGAGGTAAGTCCTTGGATTTTTGCAGAGGCCTTTCATGTGAGCTGTTAAATAACCCCCTACGTCAACGCTTGTAGGTGGTGAGCCCAAAGAGATAATCGGCAAAATCCATCAGCCGATATTATTGTTATTCTTGGTGCCAGTCGGATGAAAGTCTCGTATTGGCAACTTAATTCTTAAGAGAATACAGTGTACTAGTCATTTTTTTATCCACCCCAATACGTACAAGGAACTTCGCCTTTTTTGAAATCCTCTTTTCCTTTATTTATAAGATCTTGGTATCGAGTAAACTTTTTTCTAGAAAACGAAAATAAGAAAAAACGAATAGAAATAAACACTTTTATTTTCGCTTACCCCCATGACATAACATTCGCGTGTAAAACCTTTTTTTTGTTGATATCATTCATTTTTCAAAGCTGCTGCATTGACATTAATGATATTTTGTATATAGTATATTGCAAAGTATTGCCAACAGAGGCACCACTATTATAACCTGTACTCAACTAAAATCTAGTAAATAGTAAATATATCATAGTAAAAATCTAGTTAAAGTAAACATACTCTCACTGTTCTGGTATATAACAAGCGTTCAAAAAAACCTGTGGTCAAGTTGGCTGGTGTTTGCATTTGTCAGCGTTACCGTATGTCGTGACTAGAGCCACAGCTGTAGCTTAATGTCAAATGTCAAATTTATTTGACATTCATAATTTCATAAATTAATGTCATAAAAAAATTTATGACATTCATAAATAGGGTTATGTTCCAATTGTAACATATAAGCTGCGCCCTATGTTTGAAATTTTTCCATACGCCCCTTGACCACAGTTTTTTTCGAACACCCGTTTTAGTAGTCAATTTTTGCAAAAAAACACGCCTAAGTTCTTATTATGACTAACTACTATTAAATGTAAATATTATGGCCTTCTCAAGCTGTCCGGACCGTGGCGCCATCGGTTGATAGATGTTGAAGTTACCATTTGTAGTAAACACAAGATTTAAAAAATAAATTTAAAGTTCGCGCCACCGGACGTAACGCACTTTCTCTCTTGCGCTACTATATTCAATTGTTTTTCCTGATAGACAAGTTTGTATCTTTTATTTTTGGGATGTCATTAGAAAATTTGTATTTCGTTTTCAATAATAAAACTATTAATATTATGTGATTTTTTGACCATCCGAACTCGTTACAGTTTTCAGAAGTGGGATTCGAATTCGTGATAAATTAAGAAGATTAAGAATAACTCAAGAAAAATTTTTAATTGGAAATGGCAACTTTAGGCGAAATTAATAATTTGAAGAAAACTATCGAGAGTGCTCCTTGCAATTCCGTTGGCAAATTTATACAAAATTATATTTGATTGCGGATCAAGATTGAATCGAATGAAACTATTGTTGCCGAATTAGTGTCAGTTTGTATTTTACTAAACTTATCTTACGAGTACCTTCGTAGCTGATCAATTAGCTACAAGAATTTGTATTGTGTTAACTGATTTTGAAAATTTACGAGAAGGTGAAGAAATCTCGGTTAAAGGTGTCCGTGCTACATACAACTTAGTGGATAACACTGGGTGATTAATTATTTATTAGCTTGTTCAGTTATTTTATTAAGTTTATGCTGAATATTCATAACAATTTAATATTACGTTAGTATCTAATTTCTGCACGTACTTTTATTAGACCCTTATTTCAAACTTACTTATGTGAGATTTGGGATTTAACTTATGTTAGCCTTATGTTGACCTTATTTCAAACTTATGTGTAATTTATGTCGAAATTAGGTCAAAGAACAATTATGTTCACTTATGCTAAACCTTATGCTACTTTAACCTTATGTGAATTTGAATTATGTATGTACTTATCTGCAAGTACTTTTATTAGACCCTTATTTCAAACTTATTTATGTGAGATTTGGGATTTAACTTATGTTAGCCTTATGTTGACCTTATTTCAAACTTATGTGTAATTTACGTCGAAATTAGGTCAAAGATAACAATTATGTTTACTTATGTTCAACATTATGTTAACCTTATCTGAATTGAATGAAATATGGGCTTATCTATCATTTCTCTTAGTGGTTATAGTGTTAGTCAACCGTTGAGGTCAAGCGTTACGTCAGGTTGGCCGAATCTGTAGTAAACACAAGATTAAAAAAAATAAATTTAAAGTTCGCGCCACCGGACGTAATGCACTTTCTCTCTTGCGCTACTATATTCAATTGTTTTTCCTGATAGTCAAGTTTGTATTTTTTATTTTTGGGATGTCATTAGAAAATTTGTATTTCGTTTTCAATAATAAAACTATTAATGTTATGTGATTTTTTGCCCATCCGAACTCCTTACACATTTTATGATTTACCATTAAAATTCAAAATTTTTATTGTTGTTAATCAACGTATTTATTGTACGAATACAAATCACTTTCACTTTAACAACAGTCTCCGATGACATGTAATTTATTTAAAAATCTGACGTCGTGTATGCTATTATTTGAGCTTACGTCAGAATATTCTATGCGTCAGATTTTGCGATGCGGAATCGTCAAATCATCTATTTCTGTTAATGCAGCTAAAGATTTTAGTTTCGTAAGTCCCACCCCTAATAGCATCTCCTACTGATAAAAAGCAGTTTTTAATACCATCTGAACTAAGAGTTAAAACAGAAGCTTGAAACAATTCATATATGAGTAGCTGGCATTTATTCTGTATCTGTAGCATGGATAGCAGGATACATTGTCAGGAGAGTGCAAGACAGAATTGCATGTAACGGCTGTATTTTCCATCTTCATTGGTGTCTACTACAATACCAGGATCTTTGATGAGGTTGATTAGCCAGCAAGATCGCGGAAGTTTCATATATCCAAGTCAAGCTTTCGTAGCAGTTGTAGTGAGTGTTACATATGTGACACAAGCACCTCTGCCTTTCCTCAGACTTGACAATCAGGTGTATTCTGTAAGCAAATTGTTGAGATTGTTACGCTTGATATGCTTGATATGAAACAAGCATAACAATTCATGCGTCAAAAACGGTATTCTGTAAAGATTTATTTTGTTCAAGTAATTGATCTGGCTTAACAATTTATTGAAATCTATATCAATTGTTGGGTAACAATTGATATGAATAACAATTCACCACTTCGAGATTTTGATGTTAGTTTTTACTTTTAAAACGCATCGTATATGAACGAAAATACTTGGACATTATTTAAAATATAAGTAATTTTAAAATAAACGCCCTAGCAATTGTCGCCACAGAAATAATTTTCCTCTTCTAAAAGCTTTCAGTGCATTTCGACTTCGTAGTGGAAGTGGAAGCAGCAAATGAACGGTAAAAATAAATAAGTAGTATAGTATAAAAACTTAACCTAACATTCTACACAGAAATCGTGTTTGTATATCGCAAGGCAAGAATGGGATAGTAATGACCCTTTCTCTTTGTCTGAACTTTGTCAGATGCATCCGAGGTAGCAAAGAATGATTGATCAAGCGATATTGATTGCAGAAGACAAATAAGAAACAACATATTATTTTATGTGATAAAGTATCGACATTATTACCACATTATTTCCTATTATTGTTTTTTTATAAATTGTAACAAGTTGGCTACAGCAGCCCTTTAATCTCTTTATGGTAGTAGTATTCTTGCATATGCAGTTGTAGTACTCTTTGCAGCAGAGAGTAGTGCAGCAATACGACGAATGGTTCTTCGTCGCACCCCTGGATCTTTTAGTAACCTAGAAAGTCTAACTGGTTACTTGAACATCCTCTACTTTGACTTTCATCGTGGGAGATTGTACAAGTATGATTTCATTACCTTCCAAAACATCTTGTAAATTGTAACGTTTGTTGCAGTAATCACTTCTGCTGATATGTTGACGGAATTGGTGGTTCTAAGAAAAATATGGCAAGTTCCACCCTTAAGGTTCGAGCTCTGTTTCTAGTGTTGCATTTATATACATTTTGTAAATTATTATAAATAAACTGTGAAAACGTTGATGTAGTTTTTTTAAATGAAGTGTTGAAGTATTATTTATCTTTAAGTTTAATTTTAATATCTTGGAAGTATTATTTGCTGTCGTCTATTTGCTGTAGATTATAAATTCGGTAAATGAAAGTTTTTACCCCCAATTTTTGTTAATGCAATAGTAATACTTAGGCATGTATATTTCAAAGTCAATGTTTTAGATAAAAACAAATCACTTATTCAACTTACTACCTACCTAAAGAACTGATTGTGACCTCAGATTCCCAAGAAATTGCATTATATTTTTATATCCATTGGGGTTCTTTCACACAATTTTGCAAAATTTAAGTATGGATAATAATAGGATTTCTTTCTTACTATTATTTACATTATAAAACTGTAGGTAATATTGTTTATTACTTTAGAAAGAAAACACTGTTGCGACTTGCTACACACACAGTAATTTTTTAACGTTCATCCAGTCATCACCAGTTGTTGCTTTTGCTGGTCCATTTGCGACAATTTAGTATACTAGTAAGCTCTTTCCGCAGTTTTTTTAAACATTCAGGCCTTTTTCCCGGGCTCAATCTTTCCGTAAGCAATATATCTTTGGTGGACATAAACTCCAACATTACATAAAATTGCTTTTCGGTGTGTCGGGTATTCTTCTCCATGTTTCAAATTCGCGCGTCTAACTATTCGAAACTGTCAAATGCAAATGTCACTGCTCTAACGCGCATGCACAGTCGGTAATATAGTTCATAATTAGTTTGCATTTCAGTTGTTGTGATTCATTTCAATTGGATCATAACAAGTGCAGTTACAGAATACCAAATATTGCACGAATTGTTAAAATTTTGTAGCAATCGGGTTCATAATAATTATTGTTATACTTAACAATTGATATGAACCAGTGCTTACAGAATACATGTAAATGTATGTAACCAAATGATAGTGCTTATCGAACCTTCTTTGAGCCAAATTAGTTACTCTCCTGCAAAATGCATAACAAAGAATTATGCAATTTTATAATAAAAACAGTTATTAAACCAGTAGTAGATAATATCTGTTTAGAATAAATGGATTCCTAAAAAGGAAGCGTGAAATACATAAATCCCCTAACAAAAAATTTTAAAACGTTACTCTGCCTTATGGTACTATTCCCTTTGGAGTTTAATCTAGTTAAATCTAAAAAGTTGTTAAACTTGGCTAATAGTTCCTTCATTGCTATTATTCGCTTTTTTCTTATGTAAATGTATTTATTAAGACTCAGTCATACTACTGTGATAACCTCAACATGTCAAACTGACATCTAAATTTCTTAATATATGTCAAACCAAAGGTTATGAACTAAGATAAACAGCTTAGAGGGCGCCACAGTCCGGACCACTTGAGATGGCCATAATGTTTACATTTACTAGTAGTTGGTCATGGTTCTTATTTTTTACTATCTAAAGATAGAGACTTGAAATCTTTTCTAATTCCTATAGTACTGGACCAATATAAAATGTAATATATTAAAATGGGGGCACGCCCCCTCTAACTCCTCACTAACCGGTTGCTGTAGTATAAACTGTTAATACACACCTTCTTTATTTGAATTTTGCATAGTTCAATTTCGCACAAAGCAGATTAATCGTTTTACAATCCTATTTGGCTACCCCTACGCATCAGTAGACGGCTGCTCCAGTATATTCTGCTAACAAACACAGCGTGTATTTAGAATTTTATTTAGCTACAGTTTGCATGAACATATTAACCAACAGCGACCCTTGTAAAGGTATTTTTAACAATGGGAGTCGAATGGATATCTTACAATTAATAATAATATATACCGTATTTATTCGTAAATAAAACCCCCTTTTTTTGCTAGATTTTTGCTCTAAAATGTAAGAGGGTCTTATATTTGAGTCGGGTCTTATAATCGAGTATAAAAAGATATCTTCAATAAAAAGTGAAAACAATAAGTTAACTGAGTAATGGTTACCAGTATTTATATCAAAAATTGTATTACAATCCAATAACATCTAAAATAGCGTTCTGTTGCTTAATAATTTAACATTTCGCCCGGTTGTCTGCATTTTAGCCGATATTGATGCACGTAAACCTATACCGCCATGGTGAAACCCGCGATAAGCAAAATTTATTGACAGCAGCAACTACAGTAATTACGAAAATTATGAAATAATATACAATTATTGTTAGCTTAGAACTTAGTCAGAATCGTCGTTGTCGTCATCACCCTCTGTAAGATCGACATTAACCTTTATAATATATTTTTTTTGTAACAATGTTTTTACAAATTAAGCTTGACAACTGACAGGGTCGATATTAGCGAAAAACCCAGTGATGGCAAAAACATTTCTAAGAAATTCATTTAAATTTTTCATAGTACCGACTGAAGAATTGTAATCTCTTAAATACCTACCTGATTGTTAACAATAGTAGCACCTTAATCTTTCCAGTAAGTGTGCAAAATTTTATTATCTATTGGAGTAACATCTGACCACTTTTTGAATGACTGCCTACAATTTTAGAAGTTTTCCTGGAATTCAGATAAACTGCTTCTTCAAAGGTGTTGTTTCCGCGAAGAGATAAAGGGTAGAATTTTTTCCATGAACATAACTAACGGAATTTGTTAAAAAATAAAAATGAAAAATGTTCAGGCCCGGTTTCACCAACAACAAATAGCTACTTATTCATCGAATAACTTTAATCTTTGAATAAAATCCCCGTTTTGCGTTTCACCAACACTGAATAGCACTATTCAATGGTTTAAATTACTATTTAGGGATTTATAACTTCAAAGTGAAACCAATAAACAGTACGTTTGTCCCCGTATTTATATTAAATTCACAGACAGTTACTACAAATTGGGACCGTTAGAATAATTTAAATATTGTATATACAATACAATGCGATTCTAATAAAGTATGAAACTATCAACATAAATCTTTTATTAAATGTTAAAAGAAAACCTGGAATACGTCAATTTTTATGTTAAATGGGATATATTTTAGTTGAATTGTTAGTTTTAAATTGTGTTTTGTTTATGAATTATGGCGATAGCAAAGATTTTCTAAATAGAAACTCTTTTTTATGATGAATTTGGAAAAAGTGTATAATTTCAAAAATGATATTTTGGAGATACTCCCATTGCTTTTAAAGTTTAAAAACAAAAATCAAATAACAATCAAGAGTTCAAAGTTTTAATAAAGAAACTTTGTAAAGAACCGTCATAATTTTAACTGCTAAATGGCTACTTGATTCAAACAATTTTTTAATAGCAAGCCTAAACCAAAAACCGCATAAACAAATAGAACTAAACAAACGAAAATCAGGTTAAATTGTATTGGTGTTCAACTTAAATTCCCTAAAAATCAGTCTAGGGACACTAGATTTTGTAAACAGTAACGGCGCATTCACAATGAACTTCGTCTTATTCATCGAATAACTATCTACGTCTACAAATGTGTTGGCGAAACGGTAATTTGGTTAACCTGAGATTAAATTTTATTCATAGAATAACTATGCATTGATTTATTTAGCGTTGGTGAAACCGGGCCTCAATATCTTATATTGCTTTATATTTTTAGGGGTCCAATATTCGCATACCAAAGCTTTTTTTAAAAATTCGCTCCAAAATATAGGGGTGGGGGTCTTATAATCGAGGGGGTCTTATTTTCGAGTAAATACGGTAATTATTATATTTTGTATTAGTCGCGTTATAGTAGAATAGCCGTGGATAAGGATGGCTCACAACGAATTTAATGAGATATCGGCTGCTACTTTTTGGCTGCCAGTTTCACTGCGGTAGCAATTAATTACATTACATCAGCAGCATTTATGCGTTTTTATGAAAAGGTTAGAAACATTTTAGTTGCTTTACTTTCTCATCTCCATGAATTAAGTGTTTTTGAATGTTACAAAATATTTTAGCTCCGAGTTCTTACTTGTCAAAACTGTTGCAACACTTATTATAATCTAGGGAGGTGCCCCAACGTCAAATTTTGAGTAGAAACGCTGTATTGCAGCATGCTCTAATTCTCGAAGTCTAGATTATTTCACTGCAGTTTTTTAAGGAAGTGCTTGCAAGTGTTTTCAAGTGTCAGAACCATTCAACAGTACATTAGCACAAAATGTCTACAGTAGTTTTGTCTATATTAATCCTATGCTATATGTAGGGTACGCCAGAACTGACATATAATTCGTATAATAGTATATATTATAAAAAATATTTCCTTTAAAGTAAGAGGATAAAAATATAAGAAGAAAACATGATTAATATAAAAAATGCATGCAAGATTAATTGTAACTTTGTTTGTAATTGATGGCAAAGCTATTGATCGTAACAAAGATTAGTAACACGAAACCACCCCAAAAGAATCTATAACATGTACTTGTAAATTTTCTTTTAAAAACCAAATTTCAAAATCATTGTATGTTTCTGCTACTAAACAATCTTATGTAATATATGTGACTAACTGCTTAATCAAAAGAAATATGTCGCAACCATTTCAATGTAATTTATGTAATTATAAATTCTCACAAAAAGGAAATTTGCAAAGGCACATGCTTACTCATAGTGGTGAGAAACCGTTTGAGTGTAATATTTGTATTTATAAATGCTCACAGAAAATAAGTATGCAACATCACATGCTCACTCATAGTGGTGAGAAACCTTTTGAGTGTAATATTTGTAGTTATAAATACTCACGAAAAACAAGTTTGCAGAGGCACATTCTCACCCATAGTGGTGAGAAATCATTTGAGTGTAATATTTGTAGTTATAAATGCTCATTAAAAGGAAGTTTGCAAAAGCACATGCTCACTCATGGTGGTGAGAAACCTTTTGATTGTAATATTTGTAGTTATAAATGCTCAATAAAAGGAAGTTTGCAAAGGCACATGCTCACTCATAGTTTTGAGAAACCTTTTGAGTGTGATATTTGTAGTTATAAATACTCAAGAAAAGGAAGTTTGCAAAAGCACATGCTCACTCATAGTGGTGAGAAACCTTTTGATTGTAATATTTGTAGTTATAAATGCTCAATAAAAGGAAGTTTGCAAAAGCACATGCTCACTCATAGTGGTGAGAAACCTTTTGAGTGTAATATTTGTAGTTATAAATGCTCAATAAAAGGAAGTTTGCAAAGGCACATGCTCACTCATAGTGGTGAAAAACCTTTTGAGTGTAATATTTGTAGTTATAAATGCTCAATAAAAGGTAGTTTGCAAAAGCATATGCTCACTCATAGTAGTGAGAAACCTTTTGAGTGTAATATTTGTAGCTATAAATGCTCAATAAAAGGAAGTTTGCAAAGGCACATGCTCACTCATAGTGGTGAAAAACCTTTTGAGTGTACTATTTGTAGTTATAAATGCTCACAGAAAATAAGTTTGCAAAAGCACATGCTCACTCATAGTGGTGAGATACCATTTGAGTGTAATATTTGTAGCTATAAATGCTCACAAAAAGGAAGTTTGCAAAAGCACATCAAGCTCACTCATAGTGCTGAGTAACTATTTTTATGTGATATGTGTAGTTACCCAAACAACATTGTTACATTTATTAAAAACATGTTAAACAGATGATTATTTAAAAAATAAACATATCGATAAACGTGTTGTACATGATTATAGTGGTCTACTTCAATCGTATGTACTTTTTTTTAGTCTGTATTTATTGGGTATATAAATATATCTCTTAGCGCATTTTATTAATGATTATATTCTTTTATGAGACAGAGTATTCAATCAATTTTCACTTGGGTTCTTTATTCTTTATTATTATTTCTTTGGGTAATATTTTTTGCAATTTAAATACAATTAAATGTGTGTGTACTAAAAATATTTATTAGGGGCGGGGGAGGGAGGAATTTATAATTAATAAATGCAACTAAGTAACGGTCTCTTTTATTATTTGTCTTATTATTGCTGGCTTCTATGCGACGCCGAAAAGAGTCTCCGGCACTACGGATAACTTCGGTACAATAAACGAATTGGAGGTCAACGTTTACTGACTAGTTATCTGTTTATTGTTTTGTTTTCTCGTTTTAGCGTGGCAGGTAGCTGTAATGATTTAGAACATATTTTCCTTATCAACATGTGGTCACTTCCTGCAAGTTTTCGAGAAAATGGCATTTTAAATTTTAAGTACCTACGTCTATTAATTGAACTTACATTCCATTAAAAATACGAAATAAGCAAAAAAAAACTTAGAAAAACAAAATTATTTTTTGCTTGTTTTGTATTTTAAATGTATTGTTAGTATAATGGGCGTGCTTAAAATTTAAAATGCGATTTTTTTGAAAACAAGCTTTCTAGTTATATTAGTTACACTCTGTATATATTAAATGTGAATCTTGCAATTTTAATATGATACGTATTAATATGCTATTTTACGGGGCTAAATTGCATAAATAAATTATTGGAAAAATTCCAAGTTAAATCGAAGATGAATGAAAGTTGATAAATTTTTAAATTGATTTGTCAAAGTTGATAATCAAAAACACATAGAACAAACTCTGGCGAAAGTAAAATGAAAACATAAACCACTTACCTTTACCGTCAAAGAAAAATGCACCGGCAACTATTGAAAATTTGGAAAGTAAGTTCCAAAAATATTATAGGGTATATTTAATTTTCATCAGTATCACTTTCCATTCCATATTACGATGAAACCGTAAGAGCGAATTAAGCGCACACGGTACGCAAACGCGCATCATCGTACATGAAGCTTCAAGGGTCAGCTAACTTCAAGCGTGTTTACGTCTTGCGACAGGTTTTCGCAAGCGGACTTTAGTAAAATGTTTATTTGTTATAAAATCAATTTCAAATTAACAATGTTTTGTTTCTTTATATGTAATTTAATTTAACTGGTTTATATTTTTCTTCTTATTTGTGTGCGATTTTTTAGTGATTCATCAAGTTGCAGATTCTGCATTTCTTCTATACGTAGAGAAACCTTTCACATCTCGTACATTTTCCGATAAATCGGCTTAATCAAGAGCTTGAGTTGAGGTGATGGCTATCGAGTAAACGCGAAAATGCGTTGCATGTTCTACGTTAATATACGCAAGTTACATATAGCTCTGATTTCCACATACATAAGTTCACTTTTAATAATTAAACTACATATCTATTTTATGCAGTTTAATATAGTAGTTTTATTCTAGTTAATGTAATTGTTATTTTATTAAGTCACTTCTAGCGTGTCACAGACTCGTTCGCTATGACGGTTCTTCTGAGAGCGTTTGAAAGTCAAACTAAGGACAACGTCAAACAAAGAAACTTTCATCCGGTCATACCGTGGAAGCACAAAATATAAATACAGCATCGAGCTGCAACCGTGTCAGAGTGATCCCAAATATTTAGTAACGTAATTGACCACTGAGCAACGAAAGTGTAGTGCAGTTTGCATCATTGTAATACTGTAGAAGTCAGATTTGTCAACTTAGACGAATTTGTGTATTTTACCAGTAAATACTTTATTAAATTCTAGTGTCCAAATATTTTTAAACTATATAATTGGCCACTAGGATAGGATGTTGTAATTTGTGCTCATAGAAACATTGGATGGAAAAATTCTGATTTTTAAATTTTCATACGGCACCACGAACTTGTTGGAAGATGCTATGTATGTGGCGAAATCCAAAAGGGAAACATCTTTCTACAACGACAACTATATAAAGAAGTCGAATACGAAGTAGAAAGAATTAAATTATTGACAACGCTCAAGGCGACGCCCTAATTAGCAGCTCATTAGCGGGGCAAGCTCGACCGAAGACTGCTGTTCCCTATTTTTTACGATAAAATTTCTATTTTTAACATAATATTTTTGATACATATAATTTTAATTGCTGTATTAATGAATATAATTTAATAAGAATCTTTTTAACAATGGCGCGGAATAATGTGAAAATAAATTCACAAATACCATTAATTAAAAAACACTAATCGCTTAATGGTATTTAAAAATGCTAACGAGCATGAATTTTGTGCCAAAATGAATGAAAGTGCCAATGATCACAAATTATGTGAAAAGGCCAATGGGCAAAAACTATGTAAAAATTCCAAAGGCCAAATACTACATTCTTCAGTAAAATACAATTTTGAAAAAATCTTTGTATCAATCATTACGGATCATTACGGATCAATGACGGATCTTAACGGTGTAAGTGACGAAAAATCCAAAATTGTTCATTTTTTAATAAATCAACTATTAAAAATTGCAAAAGCAGTAAAAAGCGTTGTGGCAAAAGCACATATCGATACGGACCCTATCTATAATAAGATTAGGGATAAACAAGGTATACAAAAAGTAAAAGCAAAAGAGTTGATGAAGAATGCATGTGTATTAGAGATACCTGAGGAAGGAGCAGGGATGGCAGAATTGAGAGTGTTTCAACAGCATCTGAGGAATTACCAAATAACTGTCTTTCGTTACAGTACCAAAGGTCGTGATGTCATCTTTAAAGGTAGTACAAGTACAGAGACGCCGAAGAAAATCAGTCTCTTCTTTCACAACAACCACTATAACGTTATCACCAGTCTCACATCGGCGTTTGTTTGTGGATATTTTTGTGACAGCTGCTATGTGCCATACGAATATCATAATGAGCCAGTGTTGCCAGGTTGAGAAAAGTTATTTCATGAGAAAACCGCCAGAAAATCATGAGATTTCACAAAAAAGTCATGAGATGTCGTTACTATCGTTTTTTCGAATATAGGTATATTTTTTTAATGAAACGAGTCATGATTGAAAAACACCTTTATTCAAACTTATACATACGTTAAGATAAAAATAAAAAAAAAACTTTAACACAGCTTTCATAAAACCAAAAAAAATAAATCAAATTATATAAATGTATTACATTTTAATCAGGATCCGCTTCATAAATTTTTTGATTTAGCTTGCTTACCAAGTCTGGTTGAATCGGAAAATTGGAGCAGTTACAATTATTCTTAGAAACTAAAGTTTTTGTGTGAATAATTGCCGAAAGTGTTGAGGTGTTGAGCCTGTTTCTAATTTTAGTTTTATTTAAATTTATTTGTGAAAATATTCTTTCAACATTTGCACTAGAATGTGGAAGACACAATAAATTAAATACTAATCTTGTTAAATTCGGAAACCTTTGTTCAGTTCCATCTAGCCTTAGCCTTGGTAGTGTAATGTCTAGAGTGCTGGACTTGCACCCAAGCGGCCCGAGGTCGATCCCCGGTACCGGCAGATCTGGTTAAGGTTTTCTGCAGTTTCCCTTAGCTGTAACACAAATGTGGGATTTGCGCTGTTCCATCTGTAAGTCGGCTGCAGACGCACTTAGGGCCTACGTAATAATAATAATCGCCCCCTCCCACCCGCACAAGCTTATAGCTTCTGGGGCCTGCTTTGCAGGTTATGGGTTGTAGCAATTATTATTATTATTATTATTATTATTATCTGCAGATTTTACTGAAGCAATTTTTTCCCAAAACGAGCAAATATCATCGGCTGGAAAATTAATTTCAAAATTCCTTAATGCGAGCCATTCGTTGTCAATAGTTTGAATGTCAACATTAATTAAATTTTGAAAATCCTTTGACACAGTAGCTATAGTTCTAATTTTTCTTGAAGTGACTACATCAGGATCTAAAAATTCTAGTTTTTGAAATTTTGAATTCTGAAGGGGAAATCTTGTAATTATTTGAGTTACACCTTCAATATAAAAATTTAAACAATCCAATTTTACTCTTTCTAATCTAAATCTATTGTCTTGTAAGTCATAAGAATTAATTTCAGCAGAAAAATACATTTCATTAATATCCAAAAAATTTCTAGGATTTTTGAAATCAATATTTTCAACATTTGTGGAGTTAATAACGTCTTCTTTAATATAAAAATCTAAAATGGTTTTTACAACCATGGTTATTTCTTTATAAAGCGACTGGATTTTTGGTGACTCACTTTGCATTAACCTATTTAAATTATTAAATATGGGCAAAACGTGAGATAAAAATGTTAAATATAACCTGTTTTCTGGTTTGTTCATCTTTTCCAAAATTCTAGTGGCATTTAATATGTTTTGAGAGGCCTGATCCGTAAAATATAATTTCAGTGCGTTGTATTGAGTTAATAGTCGGTTTACCACACTTTCTAGAGACAACCAGCGAGTTTGGGCAGGATGAAGAATTTTGGCGGGTGCTACATGAAGAAATTCTTGGAATTCTTTCAGCTCTTCTACTCTTTTGGGGCTATTAGAAAAATAGTTGTGTATCTAAAAAATATATTTTTTTAATACTTATTCTAACAGCAATAGAAAAAAACTTACTTCTCTTGTCATTTCCTCAACTTCATCTGGTAATTTCTGACATGCATAAGAAGCACATAGGTGGAAACTGTGGCATATGCATTTAACAATAAATATTCCTGGAATATTTTCTTCTAGTCTGCTCACAACAGAGTTACGATGGCCCATCATGTTATTCGCTCCGTCCGCAGCAAAACCGATGAAATTTTGTTTATAGGGAATTGAATTCTTCTCAAAAAAGTTAATTAAGATTTCGTAAAGTGCTTGACCTGTTGTTTCGACAACTGGAATTATTGTTAAAAAATAGTCCCCAATTTTGTAATTCACACATATTCGCACAACCAGACATAAATGTTTAGTGCAAGATACGTCGGTTGATTCATCTGCGATAATGCTAAATTTGTTTGTCTTCATTAGCTCTATTAAATTGGCTTCTTGAGCAGCTCCAGTCACATTTTTTAAAATTGCTGTCATTTTGGTCCTACCGCATTTCATTTTCTTTGCAATTTCAGAGTCGCTACAAACAGCGTTCAAATAACTAATAAAATGTTCCATCAAGTTCATGGGTAAATTATGTTCAGCAAGAAATCCCGCTGTACGTATGATTCCTTCCTTAGATTTGTATTCTATACCTTTTGATTTAAAACTTGCAGCAAACAGGTCGCTAATTTTAGTTTGAGTTTTGCCTATTTTGGAATATTTTTGTTCATAAAGTTTGACATGTTTTTCAGACTCTGCATGTTTAATTAAAGCACTTTTCCCAAAACTTATATTTATATTGCTGTCACATGCATTACACCTAACAAAAAATTTAAATTAAATATGTAATTTAATGTTACATAAAAAAATCTTACCATGCATAATGTATTCCTTTTTTGCTGCTTTGCACCCACTGTAAATTCGGCACTTTTTCCCACTCTTTTTTATAAGATTGTTTGTACACTTTCTTTTTTTTAGATGTACTAGGTCCTGGAGCATTTTCATCACTTGAACTACTCATTATATAGCATTTAAATTAATAAGTTCAGTTAAAAATTATTCGATTTTCGCTTGAATTGAAACCTTCAACGATTCAAACAATAAAATAATCAGGGCCGGCGGTGGACGAGTGGTGTCAGTGCATCACTCGTGTTCCAAGGGTCCTGGGTTCGAATCTCACTTGGGGCGGCGGGATTTTTCTAATTGGAAAATTCCGTCGCTTCAACTATGGATGTGTGTATTCGTGTTGCATGTTAGATGGGGGACAGATGACCTTAGATGTTGGTTCCCCCGTAGTGTAGGCGTGAAAAAAAATAAAAAAATAAAAAATAAAATAATCATGGCGCCGTTCTTGGAGGCTTTTTATAACCTCGGTGTAAATAAATTGTCGGGGACTACCCGAATCATTTAAAAAAATCCCGGTGAATAACAGAAAATCCCCCTTGAGATAATACTCCAGGCTCCTACGTTGGAGTTGTTTAGTCACTGGCTACGAGAGGGCAGCACACAGATTTCTCGATATCCTGCTTGAAAATTCGAATAATCGGTAGAATTTATAAATACGTAAAAAAATTTTTTAGGAGGAAATGGGGTGAAAAATCATGAGATTAGAGACGTAAATCATTGGATCATGAGATTTTTTATTCAAATCATGAGATCTCATGAAAAATCATGAGACCTGGCAACACTGTAATGAGCACATATGTGAGAAGCCCTGTGTAGGGTGTGGAGCAGTACCGCCCTGCGTTAAAGAAGCCACATTTATTAACTGTTCTAATTGTCGTAGGAACTTTCAAAGCCGTCAATGCTATAACAAACATAAATCCTTAATGTTAACGAGGTTAAAAAATGTACCGATTGCTACAGACTCATAAATGTGAAAATGCGAAAGAGTTCTCATATTTGCGGTGAAATATATTGCAAAATGTGCCAAGAACACAAGCCAAAGAACCATAGTTGTTTTATAAGACCTGCAGGGAAAATGTCTGATAATCAGGACCCATTGTTTGTGTTTTTCGATCTCGAAACGAGACAAGAAACAGAGATATCTCAGGGTGTAAAGATACAGGAAGTGAATTTGTGTATGTTCCAGCAGATATGCCCCTCATGTTATCAACAACAGGATGACGAGCTAGGACGTTGCGAGAGATGTGGTGTACGAGAGCAAATTTTAAAAGGTGCCAAATGTATCGAGGGATTTTTGGTTTTTCTGTTGGAGGCTAGAAAAAAAATCAAAAACGTCATAGCCATAAGCTACAACGGACAAGCATTTGATATGCAGTTTATCTTGAACCATGTTTTAACCAACTGTGATGGAGCATTAAAAGCTGAGCTTATAATGAGGGGTTCTAGGATTTTGATGTTAGGTTTGGGTAATTTAAAATTCATCGACTTACTCAACTTACTTCCAATGGCTCGGGCTGATTTGCCAAAAGCTTTTGGCTTACCGTCTACAAAGGGGTACGTTCCCCATTTATTCAACACCCTGGAAAATGCATATTATGTGGCCCTCTTCCAGATGTGAAATACTACTCTCCAGACACCATAAATGCGAAAGCCCGACGAGAATTCCTCAAATGGTACGATGAGAATAAGAATTCCGTATTCGATATGCAGCGGGATCTTGTAGAATATTGTCGTAAAGACGTGGACATTCTGAGAGGAGCATGCATCAGTTTCAGGAACCTGTTTCTTGAAGAGTGTGACGTAGATCCGTTTACTGAAGCTATAACCATAGTCTCGGCATGTAACCTAATGTTTAGACGAAAATTCCTGCAGCAAAACACTATAGGGATGATCCCCAAAGCTGGTTACTGACGAGCCGAAAATCACTCCAAGGTAGCTCTTCAATGGCTTATTAACGAAGAAAACAAAAGGGGGATACAAATTAAACATGCCGGTAGGCAGAGGGAGGCTGTAGTAGCAGGCTTGAAAGTAGACGGTCTCTTCGAAAAACCGGTATTCCAGTTTCATGGTTGTTTCTATCATGGATGTCCCACATACTTTATCACCGGACGTGATGAACCAATATACAACGATCCAGGTGATAATATGAATATATGCGATTCTAGAAAACTCGGGCGTGTACCGAAATGTTGCAATCTCTAGGGTATGAAGTGATAGAGAAGTGGGTGTGTAGTTTTAAACGAAAAATAACCACTGAGATAAAACTGTTGGAAAAGCATCCGATGTTAATTAACGCCCCTTTGAATCCTCGTGATATATTCTTCGGTAGTAGAACAGGAGCAGTAAAATTAAAACATACCGTACAAGCTGATGAACAAATAAGGTATGTTGATATGTGTTCTTTGTACCCGTGGGTGTGCAAGTATCGGAAGTTCCCGGTAAGTCATCTTAAAGTACACATATGGGAAGAATGTGATAACCTAGTACAGGAAAGAAAAGGTGTGGAAAATATAGATGGTGTAATTAAGTGTACTGTATTACCGTCTCCGAACCTATTTCACCCCGTTCTACCATTGACAATGCACAATAAACTACTCTTCCCTCTTTGTCGTAAATGCAGCGAAAATCTCTGTCAGACAGAATGTTTCCATTCCGATAAAGAAAGGGCTATCATCAATGGTACATGGGTTATCGACGAAGTAGTGAAAGCCATGGAAAAAGGATACAAGTTGCTAGAAATTCAAGAAATTTGGCACTATCCAATGACCACTACATACAATACACTCTCATCAGCAGCTAGCAGCTGCAGCGAAAGGGTCATCAATGATAGCGAGAACAAGGGTCTCTTTGCGGGATTCATCAACAAATTTATAAAAATGAAACAAAAGACTAGTGGGTAGACATCCGACTGTACGACCGAGGTAGAGAAAAAGAAATACATCCAGGAATATTAGTGTAGTGAAGGAGTCTTTCTGGATTTCGAAAAGATCGTCAAGAACCCTGCTCTTAGATCACTGGCCAAGTTAATGTTGAATTTATTTTGGGGTATGTTATTCAACTGTTTGTATGTTTAGTAACTTACCAATTATTTCTTTTTGTTGCAAAGGAAAATTCGGTCAGAGGGAGAATTAGCCAAAGACTTCGATCGTTAGGGAACCTCATGAATTCTTTGATCTGTCAAATACGAATATTGAAGTTAACTACCTACAGGAGATCAATGAGGAGGTGATTGCTATGAACTGACAGCATGAGAATGAAGCCGCTAATTCTTTAAACACCTTTGTAACTACACAGGCCCGTCTCAAACTATGTACCTACTCAGTGGCGTGCGGTCCATGGAAGCAATGGAAGCAATGCTTGCCTTGAGAATTTATTAAAAATAAAAACAATGCTAACAAAAATACTTTTGTAAAATTATGGTTATCGTTTATTTAAATTGAAATATTTATCAAATTAAAGCTCAATATCAACTCTGTATAGCAAAAAGTTTAGTACTTAAATTTAGTACAAAAATTTAGAGTACTATTTTAAATTAGGCTCATTAAACTTGCACGGAAAGGTAATACCGATTCAAATGTGATACATACACTTCATATAAGCACTGCTTACAAATGCTCTTCTCTTAACCTTGGCGTGAATCAGCGAGCGTGGGGTGTTATAGTAGACGGATTCTGTTTGGCTGGTTAACATTGTTTGGTCGTTATTTTTATTGTGCTTCGTTCCCAAATGTTTATTTATTATAATTTGGTTATTTGTTCGATTTAGTGTTACTTAAGTAATGTAAATCTGCGAATGAGACTGTATTTTGTCGCATTTTATTATTTTAATTTATAAGTTGGATTTTTTAAAGACAAATAGTTCTATTTAGTTTGCCTGTATGCAAATTTAAAATTGCATTATCGTCACGACTGCAAATTTAACTGCTTCGGTTAAAGGTTCGAGTACCTTCGATATAGCCGAATCGGGACGATTTTTTGTTCAGTTTATTATCTATAAGGAATTTTTCGCATACAGTTTTGGAGAGAAATTACAAATTATTAAGAAAGGCAGATCAAAACCAGGTCTTTCAAATTTAACAACAAAGATTAAAACCTGTACCGATATTTTGCTAAGAAAGACCGGAAAATTGATAAGTAGTAGTAGTTTTTTTTTAAATAAAGAATGATAGTCAACAAATTCCATAGTATAAAGTGTAAAAGTGCTCCTCTGAAAAACTTTTAAGCTTAATAATTATAACAGTGTTTTTTATTGTACCTAGCAGGGGCGGTTCCAGAGAAGTATTTTGAGGGGGAAATCTTTGGTAAAATAATTGATTTAATAAATAATATTTAAACAAACATTATTTGTTTCTATTCTATGTAAACTTATTTCTAAATTGGGGGGGATTATTCCCTCCCCGTTAATCCGCGCCTGTACCTAAGTGTATTATAATTAAAATCGTGGTTGCTTCCCTAGCCTAAATTCTCACCGCACGCCACTGTACCTGCTTGGAAGAATTAGGTGAACGCATCTATACTACGATACAGGTATGAGTGTTTTAAATCCTTCTAACCGTATATACATTACTAATAAAATTTGTTTATCCTTGTTTCAGATTCCGTAATCTACATTTCGAAATCTGGTGAAATGGACATTTTACTTAATGTTATTGCTACATTGGGTTAAATTATAAGAAAAAATACTTAATTTTATACGTAATTAGTTTTGTATCTGGCAAGTATTGTTTAATATTCTATATAATAATACAATATTATATAAATATAAATTAATACAAATGCATACAAAGTAATATTGAGTAAATGTTTGATTTGGATGCCCAGATTAAATATAAGTCCAACCTAAGTTTAGTTATAGGAGTCCTGTTTTAAGAGAAGCAACTAATAATAATGAGTAATGATAATTAATTTATTAAAACTACAAATTACATATTTACAATATAATAATAAATGTGGGGCCGGCGGTGGACGAGTGGTGTCAGTGCATCACTCGTGTTCCAAGGGTCGTGGGTTCGAATTCCGTTTGGGGTGACTGGATTTTTCTAATTGGAAAATTCCGCCACCTCAACTATGGATGTGTGTATTCGTGTTGCATGTTAGATGGGGGACAGATGACCTTAGCAGTTGGTTCCCCGTAGTGTAGGCGTCAAATAAAAAAAAATAAATGTAGTAAAATAAATCTTATGATAAACTTATTCTTGGATTACACAATGCATTATTGGCACATACCGGGACACAACATGTTTTACCACTACTCAATGTGATCTTGAATTTCTGGTTTCTGTTCATCAAATCAAATAAATTTCGTTTTTTGTAGTGATACGGAATGATCGTTGCTAACGATAATTACATACTATTATTACAATAAAAACGAAAGACAATTAATAAGTGTCCAAAAAAAAGATTTTTAAAAAATCACTGAAAGCTACACTATTAAACCTAATCAAAACTAAAACTAAGAACACTATTAGTAAAATTATGTACAAATATAAAGTCCATTTATATGTTATGTAACGAAACACGTGCGCACTCTTGAAATATACGAGTTAAAATGCAGGATAGAATGCAAGTGATTGCGCAGTGGAGACACAAAAATTGTAGTCCACGCGCTGATTGAATTTTAATCAGAATTGTTAGGGAGTGCAACTACTCGCTCTTTTAAGCTATATACTGTGACTTTAGTTAGAGACACCTTGAATCATGGCATGTGAATAGGTCATATTATATTTAGATTAGAAGTTCAGTTATGCACCTTTACGCCTACCGGACACTTCGTCTACTGCGGACACTACGCCGACCCTTGAAATAAATTTTGCTCTGCACACTTTGCCGAACGCTGACCGCGGACAGAGTCGGCAAAGTGTCCAGCGCTTGCGGTCGGCGTAGTGTCCACGATCGGCAAAGTGTCCAATACCGAACGACCGTGTCCACGGACGGCGTCCAGTATTCCGAAAGTGTGCACCAGTAATACATTTTAAGAACTTTACAAACATTTGTCACTTTTTGTTTAAACAAAATGTAAAAAAATTAAATATAAAGTTCATATATATTAGAACAAAAAGCAAAAGAGATGCTACCGGACGTTAATATTGCTGATTAGCAAGGACTAAAAAGGCCATTCTATATAATATAACGAATTTATGCTGTAATAAAGATATAATAAAAATTATTAACGTCTAGCCATCTTTGGAAGGGCTTATTCCTCTATTAATAATGTTCTGTTATTATTGTTATTCTGTTCTAATTTTATTTTAAGGTATACAATTACATAAATTATCAAAACATATTTTAAATTTAACTACAGTAATACCCCAAAGTTACGCGATAGGTGGGGCCGACAAAGATCGCGTAACTCAGGGTACAATTATGCATACAAATCCATATAAATTGTAGTTAATTGAAACTGTAATTTACTTGACGTTCAAAAAACTATTGTTTTTGAATAACAAAACACATACGTTTTAAATTTCACAGCAACTGAGATGTTGAGGGTTTATAATCACCTGTTAGATGATTATCATCAAGTATTTCCCGTTTTGAAATGCAATTAGCTTTCACCCAGGTAGAAGAGATTTTCAAAACTGCCGATAAACTAGAAGGTCAAATTGCACCTTTAAAATTGCTGATTGTCGTAAAATTAATCTGTCAACAATTATTTATTAATAAAAATGTGTTTTGCTACAACAATAATAATAATACAATATAATAATAATATAACATAAGTTGTGTAAAACAGTAGGTATGGCAGAGCTTGGCATAACCCCCACTCTTCCTACTTTTGGCAACGCCTGCTGCTCTCTGATTGGCTATCCTCTCTCCTGTAGACACGCCTACTGTTCTCTCATTGGTCGACGCCATCTTGGATGACACGCCTGCTGTTCTCTGATTGGACGAGCGCCATTTTGGATGACACGCCTGCTGTTCTCTGATTGGACGAGCGCCATTTTGGAACTTTGGGGCCTCTACGGGAATCTGTATTACCAACAACCTGTGTACTACTACTAGAGGGCGTCATGCGTCAACTAGGGTACTGTCAACAGAGGGCGTCATGAAGAAATCTGTATTATCCTACGTACTGATGCTATTAGAGGCAGCATTAAAGAATCTCTTCTCTCGCTCTCTCCTTCTCTCTCTTATTAAAGGTCGCATTAAAGAACCTTCTCATGAAGAAATCTGTATTACCGATTACGGACGTTCTGCTAATTGTTGATATAGAGGGAGCCAAGGTTTATCATTTTATATTAATAAATTTACCGATTTCTTAAAATAATTATCGTCATTAATATTTTAATTACATATAATAATTATATTATTATATGTAATTATAATTATAATTATAATTATTTAATAATTTATTTTGACCGTTCTCGTTGTACTTGTCGGTACGTTTTCTTTGATGTTCGACGCGTTATCGTTAACTATCTCATAGATGTATTATTTGTCATATTATTAGCCTTCGTTTATGCTCAGTATTGCAAGAACAATAAAAGTTATAAAGGAAAACGTAAACGCCAACATGTTCAAAATCACTCATTTTTTGTACACTTTAGACGTATTTTCATGAATATTTGCGTTTTCACCATATAGGATTAATTTTTAGCTCTAATTTTATATATAGGGCGTTTTGTATAGATCTCTCACGATAATTTATTGTCATATACTGTCTTTGAAATTACATATATACAGACTTATATAACACACACACACACACAAGATATACATGTAAACTTAACTATTTTTCTAAATTATCATCGTTAGAAATCCTACTATAATAATAATTTCTCCAGCGATGTAAAAATAATAACAACTTTTTAAAAATATATATACCTGACTTAGATGATACAAAATTTAATTCATTCTCTGTTTTATAAACTCGTTAGGGCTGTGGAACAGGTAAAAAACGCGCTTATAATAAATGCAATTTATTTCTAATAATAGGTATTAAATCTAGCGAATGAACATTATAACAAAAGACCCATATAATATGATATTTATTAGGGTCATAATGTTAATATTTTACGTCATAATTATGTTAGAAGCCTAGATACGAATAATAATAAACTCAAAATAAACTTTCTTTCTGAAAAAAAAAATATATATATATATATATATATATATATGTATATATATATATATATATATATATATATATATATATATATATATATATATATATATATATATATATATATATATATATATATATGTTACATTTTAAGTTTCCGCGGATATTATATGATACTTTACCACTTTTCCGGGTTTCATTCCGCGTATTCACTATGCGGCTCCTAGAGGAACCAGACAATGGTTGACGACGTTTCGGCAAGATCACACTTGCCATCTTCAGGTCACTTCTAACTTCCTTCTGCTTCGCGTGGTTACACGATGTAGACTGACGTCTTGTTGCAGCGGTTGGTCTTTATATACGGTTACGGTGTTGCGCATGGTTGCGGTCGGCTGGTTTTTGGCGCGGCTGCGTGTCATTGGTCTCGCTTGATCCGGTGGCTTTCTCTCGCTTTCCTTTTTATCGTTCTGCTGTGCTGGTTTTCGCTTCTTGACGGTGATACTGGTTATAGCTGGTTTCCAAGCTGATGGTAGTCGCTGTGTATCGTCCCTGGTATTAAGATTGTTCGGGCGTTTCTCGATCTCAATGGCTTCTCTTATGGTTCGTCGGGTCTTATGTTGTATATTCGCTAAAACTTTTGTATTTTCGAAATCTATGTTATGAGATGTACCACTTACATGTTGTGCCAGTGAAGACGTTCTCTCATTTTTGTTGACTGCATTTCGGTGTTCTTCTCTTCTTACTTGAATTCTTCTGTTGGTCTGCCCTATGTAGGATTCCCCGCAGTCTTTACATGGGATCTCGTATACTCCTTGGCTTTCTAGTGGTATTTTTGTTTTTGCGGATGGTAGCATGTTTCCAATCTTTTTATCGGTGTTGAAGATGGTATCGATGTTGTGTTTTCTCAGCACTCTACTTATTTTGTCCGTGGTCCCTTTGATGTACGGTAAGTGTGCTTTGGATACCGATGTTTCTTCTTCTTTTGGCTTTGGGTCCCTTGGTGTTAACGCTTTCTTGATATTTCTGGACGAGAAACCATTTTGTTTTAATGCCAACTTCACCTGTTCTAGTTCTTGATGTTTATTATCGTCATCAGTCAATCGTTGTGATCTGGTTATTAATGTCTTGACTACTGACTGTAGTTGCGCTGGGTGGTGATGTGACTGCGCGTTCAGGTAGCGATTTGTGTGGGTTGATTTTCGGTATACTGTGTATCCCAGGCTGCCGTCTTCCTTCTTGATTATAGATACATCTAGAAAAGGTAGTTGATTGTCCTTTTTTATTCACGAATGTTCCAGTAAAAGAAGCAGTAGATATGATACAACGGAAATACCAAGTCCCAAATGAAATCATCGAGTTAACAAGACACTGCCTAAACAACACCTACTTCATCTACAAAGATCAACGGTACAAACAAGTGGAAGGAGCACCTATGGGATCACCTTTATCGCCGGTAATAGCGAACCTATTCATGGAAGAATTAGAAGTCCGAGCAATAGAAACGGCAAGTGACAAACCTAAACTATGGCTAAGATACGTAGACGATACTTTTATTATATGGACCCATGGAGAAGAGAAACTGCAGACCTTCTTACAGCATCTAAACAACATACACCAAAAGATCAAATTCACAATGGAGGTGGAAAAGGACAATCAACTACCTTTTCTAGATGTATCTATAATCAAGAAGGAAGACGGCAGCCTGGGATACACAGTATACCGAAAATCAACCCACACAAATCGCTACCTGAACGCGCAGTCACATCACCACCCAGCGCAACTACAGTCAGTAGTCAAGACATTAATAACCAGATCACAACGATTGACTGATGACGATAATAAACATCAAGAACTAGAACAGGTGAAGTTGGCATTAAAACAAAATGGTTTCTCGTCCAGAAATATCAAGAAAGCGTTAACACCAAGGGACCCAAAGCCAAAAGAAGAAGAAACATCGGTATCCAAAGCACACTTACCGTACATCAAAGGGACCACGGACAAAAGAAGTAGAGTGCTGAGAAAACACAACATCGATACCATCTTCAACACCGATAAAAAGATTGGAAACATGCTACCATCCGCAAAAACAAAAATACCACTAGAAAGCCAAGGAGTATACGAGATCCCATGTAAAGACTGCGGGAAATCCTACATAGGGCAGACCAACAGAAGAATTCAAGTAAGAAGAGAAGAACACCGAAATGCAGTCAACAAAAATGAGAGAACGTCTTCACTGGCACAACATGTAAGTGGTACATCTCATAACATAGATTTCGAAAATACAAAAGTTTTAGCGAATATACAACATAAGACCCGACGAACCATAAGAGAAGCCATTGAGATCGAGAAACGCCCGAACAATCTTAATACCAGGGACGATACACAGCGACTACCATCAGCTTGGAAACCAGCTATAACCAGTATCACCGTCAAGAAGCGAAAACCAGCACAGCAGAACGATAAAAAGGAAAGCGAGAGAAAGCCACCGGATCAAGCGAGACCAATGACACGCAGCCGCGCCAAAAACCAGCCGACCGCAACCATGCGCAACACCGTAACCGTATATAAAGACCAACCGCTGCAACAAGACGTCAGTCTACATCGTGTAACCACGCGAAGCAGAAGGAAGTTTAGAAGTGACCTGAAGATGGCAAGTGTGATCTTGCCGAAACGTCGTCAACCATTGTCTGGTTCCTCTAGGAGCCGCATAGTGAATACGCGGAGTGAAACCCGGAAAAGTGGTAAAATATATATATATATATATATATATATATATATATATATATATATATATATATATATATATATATATATATATATATTTGAAGAGGTTATATCAAGAATATCATATTATAATATTTTATTAATAAAGCATCACACCCAATTTTTATTTTAAATAACACCGTTCTTGAAATATAATGTACCTACATTTAAAGATTCTGCATTTAATCTGCAGTTTAATTTAATGAAGTTAATTGACAGTGTAGGTGTTCCGCAAAATTTACATTTTTAGAATTCAAAAGTTCCAGCCGCTTAGGTAAAACATCTTCTCTGGTGTACCTGGGGAAAACAGGAGGATATGCGAACTGCATGTTTGTTGAAACAGATAAGGTATTAATAATCATACCGCTAACTAAATACTACTATGTGTTTATATTTGGGTCGCTAAGAATCCCATCTTGCACTAATTTTATTCATACCCAAATGGTATGGAGTGAGCTTTTTCATTTGAAGTAAATCGTAAATCACGTTGAATTTTCTTTAAATATCAAAATTATTATTCTGATCAAGTTGACTTAAGCCGTTGTTGATTGTATACGTGTTATTAGCAATCATGGATGGAAAACGAACGCATGAAGCTAAATTATTGTTTTAACAGAATGCGGGAAATTTAATATAAACATTGTGTCCCTTTGAATCAGTCCGAATCAGTCTAATGGAATGTTTTAAAATATTATATCAATGTTAATAGCAAGGGTATAATATTCTTTAGTTAAAATCTCGCATTCAGTTTTGGCCTTTAGAAAAGGGTGTTTTTTTACCTGGAATAGATAATCATCTGTTTTAGATAGAATAACGAGGTACAATAAAACCGTAAACTACATATAAGGCGTTTTATTTCTTTCAATTATATTTCTCTTCATATAGAATGCAACTATTGGTAAAGTCTATTAAATTAGAGACGGTGTCGGATACGTCATCATCAAAGCATATGTTATTGTTACAAGAGCGTGCGCTATGACTTTCTACGTAAGCCTAGTATCCTTGTAACCTTGTAAGTTCCAATGCACGTAACATCCTACGTCATGACCTCAATGGATGTCATTAATTTAGTATGTTTACATTCTTTAAATGAGCATTTATGCATATGCGACCAATTTATTATAAAATCTATTGTAGATTGACATGTAAACGAGAAACAGCAGTATTACCAGCAGTCGAAAGAAAAATATGAAAGTCATACGCAGTTAATTCGCAGTCAGTTTACATTTCGACTATATAAATTCAAAATATAATATATGAGAATAAATAAGATAATGTTTATACTGTATTACAGTAAAAGCTACATGTAAAAACTACATGTAAAAAATAATAATAGCTTTTTTAAAATATATATATATATATATATATATATATATATATATATATATATATATATATATATATATATATATATCTATAGGGCACCACTATGCGTCCCCCCATGTAAAATCTTAGGTTCAAGCAGCGTCCGAAGTCACTCGGCGTCCGGATATACGGACGCTGGGTGACTAGTGCCTCAAAATTACACCACATTAAGCTTAAAGTGTCTAGATGACGAAAATGTAAAAATTAGCTGTGCGCAGTATGACACCCATTCCTGATTCGTGTATAAAATCGTAGTTCGAGCGTTTGCCACACGCAGCGCTAATAGCGCGGGATTTGTATACATTTGTATACAAATTTATGGCATAGGTTTACCCTGCGTCCGCATATTTAACAAGAATTGTGTTGGTAACACTGATGGTTTTGTCGCTAGACAGTGACGTCATTTCAACGGGACTTCACTTTATGCATTGTATTTCTGAGTAAAGATTGCGTCATTTAAGGTGACAAAAATTCTTACATATTATATTTTGTTAAAGCTGTTTAATAAACACTTTACGTTTCATTTATGCGTCATGTAAATTTCGTTTAAACCGGTTATAATTGCTCTTACAAATGGGCGATAATTTTAATAAAATCGTAAGATTTAATTCGAAGCTCTATTGATTTAAGTGAAACAAACGTAACCATTATTATATTATCATTCAGTATTTAATCAATCACTGATGCTGTTAGCTAATAATAAATCTTATCCCCTATTATATTTTAAAATTTTTAAAAATTATTTGTTTGTGAGGCAGACAGTGACATCATTTCAAACGGAACTTCTTACGCATTAAAATATTGAAATTAAATAAACTTTATAACTTCTAAATTGTCAAATGACATACAAACTTGAGATTTGGCACCCTGTTATGGGGTTGTAAATCTTGCAGATGTCACAGGAATTTGAAATTTGGTATAGTTATAAGGTTTAAGATTCTTGTAAAGAAAAAATAAAACACTGTTATTATGTAAATAATAACAATGTCAATATTTTTATATAACCCTAATATTTTTAAATCAATAAAAATATTTTTATGTCAACCCTCGCACCCTCTTTTAGGGGTTGTAAAACTTCTAGATGACTTAGAAACTTGAAATTTGGTGTAATTATAGGATTTAAGATTCTTATAAAGAAAAATATAAAAAAATTATTAAATCAATCCCCGTATTCCATTTGGGGGTTGTAAAACTTCTAGATGACATACCAACTTGAAATTTGGTATAGTGATAGGGTTTAAGACTCTCGTAAAGAAAAATTTTTTATTAAGTCAACCCCCGCACTTTATTTGGGGGTTGTAAAATTCTAGATGACATAAAAACTTGAAATTTGGTATAGTTATAGTGTTTAAAATTTTCCTAAAGAGAAAAATCTAAAATATTAAAATGTCAACCCTCCCACCCCCTTTTGAGTTATAAATCTTCTAGATGACGTACAAAACTGAGGTTTTGACATAGTTATAGAGTTTAGAATTCTTGTCAAAAGAAAAATAAACAATGGTAAAATTGCTACCCCCCACTCACATTGGGGGTTGTAAAACGTCTATATGACATACAAACTTGAAATTTGGTATGGTTATAGTGTTTAAAATTTTCCTAAAAAGAAAAATCAAAAATATTGAAATATCAACACTACCACCCCCTTTTGAGTTATAAAACTTCTAGATGACGTACAAACTTGAGGTTTTGACATAGTTATAGAGTTTAGAATTCTTGTCTAAAGAAAAATAAACAATGGTAAGATTTCTACCCCCCACTCACATTGTGGGTTGTAAAACTTCTATATGATATACAAACTTGAAATTTGGTATAGTTATAGTGTTTAAAATTTTCCTAGAGAAAAATCAAAAATATTAAAATGTCAACCCTCCCACCCCCTTTTGAGTTATAAATCTTCTAGATGACGTACAAACTTGAGGTTTTGACATAGTTATAGAGTTTAGAATTCTTGTCAAAAGAAAAATAAACAATGGTAAAATTGCTACCACCCACTCACATTGGGGGTTGTAAAACGTCTATATGACATACAAACTTGAAATTTGGTATGGTTATAGTGTTTAAAATTTTCCTAAAAAGAAAAATCAAAAATATTGAAATATCAACACTACCACCCCCTTTTGAGTTATAAAACTTCTAGATGACGTACAAACTTGAGGTTTTGACATAGTTATAGAGTTTAGAATTCTTGTCTAAAGAAAAATAAACAATGGTAAGATTTCTACCCCCCACTCACATTGTGGGTTGTAAAACTTCTATATGATATACAAACTTGAAATTTGGTATAGTTATAGTGTTTAAAATTTTCCTAGAGAAAAATCAAAAATATTAAAATGTCAACCCTCCCACCCCCTTTTGAGTTATAAATCTTCTAGATGACGTACAAACTTGAGGTTTTGACATAGTTATAGAGTTTAGAATTCTTGTCAAAAGAAAAATAAACAATGGTAAAATTGCTACCACCCACTCACATTGGGGGTTGTAAAACGTCTATATGACATACAAACTTGAAATTTGGTATGGTTATAGTGTTTAAAATTTTCCTAAAAAGAAAAATCAAAAATATTGAAATATCAATACTACCTTTTGAGTTATAAAACTTCTAGATGACGTACAAACTTGAGGTTTTGACATAGTTATAGAGTTTAGAATTCTTGTCTAAAGAAAAATAAACAATGGTAAAATTTCTACCCCCCACTCACATTGTGGGTTGTAAAACTTCTATATGATATACAAACTTGAAATTTGGTATAGTTATAGTGTTTAAAATTTTCCTAGAGAAAAATCAAAAATATTGAAATATCAACACTACCACCCCCTTTTGAGTTATAAAACTTCTAGATGACGTACAAACTTGAGGTTTTGACATAGTTATAGAGTTTAGAATTCTTGTCTAAAGAAAAATAAACAATGGTAAAATTTCTACCCCCCACTCACATTGTGGGTTGTAAAACTTCTATATGATATACAAACTTGAAATTTAGTATAATTATAGTATTTAAAATTTTTCTAAAGAGAAATATCAAAAATATTGAAATGTCAACCCTCCCACCCCCTTTTGAGTTATAAAACTTCTAGATGACGTACAAACTTGAGGTTTTGACATAGTTATAGAGTTTAGAATTCTTGTCAAAAGAAAAATAAACAATGGTAAAATTTCTACCCCCACTCACATTGGGGGTTGTAAAACGTCTACATGACATACAAACTTGAAATTTGGTATAGTTATAGTGTTTAAAATTTTCCTAAAGAGAAAAATCAAAAATATTAAAATGTCAACCCCCCACCCCCTTTTGAGTTATAAAACTTCTAGATGACGTACAAACTTGAGATTTTGACATAGTTATAGAGATTAGAATTCTTGTCGAAAGAAAAATAAACAATGGTAAAACAACCCCCACTCACATTGGGGATTGTAAAACTTCTATATGACATACAAACTTAAAATTTTATATAGTTATAGAAGGCCAGTAACCGGGTAATTTATTTCTGCAATCTTCTACAGAATTGATTTTCTTGTTGGAAAATGTTCGGAGGTGTTCCCTGAATGTAACGGTTGGGAATGAAGTTGTCGGGACGGGGGCGGTTGAGCGCTAGCCGCCATCTTGGACAACATGTTTTATCAAACATCTCGTGAACCGCGCATCGTACGACAAGACTAGTGTAGATCGTTTTTTTGAAATTCTGCCTTATGCTTTATATAAATGGAAGTATATCTGATTAACGTCCAAGTGTACGCAAAAAACGTGTGTGTCTTTTTCTTAAATAATATAATAATGTAATAACTTTGGTTTTAAATTAATACTCTAGGAATGTTAAAACTTGCTTACTTTACTTGTTTTGGAAAACGATGTTTGTTAATTAAATTATGTCACATTTTCAACGACGATTATTGATCATGCGGTTAAGATTTATTCACCGTATTTGAGTGTCTAAATGGCTTCTTTGTACTGACTTATTGTTAAATTTGGAATAGTTATTCACAATACATATAAGTAAATCCACTGTGGTTTTGTTTAGATTTTTTAATGTACCGTTAAATTTTTTCTGGGTACATTTGGACCTTAAAATTACTCAAAGATTTTGCTATATTGTTATAAAAATGAAACTTCAGGACAGGTAACCCTTCTATAGACGGGTTGGCTGTGTTACAAATCTGCTCCTGGTCTGTGAGTTTTCGTAAGATTGTTTATTGTAATTTTCGTTGTACACGTAATTATTTTTTTAAATCTTTAGATTTGTGTAATAGTAATAGTAATAGTAATATTTATTTTTCCCAACAGACAAAATGCCTATGGTGGAAACATAAGCTAACAATAACATTATACTAATAACATGAAAAAGTAGATGTTCCATAAAATAATATCACAAATAAATAATATAATAACATAGTACTAGTGTGTGAACAATATGCCAAAGTGAGATAGTTACGTTAATAATAATACATTAAATTGCACTGTTATGTGGTTGCTCATAAATACTAATTATCTTAGATCTAGTACCTCTCGATGTGAAAACATCTATAAATATGTCAAATCTGTTACTAGGTAAACAATTGTATATTTTTTTTAATTAAAATTAAGTTTTATTAAAATACAACCTGAAAATATTGTTTCGACAGCTATGCTGTCATTATCAAAGGTAATATAATTATAAACAAACACGTCGCTAAGGTAGATACAAAAATGGGTAACTAGATAAAATAATAATAATCAGAATTAAATATCTAATACTTCCAGTAACGGAGAAATACTGAGCTCAAGTTGTTTATTCATTAAAGGTACCCTGAGTTTGTGTTTGTATATCTCAAAGGCTTCTAAAATGTCTAATTTGCGTTTGTTATTACAAAAATGTAGGAATTTAATATTATTTTGAGGAGTCATTATATGATTTTGTTCTAAAAGGTGTTTGGCGTAATTCGATTTTTCAGGGTGTTTATTTTTGTAATGACATACGTGTTCTTTATATCTTATGTCAAAATTTCGAAGTGTTTGCCCCAATATATACCGAACTACAAAAAGAACAATTTAAACGGTAAATGCCCGATTTCATGATATCATGTGTTCTGTCTTTAGCATTAAATAAAAATGAAAAAGTGTTAGTGTTGGTTTTAAATGTTATTAACAACGTAAACATCACTACCAGAACCAAGAATTCGATTACCGAAAAAGTGATTAGGAATGCCAAAAGAAGATGGCTCAAAGAAGAATCGAAGAAATGGTTTAGTATAAGAGACAATATGCACGTTTATATAAAGGTACTCCATACAGAACTTACTCATAAATTACACAATATCCAATTTGACATATTAGATTTTGACATTAGAGAAACCGTCAGTCACATTAAATTCAAAAAATACACCACACAGAAAAATAAACTTTATCGACTTGTACAACAAAAACGTACACTACAAAATAACCTTAATTGTCAGAACACTGCAAACTTTTATCCTCGTTTCATAAACTTGTCGAATATAACATTCAATGACAGAGAAACACAATTTTTTAACAAACGTTTCAAATTTTGTCCTTTTCCAAAATTTACCAACAAAATTAAAGAAATTTTGGTCGTTGAATGCGAAACTATACTTAAGAAAAATCATAATAACTATGCAAAATTCCAAATTTCGAATTTGTTAAAAGAGATGTCTTTGAAACAGGACAAAATGTACAACACATCTAACATATCACTTCTTCAATCTATAAAACAGAAAATCACAGAGAACAATCTAATTTCTGTTAAAGCAGATAAGGGTAACACTTTGGTAATTCTTTCAAAAGATATTTACATACAAAAAGTTAATGAATTTATTAATAAAGAAAATTTAGAAACTTTAAACAAAAACCCAACCACAAAATTCCAAAAAGAAATAAAACAAGGTTTAGAAAACTGCAATATCTGCTTTTCAGAATTAGGAAAGCAACAAATCATTAATAAAAACCCACAAATACCTAAACTATATGGACTAGTCAAAACACATAAACAGAATATGCCAATAAGACCAGTTGTATCATACATCAATGCACCTAATCACATTTTATCCAAAAAACAACCAGATTATTAACACGATAGGTTACAAATCGAAATACTCTGTTAGAAATTCATTAGAATTAGTAGATAAGCAGCAAAACATACATCTTCCACCACATTCAAAACTTGTTAGTTTTGATATTTGCAACATGTTCTCCAGAATACCCCCACAAGAATGTATTCCTTTATTAGATAGTTTCTTGATCAATAGTAATATAGAATTAGTTAAAAGGTTAGAGTTAATTCAATTATTTGACCTTTGTATAAGTCAAAATTATTTCACTTTTAATAACATAATTTATTTACAAAAGGATAGTTTACCTATGGGTAATTCTCTAAGTCCTCTGTTAGCTAACATATTTATGGACAAGTTTGAAGATCGAATATTTGAATGAAACCTCTCTAAACACATTATCTTCTGGTTTCGTTATGTTGATGACATTTTAGCTTGTTTTGACAGTTCTTTTGAGGTTATCAATGAATTTTTAATTCTTATTAACAGTATCCACCCTAATATAAAATTTACACTAGAAACAGAACAAAACAGGGCTATAAACTTTCTAGACTTAAATATCAAGATTAACGCAGACAATCTATTTGAATTTTCCATATACAGAAAACCAACACAAACAGACATAACAATACCAACTGAATCTTGTCACCATAATACACATAAAATAGCAGCCTACAGATCATTAGTACACAGAGCTTTAACTATTCCACTAACAAAACCAGATTTTAGCAAAGAGATATCAACCATTAAACAACTAGCACATGCAAATCATTACAATCCGAACATGATTGACACTTTAATTAAACAAAAAGATTATAGGTTAGCTATCAAAAGAATATATCCCATTGACAATCAAACAGAAGACACAAATTACATATCTATACCATATTTTGGTAAAATATCAGAAAAAATTGCACATATACTAAGAAAAACCAACAATTATAAAATAACATTTAAAATCAACACTAACACTTTTTCATTTTTATTTAATGCTAAAGACAGAACACATGATATCATGAAATCGGGCATTTACCGTTTAAATTGTTCTTTTTGTAGTTCGGTATATATTGGGGCAAACACTTCGAAATTTTGACATAAGATATAAATAACACGTACGTCATTACAAAAATAAACATCCTGAAAAATCGAATTACGCCAAACACCTTTTAGAACAAAATCACACAATGACTCCTCAAAATAATATTAAATTCCTACATTTTTGTAATAACAAACGCAAATTAGACATTTTAGAAGCCTTTGAGATATACAAACACAAACTCAGGGTACCTTTAATGAATGAACAACTTGAGCTCAGTAATTCTCCGTTACTGAAAGTATTAGATATTTAATTCTGATTATTATTATTATTATTTTATCTAGTTACCTATTTTTGTATCTACCTTAGCGACGTGTTTGTTTATAATTATATTACCTTTGATAATGACAGCATAGCTGTCGAAACAATATTGTCAGGTTGTATTTTAATAAAACTGTGAAACTTTTAATAATCTTTATTTATTTCATGATTATGGAGTTCCACAAAGTAAGGCTGGAAACAATAAACAATAGTGAAAAGTGTTTGGTATTCTATAATAAAAGACCATTGTTGATCGGTTAGTAGATCTAGGTACATAAAAGTAAATTTGACTAAGACGACCAGAACACTGTAAGAATAAGAATAATTTATTGGTGCAGCAGTACAAAATACCTCTGTTTACACTCGTCAACAAAACAATAAACATAATACAATATAACTGTATAACAATACGACCATTAGTATACGACCATTAGTAATGTTTTGTAAAATAAGAATACAAGACTAGAAAGATTTTTTCTTGATAGTTACCATATAATAATAATAATAATAATAATAATAATAATAATAATAATAATAATAATAATAATAATAATAATAATAATAATAATAATAATAATAATAATAATAATAATAATATTCATTTATTGCCCAACAGGATACCAATTACAGGACAATTTTAGACAAAACATGTAATATATAATAATATGTAAAAGTAAAATAAATAAATACAATGCAAAGAGTAATATGTAAATAGAAATATATAAAATTAACAACAGTGTAGAAGAATTTTGATAACAATCGTATGGATTAAACTCTATTCACGGAAACTTAGTTTATTCCATTAAAACAAAGACATCTTCATATAATTTGTTAGCATTTTTCGTCATATGGCTTAACGGCGCCCTCAACCTGATGTTGGTTCTAGCTCTTATATCATTGAAAGTATTTGTTGACCGAGAGGTAATTCTTGGTACGTGAAAGCAAACGTAACTTAGTAGTTGAGAACAATCAATTTGGTTGTTAATAAGTTTTGCTAGAACTTCAGCACTACCACGCTCACGTCTTGTCTGAAGTGAATCAATATTATGTTCACTTAATAAGTGAACATAATCAATGTTGCGTGCTGGAAAAGTACCAGTTTTCTTAAATGACAAATACTTTAGGAATTTTCTTTGTATTCTTTCGACGCAGAGTTGTTCCGATGTATAAAATGGATACCAAATAACTGTAGCATATTCGAGTTTGCTTCTTACAAAAGAAAAATATAGTGTTGTAAGTACATCTGAATCTTTGAACATTTTAGAAGTTCTAAAAATAAATCCTAGGGTTCGTGAAGCACAAGAACAAACTTCAGCAATCTGCTTCTGAAATGACAGCTTTGCATCAAACCATACACCTAAATCTTTTATCTCAGTAGTACGTTGTAAAGCTGTTTCTTCAATGTAGTAATCAACGGCTAGAGGAGAAACTTTACGTGTGTATGTGACTGTGAAGCACTTGGAGACATTTAGGTTCAGTTTAAACTCAGCGCACCACTTTACAAGATTATTGATATCATTTTGCAGACTTACAGTGTCATTAGGAGATTGTATACAGTTAAAGATCTTAACATCATCCGCATAAGCAAGAGCATGGCAAGTAAAAGAGGATAAAAGATCATTTAAAAACAAAACAAATAATAAGGGACCAAGATTTGACCCTTGTGGCACTCCAGAGGTAGCACTAAATTCAAAGGAACGAAAGCCATTGTAAAAAACGAAATTTATTCTGTTCTCAATATACGATTTTATTAGATAGAGAGAGGGAGTAGAAAAACCAAACCCTTCTAGCTTGTTTAGCAGTAGGTTATGCGAAATACTGTCAAAAGCTCGACTAAAATCTGTGTAGATGACATCTACTTGTTGACCTCTATCAATTTTATCACTTACAAACTGGGCGAAGCAGGAGAGATTTGTTACTGTTGATCTTCCTGAGACAAAACCATGCTGAAGGTCGGATATAAAAGATTTTACGTGATTATGAATCTGCTTATAGAGAACTTGTTCTAATAACTTGGCAAAATTGGAAATTATTGCAATAGGACGATAATTGTTTAGTAAAGATGAATCGCCCTTTTTATGTACTGGAGTAATTCTAGTTCTTTTCCAGATTTTAGGAAAAGTCGAAGTATTTATAGCTAAATTAACTATGTGCATAAGTGGAAGTACTAACACAAATCTGCAATCACGAAGAAAAAAGCTCGGAATGAGATCGTCTCCAGCAATCATTTTGTTAGGAAAGGAAGCCAGCAAAGAGAGCAGTTCTGTTTCGGTAACGTTTTGGAACATCAAACAAGGTCTATTTGAAGCGGTGTGTTGATGATCAAAAGTTTGGTTATCAAGAAAAAAACTTGAAAAGGTGTGAGCAAAAGCATCAACAATTTGTTTAGGATCAGCATAACTAACGATACCATCACTTAATATTCCGGGAATTCTAGTTGTCCCTTGACGTTGGTGGATAAATGACCAAAACTCTTTAGGGTTAGACTTCAAGGAAGACTCGACAGATGCAAGGTAAGCAGAATGAGTAGTCGAAATCTGAGTTTTTATTATCGTTCTAACTCTTTTAAATTCCTGATAATAATAAATATTTGATGATGCTCTCCATCTCCTTCTGTAGTATTCTTTTAAGCGAAGATTGCGCCTAATTTCTGAATTAAACCAAGGAGGAAATCGGTGATGCCTAAATGAACATCGAGGAACAAAAACTTCAAGGGCATTGTATATGACGTCATAAAAAGCATCTACAGCCGTTTCAATATCATCAATATTGCGAATAAATGTCCAATCAATGCTGCATAGATGTCGATAAAGGCCTAGGAAATTAGCTTTCCGAAAGTTGTAGCGAAAATTTTCACTTATAGGAAACTGCTCAGGTGCATAAGAGGTAGAAAAATTGACAGATATGGAAAGAGCAGGATGGTAACGATCAATTTGGACAAGCGCATGCTCATCTTGTGATACTAAAACCTTTGCGTCTAAATTCGAAAACGCCAAATCTAATATTCTTCCATCAGCATTTAAAACGTTGTTATACTGTTTGAATTGAAGAACGTCACAGAATCTGTTTAAATGAAACAATTTGCGGCAGTTACTAGGATTGGTGAAGAAAGATATGTTTTGTAGTAACAATATTTACAAAATTTACGCAAAACATTTTCAAGAAGACAAATATATATTTCCTATCTTTAATGAAAGTAAACTATTTTTGACAAATTCAAGGTCAGTTATGTTTAAAAATTTTTAAACGTGTTTCTTTTAACATTCGTTTTTTTAGGGATATTCCATATAGGTTCTCTTTTGCAAATATTAATTTGATAAACCTTATTACAGCTGCAGTTCATATAAAGTACTTGTAAAAAATAATTTATTTGTGCAACACTCATTCGGGTCATTTATAAATTAAATATCTTAAAATAAACACGTTCTAAGAATTCTATATAGTCAAAATGCGAACTTTATTACAATTAGTTGTTTTTGTTCCTCAAGGCTTGTTTATAGTAACAAAATGCAACGGATATTCACATGTGTAATTTGATTCTAAACTACCGTTGTAGAATAAAAGGCATATAATATTTTATTTTATTTATGTCTGACCACTTTTTATTATAAAAAGTCATGTATTTTTTATAACAGTGATTATTACATTGCTATTTCACGATTCGTGTTAGTTATTACAAAGGTTTAAGTTAAAAAAATTGGATAGTTCTTTTACGAATTACGACGAAGTTTATAGTCGTTTTTCTAAAAAAAATTAAACAAATCTTTGCAAAGCATTGAGTCTTACGGGAAATATAAACTTTAAATGCTTGTAACTTCGTTTACGAAGCTTCAAAAATTAACTAATTTTAGGGTACTTTCGCGTTTATCAACTCATATTTCAGAAACGAAGCCTTTAATCGAAAAAAGTCGTTCTTATAAAATTGTAGACCGCGATCTTTCGCTTCTAACGGCGCCACTTTTATATTTTTAGAGATTACAATAATTCCGTAAAAGAATAAAATTTAATACCAAACACAATTTAAATTGTATCGACGTCTCTACTCCTCGATAAGCCCCTCTTACGTTTCGGACCCCATCGCGCAGCAGTTGTCTATGTTCTTGAGCAAATAAATACACCTAAAAATGTATTTCCTTTTTCTTTAATTAATTAATAGATGCCTAATATAAGTTTAATCGCATTAAGCATTTTTTTTAAATAAATAATTTAAATAGAATAATATTTTTATATCTTCGTTAATTACCCATTGCCTAATAATAATAAAACAGTACTCCAAAATAGTTAAAATTATAACATAGACATTTATGTTTTTCCAAATACTTGATACCAAAGAATCTCGCAAGTAACTTTTTATTTTTTGGCTAGTATCCTCTCCTGTATCGAGATAGTAAATTAACCAAGAACGAAAAAATGTAAAGACTTAGTTTTCCCTTAATAGGTATTAGTAGAGTTGAGCTAAGCCACGGATCACTGACATTACAGGTCACTACAACCCTATGTTTCATAAGAAATTAGTTTCAGTTGTGTATATTAAAGTATAAAATTTATGATATTGGAATTTAGGAGAAAGTAAGCAAGTTTTAACATTCCTCGAGTATTAATTTAAAACCAAAGTTATTACATTATTATATTAATTAAGAAAAAGACACACACATTTTTTGCGTACACTTGGACGTTAATCAGATATACTTCCATTTATATAAAGCATTAAACAGAATTTCAAAAAAACGATCTATACTATTTTTGTCGTACGATGCACGGTTCACGAGATATTTGATAAAACGTGTTTTCCAAGATGGCGACTAGCGCTCAACCGCCCCCGACCCGACAACTTCATTCCAACCGTTACATTCAGGGAACACCTCCGAACATTTTCCAACAAGAAAATCAATTCTGTAGAAGATTGCAGAAATAAATTACCCGGTTACTGGCCTACTATAACTATATAAAATTTCAAGTTTGTATGTCATCTAGAAGATTTACAACCCCCAAGGTGGCCGGGGTCTGACATTTTAACATTTTCTTGTTTTCATCTTTGCGAGAATTCTAAACCCTATAACTATATCAAATTTTAAGTTTGTATGTCATATAGAAGTTTTACAACCCCCAATGTGGGTGGGGGTTGGAAATTTTACCATTGTTTATTTTTCTTTTGACAAGAATTATAAACTCTATAACTATGTCAAAATCTCAAGTTTGTACGTCATCTAGAAGTTTTATAACTCAAAAGGGGGTGGGAGGGTTGACATTTTAATATTTTTGATTTTTCCCTTTAGAAAAATTTTAAAAAATTATAACTATACCAAATTTCAAGTTTGTATGTCATATAGACGTTTTACAACCCCCAATGTGGGTGGGGGGGTAGAAATTTTACCATTGTTTATTTTTCTTTTGACAAGAATTTTAAACTCTATAACTATGTCAAAATCTCAAGTTTGTACGTCATCTAGAAGTTTTATAACTCAAAAGGGGGTGGGAGGATTGACATTTTAATATTTTTGATTTTTCACTTTAGGAAAATTTTAAACACTATAACTATACCAAATTTCAAGTTTGTATATCTCATAGAAGTTTTACAACCCCCAATGTGGATGGGGGGTAGAAATTTTACCATTGTTTATTTTTCTTTTGACAAGAATTCTAACCTCTATAACTATGTCAAAGTCTCAAGTTTGTACGTCATCTAGAAGTTTTATAACTCAAAAGGGGGTGGGAGGGTTGACTTTTTAATATTTTTGATTTGTCACTTTAGGAAAATTTTAAACACTATAACTATACCAAATTTCAAGTTTGTATATCTCATAGAAGTTTTACAACCCCCAATGTGGATGGGGGGTAGAAATTTTACCATTGTTTATTGTTCTTTTGACAAGAATTCTAACCTCTATAACTATGTCAAAGTCTCAAGTTTGTACGTCATCTAGAAGATTTATAACTCAAAAGGGGGTGGAAGGGTTGACATTTTAATATTTTTGATTTTTCACTTTAGGAAAATTTTAAACACTATAACTATACCAAATTTCAAGTTTGTATGTCTCATAGAAGTTTTACAACCACCAATGTGGGTGGGGGATAGAAATTTTACCATTGTTTATTTTTTTTGACAAGAATTTTAAACTCTATAACTATGTCAAAATCTCTAGTTTGTACGTCATCTAGAAGTTTTATAACTCAAAAGGGGGTGGGAGGGTTGACATTTTAATATTTTTGATTTTTCCCTTTAGGAAAATTTTAAACACTAGAACTATACCAAATTTCAAGTTTGTATGTCTCATAGAAGTTTTACAACCCCCAATGTGGATGGGGGGGTAGAAATTTTACCATTGTTTATTTTTCTTTTGACAAGAATTTTAAACTCTATAACTATGTCAAAATCTCAAGTTTGTACGTCATCTAGAAGTTTTATAACTCGAAAGGGGGTGGGAGGGTTGACATTTTAATATTTTTGATTTTTCCCTGTAGAAAAATTTTAAACACTATAACTATACCAAATTTCAAGTTTGTATGTCTCATAGAAGTTTTACAACCACCAATGTGGATGGGGGGTAGAAATTTTACCATTGTTTATTTTCCTTTTGACAAGAATTTAAAACTCTATAGCTATGTCGAAATCTCAAGTTTGTACGTCATCTAGAAGTTTTATAACTCAAAAGGGGGTGGGGGGGTTGACATTTTAATATTTTTGATTTTTCCCTTTATGAAAATTTTAAACACCATAACTATACAAAATTTCAAGTTTGTATGTCATATAGATGTTTTACAACCCCTAATGTGGGTGGGGGTAGAAATTTTACCATTGTTTATTTTTCTTTTGACAAGAATTCTAACCTCTATAACTATGTCAAAGTCTCAAGTTTGTACGTCATCTAGAAGTTTTATAACTCAAAAGGGGGTGGGAGGGTTGACATTTTAATATTTTTGATTTTTCACTTTAGGAAAATTTTAAACACTATAACTATACCAAATTTCAAGTTTGTATGTCTCATAGAAGTTTTACAACCCCCAATGTGGATGGGGGGTAGAAATTTTACCATTGTTTATTTTTCTTTTGACAAGAATTTTAAACTCTATAACTATGTCAAAGTCTCAAGTTTGTACGTCATCTAGAAGTTTTATAACTCAAAAGGGGGTGGGAGGGTTGACATTTTAATATTTTTGATTTTTCACTTTACGAAAATTTTAAACACTATAACTATACCAAATTTCAAGTTTGTATGTCTCATAGAAGTTTTACAACCACCAATGTGGGTGGGGGGTAGAAATTTTACCATTGTTTATTTTTCTTTTGACAAGAATTTTAAACTCTATAACTATGTCAAAAACTCAAGTTTGTACGTCATCTAGAAGTTTTATAACTCAAAAGGGGGTGGGAGGGTTGACATTTTAATATTTTTGATTTTTCCCTTTAGGAAAATTTTAAACACTATAACTATACCAAATTTCAAGTTTGTATGTCTCATAGAAGTTTTACAACCCCCAATGTGGATGGGGGGTAGAAATTTTACGTTTGTTTAGTTTTCTTTTGACAAGAATTTTAAACTCTATAACTATGTCAAAATCTCAAGTTTGTACGTCATCTAGAAGTTTTATAAATCAAAAGGGGGTGGGAGGGTTAACATTTTAATATTTTTGATTTTTCCCTTTAGGAAAACTTTAAACACTATAACTATACCAAATTTCAAGTTTGTATGTCATCCAGAATTTTTACAACCCCCAAATAAAAGAGCGGGGGTTAAAAAAACTTAATAAAGAAATTGTATTTTTCTTTACGACAGTCTTAAACCCTATAACTATATCAAATTTCAAGTTCCTGTGTCATCTGCAAGTTTTACAATCCTATAAGAGGGTGCGGGGGATGATATAACAACATTTTTTTATATATTTTTTACAATAATCTTAAACTATAACTGTACCAAATTTCAAGTTTCTGTGTCATCTAGAAGCTTTACAAACCCTAAAGGGGTTGCGGAGGGTTAACATAATAACATTTTTCTATATCATTCTTTACGAGAACCCTAAACCCTATAACTGAACCAAATTTCAAGTTATTATGTCATCTAGAAGTCTTACAACCCCCGAACGGGATGCAGAGGTTGACATAATAACATTTTTTAAATATTTTTTTTACAAGAATCTTAAATCCTATAATTACACCAAATTTAATATTTGTAAGTCATCTAAGATCTTTACAACCCCTAAAAGGGGGTACGGGGGTTGACATAATAACATATAATCGTCATATTGTAAATCTTATTACGTCGAATTCGGTATCAGCGACCTTAGAAACCCCTTTGTACAAAATCTCATCCAAATCCAATAAAATTTCTAATTTTACGACATTTTTATGTTTATGGTAACTTAATAAAACTTATTTAAAACATTTAAAAAAAAATTCAGACACCAATGAATGGAAGTAAAAGATTTATTAAGTAGCTGTAATAAAACATAATTATTTTTGTCACTTTAAATGACTTATGAATCACTTATCCGCTATTTCGAATTACTCCCAGATGTTAAGTTTTATGCAAATAAATCAAATTTTAATTATTATGGCCACCATATCTCATCCGCCCTTTAAAATTTGCAAACGTTGACATCAAATTTGAAATCAGCGACCTGAAAAACCCCCTTTGTAGAAAATTTCATACAAATTCAATAATATTTCGAGTTTTATGAAGTTTTTATGCATATAGTATTTTAAATCTGAAAGCCTTTTAAATAAAATTCATACACATACAGAAACGAAACTAAAAGTATTTATTACATGCGTTAATAAAATAGAATTATCTTTGCCAGTTTAAATGACGCAATCTTTACTCAGAAATGCAGAGAGTAACTCGACACCGCAGACAGGCAAAGGAATTCAAGCAGGCTGGCCAAAACTGAAAAAATAAATGGACGCTGTATAAACCTATAGCTTGCATAAAATAAACAGACGCTGAATAAACCTATAGCTTGCAAAAGACGCTGACTGATACCATCATTTATATACACTTATATACGCCGGACGCTGGGCGCTACGCTTTTGGACCGGACGCATGGTAGGCCTCTATAGATATATATATATATATATATATATATATATATATATATATATATATAGATATAAAATATATTTGATTCTTGGGTATAGGTTATTTTAAATTAATTAACACAGTTTTATATGGTTATGTCGACGTTTCGCTCACACATTGGGAGCATTTTCAAGATTCTTTTATTGTTTATTGCCTACAAAAAAAATTTTTTATAACATTTTTTTTCCTTTTTTTTATATGATTAAATCAGTATGAAATTTTTTTACACATTTTAATTATTTTTTATTTTGAAACAGTTACGTACCTTGAAACAGTATGTTTGAATTTACATTTTGGTTTTTCCATTATTGTTTTTTATTACAGTGGTTGGTATGCTGATTACACAGATTTAGATTATTACTTTCTTTTTTGTTTATAATGTATAGAACTAGGAATATGTGTGTAGTTTGAACAAATTCTTTTTGGGAACTGACGACTAATTAACAAAGAAACATCCCTTCTTTTAAACTAATATACAGAATTGGATCGGCATTGTATCAGGTTTCACACGAGTAAACCAAACAATCTTTTGCTATTTTTCAAGGCATGTGTCACATAAATTTGGGTATTTATTACTTTTCATTTCGACTGAGAGTTTTAAGATGTGTTTTTGGTTATTATTGAAAGCTTGAAATTATTACGTGTGGAATTTATTGTGTGCAACGGTTAGAATTTATAATAATATTAAGAATTTTTTTTTTATACGTAGATGAATGGGTTATTGGAATGTGTATTACGATTATTTACTTAATGAGATTATGATATATTTGGCTTAGATTTTTTGTATCTTGCCTGTCATTTACGGCTTCGTTATCTTGTTTTATATGAAACATTTCTTTTATTGTTAATTTATGGTAGTTGCTATCTTTATTTAAAATTTTGGTATCTTTGAAATTGAACTCGTGTTTTTCGGTTTTTTCGTGTTTATGTAAAGCAGTTGAAGCGTTTTTAAAAACGCTTCAACTGCTTTACATAAACACGAAAAAACCGAAAAACACGAGTTCAATTTCAAAGATACCAAAATTTTAAATAAAGATAGCAACTACCATAAATTAACAATAAAAGAAATGTTTCATATAAAACAAGATAACGAAGCCGTAAATGACAGGCAAGATACAAAAAATCTAAGCCAAATATATCATAATCTCATTAAGTAAATAATCGTAATACACATTCCAATAACCCATTCATCTACGTATAAAAAAAAAAAATTCTTAATATTATTATAAATTCTAACCGTTGCACACAATAAATTCCACACGTAATAATTTCAAGCTTTCAATAATAACCAAAAACACATCTTAAAACTCTCAGTCGAAATGAAAAGTAATAAATACCCAAATTTATGTGACACATGCCTTGAAAAATAGCAAAAGATTGTTTGGTTTACTCGTGTGAAACCTGATACAATGCCGATCCAATTCTGTATATTAGTTTAAAAGAAGGGATGTTTCTTTGTTAATTAGTCGTCAGTTCCCAAAAAGAATTTGTTCAAACTACACACATATTCCTAGTTCTATACATTATAAACAAAAAAGAAAGTAATAATCTAAATCTGTGTAATCAGCATACCAACCACTGTAATAAAAAACAATAATGGAAAAACCAAAATGTAAATTCAAACATACTGTTTCAAGGTACGTAACTGTTTCAAAATAAAAAATAATTAAAATGTGTAAAAAAATTTCATACTGATTTAATCATATAAAAAAAAGGAAAAAAAATGTTATAAAAAATTTTTTTTGTAGGCAATAAACAATAAAAGAATCTTGAAAATGCTCCCAATGTGTGAGCGAAACGTCGACATAACCATATAAAACTGTGTTAATTAATTTAAAATAACCTATACCCAAGAATCAAATATATTTTATATCTATATATAAGGTTAAAGAATAAGAAAATTTATATATATATATATATATATATATATATATATATATATATATATATATATCTATAGGGCACCACTATGCGTCCCCCCATGTAAAATCTTAGGTTCAAGCTGCGTCCGAAGTCACTCAGCGTCCGGATATACGGACGCTGGGTGACTAGTGCCTCAAAATTGCACCACATGAAGCTTAAAGTGTCTAGATGACGAAAATGTAAAAATTAGCTGTGCGCAGTTTGACACCCATTTCTGATTTGTGTATAAAATCGTAGTTCGAGCGTTTGCAACACGCAGCGCTAATAGCGCGCGATTTGTATACACTCGTATACAAATCGGCAACGGTTTACCCTGCTTCCCCACACTTAACAGTAATTTTGTTGGTAACACTGACGGCTTTATGGCTAGACAGTGACGTCATTTCAACGGGACTTTATGCATTGTATTTCTGAGTAAAGATTGCGTCATTTAAGGTGACAAAAATTCTTTCATATTATATTTTGTTAAAGCTAACACTTTTAATACATTTCATTTATGCGTTATTTAAAGTTCGTAGTTAAAACAGATTTGCTTGATACTACAAATGGGCGATAATTTTAATAAAATTGTAAGATGGATAGAATTTAAGGATATTCTTTCGTTCTCAAAATATGTGTGGGATATTTACACGTAATTGAAAGCTTTATTTATTTAAATTAAACAAACGTTACGCATTATTATATTATCATTCAGTATTTAATCAATCACTGATGCTATTAGATAATAATAAATCAAAATATACAATTAAAATATAATTTTATGGCATTTATTATATTACGTTAATTTGAACAAACTTTAAAATAAATATGTAGAATATCGATTTTTAAAATCTTCACAATTCTTATCTATCAGATTGTTGACTTTACAACATTTTTTTAAGTTGCCGTGTAAAACAAAAACGTCAATTTTGCACCCCTTGTGTTTTATATAAATAAATATATGTACAAAAATAAATTAGGCAATTTCTGTTGATAGATGATTCTTACATATTATATTTTGTTAAAGCTATTTAAGAAACACGTTTAATACATTTCATTTATGCGTCATTTAAATTTCGTTATTAAAACAGATTTGCTTGCTACTACAAATGGGCGATAATTTTAATAAAATTGTAAGATTTAATAAGATGGATAAGAAATTAAGGATATTCTTTCGTTCTCAAAATATGTGTGGGATATTTACACGTAATTAAAAGCTTTATTTATTTAAATTAAACAAACATGACGCATTATTAAATTATCATTCAGTATTTAATCAATCACTGATGCTGTTAGATAATAATAAATCAAAATATACAATTAAAATATAATTTTATGGCATTTATTATATTACGTTAATTTGAACAAACTTTAAAATAAATACGTAGAATGCCGATTTTTATAAATCTTCACAATTCTTATCTATCAGATTTTGAGTTTACATCATTTTTTTAAGTTGCCGTGTATAACAAAAACGTCAATTTTGCACCCTTTGTGTTTTATGTAAATAAATAAGAATAACAGTCCACTCAATCTGACATTCGACAACACAAGATATGTACAAAAATAAATTAGGCAATTTCTGTTGATAAATTAAGTTATTTGTATTGGAATTTGGAATAAACCACATTTTAGATTTATATCTATGCATATGTACACATGTACATTTGTACCAAGAACTAATATCAACAATTAACTCTATTTACAAGTATTGATATTGTTAAATCGTTGTGCAAACATACAACTATACTAATTACAGAAAAAATACCATTCCTAAAATAATACCAATGGTTAACGCCTATTAACAGTTTGTCAGTTGACCACAATGACAAATAACTAAGACAGGATCCAATACTAAACCAGTAAGCTTGGCGCGCTCGAACATCAATACAAAGAGTGGTACAATGCAATTCACCACTAACCCAGTAGGAGAAAAAAACCCTAGAACAACAAAAAAGGAAAAATCATGGCTTGACAATTTCACGAAAACCGTCTTACCTCTAGTGAGGGTTTTTGTCTCCAAAATTTATCTTATCACCTTCAATCAATAAATCATCCCCGATATGGATAATAAGCCCATATGTATTTATTCAAAACACAACGGAGTCCGTCCACATGTAAACAGTAAATCCTCTAATCTAGAGTAGGAAATATTCCCATTATTCCACAAATAATATTACCACAAAAAGGGAAGTTTTCCATTCAACTCCACCATAAAAAATCCATCTTTAAGATGCTGGAAGGAAGACACAAAATCCAGATAAAATGATGGGTTGTTATTTACATGGGATGTTTCTCTTGTTCTCTTTTATCCACAAGCACCCTCGATTAAAAGGAATAATATTATTTCATACAGGAAATCTTTATTACCACCAGATTTGACTTTGATATCAGGTTCTGTCAAAGATGTGACCAAATGTCAATATATCTCCTAGGAAACAGGTATGTAGCCCAGATGACTTAATTTAAACGATAAGATCTACAATATTACAATCAACAAATTGTAATACAGACCTGGCATCTAAGGGTTTTTGAAGTAACTTATTTTAGATTTGCTGCCAAAGTTTGAAAATTCTAAAGGGTGAAACTAATATGGCGTCCACAATGACTAAAGTATGGTTTATTTGCATGAGACCAGGCATCTGACGTTTTTGAAGTAGCTGGGATTAGATTTACTATCGAAGTTTGAATATTCTAAAGGGTGAAACTAATATGGCGTCCATAATGACTAAAGTATGGTTTATTTGTATCAGACCTGGCATCTGAGGTTTTGAAGTAGCTGGGTTAAGATTTACTATCAAAGTTTGAATATTCTAAAGGGCGAAACTAATATGTAGTCCACAATGACTAAAGTATGGTTTATTTGCATGAGAAAAGGCATTTGAGGTTTTTGAAGTAGCTAGGTTTAGATTTACTATCAAAGTTTGAATATTCTAAAGGATGAAACTAATTTGGCGTCCATAATGACTAAAGTATTGTTTATTTGTATCAGACCTGGCATCTAAGGGTTTTTGAAGTAACTTATTTTAGATTTGTTGCCAAAGTTTGAAAATTCTTAAGGGTGAAACTAATATGGCGTCCATAATGACTAAAGTATGGTTTATTTGCATGAGACCAGGCATCTGAGGTTTTTGAAGTAGCTGGGTTTACATTTACTATCAAAGTTTGAATATTTTAAAGGGTGAAACTAATATGGCGTCGACAATGACTAAAGTATGATTTATTTGCTATTTTTATTAATAGTAGAGTGCTCAGTGGAGTAAAACGTGTAACCCTGTGGGGGGTTTTGAGAGTAAAAGCTGGGACTAGTTGTATTCGATAGCTTATTATCAATTGTTATACCAAAAAAAATTGGCCGAAAATTGGACTGTGGAAAAGGGCACATTTCATAATTCTGGAGTTATCTATCGTACCTGATGCACCGTTATTAGATCAATCATGTAGTTTTCGATGTAAAGTTTGTAGTCGTTTTTCTAAAAAAAATATACAAATCTTTGCAAAGCATTGAGTCTTACGGGAACTATAAACTTTAAATGCTTCTAACTTCATTTGGGAAGCTTCAAAAATTAATTAATTTTAGGGTACTTTCGCGTTTATCAACTCATATTTCAGAAACGAAGCCTTTAATCGAAAAAAGTCGTTCTTATAAAATTGTAGACCGCGATCTTTCGCTTCTAACGGCGCCACTTTTATATTTTTAGATGTTACAATAATTCCGTAAAAGAATAAAATTAAACACCAAACACAATTTAAATTGTATCGACGTGTCTACTCGTCGATAAGCCCCTCTTACGTTTCGGACCTCCTCGCGCAGCAGTTGTCTATGTTCTTGGGCTAATAAATACACCTAAAAATGTATTTCGTTTCTCTTAAATTAATTAATAGATGCCTAATATAAGTATAAACGCATTAAGCATTTTTTTAGAATAAATAATTTAAATAGAATAATATTTTTATATCTTCGTTATTTACCCATTGCTTAATAATGATAAAACAGTACTCCAAAATAGTTAAAATTATAACATAGACATTTTTTCCAAAACACTTGATACTAGTGATGGGAACTTAGGTGTCGAGTGTCGTGATACTGTTCGTAGTCGTGACACTTGAAGTGTCGCGACACTTCGTGTCGAACAGTATCGCTCTTATTAGAGTGTAAGTCGAAGTTGCTTGATCATTCTTACAAAGAAATTAAAGGCAGATTTGTTAAACTGGCCAACAATCATTGAATAAGACGTACATATAAAACTATTTTGTTGTAGATTTTTTTAGTTAAAATTATAAATTCTTGAATTATTTGCAAAACATTAATTTAAAAGCCGAAACCTGAAAAGTTGACGTGAAGCCTCCGTGGTTCAATGCCAACCGTGGCTTGCTAAACTGCACGGGCTGGTGGAATGCAAGATCGAACCCCGTTAGAAGCATAACTTTTTTTTAAATTTTATTTGTCATTAATCTTTAATTTAATAACAATTTAAATAATTTGTTATTATTCTTTTATTAGAAAAACGTACAAGAAATAATAAATTAGAAATGAAAACTGACGATGCTTTTTCATACTGCATACTACAAAAACCAATTTTTACAATATTAGTTAATTAACACTCAAAATCCTGAAGATTTAAATACATTTAAAGTTTCAGTATTGACAAGTACTTATTTTACATTTTATTTATTTTAATTTGAAATAAATACGTAATGAGAATTCTTGAATTCATGTCTTATTAATTGGGTACCATTATTTTTTATTTGTAATGTATTATTTCTTGTACGTTTTTCGAATAAAAGAATAATAACAAATTATTTAAATTGTTATTAAATTAAAGGTTAATGACAAATAAAATTTAAAAAAAAGTTATGCTTGTAACGGGGTTCGATCTTGCATTCCACCAGGCCGTGCAGTTTAACAAGCCACCGTTGGCATTGAACCACGGAGGCTTCACGTCAACTTTTCAGGTTTCGGCTTTTAAATTAATGTTTTGCAAATAATTCATGAATTTATAATTTTTGACGAATTGGGATTGTTATTAAGGGTAATATTTTTGGACAGTACGTTAGAATATCTTATCTATCGATTGCAACTATTAATTTCACCGACTTTTATTCGAGAACGAACTATTTGGCATATTTCAGATTTCCCATACTAATTTCCTATAGCAAATGTTAGAACGAACACGGCGTATAAATAATTTAATGTCTTTTAATGTACTTAATGCATAAATATATAACCATAACAGAATTTACTCATATAATTGTTTTTTAATCCATAGTTTGCTTATGATTTATGTAGCTATGAATCTTTACTGCTTGTCGTTTCAATTGGATTACATTTACACTAGCGCGTGCATGATGTAAAGGCGAAGTGTCGTTAAAGTATCATGAAGAGTCGACACTTCTGACGTCATAATGGTTTCGACTCGCAAGTGTCGTGACACGCGGGTGGTATCGCGAACCCACCACTACTTGATACCAAAGAATCTCGCAAGTAGCTTTTTATTTTTTGGCTGGTATCATCTCCTGTAAAGAAATAGTAAATTACCCAAGAACGAAAAAATGTAGACTTAGTTTTCCCTTAATAGGTATTAGTAGAGTTCAGCTAAACCACGGATCACTGACATTACGGGTCACTACAACCCACTATGGGATGAATGCTAGTATTTCTTGGCCAAAAATATTTTAAGTGTTATGAAAAGTTTTATATATAAAATATCAAATATTACCTATTTAGATTTAAGTAAATTATACAGTTTTTACATTATTTAATGGATGTATTTACAAAATATTTATAAAAACCAAACAATATGACACCTATAACAAAGTTACTACAATTTATATAAATATACAAGTTTACCTTATACAAATTACAATGTAGATTATTACTAAGGTCCAACGGGAAACAACAAAAGTGCGATACTAGAAAAATATTTTATTACACATCTTCTGATCCTAGAATTATGTCATCAAGAGGTTCTATTTCAGAAGCAATAATTGTTTGAAAAGTATCTTGTTCTGAAGGTTCGGATTCCTTATCAGTCATAAACGTTTTTTGTAGGTAGATGTCAAATGTTTAGGATCTACATTTGGAGTCTCCAATGGGCGAAGAACGTCCCCTGGAAGATATTGAAAAAAATTTTCTTCCGCTGTAATTTAATGAAGTAGTCGATAGCACAGGATCAGATATACGTATCTGTGGCTCTATTGAATATATTTAATTGAATATAGTTAGATTTAAAATTCTGCTTGTTTTTGCATGAAACTGTCTATAGTATTTGTAGAGTTTATTGCTGCACTCGCGACATCTTGCGTGAATTGCAGTGTCTTCCCCAAAGTAGCCTGCAGGAAGTACTGAATTCTTCAGAATCTGAATTCTTCATGAATAAGAATTCGATGAACTGTAGCTTGAATCGGATACCATGGATATATATTTCTTCATTTATATTTTAGCAGTATTAAAACAATATGCTTGGAATTGGTCTATAGTAAGAGGAACTGCGACGACGAAGAAATGTGTTATTCTAAAATTATTTATAAGCGTTGCATCTACGCTACTTGATGCAATAGCAAAAACTGGATCCTAAAATGGTCGACGGGCAGCATTTCCATCATTTGTGGTCCAGCTACAAGTAGGTTTCGGTAGATCACACGAAGATCCATTTTGCACATTAATCTTCATCTATCTAAATTTATCTGTATGTGCATCATATCGAATCTGTCTTAGATCGAATAGACGTCTTAGTCTCGGTGCTATAAGAAAGATGCAAACTACCGCGTTGGTGATTTAGTTGTTTCATTTAAGACAACAGCTAAATCTGTTTGGGCAGATATGAGAGCAGTAGTACTGACAGTTGTGACCATTAATTCCGATTTATCTTCGTTTTCTTTAGAAACTGTAGCTGCACGTCGTATTTAGATCTTTCTGATTTTTCTGGGTATTCCAAATTAGGACGTCCTCTAGCATGCATTAGGACCATTGGTTTATATTATTCAAAAGTTAGTTCTTTATTTAACCAATCCTTATGCTTTCTTTGAATGAATCCAATCTTCGCCCACATTTTTGCCAATAGTTTCTCATATTTACACTAAATATTCTAATTTTTTCTCTTATTGCTGTTGAATATGATAAGGGCAAGTCTTTTTCATCCATTTGACTGGTTATATAATTTAAAACATCAATAGTTTCATAGCTTTGTGTTATCAGTATGTTAAACAGGTGTTCATATTTAAAACGGCAATCGTCTAAAAAATTAAGTACAACTTAGAATCCGCAGATTCCCGCAAGAAATAATTATTATGTACGCATTAAGTACACTTTACTGATAATTAACAGATATATTTTATTATCATTTTTTTGTAAGCCTTCGTACATTTTTAATAACGTCGCGATTTAACAGAACCGCAACTACTTTACATTTTATCTATTTTTTATTAGAAAAACAAAACTGAATTACTTCTAACTATTTAAAGGCACTTATCATTGACATATGAATCCCTGCTGAAAGTTTGATGTAACTTGTCTGTGTAAAAATACTGTAAAATACTTTTCAACTTTGTACACTTTTTGTTGCGAATTCATACTAGGTAATGACAGTAAAATTAGGTGCATCTTGCTAAGGGTTAGTGTTGCACAGAAATGATTCAGCGTTAAGACGGGTGGGTTTTCAAACTGCCCCATGTGTTTACAAAATAAACCTGCTATTATTTATTTAAAAACAGATGTTGAAAAAAATTCTTTTCGGCCAAGAAATACTAGCATTCATCCCATAGTGCAACCCTACGTTTCATAAGAAATTAGAAAAAATTAGAAGAATAGAAAATAGGGAAATTATAACTGTAAAAAAAATGTTTTTAATAATATTAAAATTGTGTGACCCCATCATTTTCCCAAAGAAAGCAAAAGTAATCATGATAATCCAAGGTTCTAGATTTCACATTTCAGTTATACCTATTGATTATATTAAAAACAACAGACCAAATACTAAAAATCGGGGTTATGTATGATATAATCCAAAGTAAATCAAAATAAAACCACTCATTCGGAGCATTTACAAATTAAATATCTTTTAAACAGTTCTAATTCCAAGAATTTAATGGTTAACAACCTGTCGTTTTGCGTTGCTACGGTTGCTATTCAAAAAATAATATCATATTACTGAAGGACATCGACGTTATTGTTCTTATATGCACTGATTCATTTTATTTATTTCTCACGCCACAATGCAAGTTAAAATTTTATAAATTATTATTTATGTTGCAAAATATAAATATCTCTCTCGCGAATTGTTTTTCTTGCAAACTAATAAAGGTACTAACGGATGACCTACATTAACATATTTTTATTAGGATATCATTTAGTACATTGAATGCACAGCTGTTTTTCTTTTTAAAATAAATAATTGCAAACAATAAAATATCACTTTACTGAATTGGATAAAAACTGTTTCAGATAACGTTGGACATTTTTATTTCTTATAACGTTGAAATTTTTTATTTTTGTTTTTGCTGTAGTTAAAATCTTATTATAATATTAATATTTTTTTTGTAAATTCGTTATCTTTAACGTTTCTAATTTTAATACTCCGAGTTTAAATTTATTCCCAACAATATAAATATCTAGGATATTTGAAACTGTTGTTAAATTCATTATTAATAGGCTGTTTAAATATATAAGAAACATTTACTTAAATAGTTACTTAACGTAAAAATGTAAAGTCACTATTCGGTTTAACGAACAACTTTTAACAAAACTTCTGGACCCGGATTGTTTTAGATTTATTATATATCAATTTTCTTTTCCTAAATCAGCATCAGTAATTGATTAAATATAGTGAAAGATAATAATTGTTAATTTATGTTTAACTTGAATCAATAAATCTTTGAATTCCTTATAAAAACCTTTGTCTATATCCAACCTCGTGCATCTAAAAAATGAAGTAAGCACTAATAACGAAAACAAAAATGTCCTTTTAAAAGATTGGCAGTCAATAATATTTTTTGTTACATAACATAAATTAAGTAAAACGGTTTCTTGATCCTTGATAATCGGCGATCTTACTTTTTACACTTTATTACTAATTACTAAAGACGATAGCTTATATATGTAAACCCATTTCTACAGCAATAATTGTTGGAAATCGTCGATGGAAAACTTTAAATATAAACGAAAACAAAATGTTTTAAAATCCTTTAGTATTTTAGATTTTAATTATTATGGACGCCATATTTCATACGTCCTTTAAAATTTTCACACGTTGACATCAAATTTGAAATCAGCGACCTCAAAAACCCTTTTGTATAAAATTTCATACAAATCTAATAATATTTCGAGTTTTATGATGTTTTTATAGAGTATTTTAAATCTGAAAGCCTTTTAAATAAAATGCATACACATAAAGAAACGGAACTAAAAGAATTTATTAAGTAGCTTTAATCAAATAGAAATGTTTTTGTCAGTTTAAATGACGCAATCTTCTCAGAAATACAGCGAGTAACATGACACCGCAGACAGGCAAGCAAGCTGCTAAACTTTAGAAAAAATAAATGGACGCTGAATAAACCTATAGTTTGCTAAAGCTGACGCTGACGCTGACTGATACCATCATTTATATACACTTTATATACGCAGGACGCTGGGCGCTACGCTTTTGGTCCGGACGCACGGTAGGCCTTTATAGATATATATATATATATATATATATATATATATATATATATATATATATATATATATTGATGCCTGTTAAGCTGTCACCTCCGTCATACAGAGGAGACGGCCTGACTTCCGGGTATTCCCGTGGATATATTGCTAAAAATTTGTTATATTTGTGATGAGGGGAACCTCTAGAATCACTAGCACATTTTTGAAATTTAGATGTATTAGACATAAATCAGTTATGTAACGTAGTATTTGTATAAATATGATATTCTACAAAGTTTCTTTTAATCTCGGGAATAACGGTTAAATTGAATATGCTTTTATCCAGATTCCATTTCGATTGAAATAAAGGCAGATACTCTTTTAATTTTTACTAAACTCGATAAGAGTTTAATATAAACAAATTAAATATTATGTTTTTTACAACAAATGCTTGTTGTTTCCGAAGTCACGCACGTATCATGTAGGACCATTGAATTTCCCGTGATTTGATTAACAAAAAGAGTTACCAACTTTATTAAGATTAAAACAAATCGAAACACAACAAATTAATCAACATTTTTATAGAATTTTTGCTTAAGAGATTTTTTCCAGCATTTGTTGATCTAACGAAATACAGAATACGTATGTTACACTATTATACATGTACCTACCTCTTGTAAATTTATGTTTTAACTTATGTTTTAAATAAAGCACTTACTAACGACAAAACATGTAAGTTTTATGGAACGTGTACTTTAAGTCCACATTAAAGACAGGTTTAACTTAATGTAGTCTTTTTTGATAACATTGTATAAACCATAGATAAATAGTTGGTATATTGCGTTATCAGAATTAAAAGTGGCAGTTTATTTGACGTTTAATTATGTTAGCAATCGCGGCTCTCCATTTAAAACAAAATACCACTATAAGATTTTGTTTGAAACGATGTTTATCAACCTTGGCACAACCTTAATATCCGAAAATGGCCCACTGCTAGACTAAAGTAGGGATGATAATTTGATACCAAGCTTGGTCTCAGACATGGAAAGATCAGAGTTACCCAATATTGATTGTTATTGGCTAAAACCAATACGTTATGCAATGTTTTGGACAATAAATGACACCGATATCGCAATAAAACTAAAGTTAGTCTTGGACCGATCTTGAATGTTAATGTAGTACCAAGGCTGGTAATTGCGAAACAAAGCAACTATTACACAATCCTTTTCCTTTAATGAATGCTAGTGCAAACAAGCAACGAAGTCTACCATTACTGTTTCGCCGTAACTGAATGCAAAGTCGATTTTTGTGTTGGATATAAAATGTTCATTAACAAAATAAATACGAAGAAATCGAAAATTCGTATAAATGATTAATGTCTTAGACTCTCAACACATATTGAGACCGTACAAACCTAACACTTTCATAGTGTACGTCTTCTTGTGCAAATACATATGTACAGTCGGTAAGTCAATATAGTTTACACTTTAGTCTTGCCAGTGTAAGTTTAAGTTCATAAAAATTCAGTAGGTTAGCAACCACTAATCCATCTTTACAATAAACCACATTTACAGAAATTTAGCAAAATATAATATGAATATTGACCCAACCTTAGCCGAAGGGTAAGAAACCAAGATTTTGAATTTTGAAGATTGCTAAAACTGGAGTTAGTTTAGCGAACCTAAGATTCAAAGTTGGCTAAGGTTTTGGGTGATAAGTATGTAACCGGCACTTGATATGTAGAGATTGACTAAAGGTAAGTACTCACAGCAGCGGATCCGCAGGCGGATGTCATACGATTGGTCGGTTTGAGTCAAATCGACTCAATCCGACCAATCGTATGACATCCGCCTGCGGATCCGCTGCTGTGAGTACTTAGCTTTAGACTAGCTAAAGCAAATTAGCGAAATAGTATCTGATATTTGACTTAAGTATATTCTATGGGTAACTGGCATTGACCTAACGGGTGAAAATTGGCTGAAGCTTGAGCAAGTTGTAAGGAATCCTGATTCGGTTTCTGAACGTTGGCTCCGACTTGTACAACGTTTAGTGAGCCGAAAATTAGTATCAGGTTGTTGATTAACCCTCGAATGACAATTAAACAACCGAGACTCAGAATCTGAAAATTGCTTGAAACGTGGGTGAAAATCGGTGCGTTCAACACACCGCTGGAAATATAGCGCTGCAGCAGTTTTCACAGCCGTCTTAGATTTAACAATCACCCAAGCAATAATATTGTTTGAAGTACATCATCATTTTATACATATAAAACGCTTAAAAATAAATACATATTAAACATGAGTTAGAGAACCAAGATTCGATATCTGAAAATTCGCCTACACTTGGATCAATGTCAAGAAAACGACATTTGACTGTCCAGTATTCAGCCACGCTGGGGTTTATTCAAAGACCTTTGTTTTAATTTTTTTCTTCTAATAAAAAATTGTTGGTATTGCTAGACTAAACTTCTAATCATAGAGAGGACGCACTTTTACCCTAGTGGAAAAAAATAGTATGTTTTATTTGGATTTAAAGTGACTTTGTTTGTTGCTATTTACGAGCGATAAATAACTCCGCCTAAATAATAAATAAATAATAATCTTATCATGTGAACAACTCCGCTATAGGGTAAATACAAGTATTTTACTTAATTGGGCTCGATTCCTATAAGGAATCTAAATAGAATGACTTTAGGAGAGTTCACGCATCCTAGCTGCGATGTGCAAACGGGTTTTCCAAATCAACTATGTGAATTGTTTGACAATTACTTTAATTGTAATCATAATGCATCAATCCTAAATCCAAATATAAAATGCAGGGAAACAAGATTGGGCGATGAAAATTTTTCACCTATCTCTGCAAATGAGACTTGTCTCCAACTCTTCTTATTTCATTATGTCGAGCTGTTAACAAGTGTCCAGTCCTCATACTAAGGTCTTCCTTGATCAGTGGCGACATAGATCTGGAGCTCATGTCCATTTCCTTCGCCAACAAACGATTAGGATAGGATGTTAGTATAGGATTTTTTTTACGAATAGAATGTTATAAAAAGAAACATTTTTGATTTATAGTTATTTATGTTATAAATCCGGCAATGAAACTTTACAGAACGAGTTTGATCTCTGAAGGAAGACAGAAGTCGCGTCTGAAATCTTGAAACGATAACTAAGGAGAATCATTTACAGGACCTATAACGTTTTTCTTCATGTGTTGCAATTTTTCTCTTTGAACGAAAGTTCATTCATCCCCTGCTTTATAATAATCTAGTCATTCTATATAGTAGAGTAAATTTTTGCAAAAAACATGCCTAAGTTCTTATTTTTTACTATCTAAAGATAGAGACTTGAAATCTTCTGTAATGCCTTCAGCACTGGACCAGTATAAAATGTACTATGTTTAAAATGGGGGCACGCCCCCCCTAGTGGTCGAGACCCCCATTTTGTACCCTTAATTTAATAACGCAAACAAATTGAGCGAATATTATGTTGGGAGGGTTCTTGGAGTCACTGATTATGAATCCAATGAGAAAATTGAAAAATTCAAAATGGCGGTCCTAAAATAACGGCCTTTGAGATTCAGAATGCGATTTACGCCGTTTCTATTGATTTTAGAGAAAAATTCATGTGATTTTGCAAAGGAATACACTATTTCGATTACCTTATTATGTAACCCCTTTGCTCTGCCCTAGTAGCAAAGTCAATTTTTGCATAAGTTCCTATTTTTTACTATCTAAAGATAGAGACTTGAGATCTTTTCTAATGCTTCAGTACTGAACCAATATAAAATGTAATATGTTTAAAATGGCGGTTTTACCCCTCGGGGGGTTGAAACCCCCATTTTACACTCCCAATTTAATAACTCGGGAAGTTTTCCATAACTTGAGTGAAATTCATTTTGGGGGGGTTTTGGTGTTCCTGATTATGAGTCCAATGAGAAAATTAAGAAATACAAAATGGCGAACTCAAAATGGCGGTATTTGAGATTGAAAATGCGATTTACGCCCGTTTCTATTGATTTTAGAGAAAAATCCAAAGAGTCAAAAAGTGTTTAGAATGTAATCTTGCATAGGAATACACTATTTTGGTTACCTTATTATGTAACCCCCTTCAATCAATCCTAGTGGGCTTCTCAGTAGGGGAGAGTGAAGGGGTTACATAATAAGGTAACCGGAATTATGTATTCCTATGCAGAATCACATTCTAAACACTTTCTGGCTTTTCTCATTTTTCTCTAAAATCAATAGGACCGGCGTAAATCGCATTTTCAATCTAAAATACCGCCATTTTGTGTTCGCCATTTTGAATTTTGTGATTTTCTTATTTGATTCATAATCAACGACCTCACAGCTCCCTCCAACATAGTTTTTGCTCAACTTGGTTGAAAACTTCCCGAGTTGTTAAATTGGGAGTTTAAAATGGGGATTTCAACCCCCAGAGGGGGCGTGTCCCTATCTTAAACATATTACATTTGATATTGGTCTAGTACTGAAGGCATTACAAAAGATTTCAAGTCTCTATCTTTAGATAGTAAAAAATAAGAACTTAATGCAGAAATTGACTCTACTACTAGGGCAGAGCGAAGGGGTTACTTAATAAGGTAACCAAAATAGCGTAGTCCTTTGCAAAATCACATTATAAACACTTTTTGATTCTTTGAATTTCTCTCTAGAATCAATAGAAATGGCGTAAATCGCATTCTCAATATCAAAGGCCGTTATTTTAGAGCCGCTATTTTGGGTCTGCTATTTGAATTTTTTAATTTTCTCATTGGATTCATAATCAGCGACCCCAAGAACACTCCCAACACAACTTTGCTCAATTTGGTTGCGTTATTAAATCAGGGGTACAAAATGGGGGTCTCAACCACCAGGGGGTAAAACCGCCATTTTAAACATATTACATTTTATATTGGTCCAGTACTAAAGGCATTAGAAAAGATTTCAAGTCTCTATCTTTAGATAGTAAAAAATACGAACTTAATGCAAAAATTGACTATACTAATAATAAAAATACGACACTTTATGTTAAACTGACGTTTGTTTAAGCCTTTCAGTACGTAAAGCTTCATGTCAAGATTATGACGTAAGGTTTTATTTTCCGCTACAATATGGAATTTAATAGAAAATATGTTTTAGTTGTAGTTATGTAAAAATATAAACAGTTAATATTTTTTATTTCATTTCGTATTTCAAACAATTCTTTATATACCACAATTATAATAATATAATAATATAATAATTACTACAACCCATAACCTTAACCAAGGCCCCAGAAGCTATAAGCTTGTGCGGGAGGGAGGGGGCGATTATTATTATTATGTAGGCCCAATGTGCGGCTGCAGCCGACTTATAGATGGAACAGCGCAAATCCCACATTTGTGTTACAGCTAAGGGAAACTGCAGAAAACCTTAACCAGATCTGCCAGCGCCGGGAGTCGAACCCGGGCCGCTTGGGTGAAAGTCCGGCACGCCAGACATTACACTACCAAGGCTATAATTAGTAATATAAAGTATATCTTGATCTCCGTTGTCAATGATACCGGAGTTCAAGACGTTCTTGATCTCCGTTGTTGTTGGCAACGTAAATAATTTGATGTTGCATTATACACATGCATGCATGCATGCTGCTTTTTATCTCCTTAGTTACGCGTATGATGACACAGACAAGGCAACTTGCTTCTTTATACAATAAATTCGGATGGATTTTAAAAGGGAGAAATTAGGATTGAAATACGAAATAAAATAAAACAACTTATGCAATACGGAGATCAAGCTTCTTTAAATCCTCAAAGATGTTAAAAATCTTCTTGGATTTAAAATATCGCTTGATCTCCTAATTACATAATATATATTACAAAATGAGTATTTCAGCCTTATTCTTCCCTTCATCAAATGTAAACATAGTTAGAATGTCAATGAAAACTTTATTAACCGGGTAATTTGTGAAATTTGCAAACTACATACCAAATGTTACATTATTTTGCTTAGTAAAATTATTTTTCTTTGAAAATTATATTAATTATTATATTAATTGTAATACTAAAAATATTGAAGATTTTAAAGATTTTAAATCTTTCTTTGTGGATGCGAGAATGAATATATCATATGTCATACGACAATTCCTAAAATAATAATCAAATAATAATAATCCAGTAAATCCGAAATGATCATTTTGTAAAAAGATGAATTTTTTATTTATACATAATTACGACTAAAACGTATTTCCTATTTAATTTTTTTCATATCTCAAAGAAAGTCGTTTTCAATTCAAAACTTTTTAAATGAAATAGAAATTATTATTTTATTGTTCTTAAGTATCATTAACTATTTAAAAATGACGTACAATTCAAGAGATCCCTTAAATTTTCTGAGTAGTTTACAAATATTTATTTAAATGCTAGACAGTCTACATCGTGTAACCACGCGAAGCAGAAGGAAGTTAGAAGTGACCTGAAGATGGCAAGTGTGATCTTGCCGAAACGTCGTCAACCATTGTCTGGTTCCTCTAGGAGCCGCATAGTGAATACGCGGAGTGAAACCCGGAAAAGTGGTAAAGTATCATATATATATATATATATATATATATATATATATATATATATATTTATATATATATATATATTTATATATATATATATATATATATATATATATATATATATATATATATATATATATATATATATATATATATATATATATATATATATACCTGACTTAGATGATACAAAATTCAATTCATTCTCTATTTTATAAATTCGTTAGGGCTGTGGAACAGGTAAAAACGCGCTGATTTCGATCTACCTTACTGATGCATATTTCTAGCGATGATGTCAGCGGGCAGCTTTGCAAATTGCAGCATTTTGATGTCATTTGATGGTGATTTTAATATAAATTAAATGTAATATTTTTCTCTGGTAGAAAAAGTTTTAAGATAATATTTTTACAGAAAAGAACCATTCAAAATTAAAAACGGGAAAAGCAATTATACCTGGATTGGGTTCGGGGCAGGTAGAGAGATCCCTCATCTGATAAAACCGCATATTTCTAGCGATGACGGCAACGGGGCAGGTAGAATCTTGTTTTCACCCTCGAAATGTGTAAAAGAATGCTTATAGCCTAAGGCAATATATTTTAAGTGACCAATGAAATGTTTCCCTTTTGTCGTAGAGAGAGCTAAATATTTGAAATAAGATTTTTCACGTCAGTCCCTTTCGATACGCTGTATGCGTGTGGTATATAACAGTGGTTTGAAAGATTAATAATAACTGGTTTTAAATTTAAAAAGTGTGTGTTTATACTGCATATTCCTTCTTGGTGAGAGGTGGTTAAAAGTGTAAATATTTATTGTTTTTCCGTTTTTAATTTAAAGTGATACAAAACGCCAAGGGTAGGTCTATACATTTTCTGCATTAGAACTAGTTTTTCTCTTTTGAATAGGTTTTCTCAGGTAGACAGAGTATTAAGATGATATTAATTACAGTAAAATCCTTTAAAGAAGTTTGAAAAGATTATATTGACGACGGCAAAGCATTGGAACAATTACGTTAAAAGGGAGAATTTTTTTACAGAAAGAACCATTAAAATTACCTGTTTTGGGGTTCGAAGCAGGTATAAAACCGCAAAAGTTCTAGTGATTTACAGGTTAAATCATGCTTTTTTAAAAGAATGCAGGCATAGCCTCAGGTGTTAATCACGTATGGTGCTTTGACTATCGCAAACTACATCGTCGAAGATAATAACTGAGTTTTGGTTTGCATCCTTAGGTGGTAATATAGTTGCAGAAGAGTCGTATTCGAAATAACCGATGGGTAATGATCGAAACAGCTCGCGCAGATATTAGCATACATTTCGTATAAAGTAGCAAATCGATTTTCGGCATAATTAATATTTAATTGATAGTAGGTATTGGCACACTTGAGCTGACCCCCTCCCTTTTTATGCAAATGACCCGCGATCTAATTAATATTCAAATGGGTCGTGGTCTAATTAAATGCGCGAATTAATATTCAAATGAGGCGTGGTCTAATTAAATGCGCGAATTAAATTAATTGATCTAATTAAATTAATTCACGGTATCATTTACATATCTCCTCTCTCATTTACATATATGATTTCTCATATGCATGCACGAATTAAATTAATTGATCTAATTAAATTAATTCACGGCATCATTTACATATCTCCTCTCTCATTTACATATATGATTTCTCATATGCATGCGCGAATTAATTAATTCACGGTATCATTTACATATCTCCTCTCTCATTTACATATATGATTTCTCATATGCATGCGCGAATTAAATTAATTCACGGTATCATTAGCGTATCTCCTCTCTCATTTACATAACTGATATATCATTTACATATCTCCTCTCTCATTTACATATATGATTTCTCATATGCATGCGCGAATTAAATTAATTCACGGTATCATTAGCGTATCTCCTCCCTCATTTACATAACTGATATCTCATTCTGTACATCTCATTTTTATATATTATTTGCCATCTCTCTCATAAATTTATTTTAAAATAAATCAGTCCTATTTGATATTTATCTATAGGTCGTCGTGTAATTCTGCGAAAATAATTTAATATGAAACGTAATAATAAAAATTTATTTTCAACTATACAAAAGTAACTCTAAAGCTACTGTCAATCAACTGTCGGATTAGCTCTGGTGCATTAGACCTGTTTAAATATACGGCATAAACATTTAGTTTGAAAAAAAAACAATTAGGGTTGTTATGATTTCATAAAATTTTATTCAAGTGAATCTTCTTAAGAATATAGAACACTGTGAAGCATTATTTTTAAAATTCAAAAACATTATCTATAGCTAAAACTGTTTAAGAAATAACTTTCAAACTAAATGTTTTTGCATGAAAATACACACAAACTAATTAGCCATGTTTCGACATTCTTTAAAACTGCTTTCAACTATAAATAATCAAACGTTCTTACGAATGACTGAAAGGAATTTAGATTTTATAAATAATTTGTTAAGAGATCAAAGCTACTGTCAATCACTTGTCGGATTATCTCTGTTGCAGTTTTAAAAGTTAATGAAGCGTGAATCAAATCTCTATGATTCATTTAAAAGCAGAAATACTAAACAAGTGATTCTCATATGCATGCGCGAATTAAATTAATTCACGGTATCGTTTGCATATCTCATCTCTCATTTACATTTATCATTACTTATATTGATGCTCGAATTAAATTAATTCACGGTATCGTTTGCATATCTCATCTCTCATTTACATTTATCATTACTCATATTGATGCTCGAATTAAATTAATTCACGGTATCATTTACATATCTCCCATCTCTCTCTCATAAATTTATTTCAAAATAAATCTTATGTTGTCATTCCTGTTTGATATTTAAATATAGATCTACACGTCATCAAGTAATTATGCGAAAACAATTTAACATGTAGAAACTTGTCGTTTCTCGATATTGTTTTTACCTCAGTTCCCAGAATCTGTTTTACAGGGATTAACTCTGAGTCATAGGGTTGTTTGTTATGATTCAACTTGATTGAAGATGTGTATTCATGCGCATGTGTAGAAATCGCTATAAAATGTATTTCGGCGAAAGGCTATTAGTCATTAGAGTGCAGCAGTTGATCGTGTAACAGTACCATGATGAGTTTAGGCAGTCCTGATTATTATTATCATCGTTATGGAGACACGTTTACAAGTAGTGCTGAAATGGGTAAGAAAGAAAACGGTTTGTTTATGTATACATTTGAATAATTTATTTCATTTTAGATCAACAGCATGATGAACCGGATCAATCTGCAAACTTATCAATTCCGGAACCAAGCAGTTATTTCCAGGGTCAAGACTACGAAGTGATGCATGAAGAAATAGGTATGTTTTAAAAGAACGAAATCCTTTGAATGTTACTGAATAATTATTTCTTGTTTAGGTCCGAACGAACCATACTATGCAGACGATGCATCAAGCTTACATGTACAAGGTACAGATAATGTAGCAACACCAGAATCGTCGTTGATTACCGTCTATCCGGGTGAACACATGCAGTTGTTGGGATCTGTACAATACCCTCTATTTGTCATGAGACCAAGAGAAGACTCTATTCATTTACATGATATCCTAGTAGGAATTATCCCGCCTGAACAACCTAATGAATTTGACGTGACTGTTAAATTGGAATGTATCAACGTATTGGAACGTATCAATTATGTTAACGGAAAGTATATGGTCCGAATTGTATGATGTCCGAGTCGAAACAATGTTCAAAGACTTCTTTTCCACGAAAATATGGAACGATAAAAAGCTGAAATTCCATCTATGTACGAATCTTTACGTTGAGTTTAATCATAGTGTTTTTTATGGCAACACGGTGATGATATGTTATGACCAGCGGAAGATAACGGTAAAAGACCACGAATTTCAAAGGATCATGCATCTAGCACCGCTTATTAACCAACATGCTCGTGTATTACGTCACCTTAATTTCTCCTACTTCTACTACGCAAGTGTAGAGAACACAGCTGAAGGAGTAAGACGTCAGAAGAACGTGTCAAACGAATCGATTTTATTCTCAGCCGAATTGTCGTGCGGTAACTACACGACGTTAAATTTAAAAGATCGCGGTGGATTGAACTCGCTCATTTTATTAGAGATAATAAAACTTTATCCATCAAAATTTATCAATGTCGTACACAGTCAGTTACAACCCAATCAGCAAGCACCGGCAGCGTCATGGCCAGCAATTCACGAGACATCAACAGATGTACCATAAGAAGCTGAGGATAATTGAATATAGAAATAGGTTAGAAAATTATATAAACGCTTTATATGTATTACGAAATGAAATAAAATCGTATTGTGTATTGAATAAGTTATATAAGAAATTTTCACGATTGTCTATTACAAATGTATTTAATAAAGAATAAACGTATAAAAAAATTATTAGTGTTTTACTACCACTAGCAATAGCATGAGACAGTAAGTTTTCGCAGAGTATAAATAGAGATGCATCTGATCTCTTATCTCAGTACGTGATGTTGACTCATCAGGATAAAAGTGTTGTTAAAAGGTCATTGACAGGCTCCCTATCGAACTACACCTGCCTTCTTACCAATATTGCGGACCCGGAACTAAATTATCTAAGAGATTAGAAAGGGGAGATAAAGGTATAAACCCCTTGGATCAGGCGTGTATGCAGCACGATATTTCGTACGCTCAAAGTTCAGACCTGGATAGTAGACATAAGGCAGATCGTGTTTTAGAAGAAGCTGCCTGGAGACGTGTTAAAGCTAAAGACTCCAAGTTAGGGGAAAAGGCTTCAGCTCTGCTTGTAACTGGTATAATGAAGGTTAAACGAAAGTTAGGAATGGGCGTGAATAGGAAGACTAGTAGGAGAAAGACAAAGAAGATTGCAAATACAAAGAAAATTGTCACTTTTAAAGGAGGTATTTTAAAGAAGCTTGTAAGTACGGTAAATCGAGCAAGTAAGACCCTCACGGGGAAGGATTTAATACACCATGCGTTGAACGCAGCTAGAAGAATCATTAAAAACGTAGGAGGTAGGAAAAACGTTAAAGTACCTCGAATTATTCCGGTACCTACAGCTACAGGGGGTATTTTACCACTCATACCAATTTTTGCTGGCCTCTCGGCTCTCGGTGCAATTATAGGAGGCGCCTCGGGCATAGCAAAAGCTGTTACCACTGCTAATAGTAATAAGAGACAGCTAGAAGAAACTAAACGACATAATAAAAGTATGGAGGCTATCGCAATAGATAGAAAGAGCGGAAACGCCCTTTACCTGAAACCCTATAAAGCAGGCGGAGCTGCATTGTATCTGAAACCGTACAGGTCAAAAAACTGAATAACCTGCCTCGGAGAGCACTTACAGACCTAGATCTAATTAAGCATGCTGAAGACATACCCTTTTTCAGAGGTGTCTATATGAGAACAAGTCTACCAAATAAACCTTTACGATTTGAAAGAGCTATTGTTAATCTCGATGATGCTAGAGGACCAGGTACGCATCGGGTAGCTTATAGAAAGGATCGAAATGTTGTTTTGTATTTTGACCCCTTCGGAGACCTAAGACCACCGGCTGAACTCGTGAAATATTTCGGTCCTCGTTGCAATGTATACTATAATGTTGCTCGAGAACAAAAGTTCAATACATACAACTGTGGACACTTGTGCCTGAGATTTTTGTATAAAAGAGAAGTGTATGTATAACTCGAACAAGTATGGCTAGAATCATCACCGTGTACGGTAATGGAAATGTCCTCTCTACCGGTAGTATTTATCCGAATATACAACTAGATCGTGAGCAATACAGATACTCCATAGGATTAGTTGGCCTATATACAAGTCATACGATACGGAATATATTTCCGGGGAAAAATAAATTTTATTACGGAGATCAAGAGATAACTATCACAACCGGTAGTTACAAATTGTCAGAAATTGCTAACTATATAAAGAATCAAATTAATACGAGCGATCCTGAAGAAGGAGATTTACTACTACAAATCAAGGCTAACACTAATACGGGAAAGTGTGAGATTAAATCTACCTCAACCGTTATAGATTTTAGCAAACCTAACAGTATAGGCTCTCTATTAGGATTTAACAATCGTATATTACTACCCGGCATCAGGCACGTATCAGATCGAATTGTCGATATACTCTCTACCCCGAACATCTTTGTAGACACGAATATTACAGGGGGCGCGTATAGAAATAATCAACCGTGTCATACAATCTTTGAATTTGGTCTCTGCGTACCATCTGGATACCTGATTGAGAAGGAACCAACACACGTGATTTACTTTCCTGTCACTGTCAGTGAAATTGATAATATTACCATTCGATTAGTAGACTCGAGTGGACAACTGGTAAATTTTTCTGAAGATACCTTCACAAGTATAAGACTAGAACTTAAACGTGAAAAATGGGAATAAACTTTAACTATAAAAACTATACCACGCATCATTCGAGGGTCATTCGTCTTCGTACACCGACTAGTGCGGACCTCTTACGTATAAAGTTATCTAAAGAGAATCGGCTGTTTCTTGAATCTCTAGGTTTTAAAGTACAACATCAACATGTCGAAAAGAAGTAAATTGCATATTAATACAGAAAGCATCTTTGCTACTGATAAATTAAATATATTTCGAAAACCTCGTGTCAATACAGATGTAATAAAAGAGGACTTCTATACCTATTTGCCGTTTACGTTAAATGTAAATCATTCAGACATCATTAGAATCACCATACAAAATTCGGATAATGTTTTAGCTTTGTACGATAGCTACATTTTTGTTAAAGGTACTATGACTCAAAAAGTCAACGTAGAATTCCTACCGGTAAACAATTTTGCTTACTTTCTGTTTGACGAAATTCAACTAATATTAGGTACGAATCAAATCATCGATGTGTGTAAACATCCGGGTATTACAAGTACTATAAAAGGTCTCGTTTCACAGGGTGCCGAGGATCGGGCTTTATCCAGTAGTGCATGGGAAATCGAACTCGAAAACGGAAATGGCCTGTTACATAATGCGGGGAATAACGTGTTCAATTTCACGTGTAGAATTCCTTTAAAGGATATCTTCGGGTTTGCAGATGATTACAAGAAAGTTATTCCTCATATGAGTTGTCAGTTAGTTTTGATACGTTCTAAGAATGATTTTAATTGCTATAAAAGCGCTGCTGGAGATGCAGGTACTGATATAGAAATCAAGATTGATAGACTGTCTTGGGAGGTTCCTCATATACTATTATCGGACGAAAGCAAGTTGAACTTAGTTGAGAGTTTGAGAGATAATTCTTCTATTATCATTCCATTTAGACGTTGGGAATTACACGAACTACCATCGCTGGGAACTACTAAAAATCAGGTTTGGCGTATAAAGAATTCAAATGAATTGGAAAAACCGCGTTGGGTCCTTGTAGTTTTACAAGACGAGCGTCAGCTGGGTATAAGAACCGGTAACCCTACTACATTTACTCATTCTAACCTAGTTGATATTAAACTGTATTTAAATTCGCAAGTGTTTCCGCAGCAACGTTTAAATCTCGATTTCAGTAGGAAGGATTACATTCCTGCTTATTTAAATTATACACGCTTTCGCGAGAGTTACTATGGTATAGGTAGAGGATCGACCGATAGCTGTTTAATCGATTATTCAAAATTTGAAACATACCCTGTTTTTGTAATTGATTGTTCAAGACAAGTAGAAAGTTTTAAGGATTCCACGGTCGATATTAGATTAGAACTTGAATCTTCCGCTGCATTTACCAATACAACAAAGGCATATTGTTTGATCCTACACGACTCCTTAATAGAATATAACCCGTTCGCTGAAACCGTGACTAAACACGTACGCATACCATAATGAAAACTGTTAAACAAAAGAAAACGCTAAACATATTTAATTTAGACAGCGATGTATCTCTACAATCTGACGATGATAGAAAACACGGTGACTTATTACCTACGTCTTGTCGAGCAATTCTGAGCGGTCCTTCTTCCTGCGGTAAAACTAATGTTATGCTAGGTCTACTGATTAGTGAAAACGGATTAAAATTTGAAAATATCTACCTGTTTGCCAAATCCTTATTTCAACCGAAATACGAATTCTTAAGGGAAGTTATGAAACCTATTAAAAACATTGGTTATCAAGAGTTTAGTGAAAACGATGACGTAATCAATCCTAGCAACATTAAACCTAATTCAGTATTCATTTTCGACGATATTATTTGCGATAAGCAGGAAAAAATTAGAGAATATTTTAGTATGGGTAGACATAAAGGTGTTGATTCGTTTTATTTAGGTCAGACATATGCAAAGATACCGAAACATTTGATAAGGGATAACGCAAACTTGATTATTCTTTTCAAACAGGATGAATTAAATTTAAAGCATGTGTATAGGGATCATGTTGTAGGAGATGTTAGCTACGAGGACTTCAAAAACATTTGTCGTATGTGTTGGAAGAATCCGTATGATTTCCTAGTTATTAATAAAGATTGTTCCCTAAACAGCGGTAGATATCGGAAAGGTTTTGATACATATATAAGTTTATAATTAGATTCAATTCGCTTAGTCGTCTTTTAGAGTTATCAGCATGTCGAGCTCCTATGATTTAAGTTTAAAACGTAAAATAATAAACGCACGCAAGGCTATACGTAGAAAATTTGCTTACTTTCGTCGTGATAAATCTGAAGCAGAACGTATTTATCGTGATACTCATAAACAGGTTATATCTCCTTTGGAAACTATTGCCGAATCAGTTAACGTCCCCCTATTGAAAATTAAAACACAACCATCTGCTGCTATTACTACTACTACTGCTAGTTATATTCCTCTGTTGAAAGTTAAAAAACAACCTGTTGCATCATCATCATCGGAAGCAGATGACGAAGAAGAATCTAATAAAACTCATGATCTCCCTACTCATTACGGTATGCTAATAGCTAGGGGTGGTAGCAACATAGACAGAACTAGATTCGGTATTAGATATAAAATTGATCGAGACGCGTGGACATTTGCATCTTCCCCTGTGACTATACGTGATACAAACATCATAATTAAAAACAACGCTTTCGAAGCAACATCCGGTCTGTTTGACTTACTCACGTTTAGAGAATTAGAGTCTACACCATCGCAAGCTGATATCAATAATTATATGCAGATAATAGCCCTTACTAATGCGCATAAGAAATCCTATAGACCACAGGGTAAACTAACAGCTGTTAAACATTGGAAGTATGATTATATAATTAAACCGAACTTATCCAGAATCAAAGGTTTAGGCATTAGACTATCATCATCATTGTCAAATTTTAAAAAATTAAGCGATTGCAAAGTCGAATACGTCTACTGGAATAAAGCTAACGAACTTGTCGATCGACTTCGTTTGTTATTTGCTGTAAAAGAAGCCGGTAACAGTAGTCCTCTGAATGAAAACGAAATAATTTCAATTATTTCCGAGTTAAAAGAAGAAGGTATTATAGAATAAAAGATTTCATCACGGTTGTAAGTAGTCAGTTCGTTACCATTAGCAGTATGAATGCTACTATAGATTTGTTTGGGCGTTCAATAGTTGGAGGTGCTGTAACAGTTCCAGGTCCACCCGGGGTAGGATTTAAGCTAACAGAAGATCAGAATTTCGATTTAGAAAACAAAAGAATTACAAACGCAGGCCACGCTATTAATGATTCAGATCTGGTAACAAAGAAACATGCTTTAATACTAGAAAATAAAACTATTGACTGTAAGAAACGAAGATTAATCAATTTAGCGGACCCCGTAGATGCAGAGGATGCAGTTACAAAATGGTAGATGTATAGCGAGATATTTAACAACAGTCACGACGCGCTACGCGATAGTATTAAAACTCTGACCACGCTTTGTATAGAACTATCTAAGGCAACTTTATGGCTTCTAGCTAAAGCAGATTCTAGATCTAAAAATTTTGATAGATCACCGCTCGTAGACCTACAAAATTTGTTAATTACTCAAAGAACCCCGCAATAGTCGTAGGATATATTACTTTACATTCTATTTAATAGTTCAGTCTTACATAACTTATAATTTGAGTATCTGCAGTTATTAACAGAGATGAACGCAAAACAAACCGTTGTCGATGAAATACATAGATCTGCTAGAAAAAATTTTCAAAGACGTAGTACTATAATAAAGGGCTATGATGATTTGTTTCAAATAGATTTAGCGGAGTTTATTCCCTACGCTAAAGTAAATAAGGGTTATCGTTATATACTGATGATGATAAACTGTTATTCGAAATACTTATATGTACGTCCATTGAAAACTAAGACCGGAGAAGAGGTGACAAAGCAGGTCCGTAGTATCTTTAAGGATTCAGTCATACCTAAAAATGTACAGTCTGATCTCGGGAAAGAGTTTTATAATAAACATTTTAAAAAGTTAATGAATGAATACAACATAAATCATTACTCTACGTATTCCGTGATTAAGGCTTCAATAGTCGAACGAGTTATTCGTACAATTAAGCAAAGGCTGTATAAGGAGTTTAGCTACAGAGGGAAATTTAAATGGGTCGATATATTACAACGAGTAGTTGATAGCTATAATACTACAAAACATAGAACAATAGGGGTGCCTCCTGCATCTGTTAAACCTACGACACAGCTGTCTGTGTATAATGCTAATGTAAAAACTATCAGTAAACGTAGGTTGGATTTGAATGACATCGTACGTATAAGCAAATTCAAAGGAGTCTTTTCTAAGGGATATACACGTAACTGGTCAACAGAATTATTCAAAGTAGTTAAAGTTCAATTTACAAAACCTATCACATACTTGTTGGAAGATCTACACGGAGTTCCCGTCCGAGGTGCTTTCTACGAGTTCGAGCTGCAGAAAACCAATCAACCTGATGTATACCTAGTTGGAAAAATACTTAAACGCCGTAGCAATGGTGACATTTACGTGAAATGGCTCGGCTTAAATGAAAAGTCCTGGATAAAGAAGGAAGATCTACTCACTCACTAGCTCCTTTATAGTATTATTATTAGTATACTTATGTATTATTTTAGATATAATTTAGTATTATATATCAGCATGAAATGTATTTTCTTCTAGATATAATTTAGTATTATATATATCAATATGAACTGTATTTTCTTCTTTCAATAAAAGTTCTTGTATAAAATATTTGTTTTTATTTTTACCTTACCTTACAGAAATAAAAAAAGACAAGAAATAAATCATATTACATCTATTATTCACGAATAATATAATACATGTTATAACATTACAAAATAATTGATAACATAATACATGAAAAAAGACAATTTAAAATATCAATTCTACTATAAAACATCTGAATTTCTTGTACAGAAAATTACAAGATTGAAACATATTTAGTTGTAAAAGATAAGACGTTAAAGAACTGTCAAAAATTCTTAACAGATATAATTATATACAATACAAAACTAATATACAAAGTGATAATAAAATATATACACATTACAGACTACAATCGTAAAATATACATAGATGACCATGAAAATAAAATATATAGACATTACAAACTACAATCGTAAAATTTCCTAAATATATATATATAGAATTTAAATATTTACATGCGAGCTTGTTTCTTGTACCCATAGGGGACGGAATCAAAATCTTCTACGCGACGTCGCTTGCCGAACGTTATTCTATAGGCCTTTGATTCGGTCCTGGTGACGAGTTGATGTTGTGCGGTTCTTCGTATGTTACTGGACTCAATCATAATCTTTGAGTCCATGTCGTCCAACAGTCGCAACATGGAGTCAAAGTTTATTTTTTGAGTCGCGGCGTGATTTAGGGTGATGCCCTTGACCTTGACGACCACGTGTATCTGACCTGTGGTCGGGGAATACACTTTGTAGGCGTAGTTCTTTGGCCCGCCTGACACAAACTCTATAATATACGATCCAGGGCCGTACTCTTCCAGCTCGTCTGTGAGGTCACCTAGGAAGCTTCCTGTTGGTAGATCGAAGTCACCCGGCTTCGAAACGTATATTACAGAATCTGAAACAAGGAAGAAAAATTAACTCTATTATAGTAGGTGTTGATGTTGATAGTACGACTTACCTGTGTCATAGTATAAGACTCTCTCGCCTAACTGATCCAGATAGCTATACAGCTTAAGACGGGCCTGTGCAGTGACAAATGCCGCGATGACCACGTTGACTGACGATAGAAGATCTGCTGCTTCCTCCTTATGTTGCCAGTTAACCGCAATCACCTCGTCATTTATTTCCTGCACGTTGTTGACTTCTACGCTAGGGTTTGAAAGTAAATCGAAAAACTCCTTGGGCTCGTTGATAATCGAAGTTTTTGGCTGGTTTTCACGTTGACCAAATTTCCCTAGAATACAATTATTATTAAGTAAAGAAAACTACGTAAGACCGTTGTACTTACCCCAAAATGAATTTAACATCAACTTGGCCAACGATCTCAATCCAGGGTTCTTCACAATTTTCGACGATTCCAGGAGGACTCCTTCCTTCAAGACATACTCATCAACGTAGGCTTGTTTTCGGACTTCATCAGCTACAGCGTTATCGGAGCATGTTGTAGAGGGCCATCCGCTAGCTTCCTGCTTCATTTTCAGGTACTTATCTATGAATCCCGAAAACAAACCGCCGTCCATCGACTTCCTGTCATACTGGGTTACATCGTATGACCAGATCTCCTGTACATCTTGTATGATGTAACCCTTTCGTACAGCTGTAACCACCTCATCTACGACCCATGTTCCGCTAATGACACGTTTGGCAATGGAATGATGACATTCTGCTTGACTGAGGTCTTCAGTACAGGAGCGACATAGACGGAACAACAACTTTTGATGCATTTTGACGGGTAAGACCGGATGATACAGATCTTGTGGCGGTAACACTGTACATTTTATCACGCCGTTGATGTTTTCTATACCCCCTTTATCCCTGATTAGCTTTTCACAAGCCGCCTTGCCTACGTAAACTTCCGGATGGCCAACTGGGAATTTGGCGTACTTGCATACCCAGTGGTAAAGGGAGCATACGTCGACATACCTGATCTTCTCCCCGTCTTTTGCAACCCGCTTTAATTTTGCTGCCCCTGTACGTCCGCCGTAAAAAGCATCACGCGGATTTAGCGGTGTGTTTAAGAGTATTGGATGCTTCTCTAGCTGCTTCATCTCAGGTGTTAACTTTTTCCTGAAACTGCACTCCCATTGTTCAGTAACCTCGTAACCCATGGATTTGAATTTTTCTGTTGTAGCCTGAGTTTTCTCGAACCGCATATTCATGGTATCAGCAGGGTCGTTATGTAGAGGTTCATCACGCCTAGTGATGTAGCAAGTAGGACAGCCGTGGTAGAAGCAACCATGGAATTGGAATATTTGTCTTTCATACAGCCCGTCTACCTTTTGACCGCCCACGATAACTTCTCGTTGTCTGCCTGCATGTTGAATTTGTACACCGCGCTGTTGTTCCTCCCACAGCAACCATTGCAGAGCTATTCCTGAGTGACTGTCTGCTCGGCGGTAACCACCTCTCGGAATGATCCCTATGGTGCTTTCTTTAAGGAATTTCCTCCGGTACATAAGGTTGCAGGCAGAGGCTATGGTGATGGCTTCCGTGAACGGGTCAACATCGCATTCTTTAATAAAGAGATTCCTAAAGTGGATACAGGCTCTCTTTAAAATATCAACGTCGGTTCTGCAATACTCGACTAGGTCACGTTGCATATCGAACTATGTGTCCCTGTTTGCATCGTACCACTTTAGGAACTCCTCACGAGCTTCTGGCTTCATATTATCCGGGCTGTAGAATTTGACGTCGGGTAACGGGCCGACATAGTTGGCGTTGGCTTCGATGTTGAATAGGTGCGGGAAGTATCCTTTGGGAGCCGGTAGATCGAAGGCTTTAGGCAACTCTGCCAGAGCCATAGGAAAAAAGTTCAGCGAATCTATGAATTTTAGATTATCTAATTCAAGTAGGAGAATTTTTGTACCACGCATGATGAGTTCTGGTTTTATTGAGGTGTTTGTAATAACGTGGTTTAAAATGAACTGGGTGTCAAAAGCTTGCCCGTTATGAGCAATTGCTATGACTTTCTTAAACTTCTTCCTTACCTCTAACAGATACGTCATAAAACCCTCTATACATTTTTCTTTTAGAATTTGTTCCCGCACACCGCATCTTTTACATATCAACATACCCGGAGAATCATAGCATTCAGGGCAAACCTGCTGGAAAACGCATAAATTTGCTTCGTGTAGTTTCACATCGGGTGCAATTTCCTTTTCTTGACTGGTCTCCAGGTCAAAGAACACGAAGAGAACGTCTTGCTTCTCAGCCATTTTACCCGATGGTCGTATGTAGCAAAAATGATTCTCCGGCTTATGGCTTTGGCACATCTTACAGTAGATTTCTCCGCATACATGAGCTTCTGTTCTGGTTTTGAGGTTTATGATCCTAAAACAGTCTTCACACTTTTTAACGCTCTGACACATTTTACCTCTGTGTTTGTCAAAACATTTCTGACTTTTGAAATCACGTCTGCAGTCCTGACACCTGATCATTTGGGCTTGTCTTACACATGGCGGAGAGCTACCGCAGCCTATACAGGACTTCTCGCACCTATGATGATTCCTAACGTTATAAGGGACGTGACAATGCTCGCAAAAGAAGTTGCAGGCAAAGGCTGAGGTCAGAGAGGTGATGACGTTGTAATGGCCTTCATGGTACAAGAGATTGATCTTCTTCTCAGCATCAACAGCACCTTCAAAGATCACATCACGACCTTTTGTACCGTAGCTGTACACGGTGATCTTGTAGTTAGGGGCCAGGAGCTGTTGGAAGAGTCTTAACTCGTTGACCCCTGCTCCCTCTGCTGAAATGACAGTTACACCGGCTCCTTGCATCAACTCCTCAGCTTTTATTTTTTGCGTACCCTGATTATCCTTTACCTTCTTGTAATCGGTGCTGTTATCTACATGAGCCTTAGCTACAGCCAGAGCTCGAGGTAGACAGAGGTTGTCGTTGTTTTTAATACTGACAATCCCTCTACGTTTGCTACACTCTTCAGCGAAGGAACTATAAAACCCGGCACGACTACGTCCTCGCCCTGCAGGTGGTGTTACAATAGTAGCGATCAGCCTGAAGGTGTCCGAACTCAGGGCTTCGGGGTCGCTCTGTAAAATCGATTCTAGTATGCCCCAGACATCGTTGAAGGTGATTTTATCGGCTCTTTTGAAGCTCATGTAGCCGGGGAGTTTATCTTTAAAACTGTCGAATTCAAACGTGGCCCCTACTTTATCAGTTGGTTGTGCTCGACTTAACATATCCTGCAGAATTTGGTTAATAGCCGATTTAAAAAAGTCCAAATGGTCCACGCCGTCCGGTGCATCGTTGACTTTAAATACCACTCTGTGTTTCTGGGTGCCGAATTTCTTTATGGTGGACACACTTTCGTTGATTACTTTATAGAGAGAAGACATTCTGGATAAGATGTATGTATATGGGAACTGTAGTCAATCTGAAACAAATTTCAAAAATAATAAATGCAGTCTCATTAGGGGGCTTAAGAACATTAGGTATAGCAGGGAAATAGGAATGAACACAGGGTGTGCGGTCTCACACACCGTATTTTAGACCTGGTCAGCTGTGTTCGGATAGGTAAGTACTCCCTGGGCACCAGGTATAGAGGTAGAAATATAGTTAAAACATAAAACCACTTACTTAATGAATTTTAAATAAAATAAATTATAATTCTTAATGTAAAAGTTCAAAATAGTTATTTTTCATAACATAGTTAAAATATAAAAATCACTTACTTAATGAATTTCAAAGAAGCAGGAAATTATACTTTGATGATCGACCTCGAACACCGGATAATGAGATGTAATCTAAAAGTTCAAATGATTAGTTTACATAAACAAATGTAGAACATTTACATATTATAGATATAGCAGGTAAACAGTAGTGGAAAGATCGTTAAACATAAAATCATAATAACTTACCTGATTAAATTAAATATACACTGTTAAACTCTGGATAGCTGTGTTGATAATAGTTGTTTTCTCTATGGAAACACTTTCGTACTGATTTGAGATATAAAAATTTCTAAGCTTTATACTAATTTAAGTAACCGCGTGACTGACTCACTGCTCGACGAACAACGTTTAAAATAACACAAAGAAATCTGTTATTATAAAAACACTTTGTCTTAAGTAACAATTATTGTTTTAAAAGTTAATGAAGCGTGAATCAAATCTCTATGATTCATTTGAAAGCAGAAATACTAAACAAGTGACTCCCTTTGTGTTATTCTGCATGAGCTAATTATAAAGAAACTTCAGGGAATCTCAGTCACTTGTTTAGTATTTCTGCTTTCAAATGAATCATAGAGATTTGATTCACGCTTCATTAACTTTTAAAACTGCAACAGAGATAATCCGACAAGTGATTGACAGTAGCTTTGATCTCTTAACAAATTATTTATAAAATCTAAATTCCTTTCAGTCATTCGTAAGAACGTTTGTTTATTTATAGTTGAAAGCAGTTTTAAAGAATGTCGAAACATGGCTAATTAGTTTGTGTGTATTTTCATGCAAAAACATTTAGTTTGAAAGTTATTTCTTAAACAGTTTTAGCTATAGATAATGTTTTTGAATTTTAAAAATAATGCTTCACAGTGTTCTATATTCTTAAGAAGATTCACTTGAATAAAATTTTATGAAATCATAACAACCCTAATTGTTTTTTTTTCAAACTAAATGTTTATGCCGTATATTTAAACAGGTCTAATGCACCAGAGCTAATCCGACAGTTGATTGACAGTAGCTTTAGAGTTACTTTTGTATAGTTGAAAATAAATTTTTATTATTACGTTTCATATTAAATTATTTTCGCAGAATTACACGACGACCTATAGATAAATATCAAATAGGACTGATTTATTTTAAAATAAATTTATGAGAGAGATGGCAAATAATATATAAAAATGAGATGTACAGAATGAGATATCAGTTATGTAAATGAGAGAGGAGATACGCTAATGATACCGTGAATTAATTTAATTCGCGCATGCATATGAGAAATCATATATGTAAATGAGAGAGGAGATATGTAAATGATATATCAGTTATGTAAATGAGAGAGGAGATACGCTAATGATACCGTGAATTAATTTAATTCGCGCATGCATATGAGAAATCATATATGTAAATGAGAGAGGAGATATGTAAATGATACCGTGAATTAATTTAATTCGCGCATGCATATGAGAAATCATATATGTAAATGAGAGAGAAGATATATAAATGATGCCGTGAATTAATTTAATTAGATCAATTAATTTAATTCGTGCATGCATATGAGAAATCATATATGTAAATGAGAGAGGAGATATGTAAATGATACCGTGAATTAATTTAATTAGATCAATTAATTTAATTCGCGCATTTAATTCGCGCATTTAATTAGACCACGCCTCATTTGAATATTAATTCGCGCATTTAATTAGACCACGCCCCATTTGAATATTAATTAGATCGCGGGTCATTTGCATAAAAAGGGAGGGGGTCAGCTCAAGTGTGCCAATACCTACTATTGATTGTAAGGATACCTTTCCGTATTTAAAAATACCGTCACGTTTTGAATATCGCAGGTGTCAAATGTGCTCATATCTTTCTGCAACTGGCTATCACGATCGGTTTGAAACCCTATGATAACGTAACGGGGAGTTTCCAGAGTGGTCGATGTTTTAATAGACCAACTATGCTTATCCGTTTGCGGTACAGCTGGATAAATATGAGTTTCCCAGCTTCTAAATGCCACTTGAGTGTCAATATTTTTCCCAATATATTTTGTTAATGATAATTCTTCCATCAATCCTGGTTGAATATGTGGAACTTTCCAATATATTTTTTGCAAGTTAACCTTAAGCTTTTCATTAGCATCGGTGGATATTAGAGCATCGACATCCGAATTGCTTCTAATTAATACCAATTATTGACGAATATTCATAATAATCTTTCCATAGTCTTCAAAAATCCCCAACAGTGTTGATAAAGGTATGCAGGCGCAAAAATTACCTTTACTATCTAGCAAGGTGCTAGTACCATCCGGAAACCAACCAGCGTTTTGTAACTTAACGCTTTCGTTCGAATTGTGGGAAAGGTAAGCTTTCATGGTGGTTGTTAGACCAACTTTTGTTACCGAATCCACCACAACTCCATTCATTTCGTACCGAATCTCACTAAAAAGATGTGCAATACCATTGTTTATAAATTTACCACTCGCTGATGGTTTATCATCTTCTTTCAGTACAGTACCTTCTACATATAGATAACTACGCGAAGGCAAAGTAGACATATCCTCTTGAATAGGTATTCGAATTTCGTCATTATTCTCAAAACGAGTGGTATAAGGTTGGTGAGTGTGAAATTCAGCTCCAACAATCGAGTTATCGACGAGCACTTTTTCGTTTACATTTAGTACATTCATCTTGGGATAATAAAACCTAAGGTTTGCAAGAATAAGCGGTTGCCCCTTATCAATTGAGTAGTGACCGATGCTTGACTAACCAGTTTTCGCTTCGAACACGATCTTTTATAGCCAGATCGATCAGTGCAACATCGAGGAGTGTTATATTTGAGCACCATCATCGACGCTCTTCAAATGAAGTCCTATCGTCACGATTTCCCCTTGGAAATTAACCAAGTCCCCGTCTTGATCCAATATTTTAAGGGTAATGTTTGAAATAGTGTTGACATTAATTGGTAAATAGGGTGCAGTCTCAGGTGCTTCTATTATTTTGAATCCAGGAGGAACACTGGGGAAAAATTGATGTATCACATGGGCCGGTGTGCCATTAATATAATTCCCTGTTATTATATTACATTCTATCATTAGCGAGTTAACCTTGATAATCTTAACTGGAAAATCAGATATGTGACGTTCCTTAGCTTTTAAGATTCTATTCTTAAACCCTAACAATGTCCCGATAGAGTGTTCAACTGTAAAGTCAATGTCGTGATCTGCTTTTATAATCGATTTTAGGGTGTTATGATTCGGTTCGATGTTAACAGACTCACCCTTTACTTGAGAATTAATGTATTGAGCTATATCAGCAAGCTCATATGACCCTGTAGGTATCTTTATTATTCTTTTACCAATTTTAAACACGTTGTTTTCATCCGTTACGTTCGGAATAGTATTAAACGTCTCGAAATTTGTTAAACGCATAACCCATTGTTTTTTAGCATCCAAATATATGGGAGGGTTATAAGAAGAAGTTAAAACAGAAGTTTTACCGGAGAAGATGAATGTTTGAGACATTTCAACATTCCCAGTAAGACTGCGGAAATGTTAAGGAGTGTTTTCATATAAAAAGTTCAGCGCTAAATGTCCACAATTGTACGAATTTAGCTTCTGAAAAGCATCGTAGTTGTAACGAATTACGTTTAAGCTACCATCACTTTTAAAGTACTGAACGAGTTCTAGTGGGGGTTTTAACTGACCAATACTATCAAAGTATAATATATTTCGACCACGTTTAACATACGATGTCCAAAGCGTACCTTCCCCATCTGTATCATCCAAATTCACAATTCCACATTCGTTTTTACGGATAAGTTTCGGTAACCCATTTTTCATAAAAATACCTCTGAAGTGTGGAATTTTTAACTGGTTTACGTACTTTGACAGATCGATATTGGTCAGTGCTCGGTGTGGTAGCTTTAATGGTAGTTTTTTGGAGGTCGTAAATACAATCCTAATCCTTTTTTGTATGGTTTCAAATATAATCCTTTTCCTACAGGCGCTTGCTCCATCGCTTTATTGTGTCGTTTCGTTTCTTCGAGAGCTGATTTTGCTGCTTTTGCTTCATTCACTGCTTTGGCAACCGCAGCTGCTCCCGTTCCTAAGGAGCCTATAGCTCCGAGAGCGGCAAATAAAGGAATGAGCGGTAGGAAACCACCTTGTTTAGGGATAGGTATAATCCGCCCTTTGGGAGCAATGATACGTTTACGTTTCAAGGCCGCTAGGGCAAGACGAGCAGCACGTTTTAAAGATAGCTTTTTTACTTTACCACCAATACGTTTTCTAGCTAATTTGATGGCGTCGTTGAATGTTAAAATACCCCTTCTTTTCACCTTAGATCGTCGTCGTCGTCGAACACCTATACCCAATTTTCTTTTTCCAGACATAATGCCGTCCACAGTAAGTGCAGCCGCTCTTTCTCCAAAACGAGCGTCCTTAGAACGAAACCTCGTCCACGCCTTCTGTCCTAATATACGATCAGTTTTATGACGTTCACTAAGGTCGTTAGTTTTTGAATAGACTATGTCGTGCTCTTTACAAGCTTCATCCAACGGGTTTATTTCTTTGTCTCCACGAGCAAGCCTTTGATGTAAACGGGTGCCAGGTCCACAGTAGTTATACCCTGGTAAATGTAATTCTAACGGTAACTTATTAATGAGAGTGTTGATCACTCCCTTCCCCTTACGAGTTGATTGACGATTCTCCGATTTTCGCAGAGTACGTTTCATAACACATTACTCCTATCACAGGAGAAGAGTGACTGAAAGCTTTCTCCAACATCTTTGTATATTTATACCCTTTACCCATATACGCTCTTTCACAACGTGTCCTACATGGAGCAGTTAAAGTTGGTGCGTCAGAGACAGGGGTTGTCTATTATAAATCGGGATAATTGTTCACCGACGCCGCAAGTTTTTAAACATAGTGTATTGTTGGGGGCAGGATGCAAACGCGGTATAATAGTAGGCAGTTCAGGATGTGGTAAAACCAACCTAATGATAGGTTTACTAGAACATCCAAACGGATTACGCTTCGAAAACGTATATGTCTATAGTAAATGTCTTTATCAACCGAAATACGCATATCTGCGCGAGCTGTTTCGATCATTACCCATCGGTTATTTCGAATACGATTCTTCTGAAACTATATTACCACCTAAGGATGCAAACCAAAACTCAGTTATTATCTTCGATGATGTAGTTTGCGATAGTCACAGCACCATACGTGATTAACACCTGAGGCTATGCCTGCATTCTTTTAAAAAAGCATGATTTAACCTGTAAATCACTAGAACTTTTGCGGTTTTATACCTGCTTCGAACCCCAAAACAGGTAATTTTAATGGTTCTTTCTGTAAAAAAATTCTCCCTTTTAACGTAATTGTTCCAATGCTTTGCCGTCGTCAATATAATCTTTTCAAACTTCTTTAAAGGATTTTACTGTAATCAATATCATCTTAAAACTCTGTCTACCTGAGAAAACCTATTCAAAAGAGAAAAACTAGTTCTAATGCAGAAAATGTATAGACCTACCCTTGGCGTTTTGTATCACTTTAAATTAAAAACGGAAAAACAATAAATATTTACACTTTTAACCACCTCTCACCAAGAAGGAATATGCAGTATAAACACACACTGTTTAAATTTAAAACCAGTTATTATTAATCTTTCAAACCACTGTTATATACCACACGCATACAGCGTATCGAAAGGGACTGACGTGAAAAATCTTATTTCAAATATTTAGCTCTCTCTACGACAAAAGGGAAACATTTCATTGGTCACTTAAAATATATTGCCTTAGGCTATAAGCATTCTTTTAGACATTTCGAGGGTGAAAACAAGATTCTACCTGCCCCGTTGCCGTCATCGCTAGAAATATGCGGTTTTATCAGATGAGGGATCTCTCTACCTGCTCCCTTCCTCTGCTAGAAATTCGTTTAAAAATTTTAGTAAAATCTTGTTCAATTTTATTAAAAGGATCGAGTGTATTAAGCGGGGATTCCACCGAAAACGTTAAACAAGTGTTATCTGCTTTACCACCGTCCGAGAACGTTGTGTGTGCTTTGGAACTGGTATTCGGAAAGAATTCAGTGTGACATCGACTTGCAAAACGTTCTTGTATAAAGATGTGGATGTGTTATAGTTCACAATCGTGGCCTAAGGCTATTGATATTAAAAGTGCAGTACAAAGAGTGCAGGAAGAGTTACGCGATCTACGCTTTGATGCCGATCACGAAGCTGTCTATGGCTTAGGGAAATATTTTACCGATGTGTAATGAAAGAATTCTACAGTTTCAGAAAGGGGTAGACTTGTGTGAATCGTATTTAAAAGGAAATATCTGTATAGATTGCTTGTTGGATAAATTAAATAAGGAAGGTAAGAATTTATTTTTCATTTACTATTTAATTATTTTCCAACATAATTTTCTTTGGATATATTAAACCTATATATTAAAATTTGTTAAAACTGTCGTAATCATTTCTAACTTTGATAAGGTCAATAAATGTAATGTTTGATACATTATTTAGTGTTAGAGATAGGTTCAAGGTCAAGACCTTGAGAATGCAGTGTTGTCACGTTTAGAGAGATAGATTCAAGGTCACCAGAGAGAGATAGGTTCAAGGTCACCAACATTGGGTGACCTTGAGAATGCGGTGTTGCCACGTTATATATCTACAGCTTGACCTTGAATGGTGTTTGATAGCCTTGCAGAGTCCACGTTTAGAGAGGTAAGTTCAAGGTCACCATGTGTTAGAGAGAGATAGATTCAAGGTCAATGTTTGATGAGTGGCCTTGGGTTCAAGGTCATAACACTGTTGTCATATTATTGACCTTGAGAATGCAGTGTTGCCACGTTTACGTGACAGAGATAGATTCAAGGTCACCATGTGTTAGAGAGAGATAGGTTCAAGGTCAAGGTCAGGAGTGGGGGGTGGTTCCAGAACTCTCCTATTTTCCCTACTAACATCGTTAAAAAAATAATGTTACTGACTGTTTCTCAAAAGACGATTGTTGGATTAGAGATGAGAACTGCTTGGCATGGTATTGCGAAGTTCGAATGGTATTAAAGCGAAGTCATTGGTGTTACCAATAGTTGTGGGATGTGGGAACTGGAAACTCATTTTCGTTGGTTGTAGGCAAAGTTTCATAAAAGTTCATTTGTTAACCAATTTAAAAAAACAAAAATTTGAACAAAATGAAACAAAATCTAGCTTCAATAAATGAAGAGAAAGAAATTTTATTTGTTGAGTAAATATAATTGCTGAAACTTAAACATTTCCAAAGAAAAACTTTTTTCATGACTGCTTCAAGCTATAATTCAGTCATTTCTTTAACGATTTCGATTATTTTTGAAGTTTTGTAAAGCTACACTTCTTATCTTCCCAGTAAAGATTTCCAAAATGTGACAAGAAATGGTTAAGTTTTGGTCATTAGAGTAGTGCAAGGCACGAAAACTGGATGAGGTACACTCAGCAGGTTGTGAAAAAAAACTCAACATTCTGCAAGTATGAAAAGTCTTTATTCTTCAATATCAAACCGTTTAAGGTATAGGAGATCTTGTATATTTCCTGCGTAGAACCAGTGTTATCTTACATTAAGCCTACAAAATAATTTTAATATAGTGTTTATTGACATTCCAATTAATTAAAGTATCAATAAAGTGATACTCTATAACATAAGGAAATGAAATAAGTAAAATCTTGTTTATTTTATTTTTAGTGCCAATATTCATGTCAGGGGATTCCCCTAATATGTGCTACAATAACAATTTGTTTTGGTTGTGTCTCCTTCTGACTAATTGCAAAACGGAAAGGATGTATCAAAAGAATGGACGGATGAAAACAGCTAAACTTACACGCGCAATACACCAAGCCTTACTTAATTCTATCCTTTGTCCACACACGCACGTCAATACGAGCCATCTTTTACAGTTTAACATCCTTGCATGATTCGTGCTTTCCCACACGTGCTTTCTTATTATAAAACGAGTCAAGTTGAACTAAAATGTTTTAATTTTTTATGCAATTACATTGTTACTGCGTTAAAATGTATCCAACAAGAAGCCGGAAAATATTACAGTTAGGTTTAAAAGGTAAATTTTTAAATTTGCTTAAAACTGTCAGTGCGATATTTGCAAACATTAACCTCACTTTCATTTACAAGATAGAATGCGCGAAAAATACATTCAAAGGAAACAGTGTAGTATTCAGTATGTGTAAATTCAGGAAAATTTCCATTACAGTTTTACAAGCATATGTTGGAAAATATTGGTGAAAAATATTAGAACGGTTCAAGTTTTCACGCTATGTATTGAAAATGAACGGAGTGATCAATTTTATTTACTTTTGTTACGATCAGGGATAGTTGTTACTGTAAATTAAAACTACAGAATTAAAAGAAAGATAGGGGCTATTTTTAGGGTTGATCTTTTTATCTCTTTTTAATTTTGTCTGGAAGCTGACTGCCATATCAATTAATTTACAGATAAATTTAAAAATAATTGAAACGATTCTTAAGATAATATTTAAACAATTACAGGTAAGTTATTACAAATTAAAAAATAAACTTTTGTAAAAAAGTAAATAAGCATTTACCTATTTCACAAAAATTGTACTTTTTACAGAAGCTACTTTTAAATATTTTCAAGCTGAAAGTGAAGAAGAAAAAACCCTTATGACTTTGACACAGATTCAGAGTATATTCCACCGTCCACTAAGTCTAGATCAATTACGGCAAGTAATTAAAACAAATCTGAACAATTATTAAATTTTGTGCTATAACTATTTTTTTAACTTTGTACTACATTGTTCATTTTATTCAAATTTAACGTGGAAGTTTAAACCAATTTCATAATTTATTTAATTTCATTGTAGAACGTAAACAATAATTGCATTAAATAGAAATTTAAATCTTAAATTCTTATTAAAATATTTTTTGTTGTCCAAAATCTGGAAAAATGTTTCTACATCTCCGTTTGATAGAATATATCGATGCCATAAAATAAATTTGAACGAATGAAATTTGAATGAATACATACTGAATACTACACTGTTTCCTTTGAATGCATTTTTCGCGCATTCTATCTTGTAAATGAAAGTGAGGTTAATGTTTGCAAATATCGGACTGACATTTTTAAGCAAATTTAAAAATTTACCTTTTAAACCTAACTGTAATATTTCCCGGCTTCTTGTTGGATACATTTTAACGCAGTAACAATGTAATTGCATAAAAAATTAAAACATTTTAGTTCAACTTGACTCGTTTTATAATAAGAAAGCACGTGTGGGAAAGCACGAATCATGCAAGGATGTTAAACTGTAAAAGATGGCTCGTATTGACGTGCGTGTGTGGACAAAGGATAGAATTAAGTAAGGCTTGGTGTATTGCGCGTGTAAGTTTAGCTGTTTTCATCCGTCCATTCTTTTGATACATCCTTTCCGTTTTGCAATTAGTCAGAAGGAGACACAACCAAAACAAATTGTTATTGTAGCACATATTAGGGGAATCCCCTGACATGAATATTGGCACTAAAAATAAAATAAACAAGATTTTACTTATTTCATTTCCTTATGTTATAGAGTATCACTTTATTGATACTTTAATTAATTGGAATGTCAATAAACACTATATTAAAATTATTTTGTAGGCTTAATGTAAGATAACACTGGTTCTACGCAGGAAATATACAAGATCTCCTATACCTTAAACGGTTTGATATTGAAGAATAAAGACTTTTCATACTTGCAGAATGTTGAGTTTTTTTTCACAACCTGCTGAGTGTACCTCATCCAGTTTTCGTGCCTTGCACTACTCTAATGACCAAAACTTAACCATTTCTTGTCACATTTTGGAAATCTTTACTGGGAAGATAAGAAGTGTAGCTTTACAAAACTTCAAAAATAATGGAAATCGGTAAAGAAATGACTGAATTATAGCTTGAAGCAGTCATGAAAAAGTTTTTCTTTGGAAATGTTTAAGTTTCAGCAATTATATTTACTCAACAAATAAAATTTCTTTCTCTTCATTTATTGAAGCTAGATTTTGTTTCATTTTGTTCAAATTTTTGTTTTTTTAAATTGGTTAACAAATGAACTTTTATGAAACTTTGCCTACAACCAACGAAAATGAATTTCCAGTTCCCACGTCCCACAACTATTGGTAACACCAATGACTTCGCTTTAATACCATTCGAACTTCGGAATACCATGCCAAGCAGTTCTCATCTCTAATCCAACAATCGTCTTTTGAGAAACAGTCAGTAACATTATTTTTTTAACGATGTTAGTAGGGAAAATAGGAGAGTTCTGGAACCACCCCCCCACTCCTGACCTTGACCTTGAACCTATCTCTCTCTAACACATGGTGATCTTGAACTTATCTCTCTAAACGTGGACTCTGCAAGGCTATCAAACACCATTCAAGGTCAAGCTGTAGATATATAACGTGGCAACACCGCATTCTCAAGGTCACTCAATGTTGGTGACCTTGAACCTATCTCTCTCTGGTGACCTTGAATCTATCTCTCTAAACGTGACAACACTGCATTCTCAAGGTCTTGACCTTGAACCTATCTCTAACACTAAATAATGTATCAAACATTACATTTAATTGACCTTATCAAAGTTAGAAATGATTACGACAGTTTTAACAAATTTTAATATATAGGTTTAATATATCCAAAGAAGATTATGTTGGAAAATAATTAAATAGTAAATGAAAAATAAATTCTTATACTTTTTATTAAAATTTTGCTTCTTTTCAATTAATATAAAATTAATATCACACATTATTAATGTAACACATAATTTAATTACGGTAATGAAATTTATATAACGTTATGCATTAAATAATCGCATTCAGTAACCAAAATGTTCATATGTATACTTGATTGCCTACCCGAGGAGTGGGAGGTGGTCCCAGAACTCTCATTTTTTCCCTACAGCGCAACCAAGGTTACATGCAAGTATACATACGATATATAGTTACTGTCTTCGAGGAAATGCGGTTATTTACAATATAAATTATTATAATAAATTAATAATATAATTAGATTTATTAAATTATGTGTTCTAATTAAAAACGCTTAACGTTATTATCAAAGATCGAAATTAGTAAAAAGAACACGTCGTAAAACGACCCATTTTATATTAATTGAAAAGAAGCAAAATTTTAATAAAAAGTAAGCCCTTTTAAATTACGTGTTTGTTGTTTAAAAAATATCTGGCGTTTTAAATACCATTAATATTCATAATTGAGGTTAGCTTCGTGTATTATTAATTATATAATTTTAATAAATAAAAGTACGTGTTTGTTGTTTAAAAAATATCTGGCGTTTTAAATACTGTTAATATTCATAATTGAGGTTAGCTTCCTGTATTATTAATTATATAATTTTAATAAACTTTAGTTAGGTGTCAGAAAGTTATTTTATTATCCCAACATCACGAAACCTTAAGGGCCTAGGATACGTAGTTTCGAAAACTAAATCCGCTATAGGGGCGCCACTTGTATCAATATACAATTTTTACTAAAGGACTTCCTTCTCTGCAACAGATCATAAATCAATCAGTCAGCAAGGTAGGTTGAGCGTAAGTAATTGCCAAGCTTGCTTACTGTGACACTCTTTGCATTTGTAGTCGGCATCGCAGGTAGAAAATCCTTCCAAGTTAAAAATAAATGTTTCTTAACAATTTTAACATCACATTTAATTTGCTGTATGCATACAAATTGTGTAAATGCCTTACTATCTAGCCACTGCAAATTCTAATTCGGACATAATGTGTATAAAAGAAAATATGTGAATATTTTAATTAAATTTTATTTAAAAAAATATATGTATAAGATTAATTATTTTTTACAAATTTCGCATTCTTTTCTAGAACATGTTTTGCTTTTAAAGTGTTCTTGATGTGCCCGAATTCGACATTCTTCTCAAACGCGCATACCCCTGCTTATTCGAGGATCTATTAACTCGGGCAGTAGACAATCAAAATAAAATTCTTTTAATTTCCTTAACATTTTATCACATATCAAATTATTTTTGAGGATTCTTTCCAGGTGGAAATCATCTTTAGAAAACAATACCAGATCCCAGTATGCACGGTCCGTTACGTGTAACTGCCCCTGGATCTGGTACATAAATTTATGATTTGACCATATTGATTGATTATGGCTCAAATCATTTTTCCCAAAAAAGTATTTCATATTATACCGTTATTAGTTATTACCAGGGGCAACCACATGTTTGCTGAATGGGTAGTTAAGTGCACAATTTCGCGTAGTCGAATGTATACCTAATCGTACCGTAACCTACCGTAATTTTATACCTATACATTCGACTACACGAAATTGTGCACTTAACTACCCATTCAGCAACCATGTGGTTGCTCCTGGTTATTACTAATACTAATAATATTGAACTTGGTGAACTAAATAAGCTTCACTGATACAAACAAATAAATACAATGTGTACTCTACTTTTGTTCGTTTTTTCTTTGTTTAGACAAAAGCACTATTGTTTTCAGCAGCGTGCCGTGTATACGAGACAGTGGAAGCAGTCCCGATATGACGTATACGCTATCACGCTCGTACACATTGCGTACGAGCGTAATAGCGCATACGTCGTATCGGGATTTCTTCCACTGTTTTGTATGCACTGCACGCTGCTGCTTGTTTTTGACATATTTTACGAAAAAATAAAAAACTTCTGAAGCGTACAAATACTACTAACACTGAATATGAAATGATGTACGTAGATTTTTTTGACACCTTTTATATTTACGTTTTTCTTCTTTCTTAGACACCAACACCATTACGTCCCAGAAATATATTTGTAAGCTTCTTTGAAAAAATTTAATTTAGTCAATGAAGAAGTCTATTGCATTTAGAAGCTCTTTACCATTAGCGGCACGGTAGCAAAGACAGATTCTAAATTATTTGAATAGAAAGCGAGAGTCCTACCAAGAAGGCTTGAGGTCCGAAAGCAGATTATTTTCTACTTGGTTGAACCACCTGTTAAAATAATGAATAAGATGCTTAGAAAATTTAGGAAACGTTATAAATCTGACATACTTTAATCCTAGCTATTGTTATTGAACTCAGATAACTATGTATAATGAAATAAATATCGATTAGATGCTCAAATATTGCAAACCATACTATTGCAAATACCAAATTAGTACAATTAGCTAATACTTTTTTTTAACGGGTAATATGTAGTTATATAGGTAGGATAGTGTAGGATATACTACTAATACAGTGTACAGCGGTTTTTAATTTAATTTAATATTTGTACATACAAACTAATGCCTATCTTCCTATCTATTAAAAATAATTATAATAATAGTGAACAAAGTGACAAAAACAACAGTTCAATAATTACAAAAAATGATAGGCGAATTAATATGCTGACTCTGGTCTATCATTTAACCTCTTAAAATAAGATAAAAACCATTAAAATATTGATTTAATCATCTAATAATCATCATTTAATAATTAATAGATCTTAATCGATTAATTATTAAAAATCAATATTAAGAAATATAAAATGGATGTTCTTCAGAATGCAAACTTATCAAAAGTATAGCATTAGGAAATGTATAATAAGAAATATATAATGTAAATAATAATGTTATAATTTGTAAATAATACTAAATATTACTTTTACCAGTAAATTTTACTGGTTGGTCTATGCGATCATAAAAGGAGGCGGGTAGAATAAGCTTACTTTTCTTAACAAAAGATGAGGGGTAGGCACCAATAGTGGGTGTGTACTTTTTAATTTGTAAATCTTCTACATTAATAACTCTTTATCAGATATATCAACAATACTCATATTTTTTCTGCATCTTGTAATACTAGTAATCTTTGACATAACGTAATATTATTTAAAATTTTGATTTATGCAAAACAAATACAGCAGTAATTACTAAAGGTGTCTGATTCTCATAATCATGAAACAATTAATAAAATATATTGACGAGATGTCAATGGTCTTTATGTAATGAGTAACATATGCTATTTTCATCAACTTAGTTTGAATAGTTTCTGTGCTAGAACTGATGAAAGTGTAGGTAAATCTACTCTTTTATTATAAAATATTAATAAATTGTTAATGATTAGATTTTTTTAAATATTTTTTTCATATATACTAGATGAACCTACACAACACGCAAACAAGAATTAATCAATTTTTATAATTTTTCTTAAGTATCCTAGGCCCTTAACAGAATGTTAGGTTTTTAATAATATGCTAAAAACTACAAAATGAGATCAACTCTGTTCACAAGGACAACCACAATAATTCGAAACCAAGGTTCAATGATGCAGAAGGTGAAAGCATTCATAACTGCACCAGATGTGGTCGAGACCACCCAATCAACAAATGCCTTGCTTATGGGAAAATTTGCAGTAATTTTAAAAATCACTGTAAATAATAGATAGTAATTCCCAACAATTTCATTCAAACAAAATTACGATTAAGTTAAGAACTTTTTAAATGAACACTATCTTATTAAAAGTCATAATTGAGGTTAGCTAATAAAATCAGAGAATTTCGGGTAGACGACCAAGTATACATACGAACATAGTTGAATTCTCTAACGCCTGTTAGAGAATATGGTTTCATAAAGAGAGCTAAATTCTCTTTTCACTAGAAGAACAAAATGTATAGGGTTTGATTTGAAAAGCTTAAAATGACCATCAACAAGAAAATAAGTGGTGAAATGCAATTGCTATAGAGCATAATTTGCTGTACAAAAATATTCTTAGAAACATTCTAATAATATTCCAAAAATATAAAAATAATATTCTAAGAATATTATATGAATCAGAAATATAACATACATGTAAGATATCCTAACTAGAATGTTAAATAAATAGTATTAAAATAATATTGAGGATATATTTTAAATAATATATTAGCTAAATATTTAGTCGGATGTTAAAACAGATATATTTTAAATATTTGAGAATGAATATTTATATAATATATTTGTGCTACTAGGGGTATAACATTCATAAGATATCCTGGAGAAGTATTAGTGTTGCAAAAAATCTTGAAGACAACACGAGTTTTATAGGTAAAAAATCTCGGTCTATTAAATTCTCGCTTCCTGCGGTCGCTCGAATTTAAACTACAACCTCGATTTTTAAACTGTCTATAAAACTCTTGTTGTCTTAATAGCTATAAAATAAAGGTAATTTAATATTAAGACTGTGGAAACGATTTAAGTACTTCATTTTTATACACAGAAAAATTTTTGCTTTTAAATAAAAAATTGCAGGTAACATCAAAATTCTTTACTTTCAAAAATGCCCAAACAAAATATTTGTAAGTACTTCATTTTTATACACAGAAAAAATTTTGCTTTTAAATAAAAAATTGCAGGTAACATCAAAACTCTTTACTTTCAAAAATGCCCCAACAAAATATTTGTTTCAATTTAAAAATACAAAACTGACCAGAAACAACAATAGTCATTCTGTGTGATTACAGTTTAGAGCTATGTATCTATTTCTAATTTAGAAATATCTAATCTTAAAATATCTTTAGAAAGAGCATTCACTAACTGTTGAAATTCATTTTCATCAAGTAATCTAATTTAATTATCACAAAATAGAAACAATTGATATATTTTTATATTACAATTGATATATTTTTATATTACAAAAACACACGTTGACTTTCGCGTACTCGAACGCGATTACCACGTGAAATGGGGTGAATAACAATACTTTCTTTGTCATTTGTCATTTGTAAAAACTGGAACGGAATTGTGCTGTTGTCGCTTTTAGCACAAAGTTACTAAATGTTAGAAAACCGCTAATATAATTATGGTTAGCTTTATTAAAAATTTGACGACTTCTGTAGTGTAGACGTGAAATAAAAAATATACGTTTTTCTCAATATGTTATTTTATTTATAGTAATATAAGATACAAAAGCCAGCTTATAATATGCATTACAATCAAACCTTACTAAAGCGATCAATATAAATTTTATGTCTATGTTCTATATCTAAAATTCTATTTAACACTACACCACATTTCTCGATACGTCTTTGAAACCGACACCGATCTACAGCACTTTCCATAGTAATATAAGATACAAAAGCCAGCTTATAATATGCATTACAATCAAACCTTACTAAAGCGATCAATATAAATTTTATGTCTATGTTCTATATCTAAAATTCTATTTAACACTACACCACATTTCTCGATACGTCTTTGAAACCGACACCGATCTACAACACTTTCCATCCACAATGATATTCGTGCTTGTCGGTAGGCGTAATTCCACGTAAATAAATAATGTATTTTATTATTCTCCTCCTTGATCATAACACGTTTCTTTCGGTTGCTCATTTTTTGTTGTCTACAAACTCTTCTATTGTAGACGCAAATGATTCTAAACCTTCCTTATCTAATTTATCCAACAAGCAATCTATACAGATATTTCCTTTTAAATACGATTCACACAAGTCTACCCCTTTCTGAAACTGTAGAACTCTTTCATTACACTCTTCATCGGTAAAATATTTCCCTAAGCCATAGACAACTTCGTGATCGGCATCAAAGCGTAGATCGCGTAACTCTTCCTGCACTCTTTGTACTGCACTTTTAATATCAATAGCCTTAGGCCACGATTGTGAACTATAACACATCCACATCTTTATACAAGAACGTTTTGCAAGTCGATGTCACACTGAATTCTTTCCGAATACCAGTTCCAAAGCATACACAACGTTCTCGGACGGTGGTAAAGCAGATAACACTTGTTTAACGTTTTCGGTGGAATCCCCGCTTAATACACTCGATCCTTTTAATAAAATTGAACAAGATTTTACTAAAATTTTTAAACGAATTTCTAGCAGAGGAAGTAGTTGTAGAAGCTGAATGATGCTTTCAAATGTTTGGATCTAGCTGAGTGGTGCGGCTTGAAGTTATAGATATATCTATGCCCCCACTCCTTTCGATGTAAATACAATCCCGTTGACCTTGCCTTGTTTCGTCTGTTCTCAACATATTCTGCTTTCTTTCTTCTGTTCTCAACTACATGTAACATTTAGTAGTGTACTTGTATTTGCACTTATTGCCCTTGCGGTCTTGTTCACCTTTCGTCCGCATTCTTTTATAAACATAGTTAGGTAAGAGTCTCATTGAAATTAAAATAGCATTAACATTTTTCTTTTTAAATCTTAGGTTCGCTTTTGATTTTTCTATATATGTGTAGGAGTTCATTCTTAAATGAAACAATATAATGTGACATATTTGCATGGTTTATTTAACTCACTACATTTCACAATACCTATAGAATTGTTTACACATTAAGATTGACTTTGATGTATCAGAGGATTACATATTTCAAATTTTACAACCTTGTATTTACAGAGCACATTTATCTTTTATTTAAGGAATATATCGTTAAGTCCCGGCGTAATCTTCACTAAATAATGTGCTGGATGTTTCAGCACCTTGATTCATTGTTCTTTACGCGGATAAACATCACAACACTTTAACTCTCCATTGTTAAGATGGTGATACGACACAAATGTTCCGTTCGAAACTTGCCCGCATTATACTTGTCTATACATGTCATGATGGGACTTTTTATATTTGTAACGTACCATTCGTTTAACGGCTCTTCCAACTGTTTCGGCGATGTCGCACCTTTTCCATCCAACCATATCCTTTCCCCATTTAAGTCCATTGAATATGCAAACGTCACTAGCGCAAACACCAGATAACCACCTTCAAGAACACGCTTCTCTTTGACGCGTTTAATGAATGCCTCTTTGTGGTGTTCTAAATTTTTCTCGACGTTTCCACCGTATATTTCTTCATCTCTCGTTTCATCATTATCGTCCTCAAAATCGAATGTTACTAAAACGATTGCCTCTACCACGTCCATGATGCTGTACTACTGAAGTATTCTTGCATATGCGTTTATATACTGAGTTGACGGGTGGGGTACAAGGTCATGGTCTTTAATGGTAACGATAACGAGCGATACAATATATTCCCATGCTTACACCCACTACTGCAACTAACAGGGTGCCCAAGGTCACCACAGAAGCATAACACGTTTCGCTGCTGACTTTACATTGTTCCACCGGACTATTCCCGATGATTTACCACTCACTGTCCTTAGTATGTGTTGGATACACGAATTTGACCCTGAATCGTACTTCTTGCGTTCTATTGCCGACCTCATGTTTAAACATTCCCATTTGTTGCAACGTCACTGGTTGCATTCCATACCAAACACTCGTATTGAAGTCATAGGAAATAAAAGCTGCTGTTGTATCTGGGAGTTTTGCAACGTACACTACACCCTCGTACAAGGTTGCTAATAATATTACCACCTTGATTAGTAACATCTTCCCTCGCGTTATATTCTATGTTGTATTTGATTCTTCCATCTTCTTTTAACCACAAACATCTCTACCACTTTCATCGCTAATGGGTGCTAACACGTTTGCAAACACGCAATGTGGTGACCATTTCAGGTGCTCTACGATTGGGTTATCCGATGGTTCCTATTTGAAAATGTTCACTCGGCAATAAAAACATTCTACTCTATCTTCACGTCCCGTGTAGACAAATCCGGCCTCAGCTAAAGATTTTGGGGTTTGTTTACCCTTCCAATTACGAAATGATAACACTCGTTCTGTCAAGCACGTATTCTGCAAGCTAGCTTCTACACACATTTTGAACTTTCAATACTTGCAACCTGCTATATATACCTAGTGAAATTTCAAAAAAGAAGTTAATTTAAATTTTAATGGAAGGAAATTTGTTGTTCGAAATTAGTATTTCCAAACCATTTCTTAAATTTAATTGCTCGGATCAAACTGTTTTAAACTATGTAGTAACTGTGAATTATAGATTTTCAATGCTTATATTAAATAACTGTTTAACCATATTATTGTTTATTTTTATCTAAATTTCAAAAATTGTAAACAAAATTATGCGTTTTCTAAAATTTCTAAAGGTTGTTTATAAACTTTAAAAATCATACTGTTGCAAATTTTAGTTTTAAAAGATTCGTGTTTGAAGTTTTTAAATTCTAAAATATTTTAGTTTTAAAATAGATAAAAGATTACATCTTCAGATTTTAAACGGTGAATTTCAGAGATTGTTAATTAGCTTAATAAACCGCTGTTTTAATAATATATCAAAATTAGTTTGTTTTTGATTTACGAAAACGAATAATAAAAATATTTTATTTTATTCTTGCATTTTTATTTCACAATGGATAACTACATACATACAATTTATTTTAAGACCGTTTTTCTGGAATTTCTAGCTTTTAATACAAACAAAATTGAATTACGCGTCAGGAAATTTTTAACCAGTTGAAATGTAGTTTTGAAAATAACCAAGTAGATTTACTCGGAATTTACGGTTGTTATTAAATAATAATTAGCCATCGATAACTTTTAAAATATTTCGATCAAAGCAATAGTCTTTTATTGTTTAAAAGTGCTTAAAATGTATATAATTTAGATAATTATTCTCATATTTATCCTGTGTTAATAAAACCCAACAAATGTTTTATTGTCTTTTATTTTTATGTTTTATTTTATAAGTTACTACAAGTCTACGGTTAATCAACTTATGCGTTGCATTCGATGACCTAGTACTACAAATTAATCTGATGAAATTCCATCCGGAATATAAAAACAATAGGGCTCGTCCAGGATTCGAACCCGGGACCTTTCACACCCTAAGCGATAATCATACCTTTAGACCAACTAGCCAGTTATATATGGAAAAATTCTGCTTCGGGAAGATTAGTATGTTTCTCATTACATCTGAATAATATAAAATATAGAACCGATCTTGATACAAGTATTTTCAAAATTTGACATAATGTTTTAGCTAAAATTATAGGCCGCTTTGCCCTTATACACAACATTATTAACAGATTTATTTATTATACGATTTACTTCGAGTAATGCAATTACGTGAGTATCCAGTGTGAAAGTAAATATTGCGATTATGTATTATACAATTTTACAGTGTTGAATAGAATATTTGGCAAAACAAACCTTACAAGGCATTCAATCGGCTGACCGAAGAACAATTTGACAATTACTAATACATTCTTGCTGACAATGCAACGTATTTCGCAAGCTAACCCTCAAGTGGAAGATTTATACCAGAGGTATTAAGATTTCTTCGAATAATATTAAGGGGTAAAAGACATATGATGAACAGATATCGAACATACATCAGTTAACATTCTGAATATACTAAAATTATATGGGGTATATAATAAATTAAAACTTATTATTATAAATTTAAAGAGCGCGACATATTTTTCAAATTTTATTCTCTCTATAAAACAACCCGGATATTGGAGACATAAATCACTCCAAAATATTATTATTAAAAATTAAGAAATGTATTGCTTGTTATAATTCGCGCGCGGAAGGGTATTCTACCCAAAACTCTGCAGGTTCACCTCTTCTAAAATATTTAAATTATTCAATTGCTTTAAGAAATTCATAGAGAATTATACAATCTTATTAAATAAGTCTAGAAACAGATTTATACCAGAACGTTTACTGAGACAGAGAGAGGTTGAGAAATTAGAAGCTTTTATAGAATGTATTTCATTTATTTTGTCATCATATCAAAAATATCATATTACATATAAATACTATTACAATACGACTATATTCACGCTACTTTATTTTTAATTCTGTATAAAGTTGATGGTTGTATGATCGGAAAGATTGAACATGTTTATAAATATTTACATTGTATAATACAACATTCCTATAGTCTTCCAAAGTCAGTCCTTTTTGATAACATCCTTCTAGATACCTTTAGCTGTTTTGGTAAGCTTGCCCTCTACATCTACAACATATGCTTTTACACCTGTTCCCAGAAATTCCCAGAGAATTCTACCCTAGTAAACGTAGTAAACACAGTAAACGTAGCAAACGTAGTAAAAGTTGTAAACGTAGTAAACACAGTAAACGTAGTAAACGCAGTAAATGTAGTAAACGCAGTAAACGTAGTAAACGTTGTAAATGTAGCAAACGTAGTAAACGTTGTAAACGTAGTAGACGTAGTAAACGTAGTAAAAGTAGTAAAAGTAGTAAAAGTAGTAAAAGTAGTAAAAGTAGTAAAAGTAGTAAAAGTAGTAAAAGTAGTAAAAGTAGTAAAAGTAGTAAAAGTAGTAAAAGTAGTAAAAGTAGTAAACGTAGTAAACGTGGTAAACGTAGTAAACGTGGTAAACGTGGTAAACGTAGTAAACGCAGTAAGCGTAGCAAACGTAGTAAATGTAGTAAACTTAATAAACGTAGTAAATGTAGTAAACTTAATAAACGTAGTAAACGCAGTAAACGTAGCAATCGTAGTAACCGTAGTAAACGTAGCAAACGTAGTAAACGTGGTAAACGTAGTAAACGTGGTCAACGTAGTAAACGCAGTAAACGCAGTAAGCGTAGAAAACGTAGTAAATGTAGTAAACTTAATAAATGTAGTAAACGTAGTAAACACAGTAAACGTAGTAAACGTGGTAAACGTAGTAAACGTGGTCAACGTAGTAAACGCAGTAAACGCAGTAAGCGTAGCAAACGTAGTAAATGTAGTAAACTTAATAAACGTAGTAAACGTAGTAAACGTAGTAAACGTAGTAAACGTAGTAAACGTAGTAAACGTAGTAAACGTAGTAAACGCAGTAAACGCAGTAAGTGGAAAATATTTTTTAAAAAGCAAAAATCGCAATTTTCATCGAAATTCAACACATGCTCATTATTTTAAAACGCAAACGTAATTTGTTAACAAACTTTTCCAGTTTAAAAATTATTTAATAGCGTTTACCTGCAACGATAGATATAGAAACTCAGAAATTGTTCTAAGTCCTTCAATAAGTTAAAATTTTTAATAACTCGAAAACCGCTGGAAATTCGACCAAAATAACATTTTAAGACTCTTCCCCGTACCCGTAGAGGCGTTTTTAGTACGAACCAATCAAGTAAACATACTCCAAAAGGCCTAATGCCAAAAAAATTTAAAAATACCAATAGAAAATATTTTTAAAAAGTAAAAATCGCAACTTTTCATCGAAATTCAATACATGCTCATTATTTTAAACGTGAACGTAATTTGTTAACAAACTTTTCCAGTTTAAAAATTATTTAATAGCGTTTACCTGCAACGATAGATATAGAAACTCAGAAATTGTTATAAGTCCTTCAATAAGTTAAAATTTTTAATAACTCGACAACCGCTGGAAACTCGACCAAAATAACATTTTTAAGACTCTTCCCCGTACCCGTAGAGCCGTTTTCAGTACGAACCAATCAAGTAAACATACTCCAAAAGGCCTAATGCCAAAAAAATTCAAAAATACCAATAGAAAATATTTTTAAAAAGTAAAAATCGCAATTTTTCATCGAAATTCAACACATGCTCATTATTTTAAACGCGAACGTAATTTGTTAACAAACTTTTTCAGTTTAAAAATTATTTAATAGCGTTTACCTGCAACCATAGATATAGAAACACAGAAATTGTTGTGTACCTCAATAAGTTAAAATTTTTAATACCTCTTTCTCAAATTTGTTCAAGGTCAAAACATTGTTGTCATATTGTTGACCTTGAGAATGCGGTGTTGTCACGTTTAGGTGACAGCGATAGATTCAAGGTCACCATGTGTTAGAGAGAGAGATACGTTCAAGGTCACCAACATTGTTGCCATTTTGATGACCTTGAGAATGCGTTGTTGCCATGTTGATGACCTTGAGAATGCGGTGTGTGTGTGTGTGTGTCACCTAAACGTGACAACATATTTGACAAGATATTTTTGATATGATGACAAAATAAATGAAATACATTCTATAAAAGCTTCTAATTTCTCAACCTCTCTCTGTCTCAGTAAACGTTCTGGTATAAATCTGTTTCTAGACTTATTTAATAAGATTGTATAATTCTCTATGAATTTCTTAAAGCAATTGAATAATTTAAATATTTTAGAAGAGGTGAACCTGCAGAGTTTTGGGTAGAATACCCTTCCGCGCGCGAATTATAACAAGCAATACATTTCTTAATTTTTAATAATAATATTTTGGAGTGATTTATGTCTCCAATATCCGGGTTGTTTTATAGAGAGAATAGAATTTGAAAAATATGTCGCGCTCTTTAAATTTATAATAATAAGTTTTAATTTATTATATACCCCATATAATTTTAGTATATTCAGAATGTTAACTGATGTATGTTAGATATCTGTTCATCATATGTCTTTTACCCCTTAATATTATTCGAAGAAATCTTAATACCTCTGGTATAAATCTTCCACTTGAGGGTTAGCTTGCGAAATACGTTGCATTGTCAGCAAGAATGTATTAGTAATTGTCAAATTGTTCTTCGGTCAGCCGATTGAATGCCTTGTAAGGTTTGTTTTGCCAAATATTCTATTCAACACTAAAATTGTATAATACATAATCGCAATATTTACTTTCACACTGGATACTCACGTAATTGCATTACTCGAAGTAAATCGTATAATAAATAAATCTGTTAATAATGTTGTGTAAGCGGCCTATAATTTTAGCTAAAACATTATGTCAAATTTTGAAAATACTTGTATCACGATCGGTTCTATATTTTATATTATTCAGATGTAATGAGAAACATACTAATCTTCCCGAAGCAGAATTTTTCCATATATAACTGGTTAGTTGGTCTAAAGGTATGATTATCGCTTAGGGTATGAGAGGTCCCGGGTTCGAATCCTGGACGAGCCCTATTGTTTTTATATTCCGGATGGAATTTCATCAGATTAATTTGTAGTACTAGGTCATCGAATGCAACGCATAAGTTGATTAACCGTAGACTTGTAGTAACTTACAAAATAAAACATAAAAATAAAAGACAATAAAACATTTGTTGGGTTTTATTAACACAGGATAAATATGAGAATAATTATCTAAATTATATACATTTTAAGCACTTTTAAACAATAAAAGACTATTGCTTTGATCGAAATATTTTAAAAGTTATCGATGGCTAATTATTATTTAATAACAACCGTAAATTCCGAGTAAATCTACTTGGATATTTTCAAAACTACATTTCAACTGGTTAAAAATTTCCTGACGCGTAATTCAATTTTGTTTGTATTAAAAACTGGAAATTCTAGAAAAACGGTCTTAAAATAAATTGTATGTATGTAGTTATCCATTGTGAAATAAAAATGCAAGAATAAAATAAAATATTTTTATTATTCGTTTTCGTAAATCAAAAACAAACTAATTTTGATATATTATTAAAACAGCGGTTTATTAAGCTAATTAACAATCTCTGAAATTCACCGTTTAAAATCTGAAGATGTAATCTTTTATCTATTTTAAAACTAAAATATTTTAGAATTTAAAAACTTCAAACACGAATCTTTTAAAACTAAAATTTGCAACAGTATGATTTTTAAAGTTTATAAACAACCTTTAGAAATTTTAGAAAACGCATAATTTTGTTTACAATTTTTGAAATTTAGATAAAAATAAACAATAATATGGTTAAACAGTTATTTAATATAAGCATTGAAAATCTATAATTCACAGTTACTACATAGTTTAAAACAGTTTGATCCGAGCAATTAAATTTAAGAAATGGTTTGGAAATACTAATTTCGAACAACAAATTTCCTTCCATTAAAATTTAAATTAACTTCTTTTTTGAAATTTCACTAGGTATATATAGCAGGTTGCAAGTATTGAAAGTTCAAAATGTGTGTAGAAGCTAGCTTGCAGAATACGTGCTTGACAGAACGAGTGTTATCATTTCGTAATTGGAAGGGTATACAAACCCCAAAATCTTTAGCTGAGGCCGGATTTGTCTACACGGGACGTGAAGATAGAGTAGAATGTTTTTATTGCCGAATGAACATTTTCAAATGGGAACCATCGGATAACCCAATCGTAGAGCACCTGAAATGGTCACCACATTGCGTGTTTGTAAACGTGTTAGCATCCATTAGCGATGAAAGTGGTAGAGATGTTTGTGGTTAAAAGAAGTTGGAAGAATCAAATACAACATAGAATATAGAATATACGTTGCAAGACTCCCAGATACAACAGCAGCTTTTATTTCCTATGACTTCAATACGAGTGTTTGGTATGGAATGCAACCAGTGACGTTGCAACAAATGGGAATGTTTAAACATGAGGTCGGCAATAGAACGCAAGAAGTACGATTCAGGGTCAAATTCGTGTATCCAACACATACTAAGGACAGTGAGTGGTAAATCATCGGGAATAATCCGGTGGAACAATGTAAAGTCAGCAGCGAAACGTGTTATGCTTCTGTGGTGACCTTGGGCACCCTGTTAGTTGCAGTAGTGGGTGTAAGCATGGGAATATATTGTATCGCTCGTTATCGTTACCATTAAAGACCATGACCTAGTACCCCACCCGTCAACTCAGTATATAAACGCATATGCAAGAATACTTCAGTAGTACAGCATCATGGACGTGGTAGAGGCAACCGTTTTAGTAACATTCGATTTTGAGGACGATGATGATGAAATGAGAGATGAAGAAATATACGGTGGAAACGTCGAGAAAACTTTAGAACACCACAAAGAGGCATTCATTAAACGCGTCAAAGAGAAGCGTGTTCTTGAAGCTGGTTATCTGGTGTTTGCGCTAGTGACGTTTGCATATTCAATGGACTTAAATGGGGAAAGGATATGGTTGGATGGAAAAGGTGCGACATCGCCGAAACAGTTGGAAGAGCCGTTAAACGAATGGTACGATACAAATATAAAAAGTCCCATCATGACATGTATAGACAAGTATAATGCGGGCAAGTTTCGAACGGAACATTTGTGTCGTATCACCATCTTAACAATGGAGAGTTAAAGTGTTGTGATGTTTATCCGCGTAAAGAACAATGAATCAAGGTGCTGAAACATCCAGCACATTATTTAGTGAAGATTACGCCGGGACTTAACGATATATTCCTTAAATAAAAGATAAATGTGCTCTGTAAATACAAGGTTGTAAAATTTGAAATATGTAATCCTCTGATACATCAAAGTCAATCTTAATGTGTAAACAATTCTATAGGTATTGTGAAATGTAGTGAGTTAAATAAACCATGCAAATATGTCACATTATATTGTTTCATTTAAGAATGAACTCCTACACATATATAGAAAAATCAAAAGCGAACCTAAGATTTAAAAAGAAAAATGTTAATGCTATTTTAATTTCAATGAGACTCTTACCTAACTATGTTTATAAAAGAATGCGGACGAAAGGTGAACAAGACCGCAAGGGCAATAAGTGCAAATACAAGTACAAATGTTACATGTAGTTGAGAACAGAAGAAAGAAAGCAGACGTTGTTGAGAACAGACGAAACAAGGCAAGGTCAACGGGATTGTATTTACATCGAAAGGAGTGGGGGCATAGATATATTTATAACTTCAAGCCGCACCACTCAGCTAGATCCAAACGTTTGAAAGCATCATTCAGCTTCTAGAACTACTTCCTCTGCTAGAAATTCGTTTAAAAATTTTAGTAAAATCTTGTTCAATTTTATTAAAAGGATCGAGTGTATTAAGCGGGGATTCCACCGAAAACGTTTAACAAGTGTTATCTGCTTTACCACCGTCCGAGAACGTTGTGTGTGCTTTGGAACTGGTATTCGGAAAGAATTCAGTGTGACATCGACTTGCAAAACGTTCTTGTATAAAGATGTGGATGTGTTATAGTTCACAATCGTGGCCTAAGGCTATTGATATTAAAAGTGCAGTACAAAGAGTGCAGGAAGAGTTACGCGATCTACGCTTTGATGCCGATCACGAAGTTGTCTATGGCTTAGGGAAATATTTTACCGATGAAGAGTGTAATGAAAGAGTTCTACAGTTTCAGAAAGGGGTAGACTTTGTGAATCGTATTTAAAAGGAAATATCTGTATAGATTGCTTGTTGGATAAGTTAAATAAGGAAGGTTTGGAATCATTTACGTCTACAATAGAAGAGTTTGTAGACAACAAAAAATGAGCAACCGAAAGAAACGTGTTATGATCAAGGAGGAGAATAATAAAATACATTATTTATTTACGTGGAATTACGCCTACCGACAAGCACGAATATCATTGTGGACGGAAAGTGTTGTAGATCGGTGTCGGTTTCAAAGACGTATCGAGAAATGTGGTGTAGTGTTAAATATAATTTTAGATATAGAACATAGACATAAAATTTATATTGATCGCTTTAGTAAGGTTTGATTGTAATGCATATTATAAGCTGGCTTTTGTATCTTATATAAATTTAACGTTAATAAACGTTATATAAATTTCATTACCGTAATTAAATTATGTGTTACATTAATAATGTGTGATATTAATTTTATATTAATTGAAAAGAAGCAAAATTTTAATAAAAAGTATAAGAATTTATTTTTCATTTACTATTTAATTATTTTCCAACATAATCTTTTTTGGATATATTAAACCTATATATTAAAATTTGTTAAAACTGTCGTAATCATTTCTAACTTTGATAAGGTCAATAAATGTAATGTTTGATACATTATTTAGTGTTAGAGATAGGTTCAAGGTCAAGACCTTGAGAATGCGGTGTTGTCACGTTTAGAGAAATAGATTCAAGGTCACCAGAGAGAGATAGGTTCAAGGTCACCAGAGAGAGATAGGTTCAAAGTCACCAACATTGGATGACCTTGAGAATGCGGTATTGCCACGTTATATATCTACAGCTTGACCTTGAATGGTGTTTGATAGCCTTGCAGAGTCCACGTTTAGAGAGATAAGTTCAAGGTCACCATGTGTTAGAGAGAGATAGATTCAATGTCAATGTTTGATGAGTGGCCTTGGGTTCAAGGTCATAACACTGTTGTCATATTATTGACCTTGAGAATGCGGTGTTGCCACGTTTACGTGACAGAGATAGATTCAAGGTCACCATGTGTTAGAGAGAGATAGGTTCAAGGTCAAGGTCAGGAGTGGGGGTTGGTTCCAGAACTCTGCTATTTTCCCTAGTGATGTTCATTCTTCTTTATGTTTATACTTTTTGCATTATTCTCTAAACGTACTTTACTTAGCTATTAGTTACACCTACTGTATTCCTTAAACTACGAACTGCTCATGTTTTTGCTGTTAACCTGGTTTCAAGTTGGTTTCACCTTCCAGTACCACGAACACATCAACACCACGACCACCACTTTTGCGTCGAAGAGGGGGAAAGTGTCACAAACGGAATTATTTCAAATTGAGTACTTTTATAATTTGCGCGTATACATCTCATTAGAAATGCTTTATACAGTCTGCATATCATTAGAAATAATATATTCATTTATACAGTAAGGCTTTCGCAATATTCATGAGGATACAGTATATAACCAGTTTGCTTTGAGCTTACAATTCAGTCTGAAAGATGACTCCAACACGATAACATCTTGAAGCAAGCTGGTGGTACCTTTTTATTATTATTTATTGAAGAGTTGACTCGAATCTAGCACCCAGGGGTACCGGGGTCTTCCCTCTGCTTAGTATTAGTGGTTTCGAATCTAGCACCCAGGAGTGTCGATTACCTCACTCGCTAATGTGGTTAGTTGTAGTATTCTAGGAACCCAGAATACCGGGTTTCCTAGCGCTTAGTTGTGGGACCTAGTGCTAGACAGGGTGGTTTCGATCACCCTTATGTTTAATGTTAGTTTTAGGAGGACTTGTACATATGTCCTCGCACTTCTATGTGTAACCTGTTGTGTTATGATTTGTTATTTAGTACATGATTAATTGTGAGTTGTGTTTTTTACTTTCTATTTCTACCTCGGACTACGCCCTCCAGTCACAAAAACCCCACGTGACAATTACAGGGTTATTCCATGCCAAATCATCACAGATCACAACCCGACCATCTCAGATTTTAGTGAAATTTGGTAGATGGAAGAGGACATAAAGTAACTTACGTATTGCAGTGATATACACTTAATAAAACAAAATAATATTATAAATATATATATCACTACAATATTTTTTTTAAATACCAATTTTTGCCCCGTCACTAGCTCAACTTTTACCTCGGTTAAGCAATCGACAAATATCTCTTTTATCTGAAATAAATCAACCTTACCTTGCCAAATTTTGGTATCAATGGGTCCACCTGTAATGATGACACCTGCGCTGGAAAATTGTAACAAGCTGCTAAACAAATTATTTCCACACAAGAAAGAAAATGAACAACAAACAAAATTCAAAAATATAAATAGAAACACAATTTTATTTCAACACAAATAAACGACACATAAATAAAAAAATAAACAGAAAACAAGAACGAAATAGATACTAACGACACAGCTAACTACAAATCAGCCTTTTTTATTGTTGGGGATTTCTACGTATTTTTATATATATCTCTAAACTACAAATCAAAAATTAAATAATAATTAAGTTTTTTTATACTAATTATATCAATTTAGTAACTTTTCTTCTTTATTAAATTAGATTAACTTTTCTCAAAATGTTTAATTTTTAAAATTATATTCTTAAATTGTCACAATATAAAATAGTTAGATATCTCTTTAATAAAATGTTTGTTCGAAATTATTTCTTTTACTGGCCAGTATAATGAAAATTAAAATCACTTACTATTTTCCGCACACTCGATACTTCCTTTTACCGATCCCGGGAACAACATACTGCTATAATAACCACTACCAACCTCTTGACTGGTGGAAGTGATATAAAATGCATGTTTGCAGAAAATTAAATCTTCTTAATTTTTTTTCAAATTAAAAATTTTTTATTTATTGCGATGTTATCCAAATCAATTCTATAATTTATAATCTTCTTAAAATTACGACGAAAGCGTAAATTATATAAATTTCTTGCACGAAATCTCATTTGTTACATTTATAACCTCACTTTGTTCTTTCAAATTATGAAAATGCATGTTTTTATAGGTTAATCAAAATAGAAACGACACAACCTCCTCTCAATGCGTTCTGGAGATTACTGATTGTATTTCACATTATAATTTACATTAAAACATATAGAAACAAAAACTATACAACACTAATCAAGTAATACTTGGATTAAATTGACATTTAACATTTTTCAATAAAATATAAATTTCTTTAAATTTTAGGTTTAATTACATAAAAAGAAATCCCAACACTTTCTTAAACTAACAATATAACATTTCTATCTCTAAAACCCAACAATAACCTACAATTTGAGTTGAACAAGCAAATTCACACGGTCGAGTAAAATTGTATTAATTTCCATTTAAATCTGTCCACATACCAATTTTACCCGTTAATCTTTACACAATATGATTATTTAACTTTTCCCAATAGTTTGACATCAAAAACAAATACTTAAAATACAAAATTAACTCAAAATGAAATTTTAATATCGGCACAGGTGTGTGGACATTTTTAAATTGAATTGGCTGAAAAAACACACATAGAACTACAAAAACTTTATACAACTTACACAGCCAAGATGTTATCCAACGAAACTCCAACAATAACATCATGAACCTACATTAATTAAATTAGAACGGTGGCTCGACAAGCCAATACTATGAATCGCAAAAGGAAAAATCACCCATTTGGAAAATTAAGTAAGGTAAGTAACTTTTATATATGCAAATCTACTCATAATAGCCCATTTTATTTAATTATAGGTGCATTTTACCAAATTTGAGCTATTGACGGAAGATTAAGAAAATAATTCAACGTACCAGTCGTTGTATTAAAAATTACAATTATTAAATTATATACACACTTAAATAGTATCCTTTTGTTGAAATATAAAACTTTTTATGCATGTTAACATAATATGAATAAATTATTCCACTAAACAAACCCATTTTGAAAATTATTTTCAAAATTTGAGGTTATGTAATGAATAGATCCGAACGTTAAATAACCTTGCATGAAATGTAACTTTAACAAGAAATTATCGCAAATTGGATGTATTTGTCTTAACTCCTGTATTTAGCTGGCTTCAACCGTACTTCTGAAACTATAAAATAAACCTTTTAACATGGATTCGTTTATGAACTCCTGAAAGATAGGCAACCCAAATTACCTATTTAACATTAGCAGATACGTATACACATAGCAGGGCTGCAAACATGATAAAAATGTAAAATTTACTCATACAAGGTGAACAAAAATAATTCATAACTCTACTTCTAATTATTATAGAACTTTTACCTTAAGCTTTTTTAAAGCTAAAAGACCATAGTTTTCCTAAAAAATTGTTTTATAATAAACTATTGAGTTTTTCATTCATAGGCCACATGATGTGACCTTTGACCTTAAATATCTAAGAAAGTATACCTTCAATTTTCTTGAGAACACAATAGTTATACAGCTAGATGCAGTCTCTCGTTGAGTTGATGTAAATTTCATTTTGGGAAGCCTTTGGGAACAGGAGTAAACAAATTGTTAAATATGGTAGTTACACACTTTTTACAGAAAACATGCATCTGACAGTTCAGACCAGAATATTGTATCAGGTTTATATTTGTGCAAATACCTGCAAATTTTATCTACTAAAACAACTATAGGTATGATGTTGTACCTGTACGTGCAGATACAAGTAGCTGTACAGTGAACAGGGTGTCCCAGCCAAAAATAGCACATTTTAATACCGAAAACTGACTTAAGAAAATAAAGTATGCGATTTTCACGATTAAGTCGTATTTTGCGTTGATTTTTCCAGCTTTTGCTTTAATTTTTCCTCACTTCAACCGGGTGTTATAAAATAATTGTCCAATTTGTACACTAAATTGAAAGAAAATGTAAAAACACAACTTTAAGATTTTTCAAGCTAAATCTTTGAATATAAGTTACTTTTTGTGGGTTAGGTTTGGTAAGAAGTTACATTAAAAGTTATGTTGAAGTTTAGATTAGAGGTAAGGTACGTCGTACATACCTAAGTGCTTAATTTATAACACCCTGTAGAAGTGGGGAAAAATTAAAACAAAGCTGAAAAAGAATTAACGCAAAATAAAACTTAATCATGAAAATCGTATACTTTATTTTGTTCAGTCAGTTTTCGGTGTTAAAATGTGTCATTTTTGACTGGGACACCCTGTATAGCTACAAGTATCTGCAGGTGCAAATTTTTAGGGAATTTCCTTCGTGCACCAAAATCATTCCCTTACACTACAGCCAGTGCAGGATCTATTAATCCATCGTGTTTGACACAGGGATTATTTTGGTGAAACAGAGGACGGATTGAATCCGGATTAAATACCGAGTCAGTGCTGGCTAACTCCTCGTTTGAACAACAAAACACACCTACGAATAGAACAAAAGGATCCCTATAAAACATTAAAGCCGAGCTTTGTTACACCATCTATTGTCAGGGGGTCAACTAACACCCAAGCGGCAAATTTAAAAATATTGCTGTTAAAAGCTTTAAAATTAAAACAAAAAATAAAAGTGCATTCGCTTGTTTCAACTCAATTTAAACCTCTCAGCTTAAGTCTTAAATTAAATTGAAATAAGTACTTGCGCAATTCTGTGTAATTTTCAATACCAATAATAAATAAAAACACAAATCTATTATATCTCTTTTATTTCTTTAAATGAACTCTGGACAAATTGCATCAATTTGGTTTTTATTTCTAGAATTGCTTTTTCCTTTTTCCAGTCAAAATAATATTTAGTTTTTAATGTAATTAAAAATATACTTAGGGCCGGTATTATAAAACTTTTTACTTCCTAGATAAAATTTACTTTGAGAGTAAATTAATTTATTCTGTCAATTTGCATATTAAATTGAAAGAATAAATTAATTTACTGTCAAAGTAAATTTTATCTAGGAAGTAAAAAGTTTTATAATACCGGCCCTTACAGAGTTACAAAACATTTACATATTGTTATGATATAGGCATCCTGAGCAACACTCATGCAGGATGGATTGCCTATCCTCGCAGGCGACAGATTTGGGGAATCTTTATTGATAGTTTAAATGTAATGGGAGACTGTTCATTTTGTAAAGGATACACTCTAGATCACTTTATATATAACAGGAATAAGTCTTAAAATTGATTTTCCTCTTAAATCTGATGATTTTTCTGATTGAAAACAACGTTGCACTGTCGTTGGTGGTTTTGCAAAATAATTAGATTTTAAGGCCACTTTAAGGCTGGATTACACCTGATACAGACATAAGGCATGGTAATGGAGTATTATGCGCAGGTTAGAATATAAAACAGTAGGAAGGAACATAATCATCTACCACATTCGACCGGGATGGGGTCTCAATATGGCGGATCCCACTGTCTCGAAATGCACACATAAACTACATAACCTCAATTTTAAAACGTAGTATTTTAAAATTAATCTTAGAATATAAATTTTATATTTAATATTTAAAGCAAACGAATGTTTATTTATAAAATGTAGTTACCTTCTTCGCATTTGTCGGAGCTGGAGAGAAAAGCAGATTTAGGTGGTGTCTAATGGCGGTTAGTGTGACGTCATATCCGTCGCTTTTAAAGCTCATTGCGGCGGGTAGTTATGCTCCTTCCTACAGTTTTATATTCTAAGGTTTTTTATTATTTTGTTTTATGCCAAAGTTAATTAATCTGTTTAGGCAAGTATTTTGTTATTATGTTGTTAAGCAAGTGCTGGAGCACATTTAAGACAAATATTAATGTAGAGTGCAATTCCTAGTGAAGATCTATCGGTTTAAAGATTTTGAAATAGTAAGCTATAAGTATAAAATTTCATGTTATTTAGTAGTTTGGATACCTAAAAAATTGTAATTATTGTGTTATAGGGTCTAAAGAAGGATTTCGTATGTAAAAAAAGGATTATTTTATATTTTAATATGTAACTGAAAGCATTCAAGGTGGATGCCATTGTCAAACTAAAACAGTCTTAATATTCGACCAAATTAACATTGTAATGTCTTTTTGAAGAGGAAAATGTCCTCTACAAAACTATAGTATTAGTTTTGGGTTTTATTAATAATTATAAATAATGTTTGGTTAAAAATATTTAGTTATAAAGAAGGCAATTGGATTCTGGTGTAAACCACTAAATTTATGTCAGTGCAATCTTTTGTTTTATCTAAAGGTATACCTTTAGATAAAACAAAATATTGCACTGACATAAAGAAGATCAAAATCTGGTCACTTTCTCTGTATTTTCATATTTTTCCCGCGTGTTTGTTTACAGAGCAAAAATTTTAAGGTTAGGCGCGAGAATTTTATAACCGTTGACATGTGCTAAAAATTTTAGATTATAGTTTTGCTATGTAAAGTGATTTGTTAATGATGAAAATTTTTAAAAGTTAGTGAGTGAATTTAATAATAAAATAATTATTTAAACAAATGTGGTGAATTCTAACTTGGACTTATATATTATTTTGGAAATTAAATTTTACCTGCAGTTATAAATGTTTTGCAGCTTGGTGTTTGGAACTTTAATTTTCTTTTCACCGCTCATTTATTAATGGAGATACCTTATGGAAAAGTTTCCACTGTTGTTATTAATTATGGATTTGTCCAGCATCCATTATCATCTGTGTTGATTTTGTTGTAAGAGTTTCTTGTTATTATTATTTTTATCTTTTTATTTTTTTGGGTGTGTTTTGAGAAATTAAAGTCATTCATTTGAATTTTCTTTGTAAACTTCGATTTTTTTATTTATTTGTTTGTATGTGGTCAGTTAATAATATTTTGCAAATGAATTTAAATAGTGCCTCATTTATAGCGATTCGCCTGAAAGAATCTCAAGTTAATTTTGAAACGCTTTCCAATTTTATAAAAAGAATTTAAAATAGCCAATGCATTTTTCTTCAATGATTAAGGTAGGTGGTTTTTACTGTGCATGTGGATATGGTGACTGGAACACTTTGTAAATATAGGTTCCGGTTCCAGTTCCGGTTCTTGGAAATTCAAAATAAGGGTTTCGGTTTCGGTTCCAATTTTTATTTTCTAAACATTAAGGTTCGGGTTCCAGGATTTATTTAGGTTCCATAAGGGTTCCGGAAACAAAAGTAATGACGTCACATTTTATGTTATATAGGTATGGTATATAGTTTCAAATATTTCCAAACAAATATTACCTTAATAACTGACAGTCGATGCATGTTAGGTTAAAGTATTGTTTATAACATGGGTGATAAATATATTTGCTGGGTTTGGTAGTTGAACTCTTTTGCCTCTGAAAGCTCTATTGCTATAGTTACAATTATTTACAACAATGGATACCATAGAAACTGAGGTCTTGGAGTAAACAGATGTGAAATACTGAACTCTGCTATTGCAAATTTTTTTCAAAATGATATTTGTTTGGAAATATTCAGGGTCACCAATATAAAATGTGACGTAACACTTTTGTAGTCAATTCACAGACTATTTGGTCAATTAGTAGTGTAAGTAGATCTAGTATTAACATCAACTCAGTAAGAAATGGTTATCGTAGCGCTGTTAAATTGGGAATATGTCTGGAGAATGTTGAACTATTTTTTTTATTTACCAGTAGAACCGAAATGTGAAACCGAAAAATACCGGTTCCTTCGACAATTTATAACGGTTCGGGTTCTCATCTTAACATTAACACCGATTTTAGTAAGGGTTCCGATTCCGGTTTCGGTTCCTTAAAAGTAATCGGTTCCAGTTCCGATTTCAGTTTTTGGGTTCCTGTTCTAATCCCGGGCATATACGCACTGTTTGTTTATTTTGTCAGATATCTGTACCATGTGTTAATGAGCTTCAATTATTGAGTCCCTATGCGTACTGAACATCGGGATCAAGCCAGCTTTTGCCCTTTTGCTCTACGCGAGGTTTCTGTCCTCGCTGAGCTGGCCTTAGGACACCTGCGTTATTCTTTGACAGATGTACCGCCCCAGTCAAACTCCCCTCCTGGCAGTGTCCTCGAATCGGATCGCGCGGGAGCATATGTCGGCGTCCGGCGACGCGATGCTGACCACGCGGGACCGCGCGACGCTACCCGCGAACGGATCGGCCACGAGCCCGCGCGGGCTCGCGTGCCTCGCGCCACTCTACGCGCTTGGCTCGAGAACACCGTGACGACCGCCGCGCGGAGCGGTCGGCGCACGCGTTCCGCCTCACCAAGTAAAGAAACGATGAAAGTAGTAGTATTTCACCGGCGACGGGATGGTTACCGTCTCCCACTTATGCTACACCTCTCATGTCTCCTTACAGTGCCAGACTAGAGTCAAGCTCAACAGGGTCTTCTTTCCCCGCTAATTTTTCCAAGCCCGTTCCCTTGGCAGTGGTTTCGCTAGATAGTAGGTAGGGACATTTTTTTTTTTCATTTTCTATTAGTCCTATTAGTCTACTACCTAAAATATTTAAAGTAGACCGGATTTTTATGCGAAAGAGTGAATTTTGTTAAGAGATATTTGAATTTTGTTTTGTGGCAACATTTGACAGCATATTGAATTTTGAAAAATTTATTTTGATAAAAGGAATTTAGGAGATTTTTTTTTGTGATAATGATGATAATAATATGAATATGAATATGGGATATAGATGGGAAAGACAGTATTTCGGTTATTCTGTACCAAAGTGTAGTAACTCATGTGACCCTGCCGAGGGTTTTTTTTAAGAAGCGCTGTCTGTCCCTCCCATACCCATTTCCCGGTTAAGGCTAAGTTTAACTGAAGTGGATATCTGATGAGACAGATTTACAAAGATTGTTATGTTGGTACCTTGGCCGTTCTCAGGATTTTTATTTCTGCCTGGGCAGTTACCTAATCTTCGTTGCCCGTCCCCAGCCTCGAGGAGGCGGTACATTGCAAGATCTGTCTCATCGCATGCCCAATTCAGTTTTAACTTCCTTTTTGCTTTTTAGGTAGTAGTACTTTGACATTTTTAATTCTATTCTAATCATCAGTAGATATGCAAACTGGAATAATCTTCAGTGTGCATGTCTACTGGAACCTAGCCTATTGACTTCTCAGATCTTTTGATTGTTCATGCTCCTATTTCTACTGTTTTTTTTTGTGGTTTGTTATGTTATTGTTGCTATGTTGCATTTGTTAGATTTAGCCCTATTCTATTAAATGGCTTCTGTGGTGTTGAATTCGTTAAGTAGTGTTTGTGTCCTGTGTTTGTGGTCGTCTTAAATGGTTGTTTTGTTGTTGATAGTCCCTGTTGTAGAGTCCGTGGTATGAGTTTTGTTTGGTCTGTCTATGTTTCCTAGCTGCTAACTATTTTTCAATAGTTGCTTAGGATCATCGTTCGTTGTTGATTTTGTCTTGTGGTTTTAATGTCTCGACTCTTGTGTTGTTTTGTTGTCTTGTTAGTGCAAGAGGATATCCCGGTCATCAGTAGTTTTGCTACTGGGATATCCGAGATTTCCCCCTACATTTTTTGATTATAGTGGTGTTGATGTCTTAAATTTGGTGCATGTGTGTGTTTTGTTTTGTCTTCTTCTATGGTCCGGTTATAAGGTATAAGGTAATTTTTGTGAATAGGTGAGTATGTGATGTGTTAAGTTGATTGAGAAGGAGAAGTAACGCTTCCTCGGCAATAATATGAGTAATTCAGTACCAACGTGTAGCTACTCTTGTTACCCTGCCGAAGGTTTTTTCTAGGAAGCGTCGTTCTCCTTTTCTCTCTCCTTGTCTGTTCGTTGTCTTCGTCGTTGTCTCAGTTGTTGTTCGTGTGTTGGTCAATATGTTGATTTTAGTTGCATTCTATCATGAACTGTTTCTAACCGTTGCGGGTATTGTAGAGGTGTTTAGCGATCATGGAGGTTTTTTGCGCAAGTTTGTTGAGTGAAGGCAAAAGCTGCGGATCTTGCAGGATTTGCTGTATTGTCCTTCCACGGAGCTGAGCTCGCTCATCACGACATTCAGCTTCCGTGGTTGGGCAATCCAGCACTACATGCTCTGGTGTTCCGAGGTGTCCACACGAGCATCTGTCATCTTCCTTTAGATTGAAGCGGTGCAGATACACAGGATAGGGTCCGTGCCCCGATAAGAAGTGCAAGAGTCCTTGAGTGGGAATTAGGAGAGGGTTTTCCATTCTTTGGGCAATATTTGGCAGGAAGTTAAAGGTTCTTCTTCCTTTTGCTGATGTCGACCATCGTCTCTGCCACTCGAGTTGTATAACTCTGGTGGCTTCGGACTTGGTTAAAGCGCGATTGCCTAAAATCCTTTCCGCCCTATCCAATTCGCCTCTCTTTATCCAGTATGCAGCTGCCCTGCGTCGTACTTCTAAATCAAGAGGACAGATACCCGTGATTACTGCTAGTGCTTCCAGGGCGGTTGTCCTGAAAGCACCAGTCATTCGTATAAGGATACCTCGTTGAGCTCTGTTTACCTTCTCTCTTGGCTTAATGTTGTTTAGGCGATGTGCCCATAAGCTGGCTCCGTATCCAACGATAGACGCGAGTATGGTGTTGAAATATAGTCTAACACAGGAGAGAGGAATTTTATATTCCCTCTGTGCAATCCTGGCTATCTTATTAAGGGTAGATGTTGCTTTCCCACATACCGCGTCTATGTGTTGATGATAATTCTGCTTCTCATGAAGCTGTACACCCAGATATATCACTGAGCTTGATCTTTTTATTAAAGAGTTCCCCAATCTGACCATCGGGTCTCTCTTTAGCTGACCTTTTAAGATCACATAAGTGGTCTTTTCGGCCGATATTGACAGCTTGACGAGATCGCACCAGCCTTGTAAAACCTCCATGACGCTGTTTGATTTTTCTTCCAGACTTCTCCGGTTATTTGCTTCAACTATCAACAAAAGGTCGTCCGCATAGGCAATTGTGGACTTAAGGGATTCCTGGCGATCGAGATCTTCCAACAATTCCTCAAGTACAACGTCACAAAAAATGGGACCACAAACAGACCCCTGCGGGCAGCCTTTTGTTAACAGCTTTGAAACAGTTTTTCCCGGGGCTTTGATGTTTGCGTACCTATCTTGGCAGTAGCTCCTAAAGCTCTTAATTAGAGCTCTAGGGCACTGCAGGGTCTGTAAGCGATGAAATAACGCCGGCCACCATAGGTTATCGAAAGCGCCGCTGATGTCAACAAACACTCCTATAACATACTTGGCTTCAGATTCCTGCACGTCTCTGATCACCCGGTTTAGCGAGTCTTCTGTCGAGCGACCTGGTCTATATCCATATTGGTTAGGGTGTAGACCATGTCGCTCTCTAATCTGTCTTAGTCTTTTGCACAGTAATTTTTCCTGTAGTTTGCCTAATATGTTGAGTAAGCAGATTGGTCGATAGGATTTTGGTTTCGTCGGATCTTTGTCTTCTCCTTTCTTGATTATTACTACTTCAGCTTGTTTCCAGATTGAGGGTACCTTACCTTGACGCAAGCATTCAGAGTAAAGGCCACTCAACGTTGGTGCTAGTTGTGTCTGAAGCGCCTGGATTACTTCCGCCGGTATGGCATCCGGTCCAGGTGCTTTCTTCTTTCTCATGGTGTTTATCACTTCAATTACTTCCTCTTCTGTAAATGGCATCACTTCCTCCCGCGGATCTTGGTAATTTGCAGATTGATATCTGATCTGTTGTTGTTGTAGGGTTTCCCCTTGGTGTTGATCGTCGGGAAGTAGTGAGGCCATTAACGTCTGAGCAGTTTCCTCCCAGGTTCTTGTCACCGTGCCATCCTCTCTTTCCAGAGTGGTTAGCATGGTGGGGGCTCTGATTTTTTCACTTACAATTTTGTATGGCATTCCCCATACATCTAATTGCAGGTGTCGCTCTACAAAATTCTCCCAACTCTTGGCCTTTGTTTCTAGGATCTGACATCTGTACTCTTCTTTTAGATCTCTGTAGATTTGTAGAGATCTCTCTCGCTCTTCTCCTATTATCGAGGTCTGGTACAGGCGTCTCGCTCTTCTTACCCTGCTCCTCAATCTAGTTAGCTGATCGGTCCATGCTGCGTTTGCTGTGGTCTTTGTTTCTTTGGCTACTGGTATTGCGATGAACATGGCTTGTTTTATGGCCCTAGTAATGTCTATGGCCTTTTCTTGCACACTTTCTCCGGGTGTTATTGGAGAAGGTATTATGTAATGTTCATTCAGCTTTTCCCAGTCAGCCTTTCTGATGTTAAATCTCAGCCTTGTTGCAGTTTCCGTCTCAACCGAATCTTGTCCCTTTTTCACAACAAAGGTGATCATGTTATGATCACTCACTGTCTGTTCAGTTACTTTCCAGTCAGTGATCATATGATAGGCGCGACCATTTGAAACAGTTACATCAATATTGCTACTTTGCCCCGCTCTGTTGTGGTATGTAGGGGGGTTGTGGGGTCTATTGATGACCTCCAACTGTAGCTCATTGAGCAACTCTTCCAAAAGCTCACCCTTATCGTCTGTCTCCCTGCTGTGCCAAAGGGGTGATTTGGCATTGACGTCTGCTACAACAAGAACTGGCATATCGTTGAAACATTCGATCACCTCTCTCATCCTGTTCAGATAAGGTTCAATACTATCCACAAACTGACAGTACAGATTGAGGATAATAATGTTACCTACTTTTGTACCTATCTCCACGCAGACAGAGTGAGAGTTGCTGAACTGCCTGATCACTGTTGTCTTTATGTTTTTATTTAAGATTACAGTGATTGCCATTGGATTTTCTCCAACGCTGATTATTTGTGCAGTGACAGGCATTCCCAGCAACTTTCCCTCCCTTGTGTATGGTTCCTGAATACAGACGAGGTCTAGGCCAGATTCCGTTGCTATTTGTCTGATCTCATGACTCACGGTCGCACAACGCATGGCATTTATTTGGCCAATCTTGATTTCCCGTTTATTCACGGATGGTGTGTGTGAATGTGGCTGTGTGGCCATTTTTGTTGAAAATCAATTGCTATGCGTTCATGAGTCATCACAAAGTCCCTGTAGATGTCGTTCAGGTCGAGTTGTTCTTGTCTTCTGGCATAGACCTTCCCCAGTAACTTCAGGAGTTCCCTATGATCTGTGGGGAGACAGTTACACCTGAGTTGGATTTTGTCAACTGTACTGGGGATGGGAAAGGTGATCTTTTTCCCCTCAGGGTGGGTTTCTCTGATCAGGTGTCGCAGAGCTAGCGTCAGCATGGCCAGTTCTTCCAATCTGCTTAGCCTCATACTGATTTCGATCTTGTCATATAATTCGCTAGGGTCCGGTTTGTTGTTTACAGTAGTGTCAGGGGTTGTATTGGTGTCTTTTGTTTTGTTTGTTGTAGGTGGAGGTACATCATTGTCCTTGTCTTCCTGTCTCGTTTTGGTGTTGTTTTTCTGTCTCTTGTCTTTTTTGTTCATTAGTCTCGTCCATAAGGTCTTGTTGGGTCTGTCCGTTGGGGTAGTTAATGTGGTAGTTGGTTTTTGTTCTTGTATTTTGTCTGTTGTGGGGGTTGTGGTAGTCGAGTCAGCTTCCATTGTTTTGTAGTTTGTCTGGTGTAATGTTTGTACTGTTTGCCTTGCGGTCATGTGGTCCATTGTTGCAGTTGGTGTGTGAGAGTCGGGTTTTATGTTATAAAAGTCCGGCTCCGGGTCGGTTTGTACCGCGATCTCTTGTACTTCTTTGTCAGGGGTCGTTTTTTTATTGTTTCGTCTTGTGATCAGAATACTTACGTATTCCTCTGCTCTTTTTTTGTTTCGAAGTTTCCTTGAAGGTGGTTTTGGTTTGGGTTTTTTGTCAGTTCCTGTCCTTGTTCCGTCTTGGTTGTTTTGTTTGTCAGTATTTTTGATAGGTCCACAGATTATGGGTTCAATTACCATAATCTGTTTTTTGTGTTATGCGTTCTAGTAATAGTTTGTAGGTAGGACAGTCTTTGTTATTTTTCGAGCAGGTTTTGTTCCGTCTTTTACATGGTACGCAGGTCGGTGGTTGTTGTTTTTTTGTACAGTCTTGTTTTTGATGACCCTCATCGCCGCAATGCGCGCAGGTCATGTCCGTTTTAGTACAATGTTTAACTACATGCCCTAGATCTTGACATCTAGTGCATCGCGGTGCTACCAGGTAATCTTTTGCGTTCAGGGATCTGAATTCAACGTAGATTCTTCCTTGCTGAAGTGTTAATTTTCTCAAGCGGGCACTCATTTCAGCAACATGATGAACTGTTGCTTTTTCGCGTGGTCCGGTTCTGAAGCGTAGTTTGAATTCGTTATCGAATTCATCTCGTGTTATACCTTTGTCCTGGAAGTTTTGCGCATAAATCGTTTCTTTTAGTTCTTCGTCTGGGGTGGTGGTTGGCGCGTCATATAATATGACTAACGGGTTTCGTTTTTTTGGTTTTTCGCAGTTCATGATCTTCGTTATTTGTTCGTTTTCCTGAATTTTTCTTATGTCGTCCGCTGTTTCCGTCTCTATTATTAGTACTCTGTCAGTTGTCCGCATAGTTTTGATATGAATTTGTTGCTTTCTTGGGTCAAGTGTTTTGGTAAAGTTTTCTTGTACTTTTTTAATAGTGTCGCCTGTTTTTGAAGTTATGAAAAGGGTATTGGTGTTTTTGGAAAGGGTTTTTTGGATAGTCATCGTCGTTTTTGTTGGGATTGCTGTGGCTGCAACAGAAGCATAAGTTGTTGTAGAAAGGGTTGGGGGTCGTTTTTGTTGTTGTTGTATCATGTCTTTTAGTGCTTTGTTTTCATTTTCTAATTTGGTTATCTCTGAGTCTTTTAGTTTTAGTGTGCCTACTAGTTGTATTTGGGCCATTGCCCAAATTGCCAACTTATTTTTTAATTCTGCTCGTCTTTCGTTTTTTAGTTTACTGCTGGGGTCTAGTTTTTCGTCGATGAAGTCTACAAGGTCGAGATAGCGGTCTTCAATGGTCATTGTTGCCGTTGGTGAAGTTAAATGTTCGTGCATTTGTTCGTGCATTTGTTTCGGGCTAATGGCTATTTTTCTTTTCTTTTTGTTTGTTGAGGGGTTTTCGAAAACATTTCCTTCATCCGAGGATGAATCGCTAATCATTGGGGTTGTATCTTTAGGGTCTGCGAGTGATTTCCGCTGCTGCGGAGGCGTCCTTTTTAATGACATTATGTCTTTTCTCTTTCTTTTTTTAATTTAAATTTCATTACACGTTAATGAGCTAAATAAATTGAAGTTAATTTGAATTTAGTTTATCGGTGTGGTTTAAACCACTTGAAAAGGTTTTTTAATAAAATTTGTTTTATTGATTTGAAAAGATTTAAGTTAAAAGGCTAAAATATTGCAATTACTGTAAAAACAATTAGATTTAGTTAAGTTATTTCTGTCGAGTTGCAGTTTCCGCTGTGTGTTGTATTTCAACGGTGTTTGCAATATGAGCCGTCTTATTACAACAGCTGTGTTGATGTTTGCTATAAATTATTATTTTAACCCAGATAACGCGGTTTTAATTTTGGTACCTATTTACGTTATAATTTGGAAAACAAAAATTTGAATTAAGATCTGAGAGTCTTTTGGCTTGAATAACAATTTTAATTTCTTATTCTATTTAAAACTATGTACATTAATGAAGCAATTACTATTGAATAAAGGTTATTTTTTTTGAAAGAGAAATGACTGTTTATCCAACACCTCTTTATAAATACCATGTTTACTGTGTTCATTATAAATAAGGAAAGTGATTGTTTACTCTTCTGTCACACTATAACCCACGTTGCTAAGGGCAACGTGGGTTATTTTTGAAAAACTCACTCCCTGGAAACAAACCTTCAGTTTCATTCCACAAATATATTTATTGTTATCACTACAAGCTGATAGGAACAGACACATCAATTTTTCGGTTGTTTATAATAAGAAATAGTTATTTAAAACATAATAGATATTTGGTAATCTTCTAGTTTTGTGCTCCCCAATGCGAATTGATCATAACAACTATGTTTGATAAAGTCGCTGGAATTGATTACTACACTGTTGTCGGTTCTACTTTCTTTATCCTAAATAAAATATTAATTCATAGTTTATAAAAGAAATTCTATATTAACTAAATTATCGGGTAAAATGCTTATTATAATTTCATAGATATAATCTTATCAGATATAAAATTCAGATTTTAATAAGCATCTCTTCTTATAATATAGCAGATGTTAAATATTAAATTTTATTTACGATAAAGTAGAATCAACAACTGTGTAAAAAGAGTGATTGCCACGACTTTATTACACATAGCAGTTGTTTATGCGATCATTTTGTTAGGATGTGTTATTTTTACCTTGGATGCCGCTGACCTACTTGGCTGCCTCGTGTAACGACCTGAGCCGCGCCCAGCTCTTTTGCTGCGTGTATTATACGCAACGTAAAGGTTAATTTATTTCTTCCGGGGCCTTTTTTATCCAAAAATTTTGTATTCACAGTTTTTGATTTAAGTTTTTTGTCACTATTAAGTTGAATTATAGTTAATTACCTTGATATTTGTTCTTAATGAATTTGTGTCACTTTGTACACACATGCACTTTAATTTAAGAAGGGAATTTTCCCAAAAATTTTGTTTTTTTTTCCAAAACGTCACAACGGCACTTAACTATTGTAGTTATTAAAGTATTTTGTTATCGTTTTTCACTTACACACTGACACTTGCACTACTAAAGTTGTTTTGTTGCGTTCACTAATTTTGAGGTTTTCCCCAAAAATTGGGCCAAAATAGCACTTTTTTTGGTAGAAACTGTTAAAACTAATTGATATTTATGTTTTTATCGCTTTGAATTAATTTTGAAATTTGAATTTAACGAAAAATGTTGAAATTTGTTTTGTTACCGTGGAGCGTTCAGGGAACACGTCTAAACGCTCGGAGTACCAGAACAGAAGTCCAGTAGGTAACAGTGGGAATCTCGTTATCAAAATAACGTAAATCAAATTTTAAACGTTTAATCTGTTATCTTTACCTTGTTAGTAAAAATACTAACGACGCCATCTAGTTATAGGGAGAAAGACTATAACACGAACATACTTGATGCAATTTAAGCTTTCGCCACCTGTTTTAAACCTCTTTGGTGAAATCGTACATAAAACTTTTTTCTCGTAAGGCCCATGTTACACGGCACTCAACCATGCACATATCGGTCTCGCCAACTCAGGAACTCTGAAACGATGCATGGGTACCAACATAACCAGGGGCCCATCGCAGCCGAATCTCCACTACATCAATAGAATACTTTCTGAACGCGACAAGGATAGATGGCTTGTTCGAACAGTTCGAATCCTTTCTCTCTCGGCTGGCATACGAATCGTCAACGCACTATTCAGTATTATTATTATTATTATATTTTACTGGGTGAACCTGGCTTCCCAGAACCAATTACGAACAAAACAAGTCTTATTATATTATTATAATTCTTATTTTAATCATATAACATACAGTACCGGTAATTAATTACATTACAAGGGGATCAGCAGCATTTATGCGTTTTTATGTTTTCATGGAAAGGTTAGAAACATTTTAGTTGCTTTACTTTCTCATCTCCATGAATTAAGTGTTTTTGAATGTTACAAAATATTTTAGCTCAGAGTTCTTACTAGTCACAACTGCTGCAACACTTATTATAATCTATGGTGGTGCCCCGACGTCAAATTTTGGATAGAAACGCTGTATTACAGCATGCTCTGATTCTGTAAGTCTAGATTATTTCACTGCAGTTTTTAAAGGAAGTGCTTGCAAGTGTTTTCAAATGTCAGAACCATTCAACAGTACATTAGCACATAATGTCTACAGTAGATTTGTCTATGCTAATCTTATGCTATATGTAGGGTACGCCAGAACTGACATAATTCGTATAATAGTATATATTATAAAAAATATTTCCTTTGAAGGAAGAGGATAAAAACATAAGAAGAAAACATGATTAATATAAAAAATGCATGCAAGATTAATTGTGTTTGTTTGTATTGATGGCAAAGCTGTTGCTCGTAACAAAGATTAGTAACTCGTAACCACCTCAAAAATCGAATCTATAACATGTACTTGTAAATTTCCTTTTAAAAGCCAAATTTCAAAATCATTGTATGTTTCTGCTACTAAACAATCTTATGTAATATATGTGACTGTAACTGATGAAAAGTTAATATGTCGAAACCATTTGAACGTAATTTATGTAATTATAAATGCTCACAAAAGAGTAATTTTCAACAGCACATGTTCACTCATACTGGTGAGAAACCGTTTGAGTGTAATATTTGTAGTTATAAATGCTCCATAAAAGGAAGTTTGCAAATCCACATGCTCACTCATAGTGGTGAGAAACAATTTGAGTGTAATATTTGTAGTTATAAATGCTCAATAAAAGGACGTTTGCGAAGGCACATGCTTACTCATAGTGGTGAGAAACCATTTGAGTGTAATATTTGTAGTTATAAATGCTCAATAAAAGGAAGTTTGCAAAAGCACATGCTCACTCATAGTGGTGAGAAACCTTTTGAGTGTAGTATTTGTAGTTATAAATGTTCACAAAAAATAAATTTGCAACGTCACATGCTGTCTCATAGTGGTGAGAAACCTTTTAAGTGTAATATTTGTAGTTATAAATGCTCATTAAAAGGAAGTTTGCAAAAGCACATGTTCACTCATAGTGGTGAGAAACCATTTGAGTGTAATATTTGTAGTTATAAATGCTTAATAAAAGGAAATTTGCAAAATCACATGCTTACTCACAGTGGTGAGAAACCTTTTGCGTGTAATGTTTGTAGTTATAAATGCTCACAGAAAATAAATTTGCAACATCACATGCTGACTCATAGTGGTGAGAAACCTTTTAAGTGTAATATTTGTAGTTATAAATGCTCACGAAAAGGAGGTTTGCAAAGGCACATGCTCACTCATAGTGGTGAGAAACCTTTTGAGTGTAATATTTGTGGTTATAAATGCTCAATAAAAGGAGGTTTGCAAAGACACATGCTCACTCATAGTGGTGAGAAACCTTTTGAGTGTAATATTTGTGGTTATAAATGCTCAATAAAAGGAAGTTTGCAAAGGCACATGTTCACTCATAGTGGTGAGAAACCTTTTGAGTGTAATATTTGTAGTTATAAATGCTCATTAAAAGGAAGTTTGCAAATCCACATGCTCACTCATAGTGGTGAAAAACCATTTGAGTGTAATATTTGTAGTTATAAATGCTTAATAAAAGGAAATTTGCAAAATCACATGCTCACTCATAGTGGTGAGAAACCTTTTGAGTGTAATGTTTGTAGTTATAAATGCTCATTAAAAGGAAGTTTGCAAAAGCACGTGCTCACTCATAGTGGTGAGAAAACATTTGAGTGTAATATTTGTAGTTATAAATGCTTAACAAAAGGATATTTGCAAAGTCACATGCTCACTCATAGTGGTGAGAAGCCTTTTGAGTGTATTATTTGTAGTTATAAATGCTCAATAAAAGGAAATTTGCAAAAACACATGCTCACCCATAGTGGTGAGAAACCATTTGAGTGTAATATTTGTAGTTATAAATGCTCATTAAAAGGAAGTTTGCAAAAGCACGTGCTCACTCATAGTGGTGAGAAACCATCTGAGTGTAATATTTGTAATTTAAATTTCGCGCTGAAAACAAGTTTGCAAAAGCACATGCTGACTCATAGTGGTGAGAAACCATTTAAGTGTAATATTTGCAGTTATAAATGCTCACGAAAAGGAAATTTAAAGAGGCACATGCAAACTCATAGTAATGAGAAACCATTTGAGTATAATATCTCTTAGTCTAAATATCAGTAAATGTGTTGTAATGCATTACAGTAAATCGCACAATTTAACAAATTTTACTTATAACATTGATAACAAAAACTTGGCCATTAAAACTATGCATAAAGATTATAATAATCTTTATTAAAAAACCAAAGAAATATACAATTTCATATAGGTTTATCCTCTAAATTTTATACATAATTTTTGAATCGTAACATACGATCGTCAATCTTTATCATCCGTGAGGAAATTAACATAATAACATATCACAATGATTTTCACATATAATTATCATATACTATAAGTAAAAAGTATACACTACCAGAGAATTATATTTACTGAAAGGCTCTGCTTAAAGTTTTTACAAAATTTTTTGTAAGTCGTACTTTTTAAGGTTTGTGGTAGTTTATTGTATATAAAGATTCCTTTAAAGTTTAATGACTTTCTTAGCGTGTTTGATTTTGGTAATGGTAGATTTAGATCACAGCTGTGACGAGTAGAATAGGAGTGAATTTGCTTTCTCGTAGTAAAAGTAATATTTGAATGCCTGTTATTACTTTTTATTCCGTGTATATAAGTACGTGTTTAATACACATAAGTTTTTTCAAGATGTAAGATATAGTTTCTGTAGAGATTAACTGTACTGTAGTGATAAGGCAAAGAATAAATGTTCTTTATGGCTTTGTTTTGCATTATTTTTAAAACCTTTGTGTATTTTTCACAAGTAGAAAGCCGCACTAATGTCACGTACTACAAGTGACTGTGAACCAGTGAGAAGTATACAGCACGAAGCAAGTACCTAGGGACAAATTAAGGCATAATTTTCAATACAAAACTGTCTTTTCACAATCATATTTCAGAAACTGCAAAAACGTCTTATAAAGATCTAGGATTCATTATTAGGAATGTTCATCACTTTAAGAATATTAGTGCAATTGTAATACTGTACAAGGCTTATGTGAGAACACATTTAGAATATTCGGCAGTGGTTTGGTCACAATTAACTTTTATTATCATTTAAATTTATTCCTCTCGAGAAATGTCGTGACATGTCCTCGCTGTTATATCTTTACAAACGCAAATATGAAATACCATTTATTTTGCTTGTGAAAATGTTACTTTTCCTAAATTTACCATATTTTTTTCTGCATCATGTTTTTGAAATTTCGATCGAAGCATAGGTAGAGAGACGACGTCATTCGCCACCATTCTAGTTGCATCGTGATGCAATAGACTTTGAAAATTGTTAATAAATTTAAACATCCATAGACAAAGATTATAAATAAAAAACTTTTTAGATGGTAGTACATTACTGTCACTAAAAGTTGATCAGTAGAGTATGTCTATTTTTTGAAAAATATTACTTTCAGAATTAAACTTTGCGCAACTTCAAGACTTCTAAGAGTGGTGTCCATTCAGTGGCGTAACTATCATGTGTCAGTTCGGGGCAAAGCCCGGGGCCCGACGACTTTGGGGGGCCCATTCTGATACCTGAAAAGGCTAGAAAAAGAGACTTTTAAAATAAAAAATGAGTATTTGTTGTATCGAAGTATTTGTTGATAAGTTGATATATTTATTATTTATCATTCCTGTATAAGAGTAGTTGTTTTAATGATTTATTTCTAATCTTGTTTTTACTTTTATTTTTGTGTTACTGGATTACTGACTGAGTTATGTTTCTTATTCTAAGGATGAATTTCACACAATCTAGCGAATAGAAAGTCATACTATATGATTTTATTTGTTAAATCGTAAGCTAGCATAGTTTAGTTACTAACCGAGACCTTTTGGTTACCAGACACCGTGAAACTGATCCTCATTAATTAAGCTAGTTAGTTAAACAATTAAAGACAGTTAAACAAATATCTATTCGTTCGCTCTGTCACAATCAATAGAATAACAACGTAATATTTTTCTTTTCCCCTTTACGTAAGTCGTTTACTATTTTGACGAGACAATTGCAACCTAAAATGAAATATGCAAGGTACTGGTTGCTAGGTACAAAAGTTTTACTTACCTGGCCAGAACAAAAAAGTGAATTATACGGTGAACATAAAAGTGAATATCTTTATATTTTTATACGGAAAAAATCAGTTATTTGCCAGCCTCGGTGGATTAGTGGTTTGCGTGGTTGCTTCATAATCCAAGAGTCGCAGGTTCACTCCCCGGCAGAGCTGATAATTTTTCATAGCGGAGGAAAATTAAAAACATGCCACATTCTACGGTTACATTCTCGGATAGGAAGTCAAACTCTAGATCCCGTGTCAATGGATTGTTTGGCACGATAAAGATCTCTACTGGAGGTGGAATTCCCCAGATTTGGCTAAATTTTAGTAGAGTCGGCCAAATGATCATAGCAATGGGTGCCATGAGGTACGAATGATGCTTCGCCATCCTGATTCCTCGCCCAAAAATAAATTAAAATAAGATCCGTTATTTGAAAATATTGACGGGTCGCTAGATGGTTTCTATGGTTCTCACAACCAACCACCTCATCGCTTTCAGCCGCGATTTGCGTTTCAAATAATTTTTTTCATTATTATTAATTAAATATTAGGGGAGAAGGAAAAGATTAATACATTACACGATGCGTAAGTCTTTTATTCGCCTGGGAGACCTTTACGGACCTCAGCTATCTGCTTCGGTCGTTAAAGTTTCTCCTTAGTAGAAGAGTTTACTTATGCATTTCGCATTGTAAATAACTTTTGGTAGTTTTAACTAATGCTTAGCTGCACATTAATTTAATAATATTAATAATTTGGTTCTAAAAGTTATATTAGAAACCTAAAAGTTAATACAGCGGTTCTCAACCTTTTTAATAAATTGGGACCCAACTTTTCATAACAGTTTTTGTAGACCTAATATTTTTTTCTATATCTATTTTCCCTTTACTGCTAATACGCGGCTACAAGGCTAAAATTTGGCATTTGGCAACAAGACACTGAAAAACTAAACTAAAATCTACCAAATCTAACCTTATATACCTACAGAACTTCACGGTTCGTCGGTAATCGGTCAACTTTGACTAACCTAGCTCGACTGATTAGTGGAACAATTCTAAAAGACTGGAATTAACAGAACCTAAATCAGAGTTCTTTAGCGCTTTTCTATTCTTAATAATTTCTAAGCTGTCAAAACAGTTAAGTTCTGTCGGGTTGTTTATATTTCTAATTAATTCTACGGCTTTAACCTTATGATTTTGTTCAAGCATATGTAGGACGACGCTAGATTTATCATGTCTTTTAAATTTTACCTAACTGCTCTTTGTACCGAATCTTCAAACATCTCTTAGTTTGCCCTATATATCTGATTACAGTTATTACATGATAATATTCAGGGATAATATAATAAGTGGTACGCTTATTATCGATAATTTTTTTTAATGTTACGAATGCCAATCCCAACGACGAAAATACAACGAGTGCGAAGCACGAGTTGTATTTTCCAAAGAATGGGGCTGGCATGAGTTGACATTTGTAAAAAAATTATCGATTCTTAAGCGTACCACGAATTATATTTAGAAAGAGAATATAATAAATTAAAATGAGGACCACAAATGCACATTTAAGAGAAAAAGCTTTATTTAATTAAGTACATAATATTCCTCTTTTAAATCAACGCAACTCATCACAACTAAAATTTTGAATATTGAATGTACAGTTTTCAAAAAGAACGCGCGGACCATTTTTTGCTAAAACTTCGGTATTATTGGTTGCCGTTATCGTATTTGTAGCCACAATATTTATAGGGGTAATGACAGCAGCTTTATTCTCAGATCTAGCTTCACTGTTGTTCTTTCTCATTTGGTTTATGATGTCTGCATGTCGTTTAGGCTGCAACGTAAGATAGGGCGCTATAATTCGAGTTACCATGTCCGGTAACTTTGATGAGTTGTTGATCTGAAATTCCTGCATTTGCAAGGTGAGTGACTGCTGTTGATCTGTGACTATGGTTAGTTATTTTTCGTATTTTTGTATCAATACCAACTTTTTCTGCAGTCTTCTTGGTCCACTTTGATAACTCGCATATACCAACAGGAAGATTTTTATACCAACCCGAAGAGTTGTTGAGCTTATAGTTGGGATTAGGTGTAAGAAATAGTCTCTCCGTGGTTACATGTGGAGGCCGTTTTTCTATCATTTTTTTATACAAGCGAACTGGACATATGTTTGGATCAGCTTCGTTTGGGGTCAGCCATTTGTCATTAGCACAATTTTTTGAACCACCTTGAGTCGTCTTTGTAAATATGGGATTATATATTATTCTCCCTGTTTCATTACTATGATTGTCTATCTCATTGTGGAAATAAGTCACTAAGGCATACGCAGCTTCGTTTCCCCTCCAAGTCAGTTCGGTGGCAGCAATGTTAAAAAACTTTATTTGTAAGCCTGCAGGTGTTTCTTCGTCCCAACATTTTTGCATCGTTGACAACTCCTCAGTAGTAAAAGCCACAGCGCTTTGCTTACGCTTTTCTGGTCTACTTTGTAACTGCTTTCTCTTGCTATCACGAGCATCTCTGGCAGTTTTAAATTCTATGTCGCTAAATGGGTTGAATTTCTTGTTATAGTTTTTAAAATAATTTTCTTGAAGTTCTTTGGCAACTGTATTCCAATGGGTTTTAATTACACTTTCTTTATATTCCTCGCCATTAGATTTCCGCATATTGTAAGCATAGTCTTTAAGAATTTCACACATTTGTGCTGTTGTTGTATTTTCACTAAATTCGTACTTTCTATGCGAACAAAAATTCTGAAACTGTCTCCAGATAGATGTTTTATTGCGGATTGTATTTAAAGGAACACTATTGTTTATTGCGGAATTAATGCCACTCATTGATGTTTCACCCCAACGAGTCATTGCGCGTAACACACTTAAAAAATGTATCTGACGTTTCTAAATTATTTTATTTGCCAAGTGAAACAAACGCAAGTTAACTAATACCTAATCGATAATAATTGTTAGTCGCTTATTGTCACTACGGTACAAGGTCCTATTGGTCAATATTTTAAATTTAAGGAGCAACGATTGGCTCATTATTCAATGTATTATATTCTCTATATAATATATAATGATAACGTGATAATATATAATAAATTTTTGTATATTCTCGATTTATCCATGTAATCTACTTGATCTTTTGGGTTTCCTAAGACATTACGACAAACCGTGGATTTCTGTAGGTATGTAAGGTTAGATTTTTTTAGGTTTCAGTTTAGCTTTTCAGTGTCTGGTGAAGATGACAGTTTTGCTGTTGAAATAAGTGCCCAGAACGATTAAAAGTGTGTATGGTGAGGGTGAAGTACAGTTTTATTACTGAATTTGTTTTTTTAGATTTTTCATTTTTTGCGACCGTGTGGGGGGCCCTAATTATTATGTTGCCCCGGGGCCCAATGCCGTCTTGTTACGCTACTGCTGTCTAATGCACTACCCCAAACCACAATGCAATATCGTAGTATAGACTCAGTCAAGGCATCGTAAGTGAGCAATAAATTTTTTGCTTCTAGTATGTTTCTTAGGGTATAAAATGTTGGAAGCAGTCTTCTCAGCTTTAACCCACGGCCTCGCTCCCCAATGAGGCCTCGCACCACAATATAACAAATATTATTTATTCTGAAACCCGGACACTTCGCCAACCCGTCCTTTAGTACCATATTGTCCAACGTCGAGTCCATTTCGCCTAATTTTTGAAATGTGTCACATTGCCAACAAGACCACTTTGCAGGACCGTAGCTACTACCGAGGCAGCGCCCCGGGCCCCCTAACATAGAGGGCCACCGAAAGCGGAGGAACTTTTTAAGAAATTGTTTTAAAAAAGTCTTGAGCCAAACTTAGCTTGTTTAAACATTAAATAGATGTTTAAATAAAATTAAATCAAAGTTGTGAAACTTTGAATTAATCTTTTAATTTGATTATATTTCATTGAATAAATCGTTTTAAAAATGTATTAAGTTTTAAAACATTAACAAATTAAAGTGGTTTATAATGTATAACAGCGCCTTTGCTATTTTGCCTGCAATAACCTACACTCCTACACTCGCTGTCTTAAAGTCGCGGTAAAAATGACGTTGAACCCAAATATAGAATCTAAATCTGTATTAAACTAGCTTTAAAATGACATACGTAAACAATGCAAATTGAATATGGCTTCTATGTTAAACTCTTTAAAACAAAATTAGCCACAAAGTGATAGAAACTTTTGACTCAACCTAATATTTATAAAATTAGAAATTTTTATGTTTGTCGGTAGGAACTTTTACTTAATTTGCAAACGTCAAACAAGAGATATGAAATTTTAAATTCAAATATTTTTGTTGTTAGTTGTCATCAATATGAAAACAAAAAAATATCCTAATATCACATGTCATCATCGATTGCAAAGTAAACGCTGAGCGGGCGTTATATACCATATATGCCCGATTATAATGCCCTAGTTGTTATGGACTTGCTATTATAGATCGTATCACAGGTAAAAACAACAAATAATATGAAGTGAAACATAAAAAATAAATAGCGCTTTTTTTCAGTTTTGCCTTATAAAGTTTGTAATGTACAGGGTGCGGCAAGATAACTTCCTTATTTGAAATGAGCGCTCTGTAGCTGATGGGAGTCCCAGGCAGGTGTGCGTGGTCTCGTTCGAGATATGGGAACCTAAAGTTTTGTTAACTTGTGTTTCAGTCGTCATCATGCGTTGTAGTAACGAGTAGCGGGCGTTTGCCTTAAAGGCCTATTTTTCCAACGGCCGTTCGGTGGTTTCAAATCCAGCGCGCCTTCCGAAATCGCTTCAATATTGCTTCATTGGGTCCTGTCCCAGATAGGAAATCAATTCTTTTGTGAGTCACAACGTTCGGGGAAACTGGTTCTGTGCAGAAAAGAAGAACTGAAGACGCACGTCCCACCAGAACATCGAAGCAATAAGGGTTTCAGTTTTGCGATTCCCGCGGCGTTCGACGCGCAGACATGCATCTGTTCTTAGAATCTTCGATCGTTTCGTGAGGCGAACTCTACACGATGATCTTCATTTCCATCCGTACAAGTTGGCCATTATGCAGGAACTTTCCGAACGCAACTTAATGCTCGAGGAAATGCGTGTAAAGCACTTCTTGAACACGTCCCTTAAGACTCGCTTGTGTTTTTGATGAGACTCATTTTCACTTTACTGGATATGTCAATAAGCAAAATATGCGCTAATGGGCCGCCAACAACCCCCCGAGAACTCCATCAGAGGCCTTTGCATTTACCACGTATCACCGTTTGGTGGGCAATCTTGGCAGTTGGGATTATCAGTCCATGGTTTTTCAGACCATTATGTGAACATGCTCGAGGAGTTTTTTTGCCACGACTTGATGAAATGGACTTAGGGGACATATGATTTCAACAGGACGGAGCAACGGCTCATACTTCAAGGGCGTGTGTTGCAAGAGCACTTTCCAGGACGCCTCATGTCACTGAGGGGTGATTTGGAGTGGCCGGCACGTTCACCCGATTTGGCCCCTTGTGACTTCTTTTTGTGGGGGTATTTAAAATCCCGTGTCTATACCAACCGCCATCAGACTCTGGACAACCTGAAAAGAAACATTCAGGAAGAAACGGCTAACATACCCATCAATATGCTGGATAGAGTGATAAGAAACAGCAGAATTCGGTTCAACCAGTGTATCGACAATGGGGGGCGTCACTTACCCGATATAATTTTTAAAACGATGTAAACCACAACTTTAAATGTTTAACTTTTTAATAAAAAAAAATTGAAAATATATCTTTACTACTTTTTGTTTTATTGCATTATGAAATAAGGAAATTATCTTGCCGCACCCTGTATAACAGCGCCTTTGCTATTTTCCTGCAATAGCCTACACTCCTACACTCGTTTTCTTAAAAGTCGCTGTAAAAAAGTTAGGGAACAGAATTTAATGTAATCCTGTTTTCAGTTAAAACTCAACTTGTGAAGACTTAGGATATTGTAGTTTGTAACTTCATAAGTTTTATATGCATATTTGCACGTCGTATAAAGGGTGGTACTCCGCCTGGTGCAGAAGTATTGACATCGCGATAGGCGCCTTCTACGTGACCTAACGACTACCACTAAATTAATAATAAATAACCGAGACCGCTCCAGTATAAGGCTAACGCCTTAGCCAAGGTTAGCAAGCATCTACAGTTTTATATTAAATTCAATGTGACAAGTAAATATGTGTTTTGTCTGTTTTAAATGCCTATGGTATCTTATATTATAGCACATACGGTCGCCCGTGACCACATCGCCGACCACATCGCGGACCAGGTCGGGGAGGTGATCCAGATAATAATGGAATGCCTTGCCGTAATTTAGTGCATAAATTTGGGCTTTGAGATAGTTTGTATAATAAAATTATAAGTATCGTATTTCGTTAAAACATTTTTAACACAATGCAAGACATTATTGACTGCATAATACTAAATACTTCTAATTAAAGAAAAATATTTCAGTCGACATTTTATTATGAACTCAATATTTTTTTTATTATTTAGATATACACGTTTCAAAAAAATAGGATACTTATAATTTTAATATACAAACCAGCTCGAGGCCAAATCTTAATATTTCTTCATTATCCGGACCACATTCTCGACGTGGTCGACGATGTGGTCGCGGACGTATGCTCTACATTAACAGAAAAAACACAAAATAGCAACCCTATTAAAAAAGGCTTGCTAAATGAAAGTGGTGTAGGGTAAAGGGGAAGATAACGTGGGGGGCCCTATCATTCTTTGTTGCCCCAGGGCCCCCAAGTCTGTAGCTACGGCGCTGCCACTTTGTCCCACTTTACATGAGACACACAATGTTCAACAGGACTACTTCGCCCACCTTTCCGCTAGGGACAAAATGCCCACCTCGACCACTTGGCCAAACTCTCGTATAAACCCACAACGCCAAAAATCTATTCGTTAGAAATCGGTTAATGCACACATACTATAACGTTGAAATTCACAACCCATTGTTTGTTTGATGGTCACTGTTTAAAACCAAGCTTCTCCGTAGTTTGGTTGTCACTGGTTTTCCCTTCCCTTGGTTTATCGTAAAGTCGCTCCTGCGCGGTTACGCTTCCTTCTCAATAGTAGAGTTGAAGTAACAAAATGGCTTTTTGGCAGTAAAAGTTGAATGTTGTTTTAATGATAGGTCCTAAGCTACAGAAAGATATACTTGGTATTTTGTTAAATTTCCGTCGTCATTTGGTGGCGTTTTGCTCTGACATTCGCCAGATGTATAGACAGATCCTTGTAGCTGACTCACAAAGAAAATATCAAAAAATATTATGGCGTTCCTCACCCTCGCAGCCTGTAGAAAAATATTTTCTGTGCACTGTAACATATGGCACCTCGTGTGCTCCATATTTAGCTCTTAGGACCATAATTCAGTTAGTCGAAGATGAAGGTCAAGATTTTCCTCTAGCAGCTCAAGCTCTTTCGAATGATGTATATATTGACGGCATTTGTTCTGGAGCTGAGTCTCTCCAGAAAGCTCTTCAATTGCAACAGGAACTCATTGGGTTACTGAGTAAAGGTGGTTTTGAATTACGAAAATGGGCTAAAAACGATCCAGCTTTTTTGAAACCTATACCTATTGCTCATCATCATCAGCATACACTCTATTTTGACTCTGCGAATGCAACACTTAAGATCCTAGGTCTTAAATGGAATCCCTCTTCAGATACATTCTCATACTCTGTAGAAGCGTCTGAGCGTCCCTGTTCAAAACGTACAATTCTAAGCGAACTTGCTCGATTTTACGACCCTATAGGTTTTCTTTCGCCGTTGACATTCTTTGTTAAACATTTAATTCAACATTTTTGGGTACTAGGACTTGGCTGGGACTCTAGTCCACCAGCATACGTCCAAGAAAAGTGGTTTCGATATAAAGAAGAACTTTCAAATATTTCTCAAATTCAAATCCCTCGGTTCGTTAACATTCAGAAATCCTGTTCTCTAGAGATTCACGGATTTTTTGATAGCTCTGAGAAGGGCTATTCTGCAGTGGTATTTCTTCGGACTCTATCATAAGATGGTATAAATGTCTTTTTGTTGACTGCAAAGTTTAAGGTTGCTCCTTTAAAAAAGTTGTCAATTCCTCGATTGGAACTCTCAGGAGCAGTCCTTCTCTCTAAACTCCTTAATTATGTTCTCAAAGTATACTCTGAAAAACTCAAAATAGATAAGATTTATGCTTGGACTGATTCTACAGTCGTTCTTTCCTGGGTAAAGTCTTCACCGCATCGTTGGAAGACATTTGTCTCTAACAGAATAAGCTATATTCAAGATAGGATTGCACCATCAAGCTGGAATCATGTATCATCATCTGATAATCCAGCAGATTGTGCCAGCCGAGGTTTATTGCCACTTGATCTGGTAAATCCTTCCCTTTGGTGGGAAGGTCCGTTATGGCTCAAATTACTTCAGGAAGATTGGCCCACAAACACAGAACCATCTTCTAACTCTTCAACTCTCTCTAACATTTCTAATGAGGAAAAGAATGTTTCTCTAATTGTGTTTGTCTCACTTTCTTCGGTAGATTCTCTTCTGGAAAAATACTCAAGTTTACCAAAGATTAAGCGTATTATAGCTTATTGTCTTAGGTTTGTTCATAACTTAAAAAATCCATCTGATCGCAAATCTGGACATTTCAGTGATAATGAACTCCATGCAGCTCTTCTTGTTTTAGTTAAACGAGATCAACATCAGTCATTTGAAAATGATATTGATAATCTCGAGAACAATAAACCCATCTCTAAGCCACTTCGAATGTTAAATCCTTTTATTTGTTCCGATGGTATTCTCAGGGTGGGCGGTCGTCTTGCTTTATCCAATTTGTCTTATGATTGTAAGCATCCAGGTCTTCTTCCAAGAAGGAATCGCTTGACGGAGCTTATTATTGAAGAAGTTCATGCAAATAATCTTCATCCAGGTTTACAAACGGTTCAATTTCTAATCTCCCAGAATTTATGGATACTCTCGGCGCGAAGAGCTATTCACCATGTTTTAAGTAAATTTCTTAAGTGCTTTCGAGTAGCTCCTAAAACTTTTCAACCTATAATGGGTGATTTACCGTCGTTCCGTGTCAATCAGGTTAAACCATTTTCTATTGTTGGAGTGGACTATTCTGGACCGGTACGCATTACCCTTTCAAGGGCCCTTGGAACGAGATCTCAAAAGGCTTATTTTTGTGTTTTTGTCTGCGCTGCAACTAAAGCGATTCAGTTAGAATTAGTTTCTGATTTAACCACTATAGCATTTATCGCTGCTTTAGAGCGGTTCATGGCTCGCAGAGGAAGCGTTTCAAAGATTTTCAGTGACAGAGGCACCAACTTTGTAGGAGCCTCTAAAGAGGTTTCTAAATGTTTTCAAGAAGCTTCTGCTCATAAGAAAATAAAGTGGTTATTTAACCCCCTTTCGGCTCCCTATTTCGGTGGTCTTTTCGAAGTTGCAGTTAAGTCTGCAAAATCTTTACTCGTTCGTGTCATTGGATCACAGATTCTTACGTACGAAAAAATGTACACATTGATGTGTAAAATAGAATCCGTTTTGAATTCTCGTCCACTGTGTCCACTCAGTAACGATCCTAATGACATTTCATCTCTTACTCCGGATCATTTCTTGAACTTGAACCCCCTACATGTTTGCCTGCCACTGATTTTTCTAATGTTCCTAGCAATCGTTTAAAGAGGTGGCAATTAATTAAAAAGATTCAGCAAGATTTCTAGAAGAGATGGCATAATACTTATCTCACTACTTTACAGCAAAGGCTTAAATGGTCTGTAAATACGGCTAATAGTAATATTAAAATAGGTTCTTTAGTTCTAATTAAAAATGAACTTACTCAATCATTAAATTGGAAACTTGCTCGAATAGTAGAATTTCATACCGGACATGACGGCGTGGCTAGAGTCGCTACGGTAAGAACAGCAACAGGATTATTTAAAAGACCCATGGTAAAGCTTTGTCCTTCCTGAGACCTGAAGACCCACGGACCTTCCTGGAATAGTGGTAGAAATCAAACCAAGGGCAGTATCAAACAAACAAGCCCACACCCTGGAAGCACCAGCTATAAATGCAGGTTCGAGCGGTAACCTTGTTAGAGTTACTTCAGCAAGCAAGCAGAAACGTACCAGGCCACTGAGTAACGAAAGTTGAAGTGATTGTAATACGTAGAGTCAAATTTGTCGACTTAGACATATTTGTGTATTTATCAATAAATACTGTTATTAAATTCTGGCCTCCAAATTATTTTATAATATTTCTCGCACGTTGGACCTACGTAATAATAATAATAATGAGTAGTATCAAATATTATGAGATATTTATTATATGCACATTAATAAACGTATTACATAAACTATTAACATCCAGTACATGTTAATGCTTGCCTAAAGCAGTAATTATCATGAGGTTATGGTTTAGGTAGGTTATTTGAACAAAAACTATTACATAACGGATGAAAATAGTGTTGCTAGTATTCTAAAAGAAGTGGATGCGCTTGCACAAAATAATCAATATTAATAATGGCACCGAAGGATTAACTTTGGAACTAAAAACACAGTTTACCAACGTTGATCTTAATGTAGAGTAGATTATAGTGATTATAGTGAATAAAATTCAAAACACAAAAGACTTTTGTAAGGATTATTCATGTCACCATGAAAAAGGCCATGTAAATGATCATTAAATTAGTATTTGTTTAGTAATCCATAGTTCTTTTATTTTATTGAAATATTTACAAAAGCTATATAAATAAGCAATTTCTTATATCTATTCAATAGTATATCTTCTACTAATTGGAAGTGCCGAGTATGTACACATAGCAAATGCAAGCAATATCTAAATTACAAACCCTATGTAGTTTTGGCACTAGAGGTGACGTATGTGCTCAAACAGTATAGTATTTGAGCATGTGCTTCATCTCTGGTACCCTACAGACATTTCCATTGAATATGCGATTTTAGTACTCTGGTGCCACAACGGCATAGTTTGTGTAAAAATGCTGGACGGGCACTAAATTCACCACGCCAAAAATGACATCAGCCGAAAAAGACCGAATTATTTGCGCAACGTAAGCGTTACTTATTTTATGTGAACGTAGTATGTGTAATATATATACAGGGTGTAACTAATATAACTACAAACCTCGTAATGATTTAGAAGATATTTTCCTTATCAATATGTGGTCGCTTCCTGCTAGTTTTCCAGAAATTGCATTGTAAATTTTAAATAAGCACCTTGTACTCACATTACATTAAATTATGTTAGTTACACCCTGTAGGTTTCTTTTAATTTTTTGCTGTAAACTGGCAAAAAGCATATTCTTTTCAAAAAGCGGGACGCGGGACAAATTGTTAAAAATTGAAACCGTCCATCCATAAGGCGGGACGTATGGTCACCTTAGGAATGTGGCCTGCACTCGAAAAGGGAGCCTCGCGAAACTCATCTTGCCCACTTCCAATTTTGGTCTTGCCCCGCTACTGGCGCAACGCAACCATATAATAACTATATCTTTTTAGATTTATAATTTAATTCATTTTATTTATATTTTTATTTTATTTTTCTTTTTATAATAAATAAAAATTTGTTCCTACATTTTCCTCTTTTTTCCCCTAATTACAGGAACCTATTACCATTTTAAAGAAATCTGTTACATTTTTCACCTTAAAAATAGTACGAAAAGCTGCCGCTCTATAACATCACTGCCACTGTTACCACATGTGGCTATTTATAGCCAAAGTGGCGGTTTTTCAAGTAACTTGGCCACAGAATAATTCGATTGGGTATTGGCTACAAAATGTGGCGGTTTTTAAAAATTAAGTAATAAGAACTAGATGAATTGAATAAGAAATAATTTTTTTATTGAGAGCGTAAAATGCAGTGCCTCATACAGATCAAACTACCCAGTTGTATATACAAGATATTTAATATAATGTTGATAGTTGATTGATAAAACAGTTTCCGTTTTGACCGAAGTGATGAGATTGACTTGAAGTGATTGAATTGATGATTTGGTGAGATATTTAGGTAAAATGACCATAGCTTATTGTCATAATTGTCATCAAATTACTGTCATCACTGATTGCCATAAAATTACCGAATATCCAAATCCATTGATTTCTGTTGAAAAAAAAATCAAGATGGCTATTTGTGGCGGTTTTTATTTGACAGCTTGGCTATTTTGTGAGTTAATGATCTGGCAACACTGATCACTGCGTATATCAATAGAATCGTGGAATACTTTCGCAATAGTTCGAATCCTTTCTCTCTCTCTGCTTGCATACAAACCGTTAGTGCTCCTTGCAGTATTACTATTATTATATTTCACTGGGTGAACCTTGCTTCTCAGAACCAATTACCAACAAAACAAGTCTTATTATATTACCTTAATTATTATTTTAATCATATAACATACAGTAACGGTAATTAAGTACATTACAACTGGAACAGCAGCATTTGTCCGTTTTTATGGAAAGGTTAGAAACAGTTTAGTTACTTTACTTTTCTCATCTCGATGAATAAAGATTTTTGAATGTTGCAAAATATTTTAGCTCAGAGTTCATACTAGTCGAAACTGCTGCAACACTTTATTACAATCTATGGAGGTGCTCCAACTTCAAATTTTTGATGGAAACGCTGTCATTCTGTAAGCCTAGATTATTTTATTGCAGTTTTTTAAGGAAGTGCTTGCAAATGTTTACAACTGTCAGTACCATTCCACGATACATTAACACAAAATGCCTACAGTAGTTTTGTCTATGCTAATCTTATGCTATATTTAGGGTACACCAGAACTGACATATAATTCCTATAATAGTATATATTCTAAAAAATATTTCCTTTGAAGTAGGAGGATAAAAATGTAAGAAGAAAATATGATTAATATGCATGCATGTAAGATTAATTGTTAGGTTGTTTGTAGTTGATGGCAAAACTGTTGGTCGCAACAAAGAATTGTAACTCGAACCACTGCAAAAATTGAATTTAAAGCAAATGAAAATTTACAAGTAGTTACTTGTATTCTTTTAAAAATCAAATTTCAAAATCATAGTGTTTCTGTTACTACAATCTTATGTAATAAATGTGACTGTAACCGCTTAATTAAAAGAAATATGTCACAACCATTTGAATGTAATTTATGTAATTATAAATGCTCGCAAAAAGTAAGTATTCAAAGGCACATGCTTACTCATAGTGGTGAGAAACCATTTGAGTGTAATATTTGTAGTTATAAATGCTCACAAAAAGGAAATTTGCATAGGCACATGCTTACTCATAGTGGTGAAAAACCATTTGAGTGTTATATTTGTAGTTATAAATGCTCACTAAAAGCAAGTATTCAAAAGCACATGTGCACTCATAGTGGTGAGAAACCATTTGAGTGTAATATTTGTAGTTATAAATTCTCGCAAAAAGTAAGTTTGCGAAAGCACATGTTCACTCATAGTGGTGAGAAACCATTTGAGTGTAATATTTGTAGTTATAAATTCTCGCAAAAAGTAAGTTTGCGAAAGCACATGTTCACTCATAGTGGTGAGAAACCATTGAAGTGTAGTATTTGCAGTTATAAATGCTCACTAAAAGCAAGTATTCAAAAGCATATGCTCACTCATAGTGGTGAGAAACCATTTGAGTGTAATGTTTGTAGTTATAAATTCTCGCAAAAAGTAAGTTTGCAAAAGCACATGCTCACTCATAGTGGTGAGCAACCATTTGAGTGTAATATTTGTAGTTATAAATGCTCACAAAAAGGAAATTTGCAAAGGCACATGCTTACTCATAGTGGTGAGAAGCCATTTAAGTGTAATATTTGTAGTTATAAATGCTCGGTAAAAGGAAATTTGCAAAAGCACATGCTCACTCATAGTGGTGAGAAACTATTTGAGTGTAATATTTGTAGTTATAAATGCTCACGAAAAGGAAGTTTGCAGAAGCACATCAAGCTCACTCATAGTGGTGAGTAACTATTTCTATGTAATATGTGTAGTTACCCAAACAACATTGTTACATTTACTATAAACATGTTAAACAGATGTTTACTTAAATATTAAACATATCGATAAACGTGTTGTTCATATTGTAATGATTATAGTGGTTTATTGCTATCTTATTTACTTTAAAAATTATTAATGGACGACAATTATTTTACTCACAATTTTATAGTGATATGTGTATAAATCACAGACGACACGCTAAGACAGTTGTTTAGAGCTTTTGGCTATCCTCGGTTAGGGGCAGCAATCTGCGATATCTACACACATCACTCGAGCTTATATACTAACTCGGAAATAACATTAACATCTGTTACCAACAAAATGGGGACTGCTTATTGGGAAACGGTAACAAACTTTAACCGCAGTTAAATCTGTCGGCTGCCAGCTAACTAGTGGGAGGTCGTGGGTCTCACTAAAGGTCTTCTGTAATGGGCGCTAAGAATCGTCTAAGATAGCTACAGTATTGACCGACAAAATCTGAAAAGAACAACACACTTGCGACTACTACCAATGTGGTCGATTTTCCCCAATAATGACTCTTTGATAGCTGAAAATATAAACTCCTGACACCAAACATATAAATAATTAAATCTTCAAGTAAGTTATATACAGTGCTTTATTATTAGTTAATTAATTCAAATTATCAAGTAAGGCAAATTATTTAATGAGAAATAACCTTGGCAAAAATTGAATAGTGGTTATTGAATGCTATACACAAATTGCTAGGGGAGAAGAGATTAATGCGAGCTCGATTACTTACTCTAAAGTTGATTTAAAGCCACAAAAGCAATAAGCAAAGGGCACGGTAAAATTTAACGCGACTACAGGTACCAATCAGATTGCGCAATCATCAGCTCCAGTAGTGAGCTATTCATCTATTACGGAGCAAAGACATACGTACACACTCGCAAATATTCTTAACAATATCATACAATAAATGGTATGTGATAGAATTATAAATATGAAGCAGATATCTAGAAATGAGTGCTACACGCACACTGGTGAAAAACCATTTAACACAAAATCATAATATACAAATATACATAAATGTTTTATATACAACAAAGAGTTGTCAAACGTTACTGTTGTTGTAACCAGTTGCTATATTATAACCAACTCACGATACGGTGTATGTTCTTAGAGCTGAAGAGGAACGTCACCAAAGCTCGAACGTAACGTGATCCCGACAACAGCAACCAGGTCTGCGTAATGGTCTTGTAACAACCCAAATATCCAACGTATACTTGTTATACGGCAAGTAATAAAATGAGTAAAGGATAAACCCAAACTTAGAGAAAAAAATAAAATAAAAGGTCTGTAACAAATAAATCAAATTAACAGAATGACCATCACAACACTCTATAAATACCTTCGATGGAAGTTGACCTTAAGAGAGATTTATATCGCCTGCATATAACGACGATTATACATAAAAACCTATCGAAAGAATTAAGTATAAGAGACTGAATGATAGAAAAGTTAATCGATAAACTTACGAAAAGGTGTGCTTCCATAACCTCAAAAGAACAAGTGGAAATACATCCCATAAACGGCTTCCAATAAACTAAATCGGAAAACTAACGCCACAATCAATCATCAAATCTGCACTAAGGCAATTCCCATAACTTAACATAAAGGAAAAGATTAATTAGACGGCGATGTCCACGAAAAGGTTCTTCAAGGAACTTCTAGCTTCACGAGCGGATCAAACTAAAAAGTGACAATCTCTTATCAAAAAAAGGAAATTAGTTCCACAACAAAATGGCAACTACAAGGAGAGAAAATGCAAAAATCCCTAAACGCTATACAACTTAATACAAAAGCATAGCTATACAGGGTGCTACGAAATTAGCACGTAACACACCATCAAATAACTATGGTGCCTCCTGTATGTTACTTTTACTTTAGGTTATTTTTCTTAGTTACCTTAATGAAAATAAATCTAGTTTATTAAAACTAACATGTACACAAGAACATTTTTAGCAGATAAAGGATATGTGGAAATCTTGATTTTTCGTGTAATTTAGATAGTTTCCTTTTTAACTTAACGATTGAGTCTCGTTTTGATGGTATTTTCAATTTAATAAAAGTAGTTCAATTTCAATGTAAGATATCACCTGGAACAGACAAAATGTATTGTATTAAGGATGCATATTGTTATGTAAACAGATTATTTGATTAAGACATTAAATATTAAATATTATTTTGTTTAATTGGGAAATAAACATAAATGTTATTTTTGTTATTTACTTTCAAAGAACTAATTGTTTTCGGATAGTTTTGGAAGTTTTAATCGTTATGGTAATCCTTTCACTATAAAAGACCCTGACTTGTGTTTTTCCTTTGCAGCACATTGCAGTTGATGTTTAATGTAAACATACTTGCAACTTTTATCGAAGTTATATAAAGATGTAAAACAGTAGCATTAAGTAGTTATCCATAGTTAGTCAATCTTGGTTACTCATCAAAACACTTTGTAATTTCTTAAGTAAAATAAATTGTTTTTAAACAGAGATTCTTTAGAGTGTTTAATATAACTATATACAATTGATAGCAACTTACCTTGTTGAAATGTAGTTAAAACTATGTTATCATAATAACGATATTCCTTCATTTTGGAAGTTTCAATGAAGTATTTCAGAATTTTAAAGCAGTTGGCTAGGTTGTTTTGTTGGATATTTGAGAAGCAGCTTTATCATCACAGAACTGAAACATTTTTAAATGTAAGGGTTGCAATTCAGTTGCGCCTTTAGAACGCTCCATGGCTTGTAAGTCAGAATTTTTGGCATTTTTATGTTCAAATAATGTTTTGCAACAGATGTAATGTTAAGTTTTATAAATATAAGAAAATGTAAGAAGATAATAATTAGTTTTAAGGGGATGTTTGTTCATCGACATTGAATTTAGTCAATTTAGAGGCATAAATTTGATTGATCGTCCAAGTGTTTATATCATTAGATTCGCAATTTTAAGCTCTACAAAATGCAATATAATGATAATTTTCCTGAGAAAGGACATTTATAAAAAAATTTAAGGTTATGGTAATAAAAATGCATAATCGGGACCAAAGCATACGCATACTTACTGCGCATAACAACTACATCTAATTAATAAACACATGGGAATAACCCTTACACTGTTGCAGGAGTTTTATTTATCTAGAAAGTGTCTTAGTTTTTATTTTCGTTGGGCATACCACCCTAGATCATGTAGTCTATCCCTAAGTTAAGCAGAATTTAGTTGTCGTCAAAAAAATAAGTGTGCGGAGGACGGGAGAGGGGGTTTTAGTAAAAAATGGGTGAAATTGAATTTTTATGTTGTTTGTTGCGGAACATCATTCGCTATGTTGTGACAAAACTGTAAATGGTTACATCGATATTTATGTTGTCGAAAAAAACATTTAAGATATTTATTTACACTGTTTCTTACGGAAACTCCTACTTTTAAAGCCGATTTTTTCGAAACAGCACTTTTAAGGTTTAACAAAATTGCATTTAACACTTAATATTTTCAAATCTACTACTGATTAAGAAAAAACGACTGGAATAAACGATTTTGATTTTCTGTGAACACAATGGTGCTTGTATTTTTGTCCTAGGTATAATACAAGCGAAGATATCTGCAAAACAACGTAAAGATACCGCGTCTCGTTTTTGCTGTTGGTTAACGAAAAAGGATTTTAGTATGCTAATAAAATCCTTTTAACCAATGGTAAACAAAATATATGTTCTTATGCCTTTTATACATTGCATATCATGCACAGTGGCGTATTTATTTATTATTCCTTTCTTAAATTCATACAAGCAGAGATATTCATCAATAACTAAACGTCGTTCTAGGGTATCATCTGTTTTACATACTTACAATTAGTAAGCTACAACTAAGTATATTGGATAGTTTTTTTGCGATTGATCGACGATAATTTGTTCCTGCATGAAAAGTAAATTATATTGCATACCAACGTGCAAATGTCTTGTAGGATGCAAAAACAAGAAAAATGACTTACTTGATGATCTGAGATGGACACATTACATGCTTGTTTTTATATAAGTTTATTTTTTCTTTTATTTAACTTCAGTAACAAAAAGTATAAATATAAACATAGAATATAATATAAGGTAAAAATAAACATAAATCGCTTTCACAAAAATGAAAGTCGGCAGTTTCGGCCATTTCGGAAATTTTTCTTTAGCTAGAATTTTAAAATCTCGCATTAAATAATGTATACGTATGTACAGGTAATAAATAAAAGAAATCTTTTAAGACGTACTTTGTAAAACATGTGTTATCGTCTATAAATATATTAGAAGGAGTTCATATTTCTATAAGTGTAATACAAGTAAATTAAGAATGTTTACTTAAGGACTACACGATCAAATTGGAAATAAAATAATTCATTTAAATCTAACTTTATTAGTGAAAGAAGAATTTCCGTGTAAGAAATATTTCGAGTAGTAAGTAGGTTAAAATAGATTTACCGAAGGTAGCACTATATAGTAACATCATTTTGTTGTGTAGGGATTTTATAAATTAAATGTGTTGTTCTGGGCACCACACACCGTCTTCTGCGACCACGTTACTGACGACGTCGGGGACGTGGTCCGGATAATCTTGCAATGTTTAAGTAATTGCATAAACAAGTTTGGCTTCGAGCTGGTTTGTATAATAAAATTATAAGTATCATATTTCTTTAAAACTTTTTATCACAATGAAAGACATTATTGACTGCATAATACTAAATACTTCTAATTAAAGAAAGAGACTTCAGTCGACCATTTATTATGAACTCAATGATTATTTCTTTCCTTTTGATATACACGTTTTAAAGAAATGCTTTAAATAAATTACAGCAAATGTAAGCATTGCCTCATTATCCGGACCACTTTTCCGACGTCGTCGGTGACGTGGCTGCGGACAACCACAAATTTTAAAAAACAGTAGATGTTCCATTACGGAAGCGAGACACTGCAAAACCGCCCCTTGCTAGGGCAGACCACTCCGATCGGGTAAGGCTGACGAAAATATTCTTGAAGTACAGGTGTTTCTCTATAAATCCTATGAATTTTATCTGAATGTTATGTAACGGATGCGAGTCGCGTACGAGATAACAGATAATATATCATCTCCAACTTGCACTTGTCAAGATAGTCACATTGCTGACTAATCTAATATGCACTTTTAGATGCCTTCATTTTAATCTTTTAAAAGTTGGCCTTCTACAACTCAATTTGTCCTACTAGAAACGTGAATATTCATTTGAGTATTAATTAATTGAGTTTTGTTTAATATCATTTAAATGTGAATTCTCAAATTGTTCTGTTAAGTGTATTGATTCAGATCTAATTATTTAAACTCGTCTTAACTCATTTAAATAATTACTTATAAAGTAATAATTCAACGTAATTGTATTGTGAATATAAAGAGTTTTCTCTTCATTATAAAACTAATATTATATAGACTACAAACGAATATATAAATAAATAACTAAGTAATAATATTAATTGTTTTATTATATTAAGTGAATAAAGTTTTTAAAAACCCTTCGGCCACAGGATATAGTAAAACTACTAATGAAATAGAAAATTTAATTAGCCCATTAACAGCAGTCGTGCTAGGATTTGCTTATAGGCCTATAAGAGGTTTCGTGTTCCCTACACTGTGTACATCACATTTTCCATAAATTAGTCGTATGTTCGATGATGGTCAATATCTCGCAGCCGCCGGCCGGTTGGACGAATAACCCAGTATAAATTTGAGAATTCTACATACTCATGCACAAGGTCCGAAAATGCAGCGACGGCTCGTCACATGACGCTGCTTCATGAACGTTTTCTTGTAAAATCTCCTTTTTTACTAATTACTACTGGTTTAGAATATTAGAATCTATATTTTATTGATTTTATCAACTAGAGAAAAATAAAAAATGAATTACTAAACAAACTAGCAAAACATTTTTAAAATAATTCATGCAAAAAATATATTTATCAAGTACCTATACATCGCAGAAAGAAAAGGCAAGCTCGACGCACGCAACTCTCGCATAGAAAATATGAAATGACGCAGATTTAAAAACAACCTTTTGCTGCATCAGTCCCCAGCATGAGTACGGTACTCCTCACGCGGCGAAAACACGTTTGCCATGACAACTGCACGTTACACATGCACTTGTTACTGTGTTAGTGAAACAGACATTTAAACTGTTTCATTTGAACTGGCAAGTACAATGTTAGACAATTGTGCCAATATTGTGGTTAATTATTTTTTTTCATAATAATAATTAATATTAAGACGATAGGATACGCTTATTCCACATTAAATGATCATTACAAGGCGCGCACTGCGTCGCGACTACTTCTATACGAGGGTGGTCCCAGAAGTACCCGACCCAACAAAGAAAACAAAAATTTTGGAAAAAGATTTATTTATTTTTCAACGTAATCTCCTTTCAGCTCTATACACTTTTCCCAGCGGTGTTCAAAAAGTTCGATACCCTTTTTATAATAAGAACTGTCTTGCTCTTCAAAATAGCCATTAACTGCTGACATCACTTCTTCATCGTTGGAAAATCTTTGACCACTGAGCTATTTTATATATATATATATATATATATATATATATATATATATATATATATATATAAGAAGGAGTTATAATAATGGGATATCGCGCAACAGAGGAGAAAGAAAAAATAAGTTGCAGCCGTCTACACGTGTTTCACACTTATTAGTGATCATCAGGACGGCATAGCAGATGGAATAAATATAAAAGCAACTAACTCAGAAAGATGTAACAACACAAGGTTTCACTGATAGCAGCCAACCGCACATTTGCAGTATCGGCCTGAAGACACTGAGTTTTCAGTGCAACAACAAACGTCACTACGGAGGCAGCTAAAGCCACTACCGTGAGACAACCAATCCCAAAGTATAATATCAATGATTAGAAGTAATAATGCGCGTAGAGATATACAAGAAGGAGTTATAATAATGGGATATCGCGCAACAGAGAAGAAAGAAAAAATAAGTTGCAGCCGTCTACACGTGTTTCACACTTATTAGTGATCATCAGGACGGCATAGCAGATGGAATAAATATAAAAGCAACTAACTCAGAAAGATGTAACAACACAAGGTTTCACTGATAGCAGCCAACCGCACATTTGCAGTATCGGCCTGAAGACACTGAGTTTTCAGTGCAACAACAAACGTCACTACGGAGGCAGCTAAAGCCACTACCGTGAGACTATAGTTATTTTTTCTTTCTTCTCTGTTGCGCGATATCCCATTATTATAACTCCTTCTTGTATATCTCTACGCGCATTATTACTTCTAATCATTGATATTATACTTTGGGATTGGTTGTCTCACGGTAGTGGCTTTAGCTGCCTCCGTAGTGACGTTTGTTGTTGCACTGAAAACTCAGTGTCTTCAGGCCGATACTGCAAATGTGCGGTTGGCTGCTATCAGTGAAACCTTGTGTTGTTACATCTTTCTGAGTTAGTTGCTTTTATATTTATTCCATCTGCTATGCCGTCCTGATGATCACTAATAAGTGTGAAACACGTGTAGACGGCTTCAACTTATTTTTTCTTTCTTCTCTGTTGCGCGATATCCCATTATTATAACTCCTTCTTGTATATCTCTACGCGCATTATTACTTCTAATCATTTATATATATATATATATATATATATATATATATATATATATATATATATATATATATATATATATATATATATATATATATATATATATATATTGAGGTGATGTCGTTTCACCGTTTTTGAAAATTTCATTTAATAATGTTCGGAAACGTTAAAATGAATATTTCGTATCGGCTCGTAAATTAATAGAGGGGCATGTTATGTCTTGGGCATATATTTAACAAAGAATATAGTTAGGAGCTTAGTTAGATTCATCAAGGTTTAAAATAATAACTTATGATTAAAGATTTCATGCAAATATAACCTTACTTTACTAATAATCACATGCACATAAATAAATTACATTTATAAATAAAAAGGATATAATTTAGCCAGACTGTTTTATCATAATCATGTATAGGCAACCTAAGTTACATTTTAGGTCACATTTCCCACTTGCCAGGGAAAGTTATTTTCATATTTAAAATTTCAAGTTACGATCATTCAGCGTTAAGCATATTCGTTGACATTCTTGGAGGCCAGCTCAAGTTTGCATGGTTATTTTCCTGTAAATAGATTAAGTAGATTAATCTTGTTATGATTGATATAACACAATTAAAATTTGAATTCATATAACAAAATTCTGGTCATTACAAGTTATGGAGGTATTGAGATCCGCTTAGTTCGGGAAAACGCACTCTTATAGCCTTTATCTTGGTTTTTATTGTTATTGTTTTTATATGTGTGCCTTAAGCAATGTACACTGAACATTTTATGCACAAATTCATTAACGTAAAAGCTATTTCCAAGCTGTAAGTTGTGAAAGCATCTTTCGTGTATATTGTTGTTTGTACTGTAATAAAACCATGTTTGTATGAAATTGTAAAAAGATTTTTATATATGTAATAATTGCATCACTTACTTTTTATACCCATTTAGATAATCTGTAAAGATGAACTCGTAATTTGATGAATTATGTATGTAAATTATGCTGTAACGAAAATTGTCATCGTTAAGTGTTTTTCGATCATATCTTCTTTATTACTCATTTGGGGACCATATATGTTCTATAGTTTTTTGATCAGTGTTTTAAGCCCTACAAGTTGATAATATCAGATCTGGGATTAGAGAAGATTAAAATCATATGTTTTCGGATCATGACGTCATGGAAGCGACGATGTTCAGTTGTTTTGAGAAATCTGTCATAGAGTTCATTTGTTATGGAATTTCATATAAAAGCCGCTGCATTTTCCAACAAAATGAGTCGATATTTTGTATTGAAAGAATCCACGTCGGCTCCAGTTTTGAAAACTGTAAAATTTAAGGTTATATGTACCTATATATGTTTTGACAACTGTCAAAAATTATTTTTATAAACAAAAGTTGAAATAAATTAAATAAAGGTGTTTACCTGTTTATCTACGAGAAGTTTATAGAAGTTTTAATTAGCATTGTGCTATAATTATAATTAAAAGTGAAAATAATTTCTTCGTTTGTTATAATAAAAGAAAAGTGAATTATTTTGTGCATTGATCAAAGAATCGATTGGATTTTTATAAACCACTGTCAGCTGTCAGTTACATTTATTGCAGTCTTGCCAAATTGGATATATGATTTAAAAGAAGGTGAAACTGTACGGAAATTACAAGGTTGGTTTCGAAAATAATTGTTTTGTAAATAAATAGGAAAAATAAATACCAGTTGTAAAGTTCATCATAGGGAATTAAAGTTTTACTTGATTAAATTTCTTTGAATTCTTTATAAGAATTGGTTTTTGGTTTTTCAATAAATAAACAAGTCATATTTGTTTTAAGAAAGATTTATTAGTTTTTGAATAATTTTTGGTTATTTATAAATAGTTATTTTGTTAGTTTGTTTAAACGGATAACAGTATTTGGTCCTTATTGTCAGACAAATACGACTTTCTTCTACGTTTAAACAAACTACAGGATTTATTCCTAATTACATTTGTAAATATATAATTTCTTTCACATTGACTTTTCTTTTCTGAATTTTATTTTTGTTTGAATAAAGGTTTTATGTTTTTCAATTAACGTATGTGTTTAATTGATGCTATTACAATCATACAGCAATATGCTCTTTCCAGTTCAGATAACCATTACAGGTGTCCAGTTTGCAGAAGCATAAGTGCTTATAATTTTATGTTTTATATTTTATGTCACTTTCAATTCTCATCTCCAGGCATAAAAGATATAAGAGTCTCAAAAGTTCAAATAATTTATGTTCCACCGGATAAACCTGAGCTAGTTTAAGGGAGATAAAGAATATATGTGTGGGATTATTATTTTTATTTTTATTTAGGATCACCGCATATATTTAATGTCGCTGCCAACGTGGGGCGTTTTATAAATAGGGCGTTTTTATAAGTAGGTCATTTTGTTAAGTAGGGTATTGAATCCTATCCCCAAATTTATTTTCTTAAATTTTATGACATCTGTGAAGAATATTTTAGAAAAACCAAAAATGTTTGGAGACAAGGAATTAATAGAAGTAGAAGAAAAGGAAAGGCAAGAACAAGTAAAAATAAAGATACAAAATTTAAAACAAGAAATAGATAAACTAGAGAAAGTTTATCAAGAACAAAGACAATTATATAAAGAAAAGCCGCCAAAAACATTTAAACAATTAAGAGAAAAATATGAGGTAGAGGGCCAAATAAATAAACAAATATGTGAATTAATTAAAGAAAGAAACAGACAAGAATTTTTATTATCGAAACAGGATGAATTTCAAAAGAAATTATTAAAAGAATGGGAGGAACGTCAGGAAGAAAAGGAGCGAAGTAGTGAAGAATCTAGAAGAAAAATGAAGGCAGATTGGTGTGCACTCTGTGGAATAACACCTGAAATATTAGATAAAAAAACAAAACAAAGATTAGAAAAAGAAAGTGAAGAAGAGCGCTTACAGAAAGAGAAGGAAGAAAAAGAAAGGCGCCAGAAAGAAATGCAAGAGCGTTTACAACAAGAAAAGATAGAAAAAGAGGTGCGCTTACAGAAAGAAAAAGAAGAGTGTTCAAAACAAGAGAAAGAACACAAAAATAAAATTAAAGAATTGATTGTTGAGTCAATGAATGAAAAGGTTATGTTAACACAAAAACAGGAAGAAGAACATGAGAAAGAAAAAGAAATACAAAAGTTAGAAAAAGAAAAAGAAGAAATTAACGACAAACACGAGTTACCATCTATAAATATTGGTTTTGATAATAAACATTATAAAACTTTAATAAATACGGAGTACAAAATATCTCTTATAAACGAAGATTTAATAAATAATAACATGGAATTATTTAAAGATAAAATTGTTAGGGTGAAGGAGATTGAAGTCGTTGTTCCTATCAGTAAGAAAATTGATATTGTTGATGAATTGGTTCACATAGACGTGAGGCTGGGGGATAAAATTTATCCAACGAAATGGTATTTGGTTCCAAGATTATCGAAGGATTTTATTATGGGTATGGATCTCATAGATGAATTAAAGATTATTATTAATGCAGAAGAGAAGTTTATTGATGTCCAGGGTGACAAGATTGAATGGTTGACACGAAAAATGTGCAACCAAATATGTAAAAATGAATTATTAGTGGTGGAAGAAATCGGGAACCAAACCAAACCATATGAAAAGAAAATAAGTGAAGTTATTGATGAGAAAATGCAAGTAATAAATGATGAATCCAGCATAACACAGAAAAATGAATTAGATTTGATAAATCAAGAGCCTTATAAGGTAGAAATGCACCCTATTCCATTAGTACATCAAGAACAGATAAAACAAGAGATATCCGTTTCGTTAGAAAATAATATTATCGAAAAATCAAAAACATGGTACGTTAAACAAATTGTCGTTGAGAAGAGAAGCGATGAGTTAATAAAACTTTCTCTGGATGCTAGGAAGATAAATATAAAGACAAAGCATCAACATGAAGGCCCACAGAATGTGGATCTTATTTTATTTAAACCATGGAACAACATGATGTTCTCAAAGATGAACATAGAACGATATGTCAAAGAAATATTTAAACATTTTCTATGCAACCAGAAGGTGTTCTTAAAAATAAACTTAGAACGTTACATAAAAGAAATGTTTAAACACTTCCAACTATCATTCAGAATAGTTAGGAAACGTGGGGACACAATTTATGAATCAGCATATTTAAATGGCAAAATACAATTCATATTCCTAACAGATTTCATAAATAAATAATTTATTCAGAATGTCTCGCGTGAATAAAATTTTCAATGTTGAAATAAAAATAAAATTTATAAAAATCGTTCCAATTTCTAAAATGTTATTTTTATTGGGGGATCATTGAGGTGATGTCGTTTCACCGTTTTTGAAAATTTCATTTAATAATGTTCGGAAACGTTAAAATGAATATTTCGTATCGGCTCGTAAATTAATAGAGGGGCATGTTATGTCTTGGGCATATATTTAACAAAGAATATAGTTAGGAGCTTAGTTAGATTCATCAAGGTTTAAAATAATAACTTATGATTAAAGATTTCATGCAAATATAACCTTAATTTTCTAATAATCACATGCACTTATAAATAAATTACTTTTATAAATAAAAAGGATATGATCACTGATGAGACCAATAGGTATGGTCGAAACAGCTGTATGAGAGTATTTTGTTTTGAAATCTTGCATCTCTCATTATTAATAATTATCCTGAATAATTATTTAAGAACTTAAATAACCAAGAATCCATCTATGTATTAATTTATACATCAATAGTTCAAGAATTAAAAAATGTTTATTATATGCAAGGTTGAAAACTGCAATTTTTAAAATCTTTATTTAGATAATAAAAGAACAGATGTCTCTGCTGTTCTTTCTCGCTATTAATGTTATTCCGGCTTCATATATAAGCAATGAAATGGATGGTAGATGCAGGATTTCGAAACAATGCCTCTCTCACTGATGAGACCAATAGGTATGGTCGAAACAGCTGTATGAGAGTATTTTGTTTTGAAATCTTGCATCTCTCATTATTAATAATTATCCTTAATAATTATTTAAGAACTTAAATAACCAAGAATCCATCTATGTATTAATTTATACATCAATAGTTCAAGAATTAAAAAATGTTTATATATATATATATATATATATATATATATATATATATATATATATATATATATATATATATATATAAATATATGATATATATATATATATATATATATATATATATATGACATATATGACATATATGACATATATCTATGTCTACATCGTGTAACCACGCGAAGCAGAAGGAAGTTAGAAGTGACCTGAAGATGGCAAGTGTGATCTTGCCGAAACGTCGTCAACCATTGTCTGGTTCCTCTAGGAGCCGAATAGTGAATACGCGGAGTGAAACCCGGAAAAGTGGTAAAGTATCATGCTGCAACTAACTTTCTCTTATAAATCTCTTGCGCGAATTCCCATTATTATCCCTTTGTTTTATATATATATATATATATATATATATATATATATATATATATATATATATATATATATATATGCATCCAGCTATCTTGTAAGCGTCCATACATTGTCCAATTACTATCCTGGAAGCGTCCGTCTGCAACAAAGCGTCCGTATACGGACGCCCAGTTGCTCTCCCATGTTAAATCAATTAGAAACCTCAGATTTATCCCTCTACCAATTTTTAGTTGGACGCCTTCTGAATAGCCGACTATGCCTTTTCCGTATATTTTCGTATAATATTAGTTCAACCAATCGACCACAAGAGGCATGACGCTCTTATCCCGTATATTCAGCAGTATACTTCATTTTTCAGATAACCGATTTGCCGGCGTCTACTGTATATTCCATAGCTTTCAGGCAGCCGATTTGTAGGCGTCCTAGATTTGGCAACATGCGACTAATCTTGATAATAGGTTGGTGGTAATACAATACGTTCACATATACCGGGTGATTTTTTAAATTTCTGATCTAGTAAGTCGTGATTTTTACGCCGTATCGAAGGTCACCGAAACGTAGGGCGTAGCGTTGATCACACTGCTATTCCAAATGTCATTTATGTGACAAATTGACTACTTACTTTTACACCATTTTGTTGTGATGAAAAACACTCCAAAATAACGTTGAAAACTAAGCGTTCAATCACAAACGAAAGGTTAGTCTTGAAAAAGACTGATTTTTGATAATAACCGAGATAATAACTGGCGAAACGGAATTCAAAACACGAGGAAACAGTGAAGCACAAAAGACGGCAAAAGCGAGAACAACACTGGAGTAGGTTATGTTTATGTCAACATTTTTGAAATCTGACAGTTGTGACAAATCGAACGATTCAAACTACGCCCTACGTTTTCCGCATCTTTTGTTTTAAAATTATGTCATGGCTTTCTAGATCAGAAATTTAAAAAATCACCCGGTACATTTGCATGAAGCGCGGTAACTTTTAAAACTTTTAAAATTTTATGCTTCACGTAAAGTAATGTATATTTATTAAAAAACTACTAAAACTGAACTATTGTACTTAAAAGTCAAGTATTTTATAATTAATTATAAATTATTTATGTAGTTATTTTTATATATTAAAATAATTTTGTAAATAATAATTAGTAAATTAAACATTTTTAATGCAAAAGATATAGTCAAAAGAATGTTAGATGCTATAATGGAAGCCGTGGGCCACAAATCACATAAGATTCATAATAAGCATATAAACTTCTCTCGATCCTATATTGGGTCACATTTTCCGTATAGAGCAAGTGAAGTCGAGTAACAACGGGTGAAAGCAAGTGACAGCGGGTGAGATCGAGTGATAGCGAATGAGATCAAGTGAGAATGAGTGAGATCGAGTGAAAGCGAGGGAGATAACGAGACAACGAGTGAGATCGATTCACAGCGAGTAGGAGCTAGCGAGGGCGAGTGAGATTGAGTGATAGCGGGTGAGAGCAAGTAACAGCGAAATAGATCGAGTGAAACTGAGTTACAAATGGTGATAGCGAGTGACAGTAGGTTACAGCGAGTGAGAGCGAAGGAGATCGCGTGACAGCTAGTAAGATAACTGACAGCGAGTTAGATCGAGTGACAGCGAGTGACAGAAGGTGACGGAATAGGAGATCGGATGACAGCGAGTAGGTTCGAGTGGGATGGTGAGACAGCAAGTGCTATTGAATGAGGGCAAGTGACAGCGGGTGAAAACGAGTAACAGCGGGTGTCAGCGAGGGAGATCGAATGACAGCGAGTGAAAAAGAGTAAGGTCAAGTGAGATGAAGAGACAGCAAGTGAGATCGAGTGATAACGAGTGAGGGCAAGTGACAGCGGGTAAGAGCGAGCGACAACGATTGCGCTCGAGTGACAGCTAGTAAGACCGAGTGACAGCGAATTAAATCGAGTGAAACCGAGTTACAATTGGTGATAGCGAGTGACAGAGGGTGAGAGCGAACGAGATCAGCTAGTAAGATAAGTGACAGCGGGTTAGATCGAGAGACAATTGGTGATAGCGAGTGACAGTAGGTGACAGCGAAGTGGGATCGAGTGTCAACGAAGGAGATCGAATGACAGCAAGTGAGACCGAGGGAGATGGTCAGATAGTGAGTGCGATTGAGTAACAGAGAGTGAAATCGAGTAACAGCGGGTGAGAGCGAGTGACAGTGAGTGAGAGCGGGTAAACATCGAGGGAGATCGAGTCAGATTGAGCGACAGCGATCGAGATGTAGTCAGATTGAGCGACTGTGAGTGAGATCGAGTGAGAGCGATTAACAGTGAGCGTGAGCTGGTAAATGCGAGAGAGATCGAAAGAGTAAGGGCGAATGAGAACGGGTGAAAACAGCGAGTGAGATTGAGTCAGATTGAGCGACAGAGATTGGGATGTAGTCAGATTGAGTGTCAGCGAGTGAGATCGAGTGACTGCGGGTGACAGCGATTGATAGTGAGTGAGAGCTGGTAAAAGCGAGTGCGATCGAGTGGCAGCGATTGAGAGCGAGTAACAGCAAGTGCGATCTAGTGAGAACGAGTGACAAGCGAATGAGATCGAGTGACAGAAGGTGAGGGCGATTAACAGTGAGTGAGAACGAGTAAACATCGAGGTAGATCGAGTCAGATTGAGGGACAGCGATTGAGATGTAGTCAGATTGAGCGACAGTGAGTGAGATCGAGTGAGAGCGATTAACAGTGAGCGTGAGCTGGTAAAAGCGAGCGAGATCGAGTAAGAGCGAGTGAGATCCAGTGAGATCGAGTGAGAGCGAGTGAGATCGAATGACAGAAAGTAAGAGCGATTGACAGCGAGTGCGGGCAAAAGTGAGTGAAATCGAGCAGCAGCAAGTGCGATCTAGTGAGAACTAGTGACAAGCTAGTGAGATCGAGTGACAGAGAGTGAGGGCGATTTACAGTGAGTGAGAGCGGGTAAACATCGATTGAGTTGTAAAAGATAAACGTCAGATTGAGCGACAGCGATTCGGATGTAGTCAAATTGAGCGACAGCGGGTGAGAGCGAGTGAGATCGAATGACAGACTTACTTAAGAGCGATTCAGTGCGGGTAAAAGCGCGTGAAATCGAGTAACAACGAGTGCTATCGAAAGAGTAAGGGCGAATAAGAACGGGTGGAAACAGCAAGTGAGAGCGAGTGAGATCGACTGAGAGTGAGAGCAGGTGAGATCAAGTGACATCAAATGAGGCCGACTGATATCGAGTGCGAGCAAGTAACAGTGAGTGAGCGAAAGTGACAGCAAGTGAGTACGGGTGAGATAGTGACAGCGGATATTAGCGAGTGACAGCGGGTGGGAGCCAGTGAGGGTGAGAGAGATCGATTGAGAGCGAGAGGGATCGAATGACAGTGGGTGGGAGCGAGCGATAGCGAGTGCAATTAAGTGAGATCGAGTGTGAGCAAATGAGAGAGTGACTACGAGTGAGATCGAGTGAAAGCGAATTAGATCCAGTGAAACTGAGTTAAGAGCCAATGAAAGAAAGTAAAAGCGAATGGGTTAACTGAATCGAATCGAGCGAATGAGCGAATCGAGTTACTGCGAGTGAGGGCTAGGGAGATCCAATGAGATCGAGTCAGCGAGTGCGATTGAGTAAAGGCGAGTGAGAACCGGTAAGATCAAGTGACAGCGAGTGGCACCTACTGATATCGATCAAGCTCAAGTGAGAGAAAGTAACAGCGAGTGAGAGAGCGCACTACCGGATGTTAGTAAGTGACAGTGGGTGAGAATGTGTAATAGCGAGTGAGATGTAGTCAGATTGAGCGACAACGAGTGAGATCGAGTGAGAGCGATTAACAGTGAGCAAGAGCGGGTAACAGCGAGTGAGATCGAGTGACAGCGGGTGAGAGCGAGTAACAGCGAGTGTGATCGAATGACAAACTTACTTAAGAGCGATTAAGTGCGGGTAAAAGCGCGTGAAATCAAGTAACAACGAGTGAGATCGAAAGAATAAGGGCGATGAGAACAGGTGAAAACAGCAAGTGAAGAGTGAAAGTGAGAGTGAGTGAGAGCGAGTGAGATCGAGTGAGATTGAGTGAGAGTGAGAGCAGGTGAGATCAAGTGACATCAAATGAGGCCGACTGATATCGAGCGAGATCGAGTGAGAGCAAGTAACAGCGAGTGAGCGAAAGTGACAGCGAGTGAGGACGGATTAGATAGTAACAGCGGATATTAGCGAGTGACAGCGAGTGGGGGTGAGTGAGATCGATTGAGAACGAGAGAGATCGAGTGACAGCGTGTGGTAGCGAGCGATAGCGACTGCAATCGAGTGAAAGCAAATGAGCGAGTGACAGCGAGTGTGTTTGTGTTACAATGAATTACATCTAGTAACTGCGAGTAAGATCAAGTAAGAGCGAGTGAGATCAAGTGACATCGAGGAATAAGGCGAGACAACTGATGAAATCGGTTCATAACGAGTAAGATCGAGTGGGATCGAGCAACAGCGTGTGAGCGCGAGTCACCACGAGTGAGATGGAATGAAACCGAGTTACAATTTGTGATAGCGAGTGACAGTGGGTGAGAGCAAGTGAGAGCAAGCGATATCGATAACAGTAGTTAAGAGTGAGTGAGAGAAAGTGAAAGCGAATGGGAACGAGTTACTACGAGTGAGGGCTAGGGAGATCAGTAGTATAGCTATGTTCGTTCTGCGACAAAATCCCATGTATTTTCTTATGAAGGTTCATTTTACATTTCAAGGTCATCCGCGAAATTCGAGGCTCATTTGCATATCATTCGCGGGGTCATTAGCGGATCATTTGCATATCATTCGCGGTGTTATGTATGTATCATTAACGGTATTATTTGCATATCTAATTAATTTAATTCGCGAGGTCATTAGCGGATCATTTTTTATATCTCGCGGGGTCATCTGCATATCTCATCTCTCTCTCCTCATTTCCAACTTGTCATCATTTCCCGCTGAAAGATTTGAATTCCTAGCGCTGCTAATGCCATCTATCGGTGACGTCATATGATCGGTATAGTAGATTTCTATACGCCTGTAGATAGGCAACCCGCTATACTTTTTTTTTACAAAACCAATGGAGCCAACAGGGTTTGAACCGGGGACCGCTCGAATGGTAGCCAGCCAATGCATCCACTACACCAACGAGGTAATCTATTAAAGCACTGTAAACTGGTTATAAAAAAAAATTGTTGACTAGCGACCACGTACTCATAATATAATATAATTAATTTTAGGTATAAATCTAAACGTGATACATTATTATTACTAAATTAATTTATTAAAATAAAAATAACTCAGAACTAAATTATTAATATCAAGAAATTTATTTAAAAAAAAAACATTTCAATTCTAAACGTGTACAGGAGTTATTTATAAAAATGCTTTCACGTATATTTGATTAAATCCAATTTATTTAAAAATAATTCCCGGAAAATATTTATAAATATTGTACATTAATAATATTAAATCTTTAGGATTCCAAAATTATAAGCCAATTATGATTATTATCATGAGTCATTGAGATGAGACAATTATTAACCTTATATGAGCCAATCGTGAAGAAACTCAAGAAATTTTTCTTGATACATCTTAAATATAACAATTTGAAAACTATATACAGATATTATTACTACATGAGCCCCGTAACATCAGTCGATCCGCGGCTTTTTATATCAATACAAACTAATTAGTCGTGTTGTTTTCAACATTCTTTAACACTACTTTCAACCATAAATAAACAAACGTTCTTACGAATGACTGAAAGGAATTTAAATATTATAAATAATTTGTTAAGAGATCAAAGCTACTGTCATAGTTATAAGTTTAAGCGATAACAAAATGTCCATAGCTTAACCCCGAGACCACGGAGCTTGTCTTTTAAATTACTGCATACGAGTTATTTCTAAAAATGCTTTCACGTATATTTGATTAAATCCAATTTATTTAAAAATAATTCCCGGAAAATATTTATAAATATTGTACATTAATAATATTAAATCTTTAGGATTCAAAAATTATAAGCCAATTATGATTATTATCATGAGTCATTAAATGAGATCGGTAAGGTAAAAACATGACGTCTTGATTGTAAACGATGATTTCACCATTGCTAATGAATTTCCAATTAGCGGGTGTAGAAAGTTAAAATTCAAACATGAAAAACTATTGGTTTAATCGAAATATATAATACATGTTAGTAATTTGTAGTATTATATCATACGGCTCCCTCTTCCTCCTGCATGTGTCATGATTGATTGATTAAGTAGATGATTATTCCTGTGCTGTGATTGATTAAAGGGTCAACATATAAAATAGGTATAAATTATCATATCTAGAAAAAACAAGTTAAAAATTCAATTAAAGAATCATTAGAAAAAACAAGTTAAAAATTCAATTAAAGAATCATTAGATCTTTTACAGCCAAATATGTTTCAATCTTGATCTCAATGCCTAAGACTTTCATTAATTAAACTTTTACTGACGTTTTGTAAAATTGTATATAAAAAAATTGTTGACTAGCGACCACGTACTCATAACATAATACATGTTAGTAATTTCATATTATCAGATATGATATCCATTATCTCAACAAAATCATTAGCAAAGACGTGTTTTAGTTATAAGTTTAAGCGATAACAAAATGATTATAATTTCTTATTGTCAATACATATATCAGGGTTAGATTTAATAATTAGATATACATTTCACCTTTCAAATATAAATTTCATAACAAAAGAATTAGCTTTTCTTGGAAGCGAATTTAAAAAAAAACAAACATGTAAAAGACAATTTTAAAATATCAATATTTGAAACTCTGATTTCTTGTCTAACAGGGTGGACTCAACCATTTTTTTTTTGTCTCAAGACTACATGTATTGTTAAAGTAAAATCCGATCTCTAAAATATAAACCTTTTAAGTCTTTTAAATATTACTTTGTAGAGCTATGTTCAACAGGTATGCGCTAAATATGCTAATGTCAGCCTTGTACATAAAATATATATATATATATATATATATATATATATATATATATATATATATATATCTATATATATATATATATATATCTATATATACTTATATTAGGGTATGAACCCTCTAGAGGCCGAATACAGGCGTATATATTCAGTATATTACCTCATAGTTAACATAGTATTTTATAAAATAATTAGATATAGTTATATTTACTTAGTCGGGTATGTAGTACCATTATTAGTGTATACGAAATGTACTATATTTAATAGATATTATATAAGTTATGTATTATGTTTTAAGTAGCGTCGAAACTACTAGTATCAATAAACGTTCTTTGCAGCTCGAACTCGTAGAAAGCACCTCGAACGGGAACTCCATGTAGATCTTCCAACAAGTATGTGATAGGTTTTGTAAATTGAAAACCATGCAAGACTGAATTATTAAATAGAATGTAAAGTAATATTTCCTATGCCTATTGTGAGGTTCTTTGAGTAATTAACAAATTTTGCGGAAAATATTTATAAATATTGTACATTAATAATATTAAATCTTTAGGATTCTAAAATTATAAGCCAATTATGATTATTATCATGAGTCACTGAGATGAGACAATTATTAAGCTTATATGAACCAATCGTGAAGAAACTCGAGAAATTTTTCTTGATACATCTTAAATATTCTTGGATTTCCAGCCCTTGGATTTGAATTTTTAGTACTACTACTGCCATCTATCGGTGACGTCATGTGATCGGTATAGTAGATTCCTCTCTCTCGCTCTCGCTTGGCTCAGGTCCCCTCTCTCGCTCTCGCTTGGCTCAGGTCCTCTCTCTCTCTCTTGTCCAGCTTGTCATCATTTCCCGCCATTAGATTTGAATTCCTAATGCCTCAACTGCCATCTATCGGTAACGTCCTGTGATCGGTATAGTAGACTTCTATACGCCTGTAGATAGGCAACCTGTTACACTTTTTATAAAAATCAATTTTGGAGTAACCAGGGTTCGAACGCTCAACCATCTGATTAGAACTCCATAGCTTAGCCCCGAGACTACGGAGCTTGTCTTTTAAATTACTGCATACGAGTTATTTATAAAAATGCTTTCACGTATATTTGATTAAAACCAATTTATTTAAAAATAATTCCCGGAAAATATTTATAAATATTGTACATTAATAATATTAAATCTTTAGGATTCAAAAATTATAAGTCAATTATGATTATCATCATGAGTCATTGAGATGAGACAATTATTAACCTTATATGAGCCAATCGTGAAGAAACTCAAGAAATTTTTCTTGATACATCTTAAATATAACAATTGTACATTAATAATATTAAATCTTTAGGATTCAAAAATTATAAGCCAATTATGATTATCATCATGAGTCATTGAGATGAGACAATTATTAACCTTATATGAGCCAATCGTGAAGAAACTCAAGAAATTTTTCTTGATACATCTTAAATATAACAATTTGAAAACTATATACAGATATTATTACTACACGAGACCCGTAACATCGATATTTTACAGTAGACATCTTTCAAACTGTTTTGAAGAACTGATAATATTAAAGAAAAAAATGATTGATTTTATATAGTATTTTTCAGGAAAACCTTCTTCAGAAAAACCTAATAATTCTTAATTGAAATGATTTCAAAATATGATTACATTTATTTATTTTAAATATAGTCATATACATAGTAAGGATTTTGGTTTTTCCTCTATTGTTAATGGTAATAACCGTACTGAGGTCAAGCTTTCACTAGATGAATTAAACATTTTTATGAGAATACAAAATACAGTGATCTTTTCATGTATCAATCGTTTCCTAGCATAACTTTTAGATTATCTGTGAGAAATTCTATTTTATTTATTTAGTACATGATATGATTTTGTTATTTTTAAACTTTCAACATATAAAATAGGTATAAATTATCATATCTAGAAAAGAATTTCATGTAAAGAAAAATACTCTACATTTATTTATTTTAAATATAGTCATATACATAGTAAGGATTTTGGTTTTTCCTCTATTGTTAATGGTAATAACCGTACTGAGGTCAAGCTTTCACTAGATGAATTAAACATTTTCCATACATTGGAAAGGAGAAATTGACTTAACCAATAGGGAAAAGCTCAAAACAGAGGTATATAACGTTTTATATAAATACAGTGAGTTTAGTGAAATATTTAAAAGCTAGTTTACAATACGTTCATAACATCTATCTTAACATTTGTATTCGTTTTTTAAATTTTTGAAAATGAGTAAGTTTATTTTACTTTACTTATAATATATATGATGTGAGTAAGCGTATGTAAAATGAAAATTACTATTACAGATTCCAAACGAGAAATAATAGTAGATTGGGTCAAAAGCGTTCTTAAGAGGTTATATGCTCACACCCCAAGCAGTGGCGATGTAAGTATACATTTATTTATTTGTAAATAGTCAACTATATATGTAAATTTATTTCAGTTTTTGATACATATACTAAAATCTGATGAAGAGCTGCCTCCCTACCCAGCTGCTACAGCGTGTCTTGTAGCTGAAGACTTGATACATATAGAGGGTTATAAGTATAGGGATGTATACTTATTCGTCCGTCTAGATCATAGAGAAGTCTGGATTGTACAGGTAAGTTTAGTTAATCGAAGGCAATACGTATGAATTAATGCAAATTTCATTTTTTTTTATTATAGAAAAGGAGGCGATTAATTTTAAATAAAATATAATTATATGATTTATTTCTTGTTTTTTTTTCGGAACTTAAGTGTACCCAACTGCTTGTATCAATCACAGGTTCTTATCTTACATAAAAGATCTTGAAAGCAGTTTTAAAGAATGTCGAGAACAACAGGGTTAATTAGTTTTTAGGTATTTTCATGCAAAGTAAAGTAAAGAAGAATTAATGTTTTTTTTATCACAGAATTTTGAAATAAACTTCTAAAATATAATTATATGATTTATTTCTTGTTTTTTTTTTTCGGAACTTAAGTGTACCCAACTGCTTGTATCAATCACAGGTTCTTATCTTACATAAAAGATCTTGAAAGCAGTTTTAAAGAATGTCGAGAACAACAGGGTTAATTAGTTTTTAGATATTTTCATGCAAAGTAAAGTAAAGAAGAATTAATGTTTTTTTTTATCACAGAATTTTGAAATAAACTTCTAAAATATAATTATATGATTTATTTCTTGTTTTTTTTTTCGGAACTTAAGTGTACCCAACTGCTTGTATCAATCACAGGTTCTTATCTTACATAAAAGATCTTGAAAGCAGTTTTAAAGAATGTCGAGAACAACAGGGTTAATTAGTTTTTAGATATTTTCATGCAAAGTAAAGTAAAGAAGAATTAATGTTTTTTTTTTATCACAGAATTTTGAAATAAACTTCTAAACTTTGTATTCATCGTTAAGAAAATACATTTCATAGAGATATATTTCATCAGTTTAAATTTGGGAAGACTAAAATCTGTTATTATGTATAAATTAGGTTTAATAATATGCTCATATTTTCAATGTTTTACGCTTATTATTTTACCCTCTGGCCTATAATCTTTTCTGTATGCATTGGTTAGTGAGATAATCTGCATGTAATTTTCAACATCTTCCTCCGTAGGTGTAGAACCTAGATGTTTAAGTGTTAGTAAATCAAATAGTCCAGGTGTTCCCTTGAAAAGTTTGTTTTTAATTAGAATATCTTTTCCTTGTATTCCTACCGAAACTGAAGCAAATCTCAATTCGTCGTTATCCTTATGGAGACCATATCTCGTTCTATCTATATTTCTTCCAACTTAAGTGTACCCAACTGCTTGTATCATAAAAAATAAATAAATAAATAAACTTTTTATTGAATCGATGTTTAATTTCTTTGTTTGTAGTTGGAGGTTGAAACTTTTTTTCATCCTATATATCATGCATCTGATCTCTTTAAATTGATTTTTCTCATGTTGATTTGATAATTAATATTTAAATAACTTTTAATTTATAAACAAATCCGCAGTCAAAGGTTCAGATGAAAATAAAAAACAAATATTTTATACAAGAACTTCTATTGAAAGAAGAAGAAAATACATTTCATAGAGATATATTTCAACAGTAGATGATGAATGATAGGTAATCGCTATCTACATGGGGTAAAATTATATACAGTAAGAAGGTATATATAGAAATCGTTTACAAGGGTAGTAGATATAATGAAAAAAGGTTAAAAATCTGTTCAAAATTACATTACTAACGCTGATCAATACCTACATATTACTATTTTTCTGTGTTTCTGTAAGAATTTATTTTCTGTTTTTAATACCGTATGTCTCATTCACCTGTTTCAAAACGTTAATGCCCAGACGCTTGTAAACAATGAAATTAAGCAACATCAACTCAATAAATTAGTTTATTTTTAAATATAATCATATTATATTTTATTTAAAATTAATCGCCTCCTTTTCTATAAACTTACCTGTACAATCCAGACTTCTCTATGATCCAGACGGACGAATAAGTATACATCCCTATACTTATAACCCTCTATATGTATTAAGTCTTCAGCTACAAGACACGCTGTAGCAGCTGGGTAGGGAGGCAGCTTTCCATCACATTTTAGTACATGTATCAAAAACTGCGGCTGATGACATGATGAATGTGGTTGATAGCGTAATTAATGTGGCTGATAGCGTGATGAATGTGGCTGATAGCATGATGAATGTGGCTGATAGCGTAATTAATGTGGCTGATAGCATGCTGAATGTGGCTGATAGCATAATGAATGTGGCTGATAGAATGATGAGATTAATCATTATAATCCGAACATGATTGACACTTTAATTAAACAAAAAGATTATAGGTTAGCTATCAAAAGAATATATCCCATTGACAATCAAACATGTTCTTTTTGTAGTTCGGTATATATTGGACAAACACTTCGAAATTTTGACATAAGATATAAAGAACACGTACGTCATTACAAAAATAAACATCCTGAAAAATCGAATTACGCCAAACACCTTTTAGAACAAAATCACACAATGACTCCTCAAAATAATATTAAATTCCTACATTTTTGTAATAACAAACGCAAATTAGACATTTTAGAAGCCTTTGAGATATACAAACACAAACTCAGGGTACCTTTAATGAATGAACAACTTGAGCTCAGTAATTCTCCGTTACTGGAAGTATTAGATGTTTAATTATGATTTTTATTATTAATTTTTATTATTATTATTATTATTTTATCTAGTTACCTATTTTGTATCTACCTTAGCGACGTTTTTGTTTATAATTATATTACCTTTGATAATGACAGCATAGCTGTCGAAACAATATTGTCAGGTATATTTTAATAAAACTGTGAAACTTTTAATAATCTTTATTTATTTCATGATTATGGAGTTCCACAAAATAAGGCTAGAAACAATAAACAATAATAAATATAGGAGGAATATAACTATATCTAATTATTTTATAAAATACTATGTTAACTACGAGGTAATATACTGAATATATACGCCTGTATTCGGCCTCTAGAGGGTTCATACCCTAATATAAGGTTAGTGATATTGCGTAATCTTCTTTTATTCTATAATATTTCTCTGTTTAAGTTCAGAAATAATCGAAATTATTTCGGTTTTGTGACTGCCCATACCCTCTTTCTTTTCGGCGTACAGCAAACGAAGTCGATCCACTAGTTGGTCAGGTGTGCTCTGACGCATCCAATCAGGCTTCATTTTGTTTAACTTTTTAAATTTGGGAAGACTAAAATCTGTTATTCTGTATAAATTAGGTTTAATAATATGCTCATATTTCCAATGTTTTACGCTTATTATTTTACCCTCTGGCCTATAATCTTTTCTGTATGCATTGGTTAGTGAGATAATCTGCATGTAATTTTCAACATCTTCCTCCGTAGGTGTAGAACCTAGATGTTTAAGTGTTAGTAAATCAAATAGTCCAGGTGTTCCCTTCAAAAGTTTGTTTTTAATTAGAATATCTTTTCCTTGTATTCCTACCGAAACTGAAGCAAATCTCAATTCGTCGTTATCCTTATGGAGACCATATCTCGTTCTATCTATATTTCTTCCTATCAACGTATCGTAATACTCAGAAATATCATGATATTTCTCTGACCCTTGATTATATTCTTCTTCTTCATACTCCGATGATGTCGACGTAGTTGATGTATAAGAAGGTAGTTTTTTAACTTTTAATGAGTTGTTATTGGATTTAGCAATAGATTCTAATAGAGATATAATCTCTTTTAGTTTGTCATCACAACTACATTCTGTTTTATCACGATGAACTTTTCTATGTTTCGCATTACGAGCATTTATTATATCGTCTTCCCCATCTTCCATATTATGCATTGCTTTCAAATGTCTCTTATAACTGTCAGTCCGTGAGAATCCCCTGGAACATTTCTGACATTGCACTTTATATCCCTGATGAATTCTCATATGACGTGCAAAATCAGATTGTCGAATTCTTTTGTTGCAGAGATTACAAGCAAGTCTGTCCATCTTTAATAGCCGTAGACAACTATTAGCATCATTATAACACAACTTCTATTTATATTTCACAGACATATTAATTACGCTATCAACCACATTAATTATGCTATCAGCCACATTCAGCATGCTATCAGCCACATTAATTACGTTATCAGCCACATTCATCATTCTATCAGCCACATTCATTATGCTATCAGCCACATTCAGCATGCTATCAGCCACATTAATTACGCTATCAGCCACATTCATCATGCTATCAGCCACATTCATCACGCTATCAGCCACATTAATTACGCTATCAACCACATTCATCATGTCATCAGCCGCAGTTTTTGATACATGTACTAAAATGTGATGGAAAGCTGCCTCCCTACCCAGCTGCTACAGCGTGTCTTGTAGCTGAAGACTTAATACATATAGAGGGTTATAAGTATAGGGATGTATACTTATTCGTCCGTCTGGATCATAGAGAAGTCTGGATTGTACAGGTAAGTTTATAGAAAAGGAGGCGATTAATTTTAAATAAAATATAATATGATTATATTTAAAAATAAACTAATTTATTGAGTTGATGTTGCTTAATTTCATTGTTTACAAGCGTCTGGGCATTAACGTTTTGAAACAGGTGAATGAGACATACGGTATTAAAAACAGAAAATAAATTCTTACAGAAACACAGAAAAATAGTAATATGTAGGTATTGATCAGCGTTAGTAATGTAATTTTGAACAGATTTTTAACCTTTTTTCATTATATCTACTACCCTTGTAAACGATTTCTATATATACCTTCTTACTGTATATAATTTTACCCCATGTAGATAGCGATTACCTATCATTCATCATCTACTGTTGAAATATATCTCTATGAAATGTATTTTCTTCTTCTTTCAATAGAAGTTCTTGTATAAAATATTTGTTTTTTATTTTCATCTGAACCTTTGACTGCGGATTTGTTTATAAATTAAAAGTTATTTAAATATTAATTATCAAATCAACATGAGAAAAATCAATTTAAAGAGATCAGATGCATGATATATAGGATGAAAAAAAGTTTCAACCTCCAACTACAAACAAAGAAATTAAACATCGATTCAATAAAAAGTTTATTTATTTATTTATTTTTTATGATACAAGCAGTTGGGTACACTTAAGTTGGAAGAAATATAGATAGAACGAGATATGGTCTCCATAAGGATAACGACGAATTGAGATTTGCTTCAGTTTCGGTAGGAATACAAGGAAAAGATATTCTAATTAAAAACAAACTTTTCAAGGGAACACCTGGACTATTTGATTTACTAACACTTAAACATCTAGGTTCTACACCTACGGAGGAAGATGTTGAAAATTACATGCAGATTATCTCACTAACCAATGCATACAGAAAAGATTATAGGCCAGAGGGTAAAATAATAAGCGTAAAACATTGAAAATATGAGCATATTATTAAACCTAATTTATACATAATAACAGATTTTAGTCTTCCCAAATTTAAACTGATGAAATATATCTCTATGAAATGTATTTTCTTAACGATGAATACAAAGTTTAGAAGTTTATTTCAAAATTCTGTGATAAAAAAAAACATTAATTCTTCTTTACTTTACTTTGCATGAAAATATCTAAAAACTAATTAACCCTGTTGTTCTCGACATTCTTTAAAACTGCTTTCAAGATCTTTTATGTAAGATAAGAACCTGTGATTGATACAAGCAGTTGGGTACACTTAAGTTCCGAAAAAAAAAACAAGAAATAAATCATATAATTATATTTTAGAAGTTTATTTCAAAATTCTGTGATAAAAAAAAACATTAATTCTTCTTTACTTTACTTTGCATGAAAATATCTAAAAACTAATTAACCCTGTTGTTCTCGACATTCTTTAAAACTGCTTTCAAGATCTTTTATGTAAGATAAGAACCTGTGATTGATACAAGCAGTTGGGTACACTTAAGTTCCGAAAAAAAAAAACAAGAAATAAATCATATAATTATATTTTAGAAGTTTATTTCAAAATTCTGTGATAAAAAAAACATTAATTCTTCTTTACTTTACTTTGCATGAAAATACCTAAAAACTAATTAACCCTGTTGTTCTCGACATTCTTTAAAACTGCTTTCAAGATCTTTTATGTAAGATAAGAACCTGTGATTGATACAAGCAGTTGGGTACACTTAAGTTCCGAAAAAAAAACAAGAAATAAATCATATAATTATATTTTATTTAAAATTAATCGCCTCCTTTTCTATAATAAAAAAAAATGAAATTTGCATTAATTCATACGTATTGCCTTCGATTAACTAAACTTACCTGTACAATCCAGACTTCTCTATGATCTAGACGGACGAATAAGTATACATCCCTATACTTATAACCCTCTATATGTATCAAGTCTTCAGCTACAAGACACGCTGTAGCAGCTGGGTAGGGAGGCAGCTCTTCATCAGATTTTAGTATATGTATCAAAAACTGAAATAAATTTACATATATAGTTGACTAAATGACTCATGATGATAATCATAATTGGCTTATAATTTTTGAATCCTAAAGATTTAATATTATTAATGTACAATTGTTATATTTAAGATGTATCAAGAAAAATTTCTTGAGTTTCTTCACGATTGGCTCATATAAGGTTAATAATTGTCTCATCTCAATGACTCATGATGATAATCATAATTGACTTATAATTTTTGAATCCTAAAGATTTAATATTATTAATGTACAATATTTATAAATATTTTCCGGGAATTATTTTTAAATAAATTGGTTTTAATCAAATATACGTGAAAGCATTTTTATAAATAACTCGTATGCAGTAATTTAAAAGACAAGCTCCGTAGTCTCGGGGCTAAGCTATGGAGTTCTAATCAGATGGTTGAGCGTTCGAACCCTGGTTACTCCAAAATTGATTTTTATAAAAAGTGTAACAGGTTGCCTATCTACAGGCGTATAGAAGTCTACTATACCGATCACAGGACGTTACCGATAGATGGCAGTTGAGGCATTAGGAATTCAAATCTAATGGCGGGAAATGATGACAAGCTGGACAAGAGAGAGAGAGAGGACCTGAGCCAAGCGAGAGCGAGAGAGGGGACCTGAGCCAAGCGAGAGCGAGAGAGAGAGGAATCTACTATACCGATCACATGACGTCACCGATAGATGGCAGTAGTAGTACTAAAAATTCAAATCCAAGGGCTGGAAATCCAAGAATATTTAAGATGTATCAAGAAAAATTTCTCGAGTTTCTTCACGATTGGTTCATATAAGCTTAATAATTGTCTCATCTCAGTGACTCATGATAATAATCATAATTGGCTTATAATTTTAGAATCCTAAAGATTTAATATTATTAATGTACAATATTTATAAATATTTTCCGCAAAATTTGTTAATTACTCAAAGAACCTCACAATAGGCATAGGAAATATTACTTTACATTCTATTTAATAATTCAGTCTTGCATGGTTTTCAATTTACAAAACCTATCACATACTTGGTGGAAGATCTACATGGAGTTCCCGTTCGAGGTGCTTTCTACGAGTTCGAGCTGCAAAGAACGTTTATTGATACTAGTAGTTTCGACGCTACTTAAAACATAATACATAACTTATATAATATCTATTAAATATAGTACATTTCGTATACACTAATAATGGTACTACATACCCGACTAAGTAAATATAACTATATCTAATTATTTTATAAAATACTATGTTAACTATGAGGTAATATACTGAATATATACGCCTGTATTCGGCCTCTAGAGGGTTCATACCCTAATATAAGTATATATAGATATATATATATATATATATATATATATATATATATATATTTTATGTACAAGGCTGACATTAGCATATTTAGCGCATACCTGTTGAACATAGCTCTACTAAGTAATATTTAAAAGACTTAAAAGGTTTATATTTTAGAGATCGGATTTTACTTTAACAATACATGTAGTCTTGAGACAAAAAAAAAATGGTTGAGTCCACCCTGTTAGACAAGAAATCAGAGTTTCAAATATTGATATTTTAAAATTGTCTTTTACATGTTTGTTTTTTTTTAAATTCGCTTCCAAGAAAAGCTAATTCTTTTGTTATGAAATTTATATTTGAAAGGTGAAATGTATATCTAATTATTAAATCTAACCCTGATATATGTATTGACAATAAGAAATTATAATCATTTTGTTATCGCTTAAACTTATAACTAAAACACGTCTTTGCTAATGATTTTGTTGAGATAATGGATATCATATCTGATAATATGAAATTACTAACATGTATTATGTTATGAGTACGTGGTCGCTAGTCAACAATTTTTTTATATACAATTTTACAAAACGTCAGTAAAAGTTTAATTAATGAAAGTCTTAGGCATTGAGATCAAGATTGAAACATATTTGGCTGTAAAAGATCTAATGATTCTTTAATTGAATTTTTAACTTGTTTTTTCTAATGATTCTTTAATTGAATTTTTAACTTGTTTTTTCTAGATATGATAATTTATACCTATTTTATATGTTGACCCTTTAATCAATCACAGCACAGGAATAATCATCTACTTAATCAATCAATCATGACACATGCAGGAGGAAGAGGGAGCCGTATGATATAATACTACAAATTACTAACATGTATTATATATTTCGATTAAACCAATAGTTTTTCATGTTTGAATTTTAACTTTCTACACCCGCTAATTGGAAATTCATTAGCAATGGTGAAATCATCGTTTACAATCAAGACGTCATGTTTTTACCTTACCGATCTCATTTAATGACTCATGATAATAATCATAATTGGCTTATAATTTTTGAATCCTAAAGATTTAATATTATTAATGTACAATATTTATAAATATTTTCCGGGAATTATTTTTAAATAAATTGGATTTAATCAAATATACGTGAAAGCATTTTTAGAAATAACTCGTATGCAGTAATTTAAAAGACAAGCTCCGTGGTCTCGGGGTTAAGCTATGGACATTTTGTTATCGCTTAAACTTATAACTATGACAGTAGCTTTGATCTCTTAACAAATTATTTATAATATTTAAATTCCTTTCAGTCATTCGTAAGAACGTTTGTTTATTTATGGTTGAAAGTAGTGTTAAAGAATGTTGAAAACAACACGACTAATTAGTTTGTATTGATATAAAAAGCCGCGGATCGACTGATGTTACGGGGCTCATGTAGTAATAATATCTGTATATAGTTTTCAAATTGTTATATTTAAGATGTATCAAGAAAAATTTCTTGAGTTTCTTCACGATTGGCTCATATAAGGTTAATAATTGTCTCATCTCAATGACTCATGATAATAATCATAATTGGCTTATAATTTTGGAATCCTAAAGATTTAATATTATTAATGTACAATATTTATAAATATTTTCCGGGAATTATTTTTAAATAAATTGGATTTAATCAAATATACGTGAAAGCATTTTTATAAATAACTCCTGTACACGTTTAGAATTGAAATGTTTTTTTTTTAAATAAATTTCTTGATATTAATAATTTAGTTCTGAGTTATTTTTATTTTAATAAATTAATTTAGTAATAATAATGTATCACGTTTAGATTTATACCTAAAATTAATTATATTATATTATGAGTACGTGGTCGCTAGTCAACAATTTTTTTTTATAACCAGTTTACAGTGCTTTAATAGATTACCTCGTTGGTGTAGTGGATGCATTGGCTGGCTACCATTCGAGCGGTCCCCGGTTCAAACCCTGTTGGCTCCATTGGTTTTGTAAAAAAAAAAGTATAGCGGGTTGCCTATCTACAGGCGTATAGAAATCTACTATACCGATCATATGACGTCACCGATAGATGGCATTAGCAGCGCTAGGAATTCAAATCTTTCAGCGGGAAATGATGACAAGTTGGAAATGAGGAGAGAGAGATGAGATATGCAGATGACCCCGCGAGATATAAAAATGATCCGCTAATGACCTCGCGAATTAAATTAATTAGATATGCAAATAATACCGTTAATGATACATACATAACACCGCGAATGATATGCAAATGATCCGCTAATGACCCCGCGAATGATATGCAAATGAGCCTCGAATTTCGCGGATGACCTTGAAATGTAAAATGAACCTTCATAAGAAAATACATGGGATTTTGTCGCAGAACGAACATAGCTATACTACTGAGATCCAATGAGATCGAGAGTCAGCGAGTGAGATTGAGTAAAGACGAATGAGAACGGGTAAGATCAAGTGACAGCGAGTGACACCTCCTGATATCGAGCGAGCTTAAGTGAGAGAAAGTAAAAGCGAGTGAGGGAGCACAATACTGGATGTTAGTAGGTGCCAATGGGTGAGAATGAGATCGTACGCTAGCGAGTTTAAACTAAGTTCATTGAACTTATGGACTAACCGAACCTATACTAAATATTATATTTGAACTAAAAAAAGTACACTAAAACTAAATTGCATTTGAACTAAAAGTGTATTGAAACTAATAAGTGCATTTGGACTAAAAGTTAAATAAAAATAAATACTACATTTGAACTAACCTAACCTAAGCTAACCTAATCTAGTTTGAACTAAACTTATCTGAGCTAACCTAAACTAAAAAGTCCATTTGAACTAAAACGTACATTTGAACTAAAATACATTAAACTTTAGAACTAATCTAGCCAAACCTAACCTAAACTAAATATTACATTTGAACTACAAAATTATATTTGAGTTACAAGTACATTTGAACTAAAACGCGCATTTGAACTAAAATATGCAATTGATTTAAAATGTGTAATTGAACTAAAAAGTGCATTTGAACTTATAAACCTGCTTTTGAACTAGATAGCATTTAAACTAACCTAACCTAAAATAAATATTACATTTGAACTGAAAAAGTACATTTGAACTAAAAAGTACATTTGAACTAGAAGGTGCATTTTAGCTAATATTAACATTGAAACTAAAAAGTGCGTTTAAATTAAAATGTGCAATTGAACTAAAAAGCGCATTTGAGCCAGAAAGTTAGTTTCTTTATTTTCATCATATATGATATTTTTGGTGCATTTGGACTAAAAACATGATTTTGAACTAAAGTACATTTTAACTAACCTAACCTAAAATAAATACTACATTTGAATTAAGAAATTATATTTGAACTAGAAAATACAATTAGCTAAAAAGTGTATGAACTAGAAAGTGCATTTAAACTAAAAAGTGGATTTGAACTAAAATGTGGATTTGAACCAAAAAGTACAGTTGAAGTAAAACGGTGTGTTCCCACCCCCCCCTCTTTCCACCGCTCCGTTCTTTCCCAACCGCCCCATTTTCCCCTTCGCTACTCTTTCCTTTCAGCTTCTCTTCCCCCCGGTCCCTATTTCTCTCTTTGTCTTTTATTCCTCCTCCGCCCCTCTTTTTTCCGCCACCCTTTGTTCTCCTTCGCCCTTTTATTTTCCTTTCCCTCTTCTCCTTGTCCTTTTCCCTTTCCCTATCCGCCCTTCCACCGCCCTCTATCTCATTTGATCCTGTCCACCCTTTCTTTCCATTTGCCCCCTTCCCCTGTATTTCTCTCCGCAGATTCTTTTTCCTTTTTCTTTTTCTTTCCCTCCCGTCCATTCTCACCCTCCGGCCTTCGCCTCTCTGCTCTTCTCTTCCCCTTGCCTTTCTGAACCCTCTGAATGAGAGGGTGGATCATTTCGAACCTAACCTTAACTAAATATTACATTTGAACCACAAAATTATATTTGAATTAAAAGTACATTTGAACTAAAACGCGCATTTGAACTAAAATGTACATTGATTTAAGATGTGTGCAATTTGTATTAGAACTAAAATTTAGCCCTTCCTCCCCCGATCCTTTACCGCCTCCGTTTTTCTCACACTCTCACCCTCCCACATTCTCTGCCTCCGTCTTTTCTTACCTTTCTCCCCTCGCCCCCTTTCCCCTTTCTTTTCTTTCCCCCTCATCACTTCCCTTTCTCACTCCCTGTCCCTACGCCCCTTTATTCCTCCCTCTGTCCGTCGCACTCTCACTCTCTGACACCCGTTTCATCGCTGCGGTTCGATTTTTTTCCTATCACATATATCTCCTATACTCCTCCCTGCCTACAGCCCGGACCTGGACTAATGAAGAAAGGGAGACTGGGGCCGGAACCTGGCCGACTTAAAAAGCGGAGTAAATTAGGATGCTACTGTTGTGATAGTAATTTGTCCAACTCTTGAACTCCTTCGCATGAGTAAATTCTGCTTCTTGCGTTGATAACTCTGAAAAAACCTTAACATCTACAAAACCAATCGCTTGCATCTGCACTCTCCTGCAAAGACCCTCAACGGCAACTTTTTCCGCTTGTCTTTCCAACACGAACATTTTAATCTTACTTGGAGGTGGATACGCTAAGCTTCAGAGCAGAGTGCAAGACCACACCCGCGCGGGTTTTAATAATAATTAAAATCAAATTCGAAAAATAATAAATATCAATTAGTGAATAATACAATTTAAGAAAAGAGAGTGGGATTCGAATGAGCAATTTTTGATTCAACGTCTGATATCTTAATACCTACACTCTTTACCCTCTAGACTACACAATTTTTTTCATAAAATTGAATATTTTGTTGACGATTCATTTTAGCAGTTCTCTACTTTCGATTAATACCAAAATTTTCACTTACATTTGCAAGGGTGTAAGTTTAGGAAAAAGATAAAATTCTATTGGGATTTCTATAATTATTATCGTTTACAAAAACCAGACTTTATAATTAAAAATGAAGTATGTTTGATTTTGTAATCTCTAAATTAAGATATCAACGGTTGTTAAATTATTATTATTCACATTTACATATACCAGTTACAAAGCCGACAATTATCGTAATTAAGACACAATTAAAGTAATCAACAAAAATTTAAATATTAATTAAATTAATGCATGTAATGTTACCAGACGTAGCGCATTCCTTACTAATAAATTTAGTTATAAACTAAAACAATCCTATTAACTTGCAATCCAATTTATTCGACAGCTGTATTTGCATTCTTACATATAAATGTAAGAAAATAAATTTGTATAGCATGGCAGGGAAGTGGCAACGTCGTAGGACTCTAGGTCATCGGACGACTGAATATCAAGTATAAGTCAAGGACGCTCACAAATCGGTAAAACCGTAAAGACGCCGAGTGCTCGGTATATGAATGGAAACGAGCTCGGACGCTCTACAGCGTTTCCCTGTAAGGACGCTTTAATGATAGAGGGATTATATATATATATATATATATATATATATATATATATATATATATATATATATATATATATATATATATATATATATATATATATATATATATATATATATATATATATATATATATATATATATATTGGTTTAATCGACGTTGTCGGACCCGCTATATGGTAGGGTCGTTAGTAGACCCGCATTTCTTGATTTTTAAAATGTGTATATTTTACATAATATTGATCTATTTCTGATAAGCAATATTTAAGATCCTCTAGGGGTAAAAATATATGAAAAAGAATATTGGTGATATTTGACAGTCGTTCTTGAACCCGATACATATTACAGTGTTTACAGACCCATTTGTATAATTTTAAGCAAGCGTACCTACCCTACTGAACCCAGCAACGTTGCCGAATGTATCAGAGATAAAATTACGATTGACGTAATGATTTCGGGATGCTAAGCAAATAAGTGATCTTTATTTTTGTTGATTTGTTCGTAAATTCCATAAATAACCTTAAACGCTGAAAAATTAACGTTTTCAGTAAAACGATGTAACTCTGAAAATTATTATTAACGTGAGAAAATAGCATTGAGCCTCTTTTGTTCTAAAATACATAAGGTTTATGCAAATAATTGTTTTTTAATAATTTGTTTTTAAATCATTTATTTTAACATGATTATTTTTGTTTACAAGAATATAATTAAAAGTTTCGAAGACACGTCATGCATATGTGTTTTGAAAAAGTAAATGTTATAACCAAATCTTTTGATCTCCTGAACATTTTACTGTTATGTTTCTAGCCGAAATGAACAGTTTCTAAGATATGTATATTTTAATGCCACGGTAACAGTTCAGTCAAATTAGTAAAAATAGAGGGGAATTGAGGTAGATCCTTGGATTTTTGATAGGCCTTCTTTGTAATATGTTAAATAACCCCTTAAAAGTTACTACTCAAAAGTGGTGAACCATAAGAGCTGATGAGGGTAAGCCATGCCCCCAGATGATTTTTACTGTTTTTTCAGAAACTATTAGGTTTATCAAAATGGAGCCAGTTAGGTAAAATAGGATTTTATTTAACTTTCATACCAAAAAGCTAAGAAAACTTTGTGCATGTTGTCTTGTTTCTGTGTAATCGAAAAACGATCATATGTCACACAGACAAATAATTTGTATCGGTACATATTATACGAGAAGCTTCGAGCATAACTTTGTGTGATTTGATGTTCATCATGAAATAGCTATGGAAATCTCGTTGAGCATCGAACGCGATCCTGGTTCAGTCTTCTTCTACCTCACCATCTCCAGCAAAATCTACGAGGCGATATTATCATTATTATTGGGGCTAGTCATATGGTAATCCTCGTATTGGCAAGATACGTTTTAGGGGTATACCCTGTACTAATCAATCTTTTTAGTGAACCTAAAACGTACAGGGTACTTCAGGGTTTTTGGATCTCTCTTACTTCGTTCTTTATATTGATATTCGCATCGAGTAATTATTTTCTTGAATGGTTTTTGTTTTGGAATTCTAAGTTCACGACTTAATTCCACGCCTGCTTTAAAATGTAGCCAGATATTTAACATTAAATGGGACTTCACCCATTTTACATGTAGGATATGTCGAGCAGACGATGCCAATTCCTGAGGGTCAATACCTTTATTCAAAATAGGCCATTAAGCACAACATATCTATGTTCAAAAATGAAATGTTACAAAGCTATAGACCTTCAAAATAAAAAAGTCAAAAATGCAATTTGGATAAAATTTTGTGTTCAAGGACAGTTGTTATTAGAACATACATTAGTGTTATTTTGTGCTTGTGGTAGCTGTAGCGTACCCGCTACCGCTAGATACGGAATTCTGTGCTAGTGATATGTTTAATGAATACACCACTGAATGCAAAATTTAATTCTTCACAAAACAGGTATACTTGACCCAAGTCGAATAGTGATAAGTCAAATAATGCTTTATAAAATGCAGAAAGAAAATAAAGGCAAAACGTCATGCAGTATGACGTACAAACGAAGTAAGAAAGATTTCAAAACAAGGTGAAATGCCCTATACATTTGGGTTTCTATAAAATAATTGTCCAGTACAGGGTATTCTCCTAAAGATATTCTTTTTACTGCAAAATTATCATAATACTACAACCACCAATAACAACAACATCGCTTCATGAATTTTGCAGAAGTGATGCTAAGGTTGCACTGCGAACTCAACATTTTTTTCTTAGCTAAGTACTTGATTACGAATACAAGATCGCAATAAGTTATGTTCTAAAGTTGCTCCGTCAAATGTATTGGTAGAAATTGTTGGTCTACATACAGGGTGTTTTACTCAACTTTCGTATAAATTGCATGTGTGATAGTATTCATCAATAGGAACAAAAACTCTTTTTGTTTTTACGCAAATCGACAAAAATTTGCTAAAAATGTCAAGTTTTGGGAACTACTGGAAATTATAGTCAAAACAAACTGCGACATCACCTAGCAGCAGCTGCGTCAATGTATCAGATAGGCACATCCAGCTCCAAGTGTGATTCTTAGACCAGTGACCTGCTACCCACTTTTCAAAAACCATTCTTTTTTCGGATATTATGAAAGATAGACACTAATGATTTTCAGCTTTTTGGTTGCATTTTATGTGTACTACCACTTATTCAGAGGATACGAATCTTAAGTGAAACATCCTGTATGATATATATTCATGCGCTAATTAAATAAGCTTTATTTTATCTAACCCACTTAACAACCAGTCCATAAACCTAACAGTTTTTGAAAATAAAACGACAAAATCCAACTGGGGGCGTAGTTTAATATTGATATTTTACAAAGTTCAGGATATTATCTACTCGTAAACATGAACAAATCAAGCATAAAGTCATTTTCAAGTTTAGCTGACCAAAATACACTACATTTGATTGGTTTAACCTAGATTAAAAAAATAGCAGTTTCTATTTTTACTGTGCGTTTGTACAGTTACAAGAAAATTATGAAATGTTCGATCCCTACTTTCTGTTTAATGAATTTGAAGGTACAAAACAGTATACACTATATGGTGGTTAAGTGCCTTTAACAAAAACGTCGAAAGGTAACGAAAAAGAGAAGAAGTTTTTTCAAACCTTGCGCAATTCCGTTATATTGCACTTGTACTAAGTTAAAGATCAATTTTTATTGTATTCTGAAATAGCTATTTGTGAATTGGAATATGTATTATATTCTTAGTGACGAATTGTACACCAGAGATTTTCTGATTACATTTGAAATATATGTAGTTCTAAATATACCAGGCGCAAATCATATTAGTCCACCCTGTTTCATTTTTGTTAAAGAACGTCCCACAGAATTTATTCCGTTTATCTTTTGTTCTATGAGGTGGCCGTTTCTTGTTGATATAGTAAAGTGCTGCTACTGCATCTACCCCATACCAATGTTCATGAAATTCAATTGGGGGTTGAAACATACACTGCCCCTCCGAACCTTTTGAGTGCCCTGTTTCCATTAAAAGTTCCATTAAGTAATCTTACAAATTACAGACGAGAAAATCTTTCCTTCAGTGTTTTAGAAAAAAAGTCACAAATGATGCTCAACTTAGTTCGCCCATTTTAATTTTTGATAAAGAACACCTCACGATTTTTACTCTGAATGGTCTACGACGTTGTTATTTATTGGTGGTATATAGTACATATCGTCGCCGTTAATGCATATGAACTTAATTCTTTGAAATGTTGTAACTAGCAATGTTGCTAGTTGTGATTTCAAAGAATTCATCATGCCATCTGTAACAAAGTTTTTATAAGCATTTAAACCGCGCTCCTGGAAAATTGCTAGAAAATAGTTCCGCTAGTATGCATTAACGTCGACGATATGTATGAATGAGTACTGTGATCCTGTGATAAATATGTATGTGTGAGTGTAGTATCCAATGCAACGAATATAAACAAGGAGTCAGAAAATAATTCAGAAACCAAATAGTTCAAGCATTCATTCTCTCATCTTAACAGTAAAAGAATAAAGCATTCATTAACCACAAACAGCCTTTCAAACAAACAAACACAGAAGATATTACATGTGGTGACCGCCAAATTTAATTGAACAAGCAACAATCTGTCAAGAAACTTACTCTTGCAAGCATACCATTCAAGATACCAGGATCCTGTTTATGAAGCAGATGTCGAGAAATCAATTAGCATAATTCCAGTAGAGGATCAATACTCTCTCAGCAGCACCACTACCAGTACATGGAGCAGTTCCATCGTTGAAGTCATAATCTATCTGAAGTCACGGTTGTATAAAGCTTTTTTCTGTTCTAAATTTTTCTGCCATCAAAGCAGACTATCTACAGCATTTAAAGGAAGTATTTCAACGCCTATATCATTACGGTTTACTATCAAATTAAAAAAAACAATCTTTGAAGCCAAAGAACTAACTTGTCTCGACCACACAGTGAACAGTGATGGAGTTACGCCGCAAATTTCAAAAGGAGAAGCTATTCATAACTTTCCAATCCTTAGAATGCAACAAGAATTATGCCATTTCGTTGGCATAGATTGTCGATTTAAACCTGAGCTAAACCTATTTATTCCAGAAAATGTTTCAGAACCCTACAAGAAACCCACACAACAGTGTGTCGCAAAACGTATAATTACAAATCGGTTGTTGTGAACTTATATAAACGGTCGTACTAAAAATTCGTTACTTCGTGTGATCCGGAACACAGGGAATACATAGCAGATAAACTCGGATGCAGCCCATTACAAATCCTTCTTATCTTTTTTTGTGCCGTTTATGTATAGAACGTTCGCAATTACTTTTTGTTACCTGTTAGACATATTTGTGTACATACATTTACTATTTTCCTTTTATGTTGCATATACGATTATTATCCAACCAACAACCTACAAGTCCAACAGAATCCTCATACGTTCCTCTTAGGTTAAGTTTTGTAGTTTTTAGTTATTTACATTTTGCAACGAGTCCTAAAATTAAGAATCTGCTGTCTTAATTTTAACCGTTTTCAATTATCTCATTCGATTCTTACGTTATTCTTATTAGCTCATTTCTATAGGTTAAGTTCTTATCACTGTAACGAACATTAACATTAAGAGCCCTGTACTAACTTTAATTAATTGTAAAACCAGCCAAAGAAAAAAACGCGGTTTTTTACGTATCTATCAAGTTGCTTTACAATCACAACCGCATCTTATGCGTACATTCACTAGTTTTTTCCAATCCTGTCCTCAAGCAAACTGATGGAGACTTTTTCTGCTGGAAAAATTCTAGAAAACAAGGGAGCAATAAATGTGATGATCACCGTTGCCTTGGATACTTTGTAGTATCCAAGGAAACGAATGTAAACGAGGGATCAGAAAATAATTCAGAAACCAAATAGTTCAAGCATTCATTCTCTCATCTTAACAGTAAAAGAATAAAGCATTCATTAACCACAAACAGTTTTTCAAACAAACAAACACAGAAGATATTACATGTGGTGACAGCAAACAAACAAACGTACAAAGAAGATATTACAGTACTTTTATACTAAAGAATTTAATCAAGTTCTTGAAATTTATCGTTTGATTACTACGGAAAATTACATATGTACTTTTCCACCTTATTTGGAAACCATCCACTTTTCCCAGAAATTAACTCACCATGTTCCAAAAATAACCGATCACTCAATAATAACTGTAAATGCAAAAGTGAAAGAAAAATATGAAGAATATACAATACAACACAGAGAAATGAGCAACTTCAATGAAATGCAATTTCAATTAGATCTAATGGATCAACCATGGAATCCGGACTGTACACCAATCAACTAGCAGAAACATTAGTTAAAACCATAATGGACACACTAAATAGGCATACTCCAACTGTTAAAAAACCATTAAACGTCAATGGAGTTGTAAGCGTTGGTGGACCACAGAAATAGCCTTGGAAATTGAAGAAAGGGACAGATTATATAAAAGAGCAATCTTTACACAAGAAGAAAGTGATATGAATTGGCATAGACAACAAAGAAATGGAATTGTTAGTTTGATCAGGAACCACAAGAGAAATTATTATCAAGAAAAAATAGATGATATGAAAAATAACTCAACAGAAATGTGTAAAACAGTTAAAGAATTAATTAAAGGAGGCCATAACAGACAAAAAAAGGAAGGTATTATTTTTGACAATGAGTTAGAAAAAAAGGAAATTCAAATTGCAGAAAAATTCAATATTTACTTTATTAACGGCATACAACAAATTATTACATTAACAAATTTAACCCAAATTGAAACTGATTTAAGCCACATTAATGTACATCAATGCAAGTTCGAGAAATTTTTACCAAAAGAGTTTTTGGAGTTAAAAAAAATTATAAACAATTTACCTAATAAGAATAGTAGTGTCGATGGTATTACAGTAAAGATTCTTAAATTAGCTTTCAATGTAATAGGACAGAGATTTTTGCATCTAATTCAAATGAGTCTAGAAAGTGGATCCTTCCCAGAAACCTTGAAGACATCCCATATTATCCCCATTGAGAAGATAACCAACACTAACAAATGTGAAGAATACAGACAGATCAACATGGTGTCAACTTATGAAAAATTATTAGAGACCGTCGTAAATATCCAGTTTCGTGACTACATTGAAGTGAACAAACTGTTAACACCTTTTCAATCAGGGTTTCGGAAAAATAATTCATGTGAAAGTGCAATACAATCAGTTCTTTTGAAATGGAAAAATGCTATTTACAAGAAGAAGGTGATAGGTGTATTTTTTCTAGACTTTAGACGTGCTTTTGAGACTATTAATAGAGATCTATTATTATTGAAATTAAAAAGATATGGGTTCGGCCCAATAGTTATAAAATGGTTTAGTGAATATCTCAAAAACAGATTTCAAAAAACTAGATACTTTAATGCTACATCTTCAGCTAAAAAAACTACCTTTGGCGTTCCAGAAGGAACTGTATTAGGTCCTGATTTATTTGTACTATACATAAATGATATTGTTAATGTAATTAAAAAATGTAACATTCAATTATTTGCAGATGACACTTTAATATATTTTATAGCAGATGATGTTGAAAAAGTAATAAATATCATCAATGATGAATTAGTAAATGTATATAACTGGTTAGGTAAAAATAGTCTTTATTCAAATGTAAATAAAACAAAATTCATGATAATAAAAAATAAGTTTAACGAAATTGATACATCTAGTCATGTGGGAATACAAATTAATAGTCAAAAAATAGAGCAAGTTTATGAGTGGAAGTACTTAGGCGGAATAATAGATTGTCACTTAACATTTTCTAGTCATTCAAACTATGTTATCAGTAAAGTTTCAAAAATAGTAAATTTCATGGGTAGAATAAGCCAAAATCTTAGCAAGTGATCTAAATTATTACTATATATAACAATAATACTTCCCCATTTTAATTATTGTGCTAGTATACTTTACCTCCTAAATAATACTGAAATTAACAATCTTCAAAAAAAACAAAATTGTGCGTTAAGAATAATAGTAAAATGTAGTAGGTATACTAGCATAAGAAGAATGTAGCAAGTTACATCTTTGTTAAGTGTTAAGCCAAATATATTTTATAATACGATGATAATAATATTTAAAATAAAAAACCGAATATATCCAGAGCACATTTTAAATGAATTACTATTCGTAGAAGATGTTCATGATCATAATACAAGAAGTAGAAATAATTTTTATGTTCATACAGTAACAACAAATATAGGACAAAATGATCTGTTTCATAAAGGTTTAGTTGAATATAATTCACTTCCAGCTAATGTAAAAAACTGTACATCTAAGCTTCTTGAAAAAAGTAATGAATAATCAATTACGAAATTTCTTAGATAATCACAAAGTTTTACCTGATAACCAGTCGGGATTTCGAGCTGGACATAGTTGTACGACAGCACTGTTAAAAATTACTGACGACATAATGATGGCTAGTGACCAAAATAAGATATCAGTATTGATTTTATTGGATTTTAGCAAAGCTTTCGACATGATCAATCATGAAGTTCTTTTATCAATTTTCAAATCAATTGGACTAGGCCATAATGCAATTGCTTTACTTAAAAGTTATCTAAGTGATCGACAACATATAACGTTGAAATTCACAACCCATTATTTGTTTGATGGTCACTGTTTAAAACCAAGCTTCTCCGTTGTTTGGTTGTCACTGGTTTTCCCTTTCTTTCGGTTTATCGTGAAGTCGCTCCTGCGCGGTTGAGTTTCCTTCTCAATAGTAGAGTGAAGTAACAAAATGGCTTTTTGGTACGAGAAGTTGGATGTACGAGATATTAAGAAATTGGTTTTAAATATTAATTCGCTTTAGCGGAATAAATCTCACATTCAACACAACGATCGCTTGGTTATTTGTGTGCGATCGGTCGTCAAATTGGACGGATTAGGTTCTGGTGCTAACCATTTAGGTAACTTCTCTTCGTTAAAACCTCGTTGTGCTAAAAATCTTACAAATGTCTTTTTATTTTTAGGTAATATTTCCCTAGTAGTCACCTTGAGGGAATTGTTTTGTAAAAGACCTTTCAGTTTATAGAAAGGTAAAAATCTTCAAATAATTAAACTTAATACAATATACAGGGTGATTTCTTTGCAGGTCTTTCTTTTTCTTTCTTTTGGGTTTTGGGTTTTGTTGTTCGTTGTCGTATTTGTGTTCCTGCTCCCTGATCGTGGGTTTCATTTAGAAGGTCCTTCCCCTTTGGGTCCGTACCTACATCTATACAGGTATCGGGACGGAATTAAACAACCAACATCGAAGGGTGAAGTGATAACCCTAAGCAGGGTTTTAAACATACATCCGTGGATCTTCGAATGGTGGGACGTTTGTGAGAATTTGTATGTATTATATGTCTGTGTTTTAGTTATATATATCTATATTTATTTAATGTATTTACAATTTCGTCATGCATGTTAATTTTAAGAAACAACAATTTATTCATGCATGTTAATGTTAAGAAACGAGATCTCGACTAGCGGAATTGTAGGGTAGATTTAAGTACAACCAACTGTGATACAGATCACCATTCACCTTTTTTTTTCTCTCTATTAAGCATTAAAATTGCATTTAAAGTTAACTTTTAAAATCTGCCAATAGTTTAAATAAAGCCCTACTTAGAAAGTTTACATTTCACTACGTGTGTTTTATTTATTTATTATTCATTTGTTTGTGTGATTTTAATATTGCTTTTCAGTTCATCATTTGTAAGTATATATGTACGGTACGGCCAAAATTGTGGAAGTTGCCCATATTTTAGTAGAAGATCTATTTCTTCGTTTGCCTGATAAGCTTGAAGCTTTAGTAATAAGCATTGTTTTTAAACGAAGTGGCGCTTGTTTTTTTTATCTTTTATATCTTGTATTACCCCGCCCCTCTCCGACTTATTGGGGGCTAGCTGGCAAAACTAAAGCAGTGTTTTGGATTTATGGTGGATATTTGGATCAAGCTGATACTTCCAACACAGCTACATTTTGGTAGGTTAAGTATTTCTTTATATAAAAATAGCCTTTGTGTTTCTGTAGGCTATAGTAAATTGGCGCCCAACGTGGGGCCTTTTGTGGAAATTCCACTTTGTTAAAGCCATTTGTTGTTCTTGCATGTTAGGATATTTTTGGGGAATATATTTTGCCTGATAGATTAAGTATTTAGTAATTTAGAATAAAGAACCAACTCCAGGATTGATTTTGTAATTTGTTGTATTCTTGTTACAAGTTATTTGATTAGTATTGATTATTAATCTTATTATAAATTGGTTATTCGTTTTGTTAGTATTGATTGTTAATTAGTTCATTATGGAACGGAAGATCCATATAGATAGGTTAAGTAAATCAGAACTATCTTATGAGTTAGCTATTAGAGGTCTTCCTGACTCTAATGTTGATAGTATGCGAAAGTCTCTTCGACAGTTAATGAAAATGGAACAAGATCAGTCCGTACTTGAGTTACCAGCTCATCCGTTTACTTTTGAAGAAGATTCAGATGCTATTTCTACAGCTCTTATTGAACTTAATACGGCTTTGGAGTCATTTGATGATAGTGTGGATTCTAATCCATATAAAAAATTTCAAAGTAGGTTAAGTCACCTATTAGGTAGGGCTGCGGCGATGAAAGCCAAAGATGAGGCTTCTGCATCAAAGCGGGCCGAGTTCATTCAATCCATTCTTGGATTAATGAGCGATATTCATGATAAAGCTTCAGTACCACAGGTAACTGATGAAGTAGCTATTCAGTTAGGGTTAGGTTTAAGCGTTGGGGAAGCTATTGTTAATTCTCCTGCGGGAAACCCAGCAGCTTCTTCTACACTTGCTGCTCCTGATCCTCAATGTGGTCAGCCGAAGTCTGTACCGGTCTTTAAATGGGGACTTGATAAATTTGCAGGACATGAATCTAAGATTTCTTTAAATGCTTTTTTGCAACAAGTGGATGAGTTGTCTATTGCTCGGAATGTATCAAAGACCCAGTTATTTGCATCTGCTTGGGATCTTTTTAAAGACCAAGCACTTTTGTTTTATAGGTCTAGAAGAAATGAAGTATCTGATTGGGACTCTTTGGTTAAACTTTTGAAAGAGGAATATCTCCCTTTAGATTATGATGATAAGCTTTTAGAAGAAATTCGTAGGAGGACTCAAGGTCCTAATGAACCGCTAGGGACTTATTTAGTAGCTATGGATAATTTATTTTCCCGATTATCAACAAAATTTTCTGAAGGGATTAAATTAAAATTACTGTTAAAGAACTTAGCTCCATTTTACCAATTTCATTTGTCGTTTAAAGAAATTAATTCTATCTCTGATTTACTACAATTTGGTAGGCAGCTTGAAGCTTCAAGGTTGAGGGCGGACAGTTATGTTCCTCCAACTAGAAGGAAAACCGACTTAGAGCCAGATTTAGCTTTTGTTGAGAGTGCTAGTACTTCCAGTAGTGCTGCTTCAGATGTTTCATCACGGTTGTGTTTTAATTGTAGGAAAACAGGACACATGCGTTCTGCATGTTCTTCTCCCTTGATTAAACGTTGTTTTGGTTGTGGTGAGATGGGGGTCACTAAGACTTCTTGTAAGAAATGTTCTCCTAGGGATAATAATTCGGGAAACGGTCGAACTCGGCATTAATGGGTGGTGTTAGTACCGAGTCTTCTTTTCAAGCAACCACTGTATTATTAAATTTTATCCTTGCTCATGCCGAAGGAGATGAACGCCCGTATTTGCCTATAAAAGTTTTGGGTCATGATTTGTTAGGTCTTTTAGATTCCGGTGCTTCTCGGACTATAGTTGGTAAACCAGGTTGGTCGTTTTTATGTAGTTTAGGTTTTGGTGCTGGTTTATCTAAGTTTGGAGCGACTGATTGTCGTGTAGCAAATGGTCGAACTGTGAAGAGCATTGGTCAAGTTGATGTACCGATCCAACTTCAGGATCGAATGCATATTATTTCTATTTTGGTAGTTCCGGATCTTCCACAGACTTTGATCTTGGGTATTGACTTTTGGAACCTTATGGGTATTGTTCCCAATTTGAGACAAGGCAGTTGGCGATTTGTAAAAGATTCTGACAATTCGTCTGTTGAACTGGAATCTATTGAGGTTATGCCTCTTAGTAATTCTACACTTACTTTTGAACAGAAATTGGAGCTAGAGAAAATTTTGAATGAGTCTAAAGCACTTCCAAGTGAGATGTTAGGTTGTACGTCTAGGGTTGAGCATGTTATTCGTACAAATTCTGAACCGATTAAGCAGAGATATTATCCGGTTAGTCCGTTTATGCAACGTCTTATCGATGAAGAACTTGATCGTATGTTGAGCTTAGGTGTCATTGAACCGTCTTCTAGTGGCTGGTCCAACCCAGTCCTAATGGTCAAAAAGAAAGATGGGACCTACAGATTTTGCATAGATTTTCGTCGTCTTAATCGTGTGACTGAGAAGGATGCTTATCCTATTCCCTATGTTAGTGCTACTTTGGATAAACTTCGAAATGCCAAATTTTTGTCATCGTTGGATGTTAAGTCTGCCTATTGGCAAATTCCTTTATCTGAGGATTCCCGTAAATATACGGCTTTTACAATTCCCAATCGTGGCCTTTTCCAGTTTACTCGTATGCCTTTTGGGTTACATAATGCCCCTGCGACTTGGCAAAGTTTCATTGATAATGTTCTTGGTCCATCTTTGGAACCATATGTTTTGGTGTATCTGGACGATATAGTCATCGTTACAGATAGTTTTGAAAAACATATTGAAATATTAAGAGAGGTTTTTAATCGATTGTCTTTGGCTGGTATCACCTTAAGTTCGGATAAGTGCAAATTTTGTGTTCCTGAGCTACGATACTTAGGTTATGTAGTTAGTCAGAAGGGAATTCATGTGGATCCTGAGAAAGTTCAGGCCATTATGAATATTCAGCCTCCTCGGAATGTGACTGAAGTTAGAAGTCTGATAGGTTTGACTTCATGGTACCGTCGTTTTGTACCACAGTTTTCTGATATCATTCAGCCGTTGACAACCCTTCTTAAGAAAGGTGTCAAATTTTATTGGTCATCTGAGTGTGAACGTAGTTTGCGGTCTTTGAAAGAAGCTTTGGTTAGGGCACCTATTTTACGTTGTCCAGATTTTGAGTTGCCATTTACTGTTCAAACCGATAGTAGTGGTTTTGGTTTAGGTGCTGTCTTGACGCAACAGATTGATGGTGAGGAAAGTGTAATATGTTACCTTAGTCGTTCTCTCACTCGTCAAGAGCGAAATTATTCTACGACTGAGAGGGAATGTTTAGGAGTTTTATGGGCCGTAGAAAAACTTAGACCATATTTAGAAGGCCGTCGTTTCACGGTGATCACCGATCACTATTCTTTGGTGTGGTTACATAATTTAAAAAACCCGACAGGTCGTTTAGCTAGGTGGTCTTTGAGACTCCAAGAATATGACTTTCAGGTGGTCCATCGTAAAGGTAAAGACCATTTGGTACCTGATGCGTTATCACGTTCCGTACCGATTCTTGACAGTATTGAGTCAGGTAATGAGCCTGTTATAGTTTCAACCGATAAGTGGTATAATAGTATGGTTGATAGGATTCGGGCTAAACCTGCTAAGTTTTCTCAATGGCGTATTACTAATGAAGGTTTATATAAATCTATGAAAACCGAAAATGATTCTGATACCGTTTGGAAACTTGTTGTACCGAAAGAAAATAGACTTGCTATTCTTCGTCAGGCACATGATCATCCTACTTCCGGTCATGGTGGAGTATATAAAACATATCATAGATTAACTCCCAAATATTATTGGCCAAAAATGCAGGCCGATGTAGCTCGATATATTAAAACTTGTCAAATTTGTCAAAAATGTAAACCAGATTTAAGACTGCTGGACTGTTAGTTCCGCAACCAATTGTTGATCGCCCTTGGCAGATGGTCAGTATAGATTTGATTGGTCCTCTCCCGAGGAGTACAAAAGGTTATTCATATGTCTTAGTCATAATGGACTATTTTAGTAAATTTTGTTTGCTATTTCCTCTTCGGAATAGTTCAGCGAAGATGGTTTGTTCGAGAATTGAAGATGAAGTCTTCTTAGTTTTTGGAGTACCTAGATTGGTGTTGGTAGACAATGGAGTCCAGTTTACTGGTCGTGAGTTTCGCACTCTTTGTAGTAGCTATTCTGTAAAAATTCGTTTTAATGCGCATTATCACCCGCAATCAAATCCTACAGAAAGAGCGAACAGAAATGTTAAAACTATGATTCGTTCCTATGTTAAAGAGAATCAGCGTTCTTGGGCAGATGAATTAACAAAGATTGGGTGTGCCCTTAGAACTGGTCGTCACGAAACTACTGGTTATACTCCCTATTTCTTAACTTTTGGTAGGGAACATATTTTAAAAGGCACTGATCATAAAATATCCGATAAAGTTCAAGATCTGCAAGTTGATCGTTCATCTGCTACTGTTATTCCTGATAAATTGCAGGGAGTTTTTGAGGTAGTGCGTAATAAAATAAAAACTTCTTTTGATCGCAATAAACGTTACTATGATCTACGTAAGCGAGATACTCAATTTGTTATTGGTGACAAAGTTTTAAGGAAAAATTTTGCTCTTTCTGATGCGAGTAAATATTTTTCACATAAACTTGCTCCTCGTTATATTGGTCCTTTTACCATTCACAAAAAGGTGTCTCCTTGGACTTATATTTTAGCTGATGAACTTGGTAGGGAAGCCGGTAAATTTCATGCCAAAGATTTGAAAGAGTATGTTCCGAATCATGTCGGAGATTAGGGTCATTTGGTTGTTTTTTTTGGGGGAACCATTTGGTGGTTTGGGTTCCACAGAGTTCAGCGATGGTTGGGGCTGTCCTCATTTGGAGCGTTTAGTGATACGCTCAGTTCGACCTAATATCTGTCGACTTGTTAGGGCTTATTAGTTTTTATTTAGATCTTTGTTTTGCAGGTATCTATTTTTAGCTTTTATACCAAGGGTTTTGATATAGCAATTTCGACTTTTGTTTTGGCATAGCCAAACTATTTTTTTGTATACCGGATTTGACAATTTCTCTTCTCCTTTTTACCTTCTCCTTATACCGATTTTGACTCCATATTTGCAATAGCACGGCTTGGGCTGGATCCCCAAGACCGTGGTTCTTTTGGGTTTCTTTGGGCTGAACTCCCTTTTTAACCCCCGGTTTCTTCTTCTCTTGTTCTCTGTCTCAAACGGTACATGTGTAGTGTCCGGGTGGTTAGTGTTGCTGAGTAGTGCTTCCGAACCTCGGATGCGGGGGTTTGGCGCTGTTCAGTCTCCACGACGTTGGAACTGACTGTGCCCCGCATCGTGTGTGAAGTTGTGCTCCTCGGTGGCTCTGCCATCTGCCCACTTCACATGTGTCCGGGCGAGCCCTTCTTTTTCACTCTGTTTTCTTTTCCTTCTTTTTTCCTCTATACTACCCTCTCTTGGGTGCGAGCAGAGAGTATGTCGGCGGCTCTCTGTTCAGTTCTTTTTGCTGGCCATGTTCAGTGGCTCGTGCTGGTAGGTTTTGTTGTGAGTCGTTGCCAAGCCTCGGGCACTGGGAGTTGCTCAGTGGTCCCTTCCCGACGTGGAATACCACTGTGCCCAGTACCGTGTGGGAAGCGCGTCTTTGCAGTGAACCCTGCTTGCCCGACCATTGTTCATGCTTCGGGGTGGAACCTTTTGTTCCTCTGTTCTTTCCTTACCTCCACCTCCAATTTGTGTTTGTCCTTTGTTGTTTTTTTTGGATTTTTTTTGGATCACCTTTCTGGTGTTAATTTTTGGTGCCATGTTTTTTTTTCATGGTATTTTTCATCCTGGTGGGTTGTTCTTTCAATTTATTTTGGGCAAGTTAGATTTTAGCAAGGCTAGGTTATGCTAAGCCGCGAAAGGGTTTTCGCGACTGGGAGTTGAGGGGGGAATTATAACGTTGAAATTCACAAACCATTATTTGTTTGATGGTCACTGTTTAAAACCAAGCTTCTCCGTTGTTTGGTTGTCACTGGTTTTCCCTTTCTTTCGGTTTATCGTGAAGTCGCTCCTGCGCGGTTGAGTTTCCTTCTCAATAGTAGAGTGAAGTAACAAAATGGCTTTTTGGTACGAGAAGTTGGATGTACGAGATATTAAGAAATTGGTTTTAAATATTAATTCGCTTTAGCGGAATAAATCTCACATTCAACAGAACGATCGCTTGGTTATTTGTGTGCGATCGGTCGTCAAATTGGACGGATTAGGTTCTGGTGCTAACCATTTAGGTAACTTCTCTTCGTTAAAACCTCGTTGCGCTAAAAATCTTACAAATGTCTTTTTATTTTTAGGTAATATTTCCCTAGTAGTCACCTTGAGGGAATTGTTTTGTAAAAGACCTTTCAGTTTATAGAAAGGTAAAAATCTTCAAATAATTAAACTTAATACAATATACAGGGTGATTTCTTTGCAGGTCTTTCTTTTTCTTTCTTTTGGGTTTTGGGTTTTGTTGTTCGTTGTCGTATTTGTGTTCCTGCTCCCTGATCGTGGGTTTCATTTAGAAGGTCCTTCCCCTTTGGGTCCGTACCTACATCTATACAGGTATCGGGACGGAATTAAACAACCAACATCGAAGGGTGAAGTGATAACCCTAAGCAGGGTTTTAAACATACATCCGTGGATCTTCGAATGGTGGGACGTTTGTGAAAATTTGTATGTATTATATGTCTGTGTTTTAGTTATATATATCTATATTTATTTAATGTATTTACAATTTCGTCATGCATGTTAATTTTAAGAAACAACAATTTATTCATGCATGTTAATGTTAAGAAACGAGATCTCGACTAGTGGAATTGTAGGGTAGATTTAAGTACAACCAACTGTGATACAGATCACCATTCACCTTTTTTTTTCTCTCTATTAAGCATTAAAATTGCATTTAAAGTTAACTTTTAAAATCTGCCAATAGTTTAAATAAAGCCCTACTTAGAAAGTTTACATTTCACTACGTGTGTTTTATTTATTTATTATTCATTTGTTTGTGTGATTTTAATATTGCTTTTCAGTTCATCATTTGTAAGTATATATGTACGGTACGGCCAAAATTGTGGAAGTTGCCCATATTTTAGTAGAAGATCTATTTCTTCGTTTGCCTGATAAGCTTGAAGCTTTAGTAATAAGCATTGTTTTTAAACGAAGTGGCGCTTGTTTTTTTTATTTTTTATATCTTGTATTACCCCGCCCCTCTCCGACTTATTGGGGCTAGCTGGCAAAACTAAAGCAGTGTTTTGGATTTATGGTGGATATTTGGATCAAGCTGATACTTCCAGCACAGCTACATTTTGGTAGGTTAAGTATTTCTTTATATAAAAATAGCCTTTGTGTTTCTGTAGGCTATAGTAAATTGTTTTATTTAAACATTACATTTTTTTATCTGCACAATAGAAAATAGCTGCAAGTAAAATTAGCGCCCATGCGTGAGGCCTTTTGTTTGGAAATTCCACTTTGTTAAAACCATTTGTTGTTCTTGCATGTTAGGATATTTTTGGAGAATATATTTTGCCTGATAGATTAAGTATTTAGTAATTTAGGATAAAGAACCAACTCCAGGATTGTATTTTGTAATTTGTTGTATTCTTGTTACAAGTTATTTGATTAGTATGGACTATTAATCTTATTATAAATTGGTTATTCGTTTTGTTAGTATTGATTGTTAATTATTTCATTATGGAACGGAAGATCCATATAGATAGGTTAAGTAAATCAGAACTATCTTATGAGTTAGCTATTAGAGGTCTTCTTGACTCTAATGTTGATAGTATGCGAAAGTCTCTTCGACAGTTAATGAAAATGGAACAAGATCAGTCCGTACTTGAGTTACCAACTCATCCGTTTACTTTTGAAGAAGATTCAGATGCTCTTTCTACAGCTCTTATTGAACTTAATACGGCTTTGGAGTCATTTGATGATAGTGTGGATTCTAATCCGTATAAAAAATTGCAAAGTAGGTTAAGTCACCTATTAGGTAGGGCTGCGGCGATGAAAGCCAAAGATGAGGCTTCTGCATCAAAGCGGGCCGAGTTCATTCAATCCATTCTTGGATTAATGAGCGATATTCATGATAAAGCTTCAGTACCACAGGTAACTGATGAAGTAGCTATTCAGTTAGGTTTAGGTTTAAGCGTTGGGGAAGCTATTGTTAATTCTCCTGCGGGCAACCCAGCAGCTTCTTCTACACTTGCTGCTTCTGATCCTCAATGTGGTCAGCCGAAGTCTGTACCGGTCTTTAAATGGGGACTTGATAAATTTGCAGGACATGAATCTAAGATTTCTTTAAATGCTTTTTTGCAACAAGTGGATGAGTTGTCTATTGCTCGGAATGTATCAAAGACTCAGTTATTTGCATCTGCTTTGGATCTTTTTAAAGACCAAGCACTTTTGTTTTATAGATCTAGAAGAAATGAAGTATCTGATTGGGACTCTTTGGTTAAACTTTTGAAAGAGGAATATCTCCCTTTAGATTATGATGATAAGCTTTTAGAAGAAATTCGTAGGCGGACTCAAGGTCCTAATGAACCGCTAGGGACTTATTTAGTAGCTATGGATAATTTATTTTCCCGATTATCAACAAAATTTTCTTATTATCAACAAAGTTTTACCTGATAACCAGTCGGGATTTCGAGCTGGACATAGTTGTACGACAGCACTGTTAAAAATTACTGACGACATAATGATGGCTAGTGACCAAAATAAGATATCAGTATTGATTTTATTGGATTTTAGCAAAGCTTTCGACATGATCAATCATGAAGTTCTTTTATCAATTTTCAAATCAATTGGACTAGGCCATAATGCAATTGCTTTACTTAAAAGTTATCTAAGTGATCGACAACAAATGGTGAGATTGAGCAGCGGTTTCTCGAAATTCCATCCTATTACATCTGGTGTGCCTCAAGGATCAATTCTTGGTCCTTTGTTTTTTACTTTATATGTACATTTGTTTCATAGATTTGTTAAATACTGCTCTATCCACATGTATGCAGACGATACTCAACTATACTTTTCCTTTGATTATGATAAGTGGGAGCTGGCGTTGCAAAATATTTAAACCGACTTAAATACAATTTCTGATAAATCTTTACAGCACTCTTTATCAATCAATCCATCAAAATCAGTAGTTTTATTATTTGGAGATTCTGCAAAGTTAGAGCAGTTAAGACCTCATGTAAAACTAAAAATCAATAACACTATAATACCAATAAAAAACGAAGCAAGGAATTTGGGATTAGTTGTTGACAATACTCTTAGATTTACTACTCACATTACTAATAACATAAGACAAGCCTACTTAAATTTAAAATTAATTTACCCACATAGGTGCTTTCTAACACCCAAGGTAAAAACCACGTTGTGCGAAGCCCTTGTTTTATCCAATTTTTCATATTGTAGTGAAGTTTACGGTACTTGTATGACTAAAGACTATGCTGACAGAATTCAGAGTACAGAACTCGTGTTTGAGACTGATATTTGGCATTAGAAAATATGATCACATATCTCATAAATTAGCTGATTCTTCATGGTTGAACATGAAAAACAGAAGGCTGTTACAGGCTGCATGTCTTTATCATAAAATTATTACTCAGAAAATTCCTATATACTTATACAAAAAAATATCGTTCCGAAATGATGTTCACCATTTAAATTTAAGGTTTAAAGGACGCATCACTCCACCTACTCATCATACAGCTCTATTTGAACGATCATTTACATTTAACGTTTATAAAATGTACAATGTTTTACCAGATTATATTAAAAGCTACTCCTTAAACTGCTTTAAACGACACGTACGTGAATATTTATATATTAAGCAAGTATCTGGTATTTAAATCTTTTTCTTAAATCTTTTTCATGTTGATATCATGATATCTCTTACCTAAATTATGTTTCAAGTAGGTATTAGGCCACCTGAGGCAGACAGAAATTAACATGCCATGTGGCATGCCAATGGCATGGCTCCTCCCCTTGCTTCTGATTGGTCGACGCCATCTTGGATGACACGCCTACTATTCTCTGATTGGTCGACGCCATCTTGGATGACACGCCTACTATTCTCTGATTGGCTGAAGACGGCCATTTTAAAAACGCCTACTATTCTCTGATTGGATGACGGCCATTTTGGAACTTAGGGCGCCATTTTACCACGCCCTATGAATCCATGACTGGAAACTGTATTACCGGCAACATGCATGCTTCTAAGAGATGGCGCTATGAAGGAATACCGACAAACTATGTACTTTTACTACTAGGCGGCACGTCATGAAGAAATCTGTATTATCGATCATCATTTTATATTAATAAATTTCATCGATTTCTCAAATAATTATCGTCGTCGTCGTCGTCATTAATAAGATAATAATTACACATAGTAATAATTAATTCAGCATTAAAAATTCGAAATTCAGGAGGGCGCGTCATGAAGAAATCTGTATTATCCTACGTATTGATGCTATTAGAGGTCGCATTAAAGAGCCTTTTCTCTCACTCTCTTGCTCTTTCCTATTAGACGACGCATTAAAGAGCCCTCTCTCTCTCTCCTATTAGAGGACGCATTAAAGAGCCCTCTCTCTCTCTCTCTCTCCTATTAGAGGACGCATTAAAGAGCCCTCTCTCCTATTATAGTAATAATTATTTAAGATAACTGATCCAGCATTAAAAATTTGAAATTAAGCTTTAAACGCAAATTTCTAATATAATATCTACATCGAGAGATTGATCATATAGTTGATATATTAATTAGCTACATTTTTCTCTTCTCTCACAACAACCGCAATCAATGAAACATTTCCAGTGCGTATTTCTTGGTATTACAACCCTAATATAATTTTACATACAGTGGTATTTTAAAATTTGTCATTTTGAAGTCGACATTTTAGATTTCCCACTCTTCTTGAATTTTTAGCTCTGGGGGATTGGATCGATCATCTTTTATCCCTTTCACTAGACGGAAGCTCTCTCTGTCTCTCCTTCTCGCTGTCCTACGTACCCTGCTACCTCTCTCAACGAAGAAGTCTGTATTATCGCCTAACAATTTACGGATATTTGCTAATAGATGTAGCGTTAGTATGAATGCCTCGTAGACACGCCCATTCGTGATCTGATTGATCGATAGCTTTATCCATACTCAGATGGTCGGTCTGTCATCTTGAAACACGCTCTGAATGGTTCGGCCATCTTTCTCCCTACCATAGGCGATCATTTTGGAATACGTTCTGGTTGATTCGGCCATCTTCTTTATCCCTACCCCTAGCGTTTAATGTCTTGCGTACCTAGCTAGCTATCTCTCGCTACCTACAAGCTCTACTGTCTTTCTTTCACGCACACACACACACCCTGTACTCTTTCTACCTTTTCTAGAAGAAGAAGAAATAATAATGCCATATAGGAATTATGTTTCTACTTTTCGTGTACCCTCTCTCGCGGATAACGATCTACCCTTTTATATAGTCGCCCTTCTCCCTTTGCTAGTAAAATGAGACATCACCAGCCCTAGAATTTTATATTTCACGGATGACTACAAGATCGCTGTATTCTAATGAAGCTTTCTACCCAAAGAGATCATGAAATTTAAAGGAACCAACAGTCCTTGATACAACAGCGAGTTTTGCAGGCTCGTCTAACCATCATATCTATGTCAGTAGCTGCCCTTGGTAAAGGGTTTTCTTCGGATCTCAATGTTAAGAAAATTACGTTAATAAATACACAGGCTCTTGAATCACGTTCAGGGATCGGAATGGTTTCTAACACTAACATGTATCAACGGACAAATTAACTACATAGAAAGAGAAAAACCTAATTCTAATGCAGAAAAATGTATAGACTTACCCTCCCCTGGCGTATCACATTTAAATTAAAAACGGAAAAACAATAAATATTTACACTTTTAATCACCTCACCTCACCAAGAAGAAGAAGATTGAATATTCAGTATAAACAGACACTTTTTTAAATTTAAAACCAGTTATTATTAATCTTTCAAGCCACTGTTATATACCACACACGCATACAGCGTATAGAAATGGACTGACGTGAAAATCTTATTTCAAATATTTAGCTCCCTACGAGACAAAAGGAAACATTTCATTGGTCGTTTAAAATATAATATGCCTTAGGCTATATACATTCCTTTAGACATTTCAAGGGGTGAAAACAAGATTCTAACCGACCCGTTGCCGAGACTTGAAATCGAGATAATTATCAGATTAAAATGCATCACTATACCCCAAAAAAGGTCTAGCTGACTACCTGAGACATGATAGCAGGCAGGCAGGTACTAACCCTTGAACATTTTAAAATCCTTGTACAGTAAAAACAAAAGAGTATAGTCGACGACGGTTAACTTATTTCCTAACGAATTTATAAAAAACAGAGAATGAATTGAATTTTTTGTATCATTTAAGTCAGTTATATATATTTTAAAAAAGCTATTATTATTTTAAATATATTATATTTTGAGTTTATATAGTCGAAATGCAAACTGCCTGCGAATTAACAGCGTATGACTTTCATATTTTTCTTTTAACTGCCGGCAATACTGCTGTTTCTTGTTTACATGTCAATCTACAATAGATTTTATAAGAAATTGATTGCATATGCATAAATGCTCATTTAAAGAATGTAAACATACTAAATTAATGACATCCATTGAGGTCATGACGTAGCATTGGAACTTACACGTATACTACGCATACGTAGAGAGTCATAGCGCTCGCTCTTGTAACAATAACATATGCTTTGATGACGTACCCGACACCGTCTCTAATTTAATAGACTTTACCAATAGTTGCATTCTATATGAAGAGAAATACAATTGAAAGAAATAAAACGCTTTATATGTATGTATTTTACGGCTTTATTGTGCCTCGTTATTGTTACAAGAGCGAGCGCTATGACTCTCTACGTATGCGTAGTATACGTGTAAGTTCCAATGCTACGTCATGACCTCAATGGATGTCATTAATTTAGTATGTTTACATTCTTTAAATGAGTATTTATGCATATGCAACCAATTTCTTATAAAATCTATTGTAGATTGACATGTAAAAACATCATAAAACTTGAAATATTATTGGATTTGTATGAAATTTTCTACAAAGGGGTTTTTCAGGTCGCTGATTTCAAATTTGATGTCAACGTTTGCAAATTTTAAAGGGCGGATGAAATATGGCGGCCATAATAATTAAAATTTGATTTATTTGCATAAAACTTAACATCTGTGAGTATATTCGAAATAGCGGGTATGATATAGCTCTCTGCGTTGCCAAAGTACTATGTGTATTTCTCAGTAAGGATTGCGTCATTTAAAGCGACAAGAATAATTATATTTTATTACAGCTACTTAATAAATCTTTTACTTCCATTCATTGGTGTCTGAATTTTATTTAAAATGTTTTAAATAAGTTTTAAGGTACCATAAACATAAAAATTTCGTAAAATTAGAAATTTTATTGGATTTGTATGAGATTTTGTACAAAGGGGTTTCTAAGGTCGCTGATATCGAGTTCGACGTTAAGATTTACAATATGACGATTATACTTGAGATTTGGCACAGTTATAGGAATTAGGATTCTTGTAAAGAAAAAATAAACCAATGTTATTATGACAACCCCCGTACCCCCTTTTAGGGGTTGTAAAGCTTTTAGATGACTTAGAAACTTGAAAATTGGTGTAATTATAGGATTTAAGATTCTTGTAAAGAAAAATATTTAAAAAATGTTATTATGTCAACCTCTGCATCCCGTTCGGGGGTTGTAAGCCTTCTAGATGACATAAAAACTTGAAATTTGGTTTAGTTATAGGGTTTAGGGTTCTCGTAAAGAATGATATAGAAAAATGTTATTATGTTAACCCTCCGCAACCCCTTTAGGGTTTATAAAGCTTCTAGATGACACAGAAACTTGAAATTTGGTACAATTATAGTTTAAGGTTATTGTAAAGAAAATATATAAAAAAATGTCGTTATATCATCCCCCGCACCCTCTTATGGGATTGTAAAACTTGCAGATGACACAGGAACTTGAAATTTGATATAGTTATAGGGTTTAAGACTGTCGTAAAGAAAAATATAATTTTTTTTATTAAGTCAACCCCTGCACTTTATTTGGGGGTTGTAAAAATTCTGGATGACATTCAAACTTGAAATTTGAGATAGTGATAGGATTTAGGACTCTCGTAAAGAAAATTATTAGGTCAACCCCCGCACTCCATGTGAGGGTTGTAAAACTTCTAGATGACATACAAACTTGAAATTTGACATAGTTATAGAGTTTAGAATTCTTGTCAAAAGAAAAATAAACAATGGTAAAATTTCTACCCCCCACTCACATTGGGGGTTGTAAAACTTCTATATGACATACAAACTTGAAATTTGGTATAGTTATAGTACTTAAAGTTTTCCTAAAGAGAAAAATCAAAAATACTAAAATCTCAACCCTTCCACCCCCTTTTGAGTTATAAAACTTCTAGATGACGTACAAACTTGAGATTTTGACATAGTTATAGACTTTAAAATTCTTGTCAAAAGAAAAATAAACAATGGTAAAATTTCTACCCTCCATCCACATTGGGGGTTGTAAAACTTCTATATGACATACAAACTTCAAATTTAGTATAGTTATAGTGTTTAAAATTTTCCTAAAGAGAAAAATCAAAAATATTAAAATGTCAACCCTCCCAGCCCCTTTTGAGTTATAAAACTTCTAGATGACATACAAAGTTGAGATTTTGACATAGTTATAGTGTTTAGAATTCTTGTCAAAAGAAAAATAAACAATTGTAAAATTTCTACCCCCCACCCACATTGGTGGTTGTAAAACTTCTATATGATATACAAACTTGAAATTTGGTATAGTTATAGTGTTTAAAATTTTCCTAAAGAGAAAAATTAAAAATATTAAAATGTCAACCCTCCCACCCCCTTTTGACTATAAAACTTCTAGATGACGTACAAACTTGAGATTTTGACATAGTTATAGAGTTTAGAATTCTTGTCAAAAGACAAATAAACAATGGTAAGATTTCTACCCCCCACCCACATTGGTGGTTGTAAAACTTCTATATGATATACAAACTTGAAATTTGGTATAGTTATAGTGTTTAAAATTTTCCTAAAGAGAAAAATAAAAAATATTAAAATGTCAACCCTCCCACCCCCTTTTGACTATAAAACTTCTAGATGACGTACAAACTTGAGATTTTGACATAGTTATAGAGTTTAGAATTCTTGTCAAAAGACAAATAAACAATGGTAAGATTTCCAACCCCCAGCCACATTGGAGGTTGTAAAACTTCTATATGACATACAAACTTGAAATTTTCTATAGTTGTAGTGTTTAAATTTTTCCTAAAGAGAAAAGAGTTATTATGTCAACCTCTGCATCCCGTTCGGGGGTTGTAAGACTTCTAGATGACATAAAAACTTGAAATTTGGTTTAGTTATAGGGTTTAGGGTTCTCGTAAAGAATGATATAGAAAAATGTTATTATGTTAACCCTCCGCAACCCCTTTAGGGTTTATAAAGCTTCTAGATCAAAAATATTAAAATGTCAACCCTCCCACCCCCTTTTGAGTTATAAAACTTCTAGATGACGTACAAACTTGAGATTTTGACATAGTTATAGAGTTTAGAATTCTTATCAAAAGAAAAATAAACAATTGTAAAATTTCTACCCCCCACCCACATTGGTGGTTGTAAAACTTCTATATGATATACAAACTTGAAATTTGGTATAGTTATAGTATTTAAAATTTTCCTAAAGAGAAAAATCAAAAATATTAACATGTCAGCCCTCCCACCCCCTTTTGAGTTATAAAACTTCTAGATGATGTACAAACTTGAGATTTTGACATAGTTATAGTGTTTAGAATTCTTGACTAGTGGACATTTAACTTCTATAATGGCATCTTCATTAACAGGTTCATCGGGGCTTGCCGCCAGAAATGGGTGTTCTTGATCAATAAATAATCCACATTCTCTTACTTCCAAGTTGTATTCACTTTCAAATTCTTTTATGGCAATTGGCTCATGTTCCAAGCCATAATGCGTTGCTCTATTTCCTGTAAATGTTGAGTACAGTATTTCCTTAACTGTGTTCACGCAAGATGTTTTGGCTTGCAATTTGCAGACTCTTCCGAAGTGAGATGCAGTCAATCTCAATGATCTTTCTTGTTTCCAGAGAGGGTTCCTTGACTGACCGACAGTATTTCGTTCTAGATGGGTAATCTCTTCTTTGGACTTTTTCAAGGTGTTACGGAACTCGATTTCTTGAATTTTATACTCTTCAGGTGATAACAGCTCAGCCTTTTCTGTGACACCATAATCTGTGTCTGGAAGTGCAGTAGTTTTCGTTTTGCGGTAAATTTGCCCCTTTTCCTCTTGTTCTTTTCTAGCATTTGGCGTTTCCTTTTCAATTTTAGAGCATATCTTTTTGTAAATACACTTTGATCTTCTTGTAATAGTTCGTGGTAGTCTGTCCCAGCATTAAATAATATACTAGCAGCTTCACATCTTGTTTGATAGGAACCTCGAAGGGAATAATTTACCCTTTTCCCCCCTACAAATTTACACACTAACGAATTGTAATGTTCTGCCAAATTGTTATTCATGTTTAACAGCAAACTATTAACATTTAAAGTTAACCTGTAAAGAGTTGCTTCAATATCTTGATATAGGCCACATTTCTTCATATCAGGAACGAAGTTTTGTTCACCTTTTTTGTACAAGAAAAATACCCTATTTCTTGACATTTTGCATGCTCGCCAAAAACGTGCGAGGGGGCGTTTAAAATGTCAGCAGTAAGCAGCTGCATTCAACAAAACTCGCTGACAACTAAATATTCAGATAGCAGTTTACAAATACAATTCAATAAGATTTAACATCTCGCTTTGCTTTATTCGCCTCTTAAATTTTGGCTGACATACTTCTAACTTGGGGATTACAATTATCTAAATTGGATAATGCCCCACTTGCTGATAATTTCAAATTCAATAACACTAAAGATCCGAACTGCTTGAGGATCATTCAACAACTTTGAAATTATGATTTTCAAACCATTTTTTGGTCGTTTTTGATGTGTGGTAAGAAGCACCATCTTGTTGAAAGATTAAATCGCGGTCAAGATCGATTTTTAACGATTGGTAACAAGTTTGCGTTAAGAATTTGCTGATACTTTTCAACATTAACTGTGCCGTCTATGGACTGAAATCATTCTAACCCTCCAGCTGACATATAGCTCTAAACTATTGCACCTTGAGGAAACCTAACCGTACGTTTTAAACAGTACTTATGGAATGCTTCATGTTTAGCTCCGATCACTCTTTTGCGAGAGTAACCAACGAAAACACCAGACTTTGACTAGTCGCTGAATATGACCTTATACCAGTCATTCTCTGGAACATTGTCTAGGACAACTACATATTTAGTCCATGTCACTCGTCGTTGTTCTTGTTTCTCGGTTAGAAGTTTTACTTTGACTAAATACAAAAACCGTTTATGTTACAAAGATAGTTAAGGAATACTCAATGCATCAAAGTTTAAAGATAAAAAATTACCTTATTAAAGAATGGAGAGTCTATCTGAAAACAAATAAACTGTTTGGATTCTTGGCAATTGTTGCGACAGAAAGGTAAAGACAGGATTAAGTGTGCCCAAATAGCTGCAGGACATGATCTGGACTAGCAGAAATACATAGAACAAAATTAAATAATTTATCGGTATTTCCAACGTAAATGACTGCTTCTTCACGGCTTGCTCCAAAATGATAAGTCTGGATTTCTTCAGCTAGTTTGCAAGGATAATTTTCAGAGAAGACTATATGGAGTAACCCTTCACTCTTACTAAGACTCTTTTTCAGTGTGTTGTAAGCAGCATTTTTATTTCTAATGTTAAATTTATATTTATTTTTAAAGTTTTCATTTCTTCTTGAACCTCTCCCTGCAACTCTTGAACTTCTGCTGAACCATACCTAAGACTGATAATGGAGGGCAAGATTGAGGGTAGAAGAGAACTGGCAGGAGACAAGGCTCATGGTTGAGAAATGTGAGAGACTGCACTAGCCTAAACTCACAGTTATTACTAAGAATAGCAAAAGATAGTGAACGATTTGCCGAAGTTGTTGCTAACCTTCTATAAGAAGACAGCACCTTAAGAAAAAGAAGATGTAAAAAAGGCTGCAAAGTTAGAAAATGTAACAGTTTTATCGACCTTACTGAATATTTCTGAATTTGTTTTTACTCATGCAGTTCTATACAATATCGACTCTTTTGCCTTCTTCAACATACCAATACAAATTAGCTTGGGGCAACGTATGATAGCCTAATAAAAACAGGATGCCAATAAAACTGAAAAGTTTTTCCCTTGTAAATATAAAATCGTGTGTATTATTTATCATGAGCCTACTTTACAAAATATCGCAATACTATATCTTGAACTTCATCATCAAAGAGTTTTAGAAAAATATCCAGCGGTGATTGACCTGCCACATGATTTTTTAGCTGTTCAATTTTTTTGTGTTCTCTTCGTCGGGCAAGTTCAGATACAAAAAGAAACCTCTCTGTACTTGGGTTTCTGGTTATTTGTTTTGAGCAAACTTGAGAATGTGAAAAGAAGAAGAAAGCATTTAAGTAGAAAAAAACTGAAAACAATACAGTTATGAAAACACCTGAAGAAAAACTAATGCCCATCTCTGAATAAAAAAAAACTGCACGGAAACGTTTTGTTGGACTTGGACCTGGAAAAGGGAAAAGCAATGAGAAATAAGCAATCCGTACTCTAGTTCTGCATGACTCGCTGGTGAAACCTTGGAGAGTTTTTGGAGGTCAAAAAACCAACGGAAAAGATTTTTAAGTGCTTTGTTGATGTCCATTGATATTCGACACTATCGTCTTTATAGTTTAGCAAATAAAACAATTGGCCTTGCACACAAAACAAAAATATCCTACAGTACATTCTCTCGATGCCATCCCTATGTTATTACCGTCTATATTATGTATGCAAACCTAATGAAATAAACAGAGATACCTGTTTGTACAAGCAACGTGCAAACATAAGCTTCAAACCACAAAAACTAAAGCCACTAAAACTTGTAAATAATGAAAATTCATATGAACTCCTGTAACATGTGTATATGTATGGCAGGCCTCTGAAATGTCAAAATAAAATGAAGAAAAGGTTCAATTTAATGTTAAGATTGCAGCTAAAATCAATGTTACTAAACCTGTCCGAGAGTTGCAGGGAGAGGTTCAAGAAGAAATGAAAACTTTAAAAATAAATATAAATTTAACATTAAAAATGAAAATGCTGCTTAGAACACACTGAAAAACAGTCTCAGTAAGAATGAAGGGTTACTACATATAGACTTCTCTGAAAATTATGCTTGCAAACTAGCTGAAGAAATCCAGACTTATAATTTTGGAGCAAGCCGTGAGGAAGCAACATTGTACGCAGGAGTCACTTACGCTGGAGATACCGATAAGCTATTTAATTTTGTTTTATGTATTTCTGCTAGTCCTAGGACCTTGAACTGCTTCTCTAGTTCCAATGCCTAAGCGAAAACCAAATTGTTCTTCTCCTACATATTGTCCGCATTTTGTGTGTACTCGTTGATGCATGTTCTTAGCATTATCTACTGTACATGGCTCATCAGGCTAATCAATCGGTACTGTGAGCACTGTTTTACTCCGCTCTTTTTAGGTATCGGAATAAAAGTAAGTTGGGTCCAGTCGTGTGGTACGATTCCTGTATAGTATATTCTATTTAAGAAGGATGTTAAGATGTTGAGGCTTTCATCGTCTAATACTTTACGCATCTCAGTATAGATGTTATCTTCACCTGAGACTCTACGTGTTTTGATAGTTTTATTGCGTGTTTCACTTCTGCTATAATAATTTTCAATGGCTAATCTTCTTGTTCTATTTCTCTTGGTTCTGGTTACATTCTGATATCATCAAAAAGCTCTTGTATATAGCTTGTCAAAATCTCTTCTATCTCGTTTGGGTCTATTGTTTTTTTGTTACTATCTGTGACTAAGATATCTTGTTGATGGGTTTTATTTCCAGTTATTTCTTTTATCTTCTTTTTTGTGTGTTAAAGAAATCATGCTTTCTTGGCAGCTCTTCGAGTACTTGACAACGTTTCTCCATCCAGGTCTCCTTTGACTCTCTTATAAGCCTTGTAATCTTTTTATGGATTTCTTTATATTTATTATAGTCTTTATGTTTGTACTTCCTTCTTTCGTTCATCAATAAAAGGATTTCTTCCGTCATCCATCTCTGTTTTGCTCTCTGCTCTTGGTTTTCCAATTCATTTTCTTGTACTTCATGTTTACATTTTTAACAGACTGTCAAAAGTTTTCCATTGTTACTGTTTCCAATTATACCGTTTCCCTAAACTTACTATTCAAAACTCGTGTTATTTCCTCTTTTATTTGTGGTTCCCCCAGTTTCTCAAAGTTAGGTCTTGTTTTATTTCTCTTCCGGATTTTCTTCAATTTAATCTCACGTTTTTCAGCTACGGGGTTCTGATCAGATCATATATCTGATCCAGGATAAGTTCTTACAACTTTAATTCCGTTTCTATATCGTTTATCAATCAGTATATAATCTATTTGATTTTTTATGATATTTCCTTCATTGTCTCCTGGTCCTAAGTACACTTCTAAGTGTACAATCGCCTTTCTGGAAGTTGGAACCAGGTGTTTGCTACCATTAAGTTTACTTCATTACAGAACTGTACCAGATATCCCCCCTATCGTTTCGTTTGCAAATACCATGGTCTTCAACAATATATTGCACTCTTCCTTTACCTATCTTTCCGTTGAAGTCACCCATGATTATATTCACTTCATTCTTTTTGGTAAATCTTAGTAGGTAATTTTTACATCATGAATGAAAAACTCATGCAGTATGGAGTATTCTCGTGCAACTTATATTACTAGATGAACAGATAGTTCCATATTTTGAACGGCACTCGCAACAAAATGCTTCTAAAAGTGAAAACGGTAAGATTCGGTTTCAAATTATGGTATATCTGTTCAGATGAAGGGTACTTATACAAGTTATCCTCCAAATAATAAAAAATCCAGACTTGAGTTGGGAGGTGACTTTGTTTTTTATCTACTATCTATTGTAGAGAATAACCCTAATCATAATATTTTCCTTGACAACTTCTTTTCTTCATATAAATTATTCGACAATAACACAATCTGGTGTTGGAAAATTGAAAACTGCAAAAAATTATGACACAAAGGAAAAGAAAAAACTACTGTACTGCTCAAAAGCTACTGTACTATCAAAACAAAAGGAAATAGTGACGTTAACGAAGAAAATGAAGTAAAAACCTTCCCAAGGATCTTGTATGGTTTCTCTATTTCTTATAAAATCAAATGTAACTGAACTAAAGGGTTCACTGTAATGCAATGAAGAAGTACATCACATGCTCAAATAAATTCAGTGTGTCTAACAAAAATCCCAACCTATTGCTTGGTCTTGGAGGGATTCATCTCCTAAAAGTGGTACTCTCATGCATTGGGCTATACCTCAAAGACAGTGGAGCTTCGAAAATCCTTGTTGAGACAGTATAATTGGAATGCTGTTTTCCATTTTGAAACGCTTACGGTGTTATACCAGTGTACGAAGATCAACGCTTGTTGGACAAATTTAAATTGATATAAACTACACATAGTGACATAAAAAAATATTTTGAGAAACTCGTAGAAAATGACAGGCAGAAAAAAAACTGGGGCCTGCGTGCATGCAGTATAAGAGAGTGTTTGCCACTTTCCTTCTTCTTTGATAGAAAAAATTATGCACGATGGTACATTTTATACTACAATGATTGCTTGAAGCTGGACGAAGGTCCTATAATTTATAATTCCATGTCACTCTTTTAAACAAAAAATAATAATCTTAATTCAATCCTATTAACGCATTTAAAACAATAATTATTCAAGACTTTTTAACCAAAATTTGTTTTGGTGGTTTCAAGTGTAAACATTTAAAATATTTTCAAGCCGTTAATGCCTTTAGTTTTCAAGAAAAAAAAATTTCAGATTCAAGAATATAAAGAAAAATTTAAAATCTGGCAGCATAAATAATTAAGATTTTAATTTGCATGGGCAACTAAAATCTTCAGTAACATGATATTTGATACGATGTTTGATGACGCGACGTCAAATTGTTCATCATACAATTCTGAGAACCTAGAGTGTTTAGAGATATTTAATTCTTAAATGCTCCGAATGAATGTATAAATGAATTGTTTTTTACATTTACTTATATGTACAGCTGTAACCTTTATCAAATTCATAATTGCAAAAGAAAGAACCTCTATTCCTTGAAAAATCCCCAAAAAACGAGTGTTAAAATTCGTTACAATTCCGTCGTTTATAATCTCGCTACCCTACTGAGATCAAAAATAAATGTAAATGTTTGAAAAAAAACATAGCAGACCTTATTTAATTGTAAAAGTCGTTACATAAATTTATTCTGGATTACTTGAAACCCTCCCGAAACAAATTTTGGTTAAAAAGTCTTATAAATTGCAAGGATTGAATTAAAATTGTTTTTTTTTTGTTGAAAAGAGTGACTTTTAAAAGAGTGGAAATTATAAATTTTAAGTTCTTTTTCCAGCTTCAAGCAATCATTGTAGTATATAAAATGTACCATCGTGCATAATTTGAAAAAAATGGAATTTCTGGCAATAGCCCAATATCAGGATCTATTCGCTAACTAGAATTCGAATTAAGTGTCATTTTACACAATAATTAGCTTTTGTTTTTTACGTGTGCTGAAATTGGTTTTAAAGGGCGACTATTGTTTACTGTAATATTAGATTTATCATAAACAAGTAATAATAAAAACCCATAATAATTCAAGGTCATAGTAAGAAATACGTAAAATGACTGTGGAAGCAGTCTGTTAAAATGCGTTACAGCATACACAAAATTACGTCACTTTATAGACTTGCACACCTGCAATCAGTAAATAAACATAGTCATTTTGGGAAATTTAATCCATGCTTACAAGGAAATATTGTCTTGCTAACAACATTAAATTTTTATAAGGACGTCTTTTAAACTATAATATTGAGTTATATTCCTGATTATCTAATATCCATTTTTTTCTCGAGTCCTCTGACTTTAATAAAGCTTAACTTTAGTAAAATATTATATTTCTAAATGCTATAGCTACTTTTGTTTTTATCAGACAATAGGTAATAAAAGGTACCCATTTTTAGGGACAATTTTATTAAAAACAAATTAGTTTTTATCTCAGAAAGTACATGCCAGATATCTATGAAATTTTTGTACGGGTTATAGAAAGAAACCTTGGGTTCTAATTTTCAGACCAAAAAGCAATTCATTTAAGATTTATATAAAAAATAGGGAATTATGTTTTCTTGTTTATTAATTTTTTGATTTCGTTTTGGTTAAATGAACACTTTTCATGTAGGCATTATTTTTCTCAAAGAAATGTTCCTAATTTTAACAATAACAGTGCAATAACAAAAAAACCAATTTTTTGTCCAAACCGCTTGTCACTAAATTAATTTTCCTGCGATTCAGAGGAAGATATTGAAGACTATACAGGGTGTCCTGTTTAACAGTCTACACTGAATCATTCCAACAAGCTTGTGACTATAGCAGTGGAATTAAAAGAACTTTGTATACTTTGACCTCTAGTTTACGAAATCAGAACACATCTTAGAACTTGTGCTGGTGCTGGATATCATCATCAGGATTTTTTTTAATGGAACGATTAGATTTGAATTATGGAAATCGATAGCAAGTGGAATTCTGAATAAAAAAGTAATAAGGTACTACAGGTTTAAAGTGAATGATAATGAAATAATAAAGTGAATGTATTCTAATACTGTTTTCGTAAACAAGAAGCCGAAATCTACGAAGTTCTTTTAATTCCATTACTATAACCAAAAGCTTGTCCGGATGATTGAGTGTAGCCTGTTAAATAGGCCAGAACCCGTTAAGTGGCTAAGTGTTTACTATTTTTTTCACATTTAAACATTTGAAGTGGTGACTCGTACACCTTTGAAATCTGAATTTTGCAAAATCTAAAAAGTATCTTGTATATTATTAACCATAAAATAAGCGACTTCTTATGTTTTTTCATGATAACCATGAAAATGAAGCGCAACAAAAATCGTTGCTATTTTTTCACATTTAGAAATTCTAAGGGTTGGCTGCTACCCCCTTATATCCTGAATTTCGCAAAATCGGTGAAGCATGTGCGTTTTTATGTTCTTTCACGCAACCCATTCAACAATGAAACGCAAATAAACTGCTTTACTATTTTCTCCACATTTTTAAATTCTAAGGGATGGCTGGCTACCCCTTAGACCCTTAATGTCGCAAAATCCGTAAAATATGTAACTTTTTATGTTCTTTCACGTCACCCATTCAAATATGAACCGCAACAAAGATTATTTACTATTTTTCCCGTATTTCAAAATTCTAAGGGTTGGTTGCTACCACCTTAGACCCTGAACTTCGCAAAATCTATAAAATAGGTGGCTTTTTATGTTCTTTCACGGCACCCGTTCGAAAATGAAACGCAACAAAGATTGTTTACTATTTTTCCTGTGTGTAGAAATTCTAAGAGGTGGCTGCTACCCAAAACAGAACAAAATTTTGAAAATATAAATATGGGTTTTTTTAACGTTTTTTTAATTTTTCGCTAGACGAGAATCCGAAACTCTGTAAATATACCAAATTTCAAGTTTGTATGTACTTTAGAAATTCGGAAGTTATAAAGACTATTGAATTTCATTACTTAAATACATAAAGTGAAGTCCCGTTTTACAACCCCTAAAGGGGAAGCGGAGGGTTAACATAATAACAATTTTTTATATTTTTCTTTACGAGAACTCTAAACCCTATAACTAAACCAAATTCCAAGTTTTTATGTCATCTAGAAGTTTTACAACCCCCAAATGGAATACGGGGGTTGATTTAATAATTTTTTTAAATTTTTCTTTAGGAGAGTCCTAAATTCTATCGCTATACCAAATTTCATGTTTGTATGTCATCTAGAAGTTTTACAACCCTAAAAGGGGTTGCGGGGTTGACATAATAACATTTTTTTAAATTTTTATTTACTAGAATCCTAAACCCTATAAATATACCAAATTTCAAGTTTGTATGTCATCTAGAAGTTTTACAACCCCCAAATGGAATATGGGGGTTGATTTAATAATTTTTTTAAATTTTTCTTTAGGAGAGTCCTAAATTCCATCGCTATAGCAAATTTCAAGTTTGTATGTCATCTAGAAGTTTTACAACCCCCAAATGGAATATGGGGGTTGATTTAATAATTTTTTTTAAATTTTTCTTTAGGAGAGTCCTAAATTCCATCGCTATACCAAATTTCAAGTTTGTATGACATCTAGAAGTTTTACAACCCTAAAAGGGGATGCGGGGTTGACATAATAACATTTTTTTAAATTTTTATTTACTAGAATCCTAAACCCTATAAATATACCAAATTTCAAGTTTGTGTGTGATCTAGAAGTATTACAATCCCCAAATAAAGTGCGGGGGTTGACTTAATAAAATTTAGAACTAAAATTGTAACACTAAAAAAGGCGTTTAATTAATACCCACTTCACATCTTTAGCAAGTTCTAACTTCAATGTCTAACTGTACACAAAAGAATAAACCCCTACAGATCTAACCGGCATTACCAAGTACTAAAATTATAGTATTTCTAATAAAAAGCATAAAAATGGGTAAATATTAAAGTTCATTTTTCGGATGTTTGTCGCAAGTTTAGATGCATCTAGATTAGATAGTGCATCGCTTTGAAAATTATTTTTTTAAGTTTTTTAAGAATACTGTCGCGTAGGGGTTTTCGTGACTGGGGAACGTAGTCAGAGGTAGAAAGAAATCAAACACAAGTTGTAAAAAACAACTATATACTAAAGACAATAAACAGAGTACAAAAGGTTAACATACATGTTGACATATTGTGAGGACGTATATGTCCTCCTAAACTAATACAATACAGGGGTGGTTGGAACCAACCCTGTTATAGCACTAAATCTACTAACTAAGCGTAGGAGCTAGACTCCTAGTAATTATAACTAAGCCGGGTAGCCTGGTCACAACTACCATAATTTCGCATACAGTAGGCGATTTAAGCGCCGCCTACTCAACTAGGCAAACTAAGCCATAATTAATCAAAAGACACTTACCCGCTTGTTCTTGATGAGGCTTCTAGTGAGTCTTGGCACAGACTGATTTGAAGCCAAAACAAGCGGGTTTATATATTGCTGAAGGCGGAAACGTTACTGAATTAATTGAATACATTAAGTGGAATACGAAGAACACATGAATACTTAATAAGATCCAAACTGTATAAATTATTCTAATGAGATACAAATTGTATAAATTATTCTGCAGACTGTATAAATTATTCTAATGAGATACAATCTGTATATTTTATTCTAATGAGATTCAATCTGTATATTTTATTCTAATGAGATTCAAACTGTATAAATTATTCTCAAGGCTTATGCAGATTGTGTACCGCGCGTGGCGGCGTGTGGGCGAGTATCGCACTACTCTTGATACTAAATGAATGCAAGTTGAAATGTTACAAAAAGGATTTCATTTAAAATAATTCCGTTTGTGACAATACTATAGATTTCTCATAAATAGATTTTCCCATTTTCTAGATATGAGAAAGGATAATGGTGTTCAAATGTCGTGTGTCTAATTGTAGAAATGTAAATAGTATTACAAATGCATCATTTTCTATGCATCTTCACTTAAATAAGGAGAGTAACTCTAACGAACATGTGCTGGCAGTGTAGCTTAGGGGCCCGACGTTACAAACCTCAGTAGGTATGGCGGCACCTGAGGCAGACGGAAATTGACATGCCATGTGGCATGCCAATGGCATAGCTCCTCCCCCTGCTTCTGATTGGCTACCCCCACTCCTGTAGCTCCTCCCCTTGCTTCTGATTGGTCGCCGCCATCTTGGATCTCCCCGCCTACTGCTCTCTGATTGGTTAACCGCCACTCCTGTAGCTCCTCCCCTAGCTTCTGATTGGATGAAGGCAGCCATTTTGGAACGTCTGGCTCCATTCTACCACGCCCTGGCGCCATGCTACCACGCCCGCCGCCGCCATTACGGGAATCTGTATTACCGGCAAACTGAGTGCTACCAATAGAGGGCGTAATGCTACAATTAGTGTGTATTGCTAAGAGAGGGCGTCATGAAGAAATCTGTATAACCGGCAATCTGTGTACTACTGCTAGGGGTCGTGTCATGAAGAAGAAATCTGTATTACTACAGAGAGGCAACCATTTTATATCAGAGCATGTGGCGCGAGCGCGCTAAATTTGAATCTGTCAATTTTAAATTTCGCTACAAGCTCTGCTGCTACCTCTCTCCAGCGCACACACTGTACTCTTTCCACTACCTTTTCTATAAGAAATACTAAAACCATATAGGAATTAAAAATTATGTTTATTAATATATATTGTTATGACTATATTTAATTTATAATAAAAATGTTGATAGATTGCTGGTAATGATAGCTTGAGGACTTCAGGACTGACCTCTGTTTTCTATTTGCGGTTCCAGGGGCTGTAACAACAACGACAACAATAGAACATTAAAAAGGGGTTTATTGTAAACTTGATGTTTACCCATACCTTATTTATTTCCAGAAACATGCAGTCATCATAACAGCTTGTTTTACCCAAGTACAGTAGGCCTAGAAAATCGTTTTAGCTCCAATCTGTTGGTTAATCTCGGTAACTCTTTGATCTGTTAACTTATCGCTGATCCGCTTGGGTAGAAACGTAACATGGTTTTCGGCAACAACAATCACACTTTGACGTTTATCACGGCAAACGACTCTTTTGAATTGTAGTATCTCTGCAATTTCTTTTATTTTGTAATCACATAACTTCTTGATCGGCTTCTGGCTAACGGGAGATTTGTTCAATTGTTGTATTAGCAAATCCATTTTTCTATGTAAAAAACAAAAACTTAAATAGCAGTAAAAATTTTAACACTCACAAGAATAATAAATGATTATTTTAACATACCAGTTGAAGCAAACAATAACAATTATTACTATCACTGTAACCGACGACGACGCGCGAACAAAACTAAAACCGAAAGGGGTCAACAGAGCTTTTATAAACTTCGAACCTGCGCGAATGAACACGTTAGTCGCAGCTGTTTTAGATAAAATCTTAATTTATTATCCTCGGAGCAATGGGCATCGTTAAAAAGGGTCGACACCTGCACTGTCAATTAACACTAAACAAGGGTTGACCGTCGTCGTAAAAAACTATTTTATAATTTACTCCAACATTAAAAATTTTAAATTCAACTTTTAGATGTAACTATCGATAAGCATTTAATTTATTACACACAGCCCGAGCAAAGAAACTCGTTAACGATCAAAAGAACACCTGCGCTGTCAATGTAACACTTATCTAACTGGCCGATCTAACCAAACGAATTGTTTACAATAGTTTTAAATCTTGCTTGTATGTGACAAGGGGTTGACCGTCGACGTTGTCGTCGTAAACAACTCTTTTATAATTTACTCCAAACATTAAAAAAAATTCAACGTTAAATACGTCTTATATCTTCATGCCGTCAATCAAATTCTAACCCTCGTTTGCAAACGCAGGTAGGAAAAAAAACACTTTGAAAGAAGGAATCTCTTTTTTAATTATTATACATCTTTCGTATTTTAAAAAATATAAATGATAAACTATTTAATAAAAAAGCATGGTATATCAGCTGACGAGTTTGTTCGTTGTCGTTCGTAATGCTGTACCAAAAATTATATTTAGGATACTACTAATTCTTCGGCCAAATTCATTGAATGGTATTTACGTTTCCTTATTGTAAAAACGACAAACTGAAATGACAAATAGGGATTATCTTGTTATTGTCCAAAAAGTTAAGTAAAGGTAAACCGATTACCTGCTACTTCTATTGTTCCATATACCTATTCACTGTTCATATTTCCTACTTTCAAATAACAGTATGATGAAGTGTTGGTTGCCTATACTTTAATTAATAAATCTCATTTATTCGCGAAGCTATTGATGAGGGAAAAACTTCGAAACGATACAGTGTTAGAGCATTAAATTGTCTAACTGTTGCTTAATACCTTTAGTTTTTAAACATAAAAGCAACGTCATAATATGGTATAAACGTTTGAAGGTTTTTATTTAATTAGAGCAAATTCCTTCGTATTTTAGTTATTTGAACATGATGCCGAACTAGAGAATATTATAGAGAATGGATTTATCTATCGACATTTGTTTTAAAGCGAAGCCTAATCCTTCAATAATGTTTTTAAAAATTAGAATTTCTAATGGACTGCAGAAACGAGTACTGTAAAACCTTAACAGAACAAAGGTAAATCTCGCACTTTGACGGATCTGTTTTCAACCCCCAACTGTTTGCAACGTTCATTTATGAGTTGAAAGTCCGACAAGATATCTTGAGGTAAATCTTTTTCCAGAAATTTATCACCTACTGGTAGGAAGACAACCCTAATTTGTATGTTGATTGTTGAAAGTGATATGAAACGTACACTATAGTCTATTGTCCTATTGACAGGGTGACATCGTAACATTTTAAATTTATTGAAGAATACATTAAATAAATCGTCAACTGCACATAATTAAGCATCGCAAGGTTTAAAATACCGCGGAGATTGAATGATAAACACACACACACACACACCTTTAAAAAAGGGGCCGTATCGAATGCTAAAAATGCAGGTAAATTCTTTTAAAATTTTAAATCTTTATCAATAGATCGACCAATGAAGAATACAATATTAACTACAAAGAGGCATGGGGTTATTCCTTCTTTCATTTTTCGAATATTTCATAAGCTATGTACATATGTTACACTCATAAATATTACGAAAAATGTTAGCGACACTACTACTACGTCAAGACATACCCGAATGTTCTGTTAGCAAGAGGCGATATCGAGTGTAACCTTTATTTAATACAAAGGGAATTATTGTCACGTATATGTATCATGGTTGCATAAACTAAACTTTCCAGTGTCATAATTATTGAACCCAGACGGCGTTTGATTGATTAATAACTTAAGAGTTCCTTTATGATAATATTAAACTCCGTAATAACCATAGTAATATTCGGGTAAAATACTGCCATTATTTTAAAGGTTTAATTTTATTGCAGCCAATTTTGACACTCTTGAGTTTTCAACATTTTTATCGGGGTTATAAAGTTCTATTTTTATGTGTTCTGTCAAAGAGTTTGAGAATTATCGCCCCTTCTACTATGCAATAAACATTTGAGAGCTTCGTTCTAGAGATTTCTATCCTGACGGTCATCGTCACAAGACAAGAGTAGGAAACCCGTCAGAAAGGTATTTTGTTTCTCAGCTGTTATAGATCTGCTAATCAGATTTAAAAAGGTTGGTTATACGTGTAGCTTATTTTACGTAATCAAGTGTTCTATTGTATTAGAATTTATAGACATGACCATTTTCCCTCATAAACCGAGAACAGTTCTTAATAAATATAAACTGTTGACCCAGGGCATAGGAATAAAACGTATCTATGTTGAGATCTACATTTTTAAACATCAATAAATTAATAGGCAGGTGTTCTCGTGGGAACTTGATTTTACCCAACTCAGGTGATAACTATCAATTATGTCAGCGCAATCAAAGAAAATAACATTTCAAATTGATTTATGACCCGCACGTGTTCATCGGGGCGCTCGCGTTGTTCCTTTGTTAAACGAACGAGTTGAATCGTGTTTATAGCCTTGCATAATATTGCGCAATACAGCTCGAGCCCTATAAAACCATCCTGGAGGACCAGAGCGTCACTTGCTTGTGATTGCTCGAAGCAGCTATACATGTATGTTTTTTGTGCGTACTGTTAATTATTACGCTTGTGTTTGAATTAATTTGGGTCAGCCTTAGCTGTTATTACCAGTTGTTGCTACAGGCCTTATTTGAAATCTACAACTTTAATCGATCAAAAAAAAAAGGTAGGATTTTATTATTAGCATTATTGTTTATAGTAATCTGAGGTTACGGGATATAAATGAGTTATAATAACGTCTTTGTAGTTTTGCAAGACGAGCGTCAGCTGGGTATAAGAACGAATATTTTCTCCGTGGTAAAATAATTATTTAAGATACATTTGAACAATATATAACGTATTTGTTAATAATAATAATAATAATAATGTTAAATTTGAATTTCAGCAATATAGGAATAGTTTTATATTTTAATTTTCCCTAGTTTTTATTATCGATTAAAGTTAGCATAGCAATTGTTTTATGCGAAGTGTAACACTATAATAATCTTTTTGTGTAACCGTTATTAGGTGTTTATCTAGGGGGTTGTAACATAGTTATTCAAATCATAATTTGAGGTTATGCTTTTTTATTTTTAATTAAGAGAGAGACAGTTCGTGAAATGGTGGTTAAGAACATCGTTCTAAAAAAGATTTATTTGCCCATTTGTCGCTATGTGATTTCTTACCTGCTGCTGTTATAATAGGGATAGTAATTTATGAAGCTTTACAACTTTACAAGCATCTTTTAGCTTATTTTGTTATTTTATAATAATAATCTGCTAGAGGGATTTAGTCTACCCAGCCTTTGCTTAATGCCTAGTAAACTAGATTGCTTTGTTGTTGTTTATTTAAAATAATAATAATAATTTACTAAAGAGTTTTATAAACAATTTAAACACTAATAATAATTAACTGGCGTTTATTTAAATTAACAACATATAATCTTTGTTGTTTTAGCCGTTGTTAAGTGTGCAAGTGCGATATTTTTGCTATTGTTGTTACTCCTGTACAAAATGTCTTCTCTCTACGAAATTATCGATGAGAACGTGTCCACCATCAAGAAATTTGGCACCCTGAAACATCGACTGGTGTTTAAAGTAAATGACGCGCCAGTCGGTGAAGACCATTTGGACTTTTTTAAATCGGCCATCAACGAAATTTTGCGGGATGTGTTAAGCCGAGCACAACCAAATGATAAAGTAGGGGCCACGTTTGAGTTTGATAGTTTCAAACAAAAACTTCCCGGCTACATGAGCCTCAGGCGCTCTGATGAAATCACTTTCAACGATGTCTGGGGCATTCTAGAGTCCATTTTACAGAGCGATCCCGAAGCCCTGAGTTCGGACACCTTCAGGTTGATAGCTACAATCGTAACACCACCAGCCGGACAAGGTCGCTGTCGTAACCGTACGTACAGCACCTTTGCCGAAGAGTGTAGCCGTCGCAGAAGGATTGTCACGATTAACAACACCACCAGTGACAATCTATGCCTACCCAGGGCTTTGGTCGTAGGCAGGGCTCACGCAGATAACAGTGCTGATTACGTGAAGACACGCCGAAATCAGACCGTGCAAAAGATAAAGGCCGAGGAAATGATGCGGGATGCCGGAGTAGCTTTCATTCCACCGGAGGGAGCCGGGGTCAATGAATTAAGGTTGTTCCAGCAGCTCCTGGCCCCCAACTACAAGATAGTAGTGTATAGCCACGGCTCGAAAGGTCGTTCGCTTATCTTTGATGGGGTCGTTGATAACGATGCCGCAACAAAGAACATCAATCTGTTGTATCACGAGCATCATTATAACGTCATAACATCATTGACCTCAGCCTTTGCCTGCAGTTATTTCTGTGAGCACTGCCACGTACCATACGATCATAAAAACCATCACCGGTGTGAAAAGTCCTGTGTAGGCTGCGGTAGCTCTCCGCCATGCGAAAGAACAGCGCAGCTGATTAGGTGTCCGGACTGCAGGCGAGATTTTAGAAGTCAAGCCTGCTTTAACAACCATCAGGAGGGTAACATGTGCCGGGAAGTTAAAAAATGCGAGGGATGTTTCAAAACCATCAACATCAAGACCCGGAAGCAGGCCCACGTGTGCGGGGAGATCAATTGTAAGATCTGTCAGAGCCATAAACTCGAAAACCATTATTGTCATATATGGCCGGGTCTAGGAACACAAAGCAAGACACCTTGTTTGTGTTCTTCGACTTGGAGACCCGGCAAGAGAAAGAAATTGCGCCCGGCGTCAACCTCCACGAACCGAATCTATGCGTTTTCCAGCAAGTCTGTTCTGAGTGTTACAACGACTCATCAACTGCTACCACCTGTGTAAGATGTGGTTTGCGAGAACAGATCTTGCGAGGAAAATGCATCGATCGGTTTTTGAACTATCTACTAGACTCGCAGAAATTATTCAAAAAAGTTGTAGCAGTTGCCCATAACGGGCAAGCTTTCGATACGCGATTCATTCTAAATTATCTGATAACCAACAACAACGCCTCTTTGAAACCGGACCTCATTATGCGCGGTTCAAAAATTCTACTGCTGCAACTAGATAATCTAAAGATTATCGACTCTTTAAACTTTTTCCCCATGGCTCTGGCTGACTTGCCTAAAGCGTTTGATTTACCGGCTCCCAAAGGATACTTCCCGCACCTCTTTAACACCGAGGCCAACGCCCATTACGTGGGTCCTCTTCCGGACATCAAATTTTACAGCCCCGACACCATGAAACCCCAGGCTCGTAAAGCGTTCCTAAAGTGGTACGAGGCGAACAGGGACATCACGGAGTTCGACATGCAACGTGACCTGGTCGAGTATTGTCGAACAGACGTCGATATTTTGAAGAGAGCCTGTATCCACTTTAGGAATCTCTTTATTGAGGAATGCGACGTTGACCCGTTTACGGAAGCCATCACCATCGCCTCTGCCTGCAATCTCATGTTCCGGAGGAAATTCCTCAAAGAAAGCACCATTGGACTGATACCAAAGGGTGGTTACAGACGCGCAGATAACCAGTCTAAGGTAGCTCTCCAATGGTTGCTCTGGGAAGAACATCAAAGAGGTGTTGAGATTCAACACGCCGGCAGGCAGAGAGAAGCTATCGTGGGCGGGTTAAAGGTGGACGGGCTGTACGAGAATACCATATTTCAATTTCACGGGTGTTACTTCCACGGATGTCCCACCTGATTCACCACCCGTCGCAACGAGCCTCTACACGACGATTCTAGCGACACCATGGATATGAGACTCGAGAAGACCCGAGCCACAACGGAGAAGTTAAAGTCGCTAGGATACGAGGTTGTTGAGCAGTGGGAATGTCGCTTCCGCAGACAGTTAACACCCGAACTCAGACAGCAGGTAGAGAAACATCCCTTGCTACTGAACACACCACTCATCCCGAGAGAGGCATTTTACGGCGGCCGTACAGGGGCAGCAAAATTAAAGAGGGTTGCAAAAGACGGGGAAAAGATACGGTATGTCGACGTGTGCTCCCTTTATCCCTGGGTATGCAAGTACGCCAAATTCCCAGTTGGCCATCCGGAAGTTTACGTAGGCGAGGCGGCTTGTGAAAAGCTAATCAGGGATAAAGGGGGCCTGGAAAACATCAACGGCGTGGTAAAATGTACAGTGTTACCGCCGCAAGATCTGTATCATCCGGTCTTACACATCAAAATGCATCAAAAGCTGCTGTTCCCTCTATGTCGCACTTGCGCTGAAGACCTAAGCCAAACCGACTGTCAGCATGGCGTCGAGGATCGCGTCATCAACGGAACCTGGGTCTTGGACTAGCTGGTAATGGCCATTCGCCAGGGTTACATCGTGCAGGACATACAAGAGATCTGGTCGTACGATGTAACCCAGTACAACAAAGCGTCCAAGACCGGGGACTGTTTTCGGGCTTCATCGACAAGTTCCTGAAGATGAAGCAGGAAGCCAGCGGTTGGCCATCTTCAATAACTGCCAACGACAACAGCGAGGATGGTATCGCTGGAGCCCGGAAACAGTACGTTGATGACTACTTCGAGAACGAGGGAGTCTCCTTGGATTCGTTGAAGATCGTCAAGAACCCTGGTTTGAGATCGTTGGCCAAACTGATGTTGAATTCCTTCTGGGGTAAGTTATAATAACCTTACGTAGTTTTCTTTACTTAATATTTTTGTATTCTAGGGAAATTTGGTCAACGCGAGAACCAGGCGAAAACAGCCATAATCAGCGAGTCCAAGGAGTTTTTCGACCTGCTGTCCAGCCCCGGCGTAGAAGTTAATCATGTGCAGGAAATAAATGACGAGGTGATTGCGGTAAACTGGCAGCATAAAGAGGAAGCAGCAGATCCTCTGTTGTCAGTTAATGTAGTCATTGCGGCATTTGTCACTGCACAGGCCCGTCTTAAGCTGTATTCCTATTTGGATCAGCTAGGCGAGAGAGTCTTATACTATGACACAGGTAAGTCGTCGTTGTACTATCAAACATCAACAACGGTTATATTAGAGTTAATTTTTTCGTTGTTTCAGATTCCGTAATATACGTTTCGAAGCCGGGCGACTTCGATCTATCAACAGGAAGCTTCCTGGGTGACCTCACCGACGAGCTCGAAGAGTACGGCCCCGGATCGTATATTATAGAGTTTGTGTCAGGCGGGCCGAAGAACTACGCCTACAAAGTTTATTCCCCGACCACAGGACAGATACACGTGGTGGTCAAGGTCAAGGGCATCACCCTAAATCACGCCGCGACTCAAAAAATAAACTTTGAGTCCATGCTTAGGCTGTTGGAAAGCATGGACGAGAAGATTATTGTAGAGTCCAACAACATCCGGCGTACGGCTGACCATCAGCTTGTAACGCGAGCGGAATCAAAAGTCTATAAGATAACGTTCGCGAAGAGACGACGTATAGAAGATTTTGATTCCGTTCCGTTCGGCTACAACAAGCGACCACGTATATAAATATTAAACCCCTCTTGTATATATATGTAAGTGCATAGTAGTATAGTTGTATTTTTAAGTTTTGTAAATTTTGTATATCATTTGTATAGGTAGTATCATATCTAGATCTTAAGTAGTAAAATATTTGTATAGTAATAAGTACAACAACAACATCATATGAAGATCGATGTTTTCATTAATTATCATAATGTATATAATTATTGTACAGTTCAATCGTAGTAGTAATATATATGTGTATAGTAGTAGTATAGTTGTATTTTTAAGTTTTGTAACCTTCAGCTTGGTGTAATTATTATTATAAGTGATGATGATGTCTAGGTTTATACTTTATGTATACTATATTCGAAATTATTTAAGAATGTAATAATTATGTAATTAGCTGTTGTAAATTGTTCAATCATCTTTTGTCAGTATAGTGTAGTTATAATAATAATAAATGAAGCTGACGAGAGTTATACTTTATGTACAGTAATTAATTATTAAAAAAGATGGTGAAACTTGGGAGTGATTGAATGTAAATCACAAGAGGATACTTGGGGGAACATACTCATGAAATAGATCTGATAAACGCGATTTTGTTCTTTTCAATAATGTAGTTGTAGTAGTAGTAGATGAAGACATTGTTGAAAAGAATATTTGGCATAACAAAGCGTACAAAGCATTCAATAGGACGTTTCATGAAAAATGAGTATGTTTTCATGGTTATCCGAACAGATTTCAACCTAATAATTGTTTAGTTATTTTGATTATTGTTTAGTTGTTTAATAATGTTTTGAGAAACATTGTCATAGAATAAAAGATGTTCTATCATGGTTATCCGAGAACAGATAGTTGTTTAGTTATTTAATTATTGTTTTGTTGTTTAATAATGTTTTGAGAAAGATTGTCATAGAATAAAAAGATTAATGTTTTATATATGTGTATTATTACTATTCTCCTACTATACCACGGCATGAAAAGTGATAGCTATAACTGAGAGAGAGAATGAGGTAATTACCTACGCACACCTGCCTGTGATGATGACGTGTCATTAAACAGGATGAAACTTGTCTGTCAACGTCGACAACTTGTTTACCGTATGCATGTTACTGAGCATGCGCTGGATCTAGGTAAGTATAAGCGACTATATAAAGTCGTCAGTTGTTAGCGTGTAGCAGTAGACAGTACGTGTGCAGCAGCAGCAGCAGCAGCAATTACGATGATGTCAAGCAGTCCTAATTATTGTTATGATAACTGTGAGAGCGAACCTCTGGAAATAGGTAGGTTATTGTTTATAAAACTTCAAGTTTGTATGCTAATTTGTGTCTATTTTGCTGTTGCTTGTTTAGATGAAGAAGGCTCGGATGTTGCAGATCATGCATCATCATCAATAGCAAGTACCGACAACGACGGTCAAGCGTGGAACAATGAAGAAGAAGAAACAGGTAAGATGTTTAAAACTTTTGTGTGTTTATGCTTATATTAATCGATTATTGTATTATTATTGTTTTAGCGTTCCTGTCCCAGCAGCAGCAGCCTCTATACTACGCTGATGACGCTGTAACAGCATCAGCAAACTTTACCATCATAGATACACCAGTAGCAGCAGCAGCAGCTAAAGATGAAGTACGTGTTCAACTGCTCGGGGCTGTTCAGTATCCGTTGTATGTTACGAGACCTCCCGGGGAAAAAGAAAACTACGACCATATACACAACATCCAAGTAGGACTTATTCCACCAGACGACGACCAGGGAGAATTTGCCGTGGTAGTGAAGCTCGAGTGCGTGAATAGCATATGTGAGTATGGTGAAGTGGTGTTGTCGGAACGGGACTGGTTCGAGCTGTATGATATACGAGTCGAGGCAATGTTTAAAAATTTCTTTCATGGCTGCTGCTGCAACGACGACCCCGACAACAGCAACAAAACACATTGTGATAAACATTTGAAATTCCATCTATGTGACAATTTATACATCGAGATTATTCACAAGGAGTTTTTCGGCAACAGGGTTGCGATTCATGATAAAAATCGTATTATAACCTTAAAAGATTACGAGTTTCAGTCTATACTGCATTTAGCACCGTTGATCAATCATCATGCTCGAACGTTACGTCACCTGGACTTTTCGCGTTTCTACCACACAAACATAGAGCACGTAGCAGAAGGTCAACTGAGACGCAACCATGAAGATGTATATAAATCGCTCCCGACATCCGATTCAATTTTATTCACGTCCGAACTGTTATGCGGATACTACTCAGCTACCAGTTTAATAGACAACACAGCAGCAGCAACTGGTGGTGGATTGAAATCGTTCATTTTATTAGAAATAATAAAACATTATCTGCAAAAGTTTATCGATGCCGTACGTACACAACTGCTATTATATCAGCAGCAGCAGTCGGAGACGTCAACGACAACAACGTTTGCACCGTCATACTGACGACACCTTGGCACAAATAAACTTAGAAATAGGTTACAACAAAAATGTTTGTATACAATTTGCAAGTGTTACAAACTCTCAGCTCATACTGTGTGTGCCGTGAATAATTTGTCAAATATTATGTTGTTACTCTCTGTCTATTAAATGTATAACAAAAAAAAATAAATAATATGTATAAATATTGATGTTTCATTTACTAGCATGATTAAGACTGAAGGGTGTTCATACATACATCAAAGTGCTTGTTCCTACCTAGTACACATGTAACGGGTATACATGTATGAGAGAACTAATAATGATACATTTATGCCTACCGATGATGATGATGACGTGTCAGCGACAGGATTAGACTTGTTTGTCAACATCGACAACTTGTTTACCGTATACGTGTTACTGAGTATGCGCGCACAAGACCTAGGTAGGTGTACGTGTCTATATAAAGTTAGCAGTTATTAGGCTGTACTAGTAGCAGCAGACAACACGTGTACAGCAACCGCAGCAGCAGTAATCAATATGATGATGATGACGATCAGTTCTAATTCTTGTTACGACGACGACGACAACTCCTGTATGATCGAAACCCTGGAAATAGGTAAGTTGTTGTTTAGAAAAAAACTTCAGAGTGATTGTATATATATATATATATATATATATATATATATATATATATATATATATATATATATATATATATATATATATATATATATATATATATATATATATATATATATATATATATATATATATATATATATATATATATATATATATATATATATATATATATATATATATATGCTAATATAATTTGTGTGTATGTTGCCGTTTAGACCAGGACCTTGCAGATCACGCGTCAAACGTATCAGCAGCAGCAAGAGCTAAAGGTAATCATATCAACACCAGCAGCAGTAGTCGGGGACGTCAACGACGACGACTACAACGTCTGCACCGTCGTACCTTGGCACAAATAAACCTCCTTAGAAATAAATTACAAAAATATTTAAAAAATTTACAAATGTTACGAGACGATCTCGACTCATACTGTGTTGTAAATAATTTAACAGATAACATGTTAAAATTGTCTATTAAATATACAGCAAAAAATAAATAATATGTATAAACATTGATGTTTCATTTACTAGCATGACTAAGGGTGAAGTAGGGTGAAGAGACTAGCATGACTAAGGGTGAAGGAGGGTGAAGAGACTAGCATGACTAAGGGTGAAGGGTGACGAGACTAGCATGGCTAAGTGTGAAGGGAGAAGGGTGAAGGGCTACTATATATATAAAAGGTAGATCGTTGACAACTGCAAAATGACAGATTAAAATTGACAGATGGACAGATTAAAATTGACAGAATTAAAATGACAGATTAGAATTGACAGACGTATAAATGACATATGCAAAATTGACATACGTATAAATGACATATGCAAAAATGACAAATTTTAAAATTGACAGATTCAAATTTAGCGCGCTCGCGCCACATGCTCTGATATAAAATGGTTGCCTCTCTGTAGTAATACAGATTTCTTCTTCATGACACGACCCCTAGTAGTAGTACAGTCTGCCGGTCATACAGATCCCTTCATGACGCCCTCTCTTAGCAATACACACTAATTGTAGCATTACGCCCTCTATTGGTAGCACTCAGTCTGCCGGTCATACAGATCCCTTCATGACGCCCTCTCTTAGCAATACACACTAATTGTAGCATTACGCCCTCTATTGGTAGCACTCAGTTTGCCGGTAATACAAATTCCCGTAATGGCGGCGGCGGGCGTGGTAGCATGGCGCCAGGGCGTGGTAGAATGGAGCCAGAGTTCCAAAATGGCTGCCTTCATCCAATCAGAAGCTAGGGGAGGAGCTACAGGAGTGGGGGTTAACCAATCAAAGAGCAGTAGGCGGGGAAATCCAAGATGGCGGCGACCAATCAGAAGCAAGGGGAGGAGCTACAGGAGTGGGGGTAGCCAATCAGAAGCAGGGGGAGGAGCCATGCCATTGGCATGCCACATGGCATGTCAATTTCCGTCTGCCTCAGGTGCCGCAATACCTACTAACCTCATAAAGCCTTATTGGTTATTGGCCTTTTCAGCGTTTTAGTAGCTTTCCAAAGAGAAGAATCAGTGCTACTAAGTACTGTAAGATTCAATAGATTCATTTGTCACTCGATGCATTTCTCTTTTTAGTTGCTGACTAGCATTAACAACCATACATTAGCATGGACAGTAACACCTGAAAGAACACTATCATCACCTACAGCATATTGTTCACCAGTTGTGAAAGAAATAAATGCTGAGAAAAGAAGATTGCGAAAAATTTGGCAACGAAATAGAACTGCGTTTAATAGTTTTTCTGATGCACTGTTCTAAATTGTATTATGTGAGATGTGTATATGGGATTCAATATCATTACTCTATATTCAAGTTTTGTGCGCACAAGGGAATTAAACAGAATCGTTATTGTCTCTATATTTGTAAAAGATTTATTAGTGTTCCTAAATATAAACCACAATTGTTTTAATGCATTGTTAACCACAATCTCATTATGATAGTTAAAGAAAATGATAATATTAAATGAATACCCAAATACTCAGTATCCGGCTGCTATAGTATAAACTGTTAATAAACATCCTCTTTATTTGCTTTTTGCATATTTAAATTTCGCACAAAGCAGATTAATCGTTTTACAGCCCTATTTGGCTACCCCTACGCATCAGTAGGCGGCTGCTTCAGTATATTCTGCTAACAAACACAGCGTGTATTTGGAATTTTATTTAGCTGCAGTTTGCATGAACATATTGACCAACAGCGACTATTGTAAAGGTATTTTTAACAATGGGAGTCGAATGGATATCTTATAATTAATAATAATATATTATTATTATATCTTGTAGTAGTCGCGCTGTAGTAGCATAGCCGTGGATAAGGATGGTTCACAACGAATTCAATGAGCTATCGGCTGCCACTTTCATTGCCGTAGCAATTAATTACATTATATCAGCAGCATTTATGCGTGTTTATGGAAAGGTTAGAAACACTTTAGTTGCTTTACTTTCTCATCTCCATAAATTAAGTGTTTTTGAATGTTACAAAATATTTTAGCTCCGAGTTCTTACTAGTCAAAACTGCTGCAACACTTATTATAATCTATGGAGGTGCCCCAACGCCAAATTATGGATAGAAACGCTGTATTGCAGCATGCTCTAATTCTGTAAGTCTAGATTATTTAACTGCAGTCTTTTAAGGAAGTGCCTTCAAGTGTCAGAACCATTCAACAGTACATTAGCACAAAATACCTACACTAGTTTTGTCTATGCTAATCTTATGCTATATGTAGGGTACGCCAGAACTGACATATAATTCGTATAATAGTATATATTATAAAAAATATTTCCCTTGAAGTAAGAGGATAAAAATATAAGAAGAAAACATCATTAATATAAAAAATGCATGCAAGATTAATTGTAAGTTTGTTTGTAATTGATCGCAAAGCTATTGATCGTATAAGAGATTAGTAACTCGGAACCACCCCAAAAGTGAATCTATAACATGTACTTGTAAATTTTCTTTTAAAAACCAAATTCCAAAATCATTGTATGTTTCTGCTACTAAACAATTTATGTAATATATGTGACTAACTGCTTAATGAAAAGAAATATGTCGCAACCATTTCTATGTAATTTATGTAATTATAAATTCTCACAAAAAGGAAATTTGCAAAAGCACATGCTTACTCATAGTGGTGAGAAACCGTTTGAGTGTAATATATGTATTTATAAATGCTCACAGAAAATAAGTTTGCAACATCACATGCTCACTCATAGTGGTGAGAAACCATTTGAGTGTAATATTTGTAGTTATAAATGCTCAATAAAAGGAAGTTTGCAAAAGCACATGCTCACTCATAGTGGTGAGAAACCTTTTGAGTGTAATATTTGTAGTTATAAATGCTCAATAAAAGAAAGTTTGCAAAAGCACATGCTCACTCATAGTGGTGAGAAACCTTTTGAGTGTAATATTTGTAGTTATAAATGCTCACAAAAAGGAAGTTTGCAAAGGCACATGCTCACTCATAGTGGTGAGAAACCTTTTGAGTGTAACATTTGTAGTTATAAATGCTCAATAAAAGGGAGTTTGCAAAAGCACATGCTCACTCATAGTGGTGAGAAACATTTTGAGTGTAATATTTGTAGTTATAAATGCTCAATAAAAGGAAATTTACAAAGGCATATGCTCACTCATAGTGGTGAGAAACCTTTTGAGTGTAATATTTGTAGTTATAAATGCTCACAGAAAGTAAGTTTGCAACATCACATGCTCACTCATAGTGGTGCGAAACCATTTGAGTGTAATATTTGTAGTTATAAATACTCAGTAAAAGGAAGTTTGCAAAGGCACATGCTTACTCATAGTGGTGGGAAACCTTTCGAGTGTAATATTTGTAGTTATAAATGCTCACTAAAAGTAGGATTGCAAAATCACATGCTCACTCATAGTGGTGAGAAACCATTTGAGTGTAATATTTGTAGTTATAAATGCTCAATAAAAGGAAGTTTGCAAAAGCACATGCTCACTCATAGTGGTGAGAAACCTTTTGAGTGTAATATTTGTAGTTATAAATGCAAACAAAAACGAAATTTGCAAAGGCACATGCTTACTCATAATGGTGAGAAACCTTTTGAGTGTAATATTTGTAGTTATAAATGCTCAGTGAAGAGAAGTTTGCACAACCACATGTTTAGTCATAGTGGTGAGAAACCATTTGAGTGCAATATTTGTCGTTATAAATACTCACAAAAAAGAAGTTTGCAAAAGCACATCAAGCTCACTCATAGCGGTGAGTAACTATTTCTATGTAATATGTATAGTTACCCAAACAACATTGTTGCATTTACTATAAACACGTTAAACAGATGTTTATTTTAAAAAATTAATCTTATCGATAAATGTTTGTACATATTGTACTGACTATAGTGGTCTACTGCAATTTTATTTACTTTGTTTTACTTTGTATTTATTGGGTATATAAATATATCTTTTATTAGGGCGTTTTATTAATGATCATATCCTTTTATGAGAATTTTTTGGGTTCTTTATTGAAAAGTCATTGTTGTTTATTAAAGAAAAATTTGATGTAATGATATAAGTTTCTACTTAAGGGACTGTAAGCTACAAAGCAGCTGCTTAGGGTTACTGATGTACTACATAATTTTTTGGTAATTTTTTACGCAATTTAAATACAATTAATTGTGTGTGTACTAATAACATTTATTTTGGTTGGGGGAAATTTATAATTAATAAATGCAACTAAGTAACCGTCTCGTTTGTTATTTGTTTTATTATTGCTTGCTTCTATACGACACCGAATACAGTTTTGGGTCACTACGGATAACTTCTGTTATCTTTTCATAGTAATGTGATTCTTGTTGTATATAAATGGTAAGGCATGGAAAGGAAATAAAAACACGTTCACAAATCTAATTGTTTTAATTTATTTTCAGGTTAACTATATACACAAAAAAATGTTCATATTTTATACATATAACACAATCACAATAAATAAAAAAAAAAGCTTTTTGGAAAAGCCTCCATTGAGGGGCGAAACGTTAAATTAATTTTATAAATGTTTTATTAAAGGCTGCCAGTCCTCAATAACTAACAAATAATAAATTTATTAATAAAATAACAGGCTAAAAAGAAATAAAATTTAAAGTAAAATTTTAATGCTTTAAATTTAAAAATGAATGGAAAGCACGCAGCAACATACATAATCCATTCCCCTTTTCCTGCATTTTGCAACGAAAGTAATGGAGCCAGTGTAGCAAAGTAGATTATACTGCCCCATACTTTATAACTCATACTACTTTCATACCTTATCCTAATGAACTCAAATATGCTTGTACTAAATTTTTAAAATTCAGTCGCAACCGACATTTGAAGCACTGTTCCTATGATCAAGAAGCAGGGTCTCTCGCAGCAACATATTTTAAAGAAATTTATATAATAAACAATAACTGGTGAACACTTTAAGCTTTCCGTACATATGATAAGCTGGTAAATAAAAAAAAGTACTTACTAGCTGTTGTTTAATCTTGTCGAAGCATGTCTTAACCAATTCTTCATAGCTGCTATGATGTCTTGCTCGGTTGTTTCTTTAGCATTTGGGCTTAGGGTTGGTGCTTCTGAAATATTTAATAACATAATAATAATCGTATCGGTAAAAACAATGAAGATTTAACATACCTTTGATACAGTCAGAGGAAAGCAGGAAAACATTTTCTTTCCCTCCCAGTCATATAAGGAGGCGACAGAATCTGTGACGTTTCTTTAAAATAATTTTTACAATAGTATTGATCTCATGACTTTCAATTCGGGCAAGGAATGATAACTGAAAATAATAAGATTTGTTATAAGGAAAGCAAGATATGCATTCAAGTACCTATCATTTTCTGTTCATCCTTTGTACGTGGGCGTCTTTCACATGTACCAATGTCTTCTTCGCTCTTCATGGGTAGTTTCCCTTCAAAATCTTCGTACAAATTCTGATCATCAGGAATTATCTGTGGTCGGCTTTGCTCCCTCAATATTTGCAAAAACCAACTTCAGCTGATGAAGTAGGTTTTTCGTTTGTACTCTAGAAAACAAATTTAAAATCGTAGAAAAAATATAAATTTAAACATACGTGATTAATCATCATACCTTTGTCAAACTTGCAGCAATCTGTTGCTGGTTGAATAACCCTTTATTTGTAATATTATCACCAGAGACGAGAATTAAAAGCTGATAAAGAAATAAATGTAAAATAATGCAATGGGTGTCCAAAGCAGCGATTTATTTATAAATGGAATAAATACATGTAAATAATAATTTAAATGTGAAATTTTATACAACCCTAATGTTGTTTTGTAAATCAAGTAGCAAATATCAAGAAATGAAGCATTTAGATTAGTCATCCAAACAATTTTATATGTTGATGTTCATTTAATTTATAAAGAAACCGGATGACTTCCCAGGTGTTCCACTGCCGCACATGTTCGTTTTGAATTTCTCATTATTAACTAAACCATATAATAAAATTAAGACAGTGGCGTGGAGCTTTTATATCACATCTTCTTCATGTATGAATCTATCACAAAATGGAGTCATATTGACTGATAAAATATTGTGATGATTGTGAGTTGAATTATTTTTTATATAACACTTTTATTCCACCTAAATCACATAAAGAAACATTACTAGACAAGATTATTGGTACGCCGATGATCCGACGTATTGCATAGGCTTATCAGCAAATCTTTCTCGTCTCTGATTATCACCATTTAATGATAAGCAGCTTTTCAGTGGATATGCAGGCTCTCTTATTCGTAGAAGTAGAATAGTCACTTCTTATCTTGTTATCACCACTGAAGTCATGTAATAAGGTTGTCTTTGGGACCTTGGAAAAAAGCATTATTCCAGTGACTTTTTCATCATGGTTCATCTGTACTAAACAGTTTATTATAATCATAATCTTGATTTCTATGCAATTGTACTTTGTACAGACATTCCTCGCCTGTTAAATCTCCTTCAACAAATTCATTACTATCAATGTTTAATTCGATGTATTTAATACAGTTTTCTAAAGATTCACTAGAACTAAAAACTGTCCAAATAATAATTATCAATTATAGAGGGTTCTGTTACAGCTTTTCTTGGCTTCTTGGTATTGTTACATAGACGACGAAAATGCCTTGTAGTCAGATCAAGAACGGATTTTCTTTTACGTGATGACATTTTCCTGTAAAACAAGAATATGTCTATATCACTCCACATAAAATTCAAGCACCAATTTCGCCCACACCTGCTCAAGCATCCCCTGATGCATATTTATCATGCCTTTTTAGCATATTCAACTAATAAACAAAAGAAAATCTATAAATAACAACTACACTAACATACGTCTCATTTAAGATAAAAATTGACGGGTTCGAGGATTTCTCAAAAGCATTTAATAAAAGATTTACTTCGATAGTTCTAGACTTTACACTTGCACTCTATATAACTCTGTGTGATAAGGTGATAAACGATTCATATTCATAAATATTAATAAATTCTATTAATATTTTCATAAAATATTCATAGATTTCCAGAAGGAATCTTTAATACAGCATCTTGTATGTAAGTTATTTGAACAATATATTTGTTGTGATCTTATTCTTTGCCAACATATGTTTTTCTACGTTAATTAAGAAACCTAATGCAAATGTATTTAGAATGGGATCCCAAGTTAAGATTTGTAGAAAATAATAATGCGAGTAGATTTTTTCATTATTCACTCATTAATTATGTTTACGAGATTTAACACAGAGATTTTCTTTATCATTCTGTAGAATCATTCTTTAATAAGTTAAATATGACAGTACAGAGTAATCTGGCAATTAATCTGTTTTTGACAGTACGCCAAAGTGAACGTATTGTGTGATTTTGTAAGCAATCGAAAAAACTGAGTTGAGAGCAGTGACAAAGTACTTTTATTTGAAAGGCTTAACACTAACCGAACTCAAAGCAGAGCTGGATTCAACACTATTGGAATCCGTTCAATGGTTAAAAACTGGGTTGCCGAATTTAAGCGTGGCCGTAAGAGCACAAATGATAAACCCCGCAGTGGACGCCAAAAACATATCGTCTTGGATGACCATCGAGTAAAAGTGCGCGAGATAGCAGACATAGTGGGTATCTCAAATGACAATGTGCACAAAATTTTAACTGAAGAATTGGAAATAAAAAAATACTCGGTGCGTTGGGTGCCGCGGTTGTTCACACCGGAGCAAAAACTGAACCGTTTGAGTGTTTCTCGCGACCTTTTGGCATGTGTTCGTCGTAATCCGAAAGACTTTTTACGCCGTTTCATAACCGTCGATGAAACCTGGGCTCACCATTATACTTCCGAAACCAAAGAACAGTCCAAGAAGGCAAAACCAGTTTTGTCATCAGGAAAGGTTAGGCAACTGTGTTTTGGGATTCTCATGGAATTATTTCGGTCGACTACTTAGAAAAGGGGAAAACAATAAATGGCGAGTATTATACCAATTTGTTGCAACAATTAAGCGACACAATCAAAGAGAAACGGCCTTAGGGGTCGTCCATAAAACACGTAAAGCTGTTTGGTGGGGGGGGAGTGACTGAGGGTGACCATAAATGTATACATGGCGTTTCGAGGAGGGGGGGTGGTATAAATATTATTGTTACGTAACACTTTTCTCTTTTTCAATATTAAAAATAGGCGTTGAATTGCGAGTTGATTGTCGTCACTTTTTCTGTGAATAACTAAAATACCTTTTTGTGGAAGATAATGATCTGAGGACTGCATGTTCCGTTTATGAGAAATGGTGTTAACTTTCAAAAGTTGGGTAGGTATGTTTTCCGCGAAATATAATAGTAATCGAGGAAGCTATAAATTACGAAAAAAGAAAACATGCAATGGTAGACAAAACAATGTGCCTCGTTCTTCTTTATTGCTCCGTATAGAACCTGATTTCTTCATCTGTTCATTCGATTTCACAAATTATTCCAGACTACTACAGAGTAGTTTTTATGTATTGTGAGTTTTGTTTGATCCAGTGTTTTATATATTAAAAAGTAATATTAACGGTACCTATTCCTTTATTGGATCTTTAATTATTAACAATATTGTTTAATTATTAACATCAACATGTCTTCGAAAAGATTTGTTTAATGCTTTATTTAATACATACAAGAAGAGGTACCCTGAAAAAAAGCCGGGACAGTGTCAAAAAGATGTCAGAGAAATATGGAATAAAGCGAAAGAAAAGCATTCAGCTGACGGGCAGTTTGAAGAAGAAATGAACAATCTTATAAGTTCCTTTCAACAACATGTTTCGAAAAGAAAAGCTTCAAACATACTTTCTTTCTTTCAAACTAAGGTAAGCTTTCCTTTTGATTTTTATTATAAAAACAGTAGTGGGACATTTTTGTAACCATTACTCTTTATTTCCTTCATTGCCCAATAATTTTAACAATAAAGGGCCCAAGCCTGATCTTTTCAAATAAAAATTTTTGGATACATTCGTGTATGTGAATCCGTGATACGTGATTGTTTTAAATTTCTATCATAGTCAACTTATTCACCGTTTAATCACGGTATTTACTATCTAGTAAAGCCCAATAATTCAGCGTAATAAGGTATCGGATGAAGCAACTTCTATGTCATCGTCAGCTAGTAGTATTGCTTCAATGAATATTAGGGGAAATACTAGCAATCAAAAAATAGTTACCTCTTGCTCATACTCAGATCAATCTAGTAATCAAAACATACATGAAAAAGCGATGGTAAATCAGGCGATTGTTTTAGATGTTGGTGTTGCTACACATAATACAATCGTTAATCAATCTGAGATCAATAATATTTCACCAACTATAGTCGCAGATTCTGCCCAACATGATGCAGCTAGTGACAAAAGTTGTAACTCTGATGAAAGCTCTACTATTGCTACTACCAGTACGCTATCTGCTCGTCGTCGTCAGTATGAAAAACCTGCTCAAAAAGTAATTGAAATGAACATTACCGTCTTTGAGAAACAGTTAAACGCTCTAACCGAAGCGCGAGATGCAGGTCTTGCTAGCAAATCGGTCGACAACCAAATCCATAATGTACGTGAGAAATTAAATGCAGAAAAAAAGAAAATGAAAAGTGTTCAAGGCAGAGCCAAACGTCAAAAAAAAATATCGTGACAAGGTAAAAGCCACACTTCAAAAGGTGTGTGAAAAATACCCCGATGTTTCGAAAGATCTTCAAAGACGTTCTCAAGAAGGTGGTAGACCACGCTTGGAAGAAAGTCAGCCCGAAATTTTAAAGGTAATCGCAGAACTGGCTATGTTCGGGGCAGCAACTCACGATCGACGTAGAGAAGAATCTCTTCGCAGTTGCAGAACTTTAAGTCAGCTTCAGGAACAACTCAATGTAATGGGATTTGAAATATCTAGAAGCGCAACATACTTGCGCTTATTACCCCGAAACACAAGCACATTAGAAGGTCGAAGGCATATTGTCACTGTTCCTGTGAAACTGTGTAGAGCAGAATATGATCTACATAAAGGGCATGCCGATCAACCCTTCTTCACTGCTTCAATAAGAAGCCTTCAAACTCTTGACTCTATTTTAGGACCAGAACAAGTTGCGTTTATATCTCAAGACGATAAGGCCAGAATTCCAATAGGCATTACTGCAGTAAAAAAACAGTCACCTTTTTTAATGCATTTGGAATATCGCATAAAGCTTCCTGAACATGACTGGGTGATTGCTCAAGGCCACAAACTTATTCCCTCAGTTTATGTAGGAATAACCATAAAAATAATTGTATGGGTCAACCTGAAGCTGTATGTTATTCTGGTCCCACCTATGTCGCCATAAGAAGTGGCAAACATTCTTCATCCATGGCAAACACTCACGCAATGGATTTTGAGAAATTAGTTAATCTTGATAGTTTCACTAACATTGTAAAAAATTCTGACGGTGATTTGAAGCCAATTTTTATGCTATCTGTAGATGGGGGACCTGATGAAAACCCAAGATACATAAAAGTCATAGCACATGCCGTGCAACATTTTAAATATTTTAATTTGGATGCGATGTACATTTTCACAAACGCACCTGGACGGAGTGCTTTCAACAGAGTCGAGAGACGCATGGCACCACTTAGACACGTACTTTCTGGTCTTGTCATTCCTTATGACCACTTTGGGACGCATCTTGACGATAAAGGCACGACTGTAGATCCAGAACTTGAAATGAAAAATTTTGAGTTTGCTGGAAATGTTCTAGCAACCTTATGGAATGAACTTGAAATTGATAATTTCAATGTCTTTGCTGAATATATAAGTCCTTCCACGAATATAATAGATGTTCCAACTCTACCTCCACCGGATTGGTATGCGGAACATGTACAAGAAAGCCAATATCTCTTGCAGATTGTAAAGTGTCAAAATCCAGAATGCTGCAGCCATCATAGAAGTGGTTTACGTCAGGTATTACCTGATATCCATCAGTAATAAATCCTTATTACTCCACCTTTTCCTATTAAACAAGAAATTAATTCTTTGCCAGACTCTGCAGATAAAATTGCGTTTGCACCTTTTCTTCTGAGAAAATCTATTTCAGTTGGACATCTTGGAGGTGGTTTCCTCCGTTTACCTTTTGATTACTTCTGCCCAACCGTTGAGGTTCTTCTTCAAGATAGATCGTGTAAGCATTGTGGCAAATACTTCGCTTCAAAGAAAAGCCTTCAAGCCCATACTAAAGTGCTCCATTCGGCAAAAAGTCTTAAAAAGGGCTTAAGTAGGGAACAGCCTGTGCGCATTGTTGCACGACGCAATAAGGAATTTTTGTGCACCTTAAATACCCCAGATTTGCCTGAGCAAGTAGAGTGGCTTGAAGAGGATGAAGTTGATGTGGTGGGTTTAAGTATTCCCCCAAGTATTCCAGATAGCCTTGCATGGTCTGACTCGGTCGTTTTGGTAGAGTCAGTCGATGATTGGCTTGCACCTGTATGGACGGAAGATGTTTAATTGAACAAATTAGTAAAAAAAATTATATTAATATACTTATATGAATAAAAGATTTTTGGAAATTTCATTCATATTTAATGTAAAAAGTTACGTTACCTAGGGAGGGAGGGGTCAAGCCAATGTCTACATGGTGTTACATGGGGGGAGGAGGGTAAAAAAACGCAAAAAAACGTTACGTGGTTTATGGACGACCCCTTATTTGGCAAAGAAGAAAGTGCTTTTCCATCAGGATAACGTATCTGCCCACAAGTCTATATATCGTTGGAATAAGTGTGTTGAGCGAGCAGGAGACTATATTGAAAAATAAAATGTTTTTTGTCAAAAAAATGGCGTTTTCTTTGTTAGGCCACGTAGTTACCGAACAATCCTCGTACTTCAATATACCGAATTCAACCTTAATACTCACTGCTATAGTTGACACGACAAATTGTTGATGTTTTACGCGCTGGATAATATCATAGGTTGAAAATATTGACAGTTACTAGAATGACTAATTTAGCGTAAACCAAAAGAGAATATTTTTCTGAATTGGGGATTCTTGCTTATTTAAATATTAAATAATCATATCTACAATTTGGGTGGCGCCCTGTATCTTGTGATTTATTCTTGATTCTTACCTTAAATCAGCAAGCCTCTGCAATTAACACCCACGAAACCTAAAAGCTATTTGAAGAAATAAGACGTCTCTGTCGGAAGATATGTTAAAGTAAGTATATGTGATCTATGAGCTTTCAACATGATTTCGATTAACCTATACAGTTACAATTTTAATTACTTATTGAGAATTTTAGTATGCTACAACATCTTCATATATTTCTAATAGTTCCCAATATTAAGCGAGTATTAGCATTCAACATTCTATATGGTATAGAGACTGGTTATATACCAGTTGTCTGTCACAAGGGTTTTTCCTTCGTTTAGTAAATCTTCAACCAAATAAAGAAAAACTTGTTCTGGAATTACAATACGTCTACTATCTTCTTTTCCTGTATACAGGGTGTTCAGTTAACTTTGGCATAAATTGAATGTGCAATAGTACTTGTCAATTGAAACAGAAAATCCTTATGGCATTTTTGATTTTACGCGCAAAAAATCAAAAAATCCAGAAAAAAGTGCTAAAAAAGTGTTTAATGTTTGCATTTAGTTTAAAATACATTTAAAGTACATAAACATTAGCTGACATTGAGTTTCGATCTTCATAAACTAAATAGGACGAAACGAAAATAAGCCAAAACAAATAACTGCGGCATCACCTACCATCTGCTGCATTAATGTATCATTGACCATGTAAAAATGCAGTTAAGTACATCCTGATTCTTAAACCAATGACACCAAACCCATTTGTCGAAAACAATTTTTTTTCTCGGTTATTATAAAAGCTTTTATTTATAAGCTTTTATTTTTGTTGCATTTTATGTGTATTATCACCTGTTCAAATGATTCTGAGCTATAGTGAAACGCCCTGTATATTTCTAAGTTATCTATATCGTCCCCTTCATAACGAAAAGGCGTATCTCATTTTTTACAAGCTTACAGGGGCGCAATTGAAAAGGCTTGTAATAAGAATATTTAAGATAAACCGAGAAACAACTAAGAAAAACATAATCTTATTTCAATAACAAAGAGGATTTTAGATAAATCACTTGATTATATTAAAGCATCCTTTAATATAATCAAGATAATATAATCTATCTCTACAAACTGTTAACAACTACAAACGATCTTTTGACAAAATGTTAGCTACGCCTTTTCATTTTGAAGGGGACGATATGTATATCCGAGCCCAGAACATATTTTAAATCACTTCACTGCATATCTGTTTGATTAAATATATTGAACCTATGACTAAATAGCAAGAGTATCTCATTTACACAAATTTATTCTTCTGGAACATACAATATGTCTTATTGAGATCTCTTGTTTAAGATGCCAATCAAATGCTTTATTATTTTATATAATTTCTCACTTTTGTCTGCAACAGAAGCTGTCAGTGTCAGCTAGTAGTCTGAAGTAGGTAGTTAGCATTTTAGCTCAAATTGACCCAAAAGTCTTCTTATTTCGGCGTTTGTAGTAGAGGAATTCAATTGTACAAATAAGAGAGATTATTGTATCGTTGATAACAAGAAAATGATTTTATAAGTCTGTAGTTACCAACTGTTGGTAACTACAGACCCAATTCTGAGTGGTCTGTTGGAGTTTCTGAAAATGAACCTATGTGTTCTCTTCATTCGGTAGTGGATTTCTTCTGGGTGGTATTGGGATTTCTAAAATATGTATTTCCTCATAATGTAAATGGTGAACTTATTTCAGCTAAAACTGAGGTTTCTAAAACATGTAATTTTTCCTTTACGGTGTAGTTTTTGCAGATGTAGAAGGAATATTTTGAGTATACATTGATGATTTTAGGTTTTTTTTTTTAATGAAAATGTATTTCTTTTGTATACATTTTCTGCATCTGATGATAATGTTTCCAAGTGGTCCTTTGATGGAGACTCAAAAGATGATTTGCTACTCACACCCTCAAATGATTCCCGGTAATATTAATTAAACAACTAAAAAAAAATTAGCTGAAATTTCAGATGTTCAGCTTATTCCTCCGAGATAGTGTAATTTTTACATTAGGCATCTAAAATTATAGTGTGTATACGCTTCAGAAATTATTATAATTATTGCTTTGGGTGCGAAAGGTTCCGGGTTCCAATCCTGGATGAGGCCTATTGCTTTTATATTCCGAATGGAATTTCATCAGATTAATTTGTAGCACTAGGTCATCGAATGCAATGCATAAGTTGATTACTCGTAGACTTGTAGGAACTTACAGAATAAAACATAAAAATAAAATAAAAGACATTAATAAAACATTTGTTGAGTTTTATTAATATAGGATAAATATGACAACAATTATCTAAATTATATACATTTTAAACACTTTTAAACAAGTTTTGTATCTCTTCGTCAATCTCTTCGGGCACTAGTAGAGGACCTCAAGTATTATGTGATTTTATGTTGATCTTCAGATTTAATATGTTGAGCCTAGTTGCGGGGTAAACTTATTGATGTTAAGTTGGAGGTTGATTATTGTTTTTAGCTTCCACCCGCTTTCTTTTTGTTAGATAAAGAAATATGCATGCGTTAGTTTATTTCTAACTTTCTACAATTTCTATACTTACTTGAAACTCTTCGAGATCCTTAAGGATAGGATCTTGAATATTGATCTTGAACCATTGGGCTAAATTACTGTCTCGGTATATGGCTGCATTTTTAGTGTTTATATATTTTATTTCTTCTATAATAGTATCCCCTTTTTTGACTGCGAACACGCCTGTTAAAGCTGTGTTCACTTTTAATGAGTCATCTTTCTTCAATGTATTCTGAATACGTCTCTGAAAAATGGTCGAGCAGTCCTGCATGAAATCCTTCGGCTCGATATGCTTGGTGTTAGTTATTGCAGCAGTTCGCATACGTCCCTTAAATGCTGATTTCATGTCTGACCATTTGACTCGGCTACAGGCTGTCTCTTTTCGCTGGTTATATCCCTCGCCTACAGTTTTTAAGGCTTTGACTGTCTCTCGATAAGATTTCGCTTGAGCCAAGCAGGCTAATAGATGGTTCTTCGCTCCCAATGATGACGCTGAATCTAGTGCCTTATTAAGTTTTCTTATCGTCATGGTACATTGTTTTAAGGCTCTGAGGATAGCATTACTATCATCATCTATCTGTGGGTCGTAGACAAGTCTCCTTAACTCTTTAACAAGTTCGCTGGCGAAAGACATGTTTTTATTATAAAGGTTAAATATGGATGTGAAGAGAGATAAGTGTTACTGGTTCGGTTGCTGCACTGAGACTGAAATCTAGAGTTAGAACTTCGTTCTATATCCCGTTTACACGTACCGCTGAGAAAACAGCTGGAAGCTGAGAAAAATTACCGAGTTACTGGATGTAATAAGGTGGAATTTAAATAATACGATACATAAATCAGTTCAGTTCATATATTAAAATGCTATGCGGAAACCTTATTTTAACACCTTTTTATTAATTTAAAAGATGGGGAAAGATAAAGGTTCGTAAGGGGATATAGTCTAGCGCTATCTGAATGCAAGAGGCTTTTACACCTGTTAAATATATAAATTAATCAGTGTTTTAATAGAAAGAGAACATATTTTGTCCGCAATATAGATTCCTTCATGGCTTCATCTATTAGACCTATTTCATTTCATCGATCGGCTGTGAAAAGAAGAATGTAGCTAATTAATATATCAATTATATGATCAATCAATCTCATATTGTTTGATGATTTCGATGGATTATATGATATGAGATTAATGTCTTTTTAGACAAACCGCGATAAACAGGATAGATTTTACTGGTTCTAGACGTTAATGACGTAATACATACAAGTTCAATCTTGATTTTTTTTGGTCGGCTGTGTCGGAACAGGAGGTGAACAATTTATAATAAGCTGCTAGATACACAAATACGTTAATCACCTACCTAATGATAGCTTGTTCTGATAGGTAAATACCTACTATTAAAAGTACAATTTACATGTTTGTTTCGTACATCTAATTTGTGGACTATGTATCAATTTATCTATATTATATATATATATATATATATATATATAATTAGTGCGTTAAGTAAATATAATAAATGTATAAAATGTGCGTGGTGATTCGTCTTAACTAACTATCAACAAGAAAGAAAGAAGAAAATCAAGCGTAAAATCTATAATAGGTAATATCACATATGGAATATATTAACTAATTAAACCTCTATGTATATATATAAAAATTGTATGTACGTCTTTAAAACTACTTGGATTTATTAATCGCTTTGGAGGAGAATTTTCTTTAGATACGTTCTGTTTATTAAATAAAATATACGCAATTCAAATTTAAAATACCTTTCACGACTAACCGATACGAACGATAAATGAATACTAAACTTGGTCATCAGGCATCGACACAATTCGGAGGGTGACCTTCAAGCCTTTTACCTACACAATAATTTAAACGTTATTTAATTAAAGTGCTTCAGAATAGTTAGTTAGCTACTCTCATCTACCCCCCCAGGAGTTTAATATAGATATCTCTCATCATAACATCCCCTCGGTATATACTTTCATACATAAAAACATAAAAATCTCAATCTTGCATCTTATCAAAACTAACAAAATATACTAAAGTTTATCTGCAGCAGGTAAAGAAAAAAGGGTCAATAACCTGTTGGCAGGTAATAATGGACTTAAAACGCGCCAGTCTGTCAAATACTATAATAGTAATATTACATATATCATTCCAATATATCTTTCGTAAAATTCAGTTTATCTGCAATGAAAATTAATTAATTTAACAACTATTATAAAGGAATAATTTGTGAATTAACTACCAGCTCATTTATTCAGATTACTCATTAAAGAAAACAGTAAGACTCGTCCTAGAATCGATATCTTTTGTGTTAACCAACAGGAAAAAAAAGAATCAAGATAAGCCGTTCACTAATTTATCCAAAAATACTAAATCACAATCAATTCTTATATCTTTTAAACTATTTAATTATAGTAAATTTCGTAGTAAATCATAATTTAGTGGATGTCCGATTTTAAATAGCGATAGTTACAAATTCTTAAAAAAATTTATTTGAACATTTTCAATCAAATTTTATAGCAAGGAAGCCGCATAATTGTCTCATATCCCAATTGAGAACGTACTAATGTTTTATTTAATAAACAGAACGTATCTAAAGAAAATTCTCCTCCAAAGCGATTAATAAATCCAAGTAGTTTTAAAGACGTACATACAATTTTTATATATATACATAGAGGTTAAATTAGTTAATATATTCCATATGTGATATTACCTATTATAGATTTTACGCTGGATTTTCTTCTTTCTTGCTTGTTGATGGTTAGTTAAGACGAATCACCACGCACATTTTATACATTTATTATATTTACTTAACGCACTAATTATATATATATATATATATATATATATATATATATATATATATATATATATATATACGTGCTTATCTATCTTTTTCAACTCCGACGGCCTATAAGGCGCCCGCGACTCCGGCCTTAAATATAGAGATACGGACAAACTAGTTATTGCCATTGCTTTATACAACTTTGTTGATGATGAGCACGTCGAGAGGGGAATTTTGTTTTTGTAAATTCTTTATACTTAGAGTGAACAAATTACCGTACCATTTCGCCTCTGAATCTTTAACATGCGCTTTTAACTCCTATTTGTATATTTTATATATGACAACCAGTTGCGTTCCCCTCCAGCGGCGTTGCTATTATTTCGGAGTCGAAAATGTATTATTTGTATCTCTTAGATATTATAACCATATTACTAAACAAGCACGGTTCTTCTGTCCTTGTTGTTTAACAGCTTCGCTGAGTACCTCTGTTATAAATAGTATTATTTGCATTGTTGTCTATAAGTCGTCTGCTTACTAATGATAATATTTAATTTAATAGAGATATGCCATATTTTAGAAGGACAGTTGATTATATTTGTATCGTTGGCGTGTAATATTATATCATTTTATCACGTACTTTCATGTATTTAGAGTTAAATGAATTGGTTAAAAGACTTAATTTAATTAATTTAATTTAAAAAGCTTAAGTTTTTGTTAGAAGTTAACTTTTTATTTATTCAGTTAGGGAAGTACATTTATTTATTCTTCAAAAATGACTACTTTAAGCATAAAGGACTAATTTTCCATTAATTTAAAATATTTAATTTAGCAAGTGCAGCATACAAGGTGTAAAATCGCTTCACGCACGATACAGTTTTATGTGCATTTTATTTCAAACCCTAATACTATCTCCCCTAATTATTTTACAGTAAAAATATTCGGGAGTGTTATAAAGAAAAGAAATATATATGAATCGAATGATACCTTTGGTTACTGCAAAAATAGCTAAGCCTTGGAAACATTGGAACGATCAGAAATCAATTATACCTTGAAAATATTAGAATGTTAGAAACCTTTTGTTACGGATTACATTTGTAGAAGAGTAAAGAAAATAGAACTTCCGTTTCTGCAAAACATAGCTATGCTTTGGAAATATTGCAACGATCAGAAATCAATTATACCTTGACAATCCAACTCGAAAATTTTTAACCAATCAAATTACAGAATTTTTCAAATTGGGACCAATGAAATTAGTTTTATAGTGAAAAAACCACTAGTGGTTTTTTCTTAGTGAAATTTATGTCAAATTTAATTAAATTAATATTAACTACACACGCTAAATAAAAATTTGCTCAAGCCGAATTCAACTCGTGGTCTAATTTTTTCTTGCAAAATTTATCGTTTAAGACATTCGTAGCTTTTGCTTTTGGAAAATTACACTCGTCTCCTGCGTCGACTCGTGTAGTTTTCGTTGCGAAAGCTACTCATATCTGAAATGACAAATTTTGTCGGAAAAAATTAGACCACTTGTTATATTATTAATGAAAATATTAGAATGATAGAGGAAACATTTGCGCCATAGTCAAGATTATTTTGACAATCCAACTCGAAAATTTTTAACCAATTAAATTACAGAATTTTTTAAATTAGAACAAATGAAATTAGTTTATAGTGAAAAAACCAGTAGTGGTTTTTTCTCAGTGAAAAAATGTATGACAAAATGAAATGTCAAATTTGCTCGATGGATTGTCAAGCCGAATTCAAATCGTGATCTAATTTTTGTTTGCAAAATTTGTCATTTAAGACATTCGTAGCTTTGCTTTTATAAAATTACAGTCGTCTCCTTCGTCGAATCGTGTAGTTTTAGTTGCAAAAGATACTCATTTCTGAAATGACAAATTTTATCGGAAAAAATTAGACCATTTGTTAAATTATATATGAAAAATTGAATTCGTTCGTGTTTTGCAGTATTTTTGGATGTGAGATACTTAGGACAAAATGTAACTCATATCGGAGACAGTGCAAATTATTTAACCTTTGTTATAATAAAACAATCGTATTTGTTGTTAGAACATTGTGAAACCAAGTACCGCAATTTCCTTTTATAAGAACCGTATTAGGACATCTTATCCGGACCTTACGAGGACTGAGGTTGTCTCTTTGGGGCCTTCGTGGGGGCCTCATCGGGCTTTCTTAAGTTATTTAATTGTAAAATTAGCTCAGATTGCCCCTTTTGAAATTCACAACGATCTTAAGTGGTTCCCCTATGTAGTTTAATCCAGAAAAAACTGTAGCTATCCCGATCGGGTCTTCATGAGGTCTTAATCAAGCTTCCCTAAGTAACTTATCCTTGAAATAAATTGGGGCTGACGTAACTCGAGTACTCATAGGAACTTGATCGGGCTTTCCTAATTAGGGCTATCCTCAAATACACCGTATGAGATTTCTAGACTAAGTCGGGTAAATTTCCAATGTCGAGTTGTTTTGAAAATAAAAATCTTTTATGTTTCACTTACATATTATTCTTTGTTTATACCTGTGATACGAACTATATAAGCAACTGTATAACAACCAGGGCATTATAAACGAGCGTTATAGTCTATAGCGCCCGCTCGTTGTATCGTATACTTTGCAATCGGGTCCGGCGTTCTATTCATAGTAATTTGTTTGTAATAGTCAATGTTTGCGTACGAGTGTGTTGCAACACAACAAATAACGAGTATTTGCAACGTAGTTTCTGGACGCGTGATCCGCGAATTCTTTTGTGCCGAATTCTGCAGAAATTTCTTAAATAAAATTAACTTGTTCTTTAGATGACATGAGTGCAATACGGACTTTTTTTGTTTTCATGTTGGTAACAACAAAACATTTGAATTTAAATTGCCATATCTCTGTTTGACTTTTGTAGATTTAGTAAAAGTTGTTACCATCCGACAAACAAAAAAAATCCCTAGCTTTATAAATTACTAGGAGTCTAGCTCCTACGCTTAGTTAGTAGATTTAGTGCTAGAACAGGGTTGGTTCCGACCTCCCCTTGATTGTACTTGTTTTGGAGGACATATACGACCTCACAATATGTATCAATATGTCAACATGTGTGTTAACCTTTTGTACCGTCTTTATTGTCTTTAGTATATAGTTGTTTTTTACAACTTGTGTTTAATTTCTCTCTACCTCTGACTACGTCCTCCAGTCACGAAAACCCCACGTGACAATCTCCTAAATTAAACAAAATATCGATTTCAGCAAAAACACGTCAATTTATTTTTCGATGGAGACATTTAAATACAGAATTGTCAAAATTTTGCATCTCACACCCTTATCCCCACTCCACCAACTTTTTGACCCCCCCCCCATTGTGACAGATCATTTTAAAGGAAATGAAAAAGGCGAGGGGTCTCTCACTCCCAGAAATTATGTACACCTATTGCCGCTTTACGGCAATAACTGTCTTTATTCCCGTATTCTCACTTGTTATTCCCGTATTGCCGTTTTTATTCCTTTATTCTTGTCTGTATTGCTGTATTCCCGTCTCGATTTCCGTATTGCCGTATTTATTTCCGTATTGCCGTATTTATTTCTGTATTACTGCATTAATTTTCCTATTGCCGTGTTTATTTACGTATTCCATGCATGATTTTAGCAGTGGGTGTATTTGAATGAAAGGTGTTTATTATTGGTTTTTTTGATAATTTTACAAAAGGTCGTAGCTCCACTAAGAAAAATGTAAACAAAATTCCTCACAAATAAAAAATGATCTGTAAAAAAGTAGTTTTTTATTCAATCATAATATATGTACATCACATTTTTAAGTGCTGTTAAAGTAACTGCGACCCGAATACGTGAAACGAAGAACATATATATCAGATAGATCGACTCTAAGAAATACAAAAAAAGACACATTGAGATAAACAACAAAAATTTATTTGAAAAGTGAGAATCCCAATGCACGGCAGTAAATAAAATTCAAAAAGAATTCCAGAACTCCAGTAAAATTTACAGGACTATAAAATATAAATTCCGAATCTACTTTCTGAATGTCGTTTTCCTTGGGCTGTATGAAGTTTTCCAAATCTTCTTTCAAGAATTTTTCTTTATCAATATCCAAAATTCGTCCAATGTACCATCGGGTGTCGTAAAACATTACATAATATTTTTCTAATTTCAGCTTTATCTTTCATTTTTTTTCTTGCATGTTTCCTTCCTCTAAGTCTGATTTTTCTGATTCAAAAAATTCTGATTCTGATGAAACTGAAATTACTTCAAGAGATTCGCTTGATTTCGGTGTAAGTGAACAATCGGTCTCGAGCGTATAGAAATGCATCGGTTACAAATAACTCTTTTAAAAATATAAATAATTAAAAACCCGCAAAACTAAAAATACCTGGCAAATCTACATCATAAAACTTTTAACTTGGAATTGCGCAGATCGGCCCAGTATAACTCTCAAACGAAGCGTAACAAAAATAAGCCTTGTGTTTTAAATAGGTATAAAGTATTTTAAATTCATGGTATAAAAATCTAAAGAAAATAGAATATCAAAGTGGTCAAGCGGTCGGAGAACTCGTAAAGGAGAGCTATGGCGGCATGCAAGGGTTTGTCTATACATCAGATCAATTCGAATATTAAACACTCGATGATGGATGATGAAAGACTAGACTGCAAGGGCTGCAGCCACCGACATGCCCTAGCTATTCCTAGCATTTGTAATTAATTTATTGTAGCACTTTTAAATACTGCCCGCGTTTAAATACAGAAATTATGAGAATCTAGAGATCTTGTTTAACAAATTTCTTGAACACGTTTATTAGTATTTCAAAAACATGACTGATGAAAAATATGCGTTTGAAATTGGCAGTCAAATATTTCGTTACTGTACATTTTTATGCAAGTTGAAACTGTTACTTCAAACCAAAATTGTTTAGTTACAAGAATTATTAATAAACAAGTAGATGTTTATAGCATTTTGTTGCAAATACTATTTTATACATACGTTTATTGCAGTTTTTATAGTTATGTTCGTAGTGAACTAACCTAAAAATTAAATATTGTCGTTTTAAATTTTCTATAACTTCACAATTTCAGAAAATAATTATTCTTATTCTCTTATCATTCATGTGGTAATCTTAGTACTATTTTATCTATTTTGAATTGATTATTGTTTACTATTATAACCACTAAAATATAAAATTACAACTGCTAGAAACAGCTACAGCGCATATAGGCGACTTCAACACCTAGATGCTAGTGATAGAAATGGTTTGTCTATTAAGCGCAATTCCAAAGGTTTACACGCTGGGAACTAACAAGAGGGCGCTGCAAGTGGATGGCTTTTCTCGAAATAATTTTTTTAATTTTTGGATTTAAAAATTAAAAAATATAAAAAATACTAATGCACACAGTGGAAGCTTCACTGTAAAATAAGAATCACGTAAATCGGCCCAGTAGAACTCTCAAACGAACTGGAACAAAAAACAGCCTTGTGTTTTAAATCGACTGCAGTCCTTACAGTCTAGCCATAGCCATCATTGAGTGTTTAATATTCGTATTGTTCTGATGTATAGACAAACCCTTGCATGCCGCCATAGTTCTCCTATACGAGTTCTACAAGACCGATTTGCTAATTGTTTTTCATAAACTTTGACACGAAAATAATAATAAGAGTTGAAAGATTAATTATTATTTTCGTGAAAGTTATCACATTTGGTCGTCCAAATTTCAAAAAATACTAATTTTAAATACCACATATGGGGTATTGCTGAACTCAAAAAAATATATACTTTTCATTTCTAGCAAGAAAATAAGGGGGTTCCATTTAAAATCATCGGCTGTGATACAGTAGCAAACTAAAAAATTAAAATTGATGTCCATAAAATTCGCAGGAAAGAAAATAAAATTCACGTGGTAATACAGAAAATATGAATTTTATTCCATACTTTATTTACACACTGTATAGTATAAAGAAATCCTTTATTCAATTAGCCTTTTACGGGTAAGTGTCATATCACGATTCTTAGAAACGGTGAATGATTTTCAATGTTCAAACAAAAAACAATTACTTGCCGTCATTATTTTTCCGCGCACACTACAACATATACTCACTTCTTCAGAAGACCACCTAGATTTTTAAACGCGTTTGATATAAAACGCGTATTGTAAATCGAGAAGAATGGAGCGTGTTATTCCTATTGCCGAGTTTATTTCTCAGTATTGCCACGTATTCCCCATTTATTGCCGCGTATTTTCTATTTATTGTCGCTTATTCCTGCGTATTCCCGTTTATTTCTGTTTATTGCCTCTTATTCCTTTGTATTCCCGCTTATTTCCCATATTGCCCAATATTGCTCATTATTTCCGACTCATAGCAATTTATTCCCGAGAAACTGTACACCTATTGCCGAGAGTGAGAGACCCATCGGAAAAAGGAATCTTTGGAGCAAAATAATTGAAATCGGCCCATGGATTGCTGAGATACAGAGATAAGTCTTTTAACAACCCATTTTCAATATGATTTAAATTATTTCACATACAAACGTCTCACACGTTTCACATACAGACTGGTGCCAAATTGTGGCAGTTCAGTCATTTACAGACAACTCAAGTATATTATTTTAAAAACTGATCTTGTTATTGAGATACCATCTTTTAGAGCCCCATCCTTCTGAAAATGTAACTGATCATCATTGACCATCATGTTTCCTCTTGTTCCATTCATGTTTCATGTTCATGAAGTTGATTTTTTAATTCTTCAGTTATCAGTTATTAGTGGATCCTTTTTTAAACAAAGTAGGTCAATAATGACATTACCTAGAATTCCCTAGAGATCCCACAGCTCGAAAGTCCATTGGGAACCTTTGAGAGTTATTGGAGAGACGAATTCGATAACACTACATAACATTCTAAGCTGCTATAAAAGAAGTATTGGATGAAGAATGGAATAAAATCACAGCCGGAGAAAACCTAAATTAGTTTTAAATATAAAAAAACGTTAGAAGTAATTAAACAAAAAGGATATTCTACAAAATCCTGAAATTAAATTTTATACTTTCTTTCAACATTTATTTAGCACAATTTTCTACTCAGACTCAGACTTTTTTGTTATTTATAAGTTTTGTTTTAGTTTTTTTAAATATATAATAATTAAAGTTTTAGTACCTCTAGAGTCATTCGTGAAATAATTTTCAATATTATTATAATTTCATTGATTATAAATTATCTGAATCTCTTGCAAGTGCAACTGATATACAAGAATTTTTTCGAGTTGTTATTGTACCAAAGTAGATTTACTAAATTACAATGGAGAAGATGGTTATATGTTTATGTAATGAGCAAAACGTGTTATTCCAATTATTAACGTTTTTAATAATAAATATTTCACTTTTTTCTCAAGTTGCTTTTTATTAAAAATGTTAAATTTCGAATATAAATATAAAATCTTTAGTCAAAAATGTAATTATTCCCTAAAACCATTTTTCACAATTAAAATGTTATTATGGACAATACGATGGGGGCCTCGAATATAGTAAATCTGTGCCTGGATATTATACAATAAATTATTAAAGAAACGTTTTAGTATGATCAGCCTTCATACATTGTTTCTGCTAATATGATTAATTGATTAATATGAACAAAAAACGCAAGTTAAATGCTCGGAGACATGTAGACTTAAATAAATACTTATCGTACTCTGTCAACTCCTATTAGTATATATTGTATGTAGTTATCAGTTGTGTATGCCTCCAATGACGTTGTCTTCTCATAAGAGTCCATAAGGAATGATGCGTATACCATATGTATGTATGTAAGTAGATGGATTGAGTGAAACCAAATAATTAATAACATCTTAAATAGTAAATATTGTGTTACTTTATTTATTCATTGTAGTTTTAATTGAAAGATACCATTAAATTTCTATAATAGCTTAATTTTTTCACAACGAAATTTTGTTATTCTTGCTTACATATAATGTGGGTTATTTACAAATTAAAGGTTTGTCAGTAAAAACATTCATTCTTAATCTTTGGAAGTGATAATGGTTTATGTAACAGCGTTTTATTAAGACAGTATGCCCCCAAGAATGGAACCTTTTATCGTTAGAAAATAATATAATTATGATAATTATAAATAATAAAAATAATTAAAAAGACGTAGAAAGTTAAATTATTCACATAATAGCATTTTATTGGATACAACAATCGTTGATTCGATTGGCGATGGTCAGTAATAATAAGGTGATACGTACTGCTGAGTTTGTATTGTTCTTCTTAAAATTATGAAGTCATCGTAAAATACTGCGCCTCTCTAGTTTTGACAGTATCACTTTACAAACTGTTGCTAAAACAAACAATTTGTGACAAAGCATTCTCAAATCGTGCTAAAATGTTTATGATTGTTTGGATTTAATCATAAAATGCAGAAGAAAACGCCTAATATAGCCTAATTACGCTTACAATTTTAATAGACATAAATATTAAACTTTATTTCATAACGAACAAAACTTTTCTGACAATGAGGTATTTAAAATGATTTCCTAAATTAATTCCTATACTATAATAAACAAACGAGCAGGACGCGCGAGGGCATTTGCATTGCAAACGTATTTTGATTATTTTTAAAATACGTTTAAAGTGCCAAGGAAGAAATAAAAAATAATATCATATAATATTTTTATAAGTAAATACGTAAATAGGCAGTCAATTGAAATAATTTCAGAGAATTTGTGTATTTATTAGACATCTAATTAGATTTTAATAATGTATACCGATAATGGATATACGAATAAACGGGGTCATTTCATAATAATTAAGAATTTTGCTAATTTTTGAAACAAGCTTTTGGTCGGTCTACATTCCTCAGAAATTTAAACAAGTGTTTTTGAAATGTGATTATAAATTTATGTGTAAAACTATGTTTTAATATTTACATAAATTATCCAAATCATACATAATGCAAGTAACCAATTGTAAAGCTTTTAGTAACAAAATTTTAGTTTCATTTTAATTTGTTGATCTTATGAAAAATCTATTTTTTAATAAATTTGAAAGCCCATGGTCAAGTGTATACAATAGAACAACTTCTTGAAGATGCACATAGGTAGGTTTCGCCTCTACGCTGTGTTGCCGCTAATATGAACAAAAAATGCATGTTAAATGTAGGGAGGTGTATAATGCTGTAACTTAAGTTAAGACGTATCTCGTATACAGCGAAGGCGCCGCCTAGAGTATAACACGATGTACTAAAATGTATCTATGACTGGGTGAATAGGTATTTTTCGACTCCGACCTAAAATTTGGGAAACGGCATAATAAATGATTTCCAACATTTTAAACTACATATACACGGGGATTCGTTTTCGCCTCCGTTTTTTCCACTTCGCCTCCAAAATCGGAGGCGATCGCTATGAACAGACATATATTCGGAGGTGTATCAGTGCTTTCTGCATGTATATATATATATATATATATATATATATATATATATATATATATATATATATATATATATATATATATATATAATATAGATAAATAGATACATAGTCCACAAATTAGATGTACGAAACAAACATGTAAATTGTACTTTTAATAGTAGGTATTTACCTATCAGAACAAGCTATCATTAGGTAGGTGATTAACGTATTTGTGTATCTAGCAGCTTATTATAAATTGTTCACCTCCTGTTCCGACACAGCCGACCAAAAAAAATCAAGATTGAACTTGTATGTATTACGTCATTAACGTCTAGAACCAGTAAAGTCTATCCTGTTTATCGCGGTTTGTCTAAAAAGACATTAATCTCATATCATATAATCCATCGAAATCATCAAACAATATGAGATTGATTGATCATATAATTGATATATTAATTAGCTACATTCTTCTTTTCACAGCCGATCGATGAAATGAAATAGGTCTAATAGATGAAGCCATGAAGGAATCTATATTGCGGACAAAATATGTTCTCTTTCTATTAAAACACTCTGATTAATTTATATATTTAACAGGTGTAAAAGCCTCTTGCATTCAGATAGCGCTAGACTATATCCCCTTACGAACCTTTATCTTTCCCCACCTTTTAAATTAATAAAAAGGTGTTAAAATAAGGTTTCCGCATAGCATTTTAATATATGAACTGAACTGATTTATGTATCGTATTATTTAAATTCCACCTTATTACATCCAGTAACTCGGTAATTTTTCTCAGCTTCCAGCTGTTTTCTCAGCGGTACGTGTAAACGGGATATAGAACGAAGTTCTAACTCTAGATTTCAGTCTCAGTGCAGCAACCGAACCAGTAACACTTATCTCTCTTCACATCCATATTTAACCTTTATAATAAAAACATGTCTTTCGCCAGCGAACTTGTTAAAGAGTTAAGGAGACTTGTCTACGACCCACAGATAGATGATGATAGTAATGCTATCCTCAGAGCCTTAAAACAATGTACCATGACGATAAGAAAACTTAATAAGGCACTAGATTCAGCGTCATCATTGGGAGCGAAGAACCATCTATTAGCCTGCTTGGCTCAAGCGAAATCTTATCGAGAGACAGTCAAAGCCTTAAAAACTGTAGGCGAGGGATATAACCAGCGAAAAGAGACAGCCTGTAGCCGAGTCAAATAGTCAGACATGAAATCAGCATTTAAGGGACGTATGCGAACTGCTGCAATAACTAACACCAAGCATATCGAGCCGAAGGATTTCATGCAGGACTGCTCGACCATTTTTCAGAGACGTATTCAGAATACATTGAAGAAAGATGACTCATTAAAAGTGAACACAGCTTTAACAAGCGTGTTCGCAGTCAAAAAAGGGGATACTATTATAGAAGAAATAAAATATATAAACACTAAAAATGCAGCCATATACCGAGACAGTAATTTAGCCCAATGGTTCAAGATCAATATTCAAGATCCTATCCTTAAGGATCTCGAAGAGTTTCAAGTAAGTATAGAAATTGTAGAAAGTTAGAAATAAACTAACGCATGCATATTTCTTTATCTAGCAAAAAGAAAGCGGGTGGAAGCTAAAAACAATAATCAACCTCCAACTTAACATCAATAAGTTTACCCCGCAACTAGGCTCAACATATTAAATCTGAAGATCAACATAAAATCACATAATACTTGAGGTCCTCTACTAGTGCCCGAAGAGATTGACGAAGAGATACAAGACTTGTTTAAAAGTGTTTAAAATGTATATAATTTAGATAATTGTTGTCATATTTATCCTATATTAATAAAACTCAACAAATGTTTTATTAATGTCTTTTATTTTATTTTTATGTTTTATTCTGTAAGTTCCTACAAGTCTACGAGTAATCAACTTATGCATTGCATTCGATGACCTAGTGCTACAAATTAATCTGATGAAATTCCATTCGGAATATAAAAGCAATAGGCCTCATCCAGGATTGGAACCCGGAACCTTTCGCACCCAAAGCGATAATCATACCTCTAGACCAACGAGCCAGTTATATATGGAAAAAAGATTAGTATGTTTCTCATTACATCTGAATAATATAAAATATAGAACCGATCTTGGTACAAGAATTTTGAAAATTGACATAATGTTTTAGCTAAAATTATAGGTCGCTTTGCCCTTATACACAGCATTATTAACAGATTTATTTATTATACGATTTACTTCGTGTAATACAATTACGTGAGTACCCAGCGTGAAAGTAAATATTGCGATTATGTATTATACAATTTACAGTGTTGAATAGAATATTTGACAAAACAAACCTTACAAGGTATTCAATTGATTGACCGAAGAACAATTTGACAATTACTAATACATTCTTGCAGACAATGCAACATATCTCGCAAGATAACCCTCACGTGGGAGATTTATACCAGAGGTATTAATATTTCTTCGAATAATATTAAGGGGTAAAAGACATATGATAAACAGATATCCAACATACATCAGTTAACATTCTGAATATAGTAAAATTATATAGCGTATATAATAAATTAAAACTTAATATAAATTTAAAGAGCGCGACATATTTTTCAAATTCTATTCTCTCTATAAAACAACTCAGCTATTGGAGACATAAATCACTCTAAAATATTATTATTAAAAATTAAAAATGTATTGCTTGATATAATTTGTACGCGAAAGGGCATTCCACCCAAAACTCTACAGGTTCACCTCTTCTAAAAATATTTAAATTAATCAATCGCTTCATGAAATCCATAGATAATTATGCAATCTTATTAAATAAGTCTAGAAACAGATTTATACCAGAACGTTTACTGAGGCAGTGAGAGGTTGAGAAATAAGAAGCTTTTATAGAATGTATTTCGTTTATTTAGTCATCATATCAAAAAATACCATATTACATATAAATACTATTACAATACGACTATATTAAATAGTACAACTAGAAATTAAATATTTACTTATTCTATGATTTTTCTCGCTTTAAGCTCCGTGATGACTGAAATTATTTCGTTTTCGTTTTCGAGACTGTTGCTAAGAGCTTTCTTTACAGTATACAACAGACGAAGTCGGTCCACTAGTTGATCAGGCGTACTCTGACGTATCCAATCCGGCTTCAACTTGTTTAACTTTTTTGGAAGACTAACCTCAAAGTCTGTTATTGTATATAAATTTGGTCTGATTACATTTTCGTATTTCCAATGTTTAACGCTTATTAGTCGACCGTTGCTCCTATAGTCTTTCTTATGAGCATTAGTAAGTGAGATTATTTTCATATAGTTGTCGATATCTTCCTCTGTTGGACTAGGAGAGCTTATTCGTTTAAGCGTTAGTAAATTAAACAGACCGGATGTGCCATGGAAAAGTTTGTTTTTATTTAAAATATCGTTTCCCTGAAACTGTACTTGCGAACAACCAAATCGCCACTCATCGATGTCGTTATATAGAGCGTACCTAGTTTTGTCTACGTTTTTGTGTTTCCCGCTAGCTAATAATGCTCTATAATAGTTAGAGAATTTGTGATAATCTTTTAAACTAGAATCACATTCTTCTTCTTCCTCATCAGCAGATGTAACGGGAGATAATTGTTCAAGCTCTGGTGAGAGATTGATAGCAACGGTCTCTGATCGCGGTATAACACGATTATCATGAGGTTCAGCTTTACCACAATGAAAGTAGGCTAATTTCTTACGTATAGCATTACGCGCGTTTATTATTTCATCATCATTATCATCGTCCTCGCACCTTATTTTTTTATTGACCTCAATAGCACAGGATTCATTGGTATGCATACGTTTCAAATTCACATCTTTAAATGTTACATTATTTCTAGGTGATGTCTTATTGTCAACAGCTATGGTATTATGAACTGTTTTCAAATGGCTTCTATAGTTATCGAGGCGTGTAAAATACTTTAAACAAATAGAACACTGAACTTTATACCCCTGGTGTATCTTCAAATGACGAGCAAACCCTGATCGTAAAACGCTCATGCAACATATGTCACACTCGCGTCGCCGACTCATATCGACTAATAATTGATGATGAACTCCTATTTATATAGCATCTTCTTCAGGTCGCTCTTAATTAACCCTGACGCTGCGTCTATCATCACCCTGTCGATCTTGCTTCATCATTAATTAACCCTGGCTAGACGCCTTTCAGCATGAATTCATCATGACACGCCTAGAGATTGATGGAATACCATCAGTACGAGATTCCCGTAATCCAAGATGGCTGCCTATAAATCACAGCGTAGTAATCGCGGTCCGAGATAGGTTAGGTAATGAGTAAGCATGTGATTTCGCAAACGTCCTTTTTGTGAGCATTTATAACTACAAATATTACATTCAAACGGTTTTTCACCAGTATGATAGAGCATGTGATTTTGCAAACTTGCTTTGAATGAGCATTTATAACTGAAAATATTACACTCAAATGGTTTCTCGCCAGTATGAGTGAGCATGTGTTGTTGCAAATTATTTTTCTGCGCGCATTTATAACTACAAATATTACATTCGAATGGTTTTTCACCAGTATGAGAGAGCATGTGCTTGTGCAAACTTGCTTTTACTGTGCATTTGTAACTACAAATGGTACAATCAAATGGTTTCTCACCAGTATGGGTGATCATGTGTTGTTGCAACTGTATTTTCCGTTTGCATGTATAACTACAAATATTACACTCAAATGGCTTCTCGCCACTATGAGTAAGCATGTGGTTTCGCAATCGTCCTTTTAGTGAGCATTTATAACTACAAATATTACACTCAAATGGTTTCTCACCACTATGGGTTCGCATGTGTAGTTGCAAATGTGTTTTTCTGTGTACTTTTATAACTACAAATATTACACTCAAATGGTTTTTCGCCAGTATGAGTGAGCATGTGCTTTTGCAAACTTCCTTTTACTGAGCATTTATAACTGCAAATATTACATTCAAATGGTTTCTCACCACTATGAGTGAGCATGTGCCTCTTCAATTTTTTTTTTAGTGAGCATTTATAACTACAAATATAACACTCAAATAGTTTCTCACCACTATGAGTGAGCATGTGCTGTTTCAAACTTCCTTTTTGTGAGCCTTTATAAATACAAATATTACATTCAAATGGTTGCGGCATATTTCTTTTAAATAATCAGCGATCGTCACATGTTTACATATGGTTGTTTAGTAGCAGGAATATGCAATGAGTTTGAAATTTGGCTTGAAAAGTTATTTACACATGTTTTACATTGAAACTTTGGGGTGGTTTCAATTACTAATTGTTGTTGCCGCTAACAGCCTTGCCATCAACTACACACTAACAATTAACCTTGCATGCATTTTTTATATTATTTTTCTTCTGATGTTTTTATCGTCTTCTTACTTCTTACTATCTATAAATTACACTGAACACTAATTTCCTACTTCAAAGGAAATATATTTTAGAACATAAGTACGTTATAATAGGAATTATATATGTTATGGCATATAGTATAACAAAACTACTGTAGGCGTTTTGTGCTAACATATTGTTGAACGGCTACTGAGTTGAAAACACTTGCTTAAAAACCACAGCAAAATAATTTGGGCATACAGAATCGCAGAGTGCCACAATACAGCGTTTCCATGTAAAAGATGGAGTGATTGGACTCCTCCATAGCTTGTATTAATAGGTGTTGCAGCAGCTGCAACTAGTAAAGGAATTTTGGAGGTAAAATAGTTTGTAGCATTCACAAAAGCACTTACTAATTCATTGAGATAACCAAGTTGTTTCTAACCTTTCCATAAAAACACACAATTGCTGCTAGACACAATCCAGTTAGTTGTATTACTGTATGATATAAATAATTATAATGTTATAATAAGACGTGTTTTAGGAACTCGTCAAGAATGGTTCATCTACTGAAATATTATAATACTGAATGTGCACTGAACTCTAAGTTATTATTCATAACTGGCAGGGACGCGCAAGTAACGGTAAACCAGAAAACGTTATGTCAAGGGCAACAAACAAGAATGTAGTATTCCCGTTTCTTTCTAACTTGTTTTACATGCATTACAAGAGCACGTGGTAGTAGTAAGTAAATAGCGGTTCAAACCCAAATCTCCCCATGTTATTCTTATGGGAGTTTCGTTTTTAAGTCAGGACAATTTAGTGAGGTTATGTGTGTCAAAACTGGTCGTCCTTCCCGCTAGATGTCAGCATGTGTGTGGGGTTGAGTGTTTAGGCGGGGAAAAAGGTGTAAATTGCAGGGGGTAAACATTTTATTAAAGGGGGCCTGAAAAAATTAATATACAATCATCGTTCTAATTAGCTAGATGTAAATACAATATTAACAACATAAGCGTATTGCAGATTTTCTCTCTCTCTATTTTCTTTAATACAATTAATGAATAAATAGTAGCCTACAAAATACAATAATAATAATAATAATTAAAGGAAGTATGCATCTTTTTCTTTCGCCGGTATGAAATTAAAAATAAACATTCTCTTCATGGATGATGTCACCAGTTTTTACATCAATTATTGCATAGAATGACGTTGAAAGCTGCAAAATAAACATTAGATTTTTGCGCTTTAATTAAAATAACATTCTCAACTTACCTGCATCTGTTTTTTTCGATATTGTAAAAACAAAACGCTGGAGCAGGAAGACATAATATTTTACGCACTATAACAAAACGAAATATTGATTTAAGAAAACAAGACATATACATGGGAATACTTACTAATTATATCCGTTCAGTGGTATAATTTTACGAAAAGACTTTTTCAATTTACACTATTAAAAAATAGAACTGAAAGCGGTTGAGTTTTGTTTTTAACATTATTTTTATTGATTAAAAGATGCGAGTTTAGGTTTAACAAAACACATTACATATGTGCACAGATCTGTTCAACGCCTGGTTTAAGACTGTACGTTGTGTTGTTAAAAGAGGGAATGTTTCCCGCGTTTTATTAAAAAATTAATATTTTATGTTTAGAAAAAACTATAAAATGTTTTTTCTTAATGTCGTGTCATAATAAATTTTTGCTCTGCAATCTGAAATGTCATGGCATGATAAATTACTGCTTTTTAAATGCAGACAATATCATTAGCAGAGACGAGAAAGATTTGTTGATAAGCCTGTGCAATACGGCGGATCATCTGCGTTCCAATAATCTTGTCTATAAATGTTGTAGTTGATAATGACTAACGAGAAATTTAAAACGAACATGTGAGGCATTGGAACATCTGGGTAGTCATCCGGTTTCTTTATAAATTAAATGAAACATCAACATATAAAATTGTTTGGACGACTATCTAAATGCTTAATTTCTTGATATTTGTCGTTTGATTTACAAAACAACATTAGGGATGTATAAAATTTTACATTTAAAATATTATTTACATGTGTTTATTCCATTTATAAATGAATCGTTGCTTTGGACATCCATTGCATAATTTTACATTTATTTTTTGTCTTCATCTATTTTAGCTGTAAAAATTAATTGTTTTATGAAGTGTATTGTTCGAAGTGTCGACAGTTGACCTTGTTAGGGGTGTTTAAAAAATGTATGTCTTATTGCTTGTAAAATAAAAAAGTCTTGAAGTTATGTTATCATTTTATGAGGGTGTTTTACGTTTTCGATTTGCGTCAACAATTAAAATTAATTGCACCTTGCACTCGTATAAAAAGGTCGCTCTAAAGCGTCAGAGTTTTAGTGGAAACAAGCGGTTGGTGTAATTAACATACTCGTTTTGAAAACCCGTTCGATTCAGTGATTTCAGTTTGTGAAATTAAAGTGCTTCGAGGACCAATTACTCCATTAACGCACGGTGTTAATTATTATTATTTAATTTAAAGACTGAATTGTATTTTATCCATCTTAACATAATGGATATTACCAGTTTACAAAATCAGGTTACATTGCTGGAGGATGATTTTAAAAAAGCAACAACTCCTGAAGATTTTCGCAGGTTATCAACCCTGAATGATGAAACTACGGAATTAACAATCCAACAGATAAGAAATTACTCAAATGCGAGAGGAATAGCTGATAAACGAAAACTAGAAACGATTTTGACCAGATGTAAATACTTGGATGCGAGGATAAAACAATCCCTTATTATAACAGGTGAAGGAGTTAGTGGAGGGGGTGACGAAAGCAGCGTAACGTATTATGACGTAGGTTTTTCATTTTTTATTGAATATTTTCATGTTGATTGATTGTATTTTGCATGTTTTAGCTGGAATCACCGTTCAAAGGGCGTATTAAGACTGGCATAGTGATCAACAACAATATCTTAGATCCAAAAGAGTTTCTCGAGGAAGCACAACCCATTTTTGTAGATAAAATTGAAGCATTCCTCCAAAAGCGAATACCTAACACGAAAGCCAATGTCGTTTTATGTGGCGATTATAAAATGAAACTAGATGATACAGTACAGGCCAAGTACTTTAACACTTCAAACTTCATTATATCGAGATCCAGCGACCTTATTTCTATCTTCAGGGACATGGAGATTTCTTTATTATCACAGGTGCGTATATAAAGTTTTAAAAAAACTCACTTTTAATTAGTTTTTACCCTTTTTTACAGATGGAAACGTTTCAGGAAGTGGGCTCCGGCGGAAGTTTTAGTCGTATTAATTCTTTAGCCATAAATATTAATAAATATTCACCTTTAAGAGCTTCTAAATTTATCTAGTTGCTTACTGCAATTAAAAGCTAGCACGCCACTATAAATGTAAAAAATACGGATAACGAATGCTTCTATTACTCTCAAGTTTCCGCTCTTTATCCATGTAAGACACAACATAGAGAATTACCATCCTCGTATCAGCAAAATTTCAAACAACTATTTAATATTAAGGGTATTAAATCTCCGGTGAAAATTATGGACATTCCCAAATTTGAACGTCAAAATCCTAACATTTCCGTTAACGTGTACGGGTTGCAGGGTAGTAAAGTGATGGGTCCTCTTTATCATACAAAATCTAAAAAACAACAGCATATTAATTTGCTGTACGTGAGAAACAGGAAAGCATCTCACTACTGCTGGATAAAGAATATGTCCCGTTTATGTAGGTCGGCCATCACCAAGTACGAGCACCGTACTTTTATATGCGACATGTGCTTAAGACACTTCAGGAGTGTCCAATCGTTGAACAATCACCTGGATGATTGCGAAAAGTTCGATGCAGTTCGCATAGAATTTGGTAAACCGGGCGAAAATACGTTGTTTTTTAAAAATTTAAATTTTAATTTACGTCATCCCTTTGTTGTATACGCCGATTTTGAATGCTTAACAGTGCCGTGTAATCAAATTGATGATAATGCGGATGTTACGCATTTCAAAAGCTGTACTATACCATATCAAAGACATATACCTTTCGCTGTCGCATACCAGGTCGTTTGCTCGTTTGCTCGTTCGATCCCTCCTTATCACATTATAAAAGTTATGTAGGAACAAATCCTCAAAAATGGCTGGTTAACGAGTTGATAAAAGAAACCGCAATAATAGAGGAAAAGATAAAAATTAACATTCCAATGTTGCTGCTTACATTGGAGGAACAGCAGGGGTATGATAATACGACACTGTGCCCCCATTGTTTGCAAGAATTCAATGAGGATTTGGTTGTCAAAGTTAGAAATCATGATCATTTCACCGGGAAATTCCTATCGGCCCTTTGTCAAAATTGTAACCTGCAATACAAATGCGGTAATTACATCCCCATATTGTTTCATAACATGTCCGGCTATGATATACATTTCATAATTAATGAATTAAATTTCAACCGCGAACCGGTAAATATCCTCCCCGTGACAAGGGAAAATTACATTTCAGTATCGAAAAAATGTGCTAAGCTGACATGGAGCTTTATAGACAGTTATCGGTTCTTAGCTAGAAGCTTGGATGTTGTGGCCAATAATTTAGCCCCGGAAATGTTTAATTTTGTCCGCGAAGCCTTTCCAAATCCCGAACAATTTAATTTAGTACGAGGTAAAGATATATTTTGTTACGATTACATGAATAGTTCGGAGAAACTCAATGAAACGGTATTATCGCCGAAAGAATCGTTTTATAATGCTCTTCGCGAAGAACATATCAGCTGCGAAGATTACGAGCACGTTCAGAATGTATGGAAAACATTTAACATAAAATCGTTGGCGCAATACAGTGAACTTTATTTAAAGTGTGACGTAAAAATTTTAGCTGATGTTTTTGAACAGCTTCGCGATTTATGTATGAAAATATACGATTTAGAGTGTACATTTTTATACGGGGCCCGGGTTAGCGTGGTCAGCTGCTTTAAAGTGTACACGTGTAAAATTAGATTTGTTGACCGACATAGATATGGTGTTGTTTTTTGAAAAAGCGATAAGAGGCGGGATTACCCAATGTTCGCATAGATACGCAAAAGCAAACAATATATATATGAAAGAAAATTATAACGAGAAGGAGCCTTCAAGTTGTTTGCTTTATGTAGACGCCAATAACCTTTACGGTTACGCGATGTCCGAAAGTTTACCGTACGGGAATTTTGAATGGTTGGCGGAAAATCGGGTTCGCGATATAGAAAATATATTAGAAAATTTTAAATGCGATGAAAAACCGGATTGGGAAATGTATACCGATCGAGCATGCATGCTCGCTCTAAACATGGCGGTTGACGAGGAAGAAGCCCCTACCTCATTAATTTTGGAAGTAGATCTTAACGTGCCCCGGGAAATTCAAGACAAAACGTCAGCGTTTCCCTTTTGCCCGGAGCATCGACGACCTCCTACGGCTTCAAATAATTGCCCCCCAAAATTAATGTTGACTATGTTTCCAAAATTTAAATACGTTTTACATGTTCGAAACCTGTTTCAACGTTTATTGTATGGTCTGCAATTAACCAAGGTTCATAGAGTTTTAAAATTCTCTCAACGGAGATGGCTCAAACCCTACATAGACTTGAACACGAATTTAAGGGCTAAGGCAAAAAATGAATTCGAAAAGGACTTCTTTAAGCTCATGAACAACGCGGTTTTCGGCAAGACCATGCAAAATATCCGGAAACATCGAAAGATCAAATTAGCGTACTCTTTTAGAAGCGCCCAAAAGTATATCGCGTTACCGGAGTTCCGTTCCTGTACGATATTTAAAGAAAATCTGGTCGCCGTCGAACTAAACAAAACCGTGGTTAAATATAACCAACCGGTTTATTTGGGGATGGTGATTTTAGACTTGTCTAAATTATTAATGTACTCTTTTCATTATCAGTTTCTGTTAGAGCAACCCTGCCCCGCTATCTTGCTTTATACGGACACGGACGGAATGGTGTATGCTTGCGCAAAAAGTAAAGACGGACTAGATATTTACGACATCATACGAAAGGAAAGCGCGAAAGGATCGGAGGGTATATTCGATACGTCCGATTATCCTCCAGACAATCCCTATGTAATACAGAAAGTAAATAAGAAAGTTCCCGGTAAATTCAAAGACGAATTAAACGGAAAACTTTTATTGGAATTTGTCGGTTTGAAATCGAAAATGTATTCCATGCGGAAGGAGGAGGGTAAGGAGGTTTGTAAGGCCAAAGGCGTAGGACAGCAGGCTCTAAAAAATAGATTAAGTTTCGAACATTATTTCAAAAGTTTATTTGATTCGGAAATTACATATGCCGTTAATAGAAGCATTCGTTCTGATAAACATAATCTTTATACATATTTTATTAGGAAAAAAGCTCTAGATTCGCGTGATGACAAACGTTTTATACTTAAAAATAAAATTGATACCCTTCCATGGGGTCATTTAAAAATAAATGAAGAAGAGAAGGAAGATATTTTATAATTTTTTATTGTAAATAAAATCTTAGTATATATATTTAGATAAGTAGATTATTATTTGTGCATATATTGTAAAATAAAGTATATACATAAACAGACTATTTTTTATAATAAATCACTTTTCTTGATCCAGCTGTTGTGTGTGTTATCAAAACCCAACCATTTCACATATAATTGATCATTTTTTGTTCGTAATACACGTTCAATTAAAAAGCTTTTTGGGTGTTTAGTCTTCATCAATTCCGGTTCATAGAAGCAACCCTTGATTGGGGCACCTCTCACATCTTCTAACAGATAGGTTGTCGGTCTAGTTGATTGCACCCTGTTTATGCGAAATAATTCAGTGCTGAACTGGGGGTGATAACCTTTCGAAAAAACCCCTCTGTACTTAAAAATACGAACCATATCGTTTACTTTAAATTTAGGTTTTGGGGAGGCCCCGTCGTCATCATCATCATTCGAACGATTTAAAGGCGCGCGAAATGTCACATTGATGGGAGCTAGACCAATTGACCTATGAACGGTGCTGTTATACTAATCGACAACATCTTGCAGTATATCCAACCATTTATAATTTCCGTTGAAACTGAACTCCTTGTAGAGATTAGATTTAAGTGTCCTAATCACCCTTTCCGCAAAAAATGCTTTCTTAGTGGAAAATGTTGAATAGTGGTTGATGGAATGTTCCGACATTAATTTCTTGAAATGAGTGTTAAAATATTCACCTCCGCGGTCAGTGGCCAAGTTATTCGGTTTTCGCAAGTTTTCATCCAATATGCTCCGCATAGCATCGGCTACTTCCTTTCCGCTTTTAGATTTTAGAGGCTTCACCCACACATATTTAGAAAAAGCGTCTATTACCACCAGAACGTATTTATATCCCTTGTTGTAATGGGCATAAGAGTTAAAGATTGCTATATCGCTTTCCCAGAGGTCATCGAACCCTAGAACGGTTGCTGAACGTCTGGGAAAATTTATTCTAGCCTGCCTGTGAATCTCGTTAACGATTGCTCTCTTTACATCGCTCATAATAGTACTAGTATTTTAAATATTTTACGTTTTTTGTTTTTTATGGTAACTTTCTAACGCACCCACACGTTCAGACAATTGCGCAATGGTTTTGTTGAAATTTTCGGCAAGGGGGTTCACAAGTGAAACATAAAACGTCTCGAAACGTTGCCTTTCTGCTTTCATTAAATCGACCGATTCCTGCTGAGTGAGTAATTGGCCCTGTTTTTTAGCTTCGATAATTGGCTGTAACTGATTTATCCCGTTTTTGATTTGCACTAACAACGGGTCTATTTTGTCGGTGTAGAATTTTTCTCTACGCTCCCAGGTTTTTACTTCTTCAGTTAATCGTTTTAACGGCACTGCATCGTTTCTTCCAAAGGATAGCCTATATTCGAAAGTCGTCGTTGTTCGATGTCAAACCCGCCGGTGCTTGTTAATGGAAACAAAAGACGTTGTTGTTGTTTACCTCCCGAAGAAGAAGAACTCTCTCTCTCTCTCTCTCTCTCTCTCTCTGTCTCTCTCTCTCTCTCTCTCTCTCTCTCTTGACCACGACACGAGCCATGACATTTACTCTTTTTCCCGCCAACACACGCCCAACTACGACATCTAGCGACACATGCGACAACCTCTTTTACCCGGCATCTCGATCCGAACAATCACCTTTTTCCCGCCTTTTTCCTGTCTTCAATAGGAAAATCCCATAAGAATAACATGGGGAGATTTAGTCTTCAACAGCTATTTACTTACTACTAAGCTGGTGGTCAAAAAATGGGTCTTCTTCTGGATGTTCAAACGAAAATAATAATTTTTTTAAAGAAATTTAGTATTTCCAAGACAACATTTTTAACCATGAACTTGTCAAAAAACAATTTTGTGTAAAAAATTGAAGTTTTGTAAAAAATAAAAAGTAACAGATAATTTTTAATTTTTCTTGGCAGTTTTGGCAATTTCAAATCAATGGGCGAACTAAGAAAAATCAGCAAATCATTTTACATTGGATTGCCCATTTTTTAGGTGTATGTTCGTGGGTTGTATAGATCAAATTGAATTCAGAGGGTCTGCTCTGCAACTAACAAGTTGCTGTTAAATGCCGTGCTATGATATTGGCAGACCGGTGCCGGCTTAAATAGGTATGCTCACGTACATAATCGGGTATCTCAGCACATTGTTCGGTAATTCAAATCGGACTAAAAACTTATCAGCCCGGAACGTTGAAGTTCATGCATTAAATGTAATTTTAATTGCACGCGGTATTTCCAGAAGATATTTAATTAATGTCTAAGTTGGAAATATAATGTAATGCTGTTTTAATTAATACATAAACGGAATTACTTTTTATTTTTAATTACTGCTAATAACTTGTGTAAAATTTAGTCAGCACTGCAGCCCTTATATACCAGCCGCCACTGCCTTTATGTAATGAAAATAATTTAAGCTTTTGTAAATCATTTAAAGAAATAAACTCTTTAGAAAGGTTTCATTAGATTAAAAGTAAACATCGTTGCTTATTTTGTTTCCCGAATTCCCATATTCTCCAGCATTGCGTTTCTTCTGAGGTTTGTAAATTTTGTGAAAGAAAATCATCACACTATACTTCATTTCACATAAAATTCGTAAAGTTTTCTAGACCACCTGGAGAGTCTGCTACTTTAAAGGATAACATTTCCTCTACAGAGGTCTGAGATAGTTGCCAACATGTCATACCATCACCAAGTATAAAAGGTTCTGCCTTTACTGGAATGGCCATGCCAGAACAGACTTTTTTAGGTACCGCCGTCGTGGATGTGCTAAACGCTTCAAATGTATCAGTTTCAGTTAGAATTTTAATAGATTGTGGTCGAGAAGTCAGTTTTATTACAAAAGTTATTGCGCTCAAAATTTAGAGCTCCTTCGAGACACTAATTACTACAACCAAGCAGACTGAGATTATCTGAATGCTTTACGTGGGGTTCCCGTGGTAACATACCCCCATGTTCCTTCCAAAGGAGGAAGTAATTGAAATACGCTCAATCAGCGCGCGAATTGCATAGCAATTGCTCCCAGTTACTCATTGGTCCGAGCGAGGTTGCCTATCCACCCTCTACTAGCTATCCAAGCTAGTACCGGAGCGATTTACTTAACACGTGCTCACCCGCCGACACCCTCCCGTCCTCTTTCATACGGGGTGAAGTACCCAGTCCAGTAATAAAACTATTCACCCAACATAACTCAGTTGATAGAGGGAACCGTCCAGTCCTATTTCATACCTTCACAAGTTCCTCCCCGAGAAAGGGGTTGGAGCCACTGCCCGATCGAATCCAACCTCAAATGTGGCGGGACCTGGTTTTTAAATGGTTTCGCCACCCCGATCTCCCAGTTATAGGCCTGGTGCGCCCTCGACAGAGCTTCGTTTCGAGGCTACTTAAAGGGCCCATTAAAGTAGCATCCCGGTGTGTACCCGTTGAGGTGAAGTTGTCTTAAACGTGAGAGGCTACGTATCTTCGCTGCACCAAGCAGACTGTCAAGAATCGTCGTTTAGTTTCGTCAGAGTTAATTCTAAACTGCAAAATGGTTCATCAATTTTGTTGACAGCACAAATTTTGCCGGCGGGGATAGGGGATTTCCCCCCCTCAAATTTAAAAATAAGTATACTTAGAATAGAAACAAATAATGTTTGTTTAATTATTGTTTATTAAAACAATTATTTTTTCAAAAATTACAAGGTACTTGTAGGTACAATAAAAAAACAGTGTTATAATTATTAAGCTTAAAAGTTTTTCAAAGAAGAACTTCTACACTTTATACTTATGAAATTTGTTGACTATTATTCTTTATTTTAAAAAACTTTTATGTATTTATAATGCAACTCGATTTTCCGGTCTTTTTAGCAAAATATCGGTGCAGGTTTTAAGCTTTGTTGTTAAATTTAAAAGTTCTAGTTTTGATCTGCCTTGCTCAATAATTTGTAATTTTTCTTCAAAACTGTATGCAGAAAATTCTTTATTAATAATTTACAAACTGAACAAAAAATCGTCCCGATTCGGATGTATCGGAGGTACTCGAACCTTTCACCGAAGCAGCTGAATTTGCAGTCGTGACGATAATGCAATTTTAAATTTGCATACAGGCAAACTAAATAGAATTATTTGTCTTTAAAAAAATCCGAACTTATATAAATTGAAATAATAAAATGCGACAAAATACAGTCTCATTCGCAGATTTACATTACTTAAGTAACATTAAATTTAACAAATACTAAATCGAACAAAGAACCAAATTATAATAAATAAACATTTGGGCATGAAGCACACTAACAATAACGGCCAAACAATGCTAAGAGCATCGTCTACTATGACCACGCCCGCTGAATCACGCCAATAATCACATCGATATAATCTTAATGGAATAATGTATCTTTGTCACTTTAGATGCAACTTGAACTGATCTCTGTCTGCATAAGTGTTACATAAATAATGTTACACCGAACCCTACTAACCACTGTAACACTGTACCCCAATTATCAAAAATCTATACTTGAATAGTTAATAAGGGCACAAACAGTTTTGAAGTTAAGTTCGTGCTTCTCCCGCGTAAATAAGCTTACAAACTACTTATAAATAAATTTTTAATAATCTAGTTTTAACTAATCTAATAATAATAATAATAATAATAATTACTACAACCCATAACCTAAACCAAGGCCCCAGAAGCTATAAGCTTGTGCGGGAGGGAGGGGGCGATTATTATTATTATGTAGGCCCAATGTGCGGCTGCAGCCGACTTATAGATGGAACAGCGCAAATCCCACATTTGTGTTACAGCTAAGGGAAACTGCAGAAAACCTTAACCAGATCTGCCAGCACCAGGAGTCGAACCCGGGCCGCTTGGGTGAAAGTCCGGCACGCCAGACATTACACTACCAAGGCTGTTTAATCCTGAAGTAAATTGTATTTTACTTGAAATAATTAGTTTGGGTATTAAAAAATATACATACCTTAATTTCTTGAAAACCCATCGGTGAATATTAGCCAAAATGCACCTACACTTGGTTAAAACCAAAGTACTTCTAACATGAAAATATGAACAATTTTTAAGATAAAGCAATCCTAAAAACATTAAGTGTAACACTGTAGTACGTGTAACACTGTTCCCCCTCTTCCCCTACAATAACTCGGAAGAATAGAATTATCAGTTTATTTCCACCACAAACTTCAGATGTGGATGAATCAAGTAATGATTATATGGAAGAATTTTTACAAACTATCACTTTTGAAGAAAATCATACTTCAAGAAGAAGAATCATATTTATAAATATGGCACGGAAAAATGTTTACAAAGTATTAGTTTTGATACATCAGATGCACCATCTTTATCTGATTCAGTTGTTAAAGAATTAGAAGATATTGTAGAATATAGATGATACATCAAGTACAAAATAATTATTTCTTAAAACTCCAGTAAAGATCGGGAGCTAGAGAAGAAATTGGAATAAAGATAAAGTAAATCAAACAACAGGAACCAAAGGAAAAGATATAATATAACAAAAGAAGACTGAAGAAAAGGTCAAAGTGTCAAACGAAAATGACAAACAACACGTAAATGAAACAAAAGATAATAATAAAGAACCAATAAGGAAGATAAAAAACTAGACCTATAAATATTAAATACGAATGGACAAAACATTACTAAAAACATACAGATGGCACGTGCCTCTTTATGAATATTAGTTACATTAATTTTTAGATTTGTATGTTTTTAATTTATACTATTTAGTTAAACAATAATTTAGTTTAAATTAGTTTTGCAGTAGAAATAAATATATATTATTATCCAAAGTATATGTTTTTTGTAACTGGTGAAACCGGTGGTGTATCTGATAGGATAGAAAACTGAAACTACTAGCATGTTCAATAGTTTGGTAAAGTATCCTCTAGGATACAACTCGAAAAACCCAGGTTTTTCACAAGATCTGTTTTATTTTCTGCCAGAATATGTTTATTTAAATCATAAACAATACAAAAAGTCATAAAAGATTTTCATTTATGATTAGAAAGACACTTTGCTAAATTAAGGGAGAAATTGAGTTATTTTGGACATATTAGAGATTGGGGTTGGGAAAAGAACATTAGCAGTGAGAATATACCGGTCATATTGAGGTTATTGATATTATCGAGTTAAGATATTTTGAATTATTTCTTATTGAAGGTACAAATTAAAATTTGTTTTCCGAGAATTTGTAGCTACACACTACTGTTCTATTACAGTTGCGACTCAGCAGTTAGATACGAGTCAGATGTCATAATTCAAATAGTTTATACCTCGTAGTAAATTATAACTTACGACTTAGTTTAACATTTTATTAGTTTATACCTTAATTATAAATAATATGACAGAAGAGTGATGTATATTGTAGTTTTGATAATGAGTCGGTAAACGTCTTGAGATGTCAGCACTGATAAAAAATAAAAATCAGAAATAGGTTGTCACAAGGAAAAATTTATTTATTTCTTGTTTATTTCGCGAAGAACAGTTCTTTTACTAATATAATAATAAACGTGTGGACTACAAGCACACACTTTAAATGTAACATACTAGTTTGTAAACAAGCTAAAGGTAACATAATGACAAAAAAAGAATACCACTTTCTACGCAAAATTCTCTCAGGTACTACAAACATTACACTAAAATGGTTACTCGCCATCATGAGTGAGCATGTGCCTTTCCAAACTTGCTTTTAGTGAAAATTTATAACTACAAATATAACACTGAAATGGTTTCTCATCACTGTGGGTAAGTATGTGCCTCTGTAGATTTCTTTTTTCTAAGCATTTATAACTGCAAATATTACACTCAAGTGGTTTCTTGCCATTATGAGTAAACATGTGCTTTTGCAAACTTCGTTTTTGTGAACATTTATAACCACAAATATAACACTCAAATACTTGTTCACCACTATGAATAAGCATGTGCCTCTGCAAACTTCTTTTCACTGAACATTTATAACTACAAACATTACACTCAAATGGTTTCTCACCAGTATGAGTGAACATGTGTGTTTGTAAACTTACTTTCTGTGAGCATTTATAACTACAAATATGGCACTCAAATGGCTTCTCATCACTATGAGTGAGCATGTGCGTTCGCAAACTTGCTTTCTGTGAGCATTTATAACTACAAATATTACACTCAAATGGTTTCTCACCAGTATGAGTGAGCATGTGTCTCTGCAAATTTGTTTTCTCTGAGGATGTATAACCACAAACATTACACTCACATGATTTCTCACCACTATGAGTGAGCATGTGCCTCCGCAAATTTGTTTTCTGTGTGCTTTTATAAATACAAATATTACACTCAAATGGTTTTTCACTACTGTGAGTAAGCATGTGCTTCTGCAAACTTGCTTTTACCGAGCATTTATAACAACAAATATTACACTCAAATGGTTTTTCGCTACTGTGAGTAAACAGGTGCTTTTGCAAACTTCCTTTTCGTGAACATTTGTAACTACAAATGCGACACTCAAATGGTTTCTCACCACTGTGAGTGAGCATGTGCTTCTGCAAACTTGCTTTTACCGAGCATTTATAACTACAAATATTACACCCAAATGGTTTCTCACCACTATGAGTTAACATATGTGTTTGCAAGTTTGCTTTTACCGAGCATTTATAACTACAAATATTACACTCAAACGGTTTCTCACCACTATGAGTGAGCATGTGTCTCCGTAAATTAGTTTTCTCAGAGCATTTATATACGCAAACATTACACTCAAATAGTTTCTCGCCACTATGAGTAAACATGTGCTTTTGCAAACTTCCTTTCTGTGAGCATTTATAACTACAAATATTACACTCAAATGGTTTCTCACCACTATGAGTGAGCATGTGTCTCTGCAAATTTGCTTTCTCTGAGGATGTATAACCACAAACATTACACTCGAATGATTTCTCACCACTATGAGTGAGCAAGTGCCTCCGCAAATTTGTTTTCTGTGTGCTTTTATAAATACAAATATTACACTCAAATGGTTTTTCGCTACTGTGAGTAAACAGGTGCTGTTGCAAACTTCCTTTTCGTGAACATTTGTAACTACAAATGCGACACTCAAATGGTTTCTCACCACTGTGAGTGAGCATGTGCTTCTGCAAACTTGTTTTTACTGAGCATTTATAACTACAAATATTACACCCAAATGGTTTCTCACCACTATGAGTTAACATATGTGTTTGCAAGTTTGCTTTTACCGAGCATTTATAACTACAATTATTACACTCAAACGGTTTCTCACCACTATGAGTGAGCATGTGCCTCCGCAAATTAGTTTTCTCAGAGCATTTATATACACAAACATTACACTCAAATAGTTTCTCGCCACTATGAGTAAGCATGTGCTTTTGCAAACTTCCTTTCTGTGAGCATTTATAACTACAAATGTTACACTCAAATGGTTTCTCACCACTATGAGTGAGCATGTGTCTCTGCAAATTTGCTTTCACTGAGGATGTATAACCACAAATATTACACTCAAATGGTTTTTCACTACTGTGAGTAAGCATGTGCCTCTGCAAATTTGTTTTCTGTGTGCTTTTATAAATACAAATATTACACTCAAATGGTTTTTTGCTACTGTGAGTAAACAGGTGCTGTTGCAAACTTCCTTTTCGTGAACATTTGTAACTACAAATGCCACACTCAAATGGTTTCTCACCACTGTGAGTGAGCATGTGCTTCTGCAAACTTGCTTTTACCGAGCATTTATAACTACAAATATTACACCCAAATGGTTTCTCACCACTATGAGTTAACATATGTGTTTGCAAGTTTGCTTTTACCGAGCATTTATAACTACAATTATTACACTCAAACGGTTTCTCACCACTATGAGTGAGCATGTGCCTCCGCAAATTAGTTTTCTCAGAGCATTTATATACACAAACATTACACTCAAATAGTTTCTCGCCACTATGAGTAAGCATGTGCTTTTGCAAACTTCCTTTCTGTGAGCATTTATAACTACAAATGTTACACTCAAATGGTTTCTCACCACTATGAGTGAGCATGTGTCTCTGCAAATTTGCTTTCACTGAGGATGTATAACCACAAATATTACACTCAAATGGTTTTTCACTACTGTGAGTAAGCATGTGCCTCTGCAAATTTGTTTTCTGTGTGCTTTTATAAATACAAATATTACACTCAAATGGTTTTTTGCTACTGTGAGTAAACAGGTGCTGTTGCAAACTTCCTTTTCGTGAACATTTGTAACTACAAATGCCACACTCAAATGGTTTCTCACCACTGTGAGTGAGCATGTGCTTCTGCAAACTTGCTTTTACCGAGCATTTATAACTACAAATATTACACCCAAATGGTTTCTCACCACTATGAGTTAACATATGTGTTTGCAAGTTTGCTTTTACCGAGCATTTATAACTACAAATATTACACTCAAACGGTTTCTCACCACTATGAGTGATCATGTGCTTTTGCAAACTTCCTTTTTGTGAACATTTATAACTACAAATATTACACTGAAATGGTTTCTCATCATTATGAGTGAGCATGTGTTTTTGGAAATTTTCTTTTCGTGAGCATTTATATTTACATAAATTACAATAAAATGGTTTCATTGTCAAATGTTTATGGCATATTTTTTTTGAATAATTACTTTACCTAGTTACATGTTTACATTTGGTTGTTTAGTCACAGAAACATGCAATGATTTGCATGAAAATGTGGCTTTTAGAAGAAACTTTACAAGAACAAGTTATACATTTAATCTTTGAAGTGGTTTCCAATTACTAATTTTTGTTGCTGCTAAAAGCTTCGTCATCAACTACAAAAAACTAATAATTAATTTTATAGGCATTTTTTATATTAATCAGTTTTCTTACCTTTTTATCCTCTTACTATAATTTCTCTATGATACAGAGCATTTACACATTATATTTAACACTTCAAATTCCTACTTCAAAGGAAATACTACTGTAGATGCTTTGTGCCAAATTAAACAGTAGTGACAATTGAAAACACTTACAATACTGCAATAAAATAATTACGGCTTATGGAATCACAGAGAGCGGCAACACGTGCAATAGCATTTCCATCGGCATCTAAAATTTGATCTTGGGCACCTTCATAGATTGTAATAATAAGTGTTGCAGCAGCTTTGACTCTAAGCTAGAATATTTTGGAACATTCAAAGATACTTAATTCATTGACATGAGAAAGTAAAGCAACTAAAATGTTTCTAACCTTTCCATAAAAATGCACAAATGATGCTGATCCAGTTGTATTGTACTTACTTACTGTTAATGCATTTTATTATCGATTAATAAATAATTATAACTATAACAATATTATAATAAGACGTGTTTTTTTCTTTGAAATTGTTCAGATGGTAGCGGTACAATATACCTTTCTATACAGGCAGTAGTGATACCCTCCCAGCTGACCCAGCCCAGCCGCACTTCCTAATTCCTAAATTATGTGCAAGTTCCAGATGGCGCACAAAGTGTTCCGGGTGTAGAGTTCCTATATATATTACTTATAAGAGTTGAGCCAACGCGGATGTCAATCCACCACTTTGGATTCAGAAATATACCTTGCAAGAATTATTGGTTATGTTTGCCTAGTAAATGTCAAATGTTTCATAACATTTACTGACATTTTTATAATTTACCATATACACCATCTAGTCTAACTTTAGGTCACGTCATAAATAAAAAAGTAATGACGTAAGAGTACAACCAACTGTGCAACTAACAACATTCAAAATGTAATTTTATGAAATAAGATTATTTGTTTTATCGAAAATAATTAAATTTAATTTTCATATATTTAGTAATATATTTATTTATAGAATAAATACAAATAGGTTTTTAAAACAAAACGTAATTTGTTAATTTAATGAGAAAATACGCATTTATTTCAACAGAAAAACAGGTTGGTATACTTGTGTATGCCACACGCTGTATTGTCAAATTTATTTCAGGTGTGCTTTCTTAGTTTGGTTTACGATAGTTAATTATTTGGGGCCGAAAATAGTGATATAGTAGAGTCAATTTTTGCATTAAGTTCTTATTTTTTACTATCTAAAGTTTGTAATGCCTTCAGTACTGGACCAATATAAAATGTAATATGTTTAAAATAGGGGCACGCCCCCTCGGGCCCCCATTTTACACTCCCAATTGAATAACTCGGGAAGTTTTCCATCAACTTGAGGCAAATTCATGTTGGGAGATTTTTGGGGTTCCTGATTATGAACTCAATGAGAAAATTTAGAAATACAAAATGGCGGACCCAAAATGGCAGTCTTTGAGATTCGAAATGCGATTTACGCCGTTTTTACTGATTTTAGAGAAAAATTCATTAGAGAGTCGAAAAAATGTTTAGAATGTGATTTTGCATAGGAATACACTATTTTGGTTACCTTATTATGTAACCCCCTTCAATCTCCCCTAGTTGGCTTCTCAGTGAAGAGGTTGCATAATAAGTTAACCGGAATTACATATTCCTATGCAGAATAATATTCTAAACACTTTCTGGCTCTTTACATTTTTCTCTAAAATCAATAGAAACGGCGTAAATCGCATTTCCAATCTCAAAGACCGCCATGTTGGGTCCGCCATTTTGTATTTCTTAATTTTCTCATTGAATTCATAATCAGAAACACCGAAACCCCCCCCCCCAACATGAATTTCGCTCAGGTTGATGGAAAACTTCCCGAGTTATTAAATTGGGAGTGTAAAATGGGGGTTTCAACCCCCCTAAGGGGTGTGCCCGCATTTTAAACATATTACATTTTATATTGGTCCAGTACTGAAGACATTACAAAAGATTTCAAGTCTCGATATTTAGATAGTAGAAAATAAGACCTTAATGCAAAAATTGACCCTACTACTAGGGCAGAGCGAAGGGGTTACATAATAAGGTAACCAAAATAGTGCATTCCTTTGCAAAATCACATTTTAAACACTTTTTGACTCTTTGAGTTTTTCTCTAAAACCAATAGAAACGGCGTAAATCGCATGCTCAATCTCAAATGCCGTTATCTTAGGACCGCCATTTTGGGTCCGCCATTTTGAATTTTTTAATTTTCTCATTGGATTCATAATCAGCCACTCCAAGAACCCTCCCAACATAAATTTCGCTCAATTTGGTTGCGTTATTAAATTAGGGGTACAAAATGGGCGTTTCACCCCCCGAGGCGTGCCCCCATAAACATATAACATTTTATATTGGTCCAGTACTGAATGCATTACAAACAATTTCAAGTCTTTATGTTTAGATTAGGAGCCATGGTAGCTCAGTGGGTATGGCACTTGACTACCAATCTTAAGGTCCTGGGTTCGAATCCCAGGAATAATACATTGGAATTTTAAAAATATCTAAAGCTTCCAGGTCGACTCAGCCTGTGAGAATGAGTACCTGGTAAATTATTTCCTGGGGTAATAATAGGCGGTCGGTGCGTAAAGCTAGCCACTTTACCACCGTTGAGTACCGAACGGCTCAAGAATAATAGCCTACCCTGCTATACCCCAATGGGCCTTCATGGCCTGTGAAAGGGGACTATTATTATTATTATCTTTAGATAGTAAAAAATAAGAACTTAGGCATGTTTTTTGCAAAAATTGACTCTACTAATACTTTACCTGAAACAACCTTTAGTTTGTAAACAAGTTCAAGATAAGATGACAAAAAAAGGAACTAATTTTAGAATACCATTTTCTACGCAAAATTCCAACACAGATACTTGCTTCAAGCTAATAATAGCTGTAGTGTATGAGAATTAGTACTTTAGTATAAGTTTTACTCTTGTTGGTGTATAACACATGTCGCTGTATCTATTGGGAACAGGCTCTTTTAAGGTCCCCCTAAGATAGAAGCTTTCGATGTTATTGATAATTTAAATTATGTACAACCAGGGTTGCCAGACTCTCCCGGATTCTGCGGGATTGTCCCGTGATATAACCATATTGTCCCGCAAAGCAAATTTTCTTGTACATACAAAGAGCTTCTGCAGGGAAGCTTAAGGTATTAAGCCACAAAGGTGTGAGTTATTTTGTTTTTTTATTTCTCAATATAGTTCCCTTGAACATCAATGCAACATTGACAGCGATTATACAGAAATTCGAACCCGTGCAAAAGTAGTCATGAAGATTTACCTGCAAAATGTTTTTCCACGGTTGCTTTCATCTCATTTTCATCTTGAAATTTACCACGTAACTCTTTTTTCACATTAGGAAACAGATAAAAATTGCTTGGGGCAAGGTCTGGACTTCATGGTAGTTGGTTGGTTTTCTCAAACCCTGCATCGTTGACAACACGCTTCGCAACATGAGCCGTGTAGGAAGACGCATTATCATGAAGCAGCGACACCCCGCGTCTTAATTTTTTTTTAGTGCGTAAATTGAACTATTAAACTCGTAAGTGAGCTATTAAACTGCATAATATTCGCCGGTCATCATAGAGTCATCTTGGGAGGTAATCGTAATAAGTAATTTGTCATTGGAGTCCCAGTTGAATTGAATTTGCGAAGAGGCTTTTCGTTCTTTTCTCGCCATTGCATGGACTCCTGCTTTGATTCCAGATCGTATTGGTAGATCTAAATTACATCGGATGTTACGTGCGACGATAAATTGGATCCAAAGCCAATTTCCAGAAATCTCAGGCTCACTTCGCGTCAAACACCCCTCGTACATATATAAATGTTGGTTGTTTATTTTGTGTACCCAAAGCGTGGTTCGGCATCTACCGCGTTTCCAAGAATAAACAGCTGCTGCGTATGGTATATGAAACCGGTATATGCATTTCCGAACGTTTATAGTGCATCTTTATATACATAACTAACAAAATTATATCTGTCAATCTGTGTTCATTAAAATGTTTTTCGATAATGTTTAACATATCCCTAACACGTTAGTCGTATTTGCTTGAGAGAATGAAAACGTAAAAAACGACACACACATATGAAACAATTTCAATTTTAGGTTATGTTCACCGGTGCATTTCTATTTACCGACTATAGATCTCGATTCATGAATCATGAACCCGTTAGACGAAACGGGTATACATCGGCTAGTTTTCGAATGCCGATAGAGCAGCAGTGATACAATTTTCGAACGTTTTAGGTGCATCGGTAATGTATCCGATAAAATTTTGGGAAACGCCTATTGATTGAAGCATTAGGTATTGAGTTTTAGCGAAAAAGTTTGAATTTTATTATTAAGTTTTTAAATGTCCTGCAAAAGGCTAAAGTAAATCTGGCAACCCTGTGTACAACTTATTGTTCTTAAAGCTAAAATTAATAATGTAGAGGTAGCTATATGGAGGTGGATGCAGGTGCGGGTGTTTCATGTATACCATTTTGCTATTTTTCAATCGAAGTTTTCTAAAATAAAACTAGACTCCACTCAAGCAAAATTAAAAAACATATAACAGCCAAGTAATTTCACCAGTAGATCAAATTATTGCAGAAATTGAAATTAATAATAAAATAAAAGCTGGTCCAATAATTGTGGTTAAAAATGCTAATAAGATACTTATGGGTTACTTACAATTATGGGTAGAGATCTTTTAAATCTATTTGGATTATCTGTAACGCCTAATATTATAACGCTGAAATTCACAACCCATTGATTGTTTGACGGTCACTGTTTAAAACCAAGCTTTTCCGTTAGTTTGGTTGTCACTGGTTTTCCCTTTCCCTCTGTTTATCGTAAAGTCGCACCTGCGCGGTCAAGCTCATTCTCAATGGTGCCGTTGATATAACAAAATGGTGCGCTTTTGCATTAGATGTTGAATGTGGGATGAAATAGAAAATTGATCTTGATATAATTCACTTTAGCGGAGAAAATCTCGCATCCAGCAATATGATCATTTGATTGTTTATATGTGATCAATCGTTAATTAGACGGATTAGGTTCTAGTGTTAACCATTTAGGTAAACCTTCTTTATTTTCCACAATGTGCTAAAATCTCATTAAAAGCTTTTTCTATTTTAGGTAATATTTCCCTATCAGTTGCCCTGAAGAAATTGTGTAATAAAAGACCTTTCACTTTATCGAAAGGTAAAATTCTTCGCAAATATTTAAAGTTAATACCACGTACAGGGTGATTTATTTTTAGGTCTTTTTTGGATTTCGTTGCTCGTTGTTTTTTCCCTGTTCCTGTCCCTTTGATTTTGGGTTTAATTTGGAGGTCTTCCCCTTTGGGTTCGTACCTGCATACATACGTACAGGGTTGTATGTAATATACCGGAGGGTGAAACGAAAAATCCTAAGCAAGGCTTTTAAACCGTACTGTATCAGCTGAGGGTCATCGAATGGTGGGATGTTTGTTTGAGACTGTATGTATATATATTATGTCATTTTATCTATGTGTCTATATATTTATAAAACGTTTATATAATTTATTTATTCATGCATGTTAGTTTTAAGAACTAGTTAACACGAGATTTCGAGTAGTGAAATTGTCATAGGGTAGTTTTTAAGATTTACAACCACTGGGCTTTATTATTTTGTTAATTTTACTAGACATTAAAATCCTTAATCAGTATAATTACCGTTTAAAAGTTGCGATAAATAATAAAGCCCTACTTAGAAAGTTTCCATTTCACTACATGTTTGTGTTTTATTTATTTCTATTTATTTATTGTATGGTTTTAATATTTGCTTTCCAGCTTATAACCTGTAAGTATATGCACCGTACGACCAAAATTGTGGAAGTTGTCTATATGTTAGTAAAAGATCTATTTCTTCGTTTATCTAATAAGTTTGAAGCTTTAGTAGTGAGGATTGTTTTAAAAGGAAGTGGCGCTTGTTTTTTATCTTGTATTACCTCGCCCCTCTCCGACTTATTGGGGTTAGCCGGCAAAAACTAAAGCAGTGTTATTTAGGTCAAGCTGATACTTCCAACACAGCTATATTTTGGTAGGTTTGGTATTTATATATATATATATATATATATATATATATATATATATATATATATATATATATATATATATATATATATATATAATTATATATATATATATATATATATATATATATATATATATATATATATATATATATATATATATATATATATATATATATATATATATATATATATATATATATATATATATATGTAGCCTTTGTAATTCTGTAGGCTATAATATACATACAAACATTAATTCAATAAGTTAAACATTAGATGACGTGTTATCCGATTTTAAATATTTATTTAAAAACGAATTGGGTAGATATAATCGAGAAAAAAATTAAATTGGAAGTTGAACCAAATGTGAAGCCTATTTTTCATAAACCACAGCAATACCATTTGCATTTAAAAAGGGGTTAGAGGATGAAATAAAACGACTAGAACATTCAGGGTGCATTGAAAAGGTAGATAATTCTCAGTGGGGAATGCCTTTAGTACCGGTGATGAAATCTGACGGAGTCTTTTAGGGTATGTGCAAACTATAAAATTACCATCAATCATTTTCTTAAGGATGTAAATTATCTTTTGCCGCGTATAGAGGATATATTTGCTGCGCTTCAGGGTGGACCCAGATTTACAAAGTTAGGTTTTCTAAATACCTACAATCAATTACAAATCGATGATGAAACTGCTAAATTATTGTCATGGAGTACATCATATGGTATTTATAAGCTAAAACGTCTTCCATATGGCACTAAGCCAGCTTGTTTTATTTTTCAGAGAATTGTAGAAAAAGTTCTACAAGGAGCAAAACGAACAGTAAACTTTGTAGATGATATAGTAGTTACAGGTAAAACAGAGCAGGAACATTTAGCAAATTTGAAAGAAGTGTTGAACGGTTTGCAAAAGGCAGCATTTCGGTTAAACCTAAAAAATGTGAATTCTTTAGGGACAGCGTTGATTATTTAGGACACTGTATTTCAGCCTGTGGATTAGAAAATAAAAATGATAAAATTAAAGCAGTGTTAGAAGCACCAAAACCTAAGGGTGAGCATTAAGTTCGAGCATTTATAGAACTTAAGTATATTCAAAATTCATAATAAAATTTTTTCGTTAAATTAAAGTCGCTATTAATTTATTAGTTAAAAGTAAGGATCTTGTTACGTGCTAATTTCGTAGCACCCTGTATAGCTATGCTTTTATATTAAGTTGTATAGCGTTTATCGATTTTTGCATTTTCTCTCCTTGTAGTTGCCATTTTGTTGTGGAACTAACTTCCTGTGATAAGAGATTGTCACTTGGTTTTGATCGCTTGTGTGAAGAATTTCTGTTTATTGAATTTGTGGACATCGTCGTCTAATTAATCTTTTCCTTTATGTTGAGTTATGGGAATTGCCTTAGTGATTTGACGATTGATTGTGGCGTTAGCTTTTCCAATTTAGTTTATTGAAAGCCGTTTATGGGATGTATTTACACTTGTTCTTTTGAGGTTATAGAACACCTTTTCGTAAGTTTATCGGTTAACTTTTCTATCATTCAGTCTCTTATACTTAATTTTTTCGATAGGTTTTTATGTATAATCGTCGTTATATGGAGGCGATATAGATCTCTCTTAAGGTCAACTTCCATCGAAGGTATTTATAAAGTGTTGTGATGGTCATTCTGTTAATTCGATTTATTTGTTACAGACCTTTTCTTTTTTTTTCTCAAAGTTTGGGTTTATCCTTTACTCATTTTATTACTTTCTGTATAACAAGTATACGTTGAATATTTGGGTTGTTACAAGACCATTACGCAGACTTGGTTGCTGTTGTCGGGATCACGTTACGTTCGAGCTTTGGTGACGTTCCTCTTCAGCTCTAAGAACAGACACCGTATCGTGAGTTAGTTATAATATAGCAACTGGTTACAACAACAATAACGTTTGACAACTCTTTATTATATATTATTTATTTATGTATATTTGTATATTATGATTTTGTGTTAAATGGTTTTTCACCAGTGTGCGTGTAGCACTCATTTCTAGATATCTGCTTCATATTTATAATTCTATCACATATCATTTATTGTATGATATTGTTAAGAATATTTGCGAGTGTGTACGTATGTCTTTGCTCCGTAATAGATGAATAGCTCACTACTGGAGCTGATGATTGCGCAATCTGATTGGTACCTGTAGACGCGTTAAATTTTACCGTGCCCTTTGCTTATTGCTTTTGTGACTTTAAATCAACTTTAGAGTAAGTAATCGCGCTCGCATTAATCTTTTTTCCCTTGCAATTTGTGTATAGCATTCAATAACCACTATTCAATTTTTGCCAAGGTTATTTCACATTAAATAATTTGCTCTACTTGCTAATTTGAATTAATTAATAATAAAGCACTGTATATAACTTACTTGAAGATTTATTATTTATATGTGTGTTATTTGGAGTTTATATTTTCAGCTATCGAGGAGTCATTATTGGGGAAAGTGACCACATTGGTAGTAGTCGCAAATGTGTTGTTCTTTTCAGATTTTGTCGGTCAATACTGTAGCTATCTTAGACGATTCTTGGCGCCCATTACAGAAGACCTTTAGTGAGACCCACGACCTCCCACTAGTTAGCTGGCAGCCGACAGATTTAACTGCGGTTAATAGTTATTTATGGTACAAGTGAGTTAAGTAAGATATTATCCACGAACGAAAAATTTACGGGGTTAATTTTTCTGAGTGGATAATATCCTTAACTCACGCGTGCCATACAAAATTTTATCCAACGCCTCTTTATTTAAGTCGAAACATTGAATTTGCAATTTATAGTTTATGACAGTAATAAATTTAATACTCTAACACGATGACTGGATTTTAATAATATTATGCAATGTAAGCTGGTGATTGGTTGTTATCTTTGAAGGAGTGAGTTTTTTAAAAATAACCCACGTTGCTAGGGGCAACGTAGGTTATAATGTAACATAAGAGTAAACAATCAGTTTTCTTATTTAAAATGACCATAGTAAACATGGTATTTACATAGAGGTGTTGGATAAAGGTTGTTACCGTTTCCCAATAAGCAGTTCCCGTTTTGTTGGTAACAACTCTTATTTTGGCACCCAACGTGTAGGGCCGACTCTAATTTTGACACACAACGTGCAGGGTCAACTGTTATTTTGGCATACAACGTGCAGAGCCAACTGGGATTTTGGCCCTCAATTTACAAGCAACTTATTTTTGGTTCCTGAAATCTTTGTCGTTGAATTCTTTGTTGAATCATTTGTAGATTTAGTATTGATTTACTATTTGATTGATTTATTATTGATTGGCTATGGTTTTAGTGGATTATTTTATTATCAATTTCTTATAAGGTTTATTTGTGTTATATATATATATATATATATATATATATATATATATATATATATATATATATATATATATTTTTGTCAAACCGCTTATACACACCCGTTTCGCTATATTCTACCGACTTGTCGGACCATTTTCGACGCTCACAGACCCGGGCTTGGGTCTGGCAACGTTCTCCTATGTTTTCGAGGCCTACAGGATAAGGTTTATCTAAAACTGCAATAAAAAAATATACAATTTGGGTTTGGAAAAGTAGGGTCTGTAAAAAGTTTTATACAACCGTAGTTCATCACAATGAACTATAGGGGGCGTCGCGCCTTTTTCAAGTGTATATCGTATATTTTTATACAAGACGCTATCAAACCCGCTATGTTCTACGGACTTCCTAAGCCCTGGATCTGGCAACATTGCCATGACGCATATGTTAAGCTTTGTTTTATAAACGTTTGGTTATAATAGCTCGCATTTAATATTTAATGGAGAAAAGTGACGTAAGAATTACATCAGCTCGTATGCGAGTTCTTTTCACATTTGCAAATAATTCTCTGGCTTTGTAAAATTGAAGGTTTTAATATTTAATAATAATAATAATATACTTTATTTATAGCATATAACTAGATAAATTCCATATAATACATTATAATTTCTTAAATATTAATGTAATTTATTACATATTTTTTACACTGTTTCTTAAATAATGTTAAAGATGTGCAGTTTTTTACATTAGCTGGAAGTGAATTATATTCAACTAAACAACACAATTTTGTTTTTTTGAAGATTGTTAATTTCAGTATTATTTAGGAGGTAAAGTATACTGGCACAATAATTAAAATGGGGAAGTATTATTGTTTTATATAGTAATAATTTAGACCACTTGCTAAGATTTTGGCTTATTCTACCCATGAAATTTACTATTTTTACAACTTTACTCATAACATAGTTTGAATGACTAGAAAATGTTAAGTGACAATCTATTATTACGCCTAAGTACTTCCACTCATAAACTTGTTCTATTTTTTGACTATTAATTTGTATTCCCACATGACTAGATGTATCAATTTCGTTAAACTTATTTTTATTATCATGAATTTTGTTTTATTTACATTTAAAGAATGACTATTTTTACCTAACCAGTTATATACATTTACTAATTCATCATTGATGATATTTATTACTTTTTCAACATCATCTCCTATAAAATATATTAAAGTGTCATCTGCAAATAATTGAATGTTACATTTTTTAATTACATTAACAATATCATTTATGTATAGTACAAATAAATCAGGGCCTAATACAGTTCCTTGTGGAACGCCAAAGGTAGTTTTTTTAGCTGAAGAGGTACTATTAAAGTATCTAGTTTTTTGAAATCTGTTTTTGAGATATTCACTAAACCATTTTATAACTATTGGGCCGAACCCATATCTTTTTAATTTCAATAATAATAGATCTCTATTAATAGTCTCAAAAGCACGTCTAAAGTCTAGAAAAACTACACCTATCACCTTCTTCTTGTAAATAGCATTTTTCCATTTCAAAAGAACTGATTGTATTGCACTTTCACATGAATTATTTTTCCGAAACCCTGATTGAAGAGGTGTTAACAGTTTGTTCACTTCAATGCAGTCACGAAACTGGATATTTAAGACGGTCTCTAATAATTTTTCATAAGTTGGCACCATGTTGATCGGTCTGTATTCTTCACATTTGTTAGTGTTGGTTATCTTCTCAATGGGGATAATATGGGATGTCTTCAAGGTTTCTGGGAAGGATCCACTTTCTAGACTCATTTGAATTAGATGCAAAAATCTCTGTCCTATTACATTGAAAGCTAATTTAAGAATCTTTACTGTAATGCCATCGACATACTATTCTTATTAGGTAAATTGTTTATAATTTTTTTTTACTCCAAAAACTCTATTGGTAAAAATTTTTCGAACTTGCATTGATTAATGATTAATGTGGCTTAAATCAGTTTCAATTTGGGTTAACTTTGTTAATGTAATAATTTGTTGTATGCTGTTAATAAAGTAAATATTGAATTTTTCTGCAATTTGAATTTCCTTTTTTTTCTAACTCATTGTCAAAAATAATACCTTCCTTTTTTTGTCTGTTATGGCCTCCTTTAATTAATTCTTTAACTGTTTTACACATTTCTGTTGAGTTATTTTTCATATCATCTATTTTTTCTTGATAATAATTTCTCTTGTGGTTCCTGATCAAACTAACAATTCCATTTCTTTGTTGTCTATACCTATTCATATCACTTTCTTCTTGTGTAAAGATTGCTCTTTTATATAATCTGTCCCTTTCTTCAATTTCCAAGGCTATTTCTGGGGTCCACCAACGCTTACAACTCCATTGACATTTAATGTTTTTTTAACAGTTGGAGCATATCTGTTTAGTGTGTCCATTATGGTTTTAACTAATGTTTCTGCTAGTTGATAGGTGTTTGTACAGTCCGGATTCCATGGTTGATCCATTAGATCTAATTGAAATTGCATTTCATTGAAGTTGCTCATGTCTCTGTGTTGTATTGTATATTCTTCATATTTTTCTTTCACTTTTGCATTTACAGTTATTATTGAGCGATCGGTTATTTTTGGAACATGGTGTACCTGGGCATCAATGGTTTTTTCATTAGATACAAGAAGATCTATGAGTGTAGCACTGTCCTTAGTGATTCTTGTAGGTTGGTCGATAATCTGATGTAGTCCATTATTTTTAATTAAAGTTCTCAGCCTATTTTCATAATATGAATCCTTTAATAGGCCAATATTAAAGTCTCCGATAATTAGTAAGGTCTCTGATCTACTAGCATATACATCAAACAAATTTTCAAGTTTCATTAGAAATTGAGCATCACTAGAGTTTGGAGGGCAATATAAATTTATAATGTTATATTTGTATGATTGAAAGTATATATTAATACCTACAGTCCATGTGTTCATATTAATGGTATCTTTAAGTAGGACTTTATAACTGAATTCATTTTTTATATAAATGATTAGAGTAAGGTTAACAGGATTTTCGAACAAGTGAGACAACGCAACATAATACGGAAAAGTCAATTTCTGGGGAAAGTGGATGGTTTCCAAATAAGGTGGAAAAGTACATATGTCATTTTCCGTAGTAATCAAACGATAAATTTCAAGAACTTGATTAAATTTTTTAGTATAAAAGTACTGTAATATCTTCTTTGTATGTTTGTTTAAAGTTGTGGTTAATTAAAACTTTATTCTTTTACTGTTAAGATGAGAGAATGAATGCTTGAACTATTTGGTTTCTGAATTATTCTCTGATCCCTCGTTTACATTCGTTTCCTTGGATACTACAAAGCATCCAAGGCAACGGTGATCATCACATTTATTGCTCCCTTGTTTTTTAGAATTTTTCCAGCAGAAAAATTCTCCATCAGTTTGCTTGAGGACAGGATTGGAAAGAACTAGTGAATGTACGCATAAGATGCGGTTGTGATTGTAAAGCAACTTGATAGATACGTAAAATACCGCGTTTTTTTCTTTGACTGGTTTTACAATTGATTAAAGTTAGTACAGGGCTCTTAATGTTAATGTTCGTTACAATGATAAGAACTTAACGTATAGAAATGAACTAATAAGAATAACGGGAGAATCGAATGAGATAATTGAAAACGCTTAAAACTAAGACAGCGGATTCTTAATTTTAGGGCTCGTTACAAAATGTAAATAACTAAAAACTACAAAACTTAACCTAAGAGGAACGTATGATGATTCTGTTGGACTTGTAGGTTGTTGGCTGGATCATAATCGTATATGCAACATAAAAGGAAAATGGTAAATATATGTACACAAATATATCTAACAGGTAACAAAAAGTAATTGCGAACGTTCTATACGTAAACGGCACAAAAAAAAGATAAGAAGGATTTGTAATGGGCTGCATCCGAGCTTATCTGCTAAGTATTCCCTGTGTTCCCGATCACAAGAAGTAACGAATTTTGGGTACGACCGTTTATTGAACTTCACAACAACCGATTAGTAATTATACGTTTTGCGACACACTGTTGTGTGGGTTTCTTGTAGGGTTCTGAAACTTTTTCTGGAATAAATAGGTTTAGCTCAGGTTTAAATCGACAATCTATGCCAACGAAACGGCATAATTCTTGTTGCATTCTAAGGATTGGAAAGTTATGAATAGCTTCTCCTTTTGAAATTTGCGGCGTAACTCCATCACTGTTCACTGTGTGGTCGAGACAAGTTAGTTCTTTGGCTTCAAAGATTGTTTTTGTTAATTTGATAGTAAACCGTAATGATATAGGCGTTGAAATACTTTCTTTAAATGCTGTAGAAAGTCTGCTTTGATGGCAGAAAAATTTAGAACAGAAAAAAACTTTATACAACCGTGACTTCAGATAGATTATGACTTCAGCGATGGAACTGCTCCATGTACTGGTAGTGGAGGTGCTGAGAGAGTATTGATCCTCTACTGGAATTATGCTAATTGATTTCTAGACATCTTCTTCATAAATAGGATCCTAGTATCTTGAATTGTATGCTTACAAGAGTAAATTTCTTGACAGATTGTTGCGTGTTCAATTAAAGTCGGCGGTCACCACATGTAATATCTTCTGTGTTTGTTTGTTTGAAAGACTGTTTGTGGTTAATGAATGCTGTATTCTTTTACTGTTAAGATGAGAGAATGAATGCTTGAACTATTTGGTTTCTGAATTATTTTCTGACTCCTTGTTTATATTCGTTGCATTGGATACTACACTCACACATACATATTTATCACTGGATCACAGTACTCATTCATACATATCGCCGACGTTAATGCATACTAGCGGAACTATTTTCTAGCAATTTTCCAGGAGCGCGGTTTAAATGCTTATAAAAACTTTGTTACAGATGGCATGATAAATTCTTTGAAATCGCAACTAGCAACATTGCTAGTTACAACATTTCAAACAATTAAGTACAATGCAAAAACGGCGACGATATGTACTATATACCACCAATAAATAACAACGTCGTAGACCATTCAGGGTAGAAATCGTGAGGTGTTCTTTATCAAAAATTAAAATGGGCGAACTAAGTTGAGCATCATTTGTGACTTTTTTGCTAAAACACTGAAGGAAAATTTTCTCGTCTGTAATTTGTAAGATTACTTAATGGAACTTTTAATGGAAACAGGGCACTCAAAAGGTTCGGAGGGGCAGTGTATGTTGCAACCCCCAATTGAATTTCATGAACATTGGTATGGGGTAGATGCAGTAGCAGCACTTCACTATAGCAACAAGAAACGGCCACCTCATAGAACAAAAGATAAACGGAATAAATTCTGTGGGACGTTCTTTAACAAAAAATGAAACAGGGTGGACTAATATGATTTGCGCCTGGTATATTTAGAACTACATATATTTCAAATGTAATCAGAAAATCTCTGGTGTACAATTCGTCACTAAGAATATAATACATATTACAATTCACAAATAGCTATTTCAGAATACAATAAAAATTGATCTTTAACTTAGTACAAGTGCAATATAACGGAATTGAGCAAGGTTTGAAAATACTTCTTCTCTTCTTCGTTACTTTCGACGTTTCTGTTAAAGGCACTTAACCACCATATAGTGTATACTGTTTTGTACCTTCAAATTCATTAAACAGAAAGTAGGGATCGAAGATTCCATAATTTTCTTGTAACTGTACAAACGCACAGTAAAAATAGAAACTGCTATTTTTTAAATCTAGATTAAACTAATCAAATGTAGTGTATTTTGCTCAGCTAAACTTGAAAATGACTTCATGCTTGATTTGTTCATGTTTACGAGTAGATAATATCCTGAACTTTGTAAAATATCAATATTAAACCACGCCCCCAGATGGATTTTGTCGTTTTATTTTCAAAAACTGTTAGGTTTATGGACTGGTTGTTAAGTGGGTTAGATAAAATAAAGCTTATTTAATTGGCGCATGAATATATATCATACAGGATGTTTCACTTAAGATTCGTATCCTCTGAATAGGTGGTAGTACACATAAAATGCAACAAAAAAGCTGAAAATCATTAGTGTCTATCTTTCATAATAACCGAAAAAAGAATGGTTTTTGAAGAGTGGGTAGCAGGTCACTGGTCTAAGAATCACACTTGGAGCTGGATGTGCCTATCTGATACATTGACGCATCTGCTGCTAGGTGATGTCGCAGTTTGTTTTGACTATAATTTCCAGCAGTTCCCAAAAGTTGACATTTCTAGCAAATTTTTGTCGATTTGCGTAAAAACAAAAAGAGTTTTTTGTTCCTATTGATGAATACTATCACACATGCAATTTATACGAAAGTTGATTAAAACACCCTGTATGTAGACCAACAATTTCTACCAATACATTTGACGGCGCAACTTTAGAACATAACTTATTGCGATCTTGTATTCGTCATCAAGTACTTAGCTAAGAAAAAAAATGTTGAGTTCGCAGTGCAACCTTAGCATCACTTCTGCAAAATTCATGAAGCGATGTTGTTGTTATTGTTGGTTGTAGTATTGTGATAATTTTGCAGTAAAAAGAATATCTTTAGGAGAATACCCTGTACTGGACAATTATTTTATAGAAACCCAAATGTATAGGGCATTTCACCTTGTTTTGAAATCTTTCTTACTTCGTTTGTACGTCATACTGCATGACGTTTTACCTTTATCTTCTTTCTGCATTTTATAGAGCATTATTTGACTTGTCACTATTCGACTTGGGTCAAGTATACCTGTTTTGTGAAGAATTAAATTTTGCATTCAATGGTGTATTCATTAAACATATCACTAGCACAGAATTCCGTATCTAGCGGTAGCGGGTACGCTACAGCTACCACAAGCATAAAATAACACTAATGTATGTTCTAATAACAACTGTCCTTGAACACAAAATTTTATCCAAATTGCATTTTTGACTTTTTTATTTTGAAGGTTAGGTAGCTTTGTAACATTTCATTTTTGAACATAGATATGTTGTGCTTAATGGCCTATTTTGATCAAAGGCATTGACCCTCAGGAATTGGCATCGTCTGCTCGAGATATCCTACATGTAAAATGAGTGAAGTCCCATTTAATGTTAAATATCTAGCTACAATTTAAAGCAGGCATGGAATTAAGTCGTTGAACTTAGTGAACTTAGAATTCCAAAACAAAAACCATTCAAGAAAAAAATTACTCGATACGAATATCAATATAAAGAACGAAGTAAGAGAGATCCAAAAACCCTGAAGTACCCTGTACGTTTTAGGTTCACTAAAAAGATTGATTAGTACGGGGTATACCCCTAAAATGTATCTTGCCAATACGAGAATTACCATATGACTAGCCCCAATAATAATGATAATATCGCCTCGTAGATTTTGCTGGAGATGCTGAGATAGAAGAAGACTGAACCAGGATCGCGTTCGATGCTCAACGAGATCTCCATAGCTATTTCATGATGAACATCAAATCACACAAAGTTATGCTCGAAGCTTCTCGTATAATATGTACCGATACAAATTATTTGTCTGTGTGACATATGATCGTTTTTCGATTACACAGAAACAAGACAACATGCACAAAGTCTTCTTAGCTTTTTGGTATGAAAGTTAAATAAAATCCTATTTTACCTAACTGGCTCCATTTTGATAAACCTAATAGTTTCTGAAAAACAGTAAAAAACATCTGGGGGCATGGCTTACCCTCATCAGCTTCTCTGGTTCACCACTTTTGAGTAGTAACTTTTAAGGGGTTATTTAACATATCACAAAGAAGGCCTATCAAAAATCCAAGGATATACCTCAATTCCCCTCTATTTTTACTAATTTGACTGAATTGTTACCGTGGCATTAAAATATACATATCTTAGAAACTGTTCATTTGTGCGAAAAACATAACAGTAAAATGTTCAGGAGGTCAAAAGATTTGGCTATAACATTTATTTTTTCAAAACACATATACATGACGTGTCTTCGAAACTTTTAATTGTATTCTTGTAAACAAATAATCCTGTTAAAATAAATGATTTAAAAACAAATTATTAAAAAACAATTATTTGCATAAACCTTATGTATTTTAGAACAAAAGAGGCTCAATGCTATTTTCTCACGTTAATAATAATTTTCAGAGCTACATCGTTTTACGGAAAACGTTAACTTTACTGTGTTTAAGGTTATTTATGGAATTTACGAACAAATCAACAAAAATAAAGATCACTTATGTGCTTAGCATCCCGAAATCATTACGTCAGTCGTAATTTTATCTCTGATACATTCGGCAACGTTGCTGGGTTCGGTAGGGTAGGTAGGCTTGCTTAAAATTATACAAATGGGTCTGTAAACACTGTAATATGTATCGGGTTCAAAAGCGACTGTCAAATATCACCAATATTTTCTTTTCATATATTTTTACCCCTCGAGGATCTTAAATATTGCTTATCAGAAATAGATCAATATTATGTAAAATATACACATTTCAAAAATCAAAAAATCCGGGTCTACTAACGACCCTACCATATATATATATATATATATATATATATATATATATATATATATATATATATATATATATATATATATATATATATATATATATATATATATATATATATATATATATATATATATATATATATATATATATATATTGATAAAGGGTACCTTGTCACCTCCAAAGTATGCGATTTACGCCCATGTTTCTATTGATTTTAGAGAAAAATCCAGAGTCAAAAAGTGTTTAGAATATAATCTTGCATAGGAATACACTATTTTGGTTACCTTATTATGTAACCCCCTTCAATCAACCCTAGTGGTTTTCTCAGTAGGGGAGAGTGAAGGGGTTACACAATAAGGTAACCGGAATTATGTATTCCTATGCAGAATCACATTCTAAACACTTTCTGGCTTTTTTCATTTTTCTCTAAAATCAATAGAACCGGCGTAAATCGCATTTTCAATCTAAAATACCGCTATCTTGTGTCCGCCATTTTGAATATTGTGATTTTCTTATTTGATTCATAATCAGCGACCTCACAGCTCCCTCCAACATAGTTTTTGCTCAACTTGGTTGAAAACTTCCCGAGTTATTAAATTGGGAGTTTAAAATGGGGATTTCAACCCCCCGAGGGGGCGTGTCCCTATTTTAAACATATTACATTTGATATTGGTCTAGTACTGAAGGCATTACAAAAGATTTCAAGTCTCTATCTTTAGATAGTAAAAAATAAGAACTTAATGCAGAAATTGACTCTACTACTAGGGCAGAGCGAAGGGGTTACATAATAAGGTAACCAAAATAGCGTAGTCCTTTGCAAAATCACATTATAAACACTTTTTGATTCTTTGAGTTTCTCTCTAGAATCAATAGAAATAGCGTAAATCGCATTCTCAATATCAAAGGCCGTTATTTTAGGGCCGCCATTTTGGGTCTGCTATTTGAATTTTTTAATTTTCTCATTGGATTCATAATCAGCGACCCCAAGAACACTCCCAACATAAACTTTGCTCAATTTGGTTGCGTTATTAAATCAGGGGTACAAAATGGGGATCTCAGCCACCAGGGGAGGCGTGCCCCCATATTAAACATATTACATTTTATATTGGTCCAGTACTAAAGGCATTAGAAAAGATTTCAAGTCTCTATCTTTAGATAGTAAAAAATAAGAACTAATGCAAAAATTGACTATACTAATAATAAAAATGCGACACTTTATGTTAAACTGACGTTTGTTTAAGCCTTTCAGTACCGTAAAGCTTTATGTCAAGATTATGACGTAAGGTTTTATTTTCCGCTACATATGGAATTTAATAGAAAATATGTTTTAGTCGTAATTATGTAATAGTATATTACGTTATAAGTCCGGTAAACCCAAGTTTACAGTAGCGAGTTGAAAACGTTTCGGGACGAGGCGACGAAGGAGCCGAGTCTCGAATGTTGAAACGAGCTACTGTAATGGTTTACCGGAAGTATGACGTAAGGCGTTTTATTTCATACTGCCTCACATTGTTCATTTTTTAAAAAAATGCATTTAAAATTTTCAGTCCGGTAAAATTTTTTACCGGACTCAAATTAGATTTTCAGTCCGGTAAAATTTTTTACCGGACTCAAATTGGATTTTCAGTCCGGTCAAATTTTTTACCGGCCTTGTAACGTAATAAGTCATTTACCGGACTCAAATTAAGCCGGTAAATCCCTATATACCGGACAGTATGAAATAAAAATATAAACAGTTAATATTTTTTACAAAATGAGTATTTCAGATTTATTCTTTCCTTCATCAAATGTAAACATAGTTAGAATGTCAATGAAAACTTTATTAACCGGGTAATCTGGTGAAATTTGCAAACTACATACCAAATGTTACATTATTTTGCTTAGTAAAATTATTTTTCTTTGAAAATTTATTAATTGCAATACTAAAAATATTGAAGATTTTAAAGATTTTAAATCTTTCTTTGTGGATGCGAGAATGAATATATCATATGTCATATGACAATTCCTAAAATAATAATTAAATAATAATAATCCAATAAATCCGAAATGATCATTTTGTAAAAAGATGAATTTTTTATTTATACATAATTACGACTAAAACTTATTTCCTATTTAATTTTTTTCATATCTCAAAGAAAGTCGTTTTCAATTCAAAACTTTTTAAATGAAATAGAAATTATTATTTTATTGTTCTTAAGTATCATTAACTATTTAAAAATGACGTACAATTCAAGAGATCCCTTAAATTTTCTGAGTAGCTTACAAATATTTATTTAAATGCTGCTACTATACCCAAAAAGTGTCTGTAAAAATGCAGGTAGCGTGAAATGGCCGAAACTACGCCAGGGGTACTGGTTTCGATGGAATTCTATATACCTGAGTGGTTTAGGTCTTGTACACAACGTTGTCAATGTGCGGAGCCTGCAACGTACCGTACATGATACAAAAAACAACATATACAGGCGGAGGTGACATCGTATTGACAATTATACAACTAAGAGCGACGGCAACGAAAGCGATCTACAGCTGAACTAAAAATTAAATTTGTGAGTATAAGTGTGACGTTATCACCTCCAGACAAAAATTTGAATTTAGGCTTCTAACACCATCTATATGCTTAAACAGTCGAAAACAGGGCAAAACGTTGTCACCTCCGAAAACGGAGGTTACAACGTTATATATGAGGTGACAACGTACGCTGGTTACCTACTTTGGAGGTGACAAGGTACCCTTTATCAATATATATATATATATATATATATATATATATATATATATATATATATATATATATATATATATATATATATATATATATTGATAAAGGGTACCTTGTCACCTCCAAAGTAGGTAACCAGCGTACGTTGTCACCTCATATATAACGTTGTAACCTCCGTTTTCGGAGGTGACAACGTTTTGCCCTGTTTTCGACTGTTTAAGCATATAGATGGTGTTAGAAGCCTAAATTCAAATTTTTGTCTGGAGGTGATAACGTCACACTTATACTCACAAATTTAATTTTTAGTTCAGCTGTAGATCGCTTTCGTTGCCGTCGCTCTTAGTTGTATAATTGTCAATACGATGTCACCTCCGCCTGTATATGTTGTTTTTTGTATCATGTACGGTACGTTGCAGGCTCCGCACATTGACAACGTTGTGTACAAGACCTAAACCACTCAGGTATATAGAATTCCATCGAAACCAGTACCCCTGGCGTAGTTTCGGCCATTTCACGCTACCTGCATTTTTACAGACACTTTTTGGGTATAGTAGCAGCATTTAAATAAATATTTGTAAGCTACTCAGAAAATTTAAGGGATCTCTTGAATTGTACGTCATTTTTAAATAGTTAATGATACTTAAGAACAATAAAATAATAATTTCTATTTCATTTAAAAAGTTTTGAATTGAAAACGACTTTCTTTGAGATATGAAAAAAATTAAATAGGAAATAAGTTTTAGTCGTAATTATGTATAAATAAAAAATTCATCTTTTTACAAAATGATCATTTCGGATTTATTGGATTATTATTATTTAATTATTATTTTAGGAATTGTCATATGACATATGATATATTCATTCTCGCATCCACAAAGAAAGATTTAAAATCTTTAAAATCTTCAATATTTTTAGTATTGCAATTAATAAATTTTCAAAGAAAAATAATTTTACTAAGCAAAATAATGTAACATTTGGTATGTAGTTTGCAAATTTCACCAGATTACCCGGTTAATAAAGTTTTCATTGACATTCTAACTATGTTTACATTTGATGAAGGAAAGAATAAATCTGAAATACTCATTTTGTAAAAAATATTAACTGTTTATATTTTTATTTCATACTGTCCGGTATATAGGGATTTACCGGCTTAATTTGAGTCCGGTAAATGACTTATTACGTTACAAGGCCGGTAAAAAATTTGACCGGACTGAAAATCCAATTTGAGTCCGGTAAAAAATTTTACCGGACTGAAAATCTAATTTGAGTCCGGTAAAAAATTTTACCGGACTGAAAATTTTAAATGCATTTTTTTAAAAAATGAACAATGTGAGGCAGTATGAAATAAAACGCCTTACGTCATACTTCCGGTAAACCATTACAGTAGCTCGTTTCAACATTCGAGACTCGGCTCCTTCGTCGCCTCGTCCCGAAACGTTTTCAACTCGCTACTGTAAACTTGGGTTTACCGGACTTATAACGTAATATACTATTACATAATTACGACTAAAACATATTTTCTATTAAATTCCATATGTAGCGGAAAATAAAACCTTACGTCATAATCTTGACATAAAGCTTTACGGTACTGAAAGGCTTAAACAAACGTCAGTTTAACATAAAGTGTCGCATTTTTATTATTAGTATAGTCAATTTTTGCATTAGTTCTTATTTTTTACTATCTAAAGATAGAGACTTGAAATCTTTTCTAATGCCTTTAGTACTGGACCAATATAAAATGTAATATGTTTAATATGGGGGCACGCCTCCCCTGGTGGCTGAGATCCCCATTTTGTACCCCTGATTTAATAACGCAACCAAATTGAGCAAAGTTTATGTTGGGAGTGTTCTTGGGGTCGCTGATTATGAATCCAATGAGAAAATTAAAAAATTCAAATAGCAGACCCAAAATGGCGGCCCTAAAATAACGGCCTTTGATATTGAGAATGCGATTTACGCTATTTCTATTGATTCTAGAGAGAAACTCAAAGAATCAAAAAGTGTTTATAATGTGATTTTGCAAAGGACTACGCTATTTTGGTTACCTTATTATGTAACCCCTTCGCTCTGCCCTAGTAGTAGAGTCAATTTCTGCATTAAGTTCTTATTTTTTACTATCTAAAGATAGAGACTTGAAATCTTTTGTAATGCCTTCAGTACTAGACCAATATCAAATGTAATATGTTTAAAATAGGGACACGCCCCCTCGGGGGGTTGAAATCCCCATTTTAAACTCCCAATTTAATAACTCGGGAAGTTTTCAACCAAGTTGAGCAAAAACTATGTTGGAGGGAGCTGTGAGGTCGCTGATTATGAATCAAATAAGAAAATCACAATATTCAAAATGGCGGACACAAGATAGCGGTATTTTAGATTGAAAATGCGATTTACGCCGGTTCTATTGATTTTAGAGAAAAATGAAAAAAGCCAGAAAGTGTTTAGAATGTGATTCTGCATAGGAATACATAATTCCGGTTACCTTATTGTGTAACCCCTTCACTCTCCCCTACTGAGAAAACCACTAGGGTTGATTGAAGGGGGTTACATAATAAGGTAACCAAAATAGTGTATTCCTATGCAAGATTATATTCTAAACACTTTTTGACTCTGGATTTTTCTCTAAAATCAATAGAAACATGGGCGTAAATCGCATACTTTGGAGGTGACAAGGTACCCTTTATCAATATATATATATATATATATATATATATATATATATATATATATATATATATATATATATATATATATATATATATATATATATATATATATATGGTAGGGTCGTTAGTAGACCCGGATTTTTTGATTTTTGAAATGTGTATATTTTACATAATATTGATCTATTTCTGATAAGCAATATTTAAGATCCTCGAGGGGTAAAAATATATGAAAAAAAAATATTGGTGATATTTGACAGTCGCTTTTGAACCCGATACATATTACAGTGTTTACAGACCCATTTGTATAATTTTAAGCAAGCCTACCTACCCTACCGAACCCAGCAACGTTGCCGAATGTATCAGAGATAAAATTACGACTGACGTAATGATTTCGGGATGCTAAGCACATAAGTGATCTTTATTTTTGTTGATTTGTTCGTAAATTCCATAAATAACCTTAAACACAGTAAAGTTAACGTTTTCCGTAAAACGATGTAGCTCTGAAAATTATTATTAACGTGAGAAAATAGCATTGAGCCTCTTTTGTTCTAAAATACATAAGGTTTATGCAAATAATTGTTTTTTAATAATTTGTTTTTAAATCATTTATTTTAACAGGATTATTTTTGTTTACAAGAATACAATTAAAAGTTTCGAAGACACGTCATGTATATGTGTTTTGAAAAAATAAATGTTATAGCCAAATCTTTTGACCTCCTGAACATTTTACTGTTATGTTTTTCGCACAAATGAACAGTTTCTAAGATATGTATATTTTAATGCCACGGTAACAATTCAGTCAAATTAGTAAAAATAGAGGGGAATTGAGGTATATCCTTGGATTTTTGATAGGCCTTCTTTGTGATATGTTAAATAACCCCTTAAAAGTTACTACTCAAAAGTGGTGAACCAGAGAAGCTGATGAGGGTAAGCCATGCCCCCAGATGTTTTTTACTGTTTTTCAGAAACTATTAGGTTTATCAAAATGGAGCCAGTTAGGTAAAATAGGATTTTATTTAACTTTCATACCAAAAAGCTAAGAAGACTTTGTGCATGTTGTCTTGTTTCTGTGTAATCGAAAAACGATCATATGTCACACAGACAAATAATTTGTATCGGTACATATTATACGAGAAGCTTCGAGCATAACTTTGTGTGATTTGATGTTCATCATGAAATAGCTATGGAGATCTCGTTGAGCATCGAACGCGATCCTGGTTCAGTCTTCTTCTATCTCAGCATCTCCAGCAAAATCTACGAGGCGATATTATCATTATTATTGGGGCTAGTCATATGGTAATTCTCGTATTGGCAAGATACATTTTAGGGGTATACCCCGTACTAATCAATCTTTTTAGTGAACCTAAAACGTACAGGGTACTTCAGGGTTTTTGGATCTCTCTTACTTCGTTCTTTATATTGATATTCGTATCAATTTTTTTTTATTTGACTGAATTGTTACCGTGGCATTAAAATATACATATCTTAGAAACTGTTCATTTGTGCGAAAAACATAACAGTAAAATGTTCAGGAGGTCAAAAGATTTGGCTATAACATTTATTTTTTCAAAACACATATACATGACGTGTCTTCGAAACTTTTAATTGTATTCTTGTAAACAAAAATAATCCTGTTAAAATAAATGATTTAAAAACAAATTATTAAAAAACAATTATTTGCATAAACCTTATGTATTTTAGAACAAAAGAGGCTCAATGCTATTTTCTCACGTTAATAATAATTTTCAGAGTTACATCGTTTTACGGAAAACGTTAACTTTACTGTGTTTAAGGTTATTTATGGAATTTACGAACAAATCAACAAAAATAAAGATCACTTATGTGCTTAGCATCCCGAAATCATTACGTCAGTCGTAATTTTATCTCTGATACATTCGGCAACGTTGCTGGGTTCGGTAGGGTAGGTAGGCTTGCTTAAAATTATACAAATGGGTCTGTAAACACTGTAATATGTATCGGGTTCAAAAGCGACTGTCAAATATCACCAATATTTTTTTTCATATATTTTTACCCCTCGAGGATCTTAAATATTGCTTATCAGAAATAGATCAATATTATGTAAAATATACACATTTCAAAAATCAAAAAATCCGGGTCTACTAACGACCCTACCATATATATATATATATATATATATATATATATATATATATATATATATATATGTATATATATATATATATATATATATATATATATATATATATATATATATATATATATCTATTTTCGTAACAAGTCGAGATCCGAATAAATTTAGGACAACCCGAGATCCACCAAAAGGTTAGCAGTTACGCATGTATATTTCTTGTTGATACAGTTATAATTTACGACTTAACCACTACCTTCTCAGAGGGGAACACATTTTGCAATTAAAATTTTATTTATAAATCCATAACGCAGCGAGATCCGCAACAAGTCGAGGTCCATTTTTGTATATAGCAAAATATGTATACCAACGTGAGATCCTGCAGCGTTGCCACCGTATGCGACAGATATTTACCACAAAACTCACAAACGAGGGTCATTATGACAACCAGATGTTGTAAAAGGGACTGTTAAAATGACGACCTGGAATTTCATACAATAGAAAAAGGACGAATTTTGCTTGAAAGTATAAAATTATTATTCATGTTATTCTGCATGTTAGATTTAATATGATATAGTTATCTGTTAATAATTTTATAAAATACAATTACTTAAAGATGTACTATTGTTTTCATAATGATCTAGGACAGCAAGGCTATTTTTTATTAGTTTATGCTATACGTTTACACTAAAAGAAATGAATTAAATAGCATTATATTAGCCTTGTTGCCCGAGATCATTATGAAATCAATAGTACATATTAACCTTTAATGTTTTTAACTTCCTTAAAAATATTTTATTTAAAAGAGAAAAAAGGGAAAAAGTTAAAAATATGAAAGGTTAATATGTACATCTTTAAATTGCATTATATAAAATTATTAACAGATAACTATATTATATTAAACCTAACATGCCACCCGCCTTGAAACTATTGATTTTAAAAATAAAGCAAATAAAGATTATTGAAATTGAAAGACTAAAGTATAAGATTGTTTTTAATTACTACCATTTTCATATATTATTTTTGCACATATGTACTATAATTAATCGCATCACGCAAAATACAGTTTTACATGCATTCTGTTTCAAACCCTAATATTATCTCCCCTAATTATGTCAAATGAATGATATTAAGGAATGCTATAAAGAAAAAATTACGAATTGAATGATGCCTTTGGTTACGGATTGCATTTGATTATAACCGGAAAAAGTAAAGAAAATAAAACTTCCGTTTATGCAAAAAACCAGCTATGCCTAGGAATCATTGGAATGATCATAAATCACTTATTTCAATTTGAAAACATTAGAATGGCGGACAAAATATTTGCTTCATACGTCAAAATTATTTTGAATGATTGAATTCTTTGTGTTTTGCGGTATTTTTGAATCTAATATGTACTTTGTTTATAATGTTTATATGGTCGAATAAAATCATTGCTTTCGCAACCTTTAAGAATCTTTATTTCCAGAATCTTCCAGGTTCAAATAATTCAGTAAAAGGCAATAAGATTAAGGCTGATTCTATACCGAAATTACCTAAAATTACTTACTAAATACAAACGTGATAATTGTTACTGTTCGGTACAGGACCTTCAATCGTACGGGTATTTAATAATTTGATCTACAAAAATAACGTGCAGTTGTACAGTGAAATTATTGTAAAAACTAATTTTCTTCTGTTTGATTTAAATCCAATAGTTGCGAAAGCTGATTATACTATTCAAGGTCATCTTAATTTCAACGGTCAAGAAAAACTGTGCTGTAATTTGGTTAATTTTATTATGAACATTAAAGCCTCAACAAAAAGTGAAACAAAGGCGAAAGATAACAAATGTGCATGGATAAACAATTCAAATCTAATAGTTGCTATTAATGGTAACCGAAATGTGAGTGCCAACAACAGTTTCGGCTCATATTCCTGACAAACTGCATCACATTATCCTAATCTACCACGTTCGAATGAAGAATTACAACAACCAACTTTGCTCAACAATCGGTCTTTTTTTAATTGTTCGTCGTCAATACATTCAAGCAAATGGGAACCTACATTTGGGATATATTACTTAAACATTTGTAGTTTCTTAACACACAAATATGAAGTACATCAATTTATAGCTGAGTTTCAACCTTCAGTATTGTGCTTATCAGAAACTAGAGTTACTGCGGATATTTTAGAATGTGAGACAGAAATAAAGGGGTATTACGTTGTTGTATGCTTTTCTGATAATAGGTACACAGGTGGTGTTATAATGTTTATAAACCGTAAATATAATTTTAAGATTATTCATAATATTAGTGTTGCCAATACGTTTTCGTCGTTAGTTGTAAACGTAAATAAAATAATGGTTGGAATTGTATATCGCTCGTCGAGTTCAAGTGCTATACATTTTATAAATTATTTCAGTAACTTGTTGGATGAGTAGTCTTACTATAAAGGTCGTGTTATTTTTACAGGAGATTTTAATATTGATATGAGGATAGACAATTTATACAACAGAAAATTAAACATATTGTTAATAATATAGGTATGAAACAAATAGTTAACGTTCCCACCAGTACTACACCTAACTCGCAACTACAATTGATCTTGTGATAACGAACGGTCCTTACTAAACGTTACAGTAAAAGATACGCCAAAAATTACAGATCACGATATTGTGATTGTAATAGTTATTAACAATCAATCTGCGTCTATTGAAACAGAAAAATATAAAAAAGTGTAATAAACGATGAGGTGATAGCGGAAATGAGAAACAAACTATATGAATGTAACTGGAAGTATGATGTTATTATTGATAATTTTCGTAACAATATTGTCAATTTGTTAGATACATATGCTCTACTTAAAACGTACAAAATTAGAAGTAATTTAAAACCATGGTTCAATAATAACATTAAGAAAATTCAAATAAAGCGGGATAAAGCATATAAAACTTTTAACACTACTAATGATCCTCAAAACTGGATTAATTATAAAATTTTGAGGAATGAACTCGTTAGTATAATAAGATCAGAAAAATTAGAGTATTATAGATTACAGATTGATAACGATATGGGGAATTCTCGCGCTATGTGGGAAACATTAATTGGAAAATCAAACAACGATCTCCCAGATGACATTGATTTTGAAAATTCTAAACTGAATGAAATTACAATACCGAATAAATTAAATGAATACTTTATTGGCAGTTTAAATGATACTGTTAATAGCATAACCCCGCTTAATTGTGAGAATCCTCCTGTATTAAATAATAGATGTTGTTGGTTAGTAAAATTTGAAAAAAAATTATATTAAATGAAAAATTTATAAAACTTAAAAAGGTCAAGTCAAGTCCAGATGAATTTGGGCTGTCCATTATTAAGCCACTCATCGACAGTTTAAGTTATCCATTAATGCATCTTATTAATTCTTCCCTGGAAACTGGTTGTTTTCCAGATAGTTTAAAAGTTAATACTGTTACACCTATACCTAAAGTGAATAACACAAATAAAGCCTCTGAACTCCGCCCAGTTTAATCGTTTTTTCTTCACCTTTTATTTTAAGAGTTACTACACGTATAATATTGTCCATTCCTAGACATACCTGGATTGCTCTTTTCAAATAGTGTTTAGTACTTTTGATTCCAGCCTCTCACAGAAGTCATAGACCTCGAAAATGTGGCAAGTTGTGGGGAAGAAAATGCCAAGTGATACCTCCATGCAATAAAGATTGTATTGTTTGATCAAAATTGTTGTTTACACACTCTCCTAGTTTTTTTATTTCGTTTTTGGCTCCAACGAAATTACATAGTACCATTATAGCTAAAAATCTCTAAAGACTTTCCTCGGCGCAAAATAAATCTTTTGAACGTGGCTAAAAATGCACCGTTTGTCTTGCCTAGTCGATGCCGATTGAGTGAAATGGATAAGTCACAGCGGTTCTTTGAACGGGTAAATTGCCCATGATTGGTGCAACAGGTTGAGCCTTAATCCTAAAGCATTTGCAGCACTTTCTTATCGTCATTGCCAAAATGATGGTAATTTTTGGGAACAGCATAGCAAATATGCTGTTTCCAAAAATAGCTCAGAATATTTCATGTATAGTACTTAATAATAATTTTGGACCAGTATGCATATAATTTTAGATGCTCGCGTTCAAAAAGTCATTTAATTAGATAATGATTTTTATGAAATAAAATATGTTTTTATTAAAAGAAAATTTGTGATAGGTAATTTTGTTTACTACCTACTCTCGAGAGACCCTGATTGTCAATGAATGGTGAGAGGCTTAAAAGATGTTTTTTTTTCTAATTTTGCCTTGTTTTAAATTGTTAATTTCCTTAGAAAAGCATACATTCCGTACAAGTCTTATTAATGAATTTAAAGCATTATTAAGTTCAGCAATTGAAGAATTTCTGTTAAAATTTCGACATTCTGATGGAAGTAAACAGTTATTTTTGAATCTGAAACAGACTGCAACAATTTTGAGTAATCTGTTTAGAGACGAATATTTTTCAATAATTGATTGGTATTGGTGACATTTGTATTATTATCGCTGGTAATGAGATGATAGATATTTTGGACTCTATCTAGAATACAAATTATTGTATAAAATTATTAACAGATAACTATATTATATTTAACCTAACAATAACTATAATCAGTTTCCGACTACGGTCAATGTCAGAAGCAGTTAAATTTACGGAATAAGTAAAAGCCTGTATTGTAAATATATAGACATATAGATAAAAATGAAACTCTCTGATAACTAGTGTTTATTTTAACAATAAAAATAGTACTTTTATATTGTGAATTACTTAAAAAACTAAATTTCCTATAATATTGTAGATAAATTACTGTAATCAGATGTTTAGATCATTTAATCCCACTTTTTTTAAAAGGGCAACATAATTCCCATTCCGATACTTATATCAATATTTTCTCTTTGTAGGTGAACCTTAAACTTACTAAACGTCCTGATAGTTATGCAAAAATTTTATAGAAGGTTCCGCAATGGTAATTGTAGCTCCATCGTTGGATTTGATACTTACTTTCAGAAAAGAAATGCTGAAATAGTGATAATTAACCTTGTATACATAACATCTTAAAAACTGTACGCCATCATGTGCAAATAATACTTGATAAGAATATAAATAAATACAATATTCCGTTAACAGTATATAAGAAAATTATTACAATGGTGTATATCCAAAAGGGTATTGAAGGGAAATTCTGGTTATTAATTAATTTGATAGGTTATTTTGATGAACTACTTTAGTGAATTTGTATTTTATTTTAATTATTAGTACGTATAAGTTATAAAAAAACATTTGAATTAAAGAAAGGAAATCGATTTATACATTTCTTAAGTAAATACAGCAATTTTTGATTTGACCCTACTCAACCTATTTGAGGCAAGGCATTAATTGTGCTACTGAGATATCTACATACAATTTATTATAAAAACTGCACACGTATGCTCATTTTTCAATTTATACTATTTTCAAGCCAAAATTAGCCAAGGCCTACCAATATTAAAATAGTTTTCAGCTGGAATTTTGTTAATTCTAAAAATTAATTTTAAAAAGGAAACTTCATGGGGTTCAGTCTTTGATGTATTTTATTAATTAATCCATCAAAATATCAACGTTTCGACAATGATTTGTCTTTATCAAGATCTAAAACAATTTTAAATACAATTACGCATAAGTTAAAACCTTAATTAAAATGAAAAATTGGCAATAAATGTTATCATAGGTTAAAGTTTTCTTTAAAGTTTAAATCTAACATTTTAATAGATTAAGTAATTGAAGTACAAATATAATTGATTCTCAACATTGCACATTCTAAATTAAAAATCAAGAAAAGTAAGTATTGACTAAAATAAACAATCGTTTTTAAAAAAAACTTTAACGTATGATAACATTAAGTGCCAAGTTTATCATTTTAATTAAGGTTTTAACTTATGTGTAATTATATTTAAAATTGTTTTAGATCTTGATAAAGACAAGAAATCCTTTTTAAAAGGAAAAGTTTCCTTTTTAAAATTAATTGCAACAGTCGTGATATTAACAAAATCTATAAATTACGTTAAACATTATGTATGGACTGGACAGAAACATACAGCATGTATTTAAAACAAGAGTGATAGTGCCCAAATGTGTGCTTTTTATAAATAAAACATTGGAATTTTTTTCTTACTTTAGACAAAACTAAAAATATTTCTGTTATTCAAATGTTAGTTAAATAAAGCTAATAATACTTGGGATAGAACTTTCTTCCCATTTAACAGAATTTATACTATCGCTATTTATAAGAACCGCATGCCCATGTATAGAAGTAATTTTAAAAATAAACAACCCAGTTCGATGACTAAGAAGGCGTGACAATGTCGTTTTCCAAGAATTCAAGCTGCAAATACATCTGCGATGTTGTCAAGCATACCGGATCTCGACTTGACTGTAACATACATTTTGAGGTTTTATACATAAAATGCGCTGCAGTGCCCCCTACAGTAAGGTTAAATGAACTGCCAGAGTATAAAATTGCACGAAATGGGTACAAAGTGAGATCCTACAAAAAACTTGAATTTCTTCTTTCCTTCACATCGCCCATTGAATGAGTAAGATATACACACAGATACAAAACGAGATCCAAAATCGGATCTCGCCTTGCAAAAGGGATCTCATCTTGTATAGTTTGTAACTCCAAATGATCTCGACTTGTAACGAAAATATATATATATATATATATATATATATATATATATATATATATATATATATATTTATATATATATATATATATATATATATATATATATATATATATATATATATATATATATGTATATATATATATATATATATATATATATATATATATATATATATATATATATGTATATATATATATATATATATATATATATATATATATATCTCTATATATATATATATATATATATATGTATATATATATATATATATATATATATATATATATATATATATATATATATATATATATATATATATATATATATACGTGCTTATCTATCTTTTTCAACTCCGACGGCCTATAAGGCGCCCGCGACTCCGGCCTTAAATATACAGATACGGACAAACTAGTTATTGCCATTGCTTTATACAGCTTTGTTGATGATGAGCACGTCGAGAGGGGAATTTTTTTTTTGTAAATTCTTTATACTTAGAGTGAACAAATTACCGTACCATTTCGCCTCTGAATCTTTAACATGCGCTTTTAACTCCTATTTTTATATTTTATATATGACAACCAGTTGCGTTCGCCTCCAGCGGCGTTGCTATTATTTCGGAGTCGAAAATGTATTATTTGTATCTCTTAGATATTATAACCATATTACTAAAACACGCACGGTTCTTCTGTCCTTGTTGTTTAACAGCTTCGCTGAGTACCTCTGTTATAAATAGTATTATTTGCATTGTTGTCTATAAGTCGTCTGCTTACTAATGATAATATTTAATTTAATAGAGATATGCCATATTTTAGAAGGACGGTTGATTATATTTGTATCGTTGGCGTGTAATATTATATCATTTTATCACGTACTTTCATGTATTTAGAGTTAAATGAATTGGTTAAAAGACTTAATTTAATTAATTTAATTTAAAAAGCTTATGTTTTTGTTAGAAGTTAACTTTTTATTTATTCAGTTAGGGAAGTACATTTATTTATTCTTCAAAAATGACTACTTTAAGCATAAAGGACTAATTTTCCATTAATTTAAAATATTTAATTTAGCAAGTGCAGCATACAAGGTGTAAAATCGCTTCACGCACGATACAGTTTTATGTGCATTTTATTTCAAACCCTAATACTATCTCCCCTAATTATTTTACAGTAAAAATATTCGGGAGTGTTATAAAGAAAAGGAATATATATGAATCGAATGATACCTTTGGTTACTGCAAAAATAGCTAAGCCTTGGAAACATTGGAACGATCAGAAATCAATTATACCTTGAAAATATTAGTATGTTAGAAACCTTTGGTTACGGATTACATTTGTAGAAGAGTAAAGAAAATAGAACTTACGTTTCTGCAAAACATAGCTATGCTTTGGAAATATTGCAACGATCAGAAATCAATTATACCTTGACAATCCAACTCGAAAATTTTTAACCAATCAAATTACAGAATTTTTCAAATTGGGACCAATGAAATTAGTTTTATAGTGAAAAAACCACTAGTGGTTTTTTCTTAGTGAAAAAATTTTACGTCAAAATGAAATGTCAAATTTAATTAAATTAATATTAACTACACACGCTAAATAAAAATTTGCTCGATGGATTTGTCAAGCCGAATTCAACTAGTGGTCTAATTTTTTCTTGCAAAATTTATCGTTTAAGACATTCGTAGCTTTTGCTTTTGGAAAATTACACTCGTCTCCTGCGTCGACTCGTGTAGTTTTCGTTGCGAAAGCTACTCATATCTGAAATGACAAATTTTGTCGGAAAAAATTAGACCACTTGTTATATTATTAATGAAAATATTAGAATGATAGAGGAAACATTTGCGCCATAGTCAAGATTATTTTGACAATCCAACTCGAAAATTTTTAACCAATTAAATTACAGAATTTTTCAAATTAGGACAAATGAAATTAGTTTATAGTGAAAAAAACAGTAGTGGTTTTTTCTCAGTGAAAAAATGTATGTCAAAATGAAATGTCAAATTTGCTCGATGGATTGTCAAGCCGAATTCAAATCGTGATCTAATTTTTTTTTGCAAAATTTGTCATTTAAGACATTCGTAGCTTTGCTTTTATAAAATTACAGTCGTCTCCTTCGTCGAATCGTGTAGTTTTAGTTGCAAAAGATACTCATTCTCATTTCTGAAATGACAAATTTTATCGGAAAAAATTAGACCACTTGTTAAATTATATATGAAAAATTGAATTCGTTCGTGTTTTGCAGTATTTTTGGATGTGAGATAGGACAAAATGTAACTCATATCGGAGACAGTGCAAATTATTTAACCTTTGTTATAATAAAACAATCGTATTTGTTGTTAGAACATTGTGAAACCAAGTAACGCAATTTCCTTTTATAAGAACCGTATTAGGACATCTTATCCGGACCTTACGAGGACTGAGGTTGTCTCTTTGGGGCCTTCGTGGGGGCCTCATCGGGCTTTCTTAAGTTATTTAATTGTAAAATTAGCTCAGATTGCCCCTTTTGAAATTCACAACGATCTTAAGTGGTTCTCCTATGTAGTTTAATCCAGAAAAAAACTGTAGCTATCCCGATCGGGTCTTCATGAGGTCTTAATCAAGCTTCCCTAAGTAACTTATCCTTGAAATAAATTGGGGCTGACGTAATCGAGTACTCATAGGAACTTGATCGGGCTTTCCTAATTAGGGCTATCCTCAAATACACCTTATGAGATTTCTAGACTAAGTCGGATAAATTTCCAATGTCGAGTTGTTTTGAAAATAAAAATCTTTTATGTTTCACTTACATATTATTCTTTGTTTATACCTGTGATACGAACTATATAAACAACTGTATAACAACCAGGGCATTATAAACGAGCGTTATAGTCTATAGCTCCCGCTCGTTGTATCGTATACTTTGCAATCGGGTCCGGCGTTCTATTCATAGTAATTTGTTTGTAATAGTCAATGTTTGCGTACGAGTGTGTTGCAACACAACAAATAACGAGTATTTGCAACGTAGTTTCTGGGCGCGTGATCCGCGAATTCTTTTGTGCCGAATTCTGCAGAAATTTCTTAAATAAAATTAATTTGTTCTTTAGATGACATGAGTGCTATACGGACTTTTTTTGTTTTCAAGTTGGTAACAACAAAACATTTGAATTTAAATTGTCATATCTCTGTTTGACTTTTGTAGATTTAGTAAAAGTTGTTACCATCCGACAAACAAACAAAAATCCCTAGCTTTATAAATTACTAGGAGTCTAGCTCCTACGCTTAGTTAGTAGATTTAGTGCTAGAACAGGGTTGGTTCCGACCTCCCCTTGATTGTACTTGTTTTGGAGGACATATACGTCCTCACAATATGTATCAATATGTCAACATGTGTGTTAACCTTTTGTACTCTCTTTATTGTCTTTAGTATATAGTTGTTTTTTACAACTTGTGTTTAATTTCTCTCTACCTCTGACTACGTCCTCCAGTCACGAAAACCCCACGTGACAATCTCCTAAATTAAACAAAATATCGATTTCAGCAAAAACACGTCAATTTATTTTTCGATGGGGACATTTAAATACAGAATTGTTAAAATTTTGCATCTCACACCCTTATCCCCACTCCACCAACTTTTTGACCCCACCCCCCATTGTGACAGATCATTTTAAAGGGAATGAAAAAGGCGAGGGGTCTCTCACACCCAGAAATTATGTACACCTATTGCCGCTTTACGGCAATAACTGTCTTTATTCCCGTATTCTCACTTGTTATTTCCGTATTGCCGTTTTTATTCCTTTATTCTTGTCTGTATTGCTGTATTCCCGTCTCGATTTCCGTATTGCCGTATTTATTTCCGTATTGCCGTATTTATTTCTGTATTGCTGCATTAATTTTCCTATTGCCGTGTTTATTTACGTATTCCATGCATGATTTTAGCAGTGGGTGTATTTGAATGAAAGGTGTTTATTATTGGTTTTTTTGATAATTTTACAAAAGGTCGTAGCTCCACTAAGAAAAATGTAAACAAAATTCCTCACAAATAAAAAATGATCTGTAAAAAATAGTTTTTTATTCAATCATAATATATGTACATCACATTTTTAAGTGCTGTTAAAGTAACTGCGAACCGAATACGTGAAACGAAGAACATATATATCAGATAGATCGACTCTAAGAAATACAAAAAAAGACACATTGAGATAAATAACAAAAATTTATTTGAAAAGTGAGAATCCCAATGCACGGCAGTAAATAAAATTCAAAAAGAATTCCAGAACTCCAGTAAAATTTACAGGACTATAAAATATAAATTCCGAATCTACTTTCTGAATGTCGTTTTCCTTGGGCTGTATGAAGTTTTCCAAATCTTCTTTCAAGAATTTTTCTTTATCAATATCCAAAATTCGTCCAATGTACCATCGGGTGTCGTAAAACATTACATAATATTTTTCTAATTTCAGCTTTATCTTTCATTTTTTTTCTTGCATGTTTCCTTCCTCTAAGTCTGATTTTTCTGATTCAAAAAATTCTGATTCTGATGAAACTGAAATTACTTCAAGAGATTCGCTTGATTTCGGTGTAAGTGAACAATCGGTCTCGAGCGTATAGAAATGCATCGGTTACAAATAACTCTTTTAAAAATATAAATAATTAAAAACTCGCAAAACTAAAAATACCTGGCAAATCTACATCATAAAACTTTTAACTTGGAATTGCGCAGATCGGCCCAGTAGAACTCTCACACGAAGCGTAACAAAAATAAGCCTTGTGTGTTAAATAGGTATAAAGTATTTTAAATTCATGGTATAAAAATCTAAAGAAAATAGAATATCAAAGCGGTCTTGGAGAACTCGTAAAGGAGAGCTATGGCGGCATTGCAAGGGTTTGTCTATACATCAGATCAATTCGAATATTAAACACTCGATGATGGATGCTGAAAGACTAGACTGCAAGGGCTGCAGCCACCGACATGCCCTAGCTATTCCTAGCATTTGTAATTAATTTATTGTAGCACTTTTAAATACTGCCCGCGTTTAAATACAGAAATTATGAGAATCTAGAGATCTTATTTAACAAATTTCTTGAACACGTTTATTAGTATTTCAAAAACATGACTGATGAAAAATATGTGTTTGAAATTGGCAGTCAAATATTTCGTTACTGTACATTTTTATGCAAGTTGAAACTGTTACTTCAAACCAAAATTGTTTAGTTACAAGAATTATTAATAAACAAGTAGATGTTTATAGCATTTTGTTGCAAATACTATTTTATACATACGTTTATTGCAGTTTTTATAGTTATGTTCGTAGTGAACTAACCTAAACATTAAATATTGTCGTTTTAAATTTTCTATAACTTCACAATTTCAGAAAATAATTATTCTTATTCTCTTATCATTCATGTGGTAATCTTAGTACTATTTTATCTATTTTGAATTGATTTTTGTTTACTATTATAACCACTAAAATATAAAATTACAACTGCTAGAAACAGCTACAGCGCATATCGGCGACTTCAACACCTAGATGCTAGTGATAGAAATGGTTTGTCTATTAAGCGCAATTCCAAAGGTTTACACGCTGGGAACTAACAAGAGGGCGCTGCAAGTGGATGGCTTTTCTCGAAATAATTTTTTTAATTTTTGGATTTAAAAATTAAAAAATATAAAAAATACTAATGCACACAGTGGAAGCTTCACTGTAAAATAAGAATCACGTAAATCGACCCAGTAGAACTCTCAAACGAACTGGAACAAAAAACAGCCTTGTGTTTTAAATCGACTGCAGTCCTTACAGTCTAGCCATAGCCATCACTGAGTGTTTAATATTCGTATTGTTCTTATGTATAGACAAACCCTTGCATGCCGCCATAGTTCTCCTATACGAGTTCTACAAGACCGATTTGCTAATTGTTTTTCATAAACTTTGACACGAAAATAATAATAAGAGTTGAAAGATTAATTATTATTTTCGTGAAAGTTATCACATTTGGTCCTCCAAATTTCAAAAAATACTAAGTTTAAATACCACATATGGGGTATTGCTGAACTCAAAAAAATATATACTTTTCATTTCTAGCAAGAAAATAAGGGGGTTCCATTTAAAATCATCGGCCGTGATACAGTAGCAAACTAAAAAATTAAAATTGATGTCCATAAAATTCGCAGGAAAGAAAATAAAATTCACTTGGTAATACAGAAAATATGAATTTTATTCCATACTTTATTTACACACTGTATAGTATAAAGAAATCCTTTATTCAATTAGCCTTTTAAGGGTAAGTGTCATATCACGATTCTTAGAAACGGTGAATGATTTTCAATGTTCAAACAAAAAACAATTACTTGCCGTCATTATTTTTCCGCGCACACTACAACATATACTCACTTCTTCAGAAGACCACCTAGATTTTTAAACGCGTTTGAGATAAAACGCGTAATGGAAATCGAAAAGAATGGAGCGTGTTATTCCTATTGCCGAGTTTATTTCTCAGTATTGCCACGTATTCCCCATTTATTGCCGCGTATTTTCTATTTATTGTCGCTTATTCCTGCGTATTCCCGTTTATTTCTGTTTATTGCCTCTTATTCCTTTGTATTCCCGTTTATTTCCCATATTGCCCAATATTGCTCATTATTTCCGACTCATAGCAATTTATTCCCGAGAAACTGTACACCTATTGCCGAGAGTGAGAGACCCCTCGGAAAAAGGAATCTTTGGAGCAAAATAATTGAAATCGGCCCATGGATTGCTGAGATACAGAGATAAGTCTTTTAACAACCCATTTTCAATATGATTTAAATTATTTCACATACAAACGTCTCACACGTTTCACATAGAGACTGGTGCCAAATTGTGGCAGTTCAGTCATTTACTTACAGACAACTCAAGTATATTATTTTAAAAACTGATCTTGTTATTGAGATACCATCTTTTAGAGCCCCATCCTTCTGAAAATGTAACTGATCATCATTGACCATCATGTTTCCTCATGTTCCATTCATGTTTCATGTTCATGAAGTTGATTTTTTAATTCTTCAGTTATCAGTTATTAGTGGATCCTTTTTTAAACAAAGTAGGTCAATAATGACATTACCTAGAAGTCCCTAGAGATCCCCCAGCTCGAAAGTCCATTGGGAACCTTTGAGAGTTATTGGAGAGACGAATTCGATAACACTACATAACATTCTAAGCTGCTATAAAAGAAGTGTTGGATGAAGAATGGAATAAAATCACAGCCGGAGAAAACCTAAATTAGTTTTAAATATAAAAAAACGTTAGAAGTAATTAAACAAAAAGGATATTCTACAAAATCCTGAAATTAAATTTTATACTTTCTTGCAACATTTATTTAGCATAATTTTCTACTCAGACTCAGACTTTTTTGTTATTTATAAGTTTAGTTAGGTTTTGTTTTAGTTTTTTTTAATATATAATAATTAAAGTTTTAGTACCTCTAGAGTCATTCGTGAAATAATTTTCAATATTATTATAATTTCATTGATTATAAATTATCTGAATCTCTTGCAAGTGCAACTGATATACAAGAATTTTTTCGAGTTGTTATTGTACCAAAGTAGATTTACTAAATTACAATGGAGAAGATGGTTATATGTTTATGTAATGAGCAAAACGTTTTATTCCAATTATTAACGTTTTTAATAATAAATATTTCACTTTTTTCTCAAGTTGCTTTTTATTAAAAATGTTAAATTTCGAATATAAATATGAAATCTTTAGTCAAAAATGTAATTATTCGCTAAAACCATTTCTCACGATTAAAATGTTATTATGGACAATACGATGGGGGCCTCGAATATGGTAAATCTGTGCCTGGATATTATACAATAAATTATTAAAGAAACGTTTTAGTATGATCAGCCTTCATACATTGTTTCTGCTAATATGATTAATTGATTAATATGAACAAAAAACGCAAGTTAAATGCTCGGAGACATGTATACTTAAATAAATACTTATCGTACTCTGTCAACTCCTATTAGTATATATTGTATGTAATTATCAGTTGTGTATGCCTCCAATGACGTTGTCTTCTCATAAGAGTCCATAAGGAATGATGCATATACCATATGTATGTAAGTAGAAGAATTGAGTGAAACCAAATAATTAATAACATCTTAAATAGTAAATATTGTGTTACTTTATTTATTCATTGTAGTTTTAATTGAAAGATACCATTAAATTTCTATAATAGCTTAATTTTTTCACAACGAAATTTTGTTATTCTTGCTTACATATAATGTGGGTTATTTACAAATTAAAGGTTTGTCAGTAAAAACATTCATTCTTAATCTTTGGAAGTGATAATGGTTTATGTAACAGCGTTTTATTAAGACAGTATGCCCCCAAGAATGGCACTTTTTATCGTTAGAAAATAATATAATTATGATAATTATAAATAATAAAAATAATTAAAAAGACGTAGAAAGTTAAATTATTCACATAATAGCATTTTATTGGATACAACAATCGTTGATTCGGCGATGGCCAGTAATAATAAGGTGATACGTACTGCTTGTATGTTTGTATTGTTCTTCTTAAAATTATGAAGTCATCGTAAAATACTGCGCCTCTCTAGTTTTGACAGTATCACTTTACAAACTGTTGCTAAAACAAACAATTTGTGACAAAGCATTCTCAAATCGTGCTAAAATGTTTATGATTGTTTGGATTTAATCATAAAATGCAGAAGAAAACGTCTAATATAGCCTAATTACGCTTACAATTTTAATAGACATAAATATTAAACTTTATTTCATAACGAACAAAACTTTTCTGACAATGAGGTATTTAAAATGATTTCCTAAATTCATTCCTATACTATAATAAACAAACGAGCAGGACGCGCGAGGGCATTTGCATTGCAAAAGTATTTTGATTATTTTTAAAATACGTTTAAAGTGCCAAGGAAGAAATAAAAAATACACATACAATATAAAGATACACCATTGTAATAATTTTCTTATATACTGTTACCGGAATATTGTATTTATTTATATTCTTATCAAGTATTATTTGCACATGATGGCGTATAGTTTTTAAGATGTTATTTATACAAGGTTAATTATCACTATTTCAGCATTTCTTTTCTGAAAGTAAATATCAAATCCAACGATGGAGCTACAATTACCATTGTGGAACATTCTATAAAATTTTTGCATAACTATCAGGACGTTTAGTAAGTTTAAGGGTAACCTACAAAGAGAAAATATTGATACAGGTATTGGAATGGGAATTATATTGCCCTTTTAAAAAAAGTGGGATTAAATGATCTAAACATCTGATTACAGTAATTTACATACAATATTATAGGAAATTTAGTTTTTTAAGTAATTCACAATATAACAGTACTATTTTTATTGTAAAAATAAACACTAGTTATCAGAGGGTTTCATTTTTATCTATTATAAACAAACTTCAGGGTGCTCTGTAGGCCTCGTGAAATTTCCTAACCAGAGATTTAATGTATTTATGAGAACAAAAATATTTTTTGCTATATGTCCATATATTTACAATACGGGCTTTTACTTATTCCGTAAATTTAACTGCTTCTGGCATTGACCGTAGTCGGAAACTGATTATAGTTATTGTTAGGTTAAATATAATATAGTTATCTGTTAATAATTTTATACAATAATTTGTAATAATTTTCTTATATACTTTTAACGGAATATTGTATTTATTAATATTCTTATCAAGTATTATTTGCACATGATGGCGTATAGTTTTTAAGATGTTCTTTTATACAAGGTTAATTATCACTATTTCAGCATTTCTTTTCTGAAAGTAAATATCAAATCCAACGATGGAGCAACAATTACCATTGCGGAACCTTCTATAACATTTTTGCATAACTATCAGAACTTTTAGTAAGTTTAAAGGTAACCTACAAACAGAAAATATTGGTATAAGTATCGGAATGGGAATTATGTTGCCCTTTTAAAAAAAGTGTGATTAAATGATCTAAACATCTGATTACAGTAATTTATTTACATTATTGGAAATTTCTAGTTTTTTAAGTAATACACAATATAAAAATACTACTTTTATTGTAAAAATAAAAACTTTTAAACTATCTGGAAAACAACCAGTTTCCAGGGAAGAATTAATAAGATGCATTAATGTATAGCTTAAACTGTCAATGAGTGGCTTAATAATGGATGGCCCGAATTCATCTGGACTAGACTTGACCGTTTCAAGTTTTATAATTTTTTCTAAAAACTTAATATCAATTTTTTTCAAATTTGACTAACCTACAAGATCTATTATTTAATACAGGAGGATTATCACAATTAAGTGGGATTATGCTATTAACAGTATCATTTAAATTGCTAATAAAGTATTCATTTAATTTATTCGGTATTGTAATTTCAGTTTAATTTTTTTAAAATCAACGTCATCTGGGAGATCGTTGTTTGATTTTCCAATTAATTTTTTCCACATAGCGCGAGAATTCCCCTTATTGTTATCAATCTGTAATCTATAACACTCTAATTTTTCTGATCTTATTACACTAACGAGTTCATTTCTCAAAATTTTATAATTAATCCAGTTTTGAGGATCATTAGTAGTTTTAAAAGTTTTATATGCTTTATCCCGCTTTATTTGAATTTTCTTAATGTTATTCATTGAACCATGGTTTTAAATTACTTCTAATTTTGTACGTTTTAAGTGGAGCATATGTATCTAACAAATTGACAATATTGTTACGAAAATTATCGATAATAACATTAACATTAGACGTATCATACTTCCAGTTACATTCAGATAGTTTGTTTCTCATTTCCGCTATTACCTCATCGTTTATTACATTTTTTTATATTTTTCTGTTTCAATAGACGCAGATTGCTTGTTAATAACTGTTACAAGCACAATATCGTGATCTGTAATTTTTGGCGTATATTTTACTGTAACGTTTAGTAAGGATCGTTCGTTATCACAAGATCAATTGTACTTACGAGTTAGGTGTAGTACGAGTGGGAACGTTAACTATTTGTTTCATACCTATATTATTAACAATATTTTTTAATTTTCTGTTGTCCAAATTATCTGTCCTCATATCAATATTAAAATCTCATGTAAGAATAACACGACCTTTATAGTAAGACTCGTCATCCAACAAGTTACTGAAATAATTTATAAAATAACTATATAGCACTTGAATTCGACGAGCGATATACAGTTTCAACCATTATTTTATTTACGTTTACAACTAACAACCAAAACGTATTGGCAACAGTAATATTATCCATAATCTTAAAATTATATTTACGGTTTATAAACATTATAACACCACCCGTGTACCTATTTTCAGAAAAGCATACAACAGCGTGATACCCCTTTATTTCTGTCTCACATTCTAAAATATCCGCAGTAACTCTAGTTTCTGATAAGCACCACACTGAAGGTTGAAACTCAGCTATAAATCGATGTACTTCATATTTGTGTGCTAAGAAACTACAAATGTTTAAGTAATATACCCCAAATGTAGGTTCCAATTTGCTTGAATGTATTGACGACGAACAATTTAAAAAAACCGATTGTTGAGCAAAGATGGTTGTAATTCTTCATTCGAACGTGGTAGATTAGGATAAAGTGATGCAGTCTGTTGGGAATATGAGCCGAAACTGTTTTTGTCACCCACATTTCGGTTACACCTAATAGCAACTATTAGATTTGAATTGTTTACCCATGCACATTTGTTATCTTTCGCTTTTGTTTCACTTTTTGTTGAGGCTTTAATGTTCATAATAAAATTAACCAAATTACAGCATAGTTTTTCTTTACCGTTCAAATTAAGATGACCATGAATAGTATAATCAGCTTTCGTAACTATTGGATTTAAATCAAACAGAAGAAAATTAGTTTTTACAATAATTTCACTGTACAAATGAACGTTATTTTCGTAGATGAAATTATTAAACACCCGTACGATTGAAGGTCCTGTACGGAACAGTTACAATTATCACGTTTGTATGAGTAATTTTACGTAATTTTGGTACAGAATCAGCTCTAATCTTATTGCCTTTTACTGAATTATTTGAACCTACGAAAATTATAATATAGTCTTCCTTTTTGAAATCAGAACATACCCGATCTATCATACCGACATACTATCAAGGTTTAATTGAAATTTGTCCGTTATGACTCAGATCATGACTGTCCGCTAATATCAAAACCTTGGTTTTAATATTTGTATTTTTATCATTAATGTTTGCATTATTTATGGTTGATTTTTGTGATATAATTGCCGTTGTCTTACAATTTTTATATTTGTTAAGGTCTTTTTTTGATTCGTATATTTAATATTATATTTTATTATTTTCCTGTATTAAATTATCAATATCAACTTTTAACATAATTATTTTCATATTTCCTTATTCCAATTGTTGATAATGGAGTTTATAACGTCCGATTCTCTGACTGTATTATTTTTATATACAACGGTATTGGAAACAACACATTGGAACAATTAAGGGAAAATATTTGCCACCTAAATGTCATTTGTTAGATTATATTGAACTGTTTGACTATTGGATTTGCATTACATATAACGAACGAAGTTGCAATCGAATGGCACTCCACATACAATATGTACTTATGACTGATAGTTTAGGCAACAAATTGTAAGATTCTTGAAATAAAGATTCTTAAAGGTTGCGAAAGCAATAATTTTATTAGAGCATATAAACATTATAAACAAAGTACATCCCTTGATATTATATTCAAAAATACCGCAAAACACAACGAATTCAATCTTTCAAAATAATTTTGAAGTATGAAGCAAATATTTTCTCCGCCGTTCTAATGTTTTCAAATTGAAATAAGTGATTTCTGATCATTCCAATGTTTCCTTGGCATAGCTGGTTTTTTGCATAAAGAGAAGTTTTCTTTTCTTTACCTTTTCCGGTTATAATCAAATGCAATCCGTAACCAAAGGCATCATTCAATTCGTATTTTTTTCTTTATAGCATTCCTTAATATCTTTCATTTGACATAATTAGGGGAGATAATATTAGGGTTTGAAACAAAATGCACGTAAAGCTGTATTGTGCGTGATGCGATTAATTATACATATGTGCAAAAATAAAATATGAAAATGGTATTAATTAAAAACAATCTTATATTTTAGTCTTTCAATTTCAATAATCTTTATTTGCTTTATTTTTAAAATCAATAGTTTCAAGGCGGGTGGCATGTTAGGTTTAATATAATATAGTTATCTGTTAATAATTTTATATAATGCAATTTAAAGATGTACATAACAACCTTTCATATTTTTAACTTTTTCGCTTCTTTTACTTTTAAATGAAATATTTTTAAGGAAGTTAAAAACATTAAAAGTTAATATGTAGTATTGATTTCATAATGATCTCGAGCAACAAGGCTAATATAATGCTATTTAATTTATTTCTTTTAGTGTAAACGTATAGCATAAAATAATAAAAAATAGCCTTGCTGTCCTAGATCATTATGAAAACAATAGTACATCTTTAAATAATTGTATTGTATAAAATTATTAACAGATAACTAACATATATCATATTAAACCTAACATGCAGAATAACATGAATAATAATTTTATACTTTCAAACAAAACTTGTCCTTTTTCTATTGTATGAAATTCCAGGTCAAGTCATTTTAACAGTCCCTTTTACAACATCTGGTTGTCATAATGATCCTCGTTTGTGAATTTTGTGGTAAATATCTGTCGAATACGGTGGCAACGCTGCAGGATCTCACGTTGGTATACATATTATGCTATATACAAAAATGGACCTCGACTTGTTGCGGATCTCGCTTCGTTATGGATTTATAAATAAAATTTTAATTGCAAAATCTGTGCCCCTCTGAGGGGGTAGTGGTTAAGTCGTAAATTATAAATCTATTAACAGAAAATATACATACGTAACTCTTTATCTTTTGGTGGATCTCGGGTTGTCCTAAATTTATTCGGATCTCAACTTGTTACGAAAATAGATATATATATATATATATATATATATATATATATATATATATATATATATATATATATATATATATATGTATATATATTTGTTTAACCGCTTATACATACCCGTTTCGCTATATTCTACCGACTTGTCGGACCATTTTCGACGCTCTCAGACCCGGGCTTGGGTCTGGCAACGTTCTCCTATGTTTTCGATGTCTACAGGATAAGGTTTACCTAAAACTGCAATAAAAAAATATACAATTTGGGTTTGGAAAAGTAGGGTCTGTAAAAAGTTTTATACAACCGTAGTTCATCACAATGAACTATAGGGGGCGTCGCGCCTTTCTCAAGTGTATATCGTATATTTTTATACAAGACGCTATCAAACCCGCTATGTTCTACAGACTTCCTAAGCCCTGGATCTGGCAACATTGCCATGACGCATATGTTAAGCTTTGTTTTATATACGTTTGGTTATAATAGCTCTAATTTAATATTTGATGGAGAAAAGTGACGTAAGAATTACATCATCTCGTATGCGAGTTCTTTTCACATTTGTAAATATTCTCTGGCTTTGTAAAATTGAAGGTTTTAATATTTATTAATAATATACTATATTTATAGCATATAACTAGATAAATTCCATATAATACATTATAATTTCTTAAATATTAATATAATTTATTACATATTTTTTATACTGTTTCTTAGATAATGTTAAAGATGTACAGTTTTTTACATTAGCTGGAAGTGAATTATATTCAACTAAACCTTTATGAAACAGATTATTTTGTCCTATATTTGTTGTTACTGTATGAACATAAAAATTATTTCTACTTCTAGTATTATGATCATGAACATCTTCTACGAATAGTAAATTCATTTAAAATGTGCTCTGGATATATTCGGTTTTTTGTTTTAAATATTATTATCATCGTATTATAATAATAATAATAATAATAGTTTATTTCTAACAGGCATACACCCAAGTATAGAAAATAAAGAAAAATTACAGAAAAGAAAAAAAAAAAAAAATACAGAAAAAGATTATGTATAAAGTACACAATAAAATCGTTTAAAAATATTATTAAACAAAAACCTCATGTTTACTTATTGCTTCGTTGAAAATAATCGAGAACCTATCAAACGTTATATCACACTCCATGCAAATTGAATTGAAATTGTTGCACATTATATAAATAGGACTGCTTATTAAAATATTTGTTCTTGCAGTATCATTATAAAAGGTTAACGCACTTCTGCTGTTTTCTCTTGGTACATTAAATCTGATTTTCTGTAATAAATCAGGGCAATCTAAATTATTATTCAGTAAATTAAAAAGAAACCTAATATTTATTAATATTCGCCTTGTTTCATCAGATTAAATGTTTCAAGAGCAAGAGGATAGTTAAATTCACGATAGGGATAATTTCCAGTAGTTAAATAAATCATAAACTTTAGAAAACGTCTTTGAATATATTCCAAATTTTTAACATGAATATTATAGATAGGATACCATACAAGTGACCCATATTCTAACACTGATCTTACAAAAGCAAAATATAATATCACAAGACAGTTAGAATCAGAGAAATCTCTACAGTTTCTGTAAATAAATCCAAGAGCTTTACTAGCTTTAAGTATAGTCTGGTTGATATGTTCTACAAAGCAAAGTTTAGGGTCAAAAATAATTCCAAGGTCTTTAACATTAATTAAGCGTTGCAATAGATGATCATTAATAGAATATTTAAAATCTATTGGGTTCTGAATGCGAGTAAACGTCATAACAGAACATTTTTGAATATTTAAGTTGAGTCGATTAGCTTCGCACCAAGTACATAAAAGATCAAGATTTTCCTGCAAAAAGGTACAATCATTATTACTTTCTATCCGATAATATATTTTTAAATCATCTGCATATAGTAACTTTTCACACAGTATGTTCGAAGGAAGATCATTGATAAATATTAAGAATAGTAGTGGACCTAGATTCGAACCTTGGGGTACACCTGAAGTTGGAGTAAAGGAATTAGATGAAACACCGCAATATTCAACATGAGACAGACGATTAAATAAGTAAGACGAAAATAGAAGCATTAAAGAATGAGAAAACCCAGCTGCTCCTAGCTTACGTAAAAGTATATGTAGATCAATCTGATCGAAAGCTTTTGTAAAGTCGGTGTATATTACGTCGACTTGTCCCCTGGAATCCACAACTTCTGACACATATTGTGTAAAACAAGCTAAATTCGTTGTGGTAGAACGTTTTGATACGAAACCGTGTTGACTTGGTGATATATATTGCTTATAGGATGTATAAATCTTAGTGTAGATGACTGTTTCAAATATTTTCGAGAAATTACATAGAATAGATATAGGTCTGTAATTGCTGATGAGACTAGGATCGCCTTTTTTAAAAACAGGACATATGCGTGTTTGCTTCCATACGTCGGGAAATTCAGATGTACGAAGTATGAGGTTAAAAATAAAATGCAACGGTTTAATTAGAATCGGTGAACAGTCTCGGATAAAGAAGCTCGGTATCATATCTACTCCAGATGTAAGCTTGTTTTTCAACTTTTTAATAGCATTTGAGATGTCGTCTTCCGAAATATAGTCGATATTAACTAAAGGTAAGTCGTTTGCTGAAGGAATGTCACAAACGAAGTTAGGTTCAGATTGAATGTAAACACTGGAGAAGTAGTTACTAAATGCATTGACAATAGCACTTGGAGTATCAAAGTCCCGTCCGTTAGATTCATAAATTACATCAGGTATTCTAGATTGGTGCCGTTTTGTACGAATATACGACCAAAATTTATTTGGATCAGAAGAAATGCCCGCCTGAATATTATCTATGTAATTTTTATAAGCCAATGATATCTCTCTGTTAACAGACGAACGCAACTCCTTAAAGAGTGAATAGTAATAAGATGACCCACATTTTTTATATTTCGAATGAATTTTATTCTTTTTACGTATTAAACGAATAATACGAGTACCGTACCAGGGTGGAAAGTGATAACGACATTTGTTAGATCGAAACGCAGGAACGGTAGCATCAAAGATTTCATATAAAGTTGTGTAAATATCTGTGCAAGCTCTATTTATATCCGTGTGATGATCTAGGTAGGACCAGTCAATGTCACATAAAGTATTATAAAGTGCGGGAAAATTGGCTTTTTTGAAATTGTAAGTCTTTTTATTTTCGAAATTTATAAAATTTGGTAACAATTTGCTAATTTTTATTGCAACAGCGAGAGCGGGATGATAGTTATCCTCCCCTGTCAAAGGACACATGTCTCTGGTAACAGTAGCATTAGTGTTAGAGAACACTAGATCTAACGTACGATCTAATATGTTAGTGACCGTATTATGTTGGGTAAGGCCAGCAAAATTCTGGAAATTATTAAGGATAAGACACCTTTTAGCATTGAGATTTTTATTATATAAAGAAACATTAAAATCTCCAATTATGACCACAGTCCCATTGCTGAACACATCTAAGGTAACAAACGTCTCAAAAAACGTTTCTAAACCTTCGTTAGGTAACGATGGTGGTACATATATTGTAAAAATGTAAAGACTTAATATATTATTAAGAGTAAGTTTAACTCCAACGACATCAACAAGAGGGCTACATTCTTGTAGAGTGGACAAATCTAAACCAGTAACGCTAGAGGAGATTATATCGTTGTGGCCAGTATTTACAGCTATTAAAACCCCTCCACCTTTAGTTACACCACACGCTTTAAGATTTCTGTCTCTTCGAAAGACTAAGAAATGATCAGGGAACAATTCCGAACTTAAAATGTCGTCAGTTAACCATGTTTCAGAAAAACAAATAAAATGATAGTGCGAAGATGCAACAGAATTAAAGATCTGAATTATTTTTGATTTGACTCCTCTAACATTTTGATAATAGAGCTCGGGATACATGTTTGTGCATAGCAGACTGTTCTTATCCAACGATCGTGAATTTTTGGTAGTATTAAGTTTAGTTTTACAAGAAAATGTACTGGTATTTACAAAAGGGAACATTGATTGCTATTGCAAAGAAGGAATAACGTCAGATTTTAATTTTGATATTAGCTGTTTGTATACATGACATTTTTGATGATTCCAAACAGCATGATTTGTTTCGACACTGGACTTGTTTTTAATATTGAAGGTGGTGCAGTTGTTACAACGAAGTTCTTCGGATGTACAATCGGCCACAGCATGATCTTCAGCGCATAATGGACACTTGATGGAATTTTTACAATACTTTGAGGTATGATGATAACCATTGCATTTGAAACATCTTGTAATATCAATGGCATCATAAACTGCACATGAGTCAAGTCCCACCATAACGCGACCTGCATCTAACATTTTTCTGTAAGTGAGCGGATCTACTTGAAATACTGCTTGAAATTTTTCAGGATTCCTCCTAGTTGTACCATGCTTTATTAAATTGCAAGTTGATTCTTCGGTAATTATATCAGCATTTTGCTTTAGTAGAAAACGACATAATGTGTAGTCATCAAAATCCTGGGAAAATCCCACAACTCTGATTCTGGGCAAAATCGTTTTTAAAATTTTGATTTCATAATTCTCCGAAAGACCTTCTTGTGCAATTGATTTGAATTTTTCGGCATCACGCTTCTCCAGAAGATTTATCATGATTCCCCCCTTTTTTATACTTTTAACATTTTTAATCTGAATATCAGTAGTGACAGGATCTACTGTTTTTAAAATATCGGACTTAGTAGTAGCTTTATTTTGAGTCTGATTTTTTGGTTTAATAAGTACACTAGTTTTAAGGGGTGCAGTAAGTGTAGCTGCATAAGAAGCAGCAGGAATAGTAGTTGATAAGGCAGTGGCATTAACCTTAATAGCTTCCGTAATTTTGGTAGTAGCAAATTCAACAAATCCATTTTTGAATTTCTCGAAGGACTGATTTAAGGAACTTGTTATTTCAGTCACCTTTTCATTAAATAACTGTAGCATTTCCCCTCTATTAAGATAACCAGGTTGACTTCTACAATCGGAACATTTCCATATCAGACCAGAATTTTCTTTGAGTAATGCTGATAAATCTGGCGGAAGTTCAGCACACGTAAGATGAAATGTTCTGTTGCAAGAACCACTGCATGATAATCCGGGTGATTTTGAAGTGAAATTAGTTTTTTTGCAAAGATGACACGGTGCAGGTGGCATGTTTCAATAAAACTGCTATACAGTATAAAAGTTAAAAATCAAGGTAGTAATTTTATATTTATCTGTTTGATTTTATGTGTATTGTATTTTCCGGCTCTTCAAATGTGTATATTTAAACACAAGAACACAATGTTATAGTATTAATACTGAATGTTCGTAATATTAAATTATTAAAAATAGTGATTTTGTTTAGTATTACTCACTCAGGTGAACAGTAACTATTAACACTAACTTCACACTTTAATTATAAATCACAAATAATAATTAAATCACAATCATGCGTGAATATAAGTCCGAATGAATGAATGAAAATAAACTAGACGCACACATTGACTGTCTGTCTCGAAGATAATGAATAAAGCAGTTTGTAAATATATTTTCAATAAAGTAAATATATTTTACAACACTTAACAAAGATGTAACTTGTAACATTCCTCTTATGCTAGTATACCTACTACATTTTAATATTATTCTTAACGCACAATTTTGTTTTTTTTGAAGATTGTTAATTTCAGTATTATTTAGGAGGTAAAGTATACTAGCACAATAATTAAAATGGGGAAGTATTATTGTTTTATATAGTAATAATTTAGACCACTTGCTAAGATTTTGGCTTATTCTACCCATGAAATTTACTATTTTTGCAACTTTACTGATAACATAGTTTGAATGACTAGAAAATGTTAAGTGACAATCTATTATTACGCCTAAGTACTTCCACTCATAAACTTGTTCTATTTTTTGACTATTAATTTGTATTCCCACATGACTAGATGTATCAATTTCGTTAAACTTATTTTTTATTATCAAGAATTTTGTTTTATTTACATTTAAAGAAAGACTATTTTTACCTAACCAGTTATATACATTTACTAATTCATCATTGATGATATTTATTACTTTTTCAATATCATCTCCTATAAAATATATTAAAGTGTCATCTGCAAATAATTGAATGTTACATTTTTTAATTACATTAACAATATCATTTATGTATAGTACAAATAAATCAGGGCCTAATACAGTTCCTTGTGGAACGCCAAAGGTCGTTTTTTTAGGTGAAGATGTAGTATTAAAGTATCTAGTTTTTTGAAATCTGTTTTTGAGATATCCACTAAACCATTTTATAACTATTGGGCCAAACCCATATGTTTTTAATTTCAATAATAATAGATCTCTATTAATAGTCTCAGAAGCACGTCTAAAGTCTAGAAAAACTACACCTATCATCTTCTTCTTGTAAACAGCATTTTTCCATTTCAAAAGAACTGATTGTATTGCACTTTCACATGAATTATTTTTCCGAAACCCTGATTGAAAAGGTGTTAACAGTTTGTTCACTTCAATGTAGTCACGAAACTGGATATTTACGACGGTCTCTAATAATTTTTCATAAGATGGCACCATGTTGATCGGTCTGTATTCTTCACATTTGTTAGTGTTGATTATCTTCTCAATGGGGATAATATGGGATGTCTTCAAGGTTTCTGGGAAGGATACACTTTCTAGACTCATTTGAATTAGATGCAAAAATCTCTGTCCTATTACATTGAAAGCTAATCTTTACGGTAATACCATCGACACTACTATTCTTATTAGGTAAATTGTTTATACTTTTTTTAACTCCAAAAACCCTATTGGTAAAAATTTCTCAAACTTGCATTGATGCACATTAATGTGGCTTAAATCAGTTTCAATTTGGGTTAAATTTGTTAATGTAATAATTTGTTCTATGCTGTTAATAAAATAAATATTGAATTTTTCTGCAATTTGAATTTCCTTTTTTGCTAACTCATTGTCAAAAATAATACCTTCCTTTTTTTGTCTGTTATGGCCTCCTTTAATTAATTCTTTAACTGTTTTACACATTTCTGTTGAGTTATTTTTATATCATCTATTTTTTCTTGATAATAATTTCTCTTGTGGTTCCTGATCAAACTAACAATTCCATTTCTTTGTTGTCTATACCTATTCATATCACTTTCTTCTTGTGTAAAGATTGCTCTTTTATATAATCTGTCCCTTTCTTCAATTTCCAAGGCTATTTCTGGGGTCCACCAACGCTTACAACTCCATTGACATTTAATGGTTTTTTTAACAGTTAAAGCATGCCTGTTTAGTGTGTCCATTATGGTTTTAACTAATGTTTCTGCTAGTTGATTGGTGTTTGTACAGTCCGGATTCCATGGTTGATCCATTAGATCTAATTGAAATTGCATTTCATTGAAGTTGCTCATGTCTCTGTGTTGTATTGTATATTCTTCATATTTTTCTTTCACTTTTGCATTTACAGTTATTGGGTGATCGGTTATTTTTGGAACATGGTGTACCTGGGCATCAATGTTTTTTTCATTAGATACAAGAAGATCTATGAGGGTAGCACTGTCCTTAGTGATTCTTGTAGGTTGGTCGATAATCTGATGTAGTCCATTATTTTTAATTAAAGTTCTCAGCCTATTTTCATAATATGAATCCTTTAATAGGTCAATATTAAAGTCTCCGATAATTAGTAAGGTCTCTGATCTACTAGCATATACATCAAACAAATTTTCAAGTTTCATTAGAAATTGAGCATCACTAGAGTTTGGAGAGTGGTATAAATTTATAAAGTTATATTTGTATGATTGAAAGCATATATTAATACCTACAATTCATGTGTTCATATCAATGGTATCTTTAAGTAGGACTTTATAACTGAATTCATTTTGTATATAAATGTTTAGAGTAAGGTTAACAGGATTTTCGAACAAGTGAGACAACGCAACATAATACGGAAAAGTTAATTTCTGGGGAAAGTGAATGGTTTCCAAATAAATATCTTCTTTGTATGTTTGTTTGAAGGATTCTTTGTGATTAATTAAAGCTTTATTCTTTTACTGTTAAGATGAGAGAATGAATGCTTGAACTATTTGGTTTCTGCATTATTTTCTGATCCCTCGTTTACATTCGTTTCCTTAGATACTACAAAGTATCCAAGGCAACGGTGATCATCACATTTATTGCTCCCTTGTTTTTTAGAATTTTTCCAGCAGAAAAAGTCTCCATCAGTTTGCTTGAGGACAGGATTGGAAAGAACTAGTGAATGTACGCATAAGATGCGGTTGTGATTGTACAGCAATCTGATAGATACGTAAAAACCGCGTTTTTTTCTTTGGCTGGTTTTACAATTAATTAAAGTTAGTACAGGGCTCTTAATGTTAATGTTCCTTACAATGATAAGAACTTAACCAATAGAAATGAGCTAATAAGAATAACATGAGAATTGAATGAGATAATTGAAAACGGTTAAAATTAAGACAGCAGATTCTTATTTTTAGGGCTCGTTGCAAAATGTAAATAACTAAAAACTACAAAACTTAACCTAAGAGGAACGTATGAGGATTCTGTTGGACTTGTATTTGTTGTAGGTTGTTGGTTGGATCATAATCGTATATGCAACATAAAAGGAAAATAGTAAATGTATGTACACGAATATGTCTAAAAGGTAACAAAAAGTAATTGCGAACGTTCTATACATAAACGTCACAAAAAAAGATAAGAAGGATTTGTAATGGGCTGCATCCGAGTTTATCTGCTATGTATTCCCTGTATCACACGATTTCCGATCACACAAAGTAACGAATTTTTGGTACGACCGTTTATTGAAGTTCACAACAACCGATTTGTAATTATACGTTTTGCGACACACTGTTGTGTGGGTTTCTTGTAGGGTTCTGAAACTTTTTCTGGAATAAATAGGTTTAGCTCAGGTTTAAATCGACAATTTATGCCAACGAAATGGCATAATTCTTGTTGCATTCTAAGGATTGGAAAGTTATGAATAGCTTCTCCTGTTGAAATTTGCGGCGTAACTCCATCACTCTTCACTGTGTGGTCGAGACAAGTTAGTTCTTTGGCTTCAAAGATTGTTTTTTTTTAATTTGATAGTAAACCGTAATGATATAGGCGTTGAAATACTTTCTTTAAATGCTGTAGTAGTCTACTTTGATGGCAGAAAAATTTAGAACAGAAAAAAACTTTATACAACCGTGACTTCAGATAGATTATGACTTCAGCGATGGAACTGCTCCATGTACTGGTAGTGGTGGTGCTGAGAGAGTATTGATCCTCTACTGGAATTATGCTAATTGATTTCTCGACATCTGCTTCATAAATAGGATCCTGGTATCTTGAATGGTATGCAAGGGTAAGTTTCTTGACAGATTGTTGCGTGTTCAATTAATGTCGGCGGTCACCACATGTAATATCTTCTGTGTTTGTTTGTTTGAAAGACTGTTTGTGGTTAATGAATGCTTTATTCTTTTACTGTTAAGATGAGAGAATGAATGCTTGAACTATTTGGTTTCTGAATTATTTTCTGACTCCTTGTTTATATTCGTTGCATTGGATACTACACTCACACATACATATTTATCAATGGATCACAGTACTCATTCATACATAGCGTCGACGTTAATGCATACTAGCGGAACTATTTTCTAGCAATTTTCCAGGAGCGCGGTTTAAATGCTTATAGAAACTTTGTTACAGATGGCATGATGAATTCTTTGAAATCGCAACTAGCAACATTGCTAGTTACAACATTTCAAAGAATTAAGTTCATATGTATTAACGGCAACGATATGTACTATATACCACCAATAAATAACAACGGCGTAGACCATTTAGGGTAAAAATCGTGAGGTGTTCTTTATCAAAAATTAAAATGGGCGAACTAAGTTGAGCATCATTTGTGACTTTTTTGCTAAAACACTGAAGGAAAACTTTCTCGTCTGTAATTTGTAAGATTACTTAATGGAACTTTTAATGGAAACAGGGCACTCGAAAGGTTCGGAGGGGCAGTGTATGTTGCAACCCCAATTGAATTTCATGAACATTGGTATGGGGTAGATGCAGTAGCAGCACTTCACTATCGCAACAAGAAACGGCCACCTCATAGAACAAAAGATAAACGGAATAAATTCTGTGGGACGTTCTTTAACAAAAATGAAACAGGGTGGACTAATATGATTTGCGCCTGGTATATTTAGAACTACATATATTTCAAATGTATCAGAAAATCTCTGGTGTACAATTCGTCACTAAGAATATAATACATATTCCAATTCACAAATAGCTGTTTCAGAATACAATAAAAATTGATCTTTAACTTAGTACAAGTGCAATATAACGGAATTGAGCAAGGTTTGAAAAAACTTCTTCTCTTCTTCGTTACCTTTCGACGTTTCTGTTAAAGGCACTTAACCAGAAAGTAGGGATCAAACATTCCATAATTTTCTTGTAACTGTACAAACGCACAGTAAAAATAGAAACTGCTATTTTTTTAATCTAGGTTAAACTAATCAAATGTAGTGTATTTTGGTCAGCTAAACTTGAAAATGACTTTATGCTTGATTTGTTCATGTTTACGAGTAGATAAACTTTGTAAAATATCAATATTAAACCACGCCCCCAGATGTATTTTGTCGTTTTATTTTCAAAAACTGTTAGGTTTATGGACTGGTTGTTAAGTGGGTTAGATAAAATAAATCTTATTTAATTGGCGCATGAATATATATCATACAGGATGTTTCACTGAAGATTCGTATCCTCTGAATAGGTGGTAGTACACATAAAATGCAACAAAAAAGCTGAAAATCATTAATGTTTATCTTTCATAATAACCGAAAAAAGAATGGTTTTTGAAAAGTGGGTAGCAGGTCACTGGTCTAAGAATCACACTTGGAGCTGGATGTGCCTATCTGATACATTGACGCAGCTGCTGCTAGGTGATGTCGCAGTTTGTTTTGACTATAATTTCCAGCAGTTCCCAAAAGTTGACATTTTTAGCAAATTTTTGTCGATTTGCGTAAAAACAAAAAGAATTTTTTGTTCCTATTGATGAATACTATCACACATGCAATGCACACCCTGTATGTAGACCAACAATTTGTACCAATACATTTGCCGGAGCAACTTTAGAACATAACTTATTGCGATCTTGTATTCGTCATCAAGTACTTAGCTAAGAAAAAAAAATGTTGAGTTCGCAGTGCAACCTTAGCATCACTTCTGCAAAATTCATGAAGCGATGTTGTTGTTATTGTTGGTTGTAGTATTATGATAATTTTGCAGTAAAAAGAATATCTTTAGGAGAATACCCTGTACTGGACAATTATTTTATAGAAACCAAAATGTATAGGGCATTTCACCTTGTTTTGAAATCTTTCTTACTTCGTTTGTACGTCATACTGCATGACGTTTTACCTTTATTTTCTTTCTGCATTTTATAGAGCATTATTTGACTTGTCACTATTCGACTTGGGTCAAGTATACATTAAACATATCACTACCACAGAACTCCGCATCTAGCGGTAGCGGGTACGCTACAGCTACCACAAGCACAAAATAACACTAATGTATGTTCTAATAACAACTGTCCTTGAACACAAAATTTTATCCAAATTGCATTTTTGACTTTTTTATTTTGAAGGTCTATAGCTTTGTAACATTTCATTTTTGAACATAGATATGTTGTGCTTTATGGCCTATTTTGATCAAAGGCATTGACCCTCAGGAATTGGCATCGTCTGCTCAAGATATCCTATATGTAAAATAGGTGAAGTCCCATTTAATGTTAAATATCTAGCTACATTTTAAAGCAGATGTGGAATTAAGTCGTGAACTTAGAATTCCAAAACAAAAACCATTCAAGAAAAAAATTACTCGATACGAATATGAATATAAAGAACGAAGTAAGAGAGATCCAAAAACCCTGAAGTACCCTGTACGTTTTAGGTTCACTAAAAAGATTGATTAGTACAGGGTATACCCCTAAAATGTATCTTGCCAATACGAGAATTACCATATGACTAGCCGCTATAATAATGATAATATCGCCACGTAGATTTTGCTGGAGATGCTGAGATAGAAGAAGACTGAACCAGGATCGCGTTCGATGCTCAACGAGATTTCCATAGCTATTTCATGATGAACATCAAATCACACAAAGCTCGAAGCTTCTCGTATAATATGTACCGATACAAATTTATTTGTCTGTGTGACATATGATCGTTTTTCGATTACACAGAAACAAGACAACATGCACAAAGTTTTCATAGCTTTTTGGTATGAAAGTTAAATAAAATCCTATTTAACCTAACTGGCTCCATTTTGATAAACCTAATAGTTTCTGAAAAAACAGTAAAAATCATCTGGGGGCATGGCTTACCCTCATCAGCTTCTCTGGTTCACCACTTTTGAGTAGTAACTTTTAAGGGGTTATTTAACATATCACAAAGAAGGCCTATCAAAAATCCAAGGATCTACCTCAATTCCCCTCTATTTTTACTAATTTGACTGAACTGTTACCGTGATATTAAAATATACATATCTTAGAAACTGTTTATTTGTGCTAGAAACATAACAGTAAAATGCAGGAGGTCAAAAGATTTGGCTATAACATTTATTTTTTCAAAACACATATACATGACGTGTCTTCGAAACTTTTAATTGTATTCTTGTAAACAAAACTAATCATGTTAAAATAAATGATTTAAAAACAAATTATTAAAAAACAATTATTTGCATAAACCTTATGTATTTTAGAACAAAAGAGGCTCAATGCTATTTTCTCATGTTAATAATAATTTTCAGAGTTTTACGGAAAACGTTAATTTTTCTGCGTTTAAGGTTATTTATGGAATTTACGAACAAATCAACAAAAATAAAGATCACTTATGTGCTTAGCATCCCGAAATCATTACGTCAATCGTAATTTTATCTCTGATACATTCGGCAACGTTGCTGGGTTCGGTAGGGTAGGTAGGCTTGCTTAAAATTATACAAATGGGTCTGTAAACACTGTAATATGTATCGGGTTCAAGAACGACTGTCAAATATTACCAATATTTTTTTTTCATATATTTTTACCCCTCGAGGATCTTAAATATTGCTTATCAGAAATAGATCAATATTATGTAAAATATACACATTTTAAAAATCAAAAAATGCGGGTCTACTAACGACCCCACCATATAGCGGGTCCGACAACGTCGATTAAACCAATATATATATATACATATATATATATATTTATATATATATATATATATATATATATATATATATGTATATATATATATATATATATATATATATATATATATATATATATATATATATATATATATATGTATATATATATATATATGTATATATATATATATATATATATATATCCGAATAAATCCGAGTGATGCTGAATTACAACATGAAAGAAGTCGTTTAATTAAGCAACATTTTAGGTTATCAGAAGAGCTTGAAGTTAAACTTTTAGGACATCCTCTTCGAGTTGTTCCTGAATCGCAGTTTCAACCTGATGAAGATTTGATCTCCTTTGTCGATGATGAAGTTGGTGGAACAAATCTTTCACAGCCATCTACAACTCAACCTTTTATTTCTACTGTACCTGTGAGTGATCAAGATTTATTCTTTTCTCGTGCACCTGTTACTTCAACGGTTCAATTTAGTCAACCACCTACTGCCTTTGGGAATGCACAATCTACTGCAAATTTTATCCCTTTTCAGAATTTAGATCCTTTTGCAGTAACTGGACATCCGATTCCAGCTAGCAGTACTAATGCTGGAAGACATATTACTTCTTTTCAGCCTTATAGGGGAAGTTCTAATTACTTAGCCATCCACAAATGGAACTTGCAGTTTAATGGAGACTCTGGTCTTTCTTGTTTTCTAGAACGTCTAGAAGAGTTACGGTTCGCCCGTGGCATTACTAAAGCACAATTATTTACAGCTGCCATCGAATTGTTCACCGATAAAGCTCTTGTTTGGTTCCGTTCAGTCCGAGACACCCTTAAGTCATGGGATGAACTTGTTATTCTTCTACGCAACGCTTTTCTTCCATGTGATTATGATGTGGCTCTTTGGGATGAAATACGTGGACGTTCTCAAGGTGTAGAAGAATCCGTCATCGTCTACATTGCTGTGATGGAGAATCTTTTTAGAAGATTAAGTGTCAGTCTCCCTGAACTTCAGCGAGTTGGCTACATTCGCAACAACCTTCAGCCATATTTTCAGACTCAACTGGCTTTACATTCTGTTCCGTCTGTTGCAGAATTAACTAGATTATGCAAGCTTTTAGAAGACGCTCAAGTACGTTCATCTAAATATTGTCAACCACCTGGACCTTCTCATTATTTGCTAGAACCTGACCTAGCTTATCATAAACCTCATAGGACTCGTTTGTCTACCATTGAAGATAAATCTCCTGTATCAACTTGTGACACAGAAGTTGCTACCGTTAATGCTGTTCGTCCGAATACTAATTGTTGGAATTGTGGACAACAGGGACACCTTTCATCTACCTGTACTTCACCCAAGAAGATTCATTGTTATCGTTGTGGGAAGCCGAACTTCACTACGAAGACTTGTCCTCAGTGTTCGGGAAACTTGAACACGAGACGTTAGGAGGCCTACTAGCGTGCTCAACTCAACCTACTGTGGCCAATACCAATTTTAATTCTGAATTACCAACAAAGCAGAAAGCCATTCTTGATTTTATTTTAAATAGTGTTAATAATGACGAGCGACCTTATTTGCAGGTTAAGATTTTTGATAAGCCCTTTTTAGGATTATTAGATTCCGGAGCCAGCAGAACTTTTATAGGTCAACCAGACTGGGATGTTTTGAAGAATTTTTGCAAGCTTAACGTTGCTGATCGCCCAAGTTGCACTATTGCTGATGGTAGTTCTTGTTCAAGTCTAGGTACTGTCTCTCTACCTATTCAACTTTGTGACCGTATTCGGACTCTAGATGTTGTTGTCGTTCCTTCTTTGCCTCAACTTCTTATTTTAGGTGCTGACTTTTGGAAGCGCATGCAAATTGTGCCTGACCTTCGTCATGGGGAATGGAAATTTTCTAACGTCGATTCTACAGAAGTAATTACTGCTCTTCACTCTGTTGAACATTTAACTATTTCTCAGAAAGAAGAATTGAATCATGTTATCGAAGATGCTTTTGGTAATATGGGTAGCAACATCGGCTGTACTCCTTTGGTGGAACATGTTATCAATACCAATTCACCTCTGATTAAGCAGCGTTACTATCCTATCTCGCCCGCACTTCAAAAAGTTGTTGATCGTGAACTTGACAAGATGTTAACTGAAGGTATTGTGGAGCCTTCTGCTTCAGCATGGTCTTCGCCTATCGTGATGGTAAAGAAGAAAGATAATACTACCGATTTGCTGTGGACTATCGTAAACTTAATAAATTTAGTCAACCGGATGATTATCCTCTTCGGTACATCAGTAGTACTCTCGATAAACTTCGTGATGGTCGTTATTTGACTACTCTTGACATAAAGTCAGCTTATTGGCAAATCAAGATGTCAGAAGACAGCAAGCCGTACACCGCTTTTACTGTCCCTAATCGTGGACTTTTTCAGTTCCGGAGAATGCCGTTTGGACTTCACACTACTCCCGCCACCTGGCAGCGTTTGATTGATCGTGTGATTGGTGCTGATCTTGAACCTTTTGTTTTCAGTTATCTTGATGACGTAATAATCTGTACTCCTACTTTTGAAAAACACCTTCAAGTATTAAAAGAGGTCATCAACCGTTTACATAGAGCTGGTCTTACTCTTAACAAAGAGAAATGTCATTTCTGTAAACCTGAGCTACGTTATTTAGGGTACATTGTGAACTCGCAAGGACTTCTTGTCGATCCTGAGAAGATTGAAGCCATTTTGAAGATACCTATACCTACTACTGTCACCGAGGTACGAAGAATTCTTGGTATGGCGTCATACTATCGACGTTTTGTTCCTCATTTTTCTAGCGTTGTTGCACCATTGACTAATTTACTTAAGAAGAACAAAAAGTTTCAGTGGACTCCTGACTGTCAGACAGCCTTCGATACAATTAAAAATTGTTTGGTATCAGCTCCGATTTTATCGTGCCCTGATTTTAATCTTCCTTTCGTCATCCAAACAGATGCTTCAGGCTATGGAATTTCTGCTGTGTTAACCCAGTACTGCCCGGATGGTGAAAAAGTAATTTGTTACATCAGTCGCTCTCTGAATAAACATGAAAAGAAATTTAGTGCTGTGGAACGTGAGTGCTTAGCTGTACTCTTTGCCATCGAGAAACTCAGACCCTATATTGAGGGAACGAAATTTACTGTCATGACCGACTGTTACAGTTTGAAGTGGATCCATAGTATCAAAGATTCTATCGGACGTATCGCTCGTTGGGCCATCAGACTCAGACTCAGAAGATGATGCAACTGAAGATCGTTGGTATGCACGAATTTGCGATTTTGTGAAAAACCGCCCAAATGATTATTCTTCCTGGCGTATTGACAACCATCGATTATTTAAGTATGTTCCCACTCGTTTTCCTGATTTGACTTCTGAAGAAGATTCTTGGAAGATTGTGTTACCTAAAGCCAGAAGAAATGAAGTACTACGACAATGTCATGATTTTACGACCGCTTGTCATGCAGGCGTAAGTAAAACTTTTCACCGTGTAGCTCGTTATTACTACTGGCCGAAGATGCGCCATGACATCGCTAATTATGTTCGACGTTGTGAAACTTGCAATCGTATCAAGCCTCTCCGTCAAGCTTCTCCTGGTTTTATGGGTGGCCATACCTTAATTTCTAAGCCGTGGGAAGTCATCTGTCTAGATTTAGTTGGACCTTTACCTCGCTCGAAGCGTGGTTATACTTACATCTTAACTATTGCAGATTGTTTTTCGAAGTTTTCGCTACTGTTTCCTTTGAGAAGCGCTACAGCCAAACTTGTATCTCGGAATGTCGAAGAACATGTGTTTCTTATGTTTGGGGTACCCAAACGCGTTATATGTGATAACGGAGTTCAATTTCGTAGTAAGGAATTCTCTGGATTGATAAATTCGTACAAATGCAAGATTTCTTTTACAGCTAACTACCATCCTCAAGCTAATCCTGATGAACGTGTGAACCAAGTTTTAAAATGCATGCTCACAGCTTACGTTCAAGAAGATCAGCGTGACTGGGATAAATATTTACCTCATGTTGCTTGCGCTATGCGTACCGTAAAGCATGATGTTACTGGTTATACGCCATATTTTATTAATTTTGGCCGTGAAATGGTTCAGCATGGTACTTCTCATATTGTAAATTCTCAACCTAATGACAATTTACAGTTCCAACGTACAGAAGATTTAACCACACGTGGTCATGCGTTACAAAAACTATATGGTAGTATTAAAAAGAAATTACAACAAGCTTACGAAAAAGCTAAAGCTCGTTATGATCTTCGCAAACGACCTGTTGAATACAAACCTGGTCAATCTGTTTGGCGTTAAAACTTCGTACTTTCTGACGCTTCGAAACATTTTACTTCGAAACTTGCACCCAAGTTTATTGGTCCGTTTATTATAGACAAAAAGTTATCCAGATTTGTGTACCAACTGAAAGACCCTGATGGGACTCTTCTTGGCAATTGGCATGTCAAAGATTTAAAGCCTAACAACGCCTTATCTGATGACATCGATTCTTAGGTCTTTTTTTGGGTAGGTTGGTAGGGCGTTTTGGTGGGCCGCTTTTTGGGATCGTTTTCATCTTGATTCCCCGACTGTTAGTCGTCGACGTCATCGATCCACGTACATGGTTTCACAATATTTTATATCCCATATAGCTATCGTTAGATTTTGCGGTTTGTTGGGTTTTCGATTTTGTGTAACTTTTTTTTGGGTGGTTGGTTGGGTGTGTTTTGGTTGGCACTTGTGTGGGGGTATGTCCACTTTTACTTTTCCGGGCATACTACTCGACCTTTTCCATCTAGGTCTTGTGTTCCTTCTCTATCTTTTATCTTCCTATTTGTGCTAGTACTCTTTAAGTGTCGTTTCAGTTAGTAAATTGGTTGTTGTGGGTTGGTTTGGTTTTTGGCTTCTTGGCGCGTTAGTCCAAGGTTGTGTTGTCCTTTTGTGAGGGTTTTCTTTTGGGGAGGGGTACTTGCTATGAACTTTGGTGAACAGGGTTTATGTGATTACAGACTTAGGAGAAACGTTGCTACTAATTGTGCTTTGGACCATTGGTGGTCATAACGGACGACTCAGCCCTTCCATTTCGGCATGCGACCGTGGTTAGTATTGAATGTATCCTCCTATTACTGCTACCACTTGAACACTCTCCTATTGGTCTTTGGCAAATTTATTAGCTGTCTTTTCAACTAGTAAATTGTGTACATATTTTTGGGTTGTTTTGTGGTTTTTACCTTTTTGCCCTTTTGGCTTTTCGTCGTATCTTGGCCTTATGCCTTTTCCTCTTTTGTTTTGCACTGGCAAGTATTTGCTTTCGCATAGTACCTTCTGATTTGGAGAAAATCTCTCCGTGTTCGATTTTCTTTTGGTGAGGGGGGATTTGTTACGTGCTAATTTCGTAGCACCCTTTATAGCTATGCTTTTATATTAAGTTGTATAGCGTTTAGGAATTTTTCTTGATCCGCTCGTGAAGCTAGAAGTTCCTTGAAGAACCTTTTCGTGGACATCGTCGTTTAATTAATCTTTTCCTTTATGTTGAGTTATGGGAATTGCCTTAGTGCAGATTTGATGATTGATTGTGGCGTTAGTTTTTCCAATTTAGTTTATTGAAAGCCGTTTATGGGATGTATTTACACTTGTTCTTTTGAGGTTATGGAAGCACACCTTTTCCTAAGTTTATCGGTTAACTTATCTATCATTCAGTCTCTTATACTTAATTCTTTCGATAGGTTTTTATGTATAATCGTCGTTATATGGAGGCGATATAGATCTCTCTTAAGGTCAACTTCCATCGAAGGTATTTATAAAGTATTGTGATGGTCATTCTGTTAATTCGATTTATTTGTTACAGACCTTTTCTTTTTTTTTCTCAAAGTTTGGGTTTATCCTTTACTCATTTTATTACTTGCTGTATAACAAGTATACGTTGAATATTTGGGTTGTTACAAGACTATTACGCAGACTTGGTTGCTGTTGTCGGGATCACGTTACGTTCGAGCTTTGGTGACGTTCCTCTTCAGCTCTAAGAACAGACACCGTATGGTGAGTTAGTTATAATATAGCAACTGGTTACAACAACAATAACGTTTGACAACTCTTTATTATATATTATTTATTTATGTATATTTGTATATTATGATTTTGTGTTAAATGGTTTTTCACCAGTGTGCGTGTAGCACTCATTTCTAGATATCTGCTTCATATTTATAATTCTATCACATATCATTTATTGTATGATATTGTTAAGAATATTTGCGAGTGTGTACGTATGTCTTTGCTCCGTAATAGATGAATAGCTCACTACTGGAGCTGATGATTGCGCAATCTGATTGGTACCTGTAGACGCGTTAAATTTTACCGTGCCCTTTGCTTATTGCTTTTGTGACTTTAAATCAACTTTAGAGTAAGTAATCGCGCTCGCATTAATCTTTTTTCCCTTGCAATTTGTGTATAGCATTCAATAACCACTATTCAATTTTTGCCAAGGTTATTTCACATTAAATAATTTGCTCTACTTGATAATTTGATTAATTAATAATAAAGCACTGTATATAACTTACTTGAAGATTTATTATTTATATGTGTGGTATTTGGAGTTTATATTTTTGGCTATCGAGGAGTCATTATTGGGGAAAGTGACCACATTGGTAGTACTAGTCGCAAATGTGTTGTTCTTTTCAGATTTTGTCGGTCAATACTGTAGCTATCTTAGACGATTCTTGGCGCCCATTACAGAAGACCTTTAGTGAGACCCACGAACTCCCACTAGTTAGCTGGCAGCGGACAGATTTAACTGCGGTTAAAGGTTGTTACCGTTTCCCAATAAGCAGTCCCCGTTTTGTTGGTAACAATTTTAATTGGACAAAAGGATGCGATTTTGCATTTGAATTAGCAAAAAAAAAGTTAGCATCTAAGATTTTAGCTCATTACGATCCTGATGAACCTTTGAGATTAATTTGTGATGCTAGCTTTTATGGAATTGGAGATGTACTTGCTCATGTTGAAAAGGATGGATCGGAAAAACCTATATATTTCATATATAGTTTTGACAAAATCAGAAAATAATTATAGCGCGATTCACAAAGAAGCATTAAGTACTGGGTGCGGCAGTCAAACCTGCATTTCTGAGATAACTGTAAAAAACACACGGTTGCATTTTTTAAAGTTTTATTGATATCATGTTAATTTACGTTAAAAAGCATTTAAGAAACATTATTAAGATGTCGTCCATTTCGATCTATGCATTCTTGGAGGCGATTTCTAAAATTGTCCATTACATCACGAAACATCTGCTGAGGGATTCTTTCGATTTTCTGACGGATTCTCGCCTTCAGTTCTTCAAGAGTACGAGGTCGTTCTTAGAAAACTTTGCTTTTCAAGTAGCCCCACAAGAAAAATCACATGCGGTGAGATCGGGTGAACGGGCGGGCCAAGGAATGGCTTCGTTCCGGGATATCACCCGATTTGGGAAAACTTCGTTGAGGAGATTCATGCTCACACGGGCCGCGTGGCTTGTGAAAATCTTGTTGAAATAAGGTTTCATCATTCAGTCCATGTTCGCGATGACGAGGAATGAAAAATGTTCGTAAAATTTCCGAGTAGCGCTCCGCATTCACGGTAACAGCTTGCCCCCTCATTTAAAAAAAATGGGCCTATGATTCCCGTTGAAGACATTGCGCACCAAACTGTTATCTTGGCCAAATGGAGAGGTTTTTGATGGAGTTCTTGAGGGTTTTCATCGCTCCAATATCTAAAATTTTGGTTGTTTACATAGCCAGAGAGATGAAAATGCGCCTCGTCGCTCATCCAGAGCAAAGTGTGAAGTTCCTTATTTTCCTCAATCATTTCCAAAAACGTTTCACAAAAGTGCCGTCGAGCAGCGAAATCGTTTTCATTTAGAGCCTGAACCACTTGAATTTTGTAGGGGTAATAGTGTAAATCAAACCTCAAGATTCTTCGGAGACTCCTGTCTGAAATTCTAAGCCCATTACTGTGTCGACGCGCTGATGTCCGAGGACTTCTTGTCACAGCAATTCTTACGCGTTCAATATTCGCAGGAGTTCGCATTGATCTCGTACTGCCACCTCTTCTGTTTCCCGTTTCACCGATGTTTTCAAAGTTTTGTACCCATAACTTTATTGAGTTAACAGAAGACACGGGTCGATTAAGATTAATTTGGAAATGAACACGGAAGCGGCGTTGAGCGGCTGTATAACTATCGCTTTGATAAAATTCCTTCACGGCGAAGGACCGTTCTTGCTTGGACCAGTGTTCCATGGCTACTGAAATGCTTTGAAAGGGGGAACACAACGGTAAACTTGACAACTCGCCCCGCCCACTTACTTGGCTACCGCGCTTTTTTCAAAATTGCAGGTTTGACTGTCGCACCCTGTATTTATTAGTCGATAAAAAAAACTTTTTCCAGTTTCTGGTAGGTCGTAAATCCAGTGGCGGATTTAACACTTAAGGGGCCTGAAGCGTTACAAATTTTTGGGGCTTCATAGTATAAATCAATTACTACAATTTATATACCTTTTATTTTTTTTATCAAAAATTAAGTACATATAATTATTAATATCAGGCGCGAGTAGGTATTGGGGCACCTGGCCCAGACATTTTTGAGGGGGATGCAGTCGTCGTTAAGTACGGAATCTGCATTACCGACATTCTGTATTACTGGCATTTGGTTCGTCACTTGGCTAAATGGCAACGCTGTTGCTAGGGGAAAACAGATGGCGCCAGTGTCGTTTTACGTGATTTTTGTACCGACATTCTGTATTATCGGCATTTGGTTCGTCACTCGGCTAAATGGCAACGCTGTTGCTAGGGGAAAACAGATGGCGCCAGTGTCGATTTTGTACCGACATTCTGTATTATCGGCATTTGGTTCGTCACTCGGCTAAATGGTAGCGTCGTTGCTAGGGGAAAGCAGATGGCTCCGGTTTCGTTTTACGTGATTTTTGTACCGACATTCTGTATTATCGGCATTTGGTTCGTCACATGGCTAAATGGTAGCGTCGTTGCTAGGGGAAAACAGATGGCGCCGGTGTCGTCTGACGTGATTCTCGAAGTACGGAATCTGTATTACCGGCCTTGTCCGGCATTTGGTTCGGCGCTCGGCTAAATGGTGTTGCTAGGAAAAAACCCAGAGGGCGTCATGACAGCGGGAAACTGTATTACCGACAACATGCATGCTTCTAAGAGATGGCGCTATGAAGGAATACCGACAAACTATGTACTATTACTACTAGGGGGCGACGCGTCATGAAGAAATCTGTATTATCGATTACGTATGTACTGGTTGATAGAGGGCGTGATCGAGGTTTATCATTTTATATTAATAAATTTCACCGATTTCTCAAATAATTATCGTCATTAATAAGATAATTACATATAGTAATAATTAATTCAGCATTAAAAATTTGAAATTCAGCTTTAAACGCAAATCGCGGACCTGCGCGATATAAACGAACCGCCAGTTTTCTATCTATCTTATTATTATATTATTATTATACGATTATATAAATTTCTAATATAATATTTACGTCGAGAGATTGATTGATCATATAGCTGATATATTAATTAGCTGCATTTTTCTCTTTCACAACCGATCAATGAAACATTTCCAGTGCGTATTTCTTGGTATCCCTTACAACCCTAATATAATTTTACATACAGTGGTATTTCTTTTTAAAATTTGTCATTTTGAAGTCGACATCTTAGATTTCCCACTCTTGAATTTTTTAGCTCTGGGGGATTGGATCGAACATCTTTTATCCCTTTTAACTAGACGGAAACACTCTCTCCTTCTCGCTGTCCTGCGTACCTTGCTATCTCTCTCAACGAAGAAATCTGTATTACCGCCTAACAATTTACGGATATTTGCTAATAGATGTAGCGTTAGTATGAATACCTCGTAGACACGCCCATTCGTGATTTGATTGATCGATAGCTTTTATCCATACCCAGATGGTCGGTCTGTCATCTTGAAACACGTTCTGAATGGTTCGGCCATCTTTTTTCCTACCATAGGCGATCATCTTGGAATACGTTCTGGTTGGTTCGGTCATATTTTATCCCTACACCTAGCGTTTAATGTCTTGCGTACCTAGCTATCTCTCGCTACTATTACCTACAAGTTCTGCTACCTTTCTCTCTCACGCACACACTGTACTCTTTCTACCTTTTCTAGAAGAAATAATAATGTCAGATAGGAATTAGATTATGTTTCTACTTTTCGTATACCCTCTCTCGCGGATAACGATCTACCTTTTTATATAGTCGCCCTTCTCCCTTAATCATGCTAGTAAATGAGACATCAATGTTTAAATATATTATTTATTTAGCTATCTCTCTCTCTAGGTAACTTTTTCGTATATATCCCTCTCTATTCTAGTAACTTTGGCTATCAACAGGGATCGAAGCCCGTCACGCGGTTTCAATTAACTCAACAAAGGTCCTTACAACGACGACGACGGCGACAGCTCGATAAAACGTTTAAAATTTTGAATTTGTCATTCTTGAAGTCGCCATCATGAGGATTTCCCGCCCTAGAATTTTATATTTCACAGCTGACTAACCACGTGATCAAGACCGCTGTATTCTAATGAATCTTTCTACCCAAAGAGATCATGAAATTTAAAATAAAACCGACAATCCTTGATACCACTGCGAGTTTTGCAGGCTCGTCTAACCGTCGTATCTATGTCAGTAGCTGCCCTTCGTAAAGGGCTTTCTTCGGAACTCCATGTTAAGAAAATATCGTTAAAATAAATACACACACACAGACTCTTGAATCACGTTCAGGGATCGGGATGGTTTCTAACACTAATATGTATCAACGGCTGAATTAACTACATAAAAAGAGAAAAACCTAATTCTAATGCAGAAAAATGTATAGACTTACCCTTGGCGTATCATTTTTAAATTAAAAACGGAAGAAAAACAATAAATATTTACACTTTTAATCACCTCTTACCAAGAAGAAGAATATTGAATATTCAGTGTAAACAGACACTTTTTTGAATTTAAAACCAGTTATTATTAATCTTTCAAGCCACTGTTATATACCACACGCATACAGCGTATCGAAAGGACTGACGTGAAAAATATTATTTCAAATATTTAGCTCTATCTACGAGACAAAAGGGAAACATTTCATTGGTCGCTTAAAATATAATGCCTTAGGCTATATACATTCCTTTAGACATTTCGAGGGTGAAAAACAAGTTTCTACATGGCCCGTTGCCGTCATCGCTAGAAATATGCGATTTTATCAGATGAGGGATCTCTCTACCTGCCCCGAACCCAAAACCAGGTATAATTGCTTTTCCCTTTTTCTTAATTTTGAATGGTTCTTTCTGTAAAAAATATTATCTTTTTATAAAGATAAAAATATTACATTTAATTTATATTAAAATCAACATCAAATGACGTCAAAATGCTGCTGCTGCAATTTGCAAAACTGCCAGCTGACATGTTGCACATTGAAGCGCTTAAGACCATTTAAAAGCGCTTCAGAACCGTTTAAAAGGGCTTGAAGCTTCAAAGCAAGCTTATGCACATTGAAGCGCTTCAATGTGCATTTAACCTTGCTTTGAAGCGCTTAAGACCATTTAAAAGCGCTTGAAGCCCCTTTTAAATGTGCATTTAAGCTTGCTTTGAAGCGCTTCAGGGCCGTTTAAAAGGGCTTGAAGCCCCTTTTAAATGTGCATTTAAGCTTGATTTGAAGCGCTTTTAAATGGTCTTAAGCGCTTCAAAGCAAGCTTAAATGCACATTTAAAAGGGGCTTCAAGCCCTTTTAAACGAACCTGAAGCGCTTCAAAGCAAGCTTAAATGCACATTTAAAAGGGGCTTCAAGCCCTTTTAGACGGTCTTGAAGCGCTTTTAAATGGTCTTAAGCGCTTCAAAGCAAGGTTAAATGCACATTGATGCGCTTTAGGACTGTTTTTAAAAGGGCTTGAAGCTTCAAAGCAAGCTTATGCACATTGAAGCGCTTTAGGACTGTTTTTAAAAGGGCTTGAAGCTTCAAAGCAAGCTTATGCACATTGAAGCGCTTCAGGACCGTTTAAAAGGGCTTGTTCGTTGGCTTGGTCTCTCCAAGTCTCAAGACTCTTGGATTAATAAAACAAACATTTTAAATAAAAATATGTAACTGCATTATTATAGCATCTTAAATAAAACCTTTTTTTAAAAACATTTGTTTTTTTCTTATTACCTTAAATAAAACAACAATATTACATTATCTCTGTATATTAAAATAGCATCTACAATACATTATTTATTTGCATAGGAAAAGGATTATTAGGCAATAGCAATAATTCTTTTCTAACATTTATAAATTTATCTGGATAAAGGTTCACAATTTCTCTTATAAAAGAACAATCACAATCTGTTTTTCTCCATGATACAACTTCCATCATTGGTTTCATCATTATACATAAAAATTTGCTCATAGATAAAATACTTGAATCATCTGTTAGATCTTCCTTATGTGCTACGCAAGCAACAAGCGAAATAAAACTGGTATAAGTCCACTGGTTAGTATTTTCTTGAAGTGTGTTTAATTTTTGATTTATTACATCTCTTGTTGAGAACAGTTTTTCCATTTCTTCCAAACTAAAGCATATCCAACCAAATAACCCTATTAGTTTAACAGTCTTTGTTTTATTTTCATCGCTTTCAAATCGAATTTTAATGCAGCTATCTACCGAATATTCCATAAACTTGGTTGTTTCATTATTATTTTTAAATTTTCTAAATAAATGTTCAATTCGAATAGACGATAAGCTTTCCATTCATCATAATCAAGTCGTAAACAGTTCTTATCGTTAATGCTAGTTATTTGTATGACTGGGTTAAAATTGTCTGTATTAATACATCCTACTTCAACCATTAAAAGATTTCTTTTCTTATTGTTTAGAAAGAATACCCATGAAGGAATTAATTCCTTGCGATTGCAATAATCTAACGAGAAAACAGAAGAATATTATATATTGCTTTTTATTATCTACTGTTTAGCTTACCTGCATCGCAGGTATCAATAAATGTGTTCATCTCCATGATTCTACTATCACTTTTTACATACAATTCTAAACTAATGCAGCGGTATATTTTGAACAGCCTTTTATATACACCTAAACGTGCACACGCGTAAATCATTATTTTTAAAGCTTGAAATTATATAAAAAATGTACTAATTTTAGCTTGTATGAATACAGTCAAATATTTGTGGTTTAAACTTTCTTTTTATTGAATGTTGTTTACATATAACATATGACATTGACCGGCTTATCTACTAAGAGCATTTGTTTACATGTATACAGCTATTTAAATCACAGAATTATTTTAGTAATTTTTTATTTAACTAAATATCATTTGGTTGCCTTGTATGTTTACATATGCTTGGCGGGCTTATCTAATAAGAGCATTTACATGCATACCGCCATTTAAATCAGCTGCTTTGTTTACGTATGACGTCACTTCCGGCAGCCATATTGTTTACATCCGGCGGCTATGTTTGTTTACCTATTACCTATAACACATGTGCTTATGACGTCACTTCCTGTCGGAGAACATACATTGGGGTACTACTAAGATAATTAGCTTTTGACTAAAAAGGAAGATTGCGGTTTTTAGAGATAAAATAAAACTTTATTCAAATTTTCCTCTGTCTTACGATAATTAAATAATTAATATTGATTCGATAAATCGTTTATATTAAAAAAGATAAATTTCAATTAATGAAAAGGTAGCTTGCGGTTATAGGTCTTAAACGGTCGTTTTATATCATTAAAAATTCATGAAGCCGGAAGCTCTTATCATCATTAACGTAGAAATTTATAATTTATAAGAAATAAAACACTAGATAGGCAAATTGAATAATTTATGCAGAAACAAATTATTAATACGAATTGTTAAAGGAAGACGGTCACTATAGTTATTACATAATCGAATAAAAACCGTTTATCAATTTCCTACATTTTACACCTGTAAAGCATCGTATAATTTACCAGCATAAGTTTGACGAAAGTCGAAAATTATTTCTATATATCGCATTTGATTTTTCATACTTCTTATTACTTAGGATGTTTGTTTTCTAAGAAATCGCCTGAGGTATCGCCTAGATAGCTAGACAGATTCGCATTTACTCATACAGATAGGGATTGCAATATGATATAAATTTATAACGATAAGACTATCGTGTAAATATACCAAAAGAATTTAAAAATCAATGAGTGTTATCAACTTGAGGCTTCCTATGTAGTATAATTTCATATAAATGAGAGAAAAGGTCGTTTAAATTAAATCAGTTTATAATATTATTAAATCCAGTTTTGTAAAACGTCCTAAAGATCATGCTTTCTTCGTATAGCTCAACAGTTAAACTGCTTAGCCTAAGGAAGCATACATTAGCAGATCTTTTATGTATAACTTCCGACAAAAGATAGATATTAAAAGGTTTTAATGACAAAACTAGTTTTCAAGTAAAATTAGTTAAACAATATATGTTAAAGAATCTCTTTATTTTAATTCAATACACTTTATATTCAAAACATCTTTAAGATTATTTATTATTTCACGAGGTGAAGCGAAGGACGGAAATAATCCTGAGTGTTTCAATTCGTTTATTATTTCAATAGTTATAGGGTATGTATACAGGCTATCCTTCAAAATACCATAATAAAGACGAAGCCGGTCGATTAGGCTGTGCACAACCATCCAATTTATTTCAGGCTCTTCATCACTTAAAAAGTCGCTAAACGTTCTCCAATCATCATCATAAGAAGGGGCTACAACCTCATTGACCTCATATTCTACAGGGGAATTCACAGTATGTTTATTGCTTTCTTTGTCATGCTTCAGGTTCATATGCCTTTTATAGCTATCGAGACGAGAGAATCTCTTAGAACATTTAAAACATTGAACTTTATATCCATCATGAATTTTTATATGACGTCTAAAATCAGATTGTCGAATACTCTTACTGCATACATTACAGACACGGCTCTTCATCTTGAAAGAAATAAATGAGGTGATGCTACTACCTCTATTTATACCTACATCTACATAGCGTCACACAGATGCATGTTACCGCCACACAACCCCATATTACAGCCACATATTACCGCCACACAGTCACACATTACAGCCACACAGCCACACAGTTACACATTACAGCCACACAGTCATATATTACAGCCACACAGCCACATATTACAGCCACACAGCTACATATTACAGCCACATATTACCGCCACACAGTCACACATTACAGTTACACAGCCACATATTGTAGCCATACATCCACATATTACCTCCACACCGCCACATATTACAGCCACACAGCCTTATGTTGACGCCACTAGGTCCTCCTATTATCGTTGTGGATCCGGAAGACCGTTTAGTGCCAATAGAAATGAATATAAAACACATACCTATACATTTACCTCAAAGTTACATAAATATCATCGTTATTTAAAGATTATATATACTGTTGAATTATAAGGTTAAGAAAAAGGATCATCGAATGACCTCAAAATTAAATAGCAATACACCATTGATTTTCTTAAACCTCAGATAAATCTAAGCCAGTCAGGAATAGTAGTTTCAAATTTTCTCTTTCCTAAATGTATAGCAGATACAGCCTTTTATTCATGATCAGCGTAGCATCAAAATCCTATACCAAGCAAATATCTATAGGGTTAGGAGATATTGCTATAATAGCAGCTCTAGTATGCCGCAGACTATCATGACTTATTTAGGAATATAAATCTGACACCTCATATAAGGAGCACCTATTACAGATAAACATTGAGAACCCCAACACCTCCACAATTTACACAAAGACATATCCCCGCTGTCCGACTCAAAAGAAAAGGAGTTGATGATCGCATTGTACAACAAAGAGCGATACGTCATCCACTATAGAACTCTCAAACAGCCGCTTAAACAAGGTCTCGTACTGACTAAGGTGTTACAATTGTTAATAGTAGGGCAAGAGGTATTTTACTTCCAGATGAAGATTTGTACAGGTTAACACACACTCCGCTGAGAGCACATAGGTAAATTCAGAATAAAAAGGTGACGCATAGTACATATGTTTCAGTTCCGAAAAAACTATACCACTTCCCGGTCTAGACGGTCAATAGCCGTGAGGTCTCTGACACTTCGTCTAAAGAGTACCTGATAGAGATAAACATTGGGTACCCCAAGACCTACACAATTTACACAAAGACATAACCCCGCTGCCCACTTACATCACCGCTCCAGGCTCAAAGAAAAAGAGTTGATGATCGCATTGTACAACAAAGAGCATACGTCATCCACTATAGGACTCTCATCCAGGCGCTCTGGTTTGAATTTTATTAAGCGCCTGTTTGAGAGCCCTATAGTGAATAACGTATCGATCTTAATGTGGTCAACATCCTATTTTATTTTGGTGTGAATGGATAGCGTGAGGTATGTCTTTGTGCAGATCGTGTAGATGTCGGAGGTACTCTCGCTAACTTGCACCCCTTAGGCGAGCTGTCAGAGACCTTCATTATATCATGGATTAACAACCCGTTTCACTGTCTAGACCGGAAGTGATATAGTTTTTTTTTACCTAATTTTAATTTATATAAAAAAATAAGACCGTGTGCAGTCCATGCTTAACCCGCGTCTAGCAAGAGTCCAAAAGGTGTCTGCCTGTCTACCTGCCTATACCGAACGTATACTTGAATACATATACAAACCAATAGTGAACCTGTTGAAGCAAATTGCTAAGAGATCTATACTGCGTATACAAACCGAGATGGAGTCTGTAATTAAAAAACATATGCAGTTCGAACCTATCATGCATACTGTAACGAAGTTACTATATTTTAATTAATTATGTTGGGTATACGAGTGAATAGTTAATCTTCGCGTGCGATCTTATGCCGTCCGGATAAGAGACCGACTCGAGCGAGTGCACGCGTCCCTTCCCTAACCGATATTTGGCGTGCGCCGCTCTGATTTACTCCTACCATTTCCCCCACGCTCCGAGAGCGCCTATATAAACAGGCACCGAGCGATGTATTATTCAGTCCACTTCCGGGACTCCCATCAGGACCAGCCAGCCGAACCAACTAGCCCAGCCAGACCAGCCAACCGAGCCGACCAGCCTAGCCAGACCAGCTATCCAGACCGACCCGGGGAATACAGGAGTAAGTCCTTTTGCCGTCTTCTGATACCTGCTTCCGCCCGCTTGACCGTACCTTTTCCGAGACCTCGCTGTGCGTAGCCTGGGGGTCTCATCCTCTATTCCTTACTGTTTTCCGAGACCTCGCTGTGCGTAGCCTGGGGGTCTCATCCTCTAATCCTTACCTTCTCCAAGACCTCGCTGTGCGTAGCCTGGGGGTCTCTCCCTCTTTTTTTCCTCACCCGTTCCGAGATCTCGCTGTGCGTAGCCTGGGGATCTCCTCCCACACTCCGCCTATTCCAGTCCGCCCCGCTACCCGACATCCTCGCTCCACGACCCCGTATTCACATGCTCGCTTATTATTGCACGCCGGATTGCACCCCGCTTGCTGTGGCTATTGTAGATAACCGTAGATAACCGTATGCTTGCTTTTAGATTTAGAAAAGGGAGCTTATTGGAAGGTAGAGTTTTAGTAGAAATAAATATTGTTTGGTTTAACAATTGTGTGTTTCATTTATTTGTCTTAACACCTTATTGTTTTATGAAAGCTTTAGGAATAGGTAAAGTGATCCAGACTGGGCCGACCTCAGCAACCCCAGCATTCCCTGGATTATCCTTTCTCCACTAGCAGTTACCCGGTTCCGTGGAGCATACCACGTAAAAATAACTGGCGCCCGAGAGTACCGAGATAACCGAAAAGCATACAAGCGCCACTTCGTAAGCAAGCCCCGTACAAGCACCGAGACCATTCAGGGGCACACCAAACCGGCTTACAAACTTGGCGCCCGAGCAGGGACCTTCGTTTTGGAGTTGCCAACGCCGACCTCATTTTGGAGCCACCCGGACACCGCCATTGGGTAGAGGACCCAAAGAAGAGACGATTCGACCGCTTCCCGAGAGGATCCGAAGATTGCCGAAGATACCCGAACGCCCGAGAATACCGTCACCGTATAGAGGAACCAAAGGGCAATCGTTTGAACCGCTTCCCGAAAGGATCCGAGGATTACCGAAGGTACCCGAAGATCAGAAAACACCGCCATTGGATAGAGGAACTGAAAGAGAGTCGAGTGGACACTATCCCGAACCGACCCGAAGTTTCCCGAACATCAACGAACACTGGAAAACCGTTGCCCGTTAGAAGAAAACCAAGATGGACGGAAAATCCGAACTGGCCTGCAACATACCGACAACCATCTCCGATCTACCCATCACCACAACAGGTACAATACCCAGTACCACCGATGTACCAGTAAGTTGGATATACCAACTAAAGAAGACAGACCTAGATATGGACCTGTTTAGGTATGGTCTAGACTTGGGAGGCACCGTTGATGAGAAGAGAAAACGACTGATCAAGTTCGTTCGAGAAGGCAGAGGATTACCGTCACCGCCTGTATCAACTGTACCAACGGTAACGACAGTGACCTGCACAACGACCACCACGTCGATATTGAGTCCGTTAGGCGCTGGAGCCCGTCAACCGATGTTTCCTAACACCGTATACAGCCCAGCAGTGAATTATGTGCCAGCACCAAATCCACCCGTTATAAGCCCAACCGTAAAGGTGTACAAGTGGCAAGTCCACTTTAATGGCAAGGGAGATCCGGCGACTTTCCTCGAAAGGTTAGAGGAAATATGCACATCACGAGGCATAAACTTGGATAGTCTACTACCCCATATGCCAGAATTACTGCAGGGTGAAGCCGCACACTGGTTTAGGAACAACCACTATAGTTGGCTAACATGGGACCAATTCGTTGTCGACTTTAAGGCTTTCTACTTTCCCGTAAATTATGAAGTCGACTTAGAAGCAGAAATCAGTCGCCGTCTGCAAAGGCCCAACGAAACCGCTACAGCCTACATAACTGACCTGCAGACACTGGTCCGCCGTCATGGGAAGATAAACCCAGACCAAGAGTTACGATGGCTGTACCGCAACCTGTTGCCTGATTTCCGTCAGCAAATCCGCCGTGGAGACTATTGGGATGTCGCCTCTTTCTCGAAAGCAGTCCGTGACTTCGAGGTGTTAAAGAAAGAGCTTCAAGCAACCGAACGCCGTCCCACCGTTCCAGTCACCACCACCGCTCGTCAACTGCTCCGTACCGCTAGGATCACCGTTCCAGAGACCGCAAGAGACAACCGTCCACAGGACAGCCAAGTCAACCACCGCACCTCCACCGAATCAACCCAACGCCCGATAATTTGTTGGCGATGTGGACAAACGGGACACTTACGAGTTAATTGTCGACGACCGGCCCGCCTATTCTGTTCCCGTTGTGGCACCCAAGGAGTGATGTCACGGGATTGCCCATGTCGACAGTCAGAACCCGGAATAGCTGTCTGTTCCAACGACCGAAGACCACACGTTGCCGTAAGAGCATTAGCCACACCGTTCAATGTCTTAGTGGATACCGGAGCCGCTATCTCTTTTATAGGGGATCGTGTACTGGCCCGATGTCAAGAAGTCCGTTGTCCGACCGTCAAGCCCACAACCAAATCTGCCCGAATGGCGAATGGGGAGTCCGTCACCATTGATAAAGCCTATAGGTTAAGGCTTGGACTTGGAGCCGTTTCTATTGCCGCAACCCTTCACTACTTACCGAATCTGGCATCCGATATGATCCTAGGTATGGATATTCTGAGCCAGCATGACTTTCACATCGACCTGAAAACTGGAGTGGTACATTTACGAGGGCAACCGTTGTCCGCAAATGCTATACCACTGGCATGTTGCCCCATAGGTCATATAAGTACTGGTTCCCCGTTGACTTTGAGCAAGAAAGAAAAGGCTTGCATGAAAGCTTTCCTCGACAGAGAGCTGCCATCGTTTACCGATATAAATGGAACCACGCCGATAATACAAGCACCGAGACCATTCAGGGGCACACCAAACCGGCTTACAAACTTGGCGCCCGAGCAGGGACAGCAGGCACCGAATACACTTGCTTAACCCAGAACCAATCAAGCAACGGTACCGACCACAAAATCCGCGTATGCAGGAGGTTATGAACAAAGAAGTAGACCGAATGCTCAAAGAGGGCATCATCGAACCGTCTGATAGCCCGTGGAGTTCACCGGTAGTATTAGTCAAGAAGAAAACCGGGGACTACCGGTTCTGTATTGACTTTCAGAAAGTAAATGCTGTAACACGCAAAGACGCTTACCCGTTACCGTTTATAAACTCGATATTGGACAAGCTGCGCAGAGCCAAGTATATTTCTAGTTTGGATTTAAGAGAGGGCTATTTCCAAGTGGCTCTTACGCCCGAAAGCAGACCGATTACCGCTTTCACGATACCAACCCGGGGACTGTTTCAGTTTAGAGTCATGCCTTTTGGATTGCATTCAGCACCGGCAACATTCCAAAGGCTGATGGACCGTATAATAGGACCCGAAATGGAACCGTATTGCTTTGCATATTTGGACGACATCATCGTCCTGGGGGAAACCTTCGAGGAACATATCGAAAACCTCCGTGAAGTTTTCCGTCGCCTGCGAGAAGCTAACCTCCGCCTGAACCCCGACAAATGCCAATTTGGGCGAAGACAGCTGAGATACCTCGGCCATCTTGTGACATCAGAAGGGATCCGAACCGATCCGGAAAAGGTAGTTTCCATACTAGAACTACCCACTCCTTCGAACGTCCGTAGCCTCAGACGATTCTTGGGAATCGCGTCTTGGTACCGTCGTTTCGTACCGGGATTCTCACAGATAACCGCACCACTTAACCGTCTCCTGAAAAAGAACTCATCGTGGAAGTGGACCACCGAGCAAGAAGAAGCTTTCCATCGATTAAAGACCTGCTTAACCGAAGCTCCAGTTCTGGCATGTCCGGATTTTACCAAGCCCTTTGTACTACAGACAGATGCGTGCGACAGAGGGTTAGGAGCAGCTTTGACCCAGCACATCGATGGTGGAGACCACGTGATAGCTTATGCAAGTCGTTCACTCACGTCTACCGAGAAGGCTTACTCTGTGACCGAAAAGGAATGTTTGGCCATTGTGTGGGCAATCGAGAAGATGCGCCCATATCTAGAGGGATACCATTTTACAGTTCTCACCGATCACCAATCCCTCCGTTGGCTGCACTCCATTAAATCTCCGGCTGGGAGAATTGCAAGATGGAGTATGTTCCTACAGCAGTTTGATTTTGAAGTCAAGTACCGAAAAGGAGTACTTAACCGAGTTGCCGATGCCTTGTCCCGAGACCCCGTACAAGTTGACAATCCCATGGAGGAATCTGAACCATTATTTGCCATTGACAACGTGCCAGAGTGTTCATGGTATACCAAGAAGAAGGAAGAAGTCCGCACGAGCCCTGCAGCTCACCCCGACTACTGCATAAGAGAAGAAAGATTGTACCGACACTTCTGGGATATGTCCGATATGACCGAGCCTGAACTTACCGACCCATGGAAACTATGTGTACCAAAGTCAGCTCGACCGTCCGTCTTGCAGGAGAATCATGATGCGCCCACAGCGGGTCATTTAGGAATAGCGAAAACTACTAGTCGTATAGCGCTTCGCTACTATTGGCCCGGAATGTTCCGAGACATTGCACGTTATGTCCGAAATTGTGCTTTATGTCAAAGGTATAAACTATCACAACAACAACCTCCCGGCAGGATGCAGCCATCACGGAACACCGAACCGTGGGAAACCGTTAGTGTTGACCTAGTGGGACCTCTTCCAAGGTCCGCCAAAGGCAACCGTTATTTGATGGTAATGCAGGACCGTTTTACTAAATGGGTACAGTGTCGACCACTGAGAAGCCCTACTGCAAAAGGGGCCAGTCAGGCACTCTACGAAGAAATTGTTACCCGGTTTGGGTGCCCCAAAACCCTAATATCCGATAATGGCACCCACTTCACGGGTCAATCCTTTACCGAACTCCTAAAAGATATGGGTATCACACACCGTCTAACCCCGCCATATACTCCACAGGCCAATCCTGTAGAGAGAACAAACAAGACCGTCAAGACTATGATGGCACAATATTGCGAAGAGGACCACCGTAAATGGGACACACAGATTCCAGCTTTGGTCTTTGCAATGAACACGTCACGACATGACTCTACTGGATACAGCCCCGCATTCCTAAACTTTGGCAGGGAACTAGAGACTCCAAATGCCATCTACCGCCAGGAACCAAAAGCCGACGAACCAGGAGCCAAAGGCTCCGACCCCGTACAAGTCTCTGCTCGTTCCAAAAGACTGCAGAAACTTAAAGAGATTTTTGAGTTGGTCCGTGTCAATTTAGCCAGGGCCTTCACAAACCAGAGCCACTACTATAACCTGCGCCGCCGTGAATGGCGTTGCCACGTAGGCGACAAGGTTATGAAACGTGAGAATCCGTTATCATCTGCCGTCAGGGGTTTCGCTGCTAAATTAGCTCCGAAGTACTCCGGTCCGTTTACCGTTACCAAAGTTATTTCTCCGGTGGTATATGATTTGAAGAGTAGCACCGGAAAGCGGGTACACCGCGTCCACATAAAGGATCTTAAGCCCGCGTACCAGGGACCCACGTTAGGGTACTGCTGTTTTTTATAGATGCTCGAGAGAAAATGGAGTCGATGTATAGATGTCCCCCCTGTCCAACGAATGGATGTCTGAAGCCACCTCGCCAGCATCGCCGAAGCCGTTAGCAGTCCCAAACCCACAGCCCACGAGAAGGAAGACACCGTTTTATTTGAATTTATTGTATATTTAAGTTAGGGCGATGCCTTATGCATCTTAATATGTATTTTGTTGGAATATTTTAATTGATTTATTTAAGGATTTTGTACCGATGCCTATTGCATCTTTTGAAAAAAAAAGTTCTTTTTTTTTTGGTAAGAAAAGGGGGTGTGTAACGAAGTTACTATATTTTAATTAATTATGTTGGGTATACGAGTGAATAGTTAATCTTCGCGTGCGATCTTATGCCGTCCGGATAAGAGACCGACTCGAGCGAGTGCACGCGTCCCTTCCCTAACCGATATTTGGCGTGCGCCGCTCTGATTTACTCCTACCATTTCCCCCACGCTCCGAGAGCGCCTATATAAACAGGCACCGAGCGATGTATTATTCAGTCCACTTCCGGGACTCCCATCAGGACCAGCCAGCCGAACCAACTAGCCCAGCCAGACCAGCCAACCGAGCCGACCAGCCTAGCCAGACCAGCTATCCAGACCGACCCGGGGAATACAGGAGTAAGTCCTTTTGCCGTCTTCTGATACCTGCTTCCGCCCGCTTGACCGTACCTTTTCCGAGACCTCGCTGTGCGTAGCCTGGGGGTCTCATCCTCTATTCCTTACTGTTTTCCGAGACCTCGCTGTGCGTAGCCTGGGGGTCTCATCCTCTAATCCTTACCTTCTCCAAGACCTCGCTGTGCGTAGCCTGGGGGTCTCTCCCTCTTTTTTTCCTCACCCGTTCCGAGATCTCGCTGTGCGTAGCCTGGGGATCTCCTCCCACACTCCGCCTATTCCAGTCCGCCCCGCTACCCGACATCCTCGCTCCACGACCCCGTATTCACATGCTCGCTTATTATTGCACGCCGGATTGCACCCCGCTTGCTGTGGCTATTGTAGATAACCGTAGATAACCGTATGCTTGCTTTTAGATTTAGAAAAGGGAGCTTATTGGAAGGTAGAGTTTTAGTAGAAATAAATATTGTTTGGTTTAACAATTGTGTGTTTCATTTATTTGTCTTAACACCTTATTGTTTTATGAAAGCTTTAGGAATAGGTAAAGTGATCCAGACTGGGCCGACCTCAGCAACCCCAGCATTCCCTGGATTATCCTTTCTCCACTAGCAGTTACCCGGTTCCGTGGAGCATACCACGTAAAAATAACTGGCGCCCGAGAGTACCGAGATAACCGAAAAGCATACAAGCGCCACTTCGTAAGCAAGCCCCGTACAAGCACCGAGACCATTCAGGGGCACACCAAACCGGCTTACAATACCGACGTTGCTACAGAGCTCGAGCTCCCCCAATGTACTCAGGATTGTAAGTCTTGCGGAAATACACGCAGAAGAAGATGACGATGCTTTCATATTAGATACTGACGTAGGCGAATAGTTCTTGAATCAGTACTACCCTTTACTAAGTAAATATGTTGAAGTTATGATAATCTACAGCATACTACAGGCTGCTGTTATATCAATATCTCCTAACCGTATAGATATTTGCTTGGTAACGGATTTTGATGCTATGCTGATCATGAATAAAATGTTATTTCTGCTATGCTCAATGGGTTTGGTCTAGAGCGCCTGGATGAGAGCCGTATAGTGGATAACGTATCGCTCTTTGTTATATAATGCGGTCATCAACCCCTTTTATTTTGGTGTGAATGGATAGCGTGGGGTATGTCTTTGTACAGCTCGTGGAGGTGTCGGGGGTACTCTCGCTAACTTGTACTACTTAGATGTGGTGTCAGAGAACCTGTTTCATCGGCTAAACCGGAAGTGATAGTCTTCTTTGTCCCATGTAATTTGCATGAGAAAATGAGGCTGTGTAAAGTCTGTATGTCTACCTGCCTATCTAAAAGTTATACATAAAAAATCTACTAATGTGTGCTTCCCTAGGCTAAGCAGTTGTATAATAGTTAGACTGTTGAGCTATAAGTTGTAAGCTACCTTTGATATGCAGGACATTTTATAAAACTAGCTTTAATAATAAATTATAAACCGAATTAATTTAAACGATCTTTTCTCTCATTTATATGAAATTATACTGTATTACATAAAAACCGCAAGCTGATAACACTCATACACTTTGATTTTTAAATTCTTTCAGTATACTTACGTGACAGTTTTATCGATATAATTTATATCATATTGCAATCCCTATCTGTACGAATGAAGGTGAATCTATCTATCTTAAATGGTCTATCTAAGTGATACCGCAAATGAAATAAGAAAGTTAGCCCAATAACTTATCGCTAGAGAAAGCGAATGCGATCTGCGGAAATAATCTTACTTAAAAGAGAGCTAATGTACTAACGCTCATACACTTTGATTTTTCGGTATATTCACGTGATAGCTTTATCGATATAAATTTATATCATATTGCAATCCCTATCTGTACAAATGACGGGGAATCTATTTATCTTAAGTGGTCTATCTAGGTGATACCTCAGGTGAACTAAGAAACTTAGTCTGATAACTTATCGCTAGAGAAAGTGAATATGATATGCTGAAATAATCATTAAAAAGAGCTCACGTACGATAATCATGATCCTAATCATACGTATGATGTATAGATATTGCTTACATACCTTTAATTCTGTAAATCAACAAAAGAGAATATCCTTTATGAATTGAACAAATTTGATTATTTTCCTAAAATTAGTATTGTTAAGAAACAGCTTGGGGTTTAGTTTTAATAATGTTCGTCTTATCTATTTTTTAATAGCTTATCTTAAGAATTTGTATTAATAATTTTAATATGGTTTTTCTTTTGTTTTATAAATAGGCTTGAACATACTTTTTAAAAGTTACTAATGTTTTATTTATAATGTAGTGAAATCGATAGAATATGATGACATCTTTACAACTCGAATGATAAAACCGCAGACTTCCTTAAGATAAGTCTTGTGGCATTTAAAAAATTACTTCATGAATTATAGATTAACATTTTTAATAATAAAAAAGATAATTACATTTAATCTTAATTTATAATAGTACCGGTAAATATTTAGTAAAAATTGCTTTAGCGTAAAAAATAATACTACTTATATATGAATAAATTTTACAAATGTGATATAATTCACTCCTAAACGTCTATTTATCGTTTCAATATCCTGCAAAAGTTGATTATACGCATTGAACACATGTTTTTTGCTGTCACTTCTCTGTATTTGAACCGATGCCGTTGTGTATTGTCTTGAATCTAATAACACTTCTCCATAAGGTAGTAATAGTTCCTGCTCATAGCATAGAAGCGCTGCTACTGAAATCGGCGTGTCGCCTACATTTAAGATACAACGCCGAAATTGCTGATGTAATTGTAACTCATTTAAGACTATCATTTAGACATCGTTGAATATGAATTCATCGTCGATCTCGTTTAATGATGACAATGATATGGTGTGAAATATTGATGATGCTCTGTTAGTTTTTTTTCTCTTAAACACATATACTAATCAAGTAACTATTAAACATCTGTACTATGCACCGCCTTTTTATTCTAAATCTACCTGAGTTATCTCGGTAGTGTGTGTGTTAACCGCTTCAAATCTTCACCTGGAAGTAAAATAGCTCTTGCCCTACTATTAACAATTGTAACACCTTAGTCAGTACGAGACCTTGTTTAAGCGGCTGTTTGAGAGTTCTATAGTGGATGACGTATCGCTCTTTGTGGTACAATGCGATCATCAACTCCTTTTCTTAAATTGTGGAGGTGTTGGGGTACTCAATGTTTATCTGTAATAGGTGCTCCTTAGATGAGGTGTCAGAGAACCTGTTTCATTGGCTAGACCGGAAGTGATATAGTTTTTTCAACCTAAGTTAGTTTGCATAAGAAAATGAAGCCGTACCTGCCTAAAAGCTGTCTAGCCCGTGTATAGCCTGTCTACTGTCTGTCTAAAAGCTGTACCGGAGCTGTACAGAACCTGTCTAAAAGGAGTCTACCTGTCTGTCTAAAAGGAGTGTAGATGTATGAAAGTAGTGTACCTATCAGCATGGATGAAAAGTCTAAGATAATAAAGCGACATCTCATTAAAGTCCGCAAAGACATTAAGAGAGAGCATAAGGTACTTAAACAGGGTAAGCAGGATACCGAGCGCCTTCTTGAGGACCTTTACAAACCGATAGTGACCCGGCTGAAGCAAATCACTGAGAAGAGATCTGTACGGCATATGCATACCGAAACGGTGCCTGTACTTAAAAAACATATGCAGACTGAACCTATCAAGCATGCCGATGTTGCTACATAGACCGAGATTCTTCAATATACTCAGGAATGGGAGAGTCTTCCGGAAATACAAGAAGAAGAAGATGACGATGCATTCATATTAGATACTGATGTAGGCGAAGAGTTCTTGAATCAGTACGATCCTTTACCTAGGAAATATGTTGAAATCACGATAATCTACGGCATACTACAGATGCTGTTATAGCAATATCTCCTAACCCTATAGGTATTTGCTTGGTAAAGGATTTTGATGCTATGCTGATCATAAATAAAAAGGTAAATCTGCTATACTATCAATAGGTTTGGTCTATACCTTTAAGAAAAAGAAAATATGGATATCCGATTTATATTCCTAAATAAGTCACGGTAGTCTGCGGTATACTAGAGCTGCTATTATAGCAATATCTCCTAACCCTATAGATATTTGCTTGGTATAGGATTTTGATGCTACGCTGATCATGAATAAAAGGCTGTACCTGCTATACATTTAGGAAAGAGAAAATTTGAAGCTACTATTCCTGACTGGCTTAGATTTATCTGAGTGTTATGTACGCCCCTGTACATTAAAATAACGTTGCGATTGTGATGCCCTCTTTGGAAACAGTATGTAACCATATATAGACGCTAGAAGATGGCTGACAGAGGAGAGCGGCTTGAAAAACTGTGACTTTATATTGTTCATTAAAAGCTTAATAAACGTAATATAAACTTAAGTTCGAACCCGGTGTTTTATTCAAGTAATACACAACATATTGGCGACGAGATGTGTGACAAAGTTTATGTGTTTATGTAAACAACAGCAGTGAACAGATAAAAATTACGTATTCGGGTAGCGTGCAGTCAATTTGTTAAAACGAATAGTGTGCATCAGCATCCAACGGCGTTAAAAATGGCGATGATAGGAAATATCGAACCGTTTACAGGTGGTGCAGAAGAATTTGAATCATATTTAGAAAGATTTGAACATATTTTTCGAGTCAATGTGGTGGAAGAGGAAATGAAAGTGTCAATGTTCATCACGTTTGCAGGTACAGGTGTGTATCAAGTGTTGAAAAATCTTTTGGCTCCGAAAAAACCTAGTGAATATTCCTATGCTCAAATAAAGCAAAAGCTGTTAAGCTATTATTCGCCTCCAGTGTCAGAGATATACGAACGATTTATGTTTAATCGTTGTAATCAGAAAACTGATCAGTCCATTGCGGAATACATTGTTGAATTAAGGAAACTTGCAAACTCCTGTAATTTCGGACAATTTTTGGAAAAAGCTTTAAGAGATAAGTTTGTTTGTGGAATAAAATCCGAAAATATTCAGAAGAAACTATTGGCAGAAGTTGGATTAACATTTAGTAAAGCATGTCAGATAGCACGAACAACGGAAACAGCCCAGATGCAGGTTAAATCCTTGACAGATAATAGTGGTCTGAATAATGGTGTAAACTTTGTTAACAAACGAGGTGTTGGCAAAGCAAAGAGTCAAACTAACGCTGTGCAAAAATATGGAACCAGTAATAACATAAAGACTGGACATCTTTGTGGAAAATGTGGCCGTAGTCATCCAAAGGACAAGTGTCCTGCTGCAAAATGGAAATGCTACAAGTGTGGAAAATTGGGTCATACAAGCAAGGTGTGTACCAATAGAAATTCTACAGTGGCAGCAGTCCAGGAAAATTCAAAAGAAGATGTCACCAGTGAAGAAGTGAATAGTGATCTCTTTTATTTAAATAAAGTCAGTGTGGGAGCTATACCACATCGAGTTCTATTGAATGTAGAAGCCAAGAAAATTGAGTTTGAGGTAGACACAGGGGCATGTAAGTCTGTTAGGTCGGTTCAAAAGTTTAAAGAAATCTTGAATTTGCCACTTAGTGAGGTAAATTACAAATTGAATGTTGTATCAGGAGAAAATATTAAAGCTGTTGGTGAATGTATAGTAAATGTAATACAGGGCAGTTTAAAATATAAGTTAACTTTAACAGTTATTAATAGTAATAAAGATTTTGTACCTTTGTTAGGTCGTAATTGGTTAAATGTATTGTATCCTGGTTGGCAACAGCACTTTCCAATAAATAAGATTTTTGAAAGTAAAGAACAAAATCTTATAAACAAGCTTAAAGAAAAATACAAAAGTGTTTTTGATAAGAATTTATGTAAACCTATAAAAGAATTTGAAATAAAATTTAGCCTAAAGGAAAATGTTGTTCCAACAGTACAAAAGCATACACTATGCCATATGCGTTGAAATCAAAGGTGGAGGAAAAACTTAACCTAATGGTTAAAGTTGCTATTTTGAAACCTGTAAATTTTAGTGAATGGGCTTCACCGATTGTGGTGGTCCCTAAGAAAAACACAAATGATGTCAGAATTTGTACAGATTTCAGAGTCACAGTAAATAAAGTTCTAAATATAGATCAGTACCCGTTACCAACACCTGATGACATTTTTTCGAATTTGGCAAGTGGAAAAGTTTTTACTGTTTTAGATTTGTCAGGTGCCTATCAGCAGTTAGAGGTGCATCCAGATTATCAAAAATATTTAACAATAAATACACATGTAGGAATGTATACTTACACACGGTTGACATATGGAATAGCTTGTGCTCCAGCCATATTTCAGTCCGTTATGGATCGAATTTTATGTGGAATTTGTCACGTATATTGTTATTTAGACGATATAATTATTGCAGGTACGTCCCTAGAGCATGCTCAGCAATACCTAGGACATATCATTGATAGTGAAGGCATTCATCCCACTGAGGAAAAAGTGAGAGCGATAACACAAGCGCCCGAATCACAAAACCTAACTCAGTTGCGTTCATATTTAGGATTAATTAACTACTATAGTAAATTTGTACCAATGCTATCAACTCATTTGAAACCATTGTACAAACTTTTAGAAAAGAATGTAGAGTTCAAAATTGATAATGTTTGTCGTAAAGCTTTTCAAAAGAGTAAAAGTTTTATTACAAGTAATAAAATCTTGACACATTTTGACCCAAATAAAGAAATTGTTATTTCATGTGACGCAAGCTCATATGGAGTTGGGGGAGTTCTTAGTCATAGAGAATCAAATGGGGTTGAAAAGCCTGTATGTTTTGTGGCGGGAACATTATCAAAAACAGAGCAAAATTATTCACAATTGGAACGTGAAGCTTTAGCAATTATATTTAGTGTGAAACGTTTTCATAAATACATTTTTGGTCGTTCTTTCACTTTAGTGAGTGATCATCAACCATTAAAAGTAATATTAAATCCAGATAAAAATGTTTGAATCGGATATGTTATCAAGGTTACCATTAAAAGACTCAACTGATGTTGATAGTTCTATTAATTCATTTAATTTAACTGAAATTTTACTTATTTGTTATGAAGATATTGCAAAAGTATCAAAAAAACCCTATTTTGTTAAAAGTAATGGATTTTGTCAAAAGCGGTTGGCCTAAAAAAATTACAAATCCTGAAATTAAACCTTATTTTTTAAAGAGGAATGAATTATCAGTTGAAGAGCAATGCTTGATGTTTGGCATAAAAGTAGTAATTCCGATAGCACTTCAAAAACAAGTTTTAAATCTTATTCATGAAGATCATATAGAAATAGTTCGGACAAAAGTGCTAGTTAGATCAATAATGTGGTGGCCCAGTTTACAACAAGATATTGAAACTCTTATTAGTAATTGTAGTGTATGTAGATTAACACAAAATAATCATGAAAAGTCTTTGATTTCATGGCCTAAAACTACAAATATTTTTGAAAGAATTCATATTGATTTCTTTTATCATAATAGTGTTCCACATTTATTAATAGTTGACAGTAAGTCCAAATGGCTAGATATTCATACCATGTCAAAAGGGTTTGGGGTGACTCAAACAATTGAAAAATTAAAGAGTACCTTTGCTATTATGGGTCTGCCTGATATCATAGTAAGTGATAATGGACCTCCCTTTAATTCTGCAGAATTTGAAAAGTTTTGTAAATTAAATGGAATAAATGTTTTAAAGGCACCACCCTACCACCCTCAATCTAATGGTAGTGCTGAACGTCACGTACAAGTGATAAAACAATCATTAAAAAAATACTTGTTACAAGATTCTACATTAACAGCAGATCAGTTAATTGTCAATTTTTTATTTAGTTATCGAACTACACCAAGTGCATTAACAGGTATGAGTCCAAATGAAATGATTTTTAAAATAAAACCGAAAACAAGAATTGATTTATTAAAACCAAAAACTGGTGTAAAAGAACAATTTAATAAAAATTATGATTTTATAACACCTAAGATATTTACGGTAGGAGAAAAAGTATTAGTAGAAAAGTTAGGACCATATGTTAATGAAAAATGGAAAGAAGGTACAATAGTTAAAAGTGTTAGTACAGTTACTTACCTAGTTAAGGTAGACGATAAGATATTGTATAAACATGTTAACAGCCTGAGAAAATGTAGTTTACTTACTGATGTTCAAGTTCAGGAATCTAATATACCTGTGAGTCATGAATCAGAAATAAACTTTAAACCGGGTATTACTGTTGATCTTGATGACAAAGAAATGGAACAAAGTACTATAAAAATTAATGACGATTCTGCAACTGAAATTAAAAATAAATCACAAAGTGTAATTACAACTAATACACCAGCAAAGATTATTACTGATTTGACACAAGATATACCGATAAGACGAAGTAATCGTGTAAGAAAATTACCACAACGTCTTGATTTATAATGTGTATAAATAATGTTTGTTACTATGTAAGTTGTATTTTTGTCACTTGAAGTTTTAGTTTAAGTAAAGGGGAAATGTTATGTACGCCCCTGTACATTAAAATAATGTTGCGATTGTGACGCCCTCTTTGGAAACAGTATGTAACCATATATAGACGCAAGAAGATGGCTGACAGAGGAGAGCGGCTTGAAAAACTGTGACTTTATATTGTTCATTAAAAGCTTAATAAACGTAATATAAACTTAAGTTCGAACCCGGTGTTTTATTCAAGTAATACACAACACTGAGGTTTAAGACAATCAATGGTATATTGCTATTTGATTTTGAGGTCATTCGATGATCCTTTTTCTTAACCTTATAATTCAACAGTATATATAATCTTTAAATAACGATGATATTTATGTAACTTTGAGGTAAATGTATAGGTATGTGTTTTATATTCATTTCTATTGGCACTAAACGGTCTTCCGGATCCTCAACGATAATAGGAGAACCTAGTGGCGTCAACATAAGGCTGTGTGGTTGTAATATGTGGCGGTAATATGTGGATGTATGGCTACAATATGTGGCTTTGTGGCTGTAATGTGTGGCTGTGTGGCGGTAATATGTGGCGGTAATATGTAGCTGTGTGGCTGTAATATGTGGCTGTGTGGCTGTAATATATGACTATGTGGCTATAATGTGTAACTGTGTGGCTGTAATATGTGGTTGTGTGGCTGTAATGTGTTACTGTGTGGCGGTAATATGTGGCTGTAATATGGGGTTGTGTGGCGGTAACATGCATCTGTGTGACGCTATATAGATGTAGGTATAAATAGAGGTAGTAGCATCACCTCATTTATTTCTTTCAAGATGAAGAGCCGTGTCTGTAATGTATGCAGTAAGAGTATTCGACAATCTGATTTTAGACGTCATATAAAAATTGTGTGGCTGTGTGGCGGTAATATGTGGCGGTAATATGTAGCTGTGTGGCTGTAATATGTGGCTGTGTGGCTGTAATATATGACTATGTGGCTATAATGTGTAACTGTGTGGCTGTAATATGTGGTTGTGTGGCTGTAATGTGTTACTGTGTGGCGGTAATATGTGGCTGTAATATGGGGTTGTGTGGCGGTAACATGCATCTGTGTGACGCTATATAGATGTAGGTATAAATAGAGGTAGTAGCATCACCTCATTTATTTCTTTCAAGATGAAGAGCCGTGTCTGTAATGTATGCAGTAAGAGTATTCGACAATCTGATTTTAGACGTCATATAAAAATTCATGATGGATATAAAGTTCAATGTTTTAAATGTTCTAAGAGATTCTGTCGTCTAGATAGCTATAAAAGGCATATGAACCTGAAGCATGACAAAGAAAGCAATAAACATACTGTGAATTCCCCTGTAGAATATGAGGTCAATGAGGTTGTAGCCCCTTCTTATGATGATGATTGGAGAACGTTTAGCGACTTTTTAAGTGATGAAGAGCCTGAAATAAATTGGATGGTTGTGCACAGCCTAATCGACCGGCTACGTCTTTATTATGGTATTTTGAAGGATAGCCTGTATACATACCCTATAACTATTGAAATAATAAACGAATTGAAACACTCAGGATTATTTCCGTCCTTCGCTTCACCTCGTGAAATAATAAATAATCTTAAAGATGTTTTGAATATAAAGTGTATTGAATTAAAATAAAGAGATTCTTTAACATATATTGTTTAACTAATTTTACTTGAAAACTAGTTTTGTCATTAAAACCTTTTAATATCTATCTTTTGTCGGAAGTTATACATAAAAGATCTGCTAATGTATGCTTCCTTAGGCTAAGCAGTTTAACTGTTGAGCTATACGAGGAAAGCATGATCTTTAGGACGTTTTACAAAACTGGATTTAATAATATTATAAACTGATTTAATTTAAACGACCTTTTCTCTCATTTATATGAAATTATACTACATAGGAAGCCTCCAGTTGATAACACTCATTGATTTTTAAATTCTTTTGGTATATTTACACGATACTCTTATCGTTATAAATTTATATCATATTGCAATCCCTATCTGTATGAGTAAATGCGAATCTGTCTAGCTATCTAGGCGATACCTCAGGCGATTTCTTAGAAAACCAACATCCTAAGTAATAAGAAGTATGAAAAATCAAATGCGATATATAAAAAATAATTTTCGACTTTCGTCAAACTTATGCTGGTAAATTATACGATGCTTTACAGGTGTAAAATGTAGGAAATTGATAAACGGTTTTTATTCGATTATGTAATAACTATAGTGACCGTCTTCCCTTAACAATTCGTATTAATAATTTGTTTCTGCATAAATTATTCAATTTGCCTATCTAGTGTTTTATTTCTTATAAATTATAAATTTCTACGTTAATGATAATAAGAGCTTCCGGCTTCATGAATTTTTAATGATATAAAACGACCTTTTAAGACCTATAACCGCAGGCTACCTTTTCATTAATTGAAATTTATCTTTTTTAATATAAACGATTTATCGAATCAATATTATTTATTTACTTATCGTAATACAGAGGAAGATTTGAATAAAGTTTTATTTCATCTCTCAAAACCGCAATCTTCCTTTTTAGTCAAAAGTTAATTATCTTTCAATTTTAAAAGTTATTTTTCTGAATGAGATAAAACATTCTTCTATAGGAAGTTGATATCCTCAGTGAGATAATAATAAAATGTGTTTAGATTTTTTTTTATTGAAATAAAAGGTTAATACATTATTTCATGCACATATCTTGCATTAATTTTATAATCTGTTGGTTTCCCTTGTACATTTTGATATCATGTTTTAAGCGATTTAATTCTATCAGAAAAGCATTTAATCGAATTGGATACATTGAATGCATATTCTTAAATTACACATGTTTAAAATAGTTTTGAATGTATATAAATGTGAGACCTCATTTAAACTGCCTGTATTGAGGGTTTTCACTGTATCTTTCAATAAGATCCTTATGTTGTGTAGAAGATTGTAGCGTTGATATGATTGCGGTCATACAGTAGGTTGAAAATCCTGATGTTTTCAGCAGTTCCAAATGACCTGAGATTATATCCTGGACCTCTCAAAATTATTCGAAAGAGCGTTCACCTAATGTAACACTCCTCTCGCCTTTAGTAATTTTGATTACTGGCATTGAATTGAATGTCGTGAATAGGATTTCGCACTCTTCATAGGATCTCGCACCTGTTAAAGTATACAGGCTCTGAACTTGAGGCTTCCCGAAATATTTTGATATCTGCCGTTTGTGTGTGATGAATCCCCCAAACTCTTCAGGTAGGTAGGTGATGGATTGTTTATCGCCTGTAATTTTCACTACTGGACTGGATGACTCTGTTGAGTTGTATCCTGTAGCAATGTACTTGGTCCTTGATTTGTTTAGCCAAAAACTTTTTTGGAAGTTCAGTTACGGATCCTGCGGAACTTCTCTCGGCTCGTATTTACGTTTTTTCGCTGATGGAAATTTATCTACCGCGTTATCGTTGGGTTGGTCGGCGGATCTTTTTGTCGGGAACTCGCTCATATTAAGTTGACTCACTGAAAATCGAAATAAAAAATATTAAAACATATTAAAAATTTTAAACATATTAGAATCGAAATAAATAAAAATTATAATATAAATTATAATAAAAATCATATACTTACTTATAGCGCTCACTGAACTTTGAGATGTTGCTTCAATGATTCTTGGTGATGAACTGATGTATTTCCTGAGAATGTCTCGTCTTTTTTATTCTAAATCTACCTGTGTTCTCTCGGCGGATGTCGCATCCTGTTTTAACGCTGGACCGGATGCTTCTGAAAATGCTTGGGCCGGATGTAAAAGTCCGTTAAATTTCGGAGCGGATGTCGTGTCCTGTTTCTGGACCGGATGCCTCTGAAGATGTAAATTTCAGAGCGGATGTCGTGTCCTGTTTCTGGACCGGATGCATCTGAAAATGTTTCGTGCCGGATGCTTTGGACCGGGTGCTGCATCCTGTTTCAAATTTTGGAGCGGATGCAAAAAGTTCGTTACAAAGTTCATGACGTCAGCGGTTGGGCTCAGACCGGAAGTGACGGCGTTTTTTGGGCCCATGTTAAATCCCATAAGAAAATGTCGCCGTTCTCCCTTACTTTTACTACTGGAGTCGAATGGATATCTTATAATTAATAATAATATATAATTATTATATCTTGTAGTAGTCGCGCTACAGTAGAATATCCGTGGATAAGGATGGTTCACAACGAATTGAATGAGCTATCGGCTGCTACTTTTTGGCTGCCAGTTTCACTAGCAATTAATTACATTACATCAGCAGCATTTATGCGTTTTTCTGGAAAGGTTAGAAACATTTTAGTTGCTTTACTTTCTCATTAATTAAGTGTTTAATGTTACAAAATATTTTAGCTCCGAGTTCTTACTAGTCAAAACTGCTGCAACACTTATTATAATCTATGGAGGTGCCCCAACGTCAAATTTTGGATAGAAACTTCCTTAAAAAGTTTTATAAGGAAGTGCTTGCAAGTGTTTTCAAGTGTCAGAACCATTCAACAGTACATTAGCACAAAATGCCTACAGTAGTTTCGTCTATGCTAATCTTATGCTATATGTAGGGTACGCCAGAACTGACATATAATTCGTATAATAGTATATATTATAAAAAATATATTTCCTTTGAAGTAAGAGGATAAAAATATATGAAGAAAACATGATTAATATAAAAAATGCATGCAAGATTGTGTTGATCGTAACAAAGATTAGTAACTCGAAACCACCCCAAAAATTGAATCTAGATATAACATATACTTGTAAATTTTCTTTTAAAAACCAAATTCCAAAATCATTGTGTGTTTCTGCTACTAAACAATCTTACGTAATATATGTGACTGTAACTGCTTAAAAGTAATATGTCGCAACCATTTGAATGTAATTTATGTAATTATAAATTCTCACGAAAGAGTAATTTGCAACAGCACATGTTCACTAATAGTGGTCAGAAACCATTTGAGTGTAATATTTGTAGTTATAAATGCTCCAGAAAAGGAAATTTACAAACGCACATGCTCACTCATAGTGGTGAGAAACCTTATGAGTGTAATATTTGTAGTTATAAATGCTCACAAAAAGAACATTTGCAAAGACACATGCTCACTCATAGTGGTGAGAAACCATTTGAGTGTAATATTTGTAGTTATAAATGCTCACAAAAAGGAAGTTTGCAAACGCACATGCTTACTCATAGTGGTGAGAAACCTTTCGAGTGTAATATTTGTAGTTATAAATGCTCACTAAAAGGAAGTTTGCAAATGCACATGCTCACTCATAGTGGTGAGAAACCTTTTGAGTGTAATATTTGTAGTTATAAATGGTCAATAAAAGGAAGTTTGCAAACGCACATGCTCACTCATAGTGGTGAGAAACCTTTTGAGTGTAATATTTGTAGTTATAAATGCTCAATAAAAGGAAGTTTGCAAACGCACATGCTCACTCATAGTGGTGAGAAACCTTTTGAGTGTAATATTTGTAGTTATAAATGCTCACAAAAAGGAAGTTTGCAAAAGCACATGCTCACTCATAGTGGTGAGAAATCATTTGAGTGTAATATTTGTAGTTATAAATGCTCACAAAAAGGAAGTTTGAAAAAGCACATGCTCACTCATAGTGGTGAGAAACCATTTGAGTGTAATATTTGTAGTTATAAATGCTCACAAAAACGAAGTTTGCAAACGCACATGCTCACTCATAGTGATGAGAAATCTTTTGAGTGTAATATTTGTAGTTATAAATGCTCAGCGAAAAGAAGTTTGCACAGCCACATGTTCAGTCATAGTGGTGAGAAACCATTTGAGTGCAATATTAGTCGTTATAAATACTCACAAAAAGGAATTTTGCAAAAGCACATCAAGCTCACTCATAGCGGTGAGTAACTATTTCTATGTAATATGTATAGTTACCCAAACAACATTGTTACATTTACTATAAACACGTTAAATAGATGTTTATTTAAAAACTAATCTTATCGATAGATGTGCTGTACATATTGTACTGATTATAGTGGTCTACTGCAATCTTATTTACTTTGTTTTACTTTGTGTTTATTGGTGTAAATATATCTCATATTAGGGCGTTTTATTAATGATCATATTCTTTTATGAGAATTTTTTGGATTCTTTATTGAAAAGTCATTGTTGTTCATTAAAGAAAAATTTGATGTAATATTATTTTATACTTAAGGGAATGTAAGCTACAAAGCAGCTGCTTAGGGTTACTGATGTACTACATAATTTTTTTGGTGATTGTTTACGCAATTTAAATACAACTAAGTGTGTGTGTACTAATAACATTTATTTTGGGTGGGGGGAATTTGTTATTAATAAATGCAACTAAGTAACTGTCTCGTTTGTTATTTGTTTTATTATTGCTGGCTTCTATGCGACGCCGAAAACAGTGTCGGATCACTACGGATAACTTCTGTTCTCTTTTCATAGTAATGTGGTTATGTGATACAATAAACGAATTGGAGGTCAACGTTTACTGGCTTTAGTTATTGTTTATTGTTTTGTTTTCTATTTTTAGCGTGGCAGGTAGCTGTAATGATTTAGAACATATTTTCCTTATCAACATGTTGTCACTTCCTGCAAGTTTTCGAGAAAATGGCATTTTAAAATTAAAAAAACAAAATTCTTTTTTGCTTGCTTTGTATTTTAAATATTGTGAGTATAATGGGCGTGCTTAAAATTTAAAATACGATTTTTTTCGAAAACTAGGTTTCTAGTTATATCAGTTACACTCTGTATATATTAATTGTGAATATTGCAATTTCAATAAGATACGTAAATATACTATTTTACTAGGCTTAATTGCATAATTAAATTATTGGGAAAATCCCAAATTAAATCGAAGATGAATGAAAGATTCTAAATTTTAAAATTGATTTATCAAAGTTGATAATCAAAAACACATAGAACAAACTCTGGCAAAAGTAAAATGAAAACATGCACAAAACATATACCACATTACCATTACCGTCAGAGAAAAATGCACCGGCAACTATTCAAAATTTGGAAAGTAAGTTCCAAAAATAGATGAGAAATGATTTCGGCTCAAATTTCGCAGGTCAATGACGTTTTCAGAAAATCTGACAGAAAGGATTTTCATGTTTTAATGGAGAGTGGCCAAAAGGAGTGCTTTTTTATGTTTAATTTACATTTACCCAAATCACCAGTTACAAGCGGTTCTTTAGTTTTTCTAATGTTAGTTTCGCAATGATGCAGTTTATCTACAGCAATTAAATTAACATTTGCCCCTGTATTAATTTTGATATTGTCCTGAGAAGTAATTTTATTGTTAATTATTACATTGATTTTACATGAATTAAAGTCCCTCTGCGGCGACCTATCGCAGGATGTGAACAAACGGTAAGCGATGCTATTGGTCGGCGCGCACGTGGTCTCATTAACACTTAAACTACTTTATCCAAAATCGTGAATAATTAGTGAATTACTATGGTGATTTGAAGCATGGAATGTTGAACATTACCCACTAGTGAGAGAAAAATTAAGACTCACGGAACAATTATCAAATTGTAATATTTTTAATAAAATAATGTACTCAACACTAAAAACACTTCAAATTATTTATTTTTATAACTGAACATTAACATTTATGTTAAAACATAGCGTTGAAGAACTAGAAGAGTTTGCAATTACATCGAAGCTTTTTTCGACGTTTAGATGTGGAGAAGATGATGTTGAAGGTAGATTTAATAGTTCTTCATTTAGTGCCACTTGGATCCGTTTGACTGTTGCTATTTTAGTACTAACACTATCTTCAATGTATCCTTCGGCCGTTTGCGACGATCTCCACCCACCTAATCTTTGCACGCTTAACAAATCGCCTCCACCGTTTGCCAACCATGTGGCAGATGAACGTCTTAGACTGTGACCAGTATACCGTTTAGATTCAGGCAACTTTAAATATGATGCAATGTGTGCAGGTATTCTCGAAAGTGTGTTTATACCCACAGGTTGTCTTGTGCATTTTCCTGCTGAGTATTTAACGAATAATCTCCGATGACAGGCAGTGACAGGTCGCAAAACCACATACTTTCTATATAATTCAAGCGGATTTACAGGGTATCCTTCTGGAATTACACTAAAACTTCGTGGGACGTATGACTTGGTGTCGGCTATTTTCACAAGCAAATACGATCCTTTGTCTTCTATGTCGTCAATACTTAAATTTGTTAACTCGTTGCATCGAGTCGCACCGGCAATACCCATCAAAAGAGCTACCTTGAAAATTGTCACTTAAACCTCATTTAATAACTTTATGTATATAAATTACCTTCTTCATTAAATAGTCAGAATCCGGAGCTTCCTTTAAAAACTGCTCAATATGGTACCTTTCCAAGACTTTCGCCTTTTTTGGTTTATAACACCGGGATTCATTTTTCAAATATGCAATGATATCGAGCATATCGCATGGCATATCGAGAAATTTCAATATTTTTATAAACTTTCAACTTAGATTTTAGCATCGAGTATTTCTTCCACAAAGACGATAATGCACTTTTATTTCGGGCATTGAAGAAATATGACAGGAGAACATCTTCACTGATACTACTCACTCCTCTTGTTTCTCTCCAATCGTTGAAATTTTTGTACTCTTTGTCGTACACCTCTTTCGACTTGAAGGGTATTAAATGTAATGAAGCTTCGTCAGCCTCACGCAGAATTTCAGGCGGTACTGTCTCGTTTTCATCCATCTCAAAGTTGTGCACCGTTTTTCACGGTTCTTCTCAAATTGATTACGAAAACAAAATTTTACTATAGCAACCATCCCGCAGCTCTCTTGCAATACATGTTGGTTAAAAATTTATAAATTTTATTTTAATGTTTTTAATTTAATTACTCGCGATTTTGGATAAAATATTATATTACACGCGTGTGGAATTGCTTCTTAGGCACTTAAGAAAATTACCCACTAAACTTTTTCTCGCGTGCCTAATCTCGCACATTCCACACTTGTATAATAAATATCTATTACATAAATGCGAAAACACGTATATGCAATCAGTTCTCGTTAACGTGTGTACTGTGCAGTTTGTTTGTTGCATTTATTTCGTAAGAGTGTTGTGTTTGTGTAAGTTTTCAAGAATGGCGGAAACTCGAGAAAACACTGCTTTGAAAAGGAAACAAGTTGCAATTTCCAGACGCGAAAAGGAGATCATAGTTAATAACTATGTGAGGTTGTGTGAACAGCATGTAATTTTTTCGGTTCGCGGAATAAAAAGATTATTTGCCGTGGACGCTGTTTAAAAATTGCTCTTTTGAGGGCAAACACCTCTTTTAAACTAGGCTTTGTTATGTTTAAATAGTGAGTGACGCGTCTGATTTAATTGCGGTGTATTTAATTTTCATCAGTATCACTTTCCATTGCATATTACGCTGAAACCGTAAGAGCGAATTAAGCGCGCACGGTACGCAAACGCGCATCATCGTAAGTGAAGCTTCAAGGGTCAGCTAACTTCAAGCGTGTTTACGTCTTGCGACAGGTCTCCGCAAGTGGACTTGAGTAAAATGTTTATTTGTTATAAAATCAATTTCAAATTGCCAACGTTTTGTTTCTTTATTTGTAATTTAATTTAACTGGTTTATATTTTTCTTCTTACATGTGTGCGATTTTCCAATGATTCATCAAGTTGCAGTTTCTGCATTTTCGTACATTTTCCGATAAATCGGCTTACCCAAGAGCTTGAGTTGAGGCGATGCCGGTTGACTAAATGCGAAGATGCGTTGCATGTTCTACGTTAATATACGCAAGTTATATATAGCTCTGATTTCCATATACATAAATTCACTTTTAATAATTAAACTACATATCTATTTTATGCAATTTAATATAGTAATTTTATTCTTCTTCTTCTTCTCTCTGGCTTCAAGCCCCTTCAGGGCCATCATCTCCTTAGGGTAACCAGGCCTATTTTATTCTATTTAATGTAAATGTTATTTTATTAGTCTCTTCTAGCGTGTAACAGACTCGTACGCTATGACAGTTCTTCTGAAAGCGTTTGGAAGTCAAACTAAGAACGGCATCAAACAAAGAAACTTTCATCGGGTCACACCCTGGAAGCACAAGATATAAATACAGCATCGAGCTGCAACCTTGTCAGAGTGATCCCAGCATTAAGTAGTAACGTATTTGACCACTGAGCAACGAAAGTGTAATGTAGTTTGCATCATTGTAATGCCGTCGAAGTCAGATTTTTGGACTTAGACGAATTTGTGTATTTTACCAGTAAATACTTTATTAAATTCTGGTAGCCAAATATTTTAAGCTATATAATTGGCGACTAGGATAGAAACATTCGATGGAAAAATTCTGATTGATTTTTAAATTTTTATACGACACCACGAACTTTTTGGAAGAACTGCTGTTCCCTATTTCTTACGATAAAATTTCTATTTTTAACATAATATTTTTGATACATATAATTTTAATTGCTTTATTAATGAACATAGTTTAATAAACATCTTTTTAACAATGGCGCGGAATAATGTGAAAATAAATTCACAAATACCAATGGAATTAAAAACACTATTCGCTTAATGGTATTTAAAAATGCCAACGAGCATGAATTTTGTGCCAAAATGAATGAAAGTGCCAATGATCACAAATTATGTAAAAAGACCAATGGGCAAAAACTATGTAAAAATTCCAAAGACCAAATACTATATTCTTCAGTAAAATACGATTTTGAAAAAAAATGTTTGTATCAATCATTATGGTGTAAGTGACGAAAAAATCCAAAATTGTTCATTTTTTAATAAATCAACTATTAATTGTAAAAAGCACATTGCAAAAAAAATTGCAAAAGCAGTAAAAAGCGTTGTGGCAAAAGCGCATGTCGGTTAAAAAGCCTATCTATAATAAGATTAGGGATAAACAAGGTATACAAAAAGTAAAAGCAGAAGAGTTGATGAAGAATGCAGGTGTATTAGAGATACCTGAGAAAGGAGCAGGGATGACAGAATTGAGAGTGTTTCAACAGCATCTGAGGAATTACCAAATAACTGTCTTTCGTTACGGTACCAAAGGTCGTGATGTCATCTTTAAGGGTAGTACAAGTACAGAGACGCCGAAGAAAATCAATCTCTGCTTTCACAACAACCACTATAACGTTATCACCAGTCTCACATCGGCGTTTGTTTGTGGATATATTTGTGGCAGCTGCTATGTGCCATACGAATATCATAATGAGCACAGATGTGAGAAGCCCTGGGTAGGGTGTGGAGCAGTACCGCCGTGCGTTAAAGAAGCCAAATTTATTAACTGTTCTAAGTGTCGTAGGAACTTTAAAAGCCATCAATGCTATAATAAACATAAACCCTTAATGTTAACGATGTTAAAAAAAATGTACCGATTGCTACAGACTCATAAATGTGAAAATGCGAAAGAGTTCTCATATTTGCGGTGAAATATATTGCAAGATCTGCCAAGAACACAAGCCAGAAAACCATAATTGTTTTATAAGACCTGCAGGGAAAATGTCTGGTAATCAGGACCCATTGTTTTTGTTTTTAGATCTCGAACCAGACAAGAAACAGAAATTTCTGAGGGTGTAAAGATACATGAAGTAAATTTGTGTATGTTCCAGCAGACATGCCCCTCATGTTATCAACAACAGGATGGCGAGCTAGGACGTTGCGAGAGATGTGGTGTACGAGAGCAAATTTTAAAAGGTGCCAAATGTATCGAGGGATTTTTGGTTTATCTGTTGGAGGCTAGAAAAAAAATTCAAAAACGTCACAGCAATAAGCCACAACGGACAAGCATTTGATATGCAGTTTATCTTGAACCATGTTTTAACCAACTGTGATGGAGCATTAAAAGCTGAGCTTATAATGAGGGGTTCTAAGATTTTGATGTTAGGTTTGGGTAATTTAAAATTCATCGACTCACTCGACTTACTTCCAATGGCTCTGGATGATTTACCGAAAGCTTTTGGCTTACCGTCTGCAAAGGGGTACTTTCCTCATTTATTCAACGCCTTGGAAAATGCACATTATGTGGGCTCTGTTCCAGCTGTGAAATACTACTCTCCAGACACCATGAACGCGAAAGCCCGACGAGAATTCCTCAAATGGTACGATGGGAATAAGAATTCCGTATTCGATATGCAGCGGGATCTTGTAGAATATTGTCGTAAAGACGTGTACTGAGAGCATGCATCAGTTTCAGGAACCTGTTTCTTGAAGAGTGTGACGTAGATCCGTTTACTGAAGCGATAACCATAGTCCTGGCATGTAAACTAATGTTTACCAAACATTTATGATTTCTACTTATTTTTGTTATAAATCCGGCAAATGAGATTTTATAGACCGAAGTTGATGTCTGAAGGAAGACAGTCGCGTCTGGAATCGATAACTATGGAGAATCATTTACAGGACGTATAACGTTTTATTTCATATGTTTTGCAATTTTTCATTTTTGAACGAAAATTTATTTATCCCCTATTTTATAATAATCTAGTCATAATAAAAATGGGTCATTTTATGTCAAACTGACGTTTGTTTAAGCCTTTCAGTATCGAAAAGCTTTCTGTCAGGCTTATGACTTAAAGTTTTATTATCCGCTACAATATGGAATGGAAATTAGGATATTTAATAAAAAATATGTTTTAGTCGTAATTATGTAAAAAAATAACAGTTATTTTTTTACAAAATGATTATTTCGGATTTATTCTTTCCTTCATCAGATGTAGCATATTGCTTATAGCGTATCAGATTGCTTATTGGTTGTTGCTATATCCCTCCAAATTTTTCGAAGTATGAAGATCATTGTACATCTGTTGAAGACTTGTGCGATTATCTAAGTCCTGATTGTAATATTTAGTTATTGGAATAGGAGTAATAAATGCAGCAGCTTAACAGGACTAATATTTTATTTAAGGAATATAAAATCATTGACATGTATTTTATAAGTCTGTTATATATTGTTTTTGTTATTATCTAAGCCTACTAGCTATTATCATAACATGCCCCTTTTTTTAAATGAACTATTTGTCATTTTCAGAAAATGAAAACCTTTTCGGAGGGATAATATGTCTTCCACTTCTTGTTATAACAACATGAGTTTGTGGTGTAACAGAATTTGAACTTGAACTTAAGTTAGCATCAGGTGCACATTCAGTTGTATCATTAGAAGTATTAATTGGTAATGATTGACTTGTATTCAAGTTTTTACTAACTTGACGTTCCTTAGCCAAATTGGTTTTTTACAAATGTTGTCTGTTACGACGATAGTTAACCCCTTCTGAATTTCTAACAATAAAAGATCTCGGTTCAGGTCCGACTTGTATAATAGAAGCTGGAGAACAATGTGAAGAAAGATCCTTTTTATACATTACAGAATCTCCTACTTTTAACTGAGGCAAAGATTTACAATTTATGTCATGATACTTTTTCATCTTCTTTACTTTTCTCCTCATAAAATGTGTGTATTTATCATAATTTATGACGTTAGATTTTAAAACATTTTCTCTAATAGGTAATTTCATTCTTAATGTTAGTAGGTATTGGTCCACTTTGGCCAGACGGAAATTAACATGCCACTTGGCATGCCAATGGCATGGTTTCTCCCCTTGCTTCGGATTGGTCAGCGGCCATCTTGGATGACACGCCTACTTCTCTCTGATTGGTTGACGGCCATTTTGAATCGCCATTTTGGATCGCCATTTTGAATCACCATTTTGAATCACCATTTTGAATCTGTCAATTTTGAATGTCATTTGCATATCCACCATTTTGTATCTGTCATTTTCAATTTGTCATATTGGATATCCCGCCCCTGGATTTGAATTTTTAGTACTGCTACTGCCATCTATCGGTAACGTCCTGTGATCGGTATAGTAGACTTCTATACGCCTATAGATAGGCAACCTGTTACACTTTTTTATAAAAATCAATTTTGGAGTAACCGGGGTTCGAACGCTCAACCATCTGATTAGAACTCCATAGCTTAACCCCGAGACCAATGAGCTTGTCTTTTAAATTACTGCATACGAGTTATTTATAAAAATGCTTTCACGTATATTTGATTAAATACAATTTATTTAAAAATAATTCCCGGAAAATATTTATAAATATTGTACATTAATAATATTAAATCTTTAGGATTCAAAAATTATAAGCCAATTATGATTATTATCATGAGTCATTGAGATGAGACAATTATTAACCTTATATGAACCAATCGTGAAGAAACTCAAGAAATTTTTCTTGATACATCTTAAATATAACAATTTGAAAACTATATACAGATATTATTACTACATGAGGCCCGTAGCATCAGTCGATCCGCGGCTTTTTATATCAGTACAAAATAATTAGATATAGTTATATTTACTATCTATTCTTTTAAACAGCTGTTATACTTTCCATGATTACTTTATAGTCGGGTATGTAGTACCATTATTATCCTACATTAACTTATATGAAAAATGAGATCGGTAAGGTAAAAACATGACGTCTTGATTGTAAAATTTATTTTCTGTTCGTTTTAGGTTTAACTACATGTCGTACACTCTAACTTTTGTAATTCTTTCAACTACAGACATTCCTAAAATATAAATCTATTGGTCATAACATTTAAAATACATCCGAGCAGCATAATTGATAATTATCATGTAGACTTGTCATTTCTCATTAGTGATTTCACCTCAGTTCTCAGAACCGGGATCTATGAGGATTATCTCTACGCCAATATGAAACCTCAAGTAAAATGTATTGTTTCATCCGAAGGCAGTCAACTATTTCTTATCATAACATACCATTATGTTCAAAACAATGCAAATATAATTACTTTCAATATAGTCACATGTTTAGTTAAAAATGTATTTAAAATTTACAGCAAAGGAATCTTAAGCAGCAGATTTCTTAAAACATTGCTAGCTTGATACGTGTACTGGAATAATAATGTAAAAAGTGTTTATAAATATTTATATGCGATTGTTTAATTGATTTAATGAGAAGGTCCCCTATACACGGTCCAGCATGCGATATTACCACATATACATTATTTGCATATCTCATCTCTCATTTGTACATCTCATTTTTGCTAATTAGATTAATTCAAGGTATCATTTGCATATCTCATCTCAATAATAATTAATTAACATTTATATTGATAATGAATTCAAATCAATTCCTGAAAACACTCTCAATAGAATACGACTAACAAGGTCTGCATTTAACCGCTATTTTTCTCTTTTAGGTTTAACTACATGTCGTACACTCTAACTTTAGTAATATCTTACAGGCAAAGAATATTATATTCGATCATTAACATAGAAACATTAAACTAAATATATTTACATAATTATAATTAAAATACAGAGTTATATGACTAACTTTATCTTATACTAAACTACACATTAAGAAATAATAATTATGAAGCATAAGGCTTTTATAGTATCTTTGAGGATAAGAAGATTACATTCAAGCTATTAACTTGAATCATAACATTTATCAGTAACTAAATATCATAAATTAATATATTACATATTAAAACCTATATATAATATCTACCCGTGTGTTAATCTGTATAAGTTAGCTGTAAACTACCTATTAAGAAATACTAATTATCAAGACTAAGTAAGGACTTTTAGTAATATCTTACAGGCAAAGAATATTATATTCGATCATTAACATAGAAACATTAAACTAAATATATTCACTTAATTATAATTAAAATACAGAGTTATATGACTAACTTTATCTTATACTAAACTGCACATTAAGAAGTAATAATTATGAAGCATAAGGCTTTTATAGTATCTTTGAGGATAAGAAGATTACATTCAATCTATTAACTTGAATCATAACAATTTATCATTAACTAAATATCATAAATGAATATATTCCATGTTGAAACCCGTTATGTAATATAAAAAATCCTATCCTATTATTCAGCTTGCAGATTTTCCCTAATTAGACATCTCTCAAATGTATTGTTTCATACAACGACCGACAAACATTTCTTATCATAACATACCATTATGTTCAAAACAACTATAATTTATTTATTTATAGAGAAAAGGAATATTGCATAATGCTTTTGTAAATTCAAAACATATTTCAGTAAATATTTATAATTGCTATAGATACATTAAACAGTTTACTTCAACCCTCAGTATTATTATTAATGTTTGAATTACATACATGGTAATTAATCACCCGGTTTTTCATAGAAGAACATTCCTTAAATATGTGTAGTATATGCAGGTTTGAGATTATTCTTGATCCTAGCCAATATTATCGGTTTTACAAAAGATGAATCTTTATAAATTATAAATATCTATTATTATTAACTTGATAGAGTCAACATCTAACTCTGAATGTCATACAGAGCTATCAACTAAATCATATACAGCTTTTGCTTAATTGTACGAATAACTCGTTCAACTATTGAAGTCTTAATCACGGAATACGTAGAGTAATGATTTATGTTGTATTCATTCATTAACTTTAACTCGATATATACAAATTCATATATGAGAGAAACGTTATATAAGTCAATACAGCCCTATAACTATCATTTATTGATCTATACAAAGAGATTTATATCAACGCTAAACTAAAGATTAATAGAAGTAATACATTCCTGATATCATAAGATAACGATAAAACACATGATTATTCTTAGACTAAGGTCTAATTTAGGTAGTCAAATTGTAGATAATCGAATTGTAGGTACATATCATGATATAATATCATACAATTATATTCTAGTAAGAATTGTAATAAAGTCACTGCTATAAATAACAACATTCTTTATCACGATCATCTATCATTATCATAATCATCTAATGTCATCCAGAGTCGGCAGCTAGTTCCTATGTTCGTATATGCGAGAATAGGTATAATATAACACACACATCAGTCTACATTCATTGTTCTAATATTGATAGGAACTTTCTAGAATCTATAAAGTGGTACTACATATATTCAACTAATTTGAATATACGATAACTGATACTCATTATACTTCTATGTATACAATCGAGGTATCAGTACACTCCAACCGCGTGATCAAGATTGTAGTATTCAAATCAAGCTTCCTAGACCCTATACAAGTATTCTAGAACACAGAATATTCATCACTAAACGTATTCTTATATGAAATCATAAAGTTCGAGTCTAACTACTGACGAGGTGAAAGAATAGGTGCAATCGGTTTATGCCCATACCAGGCTCCCTATGATTATTATAAATGTCTTAACAGAATAAAAAAAGGGTGAAATGAATATAACTTATAGGATTTAATCAAACTAGAAAAATATCGATATATATATACTATATACTTTTGTAGGATATTAACTCGTGTGATTAATAATAATCTGTAACCATTTTCGATACCTTCGAAATATAAGTCTATAACATATGTCTGTAATACGTCTTTATAACTCTGAAGCACAGGGTAGTTATCTCTTGCAATATCTACAGTTATGAGAACCCTGAAGACTTAACCTAGAGAAATAAATCAGATAAATATTTTACTTTTATTGAAACGATAACTTTACGTACTAATATATCAAAATAATATAATGTATATCGCCTGGTAAATAAAATTGAAATTATTCTTATTCTTTTTACAATGAAATGTGTTTTTATTTAAAAATTCCTAACATGGATAGCTTTATCTGTTTTAGAATATTCAAAGGCAGTATATGATAATAAATTATCGTGAGACTCGTAATCTATACAAAACGCCTTATATAAAATTAGAGATAAAAAATTAAACCTATGACATATGGTGAAAATGCAAATATTCAACAATTCTAACCCCAATTTTTTCTACTTTTCTAGACGTAATGTAATTTTGAACTGATTTTTAACCTTTTTCGTTATATCTACTACCCTTGTAAACGATTTCTACATATGTCTTCTTACTGTGTATAATTTTGCACCATGTAGATATTCGTCGTATCTATAGTAAACTCATATTTTAACGTTATTTTACAATATATCATCCATTTTCAATGGTTTCTAAAACGCAGATATGTAATAATATACTTAGGATATTCATCGTTGAATATAGTAAACTCGTATGATTAATATTAATTTGTAATTATTTTCAGCACCTTCGAAATATAAGTCTATAACATATATCATATGTTTTGTAATACGTCTTTATAACTTTGAAACTCTACGTGATTTCCTCTTACAATATCTATAGTTATGAGAACCTTGAAGACTTAACCTGGAGAAATAAAACATCGTCAGTTTAAAAGAAATAAGTTCGTCGCCATATTTAAACGTTATTTTACAATACATCATACATTTTCAATAGCTTCGAAATACGCAGATATGTAATAATATACTATATACTCTTGTAGGTTATTCAACGTATCTATAGTAAACTCTTATGATTAATAATAATCTGTAACCTTATTGTTTTTTATTACATCACAGGTTAGAGTATACGAATATAATTTAGGTTAGATTAGGTTAGAGCCTACGAATACATTTTTAGGGCAGAACGTAGGGAGCAGAGTAAGTACAAAACAACATACTTTCATACAAGAACGTTTATTGATACGAGTAGTTTCGACGCTACTTAAAACATAATACATAACTTATATATATAATATCTATTAAAATAGTACATTTCGTATACACTAATAATGGTACTTATGGTACGACCAGACTAGACCAGACCAGACCAGACCAGACCAGACCAGACCAGACCAGACCAGACCAGACCAGACCAGACCAGACCAGACCAGACCAGACCAGACCAGACCAGACCAGACCAGACCAGACCAGACCAGACCAGACCAGACCAGACCAGACCAGACCAGACCAGACCAGACCAGACCAGACCAGACCAGACCAGACCAGACCAGACCAGAACAGACCAGACCAGACCAGACCAGACCAGACCAGACCAGACCAGACCAGACCAGACCAGACCAGACCAGACCAGACCAGACCATACCAGACCAGACCAGACCAGACCAGACCAGACCATACTAGACCAGACCAGACCAGACCGGACCATACCAGACCAGACCAGACCAGACCATTCCAGACCAGACCAGACCATACCAGACCAGACTAGACTAGAGTATAGATGATAGACAGTAAAATCATGAACAATTATAACACCCTCTATTAATCTAACCTGACTACTAAAAACTTCTAACTTTAGATGTTTTAAAGATTACATCTTCAGTTTCTACAATTGAATTTCTGTAATAATTAGATTCAGCCACTAATTTTAAAATATCAAGTAAGCTCTATTATATTACAGGTGGTATAATTGTTCATGATTTTACAGTGTATCATCTATACTCTAGTCTAGTCTGGTCTGGTATGGTCTGGTCTGCTCTGATCTGGTCTGGTCTGGTCTGGTCTGGTCTGGTCTGGTCTGGTCTGGTCTGGTATGGTCTGGTATGGTCTGGTCTGGTCTGGTCTGGTCTGGTCTAGTATGGTCTGGTCTGGTCTGGTCTGGTCTGGTCTGGTATGGTCTGGTCTGGTCTGGTCTGGTCTGGTCTGTTCTGGTCTGGTCTGGTCTGGTCTGGTCTGGTCTGGTCTGGTCTGGTCTGGTCTGGTCTGGTCTGGTCTGGTCTGGTCTGGTCTGGTCTGGTCTGGTCTGGTCTGGTCTGGTCTGGTCTGGTCTGGTCTGGTCTGGTCTGGTCTGGTCTGGTCTGGTCTGGTCTGGTCTGGTCTGGTCTGGTCTGGTCTGGTCTGGTCTGGTCTGGTCTGGTCTGGTCTGGTCTGGTCTGGTCTGGTCTGGTCTGGTCTGGTCTGGTCTAGTCTAGTCTTATGAACCCTCTAGAGGTAGAATACAGGCGTATATATTCTGTATATAACCTCTTAGTTAACATAGTATTTTATAAAATAATTAGATATAGTATATATTTACTATCTATTCTTTTAAAGTGCTGTTATACTTACCATGTTTACTTTATAGTCGGGTATGTAGTACCATTATTAGTGTATACGAAATGTACTATTTTAATAGATATTATATATATAAGTTATGTATTATGTTTTAAGTAGCGTCGAAACTACTCGTATCAATAAACGTTCTTATATGAAAGTATGTTGTTTTGTACTTACTCTGCTCCCTACGTTCTGCCCTAAAAATGTATTCGTAGGCTCTAACCTAATCTAACCTAAATTATATTCGTATACTCTAACCTGTGATGTAATAAAAAACAATAAGGTTACAGATTATTATTAATCATAAGAGTTTACTATGGATACGTTGAATAACCTACAAGAGTATATAGTATATTATTACATATCTGCGTATTTCGAAGCTATTGAAAATGTATGATGTATTGTAAAATAACGTTTAAATATGGCGACGAACTTATTTCTTTTAAACTGACGATGTTTTATTTCTCCAGGTTGTCTTCAAGGTTCTCATAACTATAGATATTGTAAGAGGAAATCACGTAGAGTTTCAAAGTTATAAAGACGTATTACAAAACATATGATATATGTTATAGACTTATATTTCGAAGGTGCTGAAAATAATTACAAATTAATATTAATCATACGAGTTTACTATATTCAACGATGAATATCCTACAAGAGTATATAGTATATTATTACATATCTGCGTTTTAGAAACCATTGAAAATGGATGATATATTGTAAAATAACGTTAAAATATGAGTTTACTATAGATACGACGAATATCTACATGGTGCAAAATTATACACAGTAAGAAGACATATGTAGAAATCGTTTACAAGGGTAGTAGATATAACGAAAAAGGTTAAAAATCAGTTCAAAATTACATTACGTCTAGAAAAGTAGAAAAAATTGGGGTTAGAATTGTTAAATATTTGCATTTTCACCATATGTCATAGGTTTAATTTTTTATCTCTAATTTTATATAAGGCGTTTTGTATAGATTACGAGTCTCACGATAATTTATTATCATATACTGCCTTTGAATATTCTAAAACAGATAAAGCTATCCATGTTAGGAATTTTTAAATAAAAACACATTTAATTTTAAAAAGAATAAGAATAATTTCAATTTTATTTACCAGGCGATATACATTATATTATTTTCATATATTAGTACGTAAAGTTATCGTTTCAATAAAAGTAAAATATTTATCTGATTTATTTCTCTAGGTTAAGTCTTCAGGGTTCTCATAACTGTAGATATTGCAAGAGATAACTACCCTGTGCTTCAGAGTTATAAAGACGTATTACAGACATATGTTATAGACTTATATTTCGAAGGTATCGAAAATGGTTACAGATTATTATTAATCATACGAGTTAATATCCTACAAAAGTATATAGTATATTATTACAATTCTTCATATTTCGGAGTGCTGAAATGTATGATATATTGTAAAATAACGTTTAAATAAGAGTTTACTTTAGATGCTACGAATATCTATATGGTGTATAAACAATAAGAACGTATATGTAGAAATCGCTTACAAGGGTAGTAGATATAACGAAAAGGGTTAAAATCTGTTCAAAATTACATTACATCTAGAAAACTAGAAAATTAGATAATTGTAGCACACGTATGTTAAATGTACCTATTCTTTCACCTCGTCTGTAGTACATATAATGAAAAAGGATAAAAATCTGTAGTATAGGTTCATACTTATACTTAGGCTCATAATCGTATGTAGCGTATTGATGCTTACATAGTATAATTATTTTCTCAACGTAGGATATATCGATATTTTTCTAGTTTGATTAAATTCTATAAGTTATATTCATTTCACCCTTTTTATTCTGTTAAGACATTTATAATAATCATAGGGAGCCTGGTATGGGCATAAACCGATTGCACCTATTCTTTCACCTCGTCAGTAGTTAGACTCGAACTTTATGATTTCATATAAGAATACGTTTAGTGATGAATATTCTGTGTTCTAGAATACTTGTATAGGGTCTAGGAAGCTTGATTTGAATACTACAATCTTGATCACGCGGTTGGAGTGTACTGATACCTCGATTGTATACATAGAATTATAATGAGTATCAGTTATCGTATATTCAAATTAGTTGAATATATGTAGTACCACTTTATAGATTCTAGAAAGTTCCTATCAATATTAGAACAATGAATGTAGACTGATGTGTGTGTTATATTATACCGATTCTCGCATATACGAACATAGGAACTAGCTGCTGACTCTGCATGACATTAGATGATTATGATAATGATAGATGATCGTGATAAAGAATGTTGTTATTTATAGCAGTGACTTTATTACAATTCTTACTAGAATATAATTGTATGATATTATATCATGATATGTACCTACAATTCGATTACCTACAGTTTGACTACCTAAATTAGACCTTAGTCTAAGAATAATCATGTGTTTTATCGTTATCTTATGATATCAAGAATGTACTACTTCTATTAATCTTTAGTTTAGCGTAGATATAAATCTCTTTGTATAGATCAATAAATGATAGTTATAGGGCTGTATTGACTTATATAACGTTTCTCTCATATATGAATTTGTATATATCGAGTTAAAGTTAATGAATGAATATAACATAAATCATTACTCTACGTATTCCTTGATTAAGACTTCAATAGTTGAACGAGTTATTCGTACAATTAAGCAAAAGCTGTATATGATTTAGTTGACAGCTCTGTATGACATTCAGAGTTAGATGTTGACTCTATCAAGTTAATAATAATAGATATTTATAATTGATAAAGATTCATCTTTTGTAAAACCGATAATATTGGCTAGGATCAAGACTAATCTCAAATCTGCATATACTACACATATTTAAGGAATGTTCTTCTATGAAAAACCGGGTGATTAATTACCATGTATGTAATTCAAACATTAATAATAATACTGAGGGTTGAAGTAAACTGTTTAATGTGTCTATAGCAATTATAAATATTTACTGAAATATGTTTTGAATACATTTGAGCGATGTCTAATTAGGGAAAATCTGCAAGCTGAATAATAAGATAGGATTGTTATATTACATAACGGGTTTCAACATGGAATATATTCATTTATTATATTTAGTTAATGATAAATTGTTATGATTCAAGTTAATAGCTTGAATGTAATCTTCTTATCTTCAAAGATACTATAAAAGCCTTATGCTTCATAATTATTATTTCTTAATGTGTAGTTTAGTATTAGATAAAGTTAGTCATATAACTCTGTATTTTAATTATAATTAAGTAAATATATTTAGTTTAATGCTTCTATGTTAATGATCGAATATAATATTCTTTGCCTGTAAGATATTACTAAAAGTCCTTACTTAGTCTTGATAATTAGTATTTCTTAATAGGTAGTTTACATCTAACTTATACAGATTAACACACGGGTAGATATTATATATAGGTTTTAATATGTAATATATTAATTTATGATATATAGTTACTGATAAATGTTATGATTCAAGTTAATAGCTTGAATGTAACCTTCTTATCCTCAAAGATACTATAAAAGCCTTATGCTTCATAATTATTATTTCTTAATGTGTAGTTTAGTATAAGATAAAGTTAGTCATATAACTCTATATTTTAATTATAATTAAGTGAATATATTTAGTTTAATGTTTCTATGTTAATGATCGAATATAATATTCTTTGCCTGTAAGATATTACTAAAAGTCCTTACTTAGTCTTGATAATTAGTATTTCTTAATAGGTAGTTTACATCTAACTTATACAGATTAACACACGGGTAGATATTATATATAGGTTTTAATATGTAATATATTAATTTATGATATATAGTTACTGATAAATGTTATGATTCAAGTTAATAGCTTGAATGTAACCTTCTTATCCTCAAAAATACTATAAAAGCCTTATGCTTCATAATTATTATTTCTTAATGTGTAGTTTAGTATAAGATAAAGTTAGTCATATAACTCTGTATTTTAATTATAATGGCACCGATTGCTATGATCATTTGGCCGACCCTACTAGAATTTAGCCGAATCTGGGGGAATTCCACTCCCAGTAGGGATCTTTATCGTGCCAAACATCGCATTGACACGGGACCTACAGTTTTACTTCCTATCCGAAAAGAAGGCATGTTTTAAATTTTTCTCCGCTATGAAAAATTACCAGTTCGGCCGGGGATCGAACCTGCGATCTTTGTATTATGAAGCAAACATGCAAACCGCTAATCCACCGAGACTGGCTATATTGTATATAAGTCTGTTATATATTGTTTTTGTTATTATCTAAGCCTACTAGCTATTATCATAACACTGATGAAGTAATTATTTGCGGCGAACTAAAACTACATTAACTACGTTAAAGTTAAAACTACATAATATTTGAATTATGTTAAACATTGTCGTCAACATTGTCAAACATTGTTGAAACAATTGGGCTGGAAATTAAGTATCACTAGTTGATACACCAATCCGTATCGCTTACTACAAGCAACGTGAACTTAAATCTAAAGGGTTTAGTATGTATTAAACTTAAAATTAATAAATTGTTAATCTTGTTTGATATTTGTTTGCGCAATGCGCATTTAACAATAATTGATAGTTAGTTTCTTACTCTATCTTCATTGTTGGCTTGAATTTTGCCGTTAAATGACTCCAATAGTCAGGCTTCTGCAGCAACTGTGCGTTCTTCGGGCGATGCTTGTCCCTTGGAAACGGCGATGCTACGTACAGGTGATGCTCTGGAAACGGCTACGGTCTCAGGCGATGTTTGTCCTTTGAATCGCTGGTTCCCAGATGCTGATTCGATAGGCAAATGAAGACTTAAAAGCCAAGGAACTCGACAGCACTTTTAATTTTCAAAAAACGATGTCCTGAGCCCTTTTGCCTATCTGCCGACTGCGCCAATTAACGTTTCTTGACGAAGAAGGGCGTTTTTAAAAATGGTACTTTATTTTAAAAACGCAAAAGACGGAGCCCAAGTTACAAAATGAACACAGTCTACAGTTAAGTACAATAAGATATTTATTCGTCGTGAATTTACACAGTATGCACTTGCATAATCACTTAAATACTATTATACAATTTTAACTTAAAGTTGGGAGTATTGCTTGAAAGAAGGTAAACATCTATCCTGATAGACAGTTTCTATCTTTCAAGCTTCGTCGTAACTCAGACTGAGCTGTCCCATAAAGTGCTGGTCTTTATATACTCCTTTTGTGGGTGTGAAGCCGTGTGCCTACGTGACTTCCTTATTAACGTTCTGAGTATTGCAGCTGCTTGTGGTCTACGTGACTTCCTTCTTGAGTTCTGCGTACTGCAGCTGCTGTGGTCTACGTGACTTCTTTATAGAGTTCTGCGTACTCCAGATGCTTGCTATGCACACACGTGGTCGTGTTTTTGACAGCGGCTGCAATCGTGGGCATTTAGCTCGCATATAGTTATAATGAAGTCGCACTTCGCTTGGATAATGAACAAATATTAACTTGCGTCACTTGGGGCAGACGTTTTTAGTGACTTTTTTGTTTACAGTTGGTACCCCTGGGGGAAAATCTAGTGACTTTTTATGTCTGTCTCTCTCTAATTTGGTGACTTTTTGTCTGTCTCTCTCTAGGTGGTTAAGTACGGAATCTGTATTACCGACATTCTGTATTATCGGCATTTGATTCGTCACTTGGCTAAATGGTAGCGTCGTTGCTAGGGGAAAACAGATGGCGCCAGTGTCGTTTTACGTCAAATTTGGGGTCTTTTTATGTCGATCTCTCTCTAATCTGGAGACTTTTTATGTCGATCTCTCTCTAATCTAGGGATTTTTGTGTCGAAGTACGGAATCTGTATTACCGGCATTTGGTTCGGCGCTCGGCTAAATGGTGCTAAAGTGTTGCTAGGAAAAAGAACTAGAGGGCGCTGTTAGTAGATAAAAATTGAGAGTTCTGGAACCACCCCCCACTCCTGACCTTGACCTTGAACCTATCTCTCTCTAACACATGGTGACCTTGAATCTATCTCTGTCACGTAAACGTAGCAACACCGCATTCTCAAGGTCAACAATATGACAACAACGCATTCTCAAGGTCGTCAATATGGCAACACCGCATTCTAAAGGTCATCCAATGTTGGTGACCTTGAACATATCTCTCTCTAACACATGGTGACCTTGAATCTATCTCTAAACGTGACAACAATGTATAGTCACCAAATAATTTTTCTTCAAGGTCATCAAACATTCAATTTATTTACCTTGTCAAAGTTAGAAATGATTACGACAGTTTTAACAAATTTTAAACATTAGGGGTATATTAATCATATATATTAACATCCAGTGTACACTGTAAGAAAGAGAAGTTTGAAGAGAGATAGCGCCGTCATATATGGTTAAACAGTGGGATTGGAATAGGTGCGATAGAATAATTAATTGCTCCAGTACAACACACTAAAATGTATTCTACCAAGTACTACCAACTCTAGAATACTCGAAAATACGCTCTTTGATTTAATTGCTACCAGAGAACTGCAGAGAAACGGCGGATAAAGCCGTAATATATGGTTAAACAGTGCGTCTGGAATAGGTGCGATAGAATAATTACTTGCTCGAGCACAACACACTAAAATGTATTGTCACGAAATGTTATTTAATGATATTTTCCAAATTCTATATATTTCTAAATTATTTAATATTCAATTCTAATTCTTTCAAATTATAATATAATTCTTATCATCTGATCCTTTGGTTGAGACGTATCCTGAGTTTGGCTAAACGTTACTAATTCCAGACGTAAGCCCAACCACAGTCTCCGTCAGAGCAATTAACATTTCCTGACTACGTGACTTTAGCTTCCTGTATTTTGGAGTACGTGATATCCGTTCTCATCAGGAACGTATATAAACTAAGGGAACCTCCCTAGTGGGGGTCGTTCGCAATAGTTAGTTAACAAGTAATGTAGTGTTAATCGAGAATCCCCCAAGATGGAATCATTGAAGAATATGGCTTCGAAGGATGATTTATCTGCGAATAAATCATCATTCCTAAATATGTAAGTTAGCTCTTTAATTAATATTTTTATTGTTCAATTGCTTTTCTCTTTATTAATACAAAACCTTATTTAAACTGTTACTATGTTTTGTGTATCATTTCTTTTAACTAATTAATATCCGATAAATACTAATCGATCTGTTCCTCCGTATCTACCTCTCGCCAATATAAGCCAAGCGTATACAAGTATTTTCTCTAATACCTGAGCAAAACCCGATACGTGACATATGATGCAGGCGCCGTGCTTTTATTCCGAAGCCTCTCAATAATAATGATCCGTGCATTAATTATGATTATCAAAAATTACCGCGCCGCTAGCTAGTGATTTGCAGGCGTCGTACGTTTGTTCCGCAGCTTAAATACCCAGCCGTTTTAGCGGGCTCACGGCTGACAATTCCCCGTTGCTTCAAGGATCCGCGAGACGCCAAGCCGGTTTCGTTTTTACCGCGATTGCATAGTAGCAACACCCATTAACTTTAATCAAGATTTTTTCTTATTTTACCAATATTTTCTCGCTCCTTACGATTCCTTCTATGGGACATCTATAAATAATCATTTTATATAATTGTTTTTATTTAATTGTTTTTTTTGTGCATGTATTAATTTCGAATATTTTCATAAATGTATTTTTTAAATGTATCTTTATACTGTGGAAAATAAATTTCCACAGTTCCACAATGACTTGTATATCTTTTAATTCTTCTCACTTTGATAATCTGATTTAATTAATTTAAAACACAAGACAACAATTGCAATTAATTTTGTGTACTTATTGTATGGATCTACTTAGTTATTTTTTATTAAAATTTTAAAAACTTGCGTATTATCTTGAATTTCATGCATTTTTCTTATTATTTGACTTTCATCCCGACTATGTAGGCATTATAGGATCAGATCTTTTGATGGACTTATCCGCATCAATCGATTATAAATGGATGCATATCCAAACGGAAAAAACAACCGTACCTTTTTATTATAACCCTTCCAAATTAAAGCAAGAAATGCAACAACGAAATCATTGTAATTTTTCAAAATTAAGATCAAATCAAGAACCAATAAAAAAGATCCATATACCAGCTCGAACCGAAATTTTTACAACACTTCCAGCAGTTGGAATTAATGGAACAAAATTAACCCCCAAACTTAAGTTTAACGCCCACGTCATTATGCCTTCAGCTATTGTCAGATTATACAACAATTATTTTCAAACGAACCTTATCAATACTTCCAATGAACCTCAAGTTATCAGTATTTATGACCCTTTAATTTTAGAAGATTATAAAACTTCAGATGATTTAATCCAAATTAATAATTTCAATGTAAAATCCCCTTCCAACGTAAGAAAAATTTTGAACGAAAATTTAAAAAATAATTTAAGATTAGAACATCTTAATGAGGAAGAAGAAACCCTCTTGACAAACCTTTGCTATGAATACAAAGACGTATTTTACACCCCAGACATACCCCTTTCAGCAACAAATTTAGCAAAACACCATATTAGGACAAAAACAGATGCCCCAATTTACACTAAGACATATAGATACCCCCAGATTCACCGTGAAGAAGTCAAAAACCAAATTCATAAAATGTTAAAGGACCAAATTATTGAACCATCAGAATCCCCATTTAATTTTCCAATTTGGGTAGTAAAAAAGAAATTAGACGCATCCCAAAAACAGAAGTGGAGGATCGTCATAGATTACAGGAAACTGAACGAACAGACTATCGAGGACAAATTCCCATTACCCCGAATAGAAACCGTTTTAGATAATTTAGGCAGATCAAAGTATTTTAGTACTCTTGACCTCGCATCCGGTTTCTGGCAAATAGAAATTGAAAAAAGGATAGAGAGAAAACAGCTTTCTCGACAGAAGAAGGTCATTTCCAATTTAAAAGAATGCCTTTTGGTTTAAAAAATGCACCAGCTACATTCCAGCGTGCAATCAATAACGCCCTTATAGGTTTAACACCCCAACAATGTCTAGTCTATTTAGACGACATCATAATTTATTCCGCTTCTCTTCAAGATCACATGTTTAGACTTAAAAATATATTCCAAAGATGTAGACAACATAATATCAAAATTCAATTAGACAAATCAGAATTTCTACATAAATCCATTAAATATTTAGGACACATTGTAACTCCAGAGAGAATTAAACCAGATCCAAACAAGATCTCAGCAATCAAAAACTTTCCAGCACCCAAAACAAGAACCGAAATTAAATCATTCTTAGGACTATTTGAATATTATCGAAAATTTATAAAAGATTTCGCGAAAATCACAAAATTCTTAACCATATGTTTAAAGAAAGATAACAAAATTGTTCATACAACAGAGTTTTTATCTAAATTCGAACATTGTAAAAACATTTTGACTAACGAACCAATTCTACAATACCCAAATTTTGATGAACCTTTTGAACTAACCACAGACGCTAGCAAATTCGCTTTAGGCGCAGTATTATCTCAAAAAGGAAAACCTGTTTGTTATGCTTCTAGGACATTAAATAATTCTGAACAAAATTATAGTACTATCGAAAGAGAATTATTAGCAGTTATTTGGGCAACAAAACAATTTAGACCCTATCTTTATGGAAAGAAATTTACCTTATTTACAGATCATAGACCATTAGTATGGCTCAAGAATTTAAAAGAGCCAAATTCAAAATTAACCCGTTGGGCAATGAAATTAGAAGAATTTGACTTTACTGTAAATTATATCCCCGAAAAAATAAATAAAGTTGCAGATGCATTATCCAGAATTCAAATTCATCACCCATTAAATATTAGACCTGCATCGCTATCAACCCCTGAACCAGAACAACTAATTATGACAGCAGACTAGCTAGCAGAGCAAGTACTCCCGAATTACTTACAGACTTATTCGACATTCCAACTTATAATCCCCCTCAAACTGACGCTACTGAAAACATTGAAAACCCGAACAACGAAGAAAATAATGATCAAAATTCTTATATTGACAGGGTACATTCTCAACAATCTTCAACCCCCGTAATTGATATTTCAGAGAAACCTCTACAACATTTTAAAAATCAGATAGAATTTATTAATGCTCAAATTCCAAGATCAATCAGAATCACAAAATACGACGGAATTACTCATTACGCCGTCTTCGTTAATCAAATTAATAAGACAGAAATATTTAACACCCTATTAATTGAACATTGTCAACCCAAACATCATTACTATTGTTATTTCCCAGATGATCAACTTTATTTAGACTTTTCAAATTTCATTAATACAATCACAAACGAAAATACTCCCAAATTTCATCGTTGTATAACTCAAGTAACCTATATTTTAAACTCCGAAGAAAGACAAAAACAAATTCAAGAATACCATTTAGGAAAAACCAAACACCGTGGAATAAATGAAACTATTGAACATCTCAAAAGAAAATATTATTGGACCTCTATTATAAAAGATGTTACAAATTATATTAATAATTGTCAAATTTGTAAACAACAAAAATACAACAGAAAACCTATTAATCAACCTTTTCAATTAACCCCTACTTCTTCTAGACCATTCCATACAATTCATATCGATATCTTCCAGATCAAAAATAAAAGTTACTTAACAATCATTGACGCTTTTTCAAAATTTGCACAAGCTTATCCTTTACAATCCCGAAATTTAATAGAAGTAACTGAACAGTTATTGAAATACATTTCAACATTTACAACCCCTAATGTCTTTATAGCCGACGGAGAATTTAATAAAAATATCTTTAAAGATTTTATAGCCTTGCATAAAATCCAATTACATACAACAACACCTCATCACCATCAATCTAATTCACCAATCGAAAGATTACATTCTACAATCATTGAACATTATCGACTATTAACCAATATACCTGAACAGCAAAAAATCCAATATTGCCTTTTAGCATACAATCATACTATACATTCAAATCTTCATTTAACCCCTTTTGAAATCGTTTTTGGACACACTGAAAGTAAAAACCCCTTTGACCTTGATTATAATAGAACATATTATCATGATTACTTATCTACACATAAAAATAAAATAAAATATTTATATGAATCCCTACAAAAAAACGCAGATGAAAACTAAAGAAAATCGAAATTCCAAATTAAACAAATCCAAAACAAATAAACAATTTAATTTAAATAGCAAAGTATTTATAAAAACCAATCTAAGAAATAAAAAGGATCCTAAGATTTGACGGACCTTATATTATCTCAAAAATTTTAGAACATGACGTTTACGATCTAACACCCCCTGATGGTAGACCACCACTTCAAAGACATGCTAACGAAATGTTACCTTTGTCAGGACAACAATGTTCCTCATCCTCTTCCGTGTTATCGCATTAACAATCAGCGATGTTACAATAACAAATATAGACGAAATAATTCAAAACTTAAATGAAATTTCTTCGTATCTCACAGATCAAGACGTTTTAACCATCCCTTATCCTGCTGACCTAAAGTACCTACATTTTGTACTTTTGTCAACATAAAAACTACTTTGAAATCCCTAATAATAAACTTTGTGAGACACAACTACTTTCTTTTCATCATAACCAAACTTGTATACCTTACCTACGTGAACTTCCTGATATAAAGATTTCCCAAATTAATTCTGTAACCTGGTTAATCAGTTCCCCTTCCAGATTCATTTTAGACATTAAATGTAGAGATCAAACGTATCGAAAAGAACTTGTTGGTTCAAAACTTATACATCTTAGTCCTGACTGTATTGTCATGATCAATCATAAAAACATGTTATTACAGCCAAAAGTATTTCTAATAAAGTAATAGAATTTAATATCATAGATATAATCGATTTAACTACAATCGATACACAGAAATTGAACAAATATCAACTGAAGATCACAAACCAAAATCATCTTCTAAAGATGAATAGTACTACAACCCTCGATCATTTGAGCTTATTAAGTATCATTATAATTATATTTATCATTGTAATAGTTATAAGTTTATTATTGTATATTTATTGTAAACGTAACTCCTTCAAAATCAAATTTATAGATTTTCTAAATAAAGAATTTATAAATAACCAAAATAACGAAGAAATACCAATTTAGTTTTCTTTGAAAAATTTTATAATATATAAATATTATTTCAAATTTTATTTTCAAATTATTTTAATAACATTGAAAATAGTAAGGGTGGAGGAGTAACGTACGTAGAATCGCACTGTAGATAAGATCATGTTACATGAGAATTGCTTAAGATAATAAAAATCACGATATCAAATTACAGTTTTCTGATAAGTCTAAGTTATCTCTATGAGAACTTCTGTAGCATTAATTCTCTCATGACCATGAGAAATGTGTAGGAGGCCAATAAGGTATAAATACCTCTGTTTTAATCTTAAGTCTTTAGTCTTTATAAATCTTCATCCAACTCACAAGTCTTTATTAAGTATTTATTCAACACACAAATCGTCAACAAGTGTTTATCCTGTGTGAGTATTAATACTAGGTGTGGATTTTAAAATTGTCCTGCTAGTAAAAACATAAAGGCTCATTCGAGTTTTTAATTAATTATTTTGCTTAATGTCATTTAAATGTGAATTTTAAAATTGTTCTGTTAAGTGTGTTAATTCAAAACTAATTATTTAAGCTCGTTTTGAACTTCGTTAAATAATTACAGACAAAGTAATATTAATACATTTGTATCATTAATGTTAACAAGAGAGTTTTCTCTTAATTAAAATTAATAAAATATATTCTACGACTGCAAACGAAATATATAAATGTGTTTTATTATATTCAATAAATAAAGTTAAAAAAAAACTTCGGCCACAGAAAATAATAAAACTTGAATGTTAACTTGGGTAAGTTATTTTTCTGTATTAGAGCTAGGTTTTTTTTTTCATTTTTCTGCTTGTTACCTGTGATACAATTTTGTTACTTAATTATTTCATTTATATATAAACTTGGGTGAGCTTTTTCATTTGAAGTAAATCGTAAATCATGTTGAATTTTATTATCAAAATTATTATTTGATCGAGTTGACTTAAGCCGGTGTTAATTGTAGACGCGTTACGTACTTGGTTTATTATGATGTTTGTTATTATTAATTCTGTCCCCTTGATTTATTTTTGGCTGCTTTGATTGTTCTTACGCCGGCAGTAGCTACTGATGCATAGCTTGGTTTACGGTTTGATAAAACAGTTTAGGTATCTTCACGAAGAGAGACGTACCAGCTCTGAATGACCGTGAGACCGAACGTGCAAAGTGGACAGTCAGCCTAAAAGAGCTAGGTATATGTTATGTTTTATCGAGCCGTAAACTGTCACTGGTGTTACTACTGCTGTTGAAAGAACTTTCCCAAATATATATTGTATGATGTCTCACGAGTTATAGATATCTTTTTATGGTTAGTTCACTGGGATTAGTATAGTATAGTTAATTCCGCTGGTAATAATACATAGTGATAGGTGTTTGCTTGTTGAAACCTTGAAGTTATTGTTTTGGTGTAATACGCAGGTCTCTTCGCGAAAGGTTGTTGTTGATTGAAACAGCGCGCACGCGTGATGATATTTTACTTTGATCTCGCCCCTTGACAGACAAACGTTACTACTAGATTAGAGAGATATATACGAAAGTCCCTAGATCCGACAGAAAGTGAGGTACGAAAAGTCACTAAACGCTTGGGGTAGGGATAAATGCAGATCGAACGGTTGCTGAACCGCTCTAAGGAATATGCAATGAGAGAGCAGTAGGCGTCGCTAATGTTAGAACGAGAGAGATAGAGAAACAGAGATGCGACAAAGGTATCGAGAGACCAAAGGCCTAGGTAATATTGCATTGCGATAGGTGTTATCTGGGCGTTGTTTTAGTACATGAGAGCAGTAGGCGTGTCATCCAAGATGATCGCCAACCAATCAGAGCGCAGTGGGCGTGGCCTAAGAAAGTGTAAGTCAGGTGCTATACCTGTTTACGGTACGGTTCGAGATAACACCCCGCAAAGAGAAATTGCGAGCAAAGAAGATGAGAGAGACGAAACATATTTGTAAGGTATCACCTGCTGTTAAAAGCATAAAGAAACCGGAAGATAAATATACGTTAAAAGAGTTTGAAGCGATGTGATAAATTATATTTGCAACTATTTTAATATTACATTTTGAATGCAAATTCATATAGGAAAATATATCGTTCCGGCTGTGGATCGAACCCAGGATTCTCCACTGTCTAGGTGGTATCTCTACCAACTGAGCTACCGGGAAACGACTATCGCCATAGCGAGAAATTCTCAGTATGAATTAGATATTTTAGCAAACATACAAAGTAACTAGATATGTTTTGAATATTATTAATGAAGATCAGAAACTCGCATGAAAACAACATTAATATTCAAAGCGTCTAGATTATTATGAATCATTCCAAAAGGAAATTAATTTTATAAATTTAACATGAAGATTAATTTTTATGGTAACTAACAATAATAAAAAATTGTCAATGTGGCAAGATACAATTGTTTGTACATCACGTACATCATAAAAATTAATAATAACAATAATAATAATGATGATAAATCAATCAATTTTTTGTGATAATACGTTCTATCCCTGCAAGTAAAAAAGATCTATAAATTATGAGTACTTCTTCACACTATTTATAATATTAATAGATTCACTACACAGTATAGTCAATTTTCTGAACACTTCGCCGTTTTATGTGTTATCAAATGTTTTCCGTGTACTACGAGCAAGATTTCCACTGATAATTCACGCGGTGCAATAGTTGACCAAGCTAGAGCTCTTAAAGTATCAATTTTATAGAAAAAACTTCAAATAAATTTTATTGGAAATTTTGTGTTCTACAAATTTGATTATTACCATTTTTAATGTATCATCAACCGTTAACTATATATTTAGCAATAACCATCTTGGAAAAAGTTTGGCGCTCTATAAATATAAACCTATGCACTATACAGAAAAAAGTTTCGAATAAAAGTTGTATAAAATGTTATTATCTACGAAAATGATCTGTACTATTTTTGTCGTACGATGCACGGTTCACAAGATATTTGATAAGACGTGTTTACCAAGATGGCGGCTAACGCTCAAAACCCCGTCCCGCCAACTTGACGTTACATTTACGGGACACCGCCGAACATTTTCCAACAAGAAAATTAATTCTGTAGAAGATTGCATTATGAACCTACTTTTTTGCTCTGGTGCTTGGATTACTTTTAGCTCTGTTATTTTGAATCCTTTTCAATGTTATGGTTGCAATTTACATAACAATCATACAAAATACGCGTTAAAAAGAGTTAGACCTGTAAAATAGAACGATAGAATTTTGTTTACTTATTATTAAGCAAACAATGCTTTTTTTATTTAATAGATTATAATTTATCAGTGTTGTAATGTATCTAGATAAAAGTATCTAGATACTTTTATGGTACCTAGATACATATCTAGATACTTTTAAAATTTTCTAACTGTATTTGGATCTAGGTACATTTTCTGTAGTATCTGTGTATCTGTATTGTGCAGATACTATTTTCATAATTTTATAATAGAAAAACTACCATAAATGATGTGTGGAATTTTAAGTTTGAAATAATTTAATAATAATAATAGCTACTACCCATTACCCAGCGAACCAGGCCTCAGAAGCTATGAAGCTTGTGCGGGAGGGAGGGGCGATTATTACTATTATGGAGGCTCAACGTGCGGCTGCAGGACTTGACAGATGGTATAAGCACAAATCCCACATTTGTGTTACAACTAAGGGAAACTGCAGAAAACCTGAACCAAATCTGCCGGTACCGGCAGTTGAACCCGGGCCGTTTGGGTGAAAGACGTGCACGCAGGTCCCTGCTACTACCAAGGCTTTAAACCGACAACATAATAACAAATTTTTTATTATGTAATTTCTTTAAAATCTACTAGATGATAGTCATCTCGTTAAACAATTAGTGTCACTACATCTAATCAGCCATGCCAAGTTGACGTATCAGCGTACCGCAAGCGACACTATATGATAAAGGAAGTGTGAAATCTAATAATTCCTAAATTAAAATCGCGTTTTGCGTATTTAGCATATTACAATTTGGGGTTGTCATAAATTCAATGGGGATAATAATAATTAACCATTTCGAGCTTTTCTCGACCCAAAATGGCGTCGTTTGTAGTACTTTGGTCTGCCAACATGTCCTGGCTGACTAGATGTAGTGACTCTATAAACAATAGATATTATTACAAAATGATGATATATAACCGATTGTGAAGTGTGAGGAAGACGCATTCTTCCAATGCGTTGCCAACTCTGTACCATAATTTACAGCTTGTACCAAATTGGTATGTTGGTAGTTAGTTGGTGGTAGGATGGTAGATAAACATTCTTTACTACATGTTGTGATTATTTATTATTTACGTAACAATTCTGGAATTATATTTTACTGGACTTGTAGATAAGTATCAGACAAGCCTTGTTAGACCTTTAAGTCTGCGAGTACAGTAAAGACACTATACGGGATTGTTACACACTCCAATTTTTTTCTGTCAACAGTCAATTTGGGAACTTTCAAAGTTCTAAAGGACTATCCTAATGAAGTGCTTTTAAAAATATGTTAAAGAGTAAATATAATCTATTTGGTTACATGAAGGGTAACTAAAAGCAACCAGATTTAGCGACTTTTGTGGTGTAATAGTACTAGGAACTTGGAAAATTGTTGTAGTGTGAATCGTACCAACACCTGCTTTGAAATTAGGTTATCAGAAATAATATCTAGGCTATGATGGTTTCTGTTAAAGTGATGAAACATTTTCTAGGTTTTCAAACACTGAGAACTATTAGAGTTTATTCAAGTTATTAATATTTTGCATTTCACCAAGACTGAAGATAATTAGATCTACACAAATATCATTTATTTATTTTATATTTTTATTAAAATATTAATGCAAATGTGAAAAGAACACCTAATAATTCTAAAAAGTGGAAAGGTTTGGATGCACACTGTACTTATCTTTAGATACTAGTTTCTGCTAATAATTATTCATTTTTAATATGTATAAAATTTAATAAATATTGCTGTCCTAGACTAGTCCTGGAATTGATGCTTAGTTAAATGACTATTTTCGTTACGAAAAATTGACTAAGAAGTTCTTATTTTCGGGGCGATTACAGTAAAACAAGTATCTACAAATGTATCTAGATACATTATGTTAGGATTTGTATTTGGATCTAGATACTTCACAGCAAAAGCATCTGTATCTGTATCTAGGTACATTTTTCTGATAGTAACTGTATCTGTATCTAGATACACAAAATAATGTATCTGTTACAACACTGTAATCTATTAACTCAAAAAAACATTCAGCATAGTTAACATTACTTGTTTTGATTTTTTAGTCAAATCTGAGTTTGAAAGTTATTAAATCAATCTTTTGCCGTTTCAATTATTTTGAGGTTATTGTAAGTTTTGTAAAACGTAATATTTTGAATTTCGCGCCGGTATACTACCTAAACAATGGGGTCGAGGTCATGAAATTTGGACCAACAAAGATCAAAGTGCCGACACTATCCTGCGCTTCTGTATCGCTAGAGTATTCTGAGACACTACCGTCTGCCGAGACTATATTACATACAGCAATACAACTGGATCAGCAGCATTTGTCCATTTTTATGGAAAGGTTAGAAACATTTTAGTTGCTTTACTTTTTCATCTCAATTAAGTGTTTTTTGAATGTTACAAAATATTTTAGCTCGGAGTTCTTACTAGTCAAAACTCCTGCAACGCTTATTACAATCTATTGAAGTGCCCAACGTCAGCTTTTGGATGGAAGCACTGTATTGCAGCACTCTGTGATTCCGCAAGCCTACATTATTTAACTGCAGTTTTTTAAGGAAGTGCTTGCAAGTGTTTTCAATTGTTTATACCGCTCAATGGTACGTTAGCACAAAGTGCTTACTGTAGTTTTGTTACACTAACCTTATGCTATATAGTCATATAGGGCACACCACAGCTTACATAAATTCCTATAATAGTATACATATATTCTAAAATATAGTTCCTTTTAAGTAGGAGTTAGAAATGTTAAATGAAAGGTGTTATGGCACAACTATCCCATAGAGCATTTATGATAAGACGAGGATAAAAATGTAAGAATAAAACATGATTAATATAAAAAATGCATGTCAAACTAATTTATGCTTTGTTTGCAGTTGATGGCAAGGTTGTTGGTGGCAACAAAAATTAGTAATTGGTAACCACCCTAAAGATTGAATGTAGGTATAATAATTATAACATGTAAATTTTTTTTTAAAAGCGAAATTTCAAAATCATTGTATGTTTCTGCTACTAAACAACCATACGTAAACATGTGCCTACAAGTGATTATTATTATTTAAAATAATATGCCACAACCATTTGAATGTACTTTATGTAATTATAGAAGCTCACAAAAAGGTAATTTGAAACAACACATGCTCACTCATAGTGGTGAGAAACCATTTGAGTGTAATATTTGTAGTTTTAAGTGCTCACAGAAAAAAAATTTGCAGAGGCACATGCTCACTCATAGTGGTGAGAAACCATTTGTGTGTAATATATGTAGTTATAAATGCTCACAAAAAGCACATTTGCAACAGCACATGCTCACTCATAGTGGTGAAAAGCCATTTGAGTGTAATATTTGTAGTTTTAAGTGCTCACAAAAAAGAAATTTGAAGAGGCACATGCTCACTCATAGTGGTGAGAAACCATTCGAGTGTAATATTTGTAGTTATAAATGCTCACTGAAAAAAAGTTTGCAAAAGCACATGCTGACTCATAGTGGTGAGAAACCATTCGAGTGTAATATTTGTAGTTATAAATGCTCACAAAAAGAAAGTTTGCAAAAGCACATGCTCATTCATAGTGGTGAGAAGCCATTTGAGTGTAATATTTGTAGTCATAAATGCTCTCTAAAAGCAAATTTGCAAACCCACATGCTCACTCATAGTGGTGAAAAACCATTTGGGTGTAATATTTGTAGTTATGAATGCTCTTTAAAAAAATATTTGCAAAGGCACATGCTCACTCATAGTAGTAAGAAACCATTTAAGTGTCATATTTGTAGTTTTAAATGCTCACGAAAAGAAAGTTTGCAAAAGCACATGCTCACTCATAGTAGTGAGAAACCATTTGTGTGTAATATTTGTAGTTATAACTACTCGGAGAAAAAGAATTTGCAAAGGCACATGCTCACTCATAGTGATGAGAAACCATTTGAGTGTAATATTTGTTGTTATAAATGTTCAGAGAAAAGCAATTTGAAGCAGCACATGTCCACTCATAGCGGTGAGAAACCATTTGAGTGTAATATTTGTAGTTATAAATGCTCACGAAAAGGAAGTTTGCAAAAGCACATGCTCACTCATAGTGGTGAGAGACCATTTGAGTGTAATATTTGTAGTTATAAATGCTCTGTAAAAGCAAATTTGCAAACGCACATGCTGACTCATAGTGGTGAGAAACCATTTGAGTGTCATATTTGTTGTCACAAATGCTCACAAAAAGGAAGTTTGCAAAAGCACATGCTCATTCATAGTGGTGAGAAGCCATTTAAGTGTAATATTTGCAGTTATAAATGCTCTCTAAAAGCAAATTTGCAAAAGCACATGCTCACTCATAGTGGTGAGAAACCATTTGGGTGTAATATTTGTAGTTTTAAATGCTCACAGAAAACAAGTTTGCAGAAACACTTGCTTTCTCATAGTGGTGGGAAATCATTTGAGAGTAATATTTGTAGTTTTAAATTTGCACAAAAAACAATTCTGCAAAAGCACATGCTGATTCATAGTGATGAGAAACCCTTTGATTGGAATATTTGTAGTTATAAATGCTCATGAAAAGGAAGTTTTCAAGAGCACATGTTTACTCATAGTGGTTAACAACTTTTACTTATAACATCGATAATAAAAACTATGCGTAAAGATTTAGGCGTAATCTTCGATACAAAACTTGTTTTTACAAACATATTTCTCAAAATGTGTATAGTGCCTTAGATAATTCTAGGCCATGCATAGCTGTTTTTCTTGATCCTGCTAAAGCATTCGACACAGTTCATCATACAATATTAATAAAGAAATTAGTATTACATGGAATTTGCGGAACAGCTTTAAATTTATTTGAAGAGTTACTTGGAAGATAGGACACAGGTGGTAAAAATAAATAAAATCATAAGTCAACCTGAAACTGTAACATGCTGTATTCCTCAAGGAACTGTATTTGGACCACTCTTATTTTCAATTTACATTAATGACTTGATTAGTGAGAAATCGAGTAAAGGTAAGATTATTGCATATGCTGCTGATAGAGTATTATTTGAAGCAGACAACTGGGAAAATGTTAAGGATACAGCACAATACCATATGAGTATTATTAAAAGATGGTTGGATTCTAATGTGTTGACATTAAATTATACTAAAAGCTCTTTCATTACATTCACAAGCTATAATAATACTCAACCGATAATACAAGAAATTTTAGTTTGTAACTACAACGTTGTTATTAAAAAATGTAAAATATTTAGGAATTATTATTGATCAACATATGAGATGGGATGCACAAACAGCATATCTTAGCAGTAACCTCAGAAAAATGATCTATTTGCTTAAGAGACTAGGGAGATCCTAACCATAAACCAACTTCGAAGCATGTACTACGCCCTTGTTCAATTACTTTTAACTTATGGAATCATAGGATCGGGAGGTGCGGCTAAAGTTTATTTAAAAAAGTAAAAATAATAAAAAATTTTCATGTCCTTGATATAACACAGTTGTTTTATATGTCTTTATTGAGATATACTAAAAATAATCCTTTAGTGTTGAGAACATTGGCTCATCCATACAACACTAGAAATAAACACGACGCTATACTTTTAAAAGTAAAAAAACAGTAGGTCAAAGAAGTTTGTTGTATTATATTCCTAAATTAAATAACCACCTTCAAAAATATATTCAAAAGCATTCATTTTAGAATTTAATTGTACTTAGCAATCATTAATTTTACTCTTATTACGTAAAAAATAGTATATTATTTTATGCGGAGGAGAAGTATGACTTTTCTGTTAAACTATGAGTTTAATATATTACTTAAACTGCTAAAGCAAGGTCCGTAGATGCAAAGCAAGCTTTGAAATATAGGTCATCGCAATGCCGCCATTTTCGCGTTTAGTAAAAGTTGTAATACGGCTGCTATCAAAGCCGACACGATCGTCATATGAGGCGCATGACGTTCTAAAACGTTGAATTAACGCTTAGTACCCAACTGAAAACAAGTCGAGTTGTCGCTTATTTCTGTTTTCATGTTAATTAACATGTTCCGCCATTTTCGCGCTACTGATAGTGGAAGTGTATGAGATGACCTATATTTCAAAGCTTGCTTTGCATCTACGGACCTTGCTGCTAAAGCTCATTGTAGCGTCACCTATTATTGTATACCAATAACTAACTAAGTTCTAAACTGTTACGCATGTTCTTGTACCTAAATAAAGTAGTACGTTTTCATAACTCGTAGAAGCTGGTTGTTTTTATTTCACTCCGTTTTTACAGGTTATGATCCCAGCAGTGCGTGGCGCGAAAAACTAGTGAAAGATATAAAAACACAGTTAGTTTTAGTGTCGGATCTGTTTAAAAATGGCAACGAGTTATTTAAGCAGTGTACCAAAGTTATTGGGTAGAGAAAATTACGACGAGTGGTCGTTCGCCGTAGAAAATTTCTTTGTACTCGAAGGTTTGTCGAAGTGCATCGACGGTAAAGAGACTGACCCGGCATTGATAATAAAAGCGAAGCTAAAATGGTGTTGACCATCGATCCTTCTTTGTTTGTGCATGTGAAAGAAGCGAAAACAGCTCAAGAAGTATGGACGACGCTAAAAACGTTATACGATGATACGGGGTTCGCAAGAAAAATTGGTTTGCTTCGTGCATTGATATCATTGCGATTGGAAAATTGCGATTCCATGGAATCCTACGTAAACCAGGTAATCGAAACATCACAGAAATTACGTAGAACAGGATTCAACATAGATGATGAATGGATTGGGTCGCTACTTTTAGCAGGTTTATCTGAGAAATTCGCGCCAATGATTATGGCGATTGAACATTCTGGAATAAATATAAAAACAGATTCCATCAAGACGAAATTATTGGATATGGAGGTAGATGGTGCTCGCAGCAGCAGATTAGCAGGTGCATTTACCAGCAGAGTCAACTTTAAAAAGCAGAACAAAGATGGCAGCAGTACGCATGTAAACAAAAGCAACAACAAAGATAAAAATGAAATTGTATGCTACAAATGTAAACAGCGAGGTCATTTTATGAATAAATGTCCTAATAATAATAATAATAATAATAAGAATGAAAAACTGAAGACTAACGAAAAAACATCAATAGGTTTTAGTGCTGGTTTTTTAAGTAGCCAATTTAACAATACCGAATGGTACATTGATTCAGGTGCTAGTGTTCACTTAACTGCCAGAAGGGATTGGTTAAAACATGAACAAAAAGACCCTGAATTAAAAGAAATCATGGTTGCAAACAAAACTAAAATTCCAGTGACTTGTACAGGTGACATAGAAATCACTACAATAGTTGGTATAGAGAAATTCGATGTAGTAATAAACAATGTGCAATATGTACCAGAGTTAACAACAAATCTTTTATCAGTGAGTCAATTGATTAAAAATGGTAACAAAGTTGTTTTTAACAGGAATGGTTGCAACATTTACAGCAGTAAAGGTGTGTTAGTGGCAACGGCAGATTTGGTAGAAAATGTTTATAAACTCAATTTCGATAAACCACAACATAGTGAACTAGCAGCGTCAGTAGTATCTGGAGAAGTTTGGCACCGGCGATTAGGTCATCTCAACTACAGAGATTTGAAGTTAATGAGTGATGGTATCGTTAAAGGATTGAAATGCAAGGAAAAACGACGAAAATGGGATAAAAAGGCGAAGAAAATGGTTTTAGTGGGTTTCAGTGACAATATAAAAGGGTATAGGTTATATGATCCAGAAGACAACAAGATTATCACTAGTAGAGACGTAGTGGTTAATGAGAACATTACAAGAAGACTTGATGTGATCGTTAGTGTTAACGAGGAAGAAACACCAGTTTCAGTGGGGGAAAATGAACTAAATGACATCAGTTTAGAAAATTTAGAGGTAATTGATTCGAATGATAGTGATTACACTCCAGAAACAAGATGTGAAATACCCAGTAATGTAAGAAGGTCACAGCGACAACCTAAACCAAAGCTGTTTGAAGACTATGTGTCCTATATGTGCAACGAAGTCATGGATTGTGATCCAGTCACTTTTGCCGAGGCTTCGTCTACATCTGATAAAGCAGCATGGAAACGAGCAATGGAAGAAGAAATCCAGTCTTTTAAGGAAAATGATGCCTGGGAGCTGGTGGACGTTCCAAAAAGTGGAAGTGTTGTGGCATGCAAGTGGGTTTATAAAAAAAAGGTGATGGTGATAGTGTTAGATATAGAGCCAGACTGGTGGCAAAGGGTTTCACCCAAAAATATGGAATTGACTTTGACGAAACTTTTTCCCCAGTAGTGAGGCATTCTACTCTTAGATTGTTAATTGCGTTATCTGTTAAATTGGATTTAAACATTGTGCACTTGGACGTAACCACAGCTTTTTTGAATGGTCAATTAGAGGAAACCGTTTATATGAGACAACCAGAAGGTTTTGTAAACCCTGGTCATGAAAACAAAGTTTTAAAATTAAAGCGTGCGATATACGGATTAAAACAATCCTCACGAGTTTGGTACAATAAGGTTGAGATTGTTTTAGGAAATTTAGGTTATCAAAAATCCGAATATGAACCTTGTGTATTTTTAAATTGTCAAAATGATCTCATAACAGTCATTGCATTGTATGTTGATGATTTTTTCATATTTTCTAATAATGAGACAGAAACAGACATTTTAAAAAGGGAGTTAGCTTCAAAATTTAAATTAAAGGATCTCGGTCAAGTTAAACAATGTCTTGGTATGAATATAAATATAAAAAAGGACGAAGGCATTATAACTTTAGATCAAGAACATTACATAAATCAATTGTTATTAAAGTTTAATATGGTCGACTGTAAAACTGTGGATACACCCATGGAAAGCAACTTAAATCTTACAAAAGGTCTAAATTGTAACATTCAGGTACCATACCAACAATTAATAGGCAGCTTAATGTATCTTGCAGTAATGACAAGACCTGACATATCATATAGCGTTAGTTATTTAAGTCAATTTAATAACTGCCATGAAGAAACGCACTGGAAAAGTGCAAAAAGGATTTTAAGATATCTACAAAAAACTAAAAATTATTGTTTAAAATTTGAAAAAGATAATGTGTATTTAGTGGGTTTTGTAGATGCCGATTGGGGCAGCAATTCTGTTGATAGAAAATCCTACACAGGTTTCTGCTTTAAACTTTCAGGCTGTGTTGTATCATGGGAAAGTAATAAGCAAAAAACTTTGGCACTCTCCAGTACAGAGGCCGAATACATGGCTGTAGCCGAGGCTTCGAAAGAGGCTATTTATTTAAGAAATCTGTTAGGTGAATTGACAGGCACACTGAATTGTATATTATTGTATAATGATAGTCAAAGTGCTCAAAGATTGTCGTCTAATCCCATGTTCCACAAAAGAACAAAGCACATAGATGTGCGCCATCATTTTGTAAGGGAGACGATTGCTAATAAGTTAATTAGTCTTGAATATTTACAAACAGATAATATGCCTGCAGACATTTTTACAAAAGCTTTAGGTTCAAATAAGCATCACAGGTTCTTGAAAAGCTTAGGTGTAGAATGTAAGCATTTATAATATTTTAAACTAGTGGGGGTGTTAAAATATGAGTTTAATATATTACTTAAACTGCTAAAGCTCATTGTAACGTCACCTATTATTGTATACCAATAACTAACTAAGTTCTAAACTGTTACGCATGTTCTTGTACCTAAATAAACTCGTTTTCGTAAGTATAGTACGTTTTCATAACTCCTAGAAGCTGGTTGTTTTTATTTCACTCCGTTTTTACATTTTCATGGTGCGCCTGAGTTTACCCGCCGAACGTAGTGAGGCGGGTAATAGAAGGCAAGCCATGAAAAGTCACTTCTCCTCCAAATTAAATATGCTATTTTTTCTTCAAACGCTTTAAAATATGTATTATAAAGCTGCCATGTTTTTGATACTCAGCTCTGGGTTTGATTTATGCATACAATACTAGAAATGTAGTAGGCGATTAATAAATGCGAGTAGTTTCGATTGTTATACAAAAAAACGTTTTGACAGATATAAGTTGTTGAGCTTTTCCCTCCATGGAGGGAAAAGGAAAAGTAAAACTGTCGCCGGCGGAGAAGTTACATTTTTCCGCAGCCACCTCAGTCAAATTATGACCTAATTATCTTACGTTTGAAGAAAAAATAAATTAATTAAATATTCATAACTTTGACAACTACTGTATGTACAAAATTTGATGGCATACAGTAAATGGTGCTTAGATATCTATATATGGCATTTTAAAGAATTGTATTTTGCAAAACCACGCATAACTGTTTTACAGTCATGTGGTGTATTTTCTCTTCATCCTTTCGTTTGAATTTACGTTGTTATACTAATAATATTGTAATTATGCTATCTTAATATTATGTAACTTTTTTTTGTCATTTACGTTATGTTGTATGTGAAGATAAAGGGAAGTAAATAAATAAAAAAAGTATTTCAGAAACTGCAATCGATCGATTTTTCTCAGAACTTTTGTTATGCAACCTTATGATTTATTTGCATGATCATAAAGGGAAGAAAAATCACTATCAGATTCCACTATAAAAAATCTATATTGTCATTTAAATTTTTTTGTGATGACGTCATAACTTAGAAACAAATGAAGTCTGGAGGTGAATCGCACATATTAATGTGTATTTTTAAAAAACAAAATCGACTTGTTTCAGCGTTTTTAAAAAAACCGGTTGAGTTCGCTTTTTTTTAATATTCCATACTTTAATCCCACCCTGTAGAGCCTTTATCTTTAATATCGGTGGTTTTAAGATTCACTAACTCATGGCACCTACAGGCGCCCATAACTGCCATCACAACAACCATCTTCATTAGCAAGTAAATCTCGCCAGGAGCGTCATTTAGAAACTTTTCTACTTCTTTCTGGTCCAATGTTTTTGCTTTTTTAGGTTGATAGCCTTTCGAATTACTTTTCAAAATCGCAAACAAGGTTTTAAACCTAAAAAATGACATATAATTACAACCACTTAATTAATTACTAACTATAAAACTTACTTGCTTATGTTGTTTTCTCAAAAACAAATAGGGTGGATTTAAGCATGGAAAATGTAGACCATAAGGAAGGGGCAGCGTATTTTTCTATTAATCCATTGAAATAAGCAACCACTACAACATTTACGTTTCTGTTCTCCATCCATAATCGAAATTTGTTCAACTCCCATATAGTTATAAACTTTATTGGTACTCAAAATAATGATAAAAATAAAATTAATAAAATGTAAATTGTTTTTTGTTAGCATTAAAATAATTTTTTCTTTGAAAAACTGTATTTTTCTGGTCGTAGGAAAAATAGTGTACATAACTCGGTGGAAAGTGTGTTTCTTACTCGTGTGATTTCCGTGTAAATTTCACACTCGTACGAAAAGTGCCACTTTCCACTCTCGTTATGTTCTTCGTTCCTTTCATTCCTATTAGGAATATAGAGCGTCTTCCGAAGACGTTTCAGTGACTGGTAAGTCCGTAGTAAAAGGTAGTCAAACTGATACTACAAATGGTCATATATATGTATTTTTCACTATTATCCACTTCACTATATATATTATTATATTACCCTATATTAATATTCAGTATTTCTTGTTCTTGTTGGTTACATATAGTTTGAACGAAGTCTTTCCATCTATGTTTGTTTAGGGCTATTTCTTTCACCTCATTCCATGTTGTATTTATTGCTTTGCATTCCTCGAGTATATGTCTTCTCCAAGTTAGAGCTGGTCTACCTCTCTTTTTTTGGCCACGAAAGTCAGTTTACGTGCTAAAGGTTTGCGGATATATATATATATATATATATATATATATATATATATATATATATATATATATATATATATATATATATATATATATATATATGTAGACTGTAGACTTCGTGTCTACAGTCTACATCGTGTAACCACGCGAAGCAGAAGGAAGTTAGAAGTGACCTGAAGATGGCAAGTGTGATCTTGCCGAAACGTCGTCAACCATTGTCTGGTTCCTCTAGGAGCCGAATAGTGAATACGCGGAGTGAAACCCGGAAAAGTGGTAAAGTATAATATATATATATATATATATATATATATATATATATATATATATATATATATATCTATAGGGCCCCACTATGCGCCCCCCCATGTAAAATCTTAGGTTCAAGCAGCGTCCGAAGTCACTCGGCGTCCGGATATACGGACGCTGGGTGACTAGTGCCTCAAAATTGCACCATATGAAGCTTAAAGTGTCTAGATGACGAAAATGTAAAAATTAGCTGTGCGCAGTTTGACACCCATTTCTGATTCGTGTATAAAATCGTAGTTCGAGCGTTTGCAGCGTTAATAGCGCGCGATTTGTATACACTTGTATACAAATCGGCAACTGTTTACCCTGCGTCCCCACACATAACAGTAATTTTGTTGGTAACACTGATGGCTTTATCGCTAGACAGTGACGTCATTTCAACGGGACTTCACTTTATGCATTGTATTTCTGAGTAAAGATTGCGTCATTTATGGTGACAAAAATTCTTTCATATTATATTTTGTTAAAGCTAATAAACACTTTTAATACATTTTATTTATGCGTTATTTAAACTTCGTTATTAAAACGGATTTGCTTGCTACTACAAATGGGCGATAATTTTAATAAAATTGTAAGATTTAATAAGATGGATAGAATTTAAGGATATTCTTTCGTTCTCAAAATATGTGTGGGATATTTACACGTAATTGAAAGCTTTATTTATTTAAATTAAACAAACATTATGCATTATTATATTATCATTCGGTATTTAATCAATCACTGATGCTGTTAGATAATAATAAATCAAAATATACAATTAAAATATAATTTTATGGCATTTATTATATTACGTTAATTTGAACAAACTTTAAAATAAATATGTAGAATGTCGATTTTTAAAATCTTCACAATTCTTATCTATCAGATTGTTGACTTTACAACATTTTTTTAAGTTGCCGTGTAAAACAAAAACGTCAATTTTGCACCCCTTGTGTTTTATGTAAATAAATAAGCAATACAGTCCACTCAATCTGTCATTTGACAACATAAGATATGTACAAAAATAAATTAGGCAATTTCTGTTGATAGATGATTCTTACATATTATATTTTGTTAAAGCTATTTAAGAAACACTTTTTATACATTTCATTTATGCGTCATTTAAATTTCGTTATTAAAACAGATTTTCTTATTGCTACTACAAATGGGCGATAATTTTAATAAAATTGTAAGATTTAATAAGATGGATAAGAATTTAAGGATATTCTTTCGTTCTCAAAATATGTGTGGGATATTTCCACGTAATTAAAAGCTTTATTTATTTAAATTAAACATACATGACGCATTATTATATTATCATTCAGTATTTAATCAATCACTGATGCTGTTAGATAATAATAAATCAAAATATACAATTAAAACATAATTTTATGGCATTTATTATATTACGCTAATTTGAACAAACTTTAAAATAAATATGTAGAATTTCGATTTTTAAAATCTTCACAATTCTTATCTATCAGATTTTGACTATACAACAATTTTTTAAGTTGCCTTGTAAAACAAAAACGTCAATTTTGCACCCCTTGTGTTTTATGTAAATAAATAAGTAGTACGCTTTTTGTTTTCTTTTTCTAATATTGTTGGTTCCTGAAATGGTAAAATATAGTTGAGGAATGTTCCTCCTCCTTTTTCTCTTCTTTTTTTTGCATAATATAAAAAAGTGCATAAAACTTGGATCTGAGATAGTTGATTTCAAATATAATAATAAATGAAAAACAATATGTCAACAACACAAAAAAGAATCCTTTCATGTTAAAAAATTCATGGTTTTTCTGTGAACAAAAAACCAATTTAATGTTACTTTATGTATATGAAGATCCTTTGAAGAAGGAGTCAATTCTAAGTTAAGTAAAACCCCCAGGGGGAATTTGGATAAACCCATCAAGTTTATATTTTAATAATTGATGACAGATGGAATTCAGTCGAATAGTACTGCTCAATTTTTATTATAATCATAATGAAACATAAACTCTGCATGCAAAGGATTAATAGCAGAATTGGAGGTCTCGTAAATGGCATCCTGTAAGTAATTTGTATTGTTAATACGATCCAGATTTGTGGAGTTTAAGGATCAGAAACTTAAAAGGTATTTAGTAAAGTGAGTGCCTAAAAGCTTCCAAATTTAGAACAAGAAAAACTAAATTGTAATAACAAACATTATGCTGGTAACTTGTGATAAAGTAGTTAAAAACTGTATTTAAATCTTTACTTATATTTAATAATTGTTGTGTAACTCTATCAGAAAGGGTTATATTCTTGTACTTTTTGTAATAAATTTAAGAAATTATTTTATGCAATCTCTGTGTTTTCTTTATGTGTAAAGGATCTTTAAGATGCACCAACCACCCTGTAGATTTACTTTTCACTAATTTCAAAACTTTTAAACAAAACCTCTTCTTGTTTGTGTGGGCAATCATTGTCTGTCACGAAACAAAGTGGTCCTTCGACCCGGATGGTCAATAACAATTCTTCGGTTTGAGAATGCATAAAACAATTTCAAGCTTTTAATGTTAGTATATAGTAACCTTTTTGGGCGTGCAAATTTTTTTAACTTTTTTTGTTAACTTCTCTAGAAATCTTTTACTAAAGGTCTAATTTCAAAATGAATTACGAAGCACTAAAGATTAGTCGTACAAGTGCCAAAGCTACTATTACTCGAATTTCAAATTGGGTAGTTTCAAATAAAGATAGAGAGACACATGTTTTTCAGTTTCGAACTAGAGAAAAGAATTTGCAAACAGCCTTTGAAAGGTATTCTGAAGCACAAGATAACATTGAACTTCTAGTGAATTCTGAAGCTCATGATGATGCTGAAAATCGTGACGCAATTGAAGAGCAATATTATTTAACATTAACCGAAATATTAGAACGTATAGAAGAATTATCTTCACCTATGTTAACTAAACCAGAGCGATCAGAGCCAAAGACGGTGATTCTGCAACAACAAGCTACACCTTTGATTAGGTTACCCGAAGTTAATCTACAACTATTCACAGGAAATGTTGCAGAATGGCAGTCTTTCTATCAACTTTTTACTGCTTTGGTATCCAATAACTCCTCATTGACTGACGTGCAAAGGTTTTTGTATTTAAATTTGCGTGATGAACCATTAAAACTAATAGAAAATTTACAAATAACTAATGAAAACTTTTCCACGGCAATTAATATTTTAAAAGGAAGGTATGAAAATAAGATATCAGTGATCAATGCACATTTAGCTTCTCTTTTGGATATAAGTTCCATAAACAAAGGCTCTGCAATACAATTAAGAGAATTTGTAACTAACACAATGAAGAAACTACACACTAACTACACTGACAAACAGCTTTTTGATTTCCTATTAATTTATTCGCTTGAACGTAAGCTCGACTATGCAAGTAGACGCAGTTTTGAGACTGATCGTAAGATTGATTCATTACCTAACCTTACAGAATTTTTTGAATTTTTGAACAAAAGGTGTACCATTTTAGAAAATCTATCAACAACCGAGATTTCATCAACCAAAAAGGTGATGAAAACCTCCTTACATGCAAACATAAAGGAAAATCACATGACAATTAAATAATTGTATTTTTTGTAATGAAAAATTTCATAAAATTTATTCTTGTAACAAATTTAAATTATTACCACATGCAAAAAGAATAAACTTTGTCAGGTCCAAAAGATTGTGCTTCAATTGTTTTGCCTCTTGCCATATGTCACCTCAGTGCAGAAGTATCTCCTGTAAGCAGTGTAATCAAAGACATCATACTCTTCTTCACAATAATAATGTTAACAGCAACACAACCAGTAATTCTCAAGGAAATCAAGGACCTCACCATAATAGTAATGTACTTTCTAATAGGTCAAATTCTTTCAATAAATATTTAAAAACACAAAGTTTGCCTGAGCAGGGTGATGACAAAACAAATTCTCAAATTAATACAATTCCTTCTGGTTCTCAAGAATTGATACAGCATAATACTCAAGGTATGTCACTTGCTTCTAATACTCTCTCTGCCTTATCGATCAAAAATGTTCATGTACTATTGGCTACAGCTTGTGTTACTATTTACAATTCTCAGGGAGTCCCTATCACAGCTAAGGTGTTACTTGATTCTGCCAGTCAAAGTTCTTTCATCTCAGAAAACTTAGTTAAAAAACTTAACTTCAATCCTTATTGTAAAACATTAAATATTTCAGGAATATCTGGAAGTACCATAATTTCTGACAGAATGATTAATTTAGTTATGCATTCCAATGTGTATGAAAACAAAAATTTTAGAATTTCTTGTTCTATATTACCCCGAATAACTTGTATGCTTCCACAAGTTAATATTAATACTAGTAAATTTAATATTCCGGATAAAATAATCCTTGCTAATCCCTTCTTTTACAAACCATCTTAAATAGATATTTTAATTGGAGCAGATTGCTATTATAATCTTTTGAAAAAAGGTGTATTCCATCTTGGAAAAACCTCCCAGTACTTCAAAGTACTCATTTAGGATGGGTAATTGCAGGTACAGTTCCGTTTCTCAATTCTCAACAAAGAAATGTATTACCTAAAGTATACACTTCCTCCTCCATAATAAATAATCAACCTTTAGTATCTATGTTTACTCAAGTACGAGACTCACCATCTCTTGATCAATTAGTTACTAAATTCTGGAATACAGAAGAGATTCCGGAAAAGGTCCCTCTAGCCATGGAAGATGAGCTAGCTGAAAAAATGTTCGTATCTACAACTACCATCTCAAATGATGGTAGGTTTCAAGTGAATGTTCCTTTGAGAACCCCTCAAGAAAACTTAAAGCTTGGTGATTCTCTGTCGATTGCAAAGAAACGATTTTTTAATTTAGATAAAAGATTTCAAAAAAGTCCTTCTTATTTCGTTGAATATAAAAGATTTATTGACGAATACGTTGAATTGAATCATGGAAGATTCGTTCCCCTTACTCAAACAAATAAATCGTCACATCAGAAATATTTTTTACCCCACCATGCAGTGATTCGTGAGAATAGTGTCTCAACGAAACTTCGAGTTGTCTTTGATGCTTCATGCAAAACCACTTCAGGTTTGTCATTGAATGACATCACTCTTAAAGGTTATCAGGTACAACCTGATCTCTATGATATTTTGTGTAGATTTAGATCTTTCAAGTTTGTGTTAACTACAGACATTGAAAAAATGTTCCGACAGATAAGAATAAATCCATCTCAAACCTTTCTGTTAAACATCTTGTGGCGAGACAATCCTGATAAACCACTCATGTGTATTGAACTTTTGACAGTAACATATGGAACAAATTCCGCTCCATTTCTATCAACCCGTGTACTACAGGAAATAGCATTAAAATATGAATCTGATTTTTCTCTCGCCGCAGAAGCTTTGATGAAACAAACCTGCGTAGATGACATTCTTTGTGGTTGTGATGACCTTACAAACTTAGAAAAACTCTATAATGAATTAAATACTCTTTTAAACTATCATGGATTCAAGGTCCATAAATGGTGTTCTAATTCAGAAACATTTTTGAGTACATTTTCTGAAGAAAGGATTCTCGAATATGATATTAATTTTGATGATACTCCTAATAAGGTGCTCGGATTAAAGTGGAACCCTGTAGCAGATTTTTTGTGTATTTCAATTCCCAAAGTTTCTTCAAACTCATTGCAAGGTCCTATAACTAAAAGAAAAATCCTTCCAACTGTAGCTCAGTGCTATGATCCTCTAGGATTGCTCTCTGTCGTCATAGTTGTAGGAAAACTATTGATTCAGACACTTTGGTCTTTAAAATTAGGATGGGATACACTTGTTACTGATAATCTCGTACAGGAGTGGCAAAAATTTGTAAATAATCTTTCTGTTTTATCAAAACTAAAGATACCTCGGTATTTATATTTAAATAAATCTATAAAGAGCGTAGAGTTTCAGCATGTGTATATATTCGTACTTTGTATTTGGATGGATCTATATCTTGTAATTTAGTGTCTTCAAAATCTAGAATAGCACCTCTAAAGGTAATCTCTTCCTCGTTTGGAATTGTGTGCTATGCTTCTTCTTTCAAGATTAACGAAAAAACTTTTGCCTATTTATGAAAACAGATTTACAATAAATTCTGTGAGTTTGTGGTCAGATTCCCAAATAGCTTTATTCTGGATAACTTCTCATGCTTCACGTTGGACAGTTTTTGTAGCTAACAGAGTATCACAAATACAAGAATTAACAACAGGATTCAAGTGGTATTATGTCAAATCCAGCGAAAATCCTGCCGACCTTCCTTCCAGAGGGATGTTACCTCAAGACGTTTTAAACTGTGAAATTTGGTGGTGCGGGCCTTCTTTTCTAAAGAATCCTAATTTAGACATTTCTGAATTTGCCAAAAATCCTGTTGTGCCAGAAATATCGGAAGAAAGGAAAATATCTCTTGTTACTACAATAAATAACAGATCAGTCTGCCTTTTGGGAACCTATATTTTTAAAATTTTCAATTTTCTCTAGGCTTCAACGTACTGTTTCATATTGTTTGCGTTTTATTCAAAACACAAAATTTATTTCAAACAAATTTTCTGGCCCTTTAAATGTAAATGAGTTGAAAGATGCAACATACTTCATTCTAAGAATACTACAGGTTAAATATTTTTCAAAGGAAATCTTTGAACTGCAAAATAAAAAACTTCTTAGTAATAAGAATTTGCTTTCTCTTAACCCCTTTTTTGATGAAAAAATGGTATCTTGCGCGTTGGTGGCAGGTTAGAAAATGCGGATGTTAACTTTGATCAGAAACACCCAGTTTTGCTTCCTTCTCATAATTATGTTGTAATTCTTATGTTAACCCAAGAGCACACACGTTTGGGACATGCTGGTGCTCAAACAGTTTTATCGAATTTCAGATTAAGGTTTTGGCCGTTAAATGGATTAAGAGAAATAAAAAGAATAATCAGAAACTGTGTGACTTGTTATAGATTCAGAGCTCAGCCAGCTCAACAATTAATGGCAAGCTTACCCAAAGATAGAGTTAACGTTACAAGACCTTTTCAAAAGGTAGGTGTGGATTATGGCGGTCCCTTCATGATTAAATCGTCAAAGGTAAGGAAGGCGCCTTTAATCAAGGCATACATAGCTATTTTTGTTTGTATGGTAACCAAATCGGTTCATATTGAATTGGTCACGAATCTATCATCTGAAGCCTTTCTTATGACATTGAAAAGATTCATTTCTCGAAGAGGAAATCCCTCTTTAGTCTACAGCGACAATGCTTCCAATTTCTTAGGGGCAAAGAATCAGTTAAAGGAATTACATAATTTTTTTTACACTCAGAGTAATTTAAAAGGAATCCAAGACTATTGTGCTCAAACCCAAATTACATTTAAGTTCATTCCTCCTAGAAGTCCCCACTGGGGTGGAATTTGGGAAGCAGCAATAAAAAGTTGTAAATATCATCTAAAGAGATTAGTAGGTAATTCCACTTTTACTTTCCACTTTTAATTTCCACCTTTGAAGAATTTTATACAATTCTAACCGAAATAGAAGCCATTCTAAACTCACGCCCCATCTGTCCATTATCTAATGACCCAAATGATTTGCAATGTTTGACCCCTGGACATTTCTTGATAGGATTAAGTTTAGTAGCTCATCCAGAAAAAAGTGTAACTTCCATTTCTGAAAATCGACTTACCCTTTATCAAAGGATTTCTCAAATTCAACAATTATTTTGGAGACGATGGTCTATTGAGTACCTCAATCGCTTGCAAAATCGACCTAAATGGGTTTACAATGTTCCAAACTTAAAAGTAAATGATTTGGTTCTGCTAAAGGAAGATGATAATCCTCCTCTTAAATGGCCGCTGGCATGAATAATAGAGATTATTTTAAGTCCTGACAAGAAGGTCAGGGTAGTTAAAGTTAAAACTCAAAATGGTTGTTTCACACGATCCATAACTAAGATTTGTCCTCTTCCACAAGATAAATTAATTGAAGAATTTCCCGCAGAAATTTAGAAAAAAATAATAATACGAACTTAATATTTATTTTTGTTTTTGTTCAATCTATCTTTTAATATGTTTATTAATTATAATCCCATTGAGGTTAGAACCCTCAAGGCCGGGGAGGATGTTCGGGAAACAATCCCTTCATCAGTTCTAGTTCAACTTTGTTTCACCCTGTATATATTTATTTTGCGGCGAACTGTTAACTTGCCACTTGTTTTTTTTTATACGTTTTTGCGCGTTGCTGACGTCTGTACGCTTTTTGTTTTCGTTTTCTAATATTGTTGGTTCCTGAAATGGTAAAATATAATTGAGGAATGTTCCTCCTCCTTTTTCGCTTCGTAAATGGCATCCTGTAAGTAATTTGTATTGTTAATACGATCCAGATTTGTGGAGTTTAAGGATCAGAAACTTAAAAGGTATTTAGTAAAGTGAGTGCCTAAAAGCTTCCAAATTTAGAACAAGAAAAACTAAATTGTAATAACAAACATTATGCTGGTAACTTGTGATAAAGTAGTTAAAAACTGTATTTAAATCTTTACTTATATTTAATAATTGTTGTGTAACTCTATCAGAAAGGGTTATATTCTTGTACTTTTTGTAATAAATTTAGGAAATTATTTTATGCAATCTCTGTGTTTTCTTTATGTGTAAAGGATCTTTAAGATGCACCAACCACCCTGTAGATTTACTTTTCACTAATTTCAAAACTTTTAAACAAAACCTCTTCTTGTTTGTGTGGGCAATCATTGTCTGTCACGAAACACATCCAAGGTTCTAGGTTTCACATTTCAGTTATACCTATTTATTATATTAAAAACAACAGACCAAACACTAAAAATCTGGGTTATATATGATATAATCCAAAGTAAATCAAAATAAAAGCACTCATTCGGAGCATTTACAAATTAAATATCTTTTAAACAGTTCCAATCCCAAGAATTTAATGGTTAACAACCTGTCGTTTTGCGTTGCTACGGTTGCTATTCAAAAAATGATATCATATCACTGAAGGACATCGACATTTAGTACATTGAATGCACAGCTGTTTTTCTTTTTAAAATAAATAATTGCAAACAATAAAATATCACTTTACTGAATTGGATAAAAACTGTTTCAGATAACGTTGGACATTTTATAATAAAATCGAAATTTTTATTTCTTATAACGTTGAAATTTTTTATTTTTGTTTGTGCTGTAGTTAAAATCTATTATAATATAATTTTTTTTTGTAAATTCGTTATCTTTAACGTTTCTAATTTTATATTCCTAACAATATAATAAATAGTTACTTAACGTAAAAATGTAAAGTCACTATTCGGTTTAACGAACAACTTTTAACAAAACATCTGGACCCGGATTGTTTTAGATTTATTATATATCAATTTTCTTTTCCTAAATCAACATCAGTAATCGAATAAATATAGTGAAAGATAATAATTGTTAATTTATGTTTAACTTGAATCAATAAATCTTTGAATTCCTTGTAAAAACCCTTGTCTATATCCAACCTCGTGCACCTAAAAAATGAAGTAAGCACTAATAACGAAAACAAAAATGTCATTTTAAAAGATTCGCAGTCAATAATATTTCTTGTTACATAACATAAATTAAGTAAAACGGTTTTTTGATCCTTGATAATCGGCGATCTTACTTTTTACGCTTTATTACTAATTACTAAAGACGATAGCTTATATATGTAAACCCATTTCTACAGCAATAATTGTTCGAAATCGTCGATGGAAAACTTTTAATATAAACGAAAACAAAATGTTTTAAAATACTTTAGTATTTTAGATTTTAATTATTATGGCCGCCATATTTCATCCGTCCTTTAAAATTTGCAAACGTTGACATCAAATTTGAAATTAGCGACCTTGAAAACCGCTTTGTAGAAAATTTCATACAAATCCAATTATATTTCGAGTTTTATGATGTTTTTATGAGCATTTTAAATATGAAAGCCTTTTAAATAAAATGCATACACATAAAGAAACGGAACTAAAAGAATTTATTAAGTAGCATTTATCAAATAGAAATGTTTTTGTCAGTTTAAATGACGTAATCTTCTCAGAAATACAGCGAGTAACATGACACCGCAGACAGGCAAGCAAGCTGCTAAACTTTAGAAAAATAAAATGGACGCTGAATAAACCTATAGTTTGCTAACGCTGACACTGACGCTGACTGATACCATCATTTATATACACTTTATATACGCAGGACGCTGGGCGCTACGCTTTTGGTCCGGACGCATGGTAGGCCTTTATAGATATATATATATATATATATATATATATATATATATATATATATATATATATATATATATATATATATATATATATATATATATCCATCTATCATTTTCAGGTCCGTTCATTTACGAGTTACATTTAATACCAAGTCCACCTGTAATTCCAAGTCCCTTATACGGACCTGGAATTACCAGCCCATTTTAACTCGTTTTTCGGTATCTAGGGGTCATGCAGAGATTATAAACAAAAAATATTATTTTCGGTCTGGACGTGAAATTGAATGCAAAATGAATTTTTATATGCGTTTGTAGTTTTGCATCCCTCCGCTTGGAGCGCTAAATATATACTCAAACGCGTATATCACACATATATTTCGTATGCAAACTCAGGTCCTACATGTGACAACGCTGCTATTCTAATTTAACGCGATACTGCTTTTTGAATGAGTAAGACTCGTAAAAGTAAAATCGATATTCGCGCTCTAGACGCAGTAATACTTTTTGGAGCTAGTATTTCTAGGAATACGACTATTTTTAATTAGGTTACTTCATTGTCATATTGCGCTGTAGATTTTCATTGTGACCTTCAATTACCAACATTTCTCAAGAACTTTATTTACTCTGGAAGGCCTAAAATTAGGCAGTAGAAATAAACATACAGGGTGTTTCATCGTTATTTTGTTTGGTTCAGTGGTTAATTAGTCCTTATTGTCAGTTCAAACTCACAATTAGACGTAATCAAATCTTTCAACCGGAAATTAACCCTGATTGTCTGTTTGAACTTCCAATAAATCCTGAAAACCAATACAACTTAAAGTTAACCTTAATTGGCAGTTCTAACTGACAAATTAGGTTGGTAATCTTGTAATGCACCTTATACCCAAATTACTAAACATATAATTAGGCTACCGCTGCCTAAGATGTTGCCTAATGGGTCTAAATCTAAGACTCGTTGCACAGGCACACCATGCAACGTCAACCATCTGATGTAAGCCCATGACATGTATTCTAAACCACATTATACGATGTGGCCGATGGCCACTCACTTAAATTGACTTATTGACTTGGATTTACTCACTTGAATTCACGCACTTAGACTTACTCACTTGCAATCACTCTCTTAGATTCACTCACTTGGACTTACTAACTTGGACTCGCCCACATGGACTCACTCACTTGAACTCACGCACTTGTACTCACTCAATTGGAATCACTCACCTGGACTAACTCACTTGGCATTACACACATGACCCATTCGCTTGGATTCAGTCACTTAGACTCACTCACCTGGACTCGCCCACGTGTGACCAATTCAGTCATTTAGACTCACTTACTTGGGCTCACTTGCTTAAACTCACTTATATGAACTCACTCACTTAGACTCACTCATTTGGACTCACTCACTTGGACTCGCTCTCTTAGACTCACACACCTGAACTAACTCTCCTGGACTCATCCACCTCGGCTTACTTACTTGGACTCACTCACTTAGACTCGCTCACCAGGACTCACTTTCTTGATCTCACTCGTCTGGACTCATTCACTTGGAATCCACACACTTGTATTCACTCATCTGGGCTCACTCACTTGAACTCATTCACTTGGACTCGCTTGCTTAAACTTAGTCATTTAGATTCAACCATTTCGACTCATTCACTTGGGCTCAATCTCCTGGATGCACTCACTTGGACTCATTCATTTGGACTCACTTATATGGACTCACTTATATGGACTCACTTATAAGGACTCACTTAATTGGCCTCACTCACTTGGACTAACTCATTTGGACTCATTCACTTCAACTCACCACTAGGACTTACTCTCATGGACTCACTCATTTGAACTCACTTATATGTACTCATTTACTTGAACTCAGTCATTTGGACTCATTTGATTGGACTCATTCACTTGGCCTCACTTGCTTAAACTCACTCACCTGGACTAACTCACTCACCAGGACTCACGTACATGGACTCACCTGGAACCACTCTCTTGGACTCGATCACTTGAACTCACTCACTTGGACTCACTCATTTGGACTGACTGATTTGGACTCACTAATTTGGACTAATTCATCTGCACTCACCCCCTTGTGCTCACTCTTTCGGACTAACACGCCTAGAACATCAGTCATTTAGATTCAATGACTTGGACTCATTCACATGGAATCACTCTCCTGGACTCAATCACTTGGACTCATTTAGTTGAACTCAGTCATTTGGACTCATTCGCTTGGACTAACTCTCTTGGACTCACTCACTTGAACTCAGTCATTTAAACTAACTTAATTGAACTCACTCATGGACTCGCTAACTTGGACTCACTTATTTAAACTCGCCTATATGGACTCATTTACTTAAACTAGTCATTTGGACTCATTCGATTGGACTCATTCACTTGGTCCCACTTGCTTAATTTCACTCACCTGGACAATATCACCAGGACTCACTAACATGGACTTACTCACTTGGAATCACTCTCTTAGATTCGATCTCTTGAACTCACTCATTTGGACTCATTTACTTAAACTCACTCGTTTAAATTCACTCTCCTGAATTGACTCACTCATATGGACTAACTCTCTTGGACTCATTCATTTGTATTAACTCATCTGCACTCATTCCTTTGCGCTCACTGCCGTGGACTCACACACCTGGACTCACTCACTTGGAATCACTTTCTTGGACTCGATCACTTGGACTCACTCACTTGAACTCACTCATTTGGACTCACTCATTTGGACTACCTCATCTGCACTCACTCATTTGTGCTCACTCTTTTGGACTAACACGCCTAGTCTCATTCACCAGGACTCATTGACGTGGACTCACTCACTTGGATTCACTTTCTTAAACTCAGACATTTAGATTCAATCACTTGGACTCATTCACATGGGGTACCACTCTTCTGGACGCAATCACTTGGACTCACTCATTTGGACTCATTTAGTTGAACTCAATCATGACAAAACGATCATGATCATTTGGACTCATTCGATTGGACTCATTCACTTCTCACTTGCTTAAATTCACTCACTTGGACAATGTCACCAGGACTCACTAACATGGACTCACTCACTTGGAATCACTCTCTTCGATTCGATCTCTTAGACTCACTCATTTGGACTCAGTTATATGGACTCCTTTACTTAAAATCACTCACTTGCTTAAAATCACTCACCTGGATCGACTAACTCTCTTGGACTCACTTATATGGACTCACTTATATGGACTCACTTATATGGACTTATTTAGTTGAACTCATTCGCTTGGACTAACCCTCTTGGACTCACTCACGTGAACTCAGTCATTTAAACTCACTTAATTGACCTCACTCACTTGGACTAACTCATTTGGACTCATTCACTTCAACTCGCCACTAGGACTTACTCTCATGGACTCACTCATTTGAACTCACTTATATGTACTCATTTACTTGAACTCAGTCATTTGGACTTATTCACTTGGCCTCACTTGCTTAAACTCACTCACCTGGACTCACACACTTAAACTCACTTGGACTAACTCACTCACCAGGACTCACGTACATAGACTCACTCACTTGGAACCACTCTCTTGGACTCGATCACTTGAACTCACTCACTTGGACTCACTCATTTGGACTGACTGATTTGGACTCACTAATTTGGACTAACTCATTTGGACTCACTAATTTGGACTAATTCATCTGCACTCACTCCCTTGTGTTCACTCTTTTGGACTAACACGCCTAGAACATCAGTCATTTAGATTCAATGACTTGGACTCATTCACATGGAATCACTCTCCTGGACTCAATCACTTGGACTCATTTAGTTGAACTCAGTCATTTGGACTCATTCGCTTGGACTAACTCTCTTGGACTCACTCACTTGAACTCAGTCATTTAAACTCACTTAATCGCTAACTTGGTCCCACTTGCTTAAATTCACTCACCTGGACAATATCACCAGGACTCACTAACATGGACTTACTCACTTGGAATCACTCTTAGATTCGATCTCTTGGACTCAGTTATATGGACTCCTTTACTTAAACTCACTCGCTTAAAATCACTCTCGTAAATTGACTCACTCATATGGACTAACTCTCTTGGACTCATTCATTTGTATTAACTCATCTGCACTCACTCCTTTGCGCTCACTGCCGTGGACTCACACACCTGGACTCACTCACTTGGAATCACTTTCTTGGACTCGATCACTTGGACTCACTCACTTGAACTCACTCATTTAGACTACCTCATCTGCACTCACTCATTTGTGCTCACTCTTTTGGACTAACACGCCTAGACTCATCACCAGGACTCATTGACGTGGACTCACTCACTTGGATTCACTTTCTTAAACTCCAGACATTTAGATTCAATCACTTGGACTCATTCATATGGGGTACCACTCTTCTGGACGCAATAACTTGGACTCACTCATTTGGACTCATTTAGTTGAACTCAATCATGACAAAACGATCATGATCATTTGGACTCATTCGATTGGACTCATTCACTTCTCACTTGCTTAAATTCACTCACCTGGACAATGTCACCAGGACTCACTAACATGGACTCACTCACTTGAAATCACTCTCTTGGATTCGATCTCTTAGACTCACTCATTTGGACTCAGTTATATGGACTCCTTTACTTAAAATCACTCACTTGCTTAAAATCACTTACCTGGATTCACTCACTGACATCGACTAACTCTCTTGGACTCATTCATTTGGACTAACTCATCTGCACTCACTCCTTTGGGCTCACTGCCGTGGACTCACACACCTGGACTCACTCACTTGGACTCATGCATCAGGACTCATTGACCTGGACTCACTCACCTAGACTCACTCCCTTAGGTTCACTTTCTTTGACTCATTCTTTTGGACTCTCCCAATTGAACTCGCTCTGTTGGACTCACTCACCAGGACTCACTCCCTTGGACTCACTCTCTTTGACTCACTGTCCTGGATCCACCCACTTGATCTCACTCACTTCGGCTCACACTCTTAGACTTACTTATCTGAACTCATTTACTTGAACTCAGTCATTTGGACTTATTCACTTGGACTCACTCACTTGCACCCACTCACGTGGACTCACTCGAGTTCAAGTGGGTGAGTCTAAGAACGTGAGTTCAAGAGAGTGAGTTTTAGTGAGTGAGTCCAAAAAACTGAGTTCAAGTGAGTGAGTCCAATTAAGTGAGCCGAAGTGGGTAAGTCCAGGAGAGTGAGTCTAGGAGGGTGAATTCAAGAGAGTGAGTCCAGGTAAGTGAGTCCAAGCGAGTGAATTCAAGTGAGCGAGTTCAATTAAATGAGTCCAGTTAAATGAGCCAGATAAATAAAGTGTGTGAGTTTTAGCAAGTGAGTCCAAGTGAATGAGTTCAAGTGAGTGAGTTCCAATGACTGAGTTCAAGTAAATGAGTTCAAGTGAGTGAGTCCAAGAAAGTGAACCATGGTGAGTTAGTCCAAGTGGGTGGATTCAGGAAAGATAGTCCAGGTGTGTGAGTCTAAGAGAGTGAGCCCAAGTGGGAGAGTCTAGGAAAATAGTCCAGGTGTGTGAGTCCAAGAGAGTGAGTTAAGGTGAATGAGTTCAAGTGAGTGAGTCCAGCTGAGTGAATTTAAGTAAGTGAGACCAGGTGAATGAGTTCAAATGACTGAGTTCAAGTAAGTGAATCCATATAAGTGAGTCCAAATGAGTGAGTCAATGAGAGTAACTTTAATTGAGTGAGTGAGAATTAGGCAAGTCAGAGTCACTTCAAAGAAATTTAACTCCTCCTTCCATCCCTTGCTATCTGATCTGGACATTTCAGAGTCCCGAGAACCATCGTGTCGGTTAATGACTCTGCTACTGAATGGTGCTTCTAGCAGGTCTAGGAAACTTTTGATTTGCGGTGGGTCGGCTGCGTTGTAACACGGAATCTACATAAATTCTACCTCCACCCTTCGCCCAACTTCACCATATCATCTGGATAGTTTGACGTTCCAAGATTGTATCGTCCTTGTGTACTGGATTTGACCACCGATTAGCGTTCGCAGGTTAAATGAAGTTTTAAAGTCCTCCCCGTCATATAATCTGTATTATTCGACGTCTGGAGAACCCTTTTGTCCGTTTGCCGAGACTAAATTAAGCTTTCATTAAAGCTTAGGTAAGTCAAAAGGTCATTTTAAAGGAATTTAACTTCCCACTCTCCCTGCTATCTGATCTGGACATTTCAGCGTCCCGAGAACGGTCTTGTCGGGTGTGGTCTACTAAAGGTTCACTTTGTTGGGTGCATGGCATTTTTTCAGTAAATTCTACAGTAGCCCAAATATTTGCATATTTGCAGCTGTTTAACAGCCATATGTGTTTTTTACATTTGGACTTGTGTTGAGACTCTTCAAACTCGTGTATATATTGTGTAATTAAATTACCGTCATGCCCATAATCATTGCAAGATATTTATTATGTGCGTTTCTTAAGGAAAATACAGCCTACATTCTTGATGCTATGTCTCCAGAACTGTCAGTCGAAGCTAAATAAAACAAAACCATTGTGAGAAACTTTACATGCAGTAAAAAGGTTCTCGTGCATTTTTTTCGTAAAACCTATCAAAATCGAGTTATTTATAATTTTTCATTTTGTCTTTTTCTCCACGATGGCGGCTCTAGCACACCTTATTCAACTCGGGGTTCAATTTGTTAGACAGTATGTATTCGCCAATATCTATGTCAATTTTCAGCCTCCAATAATTTTTCCCGTTAAGAGACAGCGAAAGAACAGAAAAATAGCTATGGCCTTACACTTAACGGTAGAAAGGCATAGAATTAAGAAGAACTAATGGTTTAATTCTTTGTAATTTGTATATTCTAGGTCTTGATAAAGAAAACAAATAGTTATCGTAACGTCTTAATGAATTTGTAAAAAATAAATTTGAAATTAAATCCCATGAAGTTTTATTCAATTTCAACAACTATTACTAATTACTTAAATATTACTATTACAACTTTTAATTTAATTTTAATTTTTAACAGACAGTTGTATTCTTGTATTCACGATGTCTGGCTATTCGTCAAGGGTTAATAAAATTTGAATTTTTTAAATTGCTCTTGGGGTCTTCGGGCCCCACTTTTCGATCTCCAGAGGGGCCCGCCGGGCAATTGCCCGGTTGCCCGGCGGGCCAGTCCGAAACTGCATCAGCCATTCTGCCTAAACACACAAAAAAACTTACAAATTTAACTAAAATTAACATTAAATTGAATTAATTAAATAATAAAAATGTTACGTAACCAAAACGGTTTTCAAGAACTTCAACGATATATATATATATATATATATATATATATATATATATATATATATATATATATATATATATATATATATATATATATATATATATATATATATATATATATATATATATCTATAGAGGCCTACCATGCGTCCGGACCAAAAGCGTAGCGCCCAGCGTCCGGCGTATATAAGTGTATATAAATGATGGTATCAGTCAGCGTCTTTTGCAAGCTATAGGTTTATTCAGCGTCTGTTTATTTTATGCAAGCTATAGGTTTATACAGCGTCCATTTATTTTTTCAGTATTGGCCAGCCTGCTTGAATTCCTTTGCCTGTCTGCGGTGTCGAGTTACTCTCTGCATTTCTGAGTAAAGATTGCGTCATTTAAACTGGCAAAAATAATTCTATTTTATTAACGCTATGTAATAAATACTTTTAGTTTCGTTTCTGTATGTGTATGAATTTTATTTAAAAGGCTTTTAGATTTCAAATACTATATGCATAAAAACATCATAAAACTCGAAATATTATTGAATTTGTATGAAATTTTCTACAAAGGGGTTTTTCAGGTCGCTGATTTCAAATTTGATGTCAACGTTTGCAAATTTTAAAGGGCGGATGAGATATGGTGGCCATAATAATTAAAATTTGATTTATTTGCATAAAACTTAACATCTGGGAGTAATTCGAAATAGCGGATAAGTGATTCATAAGTCATTTAAAGTGACAAAAATAATTATGTTTTATTACAGCTACTTAATAAATCTTTTACTTCCATTCATTGGTGTCTGAATTTTTTTAAAACGTTTTAAATAAGTTTTATTAAGGTACCATAAACATAAAAATGTCGTAAAATTAGAAATTTTATTGGATTTGGATGAGATTTTGTACAAAGGGGTTTCTAAGGTCGCTGATACCGAATTCGACGTAATAAGATTTACAATATGACGATTATATGTTATCATGTCACCCCCGTACCCCCTTTTAGGGGTTGTAAAGATCTTAGATGACTTACAAATTTGAAATTTGGTGTAATTATAGGATTTAAGATTCTTGTAAAAAAATATTTAAAAAATGTTAATTATGTCAACCTCTGCATCCCGTTCGGGGGTTGTAAGACTTCTAGATGACTTAAAAACTTGAAATTTGGTTCAGTTATAGGGTTTAGGGTTCTCGTAAAGAATGATATAGAAAAATGTTATTATGTTAACCCTCCGCAACCCCTTCAGGGTTTGTAAAGCTTCTAGATGACACAGAAACTTGAAATTTGGTACAGTTATAGTTTAAGATTATTGTAAAAAATATATAAAAAAATGTTGTTATATCATCCCCCGCACCCTCTTGTATGATTGTAAAACTTGCAGATGACACAGGAACTTGAAATTTGATATAGTTATAGTGTTTAAAATTTTCCTAAAGGGAAAAATCAAAAATATTAAAATGTCAACCCTCCCGCACCCTTTTGAGTTATAAAACTTCTAGATGACGTACAAACTTGAGACTTTGACATAGTTATAGAGGTTAGAATTCTTGTCAAAAGAAAAATAAACAATGGTAAAATTTCTACCACCCCCCCAACCACATTGGGGGTTGTAAAACTTCTATGAGACATACAAATTTGAAATTTGGTATAGTTATAGTGTTTAAAATTTTCCTAAAGTGAAAAATCAAAAATATTAAAATGTCAACCCTCCCAACCCCTTTTGAGTTATAAAACTTCTAGATGACGTACAAACTTGAGACTTTGACATAGTTATAGAGGTTAGAATTCTTGTCAAAAAAATAAACAATGGTAAAATTTCTACCCCCACCCACATTGGGGGTTGTAAAACATCTATATGACATACAAACTTGAAATTTGGTATAGTTATGGTGTTTAAAATTTTCCTAAAGGGAAAAATCAAAAATATTAAAATGTCAACCCTCACACCCCCTTTTGAGTTATAAAACTTCTAGATGACGTACAAACTTGAGATTTTGACATAGTTATAAAGCTTAAAATTCTTGTCAAAAGAAAAATAAACGATGGTAAAATTTCTACCCCCCGTCCACATTGGGGGTTGTAAAACTTCTATGAGACATACAAACTTGAAATTTGGTATAGTTATGGTGTTTAAAATTTTCCTAAAGTGAAAAATCCAAAATATTAAAATGACAACCCTCAAACCCCCTTTTGAGGTATAAAACTTCTAGATGACGTACAAACTTGAGACTTTGACATAGTTATAGAGGTTAGAATTCTTGTCAAAAGAAAAAAAAACAATGGTAAAATTTCTACCCCCCATCCACATTGGGGGTTGTAAAACTTCTATGAGACATACAAACTTGAAATTTGGTATAGTTATAGTGTTTAAAATTTTCCTAAAGTGAAAAATCAAAAATATTAAAATGTCAACCCTCCCACCCCCTTTTGAGTTATAAAACTTCTAGATGACGTACAAACTTGAGACTTTGACATAGTTATAGAGGTTAGAATTCTTGTCAAAAAAATAAATGGTAAAATTTCTACCACAACCCACATTGGGGGTTGTAAAACATCTATATGACATACAAACTTGAAATTTGGTATAGTTATGGTGTTTAAAATTTTCCTAAAGGGAAAAATCAAAAATTTAAAATGTCAACCCTCCCACCCCCTTTTGAGTTATAAAACTTCTAGATGACGTACAAACTTGAGACTTTGACATAGTTATAGAGGTTAGAATTCTTGTCAAAAAAATAAATGGTAAAATTTCTACCCCCACCCACATTGGGGGTTGTAAAACATCTATATGACATACAAACTTGAAATTTGGTATAGTTATGGTGTTTAAAATTTTCCTAAAGGGAAAAATCAAAAATATTAAAATGTCAACCCTCACACCCCCTTTTGAGTTATAAAACTTCTAGATGACGTACAAACTTGAGATTTTGACATAGTTATAAAGCTTAAAATTCTTGTCAAAAGAAAAATAAACGATGGTAAAATTTCTACCCCCCGTCCACATTGGGGGTTGTAAAACTTCTATGAGACATACAAACTTGAAATTTGGTATAGTTATGGTGTTTAAAATTTTCCTAAAGTGAAAAATCCCTAAATATTAAAATGACAACCCTCAAACCCCCTTTTGAGGTATAAAACTTCTAGATGACGTACAAACTTGAGACTTTGACATAGTTATAGAGGTTAGAATTCTTGTCAAAAGAAAAAAAAACAATGGTAAAATTTCTACCCCCCATCCACATTGGGGGTTGTAAAACTTCTATGAGACATACAAACTTGAAATTTGGTATAGTTATAGTGTTTAAAATTTTCCTAAAGTGAAAAATCAAAAATATTAAAATGTCAACCCTCCCACCCCCTTTTGAGTTATAAAACTTCTAGATGACGTACAAACTTGAGACTTTGACATAGTTATAGAGGTTAGAATTCTTGTCAAAAAAATAAACAATGGTAAAATTTCTACCCCCACCCACATTGGGGGTTGTAAAACATCTATATGACATACAAACTTGAAATTTGGTATAGTTATGGTGTTTAAAATTTTCCTAAAGGGAAAAATCAAAAATATTAAAATGTCAACCCTCACACCCCCTTTTGAGTTATAAAACTTCTAGATGACGTACAAACTTGAGATTTTGACATAGTTATAAAGCTTAAAATTCTTGTCAAAAGAAAAATAAACGATGGTAAAATTTCTACCCCCCGTCCACATTGGGGGTTGTAAAACTTCTATGAGACATACAAACTTGAAATTTGGTATAGTTATGGTGTTTAAAATTTTCCTAAAGTGAAAAATCCAAAATATTAAAATGACAACCCTCAAACCCCCTTTTGAGGTATAAAACTTCTAGATGACGTACAAACTTGAGACTTTGACATAGTTATAGAGGTTAGAATTCTTGTCAAAAGAAAAAAAAACAATGGTAAAATTTCTACCCCCCATCCACATTGGGGGTTGTAAAACTTCTATGAGACATACAAACTTGAAATTTGGTATAGTTATAGTGTTTAAAATTTTCCTAAAGTGAAAAATCAAAAATATTAAAATGTCAACCCTCCCACCCCCTTTTGAGTTATAAAACTTCTAGATGACGTACAAACTTGAGACTTTGACATAGTTATAGAGGTTAGAATTCTTGTCAAAAAAATAAATGGTAAAATTTCTACCACAACCCACATTGGGGGTTGTAAAACATCTATATGACATACAAACTTGAAATTTGGTATAGTTATGGTGTTTAAAATTTTCCTAAAGGGAAAAATCAAAAATTTAAAATGTCAACCCTCCCACCCCCTTTTGAGTTATAAAACTTCTAGATGACGTACAAACTTGAGACTTTGACATAGTTATAGAGGTTAGAATTCTTGTCAAAAAAATAAATGGTAAAATTTCTACCCCCACCCACATTGGGGGTTGTAAAACATCTATATGACATACAAACTTGAAATTTGGTATAGTTATGGTGTTTAAAATTTTCCTAAAGGGAAAAATCAAAAATATTAAAATGTCAACCCTCACACCCCCTTTTGAGTTATAAAACTTCTAGATGACGTACAAACTTGAGATTTTGACATAGTTATAAAGCTTAAAATTCTTGTCAAAAGAAAAATAAACGATGGTAAAATTTCTACCCCCCGTCCACATTGGGGGGTTGTAAAACTTCTATGAGACATACAAACTTGAAATTTGGTATAGTTATGGTGTTTAAAATTTTCCTAAAGTGAAAAATCCAAAATATTAAAATGACAACCCTCAAACCCCCTTTTGAGGTATAAAACTTCTAGATGACGTACAAACTTGAGACTTTGACATAGTTATAGAGGTTAGAATTCTTGTCAAAAGAAAAAAAGACAATGGTAAAATTTCTATCCCCCATCCACATTGGGGGTTGTAAAACTTCTATGAGACATACAAACTTGAAATTTGGTATAGTTATAGTGTTTAAAATTTTCCTAAAGTGAAAAATCAAAAATATTAAAATGTCAACCCTCCCACCCCCTTTTGAGTTATAAAACTTCTAGATGACGTACAAACTTGAGACTTTGACATAGTTATAGAGGTTAGAATTCTTGTCAAAAAAATAAATGGTAAAATTTCTACCACAACCCACATTGGGGGTTGTAAAACATCTATATGACATACAAACTTGAAATTTGGTATAGTTATGGTGTTTAAAATTTTCCTAAAGGGAAAAATCAAAAATTTAAAATGTCAACCCTCCCACCCCCTTTTGAGTTATAAAACTTCTAGATGACGTACAAACTTGAGATTTTGACATAGTTATAGAGTTTTAAATTCTTGTCAAAAGAAAAATAAACAATGGTAAAATTTCTACCCCCCATCTACATTGGTGGTTGTAAAACTTCTATGAGACATACAAACTTGAAATTTGGTATAGTTATAGTGTTTAAAATTTTCCTAAAGGGAAAAATCAAAAATATTAAAATGTCAACCCTCCCACCCCCTTTTGAGTTATAAAACTTCTAGATGACGTACAAACTTGAGATTTTGACATAGTTATAAAGCTTAAAATTCTTGTCAAAAGAAAAATAAACAATGGTAAAATTTCTACCCCCCATCCACATTGGGGGTTGTAAAACTTTTATGAGACATACAAACTTGAAATTTGGTATAGTTATGGTGTTTAAAATTTTCCTAAAGTGAAAAATTCAAAATATTAAAATGTCAACCCTCAAACCCCCTTTTGAGGTATAAAACTTCTAGATGACGTACAAACTTGAGACTTTGACATAGTTATAGGGGTTAGAATTCTTGTCAAAAGAAAAAAAAACAATGGTAAAATTTCTACCCCCCATCCACATTGGGGGTTGTAAAACTTCTATGAGACATACAAACTTGAAATTTGGTATAGTTATAGTGTTTAAAATTTTCCTAAAGTGAAAAATCAAAAATATTAAAATGTCAACCCTCCCACCCCCTTTTGAGTTATAAACCTTCTAGATGACGTACAAACTTGAGACTTTGACATAGTTATAGAGGTTAGAATTCTTGTCAAAAAAATAAATGGTAAAATTTCTACCCCCACCCACATTGGGGGTTGTAAAACATCTATATGACATACAAACTTGAAATTTGGTATAGTTATGGTGTTTAAAATTTTTCTAAAGGGAAAAATCAAAAATTTAAAATGTCAACCCTCCCACCCCCTTTTGAGTTATAAAACTTCTAGATGACGTACAAACTTGAGATTTTGACATAGTTATAAAGCTTAAAATTCTTGTCAAAAGAAAAATAAACAATGGTAAAATTTCTACCCCCCATCCACATTGGTGGTTGTAAAACTTCTATGAGACATACAAACTTGAAATTTGGTATAGTTATGGTGTTTAAAATTTTCCTAAAGTGAAAAATTCAAAATATTAAAATGTCAACCCTCAAACCCCCTTTTGAGGTATAAAACTTCTAGATGACGTACAAACTTGAGACTTTGACATAGTTATAGGGGTTAGAATTCTTGTCAAAAGAAAAAAAAACAATGGTAAAATTTCTACCCCCCATCCACATTGGGGGTTGTAAAACTTCTATGAGACATACAAACTTAAAATTTGGTATAGTTATAGGGTTTAGAATTGTCGCAAAGATGAAAACAAGAAAATGTTAAAATGTCAGACCCCGGCCACTTTGGGGGTTGTAAATCTTCTAGATGACATACAAACTTGAAATTTTATATAGTTATAGTAGGCCAGTAACCGGGTAATTTATTTCTGCAATCTTCTACAGAATTGATTTTCTTGTTGGAAAATGTTCGGAGGTGTTCCCTGAATGTAACGGTTGGAATGAAGTTGTCGGGATGGGGGCGGTTTAGCGCTAGTCGCCATCTTGGAAAACACGTTTTATCAAATATCTCGCGAACCGTGCATCGTACGACAAAAATAGTATAGATCGTTTTTTTGAAATTCTGTTTAATGCTTTATATAAATGGAAGTACATCTGATTAACGTCCAAGTGTACGCAAAAAACGTGTGTGTCTTTTTCTTAAATAATATAATAATGTAATAACTTTGGTTTTAAATTAATACTCTAGGAATGTTAAAACTTGCTTAATTTCTCCTAAATTCCAATATCATAAATTTTATACTTTAATATACACAACTGAAACTAATTTCTTATGAAACATAGGGTTGTAGTGACCCGTAATGTCAGTGATCCGTGGCTTAGCTGAACTCTACTAATACCTATTAAGGGAAAACTAAGTCTTTACATTTTTTCGTTCTTGGTTAATTTACTATCTCGATACAGGAGAGGATACTAGCCAAAAAATAAAAAGTTACTTGCGAGATTCTTTGGTATCAAGTATTTGAAAAAACATAAATGTCTATGTTATAATTTTAACTATTTTGGAGTACTGTTTTATTATTATTAGGCAATGGGTAATTAACGAAGATATAAAAACATTATTCTATTTAAATTATTTATTTTAAAAAAATGCTTAATGCGATTAAACTTATATTAGGCATCTATTAATTAATTAAAGAAAAAGGAAATACATTTTTAGGTGTATTTATTTAATCAAGAACATAGACAACTGCTGCGCGAGGAGGTCCGAAACGTAAGAGGGGCTTATCGAGGAGTAGAGACGTCGATACAATTTAAATTGTTTGGTATTAAATTTTATTCTTTTACGGAATTATTGTAATCTCTAAAAATATAAAAGTGGCGCCGTTAGAAGCGAAAGATCGCGGTCTACAATTTTATAAGAAAGACTTTTTTCGATTAAAGGCTTCGTTTCTGAAATATGAGTTGATAAACGCGAAAGTACCATAAAATTAGTTAATTTTTGAAGCTTCGTAAACGAAGTTACAAGCATTTAAAGTTTATATTTCCCGTAAGACTCAATGCTTTGCAAAGATTTGTTTAATTTTTTTAGAAAAACGACTATAAACTTCGTCGTAATTCGTAAAAGAACTATCCAATTTTTTTAACTTAAACCTTTGTAATAACTAACACGAATCGTGAAATAGCAATGTAATAATCACTGTTATAAAAAATACATGACTTTTTATAATAAAAAGTGGTCAGACATAAATAAAATAAAATATTATATGCCTTTTATTCACAACGGTAGTTTAGTATTAAATTACACATGTGGATATCCGTTGCATTTTGTTACTATAAACAAGCCTTGAGGAACAAAAACAATTAATTGTAATAAAGTTCGCATATAGAATTCTTAGAACGTGTTTATTTTAAGATATTTAATTTTTAAATGACCCGAATGAGTGTTGCACAAATAAATTATTTTTTACAAGTACTTTATATGAACTGCAGCTGTAATAAGGTTTATCAAATTAATATTTGCAAAAGAGAACCTATATGGAATATCCCTAAAAAAACGAATGTTAAAAGAAACACGTTTAAAATTTTTTAAACATAACTGACCTTGAATTTGTCAAAAATAGTTTACTTTCATTAAAGATAGGAAATATATATTTGTCTTCTTGAAAATGTTTTGCGTAAATTTTGTAAATATTGTTACTACAAAACATATGGCAACTATCCAATTAGGCATTGTAATCACCAGGCTCTGCTTAGTATTGATAATGAAACTTCACTCCTATCAAGAAAAAGTCTTTCTAGTCTTGTATTCTTATTTTACAAAACATTACTAATGGTCGTATACTAATGGTCGTATTGTTATACAGTTATATTGTATTATGTTTATTGTTTTGTTGACGAGTGTAAACAAAGGTATTTTGTACTGCTGCACCAATAAATTATTCTTATTCTTATTCTTACAGTGTTGTGGTCTTCTTAGTCAAATTTACTTTTATGTACCTAGATCTACTAACCGATCAACAATGGTCTTTTATTATAGAATACCAAACACTTTTCACCATTGTTTATTGTTTCCAGCCTTACTTTGTGGAACTCCATAATCATGAAATAAATAAAGATTATTAAAAGTTTCACAGTTTTATTAAAATACAACCTGACAATATTGTTTCGACAGCTATGCTGTCATTATCAAAGGTAATATAATTATAAACAAACACGTCGCTAAGGTAGATACAAAAACAGGTAACTAGATAAAATAATAATAATAATCAGAATTAAATATCTAATACTTCCAGTAACGGAGAATTACTGAGCTCAAGTTGTTCATTCATTAAAGGTACCCTGAGTTTGTGTTTGTATATCTCAAAGGCTTCTAAAATGTCTAATTTGCGTTTGTTATTACAAAAATGTAGGAATTTAATATTATTTTGAGGAGTCATTGTGTGATTTTGTTCTAAAAGGTGTTTGGCGTAATTCGATTTTTCAGGATGTTTATTTTTGTAATGACGTACGTGTTCTTTATATCTTATGTCAAAATTTCGAAGTGTTTGCCCCAATATATACCGAACTACAAAAAGAACAATTTAAACGGTAAATGCCCGATTTCATGATATCATGTGTTCTGTCTTTAGCATTAAATAAGAATGAAAAAGTGTTAGTGTTGGTTTTAAATGTTATTTTATAATTGTTGGTTTTTCTTAGTATATGTGCAATTTTTTCTGATATTTTGCCAAAATATGGTATAGATATGTAATTTGTGTCTTCTGTTTGATTGTCAATGGGATATATTCTTTTGATAGCTAACCTATAATCTTTTTGTTTAATTAAAGTGTCAATCATGTTCGGATTATAATGATTTGCATGTGCTAGTTGTTTAATGGTTGATATCTCTTTGCTAAAATCTGATTTTGTTAGTGGAATAGTTAAAGCTCTGTGTACTAATGATCTGTAGGCTGCTATTTTATGTGTATTATGGTGACAAGATTCATTTGGTATTGTTATGTCTGTGTTGGTTTTCTGTATATGGAAAATTCAAATAGATTGTCTGCGTTAATCTTGATATTTAAGTCTAGAAAGTTTATAGCCCTGTTTTGTTCTGTTTCTAGTGTAAATTTTATATTAGGGTGGATACTGTTAATAAGAATTAAAAATTCATTGATAACCTCAAAAGAACTGTCAAAACAAGCTAAAATGTCATCAACATAACGAAACCAGAAGATAATGTGTTTAGAGGGGTTTCATTCAAATATTCGATCTTCAAACTTGTCCATAAATATGTTAGCTAATAGAGGACTTAGAGAATTACCCATAGGTAAACCATCCTTTTGTAAATAAATTATGTTATTAAAAGTGAAATAATTTTGACTTATACAAAGGTCAAATAATTGAATTAACTCTAACCTTTTAACTAATTCTATATTACTATTGATCAAGAAACTATCTAATAAAGGAATACATTCTTGTGGGGGTATTCTGGAGAACATGTTGCAAATATCAAAACTGACAAGTTTTGAATGTGGTGGAAGATGTATGTTTTGCTGCTTATCTACTAATTCTAATGAATTTCTAACAGAGTATTTCGATTTGTAACCTATCGTGTTAATAATCTGGTTTAGTTTTTTGGATAAAATGTGATTAGGTGCATTGATGTATGATACAACTGGTCTTATTGGCATATTCTGTTTATGTGTTTTGACTAGTCCATATAGTTTAGGTATTTGTGGGTTTTTATTAATGATTTGTTGCTTTTCTAATTCTGGAAAGCAGATATTGCAGTTTTCTAAACCTTGTTTTATTTCTTTTTGGAATTTTGTGGTTGGGTTTTTGTTTAAAGTTTCTAAATTTTCTTTATTAATAAATTCATTAACTTTTTGTATGTAAATATCTTTTGAAAGAATTACCAAAGTGTTACCCTTATCTGGTTTAACAGAAATTAGATTGTTCTCTGTGATTTTCTGTTTTATAGATTGAAGAAGTGATATGTTAGATGTGTTGTACCTACATTTTGTCCTGTTTTAAAGACATCTCTTTTAACAAATTCGAAATTTGGAATTTTGCATTGTTATTATGATCTTTCTTAAGTATAGTTTCGCATTCAACGGCCAAAATTTCTTTAATTTTGTTGGTAAATTTTTGTAAAAGGACAAAATTTGAAACCTTTGTTAAGAAATTGTGTTTCTCTGTCATTGAATGTTATATTCGACAAGTTTATGAAACGAGGATAAAAGTTTGCAGTGTTCTGACAATTATGGTTATTTTGTAGTGTACGTTTTTGTTGTACAAGTCGATGAAGTTTATTTTTCTGTGTGGTGTATTTTTTGAATTTAATGTGACTGACGGTTTCTCTAATGTCAAAATCTAAGATGTCAAATTGGATATTGTGTAATTTATGAGTAAGTTCTGTATGGAGTGAGTACCTTTATATAAACGTGCATATTGTCTCTTATACTAAACCATTTCTTCGATTCTTCTTTGAGCCATCTTCTTTTGGCATTCCTAATCACTTTTTCGGTAATCGAATTCTTGGTTCTGGTAGTGATGTTTACGTTGTTAGGACTAACCTGACGTTTTAGACATTCTTGATTAAACCAAACATTCTGACTTGCGATGTATTTTGGCAAAATATCAGAAAAAATTGCACATATACTAAGAAAAACCAACAATTATAAAATAACATTTAAAACCAACACTAACACTTTTTCATTTTTATTTAATGCTAAAGATAGAACACATGATATCATGAAATCGGGCATTTACCGTTTAAATTGTTCTTTTTGTAGTTCGGTATATATTGGACAAACACTTCGAAATTTTGACATAAGATATAAAGAACACGTACGTCATTACAAAAATAAACACCCTGAAAAATCGAATTACGCCAAACACCTTTTAGAACAAAATCATATAATGACTCCTCAAAATAATATTAAATTCCTACATTTTTGTAATAACAAACGCAAATTAGACATTTTAGAAGCCTTTGAGATTTACAAACACAAACTCCTTTAATGAATGAACAACTTGAGCTCAGTAATTCTCCGTTACTGGAAGTATTAGATATATAATTCTGATTATTATTATTATTTTATCTAGTTACCCATTTTTGTATCTACCTTAGCGACGTGTTTGTTTATAATTATATTACCTTTGATAATGACAGCATAGCTGCCGAAACAATATTGTAAGGTTGTATTTTAATAAAACTTAATTTTAATAAAAAAAATTATACAATTGTTTACCTAGTAACAGATTTGACATATTTATAGATGTTTTCACATCGAGAGGTACTAGATCTAAGATAATTAGTATTTATGAGCAACCACATAACAGTGCAATTTAATGTATTATTATTAACCTAACTATCTCACTTTGGCATATTGTTCACACACTAGTACTATGTTATTATATTATTTATTTGTGATATTATTTTATGGAACATCTACTTTTTCATGTTATTAGTATAATGTTATTGTTAGCTTATGTTTCCACCATAGGCATTTTGTCTGTTGGGAAAAATAAATATTACTGTAACTTTCTTTTTCAAATAATAATACAAGTGCTGTTTAAATCGTCTATTCACAAACAAATATTTATTTCTATACACTAATGAATACACTATAAATTAACGCTATGATTATAAAACATTAAAAACTATTATTTACAGACTATGAATTTCTAATACAACATTTATATTCACTATTTATTTTGTAATACACAGTTAATGACTTGCTGTTGACTGCTCCTTTTCTCCGCGACGTCGACTTTATACCATCCTATAAACGTTCCAGAAATCGCCCGAACATACCATGTATTTCTAGAATACACCAGAATAAACCACGTCTGATTTACATGCTTGTGCGATGCGTCATTTTCTCGAAGGCGGCAGAACACACCACCTGTCGCTCGAAAAGAGGTTCGTTCCTTTTCTCTCTTGTTACATTACTATTACTATTACACAAATCTAAAGATTTAAAAAAATAATTACGTGTACAACGAAAATTACAATAAACAATCTTACGAAAACTCACAGACCAGGAGCAGATTTGTAACACACCCAACCCGTCTATAGAAGGGTTACCTGTCCTGAAGTTTCATTTTTATAACAATATAGCAAATTCTTTGAGTAATTTTAAGGTCCAAATGTACCCAGAAAAAATTTAACGGTACATTAAAAAATCTAAACAAAACCACAGTGGATTTACTTATATGTATTGTGAATAACTATTCCAAATTTAACAATAAGTCAGTACAAAGAAGCCATTTAGACACTCAAATACGGTGAATAAATCTTAACCGCATGATCAATAATCGTCGTTTTTTCATAAATAATCTAATAATGTGATAACTGTGGTTTTAAATGAATAGTCTTGGAATGTTAAAACTTGCTTACTTAAAACTTGTTTTGAAAAACGATGTTTATTAATTAAATTATTTGACATTTTTTATGTGAAAAATAAATTTTAGAAAAACTGTACATTCAAAGTTAACCAAAAAATACAGCTTAAGTCTCATAGTATTTGAAATTTTTTTTCCAAACTTTTAGGAAAGTTGTATGTCTAATGTAACTTGAACGAACAGTTTCTCTAAAATTAATTTTTCAAGTAAAAAATGTGACATAATTTAATTAACAAACATCGTTTTCCAAAACAAGTAAAGTAAGCAAGTTTTAACATTCCTAGAGTATTAATTTAAAACTAAAGTTATTACATTATTATATTATTTAAGAAAAAGACAAACACGTTTTTTGCGTACACTTGGACGTTAATCAGATATACTTCCATTTATATAAAGCATAAGGCAGAATTTCAAAAAAACGATCTACACTATTCTTGTCGTACGATGCGCGGTTCACGAGATATTTGATAAAACATGTTTTCCAAGATGGCGGCTAGCGCTCAACCGCCCCCGTCCCGACAACTTCATTCCCAACCGTTACATTCAGGGAACACCTCCGAACATTTTCCAACAAGAAAATCAATTCTGTAGAAGATTGCAGAAATAAATTACCCGGTTACTGGCCTTCTATAACTATATAAAATTTTAAGTTTGTATGTCATATAGAAGTTTTACAACCCCCAATGTGAGTGGGGGTTGTTTTACCACTGTTTATTTTTCCTTCGACAAGAATTCTAATCTCTATAACTATGTCAAAATCTCAAGTTTGTACGTCATCTAGAAGTTTTATAACTCAAAAGGGGGTGGGGGGGTTGACATTCTAATATTTTTGATTTTTCTCTTTAGGAAAATTTTAAACACTATAACTATACCAAATTTCAAGTTTGTATGTCATGTAGACGTTTTACAACCCCCAATGTGGGTGCGGAGTAGAAATTTTACCATTGTTTATTTTTATTTTGACAAGAATTCTAAACTCTATAACTATGCCAAATTTCAAATTTGCACGTCATCTAGAAGTTTTATAACTCAAAAGGGGGTGGGAGGGTTGAAATTTTACCATTGTTTATTTTTCTTTTGACAAGAATTCTAAACTCTATAACTATGTCAAAATCTCAAGTTTGTACGTCATCTAGAAGATTTATAACTCAAAAGGGGGTGGGAGGGTGACATTTTAATATTTTAGATTTTTATCTTTAGGAAAATTTTAAACACTATAACTATACCAAATTTCAAGTTTGTATGTCATCTAGAAGTTTTACAACCCTAAAAGGGGATGCGGGGTTGACATAATAACATTTTTTTTTACGAGAGTCTTAAACCCTATCACTATACCAAATTTCAAGTTTGTATGTTTTCTAGAAGGTTTACAACCCCCAAATGGGATTGATTTAATAATTTTTTTTATATTTTTCTTTATAAGAATCTTAAATCCTATAATTACACCAAATTTCAAGTTTCTAAGTCATCTAGAAATTTTACAACCCCTAAAAGGGGGTGCGAGGGTTGCATAAAAATATTTTTTTATTCTTCTCTGTACAAGAATCCTAATTCCTATAATTGTGCCAAATTTCAAGTTTGTATGTCATCTAGAAGTTTTACAACCCCCGAACGGGGTGCAGGGGTTGACATCATAACATTTTTTTATATTTTTCTTTATAAGAATCTTAAGTCCTATAATTACACCAAATTTCAAGTTTCTAAGTCATCTAGAAGTTTTACAACCCCTAAAGGGATGTGCGAGGGTTGACAAAAATATTTTTTTATTTTTCTCTGTACAAGAATCCCAATTCCTATAATTGTGCCAAATCTCAAGTTTGTATGTCATCTAGAAGTTTTACAACCCCCGAACCAGGTGCAGGGGTTGACATAACATTTTTTTATATTTTTCTTTATAAGAATCTTAAATCCTATAATTACACCAAATTTCAAGTTTCTAAGTCATCTAGAAGTTTCACAACCCCTAAAAGGGGGTGCGAAGGTTGACAAAAATATTTTTTTATTTTTCTCTGTACAAGAATCCCAATTCCTATAATTGTGCCAAATCTCAAGTTTGTATGTCATTTAGAAGTTTTACAACCCGCGAACGGGGTGCAGGGGTTGACATCATAACATTTATTTATATTTTTCTTTATAAGAATCTTAAATCCTATAATTACACCAAATTTCAAGTTTCTAAGTCATCTAGAAGTTTTACAACCCCTAAAGGGATGTGCGAGGGTTGACAAAAATATTTTTTTATTTTTCTCTGTACAAGAATCCCAATTCCTATAATTGTGCCAAATCTCAAGTTTGTATGTCATTTAGAAGTTTTACAACCCGCGAACGGGGTGCAGGGGTTGACATCATAACATTTATTTATATTTTTCTTTATAAGAATCTTAAATCCTATAATTACACCAAATTTCAAGTTTCTAAGTCATCTAGAAGTTTTACAACCCCTAAAGGGGAGTACGAGGGTTGACATAAAAATATTTTTTTATTTTTCTCTGTACAAGATTCCCAATTCCTATAATTGTGCCAAATTTTAAGTTTCTGTGTCATCTAGAAGTTTTACAACCCTAAAAGGGGATGCGGGGTTGACATAATAACATTTTTTTTTACGAGGGTCTTAAACCCTATCACTATACCAAATTTCAAGTTTGTATGTTTTCTAGAAGGTTTACAACCCCCAAATGGGATTGATTTAATAATTTTTTTTATATTTTTCTTTATAAGAATCTTAAATCCTATAATTACACCAAATTTCAAGTTTCTAAGTCATCTAGAAATTTTGCAACCCCTAAAAGGGGGTGCGAGGGTTGCATAAAAATATTTTTTTATTCTTCTCTGTACAAGAATCCTAATTCCTATAATTGTGCCAAATTTCAAGTTTGTATGTCATCTAGAAGTTTTACAACCCCCGAACGGGGTGCAGGGGTTGACATCATAACATTTTTTTATATTTTTCTTTATAAGAATCTTAAGTCCTATAATTACACCAAATTTCAAGTTTCTAAGTCATCTAGAAGTTTTACAACCCCTAAAGGGATGTGCGAGGGTTGACAAAAATATTTTTTTATTTTTCTCTGTACAAGAATCCCAATTCCTATAATTGTGCCAAATCTCAAGTTTGTATGTCATCTAGAAGTTTTACAACCCCCGAACCAGGTGCAGGGGTTGACATAACATTTTTTTATATTTTTCTTTATAAGAATCTTAAATCCTATAATTACACCAAATTTCAAGTTTCTAAGTCATCTAGAAGTTTCACAACCCCTAAAAGGGGGTGCGAAGGTTGACAAAAATATTTTTTTATTTTTCTCTGTACAAGAATCCCAATTCCTATAATTGTGCCAAATCTCAAGTTTGTATGTCATTTAGAAGTTTTACAACCCGCGAACGGGGTGCAGGGGTTGACATCATAACATTTATTTATATTTTTCTTTATAAGAATCTTAAATCCTATAATTACACCAAATTTCAAGTTTCTAAGTCATCTAGAAGTTTTACAACCCCTAAAGGGATGTGCGAGGGTTGACAAAAATATTTTTTTATTTTTCTCTGTACAAGAATCCCAATTCCTATAATTGTGCCAAATCTCAAGTTTGTATGTCATTTAGAAGTTTTACAACCCGCGAATGGGGTGCAGGGGTTGACATCATAACATTTATTTATATTTTTCTTTATAAGAATCTTAAATCCTATAATTACACCAAATTTCAAGTTTCTAAGTCATCTAGAAGTTTTACAACCCCTAAAGGGGAGTACGAGGGTTGACATAAAAATATTTTTTTATTTTTCTCTGTACAAGATTCCCAATTCCTATAATTGTGCCAAATTTTAAGTTTCTGTGTCATCTAGAAGTTTTACAACCCTAAAAGGGGATGCGGGGTTGACATAATAACATTTTTTTTTACGAGAGTCTTAAACCCTATCACTATACCAAATTTCAAGTTTGTATGTTTTCTAGAAGGTTTACAACCCCCAAATGGGATTGATTTAATAATTTTTTTTATATTTTTCTTTATAAGAATCTTAAATCCTATAATTACACCAAATTTCAAGTTTCTAAGTCATCTAGAAATTTTGCAACCCCTAAAAGGGGGTGCGAGGGTTGCATAAAAATATTTTTTTATTCTTCTCTGTACAAGAATCCTAATTCCTATAATTGTGCCAAATTTCAAGTTTGTATGTCATCTAGAAGTTTTACAACCCCCGAACGGGGTGCAGGGGTTGACATCATAACATTTTTTTATATTTTTCTTTATAAGAATCTTAAGTCCTATAATTACACCAAATTTCAAGTTTCTAAGTCATCTAGAAGTTTTACAACCCCTAAAGGGATGTGCGAGGGTTGACAAAAATATTTTTTTATTTTTCTCTGTACAAGAATCCCAATTCCTATAATTGTGCCAAATCTCAAGTTTGTATGTCATCTAGAAGTTTTACAACCCCCGAACCAGGTGCAGGGGTTGACATAACATTTTTTTATATTTTTCTTTATAAGAATCTTAAATCCTATAATTACACCAAATTTCAAGTTTCTAAGTCATCTAGAAGTTTCACAACCCCTAAAAGGGGGTGCGAAGGTTGACAAAAATATTTTTTTATTTTTCTCTGTACAAGAATCCCAATTCCTATAATTGTGCCAAATCTCAAGTTTGTATGTCGTTTAGAAGTTTTACAACCCGCGAACGGGGTGCAGGGGTTGACATCATAACATTTATTTATATTTTTCTTTATAAGAATCTTAAATCCTATAATTACACCAAATTTCAAGTTTCTAAGTCATCTAGAAGTTTTACAACCCCTAAAGGGATGTGCGAGGGTTGACAAAAATATTTTTTTATTTTTCTCTGTACAAGAATCCCAATTCCTATAATTGTGCCAAATCTCAAGTTTGTATGTCATTTAGAAGTTTTACAACCCGCGAACGGGGTGCAGGGGTTGACATCATAACATTTATTTATATTTTTCTTTATAAGAATCTTAAATCCTATAATTACACCAAATTTCAAGTTTCTAAGTCATCTAGAAGTTTTACAACCCCTAAAGGGATGCGCGAGGGTTGACAAAAATATTTTTTTATTTTTCTCTGTACAAGAATCCCAATTCCTATAATTGTGCCAAATCTCAAGTTTGTATGTCATTTAGAAGTTTTACAACCCGCGAACGGGGTGCAGGGGTTGACATCATAACATTTATTTATATTTTTCTTTATAAGAATCTTAAATCCTATAATTACACCAAATTTCAAGTTTCTAAGTCATCTAGAAGTTTCACAACCCCTAAAAGGGGGTGCGAAGGTTGACAAAAATATTTTTTTATTTTTCTCTGTACAAGAATCCCAATTCCTATAATTGTGCCAAATCTCAAGTTTGTATGTCATTTAGAAGTTTTACAACCCGCGAACGGGGTGCAGGGGTTGACATCATAACATTTATTTATATTTTTCTTTATAAGAATCTTAAATCCTATAATTACACCAAATTTCAAGTTTCTAAGTCATCTAGAAGTTTTACAACCCCTAAAGGGATGTGCGAGGGTTGACAAAAATATTTTTTTATTTTTCTCTGTACAAGAATCCCAATTCCTATAATTGTGCCAAATCTCAAGTTTGTATGTCATTTAGAAGTTTTACAACCCGTGAATGGGGTGCAGGGGTTGACATCATAACATTTATTTATATTTTTCTTTATAAGAATCTTAAATCCTATAATTACACCAAATTTCAAGTTTCTAAGTCATCTAGAAGTTTTACAACCCCTAAAGGGGAGTACGAGGGTTGACATAAAAATATTTTTTTATTTTTCTCTGTACAAGATTCCCAATTCCTATAATTGTGCCAAATTTTAAGTTTCTGTGTCATCTAGAAGTTTTACAACCCTAAAAGGGGATGCGGGGTTGACATAATAACATTTTTTTTTACGAGAGTCTTAAACCCTATCACTATACCAAATTTCAAGTTTGTATGTTTTCTAGAAGGTTTACAACCCCCAAATGGGATTGATTTAATAATTTTTTTTATATTTTTCTTTATAAGAATCTTAAATCCTATAATTACACCAAATTTCAAGTTTCTAAGTCATCTAGAAATTTTGCAACCCCTAAAAGGGGGTGCGAGGGTTGCATAAAAATATTTTTTTATTCTTCTCTGTACAAGAATCCTAATTCCTATAATTGTGCCAAATTTCAAGTTTGTATGTCATCTAGAAGTTTTACAACCCCCGAACGGGGTGCAGGGGTTGACATCATAACATTTTTTTATATTTTTCTTTATAAGAATCTTAAGTCCTATAATTACACCAAATTTCAAGTTTCTAAGTCATCTAGAAGTTTTACAACCCCTAAAGGGATGTGCGAGGGTTGACAAAAATATTTTTTTATTTTTCTCTGTACAAGAATCCCAATTCCTATAATTGTGCCAAATCTCAAGTTTGTATGTCATCTAGAAGTTTTACAACCCCCGAACCAGGTGCAGGGGTTGACATAACATTTTTTTATATTTTTCTTTATAAGAATCTTAAATCCTATAATTACACCAAATTTCAAGTTTCTAAGTCATCTAGAAGTTTCACAACCCCTAAAAGGGGGTGCGAAGGTTGACAAAAATATTTTTTTATTTTTCTCTGTACAAGAATCCCAATTCCTATAATTGTGCCAAATCTCAAGTTTGTATGTCGTTTAGAAGTTTTACAACCCGCGAACGGGGTGCAGGGGTTGACATCATAACATTTATTTATATTTTTCTTTATAAGAATCTTAAATCCTATAATTACACCAAATTTCAAGTTTCTAAGTCATCTAGAAGTTTTACAACCCCTAAAGGGATGTGCGAGGGTTGACAAAAATATTTTTTTATTTTTCTCTGTACAAGAATCCCAATTCCTATAATTGTGCCAAATCTCAAGTTTGTATGTCATTTAGAAGTTTTACAACCCGCGAACGGGGTGCAGGGGTTGACATCATAACATTTATTTATATTTTTCTTTATAAGAATCTTAAATCCTATAATTACACCAAATTTCAAGTTTCTAAGTCATCTAGAAGTTTTACAACCCCTAAAGGGATGTGCGAGGGTTGACAAAAATATTTTTTTATTTTTCTCTGTACAAGAATCCCAATTCCTATAATTGTGCCAAATCTCAAGTTTGTATGTCATTTAGAAGTTTTACAACCCGCGAACGGGGTGCAGGGGTTGACATCATAACATTTATTTATATTTTTCTTTATAAGAATCTTAAATCCTATAATTACACCAAATTTCAAGTTTCTAAGTCATCTAGAAGTTTTACAACCCCTAAAGGGGAGTACGAGGGTTGACATAAAAATATTTTTTTATTTTTCTCTGTACAAGATTCCCAATTCCTATAATTGTGCCAAATTTTAAGTTTCTGTGTCATCTAGAAGCTTTACACACCCTAAAGGGGTGCGGAGGGTTAACATAATAACATTTTTCTATATAATTCTTGACGAGAACCCTAAACGCTGTAACTAAACCAAATTTCAAGTTTCTATGTCATCTAAAAGTTTTGCAACCCCTAAAATGGGGTACGGGGGTTGACATAATAACAGTGTTTTATTTTTTCTTTACAAGAATCTTAAACCTTATAACTATACCAAATTTCAAATCCCTGTGACATCTGCAAGATTTACAACCCCATAACAGGGTGCGGGGGATGATATAACAACATTTTTTTATATTGTTTTTTTACAATAATCTTAAACTGTAAATGTACCAAATTTCAAGTTTCTGTGTCATCTAAAGGTTTTACAACTCTTAAAGGGGTGCGGGGGTTGACATAATAACATTTTTCTATATCATTCTTTACGAAAACCCTAAACCCTATAACCAAACCAAATTTCAAGTTTCTGTGTTATCTAGAAGCTTTAAAAACCCTTAAGGGGTGCGGAGGGTTAACATAATAACATTTTTCTATATCATTCTTTACGAAAACCCTAAACCCTATAACCAAATCAAATTTCAAGTTTCTGTGTCATCTAGAAGCTTTAAAAACACTAAAGGGGGTGCGGAGGGTTAACATAATAACATTTTTCTATATCATTCTTTACGAGAACCCTAAACCCTATAACTAAACCAAATTTCAAGTTTGTATGTCATGTCTTACAACCCCCCGAACGGGATGCAGAGGTTGACGTAATAACATTTTTTAAATATTTCTGTTTACAAGAATCTTAAATCCTATATTATACCAAATTTCAAGTTTCTATGTCATCTAAAAGTTTTACAACCCCTAAAACGGGGTACGGGGGTTGACATAATAACATTGTTTTATTTTTTCTTTACAAGAATCCTAATTCCTATAACTGTGCCAAATCTCAAGTTTGTATGTCATTTGACAATTTAGAAGTTAAAAAAGTTTATTTAATTTCAATATTTTAATGCGTAAGAAGTTCCGTTTGAAATGATGTCACTGTCTGCCTCACAAACAAATAATTTTTAAAAATTTTAAAATATAAAACGGGATAAGATTTATTATTAGCCAACATCATCAGTGATTGATTAAATACTGAATGATAATATAATAATGGTTACGTTTGTTTTACTTAAATCAATAGAGCTTTGAATTAAATCTTACGATTTTATTAAAATTATCGCCCATTTGTAAGAGCAATTAAAACCGGTTTAAACGAAATTTACATGACGCATAAATGAAACGTAAAGTGTTTATTAAACAGCTTTAACAAAATATAATATGTAAGAATTTGTGTCACCTTAAATGACGCAATCTTTACTCAGAAATACAATGCATAAGTGAAGTCCCGTTGAAATGACGTCACTGTCTAGCGACAAAACCATCAGTGTTACCAACACAATTCTTGTTAAATATGCGGACGCAGGGTAAACCTATGCCATAAATTTGTATACAAATGTATACAAATCCCGCGCTATTAGCGCTGCGTGTGGCAAACGCTCGAACTACGATTTTATACACGAATCAGGAATGGGTGTCAAACTGCGCACAGCTAATTTTTACATTTTCGTCATCTAGACACTTTAAGCTTCATGTGGTGTAATTTTGAGGCACTAGTCACCCAGCGTCCGTATATCCGGACGCCGAGTGACTTCGGACGCTGCTTGAACCTAAGATTTTACATGGGGGGACGCATAGTGGTGCCCTATAGATATATATATATATATATATATATATATATATATATATATATATATATATATATATATATATATTGTGAATTCACAATGGAGGTGGAAAAGGACAATCAACTACCTTTTCTAGATGTATCTATAATCAAGAAGGAAGACGGCAGCCTGGGATACACAGTATACCGAAAATCAACCCACACAAATCGCTACCTGAACGCGCAGTCACATCACCACCCAGCGCAACTACAGTCAGTAGTCAATACATTAATAACCAGATCACAACGTTTGACTGATGACGATAATAAACATCAAGAACTAGAACAGGTGAAGTTGGCATTAAAACAAAATGGTTTCTCTTCCAGAAATATCAAGAAAGCGTTAACACCAAGGGACCCAAAGCCAAAAGAAGAAGAAACATCGGTATCCAAAGCACACTTACCGTACATCAAAGGGACCACGGACAAAATAAGTAGAGTGCTGAGAAAACACAACATCGATACCATCTTCAACACCGATAAAAAGATTGGAAACATGCTACCATCCGCCAAAACAAAAATACCACTAGAAAGCCAAGGAGTATACGAGATCCCATGTAAAGACTGCGGGGAATACTACATAGGGCAGACCAACAGAAGAATTCAAGTAAGAAGAGAAGAACACCGAAATGCAGTCAACAAAAATGAGAGAACGTCTTCACTAGCACAACATGTAAGTGGTACATTGTTACGGTATATTTTCGATCTAAGATTTTCATATCCCATGAACCTTTATTTGCGGTATAGCGTTGAGATCCGATGAACCGTATTGTAGTTGAGATTAGATGGTTATGCGTATTAGCGTCTGTTGAGGGTTGTCATTTGTCAATCGCAAGGAAATTGTTCCTTCTTTCTCGATTTAAGCTTCCTTCGTATCGCACATATTGCTGAAGGATTTTGGCTTATTGAATTGATTGGAATTGGTTCGATTATTGTTATAGCCGCATCTTAGATGGATTAAAGTTCTTCAGTTAATAAGAAGATTAACTATTTGGTAGATTAGTTTGGTTAATTTTCATCTTTCGATGATTTGATTTTTGTGCATACGTCGTGGATTTATTACCTTGATCCCGTTTGTTATCTATAGGTACGCATATTTTGCTTGATTATTTTATCTTTTGTATAACCTTGTGAATTCTACGACTAATTCTTTTGTTCTTCGTAGGGATCGTCGTTATCATCGTCGTTATCATCGTCGTTATCATCGTCGTTATCGTCATCGTGGTTATTACCTCTCTTAATTTGTTAAATATTTAATTGTTGTTCATCGTATCATTGGTATTGACAATACAATCGTCGTCTTTTTTATTTAAGAAGATTAAATGTAATATTTGGATGGAAATTACATTTTGATAAGTGAAGAAGTTGGAGCTGTTTTATTTTCTTTTGTATGGGTCTTTGGTGAATTTAGTACAGATGGAGATCACTTGGTAGAGATCTTGAAGTAACCTTGGAGACCTTATGGATATGGAAATCAAGAAGTTCAATCTTGTCAATCAATTTTTGTAATAACAGACAATTCACAGGAAACCGATAACTTCTTTTGAGGGTTATAATTATTATTTATTGGTAACCGGGTAATGTAATTTTTGTTTACTTATCTAATTTATAACTTATTTGATTCAAATGTTGTGTTTGGTGTATGCTTGATTGAATGGAAGTAACATTTGTATAAATAAGGTGCTTCTCGTATCTAAAAAATTCTATCAACTATATTTTACCTTTTTGCCTCAAATTAAGTTGGGTAATTATATTATTTCTTTTGGTGTTTAAATTTATAAATATTAATATTGATTTTTTTTAATTGTTCAATGTATGTTATTACATATTCAGTTTATTAATTTATCTATATGACACGAACTTGATCTTTTCTCTTACTATTTTTATGTGGTAAATTGTTTGCTTTATTTTTAAACTTATTGATATAATAAATCTCATTGTGTTTTTGGGTACTCTTATATCTATTATTGTATGAAACCTTTGTTCTTGTCCGAACTAATTTTAGGTATTAGGTGGGTGCTTTTGGAGTTCTTGGTGGTAAGAAAGCATTTTGAAATTGAGTCTGGTATTTACTCTTAAACTAGGGTTAAACCAAGTGGCGCCCCGAGCATTTATTTTGATTGTATAGGTAGGTGGTTGATTCTAATTCCTTTTATTTTCACCCACTTCTAGTCTCCGACATCTAGTGAGCTAGTTAAGCCAGAACAAGATAACAACATCACCTTTACCGTTTAAGCGGGCGAAAGCGGTGACAACATCTCATAACATAGATTTCGAAAATACAAAAGTTTTAGCGAATATACAACATAAGACCCGACGAACCATAAGAGAAGCCATTGAGATCGAGAAACGTCCGAACAATCTTAATACCAGGGACGATACACAGCGACTACCATCAGCTTGGAAACCAGCTATAATCAGTATCACCGTCAAGAAGCGAAAACCAGCACAGCAGAATGATAAAAGGGAAAGCGAGAGAAAGCCACCGGATCAAGCGAGACCAATGACACGCAGCCGCGCCAAAAACCAGCCGACCGCAACCATGCGCAACACCGTAACCGTATATAAAGACCAACCGCTGCAGCAAGACGTCAGTCTACATCGTGTAATCACGCGAAGCAGAAGGAAGTTAGAAGTGACCTGAAGATGGCAAGTGTGATCTTGCCGAAACGTCGTCAACCATTGTCTGGTTCCTCTAGGAGCCGAATAGTCAATACGCGGAGTGAAACCCGGAAAAGTGGTAAAGTATCATATAATATCCGCGGAAACTTATAATGTAACATATATATATATATATATATATATATATATATAATATATATATATATATATAATATATATATATATATATATATATATATATATATATATATATATATATATATATATATATATATATATTTTTACTTTTTTTTTTCAGGAGACGTATCACCTACAAATAAACATATTATAACGTGTATAAATAATAAATAAATGCTTGAAATCACTATCTGTCTTTTTAATTAGGGTAATAATAAAAATTTGCTAACATTATCTGTAGCTAAAACTGTTTAAGAAGTTACTTTCAAACTAAATGTTTTTGTATGAAAATACGTACGAACTAATTTGCCATGTTGTTTTCGACATTCTTTAAAACTGCTTTCAACCATAAATAAACAAACGTTCTTACAAATGACTGAAAGGAATTTAGATTTTCTAAATAATTTGTTAAGAGATCATCATCTTAAAAGCGGCATAAATTATTGTTTTAAATGACAATTACTCACCCTTGTGTTAATCCGTATAAGTTAGATGTGTAGAGAATTTGAATACGGGTTAAGTACACTATCTATTTAGCTGATTCAATAAAAAATTTCGTTATTTTAAAATTCCTATCAAGGGTTCAGGGTTCTTTATCTGTTTTAGAATATTCAAAGACAATATATGTATAAATTATCGTGAGGCTCCTGCTCTATATAAAACTGAAATATTTACGGAAATATAATAATCGGTACATATAACGATACTAATCAGTCTAACGCTGAATATATATTTTATATTATACAAACGGCTAGAAAAGAATAGAGCGACTTCTTTTGCTTAATAATTTTTATTATGGTATATGTATATGTCTAGTCACAGTTTCAGCAAACGCATTGTATTCTATCAACGAATCATGTAAAATTAAGTAGTACGGATTAGTTGTATCAGAAAGTGGGTTGACCGACTCAAGCTCTAATCTCTAAATTCATGAATACCTTATACACACGATATAACTACGATGTAAGATTACGAGAGGGTACATGAAGAAAAGGGTATGTTGTAAGTCGGTTCTGGATTTCTTAAAACATTACTCGAATATCAAAAATTAGTAACGGCGATGCATAGGTTTAATACTATCAACAGCTCATATAAAGGAAATGTTAGATTGTTAACAGTTTATGAGCATTAATCAAAAACTATTCTATAATGATGTATTATTTATTTATAAACGTTACATAGCATAGTAGCTAAATACATGACTGACTGAAAAAGTTACTTTTATTAATGATGACTATTGAATTCGATCTGTCACTAGCTTAACCTTTTAATTTCCACTTTTGACCAAATTATAGTTAATCTGATCAAATATTGATTACAAATCGGAGCTCTAATCTACAGTAGAATCCTTAAAACTCTCTATGAAGTTTTAGAATTGTCGATTACTAAGACACCCGTTTCTTCTACCTTCTTTAGTAAATTCATATTGTTAGCTTCTACTTTGTCAACTGTTACTAGAATGGTGTTCTTTAGATCCTTTACGGCGCTCTATGTATCTGTAGTCATTACAATGAAAGTGTGTACTGTTGTGTCGAATTGACGATTTGATTTGAAAATTTAATAATGTAATTTATCGTTTAGACTAACCCTGGTTTACTTCTATATATGTTTAATTAATATGTAATTAGCACATCAAAATATGTTCTTAATATGTTAATCAATTTCCTTATAAAATATAACTATATATCATTGAAATAAAACATTATTAAAATATTAAAAAATAATTTTATTTTATTACGTCCTAAATATTTACACGACTGATCACGTTTCTCGTCAGCTTCTTTTCAAACAATTGCAGTCGTTTATCATAAACCTAGTGGTGAGCTTGTATTATTCGTATTGCGATATGGATATATTATTCAATTTTCATGTCTTTTGCTAACCCTACATAACCTATGCTTTACATAGATTTAGACATGTTTTATATTTCGTATTTAAACACATAACACGACATATCTGAATGATATATTAAATAAAAATAAATTGCTACTAAACGTAAGCTAGACTTGAATGATATCGATCGATATGCTATAATATGTATAGCTTAAATGCTAGATTAGTGAAGGAACATACAGTGAAGAGTGTTTTGGGAAAACCTTAATGTAGCTACTGAGCTCTGCTAACCAGCTTCACTTATAAGTACACTATCTATTTAGCTGATTCAATAAAAATTTCGTTATTTAAAAATTCCTAACATTTATCTGTTTTAGAATATTCAAAGGCAGTATATGACAATAAATTATCGTGAGACTCCTGATCTATACAAAACGTCTTATATAAAATTAGAGATAAAAAATTAAACCTATGATATATGGTGAAAATGCAAATATTCAACAATTCTAACCCCAATTTTTTCTACTTTTCTAGACGTAATGTAATTTTGAACTAATTTTTAACTTTTTTTCGTTACATCTACTACCCTTGTAAACATATGTAAACATACGTATGCCTTCTTACTGTGTATAATTTTGCCCCATGTAGATATTCGTCGTATCTATAGTAAACTCATATTTTAACGTTATTTTACAATATATCATTCATTTTCAATGGTTTCGAAATACGTAGATATGTAATAATATACTATATACTCTTGTAGGATATTCATCGTTGAATATAGTAAACTCCTATGATTAATATTAATTTGTAATTATTTTCAGCACCTCCGAAATATATATCTATAACATATGTCATATGTTTTGTAATACGTCTTTATAACTTTGAAACACAGGGTAGTTACCTCTTGCAATATTTACAGTTATGAGAACCCTCAAGACTTAACCTGGAGAAATAAAACAGATAAATATTTTACTTTTTTATTGAAACTAGTTAACTTATATTCTAACATACAAATATACAACAACAAAATAGAAAAGTATACTTGAGGGTAACATTTTGTATAACCATTATCTTTTATTCTATAATACCTTCTTCTTTAAGCTCAGAAATAATTGAAATAATCTCATCCTAGTTTTCTATACTACTGCTACCCCTCTGTTTTAAGGTATACTGTAGACGAAGCCTGTCGACAACTTGATTCCAATACGGCGTTTTGTTTTTGGAATTTGAAATTGGTAGCTTGAGGTTAGAGCCTACGAATACATTTTTTAGGACAGAACGTAGGGAGCAGAGTAAGTAGAAAACAACATACTTTCATACAAGAACGTTTATTGATGCGAGTAGTTTCGACGTTACTCAAAACATAATACATAACTTATATATAATATCTATTAAAATAGTACATTTCGTATACACTAATAATGGTACTACATACCCGACTATAAAGTAAACATGGTAAGTATAACACCAGTTTAAAAGAATAGATAGTAAATATAACTATATTTAATTATTTTGTACTGATATAAAAAGCCGCGGATCGACTGATGTTACGGGCCTCGTGTAGTAATAATATCTGTATATAGTTTTCAAAATAATTTTTTTTTCTTTATATAGTTTAATAATGTTTGTATATTCTTCACCATAGTACAAATTAAATATTTACTTATTCTATGATTTTTCTCGCTTTAAGCTCTGCGATGACTGAAATTATTTGGTTTTCGTTTTCGAGACTGCTGCTAAGAGCTTCCCTTACAGTATACAACAGACGAAATCTGTCCACTAGTTGATTGGGTGTACTCTGACGTATACAATCCGGTTTCATCTTGTTTAACTGTTTGGGAAGACTAATTCCAAAGTCTGTTGTTCTGTATAAATTTGGCCTGATTACATTTTCGTATTTCCAATGTTTAACACTTATTAGTCGACTGTTGCGCCTATAGTCTTTCTTATGAGCATTAGTAAGAGATTATTTTTATATAGTTGTCGATATCTTCCTCTGTTGGACTAGGAGAGCTTATTCGTTTAAGCGGTAGTAAATTAAACAAGCCGGATGTTCCATTGAAAAGTTTGTTTTTAATTAAAATATCGTTTCCCTGAAACTGTACTTGCGAACGACCAAATCGCCACTCATCGATGTCGTTATATAGAGCGTACCTAGTTTTGTCTACGTGTTTGTTTTTTCCGCTAGCTAATAATGCTCTATAATAGTTGGAGAATTCCTGATAAATCTTTAAGTCAGAACCGTATTCTTCTCCTTCTTCTTCTCCATCTTCTTCTTCTTCATCTTCAACAGATGTAACTGGAGATGCTTGTTCAAGTTTCGATGAGAGATTAACGGTCCCCGGTCGAGGTTCTGCTTTATCATTGTGAAAGTAGGCTAATTTCTTACGTATACAATTACGGGCGTTTAGTATTTTATTATTATTTTCTCCTTTATTGACTTCTGTAGTTGTCATAGAGGTTTCATGAACGGTGGTGTCACTGTGTCGACGTTTCAGATTCACGTCTTTAATTATAACATTATTGCTAGGTGAAGTCTTATTATCATCATCTAGAGTACTATGAACAAGTTTCAAATGATTTCTGTAGTTATCGAGACGTGTAAAATACTTTAAACAAATAGAACACTGAACTTTGTGTCCACGGTGTATATTCATATGACGTGCAAACCCTGATCGTAAAACGCTGGTACGACACACATCACACTCACGTCGACGTTCCATCTTGACTAATGATTGAACATGAACTCCTATTTATATATCACGTTTCGTTTAACTTAATTAACCCTGGCTAGTCACCCTTCACCCATCTCCCTTCACCCTTCACTCTTCTCCATCACCCTTCTCCCTTCACCCTTCTCCCTTCACCCTTCACCCTTCACCCTTAACCCTTAACCTTTCGTCTTTAACCCTTAACCTTTCACCCTTAACCCTTCACCCTTCACCCTTAACCCTTAACCTTAACCCTTCGGTCAGTGATCGTTAATCTCTCGCACTAACCTTATATTAGGGTATGAACCCTCTAGAGGCCAAATACAGTCGTATATATTGTGTATATTACCGCTTAGTTAACATAGTATTTTATAAAATAATTAAATATAATTATATTTACTATCTATTCTTTTAAACTGGTGTTATACTTACCATGTTTACTTTATAGTCGGGTATGTAGTACCATTATTAGTGTATACGAAATGTACTATTTTAATAGATATTATATATAAGTTATGTATTATGTTTTGAGTAACGTCGAAACTACTCGCATCAATAAACGTTCTTGTATGAAAGTATGTTGTTTTGTACTTACTCTGCTCCCTACGTTCTGTCCTAAAAAATGTATTCGTAGGCTCTAACCTCAAGCTACCAATTTCAAATTCCAAAAACAAAACGCCGTATTGGAATCAAGTTGTCGACAGGCTTCGTCTACTGTATACCTTAAAACAGAGGGGTAGCAGTAGTTTAGAAAACTAGGATGAGATTATTTCAATTATTTCTGAGCTTAAAGAAGAAGGTATTAAGAATAAAAGATAATGGTTATACAAAATGTTACCCTCAAGTATACTTTTCTATTTTGTTGTTGTATATTTGTATGTTAGAATATAAGATGTCTAGTTTCAAATATGTATGTTAGAATATAAGATAACTAGTTTCAATAAAAAAGTAAAATATTTATCTGTTTTATTTCTCCAGGTTAAGTCTTGAGGGTTCTCATAACTGTAAATATTGCAAGAGGTAACTACCCTGTGTTTCAAAGTTATAAAGACGTATTACAAAACATATGACATATGTTATAGATATATATTTCGGAGGTGCTGAAAATAATTACAAATTAATATTAATCATACGAGTTTACTATATTCAACGATGAATATCCTACAAGAGTATATAGTATATTATTACATATCTACGTATTTCGAAACCATTGAAAATGAATGATATATTGTAAAATAACGTTAAAATATGAGTTTACTATAGATACGACGAATATCTACATGGGGCAAAATTATACACAGTAAGAAGGCATACGTATGTTTACATTTGTTTACAAGAGTAGTAGATATAACGAAAAAGGTTAAAAATCAGTTCAAAATTACATTACGTCTAGAAAAGTAGAAAGAATTGGGGTTAGAATTGTTGAATATTTGCATTTTCACCATATATCATAGGTTTAATTTTTTATCTCTAATTTTATATAAGACATTTTGTATAGATCAGGAGTCTCACGATAATTTATTGTCATATACTGCCTTTGAATATTCTAAAACAGATAAATGTTAGGAATTTTTAAATAACGAAATTTTTATTGAATCAGCTAAATAGATAGTGTACTTATAAGTGAAGCTGGTTAGCAGAGCTCAGCAGCTACATTAAGGTTTTCCCAAAACACTCTTCACTGTATGTTCCTTCACTAATCTAGCATTTAAGCTATACATATTATAGCATATCGATCGATATCATTCAAGTCTAGCTTACGTTTAGTAGCAATTTATTTTTATTTAATATATCATTCAGATATGTCGTGCTATGTGTCTAAATACGAAATATAAAACATGTCTAAATCTATGTAAAGCTTAGGTTATGTAGGGTTAGCAAAAGACATGAAAATTGAATAATATATCCATATCGCAATACGACTAATACAAGCTCACCACTAGGTTTATGATAAACGACTGCAATTGTTTGAAAAGAAGCTGACAAGAAAGGTGATCAGTCGTGTAAAGATTTAGGATGTGATAAAATAAAATTATTTTTAATATTTTAATAATGTTTTATTTCAATGATATATAGTTATATTGTATAAGAAAATTGAAAAACATATTAAGAACATATTTTGATGTACTAATTACATATTAATTTAAACATATATAGAAGTAAACGATAAATTACATTATTAAATTTTCAAATCAAGTAGTAAATTCGACACAACAGTACAAACTTTCATTGTAAAGACTACAGATACATATAGTCAGGTAAATGATCTAAAGAACACCATTTTAGTAACAGTTGACAAAGTAGAAGCTAACATTATGAATTTACTAAAGAAGGTAGAAGAAACTCACTTATAAATATAGGTTATACGTGAAGCGTTTGCTGCTACTCAAACGTTAAAGCATAACTAGTACTCTTTTCTTTATATTTCTACTATATTTATTATAAATAATATGTTTAAATATTTTTAATATTATGGTTTCGTAACAATTCCTGTCTTGTTTAAGTTATTATGTAAACGAATACAACACATAAATATAGGTATTAGACCATCAAATTTTAAAAGTTGAACAATTATAAAGATGAAAACGTATATTGGAATAAGGCTAACAAACTAATCGATAGACTTCAGCAGCATGTTCCTTCACTAATCTAACATTTAAGCTATACATATTATAGCATATCGATCGATATCATTCAAGTCTAGCTTACGTTTAGTAGCAATTTATTTTTATTTAATATATCATTCAGATATGTCGTGCTATGTGTTTAAATACGAAATATAAAACATGTCTAAATCTATGTAAAGCTTAGGTTATGTAGGGTTAGCAAAAGACATGAAAATTGAATAATATATCCATATCGCAATACGAATAATACAAGCTCACCACTAGGTTTATAATAAACGACTGCAATTGTTTGAAAAGAAGCTGACGAGAAACGTGATCAGTCGTGTAAATATTTAGGACGTAATAAAATAAAATTATTTTTTAATATTTTAATAATGTTTTATTTCAATGATATATAGTTATATTTTATAAGGAAATTGATTAACATATTAAGAACATATTTTGATGTGCTAATTACATATTAATTAAATATATATAGAAGTAAACAAGGGTTAGTCTAAACGATAAATTACATTATTAAATTTTCAAATCAAATCGTCAATTCGACACAACAGTACACACTTTCATTGTAATGACTACAGATACATAGAGCGAGGTAAAGGATCTAAACAACACCATTCTAGTAACAGTTGACAAAGTAGAAACTAACAATATGAATTTACTAAAGAAGGTAGAAGAAACGGGTGTCTTAGTAATCGACAATTCTAAAACTTCATAGAGAGTTTTAAGGATTCTACTGTTGATTAGAGCTCGGATTTGTAAGCAATATTTGATCAGATTAACTATAATTTGGTCAAAAGTGGAAATTAAAAGGTTAAGCTAGTGACAGATCGAATTCAATAGTCATCATTAATAAAAGTAACTTTTTCAGTCAGTCATGTATTTAGCTACTATACTATGTAACGTTTAGTAACAACTCATGCGACTTCGATGTAGCTACGGTCTATGTACATTAATAATAATAGGAAAATGCTTTTGAATCCTAAAACTTATTTAAATAAAACTTAAAGAATAAAATTTAGAAAAATTCTATTGCTATATTATAAGGTATATAATCTCAGTAAACCTTTATTGTCTAGTTAGAATACTTGTATAGGGTATTCATGAATTTAGAAGTATACTACATACGTTCGTGACAATCTAATAAGAGGGATGTATACCTTTGTTTTGTACAGATGCAATTGATGTAATACGTGCAACATTAAACTCTTTTCTTTTAAGCTGACGACACCTCATCATACAAAACATACTGTATTTATGTATTCCCTTTATCTGCTGATATGTTTTCTACAGTGTTTTAAATATTATACCCCGTTCTCTCAAGAATGCATAAAATTTTCGAAATATATGTTTATTATTTTACTTATCACATATAAAAGTAGCAAAATGAATGCAGTTTTAATTGAAGAGCTAAAATTAATTTATAGGCTATAATTTCAGATCGACCCTCTTATGAGTCGATAAATAAAAGGATACTACAATAAGAAATAAATGTACTATGTTGTTCGTTTAAGATATTTATTTTAGTTCAGAGAGCATTTATAAACAATACACAATTTATACAAAGCAGTCATTCAGGACAGGGTAAGATAATTCGTATGATCTATTAAATTTAAAATAGTAATCTGCTGTTCAACTTGATTTAATTTTCGTAAATGTCTAAATATTACAAACATACAAACAAAATAGACTTAAGTAAGAAACAAAACGTATACATTACATATCTAAACTGTTACACACACGCGTACACACACTATACACGAATAAACTTCAAAAACGTAACATAATTTACCCCTAATTGTCTATTTTTTGTTTTGATTAACTGTAAAAGTTCGTCATATGCCTGTGTCACATTTTCTTCGTTGTTGCTTCCGTGAATGTGGACCGCCTCCGTGGTATACCGTTGAGTATTTATCAATATTTCACCATTCGGTTAAAATAACTCTGTATCATAACATACAATAGCTGAGATCGAGATTGTATTATACGCTCCACCATCTAAGATACAACTATGAAATTGCTGCTGCAATTCTTGATCGTCGTTTGACCAAAATGTTGTATCAGCATCTTCATAATCATCAATATAGTCGCTATCGTAATTGAATGCCGAAGAAGAAGACATTGTTTTGGTCAGATGTTAGTCGGAGGCTGTAAGAAGTGAAATAATTAATATAAATTAATACATACATATGGTTATAAACCAACACTCACTTAATAAGTTAGAAAAACATATGTGAACGCTAATAAACTACTCCCTACGTTTAATGTTGGTCAGAATTACGTTTAGTTAATATTACCATGCATTCTAGCAAATAATAATAATAAACAACGTCAATAAATAAAAGGTTAATACTTACTCGGAGGTAGAAATATAGGTAAAACATAAATAACTTACCAATTGAATTTCAGAAGTAATAAGGGAATAATATTTCTTATTGATATGGAATTCTAGACGATCTAAAAAAGTTCAAAATGATTAGTTTTCATAAAATAATTAAAAATTAAAACACTTACATGATGAATTTCAAATAAGGATATATTATTTCTTATTAATATGGAATTCCAGACGATCTAAAAAAGTTCAGAATGATTAGTTTACATAAAATAATTAAAAATTAAAGCACTTACATGATTGATTTCAAATAAACAAATTATATTTCTTAGGAACTGTAGATGATCTAAATGGAAGTTAATCTAAAACAATCGTAAACATTTACATATAGTTTTTTAAATATAAGCAAATGAAAATAAACATACCTAATTTTAGCTAAATATACACCAGATGTAGCTATCTTAATGATTCGAGGAACACTTTCGGAATGGTTTATTTTAAAAAGCGTTCGATTTTATATCATTTTTAGCGTCTACGTAATTAGTACGTCGTGAACATTATTATTATTTAAAGGAATGACTCTTTTGAGAGCTGTTATTATAAAAACACTTTGTCTAACTAAACAATAAATTATTGTTTTAAAAAGTTAATGAAGCGTACATCAATTCTGTATGATTCATTTGAAAGCAGAAATACTAAACAAGTGACTATATTTCTTCTAAGTTTCTTTATGATTAGCTCATGCAGAATAACACAAAGGATGAGTAATATTTCTTAGTTAAAAAGTTAATGAAGCGTACATCAAATCTGTCTACACTGACAAAACAAGTGAATGATTCCTCCTGAAGTTTCTTTATGACCAACTCACTAAATTCCGTTGTCTGTCGTATGAAACAATACATTTTTACTAGATAATTGTAAACGAAAAGATGCTAAGATAATAATAATAATGCAATGTACATATTTTCATGCAAAACATTTAGTTTGAAAGTAACTTCTTAAACAGTTTTAGCTACAGAAAATGTTTTTTGAATTTTAAAAATGATGCTCTACAGTATTCTATATTCTTAAGAAGTTTCACTTAAATAAAATTTTATGAAATCATAACGAACGATGCTAATTGTTTTCTTTCAAATTAGAATTTGCTTTACTTGTAAACCGTATTTTAAATGTTTATGACGTATATTTAAACAGGTCTAATGCAACAGACATAATCCGACAGGTGATTGACAGTAACTTTTAGAGTTACTTTGTATAGTTGAAAATAAATTTTTATTATTACGTTTCTACATGTTAAATTGTTTTCGCAGAATTACATGATGACCTATAGATCCATATTTAAAAATCAAATAGGGATGATTTATTTTAAAATAAATTTATGAAAGAGAGATGAGAGATGACAATATATAAAAATGAGATGTACAGAATGAGATATCAGTTATGTAAATGAGAGATGAGATACGCTAATGATACCGTGAATTAATTTAATTCGAGCATGCATTCATATGCATTCATTTCTCATGAAATGATAAATGTAATTAAATTAATTTAATTCGCGCATGCATATGAGAAATCATATATGTAAATGAGAGAGGAGATATGTAAATGATACCGTGAATTAATTTAATTCGCGCATGCATATGAGAAATCATATATGTAAATGAGAGAGGAGATATGTAAATGATACCGTGAATTAATTTAATTCGCGCATGCATATGAGAAATCATATATGTAAATGAGAGAGGAGATATGTAAATGATACCGTGAATTAATTTAATTAGATCAATTAATTTAATTCGCGCATTTAATTCGCGCATTTAATTAGACCACGCCTCATTTGAATATTAATTAGATCGCGGGTCATTTGCATATAAAGAGTGGAGGGCTGGCCAGGTGGCCGAATACCTACTTACCCTTCCAATTACGAAATGATAACACTCGTTCTGTCAAGCACGTATTCTGCAAGCTAGCTTCTACACACATTTTGAAATTTCAATACATGCAACCTGCTATATATATTGTTTGGTGACCTTGAGAATACATTATTTGGTGACCTTGAGGATACATTATTTGGTGACCTTGAAGATAAATTATTTATTGACCTTGAAGATACATTATTTGGTGACCTAAAAGATAAATTATTTATTGACCTTGACAATGCATTGTTGCCATTTTGATGATCTTGAGAATGCGTTGTTGCCACGTTTAGGTGACAGAGATAGGTTCAAGGTCACCATGTGTTAGAGAAATATAGCTTCAAGGTCAAGGTCAGGAGTGGGGGTGGTTTCAGTTCTCCAAATCTTTATCTACTAATTTATTAGTTTTAATGTTTCTTTATTTAATAAAAACTAAATAACTATAACTTGTGTTGTACTTTTTTATTTACCTAAAATTCAAAAACTCGAAATAAAACGTTTGACTTTTAATTATACTCAAAATTATTAGTTTTGTAATAGTACTGGCGTTAACTCATAAAGTATGGAACTATCGAAATAAATCCTTTATTAAATATTTTTGAGAGCCCTAATTTCTTATGATGGATTTGGAAAGCAATTTTCGAGATAATTGCTTTTAAAGTTTTATATCAAAAATTGAAAAACAATCAAGAGTTCCAAGTTTTAATAAAAAAAAATTAAAAATTCTTTTAAGAACCGCCATAAATTTAACGCTAAGTCAATTGTTACATGGCTACTTGATTTTTTATCAAAAAAATTTAGCTCTTGATTTGAACTTTGATTGAATAACAATCAAGAGTTTAATTTCTTATTAAAAAAATCAAGTATCCATGTAACAAGTGACTTAGCGTTAAACTTATGACAGTTCTTCAAAGAATTCTTTTTTTTTATTAAAATTTGGAACTCTTGATTGATTTTTAATTTTTGTTTTAAAACTTTAAAAGCAATTATCTCGGAAATTTCTTAATACAGTATCATACTTTTTTAGCATATTTGATCTAAGCATTACATTGTCTTTCCAAATCCATCATCAAAAATTAGGGTTTCCATTAAAAAAAATTCGTTATCGTCATAACTCGGAAACAAAAGACGATCTACAATTAACGATTACACTAGATATTTTAGTGTTGATTACACTAAAATATCTCCTTTAAGATAAAAATCAACGTGTTCGAGGATTTTTCTCAAAAATATTTAATAAAAGATTTATTTCGATAGTTCCAGACTTTATATGCGCACTACATGGACAGCAGCAAATTTTGAAATTTTGTTTTACTACCGCTGTAAGAAGAAGTGACTACCTGCAATATAACTTTCTCGAACAATAGGGATTATAAAGGTTTATGCAGTTACAACTACAATATTTAGAAAGTGTTTTTAAAAGTTGCTTGCAAGGTGTTTGGCAACCCCGTTGTTCATAAGAACACACACTGTAGTCTCAACGTGAGATGATCAATAGTTCTCTTTTACGGGTCTTTTTTGGCTACCTTTTTAATCCTGCTCAACATATAGCTAACATAAATCCGAAGGGGTAAGGCTAAATACGAAATGTCTCCTACTTAATTTATTAGCTCCTTTCTGGTTCGCGAACTATTTTGACAGGCATATATCAGGGCAACGTGGAGCGCATTGCTTTATAAACAAACACGCAGTGAAATACAAAAAATAAAAGCGGTTTTTTTTGTGACCGTTTTGTGGCACTAATCTATTGAGCCCGCAGCGACTGTCTTTGGTCGCGGCAAAAATACTTTAGTGTTTACCGCTTTGTAAGTTGTAAACCACTCTTTTGACTACCCTTCCGGGTAGATTAATTTATTAGAGGTAAAGCCCCATCTATTCTCTCCTAATGAAGTGCAAACACAAGTAAACAAAACGTTTAAATTTTTGAAGAAAATCTGTAATCTTTTACATGCTGTCGGAACATTATAAAGTACAGTAAAGGATCGTGACATTGAGACGACCCTCGCTCAAGGTATTGTACAAGTATGTGCCTTCCGCAAAGTATAGATTAGTCTTTTCTTGATTGTTTAGTGTGTGTTATCAAGGTTTGATTATACAGGGTTAGTTAAAAGTATGGAGACGGCGTTAATATTCATTTTAGGAAATAATGTTCAATACAAAGGTTTTTTAGGAAATTTTTATCTACATTTGAGAATACTTGAAATTTTTTTCTTCAATTGTTTTTGAGTTACGCCTTTCCACATAATTCTTTTTAATGGGAACCTGTTTTAAAAAAATTTTATTTTATTTTAATTACATTTTTTCAAGGAAACGCCGGTTCAAGTTTTTACGAATAGTATGCATATTTCAGATTAAACTCGCCATTGATAATTTTAACAGCAATAAATTGCATACAATTTGTTGCTGTTAATATTAGCAATGGCGAGTTTAATTTTCGATGTGCCTACTATTCGTAAACACTTGAACACGCGTTTTCTGAAAAAAATGTTATTAAAATGAAATAAAAATAAAAAAATAATCCTATTGTAAAGAGAACAAAATGTTCTATCGAATGGTAGCGTACAATCAGCAGGTTCTCATTTATAAAAAAATTGAAAAGGTTAACTCAAAAACAATTGAAGAAAAAAAATTTCAAGTATTCTCAAATGTAGATAAAAATTTTCTAAAAAAACTTTTGTATTGAACATTATTTCCTATTCATTAATCACATTATTTAATATTCATTTAAAATGAATATTAACTACAATAAATCGCAGTCTCCATACTTTTAACTAACCTTGTATATTATTTAGTCAGATGCATCTAAATATTGAAAGGGCTGCGCCCTACTGCCGACTAAGTTGAGCGGGCTCGGGCCCCCCAAGCCCCATGGAGTCGTCGCCAATGCTTCCAAAAGAAGATGATTATAAACAGACAGACTTACCCTATGAAAATGCATTATATTATGTTAGTGGATATTTAATTTAAAAAAATGGTTAAGTAAACATGCATGTACTGAATGTTTAGAGTACAGTAAGTGCATCACGGAATTAAGTGCAAGTACAATCATGTGTTATCTAAAAGATTACAAAACCAGAGCAAAAACAACATCTGGTAATTTAAGTATGCCTGGAGTAGATTTTGTAAGCTGCATAAGAGAAATGGACAATTGTTTTGTACTAAATTTTGAAAATCTTGCAGTAAAAGATAATATTGGATTAAATTTTAAAAAACTGTTTGACCAAATTTCCCTTAGTGCACCATGTGAAGGCTTTCTAGGTAGTAATACTTAATAAATATTTATAATTATTTCAACAATTTTGAATATAACTTTTATTTGAAGATTTCCTAATCTTTAGTGATGTCAGTTGTTAATAAGATAAATTTAGTTTTCTTTATGTTAATAATTAAAGAGGCACTGTGTATCTTTACGAAACATATTGTTTATTAAATTGAATTGCTGAATTTTCTCAATAATCTGTTTTCAAATTTGTAGCTTTTCGTTAAATTTATTTGCCTCCTAAAATAAAACTTTTAAACCATGTTGAAAAAATTGATTAAATTTCTAAGAATCGAATAGCTATACTTTTCTCAATAATATGTTTTAATATTTGCAATCTTCATTTGGCTTCCAAAATAGATCTTTTAAACTAAAATCTAAAAAAACAATTAATTTAAATATAAGGAATAAGAAAACATATCTTAAATATATAATAAATATTTTGTCACCCTAATGCTTCGCGCCTCTGTACTGAGGCTGCCACGATTGGCGTGCCTCAGTGAGGCACGCCAATCGATTAGTAGTTTCAAAATGGCTGAAGGTCGTTGAAAACGAGACACTGAAACAGTACCTGTAATATAAAAAGTGCATTGTCGCTTCTTTGCGTGTAAATATTCTTTGCCTGTACCTTGTTTCTCAGAATCAAGTCTTATTATATTATTATAATTATTATTAATCATATAGCATACAGTAACAGTAATTGAGTGCATTGCAACTGGACCAGCAGCATTTGAGCGTTTTTATGGAAAGGTTAGAAAGATTTTAGTAGCTTTTCATTTTCATCTTAATGAATTAAGTGCTTTTGAATGTTACAAAATATTTTAGCTTCTAGTTCTTACTAGTCAAAACTGCTGCAACACTTATTGCAGACTATGGAGGTGTCCAACATCGTCAAGTTTTGGATGGAAACGCTGTATTGCAGCACGCTATGATTCTGTAAGCTTAAATTATTTCTCTGCAGTTCTTTAAAGAGCAAGTGTTTTCAACTGTCACTACCATTCAACAGTACATTAGCACAAAATGCCTACAGTAATTTTGTTGTGTTAATCGTATGCTATATGTTGGGTATGACAGAACTTGCATATAATTCTTATAATAATATAAATTCGAAAATATATTTCCTTTGAAGCAGAAGTACCGTTACAAGTAGGAGTCGGAAGTGTTAAATGTAATGTGTTATAGCACAACCCTATCTCATAGAGCATTTATAATAAGAAGAGAATAAAACATAAGAGAAAACATGATTAATATAAAAAAATGCATGTAAGATTAATTGTTAGTGTGTTTAGAGTTGATGGCAAAGCTGTTGGTGGCAACAAAGATTAGTAATTGGAAACCACCCCATAAATGTATGATGTACTTGTAAATTTTCTTTTAAAAACCAAATTTCTGCTAATAAACAACCATATGTAAATTTATAGCTATAACTGTTCAGCGAAAAGAAGTTTTGCAGATGCACATGCTCACTCGTAGTGTGAAAAACCGTATGAGTGTAATATTTGTAGTTATAAATGTCACTTAAAGAAAGTTTGCAGAAGCACATACTGACTCATAGTGGAGAGAAATTATTTGAGTGTAATATTTGTAGTTATAAATGCACAGAGGAAAAAAGATTGCAAAGGCACATGCTCACCCATAGTGGTGAGAAACCATTTGAGTGTAATATTTGTAGTTATAAATGCACACAAAAAGGAAGTTTGCAAAAGCACATGCTAACTCATAGTGGTGAGAAACCGTATGAGTGTAATATTTGTAGTTATAAATGCTCAATAAAAGGAAATTTGCAAATGTACATGCTCTCTCATAGTGGTGAGAAACCATTTGAGTGTAATATTTGTTGTTATAAATGCTCACGAAAAGGAAGTTTGCAAAATCACATGCTCGTTCATAGTGGTGAGAAGCCATTTGAGTGTAATATTTGTAGTTATAAATGCACACAAAAAGGAAATTTGCAAAGGCACATGCTAACTCATAGTGGTGAGAAACCGTATCAGTGTAATATTTGTAGTTATAAATGCTCAATAAAAGGAAGTTTGCAAAAGCACATGCTCACTCATAGTGGTGAGAAGCCATTTAAGTGTAATATTTGTTGTTATAAATGCTCACGAAAAGGAAGTTTGCAAAATCACATGCTCGTTCATAGTGGTGAGAAGCCATTTGAGTGTAATATTTGTAGTTATAAATGCACACAAAGAGGAAGTTTGCAAAAGCACATGCTAACTCATAGTGGTGAGAAACCGTATGAGTGTAATATTTGTAGTTATAAATGCTCAATAAAAGGAAATTTGCAAATGCACATGCTCACTCATAGTGGTGAGAAACCATTTGAGTGTAATATTTGTAGTTATAAATGCTCAATAAAAGGAAATTTGCAAAACCACATGCTCACTCATAGTGGTGAGAAGCCATTGAAGTGTAATATTTGTTGTTATAAATGCTCACGAAAAGGAAGTTTGCAAAAGCACATGCTCATTCATAGTGGTGAGAAACCATTTGAGTGTAATATTTGTAGTTATAAATGCACAGAGGAAAAAAGATTGCAAAGGCACATGCTCACCCATAGTGGTGAGAAACCATTTGAGTGTAATATTTGTAGTTATAAATGCTCACTAAAAGCAAGTTTGCAAAGGCACATGCTCACCCATAGTGGTGAGAAACCATTTGAGTGTAATATTTGTAGTTATAAATTCTCATTAAAAGGAAGTTTGCAAAACCACATGCTCATTCATAGTGGTGAGAAGCCATTTGAGTGTAATATTTGTAGTTATAAATGCACACAAAAAGGAAGTTTGCAAAAGCACATGCTAACTCATAGTGGTGAGAAACCGTATGAGTGTAATATTTGTAGTTATAAATGCTCAATAAAAGGAAATTTGCAAATGTACATGCTCTCTCATAGTGGTGAGAAACCATTTGAGTGTAATATTTGTTGTTATAAATGCTCACGAAAAGGAAGTTTGCAAAATCACATGCTCGTTCATAGTGGTGAGAAGCCATTTGAGTGTAATATTTGTAGTTATAAATGCACACAAAAAGGAAATTTGCAAAGGCACATGCTAACTCATAGTGGTGAGAAACCGTATCAGTGTAATATTTGTAGTTATAAATGCTCAATAAAAGGAAGTTTGCAAAAGCACATGCTCACTCATAGTGGTGAGAAGCCATTTAAGTGTAATATTTGTTGTTATAAATGCTCACGAAAAGGAAGTTTGCAAAATCACATGCTCGTTCATAGTGGTGAGAAGCCATTTGAGTGTAATATTTGTAGTTATAAATGCACACAAAGAGGAAGTTTGCAAAAGCACATGCTAACTCATAGTGGTGAGAAACCGTATGAGTGTAATATTTGTAGTTATAAATGCTCAATAAAAGGAAATTTGCAAATGCACATGCTCACTCATAGTGGTGAGAAACCATTTGAGTGTAATATTTGTAGTTATAAATGCTCAATAAAAGGAAATTTGCAAAACCACATGCTCACTCATAGTGGTGAGAAGCCATTGAAGTGTAATATTTGTTGTTATAAATGCTCACGAAAAGGAAGTTTGCAAAAGCACATGCTCATTCATAGTGGTGAGAAACCATTTGAGTGTAATATTTGTAGTTATAAATGCACAGAGGAAAAAAGATTGCAAAGGCACATGCTCACCCATAGTGGTGAGAAACCATTTGAGTGTAATATTTGTAGTTATAAATGCTCACTAAAAGCAAGTTTGCAAAGGCACATGCTCACCCATAGTGGTGAGAAACCATTTGAGTGTAATATTTGTAGTTATAAATTCTCATTAAAAGGAAGTTTGCAAAACCACATGCTCATTCATAGTGGTGAGAAGCCATTTGAGTGTAATATTTGTAGTTATAAATGCACACAAAAAGGAAGTTTGCAAAAGCACATGCTAACTCATAGTGGTGAGAAACCGTATGAGTGTAATATTTGTAGTTATAAATGCTCACAAAAAGGAAGTTTGCATAAGCACATGCTCACTCATAGTGGTGAGAAGCCATTTAAGTGTAATATTTGTTGTTACAAATGCTCACAAAAAGGAAGTTTGCAAAAGCACATGCTCATTCATAGTGGTGAGAAACCATTTGAGTGTAATATTTGTAGTTATAAATGCTCAGAAAAAGGAAGTTTGCAAAGACACATGCTGACTCATAGTGGTAAAGAACCATTTGAGTGTAATATTTGTAATTATAAATGCTCACTAAAACCAAGTTTGCAAACGCACATGCTCACGCATAGTGGTTAGAAATCATTTGGGTGTAATATTTGTAGTTATAAACGCTCACAAAAATAAACTTTCAAAAGCACATGCTGTCTCGTACTAGTGAGAAACTATTTTGCATGTAATATTTGTATTTATAAATGCTCACAAAAAGGAAGTTTGCAAAAGCACATACTCATTCATAGTGGTGAGTAACTAACTATATGTTTGTAATATGTGTAGTTACCAGTAGCGTGCGGAGAGAATTTAAGCTAGGGAAGCAACCACGATTTTAATATACCTAGGTACAGTTGCGGATTCACGAGGGGGTAATCTCCCTCAAATTATAAGTAAGTATCCATAGAATAGAAACAAATAATGTATGTTTGATTATTATTTATTAAAACAATTCTTCCAAAAATTTTCCCACCAAAATAATTCTCTGGATCCGTCCCTGCTAGGTACAAAAAAAAACAGATAATTATTAAGCTTAAAAGTTTTTTAACTTATACTTATAGAATTTCTTGACTATTATTCTTTATTTTCAAAAACTAGTACTATATATTTATAATGCAACTCGATTTTCCGGTCTTTTTTAGTAAAATACCTGGTGCAGGTTTTAAACTTTGTTATCAAATTTGAAAGTTCTGGTTTTGATCTGCCTTTCTCAATAATTTGTAACTGCTATCCAAAACTGTATGCAGAAAATTCTTTATCTAATAATTTACAAACTGAACAAAAAGATCGTAGCGATTCGGATGTATCAAAAGTACTCAAACTTTCCATCGAAGCAGTTAAATTTGCAGACATGACAATAATTTAATAAATAACCAAATTATAATAAATAAACATTTGGGCACGAAGCACACTAAAAATAACGACCTTACAATGTCAACCACAACTTTTGTATCACCACGCTCGCTAATCGGTATTACCTTTCCACGCAGGTTTAATGAGCCTAATTTAAAATAGTACTCTAAATAATTATACTTTTTACTGTACGGATTTAATATTGAGCTTTAAGTTGATTAAATATTACAAATTTAAATAAACGATAACCATAATTTTATAAAAATATTTTTGTTAGCATTGGTTGTTACTTTTAATAAATTCTTAAGGGAAGCATTGCCTCTATGGATCGCACGCCACTGGTAGTTACCCAAACAACAGTTACATTTACTATAAACATGTTAAACAGATCTTTATTTAAATATTAAACATATTGATAATCATGTTGTACATATTGTTATGATTATAGCGGTCTACTGTAATGTTATTTACTTTTTCTTGCTCTGTATTTATTGGCTATGTAAATATATCTCTTAGGGTGTTTTATTAATGATTATATTCTTATATGAGACTGGGTATGCAATGGATTTTTCAATTGAGTTCTTGATTGATAAGTCATTGTTGTTCATTAAAGAAAAAATTTATGTAATGACATAAGTTTCTAGTTTTGGTAATCTAATCTCCAAAGCACAGCTGCTATGGGTTACTGGTCTACATGATTTGTTTAGGTGATTGTTAAGCAATTTAAATACAATGGGCGTGATTAAAATTTAAATGTTATTTTTCGAAAACTAGGTTTCTATTTATATTAGTTACACTGTATATTGCTCATTCCGCGAAAAGTTCAATCTCTACAAATACAATCCAATGTTCAATAATGCTTTAATAGACAAACCAATGCATTTTAGCCTGTGTCAAATTCATGTTACAACACGAATAATTGCACAAAGATAATGGCCTATTTGTAGAACACAGTACGTAACACATGTGACATACGCAACGCCTTCAAGACGTAAAATGATCATTAATGACATCTTAAAGCAAAACCGTAGGTATGGCATTATTTTTGGTGTTTTCTCTAATATTGTATAAATTATCAACTTGTAAGTTTATTATGAAGAATTCGCAGAACTATTGCAAAACTAATAATTACCTGTACTATTTCATGTTTCCATTTTGTCACTTGTACGTAACGCACGTTTTAGTTTGATCTGCTTGTAAACAAAATCAGATATCAAAAAAACATATGTATTTTTATTAAGAACAAACAAATGCATCAAATTAAAAGTTCAGTTGCTTAAAAATAATTTCTACGTACGTACGTAACCACGGAATACACGATATATTAAATATCAGACATGCGGTTCATGGAACCCATGCTTCCCTTAGAAATTATTTGAACATAAAAAACAATGTTACCAAACTATTTTTATAAGAATCCATAAGATAAAATCATGGTGATTATTTACCTAACTTATTACTTAATTAATTATCATTTATTTATTAAATTATATGTCTAAATGCAGCATAAAGTAATCTATAATCCCATAGATCTTCTCTATGAAATGGTACAAATAAGAGTATTTATGTCTCAAATGTGCACTAGAACCTGCATAAGAATTATATAATAAAATATATGTCGTTACAGATTAATTAAACTTGGCACAAAACAAAATAATAAAAAGTTTACTGAAATTGTTGACATACAAAACAATTTCACAAATTTGGAAGACAAAACTATCAGGTATGAATTAACTTGTGCATACATGTCCACTACTAACATGCTCCTTTTCTGTCTCTGGTGTAAGCCAGCCTTGAAATGGCTTTAAAATCCAATTATATGAAAAAACCACCAACGACAATGCAACGTCGTTTTGAATAAGAGAAATCATCAGATTTAAGAGGAAAATCAACTTAACTTATTCCTGTTATGTATAAAGTGTTCTAAAGTGTATCGTTTATAAAATGAACAGTTTTCTATTACACTTAAACTATCACTAAAGATTCCCCAAATTTGTCTTTTAGAAGTTAGGCAGCATATATGATATGTATGTATTTCGCAATGCCTATACTTTCCTATACAATTGAAATACATGACAATATGTAAATATGTTTCAGCAACAAGCAACATATATGTTAAAAGCTAATAATAGTTTCAAGTAATAAATAATTTCAGAAGACCCTATTGATGTTTCTGTGCCCAGATTTTTTCGTGTACACCCTTTACTACATATACCCACACAGCACAAATTGATCCATTAGATATACAAAAAATATTCATATTGGATATCCAGGATATCCATGAGATATTGAATGATATCCATTTTACATTCAATGGCTATCCAGATGTCCTACTAATATCCACCATTTTGGATATCCACATGGATATCCAGAAGATATTTATATGGCAGTGCATTATATATACATTAAATATATTTTTCATCCATAGTATAACCATTAGATATATTAAAGATAGTTTATTGATATCCAGTATATCCATAGCAATTCTGTATTAGGTCTTGAATGGATATTATTGTAGTATTCAAAAAAACCACAGCATTATTATCAGCATTTATTAAAAACAACAGAAACATGTATATCAGCACAAAAAAAGTATACATATGTTAGAAACTGTTAAATCATCTCTGTATCATTTTCGTAAGCATCTGTATTTTCTTCAAGTCTATCCATATCACGGCTTTTCCTTTCTCTGAAAAAGAAATAATATTCTGTTAAGAAAAGCAAAAACAATTACTGCCAAATATATTTTTTAGTTACAGGGCCGTTTCATTACATATATACATACATATAAAAAATGATCGTAGATTAAATTACAGATTTAGGCAAATTTTAGTTTGAATGATTTTAGATTGAATATGAATAGACAAATATTTCATGTTTATTGGCAAATAAATACATACGTATTGTTTTTGTTCCTCCTACTAGCATGGCATAGCCAATTTTTAATGCTATCAATAATTTCTTTTCAGTGGCATTGGCAGCAATATTATGTGCACGTACTGAATCTAAAAAAATACAATAATTAATGCATATCTAAATTATATCATATAATCAAACTTACTTAAAATAACTTCTGCAAGAATCAAGTGTGAGAAAACCCTCTTTCTCTTTGCTCCCATCCAACTGTAAAGTGCAGCAAGTTCATCAGAAAATAATTTTCTTAGAATTAATTTTGTGATCTCATCAATTTTATGACCACCTATGCGACTACAACAACGGATCTAAAAACAAACAAGTGTTATGTGAACTACATCAACAATAGAACTTTAAGTTCGAATATCTCTTGAAAATTTTCTTCCCTGTTTTACATAAACAGCTTGAATTTTTTTTGATAATATGCCTATCACTTTTGATATTATATATGATTAATCAAGGTTATTGCTCGGTAATGTAATACAAGAAGTTAATATGATCAAAACAATCAAATTAATTTTATCAGACTACTGCACTTGTTTAGAATTAACCAATCACATGAGTTGACAACGTGTCAAAATAATCATGTAGTAAACAATATGCTTTATGCAACCTACCGTTAGACTTTCTACCTTTTACTATTATTATTAGCTTTCATATTACTGAATGAGAAATTTAGACTATTATATTAGCTCTAAAAGTATAAAGAAATCAGACCAATAAATAAGAACACTGAACAATTTAATTTTGAAAACTTAACAGTTAAATAAGTTTTATTTAATACCTAAACTAAAAAAGTAAGTTTTAAATTTAAATTTTACTTTTGTCAATAACCTTCATTAGTACAATTTTTGTTCATGCCAAATTGCTTTTAAATTCAGGTTCCGCTTGTAACTTTGTTTCTATGTCGGTAAGATCCCCATTGGTTTGAAGCGGAAATTTATTTTTGATGATACCATCATACTGTCTAGATATTTCTAATTTCTCATCATCTTCATTTATTTTTAGTTGAGAACTACCTTCAAGCAAAGCTATTTCTTGATTTAATTGAATGTTAATCTTTATAAATGATAGATCATGACAAATTTTTCTTTTGAAATCTAAAACGGTTAAAAATTAAAATTAATGGATGTATTATTTCTGCACACCTTACCATCGTTAGAAAGACAAGACTGAGCTAAAGGAGGAATTTTCATTTCATGAATACTGGATATTGTGCATGGAGCTGATGTCATAAGTGATGGCTTTAACGGGGCGATTGCTATATCAGTCTCAGTAAAATTCTCATCTTCATTGTGTTGGTACAACTTTCATTTTCATTATTTACTGGTTTTGGTTTATCTCTTTGTAACATTTTAACTTTCGGCTCCAGAGGAAATGGCTTTAATTGGAAACTTATCTGATCTTCGCATGCTTCATCTTCACTACTAAAAATTACTCTCTTTCTTTTGAATTTACATTGCTTTTTTGCTTCTTCGCTATCAGTATTTAGATCGGATAGTTCTGCTAATTTTAATTTTGGTTTTGCAATTTCATATGAAACTGAAAATAAAGTTAAATTAAAGTAAGTATTTCAATCTTCTAGTAATACTACTCTTACTAGATACATTATGTTTTAACAATATGTTCCTAAAATTCGGACACCATACAGAGGCCACGTATCTTGTGGATCTTCACAACTCTTTACAGCCTTCTCGTAGCGTAATGTACTTTTAAAAGTTGGCCAAAAACATTCACTACCTTTAATCCAATTTTTCATTCATGCTTAAAAATATAACTTCACAGTGTAGTCGTAAAACTACTAGATTTCTGGCGGGAATTAACAAACTGTTGACAAAACAAAACAAAAAAAATGCAACATAACCTTACTTAACACTACAAAACTTACAAATTTAATATTTACACCTACCATATAAGAGCAATTAATACCTACCTATCAGTTAATTATTCTTCGCTGCTTATATGCACTTATTAGTTTTACTGTGTAAATCTAATAAACATCTAATAAAAATAACGAAAAGCTACACACAGAAACACTAAACAAAACAGTAACTGATGCCTTCAACAGCGCTGCCAATAGTATAAATTTAGAAATCTCAAAGTTTATAACGATAATTCGCGCTTTTTTCACCTATTTAAAAATAATAAAATTGAATAGAAATTTAAACATTCAAAACACCACCATATTTATTTAAAATATAAATATGACTTATTGCTTTATTACAGCAACGCAGTTTGGTAACTAAGAACGGTTACACTCACATTCCGTGCAGTGTAAATTGTGAGCCCAAATTTTACAGGTTTTAATCTGTCGAGTTTATTGTTCAAAATTTAAAAAAAAATAGAAAAACGAATACAAATCTAATTTATGTTATGTTACTTTCTGTACATCTATTAGATATCCATATAATATCTTTTATGGATTGGACATTATAATTATGTTTATGCCAGTTTATGTATGTCTATTAGATATCCATATATCTTTCATGGCGTGGACATTATGTGCACATTCTGAATATCCATTATACATTCAGTGGATGTTATGTGCTGTGTGGGTACTTGCATATAAGCAACGACTCATTTGCTCTTTGCTGTCCAATTCGAGCTACACGAGCTAGAAAACAATTTTTCTTGTAGAATAATCTACTATTCTTTTACTTTCCAATAATCGGCCATTCATTGGCTAAATGATTTCATTTCAACTTGAACTTGTACATTTAAATGCTTGTAGTTCGTTTATTTCTAAGTTTAGGGTATTTATGTATTAATAAATTTTGTTTAAAATTAAATTATAGTTTAAAATGTACAAAAATATACAGGGTATTCCATTTAAAAAAATGTTTTTAAAATTTTACCATCATAATCGGAGGAAAAAAACGCTACTACTTTGGTAATTTAACTAACATCGTATCTTTAATAGTAATAAAGTTGGCAATAGTGCCGACTTCAGTTTGAACACCCTGTATAAGTTACCAAGTTTTTTAAATAGTTTTTAGGTGAAGCAGATATGGACAAGATGGGGAGGTATAACAAAAAGAAGATTGAAATCAATTCATGATTTGTCGTAAAGAAAGCATAAAATAGGTTCTTTTTTACTTTAGAAGGGAGAAGAAGAAATTGAGACAAATGGCTGAATACGAATGAGTTCGAAAATCCACCTTGCATGATAAATAAGAAATAATATCAATTGGTTTTATCAGTTCCTTAGAAGGCAGTAATAGAACAGTTTGCTCGGGACAAGCAGTAATGGGAGTATTTTCCAAAACATAACGTCCCATCTTTTCATATCATCAATTATGTCGAAACTAATGGGTCGCGTAAAAGTACTGTGCCGCTGACTGTGGATCCAAAAGAGTAGAACGGATTATGTACGGATTGGAGTAAACCCAACATACAGTAATGATTTTCCATCATAATAATAATAAAAGAATAATTGCTTCAGCTGTTGAAGTTAAAATCATGAATTCTTGTTGATACCCAACAAAGAAACTTTAAGTGTTGACTGTTTGCGTTTTCATTAATACTTGTTAATTGAATATTTATAAAGAATTTACCAGAAAACGATTCAAGTTTGAGTTGATTTGGCACTTGTACATAACAAGATTTAGTTAAATGAATTATTTTGGGTTGATAGGATTTTCAGATGCAGTTACGTCTGAAAGAAAAAAATGAATTAGTTTAGTAAAATTATAAAACATTACACAATTAAAACATAACATTGACAATAATATAACAATTCAAAAATAGTCCTGTCTAAGGTTATTAAGAAACCAATATCTGTCTTCAAATGCAATTACATAGTTGTCAATAGTCACGATATTAAAATGATGACTAAAGGCAGGCTAGTTTGAATTGAAATATAAACAACAGTAAATAAAGTATAAGAAATAATTGCAATCTAAAAGAATATTTAGATACTAGGAAGTAGTTAAGTAAATAAATGGAGATTAAAAGAGAATGGTTGTAAAATTTATATTCTCTGTAAAGAAATGTTCTAAAGACAAGAAGAATAAAAGTTTAATAGTTTAACGAGTGTAAAAAAGTGTATATTTATTTCAACAATAAGAAAACGAAAATTTAACAGAAGAAAGATAAAACTTAACAGAAGACCAGAGAGCAATAAAGGTTCCATTCAACTAGACTCGCTAAACCCAAAGAAACTGACCTCGAGAAAACAAGAAAGAAATAAAAATTTTTCTTGAACGTTGTTTAAGAAGTAGCACAAAAAGGTAATTTAATTAGGTGCAATGTACTTCAACGTTCTAGCTTCGACTGAGCATCCAATCCTGAGGGGAGATTCAGAGTCCATAAGCAGTAGGCAGATTCCTGCGAGGTGATTTTCCAGGCAGCAGGCTGAAAAAGGGGAAACATAAGTGAATCAAGATACAAGGTTTGTGACAAATAAAAAAATATGTTAATAAAAGCATAGTTAGTGCTTTTCTAACGGAACGGAACGGAAGAGAAAAAAGTGAGGTCATTTTAAGATAAGTTTAGTTAAGGTTAAAAGAACTCAACATAATTCCTTAGCAGGTTTGTTTTTAAAACTAGCTAGTGATAAACCACATAACCTATGAAAGTTAATTATAACTTTCAAATACTAAAGAAGAAATCAAAACTTATTTGATCGAGTCATCGCAATAGTGTTATTCACATTTTGGGCTTATGTTATGAATCAATAACTATAAAATCTCATTTTATCAAAAACGTGAATTCTCATAAAGCAATCCAATGGAGGATCCATTATTCAAGAGTGGTCTCATAAAAAAGGGCATAATTAATAATAAAGTTATAAGATTATTTACAATCATAAAAGCGACCTGAGATAGACTTGTACAGTATATGTAGTTGTAGATTAATAACCAAATAAAATTTCCTATTAACAATTAAAAGTCTGCAACATTACAATAAATATGATGCCCATCAGAGTGTCGAGTATTCGTTTAACTCTATTATATGTAGTGTACAAATTGTTGCATTTACATACAATATGGCAGTGGTGGAGATAAAGAGCGGGGGGAGGAAACAAGTATTTGGGACCCTCCCTATACCGCTGTTTTTGTCCCTCTCCTATCGCAATAACTATTATACAGGTTGTTTACTATACTTATAAATATAAATAACTTTATTATTTATAGTCCGATTTCGCTAAACTAAAAACCAGATAAAATAGTTCTGTAACTACTACAAAACACCTTAAACAAAATGACCTTGATAACTGGCAGTCGATGCATGTTAGGTTAAAGTATTGTTTATAATATAGGTGATAATTGATAAATGTTAGGTTTTTACAATATTTATGAGATGGTGAGTGGGATGAAGGAAATATTTAAAGAATTAACACTAAAACTTTACGATGCGTATAATCCATTCTTGTTCGTTCAATTACATTTCATTGTCAATTTGAACTGTTGCCAAAACTTACTTTAATACACTACATATCCTCCCTTTTAAGCTTATACTGCTACAATACATATTATACATATATCTAGCATAACTATGTTTAGCTTACAAACTGATCTAAGTGTTTTGGTTTTTTAAAAACTCGTCTAGGGCGTTGATTATTACTATTGCTTACATCTACTTTTATATTGTCATTAATATTTGGTAATGCACTAGGTTGGCTTGTACTCACATTTGGGTTTTTACAAATATTGGTTAGAGCGGGGACCTTAGGAACATGATTAGGAGATAAATAAGATTCAAGTCTAGTTCTCTTTTCTTCTGTTGCATATTTTGGCTCGATCACTTCTTTGATTTGATCAATATGTCTTCTCTAGACTATATTTTCGTCAATTAATTTGCATTGATACTGTTTGTGTCCTAAATCTTTTTCAATAATTGCTTCTGCCCAACTTTTCTTGTTTATGTCTCGATAATCTCTTACTAACACTCTCTCCCCTACTTTAAATTCTTTGGCTTCCTTCTTTCTAGAATTTGTATTGTGCTTTTCTATAATCATTCTATTAGTATAAGGTTTTATTAGATCGAATAATGTTCTTAAATTTCTTCCAATCATTAAGAATGCCGGAGTTTCATTTGTTGTGCAATGTTCTGCATTGCGGTAGTTTAATAAATAACGATTTATCAAAACGTCAATATTAGTGTATTTGTTTCAATCATCTGACAGTGCAGCATAAAGACCTTTCTTGAAAGATTTTACGGTGTTTTCAGATTGACCATTTGTAGCTGGGTGGTACAGTGTTGTTAAAATATGTCTGATGCCATTTGACTTTAAAAATATTTGAAATTCATTTGAAGTTAATTGCGTACCATTATCGGATACTATGACTTCAGGTATACCCCACCTGGAACATAGCTGTCTTAACTTTTTAATTGTTTGTTCAGAAGTAATGTTTTTCATTCTGAATATTTCTGGCCATTTGCTGTATGCATCTATGAATATCAGATAATGTGTTCCTTTAATTGGACCAAGGAAGTCCATATGTATTCTTTGCCATGGTGCTGTAGGTCGATACCAAGGTGTTCACAATGATTTTGGTGGGTCGCCTGACACTTTTGCACAATTTATGCAACTTTTACCTAAATTTTCTATGTCGTTATCCAGCTTTGGCCACCAAAAATATGAACGTGCTATGGATTTCATTTTCACTATACCTAGATGACTGGAATGTAGTTCATCTAACAACTGTTTTCTTAACTTTGTTGGTATAATCACTCTATAACCCCATAAAATACATTCCTGTTCACAAGTTAGCTCATTGCGCTTGTTATAAAATGATTTTAATTCTTCTGCTTCTGTTATCTCAGGCCAACCATTTCTTACACAATCTAAAACTCGACTTAAAATTATGTCTCTTCTCGTCTCAATTGCTATTTTGTTACTGTCAATAGGCAGACCCTCTGAAATTATTAAATTCAGCTCACTAAAGTTCTCATCCTCTTCTTCTTTTGCTTCTAGTGGGTGTCGACTTAACATATCCGCTACATTATTCTCTTCTCCCTTTACATATTCAATTTTATATGCAAAACCACACAGATATAATGCCCAGCGCTGTAGTCTATTTGCTGCCATCTGTGGAATAGCTTTTTGCTCCGAGAATAAATATATTAATGGTTTATGGTCAGTACATATTGTAAAGTTCTGTCCCAATAAATAATAATAAAATTTCTTTACAGACCAGTAAATTGCTAACGATTCTTTGTCTAATGTTGAATAATTAGCTTCTGCTTTCGTTAACATTCTTGATATGAAAGCTATGGGACGTAAATCTCCGTTATCTAATTTGTGAGATAATGCAGCTGCAATTCCGTCTTGCGAGGCATCAGTTGATAACACTATTGGTAATTTCGGGTTAAAATGGATTAGAATTTGTTCTGATGCTATCAAGTTCTTTATTTCTTCAAAAGCCCTATCACAATTTTCAGACCATTTAAACAGTACATTTTTCTTTAGTAAATCATATAAAGGTTTCATTTTGATTGATAAGTTCAGTATAAATCTACTATAATAATTGACTAAACCTGCAAAACTTTTTAATTGCGTTGTATTTCTGGTGCTTTTATTATTGCATCAATTTTATCTGGGTTTTTCTTTAATCCTTCCTTTTTTTTAGTATAGCCTAAATAACAAATTTCGTTTTTGAAAAATTCACATTTTTCATATTTTACCTTTAATCCAGCCTCTTTCAATTTAGCAAAGACTTGCTTTAAGTTATTTTCATGCTCAAAATTTGTTTTTCCAGTAACAATGATATCGTCAATAAAATTCGTGACGCCCCCTAGATTTTGTAAAGTTTGCTCTGTTTTTTGAAAAATAGAGCTAGCAGATGTTATGCCATAAGGCAAACGGTTTACTTTATATAAGCCTTTGTGTGTTGACCATGTCAAAATTTCCGCAGTCTTCGTCTAATTTTAGCTGATTATAGGCATTACTTAAATCTATCTTTGAGAAAGACTCACCACCTTGAAGTTTGTTAAAAATATCTTCTGTTCTTGGTAGAGGATATTTTACTTCAATCGATGCTTTATTTACGGTACATTTGTTCCAATTTGGGTCATTTGTTATTTTTAATGTTTATCAACGATCTTCCTGAATCTATACATTGCGAGAAACTATTATTTGCTGACGATTTAAAGATATATCATCAAGTACGTAATTTTAATGATTGCTTATATTTGCAGTCTAACATTAACATTCTATGTGATAAAACTAATCGCCTAAATTTAAACGTAAATAAATGTTCCATTGTTTCGTATGCAAAAATACACCAACCACTTATTCATGATTATGCTATAAATGGTGACATATTAAATCGGTCAACTCGTGTGAAGGACTTAGGGATTGTTTTTGATAACAAATTTTCTTTTATTGAACACGTCAATCAGGTGGTATTAAAAGCCAATGAGCACTTTGGTTTATTTATCGAAACTGTAGGGATTTTTCAGATAAGCATTGCTTCCGAATCTTATATTTCGCATTTGTGAAATCGACTCTGGAGTATGGATCAATTATTTGGTATCCCATTTATAATATACATATTAAACATCTAGAATTTGTTCAGCGGCGATTTTTGAAATTCATCGAATATTTATCTACTGGAATTTATCCTAACCACGACTTTGATTACTCTTCTTCACTTATTACATTTAACATGATATCTTTGAAAACACGAAGAATCATAATAAGTATTAAGTTTATTTTTAATTTACTTTATAACAACCTGGACTGTCCTAGTTTACTGCAAAAGATTAGTTTTAATATACCGAGGCACAACAGTAGAAGTTCTTTATTCTTTTATAATAATTTTGCGAGGACCAATATATTAATTAGTAGTCCGATTAATGTAATGTGTAGTAATTTTAATTCAATTTCCGCAGAATGCGATATTATGTCTGATGAATTATCGTTTATTTGTCAAATTCTTGTAAATAAACATGAGAATACACCTTATTAATAAATACAACGCAATAGGATAAGTATATTGTAATTATGTTTTTTTTTGTAAATTCATATTTTTCCCTATTTGGGTGTAAACCTGTAAGGAAATAAGGCATTATTATTATTATTTGTAGTCTCCGCATATTCTAATGCTACCATCCTTCTTTAGAACAGGTACCAATGGTGTACCCCAATCGCTGCTGTCAATAGGTGAAATACGATCTTCACTGACCAAACGTTCCAATTCTGCTTCAACCTTTGGTCTCAAACTTAATGGAATGGTACGTGGTTTGAAAAATATAGGATTGGGATTAGGTTTCAGGTTTAAATTAAATGTTTTAAATTTATAACAACCTAATTTGCCATCAAAAAGTTCATCGTATTCATTTAATAACGATTCCATGTTGCTACTAAGACTACAAAGTTGGTTTAACTCATCGACTAGTTTAAAATTAAATTTTTGTAAAAAATTTCTGCCTAAAATATTACTAGTGCCATTTTTAACAACATACATCTTAAAATTATCACAACATTTACTTTTGTACTATCCTTCCACCGAAAGATGAGCTCTGCGTCATCTTTGCAAAAAATTATCACAGAAAGCGTTTTGTTGTGCTTTACTCTCTTTATCTACGAGTATGACGAAGATAGCATTACATTAGCACTTCTCTGGGTCGTTGGAAGTTGATTTGACTAGCTCTGTAGAGTGTAGAATACGGAGTGGCCAACCTTACAAATAAATTCCTAAATCAAATTAACATATTGCCACAAAACAGTAAAAATAACTACATTTATTGGCAAAATTATCGTGGAAAAATTGAATGTCGTCACTACAGACAAAGTTGATGAATTTTAGGGATTCTTTAAGGTATTTTACAGATTTCTGGAAGAAAATGTCAAAATTATAGGCAATGCTGTATGCGGTTATGAACATGTGACTTTATTGTAAAACATGTCACAGGTATCTCTGATACCTAGTCCTGGTAAAAAAAGACAACGCAAGAAGTTGAAAACTGCAGACCTAGCAAGTTCTTCTAAAATGGTCGTCAGAGAAACTGTATATAAGTGAAAGTAAGACGTTTGATATTTTTTGATTTTATAAAGTCCATGTTTTGTATAGTTTCAGAAAAAGCGAACATACAGAACGACAGACAGATAGACGCTGCGTTTTCTACATATATTGAAACGCCAATGTCTGTTGGTTATTGTGATCTCGGGAACGAAAGATCAAATTTACGCGGCGACCTAGATATAAGCTAGGGGCAAACGAGAGAAGCAAAATAACACCAAAATTATGGTTCCTACTTTTATGGTTTCTGAGATACAGAATTATTTTAATATTAGAGGCTTTTGTATGGTTTTTGTCTGATTGGGATGATCGTCAAAAAAACTATTTTTCCCCTCCCGCCCAGCCCTTTTTCAGAGTTGGGATTTTTTTTAAATTAACTGCGTTAATCTGGCATCTCAAACATGGTGAATCGAAAATGATTATTAGATAACCTATTTTATAATTAAATTATCGCGCGTCGTAGGCGCTCGGACCCCCGATTTTATGTACTTAATATGCATAATAAATATACAAGAGAAGAGATGGATAAGAAAAAATAGTGTTAATTCTATTATAATTAAGTACTTCAATAGCATTTAAGTTGATTAAAATATTAAATAGCAGAGTTTTGTTAAATGTAAAACTGTATTTGAAAAGAATATATTTCTCCATATTATACTATTACAATTGTTATAAATGACTTAATTTCTTAAATATAAGTAAAAGTGATTTCTTGTTTTTTAGTACTTGGTAGTTCTGTAAAACTAGAGAACGTACAGTACTAATAGGTAGGTATTCGCGAAAATCCAATTCTTAGTTTCCTACTGAAAATGTTTTAAAACTTTCCAAAACAACAAGTATGAATGTTAAAATCTAAAAGAAGGTTACAAATATCCAAAATTCCTTATCCCTAACCTCAAAAAATCACCTGCTATGACATTTTCGTAAACACGGTATGAATCAATAATTGTCAAACTATGGATGCCGATTTGACTAGGAACTTTTTAATCTTATACCACACAGAAAGCATCGATGACCAGTGTTCATGTTTAGTTGGACGGATAATAACTTACTTTTACTAGTATGTAACCTAACATATGAACTTTGTTTCCTGTAAATGAATGACGATTACTTAATTCACAATTATACAATTTAACATTATTACAATATTTCAAAAATGACTGTTCCGTTAAACAAGATATCCACGAACAACTATCCAACTGAATAGTTAATCTTTTGTCAATAATCATTACATCTACTTTGTTTGGTTCCATGGAAAAATTAATATTGTTAATACTGAAATTGTCTTCAAATTCAATGTTTTCTTGCATACACTGTACATTATTAATTTTACTATTATCATTTTTGTTTTTATTGAAATAACAAACTTTTGATAGATGTCCTTTCTTTTTACAAGTATTACAAATATAATTTGAATATTTACAAGCTTGGTTTCTGGTATGTATCCTACCACAAGTTTTGCATTTCCATTTACCACCTGTTTGATGCTGAGGCTGTTGCTGCGTCTGCGGCTTGGTTTTTCTAAGTACATACACTTCTTTATTCCCTGCCAGAATGGTTGATTCTCTGCTAAGAGCAAGTTCCAACAGTTTTTCCAGTTTTGTATCAGATTTTTTCTTCACATAACCTATTCCTAATGCTGCCTTTTTTTAAACCGCATACAAATTTGTCCCTTGAAATTTGATTCAAGTGCTCACCAAATTCACAATTTGTAGCTAGATTATGGATACGAGTGTACCACTGATTGATTGTTTCGTTTTTATTTTGCTTGGCATCATAGAAATCGATACGTTCTCTAAAAATACAGGTTATCGGTGAAAAATTAATTTTTAATAAATTACACAGTTCATCATAAGCTTTATCTTTAGGTAATGCTGGTGTACATAAGTCTCTTAACATTTTATAAGTGTCTTGACCAATTAAGCTTAGTAATGCAGCCACTCTTCTTTTTGTTGTATCTGTATCGACAATATTATTTATACTTAAATATTGCTCCAATTGTTCTTGATATAACATCCAATTATCTTTATTTATATCAAAAGGTTGCATGACCCCTATTAGTGCCATCGTTTTTTAAATAACGTTTTCCTCCAAAAACTCTTTTCTAACCTCGTTTTCTTCGTCGCCAATTGTTATGTTTTTACAATATTTATGAGATGGTGAGCGGGATGAAGGAAATATTTAAAGAATTAACACTAAAATTTCACGATGCGTATATTCCATTCTTGTTCGTTCAATTACATGTCATTGTCAATTTGCACTGTTGCCAAAACTTACTTTAATACACTACAATAAATATATTTGCTCTTCGGCATTTCAACTCTTTTCAGTGCTGCCAGATCATTAACTCACAAAATAGCCATGCTGTCAATTAAAAACCGCCACAAATAGCCATCTTGACTTTTTTTCAACAGAAATCAATGGATTTGAATGTTCGGTAATTTTATGACAATCAGTCAATAAAGTAAGCTGTCGGCCATTTTACCTAAGTATCTCATCAAATCATCAATTCAATCACTTCAAGTCAATCTCTTAAACTGTTTTATCAATCAACTATCAACATTATATTAAATATCTTGTATATACAACTGGGTAGTTTGATCTGTATGAGGCGTTGCATTTTACGCTCTCAATATAAAAATGGTTTTCTATTCAATTCATCTAGTTCTTATTACTTAATTTTTAAAAACCGCCACATTTTGTAGCCAATAGCCAATTGAATTATTTTGTCGTCAAGTTACTTGAAAAACCGCCACTTTGGCTATAAATAGCCACATATGGTAACACTGACTCTTTTTACTCGGGAAACTCTAGTGCTATTATAGTTATAGTAATTTACAACAATGGATACTGTAACGTTCTTTTTAAAATAATAACAAAAGTGCTGTTTAAATCGTCTATTAATAAGAAATATTTATTTACAAACACTAATGAATACACTATAAATTAACGCTATGATTATAAACCATTAAAACTATTATTTACAGACTATGAATTTCTAATATAACATTTATCTTTACAGCTACTATTTATTTCGAGAAACACAGTTATTGATTCGCTGTTGACTGATCCTTTTTATCCGCAAAGTCGCTTTTATACCACCATACAAATCTTCTAGAAATCGCTCGAACATACCGGTATATTGCTAGAATAACCGCGTCTATTTCACAGGCTTCGTGTGATGAGTAATGCTCTCGATCGCTGTAGAATTTTCCATTTGTTGTTCGAGAAGAAGTTCTTTCTTTTTCTCTCTTGTTACACTGCCCCCCTCTTCAAGTCTGTTCTGTCCCAGAACAGGTTTTATGCTCTGGTTCCTGTAGGACGGGTCATGACGATATCGACAGTCTTCACGTCGACTACACGTTCCATTACGGTAGAAGTAACAGTCTACACTCTTCGTTGGCCTTAATGCGGGCTGTGGGTCAAAACTGCAGACGAAGATCTTGACGTCCGTACCTCTAAAGACGACTTCCAGCATGTTTCTAACGATTCTCCAATCCAGCTGGTCCCGCCCACAGCCGAGTTTGAGAACTGCTAATTTGTTAATACCCCTGGTAAGCAACTCGATCCTCAAATTCCATAATGCCCTCCACAAGTCGGCGTAACTCGGTTTCTGGTAGTAAAACTGCTTGGTTACCAAGTAGTAAATGGATCGGTCATGATCAGGCAAGCGTAAGGATTTACCAACAGAGGGATTTTGTTCTCGAAGTTCATTCAGCCGTCCAAATTTATTTCTAAACACTACTGCGATCCCCCTGGACATACGGAGATCCTCGGAGACACAGTGGGCAATGGGATAATCACCAGGGACCCGGAAGAGATCTTGTTGCATCTCAGTCGTGACACCGAATCGCGCTTTTCTAGTTCCAGAAAACGCAGCCATAAATTCTCTAAAGGTTGGCTGATCATCTTCACGCATTACGGTATTGATAGCCACCTCAGCCTCATCTTCCCGATCCGGGACTGCGTCATTATTTCCCTCATAGTGCGCCAGACGATTGGAGTGTACCACTTTTGGTTTCCCTCTTGGCAATTTCTGGATACGATAAATCAAGTCATTTATTCGTTTCTTCACCTGGTATGAGCCCTCCCAATTCCGCTGTAACTTTGGAGAATAGCCACGACGTCTTTGCGAGTTGTATAATCAGACAAGCTCTCCAGGTTGAAACCCTCCTTCTTGGGCTCTCACATCGTACGTAGCCTTCATCCGGTCACTCGCGATTCGAGTATTGTTTCGGGTTCGGTCGTGAATATCCTCCAACTTCTTCTTTAAGTTGATGACATAATCATTCCCGGCTACCTCCTGCTCTATAGGTGGAAACCCAAATTCCAGATCACACGGTAACCGTAACTCGCGTCCAAACATCACAGACGCTGGTGACTGACCGGTTGTTTCGTGGACCGATGCACGATAAGCCATCAGGAACAGATGTAGGTATTGGTCCCAGTCTCGTTGATGATCGAAGACGACCTTGGCCAAATATTTGCCCATTGTCCGAAACATGCGTTCTACCATTCCATCGGACTGCGGATGTAACGGTGTGGTCCGAGTCTTGCGAATGCCCAACAATCGACAGACTTCTCCAAATAGTACAGACTCAAAGTTGCGGCCTTGATCCGAATGCAGCTCCATGGGCACTCCGAAGCGACTGAAAAACTCTTTAACTAGTACGTCAGCAACAGTCGCAGCTTCCTGGTTTGGTAGGGCATATGCTTCTGGCCATTTTGTAAAATAGTCCATTGCCACTAATATGTATCTATTCCCATCGTCGGTTTCGGGAAATGGTCCGGCAATATCTATAGCTATTCTTTCCAGAGGACTACCCACATTGTACTGCCTCATAGGTGCTCTTCGTTTCCCCAAGGGTCCGTTACCAGTGGCACATAGTTCACATTTCAGGCACCACTCCTTCACGTCTTCTTTACAGTTGACCCAATAAAAACGCTCCCTAACTTTCTCCAAAGTCTTTTTCACACCGAAGTGTCCTCCTGAGGCACCGTCATGGAGATGTCGCAATACTGTAGCCACTCGGCTTCTTGGAACCACGAACTGAGACCTAATGGTGGTGCCATCTTCACTCTCCAGTACTCGCTTCAGGAGATCGTCTTCCACCTTCAAGGACTCCCATTGGGCCCAATATGCTTTGAGCGTTCTGTTGAAAGGGCTGACGGCCTCCCAGGCAGGCCTTTCTCCCACGCGCTTCCATTCCAGTACCATTTTTAGTTCGGGATCAGCCTTCTGCTGTCGTTGCAATTCTTCCGGCAACCAATTGTCGTTGACGATGGTAGTTCTTAATACTTGGCAAGCCCTCTCTTCCAAGCGAGAACAATAACGGCAATCCGTTGGACAGGGTCTTCTTGAAAGAGCATCGGCACTTCGATGACTAGTACCCGCTCGATGTTCTGTGTCAAAGTCGTATCCTTGTAATCGCTCGATCCACCTTGCGACCTGGCCTTCAGGATTACGGAATTGTAGAAGCCATTTCAACGCTGCATGGTCCGTCCTCAATAGAAACTTCCGTCCGTACAAGTATTTGTAGAAGTGCTCAACGGACTTCACGACGGCCAATAGTTCTTTTCTGGTCACACAATAATTCCTTTCGGCTTTCGACAAAACCTTACTAAAATAGCCGATGACCTTTTCTTGTCCATCTTGTATCTGAGAAAGTACACCCCCAATGGCCAGATTGCTTGCATCTGTGTCAAGTATGAATTTCCCTTCCGTCCGTGGATAGCTCAATATTGGTGCTGTTGTCAGGGTACGCTTCAACTGTTGGAAAGCTGTTTCGCACTCTCCGCTCCAAACATACTCGCGCCCATCTTCAGTTAACCTTGTCAGGGGCTTCGCTATATTGGCAAACCCAGGAACGAAACGCCTGTAGTAGGTACATAACCCAAGAAAACTACGAACCTGGTGTTTATCTCTCGGTGTTGGCCACTCTTGGACTGCATGAATCTTATCGGGGTCGGCTGCCACTCCATTTTGTGATACGACGTGCCCGAGATATTTCACTTCCTTTCTGAATATGTGGCACTTTTTCGGACTCAGTTTCAGATTGGCTCCACGTAATCTTCGGAACACTTCCTCTAGAGTTTTCAAATGTTCGTTGAATGATTTTCCGACTACAATCACATCATCTAGGTATACCAGGCAGGTCTTCCACGACAGCCCTCTCAGGATGGGTTAAGAGACGGGGAAACACAACAATCATTGAGGCTGGCACGACCAAGAACAACTGATGATGCGCTTGCTCACGCCTTAGAATTTGAAGCTGCAAAACAAGCGTCCCGAGGTCACGGGCGTGTTCGGACCGTTGTGGAAGAAGATGAAGGTTCTAAAGATCGTCTAGAAGAATTATTAATGAGAGTTCTTCAGAAGGAAGAGAACCGTAAAAAGAATCCTCAAGAAGTTCGAGGACCCCGTTGCTGGAACTGCGTGAACAAGGGCACATACGACGCCGTTGCCCTAAATCCAAACAAGTTCAGCCGTCGGAAAACTAAAGGGGGTCGACGAGAGGGGGCGAACGTCGACTTTGAGTGGAGATGCCCCGAAGATCACCATCCATGCCGTATCAATGAGTAGTGGAACAGTACGATTAGCAATTTTCCCACCATCCATGCCGTAACATCAAACAATAGTACCAGCAGTTTGTTCGTAGATGGGAAAATTGCTAATCGTACTGTTCCACTACTCATTGATACGGCATGGATGGTGATCTTCGGGGCATCTCCACTCAAAGTCGACGTTCGCCCCCTCTCGTCGACCCACGTTCGCCCTCTCGTGGCACCAGCAGCCACCTCAAACTGTTTGTAGTAGGTGGACCAAGGTATCTTTCCATCGAACGTGGGTGGTTTTACTTTTATACCTACGACAGGACCCTTTTCTTCTTTAAACTGTTTCTTTACTTCATTAAACGGCCACTCAGAAGTTGAGGGAAACCGTAGTTGCCTCATTCTATCTTCCAGCATTTCGGTTGTGTCGTCTTTCTTAGTTGTTGGTGGTAATTGCATGTGGGCTATTTTCTCTTCTACCATCTTTATTACCCTATCTTGTTCCGCCAATCTACCTTCCAACAGTCCTAACGCACTGGCATTCTCAAAAAATTCTTCGAAAACTTTATCTTCTAACGCTTTGACATTGTCCTGCAATTCTTCTTTAAGCCTTCTGGAATTTTCTTCAGATTTCCTGGAATTCTCCAGTATTTCTTCCTTTAGCATTCTAACATTTTCTTCGGACTTTCTAGAATTTTCCAAAACTTTTTCTTCCAATGCTTTAGTGTTTTCCATTAGTTTTCTAGAATTCTCTTCGGACTTTCTAGAACTTTCCAGTAATTCCTCTTTTAACATTCTAGAATTCTCTTCCGACTTTTCCAGTAATTCTTCTTTAAGCATTCTAACATTATCTTCGGACTTTCTAGAACTTTCCAGTAACTCTTCTTTTAGCATTCTAGCGTTTTCTTCAGACTTTCTAGAACTTTCTTCGGCTTTTCTAGAACTTTCTTCCATTTTACTTAACAACAAATTAGTATCAATTGCGGGTCCAGGTATTTCAAAGCGGTAATTTTCAGGATCTTCCTTCTGTTCTAAAAGCCATTCTCTTAGCCGATTTATCAAAACTTCTTTCTTTCCATTACTATCCAAGTCCCTCTCGTCCAATTCCCGTTTTAAATCTATCACTAAGAGATCTTTTAACAGTTTCATCACCATTTTAATTGTTTGTTGAAATTATTTTTAACACTAAAAATTTAGTCTCACAGCACTTTATTTAATTATTACGAGATTTTATTTATTTTAACCTCACACCTGACACCACTGTAACGTTCTTTTTAAAATAATAACAAAAGTGCTGTTTAAATCGTCTATTAATAAGAAATATTTATTTACAAACACTAATGAATACACTATAATATAACGCTATGATTATAAACCATTAAAACTATTATTTACAGACTATGAATTTCTAATATAACATTTATCTTTACAGCTACTATTTATTTCGAGAAACACAGTTAATGACTCGCTGTTGACTGATCCTTTTTATCCGCAAAGTCGCTTTTATACCACCATACAAATCTTCTAGAAATCGCTCGAACATACCGGTATATTGCTAGAATAACCGCGTCTATTTCACAGGCTTCGTGTGATGAGTAATGCTCTCGATCGCTGTAGAATTTTCCATTTGTTGTTCGAGAAGAAGTTCTTTCTTTTTCTCTCTTGCTACAATACCATAGAAACTGAGCTCTTGGAGTAAACAGATGTGAAGTACCGAACGTGGTTAATATTGTAGATTCTTTTGAAGATGAAATTTGTTTGGAAATATTCAGGGCTACCAATATAAAATGTGACGTAATACTTTTCTAGTCAATTAACACACTACTATTGATCAATTAGTAGTGGAAGTGGATCTAGTATCAACATCAAAATAATAAGAAATGGTTATGGTAGCGCTCGCTGTTGGGAGAATGTTGAACTACTTTTTTTATTTACCAGTAGAAGCGAGAAATACCGGTTCCTTCGAAAATTTATAACGGTTCGGGTTCTCATCTTAACATTAACACGGATTTTAGTAAGGGTTCCGATTCTTGTTTCGGTTCCATAAAAGAAATCGGTTCCGGTTCCGATTCCTGTTCTTTTGGGTTCCTATTCCAGTCCCTGTTTAAAACCCAAACAGTTTGTTTATCTTGATGAAACATAGATGCCAGTCAAGGACGTCGTGGCATAGAGTCAGTTCATCTAGTTACCTAGGCCGTACTGGTCGATCAGAGTACCGCAAAACGCCGCCATATTAGGGCAAAAGAAACACGAAATTGTTCATTATTTGTATTTGATTGCATTTAACCAAATCCACATTTACTTTAAAAGGTTTTTCTTATTCTGAAAGATCAAACCTCTAATATGTCAAATACGTAAAACGTGGTTTTAATTTATCCAGTATTAAAAATCACCCTTCTCTGCCCCAATATGGTGGCGTTTTGCGGTACTCTGATCGACCAGCGCGGCCTAGGTGACTAGAAGTAGTGACTCTATCGTGGCAAGATGATAGTAGCAAATGAGCAAAAACTTTTCCAAAACCCCTTTTCCACTATACCTAATGCAGACCTAAGACCTAACCTGCTTCGGTTTGAAAATCATGTGTTAGAGGTTTTCTACGAATACTCTAGATTTCTCATAAATATGTTTTCTCATTCTATAGATATGAGAAAGGATAATGGTGTTTGTGTCGTGTGTCTAGTTGTAGAAATGTAAATAGTAGTTAACCAATGGATAGTTTTTTAATGCATCTTGACTTGGATAAGGAGAGGTAAATATAATAAACATGTGCTTGGATTGTAGTTTAGGTGCCCGACGTTATAAACCTCGAAAAGCCTTATTGGTTATTGATCTTTTCAGCCTTTTAGTAGCTGTCCAAAGAGAATAATCAGTGCTACTAACTACTCCAAGATTGAATAGATTCCTTTGTCACTCGATGTATTTCTCTTTTTAGTTGCTGACTAGCATTGACAACGAAAAATCTGCATGGGTAGCAACACTATACCTGCGACCGTAATGCCACTACATTATTATTGATAAGCAGATAAGGACTAATTACTTAATTATGACACTACTGAAATGTTCAAATAATCATTGATGTGACAAGAAATATAAATTAAAAGAATTATGCAAAATAAGCAACAATTATGAAAATAATTTATTAAAATATTTCCCCATCACAAAATTTTAAGAAAACGTTTCTACGTTCAAAAGGTTTAACGTTTAACAATAAATAAAATTGAAGCAAATAAAACAAAAATTGCCATGTAGTGTAGCAGCATATTTAAAAAATTATAAGCAACAAGAAGCATTAATTGGCAATAGATCGGAAGTTTTTCGAATAAACCTCAAGCATATAAAAAGTTATTGAAGTATCCAAGGATAAACATCATTAAGTTAAATAACAATCATATTATGGGAACCCACCAGAAATTTGGTGCAGAAAACATGAATTGGTACATGTATAAAATGAAATTGGGTGAGTTATATGAAATAATCAAATGGTATATGGTCCCAGAGTTGAAAGTAGAGCTGATAGTAGCATGAAGATGATAACAGGGTGTGAGGTTAACTCAGAAGGGTTATAGGAAAAGGTTACGTAAATAGAATTACCTCACAAAAGATGGGAGCGGAACTTCAAAATAAAAGAAGTTCAAATTCAAAATATACTTACCGTCATATCCGAGGTCGCAGTTGCCGCTTGCTCAGTCGCAAAGTTGTGGGTTTTCGGCAAAAATTGAATTTTTAAGGCGCCAACCGCTCCCTACTGCGCTCGAATACTCCGCCAAATCGGAAGAACGTATTGTTAGCGGTGTACGATTCGTAGTGACGACAACTACAAAATGAAGGTTGCTCTTGCTAGATTAAGTAAGGTTAACAACAACAAAAAGTAATAGGCCAAATGATGAGTTTAAACCAATACTATAACAGTACTTTATTATCAATAACACTAACAATATTAACAAGATAGACGTAACAACGTACCTCTTTAAATAAACCTTAATAATATAGTTAAATAGGCCTGCAATAAACTTAAAGTTCGAACGTGCACGTTAGAGGTTCAGGGCCTGGTAGTAGAAATAAACATATACGTTGGGCGGTCTTGACAAGATTTAAAGGTATTCGTGTAAGTTATTGAAATAATAAAATACATATAAATACCTAAGTAAATGAGCACTGATTTAAACCTATAGTTTATATGCACCAGTAATATAATTGCAAATTGTATGGCAAGTACGCAATTTTCCAAAACAATTAACGCTCGATAACTGATCAAAACTATTCCTTTGCCAAGAATTATCGTAAGTTAAAAACACATAGGTACTAACTAATCCTCTACTTAACTTAATACCATGTCAAAGTCCAACCTTATGACATAAATCAAATGAAAGGATATAATCACCGGCAATCACAGTTCGAATTGCTAAATTAATGAACTCGCCTCAATAGGAATCATCAACATCTTTGAGCTAGTATCGCAGCTATACTCTAACAAACAAATGAAGGATCTACGTCGCCGCGTGATCACCACCTGGTAAACACATAAAATCTAAGATTTTAGCAACTCTGATATTATATAAGCTGTTAAGACTGTCAGTGACGTACGTTGCCCGCGTGATTCGCAATACGGTATGCAAGTTATCCCTCGTGATTTCGGCGACCTAGATCCTTCATTTATTTGTTATAGTATAGCATGCGTAACGTCACATATGAGATAGAACCCAAAACATACAGATCTCACCAAACGTCTGGTACGAATCCAGCAATGATTAAAACCCCAATGGTGTTGATCCAATCTCAATGCTAAGTTCTTAATAACGATTGCCGACGACAAGAATAAACCATTGCCATCACCTCAAACCCAATCTTTCAAATTCGAACTTGCACGTATGACAGTTCCAAGTAGTAATAGGCAGCAAAATGATTATTCCAAAAAAAAGGAAACAACACGATAAACAGGAAAGAAAAAAAGGCTAAAATCAAAATACATATCTATTAGTAAAAGAGAAACCCAATGTACCTTTGACTGATACGTACGTGTTTAGAAAAACACCCTTTCGGACAACTAGATCTTCAAAGTGTGCTCGCAATTAATCCATGATACCATATGAATAGGTAATTCCCAATTAACTATTCTTTGCCAAATTCGTCGACGAAGATTCCACAAAAAGTGTGCCCTTATTAGATAATACGATATCAACGGTATAGGGCGCGGCAGGACTAAATCTTCGTTTTAACACACAAAGAAGCGGTTTTGTCAAAACGACACTCAACGAAAACTAAAAACAAACAAAAAGGAAGGCCGTCTTTTCAAAAATGAAAATCGTGACCTGTGCAAAGGTAATCAGATGTACCTCTAGAAGCGTGACCGGAACTTTAAATAGAAGATAAGCAGAAGAGCTTTTATTTTAAATATGGTATTTCATAGCAAAATTAACTGAAAATGATGCAAAATATTGAAGACAAAAATAAAACGGGACAAGAGGTAAAATATAAAGTTTATTGATTGAAGGAAATGGTAGTAATGCATGGAATTATTTATATACTGCAGAAGGTAAGTCTGCGATGATATGATAAAAAGTTATTGGGTTGACGCACAGAGTGCAGCCACTGATATTTTAAAAATTGTATTACTTGAAAATAAACCTGGACCAAAGCCAAAGAAGTATTAAGAAGTATTGTATCATATACAATACATTATTATGGTACTTAATACTACAAAAAGCACTAAAGATTTAAAATTTGCTAGATCCAGAAGATACCAATAGTCCATTACACTGTTTGGCTCGAAAAAAAGTGTGGACTTAATATCATTTATACACTTCTGTATCGAAAAATAAATGACCTAGTACTTAATACTCTTTTCCATTGAAAAGAGCGAATGATTTTAGGCGAGAAACATATAAAATGTCATTTTTGAAAAAAGTGGACTTAATAGACTCTGGCTCTGGGGTACAGAGTTGTTTATGCGGTCTTATAACCTAAAAGAAGAAATGTCAAACAGAAATTATTTTTAGTAGGTATTAGGCCACCTGAGACCAGCCCCTCCAGTTTTTCTGGCCACGCCCCTTCTCCCTCCAGGCTCCTCCCCTCGTCTGTGATTGGTTACCCCCACTCCTGTAGCTCCTCCCCCTTCTCTGTGATTGGTTACCCCCACTCCTGTAGCTCCTCCCCTTGCTTCTGATTGGCTGACAGCGGCCATTTTGGAACTCGTCGCCATTTTGACCACGCCCGCCGCCGCCATTAAGGGAATCTGTATTACCGGCAATCTGTGTGCTACCAATAGAGGGCGTAGTGCTACAATTAGTGTGTATTGCTAAGAGAGGGCGTCATGAAGGGATCTGTATTATCGATGCGTTGTGTACTACTACTAGATGGCGTGTCATGAAGAAATCTGTATTACTACTACAGAGAGGCAACCATTTTATATCACAGCATCTTGCGTGCGCGCGCTAAATTTGAATCCGTCAATTTTAAATTTGTCATTTTTGCATATGTCATTTATGCGTCTGTCAATTTTAATCTGTCATTATTGCATATGTCATTTTTAAAATCTGTCAATTTTAATCTGTCCATCAGTCATACCACTACAAGTTCGGCTGCTACCTCTCTCTCTTCAGCGCACACTCTGTACTCTTTCCACCACTACCTTTTTCTAGAAGAAATAATAAAAACATATAGGAATTAAAAATTATGTTTATTAATATATTGTTAAGGCTACATTTAATTTATAATAGAAAATATTGATATATTGCTGGTGATGATAGCTTGAGGACTTCAGGACTGACCTCTGTTTTCTATTTGCGGTTCCAGGGGCTGTAACAACAATAACAATAAAACATTAAAAAGGGTTTATTGTAAACTTGATGTTTACTACCCGTTACCTTATTTATTTCCACATACAGGCAATCATCGTAACCGCAGCTTGTTTTCCCTAAGTACGCGAGGCCTAGAGAAATCGTTTTAGCTTCAATCTGCTGGTTAAGCTCGGCAACCCTTTGTTCTGTTAACTTGTCGCCGATTCGCTTTGGTAGAAATGTAACATACTTTTCAGCAACAGCAATCACACTTTGACGCTTATCACCACAAACGACCCTCTTGAATTGCAGTATCTGTGTAATTTCTTTTATTTTGTAATCACATAACTTCTTGATAGGCTTCTTCATGGAAGGTTTGTTCAACTGTTTTAACAAATGCTCCATTTTTTTTCTATGTAAAAACAAAGACACACATGATAGAACTTAAATAGCAGCAAAATTTTTAACACTCGCAAGAATAATAAATGATTATTTTAACATACCTAGTTGATGCAAGCAATAACAATATTACTATCACTGTAGCCGACGACGCGAAAACTAAAAAGCGGAAAGGGTTTGACTGAGCTTTTATAAACTTCGAACCTGCGCGAATGAACGCGTTTTTAGATAAAATCTTAATTTATTACCCCTCGGGACAAAAGGTCGACACCTGCACTGTCAAGTAACACGCTTAGATAAAAATCGAAATTTATTACCCTCGGAGCAAAAGGATATCATTAAAAAAAAGGGTAGCCACCTGTGCTGTCAATCAGACAGCTGTTTTTTTTTAGATAAAAATCTTAATTTATTACCCCCTCGGGACAAAAGGTCGACACCTGCACTGTCAATTAATACTTGAGACCAGATAAAAATCTAAATTTATTACCCTCTGAACAATGGGCATCGTTAAAAAAGGTCGACACCTGCGCTGTCAATTGAGCAGCTGTTTTAGATAAAAAATCTAAATTTATTACCCTCAGAGCAAAAGGATATCATTAAAAAGGGTAACGCTGTCAATCAGACAGCTGTTTTTAGATAAAATCTTAATTTATTACCCCCTCGGAACAAATGGGTGTCGTTAGCTTTTATATTTATTACCCTCGGAGCAAGGAATATCGTAAAAAAGAGTCGACACCTGCACTGTCAAGCGTTCAATTTATTACACACAGTCCCGAGCAAACTAACTCGTTAACGATCAAAAGAACACCTGCACTGTCAATGTAGCACTTATCTACGTGACCGCTCTTCTGAACAAAGGGTTGACTGTCGTCGTCGTAAAAACTATTTTATAATTTACTACAACATTAAAAAAAATTTTAAATTCAACTTTTAGATGTAACTATTGATAAAATCTAAATTTATTACCCTCGGAGCAAAAGGATATCATTAAAAAATATTTTTAAAAATCTAATTCTTAATCCCCAATACTATAAAATATTTTAAGAAATCTAATCTATAATTCTAAGAAATATTTTGAAAAATATAGAAGTCGATATTTTGAAGAGAGCCTGTATCCACTTTAGGAATCTCTTTATTGAGGAATGCGACGTTGATCCTCTGAATGCTGCTGCTATTAAATATTATAAATTATTTGTTTTGACAAAGTCAACACTCACACACCTTTAAAAAATCTATAATGGTTAAAATTCTTTCTTCGATCAGATGGGACTATCAGATAAGATCACAAATAGAACCGAGAAAGACACTAAAGTACTTTAACTAGTATATAACATTCGAAAAAAAAATGAAATGAATTGTATTGAGCAAACATGAATCACTAGGAAAACGTTTAAAAAATCCCTTTTTCAACCTTTGCAATGTAAAAGCATGCCTTCAAAGCAATAAATAATCTTTCTTTTAAAATAAAAAAGCGAAGCCTATTCCTTCAATAATGTTTTTAAAAATCAGAATTTCTAATGGACTGCAGAAACGAGTACTGTAATTTTTTATAAAGATAAAAATATTACATTTAATTTATATTAAAATTCGAAATCTGTGCGTTTTTACCCTGCTACACACACACACACACACAACCCCTAACGAATTTATAAAACAGAGAGAGAGAATGAATTGAATTTTGTATCAACGAAGTACGTCTTGGTGTCGGCTATTTTCACAAGCAAATACGATCCTTTGTCTTCTATGTCAATACTTAAATTTGTTAACTCGTTGCATCGAGTCGCACCGGCAATACCCATCAAGAGAGCTACCTAGAAAATTGTCACTTAAACCTCATTTAATAAACTTTATGTATATAAATTACCTTCTTCATTAAATAGTCAGAATCCGGAGCTTCCTTCAAAAACTGTTCAATATGGTGCCTTTCCAAGACTTTCGCCTTTTTTGGTTTATAACCCCGGGATTCATTTTTCAAATATGCAATGAGTTTGGCATATCGAGAAATGTCAATATTTTTATAAACTTTCAACGTAGATTTCAGCATCGAGTATTTCTTCCACAAAGGCGATAAAGCACTTTTATTTCGGGCATTGAAGAAATATGACAGGAGAACATCTTCACTGACACTACTCACTCCTCTTTTTTCTCTCCAATCGTTGAAATCTTTGCACTCTTTGTCGTACACCTCTTTCGACTTGAAGGGTATTAAATGTAATGAAGCTTCTTCAGCCTCACGCAGAATTTTAGGCGGTACTGTCTCGTTTTCATCCATCTCAAAGTTCTTCACCGTTTTTCACGGTTTTTCACAAATTGATTACGAAAACAAAATTTTACTATAGCAACCATCCCGCAGCTCTCTTGCAATACATTTTGGTCAAAAATTTATAAATTTTATTTTAATGTTTTTAACTTAATTACACGCGATTTTGGATAATTATATTACACGCGTGTGGAATTGCTTCTTAGGCACTTAAGAAAATTAATTAAACTTTTTCTTGCGTGCCTAATCTAGCACATTCCACACTTGTATAATAAATATCTATTATCTGAGCACCGCGCATCTAATAACGTGATCTTACGATTCCAACCGCATCAGCACAGTGCACCACCCGCTAACGAAAATACTAAACCTTGTCCAAAATAACCTGTCGCAATGACGTAAACAGTCATAAGCAATGCTATTGGTTGTCGCGCACGTGGTCTCATCAGTGGCGTGCGGTGAGAATTTAGGCTAGGGAAGCAACCACGATTTTAATTGTAATACACCTAGGTACAGGCGCGAATTAACGGGGAGGGAATAATCCCCCCCAATTTAGAAATAAGTATACATATAATAGAAACAAATAATGTTTGTGTAATTATTATTTATTAAAACAATTATTTTTCCAAAGATTCCCCCTCAAAATACTTCTCTGGATCCGCCCCTGCTAGGTACAATAAAAAACAGTGTTATAATTATTAAGCTTAAAAGTTTTTCAAAGAAGAACTTTTACACTTTATACTTATAGAATTTTTTGACTATTATTCTTTATTTTAAAAAACTACTACTATGTATTTATACTGCAACTCAATTTTCCGGTCTTTCTTAGCAAAATACCGGTGCAGGTTTTAATCTTTGTTGTTAAATTTGAAAGTTCTGGTTTTGATCTGCCTTTCTTAATAATTTGTAATTTCTCTCCAAAACTGTATGCGAAAAATTCGTTATTAATAATTTACAAACTGCACAAAAAAATTGTCCCGATTCGGATGTATCGAGAGTACTCGAGCCTTTCACCGAAGCAGTTCAATTTGCAGTCGTGACGATAATGCAATTTTAAATTTGCATACAGGCAAACTAAATAGAATGATTTATCTTTAAAAAAATCCAACTTATATAAATTGAAATAATAAAATGCGACAAAATACAGTCTCATTCACAAATTTACATTACTTAAGTAACATTAAATTTAACAAACACTAAATCGAACAAATAACCAAATTATAATAAATAAACGTTTGGGCATGAAGCACACTAAAAATAACGGCCAAGCAATGCTAACAGCATCGTCTACCATATAACCACGCCTGCTGATTCACGCCAAGGCTAAGAGAAGAGCAGTTATAAGCAGTCCGATTATGCAATGTATCACATTTGAATCGGTATTACCTTTCCGTGCAAGTTTAATGAGCCTAATTTAAAATAGTACTCTAAATAATTATACTTGTTGCTGTACGGAATTGATATTGAGCCTTAAGTTGATTAAATATTATAATTTAAATAAACGATTGCCATAATCTTGTAAACATATTTTGTTAGCATTGGTTTTTATTTTTAATAAATTCTCAAGGGAAGCGTTGCTTCCCTTGCTTCCATGGACCACACGCCACTGGGTCCCATTAATGCTTAAACTACTTCACATAAATGCGGAAACACGTATATGCAATGCGTATATGTATTCCATATTACGGTGACACCGTAAGGGCAAGTTAAGCACGGTACGCCAACGCGCATCATCGTAAATGAAGCTTCAAGGATGAGCCAACTTCAAGTTTATTTATTAGACCAGTAACCGGGTAATTTATTTCTGCAATCTTCTACAGAATTAACTTTCTTGTTGGAAAATATTCGGGGGTGTCCCCTGAATGTAACGTCAAGTTGGCGGGACGAGGGGGGGTTGAACGTTAGCCACCATCTTGGAAAACACGTTTTATCAAATATCTCGGGAACCGTGCATTGTAAATAGAATAGACCATTTTCGTAGATAATAGCATTTTCTACAACTTTTATCAGAAACTTTTTCCTGTATAGTGCATAGGTTTATATTTATATTGCACCAAACTTTTCCAACGTGGTTATTGCTAAATACATAGTTAACGGTGGATGATACATTAAAAATGGTATTAATCAAATTTGTAGAACACAAAATTTCCAATCAAGTTTATTTGAAGTTTTTTCTCTAAAATTGATACCTTAAGCGCTATAGCTTGGTAAACTATTGCACCGCGTCCATTGCAAGATCGTCCATATAAAACAGATGTGAAATTCTGGCTCGATCTTCGATGGTGTAACAATTACCACTTCGGTTTAACATTCCGCTAAGTGGATTCAAAGCCATGCAAAACCAGAGAGGGCTAAGACTATCCCCTTGGAATATGCCCCTTCTAATTGGTATTTCGTCTGTTGTATATTCTCTGGTCCTCAGTGTAGTTCTCCATGTCTTCATAAGGTGGCTGAGGACAGCTATTACCGTACGGTCTACTTTGTTATGTTAAGTATGTGTAAAAGCCAGGAATGTGGTATTGAGTCAAATGCCTTTTGGTAGTCTATCCAGGCTACCGAAAGCTTCCTCTTTTTTGTTTTTACCTGTCCTGTGATAATAGCGTCAATTATTAGCAGTTCTTTGCAACCTCTAGCTTGCCTTTTACATCCATTTTGTTCCCATGCTAAGATTTGATGTGTTCTTAAATGTTCTGCGATTTTCATATTTAACACAGAAGTACCTAATAATCTTATAAATGGCCGGTAGACATGTAATGGGCCTGTAATTTTTTGCCTCCTCGGTATTTCCTGTTTTTGGCAGCATGTGTGTTACTCTGAGTGTAAAGTATTCGGGAACTAGGTCCGGATTGTGAAGCGCGTTGTTTATTTGAGTCGCTAATGATGTATGGAAGTTGGTTAGTGTTTTCCACCAATAGTTATGGATGCTATCAACTCCAGGTGCTAACCAATTTCTTAACTTCCTCGTCACTGTAGCAATGTCTTCTGCAGTTATTCGTATTTCATTCATAGGTGGTAAGTTTAAGTGTTGGTGTTCCTCTGCTGCAATCGAACCTGGTTGGACCATATATTTTCCCAGAATCGGGTCATTTCTTCTTTCTCCGGTGTTTTGTCTTCTGTTGTTCTATTGCCTTGTTGTAGGTTTCTGTAGAAAATAGATTGTGCTCTGGTGAATTGTATATTCTCGTGATACCTCCTTGTTCGTGCTCGGTATCTTCTTAATCGGCAGCCCAACATAGATATTTTTTGTTTAAAGTTATCCAGGAGCATTAACAGCTTTTGGCGGTAGGATGGGTCTCTAGCTTTGATTTTCGATGCTTTGGCGAGTTTTCCAATCTTTTTCCGCGTTTTCCTACTGGGATTTTAATTAGTAAGGTAAGTATGTAGTATACCTACATCTTTTCTGATATTGCTTATTTTGCTCTCTATTCTTCTCTCCCACGGTGGTTTTTTGTTTGTTTTTGCAAGATTTTCTTCATTACCTCTTTGCTTGGGTACATGTAATTCGGTTATGACAGCTGCTATGCAGTATGTAATATGACATAACTCTTGTAGATCTTCGTCTCCATTTAAAATGTTTAGGATGCAAGTGTTAAGGCTTTCTATTGATTCCTTAACTTCTGGTTTAAGATACAATTTGGTCATTCTAGGCCGAGATTGTATCGGGATGCCTCTGTATTTGAAGTCTACTTCCCTGTATAATTCAAGTACTCGCTGCACGTCCAACTCATCTTGATTTTCGTTGCCAGTTTCTTGGGTTGTTAGTACTGGCTCGGCGTTTTCTTCTATTAAATCTTCAAGTCGTACAGATCGTCTGTCTGAGTTTCTTCTCAGTTCTCTTTTTGCAGCCGTTATTATTATTATTATTTTCATTCTTTGTTTTCTCGTGTTTCTTTTCACGGTACCCTTTAATACATTCGGCCTTGGCAAGAATGCATTACTGTCTGAGATGTTTGCGTACTGTATTGCATGTACTTAAAATACTCTACTCTACTCTAAATACGTGAGAAATGATTTAGGTGTTACTCCAGTAGTGGATATGACAAGTGGTGTACAGTTTCCTGCTTCCATATTCGTTCTATTTCTATTGCTAGGTCGGTATATTTGTGTATCTTTTCCGCAATAGTTGTTTGCACGTTGTGTGAGTTAGGAACTGCTACGTCTATCAGATATGTAGTTTTTTCTCTTTTAACAGTAAGTATTATGTCGGGTCTATTACTCCCGATATTGCGATCTGTTCTGACACTGCGATCCCAGTATAGCTTTGCATCTGCGTTTTCTAGTACAGCCTGTGGTTCATACTTGTAGTAAGGAGCATGTGTATCTATTAGATTATGCTTCTGGGCCAGTCGTTGATGTATAATTTTGCATATCTGATTGTGCCTATGTAAATAATCGGTGTTAGCTAGCACAGTGCACCCTGCTACTATATGATGAATAGTCTCGGCAGTGTTGTGACATTTCCTGCACCTATTTTTTCTCTAAAATTGATACCTTAAGCGCTATAGCTTGGTAAACTATTGCACCGCGTCCATTGCAAGATCGTCCATATAAAACAGATGTGAAATTCTGGCTCGATCTTCGATGGTGTAACAATTACCACTTCGGTTTAACATTCCGCTAAGTGGATTCAAAGCCATGCAAAACCAGAGAGGGCTAAGACTATCCCCTTGGAATATGCCCCTTCTAATTGGTATTTCGTCTGTTGTATATTCTCTGGTCCTCAGTGTAGTTCTCCATGTCTTCATAAGGTGGCTGAGGACAGCTATTACCGTACGGTCTACTTTGTTATGTTAAGTATGTGTAAAAGCCAGGAATGTGGTATTGAGTCAAATGCCTTTTGGTAGTCTATCCAGGCTACCGAAAGCTTCCTCTTTTTTGTTTTTACCTGTCCTGTGATAATAGCGTCAATTATTAGCAGTTCTTTGCAACCTCTAGCTTGCCTTTTACATCCATTTTGTTCCCATGCTAAGATTTGATGTGTTCTTAAATGTTCTGCGATTTTCATATTTAACACAGAAGTACCTAATAATCTTATAAATGGCCGGTAGACATGTAATGGGCCTGTAATTTTTTGCCTCCTCGGTATTTCCTGTTTTTGGCAGCATGTGTGTTACTCTGAGTGTAAAGTATTCGGGAACTAGGTCCGGATTGTGAAGCGCGTTGTTTATTTGAGTCGCTAATGATGTATGGATTCGTTCTATTTCTATTGCTAGGTCGGTATATTTGTGTATCTTTTCCGCAATAGTTGTTTGCACGTTGTGTGAGTTAGGAACTGCTACGTCTATCAGATATGTAGTTTTTTCTCTTTTAACAGTAAGTATTATGTCGGGTCTATTACTCCCGATATTGCGATCTGTTCTGACACTGCGATCCCAGTATAGCTTTGCATCTGCGTTTTCTAGTACAGCCTGTGGTTCATACTTGTAGTAAGGAGCATGTGTATCTATTAGATTATGCTTCTGGGCCAGTCGTTGATGTATAATTTTGCATATCTGATTGTGCCTATGTAAATAATCGGTGTTAGCTAGCACAGTGCACCCTGCTACTATATGATGAATAGTCTCGGCAGTGTTGTGACATTTCCTGCACCTATCATCGCCTTCATTAGCCTTTATGATGTATTTAATATAGTTTTTGGTAGCGATTACTTCATCTTGGATGGCTACCATAAAACCCTCGGTTTCTCCGAACAAGTATCCTGCTCTCAGCCAATTGTTCGATGCTTCTTTATCGACATGGGGCTGATTGAGCTGATATTGATGCTTGCCATGGAGTTGCTTGCGGGATAAGGTTTCTAATTTTTCCGCGTCACTAATGATATTCAATTCGCGGTTACGCTGACTAAGTTTTAATGGCGTATAATCTTTATCTATTTCTATTACAGCTCTTATTATTATTATTATTATCATTATTATTATCATCATCATTATTATTATTATTGTTATTATTAATTTTTATGATATACGTGATGTACAAACAATCGTATCTTGCTAATTGACAATTTCTTATGATAGTACGCTCTGTCCATGCAAGTAAGAAAGATCTATAAATTATGAGTACTTCTCACCCTATTTATAATATTAACAGATTCACTACACAGTATTGTCATTTGTCTGAACACTTTTCGCCGTTTTATTTGTTATGAAATGGTTTCCGTGTACTACGAGCAACATTTCCGCTGATAATTCACGCGGTGCAATAGTTTACTAAGCTATAGCTCTTAAAGTATGAAGTTTATACAAAAAAACTTCAAATAAGTCTTATTGGAAATTTTGTGTTCTACAAATTTGTTTATCACCATTTTTAATGTATCATCAACCGTTAACTATATATTTAGAAATAACCATGTTGGAAAAAGTCTGGCGCGCTCTACATATAAACCTATGCACTATACAAGAAAAAAATTCGAATAAAAGTTGTAGAAAATGTTATTATCTACGAAAACGATCTTTACAATTTTTGTTGTACGATGTACGGTTCACGAAATATTTAATAAACCGTGTTTTCCAAGATGGCGGCTAACGCTCAACCCCCTCGTCCCACCAACTTGACGTTACATTCAGGGGACACCCCGAACATTTTCCAATAAGAAAATCAATTCTGTAGAAGATTGCATTATGAACCTACTATTTTGCTCTGGTGCTTGGACTATGTGCTTTGCGACTGGTTAACGTAAATTGACTACAGTAATACAATATTTTAGTACTTTATAAGTTACCAAGTTTTTAAATAGTTTTTAAGTGAAGCAGATATGGACAAGATGGGGAGGTATAACAAAAAGAAGATTGAAATCAATTCATGATTTGTCGTAAAGAAAACATAAAATAGGCTCTTTTTGACTTTAGAAGGGAGAAGAAGATATTGAGATAAAAGGCTGATTACTAATGAGTTCGAAAATCCACCTTGCATGATAAATAAGAAATGAGATCAATTGGTTTTATCAGTTCCTTAAAAGGTAGTAATAGAACAGTTTGCTCGGGACAAGCAGTAATGGGAGTATTTTCCAAATTGAAGCAAAACACTTGATAACGTCCCATCTTTTCATATCATAAATTATGTCTAAACTAATGGGTCGCGTAAAAGTACTGTGCCGCTGACTGTGGATCCAAAAGAGTAAAACGGATTGCGTACGGATTGGAGTAAACCCAACATACTGTAATGATTTTCCATCATAATAATAATAAAAGAATAATTGCTTCAGCTGTTGAAGTTAAAATCACGAATTCTTATTGATACCCAACAACGAAACGTTAAGTGTTCACTGTTTGCGTTTTCATTAATACTTGTTAATTGAATATTTATAAAGAATTTATCAGAAAACGATTCAAGTTTAAGTTGATTTGGCACATGTACATAACAAGATTTAGTTAAGAGAATCATTTTGGGTTGATAGGATTTTCAGATGCAGCTACGTCTGAAACGAAAGAAAATGGATTAGTTTAGTAAAATTATAAAACATTACACAATTAAAACATAACATTGACAATAATTAATATAACAATACAAAAGTCTACGGTTATAAAGAAACTAATATCTGTCTTGAAATGCAATTACATAGTTGACAGTAATCGTGACAATAAACATAAGTGAATCAAGATACAAAATTTGTGACAAATAAAAAAAGGTGTTAATAAAAGCATAGTTAGTGCTTTTCTAAGGAAAGAGAAAAAACTGAGGTCATTTTAAGATAAGTTTAGTTAAGTTAAAAGAACTCAACATAATTCCTTAGCAGGTTTGTTTGTAAAACTAGCTAGTGATAAGCACATAACCTAAAAGTAATAAAAGTTAATTATAAGTTTCAAATACTAAAGAAGAAATCAAAACTTACTTGATCGAGTCATCGCAATAGTGTTATTCACATTTTGGGCTTATGTTATGAACCAAACGTCATAATTGACCTTTCGAGGTGATTAGGGATTTCCTATTCAACCAAACCATCGTAAAGTCAAAAGAAGGAAGCATATCATTTGATAAAATCTCATTTTATCAGAAACGTGAATTCTTATAAAAGAATCCAATTCAGGATTCATTATTCAAGGTTGGTCTCATAAAAAAGGGCATAATTAATAAGGTTATAAGATTATTTACCATCATAAAAGTGACCTGAGCTAGAATTGTACAGTATTATTCTATGTAGTTGCAGATTAATAAACAAAATAAAATTAATCAATTCATCACTAGGTGCGCACAGTCGGAGTTAAGTATTTAAAGTTTGACAGCAACGTTCCGTTTATGTATGTCGTGTGTTGTATATGAATTTTAAATAATTAAAAGACTAAAAATAGACTTAAATTGTTTACGCAACGAATTAAAAAAACTAAGAGCAAAAACAACAGGTTCCAAGGAGGTTTTAAAGCGTCGGTAAGTTCATATATTTTAGTTTAAGTTCTATTTTGAACTATAACCTACAAATTGTAGATTGTCTATTTGGAAGGAAAACAATTACACAATAGTTATTTATGTATTAAGGGAATAATGAAGCTTTTATGGCCAGAAGCGTTATTTCTTGCCCGAGGCGTCAGCCGAGGGCTAGGAAAAGGCTGTAGGGCCATAAAAGCAAGTTATGCCCGCTATATATACACTATTTTATGCACAGATTAAGTTTTTATGTAAAAAACTTGCGTAAAAATATAATTAAATGAGTACATAGCTACATCAAGCCGCTGTGCGATACTTATGTGCTTATACGAAGTACGTTACTATAGTTACTATTCCAAAATATTTAATTTCAGCTTGTTCTCATTGGTGAGAAGTTTACAAATTATATTAAGAACCAATCAAGTTCTACAAAAAACTTCTGACATTTAATTGACGTTTCGTTATTGCCCGTCCAACCATAAAGAGGCCCTTGGGCCATAAAAAGACGTTTATGTTTAGATGAGTCTTGCAATAATAGTCTCATTATAATGCATCTGTGCATAAAATTCTCTTATTGAACGCGAAAGTGGTTCCAGTTAAAGAAGTAAGAAGTTTTCCTAATGATGCTTATTTTAAACCATTGAAAAAGTCACAAAAACATATTTTGATGGCAACAGATGTTATATCGATATCAAATCAATATTATATAAAGTTACAATGATTCTATTGAAGTAATCAAAGCAATTTGGCATAAGTACTTAATTGTACTTGTTCTTGACCTGCCGCTACAGGCTGGTCAGCAGCATGTAAACATATTGGAGCATTGTGTTATTCTCTTGAATATTTTACACTGGCAGATGAGCAGTTTTCTTTATTTTGTTGATACACAAAATGTAACTATTGTTTGCTATAGGCAAAGTGCAAGAATATGTTTTGTGCACTTCACAGCCAGTAGTTCGGAACAAAAGAAAATCTTATTATTCTACGAAGCCCTACAACAGCAAAACAGTTTGAACAAAAGTGTTTGCTTTTTGTTTGGAAAGTTCAGCAGGAAATTCTAGGGAATTATCAATTATGATATTTCTAGCAATGTCCAAGTCGATAGTTGCAGCTTTTTCGTTACTACTGTTTTGTCTTTAATAATAATAATCTTTAATAGCACTGCTATACATAAAAAAGAACATCTTAAAATTGTAGAGACATCAATAAATCAATTAATTTTGTATTGGGTAGTATTAAATCGTTCTCGTGATGTGACCCTTGTCAAATCTTCTTACAGGTAGTCATTGAGAGAAAACTGCAGTTCTGTAATTAACACTTTTCCATTGTCCTAAAAATAAAATATGTAAGTTTAGATATAAAATAAATTACAGTTACAAAACTTACCCATATTGGTAATTTATTAATATTGTTTAACATTCATTGAGTAAGGTTCTTTATAACTGTACTCCGTTTGTAAACAATATACAAAGTGTTGATAGTGCAATAAATTAAGTGGGTCAGAAAAACATGACGCGTGTGTTTGATTGTGATAATAACACGTAATATTAGACATGGACGTAAGTCCTTTTGAAAACAGTCAAAGCACTCTCCGGTCTCCTACTAAAAATCCGAATAATGTTAAATTTAATATTGTTAGTTTTAGTTCAACACCTATAAAATTACCTACCTATATAATGCAAACGTCAGAACAGGAAACTGTTAGTAATCTAAAAATGCAATTACAGCAAGCCTTCACAGAGAGAAATACTGCATAAGAGCTTTGCACAATATTGTTCAAAACGGTGTTGGAGAAATTTATATTATAATTGTAGAATCGTATTGTCCAGCGTTGTGTAGGTTTTCGTTACTGAATTGTCTAACAGGAACTTACGACAATTATTTAACACAGTCAGATTTAGTTCTGCAATCTTTGGAACAATGTTGTAGAGGATAAGCTAGCATATTATGTTGAAGTATAATTGTAAAAAATGTTTAGAAAAATACAATATTTTGTTTGAATGAAATCATAATCTAGTGTTCAAACTGCTTGCTACTAATTATTGTTGTTCGCAAAGTTTATGGATGACATCTTATAGATGTCACCACTTGTAATTGTCGCTATTAATGTAAATTCGAGATTTATATATAAACAGGCGACAGCAAAAGGAAATTTTAGTGTTATACCTGTATATACTATGCATGTATAGTTATATACATATTAGTTATTAGTTACATATATTTTAATATATGTAAAAATATATATTTTATTTGTGATACCTTACCTTCTGTATAGAATATTTGTGCCAGAGTATTGCACAATTTGTATAAATGTGAACAAGTAATTGTGTTAAATACTATTAAGCAATTGTGGCGCAACTAGCGCAACAATTGTACAATTTTGTATAAAATTGTATGCAACAACATTGCACATTCTGTTTTAATAAGTAACACAATTTGTTATGGAAACTTATAGACAACTATTCATTTGATTCTACAAAATTACTATTAACTTCCACAAAATCTTGACAAACTAAATGACACAATCTTGTTTTATAATTCTACACAAATTGTCCCTGTCACTTTTTTTAAGACCAATTTGTTTTACAATACCACACAATTGTTGATGAAATTTAAATACATTTTTCTCTGTGTTGAATGAAATTAGTCAGCTGAAAGAACAAGTAAAAAAATTGCACGCACAAAATATAAAATTAATACAATCAAATAAAAAAGAATTACCAAAAAAGGAATATTACAGCCCCAAAAATTTAGATGAAGAGGAAAATTTAGTTGCCAGAGAAACAGACTGGCTTCTACCTAAAAATAGAAATAAAAAGCGCAAAGCTATTAATTCACCAGAAAAAGAATACGAAAGCCCTAAAAAGCAAGTAGATAAAATAACTAAAATAGTTAAACCACCGCCAATAATCTTAAGTAACGTAGAGGATTATAATGTAATCAGAGAAAAATTAAACTCAGGTAACTTTGAGTACAAAACTAGCCTGATGAGTAACAAGCAAATTAAAGTTAATGTCAGCTCTGATAAAGAGTACAGAACCCTGACAAATTTAATAAACGAAACTAATATAGAATGGCATTCATATGAAAACAAAACCTCCAGACCCATTAAAGTAATGGTTAAGAACTTGCATCCCTCAACTGCTGAGGAAGAAATTGCCAAAGAACTACAAGAAAGAAACTTCAAGATCAATGAGGTAACACAAAAACTCAAGAGAACGACCTCCAACGGCAAGGTGAGCTATATTCGCTTGCCATTATATATGTTAGTATTTGATAACTCGGAAGACATCAAAAAAATCTATGATATACAACACATCAACAACATGAAAATCAAGATAGAAGCAGTAAGAAATACCAAACTTATTCCACAATGTAAAAGATATGGACATACCAGGAAATTCTGTAGAAGAACTCCAAACTGTGTTAAATTCGCAGGAGAACACCTAATGTACTAAAACTAGGGACACACCAGCCAAGTGCATTAATTGATCGGAAGCTCACCCTGCTAGCTACAGGGGATGCACAATTGCAAAGGAGCTCCAGAAAAGGAGAGAAAATACGATTACGACAAAAAAAGTATTCCTCAACCAAAATCAGTCATCCCCAATAAAATCAGTACCGGGGTATCTTATGCCCAAGCCACACAACAGAAAGCAACGGGGTCAACACCTGTCCCATTAACATCCGAACCATCTATGATGCAGCTTATGCAGGATATGATGATGACATTAGATCGAGTCAACGCTATACTCGATAAACTAGAGGCCAGAAGTACTGGTACCATACCCAAGACAAAATAAATATATGGCTCTAAAAGACTTACGTATTGCTGCCTAGAATGCCAATGGCATTGAAGTCTTCCTAAACACTCAATATATAGATGTCTGCCTCATTTCAGAGACACACATGACAAACCAAACTTACCTTAAAATAAGAGGTTATAAAACATATCACACTATCCACCCTGATAACCAAGCCAAAGGTGGGCGTGCTGTTGTTATAAGAGAAACGATCAACCACTTTGAAGAATGTCAACTGCAAAGAGAGGATATTCAACTAACAGTGATTGGAATCAAGTCAACGAAACAAAAAGTGAGAGTTGGTGCAGTTTACTGTCCATCAAGACATAATCTTAAAAAAGAAGACTACCTAATCCTCTTGAGGCACCTAGGGGAAAGATTTGTCGTAGGGAGGGATTTCAACCCTAAACACATAGACTGGGGATCTAGGTTTACCACAACCAAAGGGAAAGAATTAAGGAAAGCAGTCCAAGAAATGAATTGCAATTTTCACTCAACAGGAAAACCTACATACTGGCCTATTGATACCAATAAAATCCCCGATTTACTAGACTTCTTCATCAGGAGAAAAGTATCTGCTAACTTCATTGAAGTTGAAGAAAACTTTGACCTAGATTCCGATCATTCAGCGGTCATATTAACACTAAGTGAAAAGATAATAAAAAAGACAGCTAAAGCCAGCCTTATTAACAAAACCACTGATTGGGAAAGTTTCAAGATCGACCTTCAGAAAAATATCTGCCTGAATATCAACCTTAGAACATCTGAACAACTAGAGAAAGAAACTGAAAGATTCAACAGACTTATCCAAACAGCGGCATATAACAATACTGAAGAGATTGTACATATGACCAAAGGCGTAAACTATCCAGCCGAGATTAAAGAACTGGTTAAAGAAAAACGAAGAGCCAGAAGAAGATGGCAACAATCGAGAGATCCAGCAGACAAAACTATACTTAACAACAAAAGACAAAAGCTTAGAAGAGAAATACAAAAGCTTAAAGAAGAATCTATAAGCTTCTATCTGCAAGAATTATCAGCATTAGAAGAAACCGATTACTCGCTTTGGAAGGCAACCAAGAAGATTAAGAGACCAGTAACGTCTATCCCTCCTATTAGAAACAGCAATGGATCATGGACCAGAGAGAATAAGTAAAAAGCCGACTTGTTTGCTGAATACCTGGCTGAGATATTCACTCCCAACCAAGGAGAGGTAAATCAAGATATGAATAACACCGATAATCCAAAATACTAAAATATCACACCAGTTACACCAAGAGAAGTAGCTGAGGAGATAAAAACTAATTTGAATCCAAAGAAAGCACCAGGATTTGACCTGATCAATGGAGAAATATTAAAGCACCTGCCTAGAAAGGGTATAGTAATGCTCACCTATTTATTCAACGCAGCCTTCAGATTGCAACATGTCCCTGCGTGCTGGAAAGTTGCGGAAGTGATCATGCTGCCAAAGCCAGGAAAACAACCTAACGATGTCAAATCCTATAGGCCGATCTCTTTACTGCCAGTAATCTCAAAACTTTTTGAGAAACTGCTCCTCAAGAGGCTGAGACCAATAATAGAAACTAATAACCTAATTCCAGATTATCAGTTCGGATTCAGGCAAAAGCATCCGACAATAGATCAGGTGCATAGAATAACAGATATCATCGAAAGTGCTTTAGAAGAAAAGCAAGTCTGCACTGCAGTCTTCTTAGACGTAGCAAAAGCCTTCGACAAAGTATGGCACGAAGGTCTAATTTATAAATTAAACAAAATGTTACCAAAACAACATGCTGACATGCTAACATCATATATATCTGATAGATTGTTTAGAGTCAAACAAGAAGATGAGTACTCGGACTTAAAAGAAATAAAAGCGGGAGTGCCCCAAGGCAGTGTCCTAGGGCCCATTCTATATTTATTGTATACGAGCGATTTACCTGTGATGGAAGAAGCAGTCATTGCCACATTTGCTGATGATACTGCACTACTCGTAGTAGATCAAGACCAGGAAAGCTCTATTAGAAAACTGCAAATTGCAAGCAACGCAGTAGTTGATTGGGCAAGACAGTGGAAAGTTAAGCTCAACGAGCTCAAACCTATTCAGGTAAATTACACCAACAAAAAACTAACAGAACCACAACTACTAGATATTAATGGAAAAATTGTACAGTACTCGATGAATGCCAAATATCTTGCATGAATCTGGACGCTAAACTGAGGTGGAAGGAACATGTTAAGAAGAAAAGAGCGGAATTAGGATTAAAATATAGACAACACTATTGGTTGATTGGAAGAAACTCCAAACTCAATCTCCAACAAATTGCTGATTTACAATCAGATCTTGAAACCAATATGGCTCTATGGTATCCAGCTATGGGGCTGTGCCAGTGATTCTAACATCAAGTGTATTCAAACATTTCAGAATAAAGTATTAAGAAACATAGTGAATGCTCCCTGGTATGTTCGTAATACAGACCTTCAGATTCCAACCGTTAAGGAAGAAATAAAAAGGTTTGCTGGCAAGCATGAAGCTAGACTCCACCTCCACGTCAACTCAGAGGCTCTTCAACTGCTGGACTACCAACACCGTGTCCGAAGATTCAAGCGTAGAAAACCATCTGATCTTGTGTAAAGTGTTAAAGCAGAGCATAGTGCGCGAGTAAGTGATGAGCAAATAGTCCAGAAAAACCTAGATAACATCAATGGATAGACTCTAGCAGATAATTTATTAGCTTAAGACTTATGAGATAAAAATTAATGGTTAGTCTGCCAAAGACTAGTTTTAATTGCAAGCACAATGTGGCTATTATAAAAATATATATATATTGGTAATTTTATAATCTCTTGGTAGAAAATGCTTAGAGCAAACTTTTGTATATTTTGTTGGTTTTTTCCTGATCTAATCTGATAAACAACCATTTTCTAATTAAAGATTTATTAGTAATAGATGAACACTGAGGCACACAACAATTATAAGGCATTTTGCAGATACAATAACAATCAAATCTCCTAAATGAAAGTGATCTATTCACAAACCACTATTGATCCTTTAGTAGTGGAAGTGGATCTAGTATCAACATCAACTTAATAAGAAATGTATAGCCCCTTTATTTTCAAATAGTAGCGACAACGATTGATCTCGCCGCTGGAGCAAAAGCACCGGAACAATGTTGGCGACGTTGAATATTACCAGATTTGACATTCCGTCTTACAATAAATCTTAGGTTTTATAATAATCATGCACAAAAATATTTACAAGTTAACATTAATTTGATAATGGAGAGTCGTGTTCTGTAAAGACGACCATATTAATGTAGTATATATTTCCGTAATTGTAATTTCTGAAGAACTTTTTATTGAATTTTCGCGATACCATGCATGTAGTAATTTTTTCTTTATTAAAGTTTGTGACAGGTTTGCTCCACGATGTCGCTACTATATGAAATAGAAGGGCTATAAAGAAATGGTTATGGTAGCGCTGTTGGGAGAATGTTGAACTACTTTTTTTATTTACCAGTAGAAGCGAAAAATACCGGTTCCTTCGAAAATTTATAACGGTTCGGGTTCTCATCTTAACATTAACACGGATTTTAGTAAGGGTTCCGATCCTTGTTTCAGTTCCATAAAAGAAATCGGTTCCGATTCCGGTTCTTTTGGGTTTGTTTATCTTGATGAAACGTAGATGCCAGTCAAGGACGTCGTGGCATAGAGTCAGTTCATCTAGTTACCTAGGCCGCACTAGTCGATCAGAGTACCGCAAAACGCCGCCATATTAGGGCAAAAGAAGCACGAAATTGTTCATTATTTGTATCTGATTGCATTTAACCAAATCCACTTTTACTTTAAAAGGTTTTTCTTATTCTGAAAAATCAAACCTCTAATATGTTAAACACGTAAAACGTGTTTTTAATCAAAAATCACCCTTCTCTGCACCAATATGGTGGCGTTTTGCGGTACTCTGATCGACCAGCGCGGCCTAGGTGACTAGATGTAGTGACTCTATCGTGGCAAGATGATAGTAGCAAACGAGCAAAAACTTTTTCAAAACCCCTTTTCCACTATACCTAATGCAGACCTAAGACCTATCCTGCTTCGCTTTGAAAATCATGTCTTAGAGGTTTTCTACGAATACTCTAGATTTCACATAACTAGGTTTTCTCATTCTATAGATATGAGAAAGGATAATGGTGTTTGTGTCGTGTGTCTAGTTGTAGAAATGTAAATAGCAGTTAACAAATGCATAGTTTTTTAATGCATCTTGACTTGGATAAGGAGAGGTAAATATAATAAACATGTGCTTGGATTGTAGCTTAGGTGCCCGACATTACAAACCTCGAAAAGCCTTATTGGTTATCGATCTTTTCAGCCTTTTAGTAGCTGTCCAAAAAGAATAATCAGTGCTACTAACTACTCCAAGATTGAATAGATTCCTTTGTCACTCGATGTATTTCTCTTTTTAGTTGCTGACTAGCATTGACAACCAAAAATCAGCATGCGTAGCAACACCTGAAACAACACTATGCCTGACCGTAATGCCACTACATTATTATTGATAAACAGATAAGGACTAATTACTTAATTATGACACGACTGAAATGTTCAAATAATCGCTGATGTGACAAGAAATATAAATTAAAAGAATTATGCAAAATAAGCAACAATTATGAAAATAATTTATTAAAATATTTCCCCATCACAAAATTTTAAGAAAACGTTTCTACGTTCAAAAGATTTAACGTTTAACAATAAATAAAATTGAAGCAAATAAAACAAAAATTGTCATGTAGTGCAGCATATTTAAAAAATTATAAGCAACTAGAAGCGTTAATTGACAATAGGTCGGAAGTTTTTCGAATAAACCTCAAGCTCAAGCATATAAAAAGTTATTGAAGCATCCAAGGATAAACATCATTAAGTTAAATAAAAATCATATTGGGCCGATTGTACAAACCGAAGTTCAGCTGAAGCTTACCTGAGCTAAGGTTCAGCTGAACTCGAGGTTAACTTTTGGATCCGTTGTACAAAGCGTATCGAGACCGAGTTTAGCTAAACTGTAGAGTGCAACGTTTTCATATGGTTAGTAGCCATCCGCGCATGCGTATGTTATACTTTTACCCTTTTACGGTGAGTACGGTGACAGTTGACAGTCACACAAAAAATAAAACGCACTCCATCTTTTGAAAAACGAAATCTTCTCATAAACTCTACATCATTCCATTTTAGAAATTGATTTTCACGAGGACGAAATTCTTTGCGGGCTCGCTGTCTTTCTATAACATCTACCAGTTCCAACATCTCTTCATCATCTGTATCCATAAATCCTTCCATAATTATTCTTTTTTTGCAACAGCACTTATTTGAAAATAAAACGAGACATCATCACAAAAATATTCACACATACCATAAAATGGGTACGCACATCAAAAAAGTAAGGTTAGGTACGTCAGACCCAGGGACCTTGGTTGCAGGCTTGGTTGAACCCAAGCTTAAACCGCCAAGTTTGACGGTTCAAGTTAAGCTCCCGCTCAACACTAAAACCTCCATTGTACAATCCTAGTTTGTGAAAAGCTCAAGCTTATCTTCGGTTTAAGCTAAAGCCAGGCTTAAGCACACATTGTACAATCGGCCCATTATGGCAACCCACCAGAAATTTAGTGCAGTAAACATGAATTGGTTCATGTATAAAATGAAATTGGGTGAGTTATATGAAATAATCAAATGGTATATGGTCCCAGAGTTGAATGTAGAGCTGATAGTAGCTATGAAGATGATAACAGGGTATGAGGTTAACTCGGAAGGGTTATAGGCAAAGGTTACATAAATAGAATTACCTCACAAAAGATGGGAGCGGAACTTCAAAATAAAAGAAGTTCAAATTCAAAATATACTTACCGTCATATCCGAGGTCGCAGTTGCCGCTTGCTCAGTCGAGAAGTCGTGGGTTTTCGGTAAAAATGGAATTTTTAAGGCGCCAACCGCTCTCTACTGCGCTCGAATACTCCGCCAAATCGGAAAAACGTATCGTTAGCGGTATACGATTCGTAGTGACGATAACTCCAAAATGAAGGTTGCTCTTGCTAGATTAAGTAAGGTTAACAACAACAAAAAGTAATATGCCAAATGGTGAGTTTAAACCAATACTATAACAGTACTTTATTATCAATAACACTAACAATATTAACGAGATAGACGTAACAACGTACCTCTTGAAATAAACCTTAATAATATAGTTAAATAGGCCTGCAATAAACTTAAAGTTCGAACGTGCACGTTAGAGGTTGAGGGCCTGGTAGTAGAAATAAACATTTACGTTAGGCGGTCTTGACAAGATTTAAAGGTATTCGTGTAAGTCATTGAAATAATAAAATACATGTAAATGAGCACTGATTTAAACCTATAGTTTATATGCACCAGTAATATAATTGCAAATTGTATAGCAAGTACGCAATTTGCCAAAATAATTAACGCTCGATAACTGATCAAAACTATTCCTTTGCCAAGAATTATCGTAAGTTAGAAACACATAGGTACTAACTATCAGTGAATATCAATCGTCTACTTAACTTAATACCATGTCAAAGTCCAACCTTATGACATAAATCAAATGAAAGGATATAATCACCGGCAATCACAGTTTGATTTGCTAAATTAATGAACTCGCCTCAATAGGAATCATCAACATCTTTGAGCTAGTATCGCAGCTAGTATGCGTAACGTCACATATGAGATAGAACCCAAAATATACAGATCTCACCAAACGTCTGGTACGAATCCAGCAATGATTAACACTCCAATGGTGCTGATCCAATCTCAATGCTAAGAATAAGACAGAATAAACCATTGCCATCACTTCAAACCCAATCTGTCAAATTCGAACTTGCACGTATGACAGTTCCAAGTAGTAATAAGCAGCAAGATGATGAAAAAAGGCTAAAATCATAATACATATCTATTAGTAAAAGAGAAACGCAGGATACCCAATGTACCTTTGACTGATACGTACGTGTTTAGAAAAACACCCTTTCCGACAACTAGATCTTCAGCAAGTGTGCTCGCAATTAATCCATGATACCATGTGAATAGATAATTCCCAATTAACTATTCTTTGCCAAATTCGTCCACCAAAATTCCACAAAAAGTGTGGCCTTATTAGATAATACGATAACAACAGTATAGGGCGCGGCAGGACTGAATTTTCGTTTTAACACACAAAGACGCGGTTTTGTCAAAACGACATTCAACGAAAACCAAAAACAAATAAAAAGGAGGGCCGTCTTTTCAAAAATGAAAATCGTGACCTGTGCAAAGGTAACCAGATGTATCTCTAGAAGCGCGACTAGAACTTTAAATGCAATATTAGCAGAAGAGCTTTTATTTTAAAGGAGGTATTTCACAGCAAAATTAACTGAAAATGATGCAAAATTGATGTAAATATTGTGTGATAGGATATTAGGATTCATTTAATAAATAGAAAAGGAAGTAATAAGATGTGAAAATGTTATTATCTGTAATTTTGTAAAAACCCTCAGGATCATGATCCTCAGGAAATTCAAGATGGTTGCCATTGAATGCTGGAGTTAAATTTGCTTTTTGTTAGACATGCAATATACCAAAATGTAGGGAAAATCTTCTTCTTTCCGATTATGTAATTTGTTTAAACATTTAATTTAATTTTTTAACAATATTTTGGTTATGTAGTTCTTGTTAGGTTAGATGTTGAATTGTTTTTAGTTACTTACCAAATTTTGTTGGTGGTGAAATGACGTTTGTCATTTGTTACTGGAAAAAATATAAAAGCAGATCGAAAATCTGGTTACTTGCTTGTTGATTTTCATATAAAGCAGAAGCCATGTTTTGGATCATGTAATAATTTGTTAAAATTTTGAGGTTATGTGTGACAGATTTTACGTCAATGAAATGTCAAAAAAAGTGAGGTTATGACAAATGTCATCCAGATTTAATTTTCTTTTAAAGTGTTTAATAATGATAATAACAATGAACAATTAAAGTGATCTAGATAAAAAGGAAAGTGGAAGTGTTAATTTGGTTTTTGGACTATTTATTTATAAGAAGAAAATTTCTTGGAAAACATATTATAAGTTTATTTCTGGATGAAAGGAAATTGAAACTGGATGTAGTGAAAATTTTTGGAAAATAGACAATTGATTTATGTACTCACGTATTAGAGGTAAATTGTTCAATATTTAATAGTTGTAATAAATTACAAAAAAGAGAAGACCCACAAAAACAATTATATGGAAATGCGTGTTCACCAACACTGCAAATAAGCAGGTGGATTTACTGAATATTAAAGACAACTGCCAAATAATAATAGTGTGTGCAAAAATCCAAGAGTGCAAAATCCAAATCATAATTTAAGATTGTGGGATTGATCAAATGGAAATTGAGCTGGACAAAGTGAATTAGACTGTCTCTTAATTATTATTTTGTTAAATCCAATTGGCACCAATAATTAATTGAATCCATTTTAGATAATTTTTCGTTTCTCTTTTCGTTCTTTTTATGTGTTTATTAATAAAATATTTTAAATTTGAAAAAGAGATTTGAATAATAATAATTATTATTATTTTATCTAGTTACCTATTTTTGTATCTACCTTAGCGAAGTGTTTGTTTATAATTATATTACCTTTGATAATGACAGCATAGCTATCGAAACAATATTGTCAGGTTGTATTTTAATAAAACTGTGAAACTTTTACTAATCTTTATTTATTTCATGATTATGGAGTTCCACAAAGTAAGGCTGGAAACAATAAACAAGTCAGACAAAGGTTGTAGATCATGCAATTATCTACAAAAATTGTTCCTATACTTTTTGTCTTACGGATCACCATTCCTGAGATATCGCAATTCTAAAAGTTGAAGAAGTCGTATTCTACATAATATGCACACATTTCCGCACCACCTGTGAGATAGTGTACTTGGGCATTTTTTTAACGTGGTTTCCCAGGTAGGCATACTCCACGATCTATTGTGATTCAGTTTTATTAAATAATATTCAAAAATATTCTATTATGTAACTAAAAAATGGTACTATTGGAAATGATTAAAGTGACACGAATTATTGTTGATTTCGGGAAAATTTTAGTCTGACTCATAATCTTCAAATGCTACTTCAACAGTAATGTCTTCTTCGCTTTCTTCTTCTTCTTGTTGCTGGATATCTGTTAATCGTTCTAAGAAAGATGCACCAGTTGCTTCCTCATTGATATCATAAAAATTCCGATCTGTTGCATTTGATTCAACATTGGAGCAAGACTGGCCTTGACAATTGGGACATACTGGTGAACAAATAATTCGACTTTTTTACAGCCACAATTTGTTCTACAACCTTTTTTGTATTTGCAAAAAATGGTGTTAAGAAGTTTTTCCGAAGCAGGTAGGAGTAAAGTCAGAATTGGCTCCAAAGTATTATCTATTAATTTCCAATCCCAGTCTTCTGGGTCCAATTGATTACCTAGCCACACTTGAATTTGATAGTAGGTATACTCGATATAAGTGTTGATACGCAGCAGCAGATGTTGGAGAAAGACAAGATAGTTGTACTCTTTTATTGTTCCGTGTATTTTTTACAAAACTTAAATATCTATCCTTGTCTATACAATCAATTGTTTTTGGAACTCCATACATAGCAAGAAAAATGCGAATCCCGTTTGTGATGATGACTAGTGGAGGAGAGTCAATGTTTTTAAATACTTTTGCACAATCAATTAAATCATGCTGTTCAAACAATTTAAATACTGTTGTTTTAACCCTTCTGAAAATTGTTGATGTAGTATCGCAGCCAGTTATTGCATGTAAAAATAAGCTATGATTTTGACATTTTGAATAAGCAGATAAACTTTTCGATGAATATATTTTTGTTTGTTGTTGAGCCTTCTCAGGTTTCAAAAAGTAAATAATCTTATCAATTTGGGTTCGTGCAGTCAGTAGTATTAATAAATCTACATCTTCACCAACAACAATAGTTGTGTACTGAGTTTTTCTAATGCTGTTTCAATTATGAGGACATCAGCGTCATTATTAGCTTGTTTCACTAAAATGTTCGCAGTTGTAAATTTTTCACATAACATTGAAATGAAGCGAGACTTGTTGTGAGTATTTGCAAGAAATTGTTGTTGGTTTGTTGGAACTGTTATAAACTGATCAAAAACGACATCAGAAGATAAAAATGTTTTTGTAGTTCGACGACGTTGTTCTGCAGCTTTAATGTTTTTCTTATAATCAGTATAACCATTAAATACTATAGTCACTCTATGGCCAGAATGTCTATATTATACATACCGAACGTATTTATCAAAAATACTCCAAAAAATATCTCGATCCCACACAACGCGATGTAATAGATATCCTCTATCGATGATGTAAGTAGCATTTGTGTTGACAATTTCAATGTTCACTGATTGAAAGCAATCGTAAATGGCTGACTTCTGTGTTTTACGCATCAATTACATCGAAGAGTGATAATAGGTAGGGGGCTAATTCAAATTCGAAAGAATTTTCAATTTCATCCTCAAATGCTTTAGTTATACTCATGCGTTGAAATAATAATACAGGGTCTATAGGTACCTTCTCATCATGAACTTTTATGGTGCTACTCATGATTAAAAGGGGGAGTACCATATCAGCGCGTTTTAATTTAATATTATTGAATGTTTGTCCTGTCATTTTAGACATAGAAGCAATCCCAACTTCACGAACTTCATGATAATTAATTTTATTATCACCGACGACTCTACTGGCAATTGATCTGATTTTTTCATCCGCAGGGAAAGGATCATGCGATGAAAACCACTCAAGAAGTTTTTTAATGTCTTTAGCATCTCTCTTTACTCGTGAATCACTTGTATCTACATGCTGATCTGTTGTATCTATTCTAACATTAGCGAGATTTTCCAATCCTTCACATAAAGTATTCATCGCATGCATGCCATAAACCCATTTACTTATGACATGACACTCTCATTTGTACTTTGTATTTTTGTACTTCTAAAAATCCTTCTATAAAACTTTGGTAAACACTAGGATTAATTAAATTCTGTAATTGTAGCATATCTTGCAGATATAAGTGAGAAGACTTAGCATAAGGAAAATGTCCTGATGCGTGGAAATAAGGAAGCATTTCTTTAACGCTGTTCAAATGAGCTTGCCCATCTTCCATACGTTCAGCTCTTATAAACTCCTTTGCAATCGAGACCATAAGAAAATATTGTATCCATAGTTTTGCTGTAGGTCCTCGTTCTCGCATTCCTTTAGTTTTTGATTGAACTGATAAAGTAATGCTTCAGATATTTTATCACCACTTTCAATATTATTTGAAATAGTGTGTGAAATTATTACATTTTCAATAGTAATATTAAGATTTGCATCCATCTCATCATCAATAACAAGTTCTTTTGATATTGTTGCTAAAGTGAGCTGAAGTAATGTATGAGCTCTAACAGCTCTCGCGTAAGCATGGCCATTGAGCATTTATTCTAATGAAATCGGTGCATAATGTAGTGAGGTTTATTTATAAAATATTTCTCTATATAAAAATTCCTATTTGTTCTTTGTTTTGAAAGAAATTACTTTATGATATCTCAGGGTCGCACAACTGAATTTATTTAATGTTCTTAATATGAGACTATTCATTCAATCATATAACCATAGGTTCTTTTATTATATGATCTAAATTTTACTTATTGAGGTTATTGAATGTTATTAAATAAAGTAAGCTTATAGATAACCATTGACATTTATACCAGTACTGTCATACATGACAGTTCCCAACTTAATGCATATAAAATCAAGTAAGCATAACAAATCAATTATTTATTTAACCTCTTTATTTACTACTCTTTTGTTTTGGATGTTAAAAGAAAGAAATCTTACCCAGTCAACTTACATTTATTCCTTCCTAGACTATTAATGGATAAAACCACTCCTTTTTCCTCTTATCTAACTGCACTTTTACTGCACATACACGTCTTGTAATTTTCACTCTTCCTCCAAGACACACCGACGACTGAAGTTGAACAGGATCTGTAGACCACCTCTGCACTCTATGATGATGATGGACCACAAGCCTATTAACTCTTCTATCGGTCCTTGTTGAATAAGTAACTTTATACTTCCTTCTGCACCTCCGGTAAGTATCTTCCGTTAATCTTGAATTGGCCTCTCAATCTACTGGTATACCTCCAACAGGAACTGCTACTGACTAAATCTTCCACACCACATTAAGTATTGATAATCTTAGTAGGGAAAGAATGGGGTTTCTGGGACCACCTCCCACCACTTTCTGCTTTCTGCCAAGGTCAACCTTCAAGGCTAAATTTTCTGGCGGTTAAAGGTCAAGGCTTGACTGATTTTTAAGCTGAAGGACAAGGCTTCTCTGACTTTTAAGGTGAAGGTTTATTATACTTCCTGCTAAGGTTAGATTTTTAGCGGTTCAAGGTTAAGACTTTCTGCTAAGGCTTCTCTAATCTTAAGGTTCAGGTTTTATAAAAAAATGTTGTAGATCAAAACAATGAAACAATTTATTAGTTGTTTATTAAATTGCTTACAACAATATCTCGTAAACAATTAAATACATAACAATTATTTGAATCCATATCTCTCGTCAGGTAAGGCGTGACTCCCGAAGGAAAACGTTTTTCACGAAATCTGAGTTCTCTTTCATCGTTAAATTCTTTTTCCGTTAACCACTTTGTTGCAGTGAACGTTGCCCAATTCGGTTTGTAAGGTTTATTACACCAAATGTTCCGTTCAGGTTCATCACTCAATTCATCCCAATCTGAAGTGCAGATGCCTTTGAAGAAGATGAGGTCGCATTTATCAGGCAAAAGGTTAATAGCGTGGCGATGTTCCAAAGTACGTTCGGTACATATGACTCCTTGAGTATTTATGACTTCACCATCTTCTTTTAAATATAGAACTTCTAAACCAGAACACGAAGAATAACCTTCATCGGCTTCACTCAGTATAACTATAGTATCCGGAAGTCTTCTTTTTTCAATTAACAAACCAGTGTTGTGAGTTTTATAACGAGAAAACACGATTTCACCATCATCAACAGTCGTTTCAAGTGTCCAAGAATGCAACCAACCCATCTCGATGTGTAACTGAGTAATACAGAATCTTGACTGAGTAATACAGAATCTTGACTGAAATCGAACTCAAACACCCCACCAGAATTTGAGAAGAGTGGGGAAAGCAATTGTTTCATTGGCCACACCCTCAACCTATACATAACCTCAAACTCTGGCTCTCGGAACTATACTCGTCTAAGAATGTTATGAGTGGCTTTTGTTATTCGAAATCAAACACCCCAACATAATTTTTCTATTATAATATTGAAAAGATAAATTGTGAGTAATATCAAATACAATGTCAGTGTCGCGATACAGCATAGAAACTTGCATCGATTGGGATATAAGTGCAATAACACAAAAATTTTCTAACATATGTTGTTTATTTAAAGGAATATTAATAAAAAAACTCTTATATTATGTAATTTTTATTATATTGTATACATAATAACATTTTAGATAGATAATGTATAATTTACTTTATCAAAAAGCGAACGATGCAGATGTGAGAAAATTCTACGTCCAAAGAAGCTAAATCTTCAAGACACTTTTCAACCTCGTGACAAGTTGGTTCTATTACATTAAGTTGAAACCAATCTTCTAACGGTTCAGTCACATAATGCGGATTTGTTGTTATGGTGTGCGAAATGTCCACGCTCCATTGATCAGTGTTCCACTAACTACGAAAGTGACTTCTGCAAGTAATTCAACATGTTTATTAAGAACATCTTCGTTCTCAACGGTTTTTAAAAATCAAGGAAACTGCCGTAGTAATTGTTCCCGCACTTCCTCCATACCTTGGATCACGTTGTCGTTCATACTTAACTTTCACAACAGACAAATTTGAAATTAAACCGATAAATGGTTAGGTACACAATAAGGGAAAGTAAAGTAATAACTGCGAATAGAACTGATATTGTTGTCGCTATTATACAGGAGCTCAAGGGGGGATCGGGAATGCGGCAAATGGTAGGATCACGATTAGTCCCGAGAGATTGCCAATTTGATTCGATAGAGTAATTAGGATAACTATATTTAATTTTGAAGGAGGAAGGTTGAGAAACGTTGCGTAGGGATACGTTGAATACGTTGACACCGTGAAGAATGTCACTGGTCAGTGCGTACCTAGTAGGATCTCGGGAAAACACAATGGATCCAGAAACAGAGTCCGATGGTTGAGAAACATACAGAATACCGTTGTACACTGCACTTAGCACCACCAACAACTTTACAGGTAACACTGGCATTGTATTAGGATAGATTGAGATGCAATCTCTACGTAAAGGGAACTTAACTATCTCCTACTCCAATCGGTAACCTTGAACCATATACCCCTCCCTTACTTTTTTCCATTAAGAAGGCTCTATATAAACTGGATGGTAGTGGTATGGGTTAGTTGTGTTATAATGGCTTTGATAAAGAAAGCATTTCAAACTGTAAAGAATGTTCCGATGGAGTTCAAAGATCCTGTTCGAGAGTTATCTCGAAATGAGCAAATCACCACCCAACATGCATCCATCCATCAATCCTCATCCGAAGGTTGCAACATTCTGAAACCATTATTTTACGCTACAGCGCATTATTTAAACAAATCCAGATGTAAACTACTTAGCATCGGACTCTGCCCTATAGAGTTAACACCACAAGTGAGATTGTCGGGAATGAAAAACGACTACATCAAATTTAACCTGGAAGAATGGGAAAATTTTGAAAATAATCACGCAAGCATCAAACACTTCTTACATAGCTATGAATACTATGCACCAATACCCCTTCTCTACAAGACGATTACGTTTAAAAATGTACAAGATAAGAGAACTATGAGAATTCAGGATCGTCGTGACAACACCGAAGTATGGTTAGGAGTCGAAAGTGTAGTTAAGTTAATGGAACTACTTACAATGGTCCAGTCACGATTGAAGCTGTTAGAAGAAGAAAAATTCATAGACTTTTATCGAACCTTGGTAAAAGGTCTTGCTGAAGCAGAAGGGGATGTGTATGAGAATTTGAAACAAGTTTTAACTTCCTTACCAACGAGTGGAAATGTCATAAGCGGTTTAGAGCTATTAGCAGTTCAGTCCGATAGAATTGCGAACGATGTTAAGGGTTATGGTTTATAATATCATGGACAAGCTAAAGAAAAAGGTGACTTTCAACGAAACGAATAATTCCGTACGGTACATGGTAGTGTGGGAATATGCCCACAGGCAAGCGCGAAGAAATGCCGCTTTAGATCGGTATAGATTTCAAAGACGTATAGAGAATTGTGGTCGAGTGTTAAATAATATTTTAAGTGAAGAGCACAGACATTTTATTTACCTTGAACGCTTTAGTACTTAAGGTTTGTATTCTTGTAAACTATAATACGTAAACAATAAATAAAATATTTAAAAAAAATATATGCATTTTATTAAACATTACTTCATTATAAATTCATTATATAACCAATAAACATTAGATAAAGCACAAACACATAGATTTTTATTATGATAGAAACATGATACTTCATTAACTTCCGGTAGTGCTGGATGTTCTGGAAATTCAACAATCGACGTTGAAAGATATTTTTGTAAGAATTCCTTTTTTTCACGCCCTTTTACATAAATCACTTCAGCTGATGTCGTCGCGTACCGAAGAATGTCTTGAAACATGAACGACGGAGTCTCGCCTTTAGACCAAGCAATGCAGTGGTGATTCTTTATTAACCAATGTGCTTGTTTTCGGAGTTCTGCAGGTAACGTTGGAAATGGAAAAGGTGGTTTAAATACACAATGAGCTATTTTACAACCATCGTAAATAGCTAACTCTTTAGGCATAAACTTGTTGTTACCAATCTTAAAGCCTTGAACGTCTACTACAAGACGCATAGCGGCTAACTAAACGAGGCTCAAAATCTTCATTTTCTTATATGTAATAATTCGACAATCGTCGTAAGTAGTCGTTTACAGTTGTCGTACTTGCTTTGTCAGTGCATTATACGTAAACATACGATCATGCAAAATTAGACAATATGCAGTAGTACTAGCGGCAATGCTTTTATGAGTTTCGAAAGTAACTCGAAGAACGACAGCTTTCCCTAGCAAGGAATCTTTCTATCGCGAACAGTCGATGACGATTAGCGGTGCAATGGCTTTAAATTTCGATGGAGTTAGAACGGGCTAGTTTGGTTTGTCATAGTAAGATCGTTGGAAATTGGCATACATTTCATACAAGGTAACAAAACGGTTCTCGTCATAATTAATATTCAACTGATCGTAAGGATATCTTTCAGTATTTAAAAATACGGTCACATTTTGTATATCACAAGGATCGAATGCACTCATATCTTTCTGTAACTGTCCATCGCGATTAGTATGAAAACCTAGGATAATGTAACGAGGTGTTTCTAGACTGGTGGATGTTTTAATAGACCAACTATGTTTATCGGTTTGTGGTATAGCTGGATAGATATGCGTTTCCCAACTTCTAAACGCCACCTTAGTATCAACATTTTTTCCGATGTATTTTGTCAATGATAATTCTTCTGCTAGCCCTGGTTGAATATGGGGAACTTTCCAATGTATTTTTTTCAAGCTAACTTTCAGTTTTTCATTAGCATCCGTGGATATTATAGCATCAATATCGGAATTGCTTCGAATTAAAACCAATTCTTGACGAATGTTCATAATAATTTTTTCATAGTCTTCAAAAATTCCCAATAACATTGACAGAGGTATACAGGCGCTAAAATGACCTTTGCTATCCATCACAGTGCTATTACCTTCAGGAAACCATCCGGCATTTTGTAACTTGACACTATCGCTTGCGTTGTAGGAAAGGTAGCCTTTCATGGTAGACGTGAGTCCCACTTTCGTTACAGAATCCACCACAACACCATTCAATTCGTAGCGAATATCACTAAACAGATATGAAATTTCGTTGTTAATAAGTTTAGCCGTAGTAGATGGGGCACCATCTTCTTTCAATAACGTGCCTTCTACGTACAGATAACTGCGTGAGGGTAATGTGGACATGAATCGGTATTCGAATTTCGTCATTGTTAGACTTTAATAATGTTTAATATAATAATGTTTAATAAGTTGACTTTAATAATGTTAATAGGAACATCGGATTCGTGACGTTCATTTTTTTTCAACTTCAAGGGCTTAAATCCTAATAAGGGTCCAATAGAGTGTTTAACCGAAAAGTCTATGACTTCGTCAACTCGTATCATTGTTTTTAAAGTATTGTGATTTGGCTCTATGGACACAGTTATAGAATTTAATTGAGAATTAATGTAAGCTGCTATATCGGCTATTTCATAAGATCCGGTGGGTATATGTATAGCTTTCTGTCCAATTTTAAACACATTATTTTCCTCAGTAACGTTCGGAATGCTGTTAAACGTTTCGAAATTAGTCAATCCCATAACCCATTCTTTAGTCGTATCTAAATATATTGATGGATTAAAATCAGAGCTTAATACGGAACTCTTATCGGATAAGATGAAGGTCAACGACATGTCGGAAGTCTAATGCAGACTGTAAACTTTTATCGAGCGTTATCATATAAAAAGTGTAGCACCAAGTGTCCACAATTGAATGAGTTGAGCTTTTGAAAAGAATCATAATTGTATTGAATAACGTTTCCACCATCGTCACTCTTAAAGTAATGAACAAGTTCTAGTGGAGGTTTCATCTGACCAATACTGTCAAAGTACAAAATTTGTCTACCACGTTTTATATACGATGTCCAATGCGTTCCTTCTCCTTCCCCACTATCTAAATTTACAATACCGGTTTCGTTTTTATGGATTCGTTGCGGCAGTTCATTTCGCATAAAGATGCCTCTAAAACAGGGAATATTTAATTTACGAATATACTTGGAAAGATCGACATTGGTCAACGCACGGCGTGGTAGTTTCAACGGTAGTTTTTTGAACGTAAATATAGTCCCAATCCAGTTTTGTATGGTTTCAAATATAAACCTTTCCCTATAGAAGCGGCTTCCATAGCCTTATTGTGTCGGCGTGTTTCTTCTAGGGTCTCCTTAGCCGCCTTGGCTTCGTTAACGGCTTTTGCAACTGCCGCTGCCCCACCGCCCAACGAGCCCAGAGCTCCCAAAGCAGCAAATAAGGGAATGAGGGGCAGTATACCACCTTTTTTGGGAATGGGTATAATTCGTGATCGAGGATTGACAATACGTTTCCGTTTCAAAGCTGACAGTGCAAGTCGAGCAGAGCGTTTTAAAGAGAACTGTTTTACTTTACCACCAATATGCTTTCTGGCAATGGCAACAGCTTTGTTAAACGTAAGGAAACCTCGTTTCATCGCTGAAGACCGTTTCTTTTTTTTAATCCCCATACCCAACTTCATTTTTCCCTTCATAATACCAGCCACGGTAAGGGCTGCGGCTCTTTCTCCAAACGTAGCGTCTTTAGAACGAAACCTCTCCCACGCTCTGTGTCTTAGATTTGGTCCGCTTTATGACGTTCACTCACTTTATTGGACTGGGAGTAGGCTATGTCGTGTTGTTTACATGCGTCGTCTAATGGATTGATACCGTGATCTCCACGAGCAAGTCGTTCTCGCAATCGCGTGCCAGGTCCGCAGTAGTTATATCCAGGTAAATGCAATTCCACCGGTAACTTATTGATGAGAGTGTTGATAACACCTTTACCTTTACGAGTTGACGAAGGAGTTGTAGATTGTCGAGGAGTATGTTTTATAGCACTTACCCCTAAGACCGGAGAAGAGTGACTGGAAGTTCGCTTCTAGGTTTGTAATATATATGCTAAACTCACATAGGATCTATCACAACGTTGTTCGTCATGGAACAGCTAAAGTTAGTGAGACAGAGAGATCGATTACCAGTTATAAATCGTGATACTTGTTCAGCAACACCGGCAGTCTTTAAGCATAGTGTATTATTGGGAGCAGGATGCAAGCGAGGACTAATCGTAGGTAGTTCCGGCTGCGGTAAAACCAACCTAATGGTTAGTTTATTGGAACATCCCAACGGTTTACGCTTTGCAAACGTATATGTGTACAGTAAATCGTTGTATCAACCCAAATATATATATTTGCGTGATCTGTTTAAATCGTTGCCCGTGGGATATTTCGAATACGACTCCTGCGAAACTATACTACCACCCACGAGTACTACCACCCACTATAAGAGACTATTTCTGTTTTGGAAGACATGAAAATATCGATTGTTTTTATTTATGTCAGACATATTCCGCAATTCCAAAACAACTCATACGGGATAACGCAAACTTCATCATTATTTTTAAGCAAGATAACACTAATTTAAAACATATCTTTAATGATCATGTCAGCGGGGATATGACGTTCGAGAAGTTCAAGCAGCTCTGCATGCAGTGTTGGAATGAGAAATATGGTTTTGTAGTTGTTGACAAAGAGTCTCAACTTAACGAGGGGCGCTATCGTAAAGGGTTCGATGCCTACTTCACCATAAATATCGGAGGCATTAACTAACAGCATTAGTAACCATGGATAAGCGTATGGTCGAAGACCTGGTTAAGGCACGACACAATGTCAAACAGAAATATCAAAGTCTTAAATCCGAAATCGCACGCTCCGATGTAGAACTTCAACGTCGCTATAAGCCCATCACACAACCTTTGCGAGAATTTATAACGGGTGTTAAAACCGAACTCCTAACTCCGAAAGAGGAACCCATAAAGGAAGAGGTTCCCTCATTTTTTCCACCCTCAACTCCAGTATCGCGATCTCTACGTATACCTCAGGTAATGCGAACACCACATAGTGCCCCCAGATTGCATGCTGTAAGCACAGAACGATCCGGCATCGAACCAGTAGGCGGGGAAGCTTCCGGGACACCTACGTTAGAACAACTCCAAGCCGAACTCGCTACCGCCGGAACTAGTAGAGAATTCCAGGCTTATATAGATGCTACCTTTAGTGGGCGCGCAAAACGATACATGGAGAAAATGTTTACTGATACGAAAAACGAGTTCGATCATCTATACGGAGTACGATTCCTTCCGGAGAAACAGGAATATTTTATTGGCGACTCCGAATTCGGTTTTGATGACGAAAATATGCTCATTACGAAACCTAATGGTAAAACATTTACGTATGAAGGTACGCGCGGTTTATACGAATTAGTATTTAAAAAGAAACCTCTCGGATATTTGCAAGCGGATTTAAAAAGCTACAAAGATCTTCTTTTACGAACCAACGCAGTTGGTAGAAATTATCTACATGATGCACCTTTGTTAGGAACCGGAACCAAATATTCCACAATTATCAAACCCCTTTTAACAGCACCTGGTGAAAAGGTAAGAAGTTTTTCTACTTCAACACCGGTGACGCGATCCAAAACGGGGGCATTAGCGAAAAAACGGGGAGCTGGACCAACGCGCGTGCTAAGTTACAATAATAAAAAGGTAGAATTCGTACCATGGAAAGATCCAAATAAATTGATAGGAAGGTTGAGACTTCTTTTAAGCTCGAAATCAGCCGGTCATACCGGTCACACCAATGAAATCATTTACATTATTGATGAGTTGCGAGCAGCTAAAATAATAGCATAAAGCATCCAACATGTTTAACACCTTGTTATTGTATCGTTGTCACTAGTAGAATCATGTCATTGGATAAATTCGGTAAACGTCTTCACAAAACCCCTGTTCGAGTGGAACTCGAAACTCGTTCCAAAGTGTATCTTTTAGAAGATATACAAAATGTAAGGTACACAACAATGATGTATATGTGGGCGGACTCCAAGCCTGGGCCGAGCGAACCTACTATTTCAGACCTAATGAAATATTACAATTTGAAAGGTAGCACCAGTAGACGGGAATACAGAATACCGTTTACAGAAGGGATTGTACAAAAAGTTTGCAGCTCACCACCATGCATTGTGTATGTAAACGGTATTCTAGTTGGTGCTGCTGCCAACTTAATTGGGAGACATTTGAGAAAAGGCGATAAGATTAAGGTGAAAAGTAAGTCTGTAGATCCGTCTGCATTCGCCCCATTTTACTTCGAAGCTCTTATTAGTCATCCATATCATCATATATCATCATTATCTCAAAAACCATGACTCTGGATAAGTTCGGTAAACATCTTCACAAAACTCCTGTCCGAGTTAAACTCGACGCTCGTACAAAAGTATTCCTTTTAGAAGACGTGTCTAATTTGCACTACGAGACAATGTTGTATATGATGGGAATATACAATCATGAAGAAGGTTATGCACTTTTGAACTCTACCAACTTCGAGTATGTAGTTCCTCTAACAAATGGTAGCATTAAACAAATCAAATACTATCCCACAGATGCACAAATCTTTTTAAACGATAAGTTATACGATGCCGAATCACTCATCGGAGTGTCATTGAAGAAAGGGGATAAGTTTAAGGCGAAGAAGCCTGGATCAAAGGACATATTTATTTTTGAAGCCGTTATTAGTGTTCCAGCATTTTCCCAATGAGCATAAAACGTCAAATAATTGACGAGCTGCATAAACCAGCTCGCAAACGATTTCGAAGAAGACAAATAATAGTAAAGGGATTATATGATTTATATATGGCGGATCTCGTGGAAATGATACCGTATGCCAAGACCAATAAAGGATTTCGATATATTTTGATATTGTTAAATATGTTTAGCAAAAAGGTATGGGCATGTTCTATTAAACGCAAAACCAGAGAAGAAGTAACGCAAGGAATGAAGAAGCTATTACGGTCTGCGGGGGATCCTCCGCGAAATTTACAAACAGATATGGGAAAGGAATTTTACAACACACACTTTCGCAAGTTAATGCAAAGTTTGAACATAAATCATTACAGTACGTTTTCCAGTATGAAAGCAAGTCCGGTGGAACGCGTAAACCGAACTCTCAAAAACAAGATGTGGAAGGAATTTTCCATGCAAGGATCCTATAAGTGGCTGCAGTTGTTGCCTCAGGTAATTGCAAAGTACAACTCAACAGTACATCGAACCACCGGATTCAAACCTATTGACGTCAGACAGAAAAACTCCAAAAAAATTTTACAGACAGCCTTCAAGTTTCCAAAGACTGTTGACCCGCAACGTCCTAAATTCAAAATTGGTGATCACGTGCGAATAAGTAAGCACCGGGAAGCTTTCACAAAAGGCTACACTCCAAGCTGGAGTACGGAAATTTTTAAGATTAAAAACGTTCGACTAACAAATCCTACAACTTATATTTTGGAAGATGTCAAAGGTGAGGAAATTCGTGAAGGATTCTACAATGAAGAACTGCAAAAAGCGAAGTTTAAAGACGGTTATTTAGTGGAGAAAATTTTACAAAAAAAGGCAAATCGAGTATTAGTCAAATGGTTAGGATTCGATAAAACACATAATTCTTGAATTCCCAAACGTGATATTATTTAGAGCATTTTGTAACGTTAAAACTAAATAGCAATTAGCTTCTAGGCATATTATTACTTATTACTCGAAATGTAATGCATAACCAAATAAAGATTCCTTTTTTTTTACATTTTGTGACTTATTAGTTCAAGTTAGTTATTCCATAAGGAAAGAACAGTACACATAGCAAAAAAGGTAAACACATTTATTACACAGAAATAAACTATACATAATAAACTACACGAAATAAACTATATACATTTATAAACATAAATATTGTTTTTACTTGATTAGTAGCAACCGCTTCATAGTCGCTTTCTTTCAAAACTGTTTTTATAACGTTTTTTCGTACACCTTTTGTTTTTTTATGTAACACATCCGCGACGTTGACACAATAGGCTTTAGCACTGGCTCCGAAATAGCTTTTGATGGGAACACCTTTATATTCATCTTTCATTGCACCTAAAACGGATTCGTTGACGGGAATTCCATGTGGGTTATCATTAGCTAAATTTGATGTATCAAATAGTTCAATATGTGCTTTAATATCATTATAAAAATTATCAGTACGAATTTCAATCACTAACGAATCCGTGTCGGTATACAATAAAGAAACATTATCTCCATACTTTGGTTTCAAGAATTCATAGAAAAATTTATAAATAACCGTTTTCGACATATCCAAAATACTAAAACCAATATAGACCGGCTTATCATAACAGATCGATAATCTTTCCATATCAATCGCTACCAGATTTTCAGAAAAAATGATCACACTTTTACAATTAGGTCTAGCGATGTATGTTTCCGCACCCGGTTTTTTCCCGATTTTTTCAAAATGCGATAGAAGTTTGATATCAATCCGATTTCAACGTTTTCCATAGTCTTTCCAAATACACTGTTAACCATCAATTTAAAAAATGACTTCTCGAATGAATTGGTTGCCTTATTACGTAAAGAGGTGTTTAAATCAATATACGGTCTTAACCAAGGTGATTGATCAAATTTTAAAACTCTGTGAATTTTTTTTAAAATCAATCCATGATCGAGACATTGTTTTAAGTTTCGATAATGAATCACATATCTTTCCTTATCGTACAAATTTGGAATCAATTTTTTTTGTGTTGCTTTTGGAATCGGCGGAATTAATGCCTCAGGCATAAAGGGAAGATCATTATGCAACGGGTGTAAATGCACCGGGTATTCAACGTCCACTTCCAGAACGAAGCCTTGAGGAGATTCGTCGGGAACGTTAAACACATCAAACTGCTCGATTTCATCATTCGATAACCAAGTAAAATTACTTCGAGGCAGATATTGACACATAGCCCAACCGTATAGATTTGTAGCATCCAAGTACATTATGAAAGATGTAGGTTTCTTCGGATCATAATTTGGAATAAATCGATTGTTTGCAAAACTTTTTCTACCACAACACATACTAACTCCCCCTCGAATTCCTTTCCTGAAGAAATGTAACATGTCAACATCTGTTAAAAGTTCTAATTCGACTTGACTACGTCGAAGCATAGCGTCCCATGCCAAACTTGGGGAAGTATAATATTGGCACGGGTCAAGACCGTAATGGTGAAGGCAAACGGATCTAAAGTTTTCAAAAATGTCAGCTAATAGTAATACATCCGCAGTTAAATAAACGTCCGAATAATCTCCTAAAGTTTTGCATTGAAATAAATCCCACACTTCACAAGCGCGATCGTAATCGTCTTCAGACACGGTCGTTCCTCGTAACTTACCAACGAATTCGTTGCGGGGCGGTAATCGTGACTCATTCAATTTGGAAAAGTCATCTATATAAGAATACGGGAAAATACCTTTCCTGCGCATGCATCTAAATTCTTCATTCAACCCAAACCGCTTTCTAATTTCCTTGCACTGATCATCCGATAAATTTTTAGCCAATTTTTCAAGAGAGTCACCCATAAATCTAAAACTATCCAAAAATCGTATACGTACAAATACCTTTTCCGAGCCCCCCTATCATTAACAATATCATCAACCAATAGCAATTTCGAGAAAGACACATATTTTTCTTTATTTTGAGCAATTACTTCCAGCTTTTCTTGTTCTAAAGCTATTTGTTTAATAAATAAGTGAGCATCATAACCAGACAAATTATGAAAGAATGCAGGTACAAAATTAGGTAATTGAAAATTGAGATTACACTCATTGTGTGCAGCATTACGAAAACAAACGGTTAAATGACAATGATCTTTCACTTTAACCTCACCGTCTTCAAGCCTATTATTACAAATATGACATACGGTGGCCGCCTCAAAAGCTCTTTCTTCATCAGGTGTTAATCCGTTCATAGGCTTAGGTATTTTCAAATAATTTTGATACAGTTCTTTTACATCGGTATCTAATTTAGTAACAAATTGTCGAGCTGCATCAAACCCTCGGGTAAATCTCCAATTTTTAAAGCGATTCATCAAATGAGCATTTAATGTAGTAAGCAAACGAGTGCGGTTCATGTTCTTGCACACGAACGGTAAACGGTTTTTCGGAATCCGGTTCTGCACTAGATATTGGGGTCAGAACAGATTCAAAATCAGCGTAAATCACAAAAGGTACTTTTAATTGTTTCTGAAAATTTTGAAATTTCAATACATTTTGAGGTATCTGTTTGCCCATTTTGTCCCTAACCAATTCGGTAGTCGGTATTTTCGAAGACACATAATTACAATCATACTTAGTATGTCTGTTTAATTTATCAGAAGAAGCAAAATATTGTAAGCAACCGTCGCAGAAATGTTTTGCAGTTTTATGACCAGATAATTGTCTAGATAATAATCTACTGAAGTCTTTAATGTATGTGTAATGGGATTCTCCATTATCATTAACAATTAGTAAAATATTTACGTGATTTCTTTTTTTCAATTTACTATAATAAAGAGGTCCAACAACCTCATTCTGCTTACGATTATTTTTAAACACTTCTTGCAGAGTATAAACATTTACTGAGATATCATCATTAACTGATAGAAAATATGGTATATCTTTTAACGTTACCCGAAATTGTACAGCATTTAAATTAAGAATCGTTGCGGGATCTGGATACGATGAACATCGGTGTGCCGGTCCTTTTGGTGCAACGAGGGCAGACACGATGCTCCAAGCAAAACACCGATCATCACCATTCTGTACGTTGATTACAGCTTTCTTTCGCTGGACGTCTAGAGGTAAGTTCAGAAAAGAAGAGGTCCTTAAAGGATTGTATTTAGAGATGTTAACCTCCAAGAACAAACATCTTACCAAAGTCCAACCTAAACAGAATGGAAAATGTATGAAAGTAAGAGTTTCGGACATTTTGATGAAATCAACCATTCCTAATATTAATAAAAAACACTTACCACTGTCTTTTTCTTCGAATTCTGTCGCTTTTTGGTCAATGATGGTGAAAGCATTAGCATAGAATTCCTCCACATCGTACCCCTCGGTGATAACAGCATTTCGAGTTTGAAATGATTTAACATCATCCAGTCCCTTACTTTCCAAAATATAGTAACTGAAATACTCCATATTTACTTTAATCGCCGTGTGTTTATCAACCTCTCTACTTATCAAAGGTAATACTTTCGGTTGCAGTTCTTCCAGAAATTCTTTTACATCCACCGAGTGTTGTTGGGGTGAAACACGATAACTCACGATTCGAGATTTGAATGCGGATCTTATAACGGATACATCTTGATCGTGATCGCTGACCTGGCATGCTCTATCACGATGTCTGCTGCTACGTAAATGTCCAAGGTAGCACGATCGTTGGACGTGCAGATCGCATATGTCACAGAACACCATGGGATCTATAAACAAATCCAAGAATAAAAAAAAAGTCCCTACTAAATAGAAAATAACCATTACCGTTCCTCCTCCGCCGTTTTTCCGGTGGTGGAATTTGATCATGACAAGACTTCATGCGATGGCGGTTTAAACCATCAACCCTGCTAAAGCTTCGTGCATTATATGCATGTGTGAGCTCCGTAGCTAAATTCAAATTTTAGGATAGTTACGAGCAAATAATAGAGAAAATCTGGACAGACACATCAATTAAAAGTATGGAGACAGAAGATTCTTCACCTGAGTTCTCTACAGATGATGGGAAAAGGAAAAGGGAAGGAGAAGAAGATAAAGATATATTTAAGAAAAGCAAAAAGTTAACGAGAACACCAACTAAAGAAGTCGACAAAGACAAAACAGATATGGAAGTAATTAGAAAGATGAACGAAACGATGGTTAAGATATACGCAGAAGTCAAAGGAATGAGAAAAGAACAAAAAGATTTTCAAAAGGAATTGAAAGAAGTAAAATTAGAAAATGGAAAGCTGAAATCAGAAATAAAACAATTACAAGCAAGAGTCGAAGCATTAGAAATATCGGAAGAGAAAATGGAATACTTAGATAAAGCCAGTAGAAAGAATAACCTTATAATAAGTGGTCTACAAATGAAAAATAGAGACAATGAGGAAATATGTAAACATGTCCAAGAATTTATTAAAAAAGATCTGGAATTAGAGGTATCTATTAAAAAAGCAAAGAAAATAAAAGAGAATATGTGTGTGATAGAAATGGAAAAATTTGAAGAAAAGATAAGTATTCTAAAAAATAAAACAAAATTAAAAGAGCTACCAAACAAGAAAATCTATATACAATGTGACCTAACTGAAAAAGAAAGAAAAATTCAAAATGCCATTTTAGAAAAAGCCAAAATCGAAAAACAATTAAACAAGAATGTTAAAATAGGACACCTAAAATTATTTGTTGACGGTAAAAAATGGATTTGGAACAAAAAGAACAAGAAGCTGGAAGAAGAGCACATAGAAACTAGTGGCGATTCAAAAAACTAATTAAGACAAAACAAAGCAACCCTGACAACAAAATGGAAACGACCTGGCAACGAAAAGGCTTATGTAAAAATAAATTAAATAGAAAAAACAATATATGGAAACTGGCTACATGGAATGTAAGAAGTATAACTAGTAAAGAATATGAGTTAATTGATGAATTCCAGAAAGCAGAAATAGACATACTGGCATTAACAGAAACAAAAAAGAAAGGAAAAGGAATATCAGAGATAAAAGATGGGCATATTTTAATATACGGTGGTGTACCAGAAAATAAGCGAGCAGCAGCAGGAGTTGGATGTATTATTAATAAACATCTAGTAAAGTACATAAATGAATGGATATGCTGGACAGAAAGAATATTAACTGTTGAATTAAAAGATATAGATCAGAACATAATAACAATTATAGTAGCGTATGGACCAAATGATAATGCAAACAAGGAAATTAAAGTTTTGGGAAGAACTCACAATTATTACTGAAAATAGCAAAGGGAAAATATTTGTAGCAGGCGACTTAAATGGAAGAGTAGGCAAAAATGAGGATGGAACAATAAAAGTGTTAGGTAAGCATGGCGAAAACGTAAAAAATAACAGTGGAGAAAGATTGATAGAGTTTTGTACAATGAACAACTTAATAATTACGAACACATTTTACCAAAAGAAAGATATACATAAATATACTTGGTATAAACCAAATGGAGAAGAAAAGGCCATATTAGACTACATCCTGGTAGAGAAAACAAACAGGAAAGTAATAAAAGATATCAGAGTAAGAAGAGGGGCTGAGATCTATAGCGACCACTACTTGGTAGTAGCAGAGATATTTAAAAAAGAAGGCAACATAAGTATGTCAAAAGAAAAACATAAAAAGAAAACAGATCATCAAACAATTAAAACCTACAAATTAAATAATGAAGAAGTTGCTAAAACTTATAGAGAGACAATCACTCAACGAACTACAGCAATAAAAGAACATATAAGGAACAAAGATGTGGAACAGACATGGAATATGTTTAAAAACATCGTTTTACAAGCAGCAAGTGAAACATGTGGAGTAAGTAAAATAATGAATTCAAGAAAACAAACACATTGGTGGAACAAAAATATAAAAAAGGAAGTTAGAGTAAAGAAAGAAAGATGGCTAAAATATCTACAAAACAAAAACGATGTTACATATAATAACTACAAAGAACAAAGAAACTTAGTTAAAGACCTAGTACATACAGCAAAACAAGAATCATGGCAAGAATTTGGAGAAAGAATGGAGATAAACAGTAAAGAAAACCAAAAACTCTTCTACAAAGTACTAAAAACATTCAGAAAAACTAAAGCTATAAGCACACAATCGATAAAAGACAAACGTGGAAATATATTAACAGATGAAAATAAAATAATGGAAAGGTGGAGAGATTACTTCAAAGAACTACTCACTGCAGATGAAAATAACACAAATATAGAAGACGATGATCAAACAAATAGAACAAATGAAGAGGAAGAACAAGAAAGAGTAGAAGTAGAAATAACAGCTCAAGAACTGAAGGAAGCAATTCAAAGCTTGAAAAATGGTAAAGCACCAGGATATGATAGAATAACAACGGATATGGTTAAACATATGGGGGAAAACGGAGAGAAGCTACTGTTAGATATCTTTACCAAGGCCTGGAGAGAAGAAAAGATCGCGAAAGATTGGGAAATAGGTGTTATTTTACCAGTATTAAAAAAAGGTGATAATAAAGAATGCAGTAATTACAGAGGCATCACACTACTGTGTACTGCCATGAAACTTTATGAATATATTCTAGAAAAAAGATTAAGGGCATATATTGAAGCGACTCTAGAAGGATCACAAAGTGGCTTCCGTAAGGGACACAGTGTGCAAGATCACATATTTACATTAAAAGAAGTGATAAGTAAAACACACCAGTACAATAAAACAGCATGTCTCACATTTATTGATTTAGAAAAGGCTTTTGATAGAGTACCAAGAATAAAGTTATGGGAAAGCCTAAGTCGTCGAAAAGTAAGTGGGAAACTTATAAATGCCATTAAAAGTCTTTACAATAATAACATCAATTATGTAAGAACTAATAACATGATCTCCGAAAGTTTTAAGACAAAACAGGGACTCAGACAAGGAGGTGTGATGAGCCCGGCTCTATTCATAATAATAATGGATGACATCATAAAAGAATGTAAAACAAGACTTAATAAGCTATACATAGGTTACCATCAGCTACAACCAGTCGGTATTTCAGAATGTGCATTTGCTGATGATGTTGTATTATTAGCAAAAACAGAAGACAGCCTCCAAAGAAACTTAAACGTTTGGAATGAAACCTTAGAGAGATATGGAATGAAAATGAATACCAATAAAACAAAGACAATGATGATAGCAAAGAGGCCAAGTAAGATTCAAATACAACTCAAAGATATAAACATAGAACAAGTCTCAAATTTCCAATATCTAGGAGTCATAATTGATGGAAAAGGAAAACAAGAATTAGACATAGCGCAAAGAATAGAAAATACGAACAAACTTTTCTACGCAATCAAAAACAAATTTATCAATAAAAAAGAGGTTACAATACAAACGAAAATGAATGTGTACAAAGCTGTATACAGGCCGATACTTACATATGGCTGTGAATCTTGGATATTGACAAGAAAAACGAAAAGTATGATACAAGCAGCAGAAATGAGATATCTAAGACGAGTTAAACGAGTAACAATGAGAGATAGAATACGAAACGATCATATTAGAGAACAGCTAGAAGTGGAGTCAATATTAGAGTTTATTGAGAAAAGGCAGTTAAGCTGGTGGGGACACTTAATAAGAATGAACAAGAATAGACCTGTAAGAAGAATATGGGATGCAAAGGCAGTAGGGAAAAGACAAGTAGGTAGACCAAGTGAATCCTGGAATCAAGTAATAGGAAGATTATTGACTAAAAGAGGACTAACCTGGCAACATGCAAAAGAGCTAGCAAGAAACAAAAAGGAGTGGAGAAGATTCATACATCAAAGAAGTGTTATGTGAAAGACAGGAGGGAAATAAAAATAATCAAAGTGATAGGTGAGTTTAAAGAGTCAAATAATAATAAGAGTGTCAGTATAAGATTGTGTACGGTTCAAGTGAAAAGAAATTAAAATATAAAAAGACAAATTAGTTTGTAATAAAATCTTATAATAAATCAATGTATAACCTATACAATTAACCCACTACGTTTAGTTAGTTAATTAAGAATTGAAGTGTGATTTAGTTTAAAATTTTTTAAGATAATTGTAATTAAGTTAAACTATGTATACAACCCTACACCATATGGTAATTGGGTTTTACTGATTATATATATATATATATATATATATAAATAGAAAATAACCATTACCGTTCCTCCTCCGCCGTTTTTCCGGTGGTGGAATTTGATCATGACAAGACTTCATGCGATGGCGGTTTAAACCATCAACCCTGCTAAAGCTTCGTGAACAACGATCACATTGAATCATTTTAACAACTAGTTGTACACAGAACATCCAGCAACGTTAAACTAAGAACAATGCGAAGACAATGTTACATTTACAGGAGAAAAATCGAGATAGGATAAAAGGAAATCGAAATATTACGAAAGGATCACATTCACGTTCGAGGACCAGGCTCGATGAGTCGTCTGCGGATTTCTTTCTCGCATAATAATTTCAATTGTTTATCCATTAACAACTCATCGAGCCTAGCTAACTCGGCAACCATCCGTACTCTCGCAGCTTTAAATTTGGATATTTCTTCCTCTCTTTCAGTCACACATCTGCAAACCTGCTCGATTCGATCTGCGGCCTCTACGAGGAAGTCATCGAAACCATCAGCCAACTCCTCCGAAGGAAGATTTGATCGATGACTTCCTCGCAGAGGTCGCCGATCGGATTGAGCAGGTTCAGGAGCGTATAGAATCGGTTGATTCATGGAAGACGTCCCCGGAAGTTGCAACTCGTAACGTGTTGCAATACGCTCTGTAGCAGAAGGACCTGGACCGTCTTCAGGTGGCTGAAGCTCCGGAGTAGACACCCGATCGGATAGAGCAGGTTCAGGAGCGTATAGAATCGGTTGATTCATGCAAGACGTCCCCGGAAGTTGCAACTCGGAACGTGTTGCAATACGCTCTGTAGCAGAAGGACCTGGAGCGTCTTCAGGTGGCTGAAGCTCCGGAGTAGACACACTTGGAACGGCTTTAACCCGCTGAAGTCGCTCTGTACCGGAAGGTTCAGGAGCGACTTCATCGGGGTGCAGACGTTCTGCACCGGAAGGTTCAGGAGCATCTTCATCAGGGTGTAGAAATTCCGCAGTAGACGTACTCGGAACTTCTTCAACCCGCTGAAGTCGCTCTGCACCGGAAGGTTCCGGGGCATCATCATCAAGCCATCGAAGAAGTTCCGGAGTAGACGTACGAGCGACTTCTTCAGCGAGACGCTCCGCAGCGGACAGATCATTCATCCCCACACTTTCAACCTGGTTTGTTACAGCTTCCACTCCACAATACTCTGAAGTCTTTGGAAGCTGTAACATAATTTTATCCACAAACTGCCTCAAAACATACAAATTTTCCTCATTCAAATCTAATTCATCGTCATTTACATCAACAATCGGTCTCAAAACACTGACTTCATCCCCATCATTCACATCATCCACCTGCAAATCACTCAGATCGATAACTATTTATCAATCAAGACTATTTAGGTGAGTAAAAGTATCCTTATCGACCAAGGGAGAAAGGGAAGCCGTCCACATATCCTTCCACATGCTCTCACCCAACGCAATGGATGCGTCGAAATTATCGCATAGGGAGCTCCTAAACGAATCATCGTGGCTGCCATCATCGACGGTGCCGTCATCGACCACATCATCTCCGATAGCAGCTACTGTGACGTTGTTGGGAACCCCAGCATCGATTATGGTGCTTAGTTTCGCCACGACACCATCGTCAACAGCATTGTTACTACCGTTAACAGTGTTGCTGTTGACGATGGTGTCATGGTTGGAGTCTACAATACCAGCATCGTTACTTACATTCGACGCATCCAAAACTTGGTTAACACTAACACCCAAACTTGTAGAAGGCCCCGTGAGGGCATTCCGAAGAATCGAGTTGGTGGTGGGTTCAGGGGTACACAAATCAATCGTCTCAATGAAATCCTCCTCCTCCTCCTTATCCCACACACTAGGTTTAATTAATATATTTTGTAAAACATTCACACGGGACCTTCCGAAAGTATTAATTTTCGAAGGACCAGCTCTTTCATCTTCAGCGGAACGCTTCAAAGAAAGACCAGGTCTGAACTTGAACACCTTTTTCCCACAATTATACATTTCACTCACAGTTTTGGATAATGTTTTATGGATTATGTATAATAATAAGTATTAGAAGTAAATGCAACACAACGTTTCGCGAGCGAATGTTGGAAAATTTGCTCTTATAGTAACCTCAACTGGTCTTCTTTAAGTTCAACGTTCGATGGAATTCGTACTGCTTGCATCTGAAGCCATCTGACCGGACAAAGCCCTCTACAAGCGACGAAGATCGATACGGGGGGTGCGGGGGGTGGGGCAATGGGTGCGGGGAGTGCAGGGGGTGCGGGGGGTGTTAGGGGGTAGTGGGGCAAAGGGGGAGGAGGTGCGTAAAAGTATGATTTCACTCTCTCTCATAGTATTAGCTTAGCTTAGCTTAGCTTCCTGCTTATAAATCCTTACACAGTTGCTCTATAAATCAGTATCTTACTGAATTACATCGCTGAATCAGTATGTCTTCTGAAGGTCTATTCTTTGTTAAAGCAAACCCTAACGCTTTACCACCGTTTAAGGCTACACCCCAGGCTCCAGGTTTTGACATAGTGTTTGCAATGTTACAGTTCCTGCACACGATCGACTTCTAGTTAGCACAAGTTTGAAAATAAAATTGCCAGATAGTTGTTACGGTCGAATCGCTTCTCGTTCAGGTTTAAGTCTCAAATATATCGACGTTAGTGCGGGAGTAATTGATCCGGATTTTACGGGTATAGTGCAAGTTCTTCTTGTCAATCAATCGAACTCACCCTTTGTAGTGCGTGCCGGTGACCGAATTGCTCAACTCATTTGCGAAAAGATATCTTTTCCAGAAATTGTTGAAGGATATGAAATTGATTCTACCAGCAGAGGGGATGGTGCTTTTGGTTCTACTGGGATGCATTAAGTTCTGTTTAACTTATTGTAGTATATTAAGATTGAGAATTTAAGTTGGTATTACTTGTAAATAGTTGTGTGTTATCATTTTATTTGTACTTGTAAAAGCCATTCTTGTTGAGTTCTTCGAATAAATAACTTGTATATAAATTGTTCTTAAATTATTTAAGTATTATACCTACGTCGATAAACGACTGCTAAATATTAAGTAATACATCACATTTGGCGCAGTCTAAATACGAAAATAAATAATTTTTAATAATACTTATAATTTTAAATAAATATTTTAAATAAGTTTACGTACGGGTATTGCACGTGCATCTTTAAGATAATGACGGCGGAAATTGGACATTTGCGTGAATTCGATCCGAAAACATGTGACTGGTCGTTGTTTTAACCGCGGTTGGAATATATGTTATGAACTATCGGTACCGGAGGTTCCGGAAAAGTTAAGTTACAAACAACTTATAGAACTCTTAAATGTGCATTTTAAAATTGACTTGCCAGTTTTTGCAGCACGAAATAATTTTTATTCTGCCAGGAAAAGCGAAACTGAGACTCCATCTGAATGGGCGGCGAGAATACGAGGGTTGATCATTACGTGTTCTTTTCCAAAAGATTGCATCGAGTGGTTGCTCAGGGACAAATTTATTATGGGTTACAATCCTGGAGTGATTCGAGAAAAGTTGTTCGAGGAAAGCACCAGTACCAATTTTGCGAAGATCGTCCATATCGCGACCTCCAAAACTGCAGCTCAAAATCCTCAAGGTCCGATAATCAAGCAAGAATCATCTTTAAATTATTTTCATAAAGGACGCAAGACCCAACGGCCATCTAAAAAGAAATCAGCAGAGTGCAGTGTATGTGGTAAAGATAATCACAATTCCGATATGTGTTTTTTTCGTAATAAATTTTGCCATCTTTGTAAAGTAAAAGGTCATATTTCTACAGTTTGCAGATTAAAATTTAATAATAAATCGGCTAATAATCAATCAAAAAATGGAAAGAATAAATTAAATTTAATTGATACTGAGGATACTTGTTTGGATAATAATTTATTCGTTATAAATAATTCCGAATCGGAGTTGGCAAAGTATTCCGTAGTATTCAATAATATTTTTAGGATTTGTGTAAAGAAATTGGAAAGCCTAATTACAGTTATTGCTTATTTGTTGCAAAAAGAAAATTTTATTGTTACGGTACTTTGTCAAAATGGAGGTAAACCATTTAAAAGGTGATGAACTAAAGTTTGAGATTCTTTGTAGAGGTCTAAAGGTTGTAAGTAATTATCTTCAACGTCGTGCACTTTTGAGAGGAAGTTTAGCTAAAGAAAAAACATTAAAGTCGGTCTCATTTAAACAACCATATGATTTTAAGACTAACGTAACACAGATTAAAGAGTCATTTGCAGATATTGAAAAAACACTTGGGAATTCAGAGGAATTAACGGAGGATTTGTGTAATGTAGTTTACTCTAGACTTTTGCATTTAGAGAACCGTATAAATTTATTAGAAGTAAGTGAGGATGGGCAAATTGCTGTAAAAAATGAGTTTGAAGCACAATTGTTAGTTTTACAGGGTTTATTGATTGAATTCCGAACAAAAAATAACGAAACCAAAATTAGTGATGCGAACGCGTCATTTTTAGAAAATTCTTTACAATTACAGCAGACGGTTAGGCCCGTACCTGTTTTTAAATGGAACTTAAAGTTTTCTGGCCGGTCAGGACGCGATAGCGTTATGGGATTTTTAGAAAAAATTAATGATTTATGTGAGGCCCGTCGGATTTCAAAACAAGACTTATTTGTTTCAGCTATAGATTTATTTTCAGATGCGGTTTTGTTATGGTATCGAGGTATTAAAAATGAGGTTAGTGATTGGAATGAGTTAGTTAAATGTTTGATAAGAGACTTTTTACCTATAGATTATCAGTTAGATTTGCTAGATAAAATTAAAAACCGAACGCAGGGACTTAATGAAAATGTTTCGTTGTACATAATGTCAATGGAAGCTTTGTTTAGAATAGAATAGAATAGAATAGACTTTATTGAAATTAATTATTGAAATTAACATTAACATTAATTAACATAATAAGTACATGAGATTTTACATAGACAATAAAATTAAACAACAAAGCAAAATCAGCCGTAGTAAATTAGTGTACATAAAAAGACGATATTTTTAAAAGCTGAAGGTTACACACCATATGACTGCAATAACAGTCGCGCGAGGTTTTTTAAGAAAATAATCATTTTGAAAAGAGGCCGCAGTTTGCAAGCTTAGATAAGTAAAGTTAGCAGGTAAGTTTAATATGTTAGATTTAAAATTTCTGATTAAAAGTTAAAAAAAAGCATCGGGAAAAAAACAATTTATTCTGGATTTATACAATTTGTAACGAATAATTTGATGTATTTATTATGTAGTTGTTGTTCGTTATTTATATATTATTATTTTTAATATATTGTTGAAAATTGTTATACAGTTTAGGAATATGAAACAAAAAGCACCTTTGACCAACTGCTTTAGCTGTTTTTTTTAACACAGCATCATTTTTGTTTCGTGTATAGTAAATGTGATCATGATTAATAATTATATCTGGATACTTGCGTACATATTTTAAGATGACATTATTAAATAATTGTGTAACAGACATAATGTTAGATTCTTTAAAAAGCCGACAGGAAGAATAAAGAGTTGGTTTATTTAATATAAGTTTAAGAATACATTTTTGTATTATCAACACTCGTTCTACATATATTCTAGCAGCACCACCCCAGGCTATAATGCCATACATCAACACTGATTGCACCAGGGCAAAATAAAAGCAGTATAACTGTTGCATTGAAACGACATGTTTAATTTTTTTGAATATATATATTGTTTTCCTGAGTTTTTTTACATAAACTAATGATGTGATTATCCCATCTCAAAAATCGGTCGATGATCACTCCTAAATACTTAGCATTTTCGGATTTATAAATTTCAATATTGCAATTACAAGCTAATAAAGAACAATTAATTTCATGAATGGTAATAGATTCAAATATAATTTGTTTTTTATCGCAATTGCTAAAGGGAACAAATGTGCTTTTCGAATAGTTTAAACTTAGTGAGTTCGCATCTAGCCAATTCTTGACAAACATCAAATCCTGAGACGCGGTATCTCTGATCTCAGCCCATGTTTCACCTTTCAAGAATAACACCGTATCGTCTGCATATGCAATAATTTTACAACTCAAATGTTTCATTAATAATAGATCATTAATATAAATTAAAAACAGAATTGGTCCTAGAATTGTGCCCTGCGGCACACCGCATGTAATTATGTTAGGAGAGCTATTATATTGTTCAATTCTAACAATTTGTGTTCTATTTTCTAAATAACTTCGAAAAAATAGACTAGTTACACCTCTTACACCATATATCTCCATTTTTTTAATTAAAATTTCATGGTTCACCGTATCAAATGCTTTGGCTAGATCTAGAAATACCGCGAGACAGGGCATGGATTCGTCAAGTGCATCATAAATGTGACCAACCAGTAGTGAAATAGCATCATTTGTGGACTTGTTTTCAGTAAAACCGAATTGGTTTTCTGAAAATATTTTATTATTTGAAAGAAATTTAACTAATCTCTTTTTGACTAAAGTTTCAAGGACCTTTGCTAAGCTCGTTATCAATGATATAGGCCGATAATTATTTGTTGATTGAGTATCACCACCTTTATGTATTGGAACAATCAATGCCGACTTAAGGAAATGCGGGAAATGTCCATTAAGAAAGCAATTATTAAACAGAGTAACCAATGGCACAACAATTGTATGAGCAATAGATTTAAGTATTTCTGAGGTTATACCGTCATTCCCTGTGTATTTATGACTTTTCAAATTTTTTATGATATCTAATACTTCCATAGAATCAGTTGGTAGTAAAAAGAAACTGTTATTATTTATAGGAATATTATTTAGCATGTTATCAATTTGCCTTTTATTTACCTTAATATTTTCCGCAAGACGTTTTCCAACATTTATGAAATAGTCGTTGAATTCATTACAGATGTTTTTTTTATTAACTATTTCCCTACCTTCGCTGTTTAAAAACTTTATAGACGGTTTTTGATGGTTTTTATTTAAAGATTCATTTGCTAATTGCCAGTTTAGAAGATTAGAACATCCTAAGGCAGAACTTGAGAAAGTAGAACAGATAGTTAAGAACTTAAATCCCTATTTTGCAGAACATATAGGTTTAAAGGATATAAAGACCTTATCGTCATTAAACGACTTTTGCAGAAAAATCCAAGAACTTAAATTAAGATCGGAAAGGTGTCATCCACCACCTTCCAAGCGTAACGGGTTATTAGAACCAGATTTAGCGTGTCTTTCGTTACATGATTGTCAGGTAAGAAAATCTGTTGAAAATAAAATTAACATTTCTGAATTATCTAGTACAGATAAACCTTGTTTTAATTGTGGTCAGTCTGGACATTTACATAGACAGTGTTCCGAAAAACGACGTACATTTTGCTATAGGTGTGGTAAAGTTGGTGTATATTCCAATTCCTGTTCTATTGTTGCGGATCAAACATTAATGAATCGTTCAACCGGGACGGTACCGAAGATAAAAACCCAACAAATCAATTCACGTTCGCGTGCAACTTAGTTTCTCAACCCAAACAAATAAATAAGTATAATTTCTCGCCCTCTTCAGAAGAATGGAAGTCCTGGTTGGATAAAGTAAAAACCTTTATGTCTCCAAAAATAATTGCACCTCTTTGTGTTAAGATGCCGTATGATAATCGTCCTTTTATACTCATTAGGATCCAACGATCTCCAGTTATTTGTTTGTTAGATAGTGGTGCATCAAATACAATTATAGGTTCTTCTGGCTTACAGTTCCTAAAGGAAAATAAAATTCCTTTTCAAACAAAGCTAACAGTAGCTCGTGTTACTATGGCTGATGGCGTCATTCAACCTTGTGAGGGTGAGATCATCCTACCGATTACTTTAGATAATATCACGAAAAATATTAAATGTTTACTAGTTCCTTCCATTACTCAAGCTTTTATTTTAGGAGTAGACTTTGGCCATCTCTTTAAAATAAATTTAAATATGTATGAAAGAGCGTATGACTTTGCAGTAGAACCTTCCGCAAATAATATTTCTTTGGTTGGAAATTCCGCAAATAATGTTTTCTCCATGGAAGCTTCGAAAATTATTGATCAAGCTTCTCTAAATTCTAAACAGAATGTAGTTTTAAAGAAAACCATTTCCGCTTTTAAAGAATTAGTTTCTGATAAGTTAGGATGTACGAATGTATTGAAGCATCATATTGATACAGGGAATGTTCAGCCCATTAAACAAAGACAATATCTTCTGCCGCCTGCTATGCAAACCCGCCTTCATAAAGAAGTTGATGATATGTTAAAACTTGGAGTAATTCGTGAGTCAAATAGTCCGTGGAGTAGTCCAGTGTTGCTAGTCAAAGAAAATCAAATGAATTACGATTATGTTATGATGCACGAAAACTAAATAGTGTAACAAAAACAGACGCTTTTCCGTTACCCCGTTCCGACGCTATTTTAAATAGATTGCGTAATGCTAAACTTCTGTCCAGTATAGATTTACGTAAAGCTTTTTGGCAAATCCCTTTAGGGGAATCTTCTTGTGCAAAAACAGCGCTTTGTGTGCCTGGTAAAGGTTTATTTGAATTTACTGTAATGCCTTTTGGTTTATCGAATAGTCCGCAAACAATGCAGAAGTGCATGGAAAAAGTTTTAGGCCCACTTATGTTAGACGAGAAAGTTTTTGTATATCTTGACGATATTATTATTGCGTTTTCTACTTTTGAGGAGCATATTAAGATTTTGAATCTTCTACGGTTAAGGCTGAAAGATGCTGGTTTTACTATTAACTTTGACAAATGTCAGTTTTGTCGTTCTTCCTTAAAGTTTTTACGCTTTGTTATTGATCAAGAAGGTCTGCGAACTGATCCAGATAAGGTGTCGGCTATTTTGAATTTTCCTACTCCTCGTAATACTAGTGAAGTTAAACGTGTGAATGGTTTAGTTAGTTACTATCAACGTTTTATTAAAGACTATACTGAACTTTCCACCCCTATTACCGCTCTTATTAAAGGTAAAAAGAAAGGAGATCCTATTCATTGGACTTCCGAAGCTGAGCAATCATTTCAAAAGATTAAGCAGAGTATTAGTTCCGCTCCTGTGTTAATTTCCCCAGATTTTTCACCTCGATTTTATATACAGACTGATGCAAGTGATGTAGCCTTAGGGATTGTACTGTTTCAAATTATGGACGGTTCAGAACATCCAGTTGCGTACGCAAGTCGAACCTTGATTTCTACCGAAAGAAGATATTCAGCTACAGAACGTGAGTTACTAGGAGTCATTTTTGGTATAGAACATTTTTGAGGTTATGTTGAAGGTACCCCTTTTGCAGTTATTACAAATTGTGCAGCAATTAAGTGGCTTCATAATATTCGTGAACCTACAGGTCGCTTAGCTAGATGGTGTGTGCGTCTTTCCCAATTTGATTTTGATGTACAGCACCGTCCAGGAAAATTAAATATTATTCCGGATGCTCTGTCTCGATCTATTTCTGTAATGAATACCGATACTCTTGAACCTGACGACTGGTATCTTAATATGATAGGACTAGTCCAAGCTTCTCCAGAAAAATATCCATATTTTAAAGTCGAAAATAATCGACTATATAAGTTCTTGCCTTCCTTATTACCGCTTGATTCTAATATTTCCGATTGGAAACTAGTAATACCTACAGCCAATAGGAAACTAATTTTGCAACAATGTCACTATGAACCTACTGCTGCCCATTTTGGAGTTTCGAAAACTCTATCCCGTATTTCCGAATTTTACTATTGGCCAAAACTTAGACATTCTGTTAGCAAGTACGTACGTAATTGTAATATATGTGCAAGTCAGAAAAGTGAGAATGTATCACGTGCAGGCCTTATAGGTAAAGAAAAGAAAGTTAGCTTTCCATTTCAGTTAATTAGTATGGATTTGTTAGGTCCGTTGCCGCGAAGTAGGTCCGGTAATCAGTACTTGTTTGTTACCGATTGGTTTACTAAGTATGTTCTAATACAGCCATTACGTAAGGCACAATTTATTTCTAAGGAATTTCGGGATTTTCTAGATAGCGTTAAAATACAGAACGTTTGGTTAAATGCTCGCTATCATCCCCAAGTTAATCCTACAGAACGAGTAAATCGAGTTCTTGTTACAGCCATTTCTTCATACATAAAGGATTCTCATCGTGAATGGGATAAACATACTTTCGATATTGCTCAGGCAATTCGTCTCGCTAATCATGATTCGACACAAGTTTCCCCCTCCTTTATGGTCGTTGGTCGACATGTTCCAGTTAATGGAGCTTTCTATAATCCTATTGATCCTAATAAACCTCTAGAGATTGCAAATAAACTCTTTTGGATCCGTGAGCTAACTCAGCTTCCAGAATTATATGAGGATGTTAAGTCTCGATTACATAAAGCTTATGAGCAGAATTCCCGTTATTATAATTTACGAAAACGTCCGCTCAAATTTTCCGTTGGAGATATAGTCTGGAAGCGAAATTTTACTTTGTCTGATGCTTCCAAAGATTACTCTAAGAAATTAGCCCCTAAATATATTCCTTGCAAAGTTACAAAAGTTTTGTCTCCACTTGTTTATCAATTACAAGGCTTAGACGGACAACCAGTTGGCAATTTCCATGTCAAAGACTTAAAGGAAAATCATTGTGATTTTTCCAAACAATAAAATTCTTAATCCTTGAATAATAAATGGGTCATGCTTAACTATAATCCCTCTTATGTTTATTTCGTTTTCTTTCCTAAACATATATTTTAATCTTATTCGTGGTTTGGTGAATACATTTGGTATGATTGAATATGAATGTGGCACTGAAAGCTGATAAATGATCTTTTTAGTATGTAAGAGGAGTCTATTCGCCATTCTAATAAAAAATTAAATATTCTTCGTGTTAAGATCTTCTAAGATCTTTTGGTCTTTAACTTTTATCTTATTGCTAAGTAGGTTTAATTTTCCTTTTAAATAATATTTACTAATTTTCTGTTGGTATTATATTCCTTCATAGTTCTGTCAGGTTACTACTGTTGTGTTCTTATCCTCTTTTAGTTGTGGGAGTTACATAAAACAATGATTGCGTGATTTGTTGAGTGCCCTCTTCTTATTTGAGTGACTGAATACCTTCTTGGAAATCTTGTGTGGAGTTGTGATGGTGTAGAGTATCGCAGGGATATTTTATCCCTTGGGTGTTTCTTGGTAGGTTGGTCGGAACTCACGCAGGGTGTAAGACATTTTTCCCGATTGTGTCCAGTATATTTCCCGATTTTGACATCTCTGTTTATTTAAAAATATGTGCGAAGTTATTACTTTATGTTGAATATTCAGAAAAATACAATTTGGTGGGATCTTGTATCCTAGAATAACTTTTATAAGTTGAACTCTTCATTTGAAAGTTAGATTTTGTCTATTATAGCGCGGTGGGATGCGCTCTAGAAATTCCTTCGCCGATGAGGGGTTCCAGTAAGAGTCTGGTAAAGCTACTGTGGTCCTTCCTACCATCCTTTGGCATCTTCCTCTAAGGACTTCTGGTCCTTCAGGTCATTTGGTTGACCAATCAAATTTGTATGTTTCTTTCATGAAACAGTCTCTCCCTTCCAGAAATTTATATTTCTTTAAACTCCTGTTTTAGACTTTGTCTATTATAGCGCGGTGGGATGCGCTATAGAAATTCCTTCACCGATGTCGGGTTCCAGTATGTGTCTGGTAAAGCTATGGCGGTCTCTTTCCTACCATCCTTTGGCCACCTTCCCTGAGGACCTTTGGTCCTATCGGTTACTTTGTTGACCATTTAATTTGTTTGGTTCTCTTAGGGAACCGTTCTCTTTGTGGAAACCTCTGTGTTTTCCATCCCTTGCGGATCTTCGATCCTTTGGTCTTTATAGATCATTCTAATCTGAGTGTCCTTTTAGGGCAAATCATTCCTTTTGGAATTATCGTCCTCCTAGTGGGATATTTATCCTCTACCGTACCCTTTTGAGTTGAGTCTCAATTTTGTTACAGTTGTTTGTAAAGTTTTGCGTTTTGGTGTGCGTTGCGCATCAACTTATCGTAGTTCCTCTTAACGAATTTATAGTTTTGAAGAATTGTTCTTCTTAGAACAAATTACCGTAGTGTCTCTCTTCCGTTTAGATGATGCTCTATTATCGGATGTGTGTCCGATTCTTATCGCTTGGTTTTGATGTGTCTGGATGATAATTTTCATCGGGCATGTCTGCGAATTCTCTCAATAGTCTAGTCCTCTGGCGTTTAGATAATTCTTCGCCATTCGTTGAGCAAGTCTCTTTGTCTTTTTGACACATTAACCTTGGTGAGGTATTAGTTAGTTTAAAAATTTGTACTTCTATACTGACCCAATCCACTATGAACCCTTGGCATTACAATTCAGACTTTGCCTGGCAGTAATAATGAGGGAAGGTTTATATAACCTTAATGTGTTTGGTTTAGGATCCTTGAGTTATTCTTTGACAGCTCTTCACTATTTGTAGTGCGAGCCCTCCTTTGTCTTCTCGACACAGTATCTTGGTAAAGTACTAGTTAGTTTAAAAATTTGTATTTCTATACTGATCCAATCCCTATGAACCCCTGGCACTACAATTCAGACTTTGTCTGGTAGCGACAATTTGGATAGGTTTATATAACTTTGATGTGCTTGGTTTAGGATTCCTAAGTTACCCATAAGCTCATGATTTTGAATTAATGTAATTATTTTAAGTTAGAACTTGCCTGATGAGTAAGGATTTTGAATAGGTTTAGTTGACCTTATAGAGTTGGAAAAGGCTAGTAACCTTATGTGTTCAGTTTATAGCCAAGTTGTGACGAGTTTTATAGATTTGGTCGGGTTTAATTAACCTTATAATCCCGAAAGGTTTTCGTAACCTTAAGTTGTCTAATTGACAGTTATAGTTTAATATAAAAAGGTTTAATAACCTTAAGTTCTATAATCTACCATTGCAGTTAACAAACTTCATTTATTATGGAAGGGTTTTAGTAACCTTAAGTTGTCTAATTGACAGTTATAGTTTAATATACCCCATTTTGTAAATATAAAGAGGGTTTATTAACCTTTACATTATGGATTTGAATAGGTTTAAATAACCTTAAAGACTTAAAGAGGTTTTATCAACATTAAGTTATATAATTTAGAAAAGGTTTTAGTAACCTTAGGTTGTTCAACTTTTAGTTATGGTTTAATGTACCTTACAGTTTTGAAAGTTGTTTCGTTCAGGTATCGATCTTGAACTTTATTTTTAATATATCGTTTTGAGTATACTTATTTTGGATAGGTATTAAGTGTGAATGAGGTCCCGTTGTGAATGGGTAGTGTTGACTACGCTTTAGTTTAGTGACGTTCTTCTGGTGGCGGTTAGTGCTTTGCTTTGGTGGGGGTTGGGCTTGAACCTTTCTTGACGGTTGAAGGGGTGTCCTAACGCTGGACGGTGGGTGTTTTTTAGGAGATTGGTTCTTGTCCTGGCTTCTACTGAAGTGGAGTACTATCTGTGTAGGTTTCCTTTTCCAGTTTTGTTTTCTATTCTTTTATTTCTTTCTCTTCTTTCTTTCTTCTCGATCGACGAAGGCGCAGTAGTGCCAGATCGGATTACTGTAGCTCTGAGGTCTCGGGGTGTGGCCGTTTGGTACCCTAAGCTGCACCTTGCTTTACACTCTCTTGTGTGCGTACTAGAATTTTGTTGTAGGTAGCTTTTCCTACAAATTTATTATGTTGGTGGATGTTTCTGAGTATGGTTTTGTTTTGATTTTCTTAGTACATGATAATTGGGGTCCCCGTTGGTGCGTCTGGCTTCTCCAACACCTTCGGCTTTTGCTCGAATGTTCGGTGAGGACATTTGTATCAGGGTGGCTTCCATAACGGCTCTATTCGGCGTTCCTTACCTTTGGTCCTTTCTATTCTCCTAGCCGAATAGTCGCCTTTCCCTTCCTCTTTCCTTTTTGAATGTTTAGACATTTATGGTCTAGTAGATTTGGGCGTTAGGCAGTTTTGGTAGTGTCTTAGTTTTGATATTAGTATGGTATCTTCGTATGCTATCTGGCATTTTGTTAGCTTTAAGTATAGAATAAGACGGGCTTCTTAGCTTTTCTTTTTTTATTGTTTTTTTCTTTTTCTTCGACAAGTGTAACGGTATATTTTCTATCGGTTTCAAATATGTGTAATTTTGCATGTATTTTCACTGAAAAACTTAAAGTTCGGTCCTGTAAAATTATATTCTAATTGCAGCTAAAAATTTTGTCGTATAAACATATTTACAAAGAATACTTTAAAAAGATTGTTCTCGAACTTCTATAAAATTAAAGGACGTTGAAGTAATAAATAATGTCTTTAGTGCTTTGCTTGTTTACCCGTAGGAACGGTTGCGTTGTTAAAAAAGAAGACCTTGATAAAATCCAATGTCGTATTTAAGTCATCTCGTTTTATAAAAATATTCCTGTCTATATTCTGGGAAAGCATTGGTAAAAAGTAAACTTTTCCTTTGTCTGGAAAGTGACATTTACACGTGTTCACAAATACAACTTGGCCTCTGCGTTTTAACTTAAAAAATCGTATGATCCGCAAGTCTAGTCGGCAGATGTTGACGCGTTGGTTCTCCGTTTTCGCGCCCGCATAAAATCTTTAGCTCGGTCTATTAGGGCGAGAATCTCGCCTAAAAACGAATAAAATCAACTTTAAGGAGTCCACGTGGACTGCGTTTGCTGCAGTTTTGATTCGATCCTAGAAAATAATACAGGCTTTTAATTGGTTGGTCCGATCTGCATCTCGAGCGAGGGAAAAAGTATAGTTCCTCCACGCTAGCAGTAGGGGTCCAAAAAATGTTGAAAACACTTCCGTTCGAACTTTGAGAGAAGATAGTCGACTTCGGTAGATATTAAAAACTACAGTTTATTTTAATTATTTAGAATTTATGTAAATTCTAAATATAGTTTCCGTACAGTTTAATTGATATTTGTTGTGAAGTAAGCGTTTGGATGCTGTTTAGTTTTGATAAATCTTGTTTGAGAGATTCGTTTATACCGTACCGCTAATAAACATTTGTGGTTTGTTTTATCGTGATGAACCATTAAAAACAATTACTTCCTTCAGTTCGCGCTTTAAAATCAGTGCAGTTTTGTTATTAAAAATCACGCAGACTGACCTATAATTTAAATAATCAATTCTCGTTCTATCTGCAGACACAGAAAAATAATTATTCATTCTATGGGAAGAATTTAATGTAGCAAGTACTATATGTGGTTAAATTTGTTTAAGCTGCCACGCACAAGGGAATATAAACAAAAATAAATCAACAATATACGAGAACTGATTCTTAGTTGCATTTATTAATTAACTAATAAACCACATAAATTTATAGTATGCTAAATAAAGGGGAAAAAATAAAATAAAACCATACAGTTAATTGAACCCTGGATCTTAAACAAGCTAAATTGTTATGTAATAAATGACTACCCCTAGGCAGCTGCCCTGAAGCTTACACTCCAAAAGTAAGTAACTGATCAAGATATTTCCTAAATGGTTTATTCCTCATAAAGGAATTAATTGTATGGCGTTAAATACTGATTTGTGAAATTGTTAAGTACATTAAAATTCGTTAATAATTAAAGAGGTTAAAGAAACAAAAGAACGAATAAATTAATAAAACAACGACAGTCAATTCACTTAGCTCGGTAAACTGTTTAGCTCTTCCCCGATCTTGCCGCGTAGCGACGGGTGGGTTTCGGTACCGCTTTACACGTAGGCGAAAGGATCTTGGTTCCAGCGCCGATCCAGATTAACCAAGGCTTACGACCCTAAAATCGTAGAAATACCACAAATAGAAATATTGTAGGGTGAAAGATCGCTGATTAAGACAACACTTACCCTAATAGGGGTGAAGATATGACGTTAAAAAAAAAGGATTGAGTTCTGGTGACTCGCAGGATCCTCCCAGCGGAGTTTTCTATGCGGAAACCACAACCACACAGATAGTAATGCTTCTTCTATTGGTCACAAAATTAATCCGACTTTTCCACCTAGTCGAGGGTGGCTACTTCACACACCCCTAAATTTGCACACGACTAAGAGACGAGTCCCAAAACTATCTCACTTCAAAGAGAGCATTTAAAGCAGAATCATCCAAAAATTCATTCCACCAACAATAGCGCGATAACCGATAAGGCCAGAACTTGATAAAGAAACACGCATTTCCAACTAATGCAAATTTATAAATAATTATAGAAATTTAACAAGGTCGCCATGAGTGCGAAGAGGACAGAAAATTAGACGGTCTATAAATTGAAAACAGGAATAATATTCGTTTTATTAATTCAATTATGCCTAATAAGAATGAAATTGTTTATTAAAAGAAAATAACCGTCACAAAGCTCTTAAAAGACATTACCGTTATTCCTCGTGCATAAATTATAAACAAAAGAAAACACAATAATAGAAACAGGATTGTTTAAACTGTGTTTAATAAATATTGTTGGCGAAATCATATGGGTGATTGACTGTATTTGAAATAAAAAGTATTTCTTTGGACCTGCTACCTTCAAACAACAATTCAAAACCATTTAGAATCAACCACGGTTTTTCTAAGGGAGGCTTTTCCAACCTCTAGCGGACCAGAGTGGCCTGTTTTTGCAAGGCAAATAAACAAAGGTTTAATTAGATAAGATTTAAGGTACTGTACTTTAAGAACTATTTATTATTGTAATTTTTTGTTGACGGATTATTTGAACAAGTGAATTTTATAATTTTCTAAAAAAAGAGAGCTCTCTAGTAGTATTTAATTTTAGTCTGTTACTGCTAGTGAAATTCAAATTTACTAACTTTAGTAATATTTAAGTAGATTCAATTCCGTAATACTTTACAGATATTTGTTTGTTAAAATTTTCAAAGTATTTTATGTTAATAAATTCTGATCTTGTTAAATTTTTTAATAATTTATGTTCAATAAAATCTAAATAATCTCTTGATCTTAATAAGTTTTTGAATAGTTTATGTTCATTAAAATCTAAATGTTTTTTCATGTTGAATAAATTTTAACTAAATTTTGAATTGTTCTGTGTTCAATAATTCCAGAGTAATTTAATAATTATTTACTGAATGACTAATCTAAGTTTAATAAATTTATGTTGTCTATCTTTTTTACTATATATGTGTTTGACTATTTTTATTTTCTTATCATCCAATAAATATGTTTTTAGTTTATATCAAGCATCTAAACGGAACCATATAATTATAAACGTTTTATTCAATTTGCATTTAAGATAGAGCTAAATCTCAAGCCGTGGTAATCTTAAGCATCTTTGCTAATGTAAGTATGATAATTTTATAATTATTATTTCTTTTGTGGACTTTGAGTGTTACAGGGGTAAATTGTTACCCCTGTAACACTCAAATGACACCCATGAATGACACCCATTATGAGAAGCGTGTTATGACCATCTAAAGTATATACATTTATATCAGCATTGTCTGCAACATATTGAATAAATGTGCCAGTTCCTGGTGGTAAGTTATGAGATGGACGATGAAGAACTGCTGCTGCCTCATACATCATAGTATCACTATAGGATGCACACAAACCTAAAGATGAAAAAAATTGTATTAGACGTTTTGACCCAAATCTTCGATGAAAAAAAAACCGAGAGACCGAATTGCAATTTTGATTTGAAAGACCTAAGCCGAACAGCAGTCATAATACTGTAGCTGATATTTGTACCTACCAATTTTAAATGTTCTAAATTTTAATCGTTTATTTTTAAGAATTACTCGCTCCAGAAAATAAGTCAATGACTCCGGAATATCACTGTTAATATTTTCATCATCATTTTAACATTCGACTCGGCGGGGGTAATTATTATTATCAAATACTGAAGATTGAATATTCTCTCGAATGATTGCTGCCGCAGCTTTCAGGGTTCTAAATAGTTCCTCTTTTTCATTTAGTTTTTTATTCGCATACCAAGCTTGGTTTTTGCACAGTTTTAGCTACGTCATCAGAACGAGTCCGAGCTATCTTCAGAATAGATTCTTTAAATTCAAGTGTAGCAACTTTATAAATTTTACGACGAACATTCTGCGCTTTTTTCTCTACAACCTTTACTTACACCCGCAGTAGTATGAGGTGGACTAATTGTAGATGTACTGACTTGTTCCATCTCGTGCTGTCTTTTAACTGCAGCAATAGTACTCTTCCGAGTGTACATTTTGCGGCACTGCACATGAATTGTCATAGATTTCTTGTCTTCCAGGTATTCAAGAAACCCATCATTTCTTTCAACACTTCAATCAATCAAAGTCTTCATTCCACGATCAACAACAACAATTTCACCTTCAAAGGTTTACTACAAATAAAGCAAAATTGCGACATTTTTGAAAAGTATTAAACAGCACAAATTGTAATAAGAAATATTAGCAATAAGCACCTGTATTCACTGCAAAGGAACGTTCAACACTTATGCCTAGTTTCACAAAGCTTGATTAAATTCTGATTAACTTAATTGTCATTAAATTCAAAATTCAGAAATTTCATTGGCTGAGATTTAACAGACCTTGAATTTTATCCATTTATATTTCTAGATTTCAAATTTAATCAAAATTAATTTAATCAGAGTTTAGTAGACGTTCATAGAGTTTAGTAGACGTGCATATTATTATTTTCTATGCTTCAAATGGTGATATCTCAGGGATGGTGATTCGTAGGAGAAAAAGTATAAGAGCAATTCTTTTGTCTGACCTATTTTTGTAATAACACTTACCGTTTCCGAGAAAAATGCAAAATAGCAACTCTACTCGGGTTCGCGGCACCTTTTGAGATGGTAATTACACGCGTGTTCATTTTACAGACACCAAGAACTTCACTGGGAATTCTAAGCCAGAGCAAGCGGTTTATATACTGCTCAACGCGGAAGAAATTAGCATAATAGTGGGAAGCCGTAGGTTGGTGTTCCACGTATGGTAGGAGTTTTCTGCAGAGGCGAGTTAGCCGTGTCAGGCAGGAAGCTCACGGCTTCCTGGTTGCAGGCTCGTGGGTTGAAGCGGAAATTCTTTGAAGGAATGCGCAACTGTTTGACTAGCGTAGGCCGCTTGACTGCACTTGGACGAATGCGGGTTGTTCAGCATAGACAAGAGCATAGATAAATGCATGGGAAAAGCGGTTTGCAGTTGAGATAAACATATAAATGGCCAGACGTGGGTAACGCGATCGCAGCTGCTTGAATAGCGTTGGTAGTTGCTGCAGACGAACGGGTAACGTGGGATGTTGTAACAGATATGCATGTAACCTTGGCAGCTTTTGTGCTATGTATGAGGAATTCGGAATGCAATGTATGAATTATTTAATTGCAAATAATCCTGTTTGTGCCATCTTTTCGTTAAACTTATTTGTCTCCTAAAATAAAACTTTTAAACCATGTTGAAAAAACTGATTAAACTTCTAAGAATCGAATAGTTATACTTTTCTCAATAATATGCTTTAATATTTGCATCTTCATTTCGCTTCCAAAGCAGATTTTTTAAAGTAAAATCTAATAAAATGATTAACTTAAATATAAGGAATAAGGAAATGTTTCTTAAACATAATTAATATTTTGTTATCCTAATGCTTCGCGCCTCTGTACTGAGCAGTGGCGTGCGGTCCTTGAAAGCAATGAAAGCAATGCTACCCTTGAGAATTTATTTTAAATAAAAACCAATGCTAACAAAAACAGTTTTATAAAATTATGGTTATCGTTTATTTAAATTTGTAATGTTTAATCAACTTAAAGCTCAATATCAATTCCGTACAGCAAAAAGTGTAATTATTTATATTACTATTTTAAATTAGGCTTATTAAACCTGTGCGGAAAGGTAATACCGATTCAAATGTGTTACATACACTGCATATAAGCACTGACTTCGTTGCTTATAACTGCTCTTCTCCTAGCCTTGATCCTTGGTTAGTGGGCACGGTGATACAGACGATGCGGTTAACATTGTTTTGTCGTTATTTTTAGTGTGCTTCGTGCCCAAATGTTTATTTATTATAATTTGGTTATTTGTTCGATTTAGTGTTTGTTAAATTGAATGTTACTTAAGTAATGTAAATCTGCGAATGAGACTGTATTTTGTCACATTTTATTATTTCAATTGATATACCTAAATTGGAATATTTTAAAGACAAATAATTCGATTTAGTTTGTCTGTATACAAATTTAAAATTCATTATCGTCATGTCTGCAAATTCAGCTGCTTCGGTGAAAGGTTCAACTACTTCCGATACATCCGAATCGGAACGCTTTTTTGTTCAGTTTGTAAATTATTAATTAAGAATTTTCTACATACAGTTTTGGAGAAAAATTACAAATTATTGAGAAAGGCAGGTCAAAATCAGAGCTTTCAAATTTAACAACAAAGATTAAAACCTGCAGCGGTATTTTGCTAAAAAAGACCGGAAAATCGAGTTGCATTATAAATAAAGAATAATAGTCAACAAATCGGGAAGACGCACGTATTTTTTTTTAATTTTTGTATTCGTTCGTTTTGGTTACAAAAATATTTCCAAATGAGCGAAATTTGTAAAAACATTTAATTTACTTGAAAAAATTAAATTTAAAAATTCTCCTAATTTTAAACTGAATTTGGCCTTGAGCTATTTTCCTCGAAGCTATTTGATGTAAAAAGTAGGCACCGCTATGAATGAGAAAAGGCGATATTGACGATCTACTCGCCGTTAGATGGCACTGATGAAAACCAATAAATTGAATTTTGAATTTATATTAACAGGAATATTTTACACCACTTTTATTATGGCAGTTAATTACACAACAGCTTAACGTACATTATTATATTAATTACTCGTTAATAAGTAGACGATATTTGAACTTCAAAATAAAACATTTTTTCAAACTGACGAGTAATACAGGACGCTTAACTTATAGCCCCTTTATTTTCAAATAGTAGCGACAACGATTGATCTCGTCGCTGGAGCAAAAGTATGTTGGAGACATTAGAAGTTTTGACATTTCGTTTTACTCTAAATCTTAGGTTTAATAATCATCATGCATAAAAATATTCACAATTTTACATGAATTTCATAACGGACATTCATGTTATGTAAAAACGATCATATTAATGTAATATACGACTACGAAATTGTATTTTTTAAACAAATTCTTGTTCAAATGACGAAACAATATGCATGTGGTGATTTTCTCTTTATTAAAGTTTGTGCCTGGTTTGCTCCACGATGTTGCTACTATATGAAATAGAGGCGGTATAGCTTAACTGTTACATTAGCATCAACAGTGAGTCGTCTTTGCAACTGTGTGATGTAACAAAGTTTCATCCATTAGAGGACACCAGTATCGAATTTTAAATTTATTTAAATTTTCAACGTGTTCAAAAATTAAGTACTTTAAATTGGTAATTGTTTAATGCATTTATAACTAATATTCTAACTAATTTAGTAATGGCGTTTATGAAAATGCAAAAATTTCCTCAATTGACTTCATCTGTGTCTTCCCTAATCCATAACTATAAAGTGTAAAGGTTCTTCTTTGAAAAACTTTTAAACTTACTAATTATAACTCTGTTTTTTATTGTACTTAGTAGGGGCGGAACCAGGAGAATTATTTTGAGGGGGAAATTTTTGGAAAAATAATTGTTTTAATAAATAATAATTAAACAAACATTATTTGTTTCTATTCTATGTATACTTATTTCTAAATTTTGGGGGGATTTCCACCATCCCCCCGTGAATCCGCGCCTGTCTCTAGGTATTTATTTATTTATTTACAAGTTCGGGAAATTAACAGACTTAAAGTCCAATAACAAACTTCCCTGGTTTTACAAAAAACAAACTAATTACAAAGTGAGTATGAACTACAAAAAAGAACAAAAAGAAATAAAATCATACTGTAGTACATGTGTATCCAGAATAAATTCTATAATTACAATTATATAGGCATAATGTTTCAATTACAAATGGAATGAAAAGATTAAGTAAGTAGACTAAAATAGGTTGATTGCAGAAAGTTGTTACATGGAGAATTCATATTGAAGGCTTTTGAAGTAGTCTTTTGAATCTTTGTAAAGATATATTAAAAATGTCTGGATTTTCTTTATTTATAAAGTTGTTCAGTATAAGCGAACACCGAGATATTGGAGAATTGGAAGCTGAATTTGTGTGAAAAAAATGGAAGAGACAGCAAGGATGTAGTTCTTGTTGGTCTAGGAGGTACATGAAACGAAAATAATGAAAGTAATGGAGAGCAATCAGTTAAATTTGTAAGTATTTTAAAAACCATTAACAGACTGGCCATGTTTCTGCGATGTTCGAGAGATACAGGTATAAATGTAGAATGTGGAAATTTATCCGTTAAAAATTTTATGAATTTTTTCTGGACATTTTCCAGACGATTTATATAAATTTGATATTGAGGCGACCATATAACAGAAGCAAATTCAAGGTGACTTCTTACAAGTGAGTTAAAAAGAATTACGAGTGTGTTCTCTGATTTGAAATCTTTAGTATTTCTAATAATGAATCTCAAACTCCTGTTTGCTTTGCGAATGCTATTCTCACAGTGAGTGTTGAGGTATATTAAAATTAAAATCGTGGTTGCTTCCCTAGCCTAAATTCTCACCGCACGCCACTGGTACTGAGGCACGACAATCTATGGCTGACAAAATGGCTGAAGGTCATTGAAAACGAGATACTGAAATACCTACATATATATAAATATATATAAAAAGTGCGGTGTCGTTTCTTTGCGGGTAAATATTGTTTGCTTGTACCTTGTTTCCCAGAACCAAGTCTAATTATATTATTATAATTATTATTAATCATATAGCATACAGTAACAGTAATTGAGTACATTGCAACTGGACCAGCAGCATTTGTGCGTTTTTATGGAAAGGTTAGAAACACTTTGGTTGCTTTGTTTTTCATCTTAATGAATTAAGGGTTTTTGAATGTTACAAAATATTTTAGCTTCGAGTTCTTACTAGTCAAAACTGCTGCAACACTTATTACAGACTATGGAGGTGTACAACGTCAAGTTATGGATGGAAACACTGTATTACAGCACGCTGTGATTCTGTAAGCCTGAATTATTTCTCTGCAATTGTTTAAGGAGCAAGTGTTTTCAACTGTCAGTACCATTCAACGGTACATTAGCACAAAATGCCTACAGTAATTTTGTTGTGCTAATCTTATGCTATATGTTGGGTATGACAGAACTTGCATATAATTCTTATAATATAAATTCTAAAATATATTTTCTTTGAAACAGGAGTATGAAGTGTTAAATGTAATGTGTTATAGCACAACTCTATCTCGTAGAGCATTTATAATAAGAAGAGGATAAAACATAAGAGAAAACATGATTAATATAAAAAAATGCATGCAAGATTAATTGTTAGTGTGTTTAGAGTTGATGGCAAACCTGTTGGTGGCAACAAAGATTAGTGATTGGAAACCACCCCAAAAATGCATAATGTACTTGTAAATTTTCTTTTAAAAACCAAATGTCAAAATTATTGTATATTTCTGCTACTAAACAACCATATGTAAACATGTGCCTATAAGTGATTATTCAAAAATGCCACAATTATTTGACTATAATTATAAATAAATTATAAATGCCCACAAAAAGGTAATTTTCAAAAGCACATGCTCACTCCTAGTGGTGAGAAACCAAATGAGTATTATATTTGTAGCTATACTGTTAGGCGAAGAGAAGTTTTGCAAAGGCACATGCTCACTCATAGTGGTGAGAAACCATTTGAGTGTAATATTTGCAGTTATAAATGTCACTTAAAGCAAGTTTGCAAATGCACATGCTCGCCCATAGTGGTGAGAAACCATTTAAGTGTAATATTTGTAGTTATAAATGCTCACAAAAAGGAAGTTTACAAAAGCACATGCTTACTCATAGTGGTGAGAAACCATTTGAGTGTAATGCTTGTGGTTATAAATGCTCATTGAAAGGAAATTTGCAACAGCACATGCTGAATCATAGTGGTGGGAAACCATTTGAGTGTAATATTTGTAGTTATAAATTCTCATTAAAAGGAAGTTTGCTAACGCACCTGCTCACTCATACTGGCGAGAAACCATTTGAGTGTAAGATTTGTAGTTATAAATGCTCACAAAAAGGACGTTTGAAAATGCACATGCTTACTCATAGTGGTGAGAAACCATTTGAGTGTAATGTTTGTAGTTATAAATGCTCATTTAAAGTAAGTTTGCAAAAGCACATGCTTACTCATAGTGGTGAGAAACCGTTTGAGTGTAAAATTTGTAGTTATAAGTGCTCACGAAAAGAAAGTTTACAAAACCACATGCTTACTCATAGTGGTGAGAAACCATTTGAGTGTAATATTTGTAGTTATAAATTCTCATTAAAAGGAAGATTGCTAACGCACCTGCTCACTCATACTGGTGAGAAACCATTTGAGTGTAATATTTGTAGTTATAAATGCTCACAAAAAGGAAGTCTGAAAAATCACATGTTCACTCATAGTGGTGAGAAACCATTTGAGTGTAATGTTTGTAGTTATAAATGCTCATTAAAAGGAAGTTTGCATGAGCACATGCTTACTCATAGTGGTGAGAAACCATTTGAGTGTAGTATTTGTAGTTATAAATGCTCACGAAAAACAAATTTGAAAAAGCACATGCTGACTCATAGTGGTGAGAAACCATTTGAGTGTAATATTTGTAGTTTTAAGTGCTCACAGAAAAGAAATTTGCAGAGGCATATGCTTACACATAGTGGTGAGAAGCTATTTGAGTGTAATATTTGTAGTTATAAATGCTCACGAAAAGGAAGTTTGCAAAAGCACATATTCACTCATAGTGTTGAGAAAATCATTTAAGTGTAATATTTGTAGTTATAAATTCTTAGAGAAAACAAATTTGCCGAAGCACATGATTACTCAGCAGTGAGTAAGCATTGGAGTGTAATATCTCTTACTCTAAATCTCAGTAAATGTGTTGTAATGCATTACAGTAAATCGCACAATTTAACAACTTTTACTTATAACATTGATAATAAAAACTTGGCCATAAAAAACTATGCGTATATTATTAGGATATTAATTAGAAAATTGGTGATTACAAAAGACAGGATGTAAACATATTTTTCTAATAAATAATTGATTTCTACATAGGATATTGTCAAGGTGAAAAATATTTTTTCCAATATTGAAAGTTTTAGAAAATAGGTGATTACAAAAGACAGGATGTAAACATATTTTGCTAATAAATAATTGATTTCTACACAGCATATTGTCACAAACGGAAATATTTATACTTAAATATTTTATTTAAAACTAAACTTCTCTTCCGTTTGGACTACATAAAGCGTGCAAGGCCACATTCAGTTGCCTACGCTAGTTCAGCAGCTGCCGTCTCGCAACCGACATGTGCGAGGTTTTCTGCGAAGCGTACTTGCTTTGCCCACCGTTGCATCCGTTGGCATGCAATATCTACGCCTACTTCCTCCGTCGAGGCGAGGCTTCCCACACGATGTGCCTGCAGATGTGCATTCCTTCCAGTGAACGCACCAACACTTCCGTCCACCTGCAGCTTCGTACCAGGCACCGACAACGCGCATGCAATCAACCCACAAGCTTTACTGAGAACTTCTGCCTACGAATTCCAACTACGATACGATTTACTTCCTCATTCGGCAGTATATAACCAGCTTGCTTGAGCTATTCAAACCAGTCAGTTTTCCATGACTCCAACACAACAAGCAAGCTGGTGAGTACTCTTTTTATTATATAAATGCTTAGTGCTTAGTTTGAGTGGGCAGCGCTTAAATCGCCCACTCGATGCAGGATTTTGGGAAGGTTGTGTCCAGGCCTTCCCGGCTTAGTTACCAGGAGGTTATCTCCTACATGCTTAGTTTGTAGACCTAGTGCTGACCAGGGTTGGTTCCCACATTCCCTGTATTGTAGTAGTTTAGGAGGACATATAAGTCCTCACCATATGTAAACCTTTTTGTACTCTGTTTATTGTCAACATGTAAACCTTTTGTACTCTGTTTATTGTCAACATGTAAACCTTTTGTACCCTGTTTATTGTCTTAGTATATAGTTGTTGTTACGACTTGTGTTTGATTCCTTTCTACCTCTGACTACGTTCCCCAGTCACGCAAACCCCCACGTGACATTGTGATGGAGTCGCCGTGCTTCTTTTCCCGATAAACCTTTCGCACCACCCCATTGTGATGGCGGTGCCTGCTTCTATTCCGAGATACCCTCTTGCACCATTTTTATACGACTTACGTTTTTTTTAAGGAGGCCTTACTCTTTGCTGATAATTCTTCCGTATTTGCGTTTTATTGCCCCTATGAGTTCTTTTTTCCATGTTGCTGTACCGTACTACCCCTCCGTATTCTCGCCACCCCAATCATGGAGAGACCTCACCTCTGCTAGTTGTGTTGCACACCTTGCGTTGCCACTCTTTTGTTTTCTTTTTGCCTTCTCATATGTTGACTTCTCTGGACTGGAGTCCCCTTTTGATTTTACCCCTTAATGATGCAATATTTTGATCACTGAATTTACGGTTTATGATTTTATAATGACGTCTCCTTTTTTTTTTCTCAGCGATGTTACAACGATTCTTTCCCCGTTAGACTAAATCCCGTTTTAATTCTTTGTTAGCTACGATTCTCTTTATTTCAAACCTTTTGTTCGAGCCATTTCAAATCTAATATCATACTAATATTAAAGTTCACGAACACCTTATAAATTTTTCGGAATTTTTTCCGTAATAAAGTTTTGACTCTACGATGAATTTTGTAATATCCAATTTCGGTAAAGCATTTTTCTATATTACTCTCTTAAATACCCGTGTTTCTTTGTTCGCAAGATTTCAAATCTAAGTTTATAACCCATTATGAATATTTTAATCTGTTTAAATTTTCCCTTTTCTCTATGTCAAATATTTTTAGTATTAATTTTAAATTATCTATGTTGTACGCTTTCGATTTACATGAATAGCTTCCCTCTTGTTAAATATCCAATTAGCGCCAACGTTTCTCTCTCTGCAATTTCGTCGCGCAGGCATCCGCCGTGTACGATACATACCGCTGACCGCTTCGTTTCTACACTCGCTATCTCAGCTATTTTGCGAGACGTTATTATGAATAGTCTCCTCATTTCAGTAACCGTTTGACTTATTTTTCGTTTATTTTCATTTATTACCGTTTCTCTTTCTTCTTTCTTTGTGCTTAATTCTTTTTGTAAAATCTATTTTAATTTTGGTAACTTACTTTCCAGAGGGGGGAAAAACCCTCTACTTATTGTTTTTGTTAATTATTTCCTTGAGTACCATTGTCTTCGAAATGTCTACAAATAACGTACGTTAAAATTCTTGCCTATCAGCGCATTTAATAACTAAGTTTTTTCTTTTTCTTCCATTCATAATTTTTAAATTTAGCCTTTTAAATTCAATATAATGAGGAAACATCCCTCACCGGTTTTTTGTAGGTGTAGTATTGGAGTCAATGCACTTAATCATTTTACTTTTCAACAAGGGCCGTTATTAGCGAGATTGTATTGTTGTGTTTCTCATGTTTTTGGCTGCTCGCGAATATTTAATAAATTCTTTACCTTTCTACATAGATTTTAATAATGAATGATTTATTAAAACTTAAATCTTTCACTCTAATTCCTTTTTGTTTTTGTGTAACTGTCACAATAGTCCGTATCATCGATTTTATGTTTCACGTCCTTAACTATTTAAATAAACTATCCCCATAACCACATTGGTTATCTCGCGCGTTTAAGGAATAACTGCATAATTCTCCCGGCTCAACCTTCAGCGACACAATCATTTTTCTATACGTTACTAACGGAGAATTGTTATTAATGACATTTTATCTTTGCTTATTTACTTAAAAGACACTTATCTACTTTTAAGATTTTTTCCCGCCGTATTAACAGCATGCAGTTTCCAATTTAATCTGGCACACCGTACATTTCGAACCTGTACATACGTCCTAGAGTCTTTGTTGATTACCTAATTGACTACACGCCTTTTCCTGTTGACAAATTTTCCTTTTTTTTTACACGCGTCTAACAGCCGACTAATTTTGTATTTCATTTTGAGCCGATTAAATAACTAACTCCTCATTCTTAATTAATCTTTTATTTTCGGAAGTCACTTTCAGCTTAGTTTATACAAGGGATGTGAAAAATCACTCCTTTTATCCAGTTTTGGCATATTTTTATTACGTCATGTTTCCGGCAATTTTCTTAATTTTGTTTTCCCTTGTTGTATTGCTTTGCGCAATATAATCCCTTCCTATGTATTCTTGCAAGTTAGTGAAGACTCTGCTTTTAGATAAACCATCACCGGTCTTTATTTTTATCTGCGATCCAAAAACGAGCAGTCCTTTCAAGGTCATTTCTGGTTGTCGTATACCAAGCCAAAATTGAATAGTTTCATTTATAACTACAAGTTCATTTCTGAAAATGATTCTAAAAGTTTCTTCTCTCAATAAAGAATGTCGTAACTATGCCGGTTGCACAGTACAGCTGCGCGCAATGACATTGAAGGTTTTCCATTGAATTTCATATCAGATCCCGCCTTATCTACAAGTGCATTCCTTCGTTCAACTGAATAGTCAGTTCAAGTAGTATAAAAGTTCCTTGACTATTTAATTAATTTTAATTTTTCTAGTATGATATTCACCATCGTATTTCTTTCTTTTATTACTGTTTCCCACTTTAAGCTAATTAAAATATTGTTCCAAATATCTTTTTATTTTTCTTTATTTAATACCTTTCGCGTTTTTCTTTTAAATCTTCTCGTCAATTGACGCGTTCTCTGTCAACGTAAATAAATTCTGAACTAAAATTTATTTTTTCTTGTATCTGCTCTATGCATGTGGTTGTTCCAATTTGTTTAATATACTTTCAATTGGTATGTTCCCAGTTAACCCCTATCATGAGGCAATACTTATTATTATAATTCGTTACATTTTTATTTCCGGCTACGCCTATTACTCTCAAGTTCTATTTTGAACTGTTTCATTAGAAGAACACTTGCATCTGTTCAACGTTTCGTCATAACCTTGATGTGATTTCACTCGGATTATAATTCATATTTATCACGCAAGCTGATAACGGACATCTGGTGTAGATCTGTTTCAGTCGCATTTAGCTTTTTGCAACGACTATTCCAATCATTTTTTAATTTTTCTGTTATAATGAATATTTGTCCTGATTTTTCCTACTTTAATTTTCTTAAATATTGTTATACTCGAATTTCCCTTGTTATGAATAAATAGTTAATTTCTTTCCTATTTTTGATGTTATTTGACTATTCCACGGTAAAACCTAATCCTGTGAGTATTTAGACTCAACTTACATATTACGATATTTTGAATCATTTTTAAATTTTCTTTTATTGTTAATGATTGTCTATCTTCTTTTTTATTTTTTATTTTCGGTTTATGGAAATTGGATTATTTTGTTTTAACTAGTTTCTTTCGCATCTTTTGACCTTACCACAAACAGTTTCCACTTATTCTTGGACGTGATCTTTGTTGCCTACTCACTTAGGGTCTTAGTTTTTTTTTACATTTCTCTGGAATATATTCATTTTGAGATGCATTTGTACTTTCATAAGTCCGAGTGCCTCTCATAAAAACATAGTCAACCTAAAAACCCTTCTTTTTCTCTTCTTTTATGCCAGAAACCCTGGCTAATAACGATGATTACCGTTTTGACTTTTTTTTTCTTTTAAGAACGTTTGAATTTCCAGTAATTTACTGTTAGTAAAGTACTTAAGGCTACTTTCCGATAAAATTATTTTTTTTCTCTTTTTGAATATGATGTATTTTACTTATGAATTTCTTCGAACTAAACATTGTTCGCACACACGTTATTTCTCAGATTTAGTTTTATATTTCATATACCATATTGAATTTATATAGTGATTATAACGATAATTTAACGTTTCTTGGTCACCTTCATAAACCCAATTATGAAGCTCTCTTTTTTTTACCTGATTTATTCTGTATTATTAGTTAATTGAATTTTTCCCAGGCCTAGGGTTCTTTCTTTTTGATTTTTGCCTGGAAGGGGATGATTGTTATTATTATATGATTATTGTTATTGTTTTTCCAAGCATGGGTAAATTATGATGCTTGAAGGTCGGTTCCTAAAATTTTGGCTTTATTTGTTCGCCTGAACCAGCCTATTGGTGAATAGGTATCTAATGGCAGGCTTGATTTTATATGTATTATTATTGTTTGAACTGCGCAGTGCGACGAATGCATTCTTTATGTTGTTTTTTTTTATTGTTGTATTTATTGGCGGGTATGGATGTGTTCTGCCCATGACAGGTCAGACTTAGTTGCCAGTCTTGACCTGGTGCATTCTCGTTTTTATTTTTCTCGCTCTCATTTGAAGTTGTTTTTCTATCCTCCGGGATTTGTACGTGGACCGAGGCCTCAATATACCACGTACCGGAAAGCATCTACGAATTTGTGTGAAGGGCTTTCGAGCCAGAACCGACATTTTATGGAGTATAAGTGGCTTAACCTTTTTTTTTAATATATATACTATGGGTGGTATTTAGTTTTTTCCTCCCGAGGCAACACCCAAGGCGACCTGGAAATCTACGTTTATGTATTGAATGTTTAATTTTGTTTTACTTTTTACAGATTTTCCTAGCAGCGACCTAGCAGTCATGCCCGTTGTGACCACGGAAGTTGACTCTTATTCAGTGACAAAACTTCATCTGTCAACTGAAATTCACTTCGAATAAATCGGCACGGTACAACCCTTTAGTTATTTAATTTACATATTTTAAATTGTTTACACTATTTGTTTCCGAATTTATGGAACAAATGGAACTTTAATTTCTGTACCTTTTAGTCCCTTATTCGATATTCAGATTTTACTTTTTCCGAATTGTTACCGTTGCCAATTTTTACAATTTTCGTAGTTTTTATAATTTAAAATAAATAATTTTTCCATATATTTATTCTCCGTCTGTGACTATTTCGTAATAACTACACCGAGTTTTATCTATTTTCTATCGCTGTTCATTTCCAAAAATGCCTTGGTTAAAAACCCTACAAAATTTTTCCTATCATCTGTAAGCAGTATACTCTAATGAGAACATTTGCGTGAAATGCTTCGCATGTTCTCGATTCAAATGAATCACAGAAATTCACCCACCACCACGTTTCTTTTCTTACTTACATTTTTCGAATGCTTTGAATATTTAGATTTTTGACAGCCCTTATTTTGACATCTTGCTGTAACCAGCACGACAACTTAATCTCTGATCAAAGATCACCCCTTTCTTTTTTTGTCTTCACCGACATTACATTCGATCTAGGAAAGTTGTAACAATCAATTACATCTTTCTTAATTTGTCCTTTTTGTCGCCATTGCAAAGTATTGAATGAATTACCTACATGTATTTCACACTTTTTTTTTATGTACCTTTTAGAATCTCTCTTAATCAAATTAACTGAATTTTTCTGTCGTTTATGAGATTCACCTGTTTTATTATTATGTAAACTTTGCACTTGCCACGTTCACCTATTAAACTTAACTATTAAAGTTATTCCATTCTTATATTATATGAAAAACCTTTTTATTTATCTTGTAATGCTGACACTTTCTTTCGCAATTTACGGTTTATATTTTATATTATTACTTCTAAATTTCACTTTTTCCTTTATGGAAGTTATTGTCAGTACTATTTCTTTCTTGACACACATAAGTGTGGATGTAGTGTCACATTACTATTCTGTTCCACGAATTTATATTTTATTAATCTTGTATCTTATTTATAACACTCACGATATTTTTGTTCAGATCTGTTTTTATGAACAAACCTATTTTTCTTTTTTTTTATCGCTTTTCATGTTTTTATATAACTGATATCGAACTATTACTTTTTTTGACACTTGCTATGAACGCGGACGTATCTATAGTTTTAGTTAATTGTATTTTTAATCATTTTGTATTTTTGCTTTGCTTATATTAGAGACTCATATTATATACTGTTCAAGTACGTTCATTGAATTCCTCAGATGTTCACTTTTCTAAATTTTTGTTTTTGCATTGTTACTTACTACGAACTGTTTCTTTCTTCGCCTGCACAAATAGATTTTCCATCGGCATTGGCTAAACGCTAAATGGTTTTTAACTGGATGCATACTATGGCTGTTCCAATTGGTTCCTACCGACCATCACTTATGGTTCGAGTTTGAGAATAATGATCCCCAGACCAATATTGCAATCAATTACCACTGCAATCGAATAATTTGGTCAAGAAGAATAATTCTATGAGCATAAGCTCTCCAGATGTGTTACTTTGTATTACACACATTCAATGCTACGAATATGGAACGTTAGCTTTTATAGAACCTTAACCAACAACCAGCTCATCACGCCATTATGGCGGCCTCAACTAGCTTCGCATAGATGCCATACACACTTCAAAAATCCAGACAAGCAGTTCTCATCTTTAATCCTGAACATGTCTTTCGAAACAGTCAGTAACATTATTTTTACACTATTCATTTTTTCTTTATGTTTAATATCTTTTGTAATCTGAATCACTCTTTTAACGTACTCTTACTTAGATATTAGTATCGTCATTTTATTCTGTATTCTCCGAATTTGGGAATCACCATCTGTTGCTGCCAATATGCTCATCTTCCTGGATACCTGCCTCATCGACTCTATCGCCTACACCACTCTTCCGTCGAAGAGGGGGAAAGTGTCACAAACGGAAATATTTATACTTAAATATTTTATTTAAAACTAAACTTCTCTTCCGTTTGGACTACATAAAGCGTGCAAGGCCACATTCAGTTGCCTACGCTAGTTCAGCAGCTGCCGTCTCGCAACCGACATGTGCGAGGTTTTCTGCGAAGCGCACTTGCTTCGCCCACCGTTGCATCCGTTGGCATGCAATATCTACGCCTACTTCCTCCGTCGAGGCGAGGCTTCCCACACGATGTGCCTGCAGATGTGCATTCCTTCCAGTGAACGCACCAACACTTCCGTCCACCTGCAGCTTCGTACCAGGCACCGACAACGCGCATGCAATCAACCCACAAGCTTTACTGAGAACTTCTGCCTACGAATTCCAACTACGATACGATTTACTTCCTCATTCGGCAGTATATAACCAGCTTGCTTGAGCTATTCAAACCAGTCAGTTTTCCATGACTCCAACACAACAAGCAAGCTGGTGAGTACTCTTTTTATTATATAAATGCTTAGTGCTTAGTTTGAGTGGGCAGCGCTTAAATCGCCCACTCGATGCAGGATTTTGGGAAGGTTGTGTCCAGGCCTTCCCGGCTTAGTTACCAGGAGGTTATCTCCTACATGCTTAGTTTGTAGACCTAGTGCTGACCAGGGTTAGTTCCCACCTTCCCTGTATTGTAGTAGTTTAGGAGGACATATACGTCCTCACCATATGTAAACCTTTTTGTACTCTGTTTATTGTCAACATGTAAACCTTTTGTACTCTGTTTATTGTCAACATGTAAACCTTTTGTACCCTGTTTATTGTCTTAGTATATAGTTGTTGTTACGACTTGTGTTTGATTCCTTTCTACCTCTGACTACGTTCCCCAGTCACGCAAACCCCCACGTGACAATATTGTCAAGGTGAAAATAGTATATTACATTACTAGTGTGGAAAGTGAAACTTTTCGTACGCACGAGGCGTAAGCCGAGTGCGGAAATCACACGAGTGCAGAAAAGTTACTTTCCAACGTGTAATGTACAATATTTTTCCTACGACCCCCCAAATTTCAAATGTTTAAAAAAATTTGATTTTTTTAAAGTTTCAAGAATATAATTTTTGAAGATTTTAAAGCAAAATTTTTATGGTTAGGTTTAACAGAGAAAATCACACTTAAAGCTAATTTTCTTAAGCCATTTATTTTTAGGATATAAAGTTTAATTTTTTAAACAATTTAGTTTCACAATATGAATAATTATAACGAAATTTCTATCAAAACATTTCCAGAAAAATAAAATTAAGTTATCTTGACAAGTTAATTTTATTTTTCTGGAGCTGAATTATGACAATTGTTAAAGTGAATGGGTGTTTGTTAACATTTTATTTAATAGATTCTTTTACTAAATATAAATTTCAATTTTAAAAACTCATATATTCATAACTTATTTAAACATAGTATAAAATTAAACCTTGGGTTTAGCAGCAAAATTAATTAAATGAATTACCTGCTATTACAATTTATAATATAATAATTTCAGAGGCACATTTATTTTTATTATATTTAACACATTATTTTTTATTTATATTTAATAATATCTCCATAATTATCAAATATATATAACTTCAACTAATAACACAATGCCAGGTGTGAAAGAGGTTGCCTAACTAAATTATTTGACATTACTCTTATTTTTCTCCCATTTAGCATCGCTGATTTTAATCTTGGCAAACTTGCTTCAATAATTTTCATGTATTATAGTGAGGTTACGTTAGGTGTAATCTATTAGATATTTCTTTTTGATAGCTAAAATAACTAATTAAACATTAATTAAAGTTATATTTATTTATAAGAAAAGAATAGATACATAATGGTTAAAATGCTTCTCAAAATTGGATTAAACATTAATGTCATCATTTTAATGTAAACAAAATTCATGGATTTCTAGATATTGCTTAGCGTGACGTATTTTCATAACACACACGTGTGTTATGTTCCTAACATACGCGTGTTATATGACTCACTTTCTTAATATCGGTAGCGTTTGCTATTGTTCACTTTCGTATGGGGTCGTAGGAAAAATATATTTTTCCAATACTAAACATTGTTTTGATATGTTCAATGTCAAAAAACAGATTTCCATTAATTCTAGAAAAACAATTTTTTTCATATGAACAAACATATAAATAGAGACATTCTGCATTAGTTATTTAGTCTTAATAAAAAAATTACTAGATAAACTTCTAGAAAAATAGTTCCAAAATGGAGTTTTTAAAAGAACTTAACAACGTTGGGAAGCTGCAATTAAAACCTTTGATAAATATTGATGATTTGGTGATCGATCGACAGTATAAATTGGAAAAAATAAAATCTGTGAGTACGAAATATGGGCGCAAGATTATTGTTGAAACAGCAGACAATTCAATGTTTCTACCAGGACAATTTTCAAAAATACTATCCGAAGCAAGAATTACAGCTCTAAATAAAGCAATTTCATCTGTAGTATTGGTATATAAAGGACAACAGGATATTGGGAAAGATCAAAAAACAGCGATACTTGAATTTGTAGATATTTAGAAAACGCAATCAAAATCATTATTATATTTATCTACAAAAGTTTGGGGCTTTCCTCTTTCACACATCTATACAAAAAATATTATAAAATATTATAAATAAAACAAATATTATTTTTTATTTGTATCGTATGCTTTAATAAATAAACATATTTTTCTAGATGTTTTTTACTTTTAGTAAAGGTTATAATTTTGATGAAAAACAACAAGGTGGTTTGATGCATATATAAAGCAAACATGTGTGTGAGCATTTCATTCTAAAAGTTGTTTTTGTACACACAGTACTATACCTACAACAAACTAAAAATGGAATTTTTAAATAAAATTGATCTTGTGTTGAAAATGGTTCAAGAAACGTATAAAAAACATAAAGAAACTTTGAATCCATTAAAAATTGAAAAATATATTAAACTAATTAATTATAATTTAAGATTAATAAGTGTTGAAGTAAATACAAATAATCAAATTTTAACAAATGCAAATAAAAAACATATACAAGCTGTGTCTGGTCAATTGAGTCGATATGAAGAACTATTCAATCAACTTCTGAAAGGTAAAATATAAATAATTATTGTTTTTAGCTTTGACAAAAAGTTATTTTTTAGGAAAAACGGGTGCTGGAGCAAAGCTTGATCAAAATAGAAGTGTAATTTGGAGGGATCTAGCATCAGCATTTCAATCCCGTTTACAAACTTCAATTATAATAAACCTAATACATAAGGATTTGAATGCGTTTTTCGAAGACTGTTTTACGCTTTTTTGGTTGAACATAAAAAAACATATTTCAACAACACCATTAAAAGTAAACATGGAATTTTGAGCAGAATTTACAAAACCAGTTGCCAATACAGAGGAGTTGCTGTTCAAAGAATTTACATTCAACACCAAAAATTATAAATTGCTGTTTTCAACTTTAAGGGATCGAGATGCTGTGAATGAATGGTTCCAAAAGCACATTAGAGCTGTGTTAATGGAGAAAATAACCGAGTTTGAAGAGCAGGGAAGTGGGTGAACTCTATCAAAAATTATGTCCCTAACGGTAAATATCAATAAAGTTACGTTACTTCATGCATCATCGTATATAGATTTGCCTAAAGAAATAAAATTAAAAAAAGCTATAATAAATGTAAAAAATAATGACGAAGCTTGCTTTGGTTGGGCTTTAGTATCTGCGTTATTTCCACCTCCAAGAGATTCAGATAGGGTAAATTTATACCCCTATTATGGGGAAGTGTTAAATTTTGAGGGAATTAATTTCCCAATGTCGTTTGATCAATTGTCAAAATTTTTAAAACAAAATCCAAATATTTCGATAAACATTTATGGTTTGATTAGAAAATCAGAAAAAAAATATGTAACCGTTCCGCTTTATTTATGTAATGAAAAGAAACAACAACATGTAAATTTGTTAATGATTCAGGAAACTTATGAAATTGAAAAAGAAAACGATGAAATTGAAGATGAGATTGAAAGTGACCATTCAAAGCAAGCTTCAATAAAATATCATTTTTGTTGGATTAAAAACTTGTCTAAACTAATTGGGTCTCAATTATCAAAGAAGAAAAATAAAAAATATATATGTGATAGATGTTTGCACTATTTTAATAACGAACAGAAATTAAATATTCATGAAATAGATTGTAGGGCTGTAAATAAGTGTAAAATAGTTATGCCAAAACCTGGTACTACTGTTCATTTTAAGAACCATCATCAACTTCAAGTACCTTTTACAATTTATGCAGATTTAGAATGTTTGGTAAAAGATTTTAAAGATGATGAAACCAAAGATACTATTAAATATAAAGAACATTCAGCCAATAGTATTGCATATTATCTTCATAGCGCATACGATAATTCTTTATCTCGTTTTAGACTTTATAGGGGTGAGAATTGTGTTGATTGGTTTGCCAACGAGTTATCGCAAATTGCAGATGAATTACAACACATTTTTGATCATCCTAAACCAATGGACCCGCTATTAGATGTTTAAGAAAGAGAGTTTAAATTAGCACCAGTATGTCATATATGTGAGGAACCCTTCTTAGAGGATCACATTCGCGTTAGAGATCATTGTCATTTTACTGGTAGATATCGTGGATCGGCCCACGTTGGGTGTAATCTTAACCACAAGATTGCTCATAGAATTCCAATATTTTTTCACAACTTTTCTGGGTATGATGCACATTTCTTAATAAAAACTGTTGCGACTGCAATACCTGGTAGAGTATCGCTTTTACCTAAAAATAAAGAACGCTACATTTCGATTACTAAAAATATTCCAAACGCAAATATTCAATTTAGATTTCTAGATTCGTTTCGCTTCATGAGCGATTCTTTAGAAAAACTTGTTTCTTATTTAGATTTTAACAATTTGAAAATTTTACATAATATTTGTTCTGATTTAAGTAGCGAGCAGTTGAAATTATTAATTCGAAAGGGTGTATACCCATATGAATATATGGATAGTTGGGAAAAATTTAACGATACTGAATTACCCTCTAAAAAACATTTCTACAGCAAATTAAAAAATAGTCATATTCCTGAGGAAGATTATTTATTTATTTATTTATTTAAATCCAAACAGGCAAATCTGCCTAATTACATGAATTCAGTACAATGTGTTAGGATACATATATACAGATCAATTCAATACATTATTATTATATAATATGTTATAGACACACCAAGGGCTCAACCAGATTAAGATGATTCATTCATTCATTTTATAATAGTCGATCACACTGCATCTAAATTTAACATATGTAATATGAAAAATGTCAATTCTTAAATGCAAATGTACATAATTAAGTAATTTTAACATTTTAATCAACGGTTTACTATCATAAAATTATGATTTTTATTATTAATTTTTATTATTATTATTATTATTTTATCTAGTTACCTATTTTGTATCTACCTTAGCGACGTGTTTGTTTATAATTATATTACCTTTGATAATGACAGCATAGCTGTCGAAACAATATTGTCAGGTATATTTTAATAAAACTGTGAAACTTTTAATAATCTTTATTTATTTCATGATTATGGAGTTCCACAAAATAAGGCTGGAAACAATAAACAAAAAAAAACAGACATTTAGAATTTTGTACGACATCAGGTAAGTCATTAATAAACAAAAGAAAGAGCAAAGGCCCCAGATTTGATCCCTGCGGGACTCCTGAATTGATTTTGCAAGATTTAGAACTTGTGCCTTGAAATTTTACATAGTATGATCTGTTTTGAAGATATGAAGTTAATAATTTTAATGTTAAACCGCAAATACCATATTTTGACGTTTTTGATAACAATATGTTATGATCCACTTTATCGAAGACTTTTTGGAAATCAGTATAGATAACATCCAGTTGAGAACCTTCCTCAAACGCATTGTAAATATCATTTGTAAATATAAATAAATTGGTAACTGTAGACCTTTTAGGCATAAACCCATGTTGGTTATTACTGATGTATTTACTTAGAAAAGCAAATAGTTTTTTATAGATTATATGCTCAAAAAGTTTAGCAAATGCTGAGATAACTGAGATAGGTCGATAATTTTCCACTTTTCGTTTATCATCACTTTTAAAAATCGGGCATACACATGCTTCCTTCCATCTATCTGGAAATACGCCTGTAGATACAGAGAGATTATATATATGAAGTAAAGGTAGTTGTAATAGATGGGCACATGCTTTTAGAATATACGGAGGGACCCTATCTGGACCTGCTGATCTCTTTGATTTTAATTTCTTTATGGCATTATGGAAATCCTCAACTGATATGTCATCTATGATAAAGGTATCATTTGTCAGTATAGAATGATACAAAGTGTCATCAACTTCACCCATGTCATATGATAGAGGATCACTCGCATAAACAGATTGGAAGTAGTCTGCAAAAGCATCAGCAGCAGAATCATTGTTAAGTAATTCATTTTTGTATGTATAATTATAATAGGTACTCGTGAAACACTTTTTTTCTTTAATAAAATTCCAAAACCCTTTAGTATTTGTTTGTAAATTATCCTCAACTCCCTGTATATAATTATTGAAGGCTGTTCTTATCTTTATTTTTAAATTCCTGCGTTCATTCGTAAATTGTTCATCCATATTGTTTTTCCTGTAGAAATTCTTACGCTTAATACTCTCAATTATTATAGAATTAAACCATCTCGGATATTTTGCCACTCTTCTGGTATATTTAGGTACGCAAATATCAAGAATATTATTAATTTCATTATAGAATATATCGACTGCAGTGTTGGTATCCTGTGTTTCGAGTAGTAAACTCCAATCTATATTTTGAACATTTGTATACAATGACAGGAGATCGCACCTTTTAAAATTATATTCAGAACCTAAATTAGTGGACATATTTATTTTAGAGCTATTTACACGAAAGTTAGTTACAATAGCAGGGTGATGAGGATCTTCATTTACTAAAGGTGTTGTTCGCTAAATATTATAAGTGAAATCACGAGTACACATTACAAAATCTAACTTCCTACCAAAAGCATTTGGAATGTAGTTAATGGACGTCAAGCTATAATAATCAAGTAATTCATTTAATATATTAATTTTGGTATCAACTGTTTCGGATATGTTGAAGTCTCCGTAAACAAAAAGCTTTTCAGTTAGATCAGTATTTGACATTACAAACTCAGTAAAACTACTGTATACAGAAGCAGGTGAACTCGGAGGAATATATGCTGCAACAATGGTGTATATTAATGAATTAAGTCTGAATTTAACTATTAATGCTTCATAAGAAGAACTATTTTGCGATGTATTAATAACTTTATAATTATTTTTCAACAGTATAAAAACACCACCCCCTCTAGATTTATGCGTGTGAACCTCACATCTATCGCACCTAAAGATCTGATACAATGCCAGGTTAATTACTTCACTATCATGTATGCCATTATGTAACCAAGATTCGCTGATAATAGCTATGTCAAATTCACATTCTGAAATATTTGTATAAAACTCTCTTAATTTGGTCCGAAGTCCCCTGGTGTTTTGATAGTATATATTTATTGTAGTTATTGTTATAAGACGTAATTACGAAAAAGAAAATAAATAAAATAAGGATGTATATATGTATAATACAAGACAAAAAATGACCAAACAGGAACACTTGGTTGTCCCCGAAAATGTGAGTGCTTTAAATGCCCTAATTAATTATCAACGCGGTAGTATAAAATGTAACTGTCAATTATAAATAGGTTGAGACTTTATGTACAAACAATAATGCATAATTTCATAAACCAAAATCAAATTCACATATAAACAATATGAACATACTAATAAAAAAAAAAAAAAAGCCTAATAGGTAATACACCCATTACGAATAGATAATAATTTCCTATATATAATTTCCTAAACCAAAATCAAATTCACATATGAACATAATAATAAAAGTTTCATAATTTTCAAAATCAGAATCAAATTCATATACGAACATACTAATAAAATAACCTAATAGATAGTACACCCATTACGAACAAACTAATCATTAAGTAGAAGCAATCATTCATAATATTCAAAATCAAAAGCAAATACACATATACGTAAACATATTAATAAATTAACCTAATAGTTTATACACATCAACTTGAATTATATCCATCATTAACTGTATGTTTTTTACATACGAACAGATCGTGTCATTATGTAGAGACAATAATGCATAATTTTCAAAATCAAAGTCAAAATCACATATAAACACATATATAATAATAACCTAATAGTTACAACCAGTTTCAATTTTATAAATCATTAAGTGATGAAATGAATGTGTTAACATTTAGTTTAATAAAAAAGGATATTGATAAAAAAGGATACACATTACACATATACTCATATCAAGTCTTCAAGTTTGGTACCCATTTTACGTTCACCATTTTTTATCCAATAAATTTTACCATCATACGACCAAACACGTTTTCCATATTTTTTGCGCGCTTCATTATAAAGAGTGTATCTGTAAGTCGTAAGGTCTTCCATTATTCCAATACCAGTGTTCTTTAGTTTAGTTTTTTTAGTAAAAGCTTCGTTTTTCTTTCTATAGGCAGCAAATTTTACGATAATAGGACGATTTTTATTTTCTTTGATTTTTCCGACACGGTGGGAACGGTCAATATCAGCCATATTGCACGTAATACCCAGTTTATCAGACAATAGCAAGCTGACTATTTGATCAGTAGATTCATTTTCCATTTCTGGTATCCCGTAAATTCTTAAGTTGCTACGCCTTGAATACTGTTCCAAATCATCGCATTTTCTTTCCAATTCTTTTATTTTATCTTCAGTTTTTATTAAGTCATTTTTAACATGCTTAATTTCATCTACTACTTCATCCAATTTGGTGATAAGCTTCTGAACTTTGGAACCTTGGAACTTTGGAGCTTCTGAACCATGCTCAAGAACTTTGGAAAACATTTAATATAAAAAATTTAGGGGAATATAGTTATATATATTTGAAGACCGATGTGTTACTTTTAGCAGATGTGTTTCAAAATTTTCGGGAAAATTTAATAAAGACACATGGATTAGATCCAGCTCATTATTTTACATCACCTAGTTATACTTGGGATGCTATCTTAAAACATACTAAGATAAAGTTAGAGCTGGTTACAGATGTATACATGTTACTTTTTTTAGAGCGGGGTATACGGGGAGGTATTAGTCAGGTATGTACCAGATACAGCAAAGCTAACAATAAATATTTGCCAAATTATAATCCAAAACTACCTAATAAATATTTGTTGTATCTTGATGCAAATAATTTATATGGTTGGGCTATGAGTCAAAGTCTACCTTATAAAGATTTTAAGTGGTTAAGTGATAAGCAAATCAATGATCTAGATTCTGAAACTATTTTGAATATACCTAACGATATTGAAAAAGGTTTAATTTATGAGGTAGATTTGGATTACCCAAACCATTTGCACGATTATCATAATATGCCATTCTGTTCAGAACATAAAGCTCCCCCAAACAGTAAACAGAAAAAGTTACTTACCACTCTAGAGCCTAAAACGAGGTATGTCATACATCATAGTGCATTGAAACAATGTTTACAGGAAGGGTTGATATTGAAAAAGATTCATCGAGCAATAAGTTTCGCACAGGCTTGTTGGTTGAAAGATTATATTGATTTAAATACAAAATTAAGATCAAAAGCAAAAAACGAGTTTGAAAAAAACTTATTTAAATTATTGAATAACGCAATATTTGGCAAATCTGTTGAAAACGTTAGAAAATATAGAAATGTAAAGCTTTGCACAAAATGGAATGGTCGGTATGGTGCAAATCAATATATTTCTAAGCCTAATTTCTATAGCCGTACCATTTTTAGTGAAGATTTGGTTGCAGTTGAACTAAATAAACTTGAAATTTTATTTAATAAACCTATATATGTTGGTATGGCAGTCCTTGACATTTTAAAAACTTTAATGTATGACTTTCACTATCAGTTTATGTTAAAACAATTTAATCCCAAGAACTGTAAGCTTCTTTATATGGATACAGATAGTTTGTTATATGAAATAACATGCGATGATGTATATGAAGTTATTAAAAACAACATTAATATGTTCGACACTTCTGATTATGCTAAAGATAATCCTTTTAGTATTCCACTTTGTAATAAAAAGGTATTGGATTTAATGAAGGATGAAAATAAAGGATATATTATGTATGAATTTGTTGGGTTAAAAGAAAAAATGTATGCAATTCAAATTTATGGTTTAGATGTTATAAAAAAGGCTAAAGGAATTGTAAATCAACTTGTAAAACATAATATAAGTTTTGACGACTATTTAAGTTGTTTTAGAGATAATTATGTAAATTTTGTTAATCACAGTAGTATACAAAGTAAGCAACATAATGTATATAGTGTTAAACAAAAAAGAGAGCTCTTTCCAATGAAGATGACAAAAGATACATATTAGATAATGGTATTGATGCTTTACCGTGGGGACATAATAGGATTAATGATGAATTAATGGATGTAGACTAAGTTTTATTGTAGACTAAGTTTTATTGTGAACATACATATGAAATAAAAAAATAATAAACATTAAACAGTCTTTTATTGATTAATTGTTTTACATATTTACTATATAATATTTATAACAGCATTAGAATTTACAGCTTGTTTGTCCAATGGTTCGATATCACAACATAAAAAATAAAGCAAAGCTTTGCGTATATCTTCTAACACTTTGTTTTTAAAGAAACACATCACTTCTAACATACTGCATACATTATGATTATTTACATTTAAGCAACTATTTAATATAAACTTTATGTTTTCAAGATCATCTCCTCTAGCTTGCATCTGTGCTGCACTATGTATAATGTTGTTATAATAAACAGCAAATTCTTGATGTTGTAACAGGGATAGCTTATAGTCGATTAAACTGGTTGCATCCCACAGAGTCTTTAAACTCTGCATTTCCAAAACAATGAAAGCCCCAGCATAGTGATGTATTTGTATTGCGTTAATTGAGTTCATGAAACGCACTATAAATTCATCAAATCCAATATCTTGTTTATAATCAAAGCTTTCTAGTATTTGTTCCTTTTTAGAAATAAACGTACGCCAAACTTCAGGAGTCATGGTAACAATAGTTTTTATAACATAATCGTAAAGTTTCACAACAGGTGTAAAATTCGTAGAAGGGTTTAAACCAATTTTAATTAGTTTAGTATTATCTTCGTTTAACCAAAACTGTAGAGTGTTCAGAAGATCTTCTTCCCACAACTGTTTCCAAGGCGTCCATTTAACATATTGCCTTGTAGCATGAAATTGAAAGCGGTCTATCGTTGAAGAAACATCTTCGATTTTAAACTTTTTAGCTTCTGAGATACTTGGAAACGGGGAATTTCTTTTGTTAGAAGCCATTATACACACACTCTTTCAACTGCTTACAGAGAACTGTTGAAACATATACTTGCCTTCTGCCTTTTTATTATTGTGCGTTATCTTCATAATCAACATACGTATCGTCCACATTCGTTTAATATCGTTCAAATGAAGATACATCATAGCTTATATTAAGAAGGGTAAAGGAAATAAAAAAAGAAGTATACATCTTTATCATTTATTAATTGCTGTATATTATATATTTACAAAATTATGTTTTACGTACTAATCCGGTAAATGGTTCATATTCAAAAAGAACATCATGTAAAATAAGACAATAAGCGACAGTGTTTGGATCAAAAGAATTGACAACCTCTACCTCTAACTTCAAGTCAACAACAGCATTGTATACACTTTCATTTTGCTTAGTACAATTAACTATAAAAATAGGTTTATCTTTAAACTGTTTGTAATCAAACAAAGAACCTGCAATATTATCATCATAATATTGAGTTCTAAAGTTAAGGTATTCATCGTAAACATCTGTGTACTTGTTGTTAGCGAAATCGAAATTCTGTTGTTCATAAGGATATCTTCTGTTGTTGATGCTAGCTTTCACACTAGTTGCAGATACATGATTAAAATCAGATGCTACAGCTTGTTTGCTGTTACGTTTCGCTGTTTGAAACGCAACCAATATCCACTGAGGTCTTTGGAAGCCTGTGCTGCTCTTTACAGGCCACACTAAAGATCTCGAAACAGGTAAGGTTGGATATATGAATAGATCTCTTGCATGAAAGCTAACTGGAATGATGGCATTTTTATTAATTTTTTCATACAAGTTTAGTTTTGTTGCATCGTTTGGAATTACATAGGGTACTTTCCACAACATTTTGGTAATAGCAATCTTAACATTAGTTTCACCCTTATAGCAATCCAAATCAGATTTTGCTCGCACAAGGATCAGTTCCTGTCGCATGTTAATAATTGGTTTTCTATATCCTTCAGCAAATCCTAAGAAGTGTAGTAGAGGGATGGAAGCGCAGAAAGATTTTTTAGTAACATCTACAATCTGCAGTTCTTCGTTGAAAGGACTCCAACCAGCTTGCTTTAAACAATTTGTTTGTTCTGTAGAGTAGGAAACGTAACCTTTCATTGAACTGTTGATGCCTGGCAGTAGGTATTGCGGTACCTGGGCGTTGCCCCTCCACTTTTTTTCTGGCCACGCCCCTTCCCCCTCCAGGATCCTCCTCTCGCCAGTGATTGGTTACCCCCACTCCTGTAGCTCCTCCCCCTTCGCTGTGATTAGTTACCCCCACTCCTGTAGCTCCTCCCCTTGCTTCTGATTGGCTGACAGCGGCCATTTTAGAACTCGTCGCCATTTTGACCACGCCCGCCGCCGCCATTACGGGAATCTGTATTACCGGCAATCTGTGTGCAGCCAATAGAGGGCGTAATGCTACAATTAGTGTGTATTGCTAAGAGAGGGCGTCATGAAGGGATCTGTATTATCGATGCGTTGTGTACTACTACTAGGTGGCGTGTCATGAAGAAGAAATCTGTATTACTACTACTACAGAGAGGCAACCATTTTATATCACAGCATCTTGCGTGCGCGCGCTAAATTTGAATCTGTCAATTTTAGATATTTGTCATTTTTGCATCTGTCATGTTAAATCTGTCAATTTTACTGCTGTCATTTTTACATCTGTCATTTTAAATCTGTCAATTTTGCTTCTGTCATTTTAAATTTGTCATTTTTGCATCTGTCATTTTGAATTTGTCATTTTTACATATGTCATTTAAATCTGTCATTTTTAAATCTGTCATTCTTAAAGCAACCATCTTACCAGATTTGAATTTTAGCGCTAACTCTGAGATTGGATCCTTTCACTAAGCTGAAACGTTTCCACCACTACCTTTTCTAGAAGAAATAATAAAGCCATATAGGAATTAAAAAAAAATTATGTTTATTAATATAGTGTTAAGGCTACATTTAAATTATAATAAAAAAAAATGTTGATAGAATGCTGATGATAGCTTGAGGACTTCAGGACTGACCTCTGTTTTCTATTTGTGGTTCCAGGGGCTGTAACAACAACGACAACAATAGAACATTAAAAAGGGGTTTATTGTATAAACTTGATGTTTATTCGTACCTTATTTAATTCCACAAACAGGCAATCATCATAACAGTTTGTTTTCCCCAAGTACATCAAACCTAGAGAAATCGTTTTAGCTTCAATCTGCTGGTTAAGCTCAGTAACCCTTTGATCTGTTAACTTGTCGTTGATTCGCTTTGGTAGAAATGTAACATGCTTTTCTGCAACAACAATCACACTTTGACGTTTATCACGGCAGACGACTCTTTTGAATTGTAGTATCTCAGCAATTTCTTTTATTTTGTAATGACATAACTTCTTGATTGGCTTCTGGCTAACGGGAGATTTGTTCAATTGTTGTATTAGCAAATCCATTTTTTTCTATGTAAAAATAAACAAAAACTTAACACTCACAAGAATAATAAATGATTATTTTAACATATCTAGTTCAAGCAAACAATAACAATATTACTATCACCGTAACCAATGTCAAGAACAAACTAAAGCGGCAGGGGGGTTTGACTGAGCTTTTATAAACTTCGAACCTGCGCGAATGAACACGATTTTAGATAAAATCTTAATTTATTACCCTTCGTAACAAAAAGGGTATTGTTAAAAAAAGGGATCGACACCTGCACTGTCAAGTAACACGAGTAGATAAAAATCTAAATTTATTACCGTCGGAGACAAAAGGATATCATTAAAAAAAAGGTAGACACCTGCACTGTCAAGTAACACGAGTAGATAAAAATCTTAATTTATTACCCTTCGGAACAAAAAGGGTATTGTTAAATTTCCTTAAGTAAATAAAGTTTTACCATCGGAAAAAAAGAGTGTCGTTTTTATAATTTACTACAACATTAAAATTTTAAATTCAACTTTTAGATGTAACTATTGATAACCATTTAATTTATTACACACACAGACCCGAGCAAAGAAACTCGTTAACGAACAAAAGAACACCTGTGCTGTCAATGTAGGTAACACTTATCTATGTGACCGATCTTCTAAATAAAGGGTTGACAGTGTTAGAGCATTAAAAGTATTTTTTGTCATACTTTAGACATTTTTTTATTAAAAATATACCTATTTAAAGAAATGTTTTTTTCGATTTATCATAATCACATTTAACAGAAAAGTTTCAATGGATTATAATATTGATATACTGTAATAGCAAAATAATCAAACATTTCATCACTCTTTGTATTATTAAGTACCTGTAAATCTCGCACGTTGACGGGTCTGATTTCTAAAGCTATTTCCAGGTAAAAAGCCCTTTCTGTCTCTTAGAGCATTTAAAAAGAACACACTTTAAATTTCAATCTGTCTATAGCCTAATAAAAAATAATATAATATTACCATTGCATTCTCTGTTCGCACAATACGTTGAAATTTACTTTTACTAGTATATAACATTCGAAAAAAAATGAAATGAATTGTATTGAGCAAACATGAATCACTAGGAAAACGTTTAAAAAATCCCTTTTTCAACCTTTGCAAGGTAAAAGCATGCCTTCAAAGCAATAAATAATCTTTCTTTTAAAATAAAAAAGCGAAGCCTAATCCTTGAACTTTGTATCAACGAAGTCAGGTATAGATTTTATAAGACTTCTGAATTGATTAAATGTGGTCCCTAGTTTAATAAATACTTCAAATATATCTCTTTTAATTATTATGCGTCTTTCGTATTTTAAAATAGGATAACTACGGTCATTCGTTTGAACAAACCAACATAAAGAAATTTGTTTATAAATAAAAAATTTATTCAATGAAAATAAACTCTATGAAAAGAAAATTAAATTGTTTTATTTATTTGAAATTGAATGCATTCTCAAAGGAATCTAATAAACTAAACCAAATAGATTTTTATTATTGAGGATGAACAAATGAAGAAAATATCACAACCTACTTTTTACAAGAAATTCGTTAAATATCCGATATAGACTATTCTTATTATAAACCGAACCTTTTATACCTGTAAAATACTAATGCTATTATAGCGCGACAACGGTAAGCTTTTTTTTGCATTTATTTTGTTACACTTATAATCTCTAGATTTACTGGGGAAATGACCGCAAACTAATTATTGTTATGATGACGAGACCTGTGTGTGTAATTGATTTATTGCCACATGGAAATAGGTGAGTTGTTTATTAGATTCCTTGTAATATTAACAAAAATTTACATTTATTTATGTCAATATAGGGTTACATTTTGTTACTGTAAACTAAAAAAGGAAGAGAAGGTGTCTTCTTTTTTTTACTGAAAGGGACTAGGTAATAATAATTTATTATGCTTGTTAGTTCGGTTAGATATCGGAAACAGTAATCAGAATAAGGATAAAAAGACCGTACTTTCGACGACTAATGGCGACCTTCAAGATTTCAGGTAACAAGTCCACTTTGTGTGAATACTAAATTAACACAGGTGTCCTATAATTGACGGCTGTTTCTATCTGATTGATACAGACTTGACTAAACACGATTTTACATGTAGATCGCTCAATTTTTCAAGTATATGAAATTATAAGATGATGGTATGTAATTATCTACTTGTTGTAAGTTGATTGAGATTTGCAAGCAATAGAGCCGTGCCTTTTCTCTGATTTTACAAGAAATTCGTTAAATATCCGATATAGACAATTCTTATTATAAACCGAACCTTTTATACCTGTAAAATACTAATGCTATTATAGCGCGACAACGGTAAGCTTTTTTTTGCATTTATTTTGTTACACTTATAAGCTCTAGATTTACTGGGAAATGACCGCAAACTAATTATTGTTATGATGACGAGACCTGTGTGTGTAATTGATTTATTGCCACATGGAAATAGGTGAGTTGTTTATTAGATTCCTTGTAATATTAACAAAAATTTACATTTATTTATGTCAATATAGGGTTACATTTTGTTACTGTAAACTAAAATCAATAAATTAATAGGGAATATAGCTGTGTGTTAATAATACCTGGTTTTTAATTTTAAAAGATAATACAGAATAGGAAAACTAACAAGTATTTAATAAAGAAATTAAAGTAAGGTATTAAAATTTAAAAATAAGGCTTTCCCCTGTATACTAATTTAACGAATTTCATGTAATAATATTTCCCTAAAAATTAGGCTGATTTGGGTCTCTGAGACGGTTTCTAACTGTATTCGTGAAGCTGTTGATGAGGGAGAAATTCGAAACGATACAGTGTTAGAGTATTAAATTGTCTAACGGCTGCTTAATACCTTTAGTTTTAAAACATAAACGCCCGGGCCTTTATTCATATTTACAACACATGTAAGATTATTAATTAGCTACATTTTCTTTTACACAGCCGATCGATGAAATGAAATAGGTCTAATAGATGAAGCCATGAAGGAATCTATATTGCGGACAAAATATGTTCTCTTTCTATTAAAACAATCTGATTAATTTATATATTTAACAGGTGTAAAAACCTCTTGCATTCAGGTAGCGCTAGACTATAGTCCCTTACGAATCTTTATCTTTTCCCCATCTTTTAAATTAATAAAAAGGTGTTAAAATAGGGTTTCCGCATAGCATAATATATGAACTGAACTGATTTATGTATCGTATTATTTAAATTCCACCTTGCATCCGATGACCTAGTGCTGCAAATTAATCTGATGAAATTCCATCCGGAATATAAACACAATAGGGCTCGTCCAGGATTCGAACCCGGTACCTCTCGCACCCAAAGCGATAATCATACTTCTAGACCAACGAGCCAGTTATATATGGAAAAATTTTGCTTCGAGAAGATTAGTATGTTTCTCATTACATCTGAATAATATAAAATATAGAAAATGATAAACACACACACACACACACCTTTAAAAAAGGGGCCCGTATCGAATGCTAAAAATACAGGTAAATTCTTTTAAAATTTTAAAATCATTATGACAGCAGAATGAATTATACCCCTGTTCTGAGAAAGAAAGCTTTAAACCTTTAGTTTTTAAACATAAAAGTAACCTCATAATATGGCATAAACGTTTGAAGGTTTTTATTTAATTAGAGCAAATTCCTTCGTATTTTAGTTATTTGAACATGATGTCGAACTAAAGAATATTATAGCCATCCTTCAATAATGTTTTTATTTGTTTTCTCAGCTGTTATAGATCTGCTAGTCGAATTTAAAAAAAGGGCCGGTTATACATGTAGCTTATTTTACGTAATCAAGTGTTCTATTGTGTTATAATTTATAGACATAACAGTTTTTCCCTCATAAACCTAGAACAGAATGACTCTTAATAAATATAAACTGTTGACCCTGGGCATAGGAATAAAACGTATCTATGTTGAGATCTACATTTTTAAACATCAATAAATTAATCGGCAGGTGTTCTCGTGGGAACTTGATTTTACCCAACTCTCAGGTGATAACCCTAGGGGATATTGCGCAAGATCTTGTAGTTTGGTAACGCATTCACCAAGGGGGAGGCTTGATCACTATTTGGGTATAAAAACCCAAACTCATAGCAATACCTGCTATATATGCTCGACTACAGTTCAAGAGCTTCATTACGTTTAGTGATTGTAAAATAAAAACTCTGTGTGCGTGTGTGTATGTGTTTGTGTTAGTACCTGCCTAAATCATCAACTTTAGTCAACCATAAGGTAGGATTTTTCTCTTATTTTTGTAATATGAAAAACTTAACATTAACTTATATCTAATCTTAAGTATTATTTTGTACAACTATTGGCAGGTAAGTGATAGTACCCTACGGTACAGTGTCGTACGAACTTGGGATGATATAGCGCTTATCGTCGTGATGGCTTAGTGCGATTTTAATCTGAGAGATGTTTGAAACCTGTTGTTTATTGGATCTGAACAGTTTTTGTTGCACAGATGTTTCCCTGCCTTCATTTAATCAGTTAGCATAGTCGTCGAATGTGATAGTGTTTTTAACTATGTGTTTTTAACACCCTTTGCCTTCTTAACTGTTCGCTTATTTGCCAGAACCTGCTGAATCTCCATTTTACTTTTTACCTGTCCGAGCCATAGGAAAATCGTGTACCTGTTTTACCTCATACCACTTTAGGAATTCTTTACGAGCTTTTGATTTCACGGTATCATTGCTGTAGAACTTGATATGCGGAAGAGGACCGGTGTAGTTAGCGTTAGAATGATCCACATGAAGCAGTTTTGATCGGAATTTTGAATGTTTTCTGCTTGGGTAGATCGATATATGAAGAGCCATGCTACTGGGTAAACTTGTTGATGTTTACTTGGAGATTGATTATTGTTTTTAGCGTCCAACCGCTTTGCTTTTTTGCTGTAAAAAGTATACGCGCGCGTTAGTTTATTATAGATGTAACAAATGATACTTTTGTTAGTATATTCGAAAAAATTTTCTTAGCATTCCTCTAACGGCGTCACGAACCATTGGGGTATATAGTTATCCTGATAAATGGCCTCATTTCTCGTATTCATGTACTTTATTTCCTCTATGATCACATCTCTCTCTCTCTCTCTTCTTGACCTCCTGTTTGAAATTGCGCGTGTTTATGCTTTATTATGTACGTCCGTGCGTGTATCTGTTTGAAATTGCGCGTGTTTATGCTTTATTATGTACGTCTGTACGTGTATCTGTTTGAAATTGCGCGTGTGCATGCTTTATTATGTACGTCTGTGCGTGTATCTGTTTGAAATTGCGCGTGTTTATGCTTTATTGTGTACGTCTGTACGTGTATCTGTTTGAAATTGCGCGTGTTTATGCTTTATTATGTACGTCTGTACGTGTATCTGTTTGAAATTGCGCGTGTTTATGCTTTATTATGTACGTCTGAGCGTGTATCTGTTTGAAATTGCGCGTGTTTATGCTTTATTATGTACGTCTGTACGTGTATCTGTTTGAAATTGCGCGTGTTTATGCTTTATTATGTACGTCCGTGCGTGTATCTGTTTGAAATTGCGCGTGTTTATGCTTTATTATGTACGTGTATCTGTTTGAAATTGCGCGTATTTATGCTTTATTATGTACGTCCGTGCGTGTATCTGTTTAAAATTGCGCGTGTTTATGCTTTATTATGTACGTCTGTGCGTGTATCTGTTTGAAATTGCGTGTGTTTATGCTTTATTATGTACGTCTGTGCGTGTATCTGTTTGAAATTGCGTGTGTTTATGCTTTATTATGTACGTCCGTGCGTGTATCTGTTTGAAATTGCGCGTGTTTATGCTTTATTATGTACGTCTGTGCGTGTATCTGTTTGAAATTGCGTGTGTTTATGCTTTATTATGTACGTCTGTGCGTGTATCTGTTTGAAATTGCGTGTGTTTATGCTTTATTATGTACGTCCGTGCGTGTATCTGTTTGAAATTGCGCGTGTATGTACATGTAACTAGACTATATAAACAGGAACTTTGTTCCTGATCATTCATTAGACGTTATGGAACGACGCTTGTGTGATGTATGCGGTCTGAACATTCGACGCTCCGGGTATGTAAGCCATATGAATATACACCGCGGACACAAAGTCCCATGTACTAAATGTTTCAAATCTTTTTCACGTAATAGTAGTTATAAAAGGCACTTGAAAACAATCCATTGTACCACCATAGGTGCGAATAATAATAATGATAATAAGACGAAGCCTAGAAATGATGTAATAATTAAAGACGAGGGTCTGAAACGTATGCATACCAATGAACTCCATGACACAAATAAAGAAATAAGGCTCGATGATGATGATGATGATGAAATAATAAACGCTCGTAATGCTATACGAAATAAATTAGCCTACTTTCACAGTGATAAAACTGAACCTCGACCGGGGACCGTTTATCTCTCACCGAAACTTGAACAGGCATCTTCAGTTACATCTGTTGAAGATGATGATGATGATGATGCTGAGGAAGAAGAAGAAGAATGCGATTCCGACTTAAGGATTTATCAGGAATTCTTTAACTATTATAGAGCATTATTGGCTAGCGGAGAAAACAAAAACGTAGATAAAACTAGGTACGGTCTATATAATGACATCGATAAGTGGCGGTTTGCTTGTTCACGAGTACAGTTTCAAGGAAAAGATATTTTAATTAAAAACAAACTTTTCAATGGAACACCCGGTCTGTTTACTTTACTAACGCTTAAACGAATAAGCCCTCCTAGTCCAACAGAGGAAGATATCGACAACTATATGAAAATAATCTCACTTACTAATGCTCATAAGAAAGACTATAGACGCAACGGTCGACTAATAAGCGTTAAACATTGGAAATACGAAAATGTAATCAGACCAAATTTATACAGAATAATAGACTTTGAGGTTAGTCTTCCCAAAAAGTTAAACTAGATGATGAAACCGGATTGGATACGTCAGAGTACGCCTGATCAACTAGTGGATCGACTACAATTGTTGTACACCGCAAAGAAGGCTCATAGCAACAGTCTCGAAAACGACAACGAAATGATTTCAGTCATCACAGAGCTTAAGGCGAGAAAAATCATAGAATAAGTAAATATTTAATTTGTACTATGTACTATAGCCGTATTGTAATAGTATTTATATGTAATATTTTTGATAAGATGATAAAATAAACGAAATACATTCTATAAAATCTTCTTATTTCTCAACCTCTCTCTCTCTTTCTCTCTCTCTCTCTCTATCTCTCTCTCTCTCTCTGCCTCAGTAAACGTTCTGGTATGTCTGTTTCTAGACTTATTTAATAAGATTGCATAATTCTCTATGGATTTCATAAAGCGATTGATTAATTTAAATATGTTTAGAATCGATGACTCTGCATAATGTTCTAAATGCTTGTATTATTACTATTCTCACCCAGCTGTACCATGGCATGAAAAGTGATAGCTATAACTGAGAGAGAGAGAGAGAGAGAATGTGGTAATTACCTACACACCTGCCTGTGATGATAATGACGTGTCAGCGACAGGATGAAACTTGTCTGCCAGCGATGACCGCTTGTTTACCGTATGCGTGTTACTGAGCATGCGCTGGATCTAGGTAAGTATAGGTGACTATATAAAGCCGACCGCTGTTAGCGTGTAGCAGTAGACAGTACGTATGCAGCAGCAGCAGCAGCAGCAATTACGATGATGTCAAGCAGTCCTAATTATTGTTATGATAACTGTGAAAGCGAACCCCTGGAAATAGGTAAGTTGTTGTTGTTTATAAAACTTCAAGTTTATATGCTAATTTGTGTCTATTTTGTTGCTGTTGCTTGTTTAGATGAAGAAGGTTCGGATGTTGCAGATCATGCATCATCATCATCAACAGCAAGTACCGACAACGACGGTCAAGCGTGGAACAACGAAGTCGAAGAAACAGGTAAGATGTTTAAGACTTTTGTGTGTGTTTATGCTTATATTAATCGATTATTGTATTATTATTGTTTTAGCGTTACTGTCCCAGCAGCAGCAGCCTCTATACTACACTGATGACGTTGTAGCAGCATCAGCAAACTTTACCATCATAGATACACCAGTAGCAGCAGCAGCTAAACGTGAAGTACGTGTTCAACAGCTCGGGGCTGTCCAGTACCCGTTGTATGTTACGAGACCTCCCGGGGAAAAAGAAAACTACGATCATATACACAACATCCAAGTAGGACTTATTCCGCCCGACGACGACCAGGGAGAATTTGCCGTGGTAGTGAAGCTCGAATGCGTGAATAGCATATGTGAGTATGGTGAATTGGTGTTGTCGGAACGGGACTGGTTCGAGCTGTATGATATACGAGTCGAGGCAATGTTTAAAAATTTCTTTCATGGTTGCTGCTGTTGCAACAAGGACAACAGTGTACTACATTGCGATAAACATTTGAAATTCCATCTATGTGACAATTTATACATCGAGATTATTCACAACGAGTTTTTCGGCAACAGGGTGGCCATACATGATAAACAGCGGACTATAACCTTAAAAGATTACGAGTTTCAGTCTATACTGCATTTAGCACCGTTGATCAATCATCATGCTCGAACGTTATGTCACCTGGACTTTTCGTGTTTCTACCACGCAAACATAGAGAACGTAGCAGAAGGTCAACTGAGACGCCATGAAGATGCCTATAAATCGGTCCCGACATCCGATTCAATTTTATTCACGACCGAGCTGTTATGCGGATACTACTCAGCTACCAGTTTAATAGACAACACAGCAGCAGCAGCAACTGGTGGTGGATTGAACTCGTTCATTTTATTATAAATAATAAAACATCCGCAAAAGTTTATCGATGCCGTACGTACACGACTGCAATCATATCAACAGCAGCAGCAGTCGGAGACGTCAACGACAACAACGTTTGCACCGTCGTATTAAGAACACCATGGCGGAAATAAACTATATTAGAAATAGGCTGCAAAAATATTTGAACAATTTGCAAGTGTTACGCGATGATCTCAACTCATACTGTGTAATGAATAATTTGTCAAATCATATGTTACAATTGTCCATTAAATATCAAAATAAATAATATGTATAAACATTGTTGTTGTTGTTTCATTTACTAGCACAGGGTGAAGGGGTTGACTATATAAAAAGGTAGATCGTTGTCATCAGCGAGAGAGTACACGAATAAAGCCGAAGATTTCCGACGGCGAACATCCTAAGCTACAAAGCCTGTAAGTAGTCATACTATGAGAGAGAGAGAGAGAGAGAGAGAGAGAGAGAGAGAGAGAGAGAGAGAGAGAGAGAGAGAGAGAAAGAGTTCCAGCTTAGTGAAAGGATCCAATCCCAGAGTTAGCGCTAAAATTCAAATCTGGTAAGATGGTTGCTTTAAGAATGACAGATTTAAAATGACAGATTTAAATGACATATGCAAAAATGACAAATTCAAAATGACAGATTTAAATGACAGATGCAAAAATGACAAATTTAAAATGACAGAAGCAAAATTGACAGATTTAAAATGACATATGTAAAAATGACAGCAGTAAAATTGACAGATTTAACATGACAGATGCAAAAATGACAAATATTTAAAATTGACAGATTCAAATTTAGCGCGCGCACGCAAGATGCTGTGATATAAAATGGTTGCCTCTCTGTAGTAGTAGTAATACAGATTTCTTCTTCATGACACGCCACCTAGTAGTAGTAGTACACAACGCATCGATAATACAGATCCCTTCATGACGGCCTCTCTTAGCAATACACACTAATTGTAGCATTACGCCCTCTACTGGCAGCAAACAGATTGCCGGTAATACAGATCCCTTCATGACGCCCTCTCTTAGCAATACACACTAATTGTAGCATTACGCCCTCTATTGGCTGCACACAGATTGCCGGTAATACAGATTCCCGTAATGGCCGCTGTCAGCCAATCAGAAGCAAGGGGAGGAGCTACAGGAGTGGGGGTAACCAATCACAGCGAAGGGGGAGGAGCTACATGAGTGGGGGTAACCAATCACAGGCGAGGGGAGTAGCCTGGAGGGGGAAGGGGCGTGGCCAGAAAAAAAGTGGAGGGGCAACGCCCAGGTACCGCAATACCTACTCCTGGCATCCGTACAACTTCTATTGTTTGATCCCCCAATACGAAACGTATTTCATCAAATAGAAAGAGTGGTGCGTTATTCGTGAGGTTGTATGCTTTTGTTGCATCGGTTGGTGTGAGAGTACCTTCGATGTAAACAACACTTTTGTAGGTAGCTGTTATCAGATCAGCTTTTTGTATAACCAGATTTATTTCATCTGAATTATCATATTCATTAGTTGCATATGGATGATAAGAACGTCGATCGCATTCTACAATCATATCATTAAAGCGGACCTCGCTGAATATGGTTTTTAACCCGTCTTCCATATTTACTCAACACTATATAACCCAAAGATTGTAAAACCTGCACGTCTTCGTCTGTCAGCGGTACGTACTTGTTGGCAAACAACTGCTCACTGTTGCAGAGTTGTGAAATGGCTTTCTTTTTATAGAAAATAATTAGCCCCATAACCTCTTTAACCAGATTGCACGTATCCCTTTATCAAATCTATCATTCGTAATAACAATTCTTCTACAGATATCTTCAGCTCTAACGTGATGGTAACTTGTTCGTTTCCAAAGTCCACCAATTCGCCGTTCTGATCAACAAGTCTCAAAGTAATGTTGTCTATCTGGTTCACTATCAAAGGTAAATATGTAACGGGCGAAGGTTTCTCATCCAATCTATAACCAGGCTCCACAGAAATACCGAATGCGTATATGATATGCGATAACGAACTGTTCCGGTATGCTCCACCAGTAATATTACACTCTACATGAATATTTGTTGCTTTAATGATTTGCACATCTAGGTCAGAAGTATGCGTTTGATTTGCCTCTAATATGCGTGGTGAAAAACCAAGCATACGTCCTATACTATCAGGTTTAGTAAAATCAATGTTGTATATGGATTTTAGTTCACACTTTAGAGTATTGTTGTTAGCTTTCAAGACAAAATCAACCCGATTATTGTTGTTGCAAACGACTGACTGAATGTACTTGTTGATTTCTTCTACTTCGTACGCTCCAGAAGGAATAATCACCTCTTTATTGTTATAATAAATCTTGTTACCAGGAAAAATATTTCTTATTGGGTTACAACCGTAAAACCCAACAAGACCTAACGTGTAACGGTACTTGGAATTCAACTCAATAGGTGGAAAATAGTTGCGGCTAAGCTCGTTACCCACACCAGTTAACGAGAACTTTTGAGACATGACTAGTTGAGAAAGCTGATTGCAACTCTTTATATAACGTTATCATCATTCAAGAAATTAAGACAAAGATGTCCACAAACGACTGTATTGAAATTCTGTTGTCGAACATAATTGCATCTAATTTTGCATCCTTTAAAATATTGTATGAACTCCATAGGAGGTTGCAAATCTCCAAAACTGTCATAATAGATAACATCCTTCTTACGTTTCTTGTATGCAACCCAATGGTACCAGGACCCTTTATATCATCCAAATTTACTATTCCGCTTTCGTTTATATGCGGTTTATTTGGTAAGGTATCCCGCATAAACACACCTCTGAAGTATGTAACATCCTTAGCATATTTTTTAAATCTTGATCTGTGAGCGATCTCCGAGGCAACCTTGTTAGTTTTTTGAATAAGGTTTCAAATAAAGAGCTGCACCCTTTTTATAAGGTTTCAAATAGAGAGCGAAGCCTTGTTTTCCTATAGCGATTGACTCCATGGTTTTGTTGTGTCGTTCGCTTTCTTCAAGCTGTTTCTTAGCAGCCTTAGCTTCATTCACAGCTTTTGCAATTCCAGAGGCGCCGCCTGCGATCGCTCTGTTAAGGAAATATTGTTTATAATAATTTTAAATAATATCATTATTATACTTACCCAGCTGCTGAGAGGCCTGCAAATAAGGGAATTAGGAAGGGTATTATTCCTCCCTGCTTCGGTATTGGGATAACTCTAGGAACCAAAATGTTTTTCTTTCCCCCATTACTTTTAACAAACTTTTTAGCTACGCTCAAAGCTTTCTTAATAGTCTCAGCTAGCGGATGATTTCCAAACTTCACAGCTGCTTTTATGTGTTTCAGAAAACCTCCTTTAAAGGCTATGAGTCTATTATGTTTCTTTTTCCTCATTCTATTACATTTCTTTTTTCTCATTCCCGCTCCGATAGCTTTTTTAGCTCGCATGGCTGTGGTAACACCCCAAGCAGCAGCTCGTTCTCCGAAAATAGAGTCCTTAGCTTTAACTCTACGCCAAGATCGTTCTTGAAGAATATAGTCTGCTTTATGTCTGGAAGCCAAATCTTTATGTTGCGAATAAGCGATATCGTGTTCTCTACAGGCTTCGTCTAATGGATTTATGCCTCGATCTCCTCTAGCCAACCTCTCTTGTAACTTAGTGCCTGGACCACAAAACCGATACCCAGGTATATGAGCTTCAAAAGGCAGTTTGTTTATCAAGGTGTTTACAACACCTTTACCTCTACAACGTCTCGCCATCGACTAAATGTCTAACAACTAAACAAACCTTATTTATATGTGTGATCATACATCTGAGGATTCATAACCGCGATGGAGTTTGTTAAGCAACCATGTTCGTTGCACATTGAAAAACATAATTTTTGGAAGAGCCTGCATCAACAAGAAAGCATGGACCTCTATTTCCATCTTCCATTAGAGGTATTATTTGTGGACCTTCGGGGTGCGGTAAAACAAATGTGATGATTAGTTTATTGGAATCTCCAAATTGTTTAAAATTTAAGAACGTGAACGTTTACGCAAAATCGTTGGAACAACCCAAGTATCGATATTTAGAGCATTTGTTGGAACCATTAGATGGTATTACGTTCAACAAGTTCACCGATAAAGATGATATTATACCAACGCAAGAAGTTGAAAACCATTCGATTATGATATTTGATGATATTGCATGCGACAAACAAGATGTAATGCGTGATTATTTCAGTATGGGTCGCCATAGAGGTGTAGACTCGTTCTATCTCTGTCAAACATATTCCATTATACCTAAACAATTGATTCGAGATAATTCAAACTTGATAGTTTTGTTTAAACAAGACCACTTGAACTTGAAGCATGTGTATGATGATCATGTTGGTACCGATATGACTTTTGAAAAGTTTAAATCTTTATGTTCAGAATGTTGGAAAGAAAAATTTGGATTTCTTACTGTTGTTAAAGACTTCGAAGATGGTAGATATCGACGTGGATTTGATTGTTATATAAGATCACATCAAGCATTATAAATGTCATTATAGTTAAAGTGATCCAAGTGAATATATTGATTTGAAAGCGGTTTTCAAACGAGCGTTTTAAAGTACATCGGGACGTCTTTAAAAAACGCTTCCAATTATTATGGATCCTATTGAGAAGACAATCAAACAAAAATTAATAAAGACACGAGCTGCTATTAAACGTAAATATGAAGCTCTACTTAGGGGTGAACGTGAAACCGAACTGTTTGCAAAGAAAGCCTACAAACCTATTGTGGAGCCTCTAAACAAGCTTGTTAAATCAAAAAGTCTTTTAGAACAAATTAAACCCGAAATTAAACAGGAACCTGAAGAAGAAACAGAAGATCCTTCGTTAGCAGAACTATTAGAATCCTCTAATGTTAGTGAAGAACAATTTCTAGAACAGTACGATACGCTTCCACGCAAGTTTGTTGATCTGCTTATTCATGATAATAAAGCATTGGTTGACAACACTTATGGTATACATTATGATATTGATATTGATCAATGGGCTATTGGAGATTCTGTGGTTGATATTGTTGGTCCTGATGTAGTTATTAAAGGAAAAAAGTATGTTGGTACACCTGGTTTGTATGAACTGTTGGTGTTAAAAGAGCCTAAGGAATATACTCCTGAAAATGTTGACTCATATATGAATAAACTTACTGATACAAATACATATCGGAAACACTATGAGGCCTCTGGTCCAATACAAGGTACAAAGGGATATAAGTATCAAAATGTGATAAAGCCACAGATTGCTAAAATGCGAAACAAGTCAACTTCTGGAGATGGTATGAAACATGTAACCAATAAAGTAAAAGAGTATGTTTATTAGAACACCCCTAGAGAACTGGTTGAACGTTTGAGATTATTGCATGCATCTAAAATGGCTGGCCATACTGGGCATGATAATGAGATTTTGAATATTGTTGAAGAACTTAGAGAAGAAGGTATAATAGCTTAAATCGTTAGATTAAAGCATCAGTGTAAAAATGAGTGTCGACAAGTTTGGACGATATCATTGGACATTAAAAGTAGGAAAAAAGGGTGATCCAGGTATCGGGTTCAACCTCACTGCTGATGGTAATTATGAAATTCAAAACAAACGATTTGTAAACGTTGCGGATCCTGTTAACGAGGGTGATGTTGTAACTCTGAAACATTATTTGAATACCAAGTATGATTGTGATCTAAAAAGATTGGTGAACCTAGCCGGTCCGCATATCGATACTGATGCTGTTAATAAGATTTATGTGGACCAAGCATGCAGATCTGCTTGTGGACATACTATAAATCGTATACATGCAGATACCACAGAGAGAATTAAAGCTATGATTGAAAAGAGATGTCTAACGTTGGATGAAGATGGTCACTATAATGCTAAGAAAGCTAGGATTGTAAACGTGGTTGATCCCGAAAACGAAACTGACGTTGCAAATAAATTTTATGTAGACTCCATAAAAAAGAGTTTGTTTGACCGTCTTACTAGACACATAGTCAGTGCAGATCAAGCTGTGGAGCGCTCTGGATCTGCTATAGACAACATTTTAAATTTTAAAAATGATACTATTAACAAAATAACACAGCTTGAGGAGGACCTTAAAGATACAACAAATAAGGTGTATGTAGATGAAATTAAAGACAAGTTGTATGCGTTTATTAACAACCATATAAAGGAAGCCAATCAAAATATAATTGCATCTAAGAAAATCATAGACGATATTGATAAATTTCAATCAACTATCAGTAAACAAGTAAAAAAGTTGAGAGAAGATTTGGACAAGTTGGCTAAAGTAAAGTATATTCACAATGGAGCAGGTAGTGAAGGAACTACACAAACCAGCTAGACGAAATTTTCCTAGGAAAACAACGATTATCAAGGAGTATGATGATTTGTGGCAGGCTGACTTAGGAAAGCTTGGTTCGTATGCTAAAGACAATCGTTCATATAGATTTGTTCTTTTGGTGATTGATGCTTATTCAAAATTTATATGGACCAAACCTCTGAAATCAAAGAGTAGTGTAGAGGTTACCAAAGCTTTGGATTCTATTTTAAAGAAGGGTAGGATTCCCAACAATATACAAACTGATATGGGGAAAGAGTTTTACAACAAAGAGTTTTCTGCTCTCATGAAGAAACACAACATCAACCATTACTCTACATATAGCGTGAAGAAAGCTGCAATTGCAGAAAGAGCTGTGCGTACGATTAAAACCGCTCTATATAAAGCTTTCAGTCTTAGAGGGAAGTACAAATGGATAGATATCTTAGATAAGATCACTGTTGAATATAATTCACGTTGTCATAGAACTACTGGTAAAAAACCTAAAGATGTTACTCCCTCAACAAAGCTATCTGTTTACAACAATAATAAACAAGTGGGTTTTGCAAAGTATAAGGTAGGTGATCATGTTAGAATTTCAAAATTCAAATCAGTATTTGCCAAGGGATATACACCAAACTGGTCTACAGAGATTTTTAAAATTGATAAAATCAAGCGTGGTAAACCTGTCAATTATCTGTTGAAGGATGTGGAGGGTAAACCTATCCTTGGACAATTTTACTCTGAAGAATTGCAAAAAACCAATCACCCAAATATTTTTTTAATAGAAAAAGTGTTACGCCGAAAAGGAAGTGGAAAAAATGAAAAGTTATTTGTTCGTTGGCTTGGTCTCTCCAAGTCTCAAGACTCTTGGATTAATAAAACACACATTTTAAATAAAAATATGTAACTGTATTATGTATAGCATCTTAAATAAAACCTTTTTAAAAACATTTGTTTTTTCTTATTACCTTAAATAAAACAACAATATTACATTATACCTGTATATTAAAAATAGCATCTACAATACATTATTTATTTGCATAGGAAAAGGATTATTAGGCAATAGCAATAATTCTTCTATAAATTTCTATATAACATCTTCTATAAATTTATCTGGATAAAGGTTTACAATTTCTGTTATAAAAGAACAATCGCAATCTGTTTTTCTCCATGATACAACTTCCATCATTGGTTTCATCATTATACATAAAAACTTGCCCATAGATAAAATACTTGAGTCATCTGTTAGATCTTCCTTATGTGCTGTGGAAGCAACAAGCGAAATAAAACTGGTATAAGCCCACTGGTTAGTATATTCTTGAAGTGTGTTTAATTTTTGATTTATTACATCTCTTGTTGAGAACAGTTTTTCCATTTCTTCCAAACTAAAGCATATCCAATCAAATAACCCTATTAGTTTAACAGTCTTTGTTTTATTCTCATCGCTTTCAAATCGAATTTTAATGCAGCTATCTAGCGAATATTCCGTAAACTTGGTGGTTTCATTATTATTTGTAAATTTTCTAAATAAATGTTCAATTCGAATAGACGATAAGCTTTCCCATTCATCATAATCAAGTCGTAAACAGTTCTTATCGTTAATGCTAGTTATTTGTACGACTGGATCAAAATTGTCTGTATTAATACATCCTACTTCAACCATTAACAGATGTCTTTTCTTATTGTTTAGAAAAAATACCCATGAAGAAATTAATTCCTTGCGATTGCAATAATCTAACGAGAAAATAGAAGAATATTATATATTGCTATTTTTATTATTTATTGTTTAGCTTACCTCCATCGCAGGTATCAATAAATGTGTTGTTCATCTCCATGATTCTACTATCACGTTTTACATACAATTCTAAACTAATGCAGCGGTATATTTTGAACAGCCTTTTATATACACCTAAACGTGCACACGCGTAAATCGTTATTTTTAAAGCTTGAAATTATATAAAAAATGTACTAATTTTAGTTTGTATGAATGCAGTCAAATATTTGTGGTTTAAACTTCCTTTTTATTGAATGTTGTTTACATATAACATATGTTTGACCGGCTTATCTACTAAGAGCATTTGTTTACATGCATACCACCATTTAAATCAATCAATCGGCTGCTTTGTTTTTGGGGAATTATTTAGTAATTTTTTATTTAACTAAATATCATTTGGTTACCCTGTATGTTTACATATAACATATGCTTGGCGGACATAGCACATAACCAATAAGAGCATTTGTTTACATGCATACCGCCATTTAAATCAACCAATCAGCTGCTTTGTTTACGTATGACGTCACTTCCGGCGGCCATATTTGTTTACATCCGGCGGCCATATTGTTTACATCTGGCAGCCATGTTTGTTTACCTATCACCTATAACACATGTGCTTATGACGTCACTTCCTGCGCTAGGACCCGCTTGCCTGTACTACTCATTTTGTTTTTACTTTCATCAAATGTCACTAAACCACCCATTTAATCCCTCCTCTATTAAGTCATATGCAAAGTCTCTTAGATGTTGCTCAATGAGCTTTTTTACCAAACACTCATTACAAATCACACCTCTAATGAAGTCTTGACACAACTGCACGCCTTTTCTATATCGTTGTGCTAACTCTTGACAATATTCTGGACTGAATATCCCCGTACCATGAACAGCTTCGTGTGCCGCTTCCTCCTCTAGCGCTTCTAATTCACACCGTAGTTTCACCACAGCATTCAGTTTATCAATAGCTTTGCTTGATACGTCTTCACTGTTACGCGTCTCGATTGTATTTCACTACGTTACACCTAGACCATGTGTTCTTATATTCACCCGCTCCCCACCCTTTCCCCTCTTCATTCTTCCATTACGCAATACACCTTTTGACTTCCACATCCACTATTACCTTTTCTAGTAGATAATGCACAACTTCTAGCATTCCAAACACGTTCGGGATTTGCATCTTCATTAATGGTTCCAATATGTTTGTGATGTTCACTATGCAGTCACCCGGCATGTCTACAACACCATCTATTATACTATGGTAGAAATTGAAAAATTCCAAACCCTTCAGAAGGTTTAATCGATATGTTAGTAACGGTATTAACTGCCACGGCTCATATAAGGACTCCCACGCTAAATACAATTCATCATCTCCTGCATCAGTTATCTTTATAATTTTTGTTTTATCGTAATTTCTGTTAGACGCTCAAACGAGATAGTTTTTGTACCAATTTTCAAAGGAACCCCGACCTCTTCTCCTGCTTTAAACTACTTATTAATGACTCCTTCATTGGTTATTAACGCGTTCCACTCCGTTTCATCAAACAGCATACACTGATTCTTTACTCCAGCTACTTTTATTACAGGAGCGAATCCCAAATGAGCACATTATTCAACAAATACAACTTTACTTTTTGATTTGTTTAAATAAAACACTGATTGATTCACTAGCGGTGCCCATTTAGCATCCTTAGGGAGCTCGTTTGGAGCCATCAACTGCTTTTCTAGAGCTTGCGCTTTCGCATTCTCAATTGATTTAGCAAGGCTTTCCATTGTAACACTGCACTGTACACTGCAACTGCAAACGCTTTACTCTTCCCATACATGCGACCTGCTATATATATATCTACAGCTTGACCTTGAATGGTGTTTGATGACCTTGAATATACATTATTTAGTTACCTGCATGGCCTTGAATGCATTGTTGCCATATTGCTGACCTTGAAAAGTGGCCTTGGGTTCTTGAACCCAAGTGTGTTGGGTCTGACCAAGGTCAACACAGTGTGTTGACCTTGGTCAACACACTGTTGTCATATTGTTGACCTTGAGAATGCGGTGTTGCCATACTGTTGACCTTGAGAATGCGGTGTTGCCATATTGTTGATCTTGAGAATGCGGTTTTGTCACGTTTAGGTGACAGAGATAGATTCAAGGTCACCATGTGTTAGAAAGAGATAGGTTCAAGGTCAATGTCAGGAGTGGGGGGTGGTTCCAGAACTCTCATTTTTTCCCTACTAATGCAATAGATTATTTTTTGCTGATGACTTGAAAATCTATGCTTCAGTATCTAGCTTGGAAGATTGTCTGTCTCTACAACAGAAAATTAATAATTTACAGGCCTGGTGTCTCATTAATAAATTCGATTTAAATGTCAATAAATGTAAAGTGTTAACTTATTCTAGAAAACGATGCACGCTTGAATATCCATACTCTATTGACGGTATAGTCCTCTATCGCATTGTGACAACGAAAGATCTAGGTGTGACATTCGACAGTAAGCTTTCTTTTTCTATTCACTTCGAAATCATTGTTTCCGATGCAAGCCGAATGTTCGGCTTCATTGTATGCAATTTTCTATAGAGGTTAGAAACGAACGTGTTTTTTTCTCGTGCCGATAAAAGTGTGTGACGAAAAACACGAGCAACGAATCAATGTGAAATTTCTCGTTAAATTAAAAAAACTCCAACTGAGTGCTATAAGTTGTTGAAAGAGGCCTATGGTGAGAATTCTCTATCTCGTGCGTGTGTTTTCGAATGGTATAAACGGTTTTCTGAAGGCTTAGAGAGCACCGCAGATGATAAACGTCCAGGTCGACCTGTCTTTGTTTCACCTCCGCAAACAGTGACCAAAATCAATGAAATTGTGCGGGGAGATCGTCGTATGAGCATTCGGATGATTGCTGAAACTGTAAACGCCGATAAAGAAACTGTCAGAAAAATTTTACGTGGCGAGTTGAACATGAAGAAAGTTTGTGCGAAGTTGGCCCCAAAAAATTTGACCCCTGAACAAAAGCTTATCCGTCAACAGATCTGCTCAGATTTTCTTGAGAGGTTAGATGAAGAGCCTGAATTGATGGAAAACATCATCACTTGCGATGAAACATGGATATTACATACGATGTTGAAACTAAGCGGCAATCCATGCAACTCCTGCATCGCAAGAATGAAAAAAGCAAGGATGTCGAAATCAAAATTTAAAGCCATGCTAATCATTTTTTTCGACATCAACGGCATCGTGATGACTGAATGGGTGCCACAGGGTCAAACTGTAAACCAAACTTACTATTTGAAAGTTTTGGCAACACTTCGAGAGCGAGTTGTAAGAAACGGCCGGAGTTGTGGAAAAACAAGTCGTGGATCTTGCACCAGAACAACGCACCTGCACATAACGCGCTGCCTATGAAGCGTTATTTAGCCGCTAAAGGCACTCCAGTGCTCGAACACGCGCCGTACTTGCCTGATTTAGCACGCTGTGATTTTTTCATGTTTCCGAAAATCAAGTCTGCCTTAAAAGGAACCCGGTTTGAGTCGATCGAAGTGGTGGAGCGAAAATCGGCGGAGCTCCTAAGTTAAATGCTCTTACAAAAGAAGACTTCCAGCATTGCTTTGACCAATGGAAAAAAAGAATGGAACGGTGTGTGGCGAGGGGAGGGGAGTACATTGAAGGGGAGCATTCGATTGTAGAATAATTTTGAAAATACAACTCTTTTTCATAAGCAGTCTCGTTATTTAATAGCCAGACCTCGTATGATCGAATCCAATCTTGTTGGTTCCTGAATGTTTTGTGTTAATTCGAAATTTTCACATAATGACATCAACTCTACTGTTGCCGGTTCCATCTTACTCATATCAATGTTAAAATCACCTCCCACAACAATATTTTCTGAGTAGCAACTAACTTCAAGTAATGAGTTATGCAAATTACTTATAAAATCAGAAAAAGTTTTCTATGCGGATTATAGACAACACCTATTATAAAAGTTTGATTTAAGCAATTTATTTGTACCCATAATTGTTCAATAGAGTCATCCACATGCACTACCTTACATTGTAGATTATTTTTGACATATAATCCAAAACCCCATCCATGTCTGTCTAATCTGTCCTGTCTAAAAAAATTATAGTTAGCTAAGTTCACTGTACGGTTTGGTTCAGCCAGCTTTCGGAAATGCAGAGCAAATCTGGCTTATAAGTCTGAACAAATTCATTTAGTCGAATTAATTTTGCATTTAATGAACAAATATTGATATGAGTTATTAATAGTTCATGTGTACATTTAGAGAAATTATAAAATAACATTTAAAGTAACACAAAATAAAAATAGTAACAACAAATGAAAAATAATAATAAATTGCAATAAAAGAAAATCAATCTGCACTTTGCGGATAATGTACCTACAAAGACTTTCAAAGCGCTGAAGATAAAAGATTTACCAAGCGCTATTTTACAAGGTAGTTTCATTTCTGTACTGCAGCGGCTTCAGAAAAAATATCTAACTATGTCCTCTTCGGATTGAATTATTTTAATTACATTATTAATTTTTATGAATATATTTTCCCATCCCTACTACTCCATGTATTCCTAACCCCAACTTTTTTAGAAGCTTGTTGGAACAGTTGGTTTCTTCTCCAAGTTAGTTCTTCTTTTATAATGATTTTGGTGTCTTTTAATAGCTTCTTTTTAGTACATATGAACTGATAAATTTAGATAATTGGTCTATGCATACTTTCTCTTCCCTTTAAACGGTGGCAAGCATCGATGTGTTGTGGAGAAACTTGGACATCTAGCTTACTTTTAATAAGAGAACACACTACTTCTGCGGTATCTTCACCATTAGTTCCTGCCGAAAATCCGTATGCTATTTCTCCGGGTGTACTGCTCCAGATCATCGTTACGTGGTACGTATCGCGTACGTGGTCGAGAGACGGAAACTTTTCGTCGCCGTCAAGGATCGAAGACTTGTGAACGCAGCTAGACGGGATCCTGTGAGAAGCGCTCACATAATTGCAGCGGACGTGTTCTTGATTCGACGAGTATCTGATAGGACGGTACGAAATCGTCTACTTGAAGGTAAATTTCGTTTTCGTATTAGAGCTAATGTTCCTCACTTGACGGACAGGCATCATCAGGAAAAACTACGGACATTGGATTACGAGGTAACGGTGAAAGGCCTTGTTCACCGATGAAAGCCGCTTTTGCCTCTTCCATTCTGACGCACGAGATCGCGTATGGCGTCGGAGAGGAATGTCATTTGATCGCAATTGCGTCAACCCGACGCGCAACTTCAACTGCGGATCTGTCATGGTTTGGGGAAACGTTAGCTATGACGGTTGCACCAATCTGGTGATTGTACCAGCTCCTGGATTGACAGCGGTTCAGTGCATCAACGAAATTCTTCGGCCTCACGTTCTGCCCATGCAACGTTGGATGGGACGAGTTCATTCATACAACATACGCGTTCTTCCTTGTTCGCCTATCAAGCCAGACCTCAACCCAATTGAACATGCGTGGAACAGAATCGGGCGTTGTCTGCGTAACATGCAAAGACCACTAACTACACTCCGAGAATTGGGAATAGAACTGACGCAATTGTGGAACAACATTTCCCAGAATGAGATTCGCGCAGTTTCGAACATGCCAGCTTGCAAACAGAGGTTGCAAGAGGTGCGCCAGTAAAGAGGAGGAAACACACACACAATGAGTAAAATCCGACCGACAAAGTCCTCGTGGTGCACATCGGTTTACGCATGACGGTTACACGTTAAAAAATTAACGTTATTAGAAAAAATGTTCAAATTCAACCGCTAATAATATCACCGGCAGAAGACGAAAAACTTCCAACAAAATTCAGGGTAAATTTCAAAAAATTCATAACTTCGCGCCAAATTATCGTACAATCGAAGTTTTAAAGTATCTACAGAAAAATGACTGAACTTTATTGCCCTGGCAGTCGATTGGGTCCACAATTTCTTTGGTACGCCGTACAAGCTGTAAAAGTTTGACATTCTTTTCTGCGGGGAGGGGGTCGCGGGGAGCGGAAAGGTAAACGTAACACACGCACTTAAACTAGACACTTTAAACTTTTCAGCACGCAAAAGTTCATCCATTTTTGTTCAAAACTAGCCGAGTTATGACGACTTGAAATTTTGGTGCGTTTTCAAGTGGTGCGATTTTTTTCCTCGAGAGTAGATATAATATGCTGTATATTTTTTGGGAAAAGTAAAATATTTACAGTTACCGATAAAGAAAAATAAAATAAATAAAAAATCCAGGAACAAATTAAATTCTTGTGTTATGGTATTAGTTCCTTCACCAGGGCAAGTTGTTCAGTTTTGTTTTTAAATATTATACTTTTTATTTTATTTCGTTTTTTTACATCTGTTTGATAGTCCCTTCACTCGAATACGGAGCCCGAAATTTGCTAGCTGAGCCTAGGGCCCAACTCAGTTAAAAATAGGTCCTGATTACACAACCTTAAAAATTGCTTACGTCTTTATACTTTTCGGATGAATGCGAGTTAAATTTCTTTCTGAATTGCTGCATGAGTAGGTTAGTGTCGATGGTTGACAAAGCAAATGAATTATGGTTTGTAATACTATTTTAAATGGTGTATCCTATGAACACAGTGTATTTGACTTATGCTATACTGCGTTTACCCAACAGATATAGTAATGAAAAACCAGAGACATTCAGATGCAACTTGAAACTTGAATATCCATTGGTTGAAATAAATGGGGCGGTACTCGATAGAAGTCTCATTTACACATACAAACACAAACGGCAAACGCCAGCTTGTTACGCATGCGTTTACGTCAGTTGTTTTGAAAGTTTCGTCAGTTTTTCCAACTGTGTTACATATTAGGTACATTACAAGTCTTTATTAAGACTAGCACCATTCAATACACGAACGGTTGTCAATAAGTAAGTTAGAATTATATGAAAAGTTAATAATAATAATGAGTTGGTTAATTTGTAGAATTTTCCTTACTGCAAAATTATTAAAAATGGATGATGAAAACGTCAACAATATTCAGTTGTCACCACCAAAAAAAACGCCAAAAAAGCACTTTTCTGTAGAGGTGAAACAAATAATTATGAACGCTTTTAAAGTGTGTGAAGAGCGGCATCCTCAATGGAAAAAACACGAAAAAGAGGAAAATGTTGCTAGATTGATAGGTCATGTTTTAATTTACCTTCCAATCCCACTGCTTATTTACTATAATTTTATGAATTGGTCTGGCCAGTGTTTACAACATACTTCGTGAGCACAAGCAACATCCTGATTATTTTGCTGCTCCTAAGGCGTGTCATAGACCAAGAGCTATTTTGGACAATGTTTCCGAAGAAGACAAAAATGGCAAAAAAAGTGTGGGCTGACATGTCCATAACAAATCCACGAGATGCATTTTTAAGAGGGTTATCGACTGACTTGAGAAATCCATCGGGGAAAGGAAAGCGGCTCATCACCCTTCATATAGGATCTGATGACGGTTTTGTAGATAATGGATTACTGTTATTGAAATCCAAGAAAACAAATGACTACCATTAAGAAATGAACGCAGATACATTTGAACAATGGTTTAAAAATATTTTGCCCAGTCTTGAAGAAGGTTGCGTTATCGTCTTGGATAACGCAAGTTATCACACAACAAAAATTGAAGAAATTCCGTTTAGCAACACAAAGAAAGCTGACATACATAACTGGCTGCAGAAAAAACTATCCCCTACGAAGACAGTATGTGAGAGCTGAATTGTTATCTTAAGTAAAACAGCATGCACCTAAACACAGTGAGTGCTAACGTAATCGACGAATTAACACAGGAAAGCAACAGAACTGTTCTGAGATTGCCACCTTACCATGCGACGTATATATAGTATGTTTGTATGTAATTTCTTTGTTTTATTGTAAAAAATATTTATTATATATTATAATATATGTAAACACAGAGCACTCGCGAACTTTTCATGGCTTTTTTATTAAATTAATAAAATGCAATTTTTTAAAATGTATGGTTATTATTTATACTAGTATAAATTTCTCTAAGTGACATCATTTATAACGAATTAACAATTCATATACAAAAATGTTCTATTGTAAATTTAACTTTCACATAAAACCAATCAGAACAATCTGTGCTGCCTTGATTTCTTTTAACTATATCTGTTCAGTGTCCGGAGTATAATAAGTATTCCGGTAACAATATTACCTTTTTCTCGAATGTAAAACCGTCTGATGAAAAGGTAAATTTGTTGATAACAACGCTCTGTTTTTCTCGTTTGAGGATGATACAATTTTTAGGTTAAAATCAGTGGCGTGCGGTGAGAATTTAGGCTAGGGAAGCAACCACGGTTTAAATTTTAATACACCTAGGTACAATAAAAACAGTGTTATAATCGTTAAGCTTACAAGTTTTTTAAAGAAGAACTTTTACACTTCAGTAGTATTCTTTTACTCTATAATGATTAATCGGATTGGTAATTTTTTAGCACATCTCGTTCTTTTGAATGTAACCACACTTTTGACCGAGTGGCAATCGGTGAATATGCCGCCGACAGCTAGTGGAGATGGGTCGGGTTCTTCTTTGATGTTATTTGTTGAGGGCGCCAAGCAGTTGTCTCCAGCTGCATCGACCAAGGAAAATGAGAGTGGTAACTGCTAACCAGCTTCTCACTGTCAAAACAATAGGGGGAAACAAAACAAAACAACCCAAACCGTTCAACTTCTTTTAATGTCAGGATATTTAACTAAAGATACGAACACATATAAACAGACTAGTTGACCCGGCAAACGTTGTTTTGCCATATAAATTATTCCTAGGATTATTTTAGTAGAAAAAAATGACTAACTTATTGTCAGTGTGTGAGGATGTGGTATATATGAGTGGAAGAGGCATGGAGCGCTGTGAACGATGATGGAATATAAAAATAACACAATACCAAACATTTATATTTTTAATTTATTGCAATTTATTTTTTAAAATTATATACAGTGTGTAAATAAAGTAAGGAATAAAATTCATATTTTTCGTATTATCACTGTTTGGAAAAAAAGCTCGGGCACGTCAATTTTATTGTTTTCCTGCGGATTTTATAGTGTAAAACAATAAAAATCATTGGTGTGAGCTCGTGATACATGTCGAGTACTTTTGAGGTTATATGAAATCACTGAATTAACTGAACGTGAGAACTACACTCAAAATTAATAACTTTATATCGAGTTTTTTTTAAATTTGACGTCGAAGGCGGCTATGGGTAGTTGATTGTGAACGGATCTTGATCGTATTAATAAATGTCATTGTCAAAACGTTCAAATTACTCACGTGTTTAAATAATTCACAATCGACTATTCACAGCCTACGTTGACGTCAAATTTAAAAAAACACTCGATATATAGGAATAAATAATTACAGCCCTGCAAATTAATGATAAATTTATTTGAAAATAACACTGAAATAGTAAAATGATAACTATATGATAATGATAAATTAATAACTTTATATATAGGAATAAATAATTACAGGGTTGAATGGACCGGGGTTGGAAATTATTGAATTACTAATATCGCTATTAAAAAATAGGGGTTGATGGTAGAAGGGTGAAAATTTAGGGTTGTATGTATTTTTTAATGCCACATCATAAAAAAAATTTGGGGTGGACCACCCTTATCACTTAGGGGTATAAAAAATAGATAGCAACCTATTCTCAGACCTACTGAATATACATATAAAATTTCATCAAAATCGGTCAAGCCGTTTCGGAGGAGTATGGTAACTAAAACCATGACACGAGAATTTTATATATATAGATACACAGAAATATACATATAAGATATAATAAAGCTATTTAACCATAAATATTGTTAAATTAAATAATGAAGATGAGGTATGCCCTCAGCCTCACAAGGCACTTTAAATATTGTAACAAGAGAGAAAAAGAAAGAACCTCTTTTCGAGCAACAAATGGAGTGTTCTACCGCATTCGAGAGAATGACGTATCGCACAAGCATGTAAACCAGACGCGGTTTATTCTAGCGCTTTCTAGAATACATAGAAGGTTCCAGCGACTTCTGGTGCGATTATATGAGGGTATAAAAGCGGATTCGCGGATAAAAGAGAGGCAGTCAACAGCAAGTCATGAACTATGTATCGCGAAATAAATAGTGAATGTAAAGATAAATGTTGTATTAGAAATTCATAGTCTGTAAATAATAGTTTTAATGGTTTATAATCATAGCGTTAATTTATAGTGTATTCATTAGTGTTTGTAAATAAATATTAATTATTAATAGACGATTTAAACAGCACTTTTGTTATTATTTTTAAAAAGAACGTTACAATATCTATAAAAATCTTAAGGTTGTAGCGGGAGGGGATGCATATATCTCAGGCCCCGAGTTTATTAGTCACCTTTTATATAACACGCAATCAGTTATCCAAATCACTCTTTGAGGTGATCTTTTATATAATTTAATTAAGAGAAACCACCTTGTGGCATGAGGTACCTTACCTGTGAATGTAATTATATAGATAATATTTAGAGATATGATGACATATTAACAGTTTTTATTAAAGTTATAATATGTTTAACTGCTTCGTAACGATAATTCACATCTGACCTCTCTTGCCAGCTAATTATTTGATTTGTTGTGGCTAAACTTCATTATCTTGTGATATCTTGGAGCTAGGGCTCCAACTGACGAACAAACAAGTTATCGCAATAGATTGGTCCTTAATTCCTTCAGGAAATAACCGACCCTTAGGAGGATCACCTCTAATCCCGCCAAAAGAATATCCCGACAAAAGAAGAATCCCGCGAAAAGAAAAAGGGCTAAAATAAACCCAGAAGATAGGATTTATCAATCAAATAAATTAATTCCTCACCTTTTGATGGTAGGTGCCCTGGAATAATGAAAAGTATGTAATTTCTAACAAACTAATTACTGATAAGCCAAGCCAATAAGGTTAACCAGGAATATCTCCAAATCCACGTATATAATTGACAATTCTCACAAGTTTCCAATAATCAAATAAATCTCACCATAATTAATTGTCAATACTTCAATCATTTTACTGCCAAATCCATATTACATGTAATAGACTATTTCGTTCACGCAATAAAATGTATATATCCCTGGCAGTCTGACTGACTCACCAAAAGGAAAGAACTTTTCTTTCACCTCTTTTCTTTAAAAACAGCAAAAGCTTTACTTCAACAACCAAACAAAAATGTCAATATATCTCCAAGGAAACAGGGTATGTAACCCAGATGACTTAATTTAAACGATAACAAAAATTACAATATTACAATCAACAAATTGTAATATGAATAGTGATTAACCCCCACCTAGTAAGATATTTTTAGCATGATTGGTAATCCCCTTACCCCTTCGAATCGTAGGAATTCTGTGATTGACATGATTGAAGCATAAAAAGTGCTATGACTTGTAACTATTGCCAACGTTCTTTTGTGACAAAGCATTTTCAAATTTTTATGATTGTTTAGATTTAATCACAATGTGCAAAAGATACGTCTTTTATACTTATGGAATTTGTTGACTATTATTCTTTATTTAAAAAAAAGTAATACTATTTATTTATAATACATCTCGATTTTCCGGTTTTTTTAGCAAAATACCTGGTGCAGGTTTTACTCTTTGTTGTTAGTGTTAAATTTAAAAGCTCTGTTTTTGGTCTGCCTTTCTCAATAATTTCCTCCGAAACTGTATGAAGAAAAGTCTTTATTAAATAATAATAATACTTTACAAACTGAACAACAAAATCGTTGCGATTCGGATATATCGGAAATACTCGAACCTTCCACCGAAGCAGCTGAATTTGCAGTCATGGCGATACAGCAAGTTTAAATGTTGCATACAGAACAAACTAAATAGAATTATTTGTCTTTAAAAAAATCCCAACTTAGATAAATTGAAATAATAAAATGTTCCAAAATACAGTCTCATTCGCAGATTTACACTGCTTAAGTAACATTTAACAAACACGAAAAATCGAACAAATAACGAAATTGAATCGGTCAAAGTAGAAACTGAATCTGTCCCAACCACCTTGTTTTGAGGAAAACAAGAAAAACTGAATTACTCAATGTTGCTTTTAGGACTTTCGTGACTTTTTGGGATATGAAAGAAGGGTATCTATTATAGGTAAGATCACATGGTTCAATTTACTTAAAGTTTTGTATTCTAAGAGATAAAAATGCATATAAGACGTGGACATGTTCAGTTTCTGCATTGATTGCAAATAAAATGCAAAGAATACGCAAGAAACTATTTTGTGACCAGTGTCGACCTTTGAGGGGGTGCGAGGTCGGGCGCCGCACGATGGCGCTAGGCTGTTTGGGATGCCGAAGTTTGTAAAATCATTCAATAACAGTTACTTTTTAAAGTTAAAAGGGTGCTCTGAAGGACTCTCCCGAAGGTGCCGAGAGGCCTAAGACCGGCACTGTTTGTGACAAAAGAACAACTGAACTTAATATTAACAAAAGAAATCTGAAAATCCTAAATACAAATAAAAATATTTTTAATTATTGTCTGCTTTCACTGCGCTGTCTTCCTCTTTCTCTTTCATAGGCCATTTTAGGATAAAATTGCTGGTAAAATTCGTCAAATTCTTTCTCAATGTACTTCATAAATCTTTCAGTTTCAGAGAGGTTGTGGAGTCAGTGGGAAATTCCTTCAACTGTTTCCTAGGTTGTTCAGTTTTACTTTCTTCTTCGTAAACACTGTTACTAGTTGATTTAGACGTTTTTGCATAGAGAACTTCCCTCAACAAAATATCACTTGCATATGTCAAAACGACGCGACGATGGCTTCATTTGATATCAGCTAAGCTGTTTTTACTTCAGCGCATCCTAGATATATAAGACATACCGCTACAGAGATTGAACACATCCTATGTTTCTTCAGTTTCTGTACTATACCATCGCTTTTCTACATTATAGAAAAGTAGGTCATGTTATATTTTGCACCATTCGATCGGGCACCCTTTAATTATGGTGAATTCATGTATAACTCAATTTACATAAAAAGTGGTCATATTCAGTTTCTGCATTGACCGATTCAATTATAATAAACATCTGATCACGGAGTATGCTAATAAAAATAACTCGACCTTATACGATGTTAACTGTAGCCCACAACGCAACCGCTATCCGCCCGCTTCCGAAAGTAAGAAGTGCAGGAAGTAACGAAATCAGTGCTTATATGCAGTGTAACTAACACATTTGAATCGGTATTACCTTTCCGCGCAAGTTTAATGAACCTAATTTAAAATAGTACTCTAAATAATTATACTTTTTGCTGTACGGAATTGATATTGAGCTTTAAGTTGATTAAACATTACAAATTTAAATAAACGATAACCATAATTTTATAAAACTATTAATGTTAGCATTGTTTTTTAATTTTAATAAATTCTTAAAGGAAGCATTGCTTCCCTTGCTTCCATGGACCGCACGCCAATGGTTAAAATATATACCGTGATTTGCACCCACTCTTTCGATAATTACCATCTACCGCGATCAACCAAGGGCAGTCAGCTGATTACCGCTGTTAACCTTTAGGAATCTACCGCTCCAATTATCGTAAATGCCCAGTAATATCATAGCGTATTGTGGTTGTGTGGTACAGTACACCCACTCTATATAGCCGATATAGCGTCAGTACGACGTCAGTGCACGTTCCAACTATTATATAATATTTTGTTCACTGGGTGAACCGCTTCCTAGAACCAATTAAGAAAAAAACAATTCTTATTATATATATTATTATTATAATTATTATTAATCTTACAACATAAAGTAACAGTAATTAAGTACAATACAACTGGATCAGAAACATTTGTCCGTTTTTGTGGAAAGGTTAGAAACATTTTAGTTTGCTTTACTGTTTCATCTCAATGCGTTAAGTGTTTTTGAATGTTTTAGCTCAGAGTTCTTACTAGCCAAAACTGATGCAACACTATTATATCTTACAGATTACAATCTATGGAGGTATCCAACTTCAAATTTTGGATGGAAACGATGTATTGCAACACTCTTGTAATTCTGTAAACCTAAATTATTCCACTGCAGTTTTTTACGGAAGTGCTTGCAAGTGCTTTCAACTGTCTGTACCATTTAATGGTACGCTAGCACAAAATGCCTACAGTACTTAGTTTTGCTATGCTAAGCTAATGCTATATATGTCATATATATATATATATATATATATATATATATATATATATATATATATATATATATATATATATATATATATATATATATATATATATATATATATATATATATATATATATATATATATATATATATATATATATATATTTAGATAGAGTTAATTTTTATCAAGTTGGATAATGATTTTACATTAAATAATATTTTGAATGCAAATTCATATAGAAAAATTTTATCGACTCTGCTGGGATTCGAACCCATGTTTGCTTGATATCTAATTCATATGGAAAATTTCTCGCTATGCTGGTAGTCGTTCTCTGTAGCTCAGTTGGTAGAGATACCACCTAGACAGTGGAGGGTCCTGGGTTCGAATCCCAGCAGAGTCGATAAAATTTTTCTATATGAATTTGCATTCAAAATATTATTATATATATATATATATATATATATATATATATATATATGATCTAATTCCTATAATAGTATATATTGTAAAATATGTAGCCTTTGAAGTAGGTGTTCCGCAGTCGCGTAATTAAATCGTGTTTGGACCAAAATATCTGTAGCACTCGATCAAGTTAATTCTGAAATTTGTTAAGATCAGAGTTGTTAATACATAATTACACCGCATTTTATTTGTAAAAGCCGCATATTACTTATTACTAAACCCGCGCATCTTTAAAAATCTGCATTTACTGGAAAATTGACAACACCAAAAAGTACAATTGAGAAGATATTGGCCGAAAGAACTTTTACCATAGCTTTGGAACGTAGACCTACAGCTCTAGCAATAAGTAGCCTCTGCAGAACCAGCACCAAGAGTTTTGCTGTAATATCTCTATGACCTGACCAGCGAATTATAAAAGAACGCATTACAGTCCACCGCTCTACACCAGTAGGAGGTAAAGCTGTTTGCGGCAACAAAAATTAGTAATTGGAAACCATTTCAAAGATTGAATGTAGGTATAACGTGTAAATTTTCTTTTAAAAGCTAAATTTCAAAATCATTGCGTGTTTATCTACTAAACAACCATATGTAAACATGTGCCTATAAGTGATTATTATTTAAAATAAATATGCCACAACCATTTGAGTGTAATATTTGTAGTTATAAATGCTCACGAAAAGGAAGTTTGAAACAGCACATGGTCACTCATAGTCGTGAGAAACCATTTGAGTGTAATATGTGCAGTTATAAATGCTCAGTAAAAGGAAGTTTACAAACGCACATGCCCACTCATAGCGGTGAGAAACCATTTAAGTGTAATATTTGTAATTATAAATGCTTACTGAAACACGATTTGCCAAAGCACATGCTGACTCATAGTGGTCAGAAACCATTTGAGTGTAGTATTTGTAGTTATAAATGCTCACGAAAAGATAGTTTGCAGAGGCACATGCTCACTCATAGCGGCGAGAAAACATTTAAGTGTAATATTTGTAATTATAAATGCTCAGTACAAACAAGTTTGCAGATGCACACGCTCACTCATAGTGCTGAGAAACCATTTGAGTGTAGTATTTGTAGTTATAAATGCTCACAAAAAGGAAATTTACGAAAGCACATGCTCACTCATAGTGGTGAGAAACCATTTGAGTGTAGTATTTGTAGTTATAAATGCTCACAAAAAGGAAATTTACGACTGCACATGCTCACTCATAGTGGTGAGAAACCATTTGAATGTAGTATTTGCAGTTATAAATGCTCAGTAAAAGGAAGTTTGCAAAAGCACATGCTCACTCATAGTGGTGAGAAACCATTTGAATGTAATATTTGTAATTATAAATGCTCAGTAAAAGGAAATTTGCAGAGGCACATGCTCACTCATAGTGGTGAGAAACCATTTGAGTGTAATATTTGTAGTTATAAATGCTCACTAAAAACAAGTTTGCAGATGCACATGCTCACCCATAGTGATCAGAAACCATTTGAGTGTAGTATTTGTAGTTATAAATGCTCACAAAAAGGAAATTTACGACAGCATATGCTCACTCATAGTGGCGAGAAACCATATGAATGTAATATGTGTAATTATAAATGCTCAGTAAAAGGAAGTTTGCAAAAGCACATGCTCACCCATAGTGGTGAGAAACCATTTGAATGTAATATGTGTAATTATAAATGCTCAGTAAAAGGAAATTTACAAACGCACATGCTCACTCATAGTGGTGAGAAACCATTTGAATGTAATATTTGTAATTATAAATGCTCAGTAAAAGGAAGTTTACAAACGCACATGCAAACTCATAGTGTTGAGAAACCATTTAAGTGTAATATTTGTAGTTATAAATGCTCAGTAAAAACAAGTTTGCAGAGGCACATGCTTACTCATAGTGGTGAGAAACCATTTGAGTGTAATATTTGTAGTTATAAATGGTCACAAAAAGTAAATTTGCAAAAGCACATGCTCACTCATAATGATGAGTAACCATGTTTATGTAATATGTGTAGTTATAATGCTAACATAAAACAAATTTGCAAACTTATAATTAAATCATACTTGGAAGAAAGATACTTCCAGATAAAATATGATCAAACACTCACTGAAATTGATCCAATTAGATCAGGGGTATCACAGGGGAGCGTCCTCGGGCCTCTTTTGTATATCCTTTTGACAGCTGATATACCTACCAATGATCAGTCTCTCACAGCTACTTTTGCGGATGATAAAGCAATCCTGGTGAAACACAAAGACCCAGTAATAGCCGCAAGAACGTTACAAAATAATTTAAATGACATTGTAAAATGGACCAAGTAGAGAGTTCAAATAAATAAGTCTAAATCTTATCTTATATGTTCATAAAGTGTAGAGGCAACTCGCCACCAGTTTTCATTAACAACAATCCATTACCTCAAGTAACAGAGGTCAAATATCTCGGAATGCACCTTGATAAAGGGTTGACATGGAAGTCACATATTTGGAATAAGAGAAAACAACTTCAGCAAGCACTACTGGTTACTGGGCAGAAAATCCAAATTGTCACTCGGGAATAAATTATTAGTTTACACTGTTGCTTTCAAACCAACTTCGACTTATGGTGTTCAACTCTGGGGAACTGCAGCCAACACCAACATCCAAATTATTGTAAGATATCAGTCAAAAGTTCTACGTGCCATGTGTGATGCTCCTTATTTTGTGAGAAATGCTGACATATTGAGTGATGTGAAAATGGACACAGTTAAGGAAACTATTAGAAAGTTTAGTGAAAAATATATCTTAATAAACTATAACATCATAGTAACGTCTTAGCGATTAAAGATTAAAGATTAAAGCCCCTTGACCTGCCAAATAGACTCTGAGTTGTAGTTAATGTGTTTAGTATTATTATAAGTATAAGCAACAACTAAATTTTAAGATAACACTAAGTTATGGTCACTGGACCCTAACTCACATCTATACTAGTCAACACACATTTCACATATCAAATTTGCTTATTGTAAGTCTTTACAGACTGTAAATAGTTATAAAATTAATTTAAAAAAATGGTGATAGATTGCTCAACTAATAGGAAAAACATAATTATAAAACTTCTATGTTATAAGAATGTTTAAATATTCTTTGAACTATAAATAAAAAGATAAATAAGCTAAAGCTTGTGCGGGAGGGAGGGGACGATTAATATTACTACGCAGGCCCATCGTGCGGCTGCAGCCAACTTACAGATGGTATAGCCCAAATCACAGTGTACCATTCTAAGCAGTATAGTTACACTCGCTAAGGTCGCTGATATAAGAATTTAAATTCCCGCCCTTGTAACTCCTCATCTAGGATGTATGCGGGAACACAAATTTTCGTACACCTGTACTTAAATAAGATGGAATTTCTCTTCAATATATATTTTTCTTTTTAAATAAACAATATGAATCTTCTTTTAATAATAGTTATTACAATTAATTTAATCTGCTGCTAAAAAAAGGGAAAATTTCTTAAAAAAATTAGAAACTAAAGTAATTATTAGCTAATTTAGATAGGCAAGGGGTCAATATGACATGACGGGCATGTAATTAGAATTAGTTTAAGAGATTTTAAAAACAAATTTTGTATGAGCAAATTTGGTCCTGTAAATAAATCGTTATAGTAATTATATAAATGAACATAATTTTTTTTATTTATAGTAATGTTTGTCTTTTTGTTGTTAGCTTTTAGAAAATATATTATCATGTATTGTACATGCATAGGAAAATTTAGGCTTTCAGCATTCCGAAATACATAAATGTTGGTTTGGTTGCCTAACCTCCCAGGCGTCAGATTTGGGGAATCCTTAGATTAAATGTAATTAAAAACTGTTCATTTTGTAAAGTATACACTCTAGACTTTTCTATATATTTAGGTTTTAAAGCCATTTCAAGACTTGGTTACACCAGAGACAGACACAAGTCATGTGGGTGGATAAGTACGCACAGGTTAATTGCTTTACCTGAGAGTTTAGTCTTCCAAATTTCTGAAGTTGTCTTGTATATCAACGATTTCAGTAAATTTTTCATTACTTTGTTTTGTGCCAAGTTTAATTAATCTGTAAGGGCATATATTTTATTATATAATTGTTAAGTGGGTTCTGAAGAATAATTGAAACATAAATATTAATGTTTGTATCATCTCATAGAGAAGATCTATAGGTTTAAAGATCACATTTGCTTGCGGATTTACCTAGTAATCTAAAAGTATGAAATTTAATATTATTTGATAGTTTGGATACCCAAAGAAGTTGTAAATATTGTGCTATAGGTTGTAAGGAAGGATTCTATATGCAAAGATAGATGTAATTAACTATTTTAGATTAATTATTTTATATTTTAATGTGTAACTGAAGGCATTCAAGATGGACGCCATTGTTAAACTAAAACAATCTTATTATTCGACCAAATTAACATTGTAATATGTCTTTTTGAAGAGGAACATTTCCTCTACAAAACTATAATATTAGTTTTGGGATTTATTAATATTTATCAATAATGTTTGGTTAAAAAATATTTAGTAATAATTATTGCAATTGTTTCTGGTGGAAATCACTAAATTTGTGTCAGTACATCCTTTTGTTTCTTCAAAAGGTATAAAAGAAAATCAAAATCTGGTCACTCTCTGTAATTTTGTATTGATCATTAAGTATGTACCTTCACCGAGCAAATTTCAAAAATTTTAAGGTTAAGCGCGAAAATTTATAACCTTTGACATGTGTCAAATCTTGAGGTTATAATTTTGTTCTGTAAAGTGGTTGCCATTTATGGCAGTTTTTTAAAAGTTAATGAGTGACAATAATAATAAACAAATTGAATTTAATTATTTAAACAATGTATTGAATTTTAACTTGGACTTAAAAAAATATTATTTTGAAAAATAAATACCACCTGCAGTTATAAACGTTTTTAAGTTGGTGTGTGGAACTTAGTGGGAATTTATTTCTCACTGCTTTTTTTTTAATGGATTTACCTAATGGAAAAGAAGCATTTGCTGTTATTAATTATGGATTTATCCAGTTTCACAAATAACTTCCATCAAAAGACCACAAATTTTGGGACATTGTGGCCATGTTGTAAACAAGTTAATGACAGCTACCGTTTTAAAAAAATCTACTAGCATAGGTCGGTAATTAAAAATAAGGCGCCAAAATTAAGTAGTTTGAATTTAAGTAAGATAATTTGTTTGTTGTTTTTAGTTTTAAATAATTATTTAGCTAATAAAAGAAAAGTAATTGTAGTATCCATATCCATTGTAGTATCCAGACTTTATTTGTTTGATGTTTAAAAAGTTAATTATGAGAATTTTGTTAAAAATTTTATTTGGTTTGTTTTTTTTTCTTTTGAGTTGTGTGTTGATAAATAAATTAATTCATTTGAATTTTTTTGTAAACTTTGATTTTTTAAAATTTTTTTGTTTGCATGTGGTCGTTAATAATGTTTTGCAGATGTATTTTAAGTAGTGCCTCATTTATAGCGACCCACCTGAAAGAGTCTTAAGTTAATTTTGGAACTTGCTTTCTAATTAAAAAAAAGAATTTAGAATAACCAGTGCATTTTTCTTCAATGATGAAGGAAGGTGGTTATTGCTTTGTATATATATCCACTGTTTGTTTATCTTGCCGGATGTCTGTTCCATATGTTAATGAGCATCAATAAGTAAAAATCAAATTGAAATTTTAACCTGTTACCTTTCGTCATCGATTTATTTGTGATGTTTCCAATTATTTATTATATAAACATCATCTCATACTGTCTCCACAACCTAGGGCTTTTCCAAAAATTTTTCTTTTTCATAAGTCCAAGAGCAATAATACCATCTCAATATGTATCACTTGGTTATTGTAAATATGTAAAATACTAAAACGCCATTAGTAAAACAGTATTAAATAGTGAAGATACATGACATGTACGTTTTCATTAGAACTAAAAACATGTTATTTGTGTTACAGAACAAGGTAACTTGATTCTTTGAATCATTGATGTATAGCCCCTTTATTTTCAAATAGTAGCGACAACGATTGATCTTGCCGCTGTAGCAAAAGCACTAGAACGATTTTGGCGACATTGAATATTACCAGATTTGCATCCCGTCTTATAATAAATCGTAGGTTTAATAATAATCATGCACAAAATATTCACAAATTAACATTAATTTCATAATGGACATTCATGTTCTGTAACAACGACCATATTAGTATGTTATATACTTCCGTAATTGTAATTTTTGAACAACTTTTCATTGAATTTCTGTAACATCATGCATGTAGTAATTTTTTCATTATTAAAGTTTGGGTCAGGCTTGCTCTACGATGTCGCTACTATTTGAAACAGAGGGGCTATACATTGATGTTATGAACATATATATCACACATATAGAGACCATAAATCAATGATTTATGATGTGTGCTTATTAAACCAGCTTTACAATTTGGTAACGTTCAATAAAAGGCAGATAAATGAACACAGGTAACTCCAACAGGCGGAGCTTGAGTGCTGACAAGTCAAATTATAAAGACCAAAGTACGGCTAGGAGCGTAATTGAGTCCCCAAACCCACATTTGTGTTACAGATAAGGAAAAACTTAGCAAAATGGAATGATTTCTTTACTATTAAAATAAAATAAAAAAATAAAAATGAAGATGGTGTATAATTTCCCCAAAATGCCACAAAGAAATATTCCTTAATCCCACTTCATTCCTAATTTAAATAATAGCGGTAATCAATAAACATAGTAATCATTGATAATAAATGATCTACGATTGATCTATCCCAAAATACAATAGAAAGAAAAATAATGGTTATAAAGAGCTGACCTTCTGTCCTCGCTTTCTTTAAATTAAACCTGGAAATGTGTGGATTCCAGTAGTTGTATCTTCCAATTGACGTAGGTAAAGTAATGTGATGTAGCTTCTGCTTCTGGATACCGCGACAGACAGTAGCTAGAGCTGAACGTAGGGGGTAATCCTCGATGCGTACATAATGAAGAGTGTATGTTCTAACGTGCTTAAATTTCCGATTTAATAAAAATGTAATTTTCAATGCATTAATGGTAAAAAACGGTTCTGTATATCTATTCCAATACATTTTCGTTGGTTAAAAGTTCAGACTTCATATTAAAGCAAATGGTGTTTTCTTTAATATCCAAGTTCATTTTCAAAGTGTTCTCACGGTTACAAATTGTTTTTTCGTAGAGAAAATACAGATAAAATTGAGTTTATAAAATATCCAGAAATAATATCATCTTTTTAACAAAGGAATATAATGTCAAAAGAGACATTTAGCTCAAATATAGTTCCTGTACATGTTTATCTGCAATTTGTACCAATATGTTTATGTGCAATCAGGTTTCACTTTACAAGCAGATTTTGGTCATTGTGATTCCCCGCAACCATCTAGAATGTTCCAGAAATATTCGAGATGGTTTAAGAAGTGTTAGTCCCATTCGAATAGGCTAGTTTAAATTTCCCCTTTCTTAAAGTTTATATCTCGAACAATATTTTCGCACCGTCTGGAGTCAGTCTCACAGAGAAGTGTCACATACGGGATTATTTCGACTTGAACAATTTTACAATTTCTACAAATTGCATTCCGTTTCGTGCAAGGTTACGCTCAGCTGCTCACGTTATTCAAGTAGCCGCGGTCACGTTGCCTACGACTCTTAGCCAGCTGCGCACTTATTCAAAGAAATTCTAACTAGCACGCTTCCGCTCAACCCACGAGGCTGCATACCAGCCACGCCAAATTGCGTGGAAACTACCAACCGATCCCGGAACATCAACCTACAGATTCCCACTACTATGCTGATTTCATCCGCGTTGATCAGTATATAAACCCGCTTGCCCTAGCTTAGAATTCAGTCAGTGCCATGACTCGAGAAGCCACACCAGAAGCAAACTTTTTATTAATTAATAGTAGAGGGTCTAGAATCTGATACCCTGGGGTATTGATTACCTGATCCTCTACTGCTTAGTTCTTCTTAGTTATTAGGGGGTTGTGCCAGGCTCCCTATGCTTAGTTGTAGTATTCTAGGAACCCAGATTACCGGGTTTCCTACGCTTAGTTTGTAGACCTATGTTTTTATGACCTGTGTTTACTGCTAACCCTACCTCTGACTACGTCCTCCAGTCACGAAAACTCCACGTGACAGAGTCAAGTCAGATACCAGCCGCTATGCGGCTTTTAGCCGAGTAGCGGGCGGTAGCCCTCAGCTCCTTTGGTGTTAGTTGTATTTTTCGTTATTACAGTTTTAAAGCCAAGTCGCTAAATTTGATGCATCTTGAAAGTTAATTAAAGTTAGCCGAAGTCCGGGTCTGTTAACGTTAATTCAGCACAGTACAGTAGTCTAATCAAATGATTAGTAAAAGTTTGAAAGATGTCATTAAGTGAACTGCAATCGAATTTAAAAATTTTTGCCGTGTAAATAACACAAGAAAGCACGTGAATGTACCGTTGAGTGTAACAAGTGACTGTTATTACCGTTTAATTCATCAAGTTAATGAATTTAACTACGAAGCTAAAGTATTCCTAGTACAGTACCGACATTTAAGAAATAGTTTAAAACTAAAACGCGTAATGAGATGTTTTAGTAGAGTTATAAGTTAAAATTCACGAGGATAATTCAAAAGTTAGTTAATTTTGAAGCTAAAGAATTAATTTTTCGGATTCTGTCTTACCGCAGGCATAACCTCGTGTTATTTTTTTTGATAATTTTTACAATTAACGGAAGTTCTTTTTTGAACTTATATGGTTTTAGTTCTTCATTAAAAAAGTATTAATGAATGTGAATTTGTGAAACAATTATTGTGGACTTTAGTTCGTTAGTTTAGGATGTAACCGTTGCAACCGAAGATCAGACTTTCTAGATTCTCCTTCTTTAATTAGTGAAGTATTGTGTAGCTATAGTTAAGTGAGAATTGTTTTTAAAGGCATTAATGTGAAAGTGAGATTGTGAGAGTTATAGCACCGAAAGAACTTTAATGCTTTGTCAAGAACTGATGGATAACTTGTATAATAAAAGTAAGTTCTGTATTTAAACCTTATTTGTAACATTTCCTGTATAATTAATGTTAATTATCTAAACATTTTCTCCCCTATAAGAATTCTTATTGAGGACATTACTAACAAAACTATTACTATTGACATTTGGGACAAACAAATGCTTTTATTTACAAATAAATGAGTATTTAAATTAAATTCTGTTATGATAATAATGGACAGATCATTAACTTAAGCTATTCAATTATTTAACTTGCTTTAACGTCAAATTAACTAATCCTGACTCCTTTATTTGCGAATCCAAGTCAAGAATGACTTCAAATAAATGACGCCCATGTCCTTTTATTGTGTCTAAAAAATCCTTATTTTTCTTTACTATTCGTAAGCCATGGAAATCAGACTTACGCCTATGAGATAATTTGTTAATGAGAGATCTTAAGAGCCGGAGCATTAACGTAATGTAAGTGTCGCAATTATGAATTTTGCGGTAAGTATCCAGAATTTGAATTTTTATAGAGGTTACAGTGACGCCCATCGTGCGACATATTCTATTTATTTTTTATAGTCAGAATAATTTAGAGTAACAAAATATTAGTGTTACAATGTAGAATACTTAATCTTCGTATGATAAGAAAGGGGTTTAACGTCTTTAGATCCAGACAGGTAGGTAGTTAATTAGTTCCCTACAATCAATTAAGATTTTTTCGAGAAAAGAAAATAAAGAATTAAATGATAACATAACCTCGTGGCAACTCCAAAATCCGCAGAAGCAAGAAATTTGATAACCAATAACCAAACAATTGCAAATTCGACGACAAGCAACCTCGTTCACGGAAATTAGAAAGTGATAATTAAAAATATGCGTCGTTCGCACAGATTCTTTTCGAAATTTATTAACGCCCTCTAACAATATTTTTGAAAAATTTTAAATAAGTAAGTACAGTGTGTTCCAAAATCAGTTTATAAAAAATTAAATGGGAGAAAACGAAGAACTTAAATTTGAACGTTACATTCTTCTAGTATATTCCGTACTTAACCACAGTAACCGTAAGTTCGGTTTCGTGTTTTAAAATATACCAATTCCTGAAAAAGTTTATTTATGGAACACGGTTCCTGAGAAAATGGTTTATTTTCGCTAACCACAAGTAACCACTGCAACCGCAGTGAAATCGCGGTTGTTTGCGGTAACTTGCGGTTAGTTTACCACCACTCTAAAAGAATATTACGGTTTTCTGATTTCTTTAACATTTTGCATAAATCCTTTTAGGACAAATTTCTCAACTTATCATATGCAAAAAAATATCGTGTACAACACGTTAGAGAGTCTCTTTTTTCCACTCATTTGCTTGATAAACCCGGGCTTCGCCCTCCTTAATCAAAACTGTAAATTCATGAAAAAAGTATTACTTTCATAACTCGTTGTACAATATACTATTCCGTAAGCATTTATTAATTTATATACATAAAAGAGATTCATTTTCCAGGGGATTTAAAGTTGGTATTTTCTACCGGCTATCGGCAAGTAAATTTTAAAATTGGCACCTTTATTTTGTGTTCGACCTTCAGGGTCTCTAGTATGATTATGGCATCATTAACCTCATAAAAGTTTGTTTTTGGTGGTGTTTGTAGTAGATAAAAATTGAGAGTTCTGAACCCACCCCCCACTCCTGACCTTAACCTTGAACCTATCTCTCTCTAACACATGCTGACCTTGAACCTATCTCTGTCACCTAAACGTGGCAACACAGCATTCTCAAGGTCAACAATATGACAACAATGTATCTTCAAGGTCATCAATATGGCAACAATGTATTCCAAGGTCATCAATATGGCAACAATGCTTTCAAGGCCACTAAATAATGTATCTTCAAGGTCATCAAACACGATTCAAGCTTACTAAATAAGGTATATTCAAGGTCATCAAACACCATTCAAGGTCAAGCTATATATATATATATATATATATATATATATATATATATATATATATATATTTTAGATAGAGTTAATTTTTATCAAGTTGGATAATGATTTTACATTAAATAATATTTTGAATGCAAATTCATATAGAAAAATTTATCGACTCTGCTGGGATTCGAACCCAGGACCCTCCACTGTCTAGGTGGTATCTCTACCAACTGAGCTACAGAGAACGACTACCAGCATAGCGAGAAATTTTCCATATGAATTAGATATCAAGCAAACATGCAAGTAACTAGATATTTTTTGAATACTATTAATGAAGATCAGCAAGTCGCATGACAACAACATCAATATTCAAAGTATCTAGATTATAATGAATCATTCCGAAAGGAAATTAATTTTTATAAATTTTTAGATAGAGTTAATTTTTATCAAGTTGGATAATGATTTTACATTGGTAATTCTTTCAAAAGATATTTACACACAAAAAGTTAATGAATTTATTAATAAAGAAAATTTAGAAACTTTAACCAAAAACCCAACCACAAAATTCCAAAAAGAAATAAAACAAGGTTTAGAAAACTGCAATATCTGCTTTTCAGAATTAGAAAAGCAACAAATCATTAATAAAAACCCACAAATACCTAAACTATATGGACTAGTCAAAACACATAAACAGAATATGCCAATAAGACCAGTTGTATCATACATCAATGCACCTAATCACATTTTATCTAAAAAACTGAACCAGATTATTAACACGATAGGTTACAAATCGAAATACTCTGTTAGAAATTCATTAGAATTAGTAGATAAGCAGCAAAACATACATCTTCCACCACATTCAAAACTTGTTAGTTTTGATATTTGCAACATGTTCTCCAGAATACCCCCACAAGAATGTATTCCTTTATTAAATAGTTTCTTGATCAATAGTAATATAGAATTAGTTAAAAGGTTAGAGTTAATTCAATTATTTGACCTTTGTATAAGTCAAAATTATTTCACTTTTAATAACATAATTTATTCACAAAAGGATGGTTTACCTATGGGTAATTCTCTAAGTCCTCTATTAGCTAACATATTTATGGACAAGTTTGAAGATCGAATATTTGAATTAAACCTCTCTAAACACATTATCTTCTGGTTTCGTTATGTTGATGACATTTTAGCTTGTTTTGACAGTTCTTTTGAGGTTATCAATGAATTTTTAATTCTTATTAACAGTATCCATCCTAATATAAAATTTACACTAGAAACAGAACAAAACAGGGCTATAAACTTTCTAGACTTTAATATGAAGATTAACGCAGACAATCTATTTGAATTTTCCATATACAGAAAACCAACACAAACAGACATAACAATACCAAATGAATCTTGTCACCATAATACACATAAAATAGCAGCCTACAGATCATTAGTACACAGAGCTTTAACTATTCCACTAACAAAATCAGATTTTAGCAAAGAGATATCAACCATTAAACAACTAGCACATGCAAATCATTACAATCCGAACATGATTGACACTTTAATTAAACAAAAAGATTATAGGTTAGCTATCAAAAGAATATATCCCATTGACAATCAAACAGAAGACACAAATTACATATCTATACCATATTTTGGCAAAATATCAGAAAAAATTCCACATATACTAAGAAAAACCAACAATTATAAAATAACATTTAAGACCAACACTAACACTTTTTCATTTTTATTTAATGCTAAAGATAGAACACATGATATCATGAAATCGGGCATTTACCGTTTAAATTGTTTTTTGTAGTTCGGTATATATTGGACAAACACTTCGAAATTTTGACATAAGATATAAAGAACACGTACGTCATTACAAAAAGAAACATCCTAAAAAATCGAATTACGCCAAACACCTTTTAGAACAAAATCACACAATGACTCCTCAAAATAATATTAAATTCCTACATTTTTGTAATACCTTTGATAATGACAGCATAGCTGTCGAAACAATATTGTCAGGTTGTATTTTAATAAAACTGTGAAACTTTTAATAATCTTTATTTATTTCACGCAATGTGGTTACCATTTTAGGTGTTCTACGATTGGACTATCCGACGGTTCCCATTTGAAAATGTTCACAAAAATGCAATAAAAACATTCTACTCTATCTTCACGCCCCTTGTTGACAAATCCGGCCTCAGCTAAACATTTTGGAGTTTGTATACCCTTCCAATTACGAAATGATAACACTCGTTCTGTCAAGCACGTATTCTGTAAGTTCGCTTCTACACACATTTTGAATTTTAAATACATGCAACCTGCTCTATATATATATATATATATATATATATATATATATATATATATATATATATATATATATATATATATATATATGATACTTCACTACTTTTCCGGGTTTCACTCCGCGTATTCACTATTCGGCTCCTAGAGGAACCAGACAATGGTTGACGACGTTTCGGCAAGATCACACTTGCCATCTTCAGGTCACTTCTAACTTCCTTCTGCTTCGCGTGGTTACACGATGTGTAACCACCAATCGTGTAACCACGCGAAGCAGAAGGAAGTTAGAAGTGACCTGAAGATGGCAAGTGTGATCTTGCCGAAACGTCGTCAACCATTGTCTGGTTCCTCTAGGAGCCGAATAGTGAATACGCGGAGTGAAACCCGGAAAAGTAGTGAAGTATCATATAATATCCGCGGAAACTTAAAATGTAACATATATATATATATATATATATATATATATATATATATATATATATATATATATATATATATATATATATATATATATATATATATATATATTGCGATGTTATGCAGCTATGCAAATAGAATGCCTTTATGTTTTAGTATGAACTGCACTCGCTATATTGTTATCTCTCAGGGTCGCCTTTACTAATTTTTATTTTCCGTTAATATATTTTCTCTACACAATGAGACTAAAGTAATTTATAATTGAATTTTCAAGTATGGGCTCATTTCCTTGAAAATCTTTAAAAACTTTAACTAAAAATATTATATAACAATGGAATTTTAAGTAATCTTTAACTATTGAGAAATTTATTTAATGGGAAACTGCTTAAACTTGAAAAATTAATATTTTGACGTTTCGTCATAACCACACATATGAATTGCAACTTTATGAAATGAGGTAAGTTTGATCAATATTTTAGTTAAATAAATTAATTAAACTATTGCTTTTTAGGTTATGTGCATCCTCTGCTTGAAGCCTTTTTACAATAACAATGGTACGTTGATTTTACCTCCGAATTAACTTATAAAATCGCACTTCAAACCTCTTGTCACTAATGCTCTGCTTTATAATCACACTTTCACAAACCTTTTTTGTTATGTAGTTAATAATGCTTCTCCCTTTTTGTAGCCCTTTCTCAGGAACCCGCACGCCGCTCGCTCTCTCGAACTGCCCTGGATTCAGGAACTTGCGTAACTCTCGGGATATGAAGAATTTCCAGACAGCTAAAAATGTTGTAGGTCAAGAGTACCTGTTTGTCGTTACCTTTATAATTGAAATAACTATTCTCTTCTTGTAGGATCAAAGTAAAACTTTGAAGGTCTTGCGCCTGTATTCAGTTCGGACATCTTTTGGTAGTAAGTATTTTTCCATGTTTTAAACTTCTTTTTCTATAAACTGCTTCTGGTATTCGTTGGTTAAATAAATAACACCTTTACTATATTTTAAACTGGTTTTTAATCTTTTATTTTCATTAACAAAAATTATTACATCTTCCCTTTACAAGAATCATTATCTCCATTTCAACAAAATGTTTTTCTAACAACCTCCCTAGAAACCACCATTCTTATTACCTTCATATTTTTCTTTCTTTGTTTCATAATTTAAAATACAAAATTAACTTTTCTTAGATGATTATTTAGTTTCTCATTATTGAAGAATGGTTGTTATGGATAAATTTTGATTGATATTTAAAATGGAATGCTATGTTTTGACTATTTTTAAATGTACTAAAAGCTATTTTACAACTTTTCCTTAATTCTAATTAACAATTTTCTTTTCAGGTTTGAGCTTCAGATGTGATAACCTATCAACCCAAATACTTCTTTTATGTAACAACAATAAACTAAATAGATAAATTTAAACTTGAACTCTGTTTTCATTAATGATTTTATATGAAAGTCAATGTTATGAATGTTCAACATCACAACTACCGCTTTTCTGTTCATCAAGCAATTTTAAAACAATAATGAACTTTTATTAACTTGAACTTGGTCAAAATATCATTACATAATTAAGCCCCAGTTTCGATTCAAAATAAAATAATTATAAACTAAACAAACTTTAACACAACATTTATGCGATCGATTATTTTTTTTGGAATCGAAAACATAAACAATTATTTACAAAACTTTTAACTATTAACAATATTATAAAACTTTAACGATTAATGAAATTTTAACGTTTACTCTTTTATTTATGATTCATTAGTTTATTTATTCTATTATCATTTTATTTTATTAATAATCATATATCATATTATTATTTTATTATATCATTAAATTCTCATTTATATTTAATTAACGTGTTGTACACGATATTTTTTTGCATATGATAAGTTGAGAAATTTGTGCTAAAAGGATTTATGCAAAATGTTAAAGAAATCAGAAAACCGTAATATTCTTTTAGAGTGGTGGTAAACTAACCGCAAGTCACCGCAAACAACCGCGATTTCACTGCGGTTGCAGTGGTTACTTGTGGTTAGCGAAAATAAACCATTTTCTCAGGAACCGTGTTCCATAAATAAACTTTTTTCAGGAATTGGTATATTTTAAAACACGAAACCGAACTTACGGTTACTGTGGTTAAGTTACGGAATATACTAGAAGAATGTAACGTTCAAATTTAAGTTCTTCGTTTTCTCCCATTTAATTTTTTATAAACTGATTTTGGAACACACTGTACTTACTTATTTAAAATTTTTCAAAAATATTGTTAGAGGGCGTTAATAAATTTCGAAAAGAATCTGTGCGAATGACGCATATTTTTATTATCACTTTTCTAATTTCCGTGAACGAGGTTGCTTGTCGTCGAATTTGCAATTGTTTGGTTATTGGTTATCAAATTTCTTGCTTCTGCGGATTTTGGAGTTGCCACGAGGTTATGTTATCATTTAATTCTTTATTTTCTTTTCTCGAAAAAATCTTAATTGATTGTAGGGAACTAATTAACTACCTACCTGTCTGGATCTAAAGACGTTAAACCCCTTTCTTATCATACGAAGATTAAGTATTCTACATTGTAACACTAATATTTTGTTACTCTAAATTATTCTGACAATAAAAAATAAATAGAATATGTCGCACGATGGGCGTCACTGTAACCTCTATAAAAATTCAAATTCTGAATACTTACCGCAAAATTCATAATTGCGACACTTACATTACGTTAATGCTCCGGCTCTTAAGATCTCTCATTAACAAATTATCTCATAGGCGTAAGTCTGATTTCCATGGCTTACGAATAGTAAAGAAAAATAAGGATTTTTTAGACACAATAAAAGGACATGGGCGTCATTTATTTGAAGTCATTCTTGACTTGGATTCGCAAATAAAGGAGTCAGGATTAGTTAATTTGACGTTAAAGCAAGTTAAATAATTGAATAGCTTAAGTTAATGATCTGTCCATTATTATCATAACAGAATTTAATTTAAATACTCATTTATTTGTAAATAAAAGCATTTGTTTGTCCCAAATGTCAATAGTAATAGTTTTGTTAGTAATGTCCTCAATAAGAATTCTTATAGGGGAGAAAATGTTTAGATAATTAACATTAATTATACAGGAAATGTTACAAATAAGGTTTAAATACAGAACTTACTTTTATTATACAAGTTATCCATCAGTTCTTGACAAAGCATTAAAGTTCTTTCGGTGCTATAACTCTCACAATCTCACTTTCACATTAATGCCTTTAAAAACAATTCTCACTTAACTATAGCTACACAATACTTCACTAATTAAAGAAGGAGAATCTAGAAAGTCTGATCTTCGGTTGCAACGGTTACATCCTAAACTAACGAACTAAAGTCCACAATAATTGTTTCACAAATTCACATTCATTAATACTTTTTTAATGAAGAACTAAAATCATATAAGTTCAAAAAAGAACTTCCGTTAATTGTAAAAATTATCAAAAAAAATAACACGAGGTTATGCCTGCGGTAAGACAGAATCCGAAAAATTAATTCTTTAGCTTCAAAATTAACTAACTTTTGAATTATCCTCGTGAATTTTAACTTATAACTCTACTAAAACATCTCATTACGCGTTTTAGTTTTAAACTATTTCTTAAATGTCGGTACTGTACTAGGAATACTTTAGCTTCGTAGTTAAATTCATTAACTTGATGAATTAAACGGTAATAACAGTCACTTGTTACACTCAACGGTACATTCACGTGCTTTCTTGTGTTATTTACACGGCAAAAATTTTTAAATTCGATTGCAGTTCACTTAATGACATCTTTCAAACTTTTACTAATCATTTGATTAGACTACTGTACTGTGCTGAATTAACGTTAACAGACCCGGACTTCGGCTAACTTTAATTAACTTTCAAGATGCATCAAATTTAGCGACTTGGCTTTAAAACTGTAATAACGAAAAATACAACTAACACCAAAGGAGCTGAGGGCTACCGCCCGCTACTCGGCTAAAAGCCGCATAGCGGCTGGTATCTGACTTGACTCTGTCACGTGGAGTTTTCGTGACTGGAGGACGTAGTCAGAGGTAGGGTTAGCAGTAAACACAGGTCATAAAAACATAGGTCTACAAACTAAGCGTAGGAAACCCGGTAATCTGGGTTCCTAGAATACTACAACTAAGCATAGGGAGCCTGGCACAACCCCCTAATAACTAAGAAGAACTAAGCAGTAGAGGATCAGGTAATCAATACCCCAGGGTATCAGATTCTAGACCCTCTACTATTAATTAATAAAAAGTTTGCTTCTGGTGTGGCTTCTCGAGTCATGGCACTGACTGAATTCTAAGCTAGGGCAAGCGGGTTTATATACTGATCAACGCGGATGAAATCAGCATAGTAGTGGGAATCTGTAGGTTGATGTTCCGGGATCGGTTGGTAGTTTCCACGCAATTTGGCGTGGCTGGTATGCAGCCTCGTGGGTTGAGCGGAAGCGTGCTAGTTAGAATTTCTTCGAATAAGTGCGCAGCTGGCTAAGAGTCGTAGGAAACGTGACCGCGGCTACTTGAATAACGTGGGCAGCTGAGCGTAACCTTGCACGAAACGGAATGCAATTTGTAGAAATTGTAAAATTATTCAAGTCGAAATAATCCCGTATGTGACACTTCTCTGTGAGACTGACTCCAGACGGTGCGAAAATATTGTTCGAGATATAAACTTTAAGAAAGGGGAAATTTAAACTAGCTTATTCGAATGGGACTAACACTTCTTAAACCATCTCGAATATTTCTGGAACATTCTAGATCGTTGAGGGGAATCACAATGACCAAAATCTGCTTGTAAAGTGAAACCTGATTGCACATAAACATATTGGTACAAATTGCAGATAAACATGTACAGGAACTATATTTGAGCTAAATGTCTCTTTTGACATTATATTCCTTTGTTAAAAAGATGATATTATTTCTGGATATTTTATAAACTCAATTTTATCTGTATTTTCTCTACGAAAAAACAATTTGTAACCGTGAGAACACTTTGAAAATGAACTTGGATATTAAAGAAAACACCATTTGCTTTAATATGAAGTCTGAACTTTTAACCAACGAAAATGTATTGGAATAGATATACAGAACCGTTTTTTACCATTAATGCATTGAAAATTACATTTTTATTAAATCGGAAATTTAAGCACGTTAGAACATACACTCTTCATTATGTACGCATCGAGGATTACCCCCTACGTTCAGCTCTAGCTACTGTCTGTCGCGGTATCCAGAAGCAGAAGCTACATCACATTACTTTACCTACGTCAATTGGGAGATACAACTACTGGAATCCACACATTTCCAGGTTTAATTTAAAGAAAGCGAGGACAGAAGGGCAGCTCTTTATAACCATTATTTTTCTTTCTATTGTATTTTGGGATAGATCAATCGTAGATCATTTATTATCAATGATGACTATGTTTATTGATTACCGCTATTATTTAAATTAGGAATGAAGTGGGATTAAGGAATATTTCTTTGTGGCATTTTGGGGAAATTATACACCATCTTCATTTTTATTTTTTTATTTTATTTTAATAGTAAAGAAATCATTCCATTTTGCTAAGTTTTTCCTTATCTGTAACACAAATGTGGGTTTGGGGACTCAATACCATTCTAGGCAGTAGTGACACTCTCCTAGCCGCACTTTGGTCTTTATAATTTGACTTGTCAGCACTCAAGCTCCGCCTGTTGGAGTTACCTGTGTTCATTTATCTGCCTTTTATTGAACGTTACCAAATTGTAATGCTGGTTTAATAAGCACACATCATAAATCATTGATTTATGGTCTCTATATGTGTGATATATATGTTCATAACATCAATGTATAGCCCCTCTGTTTCAAATAGTAGCGACATCGTAGAGCAAACCTGACCCAAACTTTAATAATGAAAAAATTACTACATGCATGATGTTACAGAAATTCAATGAAAAGTTGTTCAAAAATTACAATTACGGAAGTATATAACATACTAATATGGTCGTTGTTACAGAACATGAATGTCCATTATGAAATTAATGTTAATTTGTGAATATTTTGTGCATGATTATTATTAAACCTACGATTTATTATAAGACGGAATGCAAATCTGGTAATATTCAATGTCGCCAAAATCGTTCTAGTGCTTTTGCTACAGCGGCAAGATCAATCGTTGTCGCTACTATTTGAAAATAAAGGGGCTATACATCAATGATTCAAAGAATCAAGTTACCTTGTTCTGTAACACAAATAACCTGTTTTTAGTTCTAATGAAAACGTACATGTCATGTATCTTCACTATTTAATACTGTTTTACTAATGGCGTTTTAGTATTTTACATATTTACACCAATAACCAAGTGATACATATTGAGATGGTATTATTGCTCTTGGATTTAAGAAAAAGAAAATTTTTTGGAAAAGCCCTACGTTGTGGAGACAGTATGAGATGATGTTTATATAATAAATAATTGGAAACATCGCAAATAAATCGATGACGAAAGGTAACAGGTTAAAATTTCAAATTTGATTTTTACTTATTGATGCTCATTAACATATGGAACAGACATCCGGCAAGATAAACAAACAGTGGATATATACACAAAGCAATAACCACCTACCTTCATCATTGAAGAAAAATGCACTGGTTATTCTAAATTCTTTTTTTAATTAGAAAACAGCCTTGGTAGTGTAAAAAACAGCCTTGGTAGTGTAATGTCTAGAGTGCTGGACTTTCACCCAAGCGGCCCTCGGTCGATTCCCGGTGCCGGCAGATCTGGTTAAGGTTTTCTGCAGTTTCCCTTAGCTGTGACACAAATGTGGGATTTGCGCTGTTCCATCAGTAAGTCGGCTGCAGACGCATTTAGGGCCTACCTAATAATAATAATCGCCCCCTCCCTCCCGCACAAGCTTACAGCTTCTGGGGCCTGGTTTCCAGGCTATGGGTTGTAGCAATTATTATTATTATTATAAAGAAAGTTCCAAAATTAACTTAAGACTCTTTCAGGCGGGTCGCTATAAATGAGGCACTACTTAAAATACATCTGCAAAACATTATTAACTGACCACATACAAACAAAAAAATTTTAAAAAATCAAAGTTTACAAAAAAATTCAAATGAATTAATTTATTTATCAACACACAGCTCAAAAGAAAAAAACAAACCAAATAAAATTTTTAACAAAATTCTCATAATTGACTTTTTAAACATCAAACAAATAAAGTCTGGATACCACAATGGATATGGATACTACAATTACTTTTCTTTTATTAGCTAAATAATTATTTAAAACTAAAAACAACAAACAAATTATCTTACTTAAATTCAAACTACTTAATTTTGGCGCCTTATTTTTAATTACCGACCTATGCTAGTAGATTTTTTTAAAACGGTAGCTGTCATTAACTTGTTTACAACATGGCCACAATGTCCCAAAATTTGTGGTCTTTTGATGGAAGTTATTTGTGAAACTGGATAAATCCATAATTAATAACAGCAAATGCTTCTTTTCCATTAGGTAAATCCATTAAAAAAAAAGCAGTGAGAAATAAATTCCCACTAAGTTCCACACACCAACTTAAAAACGTTTATAACTGCAGGTGATATTTATTTTTCAAAATAATATTTTTTTAAGTCCAAGTTAAAATTCAATACATTGTTTAAATAATTAAATTCAATTTGTTTATTATTATTGTCACTCATTAACTTTTAAAAAACTGCCATAAATGGCAACCACTTTACAGAACAAAATTATAACCTCAAGATTTGACACATGTCAAAGGTTATAAATTTTCGCGCTTAACCTTAAAATTTTTGAAATTTGCTCGGTGAAGGTACATACTTAATGATCAATACAAAATTACAGAGAGTGACCAGATTTTGATTTTCTTTTATACCTTTTGAAGAAACAAAAGGATGTACTGACACAAATTTAGTGATTTCCACCAGAAACAATTGCAATAATTATTACTAAATATTTTTTAACCAAACATTATTGATAAATATTAATAAATCCCAAAACTAATATTATAGTTTTGTAGAGGAAATGTTCCTCTTCAAAAAGACATATTACAATGTTAATTTGGTCGAATAATAAGATTGTTTTAGTTTAACAATGGCGTCCATCTTGAATGCCTTCAGTTACACATTAAAATATAAAATAATTAATCTAAAATAGTTAATTACATCTATCTTTGCATATAGAATCCTTCCTTACAACCTATAGCACAATATTTACAACTTCTTTGGGTATCCAAACTATCAAATAATATTAAATTTCATACTTTTAGATTACTAGGTAAATCCGCAAGCAAATGTGATCTTTAAACCTATAGATCTTCTCTATGAGATGATACAAACATTAATATTTATGTTTCAATTGTTCTTCAGAACCCACTTAACAATTATATAATAAAATATATGCCCTTACAGATTAATTAAACTTGGCACAAAACAAAGTAATGAAAAATTTACTGAAATCGTTGATATACAAGACAACTTCAGAAATTTGGAAGACTAAACTCTCAGGTAAAGCAATTAACCTGTGCGTACTTATCCACCCACATGACTTGTGTCTGTCTCTGGTGTAACCAAGTCTTGAAATGGCTTTAAAACCTAAATATATAGAAAAGTCTAGAGTGTATACTTTACAAAATGAACAGTTTTTAATTACATTTAATCTAAGGATTCCCCAAATCTGACGCCTGGGAGGTTAGGCAACCAAACCAACATTTATGTATTTCGGAATGCTGAAAGCCTAAATTTTCCTATGCATGTACAATACATGATAATATATTTTCTAAAAGCTAACAACAAAAAGACAAACATTACTATAAATAAAAAAAATTATGTTCATTTATATAATTACTATAACGATTTATTTACAGGACCAAATTTGCTCATACAAAATTTGTTTTTAAAATCTCTTAAACTAATTCTAATTACATGCCCGTCATGTCATATTGACCCCTTGCCTATCTAAATTAGCTAATAATTACTTTAGTTTCTAATTTTTTTAAGAAATTTTCCCTTTTTTTAGCAGCAGATTAAATTAATTGTAATAACTATTATTAAAAGAAGATTCATATTGTTTATTTAAAAAGAAAAATATATATTGAAGAGAAATTCCATCTTATTTAAGTACAGGTGTACGAAAATTTGTGTTCCCGCATACATCCTAGATGAGGAGTTACAAGGGCGGGAATTTAAATTCTTATATCAGCGACCTTAGCGAGTGTAACTATACTGCTTAGAATGGTACACTGTGATTTGGGCTATACCATCTGTAAGTTGGCTGCAGCCGCACGATGGGCCTGCGTAGTAATATTAATCGTCCCCTCCCTCCCGCACAAGCTTTAGCTTATTTATCTTTTTATTTATAGTTCAAAGAATATTTAAACATTCTTATAACATAGAAGTTTTATAATTATGTTTTTCCTATTAGTTGAGCAATCTATCACCATTTTTTTAAATTAATTTTATAACTATTTACAGTCTGTAAAGACTTACAATAAGCAAATTTGATATGTGAAATGTGTGTTGACTAGTATAGATGTGAGTTAGGGTCCAGTGACCATAACTTAGTGTTATCTTAAAATTTAGTTGTTGCTTATACTTATAATAATACTAAACACATTAACTACAACTCAGAGTCTATTTGGCAGGTCAAGGGGCTTTAATCTTTAATCGCTAAGACGTTACTATGATGTTATAGTTTTAGTGGAGCGAAATCGGCTAAAAATTCGGTGTATTTTTTTTTCGGCGTAGAACCAGGTGATAACGTATACGTTTTGCAAAATAGTTTATTTAGAATCTAGAATGACCATTTACGACATTTTTCTGTGGTCCAGGACTTTTTTATTTTGAAAAAATAGCAAAAATTTACAATTATTAAATCTCACGTTTTTGAACATATACATCGTCGTATCTTCTAATCTAATTAAGTTAGAGATCTGTTTTTTTTTAAATTATAGTACACAAATGAGCGCTTAAAAAAGTAAACGTTGCTTTTGTTTATTATTGTTTATTATATGTGTTGAAATAACTTTAATTTATCACGTTTCTATAATTGTATTATGATTTTCGTGAAGCGACAAAATTTTTTATTTGAGGAAATTTTTATATACATGCAGCGAAAGAATTAAAGCCAACATATTAAAGGAGTTTTCGAAGTATCCACTTTTGGCCTAAGACTTATATTTTTTTAATTATAATTTTTTTTGTGGCGCACTGTCTCCTAATAACACGACGGACGCCGCGCCGGACGGCTATGTTTACCTCGACGACCCACTAAATTAGTACTCAATCCAGGAATTAACTAGAAACGATTGTTGTAACATTTGTTTCTATGATAATTAAGAAATTTATACTTACTTGTATTAGGTGCGGTGGAAATGGGTGTAGGGAGGTACCTACCTAACTTAACTAAGTAGGCAAGAGTTTTGAATTTTTAACTTAAGTATGTTTATTAAGGAATCATAATGATAATAATAATTATTAAAAAACATCTTCTTTACCAAATTCATCTGTATCATTTACAAAATTATCGCAAACAACACATTTGCACTCATCGCAACATTTCAGCCCTTCTTTTACGCAATTACATTTTCTGCTATTGCAGTTTTTGTCGGCGCAATAAAGGCTTAAACATTGTCTTACAATATCTGGAATTGGTTTTTGTGCTGAAAAAATAGGATTCCAACTGTTATTTGCCAAAGTCCACCCATAACATGCAACATTTTCAGGTTGCGTTTTGGCAATATTACTAGAATGCCATATCTTTAACTGATGCATACATCTGTAATTATATAAATCAATTTAGTCAAGCACTTGAAACAATTTAAATTACTAACCTCAAAAAATGTTGATAAAATGCACCATCAGTTGGTGGCAGCTCAGAAGATGGTTTATTAGATTGGGTGGCCAATTTTAAACGCAAATCATTAAGCGTTCGAATGTTAGTGTCCTTATTTTTGTACAGCAAGAGAACATATTGAGTAGCTATTTGTAAAGCTTCTTGAGAAGGTAAGAGAGGCAATTTTGACAGTTTTTCTAAGCACTTCAAGTTTTTTCTTAAAATGTCAAATGCAGTTTTTTCCGATTTTGTAAAAAGCACTTGTGGTATCACATCCTGTCAAACAGTGTATTGTTAAAAGACATTCACAAAATGTTGTCCCCAAATTTTTAACAACTTCATCTATTGATATGAAACGTCGGTTAGCACCATGGCCGAGTTGCATATGCAGAGTAATTTTATTCAACATTTCAGGAACAGATGCATAGAAATGGATTAGTAAAATTAAAACATCTGTGTCTACCGATTTGACCATTATCTTGTGACTGAATTTAGATTCATATATGACATGTAAAATTATGCGTGTATCTGCCTCTTCTTGATTACTCCACAATTCAAATAATGCCTGCTCTAAACCGTCTTTTTTTATTAGCACAACCTTTTCAGGATTTTCAAAACCTCCTGCGATGATTAACGTTTCATTATCTGTAAGAGATTCGGTAGAGTTTTGGATAATATAATCTGTAAGAAATTTCAGTAAATTCTGTTTGTTTTTAGACGATTTTAAGAAATCTCGAAACTTGTGCTCTTTCCTACTCCCAATAACATTAAATACGGGTGCATTGATTTCACCACGTTTAATTCTTTCAGCTGCTTTTAGCGAATCGGCTCTATAAGTATCAAAAACTACAGATATTCGTGAAGCTTGACATTTTCGCCCAGATTTCATAATAGATTCCAAAAACACTTTCGCTAAATCGTTAAAAGTATCGAATTGTTTTTCGTTCATCTCTTGAATTGTTACCATTCCATCTAGTATTAAAGACTGTGCCGGAGGACAATCTGAATGTGTGTTAGATACGTCTTCTATTTTTTTCGCTAGATCACATTTCGTTGTCTTCCGCATGGAGCCGTCTTCATGAAACAACGAGGTTGGCACTAATGTCAACTCATATGACAATATTGCTTTTAAGTCAATTTCCTGCACCTGTGCAGCACATAATATTCTGCGAAACATTAATTGTGATCCAATCAAGCTATTTTCTTTAAACCCCTTTATTTTTACATTAGATTCTTTAAATGTCAACATTTTCTTTCTGCTAACCGGCTTCCAAAAACTAACAGAGTCTTTTCTATCCCAAGCAGATGTCGTATTACTTTTTATCTCTTCTATGAACGTATTTATACTTTTTTCCAGGTCTTCATTTGCCTCTTTTCCGGTGCAAATATTTATCAGGGAAGACGGTACTTTGTTCAAATCAAAAGGGTTGCACCAAACATTTTCAATTGTATCCATCATTTTCAAGACAGCGCTTTCATTTTGCTTTTGCATATAATGTCCTTCCTTTCTCTGTCGAGTTTCTAACCTACAGGTAGCATCTAAAATGATTAATTAATAATTACTATGATCATGCAACCTAGTTCAGGAGAACTTTTGGGCTATTTTTCTTGTTCCTACCTAAGAAGTTTTGAGAATATTTTCCCAAAGAATGTTTTGTCACCATCCAACGTAGAAGAGCTGTTGGTTTTTGCGAAAAACCAATAACTCCTGAGCGACTCTTGCATTCCCTGTTGATAGTTTGTTCTAATGCCATATCTGAAGCTACACAATTAAATCTTTTTTCATTGGTCTTCTTCACAACAAAATTTCCATCTGCCAAAAATTCATACATGTACGGAATTTGGTATTTAAGATTTTCCATGTCACTTAAATATACGGGTACCCATTTGGAATAGAGATTACGTCCACCGGCTGATAAATAAGGTAATACGTCATGAACTGCCGATAGATGTGAATCAAAATCACCGTCTCTTTCTGCACGCAGCATTCTCCAAAGCAAGTCAATGGCTTCAAGAAACAAATGCCAGTACTTGAATGTTGTAGATAAAGAAGAAGCTGAGTTGATAAATTCTGTTAGAATCTGCCCATGATCTTCAATAGTTGCTGTAAGACTAGCCAAACTACTTTCGTCAATTTTTGATTCTTCCATCATACAGATTATCGAGTTCATTAACTGTTTTAATTCATCAGATACAAATTGTTCCCCTTTAGTTTCTTTATACCAATTAGATAAACTATCATAAAATAACCTCGACATAGCATCTCCTACTAGTGTTAAACCACGAATAGCTCGAGAATATTGCTTTCCTTCTAACATGAGTCTGCAAGAATTTTCTGCGAAAATATCGGTTTCTACAAGGATTGAAGTAAGTCCTCCATCACCAAAAATTTGACCAATACTAGCAATATATGCCATGGTAAGATGCATTCCACCAAGTTGCAAAGTTACTTTACCAGCCAGCTCTGGAGGATTATTCCACAGAATTTGGCGCGCCTTTGAATAGATTGCCAAATCGGCTGTTATAACAATATGATCTTGTTTCAGTTTGCTTGCTAATTGTACTAATCGAACCATTGCTGTGTAGATAGTGTCAAATTCAGTTGGGGGAGCATTCAAAAAAGGCAGATAGAATATGGTAGAAATAGGAATATTGTTTTTAGATAAGAGATTATTAAAATCAGTCCACCCCAAAAATTGTCTTTTTCTTTGCAAAACCGCAGCATTCGCCAAACTTGGTTTAATTTTTTGGAGTACTCATATTTTTCGTTTGTGTTGGGATTTGGTAACGCAAAATTGGACGGTTCTGGACGTATCTTCGGTTTGATATATTTTAAAATCTGCTGAAAACGCATGTCAGCTTCCTCGTTATTCAAGGCATACTTTTCTCCTTTAATTATGCCACGGTATGATTGTAAAGTCTGTTGATTCTGAAAAACAACCATAGCCATGGAATGTGTAGTGTTTTTGCCGTCAATGGTTTCCTCGTTTAAATCAAAATTATCTATGCTAGCGTGAATATAGTTTTTCTTCTCGGCCGTGATTGCTTCCATATTTTGAGGTACATATATGTCATCTTTATCCTCAAGTTCTTGTTTCGCCAATGTTGTTGTCAGTTGACGTATATCATTATATGAACAAGTCAAACCCAGTTGTGACAGAGTATCTAGGATATGTTTACTGGGAATAAGGTGATATATGTGTAGACCTAATCCAACTGGAAAACTATTTTTTTTAAATGCTTTGTCAAAAAGCCCCATTACGATATTACTTGGAACGACTGCCAAACTACTTATTTCACTATCATCAGCCTGTAATAAATGAAAATACAATTTGATCTAATTTTATATAAAATACTAATTACCACCGAAAATAATTTACCGTCAATCAACCAAGATATGAATATAAGTAAAACATGTGGAACCTGTTTCTCAAATTCTTTTTTATTAATTCTTTCGGGTGTAGGAAACCCCTGTGATTTCAAACTAAATGTAGTCATTGCATTGCGCAAAATTGCCGCAGCTCTAAAAAGTATCTGGATTTCTGAAAATTCGTTGGGTTTCAAAATATTTTCATTGTAATCACTACTACTGCTTGATGAATTAGTTTGTGCGTCAAACTGCTCAGGTAAATTAGTCGATTCAGGTATTTTTTTAGTTCTAACGGAAGATGAAATATTTCTTTGTGATATGTAGTGACTATAACATGATTTGTGATATTTTGCATCATATGCGAACAAATCTTCGTAACTGCTTAATTTAGAAATCATTTCTATGTCGTTTCGTTCTTTTGCAGCATCCACAATTTTTTTATAAGTGGACGTTCCAGATCCTAAATATAAAATCAATATTAAGATAATTCCTACTAAATTTAACGCATAATTAACCTGTTTGTATTGATATTAAATGTTGTTTTTTCTTTGTTCCACTTTGGTTACAAATCAAACACATAGTTCTTATATTGAAAAGAACATTAGAATGACGTGTACAACTTCGTTTAACCCCTTGAGAAGTTCCAGCACTGTCACTGTCCAACTGCGATGATGAATTTTGCTTACTTGTATAACTTTTTTGACAATCCACATGAAATTTCACTTTAATTTCGCCGCTTAAGATACCTTCCCTTTGGAGTAAAATTTCTTTTCCGCAGTCATCCTGTCTTTTCTCAGCACTTAATATTAATGATAGCAAGCCTTCTTTTCTGGGTTTCTGGATTACAGATTTATCGTCACTTCGCACAGGTTTCTTGCATATAATACACTCCATTATTAATTATTTATTTAATTTACTTAAACCAGAAAGAATAATATTGCACGCAACAAGTTCAAACCGGCGGCGAGACGGTATAGTCGGCGTAGCTGGCATCAGCTTATAGCACGGCATCGTGCGCCGTGGCACCGATACGAGGCGGAACGCCTAATCCTTTACACTTCACAAAAAAAATCATAAGTAATAAACCGCAAGTCCCAGGTTAAAAATGGTATTTTCAAAAACTTTTTCAATATGTTGGCTTTAATTGCTTCGCAGCATGTGTACACAAATTTGCAATAATAAAAAAGTTTTTCGTTTAGCGAAAATATTAAGTCATTCTAAGGAACCTACCAAATTGTTGTTAATGTAACACAGATAATAAACAATATTTACCAAAAACAGTGTCGACTATTTGAAGCGCTCATTTGTGTACTTTATTTTCTAAAAAAAATTATCGCTCAAGCTCAATTGGATTCAATGATATGACAATGTAAGTTTTAAAAAACACTATTTTAAAAAATAAAGCATTTTCATAGTTTTTTTCAAATAAAAATGTTCTAGACCACAGGAAAATGTCGTAAATACCTAATTCTTGTGTAGGAGAGTTTCCTTGATAAAATGAGTCTACTCTAGTGAAGTTCTACGCAGATTTTTTTTTCTTAAGAACGGAGCGTCTTTTGTGGTCAATTTCGCTCCACTATTTATTAAGATATTTTTCACTAAACTTTCTAATAGTTTCCTTAACTGTGTCCATTTTCACATCACTCAATATGTCAGCATTTCTCACAAAATAAGGAGCATCACACATGGCACGTAGCACTTTTGACTGATATCTTACAATAATTTGGATGTTGGTGTTGGCTGCAGTTCCCCAGAGTTGAACACCATAAGTCGAAGTTGGTTTGAACGCAACAGTGTAAACTAATAATTTATTCCCGAGTGACAATTTGGATTTTCTGCCCAGTAACCAGTAGTGCTTGCTGAAGTTGTTTTCTCTTATTCCAAATATGTGACTTCCATGTCAACCCTTTATCAAGGTGCATTCCGAGATATTTGACCTCTGTTACTTGAGGTAATGGATTGTTGTTAATGAAAACTGGTGGCGAGTTGCCTCTACACTTTATGAACATATAAGATAAGATTTAGACTTATTTATTTGAACTCTCTACTTCTTGGTCCATTTTACAATGTCATTTAAATTATTTTGTAACGTTCTTGCGGCTATTACTGGGTCTTTGTGTTTCACCAGGATTGCTTTATCATCCGCAAAAGTAGCTGTGAGAGACTGATCATTGGTAGATATATCAGCTGTCAAAAGGATATACAAAAGAGGCCCGAGGACGCTCCCCTGTGATACCCCTGATCTAATTGGATCAATTTCAGTGAGTGTTTGATCATATTTTATCTGGAAGTATCTTTCTTCCAAGTATGATTTAATTATAAGTTTGCAAATTTGTTTTATGTTAGCATTATAACTACACATATTACATAAACATGGTTACTCAACATTATGAGTGAGCATGTGCTTTTGCAAACTTACTTTTTGTGGGCATTTATAACTACAAATACTACACTCAAATGGTTTCTCACCACTATGAGTAAGCATGTGCCTCTGCAAACTTGTTTTTACTGAGCATTTATAACTACAAATATTACACTTAAATGGTTTCTCAACACTATGAGTTTGCATGTGCGTTTGTAAACTTCCTTTTACTGTGCATTTATAATTACAAATATTACATTCAAATGGTTTCTCACCACTATGAGTGAGCATGTGCGTTTGTAAATTTCCTTTTACTGAGCATTTATAATTACACATATTACATTCAAATGGTTTCTCGCCACTATGAGTGAGCATATGCTGTCGTAAATTTCCTTTTTGTGAGCATTTATAACTACAAATACTACACTCAAATGGTTTCTGATCACTATGAGTAAGCATGTGCGTCTGCAAACTTGTTTTTAGTGAGCATTTATAACTACAAATATTACACTCAAATGGTTTCTCACCACTATGAGTGAGCATGTGCCTCTGCAAATTTCCTTTTACTGAGCATTTATAATTACACATATTACATTCAAATGGTTTCTCGCCACTATGAGTAAGCATATGCTGTCGTAAATTTCCTTTTTGTGAGCATTTATAACTACAAATACTACACTCAAATGGTTTCTGATCACTATGAGTGTGCATGTGCTTTTGCAAACTTCCTTTTACTGAGCATTTATAACTACAAATATTACACTCAAATGGTTTGTCACCACTATGAGTGAGCATGTGCTGTCGTAAATTTCCTTTTTGTGAGCATTTATAACTACAAATACTACACTCAAATGGTTTCTGATCACTATGAGTAAGCATGTGCTTTTGCAACCTTCCTTTTGCTGAGTATTTATAACTACAAATATTACACTCAAATGGTTTCTCGCCACTATGAGTGAGCATGTGCGTCTGCAAACTATCTTTTCGTGAGCATTTATAACTACAAATACTACACTCAAATGGTTTCTGACCACTATGAGTCAGCATGTGCATTGGCAAAGCGTGTTTCAGTGAGCATTTATAACTACAAATATTACACTCAATTGGTTTCTCACCACTATGAGTGAGCATGTGCCTCTGAAACTTCCTTTTACTGAGCATTTATAATTACAAATATTACATTCAAATGGTTTCTCACCACTATGACTAAGCATGTGCTTTTGCAAACTTCCTTTTACCGAGCATTTACAACTACAAATATTACACTCAAATGGTTTGTCACCACTATGAGTGAGCATGTGCTGTCGTAAATTTCCTTTTTGTGAGCATTTATAACTACAAATACTACACTCAAATGGTTTCTGATCACTATGAGTGAGCATGTGCTTTTGCAAACTTCCTTTTACTGAGCATTTATAACTACAAATATTACACTCAAATGGTTTGTCACCACTATGAGTGAGCATGTGCTGTCGTAAATTTCCTTCTTGTGAGCATTTATAACTACAAATACTACACTCAAATGGTTTCTGATCACTATGAGTAAGCATGTGCTTTTGCAACCTTCCTTTTACTGAGTATTTATAACTACAAATATTACACTCAAATGGTTTCTCGCCACTATGAGTGAGCATGTGCGTCTGCAAACTATCTTTTCGTGAGCATTTATAACTACAAATACTACACTCAAATGGTTTCTGACCACTATGAGTCAGCATGTGCTTTGGCAAAGCGTGTTTCAGTGAGCATTTATAACTACAAATATTACACTCAATTGGTTTCTCACCACTATGAGTGAGCATGTGCCTCTGAAACTTCCTTTTACTGAGCATTTATAATTACAAATATTACATTCAAATGGTTTCTCACCACTATGACTAAGCATGTGCTTTTGCAAACTTCCTTTTACCGAGCATTTACAACTACAAATATTACACTCAAATGGTTTGTCACCACTATGAGTGAGCATGTGCTGTCGTAAATTTCCTTTTTGTGAGCATTTATAACTACAAATACTACACTCAAATGGTTTCTGATCACTATGAGTAAGCATGTGCTTTTGCAACCTTCCTTTTACTGTGTATTTATAACTACAAATATTACACTCAAATGGTTTCTCGCCACTATGAGTGAGCATGTGCGTCTGCAAACTATCTTTTCGTGAGCATTTATAACTACAAATACTACACTCAAATGGTTTCTGACCACTATGAGTCAGCATGTGCTTTGGCAAAGCGTGTTTCAGTGAGCATTTATAACTACAAATATTACACTCAATTGGTTTCTCACCACTATGAGTGAGCATGTGCCTCTGCAAACTTCCTTTTACTGAGCATTTATAATTACAAATATTACATTCAAATGGTTTCTCACCACTATGACTAAGCATGTGCTTTTGCAAACTTCCTTTTACCGAGCATTTACAACTACAAATATTACACTCAAATGGTTTCTCACCACTATGAGTGAGCATGTGCTGTCGTAAATTTTCTTTTTGTGAGCATTTACGAGGATGAATTGATAAATCTCCGGCCTAACCCATATGGGATATAAATTTTTGCAATGTTTTTACGGCATTTTATTTTTTCATAATTTATCAGTATGGCTGTGAAATAACAAAAATTTCTGTCAAACAATAATTGTTTGGCAAGTTGTCAAAGTCGATAAAGTTTTGTGTGGTGTTAAAATGGAAAAAGCTGAAATTCGTGCGGTTATTAAATATTTTCACATTAAGGGTTTATCCCCAAAAGAAATCAAAGCTGAGCTAGACGGGACATTAGGCGAATCTTCTCCTTCCTATAGCACAGTTAAAACCTGGGTTGCGGACTTTAAACGGGGTCGCAAAAGCACAGATGACGCACCGCGTTCAGGAAGACCGAAAACTGCCACCACAACGGAAATTGTCGAAAAAGTCCATAGAGTTGTGTTGAATGATCGGCGATTGAAGTTGGCTGAAATAGCAGATACCCTGGGCATTTCAACGGAACGAACATATCATATCCTAACCGAAATTTTGGGAATGAGAAAGTTATCGGCACGTTGGGTGCCGCGGCTGCTCACAGTGGAACAAAAGCTGACTCGCAAAACAGTTTCAAGTGTGTGTTTAGACTTGTTTAATCGAAATTCAGTGGACTTTCTGCGACGGTTTGTAACAATGGATGAGACGTGGATTCATCACTACACACCCGAAACAAAGCAGCAATCAAAACAGTGGACTGCCAAAGGAGAACCTGCTCCGAAGAAAGCCAAAACAGTTCCGTCAGCCGGAAAAGTTTTGGCTTCAGTCTTTTGGGACGCCAAGGGAGTACTTTTCGTTGATTATCTTCAAAAAGGTAAAACAATCAACGGAGTATACTATGCTACCTTACTGGATGAATTAAAAAAAAATATTGAAGAAAAACGACCTGGATTAGCAAAGAAAAAAATTCTGTTTCACCAGGACAATGCACCTTGTCACAAGTCGGCAATTGCCATGGCAAAAATCAATGAATTGCAATTTGAATTGTTACCCCATGCCCCTTATTCACCAGACTTAGCCCCATCGGATTTTTATTTATTTCCAAACCTAAAAAAATTTCACGCTGGAAAGAAATACGAGTCCGATGAAGAAGTGATTGCTGCCACAAACGCCTATTTTGACGAGTTAGAAGAAAAGGCTTATAGGGACGGTATAAGAGCACTTGAACAAAGGTGAACCAAGTGCATTGAACTCGATGGGGACTACGTAGAAAAATAAAATTTTTGTTAACCTGATATTCTTTTGTTTTATTGCCTAGGCCGGAGACTTTTCAATTTATCCTCGTATAACTACAAATACTACACTCAAATGGTTTCTCATCACTATGAGTGAGCATGTGCTGTCGTAAATTTCCTTTTTGTGAGCATTTATAACTGCAAATACTACATTCAAATGGTTTCTCACCACTATGAGTGAGCATGTGCTGTCGTAAATTTCCTTTTTGTGAGCATTTATAACTGCAAATACTACATTCAAATGGTTTCTCACCACTATGAGTGAGCATGTGCTGTCGTAAATTTCCTTTTTGTGAGCATTTATAACTACAAATACTACACTCAAATGGTTTCTCAGCACTATGAGTGAGCATGTGCCTCTGCAAACTTGTTTGTACTGAGCATTTATAATTACAAATATGACACTTAAATGGTTTCTCACCGCTATGAGTGAACATGTGCAATTGTAAACTTCCTTTTACTGAGCATTTATAATTACAAATATTACATTCAAGTGGTTTCTCACCACTATGAGTGAGCATATGCTTTTGCAAACTTCCTTTTACTGAGCATTTATAACTGCAAATATTACACTCAAATGGTTTCTCACCACTATGAGTGAGCATGTGCTGTTTCAAACATCCTTTTCGTGAGCATTTATAACTACAAATATTACACTCAAATGGTTGTGGCATATTTATTTTAAATAATAATCACTTATAGGCACATGTTTACATATGGTTGTTTAGTAGATAAACACGCAATGATTTTGAAATTTAGCTTTTAAAAGAAAACTTACACGTTATACCTACATTCAATCTTTGAAATTGTTTCCAATTACTAATTTTTGTTGCCGCAAACAGCTTTACCTCCTACTGGTGTAGAGCGGTGGACTGTAATGCGTTCTTTTATAATTCGCTGGTCAGGTCATAGAGATATTGCAGCAAAACCCTTGGTGCTGGTTCTGCAGAAGCTACTTATTGCTATAGCTGTAGGTCTACATTCCAAAGCTATGGTAAAAGTTCTTTCGGCCAATATCTTCTCAATTGTACTTTTTGGTGTTGTCAATTTTCCAGTAAATGCAGATTTTTAAAGATGCGCGGGTTTAGTAATAAGTAATATGCGGCTTTTACAAATAAAATGCGGTGTAATTATGTATTAACAACTCTGATCTTAACAAATTTCAGAATTAACTTGATCGAGTGCTACAGATAGTTTGGTCCAAACACGATTTAATTACGCGACTGCGGAACACCTACTTCAAAGGCTACATATTTTACAATATATACTATTATAGGAATTAGATCATATATATATATATATATATATATATATATATATATATATATATATATATATATATATATATATATATATATATATATATATATATATATATATATATATATATATATATATATATATATATATATATATATATATATATATATATATATATATATATATATATATATATATATAT